>CM057341.1:641204018-646004018 GCA_030015575.1 Agapanthus africanus | reverse complement strand
GTATAGCACCCCGCAAGTTTTTGATAGAAACCGATTCATAGTAAATGGTTATGGAAACCTTTAATAGAAAACTATAGATAGACTTAAATGATAGTTAGAAAAACTATATTAGAAACTTAAAGATAGTTAGAAGTGATATGATACGGCTAATATGTGATGACGGAACTTGAGGATGATATTTGATGATATTGCCATTTAGGGTACTATAGGACTAGATAGTCGATGTAGTTGTGTCGTCCGAACCATGCCTATTTCCAAACCGAAGAATCGTATGCATCTTTTAAACAGATACCTTGAGGGGCGTTACGGATTTTCAAACGATATCTTTTCCTTAAAAACCCCTACTTTCAAAACTACGATTCGCATCTTTCAAAAACTGTTGTATGGTTCGGGTGTGTATGTTAGATTAGATACGTATACTTATAGTAAAGGTAGAATGTATTTGTAAAATTGACTTGATGAGGGATATAAATGCGATGAAAAGGAAATATGACGTGATGTGATGATTTGGTGATATGTCGGTATACGGATGCGAGTCGATTGAGATGATTTATACCCTGCCGGTCCCCTGATATGAGATTATTGCGGATGTGACCTGGGACATAGGTATATAGAGATATTTATATGTGTTGTGAATCGTGAGTGTTAGCCGTACGTGACGTTAGGTCCGTACCCTCCTCGTCTTATAGGTTGATAGGATCCCTGATAGCTTAATGCCGCCGTACGATAATTTTCCGTGCGTGATGAGTTTGACTTGATGATTGATCCTTACCCTTGACTAGAGGTTGCCGTACGATGGATTACACCGTACGCGATGTTGTTAGGCTGGATGCCGATTGATAAATTCATCGACTCGATAATGTTAGATATGTATACCTTATAGTTTTTAGCTGACGATTTACCATATGATGCATTCATGTTATTCGCATTGCATTACTTATACCTGTGCTAGTACACCTGCACCATTATCGATGATGCGTATGTCACACGTACACAGATTGCCGGCTCACACACTTCATCATCGATAATTGCCATGTCACTACACAGTAGGGTTGCTGCATCATGACATACATATTGTACACTCATACTTATATATATACCACTTGTACACCCATATTGGTGCACATATACATTGGTACATCCATATTTGCGCACATACGCATTTGTATATCCATATTGGTACACACATACTTTGGTACATCCATATTTGCGCACATACACATCGTATATCCATATTGGTGCATATATACACATTGGTACCTCTATACTTGCGCATATACATATTGTACCTACATAAATAACTGGTTTTATTAGGAAATTGGGAACTGCATGTTATATTTTAAAAACTGGAATCATTTAAAAGAGCGGTTTTCCCTTAATATATCATATCACTGTTCCATGTTGCATGATATACGGATATGCTTACATTTCTATTACTTGTCGCATACATCATGCTCTATGATTTTACGCATTGAGATATGCTGTTTTCATGAGATTTCTGGATTTGAGAACCATGGCTATTTCAAAAGAAAGCATGTACTGTTTTAAAAACCCTGTTTCTCTTGATATGATATTTCAGTGCGTCCACCATGCGTTTTCTCGGTTCTGAGACGCGTGATATGTGAAACCCGATTCGAGGAGGCGGATGATTCCGTTTGCGGGTACATGGTGGACCCGGTATGGTACCCCGGGGCGAGAAAGAGATTTCGTGGGATGACGATGAGCCTGGCAGAGGGACTACTACCTACCGGTGATAGTATTTGGGCTCGACGGATATCCGGAGGATACCGACCGGAGTCGAGAGATAATATGGGCCGATCCGGACTGACGGAGCCCGTGGGCCGATTCGGACTGACGGAGCCCGATATATGAGGATTTTCGTGCCGATGCTGGGCATGGTTTTCATGATGTTTTCGAGTGTCGATGCTAGGCACTCAGGTTTTATGATTTTGATGTGTCGCGAGGGACACACGTTGATTTATATCCTCATACCTTCATGCATATGCTTTTATGATACATACATTGATGACATGGTTGGACGAGATCCGCATGCATACATACATTGATTATATGGTTGGACGAGACCCACATGCATACAGACACTGGTTATATTGTTGGATTATATCCGCATGCATATAGGCTTGACTACCTTGTTGGAACACATACTGACCCGGCCATCCTAGATATCATAGTATTACCTTTATGATATAGTTGACCTAGAAGTCGTTGTTTATTCGATTTCTATCTGTTGATATTTTTCTACTCACGAGTTGGCAACTCACCCCTGTTGTGCCACAGTTCTTGCAGGTTGACCGCTTGGATCAGTAGCGGCTTCGCTGGCACACAGTTGCATTCGGGTGTTTTGCATTGGTAGGTGGGACATTTGTATCGTACCCACTCTTGTATCTATATTTCATATTGTATTTAGTTAACTCTATCAATCAAAATTAGTAATTTGTATAAGTAATGAGACTTAGTGAGATTGTGGTTGCGAGACTTAGCGCGAGGGGTTTTCCGCTACTTGTGGTTTTGATGTCTTGTTTATTTCTTTATCTTTTGTGGTGAACTTCGCCGTTGGGCGTCGTATACTTATTTATATTGTCTTGCGTGGTTGTGATCCGCCGTTTGGCGAAGAGCTAGCTCCCGCTTGGGGATGCCTTTATTATTATCTAGTATTTGTGGTTTTGGATCAAAATATACAAAGGAGGTGCTGCCCAAATTTTTAAAAGACGAAACACGTTTTCAAACTAGCAAATTTTACTTGCATTTTCATGTTCTTTCTCTATGCATTAAGAAAACTTGATTTCATTATACCTTTATTTCAAAACTTCACCTCCTTTATTTTCTTAATAAGGTTTAGATTTCTGGGTTTCAGCTTACTTGAATTACATTACGCCTTTAGACGTTGCGTGATTTAAGTGCTGGTCACGAGCTAATATTTCGGGTCGTGACAAGCTTCCTCTCGGCAACTCGGTGGGATGCACTCAGGCAATGGTAGGCGCCCCGATTCGCTGAATTGGCGAGCTCCACAGCCTCTGCACGGGCTGCCAGGACATCGGCCCTCGCCCTCTCCAGACGCAGGTCACGCCGCAGGGCCTCGACCTCCGATGGAAATGCTTCTACTGGCCTCGGCACGTGGAACGCCCCCTCGGCCTCCGTACGAATAGCGAGGGCACAGTGTTGAAGGACCTAACGGGAAGTGGATGAGAAACTCAGAGGCGTTCGAGCCAAAGAAGGGAAGGTCAAAAACAATGCATAGAGAAGTTCGTACCTGGACCGCCCCTTGGGTTCAGGGTGCCATGCGGAAGCCTTCCCCCGGCCGACTCTTCCATCCCGGCGAGCAAGCCGGCAGCGACAGAAAGCCCAGATGGAATCATGAAGACGGCATCACCCCCTGCACGGGAATCCCCTCAAGAACCCTCGACGGCGGCGCACGAGAGATTATCCTTTTCCTCTTAAGGGGGACCCCATCCTCGCCCTCCCCTCTGTCTCTCGTCTGGGGCTCGGATGACCGCGGACGTCTCTGGCCGCCGCCGGAACAATCACTAGGAGCCATCAACAAAGCAGACGACCCTATCGCCGGCGGAACATTCGGCGCAGGGCACGAGCCAGCCAGGGGCACGGCCGCGCCGCTGGCCTCCCTCTGGAACGAGAGACCCAAAGAGTGGGAACGGACCATGTATCGAACCTAAAAGAAGAAGAGCGCCGAGCAGCCAAGGTTTAGAAGGAAGGAAATTTGAAAGAGAAGGGGGCCTGGAGTGGGCCCCACCCCTAATTATCACCGCAAACGACCTCATCCTACGACGCCCTTCATCTCCCGCCAAAACACCCTCTCGCGTTCAATGGCTCCGATTTCTCCACTTGTCGTTCCCACACTGGACCGCACCCCATCAGACGCCGCAGGTCTGCACACGTCGCGTCGGCCAACCGACGCTTGACACGTAGACCGTCTCTTCAGTGACAGGATGCTCAAACCGGCGCACTTCCCTTAAATGCAGAGATCTTGCCCTGATTCACGGGCAGAGAAGACAGCTGACAGCCCGGGGACGCGTCCCGACGAAACCTTAGAAGGGAGCTCACCCCGGGCGGCCCGGCAGTCCACTCCTGACCTGACCCGCTAGCTGGTCGGGACAAGAGTGGGGGGATAATGATGATGCTCAATATTGGCGATCTCCAAGACCAGGACACGTTGCAGAAGACGTGTCCCATAACTCAGGAGAAAAGGGCCCACAGGGGCCGACCAGGCCAACCCTGTACCCGACCTGCAACCTCTAGTTGGCTATCCTCATAGCCCCCTTGAAATTGGCCTCCTCGGCCTCTCAGCTCACCCCGAGCTACCACCGGACCAAGACTCCTCGGCCCTCCCGCTCGTCCCCGAGCTCCCCAGCCGAGGCCATCTTCCTCGGTCCTCCGACCGACTCTACCACTCACAGGTGTAACCGCCGCCCCGCAAATCTCGCCGTGCGCAGATTCTCCGCCAGCAACATCCCACGTTCCACACCATCATGATCCCCATTAACGAGCGATCCGCTCTTTACGCGGGCGTGACATCGGGAGCATAGCTGCCGGTGAGATTCTCGCGCCTGCTGCTGCATGCTGCCGTCGCTATATAAACCCCCATCACAGAGGGGTCAAGTAAGCCATTTTTATTCCACTTAGCCGTTACTCTGCTCGGATCGAGTGCTAACTTGATCATCGAAGGGTCCTCGATGGTACCAAACCACCCCGGGACTTCTTTGCAGGTACTCGGCGCTAAACTCCTTAAATCACCAATCTCCTCAAAACCCATTGAGACCCACATGCAATAGGAGATCACCTCCAAAATCCACCGGGAGATCAACGGAAGACAACATCTGACGGAGACCCGAAAAGGAGCTCCATCACCAATGATATTAATTCATCTTCCATTACATCTCTAAATATTTGTTCATTATCCCTAGGTTATTTTTATTTTTGTAACTGTTTTCTTTATATGGCTAAATTGCACTAAAATCCATCGATATTTCACCACCTTTGCATGTAAAACTTATTGTTTTTCCTAGGGTTTAAGTACCCTAGCTATAGTTTCCCACATTAGTTTTTTCTGATAGAGCAAACTGCTGGTGTGAATTTACAAATTTATCTATATTGGAAAATATTTCCAATCCCACGAACATCTACGTTTACTTCACCGTCACCTCTCTTTCTTTACCCTAATTCCCTATAACAAAAACTGCAGTTGACGCGACCAGGATCGCGCCAAGATGTTACCTTCCGTTGATCTGCTAATGGTGGTGATGGATGGCTGAGATTGGATCTGGAGGCAAGCTCCTGAAGCGTGTGGATCTCAATGGACTTAAGGTTGGTTGTCGCCGAGCTACCTGCAAGGAAGTTCCGGGGTGGTTGTACCACCGAGGATCCTCCGACGATCAAGTTAGAGAGGAAATCCGAGCAGAGTAACGGCTTAGTGAAGTAAAAATGGCTTACTTGAACTGTCTGAAGAAGGGGTTTATATAGCGGTGGCAGCAGGCAGGGTAGGCGCGAGAATCACGTCGGCCGTTATGCTCCCGATGTCATGCCCGCGTGATGAGCGGGATCTTCCATTAATGGCGAGACAGGCTCGTTAATAGGGGATCATAATGGCGTGGAACGTAGGATGTGGCCGGCGGATATCTCGCGCATGGCGAGATTCATGGGATGGCGGTTGCGCCTGTGAGTGGTGTCGTTAGTCGGTCGATAAGACCGAAGAAGATGACCTCGGCGGGAGAGCTCGTGGACGAGCGGGAGAAACGAGGTATCTTAGTTCTGCAGTAGCCCGGAGACGAGCTGTGAGGCCGAGGAGGCCAATTGTGCAGGGGCTCGGAGGTGAGCAAAGGGACAGTTGGCTTGGCTGCTGAGGTGCTCGGGGGTAAGGAGTGGGGTGCAACCTCGGAGACAGGATTTGAGGGAAGCCCCCCACTGTAGCACACTGGTTCCCCCTCCGTGGCCCTCAGGGGCCTAATTGGCTTACGCATGTGACACGTCATCCATCACGTGTCATGATCTAAGGAATTACCGTTATTGAGCATCATCATTAGTTCCCCACTCTCTTTCCGATCTATTTGTGGGTCGGATCGAGAGTGGACTGCCTGGTTATTTCTGTGCGGTTTGGCGCTGGTAATTCCTCATGGTGGATTGTTAGGGGATGACACGACGTTCTTGTCGTCACGCATCGAGTATGAGTCGAACGAAGGGTGAGTGTGGGAAGGCAAGTATCCTCCCTTTGTCGGAGTTGAGGCGCTGATCGCGCGTTGGGTATGAGTTTATTCGGCGGTGTTCCCCTCCGAAAGGCGGCCAAGACGACGTGAAGACGTCTTTTCTGAGATTCGGGGCAGATGCTATTTGGTTTTATCCGTCTACCTCTCCGAAGATGCCAAGTTGATTTATGATACCATGTATCAGAGGTTTAGACGGATGCGGCCGATGTAGCAGACTTCGTCAGATTCCCCCTCATTTGAGGGGTTTTTGATTGTGGGGACGCTCTTCCCTGCAGGCGCAAGCCCCTGCAGTTAATTACGCTACCGCATAGCGGTAACAACTTTCTCCTTCTCCAGAAATTTCACTTCGTGTCGTGTGTGTTTGTTTTATTTGTGGATGCCCGTGGATTGTATACGGAGACTAAGTTATGCCGTCGCCCGTAGGATGTGGATTAGTCCAAATCCATATTTACTTAGATTTGGGTTTGGTGTTTTAGTTTAAGGATTCATTAGCCGTATTAAGGCTAACATCAACTTAAACGTTCGTTAAGGATACGTTAGTCCTGTTTGGGACTAAGATCAACTTAACGTGATAATCCATTTAATATATGGCTGTCGGGACCCGTCACCTCTCTGACGTCGTTGAAGGATTACAACGATAGGTGTCAGAGGAGTTCAGAGATGTACCCTTAGACCGAAGTTGATTAGAGGATATGAAGTCTAATTGAATGTTTAAGGATACGTTAGCCGTGTTTGAGGCTAAGATCAACTTAAACGGGATCGTTTAGATCCGACAAAGAGCGTTTAGGGAGGGCTCTACTGTTCCAATTTAGGGACGTAGTGGTCCATAGGTAGTTTAAGGACGTTGCGGTCCATGTTCCAGTTTAAGGACGTGGTGGTCAATTTCCAGTTTAGGGACATAGGGGTCCATTGTAGTTTAAGGACGCATAAGTCCGTGGGTTTAAGGACCCCACAGTCCGTGTTGATGTGTGGTTGTCGGGACCCGTCACCTCTCTGACGTCGTTGAAGGATTACAATGATAGGAGTCAGAGGAGTTCGGAGATGTACCCTCGAACCGGATGTAAATTGATTTAGGAGAGCAGCCGTGCTCAGTCAATTTAATTTGAGGACTTACGGCCATGATTGGGCTAAGTCCAGTTTAAAAAAATGTTTAATATTTTTATTTGACTTTGGCCTATTAGGCCTGTGCTAGGGCTTGGCCCCTTTTTTAATAATGCACTGCATTTTTTGTTTTGTTTGGGCTCTGCCCTTTTATGAATGATGCAGAGCATCTATTTTGTTTGGGCTCTGCCCTTTTTATAAATGATGCAGAGCATCTTATCTTGTTTGGGCTCTGCCCTTTTAATGCATTGTATTTTTGTTTGGGCTCTGCCCTTTTAATGTATTGCATTTTATTTTGGCCTGCTAAGCCTTTTTGATTTGGGCCTGGCCCTTCAGTAAACAATGCAATGCATTTATCAGGCGCTTTGCGCCAATCATTGAGCGCAAGCGCTTGTGGTGGTGACACGTGTCACGCAAGCACAGTGCGCTGCGCTTGCAATGCTGACACGTGTCGCGCTCTGGTGAGTTGCGCCAATTTCAGATAGCAAAGCTCTGTCTTAAAAGCGCATAGCGCAAATAATTCTGGTGCTGACACGTGGCGCTCTCTGGTGGCTTGCGCCAACCCAGGAGCGCAACAGTGCAGTTTTGCAAGTGCAAGGCATTGTTTCAATAACTTGATCCAATTTTGGATTCAAGAATAAAAGTGCAAGGCACTGTTATCATTTATTTTTTATTGAAGATCATTGATCTTGTTCTTAGATCAGTGATCTATTCAGAAGAAATTCTTCTATTTTATAAAGGTTTTTACCTTTTTCTTGAATTTTCTTCCAAGTTCTCTCTATTTTGAAGTTCTTGATCTCTCACAATGTTGATTCTTCATTTGAATTGGGGTCTAGGGATCTTTATATAGTGCCAATAGATTTGTTAGGTTTGTTAAAGAAATCATTCTCTGAATGATTTGGGGAATTTTCCCCACCGTTGGATCTTTGATCCAAGGGCTTCTGTTTTACAAAAGGAAATCTTCTTGTTTTAACAAGAACAGAAGGATCTTACTAGAATTTTAATTCTGTTTGGCGCAGATGCACCAGCGCTTGACACGTGTCACGCAGCGCATAGCGCAGCGCAACTGCGCTTGCGCAACTGCGCTGATACGTGTCGCGCAGCGCAAAGCGCAGCGCAACTGCACTGACACGTGTCGCGCAGCGCACAGCGCAGCGCAACTACGCTTGTGCAACTGCGCTGACACGTGTCGCGCAGCGCACAGCGCAGCGTGACTGCGTTTGCGCTGACACGTGTCGCGAAGCGCAGTGCTTGCGCAACTGAAGCGTTGCTTCCTTTAATTTTGTTTTAAATAGAGCCTTGCTCTGATTGGACCCACTGCCTTAGGCGTTGCGCTCCCTGCGCTGGCGTGCCGGATTTTGACACGTGGCGCTCTGCGCGCAGCGCAGAGGATCTGAAGCGTTGCTTCATTTATTAGAATTTACATTTTCAGAGTAGAGCCTCGCTCTGATTGGGGGAATCAGAAGCGTTGCTTCATTTCCCGCCTCGGAATTTGGACAGAGCTTTGCTCTGATTGAGGTAAACAAATGCCCTCCCCCCCCCCCGCCGGTACGCTTACGTGGCCCCAAATGTGAGCGCAGCGGTGGCAGAATTCCAATCGTCGCGGTAACTTTTGGAAGCCGAAAGGGCACTTGATGCCTATAAATAGGGCCCTTGGCCCCTAAGATGATTTTCATCCCTTCATAAGCACTTTGCCCAGAGCCCTGCTCTTTCTGTTCAAACACTTTTTTAAGAGTTAAAACTCTAGAAAATTTTAGGTAAAGATTAATTTGGATTAAATTAAATTAATTTTAAGAGCCTTGCTCTCAATAGATCCCTGATCTAAAGGAGACCCATTTAGGGTTTCACTTGGCAGAGCTTTGCTCTATAGGTCTAAAAGGATCTAAAGAGAACTAAAGGGAATTCTATTAAGGCCCCATTAATGGAGCTTTGCTCTCTAGAAGATTTTCGTTCTATTTTCTTAATTTGTTAATGGAGCTTTGCTCCTTCCAAATCGTATAGAAGAACTCTTAAGAATTCTTCATAGATCTTGGAAATTAAAGATGGCATTTTTATATTATTATTATTATTATTATTATTATTATCCTCTCAGAGCAAAGCTTTCAATGTTCTTAGGGGATTTTCCTCAAATTCTCCTCATCACTGAATTTGATAGGTGTCACTCATGTTCGCAGAGCATTGCTCTCGAAGAGTTTAACTCCCTGTGCCTATTTTCAATAAGAATTCGCTTAATCAGTCTGTCTGCTAATTCTGTTAATCTTCTTTTACAGGAGCAATGGACGGCCACATGTACGACCTCGATGAAATCATCTCTTACGGAGACATCCGCCGACTCGGCCGTTCTCAGAACCGAGAATTCACGAACGCGGAGTGTGCCGAGATCATGAGCCGCTTCGACGCATATAACAGTCAACTGCTTCCCCGACGTTCCCCTCTCCTGAAGCTTATCGTAGGAGCCATTTGGGAAGCACTTCCCCTATTCTGTTCCGGTGTGCCGCTTGGGGCGTTGGATGCTGCTGAGGATAAGGTGCACTCGGTGTATCTGATGCACCTAATCTCAAAGAGACGGCGAGACAATCTTGTCGATCTCCTGCACCAGACTTTCCAACAGTCCGCCATACTCGCTGCTTATTGGAGGGAGGAAGACATCAGGAGGGACCCCGACGCTTGTGCTCGCGAAAGAAAGCACACTAGGATGGTCCGCGAGGCTTGGAAAGTCTTAGATAGGGTTACTTTCGTGTTCCTCAACCCATGTCCTGGGTCTGAGGTTATACCATTGTAAACGTTTTAATAATGTCGTTATTTATTTCTTCATGCTTGTAAGAACCCTTTTGGAATATGAATGAAAAATTTTATTTCAGCTTGTCTTATTCCTCGTTCTGAGTCTTTTGCATATGCATGAATGAGTGTGTCTCGAATGCTTGATCCAACACCAATCAGATGTTCTTTCTGTCGCTTTCTTCTTTCCTTTATTATCCGCATGTTACCTTAGTGAACATGGTTGACAGATGATAGAGTAAGCTTCTTAGTTCCTTCACAAGATAGCGATGGCTTAGGCCGCAGGTTCAGATCTGCTGCCTAAGACTTTTCAACTCTATGAGCCGTGAGGGTCTTATAGAGACTTTTCTTCCTACGGATCGAGAGGATCTCGTAGGTGGGTTTTCTCCTTAGGAATCGTGAGGATTCCTAAGTGCTTTTTCTCTTATAAATCGTAAGGATCCTATAAGAGAACTTTCCCTCTTACGAGTCGAAAGGACCCGTAAGCGGTTGTTTCCCTCCTTGTCGAGATTCGACTTTGGAGAGTGAGACCCGTGAATAGTATGCAAGAAACCGTTTTAGACTGACTTGCAGGGTCCCATTGCTCAGGAAACAAGTTTTTTTTTACCACTGCTGCCTGAGGCTTTATCTTGTAAGTTGAGACGAATCGGGAATTTCCCGCGGGGACACTGACTTTTCTGCGAGCCGACGCGGGTCAGGAGGCTCTCATCAAGGACGCTAGTTTCCCTGAGTTGAGGAGTTTGCCAAGGACATTTGTTTCCCTGGTGTTGAAACAAATCGAGAATTTCCCGCGGAGACACTGGTTTCTCTGCGAGTCGACGCGAATCAGGATTTTCTTCGTCAAGGACACTTGTTTCCCGGAGTCGAAGGATTTTTCCAAAGACACTGGTTTCTTCGGGGTTGAGACGAATCGGGAATTTCCCGCGGAGACACTGGTTTCTCTACGAGCCGACGCGAATTAGGAGGCTCTCATCAAGGACGCTAGTTTCCCTGAGTTGAGGAATTTGCCAAGGACACTTGTTTCCCTGGTGTTGAAACGAATCGAGAATTTCCCGTGGAAACACTGGTTTCTCTGCGAGTCGACGCGAATCAGGATTTTCTTCGTCAAGGACACTTGCTTCCCTGAGTCGAAGGATTTTGCCGAAGACACTGGTTTCGACGAATCGGGAATTTCCCGCGGAGACACTGGTTTCTCTGCGAGCCGACGCGAATCAGGAGGCTCTCATCAAGGACGCTATTTTCCCTGAATTGAGGTATTTGCCAAGGACACTTGTTTTCCTGGTGTTGAAACGAATCGAGAATTTTCCGCGGAGACACTGGTTTCTCTGCGAGTCAACGCGAATCAGGATTTTCTTCGTCAAGGACACTTGTTTCCCTGAGTCGAAGGATTTTGCCGAAGACACTGGTTTCTTCGGAGTTGAGACGAATCGGGAATTTCCCGCGGAGACACTGGTTTCTCTGCGAGCCGACGCGAATCAGGAGGCTCTCATCAAGGACGCTAGTTTCCCTGAATTGAGGTATTTGCCAAGGACACTTGTTTCCCTGGTGTTGAAACGAATCGAGAATTTCCCGCGGAGACACTGGTTTCTCTACGAGTCGACGCGAATCAGGATTTTCTTCGTCAAGGACACTTGTTTCCCTGAGTTGAACTGATATGTGGTGGTCTTTCAGGTTTTATATAAGTTACCGTCAAGACCGTGAAGCTAGGAATTTGATCTTCGCTTCGTTTGCTGGCACTGTGTCTGCTGTATTGAGACGAATGTCGCAGTTGTCTCTAGACTGTTGGTGAACCGTCGAGATTTGGCTTTGCTTTCTGGCGGAGCCTGCTGGGAGGGTGTGGTTCCCTCTTTGTTTGCGCCCTTGGATTGTATACAGGGATCGATGTGATCTCAACTGCAGGGCAAAAGTTATATATATTTTTTGTTTTATTTCCGCGATGCTCTATCATTTCAGCTTTTATATCGCGAAAGTCGCGATTGCCCAATCATTTCGGCTATTTTTCGAGGTGCCCAATCATTTCGACTATTTATTTTATTTTTACTCGCTGCTTTTTATTGCGAGTTGCCCAATCATTTCGGCTATTTTGTGTACATACGTTTTTACTTGCTGCTTTTTATTGCAAGTTGCCCCATCATTTCGGCTATTTCGTATGCATGTGCGGCCTACTGGCTTTTCGTCGTAAACCTGAAATTAGACACCGATTTCGGCATCAGCACCGCTACAACTGGGATATTGCCAGGAGCGAATCATCATTTGCCTCCGTCGATGTCGAGCAAAGGTGGCTTAGCGAACAGGGTTAAGGTCCTGTCGACTAAGGCTTTTGACTTCATGAGCCGTAGGGGTCTCACAAAGGTATTTCTCCCTACAAGTTGTGAGGATCTTGTAGGTGTATTTTCTCCTTAGGAATCGTGAGGATTCCTAAGTGTATGTTCCTCTGTAGGTCGTAAGGATCCTACAAAAGGGTTTTCTCCTTGTAAGTCGAGAGGACTTACAAGGGTTGTTCGTCATGCGTACATATCTCCAGTCACGGATGGGACTTGGTTAAGGAAATGTTTATTCGCGCCCGTGGATTGTATACAAGGGTCAGTATTGAGCCACTTGTAGGGCAATATCGAAGGTTGTGGGGGTTGCTTAAGCACAGGTTTAGGTCTCTGTAACTTAAAGCTTTCAAATCTTATAAGCCGTGAGGGTCCCATAAGAGAGTTCTCCTTACGAGTCGTGAGGATCTCGCAAGTGTATTTTCTTCTTAGGAATCATAAGGATCCCTAAGTGTGTTGTTCCCTTGTGAGTCGTAAGGCTCTCACGCGGGTGATTTCTCCTTACAAGGTCGAGAGGACCCTGTAAGTGTCCTTTAACGAGGCTGCGCCCTTTCAGGTTTTCACAAACACTCGCCGGTAGTCCTGCTGTTTTTATTCATGGAGCCCTTTCGGGTTTTCATCTGTTCCCTTTTTGCTTATGGACGTACCTTTTTTATTCTTTTTTTTATTCTTTTTATTCTTTTTTCTAACGAGGTCGCGCCCTTTCGGGTTTTCACGAACACTCGCCGATAGCCCTGCTGTTTTTACTCACGGCGTACTTTCGGGTTTTCATCCGTGCCCATTTTGCTTATGGACATACCGTTTTTTTTTATTTATATATTTTTTTTTTATATTTTTTTTGTCAGCCCGAGAATGCTGCGGTAGTAGTTTAAAGACGTTTCGGTCGTCAGCTAGTTTTAGGACGTAGTGGTCCGTCATTAGTTTAAGGACGTTTCGGTCCGTCGTTAGTTTAAGGACGTTTCGGTCCAGTATTAGTTTAAGGACGTTTCGGTCCGCTCAGGAGAAGGCTGGCTACTACTTATAGAGTTTTGGGCTTAGGAAGATAGCGAGCGGACATAGTCGTCGTCATCTATCATTGTCCTAGGCTGTGACTCGTTAGGCGTAGTATTTCTTTAGGAAGCGACCATTTATTGGCCTGAAAGGCCTTTCACCGTGCATATCCACGAGTAGATAGGCTCCACCCTGGTAGACCTTGTCTATGATGTACGGGCCTTCATAGTTCGGCTCGAATTTTCCTCGCTTGGTGCGATTGGAAATCATAGGTCTTTTGACCACTAGCACGAGTTCGCCTTGGCGGAATGTCCTCGGCCGGGTTAATCTTTCATATGAGCGCGTCATCTTTGCTTTATAAGCCTCCAGATTTTGTTGCGCTACGAGCCGGGTTTCATCAAGGGCATCAAGCTCTTCAAGCCGAAGGTGAGCATTTTCTTCGTCCGTTAGCTCGTAATGGACTGCCACTCGTAGAGAAGGTAACTCTATCTCAAGGGGGAGTACTGAATCTGTACCGAACACTAACGCGTACGGCATTGTGTTCGTAGCCGTTTTGAACGTGGTTCGATACGCCCAAAGAGCTTCCTGCAGTCTCTCGTGCCAGTCCTTCTTATTTCGGGACACTGTTTTCTTCATGATCTTTGTCAAGGTCTTGTTGAAGGCTTCAGCTAGACCGTTAGCTCGCGGGTTATAAACCGAGGAATATCTCCAGTCTATATTATGTTGTTGCGCGAAGCGGCTGATCTTGTGGCTTTTGTAGGCAGGCCCGTTATCGGAGATGATCCGTCACGGAGTTCCAAACCGATATATGACGTGCGTCTTAAAGAAATGGAGGATATTCTCCATCTTCACTTCCCTCAATGGTACTGCTTCCGCCCATTTGGAGAAGTAATCAGTCGTCGCCAAGATGAAACGATGTCCTTTGGACGATGCTGGTTCGATGGGGCCGACTATGTCAGTTCCCCACATTTCGAACGGCCAACTAGCCACCGTTGGATGTAGTGGATTTGGATGTTGGTGGATGAAGTCCCCATGGAATTGGCATGAGTGGCATTGCTTCGCATATTCGAGGCTGTCATGAATCATCGTGGGCCAATAGTAGCCCATCCGTTTGATCTTCAACTTCATCTTTGGGCCTTCTTGGTGAGAACCGCAGAGTCCGTCGTGAACTTCCTGAACGATTCTTTTCGCTTCGTCAGGTCCCAGACATCTCAACCACAGAGAATCAAACGACCTCTTGTACAGAGTATCATTAACGAAGGCGAAAGACATAGCTCGTTTCATAAGCTGATGTCTCGAGGACGCATCTTCGGGCATTCGATGGGACTTAAAATAATCTATGAAGACTTCCCTCCAATCTTCAGCCTTTTCTCGTTCTTTTATTTGTAGGTTCGTCCGCTCAGTCGCTCCCTTTTCTTCGGATGATTCCAGAGATATTTCTGCTGGGGCAAGCACCCGACGGCTTTGCACTACAATTCTTACGTCATCGAGGTTCTCATCAGCTAGTTCCTTAGCGAGCTTGGCTAATGCATCCGCTTTGCTGCTTTCCGCACGCGGTATGCTTTCCAAAGTGTAGGAAGGGATTTGGGTCAACAGTTGTTGCACCATTTCGCCATAATTCACCAACTCTGGTTTGCACGTTTGGTAATCGCCGTTTACTTGACTGACGGCCAATTGGGAGTCTTCATATATGAGGAGGTTTTCAATTCCCATGTCGATGGCGATCTCGAGGCCTGCTATCAAAGCTTCGTATTCGGCTTCATTGTTCGTCCTCGGCTCTGTCAAGGAGAAAGCAAAGCGTATAATCCCTCCTTGTGGAGTTACGAAGATAAGGCCTACCCCTGATTTGATTATAGGGGTACTTTGTTTGCGCTTTTTCATGGAAGATGCTCCATCAAAATAAAGCTCCCATCGGGTATCGCTCCCGTCAATCGCGTCAAACGCATGTTCGTCTGGCAGATCGCAATTCAGAGGAGAATCAGCAGGTATCGGATGCTCAGCGAGGAAGTCGGCGATGGCCTGGCCTTTTACTGCCTTGAGGGGTTGATAGGTTATTGAGAACTCCATCAAGAGCAGGGCCCATTTAGCGAGTCTTCCTGTCAAGATGGCCTTCGACATTAAATATTTAAGGGGGTCCACCTTCGAGATGAGCCGGACTTCATGTGCCAACGCATAGTGCCTGAGCTTTGTTATCGCAAAGATCAACGCCAAGCAGTGTTTTTCAATGGGGGAGTAATTGCTTTCTGCCCCAAGTAGGACTCGACTTAAATAGTAGAGTGCTCTTTCTTTCCCTTGGTCGTTCTCTTGCGCCCATAATGCGCCTAAGGAACCTTCGAGGGCAGTCGTATAGAGAATGAAGGGCTTTCCTTTGACCGGAGCAGCCAGCACTGGCGGGTTTTGCAAGTACTGCTTGATTTCGTTTAGCGCGCTTTGGCATTTTTAATCCCAGACGAACGGGGTCCCCTTCTTCATCAGGTGGCTGTAGGGGCGGCACTTGCCTGAAAGGTTGGCTATAAATCGTCGTATGTATGCGAGCTTCCCTTGGAGATACCGCAACTGCTTGAGAGTTCTTGGCGGAGGCATTTCCATGATCGCCTTGATCTTTGACGGATCTATCTCAATTCCTTGGTGTCGGACGATGAATCCCAGGAATTTGCCCGAAGAAACTCCGAATGCACACTTGAGAGGGTTCATCTTCAAATTGTATTGTCGAAGGCGTCGAAATACGGTCTTCAGATGCTCAAGAAGTTCCTCATATGATTTTCTTTTCACCACGAGGTCGTCGATATAGCATTCGACGATTTCATGTATAAGGTCATCGAAGATCTTCGTCATGGCCCTCTGATAGGTAGCACCAGCGTTCTTTAGACTGAAGGGCATCACTTTATAACAGAATATTCCCAGAGGAGTCCGAAAAGCCGTGTGCTTCTGGTCTTCGGGATGCATCTTGATCTGATTATATCCTGATGAGCCGTCCATGAAGGAGAAAACTTCATGAGTAGACATGTTATCTATCATCAGTTCGGTGACTGGTACTGGGAAATCGTCTTTTGGGCAGGCTTTATTGAGATCCCGGAAGTCCACGCATATGCACACTGTCCCATTTTTCTTTATCACCGGGACGATGTTGGCGATCCATTCAGGATATTGAACCTCCTGAATAAAGCCAGAGTCGATTAGCTTCTTGACCTCAGCATTGATACTCATCTCAAGTTCGAGCCGCATTCTCCTCGGCGCCTGTTTGACCGGGTTGACGTCCGGGGATATCGCCAATTTGTGTACAGCAATTTCTGGATCTAATCCCGGCATTTCGGAATAGCTCCATGCGAAGCAGTCTCTATGCTGTACCAGCACGTCTTTTAACGCAGCCACCCTTTCCTCAGATAATAGCTCACTGACGAATGTCGGTCGCGGGTCGTTCGCCGTACCCAACTCAATTTTCTTGAGGTTATCTGCAGTGGTATGTATCCCATCCTCCAACTCTTTTGGCGCTAGTGGAAATTCTGAGATCGCCTCATCGTTGTTGTTTTCGAAGCACCAGGGAAGGTCATCCATGTTCTCGTTCTCTTCTTTTAATATTGTTATCATGTGACAAGTGCGAATCCGCTTCCAAGCCCAATGTGGAGTTGGGTCTATTCTCATGGTTTTGGGTTCGTGCTTCTGTGGCGGCGTTACCCTCAACGTGTCAGACAGAGCGAACTTGCCGAGCTGATACTGATCTTCGACCCAATCCTTAAAGGTGAAGCAGTCCTCGAGAGGATGCCCTATTACTCGATGGTAAGAGCAATAGTTCGGGTGAGAGACTTCGCCTGCTTGTTCGGGGTTTTTCGACTCCGGCAGCGTAAGCATCTGATGTTTCAGAGCGAGGTCAAGTATTCTCTTCGTCTTGTCCCGAGGAAAAGAGTACGCTCGACTCATTTTCTTTACAAGGGATAAGTCAAAACCGCTCGTTTCCCGTTTGCGTGGTTTCTTGGTCCCGCTTTGTTGCTGTTGAGCACCTTCTTTGCCTTTCGACTTATTTCTGCCTCTGCGTCGAGCCTTTTTTATAACAGCTTGACAGGGAGCGGCATTTTCATCTTTCGCAGCCTGTTGGAGGAAGCGTTGCGTTTTAGCTTTCTCGTAGATTTCCATTTTGCGGTTGTGGTCGTCTCGGACTTTTTGACCGGCTTCCCTTATTAGCTTGTCCATTTGCTCTTCAAATGATGGACTGGGCACCTTTGCGTCAGGAACTTTTACTGGTTCAGTATTAACGTCCTCCGATTGAGCATCCGCTTCTTCATCGAAGTCATGTACGATGTAGCAGCCGTGGAGTAGCTCTCGTTTCTTGGATCGAATGTATCCAAGCCCGATTGTTTCCATCCTCCCACTAAGCAACTTGTGCTAAGTTCCGGGGACGTTCCAGACTCTGTCATAGAATTTGGCTTTCCGAGCGGTTTGTTTAAAGGGTATCCTCTGGTGCTTCAGCAATCTCTTCAAGCCTTCTGTATAATATCTAGGCAAACGGATGGGCTGAAGCCTGTCAAGCGTAGGATCCGCACCGTGCCAGATTTCTTTCTCCACTTTAGTTTCTTCAGAGCGGTAGAATAGAATTGCTTTTTCGCCTTCTCGCCTGGGAGGGACATAGAACGTCCGCAGCTCCTCTACGCTGTAGGTATCAAGTGCATCCAGTTCTTTATGGTGTTTAAGCGGTACCATGGCGACTTGCAGACTTTGCTCTTCATCAGCGGACGTTTGTATTAAAGGTCGAGCAGAGAATACAGCATGGACCTCGTCTTCCGAGTCGCTACCAAAGATCAACATGGGAGCAGGCTGTCCCGGCTTGTTGCGTTGGGGCGGACCCGAATAAATCATCTCCTCTTCCTCCTCGGTATCACTGCCGAAGACAGGGATGGTGGCATTAGCTTTGTTCTTCGGTTTGTGACACCTCTCTGTGTCTTCGAAATCCGGTAAGAAGTATTTGGCGTCTTCATATTTGCGGACTTCGTTCACGGAGAATGGGTTCAGTTCTCCCGTCACGGTATACTCGAGACCATCCTTAAAATACTTCATACACTGATGTTGTGTAGAAGGGATGATGTTGTACTCGTGTAACCATGGTCGGCCGAGCAGCGCATTGTAGCATGTCTTGGCGTCTATGACGTGGAACTTAATGTCCATGACGAGTAGCCCAAAGCGTAGCGTCAGTATCACAGACCCAAGAGTTCTTGATGATTGGGAGTCGAACCCGGAGATGGTGATCCTGTCCCGAGCAAGGTGCTGAACGCTCATGCAGATTTCTTTTAACACCCGCACATTGAAGAGATTAACAGAGGATCCATTGTCGATTAGGATTTTGCCTATCTTTATATCGTGGCAGTATCCCGAGACATAAAGGTGGCGGTTGTGTTCGCACGTCCCAAGGAGAAAGTCTTCATCGCCAAAAGTGACATCGGCCGTATGCACTTCCTCCAATTCATCCTTCATCTTTTCTTCAGCCAAGAAAGCTTGGAATTGTTCCGGCTCCTGTAGTGCTTTGATTAACGAATCTCTCGCCTCTTTTGATAGTAAAAGGGCGTCAAGAATGCTGAGCTGCGAGGGTAGCTTCCTCAGATGCGCTAAGACGTTGTAATCCACCTTATTCCTCTGTGGCGGGTCCTTGGCAGTTAGCTCTTCTATGACTTGGTCATCCAGGGTGATGTCCTCAGAGACCTTTTCTTTCCCTTTATCTTTTTTGTTTGAGGGTCCGAGATTCTTTTCGGACAGCATCCGATTACGCAGCCGGATATTTCCACAGGCCCTCGGTTCTTCTTCCTTTCCCGAGGTGGACTCTTTAAAGAGGGGGCTAAGAGCCAGCTCCTCGTCGGAATCTCTCCCGAATGTAAGCACTTGTGATCCCGCGGCGTTAACCATGCGACAATTGCCGGTAGTTTTGTTAAGCCTCTCGGTCGTATTTTTCCGCTCTCGATGAGTTTTGCGTTTCTCCCGCTTAAAATGTTGTCGGTGAGCAACATATCCTTGCTACCATCTATCGAAAGCTTCGCACTCTTCGGTAGGGTGTGAAATCTTCTGATGATACAAGCAGTAGGAGGGGTGCATTTCCACTTCACCAGTAATGCTTCCTTCAGAGGATGGTAGCTTCATGCCCATTGATATGGCCTTAGCAAACCTTTTCCTTGTCTTGAATTTGCTTTTATCCGCGGTGGATGTATTTTGCTCCAGCGGGAGCGCCTCAACTCTTTCGTCAAGTCACAGGCGCTTGGCCCTTTCAAATATAGCCGTATCGCGTTCCCGATCAGCTTTACTTTTTAACAGAGCTTCGTTGAGGAATGCGTCAATTACTTTATCTGATGGCCCCAGAATTTTTGGTTCAGGATCTGTCCACAGCTTTTCAGTGCAAGGAGTCTCCTCATCGTCTGTGAACGAATGGAAAATCACATGACAGCTCGCTACGTATTCTTCAGATTCATCCGACGAACTTTCTCCCTCATCTTCCTCTTGAAAGACGTGGTTGAGAAACTCTTGGAGTATAATGGGAGTCCGTGCTTTCTAGTTGTATTCCTCCAGCACGTCAATTTATTTTTGCAAGTCCGTGCGCTTGTCGCCAGGCTTCACGGGCTTCTTGGATTTCTTCTTCTTCTTCTTTGAAGATTTTGACGGCTGGTTGTGAGTGCTTGGGCCACCACCATCGGTCTTTGGAGTTGGACGCGGCTTCAACATCCCTTCAATGATCTGAGGTTCCAGCGGGGTCTTCCACTTGATCGTAGGGCATGTCTGAAGATCGTTCAGCATTCTCTTCGTCTTGTCTGACAGCAAAACCTCCCATGGGGCTTCTTTGACGAGAGAGCACGTTGCCCCCGACATATTCATCCTTTTAGAGGCGTGAGGTTGCGGTGGATTCACCTTCCATCTGTTAGATAACGCGAACTTGCCCTGTTGGTACTGGTCTTCAAGCCAATTTTTGAAGACGTAGCAATCTTCGATCGGATGACCCAGTACTCGGTGATAGGGACAGTAGTTGGGCTCATTGACATCATTTGGTTGCGACGGACGTTTTGGATCCGGCAGATTTATGAGTTGGTTGCGCAACGCCAGCTCGAATATTCTTCTCGTCTTATCTCGGGAAAACGAGTAAGGACGTCCTAGCCTCTCCTCAAGGGGTACGTGCGGACGCATATTATTTTGACGGACAACCGGCTTCGAGTTACTCGGCTGTTGTTGAGCATTAGCGACAACGATCGCTTTCCCCTTCCCCTTTTCATTTCGGGAGTCCGGCTTTGGAAAAGGATGTCTATGGCCCATCTGATCCATTTGCGCTAGCTTGTCGATCAGGGCCTGGAAGGTAGTCGGCTTGAAGAACATCATAAATTGCGAGATGGTTGCTTGCGGATCAAGGGTTCCCATAAACATACCCACTGCAGGAGCTTCTTCAATGCGTTGCTCGCATTTTGACCATAAGTTCCGCCACCGTATAGCATATTGGATCCATGTCTCGCCTGGCTTCATCCTGGCGTTAATCAATGCTGTCATCGGGGTGCGTTCACTGGCGCTTGCAAAACGCTGAGTAAACAACAGCTCCATCTCCGCGAAGGTCTTGATAGAGTCGTTTGGGAGCTCAGAGTACCACACGAACGCTGTATATGACAAGCTGCCAACGAACTGGCGAAGCAACAACTTATCATCACTGCCGGTGTTGCCGCAGAGCACCCTGAACTGGGCAACATGCTGGTGGGGATTGCCCGTCCCCTTATAGACGTGGAATTTGGGTATTGTATAGCCCGGCGGGTACTTTATCTGATCATACCAGCTCGGATATGGTCGTCCTGTTTTTACGACCTGACCGGCTGCCTCAGTCGCATGATGAACCCGTATTTGTTGGGCTATATACTCGTCCAAGTCAGCTTTGGAGATTGTATCCTCCTTGGCTGTTGACAGAGCCGGTGGAGGATTTGACGTTTCTCCCCTGTCGTCTTCAAGGACGATTGGGGGATCTTCAGCTGGAGGATCTTGTTGGATCATCATCCCCACCATGTCTTGGAACAGGAGGGCTATACGCTTTATGTTGGCTTCTTGTTCAGCAGCCTCTTTATCCTTCTTCTCCAATATCCGACGAAGGAATTCAGCGTCAGTTTCTTGCTCCTAGCGTTCATCCGAGGACGCTTCAGGGCTTTCTTTTGGCCCAGTGAGTGCGTCCATTGTGTTATCATCTCCTGGAGCTTTTGCTGTTGCTCCTGAGCTTTGGTCACTGACCGTGTAAGCGGCCAATGACTTGTAGATGCACGGCTGTCCTCTTTACCAGACGCCATGTACACGGTATGAACCACCATGCCCCCAGACCTAGGGTGTTTGGGCTCGCTGTCCTTGGCCTTTGCCGTGGGCGTGGGAATTTTCTCTGGCCTCCTTCTCTTATGGGTCGTTGAAGTTGAGGGGGCCGTTGCAGCAGGCACCCTGGTGGTGGTCGTCCTTTGCTGTCTGTCCGGACGATTCTTTTCTTCCATCACTTTTGCCCTTTTCGGTCGACGAGAGTGATCTTGGTCAATTACGGAGTCTTGAACCCTCCGCCAGACCTTATAAATCCTGGAGGACAGCCGTTGAAGGGGCTACTCCAGCTTTGTTTCCGGAACCCTCTCCGCGGGTGGAGGAGATCTTTTCAGCATAGCAGTTGGAGAGTTCTTTCGTACCCTCCTAAGTGGTTCAAAGTTGTTCCCAGTTGGAACAGCAGCATCAACTTCCACCATTGGAGCAGGTGGAGTTAGCCCTGAAGGGGAGTTGCCCCCAGCCTTTCTTACTCGTCGCCAATGGCGACGTCGAGCATGACGAGCCGTTGGGATTGGCTCGGCGATAGAGACAGCTTCTTCTTGCCCCCTGTCTGAATGAGGCGCTGCCGGTGTTAGCCTCTTGAAGACTGAGGTTGTCTTTTGAGGGGTGATATTCAATCTGTCAAAGACAGATCCTCGAGCAGGGGCAGGAGCCGGAATAGTCAGCCTTGAAAAGACTGACTCTTTGACAGGAGAAGCCGCCTTGGCGACTTCGGGAGCAGCCGTCTTCTTTGGGATGGCCTTCTCAGGTATCATGGGCTTTTTGGCGTTCAGACTCAGTCTGGTAAAGACTGAGGAGTTGGACGACCCGTTGAGAGGGGCCGTGGGAGTAACAAGTCGATCAAAGACCGACTTCTTTGAAGCTTCCGGTACGGGTATTGGCAGGGTGAAGCTTGCAGGAGGGATCATGGTCCCGAAAAACAGGACGGTGGTGGCCAGGGTCACCTGTTCTACCGGCAGGGCAAGGACGGAGGCCGCTTGAGGCCCATATGCTACACCTCCAGGTGAGGTAGAGCGTCGATTGCATTGGCACTTCGAGCAGTTCGAACAGTTAGAGGCCATTGATGCTTGATTTCTGCGCCAAGCAAAAGACCAAATCTTAGTAACTTGAAACCCAAAGGCAACCATTAACAAACCGCAATTCGTTCGCGAAAACGACACACGAAGTGTGGAGTGGAAAGAGGAAAAGGTCCCACTGGGCGTGCCAGAATCTGTTCCCCTCCGAAAGGCGGCCAAGACGACGTGAAGACGTCTTGCCTGAGATTCGGGGCAGATGCTATTTGGTTTTATCCGTCTACCTCTCCGAAGATGCCAAGTTGATTTATGACACCGTGTATAGGAGGTTTAGACGGATGCGGCAGATGTAGCAGACTTCGTCAGATTCCCCCTCATTTGAGGGGTTTTTGATTGTGGGGACGCTCTTCCCTGCAGGCGCAAGCCCCTGCAGTTAATTACGCTACCGCATAGCGGTAACAACTTTCTCCTTCTCCAGAAATTTCACTTCGTGTCGTGTGTCTTTGTTTTGTTTGTGGATGCCCGTGGATTGTATATGGAGACTAAGTTATGCCGTCGCCCGTAGGACGTGGATTAATCCAAATCCGTATTTACTTAGATTTGGGTTTGGTGTTTTAGTTTAAGGATTCATTAGCCGTATTGAGGCTAAGATCAACTTAAACGTTCGTTAAGGATACGTTAGTCATGTTTGGGACTAAGATCAACTTAACGTGATAATCCATTTAATATATGGCTGTCGGGACCCGTCACCTCTCTGACGTCGTTGAAGGATTACAACGATAGGTGTCAGAGGAGTTCAGAGATGTACCCTTAGACCGAAGTTGATTAGGGGATATGAAGTCTATTTGAATGTTTAAGGATACGTTAGCCGTGTTTGAGACTAAGATCAACTTAAACGGGATCGTTTAGATCCGACAGAAGAGCGTTTAGGGGGGCTCTACTGTTACAGTTTAGGGACGTAGTGGTCCATAGGTAGTTTAAGGACGTTGCGGTCCATGTTCCAGTTTAGGGACGTGGTGGTCCATTTCCAGTTTAGGGATATAGGGGTCCATTGTAGTTTAAGGACGCATAAGTCCGTGGGTTTAAGGACCCCACAGTCCGTGTTGATGTGTGGTTGTCGGGACCCGTCACTTCTCTGACGTCGTTGAAGGATTACAACGATAGGAGTCAGAGGAGTTCGGAGATTTACCCTCGAAACGGATGTAAATTGATTTAGGAGAGCAGCCGTGCTCAGTCAATTTAATTTGAGGACTTACGGCCATGATTGGGCTAAGTCCAGTTTAAAAAAATGTTTAACATTTTTATTTGTCTTTGGCCTATTAGGCCTGTGCTAGGGCTTGGCCCCTTTTTTAATAATGCACTGCATTTTTTGTTTTGTTTGGGCTCTGCCCTTTTATGAATGATGCAGAGCATCTATTTTGTTTGGGCTCTGCCCGTTTTATAAATGATGCAGAGCATCTTATCTTGTTTGGGCTCTGCCCTTTTAATGCATTGCATTTTTGTTTGGGCTCTACCCTTTTAATGCATTGCATTTTATTTTGGCCTGCTAAGCCTTTTTGATTTGGGCCTGGCCATTCTGTAAACAATGCAATACATTTGTCAAGCGCTTTGCGCCAATCATTGAGCGCAAGCGCTTGTGGTGGTGACACGTGTCACGCAAGCGCAGTGCGCTGCGCTTGCGATGCTGACACGTGTCGCGCTGTGGTGAGTTGCGCCAATTTCAGACAGAAAAGCTCTATCTTAAAAGCGCATAGCGCAAATGATTCTGGTACTGACACGTGGCGCTCTCTGGTGGCTTGCGCCAACCCAGGAGCGCAACAGTGCAGTTTTGCAAGTGCAAGGCATTGTTTCAATAACTTGATCCAATTTTGAATTCAAGAATAAAAGTGTCACGACCCGAAAGTACGGAATGTGACTGGCACTTAGATTACGAGACATCTAAAGGCGTACCGTAACCTAAGTCAGCCAAAGCCCAGAAATCTAACCCAAAATCAAAAGAGAGTGAAGGAAAACCTTAAATGAAAACGGTTTTGAAATCAATCAAGTTGCATAGAGTCCAAAAAAAGAACATCAAAAAATTCTGAAAATTTCGGCAGAGTCTCCCCTGTATTTTCTATCCCCCAAAATGGGTACAACAAGATAATAAACCTGTAATCATAAAATGGCATCCCCAAGCGGGAGCTAGCTCTTCGCCCAAGGCGGATCACAACCACATGCAATATAATAGTAATATCAAGAAAAAAGAGCATAAAAGAAATGCAAAATACCAGAAAACACACGTCGGCTCAAGTGAGCTCGACCCAAAAGAACCACAAATATACAAGTCTCTCAGTCTCATCACTAGGTCGCATATACAATACAAGTGGTAGATGGAGAATACTAGATACAATGATAAGGCAAAAAGAAATAAAGTATACTCGCAACCCACCTACGGGCGATGTCGCGAGTCTGAGCAAAAGGAACTGATGACAAAATAGCCCGCCGCTACAAGACTGACGGGTCCGACCTGCAAGACACTGTGGCACAACGGGGGTGAGTTGCCAGCTCGTGAGTAGAATATAACATCTAGTAAGGCAATCGTAAGAATGCACGCAATGCGGAACAACATGTATGTCCATATGTGATATAATAACTCTAGTATGCATGCACATGTATGCAATGTCTTTTCTAACTCTTTAAGTGTTTTAAATGTTAATGTTACTGCATTCTTAACTTTTAGAAAATGAATGTCTACATAATAGCTAAATATCATCAAGAAATCCTCTGAAAACCCGTGTCAAGCATCGACACCTAATAGGAATCACATCTGTCTCAATATCGGGCTCCGTCAGTCCGGATCGGCCCATATCATAAATCTCACGACAACGGTCGGTATCCTCCGGATATCCGCCGCGCCAGACATCACCGGTAGGTAGTCTTCCCCTGCCAGGCTCATCGTCTACAACTCGATCTTCTTGCCCCGGGGTACCATACCGGGCCCACCATGTACCCGAGACGGTTCATCCACTCCTCGAATCGGGTCTCGAAATCCAACAGAAAAACATGAAAACTCATGGTGGACGACACATACATCACGAGAAAACCGCAAATTTTGTTTTGAAAAGGATAAATATAAGGTTTTGTTAAATTCTTGCGGTTTTCTCCAAAAATCCAGAAATCGCAGCAAAACTGAAATCCTCAAGAAAATCATAATGTCCACATGTTATATATAAGACAAATGTCTATGATATCAATGTGTATGATGTAAATTTTGGCTAGAGTTCTATGTAAATATGATGATGATGCGAGATATGTGCATGCGATGCAGTTTCATATATCAAGTATGAATGCAGGTGATGATATTAAGATAAACAGGTTCTATCGTGCACGTGGCATGTCAATTACCAAAGGCGTGTGTGTCACATGAATAGTGCGCGTGTAACATATGCCAATGGTAAGGTGCTCGTGTCCTACGAAATGATATCGCATAAGTAGAGATGATTGTCCATGCAATTTAACATACTGTTCGCTATAAGGGTATGCAGTGTACATGAATGGATAAGCTAACTAACAATATAATCTTGCAAAAAGTAGGGTAATCCTAACTAGGGGGGGCTCCTCGCGCCATCCAGACGATTCCCCCATAGATGAATATATCTACTCACCAGAAATCCCCGCTAATCTGATCCGGCCACCGCTTTGCCTTTTCGCGCCGTATCCGAAGTTTCCCCGACCGATCCTATATTCGCACAATATCAAGCATAAGATTACAAAACCTAACACAATGCAAGTCACAACATACAATTATCCACGCTCTCAAATTAATCGTAGCATGCACTCAGTGCGCGGAAAAACGCACGAAAATCGCAATCCTTTAACAAAAATCGTCATTTCGGGGAAATCGACAAACTACCACCCGACTAGACGAAACCCCGCGTTCGCGCATTCTAATAATCCTATACGAAGCTGACAATATTGCTAACCTAACGCAAATTGAACGCATTCTATTTTCTACAAAAATCTAGTAAGCGATTTTCTTATCAATTCGTTACAAACATCGAAATTTATCGATTTAGCAAGCATATCATTACACCATTAACCATTCTAAGCAATTAGATAACCATCCCTAACATAATCCAACCATTATGCTACAAACCCTAATTTTTTAAAAATCAAAACCTTCTCTTGATTTTTCATGAACAAGGATTTACACTAAATTAATACTTAGAATTTCAATTCTAGCATAATTAAACCACAAGTTAACAAAAGGATTAAAATTTTCACCTCTCAAGCTTGAACCCTAGCTTGATCAAGTCTCCAAGAAGCCTCCTTTCATCATGTTTTTGAACAAATTTGGGTTGAAGAGAGAAGGGATTAGGGTTTTGCTTTGAATGGAGATGGAAAAATGTGAATTTTTATTGATTTTTAGCAAGAAAAAGAAGCAAGAATGAAGTGGGAAGTGGGGAAATTCTGCAGGTGAGGGGTCGGCTGCAGCAAGAGGAAGAGGTGGGGAAATTTTGGGGAAGTTTCTAGCTAATTACAACATCATATGATATCATATCATGCTTTCATATCAACCTTTTTCCAAAAAAACCCCTTTTTAAGCCATTTTTTTCATAATTTTCCCACCAAAAATCTAAAAGTTTGCAAGACATGATATAATTTTATTAACACCATATTTTAGCTTATAAAGACTCCTAATTAAGAAATTTACCTAATTAAATTTGTATTTATCCCTAATTAAATGTATTTAAAAAGGCTTAAAATAATAAGAAAATAATTAATTACGAAAAAAATTTTATTTAACTAGATAATTATAAGTGACATTTTAGTGACAAAATTATAGTAATACCTTATCTAAATTTTGTATAATTAGGTCTACAATGAAAAATATCAATTTTGACTTTTTACGGAAAAAGCCAAAAAATTTGCCGATTACCGAAAAACTGCCTAAACGATTTTCGAAGGGTTACAATCTTCCCCCCTAAAAGAAATTCGGTCCCCGAATTTAGAATTTAACTACGCGTACCTTCAAAAAGATGGGGATATCTCTTCCTCATCTCGACCTCGGTCTCCCAGGTGACCTCCTCGCTGTTCGGGCCACGCCAAAGAACCTTGACGGACGGTATGACCTTCGACCTCAATTTCTTCACCTGCCGATCCAAGATGACAACCGGCTGCTCGGCGAAAGAAAGATCATGCTCTAACTGGATCGTCTGGTGCTGAATCGCCTGGGAAGGATCATGAAGGTACTTGCGGAGCATCGAGACATGGAATACGGGGTGAACATCGGGGAAGCTGGGCTGAAGAGCTAACCGATAAGCGACTGGACCAACCCGCTCTAGGATCTCGAAAGGACCAACATATCTAGGACTCAGTTTCCCTTTCCGCCCAAATCTCATCACACCCTTCATCGGAGAGACCTTCAAGAAAACATGATCGCCAACAGCGAACTCGAGTCGGCGACGGCGCCTGTCAGCATATGATTTCTGCCTGCTCTGTGCCGCTCTCATCCTGTCCCGAATCAGCTGTATCTTCTCGGTCATCTCCTGTACGATCTGCGGCCCCAAAATACTGCTCTCCCTGAGCTCTGTCCAACATACCGGCGATCGACATCTCCTCCCATATAAAGCCTCGAAAGGTGCCATCTGAATCGTCTCCTGGAAGCTATTATTGTAGGAAAACTCGATCAAAGGCAAATGACGATCCCAGCTACCACCGAAATCCAAAACACAAGCTCTGAGCATGTCCTCAAGAGTCTGAATCGTACGCTCCGACTGACTGTCAGTCTGAGGATGAAAGGCTGTGCTAAAACTCAATCGGGTGCCCAAAGCTTACTAGAGTTTCTGCCACAATCGGCTGGTAAACTGGGTGCCACGGTCGGACACGATGCAAGTCGGAACACCATGCAGTCGCACTATCTCATCAATATAAACCTGGGCATACTGAGAAAATCCAAAAGTGGTCTTCACTGGCAGGAAGTGAGCCGCTTTCGTCAGTCGATCCACAATCACCCAAATAGAGTCATACCCTCGACTGGTCCTGGGTAGACCCACAACGAAGTCCATGGAGACCTGCTCCCACTTCCACTCAGGGATGGGCAAAGGCTGTAACTCGCCGGCTGGTCTCTGGTGCTCAGCCTTGACTTGCTAACAAGTCAGGCATCTCGACACAAAGTCTGTAATATCCTTCTTCATCCCGTCCCACCAGTAAACCTCTCTCAAATCACGGTACATCTTGGTGGAACCTGGATGCACACTGTATACGGATCTATGTGCCTCCATGAGAATATCACGCCTCAGTCCCTCTGAATCTGGCACGCACAGTCGAGTCCCAAATCGAAGTATCCCCTGATCATCAATCACGAACTCAGAAACTCTGCCCTGCCGAATCTGCTCAATAATCTCTAAAGTACGGGCATCGCTGGACTGTGCCTCGCGAATACGGTCAAGTAACTGTGGGCGTGCTCTGAAATGGGCTAGCTGTCCCCCTGTAGGAGTGAACTCGAACTGCACTCTACTATCACATAAAACCTGCCAATCCGCCGTCGACTGCATCTATACTGCGCTCAAACAAGATAAGCTAACTCCGGGCCTCCTACTCAAAGCATCTGCCACCACATTCGCCTTGCCCGGATGATATAAAATCTCGCAGTCATAATCCTTCACCAACTCCATCCAACGGCGCTGTCTCAGGTTCAGGTCTCGCTGCTGGAAGATATACTTCAAACTCTTGTGGTCAGTGAATATCTGGCACGACTCACCGTATAGGTAATGTCTCCAGATCTTAAGTGCAAATACCACTGTAGCCATCTCTAAATCATGGGTGGGGTAGTTCTGCTCGTGTTTCCTCAGCTGCCGAGAAGCATACGCGATAACTCTGTCGTTCTGCATCAACACACATCCCAGCCCCACTCTAGAAGCATCACAATATACCACGAACCCGCCTGATCCTGAAGGCAATGCTAACACTGGTGCAGTAGTCAGACGAGTCTTCAACTGCTGAAAGCTATCCTCACATGCCTGGGTCCAATCAAAAGGAACCCCCTTCCGGGTCAACCCGATCAACGGTGCAGCAATGCGGGAGAAATCCTGGACAAAACGTCGATAATAGCCGGCCAAACCTAGAAAACTGCGAACCTCTGTGACTGATACCGGTCAAGGCCAACGCTGAACTGCCTCGATCATCTTCGGGTCCACGCAAATACCATCTCTCGTCACCACATGACCCAAGAAGTCGATACTGTCTAGCCAGAATGCGCACTTAGAGAATTTGGCGAACAGCTGATGCTCCCTCAAAATCTGCAATGTGATACGTAAGTGCTGCTCATGCTCCTCCCGGCTCCGAGAATAAACCAAGATGTCGTCAATGAACATAATGATGAACTGATCGAGATACGGCCTGAATACGCGGTTCATCAAATCCATAAAAGCTGCCGGGGCATTGGTGAGCCCGAACGACATCACCAAGAACTCGTAGTGACCATAACGAGTACGGAAGGCGGTCTTCGGAATATCCTCCTTCCGAACCCGCAACTGGTGATAACCTAACCGTAAATCAACCTTCGAGAAAAACCCTGCACCCTGGAGCTGATCAAATAAGTCATCAATGCGGGGTAGGGGATACCTGTTCCGCACAATAACCCGGTTCAGCTGACGATAATCAATACATAAGCGCATACTTCCGTCCTTCTTCTTAACAAACAGGACGGGAGCACCCCAAGGTGACACACTCGGTCGGATAAGCCCTTTGTCCAGCAAGTCCTGTAACTGATCCTTTAGCTCTCTCAGCTCCGCCGGGGCCATCCGATAAGGAGGTATAGAAATAGGCCCCGTGCCGGGGATCAAGTCAATACAGAACTCAATCTCGTGCTCTGGTGGCAGACCAGGCAGCTCATCAGGAAATACATCAGGAAACTCTCTCACAACAGGGACCTGGTCCAACGGAACCTTTGTGGAGCTAGTATCACAAACATAGGCTAGGAATCCCTGACACCCTTTCCTTAAGAGCTGACCAGCGCGAAGAGAAGAAATCAAGCTGGGAAGGGTAGCACTACGATCTCCTTGAATAACAAGAACCGGCTCACCAGGAAAACTGAATCTGACTGCTTTCTCACGGCAGTCCACGGATGCATAATAGGTGGCTAGCCAGTCCATACCAAGAAGAACGTCAAAGTCTAGCATATCGAGGAGAATCAAATCTACTGAAGAATCTCTCTCCCCGATACGAACGGAACAAGATCGGTACACAAAACGGGCAACAAAAGACTCGTCTACCGGGGTAATAACGACAAGCGGCTGATCTAACGAAGATGACTCTCGGCCCAACCTCGGTGCAAAATACGTGGAAACATAGGAATGTGTGGAGCCTGGATCAAATAATACCCGTGCATCAAAAGAACATACTGGCAGAGTACCTGTCACGACGGCATTGGATGCCTGTGCATCCTGAGGAGTCAATGCGAACACTCGGGCCTGTCCACCACTAATAACTGGCTGTGCTCTGCCTCTACCTCGGCCTCTGCCTCTGCCTCTGTCGCCTCGTCCTCTCTGAACCGGACCGCCACGCCCACGGCCTCTAGAAGCATCTGGCTGGCGTGAAGCATCATCAGGAGTAGGAAGTAAAGCTCTCTGCGATGGTGGTGAAGGTGGTAAAGTCACATGCGGGACTGTCGCCGCGCCCGGACGTCCCATGGTACAGTCTCTGACATGGTGATACTGACTCCCGCACTGAAAACACCCTGGAGACGACTGCTGGGTCTGTGGATATGAACCAAATAACTGACCTCGTCTCAATCCTCTGCCTTCGCCATCTCCCGGAAATACTCTATCACGATGTCTGCCCATCTGCCGCTGAGCTGGCGTATCAGTACGGATCCTCTTCGGCCTAGAAGCGACCGGAGTCTCAGAAATACGCTCCTCCAAAAGTAAGGCTGCATCCATCGCGACTGCGTATGTATCAAAGTGCTGGGTGCCGATGGCAAGGAATAGCTGTGTATCAAGCCCTCGCACAAACCTCTTTATTCTCTTCTCTTCTGTGTCGACTAGGTACGGAGCTTATCGAGACAACTGGGTAAACTGTATATCATACTCCGACACTGTCATCCCAGGAGTCTTGCGCAGAGACTCAAAACTACGGGCTCGAGCATCTCGGACACTCTCCGGAAGAAAACGGGCAAGAAATGCAGCTGTAAACTCATCCCAGGTCATAGAAGGCAGACCTGCAGCTCGGCCTCTCTCTACTGAGTCGTACCATGTCTGGGCAAGACCCTCCAGACGAAAACTCGCAAACTCCACCAATCTATCATCAGAACACCTCAACGAACGGCAAATCCGAGCCATCCTATCCAGAAATGCCTGTGGGTCCTCTGTCGCATATGTACCGGTAAAAGATGGAGGTCTCAATCTCATGAACTCCTGTAGTGAAACAGGGATAGTCTCCTTAGTAGCAGCAGGAGTGACCATCTGTGCAGCAGGTACGATCGTGGTCTGTGCGGTGGAAGGAACGTCCTCGGATCTCTGTACCCGGCTGGACTCAACTAAAGATCCCATCATCTGCCGCAACTCTTGCATGCCGGCCTCTAATCTGGCAATACGGTCAGGATAAGGCGGATCAGTAGGACCCTGAGAGGTAGGCGTATCCTCCCGCTCGATCCTCGCCTCAGACGAGCCCGCCCGAATCTCATCCCTAGCGGCAGCCCGCTGAGCTCTCGTAGTCTTTGGCGGCATCGAAGCTAGAATAAGAAACAGGACTGATAAGATCATTGCAATTGAATCAAGGAATGCAAGGAATCAAGAAAGGAAATACAAGCAATTATGTCCTAAGGTCACTTAGGCGGAGTACCGTATCGTAAGTATGCCGCGGATCATACCCACGCTACGCCACTCTGCTTAAGTCACCTACTCCATCTACCAAGGTCGTCCTACACTCAGAAAGGTAAAACCTACGCTCTGATACCAACTTTTTCATGACCCGAAAGTACGGAACGTGACTGGCACTTAGATTACGAGACGTCTAAAGGCGTACCGTAACCTAAGTCAGCCAAAACCCAGAAATCTAACCCAAAATCAAAAGAGAGTGAAGGAAAACCTTAAATGAAAACGGTTTTGAAATCAATTAAGTTGCATAGAATCCAAAAAAAGAACATCAAAAAATTCTGAAAATTTCGGCAGAGTCTCCCCTGTATTTTCTATCCCCCAAAATGGGTACAACAAGATAATAAACCTGTAATCATAAAATGGCATCCCCAAGCGGGAGCTAGCTCTTCGCCCAAGGCGGATCACAACCACATGCAATATAATAGTAATATCAAGAAAAAAGAGCATAAAAGAAATGTAAAATACCAGAAAACACACGTCGGCTCAAGTGAGCTCGACCCAAAAGAACCACAAATATACAAGTCTCTCAGTCTCATCACTAGGTCGCATATACAATACAAGTGGTAGATGGAGAATACTAGATACAATGATAAGGCAAAAAGAAATAAAGTATACTCGCAACACACCTACGGGCGATGTCGCGAGTCTGAGCAAAAGGAACTGATGACAAAATTGCCCGCCGCTACAAGACTGACGGGTCCGACCTGCAAGACACTGTGGCACAACGGGGGTGAGTTGCCAGCTCGTGAGTAGAATATAACATCTAGTAAGGCAATCGTAAGAATGCACGCAATGCGTAACAACATGTATGTCCATATGTGATATAATAACTCTAGTATGCATGCACATGTATGCAATGTCTTTTCTAACTCTTTAAGTGTTTTAAATGTTAATGTTACTGCATTCTTAACTTTTAGAAAATGAATGTCTGCATAATAGCTAAATATCATCAAGAAATCCTCTGAAAACCCGTGTCAAGCATCGACACCAAATAGGAATCACATCTGTCTCAATATCGGGCTCCGTCAGTCCGGATCGGCCCATATCATAAATCTCACGACAACGGTCGGTATCCTCCGGATATCCGCCGCGCCAGACATCACCGGTAGGTAGTCTTCCCCTGCCAGGCTCATCGTCTACAACTCGATCTTCTTGCCCCGGGGTACCATACCGGGCCCACCATGTACCCGAGACGGTTCATCCACTCCTCGAATCGGGTCTCGAAATCCAACAGAAAAACATGAAAACTCATGGTGGACGACACATACATCACGAGAAAACCGCAACTTTTGTTTTGAAAAGGATAAATATAAGGTTTTGTTAAATTCTTGCGGTTTTCCCCAAAAATCCAGAAATCGCAGCAAAACTGAAATCCTCAAGAAAATCAGAATGTCCACATGTTATATATAAGACAAATGTCTATGATATCAATGTGTATGATGTAAATTTTGGCTAGAGTTCTATGTAAATATGATGATGATGCGAGATATGTGCATGCGATGCAGTTTCATATATCAAGTATGAATGCAGGTGATGATATTAAGATAAACAGGTTCTATCGTGCACGTGGCATGTCAATTACCAAAGGCGTGTGTGTCACATGAATAGTGCGCGTGCAACATATGCCAATGGTAAGGTGCTCGTGTCCTACGAAATGATATCGCATAAGTAGAGATGAATGTCCATGCAATTTAACATACTGTTCGCTATAAGGGTATGCAGTGTACATGAATGGATAAGCTAACTAACAATATAATCTTGCAAAAAGTAGGGTAATCCTAACTAGGGGGGGCGCCTCGCGCCATCTAGACGATTCCCCCATAGATGAATATATCTACTCACCAGAAATCCCCGCTAATCTGATCCGGCCACCGCTTTGCCTTTTCGCGCCGTATCCGAAGTTTCCCCGACCGATCCTATATTCGCACAATATCAAGCATAAGATTACAAAACCTAACACAATGCAAGTCACAACATACAATTATCCACGCTCTCAAATTAATCGTAGCATGCACTCAGTGCGCGGAAAAACGCACGAAAATCGCAATCCTTTAACAAAAATCGTCATTTCGGGGAAATCGACAAACTACCACCCGACTAGACGAAACCCCGCGTTCGCGCATTCTAATAATCCTATACGAAGCTAACAATATTGCTAACCTAACGCAAATTGAACGCATTCTATTTTCTACAAAAATTTAGTAAGCGATTTTCTTACCGATTCGTTACAAACATCGAAATTTATCGATTTAGCAAGCATATCATTACACCATTAACCATTCTAAGCAATTAGATAACCATCCTTAACATAATCCAAGCATTATGCTACAAACCCTAATTTTTTAAAAATCAAAACCTTCTCTTGATTTTTCATGAACAAGGATTTACACTAAATTAATACTTAGAATTTCAATTCTAGTATAATTAAACCACAAGTTAACAAAAGGATTAAAATTTTCACCTCTCAAGCATGAACCCTAGCTTGATCAAGTCTCCAAGAAGCCTCCTTTCATCATGTTTTTGAACAAATTTGGGTTGAAGAGAGAAGGGATTAGGGTTTTGCTTTGAATGGAGATGGAAAAATGTGAATTTTTATTGATTTTTAGTAAGAAAAAGAAGCAAGAATGAAGTGGGAAGTGGGGAAATTCTGCAGGTGAGGGGTCGGCTGCAGCAAGAGGAGGAGGTGGGGAAATTTTGGGAAAGTTTCTAGCTAATTACAACATCATATGATATCATATCATGCTTTCATAACAACCTTTTTCCAAAAAAACCCCTTTTTAAGCCATTTTTTCATAATTTTCCCACCAAAAATCTAAAAGTTTGCAAGACATGATATAATTTTATTAACACCAAATTTTAGCTTATAAAGACTCCTAATTAAGAAATTTACCTAATTAAATTTGTATTTATCCCTAATTAAATGTATTTAAAAAGGCTTAAAATAATAAAAAAATAATTAATTACGAAAAAAATTTTATTTAACTAGATAATTATAAGTGACATTTTAGTGACAAAATTATAGTAATACCTTATCTAAATTTTGTATAATTAGGTCTACAATGAAAAATATCAATTTTGACTTTTTACGGAAAAAGCCGAAAAATTTGCCGATTACCGAAAAACTGCCTAAACGATTTTCGAAGGGTTACAATCTTCCCCCCTAAAAGAAATTCGGTCCCCGAATTTAGAATTTAACTACGCGTACCTTCAAAAAGATGGGGATATCTCTTCCTCATCTCGACCTCGGTCTCCCAGGTGACCTCCTCGCTGTTCGGGCCACGCCAAAGAACCTTGACGGACGGTATGACCTTCGACCTCAATTTCTTCACCTGCCGATCCAAGATGACAACCGGCTGCTCGGCGAAAGAAAGATCACGTTCTAACTGGATCGTCTGGTGTTGAATCTCCTGGGAAGGATCATGAAGGTACTTGCGGAGCATCGAGACATGGAATACGGGGTGAACATCGGGGAAGCTGGGCGGAAGAGCTAACCGATAAGCGACTAGACCAACACGCTCTAGGATCTCGAAAGGACCAACATATCTAGGACTCAGTTTCCCTTTCCGCCCAAATCTCATCACACCCTTCATCGGAGAGACCTTCAGGAAAACATGATCGCCAACAGCGAACTCGAGTCGGCGACGGCGCCTGTCAGCATATGATTTCTGCCTGCTCTGTGCCGCTCTCATCCTGTCCCGAATCAGCTGTATCTTCTCGGTCGTCTCCTGTACGATCTGCGGCCCTAAAATACTGCTCTCCCTGAGCTCTGTCCAACATACCGGCGATCGACATCTCCTCCCATATAAAGCCTCGAAAGGTGCCATCTGAATCGTCTCCTGGAAGCTATTATTGTAGGAAAACTCGATCAAAGGCAAATGACGATCCCAGCTACCACCGAAATCCAAAACACAAGCTCTGAGCATGTCCTCAAGAGTCTGAATCGTACGCTCCAACTGACCGTCAGTCTGAGGATGAAAGGCTGTGCTAAAACTCAATCGGGTGCCCAAAGCTTACTGGAGTTTCTGCCACAATCGGCTGGTAAACTGGGTGCCACGGTCGGACACGATGCAAGTCGGAACACCATGCAGTCGCACTATCTCATCAATATAAACCTGGGCATACTGAGAAAATCCAAAAGTGGTCTTCACTGGCAGGAAGTGAGCCGCTTTCGTCAGTCGATCCACAATCACCCAAATAGAGTCATACCCTCGACTGGTCCTGGGTAGACCCACAACGAAGTCCATGGAGACCTGCTCCCACTTCCACTCAGGGATGGGCAAAGGCTGTAACTCGCCGGCTGGTCTCTGGTGCTCAGCCTTGACTTGCTGACAAGTCAGGCATCTCGACACAAAGTCTGTAATATCCTTCTTCATCCCGTCCCACCAGTAAACCTCTCTCAAATCACGGTACATCTTGGTGGAACCTGGATGCACACAGTATACGGATCTATGTGCCTCCACGAGAATATCACGCCTCAGTCCCTTTGAATCTGGCACGCACAGTCGAGTCCCAAATTGAAGTATCCCCTGATCATCAATCACGAACTCAGAAACTCTGCCCTGCCGAATCTGCTCAATAATCTCTAAAGTACGGGCATCGCCGGACTGTGCCTCGCGAATACGGTCAAGTAACTGTGGGCGTGCTCTGAAATGGGCTAGCTGTCCCCCTGTAGGAGTGAACTCGAACTGCACTCTGCTATCACATAAAACCTGCCAATCCGCCGTCGACTGCATCTGTACTGCGCTCAAACAAGATAAGCTACCTCCGGGCCTCCTACTCAAAGCATCTGCCACCACATTCGCCTTGCCCGGATGGTATAAAATCTCGCAGTCATAATCCTTCACCGACTCCATCCAACGGCGCTGTCTCAGGTTCAGGTCTCGCTGCTGGAAGATATACTTCAAACTCTTGTGGTCAGTGAATATCTGGCACGACTCACCGTATAGGTAATGTCTCCAGATCTTAAGTGCAAATACCACTGCAGCCATCTCTAAATCATGGGTGGGGTAGTTCTGCTCGTGTTTCCTCAGCTGCCGAGAAGCATACGCGATAACTCTGTCGTGCTGCATCAACACACATCCCAGCCCCACTCTAGAAGCATCACAATATACCACGAACCCGCCTGATCCTGAAGGCAATGCTAACACTGGTGCAGTAGTCAGACGAGTCTTCAACTGCTGAAAGCTATCCTCACATGCCTGGGTCCAATCAAAAGGAACCCCCTTCCGGGTCAACCCGGTCAACGGTGCAGCAATGCGGGAGAAATCCTGGACAAAACGTCGATAATAGCCGGCCAGACCTAGAAAACTGCGAACCTCTGTGACTGATACCGGTCAAGGCCAATGCTGAACTGCCTCGATCTTCTTCGGGTCCACGCAAATACCATCTCTCGTCACCACATGACCCAAGAAGTCGACACTGTCTAACCAGAATGCGCACTTGGAGAATTTGGCGAACAGCTGATGCTCCCTCAAAGTCTGCAATGTGATACGTAAGTGCTGCTCATGCTCCTCCCGGCTCCGAGAATAAACCAAGATGTCGTCAATGAACACAATGATGAACTGATCGAGATACGGCCTGAATACGCGGTTCATCAAATCCATAAAAGCTGCCGGGGCATTGGTGAGCCCGAACGACATCACCAAGAACTCGTAGTGACCATAACGAGTACGGAAGGCGTTCTTCGGAATATCCTCCTTCCGAACCCGCAACTGGTGATAACCTGACCGTAAATCAACCTTCGAGAAAAACCTTGCACCCTGGAGCTGATCAAATAAGTCATCAATGCGGGGTAGGGGATACCTGTTCCGCACAGTAACCCGGTTCAGCTGACGATAATCAATGCATAAGCGCATACTTCCGTCCTTCTTCTTAACAAACAGGACGGGAGCACCCCAAGGTGACACACTCGGTCGGATAAGCCCTTTGTCGAGCAAGTCCTGTAACTGATCCTTTAGCTCTCTCAGCTCCGCCGGGGCCATCCGATAAGGAGGTATAGAAATAGGCCCCGTGCCGGGGATCAAGTCAATACAGAACTCAATCTCGCGCTCTGGTGGCAGACCAGGCAGCTCATCAGGAAATACATCAGGAAACTCTCTCACAACAGGGACCTGGTCCAACGGAACCTCTGTGGAGCTAGTATCACAAACATAGGCTAGGAATCCCTGACACCCTTTCCTTAAGAGCTGACCAGCGCGAAGAGAAGAAATCAAGCTGGGAAGGGTAGCACTACGATCTCCTTGAATAACAAGAACCGGCTCACCAGGAAAACTGAATCTGACTGCTTTCTCACGGCAGTCCACGGATGCATAATAGGTGGCTAGCCAGTCCATACCAAGAAGAACGTCAAAGTCTAGCATATCGAGGAGAATCAAATCTACTGAAGAATCTCTCTCCCCGATACGAACGGAACAAGATCGGTACACAAAACGGGCAACAAAAGACTTGCCTACCGGGGTAATAACGACAAGCGGCTGATCTAACGGAGATGACTCTCGGCCCAACCTCGGTGCAAAATACGTGGAAACATAGGAATGTGTGGAGCCTGGATCAAATAATACGCGTGCATCAAAAGAACATACTGGCAGAGTACCTGTCACGACGGCATTGGATGCCTGTGCATCCTGAGGAGTCAATGCGAACACTCGGGCCTGTCCACCACTAATAGCTGGCTGTGCTCTGCCTCTACCTCGGCCTCTGCCTCTGCCTCTGTCGCCTCGTCCTCTCTGAACCGGACCGCCACGCCCACGGCCTCTAGATGCATCTGGCTGGCGTGAAGCATCATCAGGAGTAGGAAGTAAAGCTCTCTGCGATGGTGGTGAAGGTGGTAAAGTCACATGCGGGACTGTCGCCGCGCCCGGACGTCCCATGGTACAGTCTCTGACACGGTGATACTGACTCCCGCACCGAAAACACCCTGGAGACGACTGCTGGGTCTGTGGATATGAACCAAATAACTGACCTCGTCTCAATCCTCTGCCTTCGCCATCTCCCGGAAATAATCTATCACGATGTCTGTCCATCTGCCGCTGAGCTGGCGTATCAGTACGGATCCTCTTCGGCACAGAAGCGACCGGAGTCTCAGAAATACGCTCCTCCAAAAGTAAGGCTGCATCCATCGCGGCTGCGTATGTATCAAAGTGCTGGGTGCCGATGGCAAGGAATAGCTGTGTATCAAGCCCTCGCACAAACCTCTTTATTCTCTTCTCTTCTGTGTCGACTAGGTACGGAGCATATCGAGACAACTGGGTAAACTGTATATCATACTCCGACACTGTCATCCCAGGAGTCTTGCGCAGAGACTCAAAACTACGGGCTCGAGCATCTCGGACACTCTCCGGAAGAAAACGGGCAAGAAATGCAGCTGTAAACTCATCCCAGGTCATAGAAGGCAGACCTGCAGCTCGACCTCTCTCTACTGAGTCGTACCATGTCTGGGCAAGACCCTCCAGACGAAAACTCGCAAACTCCACCAATCTATCATCAGAACACCTCAACGAACGGCAAATCCGAGCCATCCTATCCAGAAATGCCTGTGGGTCCTCTGTCGCATCTGTACCGGTAAAAGCTGGAGGTCTCAATCTCATGAACTCCTGTAGTGAAACAGGGATAGTCTCCGTAGTAGCAGCAGGAGTGACCATCTGTGCAGCAGGTACGATCGTGGTCTGTGCGGTGGAAGGAACGTCCTCGGATCTCTGTGCCCGGCTGGACTCAACTAAAGATCCCATCATCTGCCGCAACTCTTGCATGCCGGCCTCTAATCTGGCAATACGGTCAGGATAAGGCGGATCAGTAGGACCCTGAGGGGTAGGCATATCCTCCCGCTCAATCCTCACCTCAGACGAGCCCGCCCGAATCTCATCCCTAGCGGCAGCCCGCTGAGCTCTCGTAGTCTTTGGCGGCATCGAAGCTAGAATAAGAAACAGGACTGATAAGATCATTGCAATTGAATCAAGGAATGCAAGGAATCAAGAAAGGAAATACAAGCAATTATGTCCTAAGGTCACTTAGGCGGAGTACCGTATCGTAAGTATGCCGCGGATCATACCCACGCTACGCCACTCTGCTTAAGTCACCTACTCCATCTACCAAGGTCGTCCTACACTCAGAAAGGTAAAACCTACGCTCTGATACCAACTTTGTCACGACCCGAAAGTACGGAACGTGACTGGCACTTAGATTACGAGACGTCTAAAGGCGTACCGTAACCTAAGTCAGCCAAAGCCCAGAAATCTAACCCAAAATCAAAAGAGAGTGAAGGAAAACCTTAAATGAAAACGGTTTTGAAATCAATTAAGTTGCATAGAATCCAAAAAAAGAACATCAAAAAATTCTGAAAATTTCGGCAGAGTCTCCCCTGTATTTTCTATCCCCCAAAATGGGTACAACAAGATAATAAACCTGTAATCATAAAATGGCATCCCCAAGCGGGAGCTAGCTCTTCGCCCAAGGCGGATCACAACCACATGCAATATAATAGTAATATCAAGAAAAAAGAGCATAAAAGAAATGCAAAATACCAGAAAACACACGTCGGCTCAAGTGAGCTCGACCCAAAAGAACCACAAATATACAAGTCTCTCAGTCTCATCACTAGGTCGCATATACAATACAAGTGGTAGATGGAGAATACTAGATACAATGATAAGGCAAAAAGAAATAAAGTATACTCGCAACACACCTACGGGCGATGTCGCGAGTCTGAGCAAAAGGAACTGATGACAAAATTGCCCGCCGCTACAAGACTGACGGGTCCGACCTGCAAGACACTGTGGCACAACGGGGGTGAGTTGCCAGCTCGTGAGTAGAATATAACATCTAGTAAGGCAATCGTAAGAATGCACGCAATGCGTAACAACATGTATGTCCATATGTGATATAATAACTCTAGTATGCATGCACATGTATGCAATGTCTTTTCTAACTCTTTAAGTGTTTTAAATGTTAATGTTACTGCATTCTTAACTTTTAGAAAATGAATGTCTGCATAATAGCTAAATATCATCAAGAAATCCTCTGAAAACCCGTGTCAAGCATCGACACCAAATAGGAATCACATCTGTCTCAATATCGGGCTCCGTCAGTCCGGATCGGCCCATATCATAAATCTCACGACAACGGTCGGTATCCTCCGGATATCCGCCGCGCCAGACATCACCGGTAGGTAGTCTTCCCCTGCCAGGCTCATCGTCTACAACTCGATCTTCTTGCCCCGGGGTACCATACCGGGCCCACCATGTACCCGAGACGGTTCATCCACTCCTCGAATCGGGTCTCGAAATCCAACAGAAAAACATGAAAACTCATGGTGGACGACACATACATCACGAGAAAACCGCAACTTTTGTTTTGAAAAGGATAAATATAAGGTTTTGTTAAATTCTTGCGGTTTTCCCCAAAAATCCAGAAATCGCAGCAAAACTGAAATCCTCAAGAAAATCAGAATGTCCACATGTTATATATAAGACAAATGTCTATGATATCAATGTGTATGATGTAAATTTTGGCTAGAGTTCTATGTAAATATGATGATGATGCGAGATATGTGCATGCGATGCAGTTTCATATATCAAGTATGAATGCAGGTGATGATATTAAGATAAACAGGTTCTATCGTGCACGTGGCATGTCAATTACCAAAGGCGTGTGTGTCACATGAATAGTGCGCGTGCAACATATGCCAATGGTAAGGTGCTCGTGTCCTACGAAATGATATCGCATAAGTAGAGATGAATGTCCATGCAATTTAACATACTGTTCGCTATAAGGGTATGCAGTGTACATGAATGGATAAGCTAACTAACAATATAATCTTGCAAAAAGTAGGGTAATCCTAACTAGGGGGGCGCCTCGCGCCATCCAGACGATTCCCCCATAGATGAATATATCTACTCACCAGAAATCCCCGCTAATCTGATCCGGCCACCGCTTTGCCTTTTCGCGCCGTATCCGAAGTTTCCCCGACCGATCCTATATTCGCACAATATCAAGCATAAGATTACAAAACCTAACACAATGCAAGTCACAACATACAATTATCCACGCTCTCAAATTAATCGTAGCATGCACTCAGTGCGCGGAAAAACGCACGAAAATCGCAATCCTTTAACAAAAATCGTCATTTCGGGGAAATCGACAAACTACCACCCGACTAGACGAAACCCCACGTTCGCGCATTCTAATAATCCTATACGAAGCTAACAATATTGCTAACCTAACGCAAATTGAACGCATTCTATTTTCTACAAAAATCTAGTAAGCGATTTTCTTACCGATTCGTTACAAACATCGAAATTTATCGATTTAGCAAGCATATCATTACACCATTAACCATTCTAAGCAATTAGATAACCATCCCTAACATAATCCAACCATTATGCTACAAACCCTAATTTTTTAAAAATCAAAACCTTCTCTTGATTTTTCATGAACAAGGATTTACACTAAATTTAATACTTAGAATTTCAATTCTAGCATAATTAAACCACAAGTTAACAAAAGGATTAAAATTTTCACCTCTCAAGCTTGAACCCTAGCTTGATCAAGTCTCCAAGAAGCCTCCTTTCATCATGTTTTTGAACAAATTTGGGTTGAAGAGAGAAGGGATTAGGGTTTTGCTTTGAATGGAGATGGAAAAATGTGAATTTTTATTGATTTTTAGCAAGAAAAAGAAGCAAGAATGAAGTGGGAAGTGGGGAAATTCTGCAGGTGAGGGGTTGGCTGCAGCAAGAGGAGGAGGTGGGGAAATTTTGGGGAAGTTTCTAGCTAATTACAATATCATATGATATCATATCATGCTTTCATATCAACCTTTTTCCAAAAAAACCCCTTTTTAAGCCATTTTTTTCATAATTTTTCCACCAAAAATCTAAAAGTTTGCAAGACATGATATAATTTTATTAACACCATATTTTAGCTTATAAATACTCCTAATTAAGAAATTTACCTAATTAAATTTGTATTTATCCCTAATTAAATGTATTTAAAAAGGCTTAAAATAATAAAAAAAATAATTAATTACGAAAAAAATTTTATTTAACTAGATAATTATAGGTGACATTTTAGTGACAAAATTATAGTAATATCTTATCTAAATTTTGTATAATTAGGTCTACAATGAAAAATATCAATTTTGACTTTTTACGGAAAAAGCCGAAAAATTTGCCGATTACCGAAAAACTGCCTAAACGATTTTCGAAGGGTTACAAAAAGTGCAAGGCACTGTTATCATTTATTTTTTATTGAAGATCATTGATCTTGTTCTTAGATCAGTGATCTATTCAGAAGAAATTCTTCTATTTTATATAGGTTTTTACCTTTTTCTTGAATTTTGTTCCAAGTTCTCTCTATTTTGAAGTTCTTGATCTCTCACAATGTTGATTCTTCATTTGAATTGGGGTCTAAGGGTCTTTATATAGTGCCCATAGATTTGTTAGGTTTGTTAAAGAGATCATTCTCTGAGTGATTTGGTGAATTTTCCCCACCGTTGGATCTTTGATCCAAGGGCTTCTGTTTTACAGAAGGCAATCTTCTTGTTTTAACAAGAACAGAAGGATCTTACTAGAATTTTAATTCTGTTTAGCGCGATGCACCAGAACTTGACACATGTCGCGCAGCGCACAGCGCAGCGCAACTGCGCTGACACGTGTCACGCAACGCACAGCGCAGCGCAACTGCGTTTGCGCTGACACGTGTCGCGCAGCGCAGCGCTTGCGCAACTGAAGCGTTGCTTCCTTTAATTTTTTTTTAAATAGAGCCTTGCTCTGATTGGGTGCACTGCCTTAGGCGTTGTGCTCCCTGCGCTGGCGTACCGGATTTTGACACGTGGCGCTCTGCGCGCAGTGCAGGGGATCTGAAGCGTTGCTTCATTTATTAGAATTTACATTTTCAGAGTAGAGCCTTGCTCTGATTGGGGGAATTAGAAGCGTTGCTTCATTTCCCGCCTCGGAATTTGGACAGAGCTTTGCTCTGATTGGGGTAAACAGGCGGGTCTTGGATCCGTGTCTTTGTAGGGTAAGAAACTACCCGCTGCGGATGCGCCAAGAAGGAAGCTACTCAGCGGCCTTACGAGGAGGGCTTTGGACCCACCGCGTTGATGGGAAGGAGGATGCCCGCTGGGGATGCGCCGAGCAAGAAGGAACTCGGCGGCCTTGCAATGAGGACCTCAGATCCTCTGCGTCTGATGGGCAGGAGGATGCCCGCTGGGGATGCGCCGAGCAGGAAGGAACTCAGCGGCCTCACGATGAGGGCTTGAGATCCTCAGCGTCTGATGGGCAGGAGGATGCCCGCTGGGGATGCGCCGAGCAGAAAGGAACTCGGCGGCCTCGATGAGGGCTTGAGATCCTCAGCGTCTGATGGGTAGGAGGATGCCCGCTGGGGATGCGCCAAGCAGGAAGGAACTCGGCGGCCTCGCGATGAGGACTTCAGATCCTCAGCGCCTGATAGACAGGAGGGTGTCTGCCGGGGATGCGCCGAGCAGGAAGAAACTCGGCGGCCTCGCGATGAGGTCTTCAGATCCTCAGCGTCTGATGGGCAGGAGGATGCCCGCTGGGGATGCGCCGAGCAAGAAGGAACTCGGCGGCCTCACGATGAGGGCTTGAGATCCTCAGCGTCTGATGGGCAGGAGGATGCCCGCTGAGGATGCACCGAGCAGGAAGAAACTCGGCGGCCTCACAATGAGGGCTTCAGATCCTCAACTTCTGATGGGCAAGAGGATGCCCGCTGGGGATGCGCCGAGCCGGAAGGAACTCGGCGGCCTCACGATGAGGGCTTAAGATCCTCAGCGTCTGATGGGCAGGATGATGCCCGCTGGGGATGCGCCGAGCAGGAAGGAACTCGGCAGCCTCGCGATGAGGGCTTAGATCCCTAGCATCATGGGGTAGTGAGTTACCAGTCGGGGATAGCCGAGCAGGGTAGCCGCTCGGCTGCCTCTCGGTGAGGGCTTTGATCCCTGGCGTTGTGGGGTAGGGAAGCTACCAGCCAGGGATAGCCGAACGGGGTAGCTGCTCGGCTGCCTCTTAGTGAGGGCTTAGGTCCTTGGCGCTAGAGGGGCCGTGGGAGGCCTACTAAGGACGGGGCCGAGCAGGGTAGCTGCTCGGCGCCTCTTGGCGAGAGCTTTGATCCCTGGTGTGTTGGGGTATGGAGCTACCAGCCAGGGATAACCGAGCAAGGGCTGGCCCGGTTCCCTCTTGCGAAGGCTTTTGATCCTTAGAGCGGGAGGGGCCGTAAAAGGCCTACTAAGGACGGGCCGAGCAGGGTTGCTGCCCGGTGCCTCTTGGCGAGGGCTTTGATCCCTGGTGTGTTGGGGTAGGGAGTGTTAGTTGTATATATGCCCTAGAGGCCATTGTTGTACATATGATGTATATTATAGTGGATACTTGGATATATAGAGAGAGGACTTTCTTGCTCCATATGATAGTATGCTATCTGGTTTCACTTTGTCTAAACATGTTGACTTGTATTGGTTTACTGTCTTGCTTTCACATGTTGATAAATCCCTTAGGATATGTACTCGACTACTAGGACTATGATGCAGATCATACTGGTGGGGCCAGGGTAGTCTAAGAGTACATCCTATAACTGTTCCCAGTCGAGGGTGTATCGAGACAGGGCATCGATACACCAGAGTAGACTAGCGTATACGCATCTTGACACATATGATGGGCGATGGATGATCCCATATCCATCGGTGTTTGACATCAAAGATGGTGTACGGGTGCTCAGTGGAGACTGGGTACACTGAACGAACTCGCCGAGAACTCCTAGATGGTATTATACCTATCGTCAGATAGCAGTTCTCTGGTGACACTGGTACAGATTAGTCTGTAGACCCGAGATCGTCATAGAGTCTTGTGTGATTCCCACTGTGCTTTGATTTTCACCTTACCACATTCAAGAGAACGTGCAAAACGGTGGCTTTTGGGTACAGTCCCGAATCACATGGAGGCAATGAGCGGTAGGAGGGGTTTCATCTCTCCCGGTATTAGGGGTTGATGTTGCGCTGTGTTCGATTGGCTATAACTGGAAGTCCCTAGCCAGGGTTGATATGGAGATCTACTGGTAAGTGTTATCAGTAGTTTCTCGACCCGTTATGAGCCTCATATCGACATGACTTATCGGTTACTGGGGTCTGATGTTCACCACCCCTAGACTGGATATGCGACATATGAGACGAAGAGACCGGACTGTACGGTAGTGTTACTAATTGGCTCGACGGGAGTTTTGACAGCTTTGCTGGTTTTCATCTGATCGCTCAATACCCGAGTGGCCGTTACGTTTAGCTGACCGCTTGCAGCTTGTAGGTGTTTGATATGATCATCACCTACTATCGGCGTATTGACGAGTCTTAGAGTCCCACACAGGAGTTTCCTAACTCAGGAGAAACGATGTGGTGTGCATATGGGATATGCGCGAGGACCCGATTGAATGCGAGTATGTGGTACCGTATGTTAATCGGGCATTTTTCTATTGGTCGGGTCATCTGTGATATGACCGGTCTGTTAAATCAAGTGTTGATTTAACATATGACTTTTAGTTTAATTCTTTATTTAAACCATTTTCTTTGTTGAAGATGTATGCATGCATTTATGCACATGTTGATGTGTATGGACACATACATAGATACATAGTATCATGGTTGATAATACACTAAATGGTGGCAATGCAAGACTCTCATGGTTCACTTATATATATATATATATATATATATATATATATATATATATATATATTGTTTTTGGATTAAAAGGAAATGAAAATTAAATCATGGTTGATAATTATCCAAACTTGACTATTCTTTGACCTAATTCAAACCATGGTTTAAATTTCATTTGGACTTTAACTCAACACAAAAATATCTAGATATTAGTTAACCATGGTTGAAGTGAGAAGGATTAATATTGATTATTCATTCTCACTTAATTCATTCATCATTATTTTTATCTCTTGAGCTCAAAGCTTAGCCACCATTATCTTATTCTTCTCTCTTGAGTTTTCTTTAGAGTGAGGTTGATAAAAAGAATGGGTTTTGATTAGAGAATACAAACCACCTCATCATTCTACACCTCTCTAGCCCATTTGTGTAGGGTGTTTTGCTATACTTCTTTGGAAGACGAAGTAAAGCAAGGAGCTTTGGACAAAGGGACTTCGGGTGGATCGTCAAGGACAAGGAAGGATTCTAGCGATCCGTTCCAAACTCTCAAAGGTCCAAAGAGTCACCAAGGGAAGACTACAAAGGTTGTAATTTCTTAACTTAGTGTTACAAGAGTTCTTTGTATGTGATACAATTTAGTTGTTACCCTAACTATTCTAGTTAAGATTCATAGTTAGTTTGCTTAGCACCTCTCTAAATTTTAAGATAGCATGTGTGATGCTTCTATACACTAGACTAGGTGCAAGGGAAACCCGGCAGTGGTATCAGAGACAAGCTAGAATTTTAGATACGGTGTTAAAACAATTACGAAAACGAATTCGACTTCGAAACTACGATGTTTGAAACCCTTGATATTGCTCTCTGGAAATTTTCTAAAAAGTCGTTTAAAAATTTTTTTAGCAACTGCAGAAGTTAGTATGGGATGTACTGAGAACACCGGAGAAATACGGAGCATTTCCACCTCAAGAAAACCGAGCACATTGGCCATATAGCCGGCCTGCTCGGCCATCCTAGCCCCAAACTGCTCCGTATTTCTACTGTGGTTTGCTCTGTAGGATTTGGGGTTTCAGGTATTGTTTGCTTAGCCCAGTTTTTCATGTGATGATTGTTTTGTTCAGGGGCTAATTCGTAGTGTTTCGTAGTCGTATATTTTAACACTGTAAAGGTAACCTTGACAATGTTTAGCAGTTCGAATGAATTTCGAACACCACATTTTGTACCCCGCTGAAATTTCCAAGTGTTGCAATTTTCCCTAGTTGATTGTATTCGTAAAATCGTGCAAGTAACCCTATGGCCCCTCTAGAAGAATATAATAACCTTAACTCGATTCTATGCCCACAGAACCGCGATCGAACCCTAGGGGTTGCCGTAGTTCCGTGGTGCCATAGGTGAAGCATTGGTTAACCCCTTCTACGGCTGGTCCATAGACACTGTGGCACGGTTTTTGAGTATTTTGACTTTGCTCAAGTGTTGAGCTTTCGGGGTAATTTGTGGGTGTATGTTGATTCGATCGAAACGTTAAACATCGTCTTGATATATCTGATTGTGATACAATATGTGGAATTCACATTGTTAGGCATGAAATCCGTAATATGTGATATTTCGGGTTTACGATGTCTAAGGTGATTGTGAATTCCAAATGTCGTGGTTTTTCACTTTTCTTTTCTGCGACCGTAAGTATAGTACGTGGTGTATCGCTGGCTTCGTTGCTATACATCAACGACAATCGGGATACGCATACTTGCTTACGTTGATGATATGAGATATTATGTGTTGCTGTGATATGTTATATTAGATCGTCGTGTTTTGAATAGCCGGGGGTTTTATGTGAGATGGGGGTTTTTATTTTCATTCATGTAAAATTCATTGTATGTAATATTCTTTTATTGGGGCACTTCCGGGTTGAGGATGATGTCACCATTGTATATTATTTACTTTTCCGCATTAGGATAGACCCAAGGAGGGGAGCACAAATAGCCGGGTTCTAGGGTCTAGTGGGAGGCCATCTCGAGGAGTCGAGACCGGGTCTCCTAACCCTAGAATTGGGAGGGTTGCTTGCCGCTCTCGTATGGGTCTAGGGGTGTGGGTTTGGATATTCATCGTGACCGTGGAATCCGTGTTTTATACAGGCTCAAAATAAAATACGGACCTCCTAGTATATCCAATATTTCATATGATTCTTTTGCTGTTGATATACTGTGATGTGATCATATTATATGCGTGAGACAAATGATTTATTATTGTATATATGATATATAATAAACGTTGCTTATGTTTTACACCCGCGCTAGTCCCGCCCCGGTATGCCGTTAGTTAAGTAACCTAACGGTGCATAACGGGACACTGTGGCGAATGCGGATGGCATCAGCGTACGTTGTATTTTCGTTTCTTCTGTGATGCTTAGGAAGCTTAAATGATGGGATTCATTAATGAGATTAATGAAAGAAAAGAAACCTAAAAGATGTTGTATAATCAAATTTATAAAAAAAATGGGTAGCTCTAGTTTTGCTTTGCATAGCGGTATTCCTTGTAGAATATCCAGCACCTTATTCGATAAGTAAAGAGCCGAGATCCCTTCACCGGGAGTGACCTCTTTAGCAAAACTAGCAGATGCTACAAACTCACGGTTTAGTTTTTGATTGCTTCTATAGTTCTTGCTTTGCATAGCGGTATTTGTGAAATATCCTGCACCTTATTCGATAAGGAAAGAGCCGAGATCCCTTCACCGGGAGTGACCTCTTTAGCAAAACTAGAAAAAGCCTCAAAAACACTCCTTTTCAAAATCACTTATTTCTACAACGATATCAAGTTCATTACGCGAAAGGTTTTCTGAAAAACCTGCGTAGCCCTCCGTCATTTCAGATAAGTATTATTTAGTATTCGTGCTACGGTAGTTTGGCATGCGTCAAGGCGTAGTGTACGGTAGCTGATTAGTACTTATCTGTAGCATAAGATGTGATTGGATTAGGGTATTCGTACGGCGTTGTTTGGCATGCGTCAAGGGTCGTACGGGTGGGTTTAATTCAATCAGGAAATGCACGGGTTGAACTTGACTAGCGGACTATGGGTTGTTTGGCATGCGTCAAGGTCATAGCACGCTAGGGGTAAAAGCATTATCGGGAGTTTCAAGAGTTGAAATTTGCAATGAGATTGCATACCTCCTATGAGATAGTTGGATCCTGATACCCACTGCGAGTAAGAGTTACTCCTGAGAGAGTTTTACACAGGACAATTAGCCGATCAAGTAGGTGACTAGAAAGGTGTTAACGGGGTTATGCCTCTGGGAAAACGAGGTTTATTCTAATTAGTTCCATGCGAAAGCACGGGGAACCTCTCTCAAAGTACCAACACTGGCCTGGCTGAAAGATTGGCAAACTTGTAAAGTGTAATTAATCCCGGCTAGTCTTACCTTTTTGGGTTTGAAGGAAGATTTGATAAAAACAGTGGGAGCCATCCTGATTAGGTAAGATAATAACCAATCTAATCATGCTAAAGTGTTTGCTTCTCTCTCTTTCTCCAGGTAGTGACCATGTCAAGCCTTAATCAAGATAATAATATGGATGTATTGACCGAACCCGCTTATTATACTGAGCAGGGGAACGTTGGTCCCGCTCTAACTTATAATTGTTAAAAGTCCGAGCAGGGAATAAGAACATATCCGGATTCTCACGCCGCCCAAATGAAGAATAAGCATGTTGATGCATCTTCTTCGGGTGTGTTTGTTATCGAGAACTGCTTCTCAGTTCACTCTACGTCCTGGGTATTAGATACCGGATCGAGATCCCACATATGTAATACGTTACATGGGCTACGTAAAGGTAGAGAACTGGGAGAGGGTGATCATTCCGTAAGAGTAGGGAATAGTGCAAATGTTGCAGACAAAACTGTTGGTGAATATCACCTTGTGTTGCCAAATGGTAATACAATGATTCTGAACGAATGCTATTACATTCCGACCCTGATATGCAATCTTATATCAGTTTCTTTATTGAGTAAAGAAGAATATAATTTTGTAATACAGGATAATATTATGAACATCTTCCTGAATCAAAAGTTGATTGGATCAGGCTCGTTAAATAGTGCCATATACATTCTGAATTAAACTACAGTACTTAATATACAAAACACACACAAGAGGAAGAGTTCAGAAATGAACGAATCCTTCTTGTGGCATTGTAGACTAGGTCATATCAATGCGACACGACTAGATAAGTTACATAAAGATGGATATTTGAAACCGTTCAAATTTTCATCTTATGACACTTGCCAGTCATGTCTCAAAGGCAAGATGACCAAAACTCCGTTTAGTGGACACGGAGAAAGAGTTACAGAACTCTTGGGACTGATACATAGTGATGTATGTGGTCCCATGTCTACACATGCCAGGAATGGTTCCTCGTACTTCATTACATTCACTGACGATCTCTCAAGATACGGACATGTGTTCCTATTGAAACACAAGTCTGAAACTTTTAAGAAATTCAAAGAATATAAGCATGAAGTAGAGAACCAAACGGGAAAAAGTATTAAGATCCTTCAATCAGATCGAGGAGGAGAATACTTGAGCAATGAGTTCCGCGACTATCTAAAAGAGAATGGTATTCTCTCTCATCTTACTCCTCCCTATACACCATAGCACAACGGTGTATCGGAGCGGAGGAATCGCACCCTATTGGATATGGTGCGCTCTATGATGAGCACTGCTGAGTTGCCTATTTTCTTCTGGGGATATGCACTGGAAATAGCTGCAGACCTATTGAATATGGTTCCCACCAAATCTGTGCCAACCACTCCATATGAGATATGGAAAAGAAAGAGACCATATCTTAATTATGTTAAGATATGGGGTTGTCCGGCATATAGGAAAACACAAAATCCAGACAAGCTCGAGGCAATGTCTGTTCTGTGCAAGTTTATTGGATATCCCAAGCATTCGCAAGGGTATATCTTCTACCACTCCGAGGAACAAAAAGTGTTTGTTTCTCGACATGCCACCTTCTTAGAAAAGGGTTTTCTTATGAAACAAGATAGTGGCAATGAGGTAGAACTGGAAGAAGTTCCAGCTACACAAACCGCAACAGAAGATTTGGTGGAACCGGAGGATTCGATAGCTCCCAACGAACCCCAGCCTCTCCGCCAATCTAGTAGGGTTCCTCATCCACCTGAGAGATACTACGGTTTTCTCATAGATGGTGGGAGCGAGGACTGCATCATGGAAGATGATGACCCGACTAGCTTCGAGCAGGCCATCACGAGTGGGGACTCTGTGAAATGGCTGGATGCAATGCGATCTGAGATGGAATCCATGTACACCAACAAAGTATGTGTAAGTCCACGTTGCGACCCCCGGTTCTTACGGGGAGGCGGAAACGGTATAAAAAACAAATTTTTATCGCAAGAGGCAACATGGACTAAACAAGGTCGGGATCGTGTCTAAACTAAACTAGCAAAAACGCTAAAGGGAGTTAGCTACTCGGATGAGGATGGTTATACCTAAACTTGAACTCCTTCTTCTTCAAACTTTTGTAGAGGTTGATGGTTCTCTTCTTGTCGCCTTCTTCCGTCGAAGATGGATCCACCTCGAAGGCTCGACCTTTGGGCTCTTCCTCGATCTTTGAGTGAACTAGGGTTTCCGGCTTGCTAAACCTTGAACCTAGAATGAGTAGAGAGAGTCTAAGGGGTGCTTTTCTTTTTAAAGAGAAGGATTCTCAACACATGAGAAGGTTTCTCTTTAGCTAGAGGAAGAAGAAGATGAAGTGAAGAGAGAGAATGAATATGATAGAATGAGCTATCCTTTTTCTTTCTTGCAACCATAATGCAAAAGAAAAAGAATTATCAATAATAATAATAATGAAAATGAAAAGGTTGATGGAAAGTTTTAGAATGACCATTATCATTTCAAACATTAAATGAATTTGCTAGAATCAAAGAGCATCTTTCTTTTGTAATGATGATGGTCAAAACTTCAACCATGGTCAACAAGTCAACCATGGTCAACAAGTCAACAAAAACCAACCATGACACAATTTCATTTTATTATATATTATTAATTGATATAATACAAATCCATTAGGGTTTGGAAAAAGACGACTGTCAACTGTGCATACGCACCCGTTCCGAAACCCTAATGAAAGTCATCTTCCTCTTCCTCAAATAACCGTGCATACACACCTGCATCCTTGTTCCTAGGAACATGAATACTGAGATAAAAGCAACCCCAAAACATATACCAGTATCTGGCTCAAACCAGAGCCTGCCAGTATAATCCGTCCGGACTCCAAACGTGCACAAGTGCACGGATGAGAACGAACCCTGTCGCAAAACCATGCGACCTCTACTCTGTTTTGCCCAGAGGCGAATACCCTCTGTGTGGGACTCTAAAGACTCGACACTACGCTGGCAGTGGGTTTAACCACAGACCGCAAGCGGCACTAGCTGTGCGTAACGGTCCCCAGGTAGATGTCGACAAGAAGGCTGACGAGGTGAAACCCCATCTGAACTCCTATTGAGTCTGAATGTGACAGTCTCCGTACAGTCCGGTCTGTTCGTCTGATACATCGCATGTCGGGCCTAGGGGGCGGTAAAACGTCAGTCCCCCAATAGCGGTACAAGTCGTGTCGGAGTGAAGCCTAAAACACCCTGAGATAACACTGGAAACCTACCAGTATATCTCGCTTGCCCTGGCCAGGGACTACTCGTGTAATGGCTCTCCTAGACACAGCGCGATGTCAACCCCCAATACCGGGAGAGACGAATCCTGTCTAACCGTCACTGCCTCCAAGTGCTTCGGGACTGCACCCAACCACCACCTGTTTGCACGACTCCTTTGAGCCGTGGTAGGGTAGTGATCAAAGTGCAGTGGGAACACACTCGAGGCGAAGTGCCAGTGTCAAGTCAGCGGACTAAGCTGTACTCATGTCACCTGGGAACTGATAACTGACGATAGGTATAGTACCAACCTGTCAGTTCCCGACGAGTCCTGTCCAGTGTACTCGTAACCTAACGAGCACCCGTATACTATCTCCAGTACGACGTACTGATGGCTGTGGGACAGACCATCTCCCATACTGGGATGAGAAGCGCATATGCTAGTCTACTCCGGAGTATCGATGCCCTGTCTCGATAGTCCTACGACTAGGGACCTGTATAAGGATGTGCTTATAGATTACCCAGCCCCCACTAGTGTGACTGCCATCACAACGCTGGTAATCAAGCAAAGATCCTAAGGGCTCCACTAATGCGTATAAGTGATATACTGAAATAAACACAAGTACACATTGAAGTAGAAACAAACCAAGTAGCATACTACTATATTGAGCAAGATTGTTTATACAAGGTGAATATCCCAAGCTTCCATCAAGTAATATACAAACTAGTATGATACAGTAATGGCCTCTAGGGCATATACACTAACAATCTCCCACTTGCACTAAGGCCATGTACTGGCGTATCGAAGACCTATCATCTCGATCAGCCGCTCGAACTGAGTCTGGGGTAAGGCCTTGGTGAATGGATCTGCAGTGTTCTCTTCTGAAGCAACCCTCCGAACCTCGATCTCCTTGCGATCCACGATCTCCCTGATCAGGTGATACCGCCTCAAGATGTGCCTGGATCTCTGATGGGACCTGGGTTCCTTTGCTAAAGCTATAGCCCCGTTGTTGTCACAATACAGAGGTACTGGGTCAACAATGGACGGAACCACCTGAAGTTCTTTTAAGAACTTCCTCATCCAGACAGCTTCTTTTGCGGCATCAGATGCAGCGATGTATTCCGCTTCCATAGTCGAGTCTGCAACGGTTTCCTGTTTGGAACTCTTCCAACACACCGCCCCTCCATTGAGGGTAAAGACAAAACCCGACATGGACTTGGAATCATCCTTGTCACTCTGGAAGCTGGAGTCAGCAAAGGCCTCGATCTGGAGGTCTTTTCCGCCATACACCAAGAACATCTCCTTAGTCCTTCTCAGGTACTTGAGAATGTTCTTTACTGCTATCCAATGTTTCTCCCCAGGGTTTGACTGATACCGGCTTACTACACTCAGTGCATAAGCTACATCCGGTCTGGTACACAACATCACATACATTATAGAGCCTACCGCAGAAGCGTAGGGTATAATAGACATGCGATCCCTCTCCAAATCAGTCTTGGGAGACATCTCTTTAGAGAGGGTGATCCCGTGACAAGCCGGTAGGTTACCGCGCTTGGAATCTTCCATACTGAATCTTTTCAGTACGGTGTCGATGTACCTGGACTGTGAAAGTCCTAATATCCTCTTGGATCTATCACGATGGATCCGGATCCCCAGGATGTAAGAGGCATCACCCAGGTCTTTCATGGAGAACCTGTGTGACAAGAAACCCTTGACAGATTGTAGCATAGGAATGTCATTTCCTATTAAGAGAATGTCATCCACGTATAAAACAAGGAATACTACAGTTCTCGCTACAAATCTACTATAGATGCATGGTTCATCTGGATTTTTGATAAAGTCAAATTCCTTGACCGTCTCATCAAAACAGATGTTCCAACTCCGCGATGCCTGCTTTAGTCCATAGATGGACTTAAGCAACTTGCACACCTTTCCGCTGCTCCCACTCTGAATGAAACCCTCTGGCTGATCCATATAGACACACTCCTCTAAATTTCCATTTAGAAAAGCGGTTTTTACGTCCATCTGCCAAATCTCATAATCGTGGAAAGCAGCAATGGCAAGAAGGATCCGAATGGATTTCAGCATAGCCACTGGAGAAAAGGTTTCGTCATAGTCCAAGCCAGGTCTTTGACGGAAACCCTTTGCTACAAGTCTAGCTTTATAGGTCTCAACCTGTCCATCTACACCAATCTTCCTTTTGAAGATCCACTTGCATCCTACGGGTTTTACCCCGTCTGGAGCAATGTCCAACGTCCATACTTTATTGGTGTACATGGACTCCATTTCGGTCCGCATTGCATCCAGCCATTTTACCGAGTCTACGCTCTGAACGGCCTGCTGGAAGCTAGTAGGCTCATCATAGTCTATGATGCAATCCTCTCTATCCCCGTCTATGAGAAAACCGCAGTATCTTTCGGGCGGATGAGACTGCCTACTACTCCTATGGAGCGGCATAGGAATGTCGTGTTCTTTTGAACCCTCTGGTTCCACTAAACTTTCAGTAATAGTCTGAGGTTCTGGAATTTCATCCAGTTCTACTGCGCTCCCACTTATCTGATTTTCCAAAAACTCAGTTTCCAAGAAGTGGGCATGACGAGAAACAAGGACTTTTTGCTCCTCTGCGTAATAGAATAGATACCCCTTGGAGTTCTTTGGGTATCCCACAAACTTGCACTGTACTGAGCGTGCCTCGAGCTTGTCCGCATGCTGCTTTTTTACAAAAGCCGGACATCCCCATGTCTTAAAGGCTTTAAGACAGGGTTTCTTCCCACTCCACATCTGATATGGTGTGGTAGGCACAGTCTTAGTAGGAACTTGGTTCAAGAGATGTGCAGCTGTTTCTAGTGCATATCCCCAGAAAGATCGCGGTAACTCAGCCTTACTCATCATGGAACGAACCATATCCAATAGGGTTCGATTCCTCCTTTCTGATACACCGTTATGTTGCGGAGTGTATGGAGGAGTACGCTGAGAGAGAATACCATTCTCTTTTAAATAGTCCAGGAACTCGGCACTCAAGTATTCACCACCTCGATCCGATCTTAGGATCTTGATACTTTTGCCTGTTTGTTTTTCAACTTCATTCTTGTAATCCCGAAATTTCTCAAAGGCCTCGGATTTGTGCTTCATTAAGAAGACATGTCCATACCTAGAGAAATCGTCTGTGAAAGTAATGAAGTATGAATAACCGCTTCTCGCATGTGTAGACATTGGACCACACACGTCACTGTGTATGAGTCCTAAGAGCTCGCTCGCTCTTTCTCCGTGTCCAGTGAACGGAGTCTTTGTCATCTTTCCCATGAGACAAGATTCACAAGTGGCATAAGACTGATACTCGAACGGATCCAAGTATCCTTCTTTATGTAACTTAGTCAACCGTGTCTCATTGATGTGACCCAGTCTACAATGCCATAAGAAAGCCTGATTGATATCTGGAGACTTTCTTTTGTGTGTATTCTGGATATTGAAAATCTGTGGTTGGTTTAATACGTATATACCATTGCTCAGTGTACCTGACCCAATCAGAACTTGATTAAGGTGAATGTTTACAACATTACTTACAAACGCAAATTCATAACCTTCTTTAGAAACCAAAGATACAGAAATGATATTACAAGTTGCGTTGGGTACAAAAAAGCAATTACGCAAAACCAAAACATGCCCATCTGTCATTCCCAGGTGATAGTCCCCCACGGCTTTAGCATCCATGCTAGCTCCGTTCGCAACTCTGAGGGTCATGTCACCTGCCTTCAAAAACCTACGGTTTCTCAACGCCTGCAAAGAATTACAGATATGAGATCCTGATTCGGTATCCAATACCCAGGAAGTAGAGTTTATAGAAAGACAGTTTTCAATAACATACACACCTGAAGCTGAAGCCGCAACCTGCTTCAGTTCCTGTGTCCTGGCTTTCCAAGCCCTGCAATCTTTCTTCCAGTGTCCACTCTTATGACAATAGAAGCACTCTTCCTTTCCAATAAGCTTCCCCGCAATCTTTGTTGCCTTTTCCTTTCCCTTCGTACCCACTTTACTAACACCGCCTCTTGGTTTGGCGGGGGCTTTCTTCCTCTTTCCTTTGGCTTTCGCCTTGGACCTAGAGGAAGAAGATCCTCCTACAAACAAAGCGGGTGTATCCCTACCCTTCTGTAGGGTGCCCTCTGCGCTCCTCAGCAGGTTGAGGAGTTCTGAAAGTTCAACTTCCATTTCTTGCAAGTTGAAATTCAGTATGAACTGGGCGTAAGTGGATGGAAGGGACTGGAGAATTATATCCGTATAGAGTTCACTGTCCAACGTGGTCCCAAGTTCTGCGAGCTCCTCAGTGTAGCCAATCATCTTAAGCACGTGGTCCGCTACCGATGATCCGACGGCCAACTTTGTCGAAAATAACTTCTTCGACACTTCGTATCTTGCGATACGAGACTGCTCTCCATACAGTTCTTTTGTATGAAGAAATATGGATTCCAAATCCATATTCTCGTGCCTCCTCTGATGGTCGTTGTCCATCGAGGCAAGTACGAGGCACCTGGCCTTCGCGCTGTCAATCTCCCAAGTCGTACGGATTTCCTTATCCGCGACGCTGGAGGTGGGACCTGGGATGGGGGGAGCTTTGGTGGTAAGAAGATACCCCAGCTTGTCGTAAGCGATTGCCAATTTGACATTCCTGAGCCAATCTTTGTAGTTTGGCCCTGTCAGTATGTTTTTATCTAGAAGTAACTTAAGTCCAGTCATTTCGATTTGGTCGCTGCAGGGGGAGAGAAGAAACACTTAGCACGATGCTCTTGCAAGTTTAGAATGGTTTTTAATTTGTCTAAACAGGATGGCTCCCACTGTCTCTCGAATCCCTCCTCAAACCACAAAGGAAGAATTAGCCGGGATCAATCCCACCGTACAATACTTGCTTAACCGTTCAGCCAGGCCAGTGTCGGTACTTCGAGGGAGGTTTTCCAACGCTTTCGCGAAGTTCCTTAATTTAAGAACCTCTTTTCCCTGGGGGCGTAGCCCCGCTAACACCTTTCTAGGCACCTACTAGGTTTATAGCATTGATCGTTTAATGAGAAATTTCCCGAGGAGTAGCATATACTCACAGTAGGATCGGGATCCAAATATCATCGCGTGACGAAAATGAAGGAATCCTACCATAATCATCACACTCCAAATGGTATGCAAATCTAGCAAGTTTCAGTACTTATGAAACTCCCGATGTGGATTTTTGCCCCATGCTCTTATGACCTTGACTAAGGCCAACAAATCATAAGTCACATGTCAAGTTCTTCCCGTCGTTATCCAGGTTAATTTGAACCCACCCGTATGTACCCTTGACTATGGCCAACAAGGCAATACGACTGTCCCAAACCAACGCATTCTATCTATGCAACATATGAATACCCAGCAGCTACCAAACACTGTGCCTTGACTAAGGCCAACAAACACAGCTTAAATACTGTTGAATATTCATATGAAACGACGGAGGGCTACGGATGGTTTTGGTAAAACCGTGAACGTAGTGAACTTGATATAATCGATGGAACGAGATAGCTTTTAGAAGGAGTGGCTCAAGCTCCGCATTTAAAAGTTAGTTTTGAAAAGAACCGAGTGGTTTTCCGAAAGTGTTCCATCGACTTAAACTTGGTTTATTATCTTGCATTAGTTCTTTTAATGCGTGATATTCTTGCATTAGTTCTTTTAATGCGTCCCATCATTTAATTCCTACCATTGCAGAAAACAACCAAAATATGACGTACGCTTATGCCATTCGCATTCGCCACGGGGTCCCGTCATCACTCGTTAGGTTACTTAACTAACGACAGAGCGGGGGCTGGGCTAGCACGGCTGTAAAACATAAGCAACGCCTAAATAGAAAGCAATGATAGACATTACAGATCACAGATGAATACATTGGATATACTAGCAATCCGCAATCCTTTCGAGCCTGCAATGAAAAGCGGATTACACGGTCGCGGTGAATAGCCAAATACCCTACCCAAGACCCCTACGGGTGCGGCAAACTACCCGCCAAGTACCCGGCAGTTTGTGCACCCTTCCATGGGTCTATCCTAGGAGCAAAACAGTAAAAAGAATTATACAATGACGGCTACAACCCCGACCCGGTTGTGCGGCCAAACAAATAATATTTATTACATCAATTTACATTTACAATGAATGAAAGAAAAACAAAAGCTCATCTCACATCCACCCTGGCTATTCACCCGCGACAGTCCAACATATTCGTATACACATTCCAATATCAAACACAGATCATGTATAACCCCGACTAATCGTCTTATAGCGATTAGCCGACGTTCAATACATGCAAGCATCACAGATATAACCATCATAGCCAAAGTGCAGTGAAGTTCGGAAAAAATACGGAATTATAGGACCCCAAAAGTGAATTTCAGTTCTGGAAAATCTGGGCACATATAATACATCTGAAAAATCCCAAAACCAACACAGAAGAACACTGCACGAAAAACGATGCAAAGAGGACACCAAGCAGCGGCGGATCCGCGGCCTGATGAACAGGTGAGGCCGCGGATGGGCGGCGCTTTGAAAGAATCATGCTATCGTTTTTGGTGGGTGTTCTTAGAAAACCCTGAGCCGATTTTTGGAGTATAAAGTTTTTCATTTAGAGCAGAAAAAATTTCAACAGAAACTTAGGGTTTTGGTTTTTCCGGTTTTGCGATTTTTCGGTTTCGAACTTCCATACACTTCGCTACCAAGCTAGTTTAAGTTTAACCTGGCTCTGATACCACTGTAAGTCCACGTTGCGACCCCCGGTTCTTACGGGGAGGCGGAAACGGTATAAAAAACAAATTTTTATCGCAAGAGGCAACATGGACTAAACAAGGTCGGGATCGTGTCTAAACTAAACTAGCAAAAACGCTAAAGGGAGTTAGCTACTCGGATGAGGATGGTTATACCTAAACTTGAACTCCTTCTTCTTCAAACTTTTGTAGAGGTTGATGGTTCTCTTCTTGTCGCCTTCTTCCGTCGAAGATGGATCCACCTCGAAGGTTCGACCTTTGGGCTCTTCCTCGATCTTTGAGTGAACTAGGGTTTCCGGCTTGCTAAACCTTGAACCTAGAATGAGTAGAGAGAGTCTAAGGGGTGCTTTTCTTTTTAAAGAGAAGGATTCTCAACACATGAGAAGGTTTCTCTTTAGCTAGAGGAAGAAGAAGATGAAGTGAAGAGAGAGAATGAATATGATAGAATGAGCTATCCTTTTTCTTTCTTGCAACCATAATGCAAAAGAAAAAGAATTATCAATAATAATAATAATGAAAATGAAAAGGTTGATGGAAAGTTTTAGAATGACCATTATCATTTCAAACATTAAATGAATTTGCTAGAATCAAAGAGCATCTTTCTTTTGTAATGATGATGGTCAAAACTTCAACCATGGTCAACAAGTCAACCATGGTCAACAAGTCAACAAAAACCAACCATGACACAATTTCATTTTATTATATATTATTAATTGATATAATACAAATCCATTAGGGTTTGGAAAAAGACGACTGTCAACTGTGCATACGCACCCGTTCCGAAACCCTAATGAAAGTCATCTTCCTCTTCCTCAAATAACCGTGCATACACACCTGCATCCTTGTTCCTAGGAACATGAATACTGAGATAAAAGCAACCCCAAAACATATACCAGTATCTGGCTCAAACCAGAGCCTGCCAGTATAATCCGTCCGGACTCCAAACGTGCACAAGTGCGCGGATGAGAACGAACCCTGTCGCAAAACCATGCGACCTCTACTCTGTTTTTCCCAGAGGCGAATACCCTCTGTGTGGGACTCTAAAGACTCGACACTACGCTGGCAGTGGGTTTAACCACAGACCGCAAGCGGCACTAGCTGTGCGTAACGGTCCCCAGGTAGATGTCGACAAGAAGGCTGACGAGGTGAAACCCCATCTGAACTCCTACTGAGTCTGAATGTGACAGTCTCCGTACAGTCCGGTCTGTTCGTCTGATACATCGCATGTCGGGCCTAGGGGGCGGTAAAATGTCAGTCCCCCAATAGCGGTACAAGTCGTGTCGGAGTGAAGCCCAAAACACCCTGAGATAACACTGGAAACCTACCAGTATATCTCGCTTGCCCTGGCCAGGGACTACTCGTGTAATGGCTCTCCTAGACACAGCGCGATGTCAACCCCCAATACCGGGAGAGACGAATCCTGTCTAACCGTCACTGCCTCCAAGTGCTTCGGGACTGCACCCAACCACCACCTGTTTGCACGACTCCTTTGAGCCGTGGTAGGGTAGTGATCAAAGTGCAGTGGGAACACACTCGAGGCGAAGTGCCAGTGTCAAGTCAGCGGACTAAGCTGTACTCATGTCACCTGGGAACTGATAACTGACGATAGGTATAGTACCAACCTGTCAGTTCCCGACGAGTCCTGTCCAGTGTACTCGTAACCTAACGAGCACCCGTATACTATCTCCAGTACGACGTACTGATGGCTGTGGGACAGACCATCTCCCATACTGGGATGAGAAGCGCATACGCTAGTCTACTCCGGAGTATCGATGCCCTGTCTCGATAGTCCTACGACTAGGGACCTGTATAAGGATGTGCTTATAGATTACCCAGCCCCCACTAGTGTGACTGCCATCACAACGCTGGTAATCAAGCAAAGATCCTAAGGGCTCCACTAATGCGTATAAGTGATATACTGAAATAAACACAAGTACACATTGAAGTAGAAACAAACCAAGTAGCATACTACTATATTGAGCAAGATTGTTTATACAAGGTGAATATCCCAAGCTTCCATCAAGTAATATACAAACTAGTATGATACAGTAATGGCCTCTAGGGCATATACACTAACAGTATGGACTTTGGAAGTTGCTCCTGAAGGGGTAAAACCCATTGGGAGCAAATAGATCTTTAAAAAGAAACTTGGTGTAGATGGAAAAGTTGAGACTTTCAAAGCTAGACTTGTTGCAAAGGGTTTTCGTCAATGACAGGGTATGGATTATGACGAAACCTTTTCTCCAGCGGCTATGCTTAAGTCCATCCGGATCCTACTTGCCATTGCTGCATACCATGACTACGAAATCTGGAAGATGGATGTTAAGACCGCCTTTCTAAATGGTGATTTAGAGGAGTGTGTGTATATGACTCAGCCAGAGGGCTTCGTAGACAGTGGGAGCAGCGGAAAGGTGTGCAAGCTGCTTAAATTCATCTACGGGTTAAAGCAGGCATCGCGGAGTTGGAACATCTGTTTTGATATTGTAGTCAAAGAGTTTGACTTCATCAAGAACGTAGATGAACCTTGTATTTACAAGAAAGTTGCAGAGAGTAAAGTTGTCTTCTTCGTATTGTACGTAGATGACATACTCTTGATAGGAAATGATGTTCCTATGCTGTACTCGGTCAAGCTCTTCTTATCACATAGATTCTCAATGAAAGATCTAGGTGATGCCTCCTGCATTTTGGGGATTAGGATTTATAGAGATAGATCTAAGAGGATACTGGGATTGTCCCAATTCAGGTACATTGACACCATACTAAAGAGGTTTAGTATGGAAGAATCCAAGCGTGGGAACCAACCCACGATCTCTGGACTCACTCTCTCCAAAGAGATGTCTCCTAAGACTGATTTGGAGAGAGCTCGCATGCAAGGGATACCCTATGCTTCGGCAGTAGGCTCTACCATGTACGCGATGCTATGTACCAGACCCGATGTTGCATACTCACTAAGTGTAGTGAGTAGGTATCAAGCAGATCCAGGAGAGAGTCACTGGACAGCTGTGAAGAACATTCTCAAGTACTTGAGAAGGACTAAGGAGATGTTCTTGGTGTATGGTAACGGAGAACTCCAGGTGGAGTCCTTTACCGATTCGAGCTTCCAAAGTGATAAGGATGACTCTAAGTCGCACTCGGGATTTGTCTTTACCCTAAATGGAGGGGCGGTTTGTTGGAAGACTTCCAAGCAAGAAACCGTGGCAGACTCAACGATAGAGGCTGAATATATCGCTGCGAACGATGCTGCCAAAGAGGCTGTCTGGATGAAGAAGTTCATCACTGAACTTGGTGTGGTTCCGTCCATTGAGCATCCAATACCTTTATAATGTGATAACAATGGATCTGTGGCTTTGGCCAAGGAACCCAGGTCCCATCAGAAGTCCAGACATATTCTGAGGCGGTATCACCTGATCCGGGAGATAGTTGATCACCGCGAGATCGAGGTCAGGAGAGTTGACACGAAGGACAACACTGCGGATCCACTCACGAAGGCCATACCTCAGATACAATTTGAGAGACTTTTCAGGATGTTGGGTATGAGATACTACAACAGCTGGCCTTAGTGCAAGTGGGAGATTGTTAGTTGTATATATGCCCTAGAGGCCATTGTTGTACATATGATGTATATTATAGTGGATGCTTGGATATATAGAGAGAGGACTTTCTTGCTCGATGTGATAGTATGCTATCTGGTTTCATTTTGTCTAAACATGTTTACTTGTATTGGTTTACTGTCTTGCTCTCACATGTTGATAAAGCCCTTAGGATATGTACTCGACTACTAGGACTATGATGCAGATCATACTAGTGGGGCCAAGGTAGTCCAAGAGTACATCCTATAACTGTTCCTAGTCGAGGGTGTATCGAGACAGGGTATCGATAGACCAGAGTAGACTAGCGTATACGCATCTTGACACATATGATGGGCGATGGATGATCCCATATCCATCGGTGTTTGACATCAAAGATGGTGTACGGGTGCTCAGTAGAGACTGGGTACACTGAACGGACTCGCCGAGAACTCCTAGATGGTATTATACCTATCGTCAGATAGCAGTTCACTGGTGACACTGGTACAGGTTAGTCTATAGACCCGAGATCGTCATAGAGTCTTGTGTGATTCCTGTTAGTTATATGTATGCCCTAGAGGCCATTACTATACATAGGATGTATATTGTAATGGATGCTGGGACATATATAGGGAGGACTTTCTTGCTCGATATGATAGTATGCTATCTGGTTGCTCTTTACCTTAACGTGTACACTAATTGTCTCCCTGTTACATGTTGGTAAAGCCCTTAGGATCTGTACTTGACTACCTGGACTATGATGCGGATCATACTAGTGGGGACATGGTAGTCCATAAGTACATCCTTCAAAGTCCCTAGTCGAGGGTGTATCGAGACGGGGCATCGATATACCAGAGTAGACTAGCGTGTACCTTCTCGACCCATACAGATGGACGATGGATGATCCCATATCCATTGGTGTTTGACATCAGAGATGTTATACGGGTGCTCAGTGGAGACTGGGTACACTGGACGGACTCGCCGAGAACTCCCAGATAGTATTATACCTCACGTCAGATGGCAGTTCTCTGGTGACACTGGTACAGAGTAGTCTGTTGACCCGAGATCGTCATAGAGTCTTGTGTGGTTCCCACTGTGCTTTGATTTCCATCTTACCACGTCCAAGAGGGCGTGCAAAACGGTGGTTTTTGGGTACAGTCCCGAGTCACATGGAGGCAATGAGCGATAGGAGGGGATTCGTCTCTCCCGGTATAGGGAGTTGATGTTGTGCTGTGTTCGATTGGCTATAACAGGAAATCCCTGGCCAGGGTTGCTGAGATTTACTGGTAAGTGTTACCAGTAGTTTCTCGAAGTGTTATAGACCTCATATCGACACGACTTATCGAGCTATTGGGGTCTGACGTTAACCACCCCTAGGCGAGATATGCGACATATCAGACGATCAGACCGGACTGTACGGTAGTGTTACTGGTTGGATTCACTGGAGTGTGAGCGGGCTTGCTTGTCGATCTTCAGATCGCTCAATACCCGGGTGGCCGTTACGTTTAGCAGACCGCTTGCGGCTTGTGGATGTTTGATATGATCATCATCCGCTGCCGGCGTATTGACGAGTCTTTAGAGTCCTACACAGAGGTTTTCTGGCTCAAGCGAAACGAAATAGGAGCGCATATGAGATATGTGCGGGACCGAGAATGATGCATGTATGTGATACCGTATTTCATTCTCGCGATGTGACATTGATCGGTTATATGCGATATAGCCGAGTTATCGGATCAAGTGTTGATTCGATAAGTTGTTACTGATGATACCAGTCGGTTATGTGCGACATGACCGGATCATTGAATCAAGTGTTGATTTAGTGATTTAATGCATAATTATATATTTGATATATTACTTTGCATTAACTAGTATCGGTTCACTTTGAATGGATTTTCTCACTCGGGTGTGCGCATTCCATATGCGATATGATTTTGTGCACTTGATTGTATCATGTTTGATGATACATGCTTTTTGGTTAAGTGTAAAGTATCAAACTATAGTTAAGTGGATGATTAGGGTTTTTGGTTTCCTTATTTATATATTAATCTTTTTCTTTTTGGAAAAAGAATAAGCAAATGAGAAAATGGTGGCAATTTTTGTTTTGTTCATGAAGTTTCATGAACACTTTGACTTTGTCACCATTTTGTCTCATGCTTAACCCTAACCACTCCACTAATCCTAGTTCACTCTCTATAACTAACCATGGTTCACTTATGATAAGAATGGATTATTCTTTTCATTTTAAATAATTCTTATGATAATAATCATTCTTAATCATCATCTTCTTCTTCTTCTTCTTCACAAGAAGAAAAGCATGCTTCATCAATGGTGATTGATGAATTAGAGTGAGAAATCCAATTCTAAAGTTTACCCACTTCCTATTTCTTCATCCTCTACCTCTTGCCAAGTAGTAGAGTGTGTTTCCTTCACAAGTTTTCATGGCTTGGTGAAGGTGGAGCTTGATCTAGTGATGCTTCGACGTAGATCATCTTCGGCACGTCGTCGATGACCTAGCCCGCTTCTTCTCCGATGAAGCCGACGCAAGAGCCCGGATCTCGATATGGACAGCGAGGATACTTCGTTGCGGAGCTATGGAGGTGGAGAACTGGATCTACAAAGGTTGTATTTCCGTATTCTTGTAGTTAAGTGTTAACTAGTTTCTTTTTCGCCTAGATTTCTAGCCAACGATCCGTACACTAGGGTTTCTCGGCACCATAATTTTTGTAATTGGCATGGTTGATGCCTTGTGAGACCTCTTGAGAGTGCCTAGGAACCCTACAATTCCCACTGTGCTTTGATTTCCACCTTACCACGTTCAAGAGAACGTGCAAAACGGTGGCTTTTGGGTAAAGTCCCGAATCACATGGAGGCAATGAGCGATAGGAGGGGTTTCGTCTCTCCCGATATTAGGGGTTGATGTTGCACTGTGTTCGATTGGCTATAACTGGAAGTCCCTGGCCAGGGCTGATATGGAGATCTACTGGTAAGTGTTATCAGTAGTTTCTCGACCCGTTATGAGCCTCACATCGACACGACTTATCGGTTACTGGGGTCTGACGTTCACCACCCCTAGACTGGATATGCGACAAATGAGACGAAGAGACCGGACTGTACGGTAGTGTTACTGATTCGCTCAACGGGAGTTTTGACAGCTTCGCCGGTTTTCTTCTGATCGCTCAATACCCGGGTGGCCGTTACGTTTAGCTGACAACTTGCGGCTTGTAGGTGTTTGATATGATCATCACCTACTGTCGGCGTATTGACGAGTCTTAGAGCCCACACAGGAGTTTCCTAGCTCAGGCAAAACGATGTGGTGTGCATATGAGATATGTGCGGGGACCTGATTGAATGCGAGTATATGATACCGTATATTAATCGGGCATTTTTCTATTGGTCGGGTCGTATATGATATGACCGGTTTGTTAAATTAAGTGTTGATTTAACATTTGACTTTTAGTTTAATTCTTTATTTAAACCCTTTTCTTTGTTGAAGATGTATGCATGCATGTATGCACATGTTGATGTGTATGGACACATACATAGATACATAGTATCATGGTTGATGATACACTAAATGGTGTCAATGCAAGACTCACATGGTTCACTAATATATATATATATATATATATATATATATATATATATATATATATATAATGTTTTTGGATTAAAAGGAAATGAAAATTAAATCATAGTTGATAATTATCCAAACTTGACTATTCTTTGACCTAATTCAAACCATGGTTTAAATTTCATTTGGACTTTAACTCAACACAAAAATATCTAGATATTAGTTAACCATGGTTGAAGTGAGAAGGATTAATATTGATTATTCATTCTCACTTAATTCACTCATCATTATTTTTATCTTTTGAGCTCAAACCTTAGCCACCGTTATCTTCTTCTTCCTCCAAGCTCTCTTGAGTTTTCTTTAGAGTGAGGTTGATAAAAAGAAAGGGTTTTGATTAGAGAACACAAACCACCTCATCATTCTACACCTCTCTAGCCCATTTGTGTAGGGTGTTTTGCTATACTTCTTTGAAAGACCAAGTAAAGCAAGGATTTTTAGGCAAAGAGACTTCGGGTGGATTATCGTGGACAAGAAAGGTTGCTAGAGATCCGTTCCAAACTCTCAAAGGTCCAAAGAGTCACCAAGGGAAGGCTACAAAGGTTGTAATTTCTTCACTTAGTGTTACATGAGTTCTTTGTATGTGATACAATTTAGTTGTTATCCTAACTATTCTAATTAAGATTCATGGTTAGTTTGCTTTGCACCTCTCTAAATTTTAAGATGGCATGTGTGATGCTTCTATACACTAGACTAGATGCAAGGGAAACCCATCAGGGAGCTACCAGCCAGGGATAACCGAGCAAGAGCGGGCCCGGTTGCCTCTTGCGAAGGCTTTTGATCCTTAAGGACGGGCCGGGCAAGGTTGCTGCCCGGTGCCTCTTGGCGAGGGCTTTGATCCCTGGTGTGTTGGGGTAGGGAGCTACCAGCCGGAGATAACCGAGCAAGGGCGGGCCCGGTTGCCTCTTGCGAGGGCTTTTGATCCTTAGCGCGGGAGGGGCCGTAAGTGGCCTACTAAGGATGGGCCGAGCAGGGTTACTGCCCAGTGCCTCTTGGCGAGGGATTTTGATCCTTAAGGATGGCCGAGTAAGGTTGCTTCCCGGTGCCTCTTGGCGAGGACTTCGATCCCTGGCATTGTGGGGTAAGGAGCTACCCGCCAGGGATAGCCAAGCAGGATAGCCGCTCGGCTGCCTCTTGGCGAGGGCTTTGATCCCTGGCATTATGGGGTAGGGAGCTACCAGCCAGGGATAGCCGAGCAGGGTAGCCGCTCGGCTGCCTCTTGGTGAAGGCTTCGATCCCTGGCATTGCGGGGTATGGAACTACCAGCCAGGGATAGCCGAGCAGGGTAGCTGCTCGGCTGCCTCTTGGTGAGGGCTTTGATCCCTGGCGTTGCGGGGTATGGAACTACCAGCCAGGGATAGCCGAGCAGGAGGCTTCTCGGCTGCCTCTTGGTGAGGGCTTTGATCCCTGGCGTTGCGAGGTAGGGAGCAACCAGCCAAGGATAGCCGAGCAGGGTAGCCGCTCGGCTGCCTCTTAGTTAGGGCTTCGATTCCTGGCGTTGCGGGGTATAGAACTACTGGCCAGGGATAGCCGAGCAGGGTAGCTGCTCGGCTGCCTCTTGGTGAGGGCTTCAATCCCTGGCGTTGCGAGGTATGGTACTACCAACCAGGGATAGCCGAGCAGGGTAGCTGCTCGGCTGCCTCTTGGTGAGGGCTTTGATTCCTGGCATTGCGAGGTAGGGAGCTACCAGCAAAGGATAGCCGAGAAGGGTAGCCGCTCGGCTGCCTCTTGGTGAGGGTTTCGATCCCTGGCGTTGCGGGGTATGGAACTACCAGACAGGGATAACCGAGCAGGGTAGCCGCTCGGCTGCCTCTTGGTGAGGGCTTCGATCCCTGGCGTTGCGAGGTATGGAACTACCAGCCAGGGATAGACGAGCAGGGTAGCTGCTCGGCTGCCTCTTGGTGAGGGCTTTGATCCCTGGCGTTGCGGGGTATGGAACTACCAGCCAGGGATAACCGAGCAGGGTAGCCGCTCGGCTTCCTCTTGGTGAGGGCTTCGATCCCTGGAGTTGCGAGGTATGGAACTACCAACCAGGGATAGCCGAGCAGGGTAGCTGCTCGGCTGCCTTTTGGTGAGGGCTTTGATCCCTGACGTTGCGGGGTATGGAACTACCAGCCAGGGATAGCCGAACAGGGTAGCTACTCGGCTGCCTCTTGGTGAGGGATTTGCTCCATGAGGAAGGACCGAGCAGTGAAGCTGCTCGGTCGCCTCTTGGAGAGGTTCTGTCCTACCTTCCCAAGGTGAGTACCGAGGAGTTGGACAGTCGCAGGAGACACATGTCACGAGCACGTGGGGAAGGCGAAGCGCCGGAATAGCGTCGTTTCTGTTTCGCATGGGGAGGCACGACGTTTTCCGCGTGGCGCCTGTGTTGCGGGTGAAATGGGCGAATGTTGGACTCCCAGGCGTTGTGGGCTATAAAACGGAGGAGGTTCGTCCACGCCTCCGTTGAGGGGGAGGCGGGGGCTAGTGCTTGGATCGTCGTGATGATCGCTCACTATTAGATTTGGATCGGAAGATGAACTTTTGTTTTTGTTGAATCAAGGAGTTCCCACATACGGCGCCAGCTGACGCGACCAGGATCGCGGCAAGATGTTACCTTCCGTTAATCTGCTGATGGCGGCGATGGATGGCTAAGATTGGATCTGGAGGCAGGCTCCTGAAGCGTGCGGATCTCAATGGGCTTGAGGTTGGTTGTCGCTGAGCTACCTGCAAGGAAATCCCGGGGTGGTTGTACCACCGAGGACCCTCCGACGATCAAGTTAGAGGGGAAATCTGAGCAGAGTAACAGCTTAGTGGAGTAAAAATGGCTTACTTGAACCGTCTGAAGAAGGGGTTTTATATAGCGGTGGCAGCAGACAGGGTAGGCGCGAGAATCACGCCGGCCGTTACGCTCCCGACGTTACGTCCGTGTGATGAGCGGGATCTCCCATTAATGGCAAGACAGGCTCGTTAATGGGGGATCGTGATGGCGTGGAACGTGAGATGTGGCCGGCGGATATCTCGCGCATGGCGAGATTCGCGGGATGGCGGTTGCGCCTGTGAGTGGTGCCGTTGGTCGGTCGATGAGACCGAGGAAGATAACCTCGGCGGGAGAGCTCATGGACGAGCGGAAGAGCCGAGATATCTTAGTTCTGAGGTAGCTCGGAGACGAGCTGTGAGGCCGAAGAGGCTAATTGTGCAGGGGCTCGGAGGTGAACAAAGAGACAGTTGGCTTGGCTGCTGAGGTGCTCGGGGGTAAGGAGTGGTGTGAAATCTCGGAGACAGGGTTTGAGGGAAGCCCCCCACTGTAGCAAACTGGTTCCCCCTCTGTGGCCCTCAGAGGCCTAACTGGCTTACGCATGTGACACGTCATCCGCCACGTGTCATGATCTAAGGAATTACCGTTATTGAGCATCATCAGCAGTAAAAACCCTCTATCCCCAAATTAAAACAATAAAATCATTAGATCTTTAGCTCTCGATTCAAATGTCAAGTGACAATGATGGTGGGTTGAAGAGGAAATTGCAGAGGTAAAACACATAGATCAACAGTGTTTGTTTTTTTTGTTTTTTTTATAACAATGAAGGTAAATATTTGTTTATTTTCCTTCAACATTCATGTTAAAGTTGTTTTGTTCTTGATTGAAGATCTTGAACATTCATGTTAAAATTGTTTTGTTCTTATTGAAGATCTTGAAGCCCTTGAGCTGATTGAAGAAGAGGCATAGTCCAATGCTTAATTGCAGAAGTGAGAAGAGAGCTACTTTATGCATGTTGATTTGGGGCTAAATTCTTATGCTGATGTATGATATCATAATGGTCCACAATATATCACATGATAGTCATATTGGAATCTCCTAAAAACTATTCCCATGGCGTAAATGCTGGAAAAACAATAAGGTATTTATATGTAGAAGTGGTAAAACATCGGCAATTTAGCCTCTTTATATTGGAAACATGTTGATAATGATGATATTTTGCATTTTCTCTCCATTATTTTTTTTCTAAATAATTGTTATTTCTTTAGTTGGTTTTGCTTAAAAATTCCTTTTCGATTTTCTTTTTTTTGGTTTAGGTTTATGATAATGCTCGATATTGGCGACCTCCAAGATCGGGACACGTGGCAGATGAAGTGTCCCAAGGCTCAGAAGAAAGGGCCCACAAAGGCCGACCAGGCCACCCGGTGCCCGGCCTGCGAGCACAAACTGGCCCACCTCGGGGCCCTCTGCGAATGTGCCTCCTCGGCCACTCAGCTCACCCCGAGCTGCCGTAGGACCAAGATGCCTCGTCCCTCCCGCTCTTTCCCAAGCTCGCCCGCCGAGGCCATCTTCCTCGGTCCCTCCGACCGACCAACTCCACCACTCACAGGCGTAACCGCCGCTCCACGGATCTCGCCATGCGCAGATTCTCCGCCAGCAACATCCCACGTTCCACGTCATTGCGATCCCTATTAACGGGCGATCCGCTTATCACGCGGGCGTGACGTCGGGGGCGTAACTGCCGGCGAGATTCTCGCGCCTACTGCTGCGTGCTGCCGCCACTATATAAACCCCCATCACAGAGGGGTCAAGTAAGCCATTCTTTACACTTACGTCGTTACTCTGCTCGGATATTGTCACTGACTTGAGCGTCGGAGGGTCCTCGGTGGTACCAAACCACCCCGGGACTTCTTTGCAGGTACACGGCAGCAGCCCTCTCACCCTATCTTGTCCTCACAAAACCCATTGAGACCCACACGTCACAAAGGACAATCGACCCAGTTCACCTCGAGATCAACGGAAGACAACATCTGACGGAGACCCGAAAAGGAGCCCCATCAGTTGGCGCCATCTGTGGGAACACCAAATTCCACAAAATACAAAGTTGACCTTCCAATCTCCTCTCTCATGTCGGACGGCCATCCTGGGGATCCCGGTGCCAGCCGCCGCCTTCCGCTCACCGAAGGCGGGGACGAACCTTCCCCCACGACCGTAATCAACGCCCTCGCAGGCCGGATAGATCGCCTGCAATCCCTCGTGGAAGCCCTCGTCCGTGTCCAAACGACCGCGCCCGGGCCCCAGATCGCTGCGCCGCCGCCAGAAGGCTCCGCCCCTGTCTGGACGGCCAACCACCAGCAGGCTGCGTCCCCTCGCCACCGGTCCCTCAAACCAGTGCTCCTTGAGGCCCGCTGGGCGCCCCAGGGCTCCACGCCGAGATCCGCCGCCAGGGAGCCTCGCCCCGAGCCTCCTCGCTACCCTTACCCTCCTGAGGAAATGTCAGTCACCTCTCCTATCCACGAGCGTGGCCGACCCCATCGTGGTCGGCAAGAACGCACGGAAGGGGCTCGCCCCGGCGACTCAAAGGCTTCCCCGTCCCGGGACCTGAGGCACCTCATCAGGAGAAATCGGGACCGCTCCCATACGCAGTCCGCCAGCAGCGGGGCCCGAGAATCACAAGGTGCCGATTCCTCAAGGTACCACGGTCGACTCGACGCCCTCGAGAAGAAGATCGAGGGCATGCGCCGGGAAGCCCACTCCTCGGGCAACGGAGCTAAGTATGCCTCCGACTCGCTCACGAGGCCATTCACCGAGGAACTGCTCGCTGTACGCGTCTCCTCGCGCAACAAGCCCCCGAAGGTCTCTCTGTTCGACGGGAAAACTGACCCGAAGGACCAATTGGACGCTTTCACCGCTGGAATGAGCTTCCAAGATCATTCCGACGCCGCCCAGTGCAGGGCCTTCCCGGCCACCCTCATTCGCGCGGGTCGGGACTGGTTCCGGGGGCTCGAGCCCCGCTCAATCTCAACCTTCGGCGAGCTGGCCACCCAGTTCCTCGGCCACTTCGTGGGGAACCGTCGACAGAAGCGTACGATCGACTACATCTTCATGGTCAAGAGCGGGGACAAAGAAACTTTCAAGGCCTATATTGCCCGTTTCTACAACGCCCTCCTCGAAGTGCCCGAGCACCGGGACGAGACCGTCATAACGGCACTCAGATCCGATCTGAGGCACAAAGAATGGTTGCGTTCCTTCGCGATGGCCCAACCTAGGACCATGGCCGAAGTCAAAGCGTGGACCGAGCGCGAGGTCCAGCTGGAATCCGAAGTAAATGCCAACCTTCCCCGGGCGGATCGGACCAACCAGAAGAAAAGGATTCGGGAGGACAGGCCGGAGCGTCAGCAGCCCTACCACCCGAAGTTCCAAGAGTATGCCCTACTCAACGTCTCCCTCATGGTGTTGCTGGAGGAGTCCCAGAATGAGGAGTTCTTCAAGTTCCCGCCAGTCCCACGCCAGGCCGCTAAAAGAACCCGGGGCCCCTATTGTGCTTTCCACCGGGTACTGGGCCATGCCACGGAGGACTGCAAGCAATTGAGGGACTACGTTGAGGAGCCCATCCGGTCCGGGCACCTCGCCACCTACCTAAGGGACAAGCGGCGGGCCGACCGCGAACGAGAGCTGCCCCGCCCTTCCGCCGACCAAGCTGTCGGCTAGATCATGCTCGTCTCGGAGAACAGCCGTCCCGGGGCCCAGGGGGCCGACAGCCCTTCGGGAAACTCGGCTCAGGCCGACCAAGTCATCCTTTAACCTGTACTTATCCTTCCTCTTTCCCTTTTCTAAAACAATGTAAATTCTTCCTAGGGTCTACTGTTGACTGAATAAAAAGATCGAGGGACCATTGCGAAAAAGAAAGATCTTTGTTCATTCAAAGGGTATTATGGGCTCCCCGGCCATACAAAAAATATATAAAAGAAAAGGGGAGGTTACAATAACGGGGGCAAGGGATACGCCGAGCACTGCTCGTGGTACTCGGCGAAGATCTCCACCAACCGTGGACGCGCAAGTTCCAACATCTGCTCCCGGTTCCCCCCCGGGCGTCTACCCCGAGCCTTAGCTCGTAGCATTCCCAGATGAGCGCCTCCGAGCGCGCCAATCGGTTTGCGAAAATCAAGCCGAAGCGCCTCAAGGACCGCAGCTTGCCTACGGCCTCGTCGAAGAGCTGCTCTGACAGGGGGTTGTAAAGCCCCAGTGATGCCCTCCAGATGGAATACAACAGCAGCTGCAGCAAGGAGGAACGCCTAGGGAGCAGCCGGCCGAAGTGCTCCTCAAAGCGGCCAACCACCAGCTGCACCGTGTCCTCGGTGCGGTCGCGGTCATAGAGATACACATCTGCGGAGCTGATGATTTCGGCAATGGTGAATGGGAAATCTTCTATTTTAATGGCCTACCTGTGAGAGGAAAATAACGATGCCCCTTATATAACCCGCTGTGCAGCACAAAGGCCGCCATGCGGCGCCCCTCGAGCGTCCCCCGAATGAAACGAAGCGTCGCGCCACGCGGCATCCATCGCTGGTTACCCGGGGGAAACGAAACGACGCATTCCTGCCACTTCACCTCCCCCGGCATTCAATGCGCTGGATGCATGCGCCGTTACCTCGCCCGTCCCCTTTCCACACACCTACAGCCAGACGACCAAGCCGCACCTCGTGAAAGATTCGACTCAGCAGACACCCCGGGCAGCTTCACTGCCGCAAGGACGAAGATCAAAAAGCCCCCATACTGAGGCCCCCGGGCAGCTACCCTGCTCAGTCAATCAAAGAAAAGAAAAATAAGAACCAAAAAGCCCTTCCAGAGGCAGTCGGGCACGAGGTTCCCTCGTTCGGCTATCCCCGGCGGGCAGCTTCCCTGCCACAACGCCGGGGATCAAACAAGCCTTCCCAGAGGCAGTCGAGGCACGAGGTTCCCTCACTCGGCTATCCTTCAGGACAAAAGCCCTTTCCAAGAGGCACCGGGCAATAACCCTGCCCGGCCAAGGGTCCTTGGTGGCTCCCTACAGCCGTATAGCTTTCCTCGCGCCAAGGGCCAAAAGTCCTCCCAGAGGCAGTCGGGTCATTGCCCGGCTATCCCCAGCTGGTAGCTTCCTACCACAACCGACAGGGATCGCCATGAGGCACTGGGCAGTAACCCTGCTCGGTCCCCGTCCTGAAGGATCAGAAAGCCCTCCCAGAGGCAGTCGAGTCCCGAGGTTCCCTCGCTCGTCTATCCCCCGCGGGCAGCTACCCAGCCACATCGTCGGGGATCAAAAAGCCCTCATACTGAGGCCCCGAGCAGCTACCCTGCTCAGTCAAACAACAGGGATCAGAAGGCCCCACAAGAAGCATCGAAGCAACTACCCCGGCCGTGCAGCTACCCTACCCGGTCAACCCCAGACGACGACCGACACTCTATCTAAAAACCGAGGACAGGGCAGTTCTAATCTAAACGATCTCCCCTCAACTCCGGGGCCCATAGAGATACCTCCTCGGAAACGCTCGTCGGCAAGCGATTGGAGTCAACTCGACGAACGATCGTTAGACAGAAGGGTCAACCTAACAGGAAAGCGCGATGGTGCAGGCAAGAATAAGTAACATTCTTCACAAACAGGCAGAACATAGAAGCTAAGGAAAAACTTCATTGCTACCAACAAAAACAGTTTTTGTTTACAAAGGGTATTTTCCGGCTCCCTAGCCTTACAAAATTCAAACGAAAACAAAATAAAGACACGAGAGCGGGAGCTCTACGCCTCGGGGCCGGGCACGACCTCGAGGTCCTCGATCTCCACCACCGGGGGCGCCGGGTCCTCGAGGTCCTCGATCTCCTCGCCAGGACTTCTCCCCCTTGCTTGTCGGCGCCCACAAGGAGGAACTCGGCCCGCAGGTCCGCGTCGTCGAACTCTGGCATCCGGGACTTGACGGCATCGAGGGCGTCGTGCCAAATGCGGGTCGTAGCCACGGCCAGGTCGTGGTAAAAATCCTTCGACCCCTTATTGTTAGTTATATGTATGCCCTAGAGGCCATTACTATACATAGGATGTATATTGTAGTAGATGCTTGGACATATATAGGGAGGACTTTCTTGCTCGACATGATAGTATGCTATCTGGTTGCTCTTTACCTTAACGTGTACACTGATTGTCTCTCTGCTACATGTTGGTAAAGCCCTTAGGATGTGTACTTGACTACCTGGACTATGATGCGGATCATACTAGTGGGGACATGGTAGTCCATAAGTACATCCTTCAAGGTCCCTAGTCATGGGTGTATCGAGACAGGGCATCGATATACCAGTGTAGACTAGCGTATACCTTCTCGATCCATACAGATGGGCGATGGATGATCCCATATCCATTGGTGTTTGACATCAGAGATGATATACGGGTGCTCAGTGGAGACTGGGTACACTGGACGGACTCGCCGAGAACTCCCAGATGGTATTATACCTCACGTCAGATGGCAGTTCTCTGGTGACACTGGTACAGGTTAGTCTGTAGACCCGAGATCGTCATAGAGTCTTGTGTGATTCCCACTGTGCTTTGATTTCCACCTTACCACGTCTAAGAGGGCATGCAAAATGGTGGTTTTTGGGTACAGTCCCGAATCACATGGAGGCAATGAGCGATAGGAGGGGATTCGTCTCTCCCGGTATAGGGATTTGATGTTGCGCTGTGTTCGATTGGCTATAACCGGAAATCCCTGGCCAGGGTTGCTGAGATTTACTGGTAAGTGTTACCAGTAGTTTCTCGAACTGTTATAGACCTCATATCGACATGACTTATCGAGCTACTGGGGTCTGACGTTTACCACCCCTAGGCGAGATATGCGACATATCAGACGACGAGACCGGACTGTACGGTAAGTGTTACTGGTTGGATTCACAGGAGTGTGAGTGGGCTTGCTCGTTGATCTTCTGATCGCTCAATACCCGGGTGGCCGTTACGTTTAGCAGACCGCTTGCGGCTTGTGGGTGTTTGATATGATCATCACCTGCTGCCGGCGTATTGACGAGTCTTTAGAGTCCTACACAGAGGTTTCCTGGCTCAAGCGAAACGAAATAGGAGCGCATATGAGATATGTGCGGGACCGAGAATAATACCAGTATGTGATACTGTATTCTATTCTCGCGATATATGACATTGATCGGTTATATGCGATATAGCCGGGTTATCGGATCAAGTGTTGATTCGATAAGTTGTTACTATTGATATTAGTCGGTTATATGCAATATGACAGGATCATTAAGTCAAGTGTTGATTTAATGATTTAATGTATAATTATATATTTGATATATTACTTTACATTAACTAATATTGGTTCACTTAAGATGTTTTTCTCACTTGATTGTGCACATTGTATCATGTTTGATGATACATGCAAACTTGGGTGTATGTTTACTTTAAACCTTGTTTTAAGTGAATGGTTAGGGTTTTGTTATCTTTTCTTAATTATTTATTTTATTTATTTATTTTAGGGTAAGAAACAAAATGGTGGCTTCTTTTGTTTCTACCTTGAAGCTTCATGAAGCTTTGACCATTTTTGTTTCTTTCCTAAACCTAACCATTCACCTAACCCTAGTTTATTCTCTACACTTGTTAAACTAACCCAAGGTTGCATAATGATAACTATCACTTGATTTTCTATTTTTAATAATTCATTCTTTTCTTCTTCTTCTTCTTCTTCATGAAGAAAAGAAGAAAGCTTTCTTGAAAAATTCTAAGTGATGAAATCAAGTGAGAAATCAAAATCCAAAGTGAACCCACTTCCTATTTCTTCATCCTCTACCACTTGCCATGTAGTATAGGGTGTTTTCTTCACAAGTTTCAATACTTGGTGAAGTTGGAGCTCGAGTTAGAGTCGCCTCGACGTAGATCATCTTCGGCATCGAAGTCATCGACCTAGCCCGATCATTTCTTCGATGAAATCACCACGAGAGTCCAGGATTCCGATGGTTGCAGCGAAGGAACGTCATCACGGATCTAAAGGAGTGGTGGACCGGATCTACAAAGGTTGTATTTCCATTCACTTAGTACTAAAGCAGTTTAGTAGCTTGTAGTTTCGCCTAATATCTAGTTAATGATCTCGATTAGGTTTTCTCGGCACTAGAAAAATTTGAATTTGGCATGGTTGATGCCTTGTGGAACCTCATGCGTGTGCCTAGGAACCCTACAGTGGTATCAAAGCCTAGCTAGAGCCTTAGGCGATGAGTAGACGAAGTTAGAAACCCGATTGAACCCGAAACCCGAAACCCTAATCCTAGACCCTTTTCTGTACATTTTCTGGAACTGTGGATTTTTCCCAATTAAAAATAGCCAAAAAAATCAGCAGGCAATTTTAGGAGTTACTGTGAAGTCCGTGCTCGTAAGTCGATGAAACTGCCGCGGAACCGCGGCATAAGCATGCCTAATGCGGCGGTTCCACGGCCATATAGTCGCATCATTCTTTGAAATTTCACAGTAATGTCCTTTTCTCATTCCTGATTCTTCTGGATATTTTTAATTTATACTACACAGTGGATTTTTCTGGGTTGTATTGGGGACTCAATGATTCGATCGGAATCTTTAACTTCGTCTATGTGTTTTTCCCGATAATTTAGAATATGTTAAAAAGTTCGACCGGATATAAATACCCAATTTTTCCCCTGTCGGGAAATTTCCAAGTGTTGGATTTTTCCGTGGTTTAAAGACGTTCTAAATAGTGCAAGTAACGCGATGGACCCTCTAGAAGACAACAAACCTTAACTCGATTATGTGACTGTCTTGAACTGCCCTTTGAACCTTAGGGTTTGGGGCAGTACGGCGTGCCACATGTGAGGCGTTGGCTTGACCCTTCTACGGTGGACCGTTGGTACTGTGGCATGAAGTGAATGTTCTTAAAACCTATTTCATGAGTTGAGCTGTTTCGGAAAAACTTAGGTGTTTGATTGTTCGATCGGAAAATTTAACATTTTTTATTTATCTGGAATGTGATACAATATTTGGAATCCACATGTAGTTATGAGATAACTGAATGAATGTTATAAACATAGCACTTTAGTCTTAAATGATCGGTTGCCACGGAATTTTGATGCAATCAAAAGTCCGTCGCAATCACGTAGCGTACGCGGATATTCGCCGGGTAAACTTAATAGACAGCCACGCCCCATAGCCCCGACCAAGTGACTATAGGAGAACCCCGTCGTCGAAAGCATCCGTTCGGGTGCTCGCGGCAGCGGTTTTCCGCCTTGGTGCACTTCGTCGACGGTATTGGGGGTGCGGCCGCCTACAAAAGTTTGCGACGAGCATTCGATCAAAATGTCGGGAATCTTGTTGAATTGCCCGACTTGATATTGAAAAGAGTTTTCGATAATGAGACTAAAATGCGGGGTTTATAATTGTTAGGCATGCGATGTCTAAGGAATTCATTTGATTAGGCATGCGATGTCTAAAGAGTTTGCGGATTCCAACTGTTGTAGTTTTACACTTTCTTTTCTGTGACCGTAAGTGTAATATGTGATATCGCCGGTTTCGTTACTATATGTCAACGACAATTGGGATGGGCATATTTACTTACGTTGATGACATGTGATGTTATGTGTTGCTGGATATGTTATATTAGATCGTCGTGTTTGAATGGCCGGGGTTTTTTTATGTGAGATGAGTGTTTTTCATTTTCATTCATGTAAAAACTTGTATGTAATATTCTTTTATTGGGACACTTCCAGGTTGCAGAAGATGTCACCATTGTATATTATTTACTTTTCCACACTAGGATAGACCCAAGGAGGAGGGCACAAGTAATCGGGTTCTGGAGTCCAGTGGGAGACCAACTCGAGGAGTCGAGTCCGGGTCTCCTAACTCTAGAATTGTTAGGGTTGCTTGCCGCTCTCGTAGGGGTCTAGGGGTGTGGGTTTGGCTATTCATCACGACCGTGGAATCCGTGTTTTATACTGGCTCGTATTAAAAACACGGACGTCCTAGTATATCCAATGTTTCATATGTTTCTTCTGCTGCGTTATCTGTGATGTGATCATTTGATATTCTGTGATAGATACTGTGTATAGTATATATGATATATTATATAGACGTTACTTATGTTTTACACCCGCGCTAGCCCTGCCCCGCTCTGCCGTTAGTCACCTAACCTAACAGTGCACGAGGGGACATCGAGGCGAATGCGGATGGCATAAGTGTACGTCATATTTATCTGTGATGTTTAGGTAACTTAAATGATGGGACTTCATTAATATGATTAATGAAAGTAAAAGAAACCTAAAAGATGTTGTGGAATCGAATTTTCAAAAACAGGTAGCTACATTTCTTGCTTTGCATAGCGGTATATATGATATATCCCGCACCTTATTCGATGAGGAAAGGGCCGACGATCCCTTCACCGGGAGTGACCCCTTTAGCAATAACTGGCAGATGCTACACACTCGGTTTGTCTTTTGATTGCTTCTATAGTTTCTGCTTTGCACAGTGATATATATGATATATCCCGCACCTCATTCGACGAGGAAAGGGCCGACGATCCCTTCACCGGGAGTGACCCCTTTAGCAAAACTAGAAAAGCCTCAAAAACACTCCATTTCAAAATCATTTAATTCTACAACGATATCAAGTTCATTACGCAATAGGTTTTCAGAAAAACCTGTTGTAGCCCTCCGTCATTATAGATAAGTACTATTTAGTATTCGTGCTGCGGTAGTTTGGCATGCGTCAAGGCGTAGTGTACGGTAGCTAACTAGTGCTTATCTGCTTACATGCGATGCGATTGGATTAGGGTATTCGTACGGCGTTGTTTGGCATGCGTCAAGGGTCGTGCGGGTGGGTTTAATTCAATCAAGAAATGTACGGGTTGTACTTGACTAGCGGGCTATGGGTTGTTTGGCATGCGTCAAGGTCATAGCACGCTAGGGGCAAAATATTATCGGGAATTTCAAGTGTTGAAATTTGCAATGAGATTGCAAACCTTCTATGAGATAGTTGGATCCCGATACCCGCTGCGAGCAAGAGTTACTCCTGGGAGAGTTTTACACATTACAATTAGCCGATCGAGTAGGTGTCTAGAAAGGTGTTAACGAGGTTACGCCTCTGGGAAAACGAGGTTTACATTAATTAGGTTCGTGCGATAGCACGGGGGACCTCCCTCAAAGTACCGACACTGGCCTGGCTGAAAGATTGGCGAACTTGTAGCGTGTAATTAATCCCGGCTAGTCTTTCCTTTTAGGGTTTGAAGGAAGATTTGATAAAAACAGTGAGAGCCATCCTGATTAGATAAAATAATAACCAATCTGATCTTACAAGAGCGCACGCAGAGTGTTTTCTTCTCTCTCTCTCCAGGTAGCGACCATATCACGCTTTAATCAAGATAATAAAACGGATATATTGACCGAACCCGCTTGTTATACTGAGCTGGGGAACGTTGGTCCCGCTCCAACTTATAAATGTTATAAGACAGAGCAGGAAATAGGGGAATACCAGAATTCCTTTGCCGCCCAAACGAAAAAGGTGCATCTGATGCATCTCCTTCGGGTGTGTTAGTTATATAGAACTGTTTCTCAGTGTCCTCTACGTCCTAGGTATTAGATACCGGATCAGGATCCCGCTAATGTAATCCGTTACATGGGCTACAGCAAGGTAGAGAACTGAGAACGGGTGATATGTTTCATGAGACAGAAAATGGTGCAAGTGTTGCAGCCAAGTCTGTTGGTCACTGTCACTCTGTATTACCAGAATACATTGATTCTGAACGAATGTTATTAGATACCGAACCTGACATACAAAATCATATCAATCTTTTTATTAGTAAAGAAATGATAAAATTTTGTATTGTTGGATAATGTTTTGAACATTTTCTATATCAAAAGTTGATCGGTTCAGGCACGTTATCTAAAAGCATTGACGTTCTAGATCAAACTACAGTTCTTAGTATACAGAACACACACAAGAGGAATAGTTCAGAAATGAACGAATTCTTCTTGAGGTATTGTAGACTAGGTCATATCAATGCGACCCGACTAGCTGAAGTTACATATAGATGCATATTTAAATCAGTTTGAATTTACATCTTGTGAAACTTGCCAGTCATGTCACAAAAGATAAGATGACCATAGCTCCGTTTACTGGAAACAGAGAAAGAGTTAGTAAACTCTTGGAATTGATACATGTTGATGTATGTAAGGTCCTCCGTCTACACATGCCAGGACCGGTTCTTTGTACTTCATTACATTCTATGATGATCTCTCAAGATTCAGTAATATGTTCCTGTTGAAACACAAGTCCGAACCTTTTGAGATATTCACAGAATATAAGTTGGAAGTAGAGAACCAATACGGGTATAAGTATTATGTCCTTTGATGAGATCAAGGAGGAGAATACTTGTGCATAGAATTCCTGGACTATTCTAAAGGAGAATGAGATTCTCTCTCAGCATTACTCCTCCGTATACACCATAGCACGATGGTGTATCGGGGCGGGGCAATCACACCCTATATGATATTGTTAGTTATATGTATGCCCTAGAGGCCATTACTGTACATAGGATGTATATTGTAGTGGATGCTGGGACATATATAGGGAGGACTTTCTTGCTCGACATGATAGTATGCTATCTGGTTACTCTTTACCTTAACGTGTATACTGATTGTCTCTCTGTTACATGTTGGTAAAGCCCTTAGGATGTGTACTTGACTACCTGGACTGTGATGCGGATCATACTAGTGGGGACATGGTAGTCCATAAGTACATCCTTCAAAGTCCCTAGTCGAGGGTGTATCGAGACGGGGCATCGATATACCAGAGTAGACTAGCGTATACCTTCTCGACCCATACAGATGGGCGATGGATGATCCCATATCCATTGGTGTTTGACATCAGAGATGATATACGGGTGCTCAGTAGAGACTGGGTACACTGGACGGACTCGCCGAGAACTCCCAGATGGTATTATACCTCACGTCAGATGGCAGTTCTCTGGTGACACTGGTACAGAGTAGTCTGTTGACCCGAGATCGTCATAGAGTCTTGTGTGGTTCCCACTGTGCTTTGATTTCCATCTTACCACGTCCAAGAGGGCGTGCAAAACGGTGGTTTTTGGATACAGTCCCGAGTCACATGGAGGCAATGAGCGATAGGAGGGGATTTGTCTCTCCCGGTATAGGGAGTTGATGTTGCGCTGTGTTCGATTGGCTATAACAGGAAATCTCTGGCCAGGGTTGCTGAGATTTACTGTTAAGTGTTACCAGTAGTTTCTCGAAGTGTTATAGACCTCATATCGACACGACTTATCGAGCTATTGGGGTCTGACGTTTACCACCCCTAGGCGAGATATGCGACATATCAGACGATCAGACCGGACTGTACGGTAGTGTTACTGGTTGGATTCACTGGAGTGTGAGCGGGCTTGCTCGTCGATCTTCAGATCGCTCAATACCCGGGTGGCCGTTACGTTTAGCAGACCGCTTGCGGCTTGTGGATGTTTGATATGATCACCATCCGCTGCCGGCGTATTGACGAGTCTTTAGAGTCCTACACAGAGGTTTCCTGGCTCAAGCGAAACGAAATAGGAGCGCATATGAGATATGTGCGGGACCGAGAATGATACCAGTATGTGATACCGTATTTCATTCTCGCGATGAATGTGTCGAATGGTTATATGCGATATAACCTAGTTATCGAATCGAGGATTGATTCGATAAGCCGATACATTGGATACTAGTCGGTTATATGCGATATGACCGGATCGTTAAATCAAGTGTTGATTTAATGATTTAATGCATAATTATATATTTGATATATTACTTTGCGTTAACTAGTATCGGTTCACTTAAGATGGATTTTCTCACTCGGTTGTGCGCATTGTATATGCGATATACTTTTGTGCACTTGTTTGTATCATGTTTGATGATACATGTTTACTTGGTTAAGTGTAAAGAATTAAACCATGGTTAAACATATAATTAGGGTTTTATTTTTCCATTACTTATTTATTCATTTATTTATTTGTTTATACATTTTGGAAAATAAATGGAAAAGAGAAAAGAATGGTGGCTTTATTTGTTGTTTAGTTGAAGCTTCATGAAGCTTTGACTTTGTCCACCATTCTTATCTCATCCTTAACCCTAACCATTGCTTTAACCTTGGTAAATTCTCTACACATAACCATAGTTAGGATTATGATAAGTTTGGATATTCTTTTCTTTTTTAAAAAAACTTATCATAATACTTTCTTCTTCTTCTTCATCTTCTTCCATGAAGAAAGCAAGCTCCATCAATGGTGATTGATGGAAATGAGTGAGAAATCCAATTCTAAAGTCTACCCACTTCCTATTTCTTCATCCTCTACCTCTTGCCAAGTAGTAGAGTGTGTTTCCTTCACAAGTTTCATGGCTTGGTGAAGGTGGAGCTTGATCTAGCGATGCCTCGACGTAGATCATCTTCGGCATGGACATCGACGACCTAGCTCGCCTATTCTCCGATGAAGCCGACGCTAGAGCCCGGGGTTCGACTTGGACAGCGAGGATACTTCATTGCGGAGCTATGGAGGTGGAGCACCGGATCTACAAAGGTTGTATTTCCGTATTCTCTTAGTTAAGTGTTAACTAGTTTACTTTTCGCCTAGAATTCTAGCCAACGATCCGTACTCTAGAGTTTCTCGGCACCGCAAAATTTGAAATTCGCATGGTTGATGCCTTGTGAGACCTCATTAGGGTGCCTAGGAACCCTACAGTGGTATCAGAGCCTAGCTAGAGCCTCAGGCGAAGTCTAGACGGAATTTGAAGTCCGAACGACCCGAAAACCCAAACCTTAACTTGCTCTCTGTCCTTTTTCTAAAATCTGGGATTTTTCAAAATTAAAAATATGCAGAAAATCAAGCAGGGTTTTCTAGGAATTACTGTAAATTTCGTGGACCTAATTCAACTATTCCACCGCGGTTCCGCGGCATGAGCTAGGCTCATGCAGGCGGATCCGCGGCCGTACTGCCACAGTATTTAAATTATTTTGCACAGTAATTCTTAGTTTCCAGTGGTGATTTTTCTGGGAATTTTTAATATTTTTTCAAGAGTTGCATTTTCTGGGGTTGTTTTGGGGATTCGGTGTTTCGATCGGAGTATCAAATTTTGTCTATGTGGCTTTCCGGATAAATTTTAGAATATGTTAAAAAGTTCGACCGGATATAAATACCCAATTTTTCCCCTGTCGGGAAATTTCCAAGTGTTGGATTTTTCCGTAGTTTAACAACGTTCTAAGTAGTGCAAGTAACTCGATGGACCCTCTAGAAGACAACAAACCTTAACTCGAGTATGTGACCGTCTTGAACTGCCCTTTGAACCTTCGGGTTTGGGGCAGTACGGCATGCCACATGTGAGGCGTTGGCTTGACCCTTCTACGGCTGGACCGTTGGTACTGAGGCACGAACGGAATGTTGTTAGACTTATTTCATGTATTGAGCTGTATCGGGAAAACTTGGGTGTTTGACTGTTCGATCGAAAAGTTTAACATTTTCTGTTTATCTGGAATGGGATACAATAATTGGAATTCACAAGTAGTTATGTGATAACTGAATGAATGTTATAAACACAGCAGTTTAGTCTCACTTGATCGGTTGCCACGGAATTTTGATGTGATCAAAAGTCCGTCGCAATCACGTAGCGTACGCGGATACTCGCCGGGTAAACTTAATAGACAGCCTCACTCCATAGCCCCGACCAAGTGACTGTAGGAGAACCCCGTCACCGAAAGCATCCGTTTGGGTGCTCGCGGTAGCGGTGTTCCGCCTTGGTGCACTTCGTCGACGGTATCAGGGGTGCAGCCGTCTACTGAAGTTTGCGACGAGCATTCGATCAGTATGTCGGGAATCTTGTTGAATTGCCCGACTTGATATTGAAAAGTGTTTTCGATAATGAGACTAAAATGCGGGGTTTATAATTGTTAGGCATGCGATGTCTAAGTAATTCATTTGGTCAGGCATGAGATGTCTGAGGTGGTTGCGGATTCCAATTGTTGTAGTTTTACAATTTCTTTTCTGTGAGGGTTCCTAGGCACCCTAATGAGGTCTCACAAGGCATCAACCATGCGAATTTCAAATTTTGCGGTGCCGAGAAACTCTAGAGTACGGATCGTTGGCTAGAATTCTAGGCGAAAAGTAAACTAGTTAACACTTAACTAAGAGAATACGGAAATACAACCTTTGTAGATCCGGTACTCCACCTCCATAGCTCCGCAATGAAGTATCCTCGCTGTCCAAGTCGAACCCCGGGCTCTAGCGTCGGCTTCATCGGAGAATAGGCGAGCTAGGTCGTCGATGTCCATGCCGAAGATGATCTACGTCGAGGCATCGCTAGATCAAGCTCCACCTTCACCAAGCCATGAAACTTGTGAAGGAAACATACTCTACTACTTGGCAAGAGGTAGAGGATGAAGAAATAGGAAGTGGGTAGACTTTAGAATTGGATTTCTCACTCATTTCCATCAATCACCATTGATGGAGCTTGCTTTCTTCATGGAAGAAGATGAAGAAGAAGAAGAAAGTATTATGATAAGTTTTTTTAAAAAAGAAAAGAATATCCAAACTTATCATAATCCTAACTATGATTATGTGTAGAGAATTTACCAAGGTTAAAGCAATGGTTAGGGTTAAGGATGAGATAAGAATGGTGGACAAAGTCAAAGCTTCATGAAGCTTCAACTAAACAACAAATAAAGCCACCATTCTTTTCTCTTTTCCATTTATTTTCCAAAATGTATAAACAAATAAATAAATGAATAAATAAGTAATGGAAAAATAAAACCCTAATTATATGTTTAACCATGGTTTAATTCTTTACACTTAACCAAGTAAACATGTATCATCAAACATGATACAAACAAGTGCACAAAAGTATATCGCATATACAATGCGCACAACCGAGTGAGAAAATCCATCTTAAGTGAACCGATACTAGTTAACGCAAAGTAATATATCAAATATATAATTATGCATTAAATCATTAAATCAACACTTGATTTAACGATCCGGTCATATCGCATATAACCGACTAGTATCCAATGTATCGGCTTATCGAATCAACCCTCGATTCGATAACTAGGTTATATCGCATATAACCATTCGACACATTCATCGCGAGAATGAAATACGGTATCACATACTGGTATCATTCTCGGTCCCGCACATATCTCATATGCGCTCCTATTTCGTTTCGCTTGAGCCAGGAAACCTCTGTGTAGGACTCTAAAGACTCGTCAATACGCCGGCAGCGGATGATGATCATATCAAACATCCACAAGCCACAAGCGGTCTGCTAAACGTAACGGCCACCCGGGTATTGAGCGATCTGAAGATCGACGAGCAAGCCCGCTCACACTCCAGTGAATCCAACCAGTAACACTACCGTACAGTCCGGTCTGATCGTCTGATATGTCGCATATCTCGCCTAGGGGTGGTAAACGTCAGACCCCAATAGCTCGATAAGTCATGTCGATATGAGGTCTATAACACTTCGAGAAACTACTGGTAACACTTACCAGTAAATCTCAGCAACTCTGGCCAGGGATTTCCTGTTATAGCCAATCGAACACAGCGCAACATCAACTCCCTATACCGGGAGAGACGAATCCCCTCCTATCGCTCATTGCCTCCATGTGACTCGGGACTGTACCCAAAAACCACCGTTTTGCATGCCCTCTTGGACGTGGTAAGATGGAAATCAAAGCACAGTGGGAACCACACAAGACTCTATGACGATCTCCGGTCAACAGACTACTCTGTACCAGTGTCACCAGAGAACTGCCATCTGACGTGAGGTATAATACCATCTGGGAGTTCTCGGCGAGTCCGTCCAGTGTACCCAGTCTCTACTGAGCACCCGTATATCATCTCTGATGTCAAACACCAATGGATATGGGATCATCCATCGCCCATCTGTATGGGTCGAGAAGGTATACGCTAGTCTACTCTGGTATATCGATGCCCCGTCTCGATACACCCTCGACTAGGGATTTTGAAGGATGTACTTATGGACTACCATGTCCCCACTAGTATGATCCGCATCACAGTCCAGGTAGTCAAGTACACATCCTAAGGGCTTTACCAACATGTAACAGAGATACAATCAGTATACACGTTAAGGTAAAGAGTAACCAGATAGCATACTATCATGTCGAGCAAGAAAGTCCTCCCTATATATGTCCCAGCATCCACTACAATATACATCCTATGTACAGTAATGGCCTCTAGGGCATACATATAACTAACAATCTCCCACTTGCACTAGGGCCATCTGTAGCAGTGGTTGTAGTATCTCATACTCAACCATCCCATAAAAGTCTCTCTTCGAGAAAAGAATGGTGGTGATCCTCGTAGAGTACGTGGATGACATACTCTTGATAGGGAAGAAGTTTCCTATGCTACACTCGATCAATCTCCGCTTATCACAATGATTCTCCATAACGGATCAAAGTGATACCTCCTAAATCCTGGGTTTTGGATCTATGAGATAGATTTAATTGGATGTTAGGATTCTCACTAGTTGTAGTGAGATGGTATCAACCGATCCTGGGGAGAATCACTGGAAGGGTTCTAGGGTGATAAGGACGACTGAATGTCAGTCACAGGCATTGTCTTTACCCTCAGTAAAGGGACGGTATGTTGGAAGAGTTCCAAGCTAGATACCGTGACATACTAGACGATAAAGGCAGGATACATCGCTACTTATGATGCTACCAAAGAGGCAGTCTGGGTGTATATTGGTTCATGAGATGAACTACGTTCCTACCATTGTGAGACAATGGAGTTGTGGCTTATGCCAAGGAACGTCCGTCCCATCAGTGATCCAGACATATTCTAAGGCAGTGTCACCTGATCATGGAGTCCAGTGGGAGACCAACTCGAGGAGTCGAGTCCGGGTCTCCTAACTCCAGAATTGGTAGGGTTGCTTGCCGCTCTCTTAGGGGTCTAGGGGTGTGGGTTTGGCTATTCATCACGACCGTGGAATCCGTGTTTTATACTGGCTCGTATTGAAAACACGGACGTCCTAGTATATCCAATATTTCATATGATTCTTCTGCTGCGATATCTGTGATGTGATCATGTGATGTTCTGTGATAGATACAGTATATAGTATATATGATATATTATATAGGCGTTACTTATGTTTTACACCCGCGCTAGCCCTGCCCCGCTCTGCCGTTAGTCACCTAACCTAACGGTGCACGAGGGGACATCGAGGCGAATGCGGATGGCATAAGTGTACGTCGTATTTATCTGTGATGTTTAGGTACTTAAATGATGGGACTTCATTAATGTGATTAATGAAATAAAAGAAACCTAAGATGTTGTAGAATCGAATTTCAAAATAAAACAGGTAGCTACAGTTCTTGCTTTGCACAGCGGTATATGTGATATATCCTGCACCTTATTCGATGAGGAAAGGACCGAGATCCCTTCACCGGGAGTGACTCCTTTAGCAATAACTGGCAGATGCTACACACTCGGTTTGTCTTTTGATTGCTTTTAAGAGTTTTTGCTTTGCACAGTGATATATATGATATATCCCGCACCTCATTCGACGAGGAAAGGACCGACGATCCCTTCACCGGGAGTGACTCCTTTAGCAAAACTAGAAAAGCCTCAAAAACACTTCATTTCAAAATTCATTCGATCCTACAACGATATAAAGTTCATTACGCAAAAGGTTTTCTTAAAAACCTGTCGTAGCCCTCCGTCATTTCAGATAGGTAATAGTTAGTATTCGTGCTGCGTTTGTTGACTCAGTCAAGGCGTAGTGTGCGGTAGCTGATTATTGCTTATCTGCAAAGCATATGATGCGATTGGATTAGGGTAGTCGTGCGGCCTTGTTGACTCAGTCAAGGGTCGTGCGGGTGGGTTTAATTCAATCGAGAAATGACGGGTTGAACTTTACTTGCGGTCTATGGTTTGTTGACTCAGTCAAGGTCATAGATCGCATGGGGCAAAATATTATCGGGAATTTCAAGTGTTGAAATTTGCAATGAGATTGCATACCTTCTATGAGATAGTTGGATCTCGATACCCGCTGTGAGTAAGAGTTACTCCTGGGAGAGTTTTATACATTACAATTAGCCGATCAAGTAGGTGTCTAGAAAGGTGTCAACGGGGTTACGCCTCTGGGAAAATGAGGTTTACATTAATTAGGTTCGTGCGAAAGCACGGGGGACCTCCCTCAAAGTACCGACACTGGCCTGGCTGAAAGATTGGCGAACTTGTAGTGTGTAATTAATCCCGGCTAGTCTTTCCTTTTAGGGTTTGAAGGAAGATTTGATAAAAAGCAGTGGGAGCCATCCTGATTAGATAAAATAATAACCAATCTATTCTTGCAAGAGCGCACGCTGAGTGTTTTCTTCTCTCTCTCTCCAGGTAGCGACCATATCACGCCTTAATCAAGATAATAATACGGAATATGTTGCGCCACGGCAGCGCCACGGCCGTCTATCCGAGGCCAAAATGCGGAATCAAAAATTTTCCTTACTTGGAAACTGGCGCTACCGCGGACAATATACCCGGATCGTAACCATTAACCGATACTAGCTAATAAGAGAAAGGGTGAGAGATATACCGAGTGATCCGAGTCCTCCGGTCTTCTCGTCATCGTCCCGATCTCCCGCGGAAACTCCGGTCGTTGCCTCCTTGCCAGAAGGGCACCACATCGTCTGTATCTTTTACGGGCTCCCACCTCAATACCGAGGCAACTCGGGCGCGAAGTTGGCTAGCCGACGCGCCCAAGATTTGCTGTAGAATGTAGTGTAGAATGCGCTTTGTCTCAATGGGGTTTTAATTGCCTTGATGGAGGAATGGAGTTAAGGAAAAATGGTGCTTTCATTTTTCCCAAAACAAGAAGAATGAGGTGAAGAAATATGTGTCACACAAAATTGGAAATTTCTCTCTTCACCAAACTATAGTGGCCGGCCAAAACTTGTGTGGAAATGGTGGAGGGCTAAACACAAACAAAAGAGGGAGGTGAGTGTAGGATAAAGCAAGTGGTGACCTTAAACAAAACATCAACCATGCTTAATACTCCTATTCACATCAAATCTCATTAATGCAAAACCATGGATGAAAGAAGCTAAACATATCATAATGAATACATTTGCAAGAAACCCCCTCCACAAATGTTATTTGCACAATTGCAAATAACCCCCTCCATCGGAAAAGTCCGGCCGGGAAAGAACAAAGGAAAACCGGCCGGAACGGAATGCAAACTGGCAACTCCAGAAAACTGGTCCCGTAATAAATTACAGGAAAACCCCGATACTGTGCATACACACCCGCATCTGTATTCCGACCGGATACAAATGCAAAGAGACAAAATCTACACTGTACTATACTAGGATCCGGCTTAAACTAAAACCGGCCAGTAATATCCGTTCGATCCTGATGCGTGCAATACCACACGTATCTGATCGAACCCTGCCATATATCCATACGGCTACTAGTACAAACCGTCCGATCCTGATCCGTGCAATACCGCACGTATCTGATCGGACCCTGCCATATCTCCACACGGCCTCTACAGCGTTTCGCCCGAAAACTTGAGTAACTGAAAGTGTGGTGGACTCTAAAGACTCGTCAATACTATGGCTGTGGATTTAACCACTAGCACGTCAGAGGTATAAGCCAATACGTGACGGGCCACCAGCTATTGACCAAAAGGGACGTCGATGAGCGAACTCATCCTGACACCCTACTGAGCCTGTCAGTGACAATATCCGTACAGTCCGGTCCGTTCGTCTATGAGCATCGCATGGCGGGCCTAGGGGGTTGGTAAAAGTCAGACCCCCAAAGGCGGTACAAGTCGTGTCGGAGTGAAGCCCAGAACACCCTGAGATACTACTGGAATACCTACCAGTAAATCTCCTGCCTCGGCCGAGGGCTTTGTGTAATGGCTCTCCTAGACACAGCGCAACCTCACCCCCAATACCGGGAGAGACGAACCCCTGCAGATCCGCTCACTGCCTCCATGTGGCTCGGGACTGTACCCAACTAAAACCTGTTTGCACGACTCCTTTGAGCCGTGGTATGGTAGTAATCAAAGCACAGTGGGAACTCACACGAGACAAATGACGATCTCAGGTCGATGAACTAACCTGTACACATGTCACCTGGGAACTGCTATCTGACGTATGGTATAATCCCAACTAGCAGGTTCCCGGTGAGTCCTGTCCGGTGTACTCATAACCCAATGAGCACCTGTATACATCTTAGGTGAACCAAATGACACCAGTGGCTTGTGAGACCGGCCACCGCCCCTCGTCGGGGTCTCGACTGTATACACTAGTCTACTAATGGAGTATCGATGCCCTGTCTCGAAACTCCCACGACTAGGGACCATTTAAGGATGTGCTTATAGACCCCAGCTCCCACGTATATGATCGCCATCATACTGCTGGTCGTCAAGCAAGAATCCTAGGGGCTCTATCAACGTGTAATAGCGACCTGTCAGGTCACCTAAAGCAGTACACGATGATAAAGATAAACCAGATAGCATACTATCATCTCGAGTAAGACTGTTCTACCGGGATAGGTCCTCCCTCAATCATTGCAATCACGTACCTGTGATCCAATAATTGACTCTGAGGGCACTATCTCCAACAATCTCCCACTTGCACTCAAGGCTAATTATTGCGATGTCGCATACTCACAGCCCGTGTGATAACGAACACCCAACTCCTCTACTAGTCAGTCTCACAAAGCTCGTTTGCGAAACTATTGCGTTCGAGGAATAGCCTCAGTGGGTGGATCCGCCTAGATGTTTCTTTCTATGTCTCTCTATATCTCAAGTTCGCGGAGAAAACCATCTCCCGAAATGAGCAATACCTGTCTTGGAATGTCTGGATGTCTGATGGGACCTAGTTCATAAATGAACTCCAAATCCAAACTTCTTAGACTGTATCGTCAACTGAACTTAATCAGTATCCTGCGCCATGCCTCCCTCAGTATCTGCCTGGATCACCTGTCCAGAATACTGTCCCTCGTCAGAGGGAGAACTATAACTCTGACAACCTCCTTGTCATCCATGTCACCTTGGAAGCCTGGAGTGATAACCGTCTCCTAAAGGAGGCAGCCGTTATCATATCCCTAGAACATTCACTTATGTTCTAAAACTGCTTCCGACTGTTCCTCCAGGATTGGATCAATATCAACTTATTGCATCCAGTGCAAGAACAACATCTGGTGTGGTACTTGACATCTCATGATTGACTCAATTGCCTAAGCAAGTGATCTGCCAATCATGCACATCCCTCTCTACTTTAGTCTATAAGACACCTTTAGAGAGGGTGACTCCATTACCTGCAGGTACACTACCATGCCAGGAGTCGTCCATTCTAAATACTCTTAGAATGCTGTCAAAGTACCCTGATTGGAAAACCACCCAAATCTAGATCTAAAACCATAGATCTAGTAACCAGTATGTCTGATATTGTGTCCAAGTCCCTTGTGGAGAAACCACTGTGTGACGACCAAAGTATAACCGATCGTAGTATAGGAATGTCACTTCCTACTTTGTGTATTGTTAGTTATATGTATGCCCTAGAGGCCATTACTGTACATAGGATGTATATTGTAGTGGATGCTGGGACGTATATAGGGAGGACTTTCTTGCTCGACATGATAGTATGATATCTGGTTGAACTTTACCTTAACGTGTATACTGATTGTCTCTCTGTTACATGTTGGTAAAGCCCTTAGGATCTGTACTTGACTACCTGGACTATGATGCGGATCATACTAGTGGGGACATGGTAGTCCATAAGTACATCCTTCAAAGTCCCTAGTCGTGGGTGTATCGAGACGGGGCATCGATATACCAGAGTAGACTAGCGTATACCTTCTCGACCCATACAGATGGGCGATGGATGATCCCATATCCATCGGTGTTTGACATCAGAGATGATATACGGGTGCTCAGTAGAGACTGGGTACACTGGACGGACTCGCCGAGAACTCCCAGATGGTATTATACCTCACGTCAGATGACAGTTCTCTGGTGACACTGGTACAGAGTAGTCTGTTGACCCGAGATCGTCATAGAGTCTTGTGTGGTTCCCACTGTGCTTTGATTTCCATCTTACCACGTCCAAGAGGGCGTGCAAAACGGTGGTTTTTGGGGACAGTCCCGAGTCACATGGAGGCAATGAGCGATAGGAGGGGATTCGTCTCTCCCGGTATAGGGGGTTGATGTTGCGCTGTGTTCGATTGGCTATAACAGGAAATCCCTGGCCAGGGTTGTTGAGATTTACTGGTAAGTGTTACCAGTAGTTTCTTGAATTATTATAGACCTCATATCGACACGACTTATCGAGCTATTGGGGTCTGACGTTTACCACCCCTAGGCGAGATATGCGACATATCAGACGATCAGACCGGACTGTACGGTAGTGTTACTGGTTGGATTCACAGGAGTATGAGCGGGCTTGCTCGTCGATCTTCTGATCGCTCAATACCCGGGTGGCCGTTACGTTTAGCAGACCGCTTGCGGCTTGTAGGTGTTTGATATGATCATCATCTGCTGCCGGCGTATTGACGAGTCTTTAGAGTCCTACACAGAGGTTTCCTGGCTCAAGCGAAACGAAATAGGAGCGCATATGAGATATGTGCAGGACCGAGAATAATGCGTGTATGTGATACCGTATTTCATTCTCGCGATGAATGTATCGAATGGTTGTATGCGATATAACCTAGTTATCGATTCAAGCGATGATTCGATAAGCCGATACATTGTATACTAGTCGGTTGTGTGCGACATGACCGGATCATTGAATCAAGTGTTGATTTAATGATTTAATGCATATTTATATATTTGATATATTACTTTGCATCAACTAGTATCGGTTTACTTAAGATGGATTTTCTCACTTGGTTTGTGCACATTGTATATGTGATATACTTTTGTACACTTGATTGTATCATGTTTGATGATACATGTATACTTGGTTAAGTGTAAAGAATTAAACCATGGTTAAACATATAATTAGGGTTTTTTTTCCATTATTTATTTGTTTATACATTTTGGAAAATAAAAGGAAAAGAGAAAAGAATGGTGGCTTTTTTTGTTGTTTAGTTGAAGCTTCATGAAGCTTTGACTTTGTCCACCATTCTTATCTCATCCTTAACCCTAACCATTCCTTTAACCTTGGTCAATTCTCTACACATAACCATAGTTAGAATTATGATAAGTTTTGGTTTTTCTATTCTTTTTAATTAACTTATCATATTTCTTTTCTTCTTCTTCTTCATCTTCTTCACATGAAGAAAGTTCACTTCATCAATGGTGATTGATGAAAACAAGTGAGAATTCCAATTCTAAAGTCTACCCACTTCCTATTTCTTCTTCCTCTACCTCTTGCCAAGTAGTAGAGTGTGTTTTCTTCACAAGTTTTTGGACTTGGTGAAGTCGGAGCTTGATTTAGCGATGCCTCGACGTAGATCATCTTCGGCACGTCGTCGATGACCTAGCCCGCTTCTTCTCCGATGAAGCCGACGCAAGAGCCCGGATTTCGGATTTGTACAGCGGAGATGACTTCTCTATGGAGCTATGGAGGTGGACAAACGGATCTACAAAGGTTGTATGTCCGTATCCCTTAGTTAAGTGTTAACTAGTTTATATTTTCGCCTAGTTTTCTAGCAAACGATCCGTAGTCGGGTTTCTCGGCACCTAGAATTCTTGAAATTGGCATGGTTGATGCCTTGTGAGACCTCATTAGGGTGCCTAGGAACCCTACAGTGGTATCAGAGCCTAGCTAGAGCCTTAGGCAAAGTCCAGACGGAATTTGAAACCCGAACGAACCCGAAACCCACACCCGAGAATGCTCTCTGTCCAGATTTTAAAATTGTGGATTTTTCAAGATTAAAAATATGCAGAAAATCAAGCAGGGTTTTCTAAGAATTACTGTAAATTTCGTGGGCCAAAATCAACTTTTCCACCGCGGAACCGCGGCACGTGCTATGCATGCCGCGGCGGTTCAGCGGTGGTTTTGTCGTTTTGCGCATTTTTCTTTTCACAGTAATTCTCAGATTTCTGTGCTGATTTTCCTGGGATATTTTAATATTTATTATACAGTTGAGTTTTCAGGGGTTGTTTTGGGTTTTCATGAGTTCGATCGGATTATCAAATTTTGTCTGTGTGGCTTTCCGGATAAATTTTAGAATATGTTAAAAAGTTCGACCGGATATAAATACCCAATTTTTCCCCTGTCGGGAACTTTCCAAGTGTTGGATTTTTCCGTAGTTTAATGACGTTCTAAGTAGTGCAAGTAACGCGATGGACCTTCTAGAAGACAACAAACCTTAACTCGATTATGTGACCGTCTTGAACTGCCCTTTGAACCTTCGGGTTTGGGGCAGTATGGCGTGCCACATGTGAGGCGTTGGCTTGACCCTTCTACGGCTGGACCGTTGGTACTGAGGCACGAACGGAATGTTGTTAGACTTGTTTCATGTGTTGATCTGTATCGGGAAAACTTGGATGTTCGATTGTTCGATCGGAAAGTTTAACATTTTCTGTTTATCCGGAATGGGATACAATAATTGGAATTCACAATAGTTATGAGATAACTAAATGAATGTTATAAACATAGCAGTTTAGTCTCACTTGATCGGTTGCCACGGAATTTTGATGTGATCAAAAGTCCGTCGCAATCACGTAGCGTACGCGGATACTCGCCGGGTAAACTTAATAGACAGCCTCACTCCATAGCCCCAACCAAGTGACTATAGGAGAACCCCGTCGCCGAAAGCATCCGTTCGGGTGCTCGCGGCAGCGGTGTTCCGCCTTGGTGCACTTCGTCGACGGTATCAGGGGTGCGGCCGCCTACTGAAGTTTGCGACGAGCATTCGATCAGGATGTCGGGAATCTTGTTGAATTGACCGACTTGATATTGAAAAGAGTTTTCGATTTTAAGACTAAAATGCGGGGTTTATAATTGTTAGGCATGCGATGTCTAAGGAATTCATTTGGTCAGGCATGTGATGTCTGAGGTGGTTGCGGATTCCAACTGTTGTAGTTTTTCACTTTCTTTTCTGTGACCGTAAGTGTAATATGTGATATCGCCGGTTTCGTTGCTATACGTCAACGACAATTGGGGTGCGCATATTTACTTACGTTGATGACATGTGATGTTATGTGTTGCTGGATATGTTATATTGGATCGTCGTGTTTGAATAGCCGGGGGTTTTTATGTGAGATGAGTGTTTTTCATTTTCATTCATGTAAAAACTTGTATGTAATATTCTTTTATTTGGGGCGCTTCCAGGTTGCGGAAGTTGTCACTGTTTGTATATTATTTACTTTTCCGCACTAGGATAGACCCAAGGAGGGGAGCATAAGTAACCGGGTTCTGGAGTCCAGTGGAAGACCAACTCGAGGAGTCGAGTCCGGGTCTCCTAACTCTAGAATTGGTAGGGTTGCTTGCCGCTCTCGTAGGGGTCTAGGGGTGTGGGTTTGGCTATTCATCACGACCGTGGAATCCGTGTTTTATACTGGCTCGTATTGAAAACACGGACGTCCTAGTATATCCAATATTTTATATGTTTCTTCTGCTGTGATATCTGTGATGTGATCATGAGATGTTCTGTGATAGATACAGTATATAGTATATATGATATATTATATAGGCGTTACTTATGTTTTACACCCGCGCTAGCCCTGTCCCGCTCTGCCGTTAGTTACCTAACCTAACGGTGCACGAGGGGACATCGAGGCGAATGCGGATGGCATAAGTGTACGTCGTATTTATCTGTGATGTTTAGGTAATTTAAATGATGGGACTTCATTAATGTGATTAATGAAATAAAAGAAACCTAAGATGTTGTAGAATCGAATTTCAAAATAAAACAGGTAGCTACAGTTCTTGCTTTGCACAGCGGTATATGTGATATATCCTGCACCTTATTCGATGAGGAAAGGACCGAGATCCCTTCACCGGGAGTGACTCCTTTAGCAATAACTGGCAGATGCTACACACTCGGTTTGTCTTTTGATTGCTTTTAAGTGTTTTTGCTTTTCACAGTGATATATACGATATATCCCGCACCTCATTCGACGAGGAAAGGACCGACGATCCCTTCACCGGGAGTGACTCCTTTAGCAAAACTAGAAAAGCCTCAAAAGCACTCCATTTTTTAAAATCATTTGATTCTACAACGATATAAAGTTCATTACGCAAAAGGTTTTCTTAAAAACCTGACGTAGCCCTCCGTCATTTCAGATAAGTCCTAGTTAGTATTCGTGCTGCGTTTGTTGACTCAGTCAAGGCGTAATGTGCGGTAGCTGATTAGTGCTTATCTGCAATGCATATGATGCGATTGGATTAGGGTAGTCGTGCGGCCTTGTTGACTCAGTCAAGGATCGTGCGGGTGGGTTTAATTCAATCGAGAAATGACGGGTTGAACTTTACTTGCGGTCTATGGTTTGTTGACTCAGTCAAGGTCATAGATCGCATGGGGCAAAATTATCGGGAATTTCAAGTGTTGAAATTTGCAATGAGATTGCATACCTTCTATGAGATAGTTGGATCCCGATACCCGCTGCGAGTAAGAGTTACTCCTGGGAGAGTTTTATACATTACAATTAGCCGATCAAGTAGGTGTCTAGAAAGGTGTCAACGGGGTTACGCCTCTGGGAAAACGAGGTTTACATTAATTAGGTTCGTGCGAAAGCACGGGGGACCTCCCTCAAAGTACCGACACTGGCCTGGCTGAAAGATTGGCGAACTTGTAGTGTGTAATTAATCCCGGCTAGTCTTTCCTTTTAGGGTTTGAAGGAAGATTTGATAAAAAGCAGTGGGAGCCATCCTGATTAGATAAAATAATAACCAATCTATTCTTGCAAGAGCGCACGCTGAGTGTTTTCTTCTCTCTCTCTCCAGGTAGCGACCATATCACGCCTTAATCAAGATAATAATACGGATTATTGACCGAACCCGCTTGTTATACTGAGCTGGGGAACGTTGGTCCCGCTCCAACTTATAATTGTTATAAGATAGAGCAGGAAATAGGGGATTACCAGAATTCCCGTGCCGCCCAAACGAAGAGAGTGCATGCTGATGCATCATCTTCGGGTATGTTCATTACAGAGAACTGTTTCTCAGTATCCTTTACGTCCTGGGTATGTGATACCAGATCAGGATCTCAGATATGTAATCTGTTACATAGGGCTGCAGAAAGGTAGAGAACTGAGAACGGGTGATAAGTTTCATGAGGCAGAAAACGGGGCAAGTGTTGCAGCCAAGTCTGTTGGTCACTGTCACCCTGTATTACCAATACATTGATTCTGAACAAATGCTATTAGATACCGAACCTGATATACAAAATCATATTAGTCTCTTTATCAGTAAAGAAATGATAAAATTTTGTATTGTTGGATAATGTTTTGAACATTTCCTATATCAAAAGTTGATCAATTCAGGCACGTTATCTAAAAGCATTGATGTTCTAAATCAAACGACAGTTCTTTAGTATACGGAACACACACAAGAGGAAGAGTTCAGATATGAATGAATTCTTCTTGAGGCATTGTAGACTAGGTCAGATCAATGTGACCCGACTAGCTAGAGTTACATAAAGATGCATATTTAAATCAGTTTGAATTTACATCTTGTGAAACTCGCCAGTCATGTCACAAAGATAAGATGACCATAGCTCTGTTTACTGGAAACAGAAAAAGAGTTAGTAAACTCTTGGGATGATACATGTTGATGTATGTAGGTCCCCTGTCTACACATGCCAGGACTGGTTCTTTATACTTCATTATATTCTCTGATAATCTCTCAAGATTCAGTCATATGTTCCTGTTGAAACATGAGTCCGAACCTTTTGAGATATTCACAGAATATAAGCTAGAAGTAGAGAACCAAAATACGGGTATAAGTATTATGTCCTTTGATGTGATCAAGAAAGAGAATACTTGAGCACGGAATTTCTGGACTTTTCTAAAGGAGAATGAGATTCTCTCTCAGCATTACTCCTCTGTATACACTATAGCACGATGGTATATCAGGGCGGAGCAATCACACCCTATATGATAAGGTGTGCTCTATGATCAGTACTACTGAGTTACATGTTTCCTATTAGGGGTTATGCACTTGAGAAGCTGCATACCTATTGAATAGGGTTCCAATCAAATCAGTTGCCTACCATTCCATATGAGATATGGAAAGGGAAGAGCCCATGTCTTAAGCTAGTTAAGATTTGGGGTTGTCCGGCCTATGTCTAAAAGCAAAATCCGGACAAGCTCGAGGCAAGATCTGTTATGTAGAACTGGAAATGTTCCAGCTATACAAACTGCAGCAGATGATTTGGTACAACCAAAGGATTCAGTAGATACCAACGAACCTCAGCCTCTCCGCCGATCTAGTAGGGTTCCTCACCCACCTGAGAGATACTTCGGTTTCTCTATGACAGTGGGAGCGAGGACTGCATCATGAGATGATGACCCAACTAGTTTTGAGCTGGCCATCAGGAGTGGGACTCTGTAAGAATGGCTGGATGTTTAGCAATCTGAGATGGAATCCTTATACACCAACAAAGTATGGACTTTGGTTGCAATATCTGAAGGGTTAAATCCCCATCAGGAGCAAGTATATCTTGAGAAGATTACTTGGTGTAGATGGAAAAGTTGAGACTTTCAAAGCTAGACTTGTTAAAGCTTTTCGTCATCGACCAGGCATGGATTATGATGAAACCTTTTCAAGTGACTATGCTTAAGTCCACCCAGATCCTACTTACCACGGCTACATACCATGACTACGATATCTGGTGGTTGGGTGTCATGACAGCTTTTCTAAATGAAGTTTAGAAGAGAGTGTCTATAAGTACACAGCCAGAGGGCTTCGTAGACAATGGGAGCAGCGGAAACGTGTGCAAGATGCTTTATAGGATAAAGCAGGCATCGCGGAGTCGGAACATCTGTTTTGATGAAGCGGTCAAAGAAGTTGACATCATCAAAATGGTAGATGAACCTTGTATAAACAAGAAGGTAGTAGGGAGTATGGTGACGATCCTCGTAGAGTACGTGGATGACATACTCTTGATAGGGAAGGAGTTTCCTATGCTACGCTCGATCAATCTCCGCTTATCACAATGATTCTCCATATAGGATGAAAATGATACCTACTAAATCCTGGATTTTGGATCTATGAGATAGATCTAATTAGATGTTAGGATTCTTACTAGTTGTAGTGAGAAGGTATCAATCGACCCTGGGAAGAATCACTGGAAGTGTTCCAGGGTGATAATGACGACTAAGTGTCAGTCACAGGCATTGTCTTTACCCTCAGTAAAGGGACGGTATGTTGGAAGAGTTCTAAGCTAGATACCGTGACATACTAGACGATGAAGGCAGGATATATCGCTACTTAAGATGCTACCAAAGAGGCAGTCTGGGTGTATATTGGTTCATGAGATGAACTTAGTTCCTCCCATTGTGTGACAATGGAGTTGTGGCTTATGCCAAGGAACGTCCGTCCCATCAGTGATCCAGACATATTCTAAGGCAGTATCACTTGATCATGGAGATGGTTGATCTCCAGGGAGATCGAGGTTAGGAGAGTAGACTCAGAGGACAACACAGCGGATCCACTCACAAAGGCCTGTTCCCAGAGAGAGACTTTTATGGGACGGTTGAGTATGAGATACTACAACCACTGCTATCAGATGGCCCTAGTGCAAGTGGGAGATTGTTAGTTATATGTATGCCCTAGAGGCCATTACTGTACATAGGATGTATATTGTAGTGGATGCTGGGACGTATATAGGGAGGACTTTCTTGCTCGACATGATAGTATGCTATCTGGTTGAACTTTACCTTAACGTGTATACTGATTGTCTCTCTGTTACATGTTGGTAAAGCCCTTAGGATCTGTACTTGACTACCTGGACTATGATGCGGATCATACTAGTGGGGACATGGTAGTCCATAAGTACATCCTTCAAAGTCCCTAGTCGTGGGTGTATCGAGACGGGGCATCGATATACCAGAGTAGACTAGCGTATACCTTCTCGACCCATACAGATGGGCGATGGATGATCCCATATCCATCGGTGTTTGACATCAGAGATGATATACGGGTGCTCAGTAGAGACTGGATACACTGGACGGACTCGCCGAGAACTCCCAGATGGTATTATACCTCACGTCAGATGGCAGTTCTCTGGTGACACTGGTACAGAGTAGTCTGTTGACCCGAGATCGTCATAGAGTCTTGTGTGGTTCCCACTGTGCTTTGATTTCCATCTTACCACGTCCAAGAGGGCGTGCAAAACGGTGGTTTTTGGGTACAGTCCCGAGTCACATGGAGGCAATGAGCGATAGGAGGGGATTCGTCTCTCCCGGTATAGGGGGTTGATGTTGCGCTGTGTTCGATTGGCTATAACAGGAAATCCCTGGCCAGGGTTGTTGAGATTTACTGGTAAGTGTTACCAGTAGTTTCTCGAATTGTTATAGACCTCATATCGACACGACTTATCGAGCTATTGGGGTCTGACGTTTACCACCACTAGGCGAGATATGCGACATATCAGACGATCAGACCGGACTGTACGGTAGTGTTACTGGTTGGATTCACAGGAGTATGAGCGGGCTTGCTCGTCGATCTTCTGATCGCACAATACCCGGGTGGCCGTTACGTTTAGCAGACCGCTTGCGGCTTGTGGGTGTTTGATATGATCATCATCTGCTGTCGGCGTATTGACGAGTCTTTAGAGTCCTACACAGAGGTTTCCTGGCTCAAGCGAAACGAAATAGGAGCGCATATGAGATATGTGCAGGACCGAGAATAATGCGTGTATGTGATACCGTATTTCATTCTCGCGATGAATGTATCGAATGGTTGTATGCGATATAACCTAGTTATCGATTCAAGCGATGATTCGATAAGCCGATACATTGTATACTAGTCGGTTGTGTGCGACATGACCGGATCATTGAATCAAGTGTTGATTTAATGATTTAATGCATATTTATATATTTGATATATTACTTTGCATCAACTAGTATCGGTTTACTTAAGATGGATTTTCTCACTTGGTTTGTGCACATTGTATATGTGATATACTTTTGTACACTTGATTGTATCATGTTTGATGATACATGTATACTTGGTTAAGTGTAAAGAATTAAACCATGGTTAAACATATAATTAGGGTTTTTTTTCCATTATTTATTTGTTTATACATTTTGGAAAATAAAAGGAAAAGAGAAAAGAATGGTGGCTTTTTTTGTTGTTTAGTTGAAGCTTCATGAAGCTTTGACTTTGTCCACCATTCTTATCTCATCCTTAACCCTAACCATTCCTTTAACCTTGGTCAATTCTCTACACATAACCATAGTTAGAATTATGATAAGTTTTGGTTTTTCTATTCTTTTTAATTAACTTATCATATTTCTTTTCTTCTTCTTCTTCATCTTCTTCACATGAAGAAAGTTCACTTCATCAATGGTGATTGATGAAAACAAGTGAGAATTCCAATTCTAAAGTCTACCCACTTCCTATTTCTTCATCCTCTACCTCTTGCCAAGTAGTAGAGTGTGTTTTCTTCACAAGTTTTTGGACTTGGTGAAGTCGGAGCTTGATTTAGCGATGCCTCGACGTAGATCATCTTCGGCACGTCGTCGATGACCTAGCCCGCTTCTTCTCCGATGAAGCCGACGCAAGAGCCCGGATTTCGGATTTGTACAGCGGAGATGACTTCTCCATGGAGCTATGGAGGTGGACAAACGGATCTACAAAGGTTGTATGTCCGTATCCCTTAGTTAAGTGTTAACTAGTTTATATTTTCGCCTTGTTTTCTAGCAAACGATCCGTAGTCGGGTTTCTCGGCACCTAGAATTTTTGAAATTGGCATGGTTGATGCCTTGTGAGACCTCATTAGGGTGCCTAGGAACCCTACATGTATGTCATCCAATACCAGGACACCACACCCTACTACTTTCTCAGCAGATCCATCCCCTATTCTGATGACGTCAAACCTATGACTGTCACATCAGAAATAGATGATCTATCTCCGCTATATCTGCTTCAGTCTATAGACATAAGCCTGATGTCCACCAATGCTTCCGCTGCTCCCACTGACTACGACAACCCTCTGGCAGAGTCATATAGACGTGCACTTCTAAAGCTAGTTTAGAACGACGCTATACTCATCCTCCTGCCGGGTCTCGCAGCCTGGAACAACAACAATGGCAAGTGTGGGTAAACAAGAACTTCCCTGTCACCGTCCTTGAGGCTACCGGAGTACCTCTCGGGTGCTTGAAGTTACCCACCTTATCTGCGGAGTGGCCAATGGAATGTCAAATCAGATTGAATCTTTAGGTTCCTTATCAAATCTTCAGTAATCGTTTGCGGTTCTGGAATCGCTTCCAGTTCTACCATACTCCCACTACTGTTTTCTGAAAAATAACCATTTCCTTTTAAAATGTGGCGAGTTAAGAACAATATCACTATTGATCTTCCAGATGGTAGAAAGTCAACCCTCGTCATAGCCTGGGTCAACCCACAAACAGCCATTACAGAAACATGCCTTGAGTTGTCCAGTGTCTGGTTTTACTCATAAGCCGGACAACTCCCCGTACCTTAACATCGTTAAGATATGAACTGTTGTATATCCTATATAGAACCAGAGGCACTGATTTAAATGAACCAGATTCAAATCATGCAGCTATCTCCAGTGCATGTCAACTAAATGGAAGGAGGCCAATCAGCGTTACTCAACTTAGGAATGCTTCCAATTATGAGTAACCTGAAAGAGAAGCAATTTCTCTTTATCATTACTATCAACTGAATACCATACACAAGTATCTACATCTTTGATCACTTTGAAGAATCCCGATACTTGCAATACTTGGTTCTCTACTCTATTCAAATACCAATAACTCCTCAAAACTCAGACCCTGTGTTTCTACGAAACACATGTCTAAGAATTAGAGTAGTTAAAAGTAAACAGAATATAGTATGAGGACCAACCCCTCTGTCCTAATGGACACTGGACAACATACAATACTCTGTATAAGTCCGCTGAGTCTTACAACTCTTTCACTGTGTGTCGTAGGTTGAAAACTGTACTTATGGTTAAGAAGAATTACACCGCTGTTTAATGCTCCTTACCTAACCATCCACTGATATAGGTAAATGTCATCGACATAATATCAAAAGGTATATCTCACTCTATGAAAATAGACGTACAGATATATCAATTTGAAATTGGTGCACAACAGCGGATATTCAAAACCAAATATTTGCCGACCGGCAAACAGCCCAGGTGATCTCCTCAAATATCACCGATTACAACGAATCCTGATATAATGAGGATGATCACCCTATTCTCAATAACTTACTCCCACTCATCATCTGTAAAACCATACAGATGTGAGAATCAAACCTAGTAAATACATACCCTGGAGCAAGTGTCTAATCGGGAAATCAGTTTTCTTTTAACAGTACACAGTTGAACTGAAACATTGAAATGTTTCGATGGGGTATCCTGGTATTCCTAGTAATGCCTCTACCATTATCCAGATTTACAACTATAACCGTATAATTCTTTGTCATCTCTCCAAATCCCTTTATATGTCTTTAGTCATTACCTTCTGCACACCCCTTTAGGCCAAATGGTTTTCTTCCTTCCCTACCGTTCGGCACCATCCTATGGTTTGAAAGAAGACTATCCAATAAGCATAATGGGTGTACTGTCCTAATCCTAGGAGCACTCGCAATGCGAGAGAAGGTGAAGATAAAAGACAACCGAATAAACCTTATTCCTATTTCTCCTGAACCAGAATCCATCCCCGAACTGGAACAAGTTCCTTTCGAGTTCGTATATAACCATACGATGGAGTATCCAATAAACTGTGGATCTTCGTAGTGATACGGAGTGTCCTGGAGAAATGCAAAGGTGATTTTAGGATTGGCGAATAAGTACTTGGTTTGGTCGTGAATAGTAGTCGCAATTTACTTTGCCCTCTTACTAATCCCTTTCTTTGTCTTAACTTAATACCTTCTGCACACCATCGTTATGCTAATTGGTTTTCTTCATTCCCCACCGTTTGGCACCAGCCTAAGGTTTGGAAGAAGACTATCCAATTTGTATAATAGGTGTACTATCTCCTAAACCAAGGAGTACTCGCAATGAGAGAAGGTGAAAAGAAAAGACAACTGAATAATCCTATTCGTTTTCTCCAGAACCAGAAACCATCCTCGAAGTCCTTCGAGTTCGTATATAACCATACGATGGTTTTGTCCAATGGAAGTGGACGTTCGTAGTAATACGGGGTGTCCTGGAGAAAAGGGTAAAAGTAGGAGTGGCAATGAGGTTTGCAACTCTGACAATCCAAAAGCCAGTGTTAAGAAGGTTCGGTCAACTTGGTCACTGAGTCATAGTCCAGGGTCGGGTCAATGGTCGCTGCCAGAGAGAGAGAGAGAAAAGAAACACTCAGCGTGCACTCTAACCTAGATCAGAATGGTTATCACTTTATCTAATCTGGAAACCTCCCACTGTAACGTCAAATTCTTCCCGAAAGAAGAATTAGCCGGGATCACCCGAGGAGTAAACCAACTCATCAGTGGGAATCGGGATCCAACTATCATCGCATGATAACGTGACGGAATCCACTCACGTCACCACACTCCAGAAGGTATGCGCATGTCTGGCAAGTTTCAGTTCTTTTGAAACTCCCGATGTGTGTTTTTACCCCTAGGACCCAAGTGACCTTGACACAGTCAACAAATCAAAGAGTCCTAGTCAAGTTCAGCCCGTCATTATCCTGGATTGCATTAAACCCACCCGTACGAGCCCTTGACACAGTCAACAAGGCCGCACGACTGTCCTAACCAATCCTATTAATATGCTGCAAACAAACACTACTTAGCTACCGCACACTACGCCTTGACACAGTCAACAAACGCAGCACGAATACTAAGTAATACTTGTAAGTAATGACGGAGGGCTACGACTGGTTTTTGGCGAAAAACCTTTAACGTAATGAACTTGATATCGTTGAAGGAACTGCATAACCTTTTTAGAAAATATAGTGACGAAAACCTTTACTAAAGAGGTCACTCCCAGTGAAGGGATCTCGGCTCTTTCCCCGTAGAATGAGGTGCAGGATATTCCAACTGAATACCACGATGCAAAGCAAAAGTAATCGGCTATAGTGAAGTTAATGCCCTGATGCAAACTTCTGTCCAAGGGGTCACTCCCGGTGAAGGGATCTCGGCCCTTGCCTCGTCGACTGAGGAGCAGGATATTCCAAATGAATACCACGATGCAAAACAAAAGTGAACGTCCTTGCAATAACAGCCTTTTGAAAAGTGTTCCAACAACATCAGAATAGGTTTGTTTAGCTTACATTGATCTGAATCAACGCAGTCCCATCAATTGATCACACCACAAAGAACGAAAATATACTGGCGTACGTATATGCCATCCGCATTCGCCTCTGGGTCCCGTCATCACCCGTTAGGTTAGCTAACTAACGGCAGAGCGGGGACTGGACTAGCGCGGATGAAAAAACATATACAACATCTACTAATATATATACCAATATATAGTATTTCGCTCAAGGCGTGATAAGAATACAACATCACAGAAATGTACAGCATCACAGAACAATACAGATATCTGGAAGCCCCGGGTTTCACAAAGCCGCTGCTGAAACCCGACGTTCCCCTGGTCGTGTGGATAGCCTGTGCAATGAAAACCTAGACCCCTACGGGCGCGGCAAGTCACCCGCCAAAACCTGAAGCGAGGCAGCCCCCTTCAGCACCGTGAATGGACCACCCAGCACTTCACGGAATCCGATAACTTGGGCACCCCTCCTGGGTCAACCTGTACCCCCTACGAGTGCGGCGAACAGCCCGCCAATCCTAGAGTGGAGCCCCCTCCGTCTCAATGCCCTGAGATGCGGGCCCGTTGCCTTCTAGAACCCGGCTATCCGTGCACCCCTCCAGCGGGGTAACCCTAGTACAGAAAGTAAAAATATACATACACCGGGTACATCGACCGCAACCAGGTCGTGCCCCAAAAGAATAATACAAACAGGCAGTGACGGCAGTCCACATGTCGGACGCTCGCCCCGCAATATCAAATGTACATATAAAACAAAACTGTACTAGCATTGCATCCAGGCTATCCCCCACGACCGATCCGCAACATCACAGTATAAACACAGAACATCAACGTGAAAATCACGTTCGCAAATCCGTCTAACCGGGCTATAGCAGTTAGACAGGATTTACCGATCAAGTGATATTCACGGTCGCAGATATAATGTAAATACTGTGAAATAATGTGTTTAAAATATCCGATCGATCAAAAATTAAGTGGGCCCCCAAGTAATACTGTAGCACTCACAGAAATTCTGGGCCCAATTTTAATATTCCAAAACCCCTATTTTTAGCCCACAAGCCCACTGCAAAAAAATGATGACATGATCCCTCATTCATGCGGCGGATCCGCGGCCTCCAGAGTGGTAATGGCCGCGCTTCCGCGGTCATACGGAGGGATCATGTTGTCGAATTTTCCCAGTGATCTTAGAACTCCCTGCACATCATTCTGAGACAACCTGAAAAATTTTTCGAGACCAAAAAATTTCAACAGAAAACTGATGTGAACAAAATGCAAGTTTTTGGAATTTTGGTCGATCGGAAATGCAAAACACATTAGAACAAGCTAGGCAAGGTTAATGGCCTGGCTCTGATACCATGTTGCGCCACGGCAGCGCCCCGGCCGTCTATCCGAGGCCAAAATGCGGAATCAAAAATTTTCCTTACTTGGAAACTGGCGCTACCGCGGACAATATACCCGGATCGTAACCATTAACCGATACTAGCTAATAAGAGAAAGGGTGAGAGATATACCGAGTGATCCGAGTCCTCCGGTCTTCTCGTCATCGTCCCAATCTCCCGCGGAAACTCCGGTCGTTGCCTCCTTGCCGGAAGGGCACCACATCGTCTGTATCTTTTACGGGCTCCCACCTCAATACCGAGGCAACTCGGGCGCGAAGTTGGCTAGCCGACGCGCCCAAGATTTGCTGTAGAATGTAGTGTAGAATGCGCTTTGTCTCAATAGGGTTTTAATTGCCTTGATGGAGGAATGGAGTTAAGGAAAAATGGTGCTTTCATTTTTCCCAAACCAAGAAGAATGAGGTGAAGAAATATGTGTCACACAAAATTGGAAATTTCTCTCTTCACCAAACTATAGTGGCCGGCCAAAACTTGTGTGGAAATGGTGGAGGGCTAAACACAAACAAAAGAGGGAGGTGAGTGTAGGATAAAGCAAGTGGTGACCTTAAACAAAACATCAACCATGCTTAATACTCCTATTCACATCAAATCTCATTAATGCAAAACCATGGATGAAAGAAGCTAAACATATCATAATGAATACATTTGCAAGAAACCCCCTCCACAAATGTTATTTGCACAATTGCAAATAACCCCCTCCATCGGAAAAGTCCGGCCGGGAAAGAACAAAGGAAAACCGGCCGGAACGGAATGCAAACTGGCAACTCCAGAAAACTGGTCCCGTAATAAATTACAGGAAAACCCCGATACTGTGCATACACACCCGCATCTGTATTCCGACCGGATACAAATGCAAAGAGACAAAATCTACACTGTACTATACTAGGATCCGGCTTAAACTAAAACCGGCCAGTAATATCCGTTCGATCCTGATGCGTGCAATACCGCACGTATCTGATCGAACCCTACCATATATCCATACGGCTACTAGTACAAACCGTCCGATCCTGATCCGTGCAATACCGCACGTATCTGATCGGACCCTGCCATATCTCCATACGGCCTCTACAGCGTTTCGCCCGAAAGCTTGAGTAACTGAAAGTGTGGTGGACTCTAAAGACTTGTCAATACTATGGCTGTGGATTTAACCACTAGCACGTCAGAGGTATAAGCCAATACGTGACGGGCCACCAGCTATTGACCAAATGGGACGTCGATGAGCGAACTCATCCTGACACCCTACTGAGCCTATCAGTGACAATATCCGTACAGTCCGGTCCGTTCGTCTATGAGCATCGCATGGCGGGCCTAGGGGGTTGGTAAAAGTCAGACCCCCAAAGGCGGTACAAGTCGTGTCGGAGTGAAGCCCAGAACACCCTGAGATACTACTGGAATACCTACCAGTAAATCTCCTGCCTCGGCCGAGGGCTTTGTGTAATGGCTCTCCTAGACACAGCGCGACCTCACCCCCAATACCGGGAGAGACGAACCCCTGCAGATCCGCTCACTGCCTCCATGTGGCTCGGGACTGTACCCAACTAAAACCTGTTTGCACAACTCCTTTGAGCCGTGGTAGGATAGTAATCAAAGCACAGTGGGAACTCACACGAGATAAATGACGATCTCAGGTCGATGAACTAACCTGTACACATGTTACCTGGGAACTGCTATCTGACGTATGGTATAATCCCAACTAGCAGGTTCCCGGCGAGTCCTGTCCGGTGTACTCATAACCCAATGAGCACCTGTATACATCTTAGGTGAACCAACTGACACCAGTGGCTTGTGAGACCGGCCACCGCCCCTCGTCGGGGTCTCGACTGTATACACTAGTCTACTAATGGAGTATCGATGCCCTGTCTCGAAACTCCCACGACTAAGGACCATTTAAGGATGTGCTTATAGACCCCAGCTCCCACGTATATGATCGCCATCATACTGTTGGTCGTCAAGCAAGAATCCTAGGGGCTCTATCAACGTGTAATAGTGACATGTCAGGTCACCTAAAGCAGTACACGATGATAAAGATAAACCAGATAGCATACTATCATCTCGAGTAAGACTGTTCTACCGGGATAGGTCCTCCCTCAATCATTGCAATCACGTGCCTGTGATCCAATAATTGACTCTGAGGGCACTATCTCCAACAGAATATTGACCGAACCCGCTTGTTATACTGAGCTGGGGAACGTTGGTCCCGCTCCACCTTATAATTGTTATAAGACAGAGCAGGAAATTGGGGATTACCAGAATTCCCGTGCCGCCCAAACGAAGAGAGTGCATGCTGATGCATCATCTTCGGGTGTGTTCATTATACAGAACTGTTTCTCAGTATCCTCCGCATCCTAGGTATATGATACCGGATCAGGATCCCAGATATGTAATATGTTACATAGGGCTACAAAAGGATAGAAAAACTGAGAACGGGTGATAAGTTTCATGAGGCAGAAAACGGGGCAAGAGTTGCAGCCAAGTCTGTCGGTCACTGTCACCCTGTATTACCAATACATTGATTCTGAAAGAATGTTATTAGATACCGAACCTGATATACAAAATCATATCTGTCTCTTTATTAGTAAAGAAATGATATAATTTTGTATTGTTGGATAATGTTTTGAACATTTCCTATATCAAAAGTTGATCGGTTCAGGCACGTTATCTAAAAGCATTGATGTTCTAAATCAAATTACAGTTCTTAGTATACAGAACACACATAAGAGGAAGAGTTCAGAAATGAACGAATCCTTCTTGAGGCATTGTAGACTAGGTCATATCAATGCGACCCGACTAGCTGAAGTTACATGTAGATGCATATTTAAATCAGTTTGAATTTACATCTTGTGAAACTTGCCAGTCATGTCACAAAGATAAGATAACCATAGCTCCGTTTACTGGAAACAGAGAAAGAGTTAATGAACTCTTGGGACTGATACATGATGATGTATGTAAGGTCCCCTGTCTACACATGCCAAGATCGGTTCTTTGTACTTCATTACATTCTCTGATGATTTCTTTCGAGTTTCAGACCTATGTTCCTGTTGAAACACAAGTCCGAACCTTTTGAGATATTCACAGAATATAAGTTAGAAGTAGAGAACCAAAATACGGGTATAAGTATTATGTCCTATGATGAGATCAAGGAGGAGAATACTTGTGCACGGAAATCCTGGATTATTCTAAAGGAGAATGAGATTCTCTCTCAGCATTACTCCTCCGAATACACCATAGTACGATGGTATATCGGGGCGGAGCAATCACACCCTATATGATATGGTGTGCTCTATGATGAGTACTACTGAGTTACCTATTTCCTTTTGGGGAGTTATGCACTTGAGAAGCTGCATACCTATTGAATAGGGTTCGAATCAAATCAGATGCCTACCACTTCATATGTGATATGGAAAGGGAAGAGCCCATGTCTTAAGCTAGTTAAGATTTGGGGTTGTCCGGCCTGTGTCTGAAGAGCAAAAACCGGACAAGCTCGAAGCAAGGTCTGTAATGTAGAACTGGAAAGGTTCCAGCTATACAAACTACAGCAGATGATTTGGTAGAACTGAAGGATTCAGTAGTAACCAACGAACCTCAGCCTCTCCGCCGATCTAGTAGGGTTCCTCACCCACCTGAGAGATACTTCTGTTTCTCTATGACAGTGGGAGCGAGGATTGCATCATGAGATGATGACCCAACTAGTTTCGAGCTGGCCATCGGGGGTAAAACTCTGTAAGAATGGCTGGATGCTTAGTGATCTGAGATGGAATCCTTATACACCAACAAAGTATGGACTTTGGTTGCTATATCTGAAGGGTTAAATTCCCATCAGGAGCAGGTATATCTTGAGAAGATTACTTGGTGTACATGGAAAAGTTGAGACTTTCAAAGCTAGACTTGTTAAAGGTTTTCGTCATTGACCAGGCGTGGATAATGATGAAACCTTTTCAAGTAGCTATGCTTAAGTCCATTCGGATCCTACTTGCCACGGCTACATACCATGACTACGATATCTGGCGGTTGGGTGCCATGACTGCTTTTCTAAATGATGATTTAGAAGAGTGCATCTGTAAGTACACAGCCAGAGGGCTTCGTAAACAGTGGGAGCAGCGGAAACGTGTGCAAGATGTTTTATCTGATAAAGCAGGCATCGCGGAGTTGGAACGTCTGTTTTGATGTGTTAGTCAAAGAGTTTGACATCATCAAAATGGTAGATGAACCTTGTATAAACAAAAAGGTAGTAGGGAGTATGGTGGCGATCCTCGTAGAGTACGTGGATGACATACTCTTGATAGGGAAGAAGTTTCCTATGCTACGCTCGATCAATCTCCGCTTATCACAATGATTCTCCATAAAGGATCAAAGTGATACCTCCTAAATCCTAGGTTTTGGATCTATGAGATAGATTTAATTGTATGTTAGGATTCTCACTAGTTGTAGTGAGATGGTATCAACCGATCCTGGGGAGAATCACTGGAAGGGTTCCAGGGTGATAAGGACGACTGAATGTCAGTCACAGGCATTGTCTTTACCCTCAGTAAAGGGACGGTATGTTGGAAGAGTTCCAAGCTAGATACCGTGACATACTAGAAGATAAAGGCAGGATACATCGCTACTTATGATGCTACCAAAGAGGCAGTCTGGGTGTATATTGGTTCATGAGATGAACTACGTTCCTACCATTGTGAGACAATGGAGTTGTGGCTTATGCCAAGGAACGTCCGTCCCATCAGTGATCCAGACATATTCTAAGGCAGCGTCACCTGATCATGGAGATGGTTAATCTCCAGGGAGATCAAGATTAGGAGAGTAGACTCAGAGGACAAACACAGCGGATCCACTCACAAAGGCCTGTTCCCAGAGAGAGACTTTTATGGGATGGTTGAGTATGAGATACTACAACCACTGCTACAGATGTCCCTAGTGCAAGTGGGAGATTGTTAGTTATATGTATGCCCTAGAGGCCATTACTGTACATAGGATGTATATTGTAGTGGATGCTGGGACATATATAGGGAGGACTTTCTTGCTCGACATGATAGTATGCTATCTGGTTACTCTTTACCTTAACGTGTATACTGATTGTCTCTCTGTTATATATTGGTAAAGCCCTTAGGATGTGTACTTGACTACCTGGACTGTAATGCGGATCATACTAGTGGGGACATGGTAGTCCATAAGTACATCCTTCAAAGTCCCTAGTCGAGGGTGTATCGAGATGGGGCATCGATATACCAGAGTAGACTAGCGTATACCTTCTCGACCCATACAGATGGGCGATGGATGATCCCATATCCATTGGTGTTTGACATCAGAGATGATATACGGGTGTTCAGTAGAGACTGGGTACACTGGACGGACTCGCCGAGAACTCCCAGATGGTATTATACCTCACGTCAGATGGCAGTTCTCTGGTGACACTGGTACAGAGTAGTCTGTTGACCCGAGATCGTCATAGAGTCTTGTGTGGTTCCCACTGTGCTTTGATTTCCATCTTACCATGTCCAAGAGGGCGTGCAAAACGGTGGTTTTTGGGTACAGTCCCGAGTCACATGGAGGCAATGAGCGATAGGAGGGGATTCGTCTCTCCCGGTATAGGGAGTTGATGTTGCGCTGTGTTCGATTGGCTATAACAGGAAATCCCTGGCCAGGGTTGCTGAGATTTACTGGTAAGTGTTACCAGTAGTTTCTCGAAGTGTTATAGACCTCATATCGACACGACTTATCGAGCTATTGGGGTCTGATGTTTACCACCCCTAGGCGAGATATGCGACATATCAGACGATCAGACCGGACTGTACGGTAGTGTTACTGGTTGGATTCACTGGAGTGTGAGCGGGCTTGCTCGTCGATCTTCAGATCGCTCAATACCCGGGTGGCCGTTACGTTTAGCAGACCGCTTGCGGCTTGTGGATGTTTGATATGATCATCATCCGCTGCCGGCGTATTGACGAGTCTTTTGAGTCCTACACAGAAGTTTCCTGGCTCAAGCGAAACGAAATAGGAGCGCATATGAGATATGTGCGGGACCGAGAATGATACCAGTATATGATATCGTATTTCATTCTCGCGATGAATGTGTCGAATGGTTATATGCGATATAACCTAGTTATCGAATCGAGGGTTGATTCGATAAGCCGATACATTGGATACTAGTCGGTTATATGCGATATGACCGGATCGTTAAATCAAGTGTTGATTTAATGATTTAATGCATAATTATATATTTGATATATTACTTTGCGTTAACTAGTATCGGTTCACTTAAGATGGATTTTCTCACTCGGTTGTGCGCATTGTATATGCGATATACTTTTGTGCACTTGTTTGTATCATATTTGATGATACATGTTTACTTGGTTAAGTGTAAAGAATTAAACCATGGTTAAACATATAATTAGGGTTTTATTTTTCCATTACTTATTTATTCATTTATTTATTTGTTTATACATTTTGGAAAATAAATGGAAAAGAGAAAAGAATGGTGGCTTTATTTGTTGTTTAGTTGAAGCTTCATGAAGCTTTGACTTTGTCCACCATTCTTATCTCATCCTTAACCCTAACCATTGCTTTAACCTTGGTAAATTCTCTACACATAACCATAGTTAGGATTATGATAAGTTTGGATATTCTTTTCTTTTTTAAAAAAACTTATCATAATACTTTCTTCTTCTTCTTCATCTTCTTCCATGAAGAAAGCAAGCTCCATCAATGGTGATTGATGGAAATGAGTGAGAAATCCAATTCTAAAGTCTACCCACTTCCTATTTCTTCATCCTCTACCTCTTGCCAAGTAGTAGAGTGTGTTTTCTTCACAAGTTTCATGGCTTGGTGAAGGTGGAGCTTGATCTAGCGATGCCTCGACGTAGATCATCTTCGGCATGGACATCGACGACCTAGTTCGCCTATTCTCCGATGAAGCCGACGCTAGAGCCCGGGGTTCGACTTGGACAGCGAGGATACTTCATTGCGGAGCTATGGAGGTGGAGCACCGGATCTACAAAGGTTGTATTTCCGTATTCTCTTAGTTAAGTGTTAACTAGTTTACTTTTCGCCTAGAATTCTAGCCAACGATCCGTACTCTAGAGTTTCTCGGCACCGCAAAATTTGAAATTCGCATGGTTGATGCCTTGTGAGACCTCATTAGGGTGCCTAGGAACCCTACAGATATGGTGTGCTCTATGATGAGTACTACTGAGTTACCTATTTCCTTTTAGGGGTTGTGCACTTGAGAAGTTGCATACCTATTGAATAAGGTTCAAATCAAATCAGTTGCCTACCACTTCATATGTGATATGGAAAGGGAAGAGCCCATATCTTAAGTTAGTTAAGATTTGGAGTTGTCCGGCCTATGTCTAAAAAGCTAAATCCGGACAAGCTCGAGGCAAGATCTGTTATGTAGAACTGGAAGGGTTCCGGCTATACAAACTGCAGCTGATGATTTGGTAGAACCAAAGGATTCAATAGCAACCAACGAACCTCAGCCTCTCCGCCGATCTAATAGGGTTCCTCACCCACCTGAGAGATACTTTGGTTTCTCTATGACAGTGGGAGCGAGGATTGCATCATGAGATGATGACCCAACTAGTTTCGAGCTGGCCATCAGGAATGGGACACTGTAAGAATGGCTGGATGCTTAGCGATCTGAGATGGAATCCTTATACACCAACAAAGTATGAACTTTAGTTGCTTTATCTGAAGGGTTAAATCCCCATCAGGAGCAAGTATATCTTGAGAAGATTACTTGGTGTACTTGGAAAAGTTGAGACTTTCAAAACTAGACTTGTTAAAGGTTTGCATCATTGACCAGGTATGGATTTTGTTGAAACCTTTTCTAAGTAGCTATGCTTAAGTCCATCCAGATCCTACTTGCCATGGCTACATACCATGACTACGATATCTGGTGGTTGGGTGTCATGACTGCTTTTCTAAAATGATGTTTCAGAAAAGAGAGTCTGTAAGTACACAGTCAGAGGGCTTCGGAGACAGTTGGAGCAGCGGAAACGTGTGCAAGATGTTTTATGTGATAAAGCAGACATCGCGGAGTTGGAACATCTGTTTTGATGTATTAGTCAAAGAGTTTGACATCATCAAAATGGTAGATGAACCTTGTATAAACAAAAAGGTAGTAGGGAGTATGGTGACGATCCTCGTTACTCTTGATAAGGAAGGAGTTTCCTATGCTACGTTCGATCAATCTCCGCTTATCACAATGATTCTCCACATAGGATCAAAGTGATACCTACTAAATCCTGGGTTTTGGATCTATGAGATAGATCTAAATGGATGTTAGGATTCTCACTAGATGTAGTGAGATGGTATCAATCGATCCTGGGGAGAATCACTGGAAGTGTTCCAGGGTGATAAGGACGACTGAATGTCAGTCACAGGCATTGTCTTTACCCTCTATGGAGGGACGGTATGTTGGAAGAGTTCCAAACTAGATACCGTGACATACTAGACGATTAAAGGCAAGATACATCGCTACTTAAGATGCTACCAAAGAGGCTGTCTGGGTGTATATTAGTTCATGAGATGAACTTAGTTCCTCCCATTGTGTGACAATGGAGTTGTGGCTTAAGCCTAGGAACGCCCGTCCCATGAGTGATCCAGACATATTCTGAGGCAGTGTCACCTGATCATGGAGATAGTTGATCTCTAGGGTGATCGAGGTTAGGAGAGTAGACTCAGAGGACAACACGGCGGATCCACTCACAAAGACCTTTTCCCAGAGAGAGACTTTTATGGAATGGTTGAGTATGAGATACTACAACCACTGCTATCAGATGGCCCTAGTGCAAGTGGGAGATTGTTAGTTATATGTATGCCCTAGAGGCCATTACTATACATAGGATGTATATTGTAGTGGATGCTTGGACATATATAGGGAGGACTTTCTTGCTCGACATGATAGTATGCTATCTGGTTGCTCTTTACCTTAACGTGTACACTGATTGTCTCTCTGCTACATGTTGGTAAAGCCCTTAGGATGTGTACTTGACTACCTGGACTATGATGCGGATCATACTAATGGGGACATGGTAGTCCATAAGTACATCCTTCAAGGTCCCTAGTCGTGGGTGTATCGAGACAGGGCATCGATATACCAGTGTAGACTAGCGTATACCTTCTCGACCCATACAGATGGGCGATGGATGATCCCATATCCATTGGTGTTTGACATCAGAGATGATATACGGGTGCTCAGTGGAGACTAGGTACACTGGACGGACTCGCCGAGAACTCCCAAATGGTATTATACCTCACGTCAGATGGCAGTTCTCTGGTGACACTGGTACAGGTTAGTCTGTAGACCCGAGATCGTCATAGAGTCTTGTGTGATTCCCACTGTGCTTTGATTTCCACCTTACCACGTCCAAGAGGGCGTGCAAAACGGTGGTTTTTGGGTACAGTCCCGAATCACATGGAGGCAATGAGCGATAGGAAGGGATTCGTCTCTCCCGGTATAGGGAGTTGATGTTGCGCTGTGTTCGATTGGCTATAACCGGAAATCCCTGGCCAGGGTTGCTGAGATTTACTGGTAAGTGTTACCAGTAGTTTCTCGAACTGTTATAGACCTCATATCGACATGACTTATCGAGCTACTGGGGTCTGACGTTTACCACCCCTAGGCGAGATATGCGACATATCAGACGACGAGACCGGACTGTACGATAAGTGTTACTGGTTGGATTCACAGGAGTGTGAGCGGGCTTGCTCGTTGATCTTCTGATCGCTCAATACCCGGGTGGCCGTTACGTTTAGCAGACCGCTTGCGGCTTGTGGGTGTTTGATATGATCATCACCTGCTGCCGGCGTATTAACGAGTCTTTAGAGTCCTACACAGAGGTTTCCTGGCTCAAGCGAAATGAAATAGGAGCGCATATGAGATATGTGCGGGACCGAGAATAATACCAGTATGTGATACTATATTCTATTCTCGCGATATGTGACATTGATCGGTTATATGCGATATAGCCGGGTTATCGGATCAAGTGTTGATTCGATAAGTTGTTACTATTGATATTAGTCGGTTATATGCAATATGACCGAATCATTAAGTCAAGTGTTGATTTAATGATTTAATATATAATTATATATTTGATATATTACTTTACATTAACTAATATTCGTTCACTTAAGATGTTTTTCTCACTTGATTGTGCACATTGTATATGTGATATATGTTTGTGCACAAGATTGTATCATGTTTGATGATACATGCAAGCTTGGGTGTATGTTTACTTTAAACCTTGTTTAAGTGAATGGTTAGGGTTTTGTTATTTTTTCTTAATTATTTATTTTATTTATTTATTTTAGGGCAAGAAACAAAATGGTGGCTTCTTTTGTTTCTACCTTGAAGCTTCATGAAGCTTTGACCATTTTTGTTTCTTTCCTAAACCTAACCATTCACCTAACCCTAGTTTATTCTCTACACTTGTTAAACTAACCCAAGGTTGCATAATGATAACTATCACTTGATTTTCTATTTTTAAAAATTCATTCTTTTCTTCTTCTTCTTCTTCTTCTTCATGAAGAAAAGAAGAAAGCTTTCTTGAAAAATTCTAAATGATGAAATCAAGTGAGAAATCAGAATCCAAAGTGAACCCACTTCCTATTTCTTCATCCTCTACCACTTGCCATGTAGTATAGGGTGTTTTCTTCACAAGTTTCAAGATTTGGTGAAATTGGAGCTCGAGTTAGAGTCGCCTCGACGTAGATCATCTTCGGCATCTAAGTCATCGACCTAGCCCGATCATTTCTTCGATGAAACCACCGCGAGAGTCCAGGATTCCGATGGTTGCAGCGGAGGGACGTCATCATGGAGCTAAAGGAGTGGTGGACCGGATCTACAAAGGTTGTATTTCCATTCACTTAGTACTAAAGCAGTTTAGTAGCTTGTAGTTTCGCCTAATATCTAGTTAACGATCTCGATTAGGGTTTCTCGGCACTAGAAAAATTTGAATTTGGCATGGTTGATGCCTTGTGGAACCTCATGGGTGTGCCTAGGAACCCTACACTTATAGGACATCACCGCCCTCGACTCGGCAGACTTAACCGCCTCGGCCGCCGCCCCCAGCTCCTTCCGGAGGGTCTTCACCGTCTTCTTCAGGTTGCCGGCGAGCACCTGAGAGTCCCCGAGCTTGCCCTCGGCGATCACGGCGGCCTCGTGATGCCGGGCGGCCTCGTGATGCCGGGCGTCCACCTCGCCCTCCAAGGCGGCGATCCTCGCCGACATCGCCTCCTGCTCCCGCCTGGAGCTCTCCTTCAACGCGGCGAGCTGGCCCGCAGCCTCCATCGCTGGGGCTACCACCTCGGTCTCCATGCGAAGGGCAAGAGCCACGTGCTGGAGATTCTGGGAAGACACAAAAAGGGGAAGGATAAGGGATATGAAGGAGGACACTAAATCCTGCCGCGCACTGGGGACTTACCTGCACGGCTTCTTGGGCGATCGACGCCGGCTGGGCCTTGAAGGTTCCCTCTGGAACCCGACCTCCAGCCGAGGTCTCTATCTCGTGGAGGAAGCTGTCCGCGACCGACAGCCCGGATGGCACCGTGAACCGGAGCCCCCCTTCTTCTACCACGGTCGGCGAAGACCGGCCCCGGGAAACTCTCCGATGACTCCTCCTAAGCGGTTCCGGCGGGGAGCCGATCTCCTCTTCGGGGGCCGTGTCCTCCACAATCAAGGCCCGCTTCTGGCCCGACACCCTGTTGGGGCCCGGGGCGGGATCCACCGCCGAGCGTCCTCAGGAACCGCCGCCGAGGCAGTGGGAGCGGGGGCTGCCTGCGCCCGGGAAGAGCTGGCACCCCCAGCAGGCTGCCTCGGTTGGCGCATAGCATCTCGGAGAACGCCGAAGTCCATGGATCCTGCACAAAATAAACACCCCACTTATCAGCAATGCAAGTAAAACATAAACCCAGGAAGTAAGCCTAACTTACCGACGAACTCGACGGGGCTAAGCCCGGCCCAGCTCAAGACCCTCTCGGACAGCAACACATCATAACGGGGGATGGGCTCCCATGACGCCACTCTCACCGCGGCGGGGTCGTTGGACAGGCTCCCGGGCAGGCACTTCTCCTTCGACCATTTGATGGGCACTGGCCAGTCCTTGCCCTCGGGAGGGGAAACGAAGAAAAACTTCTTTTTCCAATCGTGAATGGAGGAGGGTAAGGCAACGACACTGGTCCCGGCGGCAACCCCGGGCCGCTTCCTAAAGGCAAAATACACCCACTTGGGGTCACCCGCTCGACCGCCGGGGTGACTTTTGAATGCAAGGGAGAAATCGAGGAGGGAAAGACTGAAAGGAACCGCCTGCAGCCTCAGGCGGATCAAGAACCCGAGGAGAATCCTCCATGAGTTCGGCACTAACTGGCCGGGGGCCAGACCGAAGAAGTTTAGAGCGGCGATGACCTCGGGAGAGAAGGGCAGGCGCATTCCGTCCAAAAAAGCTTCCAAGTACAGGGCAATCTCCCTGCCCCGCACCTGATCGGCCCTCTCTCCCTCCTTGGCCAGACAAAGCGTGAAACGCGGGGGAATGTGAAAGCGAGCCCGAGCGTTGGCGAGCTCGTCCTCATGCCTCACCCAGCACGGGGTGCTAGGGGCCACACCAACCGCCTCCTCCCTGAAGGTGGCCCCCGCCTCACGACCCCGAGGAGAGGGGCCAGCCCCTGCTCCCCCGGAAGACTCGGGCACATCTAAAGGAACCCTAGCACCTACCCTTACAACATCTACCGATTCTACAGAAGAGGAAGACATCTAACCTTGGAAAAGAAATTCTGCAGGGGCTGAAGCAAAGGAGGAGAGACGAGCGCCGAGCAGCTGGGGCCTGAGGGAGGAAAATATGAAGGAGTAAGGACCCTAGGATAGGCCCCACCCGCATTTATCACCGCCTACGACCTTATCCCACGGCACCCGTCGTCTCCCGCCAAAACGGCCCATTGCGCCCAGCGGCTCAGATCGTTCCACGTGGCAGCCCCGCGATTGACTGCGTCCCATCAGACGCCGCAGACCTGCACGCGTCATGTCAGCCGGTTGGCGCCCGACACGTGGGCCGTCGTTTCGGCTACAGAGTGCACGAACCGGTGCACCTTCTTTAAATGCAAAGATCTCGCCCTGATTCGCTAGCGGAAAGGATGACCGACGGCCCGAGGACCAGTCCCGATGAAACCCTAAAAGGGATCTCGCCTCAGGAGGCCCAGCTGTCCACTCCTGACCCGACCCGCTATCCGGTCGGGACAAGAGTGGGGGGCTAATGATAATTCTCGATATTGGCGACCTCTAAGATCGGGACACGTGGCAGATGACGTGTCCCAAGGCTCGGAAGAAAGGGCCCACAAAGGCCGACCAGGCCACCCGGTGCCCGACCTGCGAGCACAAACTGGCCCACCTCGGGGTCCTCTGCGAATGTGCCTCCTCGGCCACTCAGCTCACCCCGAGCTGCCGCAGGACCAAGATGCCTCGGCCCTCCCGCTCTTTCCAGAGCTCGCCCGCCGAGGCCATCTTCCTCGGTCCCTCCGACCGACCAACTCCACCACTCACAGGCGTAACCGCCGCTCCGCGGATCTCGCCATGCGCAGATTCTCCGCCAGCAACATCCCACGTTCCACGTCATTGCGATCCCCATTAACGGGCGATCCGCTTATCACGCGGGCGTGACGTCGGGAGCGTAACTGCCGGCGAAATTCTCGCGCCTGCTGCTGCGTGCTGCCGCCACTATATAAACCCCCATCACAGAGGGGTCAAGTAAGCCATTCTTTACACTTACGTCGTTACTCTACTCAGATATTGTCACTGACTTGAGCGTTAGAGGGTCCTTGGTGGTACCAAACCATCCCGGGACTTCTTTGCAGGTACACGGCAGCAGCCCTCTCACCCCATCTTGTTCTCACAAAACCCATTGAGACCCACACGTCACAAAGGACAATCGACCCAGTTCACCTCGAGATCAACAGAAGACAACATCTGACGGAGGCCCGAAAAGGAGCCCCATCAGTTTAGGTTTATGAGTTCAACTTGGCTGAAGAGAAGAAAGAAGATGGTGTCAATATGCCAATTTAGACCGATTTCGGGGGATTTTAGGCAACACATATATAGTATCCGAAAGAATCTTCGAAATACCATGATTTTTTTGTATTTCAATGATAAAAACTTGAAAAACAATGACCCGGTTCAACATGCATACCCCAGTCAACTGTATATTGAATAGGGTAAGATTTAAAGAATTTACAAAGATTTTTCAATAAGGAAATTCAAAAATAAAAAGAGGATATTACACTTGCGCACGCCCATCGTGGTTTTAGGGTGACTTTTCTGAATTTTAAATGATTTAAAAAAAAATCTATGAATTAAAAATTCGTGAAAAATATCTAATTACACATGCACTCCATGGTCAACCGTATGTGCTTCTAGGTATTTATTTGGAGCTATTTATAAGGTATTATTTAATTTTTTTTGTTTTTTATATAAAATAATCTAATAATTAAGAAATATCTGAAAATAATCTGTGGTAGAATAATCCTTTAGTGATTGTTATAAATATATTGACGGCTTGCAACAAATATTGCGAGATAAAATTAAATCTTTCAAAAAATTTAGAAACCCTTCGGCTCATGCGCATGATAATCGTCTCATGTGTAGAAGACATGCAAGAAAAGATTTAAATTGATACAAGTGTGGAATATTTGTAAAAGATCATCCTATTACACTTGCACACGTGCATGTGCTTTAAAGTCACTAAAAATTTACCAACATATTTTGTTAAACCACTAATAAGAACCATATTTTGATTTTTCTGAGATGAATATCCAAACCGAAAGAGTTACCCTTAAATCAGTTTGTGACCTATAAATACCTCTCGTATACATTAATAACTCTTCATCCCCAAAACCATAGAGCTCTCTATGGCAATTAGGGCACAAAATCCATCAAAATCAATCCTAGATGATACCAAGACCACAGGGACAGCGTTTGTTTGGAGTTCTACACATTCAAATCATAGTCACATAATTCGTGAATAATTCGGCGAATAGGTGAATAATTCGTGAATTTTTGATCGGCCGATTAATTCTCCGATTTAATCGTTATTGGCTAACGCTTCAAATAATTCATGAATTATTCGCAAAGAATTCAAATAAACAGTGAATAATTCGCAATATCAAAACCCATCGTCTCATATATTAATTTCTTGCTCAAAATCCTTTCCGAACATTTCCCAAATACTTGCCGAATTTTTCCCAAATACCTGCCGATTTTTTTCAAATAGTTCCCTGAATCCGAATTTTCGACATCGCCGAATAATTCCCGAACTGCGATTTTATGACTGCTTCAAATCATGCTGATCTTCTTCCTCTTTCTGTTCTTATTTTCATCTTTGCATTATATCTGGTTTTAAATTTCATCTTGCATCATCAAAAAAATGAAAGAAAGAAAGAAAGAAAAGAATAAAAATAAACCTCTCTTTTCAAAACAACACAATCATGCATATCAATCACGACCAAGAAGGGTTGGGAACAGCTTTTTCCAGTAAGTTTTTTCTTCTTCCTTTTTCCCCTTTTCTTGCATTTTTTTAAAATTTAATTTTAGGGTATTTTACTACACTTGAACTCATCCCTTAGAAACTTTTTTTTTTTCTTTTTAAGGAAACCTTACCGGGGAGACCTTTCGTTTCACTTGGCATGTTCCAAGAAGCAGAATCTTTTAATACAGACTTCACCACTAGTGGCACTCACAATGTATTAATCTTTCCAATTAGCACAAGCTTGCATGCAGATATAGAGCACGCGTTATCATCAGAAGCTCGGATTCTGAACTTTCAAAAGAGTAATCCAGATCAAGATTTCGAAGCTTGTAACATTATCAATCAAAAGATAAAGGCCAACCAACATATCAGTAAACATTGCTCTCAACTCTCACCTTGAAGAGCTCTACCGGCAAGGGAAAACTTTAATCCAGCACCATGACAGTATATTGAACCTTATACAATGCTTCCAATTGTTTTGGCAAGCTTTTGAAGTGCCAAAAAAATAAAAGAAATTTCACTCATGCATATAGAAAGGTACCGCAACAAATTGGGTGCTACAAAACTTTTTATTATGGGTTTCATATGGGGATTGTTTGATCAAACCCTAATCCCCAATTCCGCTATCTTCGTTATCCTTTTCTCCTGCTCACGCCTTTGCTGTTTCATATCAGATGCCATCGAAGCCACCTGAGACAAATAGGTGCTTCAGAAGTAAAACTTCGCAGAAATAAATAGATAAAAGTAGTTTTATAGCTACAACAGAAAGTAAATTCAGAATACTTGCCTCTGCCCGAAGTTTCAAGGCATTTCTCCCAGGAAGTATCCGTAGTTCATCCATCAAATCTACAAATTCGGATTATTTCAATTATCAGAAAGGTGGCAAAGCAACAAATTAACCCAAAGCCTAAATTTGATATATCAACTGAGAAGATATCTCCCAATTGATGAAGCAATTAAGCAATTGTTCTCTGAGTTAAACACGATGTGAGATTTTCATGAAACTGCCCATATAAGAAACAAAAAATCGAAAGTGATTCTCCATTGTATAGGAGATAACCGAACAAAGAAAAATAGAAAGCGAAAAATACCTGCTGCTTGGGATTCAGTCTTATAAATTGATTGGGAAAGCCTTTGGATTTCCTTACCCGCATCCCTATAAAAATGTATTAACAATTAGTGAAGCAGCCATAGAATTAGTGTGACTACAATATACTGATAAAATGCAATGGGTCAAACTGGATAGGATCCATGCCATCAAATCAAGCATAAAGTCACATCTGTTCTTGTATTTAGACCCATAACTCTAGATAACATACTGCTTTATAAGGTGATGAAGTACAAAAATATGTGTTGAATGACAAGTGAATCACTCAAAAGAAAATAACCTAATCTTAGTGCGTCCTCGTAGCAGTTCCTCTTCACCAAAACTTGCCCTCAAGATCATATTTTTGCTCTCTTTCTTCAGTTTCTCGATTGATTGACCAAGTTCTTTTAAAGTACCTTCAACTTTTACAATCCTTGCCTGCAGGATACCAGGAAAAAAAAAAGAGAAAAAGTTAACACACTTATGAGGTTCCCTGTGATGTGGGAAAGAATGAAGATGAATTCCATACGGTAATTCGTAAGAACACAAGAAACAACATGTAATCAATTAGTAAACTAGGCATGAAGAAGAAGGAAAGGTGCAATTGTTGTGCGATAACAATGACAAATAAACCAGCGGAGCATTTAAAAGTATTCACAATCTTATTACAAATATAATTAGCCTAAACTTTGAAATAAATTTTAGGAAGAAGCTAAAGTAATCGGTGACAAAATTATATATTGGAGGCACAACTGCCATCAAGAGATAATAGCAGCGAAAATGAGATATAACAATTTATCCTCCATACCCACAAATCTTTTTTATGCATTGTCTCAACAAAAAGCTATTAGCAGCCAGCATATTTGGTCTAGGTATCAAACATGTCATACCTTAAACTGTCGCAGGTTTTTCACCAAGATACCTTAAATTATTTTACTTGCGCTAATCTACCATACGGTATAGGTTTACCAATTGGGTCCCTGACGTCGTTAACGAATGTGATCATTTACTCTTCTACCCTTGCCATGTCAATAATACTTTTTACATAAAATACTCTTAACAACCATCTTCATTAAAAATCTCTCGACTTAAAAAACACTAGTTGCAAAGTCTATGCCCGATCTCCATCTTCCCTATCTCCACCATCCTTTCCCCAGCTTTCGCAACTTTGTTTGGCCTTCTATCTGGACCTTGGGCATATTTGGCAGAAAATGCCCTCAAGTGACCGTTTTCGCTACATAGGAGCAATCTGTTGGAAAAGCAATGGGTTTTTTTTTTTTGATCTTTGGTGCTTTCAGTTGATTTCGTATGTAATTTTTTTTACCAATCTTCAAATCTTGGTTGTGAGAAAAACTTTTGGTGCTAAGGTTAAGAATGTGTAGGGTTTTATGTTGAGGACCATGTTGTTATTTTTCTGCTTGAGAGCTTGGGGGCTTGGGGCCTAAGGGACCACATTAGGGTAAATTGGTGGAAGGATGAGGGCTTGAAGGACCAAGTTCTCTCACCCAACACTCGACGAAGAAGAAGCTGATATTAGAAGTAGTAGAGATAAGAAATAGGGAGAAAGAAGAGGGAAGAAATTGGAAGGAATAAATTGGTAAATAATTGGAGGAAAGAAAATGCAACGATTTGGGAGAATGGAGACTAAATTGGGAGGAACTGAGGGAATAAAGAGGAAAGAAGAGGAGCAAAAAAGAAAATGGCGGAAAAAGGAAAGAAGAAACGGAGGGAAAGTAAAGCAGAGAAGGAAAATGCCAACTCACCACTTAACAAAGGGTATTTTCGTCTATAACCAAGTCACGTCATCAAGAAACTAATGGACTGGATGGAAATAAAACATAAGCTATTTTGGTGAAAAAGTGAGGTATACTTAAAGACATATTAGCGTACTAACAATATTTGTTATGTTAGTAAAAAAACACAGCAGTTACAAGTATTTTAGTGTAAAACAGCCTTCATTTTATAGAAAAATAAAAGGCTCTTAGGAGCATGACATGAAGCATGTCACTCATGCCAATTTTTTTTGTGATGCTAACATCCATAACACATCATCATAAAGGCATGTACAAGCATTACTATGTCTTATTTTCCACATAAATCATGGAAAATCTGACTTCAAAACACAGATTCATTTGTTATTTTAGTAAAAACCACAACAGGTACAAGTATTTTAGTGTGAAACAGCCTTCATTTTATAGGGAAAAAAGGCTCTTAGGAGCATGACATGAAGCATTGTCACTCATGCCAATTTTTTTGGTGATGCTAACATCCATAAAGCATCATCATAAAGGCATGTAAGAGCATTACTATGACTTATTTTCCACATAAATCATGGAAAATCTGACTTCAAAACACAGATTTCAGGGTTTTAATGGATCTTTTAGACTCTCATTTCTGTTGAAAATGAAAATGTGGCATCTACATTGTGATCAACAGCATGCATATTAGGTATTTAGGTAGAATGACCAAATGATGTCAACTTTTTAAGAATGGTCAGAGAACGGGATTGCTTAGGACCGCGCCCGCTGATATAGCTGGGCGGGGAGGTGATACTAGTTATCAGGTCAGAGAGATGCGCTTCATAATGGAGGGCATCATAAATGTTATCTGGATATTTCTCACATAATAAATTCCCTAAGTTCAATTTCTAAAGAAGGCGACAGCAAACTTTATTTTACATAAACTGATGCTAGTTTGACTACCACCACAAGCTGCATATATGATTGAAATAACCTAGCCTAAGAGACAAAATTGTGATTTTGCTGGAGCTAAATATGGCATATTATCACATGAAATAACTATAACAGAGAAGGAAATGACCCAATATAATCAAGTATTTAACTAGTAATTGATGACTAAATGAAAAAAGTGGATTGCAAGCTTGTCAAGGGAACTTATTACCTATATTCAGAAAACAAGATACTGGCAAGTACAAGCATCCTATGGATGTTTGAATGCAATAAAGTTTACAAGAAAATTGTGATGATGAGAAAAGTCACCTCCTCACTTTGGAATCGTCCTAAAGTGTTACGCAAAAGAAATCTCCTAGGACCTGCAAATACGGAAAAACAAATCTCTATTAAGTTCAAATGAGAACCATGCACAGTTCAAAATGAATTGGGCAATGATGGCAACATGCAAGGGAGAAAGATGGGATTCATACTACCAGCTATGACGCACGAATACTTGTATATGCCTCACGAATCATGTATAAGAGTCCGAAACTCTCGGATTCGCTCGGACTAGTAAATGTCTCACCAACCTCTCGACTCGACGCATCCTCTCTTTCTCCCGAAAATTTGGGCACTCAAAAGTTTGAAAGTGCATTGAATATCTAACATAATGCCATTATTTATTTATATTATTATATATTAGTATGTGTGTGTGTGTGTGTGTGTGTGTGTGGTTGATCTAAATATAAAACGTATCTCGTATCCTAGGTTTTTGGAAAATTGCGAATCCGCGAATTCGTATCGTATTGTATCCCGTTTTCGTATTCGAACCCGTGCTACGTAGACTGCCAGTGCTATTTTCATTAACTACTCCATTATACCTGAAATGGCACCCATAACAGTGAACTGTGTTGGCAACAAGGCCATCAGTAATAAGTTTTTAATGGTCTCAAGAGTGAAACGTCGATAGCTGGTTTCCCAAAAGTTTTAGTACTATCGTTCACTACACCCACCAGTTGTTAGTGGTCAGTGATCTCGATAAGGTGCTTGGCACTGGTCAGTGATCCATGGAAGAACAAGGAGGAGAATCGCTGGAGAAATCCAGGTTTTGTAATAATTATTAAAATGCAAGCTTACGACACTTCAAAATAACAGAGTAAGAAAAGGTTAAAGGATTCATGTAAGTTATACCTCGCATGAGGAGCAATGCAGAAGCAACAGTGATTCCACCTGCTGCAGCTGGGTTCTCTCTTACGATCATAAGCTCGTCTGAACAAGTCAGAAGTTATATAATGCGTTGTGGAATTTTAGGCATATATAAATTATTTAAATAGAACTTGGTCACCTTTAACTTTCTTCACAAAGGCGTCTTCATAAAATTTGTACTGTGCTGCCAAACCAGGTATGATATTCTACAAATGCACCAAAAAACAAGTAATATTCTCTGTCAAAAATATCATTGATGAGCAACTTACAAAATTTGATCATATATTCATGACATTAATTAATAGTACATCAGTACGTTTATAAAGGGTTTACAGGGACAGTCAGCCCCTAAAATAAAATGAACATTAGTACAACATTATGTAAGAAACTAAGCTTGAGCATGCAATCAACATCTGGAACCATGCTGATTAGGCGTGAGCATGCACTCTATGTGGTAAAAAATCTGAAGACATGTTTCTTAGTGACATATCTGCCATCATCATTTCAACAAGAGATTATTTTTATTTATTTTTTTGCGGTCTAGTATAGTAATAATAATCTGCTAATAATTTACTATCCTAATAAAAATACAGTTAGAATGCATAATCAGTACTAAATGTCTGTGTGTGACCATGTCCCGTCTTTTAGAACCCATGGTGATGCCATAATACTTTGTACCATGTCACGAGGCATGTTCTCAGTAACAAGCATGTGAGCACCCATGTCGATCTTCAACATCATGCACAATGAAACTTGTACTAGACGAACTTAACACGTCATATATAGCCAGAACAACAACAACAACAACTGAGCCTTTTATCCCAAGCATATAGGGTAGGCTACATGAATCAACATGAGAATCACGCCGGGTCCAGCACATGAATCCTCCGCCTCCACTCACTCCTATCGAACAATATACTTTCATTGAGTCCTTTGGCAACCATAACGTTTCGTATCACCTCCATCCATATTTTCTTTGGTCTCCCTTTTGCCCTTTTGCCATTGCCCATATCGAGAGTATCTATTCGTCGAACCGGTGCTTACATAGGTTTGCGTCGCACATGACCAAACTATCTTAGCCGGTTTTCCCGCATTTTCTCCTCCACAGGTGCTACACCAACTTTTGCACAAATATCCTCATTTCGCACCTTATCTTTTCTAGTGTTACCGCACATCCAACAAAGCACGCGCATCTCCGCTACGTGCTTCTTCTTTGTATGATTCTTTTTAGGAGCCCAGCATTCTGTACCATATAATAAGACAGGCCAAATAGCGCTCCGATAAAACTTCCCTTTCAATTTTAACGGAAAGTTACGATCACACAAAATCCCTGTTGTACTCCTCCATTTCAACCAACCAGCTTGGATCCTTTGATTAACATCACTATCGATCTCCTCATTCTTTTGGATGATGGAACCTAGATATCTAAACTGGTCGCTCGGTAATATCTTTTGCTCTTCCAATGTTATACCAATATGGTTTTGACTTCTCTGGTTACTAAATTTGCAATGCATATATATTGTCTTTGACCTGCTCAATCTGAATCCTTGAGATTCCAATGTTAAAGGTGATATGCAATGTCATATATAGCCAGAACATGAAATAAAAAAGAACAGTGACTTTGACGTGTCTGAAATATGCATGCCTGATCTGGTAATGAATTGGTCAGCTAATGTCAACAGGAGTTAGACAGATTAATTTCAGGCATTTTTACACCCAAGATACTAGTGGGCAAAACACTGAAAAATAGTGTAGTTGATGTAACAAGAATTACAAATAGAATAATATTAATAAAAATTAAATTAGGAGAAGATGTAAATTATATTATTAGCACTTATGCACCTCAATTAGGTTTATCGGAGAGCATTAGAAGAATGGATTACTTAATTCAGACAGTCCCAGAAAATGAGAAGCCATTTCTAGGAGAAAATTTAAATGGTCATATCGGTATAGATATTGTCATACTGGTGGATATAAGAGTGTGCATGGAGAGCATGAGTAGAGTAAAGAACGATATGAGAAATATGATATTGGATTCAATAGTGTCCTACAACCTTGTAATAACAAGCCCTAGCCAATTCAAACTCGAATACGAAGTTAAGACAGTTTTAAAAAAGAGAGATGAGTATTTGATATCATTACAGGTAAGAGTTTGAGCAATCAACATAGATTAATGGTATTAGATATGTACATTAGAAGGTGGAAAAGAAATGCTAAAATAGATAAGAGATCTAAAACTAGATAGAGGAATTTAAAAATAAGATTTTATTTTATTTAAACATAAAATAATAAATGAAAACAATTGGAATTTCAAAGATAAAACTAACAGAGATATATGACTAGTTGCATCAAAAAAGTACCTAAAGAAATTCTAGGTGAACCTGAAGGTAATGGAGTACCCAATAAAAAATTGGTGATGAAATGAAAAGATTGAAAAGAAAATTAAAGGAAAAAAATCCTATAAAATTGGAAAAAATATAAAAACAAAAAAATTAAGAAATATAAATTAGCAAATAAAGAAACTCAAAAGGCGGCTAGTGAAGCTAAACCTAAAGCTTATGATAAATATGTGTGTGTGTGTGAGAGGATAATGAAGGAAAGGTACCATAGGAGGAAATTTACTCCTATGACATCAAAAAAAATACATCCTCCAAGATTTTTTCCTACGATCGGCGCCCATCTTCTTCTTCACCATCCAAGATATGGATACACCAGGTTTTATTTGATTCTACCACTTTTCACCATTGATTTAGTGGGTGCAAAATTAATGGTTTACCGACAATAGAACTTTTTACATTGCTAATTTAATGGTGAAAAAGATATAGAATCGCATGAAATTTGGTGCATCCACATCTTACATGATAAAGATGATCATGACGGGTGCCACTCATCGAATAAAATGTTGGAGGGTGTAGAATTTTGACGCCACCTGACAAAAAAGCTCCTAAGACCTCTTTCCTACATTATTCTCTCTTTATATAAATATATATATATATGAGTGCTCCATTGTAAACCGGTCTGCGTTTTTATAAAAACAGGAACTCTCAGTCTACGGCATATTTTAACGATCCGAACCATTCAAGTTGAACGTCGTACCCTCAAATTTATGTGTATGAAAAATCAAAGGATTTGAAGACCTCTAAACTATGCATCGATGGGTAAAAAAATAAACGTCTTTCAATAATTCAACATAAACTTCATCCAACGCATAGATTAGAGGTCTTCAAATCCTTTGATTTTTTATACACATATTTGAGGGTAAGATGATCAACTTGAACGGCTCGGATCGTTAAAATATGCCGTAGACCGAGAGTTCCCGTTTTTAAAAAATGCAGACCGGTTTGCAATGGAGCACTCATATATACTCTTCTTTTCTTTTACTTTTATCTTAGCCAGCGTGTGTATCTTGGCCAGTGTGTGTGTACACACTGGCCAAGATAAAAGTAAAAGAAAAGAAGAGTAGACATCTAAGGTAATATTAAGTGTATTTAGAGTGAAGCTAAAAGAGCTAAATTAATTAGGATGAAATTAAAGAAAGATGGAGAAATTACTTTCATAATTTATTTAATAACAATAAAAATCACAAAGAAACAAACAATTTAGATTAGGGTGTTTTTGATTTGGATTTTGGACCCCAAAAACTTTGGTATCTTCAAAAAAGACGCCCAAAACTTGATATTTCTAAATAAGACGCTCAATTCTTCAAATCAAACTAAATTAGCCCTCCTTATTGACTCTCATCCGCTTAACATTCGGTCTTCATTAATTAGGCATTAATTAGTGATTAAAGTTAGCAAATGACTAATTACCCATCTAATTGCTCGTCATGCATACAGCCGGCGTTTCTTATAGCCATCGGAGAGGATGATAAACAAGATGAAGGAAGAGGTGGATGTGTGGAGAGGTTGGGGTGGGGAGGGAGAGCGGAGGAAAAGAGTGATGGTGAGATTTGGGTTTGAGAGAGGAACATTGGAGGAAGAGGGGTGAGAAATGGGGTTGGGTTTGGGAGAGGAGTTATGGAGGCAGTAGAGATTTGGGTTTTGGTTTGAGAGAGAATTGTATTAAAGAGATGGGCAATGAAGGATGAGGGCGATGGTAAGATTTGAGTTTGGGTTTGAGAGGAGCAATGGAAATAGGGAAGGATTTGAGAAGAATGTCGGAAGGTGGGAAAATGGAAGAAACATAGAGGAGAAGAGTCAAGAGATGAAAAGTAAGAGTAGATATAATTTCATTTGCTTATGTCTATTTTATAATGAAGAGAGATGGTGAAGAGAAGAGGATGGAGAATATGGGTCAACGGTGATGACGTAATTAAGCTATTAATTTAACCTTAGTTTACTTAACTAACCTATTAAACTAACGCCTTATGTTGATGGGCTTTTTTAGTTAATGGAGAAAAATTGGATGCCTTTTTTAGAGATATCAAGTTTTGATCGTCTTTTTTGAAAATATCAAAGTTTTGGGGGTCTAAAATCTAAAAACTCTTTAGGTTATAATAGGAATATTACGTAGTGTCGTAAGATTAGCCTTAATGATGTGATCTTCACTTTAAAAAAGATGACAAGGGGAAAGCAGTAGGACCCGATGATAATTCTATTGAAGTTTGAAAGTATTTAGGAGATACAGATCAAATGTGATTAACTAAGTTATTATATAAATTATAGGTACAAAAAAAGTTTGATGAATAAAGGATAAGTATCTTGATACATGTTTATAGGAATAAAAGAGATATAAAATTGTTCAAACTATTGTGAAATTAAATTTATGAGTGATGAAACTATGGGAGAGTGAACATAGATTAAGAAAAGAAACTTCTGTATATGAAAATCAATTTGATTTTACGTCAAGATCTACCGAGAAAACGATTTATTTATTAAGACGGTTGATGAGAAAATTTAAAAAAGAAGAACAGAGATTTACATATAGTTGATATAAATTTAGATAGGGTTATGGCAGAATCTCTATAGAGATAATGGGATGGACCTACTAGTGTCCCATAGTATATTGATGTAATTAAAAATATATATGATATAGCAATTACTAGACTAGAGTTAAAACAAGGAGTCATTTCCTATCACCATATGTTTACACCAGGATCGACATTAAGTTGTTAGCCTTTTGCATTAGTTATATATGAACTTACTAGACATATTCAGGATGATGTGTCATAATGTATGTTGTTTGCGGATGACGTCATTTTATTAGATTAATCTAAAGAAGGGATAATTTCTGAAGTAGAAAAATGGAGAGAGACCATAGAATATAAAGGATTTAGAATTAGCAGGAAAAAAAAACTAGATATGTAATAAAATTTCATTTAAACAGTGAAAAATCAGGCATTGCAAATTGATGGCCATGAAATATCTAGGAATAATCATTTTTGTTACTTAGGATATGTTAGAATACTCCTATTGTACACGAGTTTTTTATATGTAATTAGATGTTACGTATGGGTGTAATAGCAAAATGGCATTACCTAAATAAAAAGGAAGATTATGCGTAGTCCAATCCATCCATTACATTTCCCTAAAACATTCTCTCTCATAGTTCTCTCTCCTCTCATAATTCTCATGGTATCAGAGCAGATCTATAATTAATCATGATGAAAAGAGTGAAAGAGGGTGTAGCTCATATGATCAAAGCGGGATAATTGAAATGGAAAAGTGCTTCAAGAGTGTTATGTGATCGTGGGATGCCTTAAAATTAAAAGAAAAAAGTTACAACACGACGATAAGACCGACAATTCTTTATGATAAAAATGTTAGGCAATTAAAGAATATGTCCAAAAATTAAGTGTCGCTAAAAAAAGAGTGTTAAGATGAATGAATGCTAATACACTAAAAGATAGAATAAGATACGAGTGTATTCGTAACAAATTAGAGACAGCTCACATAGAGGGTAAGATTTGATAGAACTGATTGCAATGTTTTAAAAGCGGAAAAGAAAAGACGAGCGTCCGAGGAGCAAAACCTCTTTAGGGGCCGAGAAGAAATCATAAAAGTGGAGTTTCGTCAATTTTCTTTTTCTTGTAAATAACTATTGATTCTCATTAAGTTCTAACTATTTTTATGTTTATTTTGTACTAGCAAATGATTAAATTCAACCCAAAATTTGATAAATTTGCTCGGCAATACATTATTTACTAGAGTATGCTCAAGTTGTTCAATACAAAATTGAAATTTTCTTAGAATTTATTAGCTTATAGTGTTTATAAGCTTTTCAATGCCCTGCATAAAGCATCATTGCTCAAATCTGTAAAATAAACTTATCAAATTATTTTTTAAATACCTAAAAGATTGTAGCCCGAAACCAGATGAAGTCGAAACCGAATTTGAATTTCAACATCGAAATTCAAAAGTTACTAGAAATCGAAATAGAAAATTCTAGAATTACTCGAGGTCGATTCAGATCTCGATTTCTTAAATTTGATAAACCCAAAATTTTCGAGTTTTGAAATCAAAATCTTGAAGCGTCTCAAAATCAAGCAACTCGACAACTCTGGCCTCTATCGACTCGAGCAATAAGGAGAGAAACAACGTTGAAAAAGAGAAAAAGAAAAGACGGAATGTTGTAATAATTGGTATTTGTGTTATTCTTACTCCAATAACAATATTCATATACCTATTATAACACTTATGATGTGTATACATCAATAAAAATAGGCTATGCAATATCACCAGCTTAAACAGGATAAAACGGGGCAGCGAAACCCGCTCGGCCGCTTAAGCGCTTAAGCGGACGCTTTTTAAAACATTGACCGATTAAGACGATTTGGTCATGTGCAACGAAAACCAACCAATTTCCAGGTAAGAAGTGACAAAATTATAGTTAATTGCACAAGGAGGATTGAGGGTAGACCTAAACGAACATGGCTAGAGGCAATTAAGAATGACATGTTAATTATAAATTTAACCGAGAAAATAATCCTTAATAGAGTAGAATGAAAGACAATGACTCGTGCTGCAGCCAAAAATTACACCCCATTGACCAAAATTCAAAAGGTCAAACTCAAAATCAAACCCCAAACAAGTGGGCCTAAGCTTAAACCCGGGACCAAGCCCAAACTCAAGTCAAGTTGGCCCAAGCTGAGTCCAAGCTCAAGCATAGGGCCGGCCCCATGCTAAGGATGAAAAATAAAGGAAGAAATGTAATAAATAAGTTTATTATATAATTTAAAATAAATGTAAGAGAAATGGGCAAAAAGTCAATTTTGTAAAGCCCAAAAGATAAGGTGCAAAAGTATACACATGTTAGGAAAATAGGAAAAAAATCCAATTTGTAAAGCCTAAGGGCTCAAGTGCAAAATGTAAAATAGAAATGAACTTCTCATTCTATTCTTTCTAAGATTTTGACCCTCCACCTCCTTTGAGGTGATTTTCTCTCTCATCTTTCACTTCATCTTCTACCTCTAGAAACTCGTAAAAAGAGCTCATTTTCTCTTAAAAACAAAAATAAAACTACATCAAGATCCAAAACGAGAGAAAAGACTCCATCAAATCGAAGAAAAAGGGAAGAACTCATAAGGTGAAAGCCCAAGACTTTCACCCCAATCAAACACCATGGATGAAAAACCTTAGTGAAACCCATGGGTTTCACCATCAAAATGCATAAAATTGATATCTTTGAGATGAAATCTTATAGTTTTCACCCCCACGAACCCCCATCGGCACAGGATCTCTCATGAGATCCACGGGAATATGGGTCGCAACCAATATTCCTTATCGGAACTCCTTCAAGAAGGGAGTTCCCGCTCCTGGAACCCACCTGCAAAGAGGCTCCTGCCTTCGGAACTCCCCCAAGGGGAGTTCCCGCTTTCGGGATCCCCTTTTCGGGGTCCTGCTTTGGAAACCCCCAAAAGAGGGTTTTCCTTTTCAAGACCCCCCCGCCCCGAAAAGAGGGGTCCGGCCTTCGGAACCCCCTAAAGAAGGGTTCCCCTCTCGGGACCCCCCAAAAAGTGGACCCCGCTTTCGGGACCCCCAAAAGAGGGATCCCGCTATTGGAGCCCCCGAAGGGGGTCTTCATGTCGGGAGCCCCAAAAGGGGTCCCACTGCCTTGGATGGCCTCCCGAACTCAGGAGGCCACTAAAATTCTCTCTTTCCCACTTCGGGAGCCGTTCAATACACTCAAAACACTTTCCCTTTCAAAAAAAATCGACAGGGATCTGCCTTGTACTCCTCAAAAGGGCTGCTACCCCTCTTGACTCCCAACCAGCTGACCACGCAACGGGATCCCCGTAAACGCTGCGAGACTCCCGAAATGTTCAATGAGGCCTAAAAGTCGTTCTCAAACGCAGTACACGTACACATTCACATTGAATTCGCATGATCCGCATGACCCGTTAATCAGAGGTTCACTCACCTCAAAGCGAAGGGTAGTTAACGGCAGTTTTGTCCGCTGCTATCGGCGTTTCAGAATCCCCACAATCAATAAACTCTTGCCCACCATCGAGCAGGGGAAATCTGTATACGCCTGAAATACGTGTGCATCCTACCTCAATAGGATGACGAATAACTCTCTACAGTTCGTATAGCCAACCACAAAAATTAGGATAAAGGCTTGTTGTTTTTACAACCAAGAGGTCACATAAGTAAGAAGATAGGCTCTTTTTATCATGTTATAACTTTGGTATTTGATACTTTCTTTTGTGTTCGGAAAAGAGAGGAGGCATAGCTCAGAAAACTTTTATCAAGACTCACAAAATCTATCTTAGGATATAACTTGAGAGATACAATCAGGGAGCTCATGGCTCATCCACTATCCTAAAAAAAAGGGTCACAAAAGTAAACAGATAACCTCCTTGTACCGTGTTATGGTTTTGGTGTGTAACTTTTAACTTCTATTTTTGAAAGAAAGGAATCAATGGATCATAGCTTGCAAACTTCTATTACAAATTAAAAATTCTATAGATCTCACAGCTCTTTCAATATCCATAAAGTTCTGACAAAACGGAGAGACGAGAAAAATTATACCTGAAACTATTGTTACGAGACATCTCTAATTTGAGGGATGGAAGTGAGTAGTCGAGAAGGGGGGAGATGGATAAAGCTCTTCAAAGATTGGTATCAAAAATTTGTTTAAGCATCATGCTTGGCTTATAGCATAGGTGTGAAATGTCTTTATCGCTAAATTTGCAAGTTTCCAGGATTGACCATATATAACTAATAGATATATTTTCTACCATGCATTTGAAAATATAAAGTTGTAAGGGTCAAAGCTACTTAGCTTTCCAGCCCATCCTGAATGAGTATTGATTGAACTATGTTTTCTTAACTTGTACCCGATACTGGTAGTTCACAAACCCCATGAAAAGGTCTGACATGCAATGGACATGATACAACCATGTTTTAATATATATTGCATTCAATAAGTTATGTTTTACTTTAGCCCTTGCACATTTTGTCGAGTTTACAACTTTTATTAAATATTAGTATTTTGCCTATTTATAATATATATAAGGATGTGAAATATAAAGTGCCACAATGCCCCTGTTGGAATCTCCTACAGTGGCGGGACACATTGCGATATACTATTTATTAATTCATATCACTTTACCTTTATCACTTAAATATTAACGATCTTGGATTTGCAAAACACAGCACATGGATCAACGACTTAGATTATGCTATGTCCACCGCCAACATACGAGACTTCTACGATGCCAATGAATCTCCGTTCTCTCATTCTTTTTTTGGACAATTGGCAACGACCATCTTCATCTTCATCATTAAGATGTAGATATAATAATTTTCATGTAATTCTAATATTTTTTGACCGTTAATTTAATGGAATCACAATATGCAAAGATCCGGAAACCATTGATTTTGCACTCACTAAATCAACAGTTAAAAAGTATTAGAATCACACGAAAATTGTTGTACCTACATCTTAAGCGATGAAGATGAAGATGGTCGGTGTCGATCGTTTAAGAAAATTATGTAGGATTGACTTTTGACCACCACTGTAGGAGGATTTCTCTCATAGGGTCTATGTCCTCCATTATTCTGAGATATTCAGGTGTGTTAAATAAACCATAAAAATAGAGAGACAAAGATCGTTTCCAAATTGCAACATGTGTTGCGCTTTGTCCATCTAAGAAAAATTGTTTGCAGCTATTTAATCCTTATATTTGGATGGAAAATGTCTTAGATTACGATCTTAAGATTATAGCTACATATTGAAACATTAAAGTCCTATTTAGGAGAAAATGCATCCATCCATATAATCGTTGGCATAAAAAATATTGGAAAATGTTATTTAGCATTTAAAAATTTTGGGATAGGAAACAAGGGATTTCTGGCATGGGGGACTCCTTTTGCACTCAATCACCCTTCTCGACTGAGATCTTAATAGGGTAGTCATGTGTTCTTTTAGGGGAGGTTTTAACAAATGTCAACTTTATTTGTGGACTCCATAATCATGGACTAAACTCTTGCGAGGCTATTTTTTAAACAATTTAAGAATTTTAGATTGGTGTCATTGATGGATGGAAAATGTAAAGCATAAATCCATGAGTTTTGGACTAATCAAAACCAAATAAATCTAACTAAAGTACTAAACTGAGAAAGCTAGGTGGCCAACATGCTTACAAATGCTTCATAAAATTAGATTCTAACTTCATGGCTTTTCCTAAACCTTGTGACCAATAAGGTGAAGTTGCTATGCTCTTAAAAAGCTTCGCGGTGACGTATTCAGAAAAGGAATTTGTTCTCTATTAACGGCAAGGGACTTGCTGCCTTAGTCTTATTATAAAATGACTAGAAGCTTCAAATTGCATGTCCAGCATAAAAACCTTTGTAGAGTTTTAATTGGGTGTGAAGATGCTTATTCTTAAATTTAGTTGATCGATTTGAGTAAAACTCTAATAAAAAATAGTGTTAACAATAAAATAAATATTTGTGAGTAATATGATTTGGTATTTGTGAGAGATTTGAGAGATTAGATTTGATTAGATTATGATTTATTTAAAAGTAAAATTAAGGTTGCTTGGTAATCAAGTATCAAGCCTTAAGAGTCTATTATAAATAGAAAGGTAAAGTTATTCTCCTCTCATATCATTGTAATCTTCTCTTCTATTAATAATAAAATATTGTTTTTCTTCCTTTTCTACAATAAAGTTCTCTAATAAATTGGTTCTTCTCTAATACTTATGTTTCTTTACATAATATCAAAGCACCACCTTCCTTTACGCCTCAATCAAAAAATCCCTAAAACCCTAGTCACCCTAATCTCAACCAAATCCCTAGCCACCATGGTCATTGCCGCAACCACTGCCGATCTCGTCTCCGCCATCGAAGCAGATCCAACCGACGATGATCCCTTCAAGCCACCGCTGTCGATGTTTCTTTTCGAAAACCCAAGTTGTTGTCATCTTCTCAAGTTCGAAGAAACCTAGCCTCTACAACGGAGTCTTTAACAAACTTTAGATACCGCCTCTTTCAAAACCCTAGCCACCATCAAGATCGTGACTTCAAAACCCTAGCCGCTGCAATAGGGACTTTTCTCAAAACTCTAAATTTTAAACCACCTTGAGGTAAACCCTTTCTACAAAAATCCAAAAAAAATGTTTTAATAAAAAAATTTTGAAGATACAAATTTTTTAAATTCTAGAAAAAAGGATATCCTTGTGCGTTTCCCTACTTTATTTGCTTGTTTGGTCACAACATTGGTCTAGAAAAACTCTCGCTGAAAACCTTTTTGGGTCGCTGCACATAGTTGGGTAAGACCCAGGTCTTCGACTCAATACAATCTCTCCAAAGATCGGAGGTAGTCGAATTGCCATAAAGGTTGTAAAGCCTTTCCCAAATGCATTATGAGTATGTCAAGGCCCAGCTACCCAATAAAATTAATAGTTGTGTGATTTTTATAAAAAAGGAGATTGTCAAAATTTAAATAAAAAAAATTGATTAAGTTTAAATTTTGAAGTTGTTGAAAGTCGTGTCATTCCATATTTTCCGTGCTGGCTATTCGTTATGATAATTTGTAAACACGAATTTTAATTATAGGCATTCTCCATATGGACCTCTTTAAAGGTGTACATGATGGGGAGAATTAGATTATATGGATAAAGTACTTCTTGATGTTGAAATTGAAAATGATGTTGAGGTTGAAGATGATGTTAAAATTGTGATTTGTTTTTAAAAAATAAAAAATATGCTTGTATGTGAAGATTTTGGAAGCTGAAAATTGAACTTTGTTAAAGTCTGAAGATTTTGGAAACTGAAATTTGAAATTTATTTGAAAGTATGAAATTTGTTGATATTGAAATTTGGAAGTTTGAAGGTTGTTGAAGTTCATTAATGATAGTTGTTGAGAATTAGCTTGTTCGTTCAAGCTGTTTTAGAAGTTCATTCAAGATTGAAGATTATTCAAGTTGGTTGTGACTTGTTGAGTCCGTAAAAGTTGATTATAGTTAAGGCTCGTCGTCAAAAGATTGTCTATTAAATCTAATTGGTTGAATTGCTAAAACTATCGTCGTTGAAATTGCTTATTTAAGATTGTTGAGGAAGAAATCGTATGTTGAAATTCGTTGAAGCTCCTTATTTGTTGACCTCTAAGTCATTCAACTGGTGATGTTGAGCTCTAAGTTATTAAAATGGTTGTTTGAAGAAATTAGTAACGACTGTTCATGAAGACGTTGTGCGATATGGCACATTTATGAAAGAGCGGTCTACAAGCACCGACTACAGTGAGTGCCTTTGAGAGATTAGCTCTACAAGTATTATTTGATTCACTAGATACTTCTGAGAGCTCTGTCTACAAGCACCAACTATGGGGAATAATACCTCTGACATGTTAGCTTTACAGGTCCAACTATGGGGAATGCCTCTGAGATATTAGCTTTACAGGTGCCTTTGAAAATATTTGGAAAAAATATTTGAAGAAGCTATTGACAGCAATTCACGGTCCAGCTCGTTCATGAGTTCAGTTCACGGAAAAGAATTTTCAAGATAGAAGTTTTCATCACAACTCAGCATAGGTACAAGAATATTCATGAAAGCCACAAATTTTCATTAAAAGATCAACTCAGTTCAAGTCAAGTTGCAAGATTATAAATTGAAGTGTTGAAAGTCAAGTTTTCAAGACAGCATGGAAGTCAAATTCAAGACAGCACGGAAGCCGCAAGAAGAAACACGGAAGTTGTGAGTTACAAGTTCAAGACATAATGGAAGTTGCAAAGTTATCAAGAAAGTTCATCAAAAAAGCAAGTTCAGTTTGCTCATTACAGGTTTTCATCGTCATCATCAAAAATCATTTAGGAGTTTAAGAATAAGTAATCTTTTGTAACAAGCTTGGAACACATCATATGTGCACTCCAGCTTAATGGGAGTATAAGAATAAAATAGATATTTGTGAAAAATATGATTTGATATTTATGAGGAATTTGAGAGATTAAATTTGATTAAAGTATGATTTACTTAGTAGTCAAGTTAGGGTTGTTTGGTAGTCAAGTATTAAACCCTAAAAGTCTATTATAAATAAATAGGTAGGGTCATTCTCTTCTCATATCATTGTAGTCTTCTCATCATATCATTGTAGTCCTATTTTCTATCAATAATAAAACATTATTCTTCTTCCTTCTCTACAATGTAGTTCTCTAATAAATTGCTCCTCCTCTAATGCTTATGTTTCCTAAACATATAGAAATGGTTTTCCATAGCTCATGAGATGAGATGCATATGTACAACGGCCAACTACAAGAAGATTATGCTGAATATAGATCTGATTGGATTCAAACTAAATGGTGCGGGATTAATGTTGTTAAATTCTCTCTTAACCAATATTATGCTTCTTCATATTTTATATCATTTGAACATTATAAAGAATCAATAGGAAGCCTAATATCTTTTATCCAAGGAGCACAAACACATATATGGGACCCAGACATGATATGATATAGGGACAGCAACGGAGTCGTTCCTTTCAAAATGAAATACTGACAAATGCAAAAGATTGAATATATGGTAGAACGAATAAATATTATAATAAGAGTGTATACAAATACATGCATGTGTAGGCATCCATGCGCTTGCGCACAACATTATTCAAACAATTTTATGATATTTACACACATACACACAAGTACATACACAACAAAGCTAGTCCATAATATTATACATTTGCCTTAGGAATATCCTTTAATTATCAACTTTCTATCGGAAGCTCGTTTTATCTCACTTCTTATAGTGAAACATACCATTTAATTGTTATTTTTTATACAAGCCACTAGTTTATTGTCCTTTTCGAATCACATATAATCTTGATATAAATGAAAGTAACTACATATGCAATTAGTATGGGAAAAAATATTTGAAAAGTATAGAAATGAATCCAAAAAGTGTCCAAGAAGTGTGCCATCTAGAATTACAAAAAGTACCATAAAACGAACACGTTTTTGAGAAGTGTCTATCACAGTTTCAAGGGATGTGACATTTTCGGTGTCCGCACACATTCATGACAAGGGTATGGCTTTAGTACAGAGCTTTTTTGGCAAATAGTATTTGAAAAATCAAGAGAATCAAATATGTTTTATCCCGGACAAGTTTTTGTCATTTTCAAAGAATGTTGAAGTAGAAATGTAGTTAGAGGCTAAGACCTCTCCAACCAGTTCCAATATAATACAAGGAACACAAATATATCCATTATAACAATAACATCCAATTCATAGGCTCAAGAAACCCTTCAGAAGAATTTTTAAGAGCACTCTCAAATAGAATCATAAAATCAAAGCAAAGACAATATTAAACGGAAACGGGGCCTGCACGGACCCTGCAGGCCCAAACTGCAATGGCCTCTCACATGGGCTAGTGGGGCCCATTGGCTATTTAGCAGTTAGGCTCATGGACCCCGCTGGCCCGTATGGGCGGCTACTGCAGTTTTGGGCCTGTAGGCAGGCCCCATTTTCTCCAATATTAAAGCTATTTATTTTTCTTCCTTTTTGAGTTAAGCCATATAAATGCCTTCATGTCCATTCAACACGATCATCTTCTTTGTGAAAAACCGATTATGACATCCGTAGGTCATGCTCTTGAAATGTTCAAAACTTCAAATACCACAGGCATTACCTATCTAACTTATGGTCTGCTCTTAAGAAACCTTAAGGGAATGCCAACTAGAAGGAAAAAACCTTATAAACTTTTAGCAGTAGGAAGTATATTGCTATCCCAATGCTTATCAAGCATCATCAAAATAAAATCTTTCCACACTTAAATGGATGTTATCAAGGTGTGGCAGAACTAGTGTGCAAGGTAGGATCATAAGTCAATATCAATATACTCAGACCGAATCAAGTTGATTTATGAAAACTATGTATTTCAATCATTTGAACTCATGCCGAACCCAAAAAAAATACACAATCTCATACTAATAGACTAACCATTAAAGGTTTCAATCCAAATGCTTAGATTTCATATCGCTTTCAGCATAAATAACCTGAAATCATATGTTTTGAAACAAATTAAAGTCCAACCGATTAACAAAGGGGAAGAGGATTCAAGAGCTTGATTGTAAACCTAGGTTAAACTAGTCACAAGATTCAATCCCCAAATGTATAAAGCCACATCATTATAGGGATCTCATGGATGAGAAAAACCCTAAGAAGAGATTAAGTTCGAAGAACAAAGAAGAGATCCCAAGGAAAAGTAAAAGAACCTGAAAATTTTTGAGAGGAGCGAAGGGAGATTGAGGAGGGGATCTGAGCGCAGACTCGAATGAATCGTCGGTGGAGGATGGGGGAGGACGAGAAGCCTCCGTCGCCATTTCTTGGTCTATTGACGAACGTTGATGAATCGACGGAGACCCAAAGATTTGTGGGTTTGCATAAGGCTCCAGGAATTTTTTGGAATCGCCCTCCAAAATTTTGGGATTTCTAAATAAGCACTCCAAGGAATCATTTTTTTTTAATTTTATTTAAATGTCCCCAGTTCTCTTATTTAGTTTATTGTAGGCTCCAATTACTTTAAGGTTCATCAGATGTTAAATAAATAATTATCTTAAGTAGGTAATTTTACAATATTTATTATCTTTGGCCCTCCAAGAACAAAAGAAGAAAACAAAAGAAACGGAGAAGATTTTAAAGACTACCACAACATCAATAACATGCAACACATCAATAATCGTAAAAAGAGAAGCAGAAAAGAAAGAGGAAAAGAAGAGCGTGCAAAAGAAGCTGATGATGGTCGATATCGGTGATCTCCCAAATCAGGACACATGGTAAATGAGGTGTCTCAGGGCTCACAAAAAAGGACTTACAGTGGCTGACCAGACCACTCATGTGCCCGTCCTACAAGCAAACGCTGGCTCACCTCCGAGCCCCAAGTACAATTGGTGTAACATTTCAGAAAATATAAAATATTATTTTTGGAATTTAATATTAAAATAATATATTTCCCGAAAACTGTCCGATTTGCGAAATTGGAGTTTTCGAAAAAGGGTATAAATATATACCGATAATTGTGAAATAAATGGAAATTAAAATGATTTATTCATTTAATAATATATTTAAAGGATTTGGAATTTTTTAAAATTTATTATATGCAGTTTGGATAAAAACCCGATTAGTGCACTGCTAATCGCGATTAAGCCTAATCCGTGTTTTTACAGTTTTCCATGGCTACTGCACCACGTCATTGTAACATTTCAAAATAATAAAATATTATTTTTGGGGAATTTAAATATTGAATATTTTAAATAAGGCGGTAAAATTAAATACCGATAAATTGGGAAAAAATTGGAAAATTATAGAAATTACTAAAAGAGGGTGTTTTATGCGAATTATGCAAATTTTAAGTTTTTATGACTTATTTGACACTTTTTTAGTGCTAATCGCGATTAAAAATCGCTAATCACACTTTAAGCGTATTTTGTGCAAACATGCACCATATTTTTCCTTTAACACTTGTTGCATTTTCCTACATGTTTTGGGTGCATGGCTTGTTATTTTGGAGTTACTATTGAAGAGAGAAGGAAATTAGAAAAGAAAAAGGAAAAGAGTATAATATATAGGTATGGGTGAGAGAGAGAAAGGGAGAGTTTACCTTTGACTTGGACTTGGCCACTCCCTCACCATTTCATTCACTCATTTCCTCTCCCTCCTCATGTTGTTGCTGCTGCTGCTGCACCCTCTCTCCCTCTCCACAAAATCCCCCAAAACACCATGAAAATCACCTCAAAACCCAAATCCCATTTCACAAAAAAAGATGCACAAGCTCGAGGGAAGCACATTGGACCAAGAAAGCAAGGATTTTGGCCACTTGGGACAACTCAAGAATTTTCTTGAGTTGCCAAATGAGGTATTTCTGAACCATAAGCTTAGTGTTTCCATTACTTTTACCCCCATGTTAGATTAGAACCGATATCGAGTGGTTTTGTGGACTTAGAAGAATTCTAGTTAGGGTTAAAGGAATTTGAGAGTTGTGATGTGAAGTTGAGCTTAGTAGAGACCACACAAACCCCCTAGTACTAGAATTCAGGCCTAAACCAGAGACGAGAACCCCGGAATACGGATTTAGAAAAGCTGATATCAGAAAATTCTGAATTCTGTGGATGTAAAATGGAATCTACTATCATTAGAAGACTCTGAAAATTATTTTGTGAACACAGAGTGATGTGAGGCATCCAGGAAGCTAACCCCAAAACCCCAGCCCCTGACTCCACACTACGACCGCAGATTTAAAACCTCTGGCCGCAAATTGCGGCCAGACCTAGCCCATTTGGGTTCGTGTTTCTTCCATGGCCCCATCTCCAGTAAATTAGACCCCTGGCATGTGCAAAATTGACCAATTTGACCTAGGTAGAATCTGGAGCCTGTTTCCTGAGTTGCTGTTTTGATTCGTGTTTTCGTTTCTCTTATTTTGAATTCTGGAATTGCGTATTTGTGTTTTACCTCGATTACTTGGCGTTTGTACGACGATATCGAGGATTGTTTGATGGTTTTAAAAGCGTACACATAGGTTCTAACCTATAAGCTTTTAAGCGTATCGTTTTGGTTTTCGTGTGTCGTTTTGGTTTTGATTTGGTTTTAATGCGATGTAATATGTGTGACATGTAGGTACCCCCACGGTGATTCGAGATGATGAAGAAGATGAAGGCAACGTCGACATCGACAAACAAAGAACAGGTGAGTAGATTATATCTACGGGGGAAGTCGGGTGGATGGCGTATAGCACCCCCGCAGTTCGATACTTAGTATACTAGATATATACTATATATATGTATGATAGCGTTATATTCAGATATGAGTAAGTGTACTATGGATAGAATAGGGTTTAGATGTAAACTAGTATAGTTTCCTAGATGTGAACCCTAGAATAGGTTTACACCCCCCCCACACACACACATGCTTGCTTGTTATACTTATATCTTGATGATGAGGATAGTGGATGATATTTGGAGATGAGTCGATGAGATTGGGCACAGTGCCGTGAGATCGGTGATATGATGTGATTCGTATTTGGGATACGACATGAGATTTTAGCGGGCCATTGGACGTGTGTTTCACACACGCGTTTATATTTATATAGCTGGTATCGATTTGTACTAGACTTAGATCAGTACCCCAGATCGTGAGATATGATGATAAGGATACCAGATAATTGATGAGATGAAAGTGATATTGACCCATACCTAGCTTTTGGGATGCCGTACGATAATTTACCGTACGAGCTTTATATTGATGATAGATCCGCACTCATGACCCGAGGATGTCTTATGATATGGTATCGTACGCGGTACCTTTGAGGCGGGATCACCGACTATTATATTATATATATATATATATATATATATATATATATATATCGACTCAGATTTAGGTGGTTTCCATACCCCTCCTGATTGACTTGTTAGTTAAAGCTGTAGTTTTGCTAGTAGATGTTGGGCTAGGCCGATGTCATACCTATTTTAAAAACTAACGAATCGGGAATATTTTAAAGACAGGTAAAGGGATTTTACGGATATTTCAAAAGACGCATCTTTTCTTAAAAATACCGTAGCCCTTATTTTCCTAAAAACCCCGATTTGTCTTCTTTAAATGGCAAAACAGTATGACATAGATACATTGATATAGATTCTACACTGTTGTGTTTATTATTCATTTGCCGCATATTCTTATTGTTTGTATCGTATTGCATGTTAAATATGTTTATTGTTATATCAAAACCATGCTGATAGGACACTAGCACCATTATCGATGATGCATATGTTCCACATACACCTGCTTGCCGGCTCACACACTTCATCATCGATAATTACCATGTCACTACACAGTATGATTATTGCATCAGGATATGATCCCTTGCATGGCATACTTGTGTACTCACATGTTGTACACTCATACTTGTGCACATACCTATTGTACACTCATACATACTTGCACATACATAGACGATTCTGTCTTGATTTTGGAGATTTGGGAACCGCGGGATATATCTTAAAACCGTATTCATTTTAAAAGAGCGGTTTCCCTCAATATGTGTATATTGCTATTCCATGTTGCATGATATACTGATATGCTTACATTTCTTTTACATGTCGCATACATCATGCTTTTTGATTATACGCATTGAGATATGTTGTTTCCATAATATTTCTGGATTTGGGAACCGTGGGTATTTCAAAAGAGAGTATGTAATTGTTTTTAAAACCCGGTTACCCTTGATATGATATTTCAGTGCGTCCATTATGTGTTTTCTCGGTTCTGAGAGCGACATATGAAACCCGATTCGAGAAGGCGGATGAGGCCGATTGCGGGTACATGATGGACCCGGTATGGTACCCCGGGGCGAGAACGGATCGCTGTGTGGTAGACGGTGAGCTTGGCAGAGGGACTACTACCTAACGGTAGTAGTATTTTGGCTCGGCGGATATCCGGAGGATACCGACCGGAGTCGAGAGATGATATGGGCCGATCCGGACTGACGGAGCCCGTGGGCCGATCCGGACTGATGGAGCCCGATATATGAGGATTTACGTGCCGATGCTAGGCACAGGTTTCATGATGTTTTCGAGTGTCGATGCTTGACACTAAGGTTCCATGATTTTGATATGTCGCGAGCGACGCATGTTGATTTACATGCTCATACTTCCATGCATATACTTTATGATATTTACATGCATGATACTTATTGTCATTGGGTGACACGTGGACGAGATCCACACACATACAGACATTGTTCACATAGTTGGATAATATCCACACATTCATAAACTTCATGATATAGTCGACATTGATCATACCTCATATTTATGATACGTTATTACCTGAGGCACTGGCACGAGCACTTGGCACTACACTTATGTATAGATGTTACATTGCCACCTTATCATGCTTCAGACTTATTCATTGAGGTATATATATATATATATATATATGTATGTATGTATATTGATCGTATTGACCTAGGATTGTGTCATACATACGATTTCTGCTCTGTGATGTTTTCTACTCATGAGTGGGAACTCACCCCCGTTGTACCACAGTTCTTGCAGGTTTTTCCGTACAGATTCCATTGCGGCTTTTCCGGCACACTGCTTCCTTTCTGGGTGATTGCATTGGTAGGTGGGTTCACTCGCATCGTGACCACTCTTGTATTATTTTATTCAGTTGTATCTAGTAATTCCATCAACCAAACTTGTATATTGTTCAGACTTAGAAAACCAGTTGTGTATTATTTCGAACTTAGAGTCGCGCGTTGTAGTATTATGGTTTTCAGGCTGATTTGAGTTTTCCTTTAAGTTTTGATCCTCGCCCTTTGGCGTTGTATATTATATTGCTTGCGTGGTTGTGATCGTCGATTGACGAAGAGCTAGCTCCCGCTTGGGGATGCCTTTTCATTGTGCATATATATATATATATATTATTCATGTTGTACCCCGTTTGGGGCCAGTATTTACAAAGGAAACTCTGCCGAAATTTTTAGAAAAGATATTGAGGATTTAAAATGCATATTCGGCTTACCTATTTTAAAACCCTTGTTTTTAAAACATGTTTTCTACACTTCTTTAAAACTAGTTTTCCTTATTTACTCCTTAAAATGGTTTTAGATTTCTGGGCTTTTGGCTTACTTGGATTAGATGGGATCTATATACTTCATATGATTCAAGTGCTAGTCACGTGCTATTTCGGGTCGTGACAGTCATGTTGCATTTGGTTGCATGTTATCGCATTTGTGTTGTTTTATGGGTATTTTGTGTTTTGGTTTTAAAGTTTATAAGAGAAGAAAATGAGAATGGGTAGAAGGGTAAATAGTTGAGAGAGAGGGTTAGAATAAGAGAAGAGAAAGAGAGAGGGGCAGCCATAATTCCTTCCCCATTATCTCTTTGCATCTCCTCCTTCCTCAAGCTTCCCTCCACCTTCACCCCTAAAGATCATCTAAAAAGCTTCATCAAAACCCTAAACCCCTTTCATTAAAATTGATCCTCTCTTCACCCTCTACACTTTGGACCCATAAATATTTGATTTCGAAGACTTGGGACAACTAGGGTTTTTCTTGGGTTGCCCAAATGAGATATGAGTTCTCCATCTAGTTTAATTTGAAGTCTAATAACACCCCATAGTAGTTTAGAGTTAAATGGGTATTGATTAGTGATGTTAGAAAATTTCCAGTGAAGGGTTTGAGTGTTGTGTGGATTGGGTGATGCCCAGTGGCTGTTAACAAGGCTTGAGTGGTGTTTTTACTGACCTAGAACAGAGGATGAAACCCAAAACACGGACTTAGAAACCCCGACATCGGATAAATGTGTGAATTGTGAGGGTATTTTGGAATCTGCTAACACTCGGGGGCCAGGAAAATTATTTAGCGAACACAGTGACATATGCAGGCACCCAGGAAGCTACCACAGAGACCCGAGACCCTAACTCCACCCAATGGCCGCAGATTTAATCATTCTGGCCATAATTTGCGGCCAGAGTAGGGTGGATTTGGTCCATGTTGGTTCCAGGGCTTTATCTCCAGTAAATTAGACCCTCCATATGTGCAGAATTGACTAATTTGACCTAGGATAAAATCTGGGACCATTTTCTTAAGTTGCTGCCTTGTATTTCGCGATGTTTTTGAATTTAAGTTTTGGTATTTGTCATTGTATTCCGTCGTGTGACGTTTGGACGCCAATGACTAGTGTTATCGGTCGTGTTTTTCAGGCGTAAGCTATAGGTTTTGACCTATGAGCGAGACGTGTGCCGTTTTGGTTTCCGAGTTAATTTTAATACGCAATTGCGATGTGTTATGATATGTGGGTATCCTACGAGGATTTCGAGACGATGAAGAAGAGGATGGCGACATCGACATCGGCAAGCAAGAGCAAGATGAGTAGATCTATATTTACGGGGGAAGTCGGGTGGATGGTGTATAGCACCCCCGCAAGTTTTTGATGGAAACCGATTCATAGTAATTGGTTAAGGAAACCTTTAATAGAAAACTATAGATAGACTTAAAAGATAGTTAGAGAAACTATATTAGAAACTAATTGATAGTTAGAATTGATATGATACGGCTAATATGTGATGACGGGATTTGAGGATGATATTTGATGATATTGTCGTTTAGGGTACTATAGGACTAGATAATCGACGTTGATGTGTCATCCGAACCATACCTATTTCCAAACTGAAGAATCGTATGCATCTTTTAAACAGATACCTTGAGAGACGTTACGGATTTTCAAATGATATCTTTTCTTTAAAAATACCGTAGCTCCTACTTTCAAAACTACGATTCGCATCTTTCAAAAACTGATTGTATGGTTCGGGTGTGTATGTTAGATTAGATACGTATGCTTATAGTAAAGGTAGAATGTATTGTAAAATTGACCTTTGTGAGATATAAATGCGATGAAAAGAGAATACGAATTGACATGTGATATGATGATATGTTGGTATGCGGATGCGAGTCGACTGAGATGATTGATACCTTGCCGGTCCCCTGATATGAGATTGTTATGGATGTGACTTAGGACATAGGTATATAGATATTTATAGAATGTCGTGAATCATGTGTGATATGTCGTACGAGACGTTAGGTCCGTACCTCTCATTGTCGTATAGGATGATGGGATCCCAAATGTTTTAATGCCGCCGTATGATGATTTTTCCGTGCGTGATGAGTTTGACTTGATGATTGATCCATACCCTTGACTTGAGGATGTCGTACGATGGATTATACCGTACAGAATGTTGTGAGGATGGATGCCGATTGATAGATTCACCGACTCGGTCATATTAGATACGTGTACCTGTCAGCATTTGCATGTGATTTATCTTATGTTGCATTCATGTTATTCGCATTGCATTACTTATACCTGTGCTAGTACACTTACACTATTATCGATGATGCGTATGTTACACGCACACACATTGCCGGCTTACACGCTTCATCATCGATAATTGCCATGTCACTATACAGTAGGATTGCTGCATCATGATATGACTCTTTGCATAATTTACTTGTTATAGTTACCTATGCACCTTTATACGATGTTGCATTTGACTTTGGAGATATTAGGAACCGCGGGACATATTTTCAAAACTGGAATCATTTAAATGAGCGGTTTTCCCTTAATATGATACATCACTGTTCCATATTGCATGATATACGGATATACTTACATTTCTATCATATGTCGCATACATCATACTTTATGATTTTATGCATTGAGATATGCCGTTTTCATGAGATTTCTGGATTTGAGAACCGTGGTCATTTTAAAAGAAAGTATGCATTGTTTAAAAACCCGGTTTCTCTTGATATGATATTTCAATGCGTCCACCATGCGTTTTCTCGGTTCTGAGATGTGTGACATATGAAACCCGATTCGAGGAGCTGGATGAGGCCGATTGCGGGTACATGGTGGATCCGGTATGGTACCCCGGGGCAAAAAAAGGATGCTGTGTATAAAGACGGTAAGCCTGGCAGAGGGACTACTACCTACCGGTGATAGTATTTGAGCTCGGCGGATATCCGGAGGATACCGACCGGAGTCGAGAGATGATATGGGCCGATCCGGACTGACGGAGCCTGTGGGCCGATTCGGACTGACGGAGCCCGAGATATGAGGATTTACGTGTCGATGCTGAACACGGGTTTCATGATGTTTTTGGGTGTCGATGTTGAACACTTAGGTTCCATGATTTTGATGTGTCGCGAGGGACACCATTGATTTATATCCTCATACTTTCATGCACACTCTTTTATGATATTTACGTGCATACAGACATTGATTATATGGTTGGATGATGTCAGCATACTTATAGACCTTGAGTATATTGTTGACACATATGATGACCCAGTCACCCTAGATATCATAGTATTACCCTTATGATATAGTTGACCTAGGAGTCGTTGTTTATTCGATTTTCTACTTGTAGATGTTTTTCTACTCACGAGTTGGCAACTCACCCCCGTTGTGCCACAGTTTTTGCAGGTTGACCGCATGGATCCGTAGCGGCATCGCTGGCACATAGCTTCATTTGGGTGTTTTGCATTGGTAGATTGGGCATTTGTATCGTTCCCACTCTTGTATTTATATTTCATATTGTATCTAGTCAACTCCATCAATCAAAATTAGTAAATTGTATAAGTAATGAGACTTAGTGGGATTGTGGTTGCGAGACTTAGAGCGAGGGGTTTTCCGCTACTTGTGGTTTTTATGTCTTGCTTTTCTTTATCTTTGTGGTGATCTTCGCCGTTGGGCGTCGTATACTTATCTATATTGTCTTGCGTGGTTGTGATCCGCCGCTTGGCGAAGAGCTAGCTCCCGCTTAGGGATGTCTTTATCTTTATCTTGTATATGCGGTTTTGGATCAAAATATACAAAGGAGGTACTGCCCAAATTTTTAAAAGACGAAACATGTTTTTAAAATTGCATAATCCACTTGCATTTTTCATGTTCCTTTTCTATGCATTAGGAAAACTTGATTTCATTGTATCTTGATTTCACAAATTCACCTCCTTTATTTTCTTAAAAAGGTTTAGATTTCTGGGTTTCAGCTTACTTGAATTCCGTTACACCTTTAGACGTTGCGTGATTCAAGTGCTGGTCACGAGCTAATATTTCGGGTCGTGACAAAGTTGGCATCAGAGCGTTAGGTTTAACCTTGATTCGAGTCTATGTTTGACTATGCGGAGTCTAGGGCGGGTATGTATTTCGGAACGTAGGCTTGACCTCACGGGACTTAGACTTGAACGAGGGGGTATTAGACCCGAACTTTCGTTTCATAGGCTGACCCTGATTAATGGAGTAGGTAGTTTAGGTAGAGTGACGTACCGTACGTATATTCCGTGGCATATTTACGATACGATACTCCACTTAAGAAACCTTAGGATGTACATATTTTTAAGATCTATGGTTCTCTTCATACCCATGATTATACATCCATTTGAGATCTTTGATTCTATTCGTTTCCATGATCATACTCTCATTGATGTTGTTCCTTCTTATGATCATGTATCCATTCTGGATCTGTTGTTTTCTTTCTTGCCCTTGATCTGTTTTCTTGGATACTCGATTGAGGTTCCTGTCACTATGGTTTGAGTGCAGATTGACTTGCTGCTAGTGATATGGTCAGGGCGTGCTCGTCTGGTATGAGGGCTGACCATTGTGTTTTCTGGTGACATGGGAACGTCGCGATATAGTGTTATGTTGTGACCTCTTGTGGAGGCGAGTGCTTGGTTTTACACCGGATGATCGGGCCACTGTTAGAGCTGCCAGTTGTGAGAGAACTGTTGATGTACAGCATACCTCAGAGATTTTTATGTCGCCTACAGTGCAGACAGATGACCCAGCTGTTGCTGAGATGATGGGATGTCGCTTCCGGAGCTTACGAGCTGAGATCGCCGGAGCTTCCAGGCAGAAATGCGATATGTGATAGCTAGTCTACCCCGATGAGAGACAAAGGTAATTCGTCAGATTGATGCGCCGACGCAGGCCCAGTTGAGTTGAAGATCTTCAGGGCGGAGAGTCTTACTCAGATCTAGAGCAGACCGATCCAGGGATGACCGCCGATGTATCGCCTTTCCTGGAGGATTGAGGCATTGTTTAGCATGCGGACGAAGAGTATGCACATGTTGTATAGGCGAAGCTAAAAAGTTCGAACGAGTGTCAGAAACCCATTTTCCCCAAGTTTAAAGTGTTCGGAGGAACATGCAAGTGATTCTGTGGACCCTGTAGAAGAATGAAACCCTAACTCGACATGATGACCATGGAACCACTTTGAACCTTAGGGTTTGCGGCAGTTTAGCGGTGCCATCAGTGAGGCTTGGGTTTGCCCTTCTACGGCTGGTCCAGAGGTACTGTGGTATGTGCCAGATATTTTAGACTGTGCTCAGGTGTTGAGCTTTCGGGAAATTTTAGGACCTCGATGACTCGATCGAAAAGTTTGACGTCGTCCAGATATCATGTGATAAGAGATCAGCAAGCTGACCAGCTTTGGATAGAGGACCTCACCCAGATGCATTGTGAGTTGATCGAGAATGGACGAGTATAGAGTATTCCCCTGATGGTTGGGACGAGTTACCGAGGATGTGTTCGGCCAGGTACCTTCTACAGAGTGATGAAGATACCGGGTTCATGATTTCGAGTCCGTGTGAGAGACTTCGGATTGACCGTGGCCGAGAACATTTGCAGTACGCAGATGGCATGACGTGACGTCGAAGCGGACGATAATACAGACGAGTGGAACCAGAGGTTTGTGCGAGATACTGACAAGCTGTTGTTACGTCCCGTTAAGATTAGAGATCTGATGTGTGGACAGAGGCGTTGGGATACGGCCAGTTCCCGAGGAAATGTTGTGGTGGGAACGCAGATGTCCAGAAAGCGAGAAAAGATTATGTGAGAGTACCAGCCTCCGTACAGTTCGGCATAGGCGAGATCGGAAGAGACCTTGAGCAGGATTCCTTCCAGGACACTGCTGCAATAAGATTTGCACCCAGGATCAGTTGTGTCACGTGTATACCGAGGACCAGAGACCGACGCCAGTGATTTGCTGCTTTACGAGTGGTTATGATAATTGGCCGAGGGATGACCAAAGAACTGCCAAAACGGAATCGTTCCTGTTAACACACATGACCGGGCCGATGAGCCGGTGGATTGCGAGATTGGTAATCCGTAGAGAAAATGAGGACCCAGAGACAGAGGACGCCAGACCATGAGCAGGAGGCAAACGGATGTTCTTGCTCTGCCAGTTTTAGGTGCACCGGTACTTTTTCGACATTGTAGGAGGTGTACCTCAATGTCATTTGTTGCGATTTGCGTTTGTGATCCGAGTATCACGCTTATATCTCTTGGATTTGAGTTTTGAGGATTGAGTTCATGATATTGTTTTCATGCACCATGGTTGCACCTACTGGGTATTTACATTTTGCGCATAGTTATCGTACTTGATATATATTTTATACACCGTTGTGTTGATTTGCGATTTTTGCATATCTATTGCATTTGATGTCGATTTTGTACCTTCGTAGCTGTGTTTATGATTTCGTGAATTTCATACGGATGATGTGATTTTTGCACTCGGTATAGCTTATATTTGCTTGTAGTGCATTGATATGTGTTTTGTGCATGCAGTTGCACACATTTATGATTCTATACACCTTGGTACACTCTGTGTTGTTTTTATACGCATTTGAGTTATGGATTTGTATTTCGTGCACTGGATGCACTGTATTCGTATTTCGTGCACTGATGCACTGTATTTGTATTTCGTGCACTGGATGCACTGTATTTGTATTTTGTGCATTTGCTGCACCAGATTCGTATTTCGTACATTAGTTGCACTAAATTTGCATTTCTTGCATTTGTTGCACCGGACGGGTATTTGTGCATTTTTCGCACTGGATTTATACTCCGTACCTTAGTTGCACCCGATTTATATCCTTGAGCATTCGTTTTACCGGATTTGTATTTTCGTGCGTGTTTGTACTTGATGTTCATTTTTGTGCATGCTGCGGCATTAGATGTTCCTTACGAACCTGACGCACTTTGGTTGGATTGTTGTGCATATTAGGCGCTTGATTTTGGATTTTTGTGCGCATTGGATGCATTTGAGTGAGATTTTTACTCGTGCACGTCGGATGCACTTGATTTAGATTTCTTTCGTGCATAATAGATGCACCTGATTTGGATTTTCGCGCATGTTGGGCGCATGATACGAAATGTGATTTTGTGCACACCGAATGCACTCGATTTGGGATTTTTATTCGTGCACGTTAGTTGCACTGAATTGAGATTTTCGTGCATTCTAGGTGCACTTGATATTATTGTCATGCACACCCGTTGCACTGGACAGATGTGTCACGACCCAAAATATGGATGTGACCGGCACTTAGATTGTAGCATATCTAAAGATATGCACACAGTCCAAGTAAGCCGAAAACCAAGATCAAAATACCTTGTTGCGGAATTCTTTATAAAAATTTAGTTTTTAAGTAAAAATCACAATTTATGAAGTTAAATTAATTAAACAAGTATAAAGTGTTATGTTTGATTGCATCCCTAGTTGGGATCAACAATATCAACAACAAAAATAAATCTTAACCTATAGGACATCAATATGAATCTCATATATAAAGAAAGAAATCACAATGTATCGACCAAACGATCACAACTGTCAATATATATATATATATATATATAACATCTCTCAATCTAAGTCATATACAGGTCTGATGGAGATTTTCTAGAAACAAAATGCAATACCAAAAAGAAGGTTACTACATATGTAACCCACCTAGCAAAAGATATGAAAAAGCTGCAAACGTAGATCTACACCGCAGTCAACCGTCTACTCTACCCCTGCAAGGAACTGTGGCACAACGGGGGTGAGTTGCCAACTCATATAACGGTTAATAATGTAATTATGACGATCATACTAACTGAAATGTGAACAAGTATAATGTATGATTATATGTGAAATTCAATAATGTATAATGCAAATCTCATAGTACAACTGAAATCTCATCATTTATTCTTAATAAATTCATTTCCCCGTGTCCATCATCGACACAAAACTTCAATTTCTCACAGGCATTATTCCTCGAATGATCCTGAAACCAACAATACCGGTCGTTATCCTCTTAGATATACGCCGTATTTTTATTACTATCTCCGGTATCGAGTAACCTCGCTAGGCTCCCCCGTCTCAATACGGCTATCCTGTCCCTCGGTCTCGACCGGGTCCACCATGTATCCAACTGTATATCTCCCCCACTCAGTATGGATAACGTAAAATCCGTGACCGTATATCTCCCCCACTCGGTCCGGAATAAACCAAAACAGAAAACATCTCATGGTGGACATGACACATCAATCATGAAAACACTGGATTTATGTAATAGTATTCAAAACTCAAAACCAGAAATCCTCAATACTACAATTGCCTCTTGCATAAACAGGAAATACACATATAGTAACATGATATAAATGATGCAATTTACTACTATTATTGATATGTGAGATACGATATAAATTCATTTTAACAAGTATTATGCTTTAGTGTAAAGTGACATAGCAATATCGACGAGGTGTGTGTAACATATAAGACGTGCACATGTCATGACTCGTCGATAATTGTGAAGTGTTCTAACAACTAAGCAATTTATATGTGTAAATGATGAATGCATATTATCAATTTGGCATAACAATATAAAGCATTTAAGTTAAATAAAACTACGGGCGAAACACGCCATCTTTACAAAATTCCTCGGTAGATATTTAGTCTACTCACCGGAAATGTCGAATCTATTCAGGAATTGCTAATCCCTTCCCTTTTCTTGCCGCCTCCGAAATTCCCGTATTCGAATCTACATTCACAATTTAACGTATATAAGAAAACGGCTATTCCGATATGACGGAAATGAAAAACACCCGTTCCCACATACTAGTTATATACTATACGATTATATCGAGTTATTAAACACTTAATCTTACTGGATTTTAACTTTAACCTGCATCGCTACAGAATTTAAATCGCGACGTATTTTAACCATGTCGTATTTGGTGTTTTAAGATATCATTTCCGATATACGGTTCCAGATTCCATTTACAGTAAAAATAATTTACTTAAACAACACCAAAATAGCCAAAATTGTATACTGAAAACTACCGAACAGAACAAACCCACTTAGCTTCCTACCCGGCCGGCGACACCGGAATTCCTTTCATGGCCGCCGGCCTGAAACCAGTCCCCTGGTGTCGTGGTCCTATGGTTTATTCTAGTTGTTACCTACATCATTTTAACTCTGTTTAGTTAAGTTAATTATCTTCCAGATCAAAGCAGATTTTAACAGAGCTTAAATTTAACTAAAATACGATATTATGTGACTTGTTCAATTTAATCTAACAAATCTACAGAACCAAATTTATCTACTATGTGTTGCGCCACGGCAGCGCCCCGGCCTCTTACTCGAGGCCAAAAAGCGGAATCAAAATTTTTCCTTACTTGGAAACCGGCGCTACCGCGGACAATTACCCGGATCGTTTACCATTAACCTAATGCTAGAAATCAAGAGATAGGGAAGAGATGTATACCGAGTGATCCGAGTCCTCCGGTCTTCTCTTCATCGTCCCGATCTCCCGCGGAAAGTCTTGCCTCGACATCGTCGCCTCCTCGCCGGAAAGGGCACCACATCGCCTTCGTCTTTTACGGGCTCCCGCCTCAATACCGAGGCAACTCGAGCATGAAGCCGGCAACTCGACATGCTCAAGATTTGCTGTAGGAAGTGTAGAGTCAATGTCTCATTGGGGTATAGGAGTTGCCTTTGATGGAGGAATCAAGAATGAGTGAACTTGGGAATTATTTTGGTGGCAAACTAAAAATGAGATGGATGCTTAATTTCTTGCCACACCAAAATGAAAATTCCCCTCTCCCATGACCATGAAGTGGCCGGCCATTCCCTAAAAGAAATGGTGGTGGGGGTGAGAACAAAAGCAAGAGGGAGGTGATGGTAGGATGAAGGAAGTGGTGACCACATCAAGAGACAAGAAAACAAACAACCATGCTCCTTCTCACATCAAACCCATGCCCACTCAAATCACATTAATGCAAGCATGGAGCAAAAGATATGAAAGGTGTCATAATCAATATATATGCAAGAAAACCCCTCCACAAATGTAATTTGCAAAACTGCAAATTACCCCCTCCATCGGAAAAGTCCGGCCGGGAAAGAACAAAGGAAAACCGGCCGGAACGGAATGCAAACTGGCAACTCCAGAAAACTGGTCCCGTAATAAATTACAGGAAAACCCCGATACTGTGCATACACACCCGCATCTGTATTCCGTCCGGATACAAATGCAAAGAGACAAAATCTACACTGTACTAGACTAGGACCGGCTTAAGCCAAAGCCGGCTAGTAAAATCCGTTCGATCCTGATCCGTGCAATACCGCACGTATCTGATCGAACCCTGCCATATAACTATACGGCGACTAGTACAAACTGTCTGATCCTGATCCGTGCAATACCGCACGTATCTGATCGGACCCTGCCATATCTCCATACGGCCTCTACAGCGTTTCGCCCGAAAGCTTGAGTAACTGTAAGTGTGGTGGGCTCTAAAGACTCGTCAATACAATGGCTGTGGATTTAACCACTAGCACGTCAGAGGTATAAGCCAATACGTAACGGGCCACCAGCTATTGACCAAAAGGGACGTCGATGAGGAAGCTCACCCCGACGCCCAACTGAGCCTGTCAGTGACAATATCCGTACAGTCCGGTCCGTTCGTCTATGAGTATCGCATGGCGGGCCTAGGGGGTTGGTAAAAGTCAGACCCCCAAAAGCGGTACAAGTCGTGTCGGAGTGTAGCCCAGAACGCCCTGAGATACTACTGGAATACCTACCAGTAAATCTCCTGCCTCGGCCGAGGGCTTTGCGTAATGGCTCTCCTAGACACAGCGCGACCTCACCCCCAATACCGGGAGAGACGAACCCCTGAAGATCCGCTCACTGCCTCCATGTGGCTCGGGACTGTACCCAACTAAAACCTGTTTGCACGACTCCTTTGAGCCGTGGTAGGGTAGTAATCAAAGCACAGTGGGAACTCACACGAGACAAATGACGATCCTCAGGTCGATGAACTAACCTGTACACATGTCACCTGGGAACTGCTATCTGACGTCAGGTATAAGCCCAACTAGCAGGTTCCCGGCGAGTCCTGTCCGGTGTACTCATAACCCAATGAGCACCTGTATACATCTTAGGTGAACCAACTGACACCAGTGGCTTGTGAGACCGGCTACCGCCCCTCGTCGGGGTCTCGACTGTATACACTAGTCTACTAATAGAGTATCGATGCCCAGTCTCGAAACTCCCACGACTAGGGACCTTTTAAGGATGTGCTTATAGACCCCAGCTCCCACGTATATGATCGCCATCATACTGCTGGTCGTCAAGCAAGAATCCTAGGGGCTCTATCAACGTGTAATAGCGACATGTCAGGTCACCTAAAGCAGTACACGATGATAAAGATAAACCAGATAGCATACTATTATCTCGAGTAAGACTGTCCTACCGGGATAGGTCCTCCCTCAATCATTGCAATCACGTGCCTGTGATCCAATAATTGACTCTGAGGGCACTATCTCCAACAATCTCCCACTTGCACTCAAGGCTAATTATTGCGATGTCGCATACTCACAGCCCGTGTGATACCGAACACCCAACTCCTCTACTAGTCAGTCGCACAAAGCCTGTTTGCGAAACTATTGCGTTCGAGGAAAAGCCTCAGTGAGTGGATCCGCTGTGATGTTTCTTTCTATGTCTCTCTATATCTCAAGTTCGCGGAGAAAGCCATCTCCCGAAATGAGCAATACCTGTCTTAGAATGTCTGGATGTCTGATGGGACCTAGCTCATAAATGAACTCCAAATCCAAACTTCTTAGACTGTATCGTCAACTGAACTTAATCAGTATCCTGCGCCATGCCACCCTCAGTATTGCCTTGGACCACCTGTCCAAAATACAGTCCCTCATCAGAGGGAGAACTATAACTCTGACAACCTCCTTGTCGTCCATGTCACCTTGGAAGCCTGGAATGATAACTGTCTCCCAAATGAGGCTGTCGTTATCATATCCCTAGAACATCCACTTATGTTCTAAAACTGCTTCCGACTGTTCCTCCAGGATTGGATCAATATCAACTTATTGCATCTAGTGCAAGAACAACATCTGGTATGGTACTTGACATCTCATGATTGACTCAATTGCCTAAGCAAGTGATCTGCCAATCATGAGTTTCCCTCTCCCCTTTAGTCTATAAGACACCTTTAGAGAGGGTGACTCCATCAACTGCAGGTGCACTACCGTGTCAGGAGTCGTCCATTCCAAATACTCATAGAATGCTGTCAAGGTACCCAGATTGGGAAACCACCCAAATCTAGATCTAAAACCATAGGTCTAGTAACCAGTATGTCTGATATAATATCCAAGTCCCATGTGGAGAAAACACTGTGTGACGACCAAAGTATAACCGATCATAGTATAGGAATATCACTTCCTACTACCTTCTCAACAGATCCATCCCCTATTCTGATGACGTCAAACCCATGACTGTCACATCAGAAACAGATGATCTAACTCCGCTATTTCTGCTTTAGTCTATAAATAGACATAAGCATGAAGTCCACCAATGCTTCCGCTGCTCCCACTGACTACGACAACCCTCTGCCAGAGTCATATAGACGTGCACTTCTAAAGCTAGTTTAGAACGACGCTATACTCATCCTCCTGCCGGGTCTCGCAGCCTGGAACAACAACAATGGCAAGTGTGGGTAAACAAGAACTTCCCTGTCACCGTCCTTGAGGCTACCGGAGTACCTCTCGGGTGCCTGAAGTTACCCACCGTATCTGCGGAGTGGCCAATGGAATGTCAGACCAGATTGAATCTTTAGGTTCCTTATCAAATCTTCAGTAATCGTCTGCGGTTCTGGAATCACTTCCAGTTCTACCATACTCCCACTACTGTTTTTCTGAAAAATCCATTTCTTTTAAAAATGTGGCGAGTCAAGAACAATATTTCTATTGATCTGCCAGATGGTAGAAAATCAACCATCGTCATAGCCTGGGTCAACCCACAAACAACCATTACAGAAACGTGCCTTGAGTTGTCCAGTGTCTGGTTTTAAGCATAAGCCGGACAACTCCCCGTACCTTAACAATGTCAAGATATGAACTGTTCTATATCCAATATAGAAACAGAGGCACTGATTTAATTGAACCAGATTCAAATCATGCAGCTATCTCCAGTGCATGTCAACTAAATGGAAGGAGGCCGATCAGCGTTACTCAACTTAGGAATGCTTCCAATTATGAGTAACCTGAAAGAGAAGCAATTTCTCTTTATCATTACTATCAACTGAATACCATACACAAGTATCTACATCTTCGATCACTTTGAAGAATCCCGATACTTGCTACACCTGGTTCTCTACTCTATTCAAATACCTATAACTCCTCAAAACTTAGACCCTGTGTTTCCACGAAGCACATGTCTAAGAACTAGAGAAGTTAAAAGTAAACAGAATATAGTATGAGGACCAAGCCCTCTGTCCTAATGGACACTGGACAACATACAATACTCTGTATAAGTCCGCTGAGTCTAACAACTCTTTCACTGTGTGTCGTAGGTTGAAAACTGTACTTATGGTTAAGAAGAATTACACCGCTGTTTAATGCTCCTTACCTAACCATCCACTGATATAGGTAAATGTCATCGACATAATATCAAAAGGTACATCTCACTCTATGAAAATAGACGTACAGATATATCGATTTGAAATTGGTGCACAACAGCGGATATTCAAAACCAAATATTTGCCGACCGGCAAACAACCCAGGTGACTTCCTCAAATATCACCGATTACAACGAATCCCGATATAATGAGGATGATCACCCAATTCCCAATAACTTACTCCCACTCATCATCTGTAAAACCATACAGGTGTGAGAATCATACCTGGTAAATACATACCCTAGAGTAAGTGTCTAATCGGGAAATCAGTTTTCTTTTAACATTACACAGTAAAACTGAAACATTGAAATGTTTCTGTGGGGTATTCTGGTATTCCTAGTAATGCCTCTACCATTATCCAGATTCACAACTATAACCGTATAATTCTTTGCCACCTGTCCAAATCCCTTTATATGTCTTTAGTCATTACCGTTTGCACACCCCTTTAGGCCAATTGGTTTTCTTCCTTCCCTACCGTTCGGCACCAGCCTATGGTTTGGAAGAAGACTATCCAATAAGCATAAAGGGTGTACTGTCCTAATCCTAGGAGCACTCGCAATGCGAGAGAAGGTGAAGATAAAAGACACCTGAATGTACTTTATTCCTATTTCTCCTGAACCAGAATCCATCCCCGAACTGGAACAAGTTCCTTTCGAGTTCGTATATAACCATACGATGGAATATCCAATAAACTGTGGATCTTCGTAGTGATACGGAGTGTCCTGGAGAAATACAAAGGTGATTTAGGATTGGCGAAGAAATACTTGGTTTGGTCGTGAATATCAGTCGCAATTTACTTTGCCCTCCTACTAATCCCTTTATTTGTCTGAACTTAATACCTTCTGCACACCGTTTAGGTTAACTGGTTTTCTTCATTCCCTACCGGTCGGCACCAGCCTATGGTTTGGAAGAAGACTATCCAATTTGCGTAATAGGTGTACTACTCCTAAACCAAGGAGTACTCGCAATGAGAGAAGGTGAAAAGAAAAGACAACTGAATAATCCTATCCGTTTTCTCCAGAACCAGAAACCATCCTCGAAGTCCTTCGAGTTCGTATCTAACCATACGATGGTTTTGTCCAATGGAAGTGGACGTTCGTAGTAATACGGGGTGTCCTGGAGAAAAGGGTAAAAGTAGGAGTGGCAATGAGGTCTGCAACTCTGACAATCCAAAAGCCAGTGTTAAAAAAGGTTCGGTCAACTTGGTCACTGAGTCATAGTCCAGGGTCGGGTCAATGGTCGCTGCCAAAGAGAGAGAGAGAGAAAAGAAACACTCAGTGTGCACTCTAACCTAGATCAGAATGGTTATCACTTTGTCTAATCTGGAAACCTCCCACTGTACCTCAAATTCTCCTCCAAACCTTAAAGAAGAATTAGTCGGGATCACCCGAGGAGTAAACTAACTCATCAGTGGAAATCGGGATCCAACTATCATCGCATGATAACTTGACGGAATCCACTCAAGTCACCACACTCCAGAAGGTATGCGCATGCCTGGTAAGTTTCAGTTCTTTTGAAACTCCCGATGTGATTTTTACCCCTAGGACCCAAGTGACCTTGACTGAGCCAACATATCAAAGGATCCTAGTCAAGTTCAACCCGTCATTATCTTGATTGCATTAGACCCACCCGCACGAGTCCTTGACTGAGCCAAAATGACCGTACGACTGTCCTAACCAATCACATATCCATGCAACAGAAAAGCACTACATAGCTACCGAACACTACGCCTCGGCTGAGCACGACATACGCAGCACGAATACTAAGTAATACTAATCTGAAATGACGGAGGGCTACGACTGGTTTTTGGCGAAAAACCTTTAACGTAATGAACTTGATATCGTTGAAGGAACTGCATAACTTTTTAGAAAATATAGTGACGAAAACCTTTACTAAAGAGGTCACTCCCGGTGAAGGGATCTCGGCTCTTTCCCCGTAGAATGAGGTGCAGGATATTCCAACTGAATACCACGATGCAAAGCAAAAGTAATCGGCTATAGTGAAGTTAATGCCCTGACGCAAACTTCTGTCCAAGGGGTCACTCCCGGTGAAGGGATCTCGGCCCTTGCCTCGTCGACTGAGGAGCAGGATATTCCAAATGAATACCACTATGCAAAACAAAAGAGAACGTCCTTGCAATAACAGCTTTTTGAAAAAGTGTTCCAACAACATCAGATTAGGTTTGTTTATCTTGCATTGATCCGAATCAATGCAGTCCCATCAATTGATCACACCACAAAAAACGAAAATATACTGACGTACGTATATGCCATCCGCATTCGCCACTGGGTCCCGTCATCACCCGTTAGGTTAGCTAACTAACGGCAGAGCGGGGACTGGACTAGCGCGGATGTAAAACATATACAACATCTACTAATATATATAACAATATATAGTATTTCGCTCAAGGCGTGAATAAAATGCAACATCACAGAAATGTACAGCATCACAGAACAATACAGATATCTGGAAGCCCCGGGTTTCACAGAGCCGCTGCTGAAACCCGACGTTCCCCTGGTCGTGTGGATAGCCTGTGCAATGAAATCCTAGACCCCTATAGGCGCGGCAAGTCACCCGCCAAAACCTGAAGCGAGGCAGCCCCCTTCAGTACCGTGAATGGACCACCCAGCACTTCACGGAATCCGGTAACTTGGGCACCCCTCCTGGGTCAACCTGTACCCCCTACGAGTGCGGCGAATAGCCCGCCAATCCTGGACTGAAGCCCCCTCCGTCTCAATGCCCTGAGATGCGGGCCCGTTGCCCTCCAGAACCCGGCTATCCGTGCACCCCACCGCGGGGCAACCCTAGTACAGAAAGTAAAATATACATACACCGGGTACATCGACCGCAACCAGGTCGTGCCCCAAAAGAATAATACAAACAGGCACTGACGGCAGTCCACATGTCGGACGCTCACCCCGCAATAACAAATGTACATAATACAACAAAGCTGTACTAGCATTGCATCCAGGCTATCCCCCACGACCGATCCGCAACATCACAGCATAAACATAGAACATCAACGTGAAAGTCACGTTCGCAAATCCGTCTAACCGGGCTATAGCAGTTAGACCGGATTTACCGATCGAGTGACATTCACGGTCGCAGATATAATGTAAATACTGTGAAATAATGTGTTTAAAATTTTCCGATTGACCAAAAAATTAACAAGTGGGCCCCAAACAATACTGTAGCACTCACAGAAAAATTAGCCCAATTTTAATATTCCAAAACCCCCAAAATAAGTCCAGAAGCCCACTAGAAAAATACGGCCCATTGATCCATATAAACTGCGGCGGAACCGCGGCCCAAAGGGGGTATTGGCCGCGGTTCCGCGCTCCTCTTGAAAGTTCAATGGCTCGTATTTTCCCAGATGTCTTAGAACTCCCTGCACATCATTCTGAGACCACCTGAAAAATTTTTAGACACCAAAAAATTTCAACAGAAACTGATGCGTGAGAAAATGCGGATTTTGGAATTTTGGTCGATCGGATAAGTAAAACACATTAGAACAAGCTAGGCTAGGTTAATGGCGTGGCTCTGATACCATGTTGCGCCACGACAGCGCCCCGGCCTCTTACTCGAGGCCAAAAAGCGGAATCAAAATTTTTCCTTACTTGGAAACCGGCGCTACCGCGGACAATTACCCGGATCGTTTACCATTAACCTAATGCTAGCAATCAAGAGATAGGGAAGAGATGTATACCGAGTGATCCGAGTCCTCCGGTCTTCTCTTCATCGTCCCGATCTCCCGCGGAAAGTCTTGCCTCGACATCGTCGCCTCCTCGCCGGAAAGGGCACCACATCGCCTTCGTCTTTTACGGGCTCCCGCCTCAATACCGAGGCAACTCGAGCATGAAGCCGGCAACTCGACATGCTCAAGATTTGCTGTAGGAAGTGTAGAGTCAATGTCTCATTGGGGTATAGGAGTTGCCTTTGATGGAGGAATCAAGAATGAGTGAACTTGGGAATTATTTTGGTGGCAAACTAAAAATGAGATGGATGCTTAATTTCTTGCCACACCAAAATGAAAATTCCCCTCTCCCATGACCATGAAGTGGCCGGCCATTCCCTAAAAGAAATGGTGGTGGGGGTGAGAACAAAAGCAAGAGGGAGGTGATGGTAGGATGAAGGAAGTGGTGACCACATCAAGAGACAAGAAAACAAACAACCATGCTCCTTCTCACATCAAACCCATGCCCACTCAAATCACATTAATGCAAGCATGGAGCAAAAGATATGAAAGGTGTCATAATCAATATATATGCAAGAAAACCCCTCCACAAATGTAATTTGCAAAACTGCAAATTACCCCCTCCATCGGAAAAGTCCGGCCGGGAAAGAACAAAGGAAAACCGGCCGGAACGGAATGCAAACTGGCAACTCCAGAAAACTGGTCCCGTAATAAATTACAGGAAAACCCCGATACTGTGCATACACACCCGCATCTGTATTCCGTCCGGATATAAATGCAAAGAGACAAAATCTACACTGTACTAGACTAGGACCGGCTTAAGCCAAAGCCGGCTAGTAAAATCCGTTCGATCCTGATCCGTGCAATACCGCACGTATCTGATCGAACCCTGCCATATAACTATACGGCGACTAGTACAAACTGTCTGATCCTGATCCGTGCAATACCGCACGTATCTGATCGGACCCTGCCATATCTCCATACGGCCTCTACAGCGTTTCGCCCGAAAGCTTGAGTAACTGTAAGTGTGGTGGGCTCTAAAGACTCGTCAATACAATGGCTGTGGATTTAACCACTAGCACGTCAGAGGTATAAGCCAATACGTAACGGGCCACCAACTATTGACCAAAAGGGACGTCGATGAGGAAGCTCACCCCGACGCCCAACTGAGCCTGTCAGTGACAATATCCGTACAGTCCGGTCCGTTCGTCTATGAGTATCGCATGGCGGGCCTAGGGGGTTGGTAAAAGTCAGACCCCCAAAAGCGGTACAAGTCGTGTCGGAGTGTAGCCCAGAATGCCCTGAGATACTACTGGAATACCTACCAGAAAATCTCCTGCCTCGACCGAGGGCTTTGCGTAATGGCTCTCCTAGACACAGCGCGACCTCACCCCCAATACCGGGAGAGACGAACCCCTGAAGATCCGCTCACTGCCTCCATGTGGCTCGGGACTGTACCCAACTAAAACCTGTTTGCACGACTCCTTTGAGCCGTGGTAGGGTAGTAATCAAAGCACAGTGGGAACTCACACGAGACAAATGACGATCCTCAGGTCGATGAACTAACCTGTACACATGTCACCTGGGAACTGCTATCTGACGTCAGGTATAAGCCCAACTAGCAGGTTCCCGGCGAGTCTTGTCCGGTGTACTCATAACCCAATGAGCACCTGTATACATCTTAGGTGAACCAACTGACACCAGTGGCTTGTGAGACCGGCCACCGCCCCTCGTCGGGGTCTCGACTGTATACACTAGTCTACTAATGGAGTATCGATGCCCAGTCTCGAAACTCCCACGACTAGGGACCTTTTAAGGATGTGCTTATAGACCCCAGCTCCCACGTATATGATCGCCATCATACTGCTGGTCGTCAAGCAAGAATCCTAGGGGCTCTATCAACGTGTAATAGCGACATGTCAGGTCACCTAAAGCAGTACACGATGATAAAGATAAACCAGATAGCATACTATTATCTCGAGTAAGACTGTCCTACCGGGATAGGTCCTCCCTCAATCATTGCAATCACGTGCCTGTGATCCAATAATTGACTCTGAGGGCACTATCTCCAACACTATGATTAAGGATTTTACCCTCCAATTAGCTGTAGGAATAACCCCTCCAAGATACTAAGTCCCTCCTAGCTTGATGGTGATGAAAAACCAAGACTAAAGCTTCCTTCTTCTTCTTCTTTCTCTTGTTCTCTCTTCTCTCTTTTAAAATTTTCTTTTTCTTTTATTCTTTTGAATTTTAATCTGAGCTTGTGAACTGAATGGGTGCTATATATATGAGAGGAGGAAGGGATAAGGTGAAGGAGGAGGTGTCAAGGGTTAAAGGGTGCTTAATTCATGCAAGGAGGAGGTGTGAGATGAGTGTGTGCATGCAGGCATGAGGCGTTTTTGCATTATCTTCATAATTTTTTTTTAATTTGTAATAAAATTATGAACTAAATTGTTTTATATCCACTTTCATTTATATCCACAACAATTTTTTATTTGTATAAAAACTTAACTTTACTTATACACCCTTCATAACTTAACTTATTATAAAACACACATTTTGTTAAAATGAAGCTAAATTTGTCACTAAAAGCCTTATAACTTATTTATTTTGCATACAAAAATTTTAATTTAAATTGTATTACATAAAATTTATGAAGATTGACTTATTTGATTTTAATAGTTTTGTGATTTATCATATTATTCTTCAATTAATTAATTTTATTTATTTTTTTAAATTTTCAAAATGCTACAATATTCCCCCCTTAAGAAAATTCGGTCCCCGAATTTAAAATAATTACTAGACATACCTTTGAAAAGATGTGGAAATTTCTTCCGCATCGTATCCTTGGTCTCCCAAGTAATCTCCTCGCGATTCTTTCCTTGCCAGAGAACCTTTACAGATGGAAGTACCCTCGATCGTAGTTTCTTTGCCTGCCTGTCAAGAATAGCAACTGGCTGCACAGTGTAGGATAAATCCGGCTCAAGCTGTAAGTCTGATGCTGGATCGCGTGAGATGGATCGTGAAGATACCTGCGAAGCATCGAAACGTGGAACACCGGATGCACGTCGGGAAAACTCGGTGGAAGTGCTAACCGATAAGCTACAGGACCCACTCTCTCCAGAATTTCGTAAGGTCCAACATATCTAGGGCTGAGCTTCTCTTTCTTCCCGAAACGCATCACGCTTTTCATTGGAGATACCCGAAGGAACACATGATCTCCCACGCCAAACTCGAGTCTACGACGTCGTCGATCTGCATATGATTTCTGTCTGCATTGGGCCGCCTTCATTCTGTCACGTATCAACTGAATCTTCTCTGTAGTCTCCTGTACTATCTGCGGTCCCAATATGCAACTCTCGCTAAGTTCCGTCCAGCAAACGGGCGATCGACATTTCCTCCCATACAAAGCTTCAAAGGGTACCATCTGGATCGTCTCCTGAAAACTGTTGTTGTATGAGAATTCTACCAAAGGTAGGTGACGATCCCAACTACCACCAAAATCAAGGCTACAAGCCCGAAGCACATCCTCTAGTATCTGAATGGTCCGCTCCGACCACCATCTGTCTGTGGGTGGAAAGCTGTACTAAAACTCAGCCGTGTACTAAGAGCGTCTTGAAGTTTCTGCCATAGCCTGCTAGTAAACTGGGTACCTTGATCTGATACTATGCATATCGGAACCCCATGTAGACGTACAATCTCATCGATATAAACCTGTGCATACTGAGCAAATCCATACGCCGTCTTCACTGGAAGAAAATGAGCGGCCTTTGTCAATCTATCTACAATCACTCAAATGGAATCATACCCTCTGCTAGTCCTAGGTAGACCCACCACAAAATCCATGGAAATCTGTTCCCATTTCCACTCTGGAATGGGTAAGGGCTGCAACTCTCCGGCTGGCCTCTGGTATTCTGCTTTGACTTGCTGACAAGTCAAGCATCTTGAAACATAATCCGTAACATCCTTCTTCATTCCTTCCCACCAGTAAACATCTTTCAAATCATGATACATCTTGGTGGAACCAGGATGAATACTGTATGCTGACCTGTGAGCTTCCTCTAAAATCTCACGCCTCAATCCATCGGAATCTGGTACACAGAGACGAGTACTAAAACGTAATACTCCATGATCATCAATCACAAACTCTGTCTCCCTTCCCTGCCTAACCTGATCCATAATCTCCATCATAGGAGTATCTGTAGGCTGCGCCTCTCGAATGCGATCCACTAACTGAGGTCTGGTGCGAACATGTGCTAGCTGGCCTCCTGCCGATGTCAACTCAAACTGTATACGACTATCACATAAGATCTGCCAGTCTGTAGAAGACCGTCTCTGCAAAATGCTCAAATGAGATAAGCCACCTCTAGGTCTCCGACTCAAGGCATCTGCTACCACATTTGCCTTGCCTGGATGGTACAAGATCTCACAATCGTAATCTTTCACCAGTTCCATCCATCTATGCTGCCTTAGGTTCAGATCTCTCTGCTGAAAAATATACTTTAAGCTCTTATGATCTGTGAAGATTTGACATGATTCTCCATACAAGTAATGTCTCCAAATCTTCAATGCGAAAACCACAGCAGCCATCTCTAGATCATGAGTGGGGTAGTTTTGTTCATGCCTCTTCAACTGTCGAGAAGCATAAGCTATAACTCTGCTGTGTTGCATCAACACACAACCTAAACCCACTCTAGAAGCATCATAATACACAACAAAACCTCCTGAACCGGAAGGTAAAAATAATACAGGTGCAGTCGTCAAGCGCGTCTTCAACTGCTGGAAACTCTGCTCACATGCATCTGTCCACTGAAATAGAACCTCCTTCCTAGTCAATCCGGTCAAAGGTGCCTCTATTCGTGAGAAATCCTGTACGAAGCGTCTGTAATAACCTGCCAGACCTAAGAAACTCCGAACCTCCGTAACTGACACAGGTCTGGGCCAGTACTGTACCGCTTCAATCTTCTTTGGGTCCATACATATACCTTCTCTCGTAACTATGTGACCCAAGAATTCCACACTATTGAGCCAAAAAGCACACTTAGAGAATTTTGCAAACAGCTGATGCTCCTTCAAGGTCTGCAACGTAGTACGCAAATGCTGCTCGTGCTCCGTCTGACTCCGAGAATAGACAAGAATATCATCTATGAATATTATAATAAACCGATCAATAAATGGTCTAAAGATACGGTTCATCATATCCATAAAAGCTGCTGGAGCGTTGGTGAGTCCGAACGATATCACCAGAAATTCATAGTACCCATATCTCGTACGAAATGCCGTCTTCGGAATATCGTCCTTCCGAACCCTCAACTGGTGATACCCCGACCTCAAATCAATCTTTGAGAAAAACCCAGCTCCTTACAACTGATCGAACAAGTCATCTATACGTGGTAGTGGATACCTGTTTCATACAGTGACGCAATTTAGTTGTCAGTAGTCGATGCACATTCTCATACTACCGTCTTTCTTCTTTACAAATAAGACAGGAGCTCCCCACGGTGATACACTGGGACGAACAAGCCCTCTATCTAACAACTCTTGCAACTGGCTTTTGAGTTCTTTCAATTCCGTCGGTGCCATAAAATAGGGTGGTATAGAAATAGGCCCCGCACCCGGAATCAAGTCAATGCAAAATTCAATGTCACGATCGGGTGGCAATCCTGGTAACTCAGCAGGAAATACCTCAGGAAATTCTCATGCGATCGGAATCTGGTCCAATGGAACCTCAGCTACCCCTAAGTCTTGAACGAATGCTAAGAACCCATGACAACCCTTCTTCAAAAGTCGCCCCGCACAAAGAGCAGAAATCATGTTGGCAGGAGTTGATTTACAATCCCCCTGCACAACAAACACCGGTTCACCTGGAAAACAAAATCTAACCGCCTTTCCCCGACAATCTACATAGGTATGACAAGCGGCTAACTAATCCATACCAAGAAGTATATCAAAATCTAACATATCCAGGATGATCAGATCAACTAGCGAATCTCTATCACCAATACGCACAGAACACGATCTGAATACGTGCCGAGCTATAAAAGAATCTCCCACCGGGGTAATCACTACTAAGGGTAACTCTAACAATGACGACTCTTTCCCTAAAGAAAGTGCAAATCGTGAAGATACAAAAGAATGTGTAGAACCGGGATCAAATAAAACATGTGCCTCTAACGAGCATACTGTAAGAGTACCTGTCACGACTGCATTTGATGCCTAGGCATCCTGTGGAGTCAATGCAAATACTCGTGCCTGGCTCCTGCCCGCATCCTATCATCCTCTACCTCTATCTCCTCGACCTCTCTGATCACGTCCTGCAAAGCCCCGACCTCGTGGTGCAACTGCCTGGCATGTAGCGCCAACTGAGGGAGGAAGTAAAGCCATCGGCATAGGAGGTGGAAGGGGTAAAGCAGTCTGTGGAACAACGGTCCCTCCCTGAGATCTACAATCCCGTGCAAAGTGTCCGGGAAGTCCACAACTAAAACATGTAGATGGTGGTCTCTGATCATCGGGATAAGAACTGAACATCTGGCCCTGTGTCCAACCTCGTCCGATACTGCGGCCTGGAGTATATCTGCCTCTACCTCTGCCAAACTGTTTAGCAATCGGCACGATCGGTCTACTCCTCTTTGGCTCCGGAACAATTACTGACTCGCTCAAACGCTCCTCTACTCGAATTGCTGCATCCATGGCCTGTGCATACGTATCAAAATGCTGGGAGCCTATAGCCAGATACAACTGCGTGTCCAAACTCCTTAGGAACCTCTTCACCCGAAGCTCCTCCGTAGGTACTAAGTATGGGGCATAGCGCGACAACTGGGTGAATCGTAAGTCATAATCTGCTACCGACATACTTGCCGATTTCCGCAACGCTTCAAAACTGCTAGCTCTAGCATCCCTCACACTCTGGGGAAGAAATCTAGCAAGAAAGACCGTGGAAAAACTCAATCCACGACATCGGAGGAAGACTCATAGGTCGCCCTCTCTCCATCAACTCACACCATTCCTGTGCAAGTCCCTCCAAACGAAAGCTAGTCAGCTCAACTGACCTCGCATCAGAACATCGTAATGATCTGCCAATCCTTGCCATCTTATCAAGAAAAGACTGAGGATCTTCCGCCACATCGGTCCCTGTAAACACCGGAGGTCTCAATCTCATAAACTCTGCTAGTGATACCTCCATCACCCTCGTATCAACTAGTGCCACCGTCTGTGTAGGCTGTACCTCGGACTCTGCTGCGGTCGGTGCTGGATCCGGTCTCAGTACTCGAGTGGCCTCAGCTAACTGCCCTACCACTCGCTGTAATCCCAACATACCCTCCTCAATCCTAGTCATATGATCTGGAGGAGGAGGGTCAATATGCTCATGCACCTCCGGAACGTCCGGTGTACCAGTCATCGTCACAGGCGGACTCGCCCTAGCTGCATCTCTGGCTGCGGCTCGCCTACCCCACGTAGCCATAGCAACTGGAAAAGGAAACGAGAGTTGATAAGGCATAGGAATAGGAACAATCAATAATGGAGAATCAACGGAAAAATAGATCAAGATATACCTCCTAAGGTTGTAGGGTTGCTAGGCACGCGCACAAGGGTCTATGAGGCATCAACCATGCCCGATTAAAATTTTAGCCATGCCGAACAACTCTAATACGGATCTTTAAACTAGGGTTTAGGCGAAAACTTGCATGTTAACAACTTTAACACTAAGTGAAAGAGATTACAACCTTTGTAGATCCGGTCCTTCACTTCAATAGCTCCGTGTAGATGTTCCCTTCGCTGCGATCGTGAACTTCGGACTCTAGACAAGCTCTCTAAGAAGAACGAACGTGCTTGCTTCGTTGACTTCGAGGCCGAAGATGATCTACGTCGGGGAGACACAAACTCAAGCTATTCCTTCACTAGGTCATGAACTTTGTGAAGAGAACACACTCTACTACATGGCAAGTGGTAGAGGATGAAGAAGTAGGAAGTGGGCTCACTTTAGAATTGATTTTCTCACACTTTTTCTCATGGCACCATTAAAGCTAGCAAGCTTTTCATGGAGCTTGATGAAGAAGAAGAAGAAGAAGAAGGAATAAAAATTCATCATATGAATTATTATCCTCCATTATTTAACCATGGGTGAGTTAAGCTATCATGCTTAACTCATGTAGAGAATTGACCAAGGGTTTAGGTTAAGGGTTAGGTTAAAGAATATCAAGACAAATGACAAAAGAGTGGACTTTGTCAAAGTTTCTCCAAGCTTCTTCAAGCTTGATTACTTTGACCAAGTTCAACCCTTTTGTTAAAATGTTATGATAAAAGAATAACCCTAATCTTAAAACTAATCTTGGTACAAGTCTCATACACCCATCTTTGATGTATCATCAAGTATGATACAAACATGTACACTTGCATATATCACATATAAACAATGTGCACAATCTTGTGAGAAAATAAATCTTAAGTGATCTAATACTAGTTAATGTAATGTAATATATCAAATATATAATTATACATTAAATTATTAAATCAATTCTTGATTTAATAATCCGGCTATAACCGACTAATATCAAAAGTAACAACTTATCAAATCAACACTTGATCCGATAACCCGGCTACATCGCATACAACCGATCAATGTCACAAATCGCGAGAATAGAATACGGTATCTCATATCGTATCAATCTCGGTCCCGCACATATCTCATATGCGCTCCTACTTCGTTTCGCTTGAGCCAGGAAACCCCTGTGTAGGACTCTAAAGACTCGTCCCTACGCCGGCAGTAGGTGATGATCATATCAAACACCCACAAGCCGCAAGCGGTGTGCTAAACGTAACGGCCACCCAGGTATTGAGCGATCAGAAGATCAACAAGCAAGCCCGCCAGTACTCCTGCGAATCCAATCAGTAACACTCCCGTACAGTCCGGTCTCGTCGTCTGATATGTCGCATATCTCGCCTAGGGGTGGTAAACGTCAGACCCCAGTAGCTCGATAAGTCGTGTCCATATGAGATATATAACAGTTCGAGAAGCTACTGATAACACTTACCAGTAAATCTCAGCAACTCTGGCCAGGGATTTCCGGTTATAGCCAATCGAACACAGCACAACATCAACTCCCTATACCGGGAGAGATGAATCCCCTCCTATCGCTCATTGCCTCTATGTGATTCGGGACTGTACCCAAAAACCACCGTTTTGCACGCCCTCTTGGACGTGGTAAGGTGGAAATCAAAGCACAGTGGGAATCACACAAGACTTTATGACGATCTCGGGTCAACAGACTACTCTGTACCAGTGTCACCGGAGAACTGCCATCTGACGTGAGGTATAATACCATCTGGGAGTTCTCGGCGAGTCCGTCCAGTGTGCCCAGTCTCCACTGAGCACCCGTACACCATCCTTGATGTCAAACACCGATGGATATGGGATCATCCATCGCCCATCATATGGGTCAAGATGCGTATACGCTAGTCTACTCTGGTGCATCGATGCCCTGTCTCGATACACCCTCGACTAGGAACAGTTATAGGATGTACTCGTCGACTACCGTGGCCTCACTAGTATGATCTCATCATAGTCCCAGTAGTCATACATATCCTAAGGGCTTTATCAATATGTAATATAGAGACAATCAGAGTACATGTTAAGATAAAGTGCAACCAGATAGCATACTATCATGTCGAGCAAGAAAGTCCTCCCTATATATGTCCTAGCATCCACTACAATATACATCTTATGTACAGTAATGGCCTCTAGGGCATACATATAACTAACAATCTCCCACTTGCACTAGGGCCATCTGTTGTGGTATCACATACCCAACAATTAGCTGCGGTTGAAGTATCTCATACTCTACCATCCCATAAAAGTCTCTACTGGGAAAAAGGCCTTTGTGAGTGGATCCGCGCTGTTGTCCTCTGTGTCTACTCTCCTAACCTTGATCTCCCTGGAGATCAACCATCTCCATGATCAGGTGATACTGCCTAAGAATTATATCTGGATTTCTGATGGGACAATAGTTCTTTGGCTAAACCCACAACTCCATTGTCACACAATGGTAGGAACGAAGTTCATCTCATGAACTTATATATCCAGACTGCCTCTTTCGTAGCATCCTTGGTAACGATGTATCATGCCTTTAATCGTCTAGTATGTCACCGTATCTAGCTTAGAACTCTTCCAACATACCGTCCCTCCACTGAGGGTAAAGACAATGCCTGCGACTGACATTCAGTCGTCCTTACCACCCTGGAACCTTTCCAGTGATTCTCCCCAGGATCGATTGATACCATCTCACTACAACTAGTGAGAATCCTAACATCCAATTAGATCTATCTCATAGATCCAAAAACCCAGGATTTAGGAAGTATCACTTTGATCCTATATGGAGAATCCTTGTGATAAGCGGAGATTGACCGAGCGTAGCATAGGAAACTCCTTCCCTATCAAGAGTATGTCATCCACGTACTCTACGAGGATCACCACCATACTCCCTACTACCTTTTTGTTTATACAAGGTTCATCTACCATTTTGATGAAGTCAAACTCTTTGATTACCACATCAAAACAGATGTTCCAACTCCGCGATGCCTGCTTTATCCTATAAAGCATCGTGCATATGTTTCCGCTGCTCCCACTGTCTACGAAGCCCTATGGCTGTGTACTTATAGATGCCCCTTTCCAAATTAATATTTAGAAAAGCAGTCATGACACCCAACCGCCAGATATCGTAGTCATGGTATGTAGCCGTGGCAAGTAGGATCTGGATGGACTTAAGCATAGCTTTGAAAGTCTCAACTTTTCCATGTACACCAAGTAATCTTCTCAAGATATACTTGCTCCTGATAGGGATTTAACCCTTCAGATAAAGCAACCAAAGTCCATACTTTGTTGGTGTATAAGGATTCCATCTCAGATCACTAAGCATCCAGCCATTCTTACAGAGTCCCACTCCTGATGGCCACCTCGAAACTATTTGGGTCATCATCTCATGATGTAATCCTCGCTCCCACTGTCATAGAGAAACTGAAGTATCTCTCAGGTGGGCGAGGAACCCTACTAGATCGGTGGAGAGGCTGAGGTTCGTTGGTTACTATTGAATCCTTTTGTTCTACCAAATCATCAGCTGCAGTTTGTATAGCTGGAACTCCTTCCAGTTCTACCACATGTCCACTAATTTCTTCATAAGAAATTCCCTTTCACAAAGGTGGCATGCTGAGAAACAAAACATCTTTTGTTCCTCGGTTTGGTAGAAGATATTCCCTTGTGAATGCTTGGGATATCCAACAAACTTCTACAGAACTGACTTTGCCTCGAGCTTGTCCGGATTTTGCTTTTAGACTAGGCCGGACAACCCCAAATCTTAACAAACTTAAGAAATGGGCTCTTCCCTTTCCATATCACATATGAAGTGGTAGGCAACTGAATTGATTTGAACCCTATTCAATAGGTATGCAACTTCATAAGTGCATAATTCCCAAAAGGAAATAGGAAACTCAGTAGTACTCATCATAGAGCACACCATATCATATAGGGTGCTGTTGCTCCGCCCCGATATACCATCGTGCTATGGTGTATTCGGAGGAGTAATGCTGAGAGAGAATCTCATTCTCCTTTAGAATAGTCCAGGATTTCCGTGCTCAAGTATTCTCCTCCCTGATCACATCAAAGGACATAATACTTATACCCGTTTTGGTTCTCTACTTCTAAAATATATTCTGTGAATATCTCAAAAGGTTCGGACTTGTGTTTCAACAGGAACATATGTCTGAATCTTGAGAGATTATCAGAGAATGTAATGAAGTACAAAGGACCGGTCTTGGCATGTGTAGACAGGGGATCTTCATACATCAGCATGTATCAATCCCAAAAGTTCACTAACTCTTTCTCTGTTTCCAATAAACAGAGATGTGGTCATCTTATCTCTGTGACATGACTGGTAAGTTTCACAAGATGTAAATTCAAACTAATTTAACTATGCATCTATATGTAACTTCAGCTAGTCGGGTCACATTGATATGACCTAGTCTACAATACCTCAAGAAGGATTTGTTCATTTCTGAACTCTTCCTCTTGTGTGTGTTCTGTACGTAAGGAACTGTAGTTTGATTTAGAATGTATATGCTTTTAGATAACGTGCCTGAACCCATCAACTATTGATATAGGAAATGTGCAAAACATTATCCAACAATACAAAATTATATCCTTCTTTAATAAATAAAGAGATTGATATGATTTTGTATATCAGGTTCGGTATCTAATAACATTCGTTCAGAATCAATGTATTGGTAATACAGGGTGACAGTGACCAACAGACTTGGCTGCAACACTTGCACCGTTTTCTGTCTCATGAAACTTATCACCCGTTCTCAGTTCTCTACCTATCTGTAGCCCATGTAACAGATTACATATGCGGGATCCTGATCCGGTATCTCATACCCAGGACGTAAAGGACACTGAGAAATAGTTCTCTGTAATGAACACACCTGAAGAAGATGCATCATCATGCACTTTCTTCGTTTGGGCGGCACGGAAAATCTGGTATTCCCCTAATTCCTGCTCTGTCTTATAACAATTATAAGTTGGAGCGGGACCAACGTTCCCCAGCTCAGTATAACAAGCGGGTTCGGTCAATACATCCGTATTATTATCTTGATTAAGGCATGATATGGTCGCTACCTGGAGAGAGAGAGAAGAAAACACTCAGCGTATGCTCTTGCAAGATCAGATTGGTTATTATTTTATCTAATCAGGATGGCTTCCACTGTTTTTATCAAATCTTCCTTCAAACCCTAAAAGGAAAGACTAGCCGGGATTAATTACACGCTACAAGTTCGTCAATCTTTCAGCCAGGCCAGTGTCGGTACTTTGAGGGAGGTGCCCCGTGCTTTCGCACGGACCTAATTAATGTAAACCGCGTTTTCCAAGAGGCATAACCCCGTTAACACCTTTCTAGACACCTACTTGATCGGCTAATTGTAATGTGTAAAACTCTCCCAGGAGTAACTCTTACTCGCAGCGGGTATCGGGATCCAACTATCTCATAGAAGGTATGCAATCTCATTGCAAATTTCAACACTTGAAATTCCCGATAATATTTTGCCCCTAACGTGCTATGACCTTGACGAAAGCCAACAAACCATAGCCCGCTAGTCAAGTTCAACCCGTACATTTCTTGACTGAATTAAACCCACCCTCATGACCCTTGACGAAAGCCAACAAAGCCATACGACTACCCTAATCCAATCGCATCATATGCAGCAGATAAGCAGCATATAGTTACCGCACACTGCACCTTGACGAAAGCCAACAAATGCAGCACGAATACTATATACAACTTATCTGAAATGACGGAGGGCTACGATAGGTTTTTCTGAAAACCTATTGCGTAATGAACTTGATATCGTTGCAGAATCAAATAATTTTAAAATGGAGTGTTTTTTAGGCTTTTTCTAGTTTTGCTAAATGGGTCATTCCCGGTGAAGGGATCGTCGGCCCTTTCCTCATCGAATAAGGTGCAGGGTATATCATATATACCACTATGCAAAGCAAGAACTATAGAAGCAATCAAAAGACAAACCGAGGGTTGTAGTATCTGCCAGTTATTGCTAAAGGGGTCACTCCCGGTGAAGGGATCTCGGCCCTTTCCTTATCGAATAAGGTGCAGGATGTTCTACAAGGAACACCGCAATGCAAAACAAGAACTGTAGCTACCTGTTTTTGAAAATTCGATTCCACAACATCTTTTAGGTTTCTTTTTCTTTCATTAATCATATTAATGAAGTCCCATCATTTAAGCACCTAAACATCACAGATAAATACGACGGACACTTATGCCATCCGCATTCGCCTCGATGTCCCCTCATGCACCGTTAGGTTAGGTAACTAACGGCAGAGCGGGACAGGGCTAGCGCAGGTGTAAAACATAAGTAACGTCTATATAATATATCATATATACTATATACAGTATCTATCACAACATATCAAATAATCACATCACAGATATCGCAGCAGAATAAACATATGAAACATTGGATATACTAGGACGTCCGTGTTTTATTTTGAGCCTCTATAAAACACGGATTCCACGATTGCGATGAATAGCCAAACCTACACCCCTAGACCCCTACGAGAGCGGCAAGCAACCCTACCAATTCTAGAGTTAGGAGACCCGAACTCGACTCCTCGAGTTGGTCTCCCACTGGACTCCAGAATCCGGTTACTTGTGCTCTCCTCCTTAGGTCTATCCTAGTGCGAAAAAGTAAATAATATACAAATGGTGACATCAACCTCATCCCGGAAGTGCCCCAATAAAAGAATATTACATACAAGTTTTTTACATGAATGAAAAAGAAAAACACCCATCTCACATAAAACCCCCCGGCTATTTAGAACGCGACGATCCAATATAACATATCACAGCAACACATAATATCTCATATTATCAACGTAAGCAAGCATGCGTATCCAGATTGTCGTTGATGTATAGCAACGAAGCCGGCGATACACCACACACTACGCTTACGGTCACAGAAAAGAAAGTGTAAATCTACAACAGTTGGAATCCGCAACCTCTTTAGACATCGCATGCCTAACCAAATAAATTTCTTAGACATCGCATGCCTAACAATTATAAACCCCGCATTTTGTCTCATTATCGAAAACTCTTTTCAATATCAAGTCGGGTAATTCAACAAGATTCCCGACAATCTGATCGAATGCTCGTCGCAAACTTTAGTAGACGGCCGCACCCCCGATGCTGTCGACGAAGTGCACTAAGGCGGAACACCGCTGCCGCGAGCACCCGAACAGATGCTTTTTGGCGACGGGGTTCTCTTACAGTCACTTGGTCGGGGCTATAGGGCATGGCTGTCTATTAAGTTTACCTGGCGAGTATCTGCGTACGCTACGTGATTGCGACGGACTTTTGATCACATCAAAATTCCGTGGCAACCGATCATCTGAGACTAAACTGCTATGTTTATAACATTCAAATTAGTTATCTCATAACTTGATGTGGATTCAGATTATTGTATCACATTCCAGATAAATAGACAATGTTAAACTTTCCGATCGAATAATCAAACACCCAAGTTTTCCCAATATAAATCTCAACACTTGAGGGGAGTTTAAAAAACATCCATCACATGCCACAGTACCAACGGTCCAGCCGTAGAAGGGTCAAGCCAACGCCTCACATGTGACACGTCGTACTGCCCCAAACCCTAAGGTTTAAAAGGCAGTTCAAGACGGTCACATAATCGAGTTAAGGTTTGTTATCTTCTAGAGGGTCCATCGCGTTACTTGCATGACTTAGAACGTTCTTAAACTACGGAAAAATCCAACACTTGGAAATTTTCCGGCAGGGGAAAAAGTGAGATATTGACATCCGGTCGAACTTTTTAACATGTTCTAAATATCCGGAAAACATAAACAAAGTTAAATAATCCGATCGAATCATCGAGTCCCCAATACAACCCAGAAAACTCAACTCTTGAGTACAAATTAAAAATTCTCAGAAAACACAGGAATTACAGACGGGCATTACTGTGCAAACCACGTGCCTTAATTCGACTTTATGGCCGCGGAACCGCCGCGTAAGCTAGGGTGGGGCCACGGTTCCGCGGCGCATTGGTTGATTTAGGGCCACGTGTTGCACAGTAACTCCTAGAAAACCCTGCTGAATTTTTTGGATATTTTTAATTTGGAAAAATCCACAGTTTCAGAAAAAGTACAGAGAAGGGTATCGATTAGGGTTTCGGGGTTCGATCGGGTTTCTAACTTCGTCTACACTTCGCCTAAAGATCTAGCTAGGCTCTGATACTACTGTAGGGTTGCTAGGCACGCGCACAAGGGTCTACGAGGCATCAACCATGCCCGATTAGAATTTTAGCCGTGCCGAACAACTCTAATACGGATCTTTAAACTAGGGTTTAGGCGAAAACTTGCATGTTAACAACTTTAACACTAAGTGAATGAGATTACAACCTTTGTAGATCTGGTCCTTCACTTCAATAGCTCCGTGTAGATGTCCCCTTCGCTGCGATCGTGAACTTCGGACTCTAGAGAAGCTCCACAAGAAGAACGAACGTGCTTGCTTCGTTGACTTCGAGGCCGAAGATGATCTACGTCGGGGAGACACAAACTCAAGCTATTCCTTCACTAGGTCATGAACTTTGTGAAGAGAACACACTCTACTACATAGCAAGTGGTAGAGGATGAAGAAGTAGGAAGTGGGCTCACTTTAGAATTGATTTTCTCACACTTTTTCTCATGGCACCATTAAAGCTAGCAAGCTTTTCATGGAGCTTGATGAAGAAGAAGAAGAAGGAATAAAAATTCATCATATGAATTATTATCCTCCATTATTTAACCATGGGTGAGTTTAAGCTATCATGCTTAACTCATGTAGAGAATTGACCAAGGGTTTAGGTTAAGGGTTAGGTTAAAGAATATCAAGACAAATGACAAAAGAGTGGACTTTGTCAAAGTTTCTCCAAGCTTCTTCAAGCTTGATTACTTTGACCAAGTTCAACCCTTTTGTTAAAATGTTATGATAAAAGAATAACCCTAATCTTAAAACTAATCTTGGTACAAGTCTTATACACCCATCTTTGATGTATCATCAAGTATGATACAAACATGTACACTTGCATATATCACATATAAACAATGTGCACAATCTTGTGAGAAAATAAATCTTAAGTGAGCTAATACTAGTTAATGTAATGTAATATATCAAATATATAATTATACATTAAATTATTAAATCAATTCTTGATTTAATAATCCGGCTATAACAGACTAATATCAAAAGTAACAACTTATCGAATCAACACTTGATCCGATAACCCGGCTATATCACATACAACCGATCAATGTCATAAATCGCAAGAATAGAATACAGTATCTCATATCGTATCAATCTCGGTCCCGCACATATCTCATATGCGCTCCTACTCCGTTTCGCTTGAGCCAGGAAACCCCTGTGTAGGACTCTAAAGACTCGTCAATACGCCGGCAGTAGGTGATGATCATATCAAACACCCACAAGCCGCAAGCGGTGTGCTAAACGTAACGGCCACCCGGGTATTGAGCGATCAGAAGATCAACAAGCAAGCCCGCTAGTACTCCTGCGAATCCAATCAGTAACACTCCCGTATAGTCCGGTCTCGTCGTCCGATATGTCGCATATCTCGCCTAGGGGTGGTAAACGTCAGACCCCAGTAGCTCGATAAGTCGTGTCGATATGAGGTCTATAACAGTTCGAGAAGCTACTGATAACACTTACCAGTAAATCTCAGCAACCCTGGCCAGGGATTTCCGGTTATAGCCAATCGAACACAGCACAACATCAACTCCCTATACCGGGAGAGACAGATCCCCTCCTATCGCTCATTGCCTCCATATGATTCGGGACTGTACCCAAAAACCACCGTTTTGCACGCCCTCTTGGACGTAGTAAGGTGGAAATCAAAGCACAGTAGGAATCACACAAGACTCTATGACGATCTCGGGTCAACAGACTATTCTGTACCAGTGTCACCGGAGAACTGCCATCTGACGTGAGGTATAATACCATCTGGGAGTTCTCGGCGAGTCCGTCCAGTGTACCCAGTCTCCACTGAGCACCCGTACACCATCCTTGATGTCAAACACCGATGGATATGGGATCATCCATCGCCCATCATATGGGTCAAGATGCGTATAAGCTAGTCTACTCTGGTGCATCGATGCCCTGTCTCGATACACCCTCGACTAGGAACAGTTATAGGATGTACTCGTCGACTACCGTGGCCCCACTAGTATGATCTCATCATAGTCCCAGTAGTCGTACATATCCTAAGGGCTTTATCAACATGTAATATAGAGACAATCAGAGTACATGTTAAGATAAAGTGCAACTAGATAGCATACTATCATGTCGAGCAAGAAAGTCCTCACTATATATGTCCTAGCATCCACTACAATATACATCTTATGTACAGTAATGGCCTCTAGGGCATACATATAACTAACAAAGATTAGTTAGGCTAAATACGATAACGTAAATATGTCGCGGAACATACGTACGGTACTGCATTCATCCTAATTCACCTACTCCATCAAACCAAAGGTCATCCTAACTCACGGACTCACATCAAACCTATTGAAATCCCTTACTTAATTCCGTAAGGTTACTCCTAAGCTCTGATACCAACTTTGTCACAACCCAAAATGTGGATGTGACCGGCACTTAGATTGTAGCATATCTAAAGATATGCACACAGTCCAAGTAAGCTGAAAACCAAGATCAAAATACCTTGTTGCAGAATTTTTTATAAAAATTTAGTTTTTAAGTAAAAATCCCAATTTATGAAGTTAAATTAATTAAACAAGTATAAAGTGTTATGTTTGGTTGCATCCCTAGTTGGGATCAACAATATCAACAACGAAAATAAATCTTAACCTATAGGACATCAATATGAATCTCATATATAAAGAAAGAAATCACACTGTATCGACCAAACGATCACAACTGTCAATATATATATTTATAACATCTCTCAATCTAAGTCATATACAGGTCTAATGGAGATTTTCTAGATACAAAATACAATACCAAAAAGAAGGTTACTACATATGTAACCCACCTAGCAAAAGATATGAAAAAGCTGCAAACGTAAATCTGCACCGCAGTCAACCGTCCACTCTACCCCTGCTAGGAACTGTGGCACAACGGGGGTGAGTTGCTAACTCATATAACGGTTAATAATGTAATTATGACGATCATACTAACTGAAATGTGAACAAGTATAATGTATGATTATATGTGAAATTCAACAATGTATAATGCAAATCTCATAGTACAACTGAAATCTCATCATTTATTCTTAATAAATTCATTTCCCCGTGTCCATCATCGACACAAAACTTCCATTTCTCACAGGAATCATTCCTCGAATGATCCTGAAACCAACAATACCGGTCGTTATCCTCTTAGATATACGCCGTATTTTTATTACTATCTCCGGTATCGAGTAACCTCGCTAGGCTCCCCCGTCTCAATACGGCTATCCTGCCCCTCGGTCTCGACCGGGTCCACCATGTATCCAACTGTATATCTCCCCCACTCAGTATGGATAACGTAAAATCCGTGACCGTATATCTCCCCCACTCAGTCCGGAATAAACCAAAACAGAAAACATCTCATGGTGGACATGACACATCAATCATGAAAACACTGGATTTATGTAATAGTATTCAAAACTCAAAACTAGAAATCCTCAATACTACAATTGCTTTTTGCATAAACAGGAAATACACATATAGTAACATGATATAAATGATGCAATTTACTACTATTATTGATATGTGAGATACGATATAAATTCATTTTAACAAGTATTATGCTTAAGTGTAAAGTGACATAGCAATATCGACGAGGTGTGTGTAACATATAAGACGTGCACGTGTCATGACTCGTCGATAATTGTGAAGTGTTCTAACAACTAAGCAATTTATATGTGTAAATGATGAATGTATATTATCAATTTGGCATAACAATATAAAGCATTTAAGTTAAATAAAACTACGGGCGAAACACGCCATCTTTACAAAATTCCCCGGTAGATGTTTAGTCTACTCACCGGAAATGTCGAATCTATTCAGGAATTGCTAATCCCTTCCCCTTTCTTGCCGCCTCCGAAATTCCCGTATTCGAATCTAAATTCACAATTTAACGTATATAAGAAAACGGCTATTCCGATATGACGGAAATGAAAAACACCCGTTCCCACGTACTAGTTATATACTATACGATTATATCTAGTTATTAAACACTTAATCTTACTGGATTTTAACTTTAACCTGCATCGCTACAGAATTTAAATCGCGACGTATTTTAACCGTGTCGTATTTAGTGTTTTAAGATATCACTTCCGATATACGGTTCCAGATTCCATTTACAGTAAAAATAATTTACTTAAACAACACCAAAATAGCCAAAATTGTACACTGAAAACTACCGAACAGAACAAACCCACTTAGCTTCCTACCCGGCCGGCGACGCCGGAATTCCTTTCATGGCCGCTGTCCTGAAACCGGTCCCCTGGTGTCGTGGTCCTATGGTTTATTCTAGTTGTTACCTACATTATTTTAACTCTGTTTAGTTAAGTTAATTATCTTCCAGATCAAAGCAGATTTTAACAGAGCTTAAATTTAACTAAAATACGATATTATGTGACTTGTTCAATTTAATCTAACTAATCTACAGAACCAAATTTATCTACTATGATTAAGGATTTTACCCTCCAATTAGCTGTAGGAATAACCCCTCCAAGATGCTAAGTCCCTCCTAGCTTGATGGTGATGAAAAACTAAGACTAAAGCTTCCTTCTTCTTCTTCTTTCTCTTGTTCTCTCTTCTGTCTTTTAAAATTTTCTTTTTCTTTTATTCTTTTGAATTTTAATCTGAGCTTGTGAACTGAATGGGTGCTATATATATGAGAGGAGGAAGGGATAAGGTGAAGGAGGAGGTGTCAAGGGTTAAAGGGTGATTAATTCATGCAAGGAGGAGGTGTGAGATGAGTGTGTGCATGCAAGCATGAGGTGTTTTTGCATTATCTTCATAATTTTGTTTTAATTTGTAATAAAATTCTGAACTAAATTGTTTTATATCCACTTTCATTTATTTCCACAACAATTTCTTATTTGCATAAAATCTTAACTTTACTTATACACCCTTCATAACTTAACTTATTATAAAACACACATTTTGTTAAAATGAAGCTAAATTTGTCACTAAAACCCTTATAACTTATTTATTTTGCATACATTTTAATTTAAATTGTATTACATAAAACTTATGAAGATTGACTTATTTGATTTTAACAGTTTTGTGATTTATCATATTATTCTTTAATTAATTAATTTTATTTATTTTTTTAAATTTTCAAAATGCTACAAGATGCTTCTGTGCACACCCGTTGCACTTAGTTTTGCTTTTGTGCATATTGTGGTACCTGTATTTGGATTTGATTTCCATGCGCACCAGACGCACGCGATTGTTGGATACGCCTTTTGAGGCTGATTTTGCTTTTGAGCACTTTGTTTTCGTTTTGAGCACCATATTATATAGTGGCCAAACATGCCTAATCTGATGACAGTACCTGAGTACTTTCAATGCATTAAAAAGTTTACCAAGAGGTTTTTTGAAAAAGAGCTATAGTCTCGCTATTTCCTACGTGTCCGTGAGCGACACGAACGTTTATAAAGGAAAACCTTTTGGGATATTTTGAAAACGATGGAACGTGTATTTAGAAAAACATATATGGATATATATTTGTAACACCCGAGCCCAATACTACTATTTTCTGTTATTGGTTGAGCATTAGATATTACTCATTTAATTTATCTTGCTTATTTGGGTCTTACTGTAAAATTTTATCTGGCTAAGTCATTCTGCATATAACAAATTTTAGCATCTAAAATAAAATTGAAAATATTCATCTTGGCCTACTTGACACCCTTAGCCTCGTGGTAGCGTCCGTGCATTGTGTTCTCGTCCCGTTCAGTGAAACGGGCGAGTTTGGATGGCTACGTGCACGTGCGTGTGTCCGTTTTGGGAGTATGCTTTTTAATCATAAAACATTTCATTTTAAAATTTGGAACCCGCCTAAAATCCTATTATTTGAATTTCGAATTTTGGACCCAACCCGAACGCAATTTGGAAATGTTTCATTTGGCGCCAAAATCCTAAATTTTAATATTATTAAAACCTTCGCATATATTTTTCTAACTAATCTGATATCTTACTGTTCATTACCTATCTTTTAAATCTTTAAGTTAACCATATGATATTTTTTACAATCTTTTATATCCTTCTCAATTTATTCTCTCAGCCAATCGCAACCTCCCCTTTAACCCCGTGGGCCCCACTTTCTCTCTCTCTCTCCACTTTTTCCTCTCTCTCCCTCTCCCTTATATATTCTCTCGTACTTCTCTTTATCATTTTTCTCTTCTTGCTTCATGTCTCGTTTCTCATTTCTTTTAACTGTTCTTTTGTTACCGGAATTCCGTCGTGCCGGTGACGTTTCTCGACGTTCCAGCGAGATACCCCGACCCGTGTGGTTCCTTTGTTCGTCGTTTGTGTTCATTCCGTGAACCGTGCGCCGTCGCGAGTTTTCCCCGCCGACGGTTAACGTTCCGTTTTCCCGATTCGCGACCCATCGAGGCAAGTTAATCTTGCTACATGCTATATACTTTTATAATCTTCATTTTATAATATTATACATTTGAAAATCTTATAATTTACATATGAAATATCGTTGAAAAATCGGATATGACAAATCTGAAATTTACTGTACACGTTATCTTATAAAATTCATTATAAATCATAGAAAAATCATTAGGATACGTTATTTAGTTTGTTACGAAGCTAATTCAGAATAATATAACTCTATGAAATATTTACTTGCAAAATAAATTGTTTAATTAACGTAAAATGCAATTGAACACGTCTCTAAACTGCTGTCCAGGGAAATTCCAGCAGCAAACTTTCAACTTTGAATATTCATAACTTTTTGTAGGGATAACCTGAGATGCTTATACTTATAAAACTGAAATCCTTATTGAATTATCTTTGTTTTGGTATAAGATACGTCTCTTTTGGAGAACATTTGTTATTTTTAAGCTATTTTACAAATTAGGGTGACGCTAAATTTCTGAACGGAACCTTCTTGTGCATGGTTAATCAATACATCTTTTATAGTTACTATTCGCTTTGAATATGCTATCCATATTAATATTATTATATCACATATTGTTTAGTTGTACATCCCACATTACCATTTTATAGTTTTATAACCTTTCGGATACCCGTTTGCATCCATCGCATTTAAGATACATATAATTGCATCCATAGATCACATCACTACATAATAATATGATATTAATACTCCATGTTTAATAAATTGTATCCTAATTAATATTGGAACTATAAATGTAACCCTAATCGATAACTGTGCATCCATATCCTTGAAATTATATCTATTGGCATATCATATTACATGTTCTAGTTATTGTTCTGATAGTACTCATGCTTGTTTATTTATACACATGTTTATGTTAGTTTGATTATGAGCACCCACATGACATCTTGTGCTTCCTGACATGACCTGTTACACTTCCTACTTGACATGACATGGTACCGTACACTCTTGACATGACATGACACCTTTATACATTACCTGGTTGACCTGATGTACCATAGCTTTACTTGTTACCTGATCTCATGCCTAATGCCGACAAACCTGACCATTCCCGCTGTCTATCCAGACAGACCTACTTTTACTCGATTTTGTGTTGGCATTAGTCCTTAACTACTGAATACCTGATCTGACATACATAGCTTGGGAGTATGGGGAAATCAAAGGTGAAACCGACTTGTAACTCAACAGTTCGATACTTGTTCTGATCAGTCTTACGGGCTTGGCCAGTCCGGGAGTGATGATGCTGACATCACTCGTCCATCCTACTACCTACTTTTACTGCTTAGCGGCACGTCTCGGGTTCAGCCCCGAGGGTCATGACCGTGGTCCCGGGCACGCACGGGATACTATTGAGTTACATCGACGATTCATCAATTGGTTTCAAAGACTATAGAGTAGCAAACCTGATAGGACAGTTTGGACACCATTGCACATTACCCTGCTTGTTATCTCTTATTACTGCTTTATTCATGTTCATGCTTGCATTGTTTATTACCATGTTTATATTATATTGTTGGTTGACATGACGCGCTGACGTCTGGGTTTTGCATGGCCCAGATTCTTTACCACTGTCTACGACCGAGCAGGAGTACTTCAGCCAGCAGGCTGAACTGTGAGTTCCTTAGGGTTTAGTTTTTTCATTTCATTTCCAGATGTGAGCCCGCATTATGGGACATACTGTTTATTCATTGTATTGGATCATTAGCTTCCGCACTTATTGTTTATTGATTCTTGTTATTATGGATTTGGACATGTATTAGTTTAGTTTATTTTACTGTTCTTGATATCTCTACAACCGTAATGTGACTGTGGACGGATGCGTCCTACCCACAGGTGGCATGGTTGGCTATGTCACGTGCCCAATTTTGCGTACTCTGGGAAACGGGGCGTGACATGGTTTTTTTGGTATCAGAGCCATAGGTTAATTGGGTTGATTCTTTGTAGTTGGGTATTGTACCCAATACACGAATCAGAATACCCGTGTTTAGGAAACATGTCCAGCCACATTGACCGTTTTACCATTCTTGAATCACATTCCTCCTGATTATATCTTTTACGACGTGCAAACTTACTTTGCATGTCGACTCGGAAACCTGAATTATTGTTATCCCTAGGACTTGGGCGACTTGGGTGGAGTTAAGTAATTGCGGCTATGATACCGCGGCATAGCTACAATGCAGTACTCTATTTAAGTATCTTGGAGTTCTAGCCTTGATCTATACTCGAAATCTATCATCATACTAATGTTGGGTACTTTGATTTCCAGGATTTATGGCCAGTACGAATTTGAAGATGGACCAAAGAAGTGCGGTCTTAGCCGCCAGGCGTACAGTGATAAGGGGATTGCTGGAGAGTCTAAAGGAACAGACCGAGCTGGAACCGGCTTTTGCACTGAACCAAACGCCGGTACGTAGAAGTATTCCTGTGAACAGGCGCAGCGTAGCGCCAATGAAGAAGCCTGTGATCGCTGATCGAAGGAAGAGCATAAGTTGTAACTACTGCAATTTACCGGGCCACATGAAAAGGGATTGTCGAAGAAGACTGGGACTCTGTTTTAGATGTGGAGCGGCAGATCACGCCGTTAATGCTTGTCCGTCGAAGCCTCCGCAGGGTTCGTTCCAAGGGCGGGAACGGCTTACCCAAGGACCAAATCAGACTCGAGCGTTCACGTTGACAGCTGAGGAAGCTAAGACATCGGGAGAAGTGGTTTCAGGTAATTTACTCGTTCATGGTTTTCCCGCTTGGCATTACTTAATTTCGGAGCATCCCACTGTTTATGTCATCCAAATTTATAACTACACACTCGATCACCTGCACGACCCTGTCTAGTTTCTGGGACATACACACTGGGAATGGGAAAATCATAGCTAGTAAGGAATGTAGAGTTTGTACAGTCGTTGTTTGCGGACGAGAGCTTTTTGCAGATTTCTTGGTGATTGATACGGGCAGTTATGATGTAGTTTTGGGAATGGATTTTCTTGGCACTTTCCACGCACACATTGATTGTAGGGCAAGGAAAGTAATTTTCCAGATTCCCGGGCACCCTGAGTTTACTTTCATTGGAGGAAGCAGTTCTGTCGGGCCAGTCGAGTTTAGGGCTAGGCCGACGAACAGTGTTCTTGCGGCTATGGTAGTGGATAATAGTGAAGAGCCGGCAGTTGTCCGCGACTTTATGGATGTGTTTGAAGATATTTCGGGCTTACCGCCGAAGCGAGATGTGGAGTTTGCGATTGACCTTATTCCTGGTGCAGCGCCAGTATCAAAATCTTATTATCCGATGGCACCGGTGGAATTGGAAGAAGTTAAGAAACAAGTGGGTGAATTACTCGAGAAGGGATGGATTCGAAGCAGCAACTCGCCTTGGGGAGCTCCAGTCCTTTTAGTAAAGAAGAAGGATGGCACGAGAAGGATGTGCATTGATTATCGAGAATTGAACCGGGTGACTATTAAGAACAAGTACCCGATCCCTCGCATTGGAGAACTCTTTGAGCAGCTTAGTGGCGCGAGGGTATTCTCAAAACTGGACTTGCGATCAGGATATCATCAGGTCTGAGTGAAGGCAGAAGACATTTGCAAGACAGCGTTTCGGACTCGGTATGGGCATTTCGAGTATTTAGTGATGCCCTTCGGAGTGACTAATGCGCCGGCAATATTTATGGATTTGATGAACAAGATCTTTTCACCGTTCTTGGACCAGTTTATTGTGGTATTCATTGACGATATTCTGGTGTACTCGAAAAGTCCGGAGGAGCATGCTGAGCACTTACGGATCGCACTGCAGACGCTGAGACAAGAGAAGTTATTCGCGAAGATGAGTAAGTGCGAATTCTGGATGGAAGAAGTGAAGTTTCTGGGGCATGTTGTGTCGGGCAATGGAATCGCCGTTGATCCCGAGAAGATTGCAGCAGTTCGAGATTGGCCTATTCCGAAGAATGTTGCGGAGATAAGGAGTTTTCTTGGACTCGCCGGATACTACAGAAGGTTTGTGGAGAACTTCGCTCGCGTAGCTGAGCCGTTAACCAAGCTCACGCGTAAGGAGGTACCGTTTGTTTGGACAGATGGATGTGCATTGGCCTTCGAGACGTTGAAGCAGAAGTTGATAACCGCCCCGATCCTGACCGTACCGGATAATTCAGGAGGACTGGTGTCACAGCGACGCATCTGGAAAGGGATTGGGATGTGTTTTAATGCAGAATGGGAAAGTCGTCGCTTACGCATTGAGACAACTGAAGACTCATGAGAAGAACTATCTGACTCATGACTTAGAGCTTGTAGCCGTGATCTTCGCCCTGAAGATTTGGAGACACTACCTATTGGGCGAGAGAGTCGAAGTCTTTACAGATCACAAGAGTTTGAAGTATGTGTTCACTCAGAAGGAGTTGAACATGAGACAACGCAGGTGGTTGGAGCTGATGGCCGACTACGACCTCGATCTTAAGGACCATCCGGGAAAAGTTAACGTCGTGCCAGATGCGCTAAGTCGGTTACCAGCAATTCAGTTATTGACTGCACAGAGAGAGATCATTGAGGAGTTTCGGAGATTTGACTTGGAGGTTGTGCTACCGCATGCTACAGGACAGTTGATGCAGTTGCAAGTACAATCGTCCTTAGTTGAGAAGATTAAAGCGACGCAATCGCAGGATCCTAGACTACAAAAGAATTTCGAGAGCAGGTGGAAGCCGGACTACGAACCGATTTACTGATCCATGAAGATGGTTCGTTGAGATATGGTAGCCGTGTGTGTGTGCCAAAAGGAGATGTGCGTGAAGAGCTTATGAAGGAGGCACACAGTTCAGCTTACTCTGTACATCCAGGAGGGACAAAGATGTACCGAGATATTCGACAGCACTTCTAGTGGGAAGGTATGAAACGGGAAATTGCTCGCTTCGTGGCTAAGTGCTTGGTGTGTCAGCAAGTCAAGGCTGAACACCAAAGGGTTGCTGGTTTGTTGCAACCACTTCTGATTCCTCAATGGAAGTGGGAACATATAACCATGGATTTCGTGACGGCTTTACCGCGGAGTCCAAAGGGCAACAATGCTGTATGGGTGATTGTCGATCGGTTGACCAAGGCAGCTCACTTTATTCCTTTTCGGGTTGGTCAAGCGACGGAGGCTTTGGCAGAGCGGTACATGCAGGAGATTGTCAGATTGCATGGAGTACCGGTAAGCATCGTGTCCGATCGGGACACTCGGTTCTTGTCGCACTTTTGGAGGAGTTTACAAGAAAGTTTGGGGACTCGATTGAAGTTTAGCACAGCTTATCATCCCCAGACTGATGGACAATCAGAGAGAACGATCCAGACCCTTGAAGATATGTTGAGGGCCTGCATGTTGGACTTCAAGGGTTCTTGGGAAGATCATCTACACCTGGTGGAGTTTTCGTACAACAATAGCTTCCAAGCAACTATTCAGATGGCTCCGTTTGAAGCACTGTATGGGCGTAAGTGCCGTTCACCTGTTTGTTGGGATGATGTTGGTGAACGAAGGTTACTAGGACCAGATTTGGTGGTACAGACAGTCGAGAAGGTGAATACAATCAGGAAGCACATGAAGGCAGCTCAAGACAGACAGAAAAGTTGGGCCGACACGTCAAGAAGACCTCTAGAGTTCGCCGTGGGTGATTTGGTATTCCTGAAGATATCACCGACTAGAGGGGTGATTCGCTTTGGAAGTCGGGGAAAGCTTAATCCCCGATTCGTTGGACCCTTCGAGATATTGGAGCGTGTTGGAGAGGTAGCGTACCGGTTGGCGTTACCGCAGTCATTGGCAGGAGTGCACGATGTGTTTCATGTGTCTCAACTACGGAGGTATGTTCGTGATGATGCTCATGTATTGGATCATTCGGAGTTGACCGTACGGGAGGATCTAACTTTTGAGGAGCGACCAGTTGAAATCAAGGATCGAAGAGAAAAGGTTCTTAAGAACAAGGTTATCCCTCTTGTGCTAGTTTCTTGGGGTAATCGATCGCATGGAGAATCCACTTGGGAGCGAGAAGACGAGATCCGACAGAAATTCCCTCACCTTTTCCAGTAGTTAGCTATCTTGTATTCTTGGAATTTCGAGGACGAAATTCTTTTGTAGTTGGGTATAATGTAACACCCGAGCCTAATACTACTATTTTCTGTTATTGGTTGAGTATTAGATATTACTCATTTCATTTATCTTGCTTATTTGGGTCTTACTATAAAATTTTATCTGGCTAAGTCATTCTGCATATAACAAATTTTAGCATCTAAAATAAAATTGAAAATATTCATCTTGGTCTACTTGACACCCTTAGCCTCGTGGTAGCGTCCGTGCATTGTGTTCTCGTCCCGTTCAGTGAAACGGGCGAGTTTGGATGGCTACGTGCACGTGCGTGTGTCCGTTTTGGGAGTATGCTTTTTAATCATAAAACATTTCATTTTAAAATTTGGAACCCGCCTAAAATCCTATTATTTGAATTTCGAATTTTGGACCCAACCCGGACGCAATTTGGAAATGTTTCATTTGGCGCCAAAATCCTAAATTTTAATATTATTAAAACCTTCGCATATATTTTTCTAACTAATCTGATATCTTACTGTTCATTACCTATCTTTTAAATCTTTAAGTTAACCATATGATATTTTTTACAATCTTTTATATCCTTCTCAATTTATTCTCTCAGCCAATCGCAACCTCCCCTTTAACCCCGTGGGCCCCACTTTCTCTCTCTCTCTCTCTCCACTTTTTCCTCTCTCTCCCTCTCCCTTATATATTCTCTCGTACTTCTCTTTATCATTTTTCTCTTCTTGCTTCATGTCTCGTTTCTCATTTCTTTTAACTGTTCTTTTGTTACCGGAATTCCGTCGTGCCGGTGACGTTTCTCGACGTTCCAGCGAGATACCCCGACCCGTGTGGTTCCTTTGTTCGTCGTTTGGGTTCATTCCGTGAACCGTACGCCGTCGCGAGTTTTCCCCGCCGACGGTTAACGTTCCGTTTTCCCGATTCGCGACCCATCGAGGCAAGTTAATCTTGCTACATGCTATATACTTTTATAATCTTCATTTTATAATATTATACATTTGAAAATCTTATAGTTTACATATGAAATGTCGTTGAAAAATCGGATATGACAAATCTGAAATTTACTGTACACCTTATCTTATAAAATTCATTATAAATCATAAAAAAATCATTAGGATACGTTATTTAGTTTGTTACGAAGCTAATTCAGAATACTATAACTCTATGAAATATTTACTTGCAAAATAAATTGTTTAATTAACGTAAAATGCAATTGAACACATCTCTAAACTGCTGTCCAGGGAAATTCCAGCAGCAAACTTTCAACTTTGAATATTCATAACTTTTTGTAGGGATAACCTGAGATACTTATACTTATAAAACTGAAATCCTTATTGAATTATCTTTGTTTTGGTATAAGATACGTCTCTTTTGGAGAACATTTGTTATTTTTAAGCTATTTTACAAATTAGGGTGACGCTAAATTTCTGAACGGAACCTTCTTGTGCATGGTTAATCAATACATCTTTTATAGTTACTATTCGCTTTGAATATGCTATCCATATTAATATTATTATATCACATATTGTTTAGTTGTACATCCCACATTACCATTTTATAGTTTTATAACCTTTCGGATACCCGTTTGCATCCATCGCATTTAAGATACATATAATTGCATCCATAGATCACATCACTACATAATAATATGATATTAACACTCCATGTTTAATAAATTGTATCCTAATTAATATTGGAACTATAAATGTAACCCTAATCGATAACTGTGCATCCATATCCTTGAAATTATATCTATTGGCATATCATATTACATGTTCTAGTTATTGTTCTGATAGTACTCATGCTTGTTTATTTATACACATGTTTATGTTAGTTTGATTATGAGCACCCACATGACATCTTGTGCTTCCTGACATGACCTGTTACACTTCCTACTTGACATGACATGGTACCGTACACTCTTGACATGACATGACACCTTTATACATTACCTGGTTGACCTGATGTACCATAGCTTTACCTGTTACCTGATCTCATGCCTAATGCCGACAAACCTGACCATTCCCGCTGTCTATCCAGACAGACCTACTTTTACTCGATTTTGTGTTGGCACTAGTCCTTAATTACTGAATACCTGATCTGACATACATAGCTTGGGGGTATGGGGAAATCAAAGGTGAAACCGACTTGTAACTCAACAGTTCGATACTTGTTCTGATCAGTCTTACGGGCTTGGCCAGTCCGGGAGTGATGATGCTGACATCACTCGTCCATCCTACTACCTACTTTTACTGCTTAGCGGCACGTCTCGGGTTCAGCCCCGAGGGTCATGACCGTGGTCCCGGGCACGCACGGGATACTATTGAGTTACATCGACGATTCATCAATTGGTTTCAAAGACTATAGAGTAGCAAACTTGATAGGACAGTTTGGACACCATTGCACATTACCCTGCGTGTTATCTCTTATTACTGCTTTATTCATGTTCATGCTTGCATTGTTTATTACCATGTTTATATTATATTGTTGGTTGACATGACGCGCTGACGTCTGGGTTTTGCATGGCCCAGATTCTTTACCACTGTCTACGACCGAGCAGGAGTACTTCAGCCAGCAGGCTGACCTGTGAGTTCCTTAGGGTTTAGTTTATTTATTTCATTTCATTTCCAGATGTGAGCCAGCATTATGGGACATACTGTTTATTCATTGTATTGGATCATTAGCTTCCGCACTTATTGTTTATTGATTCTTGTTATTATGGATTTGGACATGTATTAGTTTAGTTTATTTTACTGTTCTTGATATCTCTACAACCGTAATGTGACTGTGGACGGATGCGTCCTACCCACAGGTAGCATGGTTGGCTATGTCACGTGCCCAATTTTATGTACTCTGGGAAACGGGGCGTGACAATATTATTATTTTAAAATGAACGTCCGTCACTTATGCCGTGAGTTACGCATTCACGCGGTGATTTAGAAAGATTTTTGCATGAGTTTTATTTAGTTCTTGAAAGTTTTTCAAGGATGCGTACTATACACGTATTATAGTATTTGACTAGTGTATATTGGATTTCAGTAGTGGATTTCGAGATCTTTATCTCCACTGTAACTTCGAAGATATGCGTGCAAATCGATGATTTGCGTGACGCTTGACGGAGTTCGATTTTGAGTTTCGTATTCGTTTTCAGGCGCACGCGATGCGCGGTGATATTTCTATATCTTCCGTGATTTCGGAGTCCCGTCGATCTAAGCTGATTATTGAAATGTTTTAGATTTTGAGGGTTTAAATTTAAATTCGGGGACCGAATTTATTTAAAGGGGGAAGATTGTAACATTTCAGAAAATATAAAATATTATTTTTGGAATTTAATATTAAATAATATATTTCCCGAAAACTGCCCGATTTGCGAAATTAGGGTTTTCGAAAAAGGGTATAAATATATACCGATAATTGTGAAATAAATGGAAATTAAAATGATTTATTCATTTAATAATATATTTAAAGGATTTAGCATTTTTTAAAATTTATTATATGCAGTTTGGATAAAAACCCGATTAGTGCACTGCTAATCGCGACTAAACCAAATCCGTGTTTTTACAGTTTTTCGTGGCTAGTGCACCACATCATGTTGCATTTGGTTGCATGTTATCTCATTTGTGTTGTTTTATGGGTATTTTGTGTTTTGGTTTTAAAGTTTATAAGAGAAGAAAATGAGAAAGGGTAGAAGGGTAAATAGTTGAGAGAGGGGGTTAGAATAAGAGAAGAGAGAGGGGCAGCCACAATTCCTTCCCCGTTATTTCTTTGCATCTCCTCCTTTCTCAAACTTCCCTCCACCTTCACCCCTAGAGATCATCTAAAAAGCTTCATCAAAACCCTAAGCCCCTTTCATTAAAATTTATCCCCTCTTCACCCTCTACACTTTGGACACATCAATGTTTGATTTCGAAGACTTGGGACAACTAGGGTTTTTCTTGGGTTGCCCAAATGAGGTATGAATTCTTTCATCTAGTTTAATTTGAAGTCTAATAACACCCCATAGTAGTTTAGAGTTAAATGGGTATTGATTAGTGATGTTAAAAAATTTCTAGTGAAGGGTTTGAGTGTTGTGTGGATTGGGTGATGCCTAGTGGCTGTTAATAAGGCTTGAGTGGTGTTTTTACTGACCTAGAACAGAGGATGGAACCCAAAACACGGACTTAGAAACCCCGACATCGGATAAATATGTGAATTGTGAGGGTATTTTGGAATCTGCTAACACTCGGAGACCTGGAAAATTATTTAGCGAACAAAGTGACATATGCATGCACCCAGGAAGCTACCACAGAGACCCGAGACCCCAACTCCACCCAATGGCCGCAGATTTAATCATTCTGGCCGCAATTTGCGGCCAGAGTAGGGTGGATTTGGTCCATGTTGGTTTCAGGGCTTTATCTCCAGTAAATTAGACCCTCCATATGTGCAGAATTGACTAATTTGACCTAGGGTAAAATCTGGGACCATTTTCTTGAGTTGCTGCCTTGTATTTCGTGATGTTTTTGAATTTAAGTTTTGGTATTTTTCATTGTATTCCGTCGTGTGGCGTTTGAACGCCAACGATTTGGGTTATTGGTCGTGTTTTGTAGGCGTAAGCTATAGGTTTTGACCTATGAGCGAGACGTGTGCCGTTTTGGTTTCCGACATGATTTTAATACGCAATTACGATGTGTTATGATATGTGGGTACCCCACGAGGATTTCAAGACAATGAAGAAGAGGATGGTGACATCGACATCGGCAAGAAAGAGCAAGCTGAGTAGATCTATATCTACGGGGGAAGTCAGGTGGATGGCGTATAGCACCCCCGCAAGTTTTGATGGAAACCGATTCATAGTAAATGGTTAAGGAAACTTTTAATAGAAAACTATAGATAGACTTAAAAGATAGTTAGAGAAACTATATTAGAAACTAATTGATAGTTAGAAGTGATATGATACGGCTAATATGTGATGACGGGATTTGAGGATGATATTTGATGATATTGCCGTTTAGGGTACTATAGGACTAGATAGTCGACGTTGATGTCATCCGAACCATACCTATTTCCAAACTGAAGAATCGTATGCATCTTTTAAACAGATACCTTGAGGGACGTTACTGATTTTCAAATGATATCTTTTCTTTAAAAACACCGTAGCTCCTACTTTCAAAACTACGATTCGCATCTTTCAAAAACTGATTGTATAGTTCGGGTGTGTATGTTAGATTAGATACGTATGCTTATAGTAAAGGTAGAATGTATTGTAAAATTGACCTTTGTGAGATATAAATGCGATGAAAAGAGAATATGAATTGACATGTGATATGATGATATGTTGGTATACGGATGCGAGTCGACTGAGATGATTGATACCTTGCCGGTCCCCTGATATGAGATTGTTATGGATGTGACTTGGGACATAGGTATATAGATATTTATAGAATGTCATGAATCATGTGTGATATGTCGTACGAGATGTTATGCCCGTACCCCTCATTGTCGTATAGGATGATAGGATCCCAAATGTTTTAATGCCGCCGTACGATAATTTTTCCGTGCGTGATGAGTTTGACTTGATGATTGATCCATACCCTTGACTTGAGGATGTCGTACGATGGATTATACAGTACGGGATGTTGTGAGGCTGGATGCCGATTGATAGATTCACCGACTCGGTCATATTAGACACATGTACCTGTCAGCATTTGCATGTGATTTACCTTATGCTGCATTCATGTTATTCGCATTGCATTACATATACCTGTGCTAGTACACTTACACCATTATCGATGATGTGTATATTACACGCACACATATTGCCGGCTCATACGCTTCATCATTGATAATTGCCATGTTACTACACAGTAGGATTGCTGCATCATGATATGACTATTTGCATAATTTACTTGCTATAGTTACCTATGCACCTTTATACGATGTTGCATTTGACTTTGGAGATATTGGGAACCGCAGGACATATTTTCAAAACTAGAATCATTTAAATGAGCGGTTTTCCCTTAATATGATACATCACTATTCCATGTTGCATGATATATGGACATGCTTACATTTCTATCATATGTCGCATACATCATGCTTTATGATTTTAAGCATTGGGATATGCTGTTTTCATGAGATTTCTGAATTTGAGAACCGTGGTCATTTTAAAAGAAAGTACGCATTGTTTAAAAACCCGGTTTCTCTTGATATGATATTTCAGTGCGTCCACCATGCGTTTTCTCGGTTCTAAGACATGTGACATATGAAACCCGATTCGAGGAGCTGGATGAGGCCGATTGCGGGTACATGGTGGACCCGATATGGTATCCCGGGGCAAGAAAGGGATGCCGTGTATATAGACGGTGAGCCTGGCAGAGGGACTACTACCTACCGGTGATAGTATTTGGGCTCGACGGATATCCGGAGGATACCGACCGGAGTCGAGAGATGATATGGGCCGATCTGGACTGACGGAGCCCGTGGGCCGATCCGGATTGACGGAACCCGAGATATGAGGATTTACGTATCGATACTGGACACGGGTTTCATGATGTTTTTGGGTGTCGATGTTGGACACCCAGGTTCCATGATTTTGATGTGTCGCGAAGGACACCGTTGATTTATATCCTCATACTTTCATGCACATTCTTTTATGATATTTACGTGCATACAGATATTGATTATATGGTTTGATAATATCAGCATACTTATAGACCTTGAGTATATTCTTGGCACATATGATGACCCGGTCACCCTAGATATCATAGTATTATCCTTATGATATAGTTGACCTAGGAGTCGTTGTTTATTCGATTTTCTACTTGTAGATGTTTTTCTACTCACCAGGGCAACTCACCCCCATTGTGCCATAATTTTTGCAGGTTGACCTCATGGATCCGTAGCGGCATCGCTGGCACATAGCTTCATTTGGGTGTTTTGCATTGGTAGGTGGGGCATTTGTATCGTACCCACTCTTGTATTTATATTTTATATTGTATCTAGTCAACTCCATCAATCAAAATTAGTAAATTGTATAAGTAATGAGACTTAGTGGGATTGTTGTTGCGAGACTTAGAGCGAGGGGTTTTCCGCTACTTGTGGTTTTTATGTCTTGCTTTTCTTTATCTTTGTGGTGATCTTCTCCGTTGGGCGTCGTATACTTATATATATTATCTTGCGTGGTTGTGATCCGCCGTTTGGCGAAGAGCTAGCTCTCGCTTGGGGATGCCTTTATCTTTATCTTGTATATGTGGTTTTGGATCAAAATATACAAAGGAGGTGCTGCCCAAATTTCTAAAAGACGAAACATGTTTTTAAAATTGCACAATCCACTTGCATTTTTCATGTTCCTTTTCTATGCATTAGGAAAACTTGATTTCATTGTATCTTGATTTCAAAACTTCACCTCCTTTATTTTCTTTAAAAGGTTTAGATTTCTGGGTTTCAGCTTACTTGAATTCCGTTACGCTTTTAGACGTTGCATGATTCAAGTGCTGGTCACGAGCTAATATTTCGGGTCGTAACAATTGGCCTCCTCGGCCTCACAGCTCGTCTCCGAGCTATCACAGGCTCGAGCCTCCTTGGCCCTCTCAGCTCGCCTCCGGGCTCGAGCAGAACCAAGATACCTCGGCTCTCCCGCTCCTCCGTGAGCTCCCCCGCCGAGGTCATCTTCCTCGGTCTCATCGACCGACCAACAGCACCGCTTGCAGGCGTAACCGCCATCCCGCGAATCTCGTCATGCACGAGATCTCCGCCGGCCACATCCCACGTTTCACGCCACCACGATCCCCCATTAACGAGCCTGTCACGCCATTAATGGGAGGTCCCGCTCATCATGCGGGGGTGATGTCGGGAGCGTAACGGCTGGCGTGATTCTCGCGCCTGCCTCGCCTGCTGCCACCATTATATAAACCCCTTTTTCAGACGGTTCAAGTAAGCCATTTTTACTCCACTAAGCCGTTACTCTGCTCGGATCTCTAGTCTAACTTGACCGTCGGAGGGTCCTCGATGGTACAACCATCCCGGGACTTCCTTGCAGGTAGCTCGGCACCAACAACCTCAAACCCATTGAGATCCACACGCTTCAGGAGCGACAACCTCCAGATCTAATCTCAGCCACCCATCGTCACCATCGGTAGATCAACGGAAGGTAACATCTTAGCGCGATCCAGATCGCGTCAGCTGGCACCGTCTGTGGGAAACGTTGATTCTATAAAAACAAAAGTTCACTTTCCGATCTCAATCCAATGGCGAGCGATCGTTACGATGATCCAAGCACCAGCCACTGCCTCCCCCTCAACGGAGGCGCGGACGAACCTCCTCCACCGAATGCCATCAACGCCCTCGTCGGTCGGATAAACCGACTCACGTCTATTTTGGAGGGGCTGATCCGCGTCCAAACGGCAGGGCAAGATCACCAAGTCGCCGCTCCCCGCCTCATGACTATAGGAGGAGAGAAGACTTCGTTCGCGTCGGCACCGCCGACCACCGCTGCGCTACCTCCTACGGCCACAGATCTCCCGGGATGATACGTTCTGAGACCCGCTGAGCGCCCCACAGTTCGACACCGAGGTCCATCGCCAGAGCACCTCGTTCCGAGGTCCTCCGCGCACCTGTCCCTCCCGAGGAGATTCTGTCAGCTTGACTGTTACTAGGCATGACCGACACCCCCTCCCTCAACGGGGTCGTGCGGACGGGACTCGCCGCGGCGGCTCGAAGGTCACCTCACCGGGTGATCTAAGGAACCTCATTGAGAGGAACCGGAGCTACGGCCAGACGCAAGCTTCCAACAGCAGAGGCCTGGGATCAGAATGCGCCGAGTCATCGGGGTATTGCGGCCGACTCGACGTCCTCGAGAAGAAGATCGAGGGTATGCATCGGGAAGGTCACCGTTCAAGCGACGGGGCTAAGTATGCCACCGACTCGCTCACCAAACCATTCACCGAGGAGCTACTCGCCGTCCACGTCTCCTCCCGCAACAAGCCCCCAAAGGTCTCCTTCTTCGACGACAAATCTGACCCGAAAGACCACTTGGATGCATTCATCGCGGGAATGGGCTTCCAAGACAACTCCGACGCCGCCCAGTGCCGAGCTTTCCTGACCACTCTCATCCGCTCTGGGCGAGACTGGTTCCGAGGACTCGAACCGCGCTCGATCTCAACCTTCTACGAGCTGGCCACACAATTTCTCGGCCACTTCATCAGGAACAGGCGACAGAAATGCACAGTCGACCATCTCTTCACGACCAAGAGCGGGGACAAGGAGACATTCAAAGCATACGTCGCCCTCTTCTACAACGCCCTTCTCAAGGTCCCAGAGTACCGGGACGAGACGGTCATCACGACTCTAAGGTCTGGTCTCAGGCATAAGGAGTGGTTACGCTCCTTTGCATTAGCGCAACCTAAGACCATGGCCGAGGTAAAGTCCTGGACCGAGCGCGAGGTCCAGCTCGAATCCGAGGTGAACGCAAACCTCCCCCGGGCCAAGCAATTCGACCAAAAGAAGTGGGCAAGAGAAGAGAGAAGAGGACCTGAGCGGCAAAAACCCTACCTCCCAAAATTCCAGGGGTACACCCCGCTCAACGTCTCCTAGACGGAGCTACTAGAGGAGGCCAAGGGCGAGGGGTTCTTCAAGCTTACCCCGGTCCCACGAATGGCCTCAAAATGAACCCGGGGCCCCTACTGCGGGTTCCACAGGTTGCTAGGCCACTCCACGGAGAGCTGCAAACAACTCTGAGACTATATTGAAGAGCTCATCCGCTCGGGGCACCTCGCAGCGTACCTAAGGGACAAGCGGCAAGCTGACCGCGAGCAGGATCAGCGTCCCCCTCTCGCCGAGCTGACCATCGGCCAGATCATAGTAGTGTCAGCGGAGGATACGCCTGGTATCTACGAAGCTCAGTACCTTGTGCCGGGCATAAATGCCAACAGACATCCGGGGGGTTCAAGCTGTACGAATAAGAACATCTACTAGCATGTATTTTCTTTTCAGAGCAATGTACATCTTTCTTGAGATCTTTTGTTTATATAATAAAGGGATTAATAAAGCATTGCAGAAAAGAAAAAGAATTTTATTCATTCAAAAGGTATTATAGGCTCCTCAGCCGTATATAAAAATATATTACAACAGCGGGGGAATGGGGTACAGAGAGCACTGTTCGTGGTACTCTGAAGATATTTCCGCCAGCCGAGCCCTCGTGGCGTCTAACCTCTCCCTTCGATGACCCCCGCTGGCATGGGCATCGAGCCTCAAGTGGTAGCACTTAAGGACGAGCGTCTCTGAGCGACCTAGCCGGCTGGCAGAGATCAGGCCGAAACGCCTCAGGGACCTCAGCTTGCCAACGACCTCATCTTTCAGCTGCTCGGATAAGGGGTTGTAGGTCCCCGGCGACGCCCTCCAAATAGAGTACATCAACAGCTGTCCAAATAGAGTACATCAACAGCTGAAGTAGGGAGGAGCACCGGGGGAGCAATCGGCCGAAATGATCCTCGATCCGGCCTATCACCAACTGCACCGTGTTATCAGTGCAGTACTGATCATAGAGATACACGTCCTCGAAGCTTATGATTTCGGGGATGGTGAATGGGAAGTCCTCCATTCTTGCATTTTGGGTGTGAGGAAAGGAGTCATCAACAATCCCTCCATTTTATTGCCCACAACGCTCCCGGAGTTCAACGGTCGCCCGCAATTATGCTACGACGCGGCAGACACCGCGCCGCTCGATGCGAAATCAAAACGATGCACCTCTGGCGCTTCGCCTCCCCCATGTGTTCGTGGCACGTGTCACTCGCGACTGTCCATCTTCGCAAAGCCCACACGAAGATGCAGCCCAGCAGCTACCCTGCTCGGCTATCCCTGGCCGGTAACTCGCCCACCCTACAACGCCAGGGATCTAAGCCCTCACAAAGAGGCAACCGAGCAGCTTCACTTCTTGGTTCATCCTTGGCAGGCCTCCCACGACCCCTCCAGCTCTAAGGATCGAAGCCCTCACGAAGAGGCAGCCCAGCAGCTACCCTGCTCGGCTATCCCTGGCTGGTAGCTCGCCTACCCCACAACGCCAGGGATCTAAGCCCTCAAAAAGAGGCGACCGAGCAGCCTCACTGCTTGGTTCATCCTTGGCAGGCCTCCCATGGCCCCTCTAGCGCCAAGGATCGAAGCCCTCATGAAGAGGCAGCCCAGCAGCTACCCTGCTCGGCTATCCCTGGCCGGTAGCTTCTCTACCCCACAATGCCAGGGATCAAAGGCCTCAACAAAAGGCAGCCATGCATCTCCCTGCTCGGCTATCCTGGGCTGGTAGCTTCCCTACCCCACAACGCGAGGGATCTAAGCCCTCAAAAAGAGGCAATCGAGCAGCTTCACTGCTTGGTTCATCCTTGGCAGGCCTCCCACGGCCCCTCCAGCGCTAAGGATCGAAGCCCTCACGAAGATGCAGCCCAGCAGCTACCCTGCTTGGCTATCCCTGGCTGGTAGCTTCTCTACCCCACAATGTCAGGGATCAAAGCCCTCACCAAGAGGCAGCCTTGCAGCTACCCTGCTCGGCTATCCCTGGCTGGTAGCTTCCCTACCCCACAACGCCAGGGATCTAAGCTCTCAAAAAGAGGCAACCGAGCAGTTTCACTGCTTGGTTCATCCTTGGCAGGCCTCCCACGGCCCCTCTAGCACCAAGGATCGAAGACCTCAAGAAGAGGCAGCCCAGCAGCTACCCTGCTCGGCTATCCCTGGCTGGTAGCTTCCCTACCCCACAACGCCAGGGATCTAAGCCCTCAAAAAGAGGCAACCGAGCACCTTCACTTCTTGGTTCATCCTTGGCAGGCCTCCTACAGCCCCTCCAGCGCCAAGGATCGAAGCCCTCACAGTAACATTTCAGAAAAATAAAATATTATTTTAAAGAATTTTTATAATTAAATAATATTATATTGAATATTTTAATAAGGCGGTATAATTAAATACCGATAAATTGGGAAAAAATTTGGAAAATTATGGAAATTACTAAAAAGAGGGCATTTTATTAGATTTAAGCAAATTATGAAATTTTATGATTTATTATACACTATTTTAATGCTAATCGCGCATTAAACTTGTTTTGTGCAAAACATATACCATATCACTTTTACACTTGTGTTACATTTTCCTACATGGCTTTCTCTTCATTTTCATTCATGGTTTTGGGTTTTATGTGAGAAGAGAAAGAAAAAGGAAAAGAAAAGAAAAGAAAAGAAAAAGGATATTAGTAAAGAATTGGGCATGGGCATGAGAGAGAGTGAGGTGGGGGGGGGCAACCTTGGACCATGGCCTTTATCCCTTCATTGTTTCCTCTTCATTCTCCTCTCCCCTCTCAAGAGCTGCTGCCTCCTCCATCCCCCTCCACTTCATCCTCACAAACACCCTCATTCCTTCATTAAAACATCATCCCCACTTCTTTAAAAATGTGCACAAACTCACAAGCTTCACTTTGGACCAAGAAAGCAAGGATTTTGGACACTTGGGGCAACTCAAGAGCCAAAGGAGGTAATTTATCCATCATTAGTGTAGTTTTTGTTAGTGTATATGCCCCAGAGGCCATTACTGTATCAAACTAGTTTGTATATTACTTGATGGAAGCTTGGGATATTCACAGTCGTATAGACAATCTTGCTCGAAATGGTTGTCTGCTACTTGGTTTGTTTTTACTTTAATGTGTACATGTATTTCTTTTAGCATATCGCCTATACACATTAGTGGAGCCCTTAGGATCTTTGCTTGATTACCAGCGTTGTGATGGCAGTCACACTAGTGGGGGCTGGGTAATCTACAAGCACATCCTTATACAGGTCCCTAGTCGCAGGACTATCGAGACAGGGCATCGATACTCCGGAGTAGACTAGCGTATGCGCTTCTCATTCCAGTAGGGGAGACGGTCTGTCCCACAGCCGTCAGTACGTCATACTTGAGATAGTATGCGGGTGCTCGTTAGGTTACGAGTACACTGGACATGACTCGTCGGGAACTGTTGGTTGGTACTATACCTATCGTCAGTTATCAGTTCCTAGGTGACATGAGTACAGCTTAGTCTGCTGACTTGACACTGTCACTTCGCCTCGAGTGTGTTCCCACTGTACTTTGATTACTACCCTACCACGGCTCAAAGGAGTCGTGCAAACAGGTAGTAGTTGGGTGCAGTCTCGAAGCACTTGGAGGCAGTGACGGTTAGACAGGATTCGTCTCTCCCGGTATTGGGGGTTGATATCGCGCTGTGTCTAGGAGAGCCATTACACAAAGTCCCTGGCTAGGGCAAGCGAGATATACTGGTAGGTTTCCAGTGTTATCTCAGGGTGTTCTGGGCTACACTCTGACACGACTTGTACTGCTATTAGGGGATTGACGTTTACCGCCCCTAGGCCCGCCATGCGATGTTCTCAGACAAACAGATTGGACTGTACGGAGACTGTCACATTCAGGCTCAGTAGGAGTTCGGATGGGTTCACCTCATCAGTCTTCTTATCGGCATCTACCTGGGGACCATTACGTACAGCTAGTACCGCTTGCGGCCTGTGGTTAAACCCACTGCCAGCGTAGTGTCGAGTCTTTAGAGTCCCACACAGAGAGCTATTCACCTTTGGGCAAAACAGAGTAGAGGTCGCATGGTTTTGCGACAGGGTTCATTCACATCCGTGCACTTGTGCTCGTTTGGTGTCTTGGTAGTTATTACTAGTGGGCTTTGGTTTAAGCCAGATCCTAGTATACGTTTTGGGATTGGTTTTATCTCGTTTGTATTCGTGTTCCTCGGAACTCGGATGCGGGTGTGTATGCACGGATTGACAGAGACAGAGGCAGAGGATTCTCATTAGGGTTGTTGAATTTTGACTTTTTCTAAACCCTAATAAGAATAAGAAATATGATTAATAATAATATTAATTAAGTATTTTTTGTGCCATGGTTGAGTTGAAAGTTTGACTTTGTTGACTTGTTGACTTTGTTGACCGGTTGACTATTTTGGACTTGTTGACCATCATCATTTCAATGGCTATCATTTCATGGGTATGACTTTTGCTTGCTTGTTGTTTACAAATTGTATTAAATGCATGAAATGATAATGCCATTGACATGAACCATCACAAATATTTAATTATTGTTATTATCATGATTATTTTTGTTTTTGAGAGCATGGTTGTAAAAGTCTTCTCTCATTTTCTATCATTTCCACTCTCTCTCATCCAAGCTCTCTCTCTTCCTCTTGCTCATGGTTCTCTTGTCTCATGAGTTGAGAAACATGAACCATTGAGATAAAACCCTAAAAACACTTCTCTACTCACTCTAGAGTACAAGGTCTAGCAAGCCAAGTATTTTAGTTTCTTCTCGATTGAGGTAGGAGCCAAAGGTAGAAGCTTTCGGATGGATCCATATTCGGCACAAGAAGACGACGAGGTGAGGCCAATCCGACCACTACAAGGAGAAGAAGAGAAGGAGTTCAAGACTAGGTATAACCCCTAACATAGTAGTTAAACTCTTAGTTAGGTTGTTAGATAGTTTGTTTAGCAAAGATCCTTTTCTAGAGTCTATGTTACCTTCACTAAAAAAAATTGTTTTTCACCATTTCCGCAACCCCGAAAGAACCGGGACGGGTAACGTGGACTTACGGTTTTCCCATTTTCTTTGCATCCATGTTAACTTAGAATCGATATTGTGCAGTTTACTGAACTTAGAAAATTCCAAGTTAGGGTTTGAGAATTCTTGAATTGTGATGGTTTTTGGTTATCTGCTAACACCCGGGGACTCTAAAATTTAATTAGCGAACACAGAGAGATGTGCAGGTGATTTAGAGCATACCCAAAAGACCCGAGCCCCTACCCTAACACCATGGCCGCAATTAAATTCCCCCTGGCTGCAATTTGCGGCCAGGACTTGACCTGGGTGCCTCATTTTTGGTCTATGGCTCCTTTAGCAGTAAATTAGACCCCTCCTGTATGCAAAATTGGCTAGTTTGGCCTAGGGTAAAATCTGGGACTAAATTCATGAGTTGCTATTTTGATTCAGGGTTATATTTTTCGTATTTTGGATTCTGGATTTTAGTATTTGTGTTTTACCTCGATCACTTGACGTTTGGGTTGGATATATGTATGCCCTACAGGCCATTATGAGATTGTGTATGTACTGATGTGTGTGTGTGTGTGTGTATATATATATATATATATATATATATATATATATATTCAGAGGTCAGTCTTGCTCGACATGATAGTATGCTATCTGGTTTCACTTTATCATATGTTCACTTGATCATGTTTATATTCATTTGGTACATGTTGATAAAGCCCTAAGGATATTGGCTTGACTACTGGGATTATGATGCGGATCATACTAGTGGGACATCTGTAGTTTATAAGCATATCCTTGAAATGTTCCTAGTCGTAGGTATATCGAGACAGGGCATCGATATTCCAGTGTAGACTAGCGTATACCATTCTTGTTCCATATGATGGGCGATGGATGATCCCATATCCGTCTGGTTTGTTGACACCAAAGATAGTATACGGGTGCTCAGTGAGACTGGGTACACTGAACGGACTCACCGAGAACTCCTATATGGTATTATATCATACGTCGGATAGCAGTTCTAAGGTGACACTGGTACAGGTTAGTCTGTAGACTCGAGATCATCATAGAGTCTTGTGTGTCCTCCCACTGTACTTTGATCTCCACCCTACTACGGATCTACTGAGTCATACAAACCGGTGGATTTTGGGTATAATCCCGAGGCATTTGGAGGCAGTGAGCGATATGAGGGGTTTCGTCTCTCCCGGTATTGGGGGTTGATGTTGTGCTGTGCACGATTGGCTATAACGGGAAGTCCTTGACCAGGGCTGCTGAGATATTACTGATAAGTGTTATCAGTAAGTTTCTCGATCTGTTATAGACCATATACCGGCATGACTTATTGAGTTATTGAGGTCGACGATTCCATCCCTAGCCTCGATATGCAGCATATCTGACAAAGAGACCGGACTGTACGGTAAGTGTTGCCAGTTAGATTGACAGGAGTTTTAACAGGTTCGCTTGTTCTTATTCTGATCGCTCAATAACCGGGTGGCCGTTACGTTTAGCTGACCGCTTGCGGCTTGTGGGTGTTTGATATGATCATCACCTACAGCTGGCGTATTGACGAGTCTTAGAGTCCCACATAGAAGTTTCTCGGCTCAGGCGAAACGAAGTGGTGCGCATATGAGATATGTGCGGAAGCTCGGTTAAATATGAGTATGTGATATTGTATTTTAATCGGACGTTTTATACTAGTCGGGTCGTATGAGATATGACCGGTTTATTAAATCAAGTGTTGATTTAATATTGACTTTTATCTCATTTATTTAAACCCTTTTCTTTTAATGGATGCATGCATGTATATATACATGATGATGTGCATGCACACATACATACATGCGAATGTATCTTGGTTGATGATACAAGTTAGATGGAATTATAAGAATCACATGATAGATAAATAAATATATGGATATTTTTGAATAAAGTTAGATAAAGGAAAAATAGAAAATGACTCATTTCTTTTTCCATGACTCATTTCTTCTACACTCTTCCATGGTTGACTTTGACTCATTTTTAGATATGATACTTTTAATTGCTACTTCATAATTCTAGTTCGATTCCTAATTTAGTTTACTTAGCACCTCATGAATTTAAAGTTATGGAATGTGTGATGCTTCCAAACCCTAAACGAGGTGTTAAGGAAACCCTACAGTGGTATCAGAGCTAAGCTAGAGCTTTGGAGTAACCTAGACGACGTTAAAAATCTTGAACGAGCGAAACACGACGCCCGGGGGGTGCTCTCTGGAAATTTTTCAAAAACCTGGATTTTTTCAAATTAAAAATGCTTAAAAAATTCAGCAGGGTATTATATGGCCCACCAGAAATACGATGCCCTGAATCGACCGTACGACCGCGGAACCGCGGCCTTAGTGGCCTTGTTGCGGCGGTTCCACGGCACTGTAAGTGATTCATGGGCCGTAATTTCTTGTGCTGACCCGTATGTATTTTGTGAAGTTACTGGTATTTTTTTAAAACTGCTCAAGTGTTGAGCTTTCTGAGCAGTCTGTGGTTGTTTAATCGTTCGATCGAATGTTTTAACTGCACCTAGTTTATTAGTATATGATACAATAATTGGAATCTATAAATTTGTTTGTTGCGTTTAAATTTAGCAGTTCGGTCTCGGGATAAATGGAAATCTTGTTGAATTATTCGATTTGTTTTGAAAAGATGTTTTCTTGAATGAGACCCAAATGCGAGCTTTACATTGTTAGGCATGAAATCTTGTATATGTGATATTCCGGGTTTGTGTTGTCTAAAGGCAGTTAAGATTCCAATTGTTGTAGTTTTTTATTTTATTTCTCTGTGACCGTAAGTGTAGTATATAGCATGTAGTTGTATTGCCGGTTTTCGTTGCTATACATCAACGACGATCGGTGTATGCATACTTACTTACGTTGATGATATTTGATATTATGTGTCGATGAGATTTGATATGCAGGATTGTCGTGAATGAATAACCGGGGGTTTTATGTGAGATGAGAGTTTTCTTTTCATTCATGTAAAATTAAATTGTATGTAATATTCTTTTATTTGGGGCACTTCCGGGTTGAGGTTGATGTCACCAGTGTTGTATATTATTTACTTTTCCGCATTAGGATAGACCCAAGGAGGAGGGCACAACTGATCGGGTTCTAGGGTTCAGTGGGAGGCCATCTCGAGGAGTCGAGACCGGTTCTCCTAAACTCCAGAATTGGTAGGGTCGCTTGACGCTCTCGTAGGGTTCTAGGGGTGTGGGCTTGGCTATTCATCGCGATCATGGAATCCGTATTTTTATTGCTGGCTAAATACAAAATACGAACCTCCTAGATATCCTATATGTGCTTCTGCTGCTTTTATTATCTGATGTGATCATTTAATATATATCTGAGACGAATGCGATATTATATATATGATATATAATAGACGTTACTTATGTTTTGCACCCGCACTAGCCCAGTCCCGGTATGCCGTTAGTTAAGTAACCTAACGGTGCATATCAGGACACTGTGGCGAATGCGAGTGGCATAAGTGTACGTTATATTTTCGTTTCTTTCTGTAATGGATTAGGATTTAAATGATGGGACTACATTAATGAGATTAATGTAAAAGATAAATGAACCTAAAAAGATGTTGTAGAATCGGATTTGAAACACACTCGGCCTTTTATGAAAAAGCAAGTTTCAAAATGCGGAGCTTAAGCCACTCCTTTTAAACCCATTAGATTCTACAACGATATCAAGTTCAAAGCGTTAAAAGTTTTCTTAAAAACTATCCGCAGCCCTCCGTCATTTTAGAAAGTAGAGTACTTAGTATTCGTGCTGCGCATTTTGACTTTAGTTAAGGCGCAGTGAACTGTAGCTAAGTGATGTCTTCCTACGCTGCATATGATGAAGATTAGTTAGGACATTCATATGATTATGTTGACTTTAGTTAAGGGTCATATGGGTGGGTCTAGTTAATCACGAAATGACGGGAAGAACTTGACTAGTACTTATGATATGTTGACTTTAGTTAAGGTCATGAGTACTAGGGGTAAAAATAATATCGGGAATTTCAAGAGTTGAAAATTACAATGAGATTGTATACCTTCTATATGATAGTAGGATCCCGATCCCACTGCGAGCAAATGTTGCTCCCGGGAGAATTTTGCACTTTACAATTAGCTAACTCGGTAGGTGTCTAGAAACGTGCCAAACGGGGCTACGCCTCTGGGAAGACGAGGTTTACTTTAATTAGGTCCGTGCGAAAGCACGGGGAACCTCTCTCAAGTACCGGCACTGGCTTGGCTGAAAGGTTAGCGAAGTTGTAGAATGTAATTAATCCTGACTAGTTTTCTTTTTTAAAGAAAATTTGATAAAAATAGTGGGAGACATCGATTAGACAAGATAAGAACCAATCTGATCTTTGCAAGAGCTTTCGCTGAGTGTATTCTTTTCTCTTTCTCAATGGCAGATACCTATGACAGGACTTAAGCTTCTATTAGATAAAAACAAGCTGAATGGGACTAACTACAAAGACTGGCTGAGGAATTTAAACATTGCCTTGACTTATGATAAAGTATCATATGTCCTCACGGCTTCAACCCCGCCTACCTAGGTCCTAAACCTTCAGTTGCGGATAGGGAAATCCGCAAGACATGGGACGCTGACTGTGCCACGGCTAAATGCCTTTCGCTTGCATCGATGGATAACACACATCAGAAGCAGCACGAGAATATGGACGTACAAGCCATATTCCTCCATACAAAAGAGTTGTATGGAGAGCAATCTCGCGTATTACGATACGAAGCATCTAAGAAACTGTTTCAGATGTGAATGACCGCTGGCACAGCAGTAGGAGACCATGTTCTGAAAATGATAGCTCTCATAGAAGAGCTTGAGGACCTTGGGTGGACAATGGACAATGAACAATATACGGATATTATGCTGCAGTCTCCCCCCTCCACCTTTGCTCAGTTCATTGTTAACTTCAACATGCACAACATGGAGAAGGAACTGCCTGAACTCCTTAATATGTTAAGGAGTGCAGAGAGCACACTGAAGACAGTGAAGACCCCCGTTATGAGTGTTGGGCCATCCTCTTCCTCTCACCCGAAGGCTAAGGCCAAGGGAAAGATGAAGAAAAAACCCACCAAACCTAAGGGTGGAGTCAAAAAGGTTAAGGGAAAAGGTAAGTCCAAGGTTGGGGAATCGGAGAAAGGAGAATGTTTCTACTGCAAAAAGATGGGACACTGGAAGCGAAACTGTATTGAGTACCTGGAACTCAAGAAGAAGCATGGTGATGCTTCAGCTTCAGGTGTGTTCATAATTGAAAACTGTTTTTCTATTAACTCTGCTTCCTGAGTATTGGATACCGGTTCGGGTTCTCATATTTGCAATTCTGTGCAGGCGTTGAGAAATAGCAGAATTCTGAAGACAGGTGATCATACTCTCCAAGTTGGAAATGGTTCCAACGTAAATGCAGTTTCAGTGGGAGAGTATCACCTAGGGTTGCCTTCGGGTTTTATATTGGTTTTGAACCCGTGTTATTTTGTGCCAAGTATGCTTTGTAATATTATATCCGTTTCCTTGTTAGACAATGAAGGATATCATTTTGCTGTGCAACACAATATTATGAACATTAGACTTAATCAAGAGTTGATTGGTTGTGGTACATTAAATAACGGGATATACGTCCTTAATCAACACACAGTTTTCAACGTACAACACACAAAGAAAAGAAAATTTTCAGATATAAATGAAGCTTTTCTTTGGCATTGTAGACTTGGTTATATTAATGAAACAAGACTAAACAAGCTTCATAAAGATGGATATTTAAATTCATTTGAGTATAAATCTTATGCAACTTGCCAATCTTGTATCAAAGGTAAAATGACCAAAACTCCGTTTACATGACACGGAGAAAGAGCTACTGAGCTCCTAGGCCTCATACATAGTGATGTATGCGGACCAATATCTACACATGCATGAGGCGGTTTTTCTTACTTCATAACTTTTACTGATGATTTCTCAAGATTCGGTTATGTGTATTTGATAAAGCATAAGTCTGAAGCTTTCGAGAAATTCAAGGAGTATAAACATGAAGTAGAAAACCAAATAGGAAAGAGTATCAAGATACTTCGATCAGATCGAGGTGGATAGTACTTAAGTACTGAGTTCTTGGACTTCCTAAAAGAGAACGGGATTCTCTCTCAGCTCACTCCACCTTACACACCACAGCACAATGGTGTGTCAGAGCGACGGAATCGTACCCTATTAGATATGGTACGATCCATGATGAGTGATTCTGAGTTACCTCTCTCGTTTTGGGGGCATGCATTGGAAACAGCAGCTTTTCTGTTAAACAAAGTTCCAACCAAGACCGTGTCTACCACTCCATATGAGATATGGCATGGGAAGAAACCATCTCTTAAAAGAGTTAAGATTTGGGGTTGTCCGGCTTTTGTCAAAAAGCAGAATCCAGACAAACTCGAGACACGATCAGTCAAATGTATATTTGTAGGATATTCAAAACATTCGTTTGGGTATCTTTTCTACCACAAGGAGGAATAAAAAGTGTTTGTTTCTCAGTATGCCGCCTTTTTAGAAAATGAGATTTTCTAAAATGATGCTGATGGCAATGTGGTAGATCTAGAAGAGGTTCTAGAGACATAAGTTACAAATGACGACTTGGCTGAACCTGAAGTTATAACAGAATCTAATGAGTCTCAGCCACTCCGTAGATCTGGTAGGACTTCTCGCCCACCGGAGAGATACTACGGTTTTCTCATTGATGGTGATAGAGAAGATTGCATCATGGATGATGATGATCCTGCCAGTTTTCATCAAGCTATCACGAGTGGTGACTCTGTGAAATGGCTAGATGCCATGAGATCCGAAATGGAGTCCATGTACACCAACAAAGTATGGACTTTGGAAGACGTACCCTCCGGGATAAAACCTGTGGGTTGCAAATGGATCTTTAAAAGAAAGATCGGTGTAGATGGACAGGTAGAGACCTATAAGGCAAGGTTGGTAGCGAAAGGTTTTCGTCAAAGACCAGGTTTGGACTTTGACGAGACTTTCTCTCCGGTAGCCATGCTTAAATCCATTCGGATCCTACTTATTATTGCTGCTCACTACGACTATGAAATCTGGCAGATGGACGTTAAAACTGCATTCCTAAATGGTGATTTAGATGAATGCGTTTATATGGATCAGCCAGAGGGCTTCATTGACAGTAGGAGCAGCGGAAAAGCATGTAAGTTGCTTAAATCCATTTATGGATTAAAGCAGGCATTACGGAGTTAGAACATCTGTTTTGATGATGCTATCAAAGAGTTTGATTTCATCAAAAATCCAGATGAACCTTGTAAGAAGACTGTAGGGAGAAATGTCGCATTCCTCGTATTGTACGTGGATGACATACTTCTGATAGGAAATGATATTCCTATGCTACAGTCGGTCAAATCATTCTTATCACAAAGGTTCTCCATGAAGGACCTGGGTGATGCCACATACATATTGGGCATACGGATCTATAGGGATAGATCCAAACGGTTATTGGGATTGTCCCAAACCAAGTATATTAACACCATCCTAAAGAGGTTTAGTATGGAAGACTCCAAACGGGGTACCTTACCCGCTTGTCACGGAGTCACTCTCTCAAAGGACGATTGCCCAAAGTCTGATATAGAGAGAGCTCGCATGAGCATTATTCCCTATGCTTCGGCAGTAGGATCGATAATGTATGTGATGTTATGTACACGTCCTGATGTTGCTTATGCACTTAGTGTAGTAAGCAGGTATTAGTCAAATCCAGGGGAGAATCACTGGATTGCTGTGAAGAACATTCTTAAGTACTTACGAAGGACTAAAGAATTGTTCTTGGTGTATGGTAACGGGGATCTCCAAATGGAGGCCTTTACCGATTCGAGCTTCCAGAGTGACAAGGATGACAGCAAGTCTATCCCAGGGTTTGCATTTACCCTCAATGGAGGGACGGTGAGTTGGAAGAGTTCCAAACAGGATACCGTTGCAGACTCAACGATGGAAGCTGAATACATTGCTGCAAATGATGCTGCCAAGGAAGCCGTCTGGATGAGGAAGTTCATCGCGGAGCTAGGAGTAGTTCCAACCATTATTGATCCAATACCTTTGTATTGTGACAATAATGGGGCTATGGCGTTGGCCAAAGAGCCCAGGTCCCATCAGAAGTCCAGACACATCCTGAGGCGATATCATGTGATTCGGGAGATAGTTGATCGCCGAGAGATCGAGATTAAGAGAGTAGACACAAAGAACAACGCTGCGGATCCATTCACCAAGGCCCTCCCTCAGCCGCAGCATGAGCGACTTTTTGAGATTTTGGGTATGAGATATGCCAATAACTGGCCTTAGTGCAAGTGGGAGATTGTTGGATATATGTATGCCCTAGAGGCCATTATGAGATAGTGTGTGTACTGATGTGTGTGTGTGTGTGTGTATATATATATATATATATATATATATATTCAGAGGACAGTCTTGCTCGACATGATAGTATGCTATCTGGTTTCACTTTATCATATGTTCACTTGATCATGTTTATATTCATTTGGTACATGTTGATAAAGCCCTAAGGATATTGGCTTGACTACTGGGATTATGATGCGGATCATACTAGTGGGACATCTGTAGTTTATAAGCATATCCTTGAAATGTTCCTAGTCGTAGGTATATCGAGACAGGGCATCGATATTCCAGTGTAGATTAGCGTATACCATTCTTGTTCCATATGATGGGTGATGGATGATCCCATATCCGTCTGGTGTGTTGACACCAAAGATAGTATACGGGTGCTCAGTGAGACTGGGTACACTGAACGGACTCACCGAGAACTCCTATATAGTATTATATCATACGTCGGATAGCAGTTCTAAGGTGACACTGGTACAGGTTAGTCTGTAGACCCGAGATCGTCATAGAGTCTTGTGTGTCCTCCCACTGTACTTTGATCTCCACCCTACTACGGCTCTACTGAGTCGTACAAACAGGTGGATTTTGGGTATAGTCCCGAGGCATATGGAGGCAGTGAGCGATAGGAGGGGTTTCGTCTCTCCCGGTATTGGGGGTTGATGCTGTGCTGTGCACGATTGGTTATAACGGGAAGTCCCTGGCCAGGGCTGCTGAGATATTACTGATAAGTGCTATCAGTAAGTTTCTCGATCTGTTATAGACCATATACCGGCATGATTTATTGAGTTATTGGGGTCGACGATTCCATCCTTAGACTCGATATGCAGCATATCTGACGAAGAGACCGGACTGTACGGTAAGTGTTGCCAGTTGGATTGACAGGAGTTTTGACTGGTTCGCTTGTTCTTATTCTGATCGCTTAATAACCGGGTGGCCGTTACGTTTAGCTGACCGCTTGCGGCTTGTGGGTGTTTGATATGATCATCACCTACTGTTGGCGTATTGACGAGTCTTAGAGTCCCACATAGAAGTTTCTCAGCTCAGACGAAACGAAGTGGTGCGCATATGAGATATGTGCGGAAGCTCGATTAAATATGAGTATGTGATACTGTATTTTAATCGGGCATTTTATACTAGTCGGGTCGTATGAGATATGACCGGTTTATTAAATCATGTGTTGATTTAATATTGACTTTTATCTCATATATTTAAACCCTTTTCTTTTAATGGATGCATGCATGTATATGTACATGATGATGTGCATACACACATACATACATGCAAATGTATCATGGTTGATGATACAAGTTAGATGGCAATATAAGAATCACATGATAGATAAATAAATATATGGATATTTTTGAATAAAGTTAAAGATAAAGGAAAAATAGAAAATGACTCATTTCTTTTTCCATGACTCATTTCTTCTACACTCTTCCATGGTTGACTTTGACTCAACCATGGTTTATTTTTCCTTTGCCTTTAACTCAAGAAGAAAATATCTAGATATTATTTAACTATGGTTATTCTTATGATATTATCTCTCTCTCTAATTTTCTTTTTCATTATTCATTCCAAAAGAAAAAAGATTAAGCCATCTTCTTCTTCCTCTCTCTAGTTCTCTCTTAAATGTTAAATTGAGCTAGATAAAATAAAAGAAAGGGTATTAAGTGAGATTAGCAACCACTTCATCATCCTACACAACCCTTGCTAGCTTGTATAGGGTGTTTTGCTTCAAGATTTTCAAAGATCAAGTGAAGCAACAAGCTTAGGGCAAAGGACTTCGGGTGGATCATCGTGGACTTGGAGGTGATCAAGCGAACCTTTCCAAACCAAAGGAGTCATCCTAGGAGGTCTACAAAGGTTGTAGTCTCTCCACTTAGTATAAATTAATTTTTAGATATGATACTATTAATTGTTACTTCATAATTCTAGTTCGATTCCTAGTTTAGTTTACTTAGCACCTCATAAATTTAAAGTTATGGCATGTGTGATGCTTCCAAACCCTAAACGAGGTGTTAAGGAAACCCTACAGTTTGTACGACGATATCGAGGGTTGTTTGGTAGTTTGAAAGGCGTAGTCTGTAGGTTATAACCTATAGGCTTTTAGCGTGTCGTTTTGATTTTGATTTGGATTTTAATGCGATACGATACATTGTGACATGTAGGTACCCCCATGTTGACTTCGGGACGACAAGCAAGCGCATGGCGACGTCGGCAATGGCAAGCGAAGAGCAAGGTGAGCAGATACACATCTACGGGGGAAGTCGGGTGGATGGCGTATAGCACCCCCGCAGTTCGTAGTATAGTGTATGGTATATATTATATGGATATATTTATATGTTATTGTGGGATTGTGATTATCTAGATTGACTTTGGAAGTCATGGATAAATTTAGTGTACTTGGATGATAGCGTCGATAGTTAGTGTAGTCGCGAACCCTAGAATGAGGTTTACACCCACACGCACACACATGCTTACTTTGTTTTACTTGTGCGTATATGGGGATATGTAATATGTATACACACATAGGTATGAGACTGTATATATATACATGTACTTATACGTGGATGATGAGGATTGTACATGGTATTTGGAGATGAGTCGATGAGATTGGGCATGGTGCCATGAGATCGGTGATATGATGTGGTTCGTATTAGGAGATACGGCATGAGATTTTAGCGGGGCTTTAGACGTGTGTTTCATACACGCATATATTTGCAGGTGGTATCAGTTTGTACGAGACTTAGATCAGTAACCCCAGTTCATGAGATATAATGATAAGGATACCAGATAAATGATGAGATGAATGTGATATTTGACCCGTACCCAGATTTGGGATGCCGTACAACGGATTTACATACGAGCTATATATTGATGATAGATCCGCACTCTTGACTCGAGGATGTCGTGTTATATATTGTATCGTATGTGATACTATTGAGGCGGGATCACCGACTATTATATTTAAACGTATCGACTCAGATTTAGGTGGTTTCCTTACCTTTCGATTAGTCATGTAGTTCACTTATAGATGTTAGGAAAGACTCGAGTCATACCTATTTCAAAACTAACGAATCGTGAGTATTTTAAAAACAGGCCAAGGGATTCTACGGATATTTTCAAAAGACGCATCTTTTCTTAAAAACACTGTAGCCCTTATTTTTCTAAACACCACGATTCGTGTTATTTCAAATGGCAAAACTGTATGACATATATATTGATGTAGATTCTTCACTGTTGCGTTTGTTATTCATTTTTCGCATATTCTTACTATTCGCATCGCATTGCATGTTTAAATGTGTTTATTGTTATATTAAACCCATACTGTCAGGACACCAGCACCATTATCGATGATGCGTATGTTTCACGTACACCTGCTTGCCGGCTCACACACTTCATCATCGATAATTGCCATCTCACTACACAGTAGGATTGCTGACATCAGGATATGACTCCTTGCATGACATACTTGCGTACACACATATTGTACACCCATGCTTGCATACATACACATTTGCACATACATAGATGATTCTGGCTTGATTTTGTAGATTTGGGAACCACATGATATATTTTTAAACTGAATTCATTTAAAAGAGCGGTTTTCCCTCGATATGTGCATATTACTGTTTTATGTTGCACGATATACTGATATGCTTACATTTCTATTATATGTCGCATACATCATGCTTTATGATTACACGCATTGAGATATGTTGTTTCCATGATATTTCTGGATTTGAGAACCGTGGGTATTTCAAAAGAAAGCATGTACTGTTTTAAAAACCCGGTTTCTCTTGATATGATATTTCAGTCGTCCACCATCTGTTTTCTCTGTTCTAAGACGTGTGACATGTGAAACCTGATTCACGGAGCCGGATGAGGCCGATTGCGGGTACATGGTGGACTCGGTATGGTACCCCAGGGCGAGAACGGATCTGTCGTGCAGTAGGCGATGAGCCTAGAGGAGGGACCACTTCCTACCGGTGATAGTATTTAGGCTCGGCGGATATTTAGAGGATACTGACCGGAGTCGAGAGATGTTATGGGCCGATCCGGACTGACGGAGCCCGATATATGAGGATTTACGTGCCGATGCTGGGCACGGGTTTCATGATGTTTTCGAGTGTCGATGCTAGACACTCATGTTCCATGATTTTGATGTGTCGCGAAGGACACACGTTGATTTATATCCTCATACTTTCATGCATATGCTTTATGATATTTACATGCATGATGTTTTGTGTCATTGGTTGACCCGTGGACGAGAGCCACACGCATACAGGCATTGATTACATTGTTGGTTGATATCCACATACTTATAGACTTGATACTATAGTTGGCACTGATTTCATTGATGATACCTCATATTTATGATATGTTGCTACCTGAGGCACTGACACGAGCACTTGGTATTACACTTATGTATAGATGTTTACCCTTACCACGTTATCATGCTTCAGACTTTATCATATTGAGGATTTATACTACTGATCATTTTGACCTAGGATTGAGTCATACATACGATTTCTGCTCTGTGATGTTTTCTACTGACGAGTTGGCAACTCATCCCCGTTATACCACAGTTTCTTATAGGTTTTGCCGTACAGGTTTCATTGCGGTTTTGCTGGCACTCTGCTTCCATTCCGGGTGATTTGCTTTGGTAGGTGGGTTCACTCGCTTCGTGACCACCATTGTACTTATTTATTTTCAGTTGTATCTAGTAAAATTCCATCAACCAGACTTGTATATTGTTTCAGACTTAGAAAACCAGTGTATTATTCTTTCGACCGTAGAGTCGCGCTTGTATTATTATGGTTTTCTTTATGGTTTTGAGTTTCCTTTGAGTTTTGATCCCCGCCCTTCAGCGTTGTATATTTTATTGCTTGCATGGTTGTGACCGTCGATTGATGAAGAGCTAGCTCCCACTTGTGGATGCCTTTATTCATATTATGCACGTTGTACCCCTTTTGGGGCCAGTATTTACAAAGAAAACTCTGCCGAAATTTTTAGAAAAGACTTGAGATTTTAAAATGCGTATTCGGCTTATGTTATTTAAAAACCCCTTGTTTTAAAACATGTTTTCTTCACTTCTTTCTTTAAATGGTTTAGATTTCTGGGATTTGTTGGTTTACTTGAATTAGATGGGGTCCTATAGACTTCATATGATTCAAGTGTCAGTCACGTGCCATTTCGGGTCGTGACAAAGTTGGTATCAGAGCGCTAGGTTAATCTTGGTTCGAGTCTAAATTTGACTATGCGGAGTCTAGAGCGTTTGTATATATCCGGAACTTAGGCTTGACCTTACGGAACTTAGACTTAATCGACGGGGTATTAGACCCAAACTTTCGTCGCGTAGGTTAACCTTGGTTGATAGAGTAGGTGACTTAAGGAGAGTGATGTACCGTATGTTCTGCGTCATACTTACGATACGCTACTCCGCTTAAGAAGCTTTAGGATGTACATTTCCTTGCATAATATTATATTCATTCCTATGATCTATCCTCATCATTATTGGTTATGGTTTTACTGCCATTATTTCACAGGTAGAGAGAGTTACGGCTAGAGTTGCGTCAGCACGAGCTCTTCACGGACGAGGACTGACCAGGGCGTGATTCCAAGGACACACGATTGCATAGAGGTGTCATTTTATTGTGTTTTCGCGCCATGAGTGTTTGATGGATCGCTTTTACGAGATTTCTCGGACGTGCAGATCAGCACCAGAGGATCACGCTACTGCTAGAGGCCAGCCAGAATGTGATGACCGTCGATGCACCGATTATTTGATGATTGAGGCACCGTTCAGCGTGCGGACAAATGAGCTAGTCATCGCTGCGAATGACGAGATATCGCCCTAGATGTTTGGAGCTACTGCAGCACGAGTTTGTACTTAGAGATATGATAGAAGGTCGCTAGTCATCCAAGGATGAGTGACTAGGACATGTGGTTCGTTCGCTTACCCCGATGCGAGGTCATCAGATTGATTGATTCCATCTAGAGACGACTTCACGCAGGTACGTTGGGAGTCGATAGAGACGATCGAATGTCAGAAGCCCATTTTCCAAGTTTATAGTATTCAGAGACAAATGCAAGTAATTCTATGGAACCTCTAGAAGAATGAAACCCTAACTCGACATAATGACCATGAGAACGCTTTGAAACCTTAGGGTTTGCGGCAGTTCAGCGGTGCCATTAGTGAGGCTTGGGTTTGCCCTTCTACGGTTGGTCCATAGGTACTGTGGCATGTACTAGAATACTATTAAACTGTACCCAAGATGTTGGGCTCTTGGGGGATTATAGAACCTTGACGAATCGATCGAAAGGTTCGACATCATTCGGATATCATGTGATGGGATGCATTGCTTGGGAGACTCCAGATACGAGTATAGCCGTTGGAGCGCAATCCATGCAGCCATGAAGAGACGAGTCCGAAGCAGTCGACATTAGAGAAAAGTGGAGTAAGAGGTTCGTACGAGATCTTGATGAGATGACGTTCCACTCCGCCGACATCAGAGATGTGATACGCATGCAGAGGCGTTGTATATGGATATATCTTCCAGAAGGAGTCGCGATGAGTATGCAGCTGTTCCGGAACAAGAAATATATTTAGTAAAGGATGATGACTTTTGGGCAGTTCGGCAGAAGCGAGATTTGGGAGAGACTTCGACAGAACCTTTCTGGAATACTATACGAGAAGACTTGGACCCAGGAGCGGTCATTTTATGCACACCCAGTAGGCCAGAGTTCGGCATCGTCGACGAGATAGTTGGCCAGAGATCTTTAGAGGATGTGCCAGAGCGGGACTGTTTCTGTTGTCATTCCATATTGGGTCGTTGAGCCGAGGAGCTATATATCTACCAATTCGCAGTGAGAGACAAGAGCCTAAAGCACCAGGCGCTAGACCATGAACATGAGGCAAGTAGATATCTTGCTCTGCTAGTTTTGGATGCACCGACACCTTCTCGATTGCGAAGGAAGGACATATCGATGACAGTGTTTACAATTTGGGATTTGGTGATTCGAATATCACGCGTCCGACATTTTTGGATTTCGGTATTTTGGACAATTTGTTTGCATGATTGATATTTTGTACACTACGGTTGCACTTGACTTCGATTTGATGTCATTCGAGAGGTTGATTTTGATTTCATGCCTATGATATGCATATGATTTGACTTGTACTTTCGCCATAGTTTTCATGCACTTTTAGTGTTTTGATTTGATTTGTGCACGCTGATGCACATGGTTGTGAGATTATATACCGCGGTATACCTGATTTGGATTGAGGTTTATTGTATACCGTCGATTTCGATTATGATATTGATGTCGATTTCGTGCACTCTGTGTATTTGATTTGGATTCTTGCGCATACTTGGGCGCTTGATGCGATTTTGGTGCACACCAGATGCACTAAATCGAGATTCTTCGTGCATATCAAATGCACCTGATATTGTTGTCAGGCACACCCGTTGCCTTTGACAGATGTTTCGTGCACACCCGATGCACTTAGATGTTGTTTCTGTGCACATGTATGGCACATTCATGGGTTTTGATTTCCGTGTGCACCAGCCGCACGTAGCATTCATATGCACATTTTGGGATTGATTTCTTATGGAGCAGTACGTTTTTATGATATTTGCTATTTGTTTTCGTTCAGAGCAGGACTAGTCAGAGAACAGTACCTGGATATATTTTGCATGCATTGATAGTTATCGAAGGGATTTCCAAACAGGGAGCTATAGTCTCAGTATTTACCTACATGTCTGATATGACACGAAACGTTCAAAACAAGGAAACCCTTCTAAATTGTTTTCAAAACGGCGGGACGTACATATTAAACAAAAGATATATACATATATGGTTATTTTCTTACAATAGACGTCCGCCACTGTGCAGTGTTATGCGTATCGCACAGCAACATGAAAGGTTTGGCATGCATTTCCTTCAGATGTTTACATGTATAGATTTGATGTTTACATGTATAGTTTTGATGTATATCATATTGGTTTCGTTCTGCATTTGACATTTGTGTATTCACCATGACTCCGATGATTGCGAGATGCTTGACGGAGTTTTGATTTTGGTTTATATGCTCATTTTTCAAGCGCGTGTATTGCGCTACGATGTGTTTTATGTATTTATGATTTCGGAGCCCCGACGACATGATCATTTGTCATGACCCGAAAGTACGGAACGTGACCGGCACTTAAACTACGAAACGTCTCGAGGCGTACGTAATCTAAGTAAGCCGAAAATCCAGAAATCCAAACCAAGAAAATAGTAGAGTGAAGGAAAAACCAATTTAAATCAAGTAGTTTGCAACATACGCCGAAATATGTATTTTAAAATCACAAGTCTTTTCTAAAAATTTCAGCAGAGTTTCCTTTGTAAATACTGACCCCAAACGGGTACAAAACCTGATAAAGTATATATAATGAATAAAGGCATCCCCAAGCGGGAGCTAGCTCTTCGTCAATCGACGGTCACAACAACGCAAGCAATATAATATACAACGCCGAAGGGCGAGGACCACAACAGAAAAGGAAACTCAAAACAACATGAAATCCATAGAAATACAACGCGCAACTCTAAGGTCCAAAGAAAAAAACATCACTGGTCTCTATCTCTGAAATAACTACCTGTTTGGTTGATGGAGTTTACTAGATACAACTGAATAAATAATATACAAAGTATAGTGGTGGTCACGATACAAGTGAACCCACCTACCAGCAAATCACCCGAAAAGGAAGCAGTGTGCCAGCAAAGCCGTAATGAAATCTGTATGGCAAAACCTGCAAGAAACTGTGGCACAACGGAGGTGAGTTGCCAACCCGTGAATAGAAAACATCTACGAGTAGAAATCGCATGTATGACGCAATCCTAAGTCATGCGATCACTATAATCCTCAAAATATATAACCTGAAGCATATAGTAATGGCTAGGGTATACATCTAAACAATTGTAATACCAAGTGGTCGTGTCAGTGCCTCAGATAGCAACATAACATATGCATGATGTATGAATGCATGAAGACAGAATGCTTCAAATGAGAAAAACTGTTTTTCTTATCTCTGTGAGATATATGTATAATAATTGAAATATCATCAGTGAAAGCAACAAGAAATCAGTGTCCAACATCGACACAATATCTCAAATCTCAAGTCTCAATATATGGGCTCCGGCTATCCGGACTGGCCCAACTCCGATCGGTATCCTCCGGATATCCGTCGAGTCACAACGAAGTCATCGGTCGGTAGTGCTCCCCTGCCAGGCTCAACGCCATCATCTGCGACCTTCTCGTCCCGGGGTACCGCACCGGGTCCACTATGCAGCCACAGACGGTTCCTTCTCCTCCTCGAATCGGGTGTATCGTATCGCTCAAGAGCCAAAAAATCACGGTGGACTCCTCTCAAATCATATCATGAGAAAACCGCTACTTTCCTTTTTAAATGATAATAAGTTTATAAAATCCTTGCGGTCTCTCCAAATCCAGAAATCTCATGGAATCCAAAATCTCAAAATCAAAGATCAATAACAATAAATACTGGGCTCCGGCAATCCGGACTGGCCCTAAATAATAATGTATAACAATGAATAAATAATTATGCATGAAGTATCACAGTAATGAATGCAATATCGAAACTAGCGCAGTAATGAATGCAGTATCTAAACTAGCGCAGTAATGAATGCAGTATCTAAACTGTCAGCTAACAAGCGATATCAATAAGGTAACATTCTTTAAAGTGCGCATGACATGGCAACTACCGATGATGATGTGTGTGAGCCGGCAAGTAAGTGTACGTGGAACATACACACCATCGGTAATGGTGCTGGTGTCCTGGCAGCATGGTTTCAATATTAACATATGAAAACACAATATAAGCATGCGATGCGAAGCGAACAACAATAATGTGCGGGAGCTGAATAACAACACAATGATAACTAATCTGAATTTATATAAATCTAAGTCATACAGCGGTGCCATTTGAAATAACACGAATCGTGGTGTTTTGAAAATAAGGGCTACGGTGTTTTTAAGAAAAGATACGTCTTTTGAAATATCCGTAGAATCCCTTGTCATGTCTTTAAAATACACACGATTCATTAGGTTTTGAAATAGGTAGGAATCGAATCTAGTCTAACAACTACACTAAACTATAGGGCTGAGCTAACAGACTAAACGAAAGGTAAGGAAACCGTCTAACATCTGAGTCGATACACACACACACACACACACACACACATATATATTAGTCGGTGATCCTGCCTCAATAGTATCACATACGATACGATATCTATAATATGACATCCTCAAGTCAAGAGTGCGGATCTATCATCAATATATAGCTCGTACGTAAATCTGTCGTACGGCATCCCAAATCTGGGTACGGATCAATATCACATTCATCACATTATTCATACGGTATCCTCTTTATCAAAGATCATAATCCGGGGTACTGATCTACGTCTAGTACAATACTGATACCATCTATGTATGCATGCACGTGTGTGAAACACTACATCAAAGGACCCGCTAAAACATCATGTCGTATCTCAAATACGAACCCTGTCATATCACCGATCTCACGGCCTCAAATCGAATCTCATCGACTCATCTCAAATCTCAAGTACTATCCTTAAATCCAGTATATGAACACATAGTCCCATACCCATGTGTAAATATACACATATAAACATATTCCCATATACGCACACGTGAAAGTAAGAATGTATGCAAGTATGTGTGTGCATGTGTGTGTGGGTGCAACCACTACTCTAGGGTTTTCGCAACTAACACTAAACCAATCCAAGAACACCTAGAATCCATCTTTATCATCAATAAACTCAAATCAACATATAAAATATATATGTGTGTATACGTATTCGTATACATCACCACGAACTGCGGGGGTGCTATACGCCATCCACCCGACTTCTCCCCGAAGATATAAATCTACTCACCTGCATCTTGTGTGTCGGTGTCGATGTCGCCTTCATCTTCTCCATCATATGAAACTCTCGTGAAGGTACCTACAAAGATAACACAATCGCAAAAGCATATGAAAATCACATCGGAAAACCAAAACGGCACACGCTACGCTCATAGGTAAAAACCTATAGTCTCGCATGCAAACACGACTAATAACCCTTGCCGTTGTCGTTCAAACGCCACCCAACAGAACGAATTATCAAATACCAAAATCCATGTTAAAACAAGTCGTAAAACAATGCACCAACACAAGAAAATGATCCCAGATTCTACCCTAATCAGTCAAAGTTGCATATGTCAAGGGTCTAGTTTATAAGGGATAAAGCTACAGAACCAACACGGATCCCAGAACCCATGCTCTGGCCGCAAATTGCGGCCAGAAGGATTAAATCTGCGGCTAGGTTGAAGGGTTGGGGGCTAGGGTTTTGGGTGATGGTTCCTATGTGCCTGCATGTCTCACTGTCTATCCAAAAATAATTTTAGGAGTCTCAGGGTGATAGCAGATTCCAATTTACCCTTCACAGAATCACAGTTTTTTCGATATCGTTTTTCTAAATCCGTATTCCGGGTTTCTAGTTTCAGGTTTAGTCCAATATAACATCACAACAGGGGTTGTAGTCCCTAATTACACCTCAATTCACCTTTGATTTCAATTCAAACCCTAAACCCTAACTTGGAATTTCCAAAGTCCTCAAAACCACTCGATATCGACATGAAATAAGTATGGATCCATAAGGAATTGAAACACTACTCTAATGGTGCAGAAATTACCTCGTTTGGCAACTCAAGAATTTTCTTGAGTTGCTCAAAGTCCTCAAAATCCTCTTTTTCTTGGTCCAATGTGTTTCTCTTGAGCTTGTGCACAATATTTGTGAAATGGGGATAGGGTTTTGGAGTTGTATTCATGGTGTTTTGGGCTTGAAGATGGAGGAGGAAGAGGGGGGAGGCAGCAGCAGCAGCACAAGGGAGAGAGGGGAGAGAAATGAGAAGAAGAAATGATGGGGGAATTGCAATGGAAAGGGTTGACCCTCACCCACTCTTTCTCTCTCTAACCCATACCTACATATTCTAATCATAACCTTTTCTTTTCTTTTCTTTTCCTTTCCTAATAAATCAACAACCATTCTAAAACATGAAGGAAAGCCATGGAAAAATGTAACAAGTGTAGAAAAAGATATGGTGCATGTTTTGCACGAAATACGCTTAAAGCGCTATCACCGATTTTTAATCGCGATTAGCGCTAAATTAGCATATAATTAATCATAAAAATTTAAAATTTCATAATTCCATAAAATACCCTCTTTTTAGTAATTTCCATAATTTTCCAAATTTATCGGTATTTAATTATACCGAAATATTAAAATATTCATTAAAATTAATATTAAATTATAAAAATTCCCAAAAAATAATATTTTATTTTTTTTGAAATGTTACATCACTTTGCTGAAATGTTTTAGAAATTGGGGGAGTTTAAATTTAAATTCGGGGACCGAATTTCTTTAAGGGGGGAAGACTGTAACATTTCAGAAAAATAAAATATTATTTTTGGGAATTTTTATAATTAAATAATATTATATTGAATATTTTAATAAGGCGTTATAATTAAATACCGATAAATTGGGAAAAAATTTGGAAAATTATGGAAATTACTAAAAAGAGGGCGTTTTATTGGATTTAAGCAAATTATGAAATTTTATGATTTATTATACACTATTTTAATGCTAATCGTGCATTAAGCTTGTTTTGTGCAAAATATGCACCATATCATTTTTACACTTGTGTTATATTTTCCTATATGGCTTTCTCTTCATTTTCATTCATGGTTTTGGGTTTTATGTGAGAAGAGAAAGGAAAAGGAAATGAAAAGAAAAGAAAAAGGTTATTAGTAAAGAATTGGGCATGGGCATAAGAGAGAGTGAGGTGAGCGGGTCAACCTTGGACCATGGCCTTTATCCCTTCATTATTTCCTCTTCATTCTCCTTTCCCCTTTCAAGAGCTGCTGCCTCCTCCATCCCCCTCCACTTCATCCTCACAAACACCCTCATTCCTTCATCAAAACATCATCCCCACTTCTTTAAAAATATGCATAAGCTCACAAGCTTCACTTTGGACCAAGAAAGCAAGGATTTTGGACACTTGGGGCAACTCAAGAAAATTCTTGAGTTGCCAAAAGAGGTAATTTATCCATCATTAGTGTAGTTTTCCCATTTGCTTTGCATACATGTTAACTTAGAATCGATATTGTGCGGTTTAGTGAACTTAGAAAATTCCAAGTTAGGGTTTGAGAATTCTTGAATTGTGATGGTTTTTGGTTATCTGCTAACACCCAGGAACTCTAAAATTTAATTAGCGAACACAGAGAGATGTGCAGATGATTTAGAGCATACCCTAAAGACCCGAGCCCCTACCCTAACACCATGGCCGCAATTAAATTCCCCCTGGCCGCAACTTGCTGCCAGGACTTGACCTGGGTGCCTCATTTTTGGTCCATGGCTCCTTTAGCAGTAAATTAGACCCCTCCTGTATGCAAAATTGGCTAGTTTGGCCTAGGGTAAAATCTGGGACTAAATTCATGAGTTGTTGTTTTTATTCGGGGTTATATTTTTCGTTATTTTGGATTCTGGATTTTAGTATTTGTGTTTTACCTCGATCACTTGACGTTTGTACGACGATATCGAGGGTTGTTTGGTGGTTTGAAAGGCGTAGTCCGTAGGTTTTAACCTATAGGATTTTAGCGTGTCGTTTTGGTTTTGATTTAGATTTTAATGCGATACGATACGTTGTAACATGTAGGTACCCCCATGTGGACTTTAGGACAACAATCAAGTACGCGGCGACATCGGCAACGGCAAGCGAAGAGCAAGGTGAGTAGATACACATCTACGGGGGAAGTCGGATGGATAGCGTATAGCACCCCCGCAGTTCATAGTATAGTGTATGGTATATATTATATGGATATATTTATATGTTATTGTGGGATTGTGATTATCTAGATAGACTTTGGGAGTCATGGATAAATTTAGTGTACTTGGGTGATAGTGTCGTTAGTTAGTGTAGTCACGAACCCTAGAATGAGATTTACAGCCACACGCTCGCACATGCTTACTTTGTTTTACTTGGGCGTATATGGGGATATGTATATATGTATATACACATAGGTATGGGACTATGTTTATATATACGTGTACTTATACGTGGATGATGAGGATTGTACATGGTATTTGGAGATGAGTCGATGAGATTGGGCATATTGCCATGAGATCGGTGATATGATGTGGTTTATATTAGGAGACACGACATGAGATTTTAGCGGGCCTTTAGACCTGTGTTTCATACACGCATATATTTGCAGATGGTATCAGTTTGTACTAGACTTAGATCAGTACCCCCAGTTTATGAGATATAATGATAAGGATACCAGATAAATGATGAGATGAATGTGATATTTGACCCGTACCCAGATTTGGGATGCCGTACGATGGATTTACATACGATCTATATATTGATGATAGATCCGCACTCTTGACTCGAGAATGCCATGTTATATATTGTATCGTATGTGATACTATTGAGGCGGGATCACTGACTATTATATTTACATGTATCGACTCAGATTTAGGTGGTTTCCTTACCTTTCGATTAGTCCTGTAGTTTACTTATAGATGTTAGACAAGACTCGAGTCATACCTATTTCAAAACTAACGTATCGTGAGTATTTTAAAAACAGGCCAAGGGATTCTACGGATATTTTCAAAAGACACATCTTTTCTTAAAAACACTGTAGCCCTTATTTTTCTAAACACCATGATTCATGTTATTTCAAATGGCAAAACTGTATGACATATATATTGATGTAGATTCTTCACTGTTGCGTTTGTTATTCATTTTCCGCATATTCTTGCTATTCACATCGCATTGCATGTTTAAATGTGTTTATTGTTATATTAAACCCATGCTGTCAGGACACCAGCACCATTATCGATGATGCGTATGTTCCACGTACACTTGCTTGCCGGCTCACACACTACATCATCGATAATTGCCATGTCACTATACAGTAGGATTGCTGACATCAGGATATGACTCCTTGCATGACATACTTGCGTACACACATATTGTACACCCATGCTTGCATATATACGCATTTGCACATACATAGATGATTCTGGCTTGATTTTGTAGATTTGGGAACTGCATGATATATTTTTAAACTGGATTCATTTAAAAGAGTGGTTTTCCCTCGATATGTGCATATTACTATTTTATGTTGCATGATATACTGATATGCTTACATTTCTATTATATGTCGCATACATCATACTTTATGATTACATGCATTGAGATATGTTGTTTCCATGATATTTCTGGATTTAAGAACCGTGGATATTTCAAAGAAAGCATGTACTGTTTTAAAAACCCGGTTTCTCTTGATATGATATTTCAGTGCGTCCACCATGCGTTTTCTCGGTTTTGAGACGTGTGACATGTGAAACCCGATTCGAGGAGCCGGATGAGGCCGATTGCGGGTACATGGTAGACCCGGTATGGTACCCCGGGACGAGAACGGATCTGTCGTGCAGTAGGCGATGAGCCTGGCAGAGGGACCGCTACCTACCGGTGATAGTATTTAGGTTCGGCGGACATCCGGAGGATACCGACCGGAGTCAAGAGATGATATGGGCCGATCCGGACTGACGGAGCCCGTGGGCCGATTCGGACTGACGGAGCCCGATATATGAGGATTTACGTGCCGATGCTGGGCATGGATTTCATGATGTTTTCGAGTGTCGTTGCTAGACACTCAGGTTCCATGATTTTGATGTGTCGCGAGGGACACACATTGATTTATATCCTCATACTTTCATGTATATGCTTTATGATATTTACATGCATGATGTTTTGTGTCATTGGTTGACCCGTGGACGAGATCCACAAGCATACAGGCATTGATTACATTATTGGATGATATCCACATACTTATAGACTTGATGCTATAGTTGGCACTGATTTCATTGATGATACCTCATATTTATGATATGTTGCTACCTGAGGCACTGATACGAGCACTTGGTATTACACTTATGTATAGATTTTTACCCTTGCCACCTTATCATGCTTCAGACTTTATCATATTGAGGATTTATATTACTGATCGTTTTGACCTAGGATTGAGTCATACATACGATTTCTGCTCTGTGATGTTTTCTACTCATGAGTTGGCAACTCACCCCCATTGTACCATAGTTTCTTGCAGGTTTTGCCGTACAGGTTTCATTGCGGTTTTGATGGCACTCTGCTTCCATTCCGGGTGATTTGCTTTGGTAAGTGGCTTCACTCGCATTGTGACCACAATTGTACTTATTTATTTTCAGTTGTATCTAGTAAAATTCCATCAACCAGACTTGTATATTGTTTCAGACTTAGAAAACCAGTATATTATTCTTTCGACCGTAGAGTCGCGCTTGTATTATTATGGTTTTCTTGATGGTTTTGAGTTTCCTTTGAGTTTTGATCCTCGCCGTTCGGCGTTGTATATTTTATTGCTTGCATGGTTGTGACCATCAATTGACGAAGAGCTGGCTCCCGTTTGTGGATGCCTTTATTCATATTATGCACGTTGTACCCCTTTTGGGGCCAGTATTTACAAAGGAAACTCTGCCGGAATTTTTAGAAAAGACTTGAGATTTTAAAATGCGTATTCGTCTTATGTTATTTAAAAACCCTTTGTTTTAAAACATGTTTTCTTCACTTCTTTCTTTAAATGGTTTAGATTTCTGGGATTTCTTGTATTATTCGAATTAGATGGGGTCCTATAGACTTCATATGATTCAAGTGCCAGTCACGTGCCATTTCGGGTCGTGACACTCACGAAGAGGAAGCCCAGCAGCTACCCTACTCGGCTATCCCTGGCTGGTAGCTTCTCTACTCCACAACACTAGGGATCAAAGCCCTTACCAAGAGGCAGTCCTGCAGCTACCCTGCTCGGCTATCCTTGGATGACAGCTTCTCTACCCCACAACGCCAGGGATCTAAGCCCTCAAAAAGATGCAACCGAGCAGCCTCACTGCTTGGTTCATCCTTGGCAGGCCTCCCACGGCCCCTCCTGCACCAAGGATCGAAGCCCTCACGAAAAGGCAGCCCAGCAGCTACCCTGCTTGGCTATCCCTGGCTGGAAGCTTCCCTGCCCCACAACGCCAGGGATCGATGCGCTCACGAAGAGGCAGCCCTGCATCTCCCTGCTCGGCTATCCCTGGCTGGTAGCTTCCCTACCCCCACAATGCCAGGGATCAAATCCCTCACCAAGAGGTAGCCCTGCAGCTACCCTGCTCGGTTATCCCTGACTAGTAGCTTCTCTACCCCACAACGCCGGGGATCAAAGCCCTCGCCAAGTGGCATCGGGCAGCTACCCTGTTCGGACCATCCTTAAGGACAAAAAGCCCTCACCAAGAGGCACCGGGCAGTAACCCTGCTCGGCCATCCTTAGTAGGCCACTTACGGCCCCTCCCGTGCTACGGATGAAAAGCCCTTGAAAAGAGGCAACCGAGCCCGCCCTTGCTCGGTTATCCCTAGCTGGTAGCTCCCTACCCAAACAAAATAGGGATCAAAGTCCTCACAGAGGCAACCGGAGCCGCCCTTATTCGGTTATCCTTGGCTGGTATCTCCCTACCAAACTAGGGATCAAAGCCCTCACCAAGAGGCACCGGACAACAACCCTGTACGGCCCATCCTTAAGGATCAAAGCCCTCGCAAGAGGCAACCGGGCCCTCCCTTGCTCAGTTATTCCAGGCTGGTAGCTCTCTACCCCACAACGCCAGGGATCAAAGCCCTCACCAAGAGGCAGCCCTGCAGCTACCCTGTTCGGCTATCCCTGACTGGTAGCTTCCCTACCCCATAATGCCAGGGATCTAAGCCCTCAAAAAGAGGCAACCAAGCAGCTTCACTGCTTGGTTCATCCTTGGCAGGCCTCCCATGGCCCCTCCAGTGCCAAGGATCGAAGCCCTCACGAAGAGGCAGCCCAGCAGCTACCCTGCTCGGCTATCCCTGGTTGGTAGCTTCCTTACCCCACAACGCCAGGGATCTATGCCTTCAAAAAGAGGCAACCGAGCAGCTTCACCACTTAGTTCATCCTTGGCAGGCCTCCCATGGCACCTCCAGCCCTAAGGATCGAAGTCCTCACGAAGAGGCAGCCCAGCAGCTACCCTGCTCGGCTATCCCTGGATGGTAGCTTCTCTACCCCACAATGTCAAGGATCAAAGCCCTCACTAAGAGGCAACCCTGCAGCTACTCTGCTCGTCTATCCTTGGCTGGTAGCTTCTCTACCCCACAACGCCAGGGATCTAAGCCCTCAGAAAGAAGCAACCGAGCAGCCTCACTGCTTGGTTCATCCTTGGCAGGCCTCCCACGGCCCTTCCAGCGCCAAGGATCGAAGCCCTCATGAAGAGGCAACCCAGCAGCTACTGTGCTCGGCTATCCCTGGGTACCAGCTTCCTTACCCCACAACGCCAGGGATCGAAGCCCTCACGAAGAGGTAGCCTTGCAGCTCCTTGCTCGGCTATCCCTGGCTGGTAGCTTCCCTAACCCACAATGCCAGGGATTAAAGTCCTCACCAAGAGGCAGCCCTGCAGCTACCCTGCTCGGCTATCCCTGGCTGGTAGCTTCTCTACCCCACAACGCCAAGGATCAAAACCCTCGCCAAGAGGCACCGGGCATCAACCCTGTTCGGCCATCCTTAAGGACAAAAAGCCCTCGCCAAGAGGCACCAGGCAGTAACCCTACTCGGCCATTAGTAGGCCACTTACGGCCCTCCCGTGCTAAGGATGAAAAGCCCTCGAAAAGAGGCAACCGGGCCCGCCCTTGCTCGGTTATCCCTGGCCGGTAACTCCCGACCCCAACAAACCAGGGATCAAAGTCCTTATAGAGGCAACCGGACCCGCCCTTGTTCGGTTATCCCTGGCTGGCAGCTCCCTACCAAACCAGGGATCAAAGCCCTCGCCAAGAGGCACCGGACAGCAACCCTGCCCGGCCCGTCCTTAAGGATCAAAGCCCTCGCAAGAGGCAACCGGGCCCTCCCTTGCTCGGTTATTCCTGGCTGGTAGCTCCCTACCCCAACAAACCAGGGATCAAAGCCCTCGCCAAGAAGCACCGAGCAGTTACCCTGCTCGGCCGCATCCTTAGTAGGCCACTCACGGCCCCTCCCATGCTAAGAATCAAAGCCTTCGCCAAGACGCACCGAGCAGCTACCCTGCTCGGCCGCATCCTTAGTAGGCCACTTATGTCCCCTCCCGCGCTAAGGATCAAAGCCCTCGCAAGAGGCAAGCGGGCCCGCCCTTGTTCGGTTATCCCTGGCTGGTACCTCCTTACGCCAACAAACTAGGGATCAAAGCCCTCGCCAAGAGGCACCGAGCAGTTACCCCGCTCGGCACCATCCTTAGTTGGCCAGCTACAGCCCCTCTAACAACTAAGGATCAATGCCCTCGCCATGAGGCACCGAGCAACTACCCTGCTCGGCGCCATCCTTAGTAGGCCACTCATGGCCCCTCCAGCAACTAAGGAACATGAACTCAACAAGAGGCATCTGGTCTATCAACGTCTTAGCGATCTCCACTTCGACTTTGGGGCCATGGAGATACTGTCCTCGCGCACTCGGTAAGTGATCAGATTCAAGTCGATGAGTAATCGCTAGACGAGGAACATGCCGAACATAAAAGCAGTACTGTGCGAATGCAATTGTCTACCAACAAAAGGAAGTACAAGCAAAAACACTACTGCAAAAACAAAAAATCTTTATTCACAAAGTCAAAGCTTTTACAAGGGTACTGTGGGCTCTCCAGCCTTACAAAAATGCCTGAAGGCGTACAAAATACCCGAGGAAACAAAAAGAAGAAAAAAGCATGAAGACAAGGGGCTTCAGGCCTCAGGGCCGGGCGCAACCTCGGAAAGCCCAGCGCCCACCATAGGAGCCTCAGTGTCGCCCTCGTCGGGTATCTCCCCGGGGCCATCCTCCTGCTCGTCATCCCATCGGGGATATTCGGCTCGGAGCTCTTCGTTAGCGAACTCTGGCATCCGAGCCTTGACGGCGTCGAGGGCCTCGTGCCAGATGGCGGTGGTGGCCGAGGCTAGGACGGTGTAGAACTGTTCCGACTTCTGAAAGTTCTCCACCGCCTTCGCCGCTTTGAGGTCGTCTCGCTTTGTCGCCTCTCCCACAGCCTCCAACTCCTTCCGGAGGGTGCTCACGGGCTTCCCGATGGTGCCGATGAGTACCCTGGAGTCCCAAAGCTCGGCCTCGGCAGCATGGGCAGCCTCACGGAACCTGGCAACCTCCTGCTTTGAGGCCTCCACCTCCTGCTTCGCGACCACCACCTCCTGCCTCACGTCCGCCACCTCCTGCTTCCCGGCCGCCGCCTCGCCCTCAAGGGCAGCGACCCACGCCATCGTCGCCTCTAGCTCCCGCTTCGAGCTCTCCCCCAGCGAGGAGAGCTCGCCCGCGGCTCGCATCGCCGAGGCTATCTCCTCCTCCTCCATATGGGCGACGATAGCGACGTGCTGGAGGACCTAAAGAAATCGGAGGAGGGTCAGAATGAAAAAAGGGCACAAAATCTCGCAAGTGCTGAGATGATGTACGAGCACTTACCTGCACGACCTCTTGGGTGATGGACGCCATTTGTGCCTTCAGCGTCTCCCCATGGATCCGGCCCCCAGCCGACCTCTCCATGTCATGCAGCAAGCTATCAGCGACGGAGAGCCCGGAGGGCACCTCAAAACGGAGCTCCCCCTCGTCCACCAAGATCGGAGAGGCCAAGGTCCGTGGAACTATTCGGAGGAAGCTCTTGAGAGACGACGGCGTGGAGCTCGTCTCCACCTCCGAAGCTTGGGCATCCTTTCCCCGAGCCCTTTTTCTGCTCGGTGCCTGGCCGGGCTCCGGGGCGCGACCCACACTCGAGCGCTGGGGCGGGATGGCTGCGGGGGAGCCGGGACCGGCGTCTGACGAGAAGAGCTGGCCCCTCCAGCCTTCGACCCTTTCTTCGGCTTGCGCATGGCTGCTCGGAAGAGGTCCACATCCATGTTTTCTGCATAGGACAAGATATAATGGAATCAGCGACACAAACAGAAATAGAAACAAACACAAGCCTAACTTACCGACGAATTGGGCGGGGCTGAGCTAGGCCCAGTAAAGGGCCCGCTCAGAAAGCAGCACGTCGGTCTGGGGAATGGGCTCCCACCCGCCACCCTCATCGCGTTGGGGGTCATTGGACGGATCTCCCTGCGAGCACCTATCCCTAGACCACTCGATGGGTACGGGCCAGTCCTCACCCTATGGCGGCCCGACGAAGAAAACTTCTTCTTTCAATCATGGATGGAAGAAGGCAAGACGACAACTCCTGACCCGGCTACACTCCCTCGTTGCTTCCTAAAGGAGAGGTGAACCCTCCTCGGGTCGCCCGCGCGAGTTCTGGGGTGACTTTTGTAAACGTGAGAGGAGGCAAGCATGGACAGACTAAAGAGGATTATTTGCAGCTTCAGCCGGACCGGGAACCTAAGGAGAATCCTCCAGGAGTTCGGCATTAGCTGGCCTGGGGCTAACCTAAAGTAATTTAACGCAGCTACGACTTCGGGAGAGAAAGGCAGGCGTATTCCGGCCCAAAGGGCTTCCAGGTACAAGGCGATCTCCCTACCCCTCACCTGATCTACCCTATCCCCTTCTTCGGCCAATCGTAGCGTGTAGCCAGAAGGAATATGGAAATGAGCTAGAGCGGTGACAAGCTCGTCCTCATATCTCACTAAGGACGACGCACCAGGAGCGTCCGCTGCCACCGCTCCGGGAACCGCCCTAGACGCGTGCCCCCGGGAAGAGGATCTGACCCTAACTTCCCGGAGAGGCTCCAACCCGGGGGAAGAATCCCTAGAATCTACCCCTACAACATCTACAGACACCTTAAAATAAGACATCGAACCTGATGGGAAGAAGTTCCCGAGAAGAGAAAACGCAAGATCCGACTTAAAAGGAGAGCGCAGAGCAAATAAGACTCAGAACGAGAAAAATGTGAAGAGAGAGAGAGAGAGATACTGAATCAGGCCTCCTCCCTATTTATGCTACCGGCGTCCTCATCCAGCGGTGACGACCGACTCCCACCAAAATGATTCAGTGCACTCGACAGCCATGATCGCCCTACCTGTCGCAAGCGCATTGGCGGCGTCCCATCAGACGCCAGAAGCCTGCGACACATCACATCAGCCAACCGGCACCCGCCACGCGGTCTGTCATTTCAGCAAAAGTGCACACAATCCGGCGCACCCTCTTTAATGCAAAGGATCTCGCCCTGATTCGCTGGCCTCATCCAGAAAAGACAACCAATTGCCCAGAGACGTGCCCGACGATATCTTCTGAAAGGAGCTCACCTCGGGTGATCCGGCAAACCACTCTCGACCCGACCCGTCAGCTGGTCGGGACGAGAGTGGGGGGCTAATGATGATGCTCGATATCGGTGATCTCCCAGATCAGGACACGTGGCAGATGACATGCCCTAGGGCTCACAAGAAAAGACCTACAGTGGCTGACCAGACCACTCCTGTGTCCGTCCTACAAGCAAACGCTGGCTCACCTCCGAGCCCCCAGCACAATTGGCCTCCTCGGCCTTACAGCTCGTCTCCGAGCTATCACAGGCTGAGCCTCCTCAGCCCTCTCAGCCCGCCTCCGGTCTCGAGCAGAACCAAGATACCTCGGCTCTCCCGCTCCTCCGCGAGCTCTCCCGCCGAGGACATCTTCCTCGGTCTCATCGACCGACCAACAGCACCGCTTGTAGGCGTAACCGCCATCCCGCGAATCTCGCCATGCGCGAGATCTCCGTCGGCCACATCCCATGTTTCACGCCACCACGATCTCCCATTAACGAGCATGTCTCGCCGTTAATGGGAGGTCCCACTCATCACGCGGGCGTGACGTCGGGAGCGTAATGGCCGGTGTGATTCTCGCACCTGCCTCACCTGTTGCCACCGTTATATAAACCCCTTCTTCAGACGGTTCAAGTAAGCCATTTTTACTCCACTAAACCGTTACTCTGCTCGGATCTCTAGTCTAACTTAACCGTCGGAGGGTCCTCGGTTGTACAACCACCCCGGGACTTCCTTGCAGGTAGCTCGGCACCAACAACCTCAAACCCATTGAGATCCATAAACTCCAAAATGATAGCCAAACATGGCATAGTTAGGATTTTTGAGTCAACTTGAGATAACTCTACAAAACTTTGGTTGTCTAAACTCAACTCCATTGCCAAAGAGGGCCTTATGAGTTTATCTTATTATCGAAAATATAGAAACAAATATACACATATCCACATAACGGCTAGGTAGCAAAGCGCTGAGAAATAGAACTTTAGGTATTAAAATGAAGCATTTTAAACTTTAGGTATTTTATTGTTATATTGGTGAAGTATTGGGCATTAAAGTTTGATTTTTTAAAGTGTCAAGTAGTCTTTGTACAAGGCCCTCTCATTTTACATATATGTGTGTACATAGGAAAATCCTTCTATAACTAAGAAAAAAGTCCATCTTTCATTTTTTTCTGATAATCAACGCCGTTCATCTTGATCTTCATTGTACATGATGTATTTACATCAAACTTCATGCAATTCTACAGCATTTTCATTCGTTGATTTAGTGATGTAAAAATATTGTATTATGGTAAAAATGTTAATTATGCACCCGACCAAGGCTGGTTATAAGATATGAACTTGTGCATAGCGCATGTAAGAACACTACTTCTGTGGGACCCGAGGATAATTCATGATCCTCCCTCTATACTGTGATAGATTCTTAGGTAAATTGTCAAAAAGCCCCTGGCACAAGAAAAACATGTGAGGAAATCCCCGGTATTTTCTAAATAGAGAGAAAGAGCCCACTATTCAAAAACTTGGTCTAAACAACCTTAACCCAGGGCCTGGGTATTTTATTTTGATGGGTGGACAAAAATACCCCATTCACTCAAAATTTCTCCTTTTCTCTCTCTCGCTTCCATCTCCTCATATCCCCAATCCTTCTCTCTCCTCTTCGATCCTTCGGCGCACAATAGTGCCACCCTATCGTGCGCCGCCGACAAAGGTGGAGCACCGCCGACGAAGACGGAGCACCGTCGTCGGTAATGGTCCAGTCGCTAGGGTGCGTCCGCTCCAGCGACGAGCACGAGTTCTTCGGTGCGGTCCAAGCCGGCGACTTGGCGAACGTCAAGTCCTTCCTCTTCGGCGAGCCCCAGATTCTCCGGTGAGCCACCGTCTTCGATCCTCGTCGGTTGCTCTCTATTTTCGAAGTCCAATTGCTTGAGTGTTTTTTGATGATCGAGTGTTTTCTACATTACAAAGGTAATTTTTGTATTTTCTCTCAATTTTTGGGTTAATAACTTCAATCTAAGCCTAATTTTATATTATGGGTTTTTCTTAATTTTCAGTTACAGCTATTTTTTTTGTTTCACGATAATTGTTTAATGAATTGCTTTATTGAGCATGTTGATTGAAGCGGCCAAGAAAAATGCAAGTTTTATGGAATTTTTGATTGAAAATGCAATTTTAGTGTCGTTTTTGTTGTTACATTATTTTTTGGTATTGTTATGAGTTTTATTAAATTGATTTTATAATAGACAAAGTGTTGTTAGAGGCTGAAAATTGATACTTTGAAGGCCAACTCCAAGTAGATTGCAGAAGGCTAGAAACTTATGGGCACTAAAATTAGATTAAGTAATGTATTTTGTGTGTGCCTGCAAGTTATAAGCACTTGTCTGTAATCTCTAATAAATTGCCTGTAATCTCTAATAAGTTGCCTGTAACTTATAAAATATAAACAATTGCCTCTGACTTTTAAAAATTTGCATGTAACTTCTAATTAATTGTATATAACCTCTAATAAGTTACATGTAACTTGTAACCATTTGGTTGTAACTTTTAACAACTTGCCTGTAACTTCTAACATTTAAGCTTATTACTTAATCTAATTTTGGGGCATTGGACATTGCTCGTTATAAACTTTACTGCAAAGGAATTGCGACATTATTCTTCACTTGCACACGACCTCCATTGGGAGTAAGAGGTTAGGCTATACTTGCGGTATCTTTATCATTTTGGGGCGAAGAAATTCGACGAGCATGGGGGTAACAATGCATTTTAATTTACTAGTGTCCCTTGTATGATACAAACGAATTCGTAAGCAGTATTTTCTTTACAAGTTTTTTTAACATTTCTAATTGTTAAGGGTTATAACTGTTAGGAATATGTATGCCCTAGAGGCCATTATTGATGATATAGTGGATGCTTGGACATATATATAAAGGACTTTCTTGCTCGACGTGACAGTATGCTATCAAGTTACCTTTATCTTAACATGTAGACTGGCATTTATACTGTCTGTCTCTTACATGTTGATAATTTTAGTTATATGTATGCCCTAGATGCCATTACTGTACATGCGATATATATTGTAGTGGATGCTTGGACATATATAGGGATGACTTTCTTGCTCGACATGATAGTATGCTATCTGGTTGCACTTTGTCTTAACATGTTGACTTGTATAAGTGATGTTGTCTTGCTCTCACATGTTGATAAAGCCCTTAGGATGTGTACTTGACTACCAGGACTATGATGGAGATCATACTAGTGGGGCAAAGGGTATTCCACAAGTACACCCTATAATTGTTTCTAGTCGTGGGAGTATCGAGATAGGGCATCGATACTCTAGAGTAAACTAGCGTATGTGTTTCTTGACCCATATGATGGGCGATGGATGATCCTACATCCATTGGTGTTTGACATCAGAGAAGGTATACGGGTGCTCAGTGGTGACTGAGTATACTGAACGGACTCCCCGAGAACTCCTAGATGGTATTATACCCATCGGCAGATAGCAGTTCTCTGGTGACACTGGTACAGGTTAGTCTGTCGATCCGAGATCGTCATAGAGTCTTGTGTGATTCCCACTGTGCTTTGATTTCCACCATACCATGGTCAAGATATCATGCAAAAATGTGGTTTTGGGTACAGTCCCGAGTCACATGGAGGCAATGAGCGATAGGAGGGGATTCGTCTCTCTCGGTATTGGGAGTTGATGTTGTGCTATGCTCGATTGGCCATAACAGGAAATCCCTGGCCAGGGTTACTGAGATTTACTGGTAAGTGTTATTATTAGTTTCTCAAACCGTTATGGACCTTGCATCGCCATGACTTATCAGGCTATTGGGGTCTGACGTTATACCATCCCCAGGCTGTGATATGCGACATATCAGATGAAGAGACCGGACTGTACGGTAGTGTTACTGATTGGATTCGCAGGAGTATAAGCAGGCTTGCTTGTTGATCTTCTGATCGCTCAATACCCGAGTGGCCGTTACGTTTAGCAGACCGCTAGTGGCTTATGGGTGTTTGATATGATCATCACCTACTGCCGGCGTATTGACGAGTCTTTAGAGTCATACACAGAGGTTTCCTAGTTCATGCGAAACGAAGTAGGAGCACATATGTGATATGTGCGGGACCGAGATTAATACGATATGTGATACCATATTCTATTCTCGTGATATGTGATATCGGTCGGTTATATATGATATAGCCGGGTTATCGGATCAAGTGTTGATTCGATAGATTGCTACATTTGATATTAGTCGGTTGTATGTGATATAGCTGGATTATTAAAACATGTGTTGATTTGATAATTTAATGTATAATTATATATTTGATATATTAAGTTACATTGACTAATATTTTCTCACTTATGATTTCTTATTCTCACTTGTGTGTATTAGTATATATGTGATATATATTAATGTACATGTTTTTATGTCATGCTTGATGATACATGCTTCATGGGTGTGTGTATGACTTACACCATGTTTGCTATAATGTAGGGTTACTAATTGATTATGTAATTCAAAATTGGTTGAATATTGGTGATGGCTAGAAGCTTGGAGAAGCTTGAATAACCATTGACTAAATCCATAAGTTTTGTTTTGCTTAAGATATTTATTAACCCAACCATTATCCTAACCTATGGTTAAGTCTCTACATGGGTTAGTGTATGACACTAACTCACCCATGGTTGCTATTCTCACGTCATGGGTTCATTCTTCATCTCATCACTTCATTTTCTTCCTCATAAGAAAAAGCTTGCTAGCTTTTTCTAAGTGATGAAATAATGTGAGAAAAAGAAATCTAAAGAGAGCCCACTTTCTACTTCATCATCCTCTACTATTAGCCATTTAGTTTAGGGTGTTTGCGTTCACTAATCTACTATTAGTAAAGAGATAGCATGAGCTTGAGTCTCCTCGACATAGATCATCTTCGCTTCGAAGTCTTCGAGTAAGTTTGCATCTTTCACCTTGTGGAGCTTCTCAAGAGTTCGGGAGATCATTACTCACAGCGAAGGGACTTCTACACGGAGCATTTGAAGTGAAAGACCGGTCTATAAAGGTTGTATTCCGCATTCACTTAGTTGTTAAGATGTTAACATTGCTAGTTCGTTTAAAACTCTAGTTAAGATTCTAGGGTTAGGATTCCTTAGAACGACAAATTTTTGAAAACGGCATGGACGATGCCTCCCGAAACCTTGCTGTCTTGCTAAGTAACCCTACAGCGGTATCAGATCCAAGCTAGAGATTTAAACGATGTTTGTTAGATTACGAAACCGAAACTACTCCGAAACTTGCAACACCAATACCTAGTTTCTGTCGAATTTTTAAAGGGCTCTAAAATTTTTTTTAGCAACTGCAGAATGTTGTATGTGATATAATATGAACACTATCAAAATTTGAAGCAATTTGGCAAGATTGTGGCCGGCCACATAGGGCTTAAAACCGAGCTCACCTGGTCAATAATGGAATTCTGGCTTCAAATTTTCATGGTGTTCCAGTATCTGGGTTTTGGTGTTTCAGGTGTTGCTAGTTTTTGCTAAATTTGCATGTGATGTTAACTTTCTGCAAAAGCAATTCAGAGTGTTTCGTAGTCATAATTCTAACATGTATTCGGGTTATTTAGACAGCGTTAAAAAGTTCGAACAGATATCAATAACCCATATTTTCCCTCGCTGGAAATATTCAAGAGTTGGATTTTTCCGAGTTTAAAATTTTCAGAAAATCATGCAAACGATTCTGTAGACCCTCTAGAAGAACGATACCCAAACTCAACTTTTTGGATCGCGAAACCACGGTATTACCCTAGGGTTTGCGGCAGTTCCGCGGCGACATGAGTGAGGCATGGGTCGGCCCTTCTACGGATGGTTCATAGGAGCTGTGGCAGTTTCTGGATACTTTTTGAACTCCGCTCAAGTGTTGAGCTTGTTGGGAAATTTTGGGTGCTTGCTTATTCAATCGAAAAGTTTAACTTCGTCTAGCTATCTGTGATTGTGATACAATATTTGGAATCCATAAAAGTAGTTATGAGATAACTAGGTTGAATTTTATAAATCTAGCAGTTTAGTCTCATTTGATCGGTTGCCACGAAATTTTGATGTGGATCAAAAGTCCGTCGCAATTACGTAGTGTATGCGGATACTCACCGGGTAACCTTACTAGATAGCCATACTCCATAGCCCCGACCAAGTGACTGAGGAGAACCCCGTCGCCAAAAGCATCCGTTCGAGTGCTCGCGGCCAAGGTGTTTCGCCTTAGAGCACTTCGTCGACGGCATCGGGGGTGCGGCCGTCTACTAAAGTTTCCGACGAGCATTCGATCAGGTTATCGGGAATCTTGTTGAATTATCCGACAGGTTATTGAAAAGTGTTTTCAATATCGAGACTAAAATGCGGGGTTTATAATTGTTAGGCATATGATGTCTAAGGAATTCATTCGGTTGGGCATGAAATCCAAAGTATGTGATACATTGGGTTTATGATGTCTAAGGTGTTTGAGGATTCTAATTGTTGTAGTTTTTCACTTTTTTTTCTGTGACCGTAAGTGTAATATATAGTGTATCGCGGATTTCGTTGCTATATGTTAACGACAATTAGGATACGCATATTTACTTACGTTGATGACATGTGATGTTATGTGTTGCTGTGACATGTTATATTGGATCGTCGTGTTTTGAATAGCTGGGGTTTTTATGTGAGATGAGAGTTTTTAATTTTCATTCATGTAAAAGCTTGTATGTAATATTCTTTTATTGGGGCACTTCCGGGTTGAGGATGATGTCACCATTGATGTATATTATTTACTTTTCCGCATTAGAATAGACCCAAGGAGGAGAGCACAAGTAACCGGGTTCTAGGGTTCAGTGGGAGACCATCTCGAGGAGTCGAGACCGAGTTTCCTAACTCTAGAATTGGTAGGGTTTCTTGCCGCTCTCGTAGGGGTCTAGGGATATGGGTTTGGCTATTCATCGCGACCGTGGAATCCGTATTTTATACAAGCTTAATTTAAAACACGGAATTCCTAATATATCTAATATTTCATATATGTTCTTCTACTGCTGATATTCTGTGATGTGATCACTTGATATGTTGAGACGATTGCTTATATTATATATATGAGATATAATAAATATTGATGCTTTCGTTTCTTATGTGATGCTTAGGAAGCATATTTGATGGGACTTCATTAATGAGATTAATGAAATAAAAGAAACCTAAAGATGTTGTAGAAACTTGTTTAAAAACCGGTAGCTCTAGTTCTTGCTTTGCATATCAGTATCCTTGTAGAATATCCAGCACCTTATTCAATAAGGAAAGAGCCGAGATCCCTTCACCGGGAGTGACCTCTTTAGTGAAACTAGCAGATGCTACAATCCACTCGATTTGTCTTTTGATTGCTTCTATAGTTTTTGCTTTGCATAGTGGTATTTGTGAAATATCCTGCACCTCTATTGATGAGGAAAGAGCCGAGATCCCTTCACCGGGAGTGACCTATTTAGCAAAACTAGTAAAAGCCTAAAAAACACTCATTTTTCAAAATCACTCGATTCTACAACGAGATCAAGTTCATTACGCAAAAGGTTTTCTTAAAAACTTGTCGTAGCCCTCCGTCATTTCAGATAAGTAGTATTTAGTATTCGTGCTGCGTTTGTTGGCTTTCGTCAAGGCGTAGTGCACGGTAGCTGATTAGTGCTTATCTGCTTAAACATATGATGCGATTGGATTAGGGTAGTCGTACGACTTTGTTGGCTTTCGTCAAGGGTCGTGCGGGTGGGTTTAATTCAATCATGAAATGTACGGTTGAACTTGACTAGTGGACTATAGTTTGTTGGCTTTCGTCAAGGTCATAGGACGCTAGGGGCAGAGTATTATCGGGAATTTCAAGTGTTGAAATTTGCAATGAGATTGCATACCTTCTATGAGATATTTGGATCCCGATACCCACTGCGAGTAAGAGTTACTCCTGGGAGAGTTTTACACATTACAATTAGCCGATCAAGTAGGTGTCTAGAAAGGTGGTAACGGGGTTATGCCCCTGGGAAAACGAGGTTTATTTTAATTAGGTCCGTGCGAAAGCACGGGGAACCTCCCTCAAAATACCGACACTGGCCTGACCGAAAGATTGGCGAACTTGTGGGGTGTAATTAATCCTGGCTAATCTTACATTTTAGGGTTTGAAGGAAGATTTGATAAAAAATAGTGGGAGCCATCCTGATTAGATAAACTACTAACTAATCTGATCTTACATGAGCGCACGCAGAGTATTTTCTTCTCTCTCTCTCCTGGTAGCGACCATGTCACGCCTTAATCAAGATAATAATAAGGATGCATTGACCGAACCTGCTTTTTATACTGAGCTAGGAAACGTTGGTTGCGCTCTATCTTATAATTGTTATAAGTCCAAGCAGGAAATAGGAAAATATCCGGATTCCCATGCCACCCAATCGAAGAAAGTTCATGTTGATGCATCTTCTTCGGGTGTGTTCATTACCGAGAACTGTTTTTCAGTATCCTCTACGTCCTGAGTATGTGATACTGGATCAGGATCCTGCATATGTAATAAGTTACATGGGTTATAGAAAGGTAGAGAACTGAGAATGGGTGATATATTTCTAAGTGTAAGGAATGGTGCAAGTGTTGCAGCCAAACCAGTTGGCAGATATCACCTTGTATTAATACATTGATGCTGAATGAATGTTATTACATACCGAACCTGATATACAACATTACATCGGTTTCTTTAATGAGTTAAAGAAGTATATAATTCTGTATTAGAGGATAATGTTGTGAACATTTTTCTAAATCAAGAGTTGATTGGATCAGGCACGTTATGTAATTGTTGGCTATAGTACCCTCAAGGCAATTATCATAGTCGTGGACTTGTGATTGTAATGATTGAAGAAGGACCTATACCGATAAAACAGTCTTACTCAAGATGATAGTATGCTATCTGGTCTGTCTTTATCATCATGTACATGTTGATAGAGCCCATAGGATTCTTGCTTGACTGCCAGCATTATGATGGCGATCATATATGTGGGAGCTGGGGTCTATAAGCACATCCTTAAATGTTCCTAGTCATAAGAGTATCGAGATAGGGCATCGATACTCCAGTGTAGACTAGTGTATACTGATCGAGACCCCAACGAGGGGCGGTGGCCAGGTCTCACAAGCCATTGGTGTTAGTTTGATCACCTAAGATAGTATACATGTGCTCATTGGGTTATGAGTACACTGGACGGACTCGCCGGGAACCTGCCAGTTGGTATTATACCTATTGTCAGATAGCAGCTCCCAGGTGACATGTGTACAGGTTAGTCTGTCGACTTAAGATCGTCATTTGTCTCGTATGAGTTCCTACCGTGCTTTGATTACTACCTTACCACGGCTCAAAGGAATCGTGCAAACAGGTTTTAGTTGGGTACAGTCCCGAGCCACATGGAGGCAGTGATCGGATCGTCGGGGATTCGTCTCTCCTGGTATTGGGGGTTGATGTCGCGTTGTGTACGGGTGGCCATCACCACAAATCCATGGCCATGGTAGACAAGGATTACCGATCCAGGATCGATAGTTTCTCAGGAGGTGATGGGTATCATGCCGACACTAAATATCACGTTGTTGGGAGTCTGACTTTATCCACCCCTAGACTCGATATGTGATACTCTTAGACGAACAGACCGGACTGTACGGATATTGTCACTGATAGGCTCAGTAGGGGTTCAGGATGAGTTTGCTCGTCGGCCTCCCTTTCGCTCAATACCTGGGTAGCCGTTACGTACAGCTAGTGCCGCTGACGTGTTTGTGGTTAAACCCACTGCCAGCGTATTGACGAGTCTTTAGAGTCCCATACAGAGGGTTTTCATGGTTCAGGCGATATGGTGTACATAAGGTATGTTGATACATACAGGTGTCCGATTAAATATGTGCACATGCTGCGCAGACTTTAATCGGACTGTTGATAATACTAGCGGCTTAGGATTAAGCCGGATTATTAAATCGGGTTTTGATTTAATAATTTATATATGTATTTGCATATATATGTATTCTAGTATTATTGTTCACTATTCGTTTTCTCTCTTGGGTATTCGTATTTTTGTACGAAAACGCGTATATGTATTTCGGTACATGTACCGGGAAGTATTCCGTATTTTCTACGGAATAGCTTCTAGAAGGTGCCACATCATTTGTATGAATTTCCATTTTTGGAAATTCATTTGACTCACAAATCAGGTGGAGGTGTGAGGTGGCATTTGCATAGTGTTGGACATGGTTCAAAGTATGGTTTCATTTGTTTATTGTAATTTGACATTGGAAAAGAAAATGACATTTTTTTGTGTGGAGGAGAGAGGGGGGGCCGGCCACTTTTGGTGGGGGGTTTATTTTCATTTGATTCATTTATTCCATTTATGAGATTATGCTTGCTACACCCCACTCTCTCATTCACCAAAAAAGACTTAGCAAATTTTGCTTATGCCAAAGTTCACCTCCTTCTTAATCTTTCTTGAGTTTCTTCTTGAGCTCAAGGGTAGAGAAAAAAACATAGTGACACACTACTACACCTCGACTCTCCATCGCTAGCGACTTTGGAGCGTCAGTTACCTCGTTTGTCGAGGTTGGAGCTTGTGCCGTTTCCCTCAGGTGGATCATCGGAGATGGAGGAAGACCGGCAACCAAACTTCATCAAAGAACCACTAGGAGCTTGGAATGAAGACCGAAGGACTCGGATCAACTCGGTATAACGATTCTAACTCTTAGTTAGCTTGCTAGATTAGGGTTTAAGGTCGATCCGTAAATCGGGTAGCGGTAGCGCCAGTTTAGAAAATTTTTGTTCCGCATTTTGGCCGCGTTTCGATAGCCGGGGCGCTGCCGTAACCCTTCAGTAATGGCATATAAGTTCCAAATCAAACCACAGTTCAAAATATATAGAACACACACAAGAGGGTTAGTTCAGAAATGAACGAATCCTTCTTGAGATATTGTAGACTAGGTCATATCAATGAGACATGACCAGCTAAGTTACATAAGAATGAATATGAGAATCTGTTCGAATTTTCATCTTATGATACTTGCCAGTCTTGTCTCAAAGGTAAAATGACCAATACTCCGTTTACTGGAAACAGAGAAAGAGTTATTGAACTCTGGGAACGGATACATGATGATGTATACTGTCCTATGTCTACAAATGCCAGGGTTGGTTCTTTGTACTTCATTACATTTATCGACGATCTCTCAATATTCGGACATGTGTTCCTGTTGAAACACGAGTCTGAAACTTTTAAGAAATTCAAGGAATATAAGCTTGAAGTTAAGAACCAGATGGGTAGAAGTATTAAAATCCTTCGATGTGATCAAGGAGACGAATACTTGGGCATGGAGTTCCTGAATTTTCTAAATGGAGAATGTGATTCTCTCTCAGCTTACTCCTTCGTATACACCACAACACAACGGTGTATCGAGGCGGAGGTATCGCGCCCTATGAGATATGGTGCGCTCTATGATGAGTACTGCTGAGTTACCTGTTTCCTTTTGGTGTTATGCACTTGAGAATCTGCATACCTATTGAATGGGTTTCCATCCAAATTAGTGCCTACCACTCTATATGAGATATGGTATTGGAAGAGACCATGTCTTAAACGAGTTAAGATATGGAGTTGTCCGTCCTATGTTGAAAGGCAGAATCCGGACAAGCTCGAGGCAAGGTCAGTTCTGTAAGTTTGTTAGGATATCCCAAACATTTGCGAGGGTATATCTACTACCACACTGAGGAGCAAAAGGTTTTTTGTTTCTCAGCATGCCACCTTTTTAGAGAAGGAATTTCTTGTGAAGAAATTTGTGGTCATGAGGTAGAACTGTAAGGAGTTCCAGCTAGACAAACTAACAGCTGATAATTTGGTGAAACCAAAGGATTTAATAGTCTCTAACGAACCTCAGTCTCTCCGCAAATTTGGTAGAGTTCCTTATCCACTTGAAAGATACTACGGTCTTCTTGGTGAAAGTAGGAGCGAGGATTGCATCATGGTTGATGATGGCCCAAGTAGGTTCAGGCAGGCCATCACGAGTGGGGACTCTGTGAAATGGCTGGATGCTATGCGATCAAAGATGGAATCCATATACACCAACAAAGTATGACTTTGCATGTTGCACCTGAAGGGGTAAAACCCATTTGGAGCAAATGGATCTTGAGAAGATTCTTAGTGTAAATGGAAAAGTTGAGACTTTCAAAACTATGCTTAAGTCTATCAGTATCAATGCGCGCATTGCGGAGTTGGAACATCTGTTTTTGATGTGATAGTCAAAGAGTTTGACTTCATCAAAAAGGTAGATGAACATTGCATATACATGAAGGTTGTAGAGAGTAAGGTTGTCTTCCACGTATTGTATGTAGATGACATACTCTTGATAGAAAATGGTTTCCTATGCTACACTCGGTCAAACTCCACTTATCATGAAGATTCTAAATGGAAGATCTGGATGATGCCTACTACATCTTGTGGATTATGATCTATGAGATAGATCTAAGTGGATGTTGGGAGTGTCCCAAATCCAGGTACATTAACACCATATTAAAGGGGTTTAGTATGGATGATTCTAAGCATGGTGGTTCGCCCACTTGCTCATGGATCACTCTCTCTAAAAAGCTGTCTTCCGAGACTTATTCGGAGAGAGCTTGCGTGCAAGGGATAACCTATGCTTCGGCAGTAGGCTCTATCAGAGTATGCGATGTTATGTACCAGACCAAATGTAGATGACTCACTAGGTGTAGTGATCAGGAATCAATCGGATCTTAGGAGAATCAATGGACAGCTGTGGAGGACATTCTTAAGTACTTGAGAAGAACTAAAAGAATGTTCTTGGTTCGAGCTTCCAGAGTGATAAGGTCGACTGAAAGTCAGTCACAGGCATTGTCTTTACCCTCAGTGGAGGGACGGTATGTTGGAAGAGTTCCAAACTAGATACCATGACATACTAGACGATAAAGGCTGAATACATTGCTACCAATGATGATGCCAAAGTGGCTGTTTAGGCATTTCTTGTTCATGAGATGAACATGGTTCCTACCATTGCGCGTCCAATAAGTGTTATTGTGACAATAATGGAGTTGTGGTTTTGGCCTAGGAATACTGGTCCCATCAGCGATCCAGACATATTCTGAGGCAAGTATCACCTGATCAGGGAGATGGTTGATCTCCAAGGGATCGAGGTAAGGAGAGTAGATTTTGAGGTTAACATGGCGGATCCACTCACCAAGGCCTGCTTCCCCAAATACTATTTGAGAGATTTTGGAATGGTTGAGTATGGGATACTACAACCACTAATAAATTGTTGAGTATGAGATACTGCAACAAATGGCCTTAGTGCAAGTGGGAGATAGTTAGTTATATGTATGTCTTAGAGGCCATTACTGTACATGCGATGTATATTGTAGTGGATGCTTAGACATATATAGGGAGGGCTTTCTTACTCGACATGATAGTATGCTATCTGGTTGCACTTTGTCTTAACATGTTGACTTGTATAAGTGATGCTGTCTTGCTCTCACATGTTGATAAAGCCATTAGGATGTGTACTTGACTACCAGGACTATGATGGAGATCATACTAGTGGGGCCAAGGATAGTCCATAAGTTCACCCTATAATTGTTCCTAGTCGTGGGAGTATCGAGACAGGGCATCGATACTCCAGAGTAGACTAGCGTATGCGTTTCTTGATCCAATGATGGGCGATGTATGATCCCACATCCATTGGTGTTTGACATCAGAGAAGGTATACGGGTGCTCAGTGGAGACTGGGTACACTGGACGGACTCGCCGAGAACTCCTAGATGGTATTATACCTATCGTCAGATAGCAGTTCACTGGTGACACTGGTACAGGTTAGTCTGTCGACCCGAGATCGTCATAGAGTCTTGTGTGATTCCCACTATGCTTTGATTTCTACCATACTACGGTCAAGAGATCGTGCAAGGTGGTTTTTGGGTACAGTCCCGAGTCACATGGAGGCAATGAGCGATAGGAGGGGATTCGTCTCTCCCGGTATTGGGTGTTGATGTTGCGCTATGTTTGATTGGCCATAACAAGAAATCCCTGGCCAGGGTTGCTGAAATTTACTGGTAAGTGTTATTAGTAGTTTCTTGAACCGTTATGGACCTTACATCGGCATGACTTATTAGGCTATTGGGGTCTGACGTTATACCACCCCCAGGCTGTGATATGCGACATATCAGACGAAGAGACCAGACTGTACGGTAATGTTACTGATTGGATTCGCAGGAGTATAAGTTGGCTTGTTTGTTGATCTTCTGATCGCTCAATACCCGGATGGCCGTTACGTTTAGCAGACCTCTTGCGGCTTGTGGGTGTTTGATATGATCATCACCTACTGCCGGCGTATTGATGAGTCTTTAGAGTCCTACACAGAGGTTTCCTGGTTCTTGCGAAACGAAGTAGGAGCACATATGTGATATGCGCGGGACCAAGATTAATACGATATGTGATACCGTATTCTATTCTCGTGATATATGATATCGGTTGGTTATATATGATATAGCCGGGTTATCGGATCAAGTGTTGATTCGATAGATTGTTACATTTGATATTAGTCGGTTGTATGCGATATAGTCGGATTATTAAATCAAGTGTTTATTTAATAATTTAATGTATGATTATATATTTGATATATTAAGTTACATTGACTAATATTTGCTCACTTATGATTTCTTATTCTCACTTGTGTGCATTAGTATATATGTGATATGTATTAATGTATATGTTTTTGTGTCATGCTTGATGATACATGCTTCATTGGTTTGTGTATGACTTACACCATGCTTGCTATAATGTAGGGTTATTAATTGATTAAGTAATTCAAAATTGGTTGAATATTGGTGATAGCTAGAATCTTGGAGAAGCTTGAATAAACATTGAATAAGTCCACAAGTTTTGTTTTGCTTAAGATATTTATTAACCCAACCATTATCCTAACCTATGGTTAAGTCTCTACATGAGTTAGTGTATGACACTAACTTATCCATGGTTTCTATTCTCACCTCATGAGTTCATTCTTCATCTCATCACTTCATTTTCTTTCTCATGAGAAAAAGCTTGCTAGTTTTTTCTAAGTGATGAAATAATGTGAGAAAAAGAAATCTAAAGAGAGCTCACTTTCTACTTCATCGTCCTCTACTATTAGCCATTTAGTTTAGGGTGTTTGCTTCACTAATCTATCATTAGTGAAGAGGTAGCATAAACTTGAGTCTCCTCGACGTAGACCATCTTCGGCTTCGTAGACTTCGAGCAAGTTTGCATCTTTCAGCTTGTGGAGCCTTTCAAGAGTTCGGGAGATCATTACTTGCAGCGAAGGGACTTCTACACGGAGCATTTGAAGTGAAGGACCGGTATACAAAGATTGTATTATGCATTCACTTAGTTGTTAAGATGTTAACATTGCTAGTTCGTTTAAAACTCTAGTTAAGATTCTAGGGTTAGGGTTCTTTAGAACGACAAATTTTTGAAAACGGCATGAACGATGCCTCCTAATACCTTGCTACCTTGCTAAGTAACCCTACAGATAAAGCCATTAGGATATGTACTTGACTACCAGGATTATTATCAAATCATACTAGTGGGGCCAGGGTGGTCTAAAAGTGCATCCTTTAATCAGTTCCTAGTCGTGGGAATATCGAGACTAGGGCATCGATATTCTAGAGTAGACTAGTGTGTACGTTTCTTGTCCCTTAGAGGGCGATGGTTGATCCCACAACCATTGGTGTGTGACATCAAAGATTGTACACAGGTGCTCATTGGAGAATGAGTACACCGAACAGGACTTGCCGAGGACTCCTATGTGGTAGTATACCTATCGTCAGATAGCATGTTAGTGGATGTTGCACACCCTCACAACACTGATGAGGAGGCGGAAGTGGCAAACGAAAAATTTCTTGCATGCAACACCCACATAAAAACTAGATCTTGTACTTAAAGCTTAACTAGCAAACCCTATCTAGAGTTCTTAACTACTATGAAAGGGTTATACCTAATGAACCGGTCCTTCGGGTCTTCTTTTCGATGCAATTCCTAGGCTCTTTGGATGCTTGAAAGGAACTTGGTCTCCGATCACCTCTAGGTCATAGATGATCCACCCGAGAGCTATAGAACAAGCTTCAAACTCTTCTCAAGAGTTAACTAAGAAATCAAGTGTGCTAGAAATGATTACTTAGATGATGTAGAGATAAAGTAGAGGATTAAAGTGATCGCTAAGCTTTTGATTCACAACTCATGTGAAGAGTAAAGCTTGGAGGAGGAAGAAGGAGATAATGAGGAGAGAGCATGTGAGAGTGATGAATGAATAAAATCAAGCATGGAAAAATAATATGGCTCAATGAAAATAATTGAAGCATGCAATATTTTTCTCAAAAATAATGCACCATGTTTCAATAGTAATCCCAAATGAATAAAAAATGATATAAGCCATTCCTTCATCCATGCTTTGACTCTCTCCAAATTCCACCTCATAATTTCCATTTTCACAAAATGAAAACCATTTATGAGATGTCCCCTTCTAGAAAGTATTCTTGTACAATTACAAGAATACCCCTCACCGTATACCGTATAAGTATACCCGTATCCGAATTCCTAAATATACGAATACAAATAATCCAATAATATAATATCGGTATCCGGCTTAAACCAAAGCCTACCGGTATTATCCTTCGTATCATTATTCCTGTAACCATTACACGAACATGATCGAAACCCTGTCGTAACAGCTTACGGCCTCTACATCTTTTGCCTGAACTAGGGAACCCTCTGTGTGGGACTCTAAAGACTCGACAGTACGCTGGCAGTGGGTTTAACCACATGCACATCAGCGGCACTAGATGTGTGTAACGGCTGCCCAGGTACGTGACAAAAAGGTGGCCCACGAGCGAACTCATCCCAACCCTAACGAGCTTGTAAGCAACACTTACCGTATAGTCCGGTCTATTCGTCTGATACGTCGCATATGAACTCTAGGGGTGGTAAATGTCAGACCCCAGAAACTTTATAAGTCATGCTGATTTGCGGCCCATAACGGTTCGAGAAACTACTGATAACTCTTATCAATAAATCTCGACAACCCTGGTCAGGGATTTGCTGTTATGGCCGATCAAGCATAGCACGACATCAACTCCCTATACCGGGAGATACGAAACCCCTCCTATCGCTCACTGCCTCCTTATGATTCGGGACTGTACCCAAAATCCACCTGTTTGCACGACCCAGTAAAGCCGTGGTAGGGAGGAAATCAAAGCACAGTGGGAATCACACAAGACTCTATGACGATCTCGGGTATACAGACTAACTTGTATAAGTGTCACCAGAGAACTACTATCTGACAATAAGTATATATACTATCTAGGAGTTCTCGGCGAGTCCTGTTCGGTGTACCCATTCTCTAATGAGCACCTGTGTACAATCTTTGATGTCGAACACCAATGGTTGTGGGATCAACCATTGCCCCCCAGGGTCAAGAAACGTATACACTAGTCTACTATGGTAATATCGATGCTCTGCCTCGATATACCATCGACTAGAAACTATTAAAGGATATGCTTATAGACTGCCCAGGCCCCACTAGTATGATCTACATCATAATCCTGGCAGTCAAGCATAATCCTAAGGGCTTCATCAACATGTATATAAAGATATGAAATACAAGACATCACAAGTTAAGATGAAGATAAAACAGATAGCATACTATCATTTCGAGCAAAGATTGCGTTGCTCGGATCTAGCACTAACTTGATCGTTGGAGGGTCCTCGGTGGTATCAAACCACCCCGGGACTTCTTTGGAGGTACTCGGAGTCAAACTCCCCCAATCACCAAATCTCCTCAAAACCCACTGAGATCCACACACAACAGGGGATCCCATCCAGAATCCACCGGGAGATCGACGGAAGACAGCATCTGAAGGAGATCTGAAAAGGACCTCGTGCCAGATGAGGGTCGTAGCGACGGACAGGTCATCATAGTAGTCTTTCGATTTCTTGTAGCCCTCCACCGCCTTCGCCGCCGAGAGGTCGGCCAACTTAGCCGCCCTCAGGTCGGCCGACTTCACCCACTCGTCCGCCGCCTCCAGCTCCTTCCGGAGGGTTTTCACCATCTTTTTCAGGTTGCCGGCCAGCACCTAAGTGTCCTCGAGCTTGGCCTCGGCAACCGCTTGTACACAGGTGCTCATTGGAGAATGGGTACACCGAACAGGACTTGCCGACATCAAAGATTGTACACAGGTGCTCATTGGAGAATGGGTACACCGAACAGGACTTACCGAGAACTCGTAGATGGTATATATACGTATTGTTAGATAGCAGTTCTCTGGTGACACTTATACAGGTTAGTCTGTATACCCGAGATCGTCATAGTGTCTTGTGTGATTCCCACTGTGCTTTGATTTCCTCCCTACCACGGCTCTACTGAGTCGTGCAAATAGGTCGATTTTTGATACAGTCCCGAGTCACATGGAGGCAATGAGCGATATGAGTGGTTTCGTCTCTCCCGGTATTGGGAGTTGATGTTGTGCTATGCTCGATTGGCTATAACTGGAAGTCCCTGGTCAGGGCTGCTGCCGAGATTTACTGATAAGTGTTATCAGTAATTTCTCGAACCGTTATAGGCCAGACATCGGCATGACTTATCACGTTACTGGGGTCTGATGTTCACCACCCCTAGACATTATATGCGACATATCAGAAGAAGAGACCGGACTGTACGGTAGTGTTACTGATAGGCTTCATGGAGACTATGGACGAGCTTGCTTGTTGATCTTCATATCGCTCAATACCCGGGTAGCTGTTACGTCCAGCTAGTACCGCTGACGGCTTGTGGGTGACTGATGTGATCATCACCTACTGCCGGCGTATTGACGAGTCTATAGAGTCCCACACAGAATTTCCCTGGTTCAAGCAAAACGAAGTAGGACACATATGTGATATGCGTGTGGGCCTGATTAAATACGTGTATGTGATACCGTGTTGTAATCTGGCAGTTATCTGTTATCGGTTCGGTTTTATATGGTATAACCAGATTGTCGAATCAAGTGTTGATTTGATAATGTGATATACAAATAAATGATATTAGTCGGTCATATGTGATATAACCGGATTATTAAATCTAGTGTTGATTTAATAATGTGATATACATTATATGCGATATAATTATATCTTAACTAATATCATTAGCTCACTAATTATTCTTCATAATATATATATTAATCTATCTATCTATCTATCTATATAATAATAATAATAATAATAATAATAATAATAATAATAATAATAATAATAATAATGAAGCATGGCATAAAATTCTATTTTGTGAAAATAGAAATGAGGTGGAAAATGAGAGCATGGTTGCAAGCATGGGATTTATATTTGTTTATTCATCTTGACTCGCTATTCAAGCATGGTTACAATTTTATATTGCAAAATTCCATGCTTGAATGAGTGGGGGTCAAGTGTTGCCATTCATTCTAAGCTCATTCTCAACACTTAGCCATTTTCTTGAGTTGCTCCCATGGTTCTCTCTAGCTTCTTCTTCTTTCTCAATTGCTATAGTTCAAACTTCAACCCTCACATGTGATGTGAACCATGAAACTTGAACACAAACTTGTAAGATTTTAACATCCCCTACTTCACTATCCTACACTTGACTAGCGATCGAGTGTAGCGTGTTTACTACGCTAAAGAGTTTAGTGTAGAGATAGCTTGAGTTGGAGGGACTTCGCGTGGGTTATTTTCGGTATGAAGGTCATCGGAGGAAGTTCGTCCAAAGCCTCGAGTGGAGTCTAGTAGAGTCCCGGGACTATTACACGAAGCATGTGAAGTGAAGGACTCAATATACGTTGGTATAACCTCCTTCCCTTCTTGATGGTTTTATAACAAACCCTAATATTCTAGCAAAGATCTTGTATAGTGTAACTTAACACCTAATAAAAATTAAAATTTGGTATGCTTGATGCTACTAAAACCTCATGGTGGTGCTAGGGTCGATTTTCATGGTATCAGAGCCAAGCTAGAACATTAGGGTAGACTATCATAGCTTATAGCGACGTTAGAAATCCGCCATTTTTGTCGCCGAAAAACTGCCTATAAAAACAGTTTCCAAAATGATCTTTTGAGTTTTTTGCACACCCCGCGGGCTCATGGTTTGAACCGAGAAGCCACGGGGAGGAGCGCGCGCAACCTGGGGACACCTCAGGGGGGACCACAGGCCAGACCTACACCCCAAGACCACCACAAGGTGGCATTAGAGGTGGGTGACCCGAGAGCACCCCAACTGGGTGCTCTCGGGTCTGCCTTCCCCTAGGGGACACTTTGAGGTGGCCCTCAGGGGTGGGTACCCCCAAGGCCCCCCATTCGATAGTTAATTTTGGTATCTTCGCCTCGCGAAGATTCGGGTGGGTTTCGAGTTTGTTTCGACTCCCGGATTGGCTTAAAACGATCGGTTTTGGAACATTAGCTCACTGGATTTTTCATGTCTTAGAAAAATTGGTTTAATTTGTTGTTCTATGCCGAAAGACGCGACCGGGACGTTGGGACGTCTGGCCTAAATTTTAGGGGCAGATACTATTTGGGTTTTATCCGTCTACCTCTCCAAAGATACCAAGTTGATTTATGGCACAGTGGATCGGAGAATTAGACGGATGCGGCCGTTGTAGCAGATTTCGTTAGATTCTCCTTCATTTGAGGGGTTTTCGATTGTGGGGACGCTCTTCCCTGCAGCAATCCCCAGCAGTTAATTACGCTACCGCATCGCGGCAACAAATTTCTCCTTCTTCAGATGGTCACTCTGTGTCGTGTGTGTTTGTTTTATTTTCGGTTGCCCGTGGATTGTATACGGAGACTAATTTATGTTGTCGTCCGTAGGGTGTGGATTAGTCCAAATCCGTATTTTCTTAGATTTTGTTTTTGGGTTGGGTTTAAGGATCATTAATCTCATTTGAGACTAAGATCAATTTAAACGTTTGTTAAGGATATGTTAGTATACTTTTAGACTAAGATCTACTCAACAGGATCATTTAGATCTAACAAAAGAGCATTTGGACTCTATTGTTTTAGTTTAGGGATATTGCGGTCCAGAAGTTTAAGGACATCATAGTCCGTGACAGTTTAAAGACATCATAGTCTGTAAAGTTTAAAGACATCATAGTCTATAAGTTTATGGACCTCACAGTCCATGGTAGTTTAGAGACATCATAGTCTGTAAAGTTTAAGGACATCACAGTCCATGAGTTTAAGGACCCTACAGTCCGTAAAGTTTAAGGACATTACAATCCATGAGTTTAAGGACCCCACGGTCCGTGAAATGTCTAGTTGTCGGGACCTGTCACCTTTCTGAAGACGTTGAAGGATTACAACGACACATATTAGAGGAGCGAAGAGATGTACCCTTGAACCAATATTGTTTGGGAGATCTGTAGTAAAGTTTGGGACTAAGTCAAAGATTTATGAGTAGATGGGCTCAATTAATCTGAATTAGGGATCTGTGGCCAACTTGGGCTCGGCCCATTCGGTTAAAATGCTGGACATTTAATTAGGCTCATTCCTTTTTCATTTAATAATGCTGAGCATTGGTTTGGGTTTTGATAATCGTTTTTGTCTTTTATTGAGTGCTGAGCACTCATTATAGCTCTGGGGCTTTATTTAAAGAACAATTTATGTTCCCTCAGCGCACACGTGAGGAGCACGTGGTGCGTTTGGCGCTGAGCGTCAGTCAATGAGCGCAAAGAGCTTCTATTAAGTAGCGCACACGTGAGGAGCACGTGGCGCGCTTGGTGCTGAGCGCCAGTCAATGAGCGCAGAGTGCTTCTGTTAAGTAGCACACACGTGAGGAGCACGCGACGCGCTTGGTGCTGAGCGCCAGTCAATGAGCACAGAGCGCTTCTGTTAAGTAGCGCGCACATGAGGAGCACGTGGTGCGCTTGGCATTGGTCACCAGATTTGGAGCGCTAAGGTGCTGCTTATGAAGTAGTGCACACGTGAGGAGCACGTGGCGCGCTTGGAGCTCAGCGCCAGATAATGAGCGCAGAGCGCTTCTGATCAATTTCGCGATCTGAGAAATAAGTTCTCGTTTATAAGAGACGTTGTCTCATGGTTCTAAGAACAAAATTCTTATTTTTATAGGCGATGTTACAATCTCTTCTATTTTCTTTTGTGAAAGACTTTGTCTTTGTAGATCTATGATCTGAAGAGAATGAAATTCTTCTCCCCCCTTTTTATGACGAGATGCTATGATCTCTGTTTATGAAAGACCTCTGTCTTATAGATCTATGATCTGAAAAAAGAACTATGTTCTTCTTTCTTGATGAGATGTTTTTTATCTCTCTGTTTTTCCCTTGAAGAAAAGTTCTTCTTCTCAGAGCTTTCTCTTTTCTTTGAAATTTCTCAAAGCTTGTGTGTGTGTGTGTGGGGGGGGGGTTCCTCTCTGCAATACTTGAAGTCTTGGGGCCTTTATATAGTGTAGGCTGATTTGTTGAATCAGTTAAAGAGATCTTTCTCTGATTGATTTGGGGATGTTTCTCCACCATTGGATCTTTGATCCTAGGGCTTCTGTTTTACAGAAGGCAATCTTCTTGTTTTTAACAAGATTGGGAAAATCTTTTCCCATACAGAACTTATTCTGTGTCTTGGTGATTTTTTTAATCACCATTGGATCTTTGATCCAACGGCAGGGAACATTTAGTTCCAACGCTAGTGCTCTCGTGCTTTGCACATGAGCATTGCAACAGAGTCTTTGACTCTTAGCGCTTACGCTGCTAGTGCTAGCGCTCTCGTGTTTTGCACGTTTGCACTACAGCAGAGTCTGTGACTCTTAGCGCTGGCGCTTTTATAAAGCGCTGCTTCATTTCAAATTTCAAAATTTGAACAGAGTTTTGCTCTGATTGGGGGAAACAAATACCCCCCCACCGTTGCGCTCACTTAGCCTACACGTGAGTGCAGCGGTGGTAGTATCTTTGCCATTGGATCAACTCAGAAGTTGAAACGGCTCTCAGTGCCTATAAATAGGGCCTTTGGCCCTTGAGATGACCTCTGTTCATCTCCTTTCTTGTTTTTCTGAGAATTAATTCTCTTTCACAGCCAAGCTATCTGTTTAAGAATTTTCTTAGAGTCAGAACTCTGTCAAAAATCTAGGTAAAGATCAAATCTTTGAAGAGATTATTTTATAATCTAGGGTTTCACCTATTAACAGAGCTTTGCTCTTTTTCGGATCATAGATCTTCTAGGGTTTTCTTAACAGAGCTTTACTCTCTTGAAATCATAGATCTAAAGAGATCTTTCTTAGGGTTTCTTAACCCATTAGAGAAGAACTCTTAGAGTTCATCTTGCAAATCTTAAAGATCTCAGAATTTCTAACTCAATAAAGCTTTGCTTTTAGGGTTTTGATGGATAATTCCATCGTCTTCATAGAGCAATGTCTTTTCAGAAATTTTTTTGGGGAATTTTTATTCCCTTCATGATTAATTATGACAGATGTCATATCTGTTGTAGAGCACTGCTCTCAAGGGAGATTTACTCCTTAGCCCAAAGGGCGCTCATTAAATGAGAATCCTTTCAGGATTTCCTCATTTAATGACTGTCTCATCAAATGATGAGACTGTTTTATTAATGATGAGCCATCATCTAGATTGTGTGGGTCCCCCTTGGTCCCTTTCCACTGCATTGCAGTGCGGTACGAATTTAAAGTACCAAGTACTAGGCTTTGGGCTGTAGCATTGATGGCTAACCCTTGTTCTTTCCATTCGGGTACTATGTCTTACGACACTTCTTTCCCATTCATTCGTCCGGAGAGCGCTTTTGCCGACGTGCCCGTAGACCGAGAAGTTTTTGCACTAATCAGGGATCATGACCCAGAGCAGAAGTCGCTTCATTTGTGGCGGTTATGGTACAACCAAATTATCCAGGGTCGACGCAGCTTCTCTTGTGTGACGCCTTCAGAACCAATCTCCGCTATTCACTATGCCGACTTACCCCAGGTTAACTATGCCGTAGAGGAGATCCATTGGACCTTAGAGGGTCGCCTTCAGCCCTCTATGGTCGTGATACCTATGCAGCGGCCGATGGCTTTAGATATTCTAGGGCGACGCATATGTCAGGGTGAGTCACGCCCATGGGGACAGGCGTATATGATTGTCCTGACTCCTCGTCATTCGGCCGGATACCTGCAGTGGGCCCGGTACATCTTATCGGCTAAAAAGTCGGCGTTATTGAAAGTCGGGCTGTACCCTGCTATCTATGCGTCGCTTTTCCAGTATCTGGCGCCTTCGGTGTGGTGGATTAAGCCATTCTTAGAGCAATGGAACATCCCGACACATACCTTTCTCTTATCGGATCGGGAGGTTTCAATCTCCCTGGAGGAGTTTGCGGAGATCTCAGGCCTACCTGTCAGAGGGGAACACTATGAGGAAATACTTTCCCCTGACGAATACGTCTTTGCGACCCGATCAGTAGTGATGGGTCTAACTTTGGAAAATGCCATTCAGCACCGATTCCCAAGCTTAATCAAGATGTTGAATATTTATGAGTGCCTGTTCTTGGAATCTGGGGGGCACGACGTCAGCTTCACAGATTTTATTGCCGGCTTTCTCCGCCCCGATGTCCTTTCAAAGGAAACCGCGAAATTTGCCAAGCTCGCCGATCCCTTCGGCTTTGGTTTGGACAAACAGCCGGCAGCGGAAGCGGATCAGAGAAATTTCTTTCTCCCAGACACTCCGTTCGTCCCCTTCTCAGAGCTTGCAGCTTCAGACGTCGATGAAGAGACGTTCTTTTTGGGGTTTCTCGGCCTATGGCTAAGCTGGTTCATACTTCCCATGCACCATCGACATATGAGGCCGTCCCTTTTCTACCCGGCTCACCGGATGGTTGAAGGAACACGGGTTGCCGTCTGGATTGCCGGGATGGCTCATTTGTATCATGGCTTGAGCTTGGCGGCGGACACTAATTAGCCGGGTTTAGAGCCCGTACATCTCCCGCTGCACTATTTTACATCGTGGATCGAGCTGCACGTGCTTAGAGCCTTTGGAATCCATAAACGTCCCCGTTTCTATCATAGCTATAATTTCCACCGGGTGATGTCTCTAATCGACGCCTCTGCTTCAGACCCATCGTCGTGAGAAGCTCGGGGAGCGATCCTCCGCCTGCGCATGGTTGGGGACAGCATGAACCTCGTTGATAGGGTCATGACTATTGGCAAGGAGTCAACTAAGGCGGTGCAGCCGCTGCGTGACACCTTTAAGGACGGGGTTTTCTTGTTGAAGGCTCGGGAAATCATGCATCTGTACTCGATCAGGCCGGGCTTCTTAGTATTCAGGCAGAACGAGTCGGCATTGTTTATGAGGTACAACCCGCATCGCTTTACCCAACAGTCGGGTTACAACCAGGGTATTCCCCTCGAAGCTTTTCTGGCTGAACCGACTGCCACTGAAGAGGGCATTCATACTACGCTGCACCACTTCATGCGCCTGAATACCGGGTCCATCTTCCTTATCAGCGAGCTGAGCTACGTCCCGAACGATTCGAACGCATATGTGGCATGGTATCAGCACGCAACGGGTGCCATGATTAGGGAAGAACGATAGCTGCTTCTTGATCGCAAGGGTGCAATCCCTGCCGGTAACCCGTCCGTCCCTTTAAAACGATGAATTGCCGTTCGTCCATTAAAGGAGACTGATACGGTTGTGGTTCCTCACACCTTTACTTCAAAGCCACAGCCCAACGTTCCTAAAACGGTAGCTATAGCGTCTCCGTACTCCGAAGTTGGCACGGAGATTGGGACCCGTCGCCCAAAATTGCCCGTGAAGCATAGGCTCCTATTGTCGGCTACCGGGGCTCGCTCGCAGAAGAAGAAGTCGATGTTTTCTCTCGACGTCGTACTCGGCCAAGAGCCCCATGCTCCCTATAGCGAGAGTTTGAGTGAGTACGGGACCAATGAGGGTCTATTTATTGAGCCTACGGATGATACCGATCTTCAAGCCGTCCTTGTGGCTTCCGAGTGACAGGCTTGCGCAGAGGCGGCATTGCTATCCCTTGCGGAGATGGGTATGCTCTAGTCATGTCGTTTTGAGCTTTTGCCTTCTCTCTTATTATGCATTTATTAATACATCCTTCTTTGTCAGGCATCTCCGCTGAAGAGGCTCTGGCGGCTTCCTTTCGGACTTTTGAGGAGGAAGAGAGGCTTCGCGCTTCTTGTGGCTTGGGTATAACTTATTTCATTTGATTATGCCCTCATGCTTTATACCTGTGCTCTGACGCTTTATTTCACCTTGTTATAGGGACTGCTTCGGCTCCAGTTGTTCCTAGTGTAGCGCTGATCCCAAGCGATAGTGCAGTAGTCTTGTCAGAGCCGGCCATCATGGCTACGGCTATCTCTAAGCCATCATGAGAGTCTTCGCTGAAACAGCCGATGATGGATACCGTAGCGGCACCGGAGGCAGAACTAGGGTCAGATGACGGCGAAGGTATCCCCTTGTCCGAAGTCTTGAGGAAGTTGATCCTCATTGCTCAAACTGAAAAGAAGCGCAGGAAGCGTGCAGCGAGGGAACACGATGCTACCTTGGCTGCGGGTGCAGGTTCAAGTACTATCCCTTCTGTCGCTATTGCTTTAGAGGGTACCCCAGCTGCCTTGTCTACCGCCCATATACAGGTTGCGCACACGGTTCGGAAGGCAACCGAGGATCCATCGCAAGGTAATGCAATGTCCATTTTTTTATCAGAACTTGGTCTGCAAATTCTTATTTATCATGTCCTGCAGGGCCAAGTCTTGGCAGTGAGATGGTAGGCGAGGCGACGGCGACCATGGAGCCCAAAGTAGCTACTCTCTCCAGGGAGTCTGGGATTGCCCAAACCACCGCTCTCTCCCCTTGTGGCTCTCTGGCGTCGGCAGGCATCGCGAGTGTCACGACGGCCCTTGTCGAATCAGGGGATGAAGCCATGGGCACCGAGACCGTCCCACTGAAGGAGAGCGAAGAAGTCACTAGGCCTAGCGATGCTTCCATTGCTGAAATTGTGCCCTCTGAAGCACCTCGGGTCGCCGCATTGATGGCCGTTGTTCCCTCACCTTCTCCCATGTCTTCTGAAATGCTGGAAGGTATATGTTTGTGATTCATCGGCTTCATTGTGGGTATCACTCTCTTTGTACTGACTGTATGTCGTCATAACTTTGCAGAAGTCATTTTTGATCACCTGTATCAGGTGCTAAACCCGCATTTCTCATTCCAGCCAGAGACTGCCCTACTTGCTGATGTCGGTGAGTATAGTCTATTACAGACGTCTTTTCCTTTCTTTTACGGATAGCCATATTGCTAACTCTTCTTCATATTGGATATAGCGTCGCGGGTCGAGAGAATAACCGAGCTCCCTGCACTCCCCGTCCTATCGCCTGTTGTAGCTGGTATGATAGGCTTTACCCCTTATGCGTTTTATTTATTTCCTGAGTTGGCAATTAACCGTAACTCATTCTGCAGCAATCGCACCGGCTCCACCTCCCTTCGAGACCTGCATTAGGATGCCGGCAGGGCCTCTTGTTAAACTCACATCTTCTCGAGGCGCCGTGAATAGCCGACGAATGTTGAGCGAGTTCGTCGAGGATCTTGATGTTGAAGCCCTCACCTCCACTACAAATTTTGCTATGCAGGTTAATCCGATGCTGGCGACACTCGTGAACTTCCATTCCGAGGAGGTCGTTGGGTCGTGGGTTGACTACTGCAGACAGATCGAGCCTTTCCTGCATGAGATCGAGCTCATGCATATTGCTCCTAAGGTGTTAGCTTTAATTTCCCAGCGGGTTGCATGGATGGAGCAGAGTGTTCCTTTCCTTCACCATTTTGAACAAGAGGCGACCCTGCGGCAGAAGGAACATGAGGCGGTTTCTAACGAGTCTTCTCGGTTGCGCTCCAAGGTCGACGCGAACGCTGCACGGCTGAAGGCTGTTTTCGATAGTCTCCAACGGTGTATCTCAGACGGGTTGGCGCTAAGGCAGAAGCTTGACTCCATCGAGTGGGTTGCGCAAAGTTGCAAAACTGCTAAGCATGAAATCGATACAAAGCTTTCATCCTGCTTGCAGCAACGGGCTCGAATTAAAGCGGAGCTGGCAGCGGTGGCTGACTGTGAGAAAGAGCTGAAAGGAGTGCACGAGCGGCTTGCCGACTTGTTAAAGAGGCCTCCTCCTTAGTACCTGTCTTTGTAATTTTTTTGTATTGACGGAAATTTGTAATTCATGAATAACATGTATTCATTCATTTTTTTATTCTTTTATTCCATCCATTTTCATATGATGTACCTCGTATCCAATTAAATTTATGAATAAAGGACACATTTCTTTTCTATCTTGTATTATTGCCTTCTTTTCTTTGCTGTCATGTGATTTTAGCAAATTTGGCCTGTAGGTGATAGATATTAGTTCATCTTGAACTCTTTGTAGGGTAGTGATGGCTTAGGAAACAGGTTCAGATCTGCCGTCCAAGACTTTTCAATTTTATGAGCCATGAGGGTATCATAAAGATTTTTCTCCCTACGAGTCGTGAGGATCTCGTAGGTGTATTTTCTCTTTAGGAATCATGAGGACTCCTAAGTGTGCTTTCCCTTGAGAGTCGTAAGGATCTCACAAGAGAATTTTCTCCCTTATAAGTCGAGAAGACTTGTAAGTGATCGATGAGTTGGCCTTTTTTCGAGTCGAAGCACTGCTCCGACGAGGAGGTCATTTAGTTGACGTATTTCCGCGACGGGGTCATTGGATGACGTATTTCCGCGACAGGGTCATTGGATGACATATTTCCGCGACGGGGTCATGTGCTGACGTATTTCCGCGACGGGGTCATTGAATGACGTATTTCCGTGACGGGTCATGTGTTGACGGACGTATTTCCGCGATGGGGTCATTGGATGACGTATTTCCTCGATGGGATCATGTGCTGACGTATTTCCGCTACGGGGTCATTGGATGACGTATTTTCGCGACGGGGTCATTGGATGACGTATTTCGGCGACGGGGTCATGTGCTGACGTATTTCCGCAACGGGGTCATGTGCTGACGTATTTCTGCAACAGGGTCATTGGATGACGTATTTCCGCGAAGTTGTCATGTGCCGACATTTTTCCGCAATGGAGTCATTGGATGACGTATTTCCGAGGCAGGGTCATTTGCTGATGTGTTTCCGTGACGGGGTTATTGGATGACGTATTTCCGCAACGGGGTCATTGGATGACGTATTTCCGCGACGGGGTCATGTGCTGACGTATTTCCGCGACGGGGTTATTGGATGATGTATTTCCGCGATGGGGTCATATGCTGACATATTTCCGCTACGGGGTCATTGGATGACGTATTTCAGCTATGGGGTCATTTGATGACGTATTTCCGAGACGGGATCGGGTTGACTTGCTCCACTTTCTGCGGTGTCGAGACTGACTCTAGGTTGTCTGTAAACCTTAGAGTCTTGGAACTGGGGACTTTGCCATGGCTTCGATTGGTGGTGTCATGTCCGTGCTCTGATGGTAGGAGGAGGAATGCCGTTGTTGATCTTCTGGGATGCAGATTTTACTGTTGAGATCTGACTTTCCCTTTTGACAAGATCTGGTGGGGACATGTGGTTCCCTTTTCGTTTATGCCCATGGATTGTATACAGGGGTCAGTATGGACTCGCCTGTAAGGCAAAAGTTTCATTCTTTCATCATTTTTTTATTTCTTTCCTCGATACTTTATCATTTCAGCTTTTTATATCGCGAAAGTCCCGATTGCCCAATCATTTTGGCTATTTTTCGCGGTGCCCAATCATTTCGGCTATTTTTGTTTTTACTCGCTGCTTTTTATTGCGAGTTGCCCAATCATTTCGGCTATTTTTGTATGCATATCTTTTACTTGCTGTTTTTTTGCAAGTTGCCCCATCATTTCGGCTATTTCATATACATTTCTTTTACTTGCTGATTTTGTTGCAAGTATGGAACTTGGAACCTGATGCCAATCTTAGCATCAATATCGTTGCGACTGGAATACTGCCAGGAGCGAATCATCATTTGTCATGAAAGGACTTGAAATTTGATACCGTTTTAGGAATCAGCATCGCTACCACTAGGACGTTGCCAGGAGCGAATCATCATTTGCCTCTGTCGATGCCGAATAAAGGTGGCTTAGCAAACAGGGTTAGGATCCTGTCGACTAAAGCTTCTGACTTCATGAGCCGTATGGGTCTCATAAAGATGTTTCTCCCTGCGAGTCGTGAGGATCTCATAGGTGCGATTTCTCCTTAGGAATTGTGAGGATTCTTAAGTGTGTGTTCTCTTATAAGTCGTAAGGATCTCATAAGAGCATTTTCTCTTTATAAGTCGAGAGGACTTACAAGTGTTGTTCACCAAGCGGGGAAATTTCGCACCATTGGCGGGAACTTAGTAGGGGAGATGTTTATTTGTGCCCGTAGATTGTATACAAGGGTCAATATTGAACCACTTGTAGGGCAGTCTGTGGAGTGTGATGGCTTAAGAACAGGTTCAGATCCCTGTAGCTTAAGGCTTTTGAATCTTATGAGCCGTGAGGGTCTCATAAGAGGGTTCTCCTTACGAGTCGTGCGGATCTTGTAAGTGTAATTTCTCCTTAGGAATCGTGGGGATCTCTAAGTGTGTTGCTCTTTTGTGAGTCGTAAGGATCTCACGCAGGTAGTTTTCTCCTTATAAGGTCGAGAAGACCTTGCAAGTGTCTTTTAACGAGATTGCGCCCTTTCGGGTTTTCACAAACTCGCCGGTAGCCCTGCTGTTTTTACTCACGGAGCCCTTTCGTGTTTTCATCCGTGCCTATTTTGCTTGTGGACATATCTTTTTTTTACGAATCTGCGCCCTTTTGGTTTTTCACAAACTTGCTGGTAGCCATGCTGTTTTTACTCACGGATCCCTTTCGGGTTTTCATCTGTTCCTATTTTGCTTATGGACGCACCGTTTTTTTCTTTTTCTTTTTACGAGGTCAACCCAAGGATACTGCGGGTTTGTAGTAGTTTAAAGACGTTTTCGTCAGTAGTTAGTTTTAGGATATTTCGGTCTATTGTTGCCATTTTTTAGGCAAATTTCTAGTTTACGGACTTTTCGGTCCATAGTAGCTTTGAGACGAAGTTTCACCGGATGCTTAATGAACAAGTAGGTTTCCCCTTGATAGACCTTGTCACATAATCCAAGGATTTTGGCACTGCTCTTACCCCCAGCTCCTCTACGTTATCTTCTAACGCCGAGTGAGTTTCTTTGTTACTTAGCGACGAATGAAAGATCATGTGGCAACTTGCCACATAATCTTTGGGTTCCTCTGACGAGTCGTCTCCCTCATCATTGTCATTATCTTCACTTTCAAGGGTGTGATTGAGAAACTCTTGAAGCGTGACTGGGGTTTGTGCCTTTTGGTTGTATTCCTCCAGCGCGTCAATATGCTTTTGCAGATCCATGCGCTTGTCGTCAGACTGCGTGGGCTTTTTGGTCTTCTTCTTCTTCGAAGACTTTGATGGCTGGGCCTGAGTGTTTTGCCCATCGCTACTAACTCCCGATGTTGGGCGTGGTTTCAGCATCCCATTGATGATCTCCGGCTCTTGCGGGTTTTTCCACCTGATCGCCGAACATGTTTGAACATCTTTCAGCATTCTTTTAGTTTTTGCCGAAAGAACAACTTCCCATGGAGCTTCCTCTATGAATGAGCATGATTCCCCCGGCATGTCCATCTTTTTCGGAGCATGTGGTTGTGGCGGGTTCACCTTCCAGTTTTCAGACAACGCGAATTTGCCTTGTTGGTATTGGTCTTCAACTCGGTTTTTGAAGTGGGTGACCCATTACTCTGTGATAGGGACAATAGTTAGGATGGTTAACATCACCAGGTTGCGACGGATGTCTTGGATCAGGCAGAGTGATGAGCTCGTTACGCACTGCCAGTTCGAACAGTGTCCATGTTTTATCCCGGGAAATGAGTAAGGATGTCTTAACTTCTCATCGAAGGATCACCGCTTGTTGCCTTGGCAAGCAGCTGGTTTCGGCTCACTCGGTTGTTGTTGAGCGTTGGCGACAAAGGTCTCTTTCCCTTTGCCTTTTTCATTTCGAAAATCCACTTTTGAAGGGAAATGCCTATAGCCCGTCTGGTCCATTTGGGCCAGCTTATCAATCAAGGCCTAGAAAGTAGTTGGCTTGAAGAACATCATGAATTGAGATATGGTCGCCTGCGGATCGAGGGTACCCATGAACATGCCTACTGCAGGAGCTTCCTTTATGCGCTGTTCCCACTTTGACGATAGGTTCCGCCACCGTATCGCGTACTGAACCCATGTTTCACCTGGCTTCATCCTGGCGTTAATTAGTGCGGTGATTGGGGTGCGTTCGCAAGCGCTTGCGAACCTTTGCGTAAACAGCAGCTCCATTTCTGTAAATGTCTTGACAGAGTCATTCGGGAGTTCGGAATACCACTCGAATGCTGTCTCTAACAAGATGCCAACGAATTGGCGAAGCAGTAGCTTATCGTCACCTCCGGTGTCGCCGCACAGAGCCTTGAATTGAGCAACATGCTGGTGTGGATTCCCCGTCCCCTTATATACATGGAATTTAGGGATCGTATACCCTGGCGGGTATTTTATTTGGTTACCAACCCGGATAGGGTCGTCCAGTCTTAACAATTCGGCCGGCCGCTTCGCTCCCCTGATGAGCTCGTATCTGTTGAGCGATATAGTCATCCAGGGCGGCTTTGGAGATGGTCTCCTCTTTGGCTGCTGATAGAGCTGGAAGAGGGTTTGATGTCTCCCCTCTGTCGTCTTTAAGGATAATCGGGGGTCTTCAGCTGGAGGATCCGGTTGTATCATCATCCCGACCATATCTTGGAATAAAAGTGTCATTCGTTTTATGTTGGCCGCTTGTTCCACGGCCTCTCTGTCTTTCTTCTCGAGGATTCTGCGGAGGAACTCAGCATCGGTTTCTTGTTCTTGACGCTGCTCCGACGACACCTCTAGGCTTTCTTTTGGCCCAGTGAGTGCAGCCATAGCTGTCAGCATCTCCTGGAGCTTTTGCTATTGTTGCTCCTGAGGCTTTTTCATTGATCGGGTGAGCGGTCAGTGACCCGTAGAAGCACGGCTTTCCTCTTTTCCGAAATCCATATAAACAGTGTGCACCACCATGCCCCCAGACTTAGGGCATTTGGATTCAGTGCCCTTGAGATTCGTCGCAGACATGGGGATTTTCTCCGGCCTTCTCCTTTTGTGGGTGGTCGAAGTTGAGGGGGCCATAGCAGCGGGAACCCAAGTAGGTGACACCTTCTGTGGTACGACAGGGTGCTCCTTCTCTTGCCGAACTTTCATCTTCTTCGGTCGGCGGGAGTAGTCGTGGTTGATCACTGAGTCTTGGACCCGTCGCCAGACCTTGTGAATTTTAGAGGACAGACGCTGAGGGGGCTGCTCCATCTTTGCCTTTGTAACGCTTTCCACAGGTGGAGGAGATCTTTTCAGCACCGCAGTTGAAGAGTTTTTGTGTACCATCCTAAGTGGTTCAAAGCTATTCCCAGTTGGAACAGCAGCATCAATTTCTACCATTAGAGCTGGTGGAGTCAATCCCGAAGGGGAACTGCCTCCAGCTTTCCTCACTCAGCTCCAGTGGCGACGTCGAACACGCCTTGTAGATGGGATCGTTTCCGTTGTCGGGGTAGCTTCTTCATGCCCCCTGTTTTGGTGAAGGGTTGCTATCGATGCCAGCCTATCAAAGACTGACGTCCGCTAAGAAGGGATGGTCAACCTGTCGAAGGCAGACTTTCGAGCAGGGGTAGCGTGACTTCATTTACTGGAGCAGGGATGGCTATCTGATGACTTCATTTACTGGAGCAGTCTTGTGAAGATCGACCCCTTAGCAGGAGCAGTCTCTCTGATGACTTCATTTACTGGATCAGGGATGGCTATCTGTTTCGGGATAACCCTTTCAGGTATTTTGGGCTTTTTCATGGACCCATTAGAGCTTTGGCCCAGTCTGTTAAAGACCGAGGCGTTGGATATGGGCGACCCGTTGAGAGGGGACGCGATAGTTGCAAGCCGATCGAAGACCGACTTCTTTGGAGCTTCTTGCGATGGCAGTGGGGCGTTGAAGCTCATGGGTGGGAGCATGGTCCTAAAGAACAGTTCAGTGGTGGCCTGAGTCACCTGTTCCACTGGCATCGTAAAATTGGAGGCCGCTGGAGGCCCATAGATCACTCCTTGTCACGACCCGAAATTACGAATCATGACCGGCACTTAGACTACGAACGTCTTAAGGCGCACGTATTCTAAGTAAGCCGAAACCCAGAAATCCAAACCAAGAGAAGTAGTAGAGTGTAGGAAAAACCATACCAAATCAACCTGTATGCATCATAATATACAACGCTTACAGGCGAGGATCACAACAGAAATGAAACTCAACCAGCAAGAACCCATCGAAATATAACCCGCGACTCTAAGGTCGAAAGAATAAACATCACTGGTCTCTATCTCAAATAAGTACATGTTTGGTTGATGGATCTTCTAGATACAACTGAATATATTATACAATGTATAATGATGGGTACGATACAAATAACCCACCTACTAGCAAGTCACCTGAAATAAGCTGTGCCCGCAAAGCCGTAATGAAATCCGTACGGCAACACCTGCAAGAAACTGGGGCACAACGGGGGTGAGTTGCCAACTCGTGAGTAGAAAAAGATCTACGAACAGAAAATCGCATGTATGACGCAACCTAGGTCATACGATCAATATATATAATCATCAATATATATAATCAGTAATCTCTAACCATGTCTAGGGTAAATATCTAACCCAAGTGTAATCCCATATGTCCATGTCAGTGCATCAGGTAACAATGTATCATATAGATGATGTATGAATGCATGTAACAGAATGCATGTACTGAAGAAAACAACTTTTCATAATTTGTGAGATTTCTGTACTTTTAAAATGAGGTATCATAAATGAAATCAGCATAAACAGTGCCTAGCATCGGCACAAAACATAAGTCTCAGTATCTCGATACCTCTGTATCACAATCTCTGTACCTCAATATCTCGAAATCTCAATGTCTCAATCATAAAATCTAGGGCGCCGTCAGTCCAGATCGGTCCCTACCATCCATCTCATGACTACGACGGTATCCTCCGGATATCCGACGTGTCGGGTAATATCACCGGTCGGTAGTGCTCCCCTGCCAGGCTCAACGCCATCTCCTGCGATCTTCTTGCCCCGGGATACCGCACCGGGTCCACCATGTACCCGCAATCGGTCTCATCCGCCTCCTCGATTCGGGTTTCACATGTCACTCTCAGCACCGAGAAAACACATGGTGAACGCACTGAAATATCATATCAAGGGTAACCGGGTTTTTAAAACATTTACATAATCTCTTTGAAATACCCACGGTTCCCAAATCCAGAATAACATAGAAACAACATATCTCAATGCGTATAATCAGGAAGCATGATGTATGTGACATATAAATAGAATGCAAGTGTAACTGTATGTCCTGCAACATGGAATAATAGTATGCACATACAAGGGTCATATCCTGATGCAATAATACTACTGTGTAGTGACATGGCAATTACCGATAAAGATGTGTGTGAACTGGCAAGTAAGTGTATGTGGAATATACGCATCATCGGTAATGGTGCTGGTGTCCTAGCAGCATGATATCAATAATAGAATATGAATCATAACAGTATGCGATGCAGAGCAACAATAATAATATGCAGGAGCTGAAATACTGAACACCATGATCGCTAAACTGCATCTAATGTCATAAAGGTCATATAGCTACCCTACTACAAGGCTGAGCTAAAGCTAGTAGTAGGTAAGGGAACCGCCTAACCTCTGAGTCGATACATACACACACACACACACACACACACACACACACACACACACATATAGTCGGTGATCCCGCCTCGATCATATCACATCCGATATCATATCTCTATAATTGGTTATTCCCAAGTCAAGTAGGCGGATCAAACATCAATTTATGACTCGTACGTAAATCCGTCGTACAGCCTCCCCAATCTGGGTACGGGTCAATATCACATTGGTCAAATCATTCATCTGGTATTCTCTTTATCAATATCGTATCTGGGTACTGACCTATGTCTAGTACAATGCTAACATCATCACTATAGTTATGATTTGACTACTGATCGACAGTCTCGTATAAATCGATATCATCAGCACATATCATCTCAAGGAGTATGCCCCGCCCAAGGCGGTCTATTATAAATATCCTGTCATATCATATCATATCATATCTCGTATCATAATCACATGTCGATCATTTACATATTTATATCACTATTCCTATGGCATCATTATCCCAAAATCCGCTAAGGCATCAAGACTTATCTCGAATATGAATTTTACCATATCACCGATATCATAAACTCGGATCAATCTCATCGACTCATCTCAATCCCATGTATCATTCTCAAATCCTTAATAAACACATAACCTCATACCCAAGTGAACACATGTCCATAACAAATCCCATAAGCATATATGAAGTGAGGATGTATGCAAGTATGTATATGTGTGCATGAATGTGTAGTGCACCCACTTCCCTATGGTTTCGTAACTTTTCACCAATCCAATATACCAATATCCATCTTAAATCATCCATAATTTTCCGAACAACATATAATAATAATGGTAGGTGTGTATACGCATCTGTATACATCACCACGGACTGCGGGGGTGCTATACGCCATCCACCCGACTTCTCCCCGTAGATATAAATCTACTCACCTTTCTTTAAGCGTGCCGGTGCCGATGTCTTCATTTGCATCTCCCACGCCTCGACGCCACGTGGGGTACCTACAAGGATATCACACGCTAAAACTCATGAAAACCATATCGGAAACCAAAATGGTACACACTACGCCCATAGGTAAAAACCTGTGACCTTGTGTGCAAACACAGCCAATATCCGCTGTCGTTGACGTCCAAACGCCACCCGACAGAAACGAATCACCAAATACCAAAACTTAAATCTATAAACATCATGAAAAACATGGCAGCAACCCAGAAAAGTGGTCCCAGATTTCTGTTCAAGTCAAAACATGGCAAATAAACAACTCTGGGGTGATGTACAGGGTATATATGACCTACCGAAGCAAATTAGGCACCTATCTTTACAGGGGGCGGGCCACATACCCCAAAAAACCGGCGAGGCCGGCCCTAAGATGGATTTGGGCTCTCGTCTGCAGTGGGTGGTCTCTTGGTGGTCTAAATAGGCTCATGGTATTGTTTATTTTCCCCGTAATGACCCCGGATCACTCCAGATTCACCTGCACGCCATATATTCTCACAAACCGACATGAAAAGTTCTATAAATCCGTATTTGGTGAAATCTGAGACAAATCTTGGTTTAACTGGTTTCAAACAGACTTAATAAGGTTACACTAATAATCAAAACCATCACTTGGCCAAATCTCACTCAAAACACCTAAACTAGCACTATATCTCAATATAGCAGTAAACTATCGGTTAATAACCCAAAACTTAACAAGATAGGAGTTCGTTGTAAGATTATACCTCAAAGAAACTCCTAGAATGCATGGGAAAAGAGGATGAAGTAAGGAGGAGTGTTGTACGGCCGCTGGACTACTGCTATAGTCACGGGTGTTGCATGGCTGATGCTGCTGCTTGCAATTGTTTCCCTCTTCTCTTTTGCAGCAGCTACTGCTGCTGTTGTTTTTATTGGGGTGCTGGTGTTGCTGAAATTGTGGTATGGTGTTGTTGGTGTGTTGGTATGTGGTGTGGTTGAAGTGTGATGGGGTGTGGTGTGGTTTGAATGGGGTTGTTGCTGCTGTGGCTGTTTTCTCAGCAATGCTGATGCTGCATCTGCTGCTTGCAACTTCTCCCTTTTCTCTTGTTATTCGGTGTGTGAGGCAGCAGAGGAAGAGTTGGGCTGTGGCTTATGAGGTTGGGGTGTGTGTGGGGATGAAGCTGCTGTGTTGGGGTTGAAATGTGGCTGATCTGTTGCCAGGAAATGGGGCTGAATCTGTGCTGAAGTAGCAGCTGATGCTAGTGGCTGAAATGATGGTGTAGGTGCAGAGTTGGCTGAATTTCAGCTATTGTGGCTGAAAGTATTGACAAGGGGGCTGATGTACTGCTGCTGATGTGAGGGGTTTGGGGTGTAGGTGTAGGGAGGAGGCTGTTCTGATGCTGGAGTCAGCCATTGTGGCTGAAGGTGTTGATAAGGGGGCTGATTAGCTGCTGTTCTGATGCAAAAGTCAGCCATTGGGGCTGAAAATGATGATGGGAGAATGTACATCAGCTAGGGGGCTGATAAGTCTTGATGGGGGTGTGTTGGTCAGCTATGGTGGGCTGAAAATGTTGAGGGTAGGCTGAAGTGATGATGTAGGTGCTGGGCTAAGGGGGTTAGGGGCTGGTGTAGCTGATGTGGGCTGCTCGTAGGGTGGCTGAATTATTGTTTCAGCTGCTGATGTTGGCTGATGTAGCAGCTGATGTGTTGCTATGGGGCTGAATTTGGAGAATTTGGGGCTGCTGTGTGAGAGGGGGTAAGGAACACAAGGAATACTGAAATGGGATGGATCATGGCACATCCTAACCACCTCTCTCTTTCTCCAAAACAATGCTCACAAGACACCAAGCTACCATGGCTCACTTCTCCCTACACAAGTCGACATAACCCCAGCTCTAATCAAATGGTTCAACCCACCATGGTCACCTAAACTTGGTCCAACCCTAGGCTACCATGACCAAAATAAAAAAACAGGTGTAGAAAATGTCATGTGCACATTTTTGCACAAAAAGCCAAAAATCCACTTAGCGATTGTCAATCGCGATTTACACCAAAATAACATGTACGTAACCATAAAAGCTTAAAAATGACATACTTCCACAAAATACCCTATTTTAGAATTTCTACAATTTTCTCCGGAATTTTCACCATTTATCGGTATTTAATTACACCGACTATTAAAATATTAATTAAAAATTATGAAAATCCCCAAAAATAATATTTTTTTTTGAAATGTTACACTCCTCCAGTAAGGACGGAGTGGGAGTTGTTGCAGTTGTTGCAGTTGAAAGCCATTGATCTTCTATTTTCTGCACGGAGCAAGACACCAAATCTTAGTACCTCGAATCCAGGGGCAGCCATAGCAAACCGCAATTCGTTCGTGAAACACGACACACGAAGTGTGGAGTGGAAAGAGGAAAAGGTCCCACCGGGCGTGCCAGAATCTGTTCTCCACCGAAAGACGTGACTGGGGCATTGGGACGTCTGGCCTGAATTTTGGGGGCAGATGCTATTTGGGTTTTATCCGTCCATTTCTCCGAAGATACCAAGTTGATTTATGGCACCGTGTATCGGAGGTTTAGACGGATGCGGCCGTTGTAGCAGACTTCGTCAGATTCCCCCTCATTTGAGGGGTTTTTGATTGTGGGGACGCTTTTCCCTGCAGGCGTAAGCCCCTGCAGTTAATTACGCTACTGCATCGCGGTAACAACTTTCTCCTTCTCCAGATGGTCACTTCGTGTCATGCGTGTTTGTTTTATTTTCGGTTGCCCGTGGATTGTATACGGAGACTAATTTATGTTGTCGCCCGTAGGGCGTGGATTAGTCCAAATCCGTATTTTCTTAGATTTGGTTTTTGGGTTGGGTTTAAGGATCGTTAATCTCATTTGAGACTAAGATCAACTTAAACATTTGTTAAGGTTACGTTAGTATACTTTTAGACTAAGATCTACTCAACAGGATCATTTAGATCCAACAAAAGAGCATTTGGACTCTATTATTTTAGTTTAGGGACATTGAGGTCCAGAAGTTTAAGGACATCATAGTCCGTGATAGTTTAAAGACATCATAGTCTGTAATGTTCAAAGACATCATAGTCCGTGATAGGTTAAAGACATCATAGTCTGTAATGTTCAAAGACATCATAGTCTATAAGTTTAAGGACCTCACAGTCCATGGTAGTTTAGAGACATCATAGTCTGTAAAGTTTAAGGACATCATAGTCCATGAGTTTAAGGACCCCACAGTCCGTAAAGTTTAAGGACATCATAGTCCATGAGTTTAAGGACCCCACAGTCCATGGAATATATGGTTGTTGGGACCCATCACCTCTCTGAAGATGTTGAAGGATTACAACGACACATATCAGAGAAGTGAAGAGATGTACCCTTGAACCAATATTGTTTGGGAGATCTGTAGTCAAGTTTGGGACTAAGATCAAAGATTTATGAGCATATGGGCTCAATTAATTTGAATTAGGGATCTGTGGCCAACTTGGGCTTGGCCCATTCGGTTGAAATGTTGGACATTTAATTAGGCTCAGTCCCTTTTCATTTAACGATGCTCAGCATTGGTTTGGGTTCTAACAACCGTTTTTGTCTTTTATTGAGTGCTGAGCACTCATTATAGCTCTGGGGCTTAATTTAAAAAACAATTTATGTTCCCTCAGCGCACACATGAGGAGCACGTGGTGCGTTTGGCGCTGAGCGCCAGTCAATGAGCACAGAGCGCTACTGTTAAGTAGCGCACACGTGAGGAGCACGTGGCGCGCTTGGCTGAGCGCCAGTCAACGAGTGCAGAGCGCTTCTGTTAAGTAGCGTGCACGTAAGGAGCACGTAGCGCGCTTGGCGCTGAGCGCCAGTCAATGAGCGCAGTGCGCTTCTGTTAAGTAGCGCGCACGTGAGGAGCACGTGGCGCGCTTGGCGTTGGTCACCAGATTTGGAGCGCTAAGGTGCTTCTTATGAAGTAGCGCACACGTGAGGAGCACGTGGCGCGCTTGGCGCTGAGTGCCAGACAATGAGCGCAGAGCGCTTCTGATCAATTTCGTGATCTGAAAAATAAGTTCTCGCTTACAAAAGACTTTGTCTCGTGGTTCTAAGAACAGAGTTCTTATTTTTATAGGAGATGTTACTGTAACGTTTTAAAAATAATTAAATAAATAAGTAAATGAATAAAATTGTTTAAGTGAAATTTTTGATTTTCGGTAAAGTAAAATGTATTTTTCGTAAAACTAAACCGTGATTGTTTTTCATTATAATTTCAAAAATACCTATTTTAATTATGTAATTACTAGTAAATAGTGTTTATTTAGCCACTTATAAATTTTTAGTTTAATTAAATATTTTTCCTAAATTAATTATTTTAAATATTAACATAAGCTTTATTTTTACACTAAATTAGTGTAAATTACAAATTTAAATGGTTTTAATTTGTAAAAATGAACCATGGCATATTAGAAATTAGTGTGTATCATGAAAAAATTATTTGCAAATTTTTCCTATTTTCTAGAGCTTTCTTGAGTTGCTATAGTAAATAAATAAATAAATAATTAAATAAAGCATGAAAAGACTTTATGTGATGTTTCTTCTCTTGAAAGTTCTACACAACATCACACCCTCTTCTTTCTCTCCCTCACCTCACCAAGGCCGGCCACAAACCCCCCATGGCTGCCCCCCCTATTTCCCACTTCATTTTATTTCAAAATTCATCAAAAATACTTCAAAAATCCAATTAAAATTCCACAAAATCCTAATTATTTCATACCCTTTATTCTCTACTCATCTTTACATGGATTTTGGAGTGGGAAAGCATGTATTTTTGAGGCTCATTTTCAAGTTTGGACATGAGGTTGTGGAGGTATAAATCCTTCTCTTTTGTTTTATTTCTATTAGATATTTCTTTTAAAGCATAATTAGATTAATTAGATTAATTCTAGTTGCAAATTCTAAAATTCAAGTTAGGGTTTGCAAATTCAAGAGGTGGTTTTTATTAATTAATTAGGGTTATAATAGCTAGTTTAACATCTTTTAGAGTGGAAAATTCTTGCATGGTGGTGGTATAATAAATTGTTTATCGAAATTGTTTTAATTAAACTATTTAGCTAACTAGATTTTTCTAAAATGTGTTTGTGGGTAAAATAAAATTCTTATTAAGGTTGTTATCATTAGATGGTAGTTTTAATGAGAATATTAGCATATTAATTGAATGAAAAACTTAGTTTGATCACTAGATTACTTTGATAATTGGAAAAATAGTAATAAAATGCTATTATTTTGTAAACTAGATTTTAGGAATTTCTAAATAAATGTGATTAAAAATATAATTTATGGTTTCATTGAATCATTATCATTATGAATTGTGGTTTAATACATTAATTCATGCAAATCATGTTTTGTGGTGGAATTGTGGTGTTTTGCTTGAAAAATGTTGAAAATTGTTAAATGTTGCAAACTAGAAATTTCAAATTAATATAAATTTGTGTACTAAAAATATAGTAACGGTTTGTATAGTCTAGTTATGCTATATAATGAGTTTTATAACTACTTGTTTTATTTAAATGTCAAGTTTTGATGAAAAACGGTAAATTGGCAATTTCGGTTTTTACGAAATTGGACGGTTTGATGGATTTTAGGGTTTCGATGGATTTAATCATGTTTTATAGTATAAGTAATGTGTTTTAAAACTACAAGTTGTTTGTTGATATTATCTCGATCCATCAGAGTTTGTATGCCGATATCGAGCGGTATTTGGTTCTTTTGCGCGGACGGGACATAGGTTTTAACCTATGCTTGTTCCTTGTATCGTTTTACTTTTGTATGAGATTCGGTTTACGATACTATTTATATGTTTGCGTTTAGGTACCCCTCACGTGGACTGCGGGCGATAAAAAGGAGGATGGCGACACCGTCTTTGGCAGACATGGACCAGGTGAGTAGATGCATATCTACGGGAGGAAGTCGGTTGGATGGCGTTTAGCACCCCCGCAACGTAGAATAGGAATAGTACTTATTGACATTAGGAAACCAGATGTGACCCTAGATTCTTAATCAGTAGGACCCTAGTATTGACCCTAGGCTGGACTAGACTGATTTAGGAAAACCATATCAGAGGATGAGTACCTTGAAAGAGGTTCGTAGGTTTCAGATAGAAACATACACACACACACACTGAAACTCGACATGGGGTATACGTGTATGTGTGTATATATATAGAACTAGGTATAGGTATATACATATATATACAACACGTATATGGGATTCATTGATGTGATATGATATCCGAGATATGATGAAACAATGTAACTGGGCTTGATGCCGTAATTCTTGGCTATACAGTCGTATTAAAGTGTTAGCGGATCATTAGAGAATGAGATAATGAACATGAATATGTAAATTATAAAGAGTGGTGGTGATATTGATGTACATGGGACGCTAGAATAGTACCCGGACTGTAACTTGTGACTGATCACGATATGATATATGTATAACTTGATTACGACATTATATTGGTGTGACCTGACGCCGATATCATATAAGTATGACTTAATCACAACATGATACATGTGACATGATATTTCTGATGATAAACTAATGATTATTCCATGATGGCAATGATATATGATTGATGTATGCGATTATAGTTTAGCACCTTGATCATGAGATGTGTTGATGATGACACATTACAAATAATGAGACACCTAGGAGATACTTGACCGTACCCCGATATTGAGATGCCGTACGATGGATTTTACCGTACAAGGCTTAGATTTGATGATCGATCCGCACTCTTGATTCGAGGAAGCCGTACTACGTGACGCTATTGAGACGGGATCGCCGACTATTAGAGATATTGATTCAGACCTTAGGTAGACTCTAGTTTCCTACTGACTAGTCTATTAGGTTTAGTTCCTTAGGATGTTAGATGGACACTGGTTTAGGTTCGACTCACATAGTGGTAGTTGTACTCGTATCTCGCAGAGGAGTGGATAATGCACATCTATATTTACATTCATACTGTAATTATCATGATGCATGTTCTTACATATGTTGCTATAATCAGTATAAACCTTACCTGTTAGGACACCCGCACCATTACCGATGATGCGCATATTCCACGCACACTTATTTGCCGGCTCACACACATCATCATCGGTAATTGCTATGTCACGTACACTTTAGATCATATTGTCTTTTATTGATAGAATCAGTTAACAACTAAACCGATATAATATTGTGATTACTCTCTGATGTTAGTATAAGACATGATATTTATTACTTAGACATTCATGCATTCATATTTTCATGTTATCGCACAGTAGTATGGGCATATGCCGACACTTATCATATACTTACTCATGATTTTGAGATTTGGATTTCTATGAGATTTCTGGATTTTTGGGGAAAACCGCAAAAATATATAAAAAAACTTCTCTCTCTCTCCTCTTCTCTTTTCAAAATAAGATGCGGCTTTCTCGTGATGTATGTGTCATCCACCATGAGTATTTCATGTTTTCTGTTGGATTTCGAGACCCGATTCGAGGAGTGGATGAACCGTCTCGGGTATATGGTGGGCCCGGTATGGTACCCCGGGGCAAGAAGATCGAGTTGTAGACGATGAGCCTGGCAGGGGAAGGCTACCTACCGGTGATGTTTGGCGCGGCGGATATCCAGAGGATACCGACCGTTGTCGTGAGATTTGATGATATGGGCCGATCCGGACTGATGGAGCCCTAGATATTGAGACTTGAGATTACATGTATAGTGTCGATGCTTGACACGGATTTCCATGGATTTCATTGTTGAGATTTCAGATTCTTATACACATTTTACTATGATAACAGCTAAAGATTTCTTATACATATATATCTGGATTTCAGGATTTGTTACTTTACATTCATGGTGCATGTATTTCATTTCATATGGCATAGTATTATATGAGGCACTGACACGAGCACGGAGTATCTGCACTTACACGTAGTTTTACCCTGCTATTACTGTTGATTGGAATATAATAGTGCATTATTATGACCTAGGATAGCGTCGTGCATTCGATTTCTTTTCGTAGATGTCTTCTACTCACGAGTTGGCAACTTACCCCCGTTGTGCCAAATTCTTTACAGGTTCGATGTACAGGTTTCCGTGGCCGCTTGTTGGCACATCTTTTCTTCAGGGTGATTTGCACGGTAGGTTGGTTCACTTGTATCCGAACCACCATTGTACTTTTATTCATTCATTTGTATCTAGTAAGCTCCATCAACCATATTTGTATTACTTGATAAGTTTATTGGGCCAGTCTTTTATTTCGACCTTAGAGTCACGCATGTATTATTCTGATCTGGTGGTTTTGTTTTCTTTTGAGTTTTGAGCCTCGCCCTTTGGCGTTGTATATTATTGTGCTTGTTGTGGTTGTTTCTGCCTGTTGGCGTTGAGTTAGCTCCCGTTTGGGGATGCTTCTTATTGTTGTTTATGTATATTATACTTGTTGTACCCATTTGGGGGCCAGTTTTTATAGAGGTGACTCTGCCGAAATTTTTGGGAAAATTTGCTGATGTTTTAAACTTGTTCCCTCATATTTTCTTTTACTTCTTCTTCTTCTTTTTCATGGTTTAGATTTCTGAGCTTCGGCTTACTTAGGTTACGTGGCGCCTCTAGACGCTTTGTAATCTAAGTGCCGGTCACGTTCCGTACTTTCGGGTCGTGACAGTTACAATCTCTTCTATTTCCTTTTGTTAAAGACTTTGTCTTTGTAGATCTATGATCTGAAGAGAATGAAATTCTTCTCCCCCTTTTTATGATGAGATGCTATGATCTCTTTTTGTGAAAGACCTCTGTCTTATAGATTTATGATCTGAAAAAAGAACTATGTTCTTCTTCCTTGATGAGATGTTTTTTATCTCTCTGTTTTTACCTTGAAGAAAATTTCTTCGTTTCAGAACTTGCTCTTTTCTTTGAAATTTCTCAAAGCTTGTGTGTGTGTGTGTGGGGGGGGGGGGTTTCTCTCTGCAAGACTTGAAGTCTTGGGGCCTTTATATATGGTAGGCTGATTTGTTGAATCAGTTAAAGAGATCTTTCTCTGATTGATTTGGGGATGTTTCTCCACCATTGGATCTTTGATCCTAGGACTTCTGTTTTACCGAAGGCAATCTTCTTGTTTTTAACAAGGTTAGGAAAATCTTTTCCCATACAGAACTTATTCTGTGTCTTGGTGATTTTTTTAATCACCATTGGATTTTTGATCCAATGGCAGGGAACATTTAGTTCCAGCGTTAGTGCTCTCGTGCTTTGCACATGAGCGCTGCAACAGAGTCTTTGACTCTTAGCGCTGGCGCTGCTAGCACTAACGCTCTCGTGCTTTGCACGTGAGCGCTGCAGCAGAGTCTGTGACTCTTGGCGCTGGCGCTTTTATGAAATGCTACTTCATTTCAAATTTCAAAATTTGAACAGAGCTTTGCTCTGATTGGGGGAAACATTTGCTAATTGCATGCGGAATTCTAATGTCGCGGCTACTTTACAAGCTTTGTGATGTGTGATACAATTATTAGAATCCGGATTAATTAGTTTTATGAAAACTAGTTAGTCTATTGTAAACCTATCCGTTTAGTCTCAATTGATCGATTGCCACGAAGTTTTGATTCGGATCAAAACTTCGTCGCAATTGCGTATTGTACGCGATCACTTAGTCGGGAATCTTGTTGAATTATCCGACAACCAATTGAAAAGAGTTTTCAATTTGAGATTAAAATGCAAGTTTTATAAGTTAGGCATGAAATCCGGAATATGAGATATTCCGGGTTTATGATGTCTAAGAATATTGCGGATTCTAATTATTGTAGTTTTCTGTTTTCTTTTCTGCGACCGTAAGTGTAATATGTGGGGTATCCCAATCTCGTTGCTATATGTCAACAAGTTTTAGGGATACACATATTTGCGTACGTTGATGATATGTGATATCATGTGTTACTGTTGATATGATTTATTGGATCGTCGTGAAAGAATAGCCGGGGGTTCTATGCGAGATGAAAGTTTTTATTTTCATTCATGTAAAATCTGTATATAATATTCTTTTATTGGGGCACTTCCGGATTGAGGATGATGTCACCATTGTTGTATATTATTTACTTTTCCACATTAGGATAGACCCAAGACGGGGAGCACAAGTAACTGGGTTCTAGAGTCCAGTGGGAGACCATCTCAAGGAGTTGAGACCGGGTCTCCTAACTCTGGAATTGGCAGGGTTACTTGCCGCTTTCGTAGGGGTCTAGGGATGTGGCTTTGGCTATTCATCACGATCGTGGAATCCGTGTTTTACATTACTGGCTAAATTTAAAACACGGACATCCTAGTATATCCAATATTTCATATGTTGCTTCTGCTGCTTGATTTTGTGATGTTGATCATATAACTGCGTGAGATGAATGTACTATCATATATATGATATATAATAAACGTTTCTTATGTTTTGCACTTGCGCTAGTCCAGCCCCCGCTCTGCCGGTAGTTAAGTAACCTAACGGTGCATGACGGGGCCCAGTGGCGAATGCGGATGGCATAAGCATACGTTCTATTTTCATTTCACTTTTCTGTAATTTTTAGGAAACATTAATTGATGGGACTTCATTAATGAGATTAATGAAAAGAAAGAAACCAAAAGATGTTGTAGAATCAAATTTTTAAAAAGGGTAGCTCTAGTTTTTGCTCTGCATAGTGGTATTCATGAATATCCAGCACCTCATTCGATGAGGAAAGAGCTGAGATCCCTTCACCGGGAGTGACCTCTTTAGTGAAACTAGCAAATGCTACAATCTACTCGGTTTTGTTTTTGACAACTTCTCTAGTTTTTGCTTTACATAGTGCTATTCCTGAATATCCTGCACCTCATTCGATGAGGAAAGAGCCGAGATCCATTCACCGGTAGTGACCTCTTTAGCGAAACTAGCAAAAGCCTAAAAAAAACTCCTTTTTAAAATCACTAGATTCTACATCGATATCAAGTTCATTACGCTCATGGTTTTCTTTAAAAATCTGCGTAGCCCTCCATCATTTCAGATAAGTGCTATTTAGTATTCGTGCTGCGTTTGTTGACCTTGTCAAGGTGTAGTGTGCGGTAGCTAATTAGTGCTTATCTGCCCGCATGAGATGCGATTGGTTTAGGGTAGTCGTGCGGCCTTGTTGACCTTGTCAAGGGTCGTGCGGGTGGGTTTAATTCAATCAAGAAATGACGGGTAGAACTTGACTAGCGCTTATGATTTTTTGACCTTGTCAAGGTCATAAGTGGCTAAGGGTAAAAACCATTATCGGGTATTTCAAGTGTTGAAATTTGCAATGAGATTGCATACCTTCTATATGATAGTTGGATCCCGATACCCACTGCGAGTAATAGTTACTCCTGGGAGAATTTTGCACTTTACAATTAGCTAATCAAGTAGGTGTCTAGAAAGGTGTCAACGGGGTTATGCCTATAGGGAAACGAGGTTTATTTTAATTAGGTCCGTGCGAAAGCACGGGGAACCTCCCTCGGAATACCGATACCTGCATGGCCGAGCGATTGGCGAACCTGTAGGGTATAATTAATCATGGCTAATCTTACCTTTTAAGGTTTAAAGGAAGATTTGATAAAAATAGTGGGAGCTATCCTGATTAGATAAAATAACCAATCTAATCTTGCAAAGAGCGCACGCAAAGCGATTATCCTTCTCTCTTTCCTGGTAGTGACCAATGACATGCCTTAATTAAGATAATAATATAGATGTATTGACCGAACCTACTTATTATACTGGGCTAGGTTCCGCTCTATCTTATGATTGTCATAAGTCTGATCAAGGAATAAGGGAATATTCGGATTCCCACGCCACCCAAACGAAGAAAAATCATGTTGATGTATTGTCTTCGCGGGTGTGTTCGTTACCAAGAACTGTTTCTCGGTTTACTCTATGTCCTGGGTATTGGAGACCGGATGAGGATCCCACACATGTAATTTTTTACATGGGCTATAGAAAGGTGGAGAACTGGGAAAGGATGATATGTCTTTAGTAGTAGAGATAGTGAAATTGTTGCAGCCAAAGCAGTTGGAAAATATCACCTTGTGTTACCAATTGGTAATACATTGATTCTAAGCGACTGCTATTCCGTACCAAAATATTGTGAATATTTTCCTGAATCAAGTGTTGATTGGGTTTGGTACATTGTATAACAGTATACGTGTTCTGAATCAAAACACAGTTCTAACGTATAGAACACACACAAGAGGAACAGTTCAGAAATGAACGAAGTCTTCTTGAGGCACTGTAGACTAGGTCATGTCGATGCGACAAGACTAGTTAAAGTTTCATAAGGATGCATATTTGAATCCGTTCGAATTTACATCTTATGAAACTTGCCAGTCATGTTTCAAAGACTAGGTGACCAAATCTCCGTTTACTGGAAACGGAGAAAGAGCTACTGAACTCTTGGACAGATACATGGTGATGTATGCGGTCCTATGTCTACATATGCCAGGGATGGTTCCGCGTACTATATTATATTCACCAATGTTCTCTCAAGATACGGACATGTGTTCTTGTTGAAACACAAAACTGAATCTTTTGAGGATTTCAAGGAATATAAGTACGAAGAAGAGAACCGGATGGGTAAAGGTATTCAAATCCTTCGATATGATCGGGGAGAAGAATACTGGAGCACGGAATTCCGAGACTATTTAAAAGAGAATGAGATTCTTTCTCAGTTTACTCCTCCGTATACACCACAGCACAACGGTATATCGGGGTGGAGGAATCGCACCCTATGAGATATTGTGCGCTCTATGATGAGTACTGCCGAGTTGCCTATTTCCTTTCAGGGACATCCACTTGAGAAGATGCATATCTATTGAATAGAGTTCCGATCAAATCTGTTGCCTACCACTCCATATGAGATATTGAATGGGAAGAGACCATCTCTTAAACGAGTTAAGATATAGGGTTGTCCAGCCTATGTTGAAAAGCAAAATCCGGACAAGCTCGAGGTAAGGTCAGTTCTGTGCAAGTTTGTAGGATATCTCAAACATTCGCGAGGGAATATCTTCTACCACACCGAGGAACAAAAGATGTTTCGTTTCTCGACATGCCACCTTTTTAGAAAAGGAATTTTATGTGGAAGAAATTAGTGGCGATGAGGTAGAACTGGAAGTAGTTCCAGCAAAGAAAACTATAACTGAAAATTTGGTGGAATCGAAGGATTCAATAGTCCTTGATGAACCACATCCACTCCACAGATCTAGTAGGGTTCCTCATCCACCAGAGAGATCCTATGGTTTTCTCATAGACAGTGGGAGCGAGGATTGCATCATGAAGATGATGGCCCAACTAGTTTCGAGCAGGCCATCACAAGTGGAGACTATGTGAAATGGTTGAATGCTATGTGATCTGAGATGGAATCCATGTACACCAACAAAGTATTGACTTTGGATGTTGCTACTGAAGGGGTAAAACCCATCGGGAGTAAGAGGATATTTGAGAAAGATAATTTGGTGTAGATGGAAAAGTTGAGACTTTCAAAGTTAGACTTGTAGCAAAAGGTTTTCGTCAACGAACCTGGTGTCGACTATGATGAAACCTTTTCTCCTGTCGCTATGCTTAAGTCCATCAGGATCCTACTTGCTATTGCTGCATACCATGACTACGATATCTGGCAGACTACATGTCAAAACCGCTTTTCTAAATGGTGATTTAGAAGAAAGCGTGTATATGACACTGCCAGAGGGCTTCGTAGACAGTCGGAGCAGCGGAAGCATGTGCAAGGTGCTTAAATCTATCTACGGGTTGAAGCAGGCATCGCGGAGACGGAACATCTGTTTTAATGAAGCTGTCAAAGAGTTTGACTTCATCAAAAATGTAGATGAACCATGTATAAATAAGAAGGTTGTAGAGAGTATGGTTGTCTTCCTCGTATTGTTCGCGGATGACATACTCTTGATAGGAAAGGGTGTTCCTATGTTACGCTCGGTCAAGCACCTCTTATCACATAAGTTCTCTATGAAAGATCTAACTGATGTCTCTTACATCTTGGTGATATAGATCTATATAGATAGATCTAAATGGATTTGGGATTGTCCCAATCCAGGTACATAGACACCATGCTAAATGGGTTTAGTATGGATGATTCTAAGCGTGGTAATGTACCCGCTTGTTCAAGAATCACTCTCTCCAAAGAGATGTCTCTTGAGACTGATTTGGAGAGGTCTCGCATACAAGGGATACCCTATGCTTTGGCAGATGGGTCAATCATGTATGCGATGTTATGTACCAGACCAGATGTAGCTTACTCACTAGGTGTAGTGAATAAGTATCGAAAAGATCTTTGGGAAAACCACCGGATAACTGAAGAACATTCTTAAGTGTTTGAGAAGGACTAAAAAGATATTCTTGGTGTATGGTAACGGTGAAATCCAAATGGAGTCCTTTACCGATTCGAGCTTCCAGAGTGATAAGGACGACTGAAAGTCAGTCTCGGGTTTTGTCTACACCCTCAGTGGAGGGACGGTATGTTGGAAGGGTTCCAAGCTATATACCATAGCAGACTCATTGATAGAGGCTAATTACATCGCTACCAACGATGCTGCCAAAGAGATTGTCTGGATGAAAAAGTTCATATGATGAACTTGGTTCCTACCATTGGGCATCCAATACCTGTGTATTGTGATAACAATGGAGCTGTGGCTTTGTCCTGGGAACCCCGGTCCCATCAGCGATCCAGATATATTCTTAGACAGTATCACCTGATTAGAGAGATAGTTGATCTCCGGGAGATCTAGGTCAGGAGAGTTGACACAGAGGATAACACAGCGGATCCACTCACCGAGGTCATCCCCCAGATGCTATTCGAGAGACTTTTGGGACGTTGGGTATGAGATACTACAACAACTGGCCTTAGTGTAAGTAGGAGATTGTTAAGAATATGTATGCCCTAGAGGCCATTATTGATGATATAGTGGATGCTTGGACATATATATAGAGGACTTTCATGCTCGACATGATAGTATGCTATCAGGTTACCTTTATCTTAACATGTAGACTGGTATTTATACTGTCTGTATCTTACATGTTGATAAAACCCTTAGGATATGTACTTGGCTACCAGGATTATGATGAGATCATACTAGTGGGGCCAGCGTGGTCCAAAAGTACATCCTTTAATCAGTTCCTAGTCGTGGGAATATCGAGACTAGGGCATCGATATTCCAGAGTAGACTGGTGTGTACGTTTCTTGTCCCTTAGAGGGTGATGGTTGATCCCATAACCATTGGTGTGTGACATCAAAGATTGTACACAGGTGCTCATTGGAGAATGGGTACACCGAATAGGACTCGCCGAGGACTCCTATATGGTAGTATACCTATCGTCAGATAGCAATCCTCTGGTGACACAGGTACAGGTTAGTCTGTAGACCCGAGATTGTCATAGAGTCTTGTGTGGCTCCTACTGTGCTTTGATTTCCTCCCTACCATGCTCAAGAGGAGTTGTGCAAACAGGTGGATTTTGGGTACAGTCCCGACTCACATGGAGGCAATGAGCGATAGGAGGGGTTTCGTCTCTCTCGGTATTAGGGGTTGATGTTGCGCTATGCTCGATTGGCTATAACTGGAAGTCCCTGGCTAGGGCTGCTGCCGAGATTTACTGATAAGTGTTATCAGTAGTTTCTCGAACCGTTATAGGCCAGATATCGGCATGACTTATCACGTTACTGGGGTCTGACGTTCACCGCCCCTAGACATGATATGCGGCATATCAGACGAAGAGACCGGACTATACGGTAGTGTTACTGATAGGCTTCATGGAGACTATGGATGAGCTTGCTTGTTGATCTTCATATCGCTCAATACCCGGGTAGCCGATACGTCTAGCTAGTACCGCTGACGGCTTATGGGTGACTGATGTGATCATTACCTACTGCTGGCGTATTGACGAGTCTTTAGAGTCCCACACAGAAGTTCCCTAGTTCAAGCGAAAGGAAGTAGGACACATATATGATATGTGTATGGGCCTGGTTAAATACGTGTATGTGATATCGTATTGTAATCTGGCAGTTATCTGTTATCGGTTCGGTTATATGTGATATAACCAGATTGTCAAATCAAGTGTTGATTTGATAATGTGATATACAGATAAATGAATTAGTTGGTCATATGTGATATAACCGGATTATTAAATCAAGTGTTGATTTAATAATGTGATATACATTATATGTGATATAATTATATCTTAACTAATATCATTAGCTCACTAATTATTCTTCATAATATATATATTAATATATATGATATATAATAATAATAATAATAATAATAAAAATAATAATAATAATAATAATAATAATAATAATAATAATAATAATGAAGCATGGTATAAAATTCTTTTTTTGAAAATAGAAATGAGGTGGAAAATGAGAGCATGGTTGCAAGCATGAGATTTATATTTGTTTATTTATCTTGACTCACTATTCAAGCATGGTTGCAATTTTATATTGCAAAATTCCATGCTTGAATGAGTGGGGGTCAAGTGTTGCCATTCATTCTAAGCTCATTCTCAACACTTAGCCATTTTCTTGAGTTGCTCCCATGGTTGCTCTCTAGCTTTTTCTTCTTCCTCAATTGCTATAGTTCAAGCTACAACCCTCACATGTGATATGAACCATGAAGCTTGAACACAAACTTGTGAGCTTTTAACATCCCCTACTTCACCATCCTACACTTGACTAGCGATTGAGTGTAGCGTGTTTACTACGCTAAAGAGTTTAGTATAGAGGTAGCTTGAGTTGGAGGGACTTCGCGTGGATCATCTTCGGCACGAAGGTCATCGGAGGAAGTTCGTTCAAAGCCTCAAGTGGAGCCTAGTAGAGTCGTGGGACTACTGAACGGAGCATGAGAAGTGAAGGAATCAATCTACGTTGGTATAACCTCCTTTCCTTCTTGATGGTTATATAGCAAACCCTAATATTTTAGCAAAGATCTTGTATAGTCTAACTTAGCACCTAATAAAAATTAAAATTTGTTATGCTTGATGCTACTAAAACCTCATGGTGGTGCTAGGGTCGATTTTCAATAACAGCATGCGTTTGTTAACGTTATTGGTTAACAGTGATGATTGCAACATCTTCGTCTACCTATTCATGAAAACGTTGATCGAGGGTTGGCAAATTCCTAATGCCATGGAGGAAAAAGGGTTGGAGCAGTGGCGGCCGATACTTACAGCCCAAATTCTATTGTCCAACAAGCAAGAAACTGCTTGATATTACTTCAGTTTTTGTTTTGCTAAAATTTGAACCTTTTGTTATACATACATGTATTCATCTATTTGTATTTAGTCGATATTTGCCGATATTATTATTTATTTTGAGTGAGGATGAAAATTTGTTTATATGTTACCGTTTTGTTGACATATTTACTTTAATATCGCTGATGTTGGCGATACTGTGATATGAATGATATTTTTGTTGATATTATATGTTTTATATAGCAGATGTTTGCCGATGTTGTGATATGAATGATATTTTTGTTGATGTTATCAGTTTTAACATATTTTTGTTGATATTATCTGTTTTATATAGCCGATATTGGCCGATACTGTGATCTGAATGATATTTTTGTTGATATTATCAGTTTTATATAGCTGATATTACACACAACTTATCAAAAGTTAAACCCAACTTATCAGAAATTATAGAAAACTGCTTATAAGTTACAAGCAACTAATTAAAAGTTACAGGCAACTAATTAGAAATTACAGGCAATTGTTTACAACTTACAGGAAACTGCTTATATATTACAAGCAACTATTTAGAAATTACAGGCAAATACTTAGCTGTTACATGCAAGAGCTTGGATGTTACATGCAAATACTTACAAGTTACATGCAACTGTGATGGAGATTTAGTAATCTTTCAAATTTAACCGTAAGCGCACAGCTAATGCATTGTAATACTTACGGATCGATCCACAGGGAGATATGTGAACTATAATTAATTTTAAAAAAAATTAAAATAAAAGATGTAATTTTAATTAAACTAATTAAAAAGCAAATAAAGGAAACTAAATTGCATGGTTTAAAAGAAAATTCAAATATAAAAGAAAGGCCTAGGGTTTTGAATTACCTTTGCTAATCATGGTGTTTTATATGATTTCTATTCTTTTCTAGTTTTCCTTATTTAAATTTATTATATCTTGATCTAAATAAAAGTATAAAGAATACATTCATCACAATAATATATCAATCAATCAAGAAAACATAAATTATATTATCATTGCAATTCCCTATCAATTAACAAAATCAATTAGCAATAAATTCAAATAACAAGTTTTAATTAATATAGCAATAGTTATATCTACCCTTATACTTAATAAACACTGAGGTTGTCAATCTATGGTTTATTTTGTTTTGTCGGGATAGCCTAATCTACACTATATTAACTAGACTGAATATGAATAATAAAGATACGATCTTACCTTCCTTAGTTAATTCTCATGGTCGTAAATTATTCATTAAACTAACTAGTTTATAGGTGATATTACATTTTCCTAAATAAATCTTATGGTTGTCAATTATTCACTCATTTACTTAGTTTTTCAGCATAATATCAAAAAGAACTTAACTTTATTATAAATATCTATCCTAAAGCACATAGAAAAGAATAGAACTAGCAAATCATACACCAATCATAGAAAGAATAATTCAAAAACCCTATATAGAGAATTAGCTATTCATAATAGAAGAGAAAGAATAATCAAATAAAGCAAATTTCATATTAAAAATAATTTTGATCTCTCCCAAAAACTAAAACAAATAACCCATGAAGAGATGAAACCCTAAAGAGACTATACAGCAGTATATATAGGCTATTGGTAATTTCCAAGAGCAGTTTACAGAAGATATACAAAGTTACAAAAATCCCCAAAAATCTCAACTTCTGATTCCACTAAATTTTGGCCCGATTCTTGCCTTTTTCGGCCCTTGCCGAATTCTTGCAAAATTTGGTCTTCGAATTTCTTATGTAGCTCAATCTCGACTTTGTGAATCTTGTTCCACACATGATTTTTGATAATTTTCACGCTTTGCTTCGTTGTAGCTTAAATTAATCCACATCCAACGCACATAATACGTCTTTTGTGCACTTTTCCCTTTAGCCCTATAATCTGCAATATTTAACAAAACATACCCAGAGTAGCATAAAGTAGACAAAATTAAGATAAATATGGTTATATAAATATGCATTAAAACGCACCAATCAAATACCCCCATACTTATCTTTTGCCAGTCCTCGAGCAAAATCTAGGGTTTCAAACTAAAAAAAACTAACTACTATCTAACTAAAATCTACTCCTATGCTCGTTTTCGCAGGCGTAGCGATTGCACTTAGCATGTGCAACAAATCGTTAAACCTTTACGCGTCCTTAGTAGGAGGAGTGTTGTCTCCTGAAGGTTTTCAGCGGTTACTACCTACAAAATCCCATAAAGAAAAATAAAAAAAAATGAAAGAAAAATAAAAATAAAGAAAGTGAAAAACTATATCCAATGAAAAGAAAGGAAAGGAAAAGATTTGAATCTCACTAGTTTTTCAGCTTTCAAGAATTTTCGTCCTTATGATATTGTTCAACACCAGAAATTACATCCTCTCTCAATAGAACTTAATTCTATTCTTCATTCCTATCTTTCCTTCAAATATTGATCATATACCCCTACGTGTGCGTAAAATATCCCTAAACTTGAGAATTCAATTCAAGCTATCATATCAATTCCTTATATTCTCGTACTTTAGTTTATATGAATATATAAATGGATATGCTCACAACACCTTTCTATGCGACCGTTAATACTTCGTGAAGCACTAACCAACCGATTATTTAATGTGTGAGTTTAATTATGCATAGCCTTGCAACTTAGGACTTTAAGCAGTGACTCCCAAACCAGTTGGTCTAAGGCACTAGATGATGAAGCACCCTTAAGACTAAAGATTTACCCGCCCTAAGCAATTACGAAACCAAACTTATTATATTTATATTTTTTTCCTCACTTTTTAATCACCTTTTCAACATGAGCATCCAGTGTTTCCCGAGGCATGAATTCCCAACTACTTCAATGAAGAAAAAGACATACACACATACTTGGGTATTTAGGTACAGATATTTCTAGGTATCTTCTAATATCTCAAGTTTCAAGATTCGTGTTCATGCAATTTGTAGGGTGTATTTTCTAAATTTGAATTCAAGATAAGGAATTATTTTGCAAATTTTAGTTCATTATCAATTCAATAATTTTCTTTCATATCACTCAACTTTTCGGATTTCAACTTCTAGATTACCTATTACTAGCTTAATTCAAAAACTTTTTTTCTTTTTAGAAAAGGAAAAAAACGAAAAATAAACCTAAAAAATGAAAAAGAAAAGAAAAAACAATACTGTGCGAACCACCCTACACTTATTGCAGACATTGTCTGCAATGTCGATCTCTCACTCATCTCTCTAGTCCATTGCACAATTCACACTACAATGTTCCATGATAAGTATAACTATAAAATATTGTAGTGAAATTAATTTAGAAAGTTAAGATTGATAAACCGAATTAAACAAGAACAAACTTACAAGGCTCCAAAAATTAAGGAGATTCTTCCCTCATCAATCCGCTAATTGGTGGTGGCTGGCCGCTAATATGCGATCCTGTTGGCTATAGTGCCCTCAAGGAAATTATCATAGTCGCAGGCTTATGATTGTGATGATTGAGTGAGAATCTATACCGATAAAGCAGTCTTACTCAAGATGACAGTATGCTATCTGGTTTGTCTTTATCATCATGTTGATAGAGCCCATAGGATTCTTGCTTGACTGCCAGCATTATGATGGCGATCATATATGTGGGAGCTGGGGTCTATAAGCACATCCTTAAATGTCCCTAGTTGCAGGAGTATCAAGACCGGGTATCGATACTCCAGTGTAGACTAGTGTATACTGATCGAGACCCCGACGAGGGGCGGTGGCCAAGTCTCACAAGCCATTGGTGTTAGTTTGTTCACCTAAGATAGTATACAGGTGCTCATTGGGTTATGAGTACACTGGACGGACTCGCCGGTAACCTGCTAGTTGGTATTATACCTATTGTCAGATAGCAGCTCCCAGGTGACATGTGTACAGGTTAGTCTGTCGACCTGAGATCGTCATTTGTCTCGTGTGAGTTCCCATTGTGCTTTGATTACTACCCTACCACGGCTCAAAGGAGTTGTGCAAACAGGTTTTAGTTGGGTACAGTCCCGAGCCACATGGAGGCAGTGATCGGATCGTCGGGGATTCGTCTCTCCCGGTATTGGGGGTTGATGTCGCGTTGTGTAAGGATGGCCATCACCAAGAATCCGTGGCCACGGTGGACGAGAATTACCGATCCAGGATCGATAGTTTCTCAGGTGGTGATGGGTTTCATGCCGACACTAAATATCGCGTTGTTGGGGGTCTGACTTTATCCACCCCCTAGACTCGATATGCGATACTCTTAGACGAACAGACCGGACTGTACGGATATTGTCACTGTCAGGCTCAGTAGGGGTTCTGCATGAGTTTTCTCGTCGGCCTCCCTTTCGCTCAATACCTGGGTAGCCGTTACGTACAGCTAGTGCCGCTGACGTGCTTGTGGTTAAACCCACTGCCAGCGTATTGACGAGTCTTTAGAGTCCCACACAGAAGATTTCCCTGGTTCTGGTGAAATGATGTAGTAGCCGTATTGGCTACGTGCAGGGTTCCGATCGATTGGTGTACTTTGTACCAGGACTTTCGACCGGACAATTGATAGTACTAGCCGACTCGGGTTTGAGCCGGATTATTAAATCAGGTATTGATTTAATAATTTACATATATGTATTTCGGTACGTATTTTCTAGTATTATATTCTTTGTGTTATGCTATCTTTTTGGGTATTTGTATTTCGGTACGAATGCAGATATATTTACAGTTGAATGTAATCTGTATTTTTTACCGGATAACATTCTAGAAGGTGCCACCTTATTTCTTGATTTGACCATTTTATTAAAATGGTAAATGAGGTGGATATTAGCATGATGAGGTGTGGAGACAACCATGCTGGCAATAGTGCACACAAATGAATTGTTAATTCATTTGTGTTCACTATTCAAGTATGGTAGGATTTTAAAATTAGAAAAATATTTTTAACAAAACCTAGCATGCTAATTTCTCTTTCATGGTTGAATTCATTTTTGCTAGCATGAAGGTTTTGTTCATTGTTTTTCTTCTTGAGCTCCTCCTTCACCATTTGTGTTTTACCTCCACTAGCTTTCATGCTTTGCTTCCACCTTCAAGTTTTTGAGATAGCTAACACTAAGAAACATTCACACTACATCCTAGGCTCTCTAGGGTAGCATCCTAGAGACCCTAGTTGCTCCATAAGCATCATATCGTGGAGCTAGAGCTGGAGTTATATCCCTCGGGTGGATCATCGGAGATGGAGGATGACCGGCGACCAAACCACATCAAGGAACCGCTAGGAGCTTGGAATGAAGACCGAAGGACACGGATCAACTCGGTATAACAATTCTAACTCTTAGTTTAGCTTGCTAGTTTAGGGTTTAAGGTCGATCCGGGAAACGGGTAGCGGTAGCGCCGGTTTGATAAATTTTTGTTCTGCATTTTGGCTGCGTTTCGACTGCCGGGGCGCTGCCGGGACCCTACATGGTATCAGACCCACCCTTTAAACCCCTTACTAGCTTGTTTAAACGTGCTTGAAAGATCGATCGACAGAAATTTCCAAAATCACGTTTCCATTTTTCTGTTCTCTGCCGTTATTCAAAAGTGTTCAAAAAATTATTTGAAGTAGCTTAAAAATCCGTGCAGGAGAATTTAGGGGTACAGAAAAAATTTGAGCTTCTGAAGCTTTTAAAGGGCCACGGAACTACCGCACTAACCCCCTTTTGGCGGCGGATCCGCGGCTATTTATTGGCGACGGGCCTTCAAATTTTCACTGTAGCTCAGAGACTTAGAATTGTGAATTTTGTGATATTCCGTTTTGGCCCAGGTTTCAGTAAAGTGTTGTTTTGATTTTGGGACCAATTTGGAACTTAGTCGATCGATATTTTAAGCGTGCGTTTAACAGTACATACATTATATTCTGCGACCGTGAATGTCACTTAATCGGTAAACTCATCTAATTGCTATATGTCTTTTAGACGGGTTTGCGAATGTGACATTCGCGTTGATGTTCTGTGATGTGCTGTGATGTTGGTTGGATCGTCGTAGTGGATAGCTATGGTGCAATGTTAGTACAGTTTATTTTATTTTGTATATTTGATATTGCGGGGCGAGCGTCCGACATGTGGACTGCCGTCACTGCCAGTTTGTATATTATTCTTTTGGGGCACGACCGGGTTGAGGTCGATGTCACCCTTGTATATTATTTTATTTTCTGTACCAGGATTACCCCACGGTGGGGTGCACGAATAGCCGGATTCTAGAGGGCAACTGGTCCGCATCTCATGGCGTTGGGACGGAGGGGACCTTACTCTAGAATTGGCGGGCTATTCGCCGCACTCGTAGGGGGTATAGGTGACCCAGGAGGGGTGCTCAAGTTACCGGATTTCGTGAAGTGCTGGGTGGTCCATTCACGTTGCTGAAGGGGGCTACCTCACTTCTAATTTTGGCGGGTAACTTGTCGCGCTCGTAGGGGTCTAGGTTTCATTGCACATGCTATCCACAAGACAGGGAACGCCGGGTTTCACTTGCGGCTCAAGTGAAACCCGGGGCTCCAGATCATCCACCATTCTGTGTTGCTTCTGTGATGTTTCTGTGATGTTGCTTTATATCATGCCTGGGACGAATGTTATATATATATTTATATATATACTAGTAGATGTTGTATATGTTTTGCACCCGCGCTAGCCCAGTCCCCACTCTGTCATTAGTTAAGTAACCTAACGGGTAATGACGGGACCCAGTGGCGAATGCGGATGACATATACGTACATTTTATTTTCGTTCTTTTCTGGTGTGATTAATTGATGGGACTGCATTGATTCTTATCAATGCAAGGATAAAACAAACCTATTTATGATGTTGTTGGAACCAAGTTTTTTAAAAAACTGACATTACAGACGTTCTCTTTTGCTTTGCATCGTGGTATTCATTTGAAATATCCTGCACCTCATTTGACGAGGCAAGGGCCGAGATCCCCTTCATCGGGAGTGACCCCTTGAGTAAAAGTTTGCGTCAACATAATAACTTCACTATAGTCGTTTCCTTTTGCTTTGCATCGTGGTATTCAGTTTGGGATATCCCGCACCCCATTCGACGGGGAAAGAGCCGAGATCCCTTCACCGGGAGTGACCTCTTTAGAAAAAGTTTTCGCCACTATATATTTATAAAACCACTTGGATTCCTTCAACGAGATCAAGTTCATTACGTTAAAGGTTTTTCGCCAAAAACCCGCCGTAGCCCTCCGTCATTTCCTACAAGTAGTACTTAGTATTCGTGTTGCGTTTGTTGACTCCGTCAAGGCGTAGTGTGCGGTAGCTGAGTGGTGCTTGTTTGTAGCATGGATATGTGATTGGTTAGGACAGTCGTGCGGCCTTGTTGACTCCGTCAAGGGCTCGTGCGGGTGGGTTTAATGCAATCAAGATAATGACGGGTTGAACTTGACTAGGACTTGAAGGACTACCTTAGCACCATGATGAGGTTGTAGAAGCATCTACCATGCCAAATTCAAATTTTTCTTGGTGCTAAGCTAGACTAACAAGATCTTAACTAGATTATTAGGGTTTTCTTTAGATGATATGTCAAAAAGAGAGAAGGAAAGATGTTTATATCTTGGTAGAACCAAGTACTTCTCTTCAATATGCTCCGTGTAGTAGTCCCGCGACTCCACAAGGCTTCTCTTGAGACTTTGAACAAGCTCCCTTCGTAGCCTTTGCGCCAATGATGATCCACCCCGAAGCTCCTACTAGTTCAAGCTACCATTGCACTAAATTCTTTAGTGCATGAAACACATCACACTAATTTGCTAAATGGTGTGAGATGATGAAGTAGGGGATGTTAAGAGCTCACTAATTTGTGCTCAAGCTTTATGATTCACATTTCGTGTGAGGGTTGAAGCTTGAGAAAAAGCAAGAGGAGGAAGAACAAGCAAGAGCAAGCATGAGCAAGTAAAATGGCTAACTCTTTTGGAATGAACAAGAATGAATGATAATTCTTGACCCCTCGCTCATTCAAGCATGGAATTATGCAATATTAAATTGCAACCATGCTTGAATAGTGAGTCAAGAATGTATAAACAAGTATTTAACCCATGCTTGCAACCATGCTTCATTTTACACCTCATTTCTATTTTCACAAATAGAAAAAGAAAATGCCATGCTTCATTTTAATATATATATATATATATATATCATATATATTAATATATATTTAATGAAGATTAATTAGTGAGCTAATGATATTAGTTAATATGTAATTATATCACATATAATTTACATCATATTATTAAGTCATCATTTGATCTAATAATCCAGTTATATCATATACGATCATCTAATATCATTTATCTGTATATCATATTATCGAATCAACACTTGATTCGACAATCTGGTTATATCACATATAACCGCACCGATAATAGATTACAGCCAGATTACAATACGGTATCACATACTCATATTTAATCAGGCCCGTACACATATCACATATGTGTCCTACTTCGTTTTGCTTGAACCAGGGAACTTCTGTGTGGGACTCTAAAGACTCGTCAATACGCCGGCAGTAGGTGATGATCATATTAGTCACCTACAAGCCGGCAGCGGTACTAGCTGGACGTAACGGCTATCCGGGTATTGACCGATATGAAGGTTAACAAGCAAGCCTGTCCACAGTCTCCATGAAGCCTATCAGTAACACTACCGTACAGTCCGGTCTCTTCGTCTGATATGTCGCATATCATGTCTAGGGGTGGAAATCACCAAACCCTAGCAACGTGATAAGTCATGTCGATGTGAGGCTCATAACAGGTCGAGAAACTACCGATAACAGTTATCAGTAGATCTCCAAATTAGCCCTGGCCAGGGACTTCCAGTTATTGCCAATCGAGCAAAGCGCAACATCAACCCCCAATACCGGGAGAGACGAAACCCCTCCTATCGCTCATTGCCTCCATACGACTCGGGACTGTACCCAAAATCCACCTGTTTGCATGACTCCTCTTGAGCGTGGTAGAGAGGAAATCAAAGCACAGTGGGAGTCGCATAAGACTCTATGACTATCTCGGGTCTACAGACTAACCTGTACCAGTGTCACCAGAGGACTGCTATCTGACGATAGGTATTCTACCACATAGGAGTCCTCGGTGAGTCCTGTTCAGTGTACCCAGTTTCCACTGAGCACCCATATACGATCTTTGATGTCAAACACTAATGGATGTGGGATCATCCATCGCCCATCATATGGGTCAAGAAGCGTATACGCTGGTCTACTCTGGAATATCGATGCCCTGTCTCGATATTCCCTCGACTAGGAACAATTGAAGGATGTACTTGTGAACTACCATGGCCCCACTATATGATCCACATCATAGTCCTGGTAGTCAAGTACATATCCTAAGGGCTTTATCAACACGTGAGAGCACGACAGTATCACAATACAAGTCTACATGTTTAGATAAAGGTAACCAGATAACATACTATCATGTCGAGCAAGAAAGTCTTCTCAGTATATACATATCCAAGTATCCACTATAATATACATCATATATACAATAATGGCCTCTAGGTCATACACATAACTAACAGGACTCTTTGATTTGTTGACTCCATCAAGGTCACTTGGGTCCTAAGGGAAAAAATCATATCGGGAGTTTCAAACATACAGGAAACTTGCCAGGTTTGCGCATACCTTCTGGAGTGTGGTAACTTGAGTGGCTTCCATCAAGTTATCATGCGATGATAGTTGGATCTCGATTCCCACTGATGAGTAGGAATACTCCTCGGGTGATTCCGACTAATTCCTCTTTTAGGTTTGGAGGAGAATTCGAGAAAACAGTGGGAGCCATCCAGATTAGATAAAATGACCAACCATTCTGATCTAGGTTAGAGTGCACGCTGAGTGTTTCTTCTCTCTCTCTCTCTGGCTGCGACTATGATCTGACCTTTGACTAAAACTCATGAAACCAAGTTGACCGAACCTTCTTAAAACATTTTGGCTTTTGGAATGTCACGGTGTCACATACATCATTGCCACTTCTATATCACCTTTACTTTTCTCCAGAACACCTCGTATCACTGTGAGTATTCACTTCCATTGGATAAATCCATCGTATGGTTATATACGAACTCGAAGGAACATTTTCGAGGATGGATTCTGGTTCTTGAGAGATTGAATAGGATTATTCGGTTGACTTTTCTTTTTACCTTCTCTCAGATTGTGAGGGCTCCTAGGATTAGGAGAGGGTACACCTATTGAGCTTATTGGATAGTCTTCCTCCAGACCATAGGCAGGTGCCGAGCGGTAAGGAAGGAAGAAAACCAACAAGCTTAACTATGGTGTACAGAAGGTAATAAGTAAAGACATGTAAAGGGATTAGAATAATGGCAAAAGAAATTGCGATCACCATCATTCACGACAAAGACCGTGTATACCCCTGCCACTCCTACATCCACTTTAATTTTCTCTAGAACACTCCGTATCACTACGGATATCCACTTCTATTGGATATTCCATCGTATAGTTACATACGAACTCGTAGGAATTCGTTCCAGATTCGGGGATGGTTTCCGGTTCAAGAGAAATTGGATAGGATTATTCAGATGACTTCTCTCCTTACCTTCTCTCAAGTTGCGAGGGCTCCTAGGATTAGGAGAGTACACCTATTACGCTTATTGGATAGTCTTCTTCCAAACCTTAGGCTGGTGCCGAAGGGTAGGGAATGAAGAAAACCAATTAGCATAAAGGAGGTGTACAGAAGGTAATAAGTAAAGACATAATAAAGGGATTGCAGTGAGGGCAGGTAAGTATATGGTTATTGTCATGATTCAGGATAATGGAAGAGGCGTTACTAGGAATACCAGTTAACCACTTTTTGAAACATTTTCATGTTTCAGTTTCACTGTGCGATATTAATTAAAAATTGTTTTCCCAATTGGAATCTAACTCCAGGGTATGTATTTACCAGATCAGTTTCTCACATCTGCATGTTATTGCGTATGGTGAGTGGGAGTAAGATATTGGGAATTGGGTGATTAGATCCTCATTATATCGGAATTCGTAGTAATTGGTGATATTTGAGGAAATCATCTGGATTTTGCCGGATGACAAATATTTGGTTTTGAATATCCGTTGTTATGCACCAATTTCAAACTGGTATATCTGTACATTTATTTTATAAAGTGAGATATAACTTTTTGATATTGTGTTTATGACATTTACCTATATCAGTCGGTGATTAGGTAAGGTGCATTCAACAGCGGTGTAATTCTTCTTAACCATACTACAGTTTTTCAACCCACGACGCACAGGGTTTGAGTTATTGAACTCAGGGGACTTATACAAAGTATTGTATGTTGTCCAGTGTCCATTAGGACAAAGGGGTTAGTACTCGTACTATATTCTGTTTACTTATGACTTCTCCAGTTCTGGACATGTATTTCGTTGAAATGCAAGGTCCAGATATTCAGAAGTTATAGGTATAAGAATAAAGTAAAGGACCATTTGTTGTAAGTATCAGGATTCTTCGAGAAAGTCGAAAATGTAGATACTTGTGTTTAGTATTCAGTTAATAGTAATGGTTTTGAGAACTTGCTTCTTTTTCAGGTTACTCATATATGGATGCACTCCTAGATGAGTAATGCTGATTGTCCTCTTTCCATTTGGTTGATATGCGCTGGAGACAGATGCATGATTTTGAATCTGGTTCAAATTAGATTAGTGCTTTTGTTTCTATATTAGATTTATATATAGAATCAATTTATATCTTAACGATGTTAAGGTATAGGGAGTTGTCCGGCTGATGCTTAAAACCAGAATCCGGATTAACTCAAGGCACGTTTCAGTAATGGCAGTTTGTGGGTTATCCCGGGCTTTGACGAGGGTTAACTTTCTACCATCAGGAAGATCAATATTTATATTGTTCTTGACTCGCCACAGTTTTAATAAAATGGATTTTTTTTCCAGAAAAACATAAGTAGGAGTATGGTAGAACTGGAAGTGATTCTAGAACCACAAACGATCACTGAAGATTTAATAGAACCTAAGTATTCAATTAGTTTCGACATTCCATTAGCCACTCCGCAGATTTGGTGGGTAACCTCAGGCACCCGAGAGGTACTTCGGTCTTTTCAGTGACGGTGACAGGGAGGTTCTTGTTTACCCAGACTTGCCATTGCTGCTGTTCTAGACTATAAGACCCAGCAGGTGGATGAGTATACCGTCATTCTAAACTAGCTTTAGAGGTGCGAGTGTATATGACTTTGCCAGAGGGTTGTTGTAGTCAGTAGGAGCAGCGGAAGCGTAGTAGGCCAGTAGCGTATGTCTATTTACAGACTAAAGCAGGTATAGCGGAAATAGATCATCTATTTTTTGATGTGACAGTCATAGGCTTTGACTTCATCAGAATAGGAGATGGATCTGCTAAGAAGGTAGTAGAGAGTGATGTCCAGGTATTAAGATGACATGCACTTGATAGGAAGAGATATTCCTATACTACGATCGGTTGTACTATGGTCGTCACAAAGTTGTTTCTCCATACAGGATATGGATGTAATATCAGGGTATTCTGGTTACTAGATCTATGGTTTTGGATCTAGATTTGGGAAGTATCCTAATCTGGGTATTTTGACATTAAATGGACGACTCCTGGCATGGTGGTCAACCTGCAGGTGATGGAGTCAACCTCTCTAAAGATGTCTTACAGACTAAAGGAGAGAGGGCTCTACATGATTAGCATATCACTTGCTTAAGCAATTGAGTTAATCATGAAATGTCAAGTACCACACCAGATATTGTTTTTGCACTGGCTGCAATAAGCAGATATATAAATCCAATCGTGGAGAAACATTGGGGAGCAGTTTATGAACATAAATGGATGTTCTAGGGATATGGTAACGGCAGCCTCCTTCAGGAGACGGTTATCATTTCAGGCTTCCAAGGTGACCTGGATGACAGAGTGACTGTCAGAGTTATGGTTTTACCCTTTTTTGAGGAACAGTATGTTGGACAGGTGGTCCAAGTGAATACTGAGGAAGGGCATGGCGCATGATACTGATTAAATTCAGTGGACGATACAATCTAAGTAGTTTGCTGGATTTGGAGTTCATTTGTGAACTGGGTCCCATCAGATATCCAGACAAATTCTAAGACAAGTATTGCTTATTTCGGGAGATAGTTTTCTCCGTGAAGTTGAGATTAAGAAAGATACAGAAAGAAACATTGGAGCGGATCCACTCACTGAGGCTATATCTCGAACGCAATCATTTTCGCAAACGGGCTTTGCGAAACTGATTAGTAGAGAAGTTGGGTGTTCGGTATCACACGGGATGTGAGTATGCGACATTGCAATAATTGGCCTTAAGTGCAAGTGGGAGATTGTTGGCTATAGTGCCCTCAAGGCAATTATCATAGTCGCGGACTTGTGATTATGATGATTAAGTGAGGACCTATACCGATAAAGCAGTCTTACTCAAGATGACAGTATGCTATCTGGTTTGTCTTTATCATCATATTGATAGAACCCATAGGATTCATACTTGACTGCCAGCATTATGATGGCGATCATATATGTGGGAGTTGGGGTCTATAAGCACATCCTTAAATGTCCCTAGTCGCAGGAGTATTGAGACCGGGTATCGATACTCCAGTGTAGACTAGTGTATACTGATCGAGACCTGATTTATCTCAAAAACTATCTATAACCACAATCAAGAACGGCGTCGCTTTGTAGCTAGCCGGTGAGTACGGGTCGGTCCACAGGGATGTTGTGAATTTCCTAATCGCTCTAACGAGTTAATTCCGAAGGGTGTTCGGACAGATTATTAAATCTAAAAACCTAATTATTTTATACTACGATTATCTAGATCTAAGTCTTGCTAGGGTTAGGTTTAAGAATGGTTTGGAAATGTAAATAAATCTCAACGCTTTCTATAACCAAATGAAGATCTATGAGGAGTTATAGTAATTATCAATAAAGGGGATTAGATCCATTCGGGAAGGTGTTCCTTCCTCTAGATTCTTGTCCTTCCTTTAGAGATCCTTACCCTAACCTCCATGGAAAACATGCGCAACCAGGCCTTTATACTACGGTATCACCGCTACCTCGAGGGATAGGGTGCCGTAGGGCGCGGTGTGTGCGTGTATGCATGGAGTCCTATTGAAAATATATTATGGGCAAGAAAGGGATGAGAGATCTCATCTCTCAAAAGCCTTTCCCAAAGCTAACATCTAGGGTAAGGAATTAAAATCTAAACTAGAGCAATTAAATAAAACTACTTACAGATGGCTCTCTCTAAACATCAACGCAGGGTTGTCAGATCTGAATTCATGAAATGAAAAGAGGCACCGATGCTCTCCATAAAGAATTCTGAATTTTATTATTAAAAGGAGGCATAGCCTTTACAATGATTTAGAGTTCCTATTTATAGAGGATAGGAAACCCTAGGTTATAATTGATTCGCACGTCTGCATTTACCAAAATATCCCTAGAAAGACTAGTCAAAGCTTCTACACAAATTGCTAAATTTTTCTGCCCATAAATCCTTATACCCACCGCGGAACCGCGGCCCCAGCCAGGGTTTGGCCGCGGTTCCGCAGCCAACCTGATGGTTTGGGCTGTGAAAAATTCTCGTCTGGCTTCTCTTGACCTTTACTTCCTGTTTCTGTATGTCTTTTCTCAATTTGGCTTCTATGTTCTTCCAGATCTCCCAGTGAACATTGTAGCGGACTTTTACTGTTTCTTCGTGTCGTTGCCTTTGTACTCGGTGAACTGTTGTTCATTGTTCCTCAAAATGTAGGCGCGATCACGATTTCACCATTTATCATTCGTAGTCTCACTTTTGCATTGTCTTTTCATTGTTTTCACTGTTTTTGATCCAAGAACCTGTAACCTATAATATGTAGCAGACATGCGTCAAAAGCACCTGTTTATTTATAAAACGAATAAAAAAGGGGAATATGATAATACAATATTATGGTATGAACAAATACCCCCAAACTTATCTTTTGCTCGTCCTCGAGCAAACTTATTTTTTTATTCTCTACAAAAACCTAACCTCACTTTCGCAGGGAATCGCGATTGCACTGAGCTCGTGCAACAAGCCGTTAAACCTCTAGGTGTCCCTAGTAGGAGGAGTGTTGTCTCCTGAGGGTTTTCAGTGGATACTACCCACAAAATCCTATCAATTCGGCCCATCGACTTTAATTCTCCAATTAGGTTTTCTAACAAGGAATTCTATTATCGTCGACTCATAAATCATCCACCCATATTCTTCACGCTTCCTCATCATTTAACTTAAGATTATATATGTCCCGTAGACTTACTTAGCTTTCGGCATCTCTTAAGTTTTCCTTCTAGGGTTCCATCTCCACTTAGGAATTTTTATCAACTCTATTAAAGATACAAGTTCTATTCTTCACTCCTTTCTCTCATCTAAATTCCAATCACATATCCCTACGTGTGTGTATATATCACCCCTACACTCGGAAATTCAAATCAAGCAATCATACTCTTGTCCATTGTCCAAAGCACTTCTTAATTGGTGAATTTTTATGAATTCTGCTTACACATCCTTCATGCGACCGTTAATACTTCTTGAGGTACCAACGACCGATTACAAAATGTATTTGCACTTTAAAGCGTAATTCCTAGTCTTGCAACACCCAAGGCTTTTTAGCAGTGACTCCCAAACCAGTTGGTCTAAGGCACTAGGTGATGAAGCACCCTCGCTAAATATTTTTCTATTTTTACAGCCTTAAGTAATCACAAAAACCAGTGTTCATTTTTTTTCTTTATTCACACTTGTATTTTTTTATTTTATTTTCTTCGTACTAAGGACTTTAGACAAGAGCATTTCAATGTCTCCTCTACTATTCTAAGTTTCAAGGTGCGTGTTTGTGCAAGTTGTAGGGTATACATTTTCAGAATCTAGACTTAAGCTAGGAATTATTTTTCAAACTCATACTTTAATAAAAACATCAATACTCTTCTCTTGTTTTGACTTAGCCCAAAAAGTGAACTCAAAATTTGCCTATTTATAAATAAACTACAAAGACATATACTTTCTACCGTTAAACTTTAAGAAAGGTTATTTTTAGGGTTTTTAATTTACTAAGTCTAAGATCTAGTTGTTCCTAGCCAGTTAACCTATCTGTCAAACTCAAGTCAAATACGACCAAAATTGAATACATTAATTTTTATATTTTTTTAAAATTTTCAAATTTTTATGAGTTTTCAAATAAGTATGCAAATGCAAAAATATACATATGAATGCGAAGGAAGAAGACATACCGAGCATAGCCCAAAAACTTAAACTTGACAGTGTCCTCACTGTCATGCTAAACCAAGAGGGTCAAAATCGCGGCACTCCCCTGTTTATTTATTTATAATTTTTTTATTTGTTTATTATTTTTTTTGAATTTTTTTGAATTTTTTTTATAGAAGAAGAAAAAATATATATACATATATACAACAAGGTTCTCCCCAAACTTAAGCTTGGCCTTACATAAGCCAAAGGTTAGCACCAACCATTCAAAAATCTTATCGCGGTAATGGCAGGGTTGGTGAAAGAATGGGGTGTAAAGGAAAGAAATGAGAAACACACGAGACCGTATGGAGAGAAAGGGAGAATATGGTCTCGGTGGAGGAGAAGAATGGTGGAAGAGAGAAAGAAGTGGAGTACGATCTTGAGGGTGTAAATCGAGTGAATAAATTAGCGCAATTTGTGATGACCGATGTGTTAAAAGCGATTGTGCTAATCTATCAACCCGTCGAGAAATGGGGTCAAATCCCTCAAGATTCGCAAGAAAACATGGGTACGTCGAACTTGGTATTGGAGATGAAAACGTAACGGTCTCTTGTACAGTCGGAACGATAGGAAGGACGAAAGGGAGTGAATTAGGGATAATATCATTCTCACCGTAGTAAACTGTCTCGAACTTGAAAGATTCCATTAATGGTTCGAAACGACTGTAAGCAACCGAGTCTGATGGTTCAACTAACTCATCTGAAAATGTAAAGGACTCAAACTCGGGCGGTGAGTCATGAACATCGTCCGAAAAAGTGAAACACTCGTAATCATTATCATCTGTGAGAACTGTGTCAGATTCAAAGAGAAAATTTTCAAGCTCACAGTCTTCAAGCGTGATATTAGGCATGGTCGGAACGATGGAAAGGAGGGAGGGTGATTTAGTTAAAGGTTCAAGAGAATGAATTGTAAAATCCGACACATCAAACAAGAATGGTTCAACCTCAATATGATCCTCAAAAATCTCCTCAATACTATTCTCATAATTCTCCTCAATATTTAACTCATCCATGCCATTATCATCAAAATCAAGACGCATATGAAGTTCGGGAGAAACATCTAATGACTCGGGATGATGAATTGGACATAAAATTTCAATCAAAAAACTGGTTCATCATCCAAAATATTCCCGGCGTCTATATCCTTAATCAAGTGAAAATCAATTTTTTCTGACACCTCCTCAAAAGCATGGATATTTATCAATTTAGGTTCTAGAGTGGAGGTGTAAAGATCGAAAGGATTAAGTGTGGTTTCACTCGAAAGGGGTTCTTCACAATCTGGCAAATCAAGCATTACAAAATCACACAACTCGTTTTTATTTTCTACTGGTGAATCATTTGGGACAATCGATGAAAAACCGGAGTTGTGGGCTTCAAGTGGGTATGTGTAGGTTTGATTTGGGAATGTGTAGAACTTACTCGCTCCTCTCAAATTCTCACTCTGTCCAACCATCTCCTCATACATTGGAAAATTTGAAACTAGTGGAAAACTAGCTACCGGTTCACTAGGTTGCATAAGGGCGGCCATGGACGCTTCCACATTCCTAGTCATTTTGTTTGTTGCTAAGATATAAGTCTCCAACGACTCTTCCAAACTAGACTTAGGTGGTAAGGGGGTTTCGGTAAAAGATTCGAAATTGTTTGGATATGTGAAACTCCCTAATGACTGTGTAGAAACAGTGTCTAGTGAAGGTGGGAAAGTCGGGTAGGACTGGTAGGAAGTGGGTGGTTGGACAGGGGTAGGGTCAACATGTGGATAAAAAGGTGAATAGTCTTGTGGATCCCTTGAACTAGATGAGTGGAGAGGGGTGAAAGATCAGCTCCGAGATTGAGCAATATGCTCAGCAATGGACATCGGCTTAAGAGTGACAGCAGGACTTGAAAAAGTTGTATCAACATATGGAGGTGGTAAAGGTTGACTTGGTTGACACAAAGTGGATTGCAAAGTCGAACCGTTTCTCCTAGACGCTTCTATTTGATCTTTCAAAGAAATTTTGGGCACGGAGGGGTCTTCCTTAAATCGACCGAAACAATTGACGTACGATGCAAAGTTAGGTTCAGGATACCAAAGTTCGGCAAGAGATTTATGATGTGGGGTACCCATGTTAGAAGAAAGGGGAAAAGAAAGAAGGTTGGGTGTTGCAAGGATTTATTTGCGGCAAAATTTTTGCAAGTTTTCTAATAAAAATTTTCCTTTTTTTTGCTCTTTATTTGGAAAAATTGTTGCAAAAAGATTTTCGAGAAAAGATATGCAACAGAAAAGATTACTTGCAATCAATTTCTATTTTAAGCGAGGCGCAAAAATCATGCACAAGATTTGTTATTTGGAAAGGAAAAGATTTTTCAAGCACACAAAATTCTGCAGGAATTTTTCAGAAAAGATATATTTAGATTTCTAGAGAAAAAAATAATAGAGGATCTTACAGAGCAAATTTCACGAACTGAGGACACGAGGGCGCCGCCCTTCCGCGGCCAAAACCTGGGTTACACCGCGTTTCCTCGGTCAACTTGATTGCACGGTTCCCCAGAAAAATCTGGTGATGATGACGTCTCCTAACTGCCACCCTTCCGCGGTGAAAGAAGGGGTTCTGTTCCCAAAAAAAATTGTCCTCCTCTGGTTTAACTTTTCTCCTCTGTTCAGATCTGCTGTTTTTGTTTTTGCACGCTGGATTTTTCCAGATCCGTCTCGATTGTAGATCCTGCAGAATTCAAACAAAAATACCCTTTCCAAAAATAACAAATGATATATTTTTTATAATTTTTTTGTGATTTTTTAGATTTTTTTGATTTTTTAATTTATATTAACCCGAAATTGCAAAAAGGAAATTTCTACGCCATCCTCGGCAACGACGCCATTTGATTTATCTTAAAAACTATCTATAACCGCAATCAAGAACGGCGTCGCTTTGCAGCTAGCCGGTGAGTACGGGTCGGTCCACAGGGATGTTGTGAATTTCCTAATCGCTCTAACGAGTTAATTCCGAAGGGTGTTCGGACAGATTATTAAATCTAAAAACCTAATTATTCTATACTACGATTATCTAGATCTAAGTCTTGCTAGGGTTAGGTTTAAGAATGGTTTGGAAATGTAAATAAATCTCAATGCTTTCTATACCCAAATGAAGATCTATGAGGAGTTATGGTAATTATCAATAAAGGGGATTAGATCCATTCGGGAAGGTGTTCCTTCCTCTAGGTTCTTGTCCTTCCTTTAGAGATCCTTACCCTAACCTCCATGGAAAACACACGCAACCGGGCCTTTATACTACGGTATCACCGCTACCTCGAGGGATAGGGTGCCGTAGGGCGCGGTGTGTGCGTGTATGCATGGAGTCCTATTGAAAATATATTATGGGCAAGAAAGGGATGAGAGATCTCATCTCTCAAAAGCCTTCCCCAAAGCTAACATCTAGGGCAAGGAATTAAAATCTAAACTAGAGCAATTAAATAAAACTACTTACAGATGGCTCTCTCCAAACATCAACGCAGGGTTGTCAGATCTGAATTCATGAAATGAAAAGAGGCACCGATGCTCTCCATAAAGAATTCTGAATTTTATTATTAAAAGGAGGCATAGCCTTTACAATGATTTAGAGTTCTTATTTATAGAGGATAGGAAACCCTAGGTTACAATTGATTCGCACGTCTGCATTTACCAAAATATCCCTAGGAAGACTAGTCAAAGCTTCTACACAAATTGGTAAATTTTTCTGCCCATAAATCCTTATACCCAACGCGGAACCGCGGCCCCAGCCAGGGTTTGGCCGCGGTTCCGCGGCCAACCTGATGGTTTGGGCTGTGAAAAATTCTGGTCTAGCTTCTCTTGACCTTTACTTCCTGTTTCTGTATGTCTTTTCTCAATTTGGCTTCTATGTTCTTCCAGATCTCCCAGTGAACATTGTAGCGGACTTTTACTGTTTCTTCGTGTCGTTGCCTTTGTACTCGGTGAACTGTTGTTCATTGTTCCTCAAAATGTAGGCGCGATCACGATTTCACCATTTATCATTCGTAGTCTCACTTTTGCATTGTCTTTTCGTTGTTTTCACTGTTTTTGATCCAAGAACCTGTAACCTGTAATATGTAGCAGACATGCGTCAAAAGCACCTGTTTATTTATAAAACGAATAAGAAAGGGGAATATGATAATACAATATTATGGTATGAACAAGATCCCGACGAGGGGCGGTGGCCAGGTCTCATAAGCCATTGGTATTAGTTTGTTCACCTAAGATAGTATACAGGTGCTCATTGGGTTATGAGTACACTGGACGGACTCGCCGGTAACCTGCTAGTTGGTATTATACCTATTGTCCGATAGCAGCTCCCAGGTGACATGTGTACAGGTAAGTCTGTCGACTTGAGATCGTCATTTGTCTCGTGTGAGTTCCCACCGTGCTTTGATTACTACCCTACCACGGCTCAAAGGAGTCGTGGAAACAGGTTTTAGTTGGGTACTGTCCCGAGCCACATGGAGGCAGTGATCGGATCGTCAGGGATTCTTCTTTCCCGGTATTGGTGGTTGATGTCGCATTGTGTACGGATGGCCATCACCAAAAATCCCTGGCCACGGTGGACGAGAATTACAGATTCAGGATCGATAGTTTCTCAGGTGGTGATGGGTTTCATGCTGACACTAAATATCGCGTTGTTGGGGGTCTGACTTTATCCACCCCTAGACTCGATATGCGATACTCTTAGACGAACAGACCGGACTATACGGATATTGTCACTGTCAGGCTCAGTAGGGGTTCTGCATGAGTTTGCTCGTCGGCCTCCCTTTCGCTCAATACCTGGGTAGCCGTTACGTACAGCTAGTGCCGCTGACGTGCTTGTGGTTAAACTCACTGTGAGCGTATTGACGAGTCTTTAGAGTCCCACACAGAGGGTTTTCCTGGTTCTGGCGAAATGATGTAATAGCCGTATTGGATACGTGCAGTGCTCCGATCGATTGGTGTACTTTGTACCAGGACTTTCGATCGGACAATTGATAGTACTAGCCGACTCGGGTTTGAGCCAGATTATTAAATTAGGTATTGATTTAATAATTTACATATATGTATTTCGGTACGTATATTCTAGTATTATATTCTTTGTGTTATACTATCTTTTTGGGCATTCGTATTTCGGTACGAATGCAGATATATTTACAGTTGAATGTAATCCGTATTTTTTACCGGATAACATTCTAGAAGGTGCCACCTTATTTCTTGATTTGACCATTTTATTAAAATGGTAAATGAGGTGGATATTAGCATGATGAGGTGTGGAGACAACCATGCTTGCAATAGTGCACACAAATGAATTGTTAATTCATTTGTGTTCACTATTCAAGTATGGTAGGATTTTAAAATTAGAAAAATAGTTTTAACAAAACCTAACATGCTAATTTCTCTTTCATGGTTGAATTCATTTTTGCTAGCATGAAGGTTTTGTTCATTGTTTTTCTTCTTGAGCTCCTCCTTCACCATTTGTGTTTTACCTCCACTTGCTTTCATGCTTTGTTTCCACCTTCAAGTTTTTGAGATAGCTAACACTAAGAAACATTCACACTACATCCTAGGCTCTCTAGGGTAGCATCCTAGAGACCCTAGTTGCTCCATAAGCATCATATCGTGGAGCTAGAGCCGGAGTTATATCCCTCGGGTGGATCATCAGAGATGGAGAATGACCGGCGACCAAACCACATCAAGGAACCGCTAGAAGCTTGGAATGAAGACCGAAGGACACGGATCAACTCGGTATAACAATTCTAACTCTTAGTTTAGCTTGCTAGTTTAGGGTTTAAGGTCGATCCGGGAAACGGGTAGCGGTAGCGCCGGTTTGATAAATTTTTGTTCCGTATTTTGGCCGCGTTTCGACTGCCGGACCACTGCCGGGACCCTACAGATCCGATATTGGATTTCTAGCTTTGAACTGCATGCCCTGCAATTTATTTCTTGTTTTTATGTTAGGTTATGGCGTCAATTAAAAGTGTTCAAATAAGTGGGGAAGAATAAGATGATTGTTTTTTTTATTAAAAAAACAAAAACCCTAAAATAAATAAAATAAAAGATAAAAGAAGAAAAAGAAAAAGAAAAAGAAAAGAATTTAAATTTACTTAATGCTTTGGCTAATCCAAATGTTAATACTAACCACTTAAAAATTCTGTCTATAATCATGCAGGAGCAATAAAATAAATTATAACAATAAATATCAATAAACACCCTAAACTTGATATCCATAATATTTATATGGTGTTTATGTATATAACATTTTGAAAATTATAAATATTAATTATAATTTACAAATTGATATTACGAGTTTATGAAAATAATATCTTGAATGGATTTTGGGTTTTCAGATTGGTATCCGTAAAAATATAATTATTTTGGGAAAAATGAAAATTTTGAGATATTTTAAAGATGGCATATATTTTGTTTTGAGTAAAGATATGGGATTTAAATGAGTTGTGTATGTTTTATTTGTGAGAGAGAGATGGGGATTATGTTAGCTTATATTATACCTAACCCTCACCACAATTCCACACAACTATCTAACATAAATATCCTACATATTATGGCTATCCCTCTCATTCTCTCATTTATGTTCATCTCTCAAAATATCTCTGACTCCCTCAACTCTTACCCAAACCCTAGCCTTACTTCACCAAATCATCTTGGAGCTTGATGATTTCTTCACATATTTCATTCAAGACACCAAGCTAGGTTTATTCCTCTTTAAAGATCCTCACCAAGTTATCTCTTGAGCTTGATCCCTCTTCCCTTCTCCACAAGAGGTAAAAATCCCTTTCTTTTTTTCATATTGTTGTGTCTTGCCTAGTGGTTGGGTTTAGTTGATAATCACTACTTGTTTGAGAGAGGTAGAGGTGTTAGGATGCTTAGAGATTAAGTTTTGAATGTGTTTTGAGATTTAAAACTAGGATTTCATGAAGTTTTTGATGTTAGATTTGAATCTGGAGCTAGTACGATTCTCTGAAAAAGAAAACAAGAATACTATGATACGATGAGACCAATAGAAGACTACCCTAGAAGCCCGAGCCCCTAACTCCATATTCTGTCGTAGATTTATTCCCCACGGCCGCATATTTTTATTATCAATTAAAATAATTATTTTGTAATTAAAATATTTCCAAAGATAAAATAGATTTTTAAATAATTATGATAACAAACAAATATCATGGATATGGAAATATTATTTAGTTTTAACCCAAAATCATTTTTATACTAAAGATAACAATAAAATATAATTTCTGAAATTTTTCCATAATTTTCCTGTATTTTTTTACTATTTTAAACAATTTTTGGAAACAAATGCGGTTTAAAAAAAATAATAAACAGTTAGATTTTAATTTAAAAAAATATATTAAATCAATCCTGGACCGTTGGTTGGGAGATCCAATGGCCCAGAATCACCGGCGGTGCCCACGTGGTGGGGACTACGCGAAAACGCGTGGTTTCCTCTCGCGGCTACGTGGCGTGTGCAGACGGCGCGATCTGGACCGTTGGATCATGATCCAACGGCTGAGATGAGGCGACGGCGGCAGTTAAATCATGGGCAATCATTTAGGTACGGATTTTTAGAGAATTTTTAACAGATTTAGGATTTTATTGTTAGGGAGAAGACCCTATAAATAGATACCTTCAAACACTGATTTATCACATCTTAGAACTTCAAAAAATCTGAAAAAATACCCACGCCTTCATATCGCCGACGCCGACGCTGTGGTTCCACCCAAGTATCAAGGAAAAATCTGAGTGCGGAGCTATTGAGGATTTAGTACGAGTCTACATTTTTGATCCATTGGCATCCAACCCAAACAAAAGGTAGGATCCGCCTCTCTCCACTTGTCTGTCATCTTCTTTCTTATAATGATCTTAGTTTCAAGTCCTAATCCCCAATCTTATATTAAAATGATGTTAAAAAAATATTTCTGCATGTATATTTAGGTACCTCTTAATGATAAGAATTTGACCCCATACTTAAAATGGTTTAATTAATTACCTTTATATGCGTGAATATTGCACCATCATCCTACATGGAATATGATATGCTTTAAAGTTATAACTCATGGGGTATCAATCCACCATTTTTGCACACCCACTTACCCATGTTACCAATATGATCTCGAAATAGGTTACTTCCACAAAATACCCTCATTTTATTAAAATGTCGTATATGTTTAAAATATCCATATGAGAGAAGATATTTGGAATAAATGTTTTAGACACAAACGATATATTTTTACTTACACTTTTATCCACCAACTACTTTTGTTTTATTAAATCCCTTTACATTTTGGAAAGAGGGTAATACTAAATCTAAATAATTGTGATATGGTTTTTCAACTTAGCCTCTCTCACTCGAGAGAATATTTTTATATTAATTTTTCTTAGCATATTAACTAAAGTTTAATAAGATACCCTAATAGGAGAATGTTTTACCCGAATCATCCCGTGGTTACTAGACAATCGTCCCTGAAAAGAACACAAATTCTGCCGCCCATGTGCAGCTGTTGTCAATGCGGAGTTGTTCTTGTAGAATATCACCTATAATAAAATACCCTAATAGGTTAATGTTTTATGTAAATACCTCGTAGTTGATAGGCAACCGTCCTTGAAAAGGATACAAATCCTGCCGCCCATGTGCAGCGGTTGCCAACACGAACGTATTCTAAAATGTTACCTTCAAATTAAAACCATAACTTTTATAAATGATATTGTTAAAAGAGAATACCTGGATATTTATTAAAAGATAATTTCAAATAAATACCAAAAACTTTCATTAGAAGGATATTTTCTCATTAAAATACCATGGGTTTCCAAAATGATAATTACTTCAAACATCAGGGTTTTCCTTATAAACAATAATTATCATTAAACACTATCATCTTTTGACTAAGTATTTTTATAAAATGATATGAAGCACCTTACAAACCTTAAAAGATAACAAGATAAAATGAGTGGTTGTGGATGACCATATTAAATGAGATCAACTTTTTGAACACATGTTTATGATATACATGACACATGATACGGTTAGGGTTAGAATACGCGGACCTAGATATGGAATACTTATAAATGAGGATCCCTGCAGGCAGGGTGAACAGTCCAATGTGTGGACGACTACTAACCCGATATTCGGGCAAATACTAACCCTACTTTGGGGGTGAATGGTCCAATGTGTGGACAAATACTAACCTGATATTTGGGCGAATACTAACCCTACTTTGGGGGTGAATGGTCCAATGTGTGGAAAATTACTAACTCGATATTCGGGCGAATACTAACCCTACTTGAGGGCAAATAATCCAATATGTGGATGACATACAATATGGAAATTCCATGCCTAGATTTATACGCACTAACTCTAATTATTCAAAACCTTTATATGGTGATGGGTAGTTTGTTTAGGCAAGGAGATGCGGAACTCGGATTCTCCTACTACTCGATCATGATCCCGGAAAGTGAAACGGTATATTTCACTTTCCCAGTTGTTGTTCCGTGGCCACAACGGAATAATCTCGAGTATCCGGACCCTTGTTTAACAAACTGATGCGACTTTTTACCTGACATATATTTCATACCACATATCCCTACTTACGTACACTTTATACAACCTACCCTTACTCACGTGCACCTCATACGACGTACTCATATACACATATACCTCTGTCAACATGTCTTCATTATATACACCTTATATCCGTATACCCTTATACATCATGTCGGCACATATACACCATATTTGTATACACATGTTCTTTTTATACCTTTACTTCCTTATGAGGCAATCCTACCCGAGTGTAACTTGCTGACGAACTTTCTTTTCCCCCCTCTATGTTTGGAATGTCCGTTAGATGAGAATGGGTTTTATGACGAGGATCAAGGTGTGAAGCCAACTAATGAAGATTACGCAGACTTGACGATGGAAGATTAGCTAGTTTTAATATATTTTTGTTTGTTGCCCAATTGTTTAGGGCTTTCGTTTCTTTTTCAATGTAATTAAACTTTTTAGTTTATTTTACTCTTTTTTTTTTGGGATGTAATAAAATTTGGTTAATGGAAATAAATGCCTTCCACCTTTATTATTTTGTTTTGGTACACATCCTGCATGTTATTGATGTTCCTACGCTTAACGTAACTGTATTGAATAGACCATCTTCAATACAGTTAGGTTGTGGACTATGCCACGTCACCCTTCACCTTCTTTCGGGAAGCGGGGCGTGACATGTTTTAGTGGTGGCTTATGCAGGTCCTCTTGTGTACTAAAATGAAACTGTTAACTGGATTATTATATTTGTAAATCCCATCCACTTGTATCAATTTCATAATTTTTCCATATTCCTTGCCCTTTTCTTGACATTCTGTATCCTAACCATAGCCTTTCTTCTCAGGTCATGGCAAATCTTTCGGATGAAGACAACATGTCGGACATCACTTTTGAGGCTATGCTTGGATATTCGGATGACGAAGTAATAAGTCCCCAAACAAATATCGCCAATGTAAATTTGGAAGATGGAGAAGGAGAAGCCCCAGTAGAGGAAGAACCCGAGGAAGTGGAGGCTCATGCAGAGGAAGAAGAGCCTGAGGAGGACGTCCCTGCTGAAGAGGAAGACCCAATGAGGAGGAAGAACCAGAGGAGGAGGATGAGCCTGAAGAGGACGTCCTTGCTGCAGAAGAAGATCCCCTTGAAGAGGAGGAACCAGAGGAAGAGGAAGAACCAGAGGAGGAGGAAGAGCCCGAGGAGGAAGCCATCCTGTGGAAGAGGAGGAACCAAGGGAATACGGTCCGCACATGGGGTTTATTGGAAAGATGCTCTATATTCGGAGACATGCTTATCGATGTGTTTGCCGTACCCCTCCACCCCTCTATCGTCGGGATGTACCAGGCTCGCCCTTCTTTTACAGTTTTGCAAGAAAGGTCAACAAATACTGGGCCGACAACGCACAGTTTCCACCGTATAATTAATGGACGATGACTGAAACGCTTATGTTTAGTTCGTGTCATGTTTAGTTTTTAGTTCCTCAGTGGGCCAAATAAGCTATGTATAGCAGTAGGACCATATTTAATCTTCTTTGTATCTCCTTTAGCATTTAATAATAAAATCTTAACTTCAACAATTTCTCCCTTGCGCCTCTCGTTTTTTTTCCTTACTAGTTTTTCTCTTGCATTAATTGTTACTTCTCATGCAAGCCACTATCCTATGTCATTCTTAACCTGTTGGTAACCTAACCTCTTCTGATTCAGATCATCATGGCTGGACGACACCATAACCACAACCGAAGGGGAAATGGAGTTAATGAAGTCGCTGTCCAAAAAGCAGCCATGCCACAAATGATGCAAGGACTACTGGAGCAACAGCAGCAGCAGACAGCTGCCTTTCATCAGGAGTTGCGAGAAAGTAGACAGCAGCAAGCAAATTTTTTAAGTAAGGAGCTATCCCCAGTTCCTCAAAGTTTGGTGGGAGTGAAGTAATTCAAAGCACTTCACCCTAAGACCTTTTCAGGGAAGGAAACTCCCTTAGAAGCTGAAGAATGGCTCAAAGGAACAGTTAATGATCTCGGTGCCGCGCAAATTCCTAAGGATGCATGGGTGAACATTGCCAAACTACAACTCACGGATAGTGCCAGGATATGGTAGGAGGCCGAGGAAAGCAGACTGAAGGAGCCCACTGTGAAACGTTTAAATATCATTTCGATACTCAATATTTTCCAGTCGTGGTACACCTAAAAATGAATAAAGATTTTATACAATTCCAATAAGGGAGCAAGTGGGAGAATTCGGTGGACGAGTACGCTTCGGAGTTCGCTAGGCTAAGTTGGTTCCCGCATCAATTGGTAGCAACCCCTGAGCTATATACTAAAAGATTCTGACAAGGGTTGGATCTGAAGGCACAGTCCTCCATGTCTTCTGCGACCCTTTCAACTTATGACGAGATCTTAGAGGCGGCATGAAACTTTGAAGACCTTCAGAAGCACATAAGGAAGGATGACCGTTTGTCTGGCATTAAGCGACTAGCCAATCAAATTCTTGGGGGATCATCTTCTAGATTCAACGGAAGACAACAACCCAAGAGGCCAGCAGGACTAACTGCCTTCAGAAAACCAGCCGTCATATGCAACCATTACGGTAGAGCCGGACATTACATGAGGGATTGCCGATTGTTGAATAAACTTTTCGTAATATATAGGTCACCAGACCATGCTATGGGGGATTGTCCATAGAGAAGACGACAACTAGTCCCTGACAACAAACCAGCCAATCATGGAGCGCATCAACAGGGAGCCTGACCACATCCCGCCAATAAGCCAATCGGGCATGGACCGCCAGCTAGGGGACTACCCCTGCCTTCTCAGAAACGAGTCTTCCAGCAAGCTCAGCACAACGATCTGAAGCGTCAGGCTTTTACTATGACCACGGAAAAGGCTGAAGCAACGGGGGAAGTTATTACCGGTATCGCTACTTTTTGGTTGTCATTGTTCCAAATTTTACCCTATCTTCGTGCTTGCATATCTTGTTAGGCTCATCACTTTTTTTCTATATATAACGTAGGTACCCTACTAGTAACCTCTACACCTGCACTCACACTTTTTGACTCTGGCACGTCGCACTGCTTCATGGCATAAAAGTTTGCGATCGCCAGTTCCTTTTCTGTGACACCTCTCATCACTGAGTGGAATGTCAACTCGGTAAACGGGGTGATCAAGTCCACTGTGATCTTCCTATTTATGTAAACCCTCTCTTTGTCCGATACGATCTGTGTCCCGTAGTGATCCGCAGTCGACGTTTCTATGCCAACTTTATGGTGATAGATATGCCAAATTTTGACGTGGTCTTGCGTATGGACTGGTTGAGTACGTTTTACGCTACCATCGACTGTCGTCAAAGGAGGGTAGTGTTTGAAATCCCTGACCACCCAATGTTCATATTCGAGAGTGGAAGTAAGTCCTTGGACCCAGCAACTTACCGAGTTGTACCGAGAAAAGAAGAGATGTTATACACCGTACAGGGGGAGGAGAGTATGCCGATGGTTGTACGATATTTTGAAGAAGTATTTATAGACGTGTCGGGTTTACCAGCAGATCGGGCAATCGAGTTCCCCAAAGACTTGATGCCGGGGACTCAACCTATATTGAAGACACCGTACCGAATAGTGCCAGCGGAATTGAAGGAGCTTCGGACACAAGTTGTAGACCACCTCAATAAGGGATTTATTAGACCAAGCTCGTCACTTTGGGGTGTTCCCGTTCTTTTGGTTCCTAAGAAGGATGGAACCAAGCGAATGTGTATCGACTACCAGGAGTTAAATAAAATACCAATCAAGAAAATGTATCCCTTACCGAGGATAGATGATCTGTTCGACCAATTGGAGGGATCTCGAGTGTTCTCAAAGTTGGATTTGCTGACGGGCTATCATCAACTCAAGGTAAAAGCGTCTGATATACCTAAGACGGCTTTCAGGACTAGGTATGGACACTACGAATTCCTAGTGATGCCTTTTGGAGTAACCAATGCTCCCACGGTATTTATGAATTTGATGAACCAAGTGTTCTATGAATATTTAGATAAGTTTGTCGTTTTCTTCATCGATGATATTCTTGTGTATTCGAAGAATCAGGAAAAACACGTGGAACACTTACGTGCGGTGCTCGAAACCTTGCGACAACACCAACTTTATGCGAAGCTCAACAAATGCGAATTTTGGTTAAAGTGGGTAGCATTCCTGGGACATGTTGTGTCAGGTGAAGGGATTTCAGTGGATCCGGCCAAGATTGTCGCAGTTCAGACATGGCCGATACCAAGAACAGTCACAGAGATCAGGAGCTTCTTAGGACTTGCCGGATATTACCGTCATTTTATTAAGAAATTCTCCAAGATTGCAGAACCACTGAACACCTTGACTCGGAAGGATGTGCCGTATATATGGTCCGAGGGTTGCGAGGAAGCATTCGCAGAATTGAAGACTCGTTTAATCTCGGCACCCATTCTTACAATTCCTGACAGAACTGGGGGTTTCGACATACATTGCGACTCCTCGGGAAAAGGTTTGGGATGTGTTTTGCATCAACATGGTAGGGTAGTGGCTTATGCATTAAGACAATTAAAGGCGAATGAACGAAATTACCCAACACACGACTTAGAGCTTGCCGCAGTCGTCTTCGCACTCAAATCTGGAGGCACTGCTTATTGGGAGAAAGGTTAGATATTTACACCGATCATAAGAGCTTGAAGTATATCTTCACCCAAAAGAAGCTCAACATGAGACAGAGGAGATGGCTAGAATTAATAGCAGATTTCGACATAAATTTGCAGTACCATCCGGGGAAGGTGAATGTAGTTCCGGACGCTTTAAGTCACCAACCAATGGTTTTGAGTCTGACAGTTCATTGGAGGAATCGTCAAGACCTCAATGAAGTAGATACTGAGATGATTATGCCAGGAATGCTCACCTCCTTCATGAATCTGCAAATTCACTCCACGCTAGTCGAACGAATCAAGACAGCTCAAATTGAGGACAGATTGCAAAATATCAGAGAACAAGTGGAAACGAATCTGCGGCGGACTTCATCATCTACGAAGATGGTTCTATGAGGTATGGGAGCAGAATATGTGTACCTAAGGGCGAGATAAGAGAAGAATTATTAAGAGAAGCACATAGTTCTCCATACTCTGTTCATCCGGGAGGAACAAAGATGTACAAGGATCTCAGACAAAACTATTAGTGGCATGGGATGAAGCGAGAGATAACCAAGAGTGTGTCCAAATGTTTGGTTTGCCAAAAGGTAAAGGCCGAATATCACAGAACGGTAGGTCTATTACAGCCTTTGTCGATACCCGAATGGAAATGGAAAAAAATTACGATGGATTTTTTGACCGCACTCCCTCGCAGCTCTAAGGGAAATGACGCGGTATGGGTGATAGTGGACCGACTCACCAAATCGGCACATTTCATTCCTTTTCGAGTCGGTCAATCAACTGAAAGCCTTGCAAAGAGGTACATGGAGGAGATTGTTAGATTGCATGGAGTGACAGTTTGCATTGTGTCCGACCGAGATACGCGTTGCAGATCTCAGTTTTGGCAAAGTCTACAAGAGAGTCTGGGCACGAGTCTGAGTTTTTGTACCGCTTACCATCCTCAGACCGATGGTCAATCAGAAAGGGTTATTCAGACTCTTGAAGACATGCTCCGGACCTGCATGTTGGATTTTAAAGGATCTTGGGAAGACCACCTACACTTGGTAGAGTTTGCTTACAACAAGAGTTACCAGTCTAGTATCGGCATGGCGCCTTTCGCCGCTTTGTATGGACGAAAGTGTAGATCACCGTTAAGTTGGGACGATGTTAGGGATCGAGAACTTTTGGGCCCCAAGATGATTATCGAGATAATGGAGGCGATAAGAAAAATCAGGGAACAATTACACATAGCACAAGATCAGCAGAAGCATTTGGCTGATACGAAGAGAAGGCCGCTAGAGTTCCAACCAGGAGAACATGTGTTTCTGAAGATTTCTCGTAACTGGGGAGTGATACATTTTGGGAAACGCGGAAAACTCAGCCCGCGGTTCATAGGTCCCTTTGATATCCTCGAACGAGTTGGGGAGGTTGCGTATCGCCTAGCCTTGCCCCCTTCTCTGGAAGGCGTACACAACGTTTTCCATATCTCGCAGTTGAGGAGATATGTTACCGACTCCGGTCACGTTTTGGATCATTCCGAAATCACTGTAGGGACTGATCTAACCTATGAACAGCAGCCGGTTGAGATTCTAGACCGAAAGGAAAAGACCTTGAGGGACAAGACGATCAAATTGGTTAGGGTCATGTGGAGGAAGGACTCTCCAGGCGAGTTCACATGAGAAAGAGAATATGAGATGAGAGAATAGTATCCTTACCTATTTGAATTTTCCCCTATGTAATTTTTCTCTTTCGACTACCTTCATAATTTTGAGGACGAAATTATTTTAAGGAGGGTAGATTGTAACTACCGTATTTTTTAATATCTAATAAAATATCTTTTATTTAAATTTCTAGTATCAAGTAATTATTTACGTGTTTTCGTTGATAGAAAAATATTTTTATATTTTTTTTCTTTTTGCAAAGTTAGTAATTTTCAAAGCATCGAAATATGATTTAAAGAATTTTCTAAAATCTATTTATATTTTTCTAGGCTTAAAATGTTTTAATAAAATTTTATAATGCCTTAAAATAATGTACATATTTTTATTATCAATTAAAATAATTATTTCGTAATTAAAATATTTCCAAGGATAAAATAGGATTTTAAATAATTATGATAACAAACAAATATCATGGATATAGAAATATTATTTAGTTTTAACCCAAAATAATTTTTATACTAAAGATAACAATAAAATATAATTTCTGAAATTTTTACATAATTTTCGTGTATTTTTCTACTATTTTAAACAATTTTTGGAAACAACTGCGGTTTTAAAAAAAATAAACAGTTAGATTTTAATTTTAAAATATATTAAATCACCTTTGATCCTGGATCGTTAGATGAGAGATCCATCAGCCCAGAATCACCGGCGGCGCCCACGTGGTGAGGACTACGCGAAAACGCGTGGTTTCCTCTCGCGGCCACGTGGCGTGTGCAGGCGGCGCGATCTGGACCGTTGGATCATGATCCAACGGCTGAGATGAGGCGGCGGCGGAGGTTAAATCATGGGCAATCATTTAGGCACGGATTTTTAAAGGATTTTAAACAGATTTTGGATTTTATTGTTGGGGAGAAGATCCTATAAATAGAGACTTTCAAACACTGATTTCTCACTCCTCAGAACTCCAAAAATTTTGAAAAAAACCCACGCCTTCGTATCGCCGACGCCGATGCTGTGGTTCCACCTAAGCATTGAGGAAAAATATGAGCACAGAGCTATTGAGGATTTAGTACGAGTCTACATTTTCGACCCATCGGCATCTAACCCAAACAAAAGGTAAGATCCGCCTCTCTCCACCTGTCTGTCATCTTTTTTCTTATAATGATCATAGTTTCAAGTCCTAACCCCTAACCTTATATTAAAATGATGTTAAAAAAATATTTCTGCATGTCTATTTAGGTACCTCTTAATGATAAGAATTTAACCCCATACTTAAAATGGTTTAATTAATTATCTATATATGTGTGAATATTGCACCCTCATCCTACATGGAATATGATATGCTTAAAAGTTATAACTCATGGGGGCATCAATCCACCCTTTTTGCACACCCACTTACCCACGTTATCAATATGATCTCGAAATAGGTTACTTCCAAAAAATACCCTCATTTTATTAAAATATCGTATATGTTTAAAATATCCATATGAGATAAGATATTTGGAATAAATGTTTTAGACACTAAAACGATATATTTTTACTTACACTTTTATCCACCAACTATTTTAGTTTTGTTAAATCCCTTTATCTTTTGAAAAGGGGTACTACTAAATCTAAATAATTGTGATATCGTTTTTCTACTTAGCTCCTCTCACTCGAGAGAATATTTTTATATTAATTTTTCTTAGCATATTAACTAAAGTTTAATAAGATACCATAATAGGGGAATGTTTTACCAGATTCACCCCATGGTTACTAGACAATTGTCCCTGAAAAGGACACAAATCCTGCTGCCCATATGCAGCGGTTGTTAACACAGAGTTGTTCTTATAGAATATCACCTATAATAAAATACCCTAATAGGGTAATGTTTTACGTAAGTACCTTGTGGTTGATAGGCAATCGTTCCTGGCAAGGACACAAATCCTGCTCTCCATGTGCAGCGGTTGCCAATATGGACATATTTCTAAAATGTTACCTTCAAATTAAAACCATAACTTTTATAAATGATATTGTTCAAAGAGAATATCTGGATATTTATTAAAAGATAATTTCAAATAAATACCATAAACTTTCATCAAAAGGATATTTTCTCATTAAAATACCATGGGTTTCCATAATGATAATTACTCCAAACATCAGGGTTTTCCTTATAAACAATAATTATCATTAAACACTATCATCTTTTGACTAAGTATTTTTATAAAATGATATAAAGCACCTTACAAACCTTAAAAGATAACAAGATAAAATGAGTGGTTGTGGATGGCCATATTAAATGAGATCAACTTTTTGAACACATGTTTATGATATACATGACACATGATACAGTTAGGGTTAGAATGCGCGGACCTAGGTATGGAATATTTATAAATGAGGATCCCTGCAGGCAGGGTGAACAGTCCAATGTGTGGACGACTACTAACCCGATATTCGGGCAAATACTAACCCTACTTTGGGGGTGAATGGTCCAATGTGTGGACAAATACTAACCCGATATTTGGGCGAATACTAACCCTAATTTGGGGGTGAATGGTCCAATGTGTGGACAATTACTAATCCAATATTCGGGCGAATACTAAACCTACTTGAGCGTGAATAATCTAATACGTGGATGTCATACAATGTGGAAATTCCATGCCTAGATGTATATGCACTAACTCTAATTCATCGAAACCTTTATATACTGAATAACGGGGATGGGTAGTTTGTTTAGGAAAAGTGATGCGGAACTCGGATTCCCCTACTACTTGATCATGATCCCGGGAAGTGAAATGGTACATTTCACTTCCCCTGTTGTTGTTCCGTGGCCACAACTGAATAATCTCGAGTATCCGGACCCTTATTTAACAAACTAATGCGACCTTTTACCTGACATATACTCCATACCACATACCCTTACTTACGTACACTTTATACAACCTACCCTTACTCACATGCACCTCATATGACATACTCATATACACATATACCTCTGTCAACATGTCTTCATTATATACGCCTTATATCCTTATACCCATAAACATCATGTCGTCACATATACACCATATTTATATACACATGTTCGTTTCTTTACCTTTACTTCCTTATAAGGCAATCCTACCCGAGTGTAACCCGCTGACGGACTTTTCTTTTCCCCCTCTATCTTTGGAATTTCCGTTAGATGAGAATGAGTTTTATGACGAGGATCAAGGCGTGGAGCCAACTAATGAAGATTATGCAGACTTGACGATTGAAGATTAGATAGTTTTAATATATTTTTGTTTGTTGCCCAATTATTTAGGGCTTTCGTTTCGTTTTCAATGTAATTAAACTATTTAGTTTATTATACTCTTTCTTTTGGGATGTAATAAAGTTTGGTTAATGGAAATAAATGCCTTCCACTTTTATTATTTTGTTTTGGTACACATCCTGCATGTTATTGATATTCCTACGCTTAACGTAACTGTATTGAATAGACCATCTTCAATACAGTTAGGTTGCGGACCATGCCACGTCACACTTCACCTTCTTTCGGGATGCGGGGCGTGACACTAACCCAAAACGCCACACAACCTGGCCCACTCCCTATACCTCCCCCTCTTTTCCTTCTTTCTTTATTTTTCTTTTTCCTTTCCCTTATACCTTCTAGGCCCAAGCTCAACCACCCAAACCCCAGCTACCCCTCTCTTTCTCTTCTTCTCTCCCTCTCCTTCAACTGCTTCTCTTTCTCCTTCTTTTTAAATTTGAATTTCATCCCTCAAATCTCAACCGAAATCATACATAAATTATCTCATAACAACAATATAATTCCTAATTTAATTCCCTATTAAATTCATATATATATATATATATATATATATATATATATTTCCCATTTTAGATGTACAGGGCTCTCTCTCTCAAAAATTTCTCCTGTTCTCTCTCTCCTACCATTCTCTCGTTCTCCTTCACCTCACCTCACCTCCACTCACTGCCAGCGAGCTCTCGACCATTGGCCATATTCCTCTCCTCTCCGAGCTCCCTACCTCCTCTCTCCCTCGACCCAACCCCAATAGCCGCCGCTTCCTCTCACCAACGAACCTCCACCGTCACCCCCTCACCGTTGAGGTCGCCACTGGCAACTCACCCATCAAGCACTCTAGCATCCACCCTCTTTCACCACAGCCACACTCCCATAACTCCCACTTCCTCTATATTCCCTTCAGCGCCCATTTCCAACCACCGTCGTCTGTAAACCGCCGTCTCGGTCGCTGTAACAGTCATCGTCATCAATGCAGTCACAGCTCGCATCGCGCTCAGCCCACAACCGCACCATGCTCAGGCTATGCCCATCACCGTGTCGCATCGTTCCATGCCCTGCATCATGACCGTGCCACATCATTCCATACCCTGCATCACGATCGTGCCACGCCCGCGTCGCCACCGCGCCCAGTTCAGTACCACGCTCGTGTCGTGCATGTGCTACACACCATGTCAAGCTCCATGTCGCGTCATCGCTGTCTCGTATGTTGATTGTTAGACTTTTAGTGTGCTATTTAAATTACCACAATCAAGACGGTTTCGCTTGGTAGCTAGCAGGTTGAGTACCGGTCGATCCACGGAGAGACGGGAATTTTTTCTTAGTGTTTTAACGAGTTAAGTCCAAAGTGTCCAAGTTTGTTCAAAGTTAACTATGTGCTTAGATATGTATGATAATAGAGCTTGTTAGGGTTGGGATTAGGTTAGTTTGAGTTAGGAGTTCGCTGACTTCTTTTGTTTGCTACTTTTGATATCGATGTTACGGTAATCGGCATCAACGGGGATTAACAAGACTAGGAAGGAACCTTGTGAGTATAAGCTAGGCTTTCTAATATTTAGTTTCTTCCTTTTGGTCCTTGTCCGTCCGTTCTTATCTCTCAGCCATAACTTCCGGTCAATTCAACCACAATCGGTCTCACTAGGGTGTCACTGCTATCATATAGGATAGGGTGCTGTAGGGAGATGATTGCGGTTGCCTTGACGGGAGTTCGAATCAAGATGTTAGACAAAGAAAAGAGTGAGAGAGATTTCCTTCTCTCAAACTTTCCCTATCCTACCATAACAAGTGAGAAACTACTCGCTCGTTATAAAAGAAAAAGAAAACAAAACAAACAAAGTAGATAGAAAGAAATGAGGTAGAAAATTACAACTAGCTATTTGGGACCTCATCCAGGCAAGGATCACTCTTAAGCATCATGGTTGCAAGGATAAAAGAGAAGAAGAACAAGAACAAACAAAAAAACAACAACTACTTATCAAAGAAAATTACAAGCAACATATGTAAAAACTAAATTACAAGACATGCATAAAAAAGGAACTCTTCTTCATTTATCATTCACTCAAAGCTCTCACTATAATGATAATGGAGGAAAGATGAAGAAGAAAGAGAAATCACACAAAATTCTAACACAAAACTAGTGAAAAATCTATATCCTCATATGGCTTTGGTCTGGAGTATTTATAGGCAGTGAAGTGAAGCCCTAGGGTTTTTCTCTGAGCCATTACAAAATACCAAAAGTAACCTTGAAGAATTGGCGCGAGTCGCTACGTGTTGTTTTTTCTGGAGTGTCTCGTGTTGCTATATTGCTCTGTTTAGTACACTTGTTTTTTCAAAATCATTCCATTTTTCTTCCAGATTTTCAATAGTCCAAAAGGTGAAAGAGCGTGGACATTTTGCCTTGATTTTCTCAAGCTCCGCGTTATCAACTTGATTCTCGTGCTGCTTCTTTTGTGCTTTTTGCATGAATGACCCTTGCTTGACTTTTGTCTCTCGAACTGGTAGGCGGCACCTGACGGACGGTGAGCGGAACCCGTATTTTTATCCGTTGCTGGCAGTTGTCCTGAATTTGTCATGACTTTTCATGATTTTCATTATTTTGGGCTGAGAACCTGTAACCTGCAATTATGTAGCAAACACGGATCAAAAGTACCTACCTATATCCAATGCGATCAAGAATGGGCGGTATAAAAGTGCAAAATTCTGATATGAATAAATACCCCCAAACTTATCTTTTGCTCGTCCCGAGCAAAGCCATTTTATTCCTAAATAAACTCATTTTCATAGGTATCACGGTTACACTTAGTGTGTGCAACAAGCCATTAAACCTCTAGGTTGCCCTGGAGGAGGAGTTTTGTCTCCTAAGGGTTTTCAGCGGATACTACCTACAAAATCCCGTCAAGTTGGCCGTCGACTCTAATCCTACAGTTCAACATTCTAGCTAGAAACTCTATCATCCTAAATTAGAAATGTCCATCCCTTATTCTTCACACCTCCTATTCATTGAACTTAAGATCCTAGACGTTTTGTCAGTTTATAAAGTTCTCCGTATCTCTTGAATTTTCCTTCTAAAGCGCAGTCTTCAATCCGGAATTTTTATCACCTCTACGGAAGATATAAGCCCAATTCTTCATTCCTATCTCTCCTCCAAACTTTGATCATATATCCCTACGTGTGTGTAATATCACCCCTACACTTAGGAATTCAATTCAAGCTATAGTACCCTTGCCTTAATACCATGTACTACTTCTTTTCATTATTGATGGACGGATTCGCTCACACATCTTTCATGCGACTATTACAGCTTCCCGAGGCATTAATCAGCCGATTACTGAATGTATGAGTTTAAAGCGTAAATAGCAGTTTCCAGGACTTGTATTTTTTTCTTTTTCTTTTATTTTTATTTTTATTTTCCTTTCAAGACCAGTTATATTTTTCAATGATGCTCTTTTGGTGGTTAGCTTTAAATACCAATTTTCTTTCATACTAGACTTTCAGGCAAGAGTATTCTAGGTATCCTCTACTATCCCAAGTTTTAAGGTGCGTGTATGTGCGATTTGTACGGTATATACTTTCTGAATTTGGACTCAAGAATCGGAACTATTTTTCAGACTTACTCTTCAAATAAAGCTTTCAATACTTTTCCTTCATTTCAACTTAGCTCAAGAACCGAACTCAAAATTGCTTACTTCTAAACAAACTGCAAGAACGTATATTTACTATAGTTATACTTCAAGGAAGGTTATTTTTAGGGTTTTCAATTACTAAACATAGAATTTAGTTATTTTTAACTAGTCAACCTTCATGTCGAACCTGAGTCGAAATAACCAACTATGACAAAAAAAATTCTTTTTTTGTTTTTTTCTTTATTTTTAATTTTTTTTAGGGATAACAATGCAATGCAGAAATATAAACATGATGCAATGTAGAATTTAAACATGCAAATAAAAGAACAAATATCTACAAAAAAACGTGCAGATGCAGAATGCAAGGATAGCTATTTACAACAAACCCCGCCCCCAAACTTACCCACAACAGTGCCCTTACTGCTGCCTACTGCGTCTCCTAGAACCAGGCGCAGTACCACTCATGCCAGCACTACTCATACCAGCTCCACCGGTGTCAGCACCATGACCTCTCGATCTCGCTCTCTCACCCCGGGCCAACAGGGTAGACATCCCATGCTCAAGACTTGTAATACGCTGATCAAAGGTCGTCATCATCTCAACACTGTCTCTACCCCCTGTGAGTATGCCGCAGCAAGCGTGCTTGCTCGGCGGGGGTCAGCTCCTTATTGCTCGCTGTGGAGCTCGAGCTGGGGGTCTTTGCCATCACATTCTCGGCCGGCTCGGTGCGCGACCATAACCCGTTAAGTCTAGTGTAGGATGTGGACACACCCTCAAGCATGGGTCGAATGGGAACCCCAACATGCAGAAAAGCATCGAACTCCTCAATAGGAAGGAAATAGCGACACAATTGTGTCACTAACAATGGGCACGGATAATTGGCTGCCTCCTTGCCGGTGCTAATCGATTGTAAAAGCACAGTGCACATGTCATAGCTAGGGTTTTTCATCATTAATGTGTGCACAATGTGTATGAATGGAGTGAAAAAATTGGTGTTATGCGAACTACCAAAAATGTTATTTTGTGCCCAACGGCACACGGTTAACACATTCACATACAACGAAGTCCCGAAATTCCTTTCCTGGGTTCCTTAGAACAACTGTCGCCCATCAACGGCATGTAATCCTCAAATTGGAGGGGTTGGTCATGAGCAGGGATACGAGGTATCAATGTGACTTCATGAATGAAGTTTCTATCTATTACAATTTCCCAATCACCCCAAAACAAGTGAATAAACCCAAAATTTTCCAAACATCCCTCCTCTATGCTCTCAAAGAAACGATCAACGAGATCCTAAAGCGCGAATGCGTTCGGATGGTTATACAATAGGTAATTCCATCCCCGTTTCCGGATTTCGTCGCCAAAATAACTACCTTACACGTTGTGGGCGAACAATTCAGATAAATCCCTTTCAAATTGAAAACTATGAGCCATCGAACAGAAATTAAATTTTTTACAGTTCTACAGAGAGGAGATCAAGGAAGCAAACCTCCTCTGAAAATTTCAGAGGGAGAAGAGATGAATCGGCAGCGGTTCCGCGGCGGCGTTAGGGGATCTCTGGTGGATCTTGGGGTCACAGCTAGGGTTTTGGGTGTGTAGGGGGGCTGAAGTCTCGATGTTGGAAAAAATCGGAAGAGGGGTTTTTAAAAGGGAAGTCAAGTTTTGTTCAAAAGGGGACCTCTTTTTGCACAAAAACCCTTCTAAAAATATTTTTTCTTCGTTTACATATTCTTGAATATTTACAAGAAGATCCCACCTTTGTTGTTTTTATTTATATATATATATATTTTTAATTATTTTAAAACGGAATTTCACCATGCAAGAAATATCCCGACACACAAAACTGAAAAAAACAAAATGGATATGCACCGGATAAGAATATCCATTATATATATACAAGATGGTATATACATACCCCAAAACTTATTTGAAACAACGTTTCCACTGTTTATGGCTGGATAACCGAAGTTTGGTGGTAAACGGAGGAAGATTAGTCAATATGAACCGACTCCTGCAACATCAGGAGCTCCTCCGATGGTTCTGCGGTGAGGAACGGTATTACTCTGTGTCCGTTCACTTTAAATAGTGAACCATCCTTTAGATTATCCAAATCCACTGTGCCGTGCGGGTATACATGTTAGTTATATGTATGTCCTAGAGGCCATTACTATACATAGGATGTATATTGTAGTGGATGCTTGGATATATATAGTGAGGACTTTCTTGCTCGACATGATAGTATGCTATCTGGTTGCTCTTTACCTTAACGTGTACACTGACTGTCTCTCTGTTACATGTTGGTAAAGCCCTTAGGATGTTTACTTGACTACCTGGACTATGATGCGGATCATACAAGTGGGGACATGGTAGTCCATAAGTACATCCTTCAAGGTCCCTAGTCGTGGGTGTATCGAGACAGGGTATCGATATACCAGTGTAGACTAGCGTATAGCTTCTCGACCCATACAGATGGGCGATGGATGATCCCATATCCATTGGTGTTTGACATCAGAGATGATATACGGGTGCTCAGTGGAGACTGGGTACACTGTACGGACTCGCCGAGAACTCCCAGATGGTATTATACCTTACGTCAGATGGCAGTTTTCTGGTGACACTGGTACATGTTAGTTTGTAGACTCGAGATCGTCATAGAGTCTTGTGTGATTCCCACTGTGCTTTGATTTCCACCTTACCATGTCCAAGAAGGCGTGCAAAACGGTGGTTTTTGGGTACAGTCCCGAATCACATGGAGGCAATGAGCGATAGGAGGGGATTCGTCTCTCCCGGTATAGGGAGTTGATGTTGTGCTATGTTCGATTGGCTATAACCGGAAATCCCTGGCCAGGGTTGCTGAGATTTACTGGTAAGTGTTACCAGTAGTTTCTCGAACTGTTATAGTCCTCATATCGACACGACTTATCGAGCTGCTCGGGTCTGACGTTTAGCACCCGTAGGCGAGATATGCGACATATCAGACGAACAGACCGGACTGTGCGGTAAGTGTTACTGGTTGGATTCACAGGAGTGTGAGCGGGCTTGCTCGTTGATCTTCTGATCGCTCAATACCCGGGTGGCCGTTACGTTTAGCAGACCGCTTGCGGCTTGTGGGTGTTTGATATGATCATCATCTGCTGCCGGCGTATTGACGAGTCTTTAGAGTCCTACACAGAGGTTTCCTGGCTCAAGCGAAACGAAATAGGAGCGCATATGAGATATGTGCGGGACCGAGAATAATACCAGTATGTGATACTGTATTCTATTCTCGCGATATGTGACATTGATCGGTTATATGCGATATAACCGGGTTATCGGATCAAGTGTTGATTCGATAAGTTGTTACTATTGATATTAGTCGGTTATATGCAATATGACCGGATCATTAAGTCAAGTGTTGATTTAATGATTTAATGTATAATTATATATTTGATATATTACTTTACATTAACTAATATTGGTTCACTTAAGATGTTTTTCTCACTTGATTGTGCACATTGTATATGTGATATATTTTTGTGCACAAGATTGTATCATGTTTGATGATACATGCAAACTTGGGTGTATGTTTGCTTTAAACTATGATTAGGTTAATGGTTAGGGTTTGAATTATCTATTTATTTATTTATTTATTCATTTTGGAAAAGATGAAATGGTGGATTTCTTTTCTTTCTTTGCTTGAACCTTCTTGAAGCTTCAAAACATCTTTGAAAGTCTACCATTTTGTTTTTATCCTAAACCTAACCATTACCTAAACCCTAGTTTATTCTCTACATGAGTTAGCCTCACCCATGGTTGCATTATGATAGCATCACTTGATTTTCTATTTTTATTTATTCATTCATTTTCATTTTCTTTCTTCTTCTTCTTCTTCAAGAAGAAAGAAAAACCTTAGCTTGAAAATTCTAAGTGATGATTCCAGGTGAGAAATCCAAATCCAAAGTGAACCCACTTCCTATTTCTTCATCCTCTATCACTTGCCATGTAGTATAGGGTGTTTTCTTCTCAAGTTTCATGACTTGGTGAAGTTGGAGCTTAATCTTGAGTTGCCTCGACGTAGATCATCTTCGGCATCGAAGTCAACGACCTAGCCCGATCTTTTCTCCGATGAAACCACCGCGAGAGTCTAAGATCCGATGATCGCAGCGAAGGGACATCGTCACGGAGCTATGGAGGTGGAGGACCGGATCTACAAAGGTTGTATTTCCGTTCACTTAGAGTAAATGTGATTTACTTTCATTTCGTTTCGCCTAAACTCTAGTTAACGATCTCGATTAGGGTTTCTCGGCACCGGAAAATTTTAATTTGGCATGGTTGATGCCTTGTGGAACCTCTTGAGTGTGCCTAGGAACCCTACAGTGGTATCAGAGCCTAGCTAGAGCCTTAGGCGATGCGTAGACGATGTTAGAAACCCGATCGAACCCGAAACCCTAATCCATGACCCTTCTCTGTACATTTTCTGGAACTGTGGATTTTTGCCAATTAAAAATAGCCAAAAAAATCAGCAGGAAATTTTAGGAGTTACTGTGAATTCCGTGCTCGTAATTCGATGAAACTGCCGCGGAACCGCGGCATTAGCATGCCTAATGCGGCGGTTCCGCGGCCATATAGTCGCATCATTCTTTGAAATTTCACAGTAATGTCCTATTTTCATTCCTGATTCTTATGGATATTTTAATTTATACTCCACAGTGGATTTTTCTGGGTTGTATTGGGGACTTAGTGATTCGATCGGAATCTTTAACTTCGTCTATGTGTTTTCCGGATATTTTAGAATATGTTAAAAAGTTCGACCGGATATAAATACCCGATTTTTCCCCTGCCGGGAAATTTCCAAGTGTTGGATTTTTCCGTAGTTTAATGACGTTCTAAGTAGTGCAAGTAACACGATGGTCCCTCTAGAAGACAACAAACCTTAACTCGATTATGTGACCGTCTTGAACTGCCCTTTGAACCTTCGGGTTTAGGGCAGTACGGTGTGCCACATGTGAGGCGTTGGCTTGACCCTTCTATGGCTGGACCGTTGGTACTGAGGCATGAACTGGATGTTTTTAAACTTATTTCATGTATTGAGCTGTTTCGGGAAAACTTGGGTGTTTGAATGTTCGATCGGAAAGTTTAACATTTTCTATTTATCTGGAATGGGATACAATACTTGGAATCTACAAGTAGTTATGAGATAACTAATATGAATATTATAAACATAGCACTTTAGTCTCACTTGATCGGTTGCCACGGAATTTTGATGCGATCAAAAATCCGTCGCAATCACGTAGCGTACGCGGATACTCGCCGGTAAACTTAATAGACAGCTACACCCCATAGCCCCGACCAAGTGACTGTAGGAGAACCCCGTCACCGAAAGCATCCGTTCGGGTGCTCGCGGCAGCGGTGTTCCGCCTTGGTGCACTTCGTCGACGGCATCGGGGGTGCGGCCGCCTAATAAAGTTTGCGACGAGCATTCGATCAAAATGTCGGGAATCTTGTTGAATTGCCCGACTTGATATTGAAAAGTGTTTTCGATAATGAGACTAAAATGCGGGGTTTATAATCGTTAGGCATGAGATGTCTAAGTAATTCATTTGATTAGGCATGCGATGTCTAAAGAGGTTGCGGATTCTAACTGTTGTAGTTTTACACTTTCTTTTCTGTGACCGTAAGTGTAATATGTGATATCGCCGGTTTCGTTGCTATATGTCAACGACAATTGATATATGCATGTTTACTTACGTTGATGACATGTGATGTTATGTGTTGCTGGATATGTTATATTGGATCGTCGTGTTTGAATAGCCGGGGTTTTTTTTATGTGAGATGAGTGTTTTTCATTTTCATTCATGTAAAAACTTGTATGTAATATTCTTTTATTGGGGCACTTCCAGGTTGCGGAAGATGTCACCTTTTGTATATTATTTACTTTTCCGCACTAGGATAGACCCAAGGAGGGGAGCACAAGTAACTGGGTTCTGGAGTCCAGTGGGAGACCAACTCGAGGAGTCGAGTCCGGGTCTCTTAACTCTAGAATTGGTAGGGTTGCTTGCCGCTCTCGTAGGGGTCTAGGGGTGTGGGATTGGCTATTCATCGCGACCGTGGAATCCGTGTTTTATACTGGCTCATATTGAAAACACGGACGTCCTAGTATATCCAATATTTCATATGATATTTTTTTCTGCTGCGTTATCTGTGATGTGATCATGTGATATGTTCTGTGATAGATACTGTATATAGTATATATGATATATTATATAGACGTTACTTATGTTTTACACCCGCGCTATCCCTGCCCCGCTCTGCCGTTAGTTACCTAACCTAACGGTGCACGAGGGGACATTGAGGCGAACACGGATGGCATAAGTGTACGTCGTATTTATCTGTGATGTTTAGGTGACTTAAATGATGGGACTTCATTAATATGATTAATGAAAGTAAAAGAAACCTAAAGATGTTGTGTAATCGAATTTCAAAAATAAAACAGATAGCTACAGTTCTTGCTTTGCACAGCGGTATATATGATATATCCTGCACCTTATTCGATGAGGAAAGGACCGAGATCCCTTCACCGGGAGTGACTCCTTTAGCAAGAACTGGCAGATGCTACACCCCTCGGTTTGTCTTTTGATTGCTTCTATAGTTTTTGCTTTGCACAGAGGTATATATGATATATCCTGCACCTCATTCGACGAGGAAAGGGCCGACGATCCCTTCACCGGGAGTGACCCCTTTAGCAAAACTAGAAAAGCCTCAAAAGCACTCCATTTTAAAATCATTTGATTCTACAACGATATCAAATTCATTACGCAATAGGTTTTCAAAAAAACCTGTCGTAGCCCTCCGTCATTTCAGATAAGTACTAGTTAGTATTCGTGCTGCGGTAGTTTGGCATGCGTCAAGGCGTAGTGTACGGTAGCTAACTAGTGCTTATCTGCTAGCATACGATGCGATTGGATTAGGGTATTCGTACGGCGTTGTTTGGCATGCGTCAAGGGTCGTGCGGGTGGGTTTAATTCAATCAAGAAATGTACGGTTGAACTTGACTAGCGGACTATGGGTTGTTTGGCATGCGTCAAGGTCATAGCACGCTAGGGGCAAAATGTTATCAGGAATTTCAAGTGTTGAAATTTGCAATGAGATTGCATACCTTCTATGAGATAGTTGGATCCCGATACTCGCTGCGAGTAAGAGTTACTCCTGGGAGAGTTTTACACATTACAATTAGCCGATCAAGTAGGTGTCTAGAAAGGTGTCAACGGGGTTACGCCTCTGGGAAACGAGGTTTACATTAATTAGGTTCGTGCGAAAGCACGGGGGACCTCCCTCAAAGTACCGACACTGGCCTGGCTGAAAGATTGGCGAACTTGTAGTGTGTAATTAATCCCGGCTAGTCTTTCCTTTTAGGGTTTGAAGGAAGATTTGATAAAAACAGTGGGAGCCATCCTGATTAGATAAAATAAATAACCAATCTAATCTTGCAAGAGCGCACGCAGAGTGTTTTCTTCTCTCTCTCCAGGTAGCGACCATATCACGCCTTAATCAAGATAATAATACGGATTATTGACCGCAGCCGCTTGTTATACTGAGCTGGGGAACGTTGGTCCCGCTCCAACTTATAATTGTTATAAGAACGAGAAAGAAATAGGGGAATACCAGAATTCCCGTGCCGCCCAAACGAAGAGAGTGCATGCTGATGCATCATCTTCGGGTGTGTTCATTATACAGAACTGTTTCTCAGTATCCTTTATGTCCTGAGTATGTGATACCGGATCAGGATCCCGCATATGTAATCTATTACATGGGATACAGAAAGGTAGAGAACCGAGAACGGGTGATAAGTTTCATGAGACAGAAAACGGGGCAAGTGTTGCAGCCAAGTCTATTGGTCACTGTCACCCTGTATTACCAATACATTGATTCTGAACGAATGTTATTAGATACCGAACCTGATATACAAAATCATATCAGTCTCTTTATAAGTAAAGAAAGGATATAATTTTGTATTGTTGGATTATGTTTTGAACATTTCCTATATCAAAAGTTGATCGGTTCAGGCACGTTATCTAAAAGCATTGATGTTCTAAATCAAACTACAGTTCTTAATATACGGAACACACATAAGAGGAAGAGTTCAGAAATGAACGAATACTTCTTGAAGTATTGTAGACTAGGTCATATCAGTGCGACCCGACTAGCTGAAGTTACATTTAGATGCATATTTAAATCTGTTTGAATTTACATCTTATGAAACTTTCCAGTCATGTCACAAAGATTAGATGACCATAGCTCCGTTTATTGTAAACAGAGAAAGAGTTAGTGAACTCTTGGGATTGATACATACTGATGTATGAAGGTCCCCTGTCTATACATACAAAGACCGGTTCTTTATACTTCATTACATTCTCTGATGATCTCTCAAGATTCAGCCATATGTTCCTGTTGAAACACAAGTCCAAACCTTTTGAGATATTCACAGAATATAAGTTAGAAGTAGAGAACCAATACGGGTATAAGTATTATGTCCTTTGATGAGATCAAGGAGGAGAATACTTGAGCACGGAAATCCTGGACTATTCTAAAGGAGAATGAGATTCTCTCTCAGCATTACTCCTTCGTATACACCATAGCACGATGGTATATCGGGGCGGAGCAATATCACCTTATGTGATATGGTGTGCTCTATGATGAGTACTACTGAGTTACCTATTTCCTTTTGGGAGTTATGCACTTGAGAAGCTGCATACCTATTGAACAGGGTTCAAATCAAATCAGTTGCCTACCACTTCATATATGATATAGAAAGGGAAGAGCCCATATTTTAAGTTAGTTAAGATTTGGGGTTGTCCGGCCTATATCTAAAAGCAAAATCCGGACAAGCTCGAGGCAAGATCTGTTATGTAGAACTGGAAATGTTTCAGCTATACAAACTGCAGCTGATGATTTGGTAGAACCAAAGGATTCAATAGTTACCAACGAAGCTCAGCCTCTCCGCCGATCTAATAGGGTTCCTCACCCACCTGAGAGATACTTCGGTTTCTCTATGACAGTGGGAGTGAGGATTGCATCATGAGATGATGACCCAACTAGTTTCGAGCTGGCCATCAGGAGTGGGACTCTATAAGAATGGCTGGATGCTTAGCGATCTGAGATGGAATCCATGTAAACCAACAAAGTATGGACTTTGGTTGCTATATCTGAAGGGTTAAATCCCCATCAGGAGCAAGTATATCTTGAGAAGATTACTTGGTGTAGATGGAAAAGTTGAGACTTTCAAAGCTAGACTTGTCAAAGGTTTGCATCATTGACCAGGCGTGGATAATGATGAAACCTTTTCCAGTGGCTATGCTTAAGTCCATCCGGATCCTACTTGCCACGGCTACATACCATGACTACGATATCTGGCGGTTGGGTGTCATGACTGCTCTTCTAAATGATATTTTAGAAGAGAGAGTCTATAAGTACACAGTCAGAGGGCTTCGTAAACAGTGGGAGCAGCGGAAACGTGTACAAGATGCTTTATAGGATAAAGCAGGCATCGCGGAGTTGGAACGTCTATTTTGATGTGGTGGTCAAAGAGTTTGACTTCATCAAAATGGTAGATGAACCTTGTATAAACAAAAAGGTAGTAGGGAGTATGGTGACGATCCTCGTAGAGTATGTGGATGACATACTCTTGATAGGGAAGGAGTTTCCTATGCTACGCTCGATCAATCTCCGCTTATCACAATGATTCTCCACATAGGATCAAAGTGATACTTATTAAATCCTGGGTTTTGGATCTATGAGATAGATCTAAGTGGATGTTAGGATACTCACTAGATGTAGTGAGATGGTATCAATTGATCCTGGGGAGAATCACTGGAAGGGTTCCAGAGTGATAAAGACGACTGAATGTCAGTCACAGGCATTATCTTTACCTTCAGTAAAGGGACGGTATGTTGGAAGAGTTCCAAGCTAGATACCGTGGCAAACTAGACGATAAAGGCTGGATACATCGCTACTTAAGATGCTACCAAAGAGGAAGTCTGGGTGTATATTAGTTCATGAGATGAACTTCGTTCCTACCATTGTGAGACAATGGAGTTGTGGCTTATGCCTAGGAACGTCCGTCCCATCAGTGATCCAGACATATTCTGAGGCAGTGTCACCTGATCATGGAGATGGTTGATCTCCAAGGGATCGAGGTTAGGAGAGGAGACTCAGAGGACAACACGGCGGATCCACTCACAAAGGCCTTATCCCAGAGAGAGACTTTTATGGGATGGTTGAGTATGAGATACTACAACCACTGCTATCAGATGGCCCTAGTGCAAGTGGGAGATTGTTAGTTATATGTATGCCCTAGAGGCCATTACTATACATAGGATGTATATTGTAGTGGATGCTTGGACATATATAGGGAGGACTTTCTTGCTCGACATGATAGTATGCTATCTGGTTGCTCTTTACGTTAACGTGTACACTGACTGTCTCTTTGTTACATGTTGGTAAAGCCCTTAGGATATTTACTTGACTACCTGGACTGTGATGCGGATCATACTAGTGGGGACATGGTAGTCCATAAGTACATCCTTCAAGGTCCCTAGTCATGGGTGTATTGAGACAGGGCATCGATATACCAGTGTAGACTAGCGTATACCTTCTCGACCCATACAGATGGGCGATGGATGATCCCATATCCATTGGTGTTTGACATCAGAGATGATATACGGGTGCTCAGTGGAGACTGGGTACACTGGACGGACTCGCCGAGAACTCCCAGATGGTATTATACCTTACGTCAGATGGCAGTTCTCTGGTGACACCGGTACATGTTAGTCTGTAGACCCGAGATCGTCATAGAGTCTTGTGTGATTCCCACTATGCTTTGACTTCCACCTTACCACGTCCAAGAGTGCGTGCAAAATGGTGGTTTTTGGGAACAGTCCCGAATCACATGGAGGCAATGAGCGATAGGAGGGGATTCGTCTCTCCCGGTATAGAGAGTTGATGTTATGCTGTGTTCGATTGGCTATAACCGGAAATCCCTGGCCAGGGTTGCTGAGATTTACTGGTAAGTGTTACCAGTAGTTTCTCGAACTGTTATAGACCTCATATCGACACGACTTATCGAGCTGCTGGGGTCTGACGTTTACCACCCCTAGGCGAGATATGCGACATATCAGACGAACAGACCGGACTGTGCGGTAAGTGTTACTGGTTGGATTCACAGGAGTGTGAGCGGGCTTGCTCGTTGATCTTCTGATCACTCAATACCCGGATGGCCGTTACATTTAGCAGACCGCTTGCGGCTTGTGGGTGTTTGATATGATCATCACCTGCTGCCGGCGTATTGACGAGTCTTTAGAGTCCTACACAGAGGTTTCCTGGCTCAAGCGAAACGAAATAGGAGCGCATATGAGATATGTGCGGGACCGAGAATAATACCAATATGTGATACTGTATTCTATTCTCGTGATATGTGACATTGATCGGTTATATGCAATATAGCCGGGTTATCGGATCAAGTGTTGATTCGATAAGTTGTTACTATTGATATTAGTCGGTTATATGCAATATGACCGGATCATTAAGTCAAGTGTTGATTTAATGATTTAATGTATAATTATATATTTGATATATTACTTTATATTAACTAATATTGGTTCACTTAAGATGTTTTTCTCACTTGATTGTGCACATTGTATATGTGATATATTTTTGTGCACAAGATTGTATCATGTTTGATGATACATGCAAACTTGGGTGTATGTTTGCTTTAAACTATGATTAGGTTAATGGTTAGGGTTTGAATTATCTATTTATTTATTCATTTTGGAAAAGATGAAATGGTGGCTTTCTTTTCTTTCTTTGCTTGAACCTTCTTGAAGCTTCAAAGCATCTTTGAAAGTCTACCATTTTGTTTTTATCCTAAGCCTAACCATTACCTAAACCCTAGTTTATTCTCTACATGAGTTAGCCTCACCCATGGTTGCATTATGATAGCATCACTTGATTTTCTATTTTTATTTATTCATTCATTTTCATTTTCTTTCTTCTTCTTCTTCTTCAAGAAGAAAGAAAAACCTTTGCTTGAAAATTCTAAGTGATGATTCCAAGTGAGAAATCCAAATCCAAAGTGAACCCACTTCCTATTTCTTCATCCTCTACCACTTGCTATGTAGTATAGGGTGTTTTCTTCACAAGTTTCATGACTTGGTGAAATTGGAGCTTGATCTTGAGTTGCCTCGACGTAGATCATCTTCGGCATCGAAATCAACGACCTAGCCCGATCTTTTCTCCGATGAAACCACCGCGAGAATCTAAGATCCGATGATCGTAGCGAAAGGACATCGTCACAGAGCTATGGAGGTGGGAGACCGGATCTACAAAGGTTGTATTTCCGTTCACTTAGAGTAAATGTGATTTACTTTCATTTCGTTTCGCCTAAACTCTAGTTAACGATCTTGATTAGGGTTTCTCGGCATCGGAAAATTTTAATTTGGCATGGTTGATGTCTTGTGGAACCTCTTGAGTGTGCCTACGAACCCTACAATACACCGCACAAGAAAGGGTCCCTTCCATCGAGATCGAAGCTTATCGGGATGAAAATGGAGACGGGTGTCGTAAAGAAGTACCTGTTGTCCCGGCGTGAATGTTTTGCGCGTAAGGTGTTTATCATGAAACACCTTCGTTCGGTTCTTTATAACAACCGCATTCTTGTAAGCCTCATCTCGAAGCTCGTTCAATTCGTTAATTTGCAGCTTCCGATAGCAGCCCGCACTTCAAGGTTGAAGTTTAGCTCTTTGATCGCCCAAAATGCGATATTCGATTTCCACAGGGAGGTGGCAAGCCTTTCCGTACACAAGCTGATAGGAAGACATGCCAAGATTGGTCTTGTACACAGTTCGTGTAGGGTTCCTGAGGGCGGAAACGAGGTTTCGGGAGGCATCATCCATGTCGTTTTAAAAAAATTTCCGTTCTAATGAACCCTAACCCTAGAATCTTAACTAGAGATTTCAACAAAACAACAATGTAAACAATTTTACATCTAAGTGAATGAGGAATACAACCTTTTTAGATCGGTCCTTCACTTCTAAAGCTCCGTATAGTAGTCCTTTCGCTCCAAGTAGTGAACACCCGAACTCTAGTAAGGATTCATATGAAGAAATGAACAAGCTTGCTCGAAGTCTTCGAGGCCGAAGATGATCTACGTCAAGGAGACCCAAGCTCATGCTACCTCTTCACTAATTAGGGTTTAGTGAAGCAAACACCCTAAACTAAATGGCTAATAGTAGAGGATGATGAAGTAGGAAATGGTCTCACTTTAGATTTGCTTTTCTCACAATATTTTCTCACTTAGAAAAAGCTAGCAAGCTTTTTCAATGAAGAAGAAGATGAAGAATCAATATGAGAGAATGAACTCATGAGGTGAGAATAGCAACCATGGGTGAGTTAGTGTCATACACTAACTCATGTAGAGAATAAACCATGGCTAAACAATAATGGTTAGGTTAATAAATATCTATAAGTAAAACAAAATTAGTGGACTTGGTCAATGGTTCCACAAGCTTCTATAAGCTTCAACCATGTGACTAATTACCATTAATTTTGATAAACTTTAGATAAACAAAACCCTCACATTATTATAAGCATGGTGTTTGTCTCATACACCCATGTAGCATGTGGCATCTAGCATGATACAAAAGATTTACATTAATATATATCACATATATACCAAGTGTACACTAGTGAGAAAAAGAATTCTTAAGTGAGCTCATATTAGTTAATGTAAGTTAATATATAAAATATATAATTATACATTAAATTATTAAATCAACACTTGATTTAATAATCCGGCTATATCACATACAACCGACTAATATCAAATGTAACAATCTATCAAATCAACACTTGATCCGATAACCCGGCTATATCACATATAACCGACCGATATCACATATCGCGAGAATAGAATGCGGTATCACATACACGCATTAATCTCGGTCCCGCACATATCACATATGTTCTCCTACTTCATTTCGCATGAACCAGGAAACCTCTGTGTAGGCTCTAAAGACTCGTCAATACGCCGACAGTAGGTGATGATCATATTAAACACGCACAACCTGCAAGCGGTCTGCCAAACGTAATGGCTACCCGGGTATTGAGCGATTAGAAGATCAACAAGCAAGCCTGCTCATACTCCTGCAAATCCAATCAGTAACACTACTGTACAATCCGGTCTCTTTATCTGATATGTCGCATATCTCGCCTGGGGGTGGTAAACGTCAGACCCCAATAGCTTGATAAGTCATGCCGATGTGAGGCTCATAACGGGTAAAAAAACTACTGATAATACTTACCAGTAAATCCCAGAAACAGCCCTGGCCAAGGACTTTCTGTTATAGCCAATCGAGCATAGCGCAACATCAACCCCCAATATCGGGAGAGACGAAATCCCCTCCTATCGCTCATTGCCTCCATATGACTCGGGATTGTACACAAAAACCACCGTTTTGCACGTTCACTTGAACGTGGTAAAGTGGAAATTAAAGCACAATAGGAATCACAGAAGACTCTATGACGATCTCAGGTCGACAGACTGACCTGTACCAGTGTCACCAGAGAACTGCCATCTGACGTGAGGTATAATACCAACTAGGAGTTCTCGGCGAGTCCGTCCAGTGTACCCAGTCTACACTGAGCACCCGTATATCATCTCCGATGTCAAACACCAATGGATATAGGATCATCCATCTCCCATCTACATGGGTCGAGAAGGTATACGCTAGTCTACTCTGGTATATCGATTCCCTATCTCGATATACCCACGACTAGGGACATTAAAAGATATACTCACGGACTACCCTTGTCCTACTAGTATGATCCGCATCATAATCCAGGTAGTCAAGTAAACATCCTAAGGGTTTTATCAACATGTAACAGAGAGACAATCAATGTACATGTTAAGATAAAGAGTAACCAGATAGCATACTATCATGTCGAGCAAGAAAGTCCTCCCTATGTAAGTCCAAGCATCCACTATAATATACATCATATGTACAATAATGGCCTCTAGGGCATACATATAACTAACAATCTCCCACTTGCACTAGGGCTATATGTTGTAGTATCCAATACCCAACAATCAGCAGTGGTTGAAGTTGTAGGGTTGCCTGGCGCGACAGCATGGTTACGGGAGGCTTTGTCACGACCCGAAATTGGCACGTGACGGCCCTTAAACTACGCAATGTCTACAGGCGTAACGCAATTTAAGTAAGCCAAAAACCCAGCAATCTAAACCATCAAAAGTAGTAAGTGATAAGAACATTGTTAAAACTTTTGAAAATCTCGAGTACAAATTCTTTAAAGTCCAATTTAGTTTCTTAAAAATTTTGGCAGCACCTCCTTTGTAAAAACTAACCCCAAAAATGGGTACAATATAAATATAAGTAAATCATCCCCAACGGGAGCAAAATCCACGCCCAAAGGCAGAAACAACCACCATAACAGATATACGACGCCGTAGCGAAGAAATAAAAGACTATATAAATAAAAAAACTGCATAAAAGACCTCCAAGTCACAAAATAATATACAATATCGTCCTCACATAAAGTCTCTAAGTCATACATGAAGTGGTAGATGGAGAGTACATGGTACAAAAATAACAATAAACAACATTGGATAGCCGCAAAACCCACCTATAGCAAAACCGCGCACAGTCAGCAGAAGCGGTATCCGCTGCAAAAGATGATACGAAAGATGAAAGCCTGCCACGACTGTGATTTGGATTTCAAAGAATTTTTATAACCGCAATCAAGAACGGCGTCACTTGGTAGCTAGCCGGTGACTATGGGTCGGTCCACAGGGATTTTGTGTATTCTCAAATTGTTCTAACGAATTAATTCCGATTGGTGTCGGATTGATTAAATCTATAAACTAAAGTTGATCTAGATCTAAATCTTGCTAGGGTTAGGTTTAGGTTAAGTTTGGAAATGGAAAGATTTCCCACCAGTTTCAATACCCTAATTAAGATCTCTTTAGGAGTTATGGTAATTATTAATAAAGGGGATTAGTACCATCGGGAAGAAACGATGTTTCTTCCTCTAGGTTCTTGTCCTTCCTTTCTTAATCCTTACCCTAACCTCCATGGAAAACACGCGCAACCGGTCGTTTATATTACGGTATCACCGCTACCTCGTGGGATAAGGTGCCGCAGGGAGCGGTGTGTGCATGTATGCATGGAGTCCTATAAAAACGTGTGATAGGCAAGAAAGGGGTGAGAGATCTTCATCTCTCAAGCCTTCCCCAAATCTAATCCTAACAAGCGAGGAGACTACTCGCTCATTAGGGAATTGAAAAACATTTCTAAACTATCTATCTAGGGCAGAGAATAAAAGATCTAACTAGGGCAGATAAGAAATTATACTAGGGCAATGAAATAAAATTAACTAGGGCAAGACTTGAAAACTTACTCTAATTTGATGCACTCTTCATTCATTGCAGAAATTTACAGATCTGAATTTTAGATATAAAATGAGGAACAAGAAGAGACATAACCTAGAAAAGGTTTTAGGGCTTCTATTTATAGATTCATAGAAACCCTAGGGTTACAGTCGACTCATATCTGCAATTACAAGTTTACCCCCTAAGAAACCCAACTAATGCACCGACGCACCGACATGATTTTTTCTGTACCGACATGGGCGCACTATGGCCGCTGATCCGCGGCCAAGAGCCAGGTTTGGCCGCGGTTCCATGGCCAAGTAATGGGCTTGTTGGCTCAAATTTCTTATGTTGCTTCAGGTTACTTTTATCATCTGTTTTCTGCATTTTTTTCTTCAGAATATCTTCTTGTTCTCTTCCAGATTTCCACAGTGAATAATGTAGTGGACTTTTACCCTTTACTTCGTGTCGAAGTCTTGAATCTTGCACTGCCTTTGTAATTGTGAACTTGTTTGTTGATCTTCGTTTAGTCTCCAACTGTAGGCTTGATCAAGATTCTTCCATTTGTTGGTCGTAGTCTTACTTTTATATCGTCTTTTGTCTTTTTCACTGTTTTCGTTCTGAGAACCTATAGCCTGCAACTATGTAGTAGACATGGGTCAAAAGCACCTGTTTATTTGTAACATGAATAAGAATGGGGAATAAAATAATGCAAAATTATGGTATGAACAAATACCCCCAAACTTATCTTTTGCTCGTCCTTGAGCAAACCTAGTTTTATTCTCAACAAAATCCTAACCTCACTTTCACAGGGAAACGCGATTGCACTGAGCTCGTGCAACAAGCCGTTAATCCTCTAAGTGTCCCTATTAGGAGGAGTGTTGTCTTCTTAGGGTTTTCAGCGGATGCTACCCACAAAATCTTATCAATTTGGCCCATTAACTTTTATTCTCCAATTAGGTTTTCTAACAAGAACTCTATTATCGTCGACTTAGAAATTATCCATCCGTATTTTTCACACTTCCTTATTATTTAACTTAAGATTATATATATTCTTGTGAATTTACTTAGCTTTTGGCATCTTTCAAGTTTTCCCTCTAGGGTTCTATCTCAACTTAGGAATTTTTATCATCTCTACAAAAGACATAAGTCCTATTCTTCATTCCTATCTCTTATCTAAACCCCAACCACATACCCCTACGTGTGTGTATATATCACCCCTGCACTTGGAAATTCAAATCAAGCAATCATACTCTTTCCGTCGTCCAAAGCACTTTTTAATTGGTGAATTTTTAGATGAATTTTGCTTATACATCCTTTATGCGACTGTTAATACTTCTTGAGGTACTAACAACCGATTACAAAATGTGTTTGCACATTAAAGCGTACTTCCTAATCTTGTAATACCTAAGGCTTTTAGCAGTGCATCCCAAACCAGTTGGTCTAAGGCACTAGGTGATGAAGCACCCTCGCTAAATATTTTTTTTCTATTTATGCAGCCTTAAGTAATTACAAAAATCAGTGTTCATTTTTTTTATCTCTTTATTCACACTTGTATTTTTATTTTATTCATACTAAGGACTTTAGATAAGAGCATTTCAAGGTCTCTTCTACTATTCCAAGTTTCAAGGTTCGTGTTTGTGCAATTTTGTAGGGTATATATTTTCAGAATTTAGACTTAAGGTAGGAATTATTTTTCAAACTTATACTTTAATAAAAATATCAATACTCTTCCTTTATTTTGACTTAGCCCAAGAAGTGAACTCAAAATTTGCCTATTTCTAAATAAACTACAAAGACATATACTTTCTACCGTTAAATTTTAAGAAAAGTTATTTTTAGGGTTTTTTAATTTACTAAGTCTAAGATCTAGTTATTCCTAGCTAGTTAACCTTTTTGTCAAACTCAAGTCAATTATGACCAAAATTGAATGTTTTAATTTATAATTTTTAAAATTTTTCAATTTTTATGGGTTTTAAAATAAGTATGCAAATGCAAAAATATACATATGAATGCAAAGGAAGAAATCTTACCGAGCGTACCCCCAAACTTAAACTTGACAGTGTCCTCACTGTCAGGCTACACCAAGAGGGTCAAAATGTCGGCATTCCTCTGTTTATTTATTTATATTTTTTTTATTGTTTTATTTTTTTATTGTTAACAGAAAAAGAAAAAAAATATATACATATATACAACAAGGTCCTCCCTAAACTAAACAAGGCCTTACACAGAACAAAGGTTAGCACCAACCATTCAAAAATTCTATCGTGATAATGGTAGGGTTGGTGAAAGAATAGAGTGTAGAGAAAAGAAATGAGAAGCACACGAGACTGTGTGGAGATAGAAGAGATATACGGTCTCGGTGGAAGAGAAGAATGGAGGAAGAGAGAAAGAAGTGTAGCATGAACTTGAGGGTGTAAATTGAGTGAATAAATTAACACAATTTGTGATGACCGGTGTGTTAAAAGCGATTGTGCTATTCTATCAACCCGTCGAGAAATGGGGTCAAATCCCTCAAGATCCGCGAGAAAACATGGGTACGTTGAACTTGGTAAACCATCCATTAAACATTGAAGCGCGATGGATTCTTACTCGGTCGAAACGATAGAAAGGACGAAGGGGAGTGATTTAGGGATAATCTTATTCTCACCAAAGTAAACTGTCTCGAACTTGAAAGATTCCATCAATGGTTCGAAATGACTGTAAGCAACCAAGTCTGATGGTTTATATGAAAATTCAAAGGACTCAAACTCAGGCGGTGAGTCTTCAAAATCGTCCGAAAAAGTGAAACACTCGTAATCGTTATCGTCTGTGAGAACCGTGTCAGATTCAAAAAGAAACGCACTAGTGGCGTCCAAACTGCTGTGATCGAATAGAAATCTTTCAAGCTCACAGTCGTCCTGCGTGATCTTTGGTGTGGTCGGAACGATGGAAAGGAGGTGGGGGGTGATTTAGGAAGTATAACAGTTAAAGGTTCAGGAAGATGAATTGGAAAATCCAACACATCAAACAAAAATAGTTCATCCTCAATACTATCCTCAATATTTTCCTCAATACTATCCTCAAAATTGTCCTCAAAATTTAGCTTATCCATGCCATTATCATCAAAATCAAGACGCATATGAGGTTCGGGAAAAACATTTAATGACTCAGGATGATGAATTGGAGATAAAATTTCAGTCAAATCTATGGGTTCATCATCCAAAATATTCCCGGCGTCAATATCCTCAATCAAGTGAAAATCAATTTTTTCAGACCCTCATCAAAAGCATGGATATTTATCAATTTAGGTTCTAGAGTGGAGGTGTAGAGTTCAAAATGATTAGGTGTGGTTTCACTCGAATGGAAGTCTTCATAATCTGGCAAATCAAGCATTACAAAGTCACAAACTCATTAAATGTTTTATTTTCAACTGATGAATCATTTGGGACACTTGTTTGAAAACTGTAGTTGTGGAATTCAATTGGTAATGGGTAAGTTTGATTTGGAAGGGTGCACAGCTCACTCTCTCCACTCAAATTCTCACTCTGTCCAACTGCCGCATCATACATTGGAATTTTTGGAGCTAGTTGAAAACTAGCTACCGGTTCATTAGGTTGCATAAGGGCGGCTATGGACGCATCCGCATTCCTTAGCATTTGGTTTGTCGCTACCATATACGCTTCTAACGACTGTTCTAGACTAGACATGGGTTGTGAAGGGTTTTCAGTAAAAGATTCAAAATTGTTTGGATACATGAAACTCCCAAATGGCTGTGTAGAAGCAATGTCTAGGGAAGGTGCGGAAGTCGGATAGGACTGGTAGGAATTGAATGGTTGGACAGGAGTAGGATCAACATTTGGATAAAAAGGTGAATGGACTTGTTGATCCCAAGAACTGGAAGTGTTGAAAGGAGTGAAAGATCGGTTACGAGATTTTTCAATATGTTCAGCGATAGACATGGCTTTCGGAGTAACAACAGGACTCGAAAAAGTAGTATCAACGTAAGAAGGTGGTGAAGGTTGAAATGGTTGATACAAAGTGGATTGCGGAGTCGAACTGTTTCTCCTAGACGCTTCTATTCGATATTTCAAAGATATTTTGGGCATGGAAGGGTCGTCCGTAATTCGACCAAAACAATTCGCGTAGGAAGCAATGTTTGGTTCAGGGTACCAAAGTTCGGTAAGAGATTTATGAGGTGGGATACCCATGATGTAAGAAAGAAGAAGAAAAATAATGTGGGTGGAAGTGAGGTGCACGGATTTCTTAGCGACAAAATTTGCAAGTCTCTTTTTTTTCTTTGTTGTAAATTTTTTTCCTTTTTGTGTTTTTTTTATGGAGCTTTTTGCAAAAAGATTTTCGATAAAAGGCTTAGACACACGTTCAATCAACCACAAATGCATAATCAAGCCTAGATCTAGGATCACCTAGGTCATCTAGATAGCTCCTAACTGTTCCAAAGGGCAAGAAGTAAGACCTCAAACCGTCTCTTCACCGCCAATTGTGGCCAGGTAAGTGCCAGGTGAGTGGGAGGCTCTCTACTACAAGTAGTGGCCCTAATTAAGTAACCACTCGCCTTAGAAACACTTGCCTAGACACCACAAAGTCAAGTTAGGATAAACGGTCGATGCCTACAACTAGTCCTCTGTCCTATTGAGCGCGAAGTCCTTAGGGCTGAGTCTAATATTTTTTAATTAAGAGATGGTCAATGCATATGTCTTATGTGATTTCTGGGGTCCTGGGAAGGGTGATGAAATCCCCACCCAATCTGGATTGGTCTCAAGCCCCTTAAAGTCCGATTAAATATATGCAAAACAGTAAACTGTAGGGTTCCTAGGCAAACTATAGAGGTCTCACAAGGCATCGAACATGCCATTTTTCAAAAATATGGTGCTGAGAAACCCTAGACTACGGATCGTTGCTAGAAATCTAGGCGAAAAGTAAACTAGTTAACACTTAACTACAAGGATATGGAAATTACAACCTTTGTAGATCCGGATATCCACCTCCACGGCTCCGCAACGAAGTCTCCTCGCTGTCCATGTCGAACCCCGGGCTCAAGCGTCGGCTTCATCGGAGAATGAACGGGCTTGGTCATCGACGACGATGCCGAAGATGATCTACGTCGGGGCATCGCTAGATCAAGCTCCCTACTTCACAAAGTGATGAAACTTGTGAAGGAAACACACTCTACTACTTGGCAAGAGGTAGAGGATGAAGAAATAAGAGGTGGGTTCTCTTTAGAATTGGTTTTCTCACTCTCAAGCTCAAGTTGCCATTGATGGCCTCAAGGTTTCAAACTTGAAGATGAAGAAGAAGATGAGCTAGAAAAATGATAAGTCTATTTAAAATAAAAAGATAAAGGAATACTTATCATAATTCTTACTAGGGTTAAGTGTAGAGAATAGACCATGGTTAATGGATGGGTTAGGGTTAAGCATGATGACAAGAATGGTTAAGAAGTCAAAGCTTCATGAAGCTTCAACTAAAAGACAAAGAAAGCCACCATTCTTATCATAATCATTTCCAAATAAATAAATAAATAAATAAATAAATAAATGGATATGCAAAACCCTAATTATCAAATTAATCATGGTTTAATCCTATACACTTAACTAAATGATCAAGTATCATCAAACATGATACATATATGTGCACAAAAGTATATCACATATACAACTTGCACATCAAGTGAGAAAATCCGTATAAAGTGAACTAATACTAGTTAATGAAAAGTAATATATCAAATATATAATTATACATTAAATCATTAAATCAACATTTGATTCAATGATCCGGTCATGTCGCACATAACCGACTAGTATTCAATGTATCGATTTATCGAATCAATGATTCGATAACTAGGTCATATCGAATATAATCAATCGAAACATTTATCGCGAGAATGAAATGCGGTATCACATACACGCATTATTCTCGCTCCCGCACATATCTTATATGCACTCCTATTTCGTTTCGCTTGAGCCAGGAAACCTCTGTGTAGGACTCTAAAGACTCGTCAATACGCCGGTAGCAGATGATGATCATATCAAGCACCCACAAGCCGCAAGCGGTCTGCTAAACGTAACGGCCACCCGGGTATTGAGCGATCAGAAGATCGACGAGCTAGCCCGCTCACACTCCTGCGAATCCGACCAGTAACACTTACCGTACAGTCCGGTCTCTTCGTCTGATATGTCGCATATCAAGTCTAGGGGTGGTAAACGTCAGACCCCAATAACCCGATAAGTCGTGCCGATGTGAGGCTCATAACGGGTCGAGAAACTACTGGTAACACTTACCAGCAAATCTCTGAACAGCCCTGGCCAGGGACTTCCCTGTTACGGCCAATCGAGCACAGCACAACATCAACCCCCAATACCGGGAGAGACGAAACCCCTCCTATCGCTCATTGCCTCCATGTGACTCGGGACTGTACCCAAAGACCACCGTTTTGCATGCCCTCATGGACGTGGTAAGGTGGAGATCAAAGCACAGTGGGAATCATACAAGACTCTATGACGATCTCGGGTCTACAGACTAACCTGTATAAGTGTCACCTGGGAACTGCCATCTGACGTGAGGTATAATACCATCTGGGAGTTCTCGGCGAGTCCGTCCAGTGTACCCAGTCTCCACTGAGCACCCGTATACCATCTCTGATGTCAAACACCAATGGATATGGGATCATCCATCGCCCATCACATGGGTTGAGAAGCGTATACGCTAGTCTACTCTGGTATATCGATGCCCCGTCTCGATACACCCACGACTAGGGACCTTGAAGGATGTACTTATGGACTACCATGTCCCCACTAGTATGATCTGCATCATAGTCCAGGTAGTCAAGTACAAATCCTAAGGGCTTTACCAACATGTAACTATAAGACAGTATAAAGAGACTAGTGTACATGTTAAGGTAAAGAGCAACCAGATAGCATACTATCATGTCGAGCAAGAAAGTCATCTCTATATATGTCCAAGCATCCAATATAATATACATCATCTGTACAATACTGGCCTCTAGGGCATACATACAACTAACAATCTCCCACTTGCACTAGGGCCAGCTGCTGTAGTATCGCATACCGAGCATCCCGAAGAGTCTCTCAAACTGTATCTGGGGAATGGCCTTCGTGAGTGGATCCGCAGTGTTGTCCTTCGTGTCAACCCTCCTGACCTCGATCTCCCGGCGATCAACTATCTCCCGGATCAGGTGATACCGCCTCAGAATATGCCTGGATCGCTGATGGGACCTGGGTTCCTTGGCCAAAGCCACTGCTCCATTGTTATTGCAATACAAAGGTATTGGATGCTCAATGGATGGAACCACACCAAGTTCAGTAATGAACTTCTTGATCCAGACAGCTTCTTTAGCAGCATCGTTGGCAGCGATGTATTCAGCCTCCATCGTCGAGTCTGCCACGGTTTCCTGCTAGGAACTCTTCCAGCTAACCGCCCCTCCGTAAAGGGTAAAGACAAAGCCCGACTGCGACTTAGAGTCGTCCTTATCACTCTGGAAGCTCGAATCGGTAAAGGACTCCACTTGGAGTTCTCCGTTACCATACACCAAGAACATATCTCTAGTCCTTCGCAAGTACTTGAGAATGCTCTTCACAGCTGTCCAGTGACTCTCTCCAGGATCAGCTTGATACCTGCTCACTATACTTAGTGAGTATGCTCCATCGTGTCTGGTACATAGCATCGCATACATGATAGAGCCTACTGCCGAAGCATAGGGTATCCCTTGCATGCGAGCTCTCTCTAAATCAGTCTTGGGAGACATCTCTTTGGAGAGAGTGACTCCAGAGATCGTGGGTAAGTTCCCACGCTTAGACTCTTCCATACTAAACCTCTTTAGTATGGTGTCAATGTACCTGGATTGGGACAATCCCAAAATTCGTTTGGATCTATCTCTATAGATCCTAATTCCCAATATGCAGGAGGCAGCACCAAGATCTTTCATTGAGAATCTTTGTGATAAGAAGAGCTTGACCGATTGGAGCATAGGAATATCATTTCCTATCAAGAGTATGTCGTCCACGTACAATACGAGGAAGACAACCTTACTCTCTGCCACCTTCTTGTAGATACAAGGTTCATCTGGGTTTTTGACGAAATCAAACTCTTTGATAACGACGTCAAAGCAGATGTTCCAACTCCGCGATGCTTGCTTTAATCCATAAATGGATTTAAGCAGTTTGCACACCTTCCCGCTGCTCCCACTGTCTACGAAGCCCTCTGGCTGAGTCATGTACACGCACTCTTCTAAATCACCGTTTTGAAAGGCGGTCTTAACATCCATTTGCCAGATTTCGTAATCATGATATGCAGCGATGGCAAGCATGATCCGGATGGATTTAAGCATAGCCACTGGAGAAAAGGTCTCGTCATAGTCCACACCTGGTCTTTGACGAAAACCCTTTGCTACAAGTCTAGCTTTGAAAGTCTCCACTTTCCCATCTACACCAAGTTTCTTCTTGAAGATCCACTTGCTCCCAATGGGTTTTACCCCTTCAGGAGCAACGTCCAAAGTCCATACTTTGTTGGTATACATGGATTCCATCTCGGACCGCATAGCATCCAGCCATTTCACTGAGTCCCCACTCGTGATGGCCTGCTCGAAGCTAGTTGGGTCATCATCCTCCATGATGCAATCCTCGCTTCCACCATCAATGAGAAAACCGTAGTATCTCTCAGGTGGACGAGAAACCCTACTAGATCGGCGGAGAGGCTGGGGTTCGTCGGGTACTATCGAATCTTCTGGTTCCACTAAATCTTCAGTTATAGTTTGTGTATCTTGAATTTCTTCCAGCTCTACCACTTTGCCACTAATTTCTTTTTCAAGGAATTCCTTTTCTAAAATGGTGGCATATTGAGAAACAAACACTTTTTGTTCTTCAGCATGGTAGAAAAAATATCCTTGGGAATTCTTAGGATATCCCACAAACTTGCAAAGAACTGACCGTGTCTCGAGCTTGTCCGGATTTTGCCTTTTGACATAGGCCGGACAACCCCATATCTTAACTCGTTTAAAATATGGTCTCTTCCCACTCCATATCTCATATGGCGTGGTAGGTACAGATTTAGATGGAACTTGATTCAATAGGTATGTTGCTGTTTCCAGCGCATAACCCCAGAAGGAAATAGGTAACTCAGCTGTGCTCATCATAGAGCGCACCATATCTAATAGGGTGCGATTCCTCCATTCTGATACACCGTTGTGCTGTGGTGTATATGGAGGAGTCAGCTGAGAGAGAATCCCATTCTCTTTTAGGAAGTTCAGGAATTCATTGCTTAAGTATTCACCTCCTCGATCAGATCGTAGGATTTTAATACTTTTTCCGGTTTGGTTCTCAACTTCTAGTTTATATTCCATAAATTTCTCAAAAGATTCTGATTTGTGTTTCATCAGGAACACATACCCGAACCTAGAGAGATCGTCAGTGAATGTAATGAAGTATGAAGAACCATCCCTGGCATGTGTAGACATGGGACCGCATACATCACTATGTATAAGTCCCAAGAGTTCGGTAACTCTTTCTCCGTGTCCCGTAAACGGAGTTTTGGTCATCTTGCCTTTGAGACATGACTGGCAAGTGTCATAAGATGAAAATTCGAAAGGTTTCAAATATCCATCCTTATGCAACTTAGCCAGTCGTGTCACATTGATGTGACCCAGTCTACAATGCCACAAGAAGGATTCGTTGAGTTCAGAAATCTTCCTCTTGTGTGTGTTTGTTATGCTCAGAACTGTTGATTGATTTAGAACATAAATGCCATTGCACAACGTGCCTGATCCAACCAACTTTTGGTTACGGAAAATGTTCATAACATTATCCTGTAATACAAAATTATATCCCTCTTTACTCAATAAAGAAACCGATATAATGTTGCATATCAGGTTCGGCATGTAATAGCATTCGTTCAGAACCAATGTATTACCAGTTGGTAATACAAGGTGATATTCCCCGACAGTCTTAGCTGCAACAATTGCACCATTTCCAACTCTAATGTCTTTATCACCTTCTCCAAGTTCTCTACCTTTCCTTAGCCCATGTAACTGATTACATATATGGGATCCTGACCCGGTATCTAATACCCAGAACATAGAGCAAATGGAGAAACAGTTCTCTGTAACGAACACACCCGAAGAAAATGCATCAACATGTACTTTCTTCATTCGGGTGGCATGGGAATCTTGGTATTCCCCTATATCCTATTCAGTCCTATAACTCTTATAGGTAAGAACGGAACCAACGTTCCCCAGCACAGTATAACATGCGGGTTCGGTCAATACATCCATATTATTATCTTGTTTAAGGCATGAAATGGTCGCTACCTGGAGAGAGAGAGAAGAAAACACTTTAGCGTAAGCTCGTGCAAGATCAGATTGGTTATTATCTTATCTAATCAGGATGGCTCCCACTGCTTTTTATCAAATCTTCCTTCAAACCCTAAAAGGAAAGACTAGCCGGGATTAATTACATCCTACAACTTCGTCGATCTTTCAGCCAGGCCGGTGTCGGTACTTTGAGGGAGGTCCCCCGTGCTTTCGCACGAACCTAATTAATGTAAACCTCGTTTTCCCAGAGGCGTAACCCCGTTGACACCTTTCTAGACACCTACTTGATCGGCTAATTGTAGTGCGTAAAACTCTCCCAGGAGTAACTCTTACTCGCAGCGGGTATCGGGATCCAACTATCACATAGAAGGTATGCAATCTCATTGCAAATTTCAACACTTGAAATTCCCGATAATATTTTGCCCCTAGCAGCTATATGACCTTAACATATTCAACAAATCATAAGTGCTAGTCAAGTTCAACCCGTCATTTCCCGATTGAATTAAACCCACCCGCACGACCCTTAACATAGTCAACAAAGTCGCACGACTACCCTAATCCAATCTGCATCATATGCATAAGCAGATAAATACTGGTTAGCTACCGCACACTACGCCTTAACATAGTCAACAAACGTAGCACGAATACTAACTAGTACTTATCTGAAATGACGGAGGGCTACGACAGGTTTTTCTGAAAACCTATTGCGTAATGAACTCGATATCGTTGCAGAATCAAATGAAGTTTTGAAATGGAGTGATTTTGAGGCTTTTCCAGTTTTGCTAAAGGGGTCACTCCCGGTGAAGGGATCGTCGGCCCTTTCCTCGTCGAATGAGGTGCGGGATATATCATATATATCACTGTGCAAAGCAAAAACTCTTAAAAGCAATCAAAGCCAAACCGAGTGTGTAGCATCTGCCAGTTACTGCTAAAGGAGTCACTCCCGGTGAAGGGATCTCGGTCCTTTCCTCATCGAATAAGGTGCAGGGTATATCATATATACCGCTGTGCAAAGCAAGAACTGTAGCTACCTGTTTTATTTTAAAATCTGATTCTACAACATCTTAGGTTTCTTTCCTTTCATTAATCACATTAATGAAGTCCCATCATTTAAATACCTAAACATCACAGATAGATATGACGTACACTTATGCCATCCGCATTCGCCTCGATGTCCCCTCGTGCACCATTAGGTTAGGTAACTAACGACAGAGCAGGGCAGGGCTAGCGCGGGTGTAAAACATAAGTAACGTCTATATAAGATATCATATATATCATATACTATATCCATCACAGAGTCACAACACAGATATTGCAGCAGAATGAACATATGAAATATTGGATATACTAGGACGTCCGTGTTTTCAATACGAGCCAGTATAAAACACGGATTCCACGGTCGTGATGAATAGCCAATCCCACACCCCTAGACCCCTACGAGAGCGGCAAGCAACCCTGCCAATTCTAGGGTTAGGAGACCCGGACTCGACTCCTCGAGTTGGTCTCCCACTGGACCCCAGAACCCGGTTACTTGTGCTCCCCTCCTTGGGTCTATCCTAATGCGGAAAAGTAAATAATATACAAAGGGTGACAACTTCCGCTACCTGGAAGTGCCCCAAAAAAAAGAATATTACATACAAGTTTTTACATGAATGAAAATGAAAAACACTCATCTCACATAAAAAAACCCCGGCTATTCAAACACGACAATCCAATATAACATATCCAACAACACATAACATCACATGTCATCAACGTAAGTAAATATACGCATCCCAATTGTCGTTGACATATAGCAACGAAACCGGCGATATCACATATTACGCTTACGGTCACAGAAAAGAGAGTGTAAAACTACAACAATTGGAATCCGCAACCTTTTTAGACATCGCATGCCTAACAGATATAAATCCCGCATTTTAGTCTTATTATCGAAAACTCTTTTCAATATCAAATGAAACTAAACCGCTAGATTTATATCAATCATTCAGTTATCACATAACTGATTGTGAATTCCAATTATTGTATCCCATTCCGGATAAACAGAATATATTAAACTTTCCTCTCGAACATTCGAACACCTAAGTTTTTCCCGAAACCGTCAAACACATGAAATAGGTTTAAAGACATTCGTTTCATGCCTCAGTACCAACGGTCCAGCCGTAGAAGGATCAAGCCAACGCCTCATATGTGGCACGCCGTACTGCCCCAAACCCGAAGGTTCAAAGGGCAGTTCAAGACGGTCACATAATCGAGTTAAGGTTTGTTGTCTTCTAGAGGGACCATCGCGTTACTTGCACTACTCAGAACGTCCTTAAACCACACAATAATCTAACACTTGGATATTTTACAGCAGGGGAAAAGTTGGGTATTTATATCCTGTCGAAGCTTTTAACATATTCATCAATTATCCGGAAAACCACAAAGACAAAGTTAAAAATCCGATCGATTCATCGAATCCCCTATACAATCCCAGAACACTCAACTGTGGAGTCAATTTAAAATTCCCAGAAAACTCAGCAGAATTGATCTGGAGTTACTGTGCAAAAAGGAAGCGATGACGTCATCAACGTGCCGCGGAACCGCCGCAGAAGCCAGGCTTCTGCCGCGGTTCCACCGCCGTTTGCACTGTTCATAAAAATATTTTTGCGCCGTAATTCTAATAATTCCCTACTGAATTTTTTACGAATTTTTAATTGACAAAAAACCACGTTTTACAGAAATGTCCAGAGAGCATTTTCAAGTCGGGGTTTCGGGTCGATCGGAGTTCTAATTCCGTCTAGACTTCGCCTAAGGCTCTAGCTAGGCTCTGATACTACTGTAGGGTTCCTAGGCACACTATAGAGGTCTCACAAGGTATCGAACATGCCATTTTTCAAAAATATGGTGCCGAGAAACCCTAGACTACGGATCGTTGCTAGAAATCTAGGCGAAAAGTAAACTAGTTAACACTTAACTACAAGGATATGGAAATTACAACCTTTGTAGATCCGGATATCCACCTCTACGGCTCCGCAACGAAGTCTCCTCGCTGTCCATGTCGAACCCCGGGCTCAAGCGTCGGCTTCAACGGAGAATGAACAGGCTTGGTCATCGACGACGATGCCGAAGATGATCTACGTCGAGGCATCGCTAGATCAAGCTCCTTACTTCACAAAGTGATGAAACTTGTGAAGGAAACACACTCTACTACTTGGCAAGAGGTAGAGGATGAAGAAATAGGAGGAGGGTTCTCTTTAGAATTGGATTTCTCACTCTCAAGCTCAAGTTGCCATTGATGGCCTCAAGGTTTCAAACTTGAAGATGAAGAAGAAGATGAGCTAGAAAAATGATAAGTCTATTTAAAATAAAAAGAAAAAGGAATACTTATCATAATTCTTACTAGGGTTAAGTGTAGAGAATAGACCATGGTTAATGGATGGGTTAGGGTTAAGCATGATGACAAGAATGGTTAAGAAGTCAAAGCTTCATGAAGCTTCAACTAAAAGACAAAGAAAGCCACCATTCTTATCATTATCATTTCCAAATAAATAAATAAATAAATAAATGGATATGCAAAACCCTAATTATCAAATTAATCATGGTTTAATCCTATACACTTAACTAAATGATCAAGTATCATCAAACATGATACATATATGTGCACAAAAGTATATCACATATACAACTTGCACATCAAGTGAGAAAATCCGTATAAAGTGAACCAATACTAGTTAATGCAAAGTAATATATCAAATATATAATTATACATTAAATCATTAAATCAACATTTTATTCAATGATCCGGTCATGTCGCACATAACCGACTAGTATTCAATGTATCGATTTATCGAATCAATGATTCGATAACTAGGTCATATCGAATGTAATCAATCGAAACATTTATCGCGAGAATGAAATGCGGTATCACATACACGCATTATTCTCGCTCCCGCACATATCTCATATGCACTCCTATTTCGTTTCGCTTGAGCCAGGAAACCTCTGTGTAGGACTCTAAAGACTCGTCAATACGCCGGTAGCAGATGATGATCATATCAAGCACCCACAAGCCGCAAGCGGTCTGCTAAACGTAACGGCCACCCAGGTATTGAGCGATCAGAAGATCGACAAGCTAGCCCGCTCACACTCCTGCGAATCCGACCAGTAACACTTACCGTACAGTCCGGTCTCTTCGTCTGATATGTCGCATATCAAGTCTAGGGGTGGTAAACGTCAGACCCCAATAACCCGATAAGTCGTGCTGATGTGAGGCTCATAACGGGTCGAGAAACTACTGGTAACACTTACCAGCAAATCTCTGAACAGCCCTGGCCAGGGACTTCCCTGTTACGGCCAATCGAGCACAGCACAACATCAACCCCCAATACCGGGAGAGACGAAACCCCTCCTATCGCTCATTGCCTCCATGTGACTCGGGACTGTACCCAAAGACCACCGTTTTGCACGCCCTCATGGACGTGGTAAGGTGGAGATCAAAGCACAGTGGGAATCACACAAGACTCTATGACGATCTCGGGTCTACAGACTAACCTGTACAAGTGTCACCTGAGAACTGCCATCTGACGTGAGGTATAATACCATCTGGGAGTTCTCGGCGAGTCCGTCCAGTATACCCAGTCTCCACTGAGCACCCGTATACCATCTCTGATGTCAAACACCAATGGATATGGGATCATCCATCGCCCATCACATGGGTCGAGAAGCGTATACGCTAGTCTACTCTGGTATATCGATGCCCCGTCTCGATACACCCACGACTAGGGACCTTGAAGGATATACTTATGGACTACCATGTCCCCACTAGTATGATCTGCATCATAGTCCAGGTAGTCAAGTACAAATCCTAAGGGCTTTACCAACATGTAACTATAAGACAGTATAAAAAGACTAGTGTACATGTTAAGATAAAGAGCAACCAGATAGCATACTATCATGTCGAGCAAGAAAGTCATCTCTATATATGTCCAAGCATCCAATATAATATACATCATCTGTACAATACTGGCCTCTAGGGCATACATACAACTAACATAAACAACCACTTGCAATCAAATTTTTTTATTTTAAGCGCGGCGCAAAGAATCCTGCACAAGATCAATTATTGGAAGGGGGAGAGATTTTTTTAGCGCAAAGAATCCTGCAGGAGATTTGACAAAGGAGATATTTGGGGTTGCAGAGAAGGAAAAAGTAAGCTCACAGAGGAATTTCCACAAGCGGACGTCACCAAGCGGCGGCGGATCCGCGGTCGGAAGAGGCTTCGCGCGGCGGTTCCGCGATGGGGTGTGCGGATCAATCCCCGAGAAATTTTCTGCCCCTCTGTTGTTGTAATCCCCTATTATTCAGATCTTCAGTTTTCTGTTTCGCACTCTGGATTTGTCCAGATCCGAACTCGTTCGTCGATCCTGCAAAATTCACACGAAAATACCCTTCACAAAAGATGATAAATTTTTATGTTTTTTTTTAAATTTTTTTCAGTTTTTATGATTTTTAATTTTATATTAACACGAAATTACAAAAAGAAAATAACACTCGATCCCCGGCAACGACGCCATTTGATTTGGATTTCAAAGATTTTTTATAACCGCAATCAAGAACGGTGTCGCTTGGTAGCTAGCCGGTGAGTACGGGTCGGTCCACAGGGATTTTGTGTATTCTCAAATTGTTCTAACGAGTTAGTTCCGATTGGTGTCGGATTGATTAAATCTAAAAACTAAAGTTGATCTAGATCTAAATCTTGCTAGGGTTAGGTTTAAGTTAAGTTTGGAAATGCAAAGATTTACCACCTCTTTTAATACCCCAATTAAGATCTCTTTAGGAGTTATGGTAATTATTAATAAAGGGGATTAGTACCATCGGGAAGAAACGATGTTTCTTTCTCTAGGTTCTTGTCCTTCCTTTCTTAATCCTTACCCTAACCTCTATGGAAAACACGCGCAACCAGTCGTTTATATTACGGTATCACCACTACCTCGTGGGATAGGGTGCTGCAGGGAGCGGTGTGTGCATGTATGCATGGAGTCCTATAAAAACGTATGATGGGCAAGAAAGGGGTTATAGATCTTCATCTCTCAAGCCTTCCTCAAATCTAACCCTAACAAGCGAGGAGACTACTCGCTCATTAGGGAATTGAAAAATATTTCTAAACTATCTATCTAGGGCAGAGAATTAAAGATCTAACTAGGACAGATAAGAAATTATACTAGGGCAATGAAATAAAATTAACTAGGGCAAGACTTGAAAACTTACTCTAATTTGATGCACTCTTCATTCATTGCAGAAATTTACAGATCTGAATTTTAGATATAAAATGAGGCATAACCTAGAAAAGGTTTTAGGGCTTCTATTTATAGATTCATAGAAACCCTAGGGTTACAGTCGACTCATATCTGCAATTACAAGTTTACCCCCTAAGAAACCCAACTAATGCACCGACGCACCGACACGATTTTTTCTGCACCGACACGGGCGCACTATAGCCGCGGATCCGCGGCCAAGAGCCAGGTTTGGCCGCGGTTCCGAGGCCAAGTAATGGGCTTGTTGGCTCAAATTTCTTGTGTTGCTTCAGGTTACTTTTATCATCTGTTTTCTGCATTTTTTCTTCAGAATATCTTCTTGTTCTCTTCCAGATTTCCACAGTGAATAATGTAGTGGACTTTTACCCTTTGCTTCGTGTCGAAGTCTTGAATCTTGCACTGCCTTTGTAATTGTGAACTTGTTTGTTGATCTTCGTTTAGTCTCCAACTGTAGGCTTGATCAAGATTCTTCCATTTGTTGGTCGTAGTCTCACTTTTGTATCGTCTTTTGTCTTTTTCACTGTTTTCGTTCTGAGAATCTGTAGCCGCAACTATGTAGCAGACATAGGTCAAAAGCACCTGTTTATTTGTAAAATGAATAAGAATGGGGAATAAAATAATGCAAAATTATGGTATGAACAGACTGCCCTGAGGGACTACCTGCAAAACACTGTGGCACAACGGGGGTGAGTTGCCAACTCGTGAATAGTAAATAACATATGCATGTAATCGCAAGTATGCACGTACAACGCGAATCTAATGCATGCAAGCTGATAGCAATAAATGGCAATATGTATGCAACAGTCATGTAAGGTACTCTATCAGGTACTACTAATACATGAACAATAAATGGCAATATGTATGCAACAGTCATGTAAGGTACTCTATCAGGTACTACTAATACATGAACAATAAATGCAGAGTATGGGATAAAACATGTCATCCTCACGGAATCCTGACCTCGTGGTAGGACCAAAGTCCATCAAGACAATCTAAATCCCAAATTTCCTCAATCAGCTCCCAAATTTGCCCTCATATCCAGTAAGTCTCATATATCCTGAGTGTCCAATATCAAGTAAATCTCATATATCCAGTATCCAATATCAAGTAAATCTCATATATCCTGAGTGAGTATATTGCAAGATCATTATGATGATGTATATAAATTAGATATGTATACATATATATTAGCGTCCCATTCCACTAATATATATATATATATATATATATGCATATATAACAGCGTCCTATTCCATTTTTATATATATTTAGGAGTAAAAGTATCATGAAAACAGGTGTCTAATATCGACACATAAATACTGATCTATCAGGCGCTGTCATCACGACTGGTGATTGAATGATGATTTCCAGATGTGTAGTTGGAAAAATTGTATAGAAATCACAACCAAAAATTATTTGACCGCAATCAATAACGGTGTCGAATGTAGCGCGTTAGTAAGTGCGGATCGTCCACAGGGAAAGTGTAATCGTTCGTGTTTCGAATTAGATGAATTGAAACTTTAGGGAAAAGAAAAGAAAACAATTCATGATCTGTAATTGCAATTCAAGGAAGAGAAAATATCTAGATCTAAGAAAGCATTAAAATCAAGAAGTGATAATTTGGGATGATTTCCAACCAACAATCAAGATTCGAAGTATAGCTCGTAGGAGTAGATCGGATCTATAGATGTGATGAGATCTAATGATTTCATATTCTTATCTTTTAACGAATTGATACTAAATCGATGATAATTCATAGAGGTTAAGGATTTTGCGAAGAAGCTAGGGTTTCCTCGTCATATCCTTTGTCCTTTCAATGAATCTCATTCAAATTCTAGCTTCTAGTTAATCAAAGGATCAATAGTTGTTCCCTAGTTTTGAGTGAACACAATCAAGAGAGGATCATCCCAAAACTAGGTCATCGATCATTTGATTCACAAGAATTTACAATCGTTATAAGATTTAAGAATTGTTAAAGAATCTAAATCATCATCATTCTATTGATCGTCACAACTCCTATACGAGCAGAGTTTACTCAAACATCATAATAACAAACGCAATCACAAATTGAGATCGAATCATAATGTTGAATCAAAAGATAAGCAAGATATAGAAATTTCACCATTATTTATCGACAAATTTCGTTACAACTCTCTTGAATTTACAAAAGGATGGAACTAGATCGTCGATTTCGGCTTCGCTCGGCTCCTTGAGTCGCGGATCGGCTTGGATCTCTTTCTCCGATGAAATCCAGCGTCGCTTCTAAAAGTTGAAGGCTCTCTTGCTTGAATGGTACTCGGGATCTTGATCCTAATTTTGAATTGGAATTAGGGTTAAGGTTTCGCACAAGTCGTGTCACTCAACTTGTGGATGGAAGATGAAGAGAGAATGAAGAATTAATGAACAACCCCAACCCTAGATCTAGGCTCCTTTTTATAGACCTCAAAACCCTAGATCTAGGATTTCAAATTTAAATTTTCCCTCCAAAAGTTTGTTAAGAGAGCCTTCTAGAAATAGTTTGTTAAGCCGAGCCTTCTAGATGCGCCACGTGGAGAATCGGGAGTCTTCTGGAAGCTTGGGCCGTTAGAGGAGACACGCGGAGCAAATCGAGAGGGTTGAAGCCATCAAGCCACCGCGGATCCGCGGCGCAAGCGGGCTCCTGCCGCGGATCCGCAGCGCTTCTGAATCTTTGGGGCTTTGGCTCTCTGGTAATGGTTTGGGCTGATATTTGGGCCTCTTCTGATGTGTGGAATTTTATTTGGATTTCTGTAACATTACCAGATCTTACATCTTGGAGTTGGCGTATCTTTTATCAGCTCTTTTCCCAATTTTGGCTTTTGCTTCTGGAATTTCCTGCATAGACTCCAAGACAAGAGTCACACTATACAATAATGATGCGATGCCATGATAAACACACAATTTCCCTAAAAGTGCCGGTTTTAAAGTCTAACACATGCAATCTGGTATTTCAGAGATGTTTTGCTAATATGTGCAATATGAATACCGAACACTTATAGATGAGTGCAAATGATAGGGAAATTGCCGTGTTAAAAATGCAGTATTTTCGACTGATCAAATTCCCCCAAACTTATTTTCGGTCGTCTCGAGCGAACTTTTTTATTTAGAAGAGAAGGAGAAAATAAAGAAAGAGAAAAACTAACTAGCACACTTTCGTAGGCAACACGACAACACGATTGCACTGAGCACGTGCAATAAGCCTTTAAACCTCTAGGTATCCCTAGTAGGAGGAGTGTTGTCTCTTGAGGGTTTTCAGCGGATTGCACCCACAAAATCCAATAATAAAAGGAAGACCGTGAATATTACATTTAAAGACAAGAATTGTAAAAAAAAAGCCTTGAGAATTAGGGTTTCCAACTAAGCTAGCTTTTCGGTTTTCATGAGCCCTATCTTAATAGTCATGAAAAGATGTTAGAAATCACGTCCTCCCTTAATAAAACATCGTCTTATTCTTCATTCCTATCTTTCTTCCAAACATCGATCATATCACCCTGTGTGTGTGTAAAGGACATCCCTACACCCGGAGAATTCAATTCAAGCTATCATACTCTTACCTATCAGCCTCAGTACTTTTTGATTAATGAATATTTAGACGAATTTGCTCACACACTTTCATGCGACCGTTAATACTTCTTGAGGTACTAACCGACCGATTACTCATGTGCTTGCTTATTTGGTGTATTTTCCTCGTCTTGCATCACCTAAGGCATAGCAGTGTCTCCCAGACCAGTTGGCCTTAGGGCACTAGGTGAAGAAGCACCCTCGCTATATATTTTTTATTGCTCTCGGTGATAACAAAACCAATGTTCATTTTTTTCACCATTTTATATTTTATTCATATATTTTTTTTATTTCCTTCATACTTTGGCTTTTAGACAAGAGCATTTCAAGGTATCCTCTACTATCCCGAGTTTCAAGACGTGTGTAAGTGCGAATAGCAGGGTATCAACGTTCAAAATGTTTGGCTTCCAGAATATGAACTATTTTTCAGACTTATTTTTATCTTCAGATTAGTGACTTCCTTCATCTTACTAACCCTTGGGACAACGGCTCATAACTACTTATTACTAGTTCGTTTAAGAAAACTTCTAATTTTCTTGGTTTTCTTAAATTTTTCTAATCTTTTGGATGTAATTTTTCACTATCTAATCTTTTATTATCTTATTTATGTACAAAAAAAATTTAAAATATTTTTTTTTTGAAAATTTTTAAATTTTTATAGGTTTTGAAAATGTTTTGTGCTTATGCAAAGTGATATGCAAATGATGCGAAAATAAGCACAAATCTCCCCCAAACCTATTTTCAACAGTGTCCTCACTGTTGCTATCAGCTAAATGTCGAAAAACCTGTAAGCTTGGGAGGAATTTATTAATGGGGGCAAAATATTTAAGTGAAGATCCTCCCCCAAACTTATTTTTGGCTCATCATTCTGTGTAAAAATTTTCTTTTCAAAGAGCCAGAAAATATACCCCCCCAAACTTGAGTTAAGCCATGTTAATCTTTGAGAATCATATGAGGGGGTCAAAAATCATTGGTCGATGCCAAGCTTTGCAAAGACCGAAAGTTAACACCAACCATTCGAAAATTTTATCAATGCAGTGCTCTGGTTGGTGGAAGAAGAAGTGGGGAAAGGGTAAGGGTGGAATAGAATGTGTGTGCGTCTCATTTTAGAGAGACGATGCAGTGAATGTGATGGATTGCTCGCATTCTTTTTACAGTTCAGAATAAGGGGTGGAGGTTCAATTTCATTGATTGGGAGATGATTCATCTCAACACCCGTGTCATTCAAAAATGTGAGTTCATCAGCGAAGATTTCCTCAAAAGTTCCATCAATACCCCGAAGAATAATGTCATCACAAAGTGCGGGGTAATCTTCAGACTCTAAAAGCAGTTCATAATCAGTGTTAGTTGTTGACCCGGACATCTCGGTGGAAGAGTCCGTATGTGTATGATACATAGTTGGGTCAAACAATAACGTATGAAAAGAGTCTAGATCAGTATTATGAGGATCATCAAATTCGCTGCTGTCGACATCCATTAAGTCGACAGAACAGACCCGAGCAGTAGGTTCGGAGGGTACACTTCCCAACTTATAAATGTTCAGCTCAATTGACCTATTCCCGAAAGATAGGGTCATAGAACCATTACGACAGTTGATGATAGCGTTGGAAGTGGCCAAAAAGGGGCGACCTAAAATCACCGGAATCTGATTCCGTGGGTTCGCTACAGGCTGTGTATCAATTACAATAAAGTCCACAGGGAATATAAATTCCCCAATTTTTATTAACACATCCTCCAGTTCACCCCTAGGTTTGGTGATTGATCAGTCAGCCATCTGTAGAGTGCAAGGAGATGGTTTCAACTCTCCGATCCCTAACTGCTCATAGACTGAGAAAGGAAGCAGGTTAACACTTGCGCCAAGGTCTAGTAGAGCATGGTTGATGTGTTTCTCCCCGATAGAAATGGAAATCGTAGGATATCCAGGATCCTTACGTTTCTTCAGTAATTGCTGGGGAAAGGTTGTGTCTACTGTTTTTGCCATGAATATCTTCTTGGGCACTTGAGTCTTCCTCTTCCTAGTGCACAAGTTCTTAAGAGTTTTCGCATAGGATGGAACTTGTTGGATAGCATCTAGGAGAGGGATGTTGATGTTAACTTGCTTAAAAATGTCCATAATCTTCTCCATATGTGGACTCGATGTGTTAGCCCTTAACCGATTAGGATAGGGTGCTTTAGCAATAAGCGCTGGGTCCATCATAGGAGAAGGAAGCAGGGGTAGACCCGATCCCAGAATAGAAGTGGGGATCGTCCGTGGAGGAGTAGAAGAGGTGGGCTGAGGTGGAGAGCCTTTTGGGAAACGAAGAATAGGCTCGCAAGAAGGTGGTGGGGTAGAAGAACTGGGGTCAGAATTAGAAGTGTGTGTGTGAGGAAAGGTCTCAGCCGGGGTGTTATTGATTGATTTATCAGTATCATCAAACTCTTCCCCAACGTGGTTGTCAAACACTCTTCCAGATCTCAACGTGATTGCATCCACATGATATGAATAGCCAGGATTGGGTAAAGGTTGAGCTGGAAGTTTCCCTTTTTCTCTCGCACTCATTTCGGCTTTTAGTTGTGCAATTTTTGCTTCCATCGATTTGATATTCTCATTTTGAGAGACAATGATCTTCATCACATTCTCGACGGAAGATTGCAAACTCGCCGTCCCTTGGATGGATTGTTTCATGAAAGTATCCAAGGTTTGTGCTAGTGCAGAGGTATTATCTGTACCGGTCAATTGCCAAGAGCTTTCATATGGTGCAAAAGTGTTGGCCGGATTTTGGAAGTTATATGCTTGGAAGGGGTGCTGACTCAATTGAAGTGGTGGTTGCTGTTGTGGTGGAGGGACCCTTTGGAAATTGTGTTGGGTTGGAACCGTATTTTGAGATTGTGATTGGTTCCAAGCAAAGTTAGGGTGATTCCTCCATCCCTGATTATATGTGGAAGAGGATGGATCGTTTCTAGGTCTTGGTTGGTAAGCAGAATTGATATGCTCGTGACCTTGAAACGGGGAATTCATTGGACATTCTCCCGTGAGATGTGATGGATTAGAACAGCATCCACAGACAGTTTTGGAGAGTGACATTTGATTTAGGGCGGCGGCTAAAAAATTGTTTTCCATAGTCTCGAGTTTCTTGTGTATAGCTGCAATGTCAGCTCTAACTCCTATGGAAATATCATTGCCATCCCTAGACGATTGACTCACACCCTCCCACTGTAAAGATTTTTCAGCGAAATATTCTAGGAATTTCCAGGCTTCCCCATCATCTTTGGTCATGAAGTTGCCTTGACATATGGATTCAAGGGTCTGTCTTGTGTTAGGATTAATGCCCTCATATATGATACGGCATAGTTCCCATCTAGGGATTCCGTGATGTGGACATTGGACTAACAGATCCTTGAAGCGTTCAAGACATTTTGAAAATGGTTCATTTGGAAGCTGGGTGAATTGATTTATTTCGCTACGGACTCTAGCTGTTTTATGATGTGGGTAGAATTTCTTAAGGAATGCTTTGACGAATTCATCCCAATTTGAAATGGAATGTGCGGTAGTGTTATAAAGCCACTTCTCGGCTATATCGCACAAGGTGAATGGGAGAAGACGAAGACGCATAGCATCCACAGAAAGCTGTGAAGTACCCATTATTGCGCATACATTTTCAAATTTGGTGATAAAGACATATGCGTCTTCAGACTCGAGACCGTGAAATTTTGGTAGAAGGTTGATGTATTGGGGTTTTATTTGAAAATTGTCCCCGTTGGCTGGTGGAATGGAAAGACAGGTGGAAAGAGGTCCTCGTGTAGGATAGCACCTCTCTTGGAGAGAGATGCAGGGTGGAATCTGCGCACCAACGGACGGTGGCAGAGTAGTGGTAAAGAAGTTCGATGGAGAATCGTCCTTCGAAATGGGTGTGGTGGTGGGTAAAGAAGAGGTAAATGTATAAATACCGATTTTTGGGTTGATCGGTGAAACGCAGACTAAACGGGCACTAGAATCCCGTGTCCAGCCTATCTTGCACTAAAAAGGGTTAGTACAAGTGGCAGCGTGAATTATAATTAGGGGAATGAATGAATGTGTTAGTGTTTGTTTTGAAAATTTTACGGATTTTTGAAAAAATGATGCAAATCACAACAAATGCAACAAGCAACCCTAAAATCTAGTGGTCACATAGGTCAAAGCTCTAGACCGCTCTTAACTGCCAAAAGACAAGTCGTAGGATAAATCCTCCACTGCCTCTTTGTCTCTCCTGTGGCCAGGTAAGTGCCAGGTAAGTGGGAGGTTCTCCACTACGTAAGTAGTGGGCCTAATTAAGTAATCACTAGCCTTCGACACACTTGCCTTAGACACCACAAAAGAAACGCGGATAAGCAATGAATTACCCACGGCCTTCTTCTGTCCTAAGTGAGCGTGACGGTCCTTAGAGTCATCTCTAGATATTTTTTAGTTATGAGGGTAATGCGGATGCAAGTTTGTGATTTTTGGGGCTTAGGAAGGGTAATGAACTCCCCACCTAATCTGGATTTGGTCGTGCCCCTTAATTTCCGTATTAATATGCAAACAACCAAAAATAAAAACACGCACAATTTATTTTGCTTTTTGCGGCGCTGCGATTTATTTGCAAAGAAACCTGCAACAAATTGTTAGTTGGAGCAGATTTAGAGAGAGATAAGAAAGTTGAGAAATTACCAGAGAAAAATGGAACAGAGATGCTACAGTGAGACCGCGGTTCCGCCGCAATGAGTGGCTTACACCGTGGATGCGCGGTGGGATGAACAGTTCCCTGAACCAAATTTTCACAGCAAGTCCCTGTTTACCTCCTTAGCTCTCTGGAATTCTCTGAAAAAGTTTTCTCCAACTCCAATAATTCCAGATTTCCTCGCAACAAATCACAACAACTCGTATTAGGGTTTGCGCGACTTTTGATCAAAAAAAATATAGATGGAATAAACTTTTCAACTCAAATTTCAAAATACGAACAATTAGCGCATGATCCCCGGCAACGGCGCCATTTGATTGAATGATGATTTCCGGATGTGTAGTTGGAAAAATTGTATAGAAATCACAACCAAAAATTATTTGACCGCAATCAATAACGGTGTCAAATGTAGCGCGTTAGTAAGTGCGGATCGTCCACAGGAAAAGTGTAATCATTCGTGTTTCGAATTAGATGAATTGAAACTTCAGGGAAAAGAAAAGAAAAAAATTCATGATTTGTAATTGCAATTCAAGGAAGAGAAAATATCTAGATCTAAGAAAGCATTAAAATTAAGAAGTGATAATTTAGGATGATTTCCAACCAACAATCAAGATTCGAAGTGTAGCTCGTAGGAGTAGATCGGATCTATAGATGTGATGAGATCTAATGATTTCATATTCTTATCTTTTAACGAATTGATACTAGATTGATGATAATTCATAGAGGTTAAGGATTTTGCGAAGAAGCTAGGGTTTCCTCGTCTTATCCTTTGTCCTTTCAATGAATCTCATTCAAATTCTAGCTTCTAGTTAATCAAAGGATCAATAGTTGTTCCCTAGTTTTGAGTGAACACAATCAAGAGAGGATCATCCCAAAACTAGGTCATCGATCATTTGATTCACAAGAATTTACAATCGTTATAAGATTTAAGAATTGTAAAAGAATCTAAATCATCATCATTCTATTGATCGTCACAACTCATATACGAGCAGAGTTTACTCAAACATCATAATAACAAACGCAATCACAAATTGAGATCGAATCATAATGTTGAATCAAAAGATAAGCAAGATATAGAAATTTCACCATTATTTATCGACAAATTTCGTTACAACTCTCTTGAATTTACAAAAGGATGGAACAAGATCGTCGATTTCGGCTTCACTCGGCTCCTTGAGTCGCGGATCGGCTTGGATCTCTTTCTCCGGTGAAATCTAGCGTCGCTTATAAAGGTTGAAGGCTCTCTTGCTTGAATGGTACTCGGGATCTTGATCTTAATTTTGAATTGGAATTAGGGTTAAGGTTTCACACAAGTCGTGTCACTCAACTTGTGGATGGAAGATGAAGAGAGAATGAAGAATTAATGAACAACCCCAACCCTAGATCTAGGCTCCTTTTTATAGACCTCAAAACCCTAGATCTAGGATTTCAAATTTAAATTTTCCCTCCAAAAGTTTGTTAAGAGAGCCTTCTAGAAATAGTTTGTTAAGCCGAGCCTTCTAGATGCGCCACGTGGAGAATCAGGAGTCTTTTGGAATCTTAGGCCGTTAGAGGAGACATGTGGAGCAAATTGGGAGGGTTGAAGCCATCAAGCCACCGCGGATCCGCGGCGCAAGCGGGCTCCTGCCGCGGATCCGCGGCGCTTCTGAATCTTTGGGGCTTTGGCTCTCTGGTAATGGTTTAGGGTGATATTTGGGCCTCTTTCTGATGTGTGGAATTTTATTTGGATTTCTGTAACATTACCAGATCTTACATCTTGGAGTTGGCGTATCTTTTATCAGCTCTTTTCCCAATTTTGGCTTTTGCTTCTGGAATTTCCTGCATAGACTCCAAGACAAGAGTTGCGCTATATAATAACGATGTGATGCCATGATAAACACACAATTTCCTTAAAAGTGCCGGTTTTAAAGTCTAACACATGCAATCTGGTATTTCAGAGATGTTTTGCTAATATGTGCAATATGAATACCGAACACTTCTAGATGAGTGCAAATGATAGGGAAATTGCCGTGTTAAAAATGCAGTATTTTCGACTGATCAACAGGCCCTCCTGATAGGTACGTATCATACGCTATCCCGAAAACTTGAGTGCCTAGCTCTGACACTCGAAATTCGACGTATCCATACGTACATGACTCCGGTCGGTATCCCCACGATAACCGTCGAGTCATAGGTACTGTCAGCGGTAGGTATGGTTCCCTCACTAACTCATCGTCTACTCCATGAAATTCTTGCCCCGGGGTACCTCCGGGCCCCACCATGTACCCGCACACGGCTCCCTCCGTTCCTTGCATGGGGTATATATATATCAGAACCGATAAATCTCATGGTGGATGATGAAATATCATATCAAGAGAAACCGGGTTTTTCAAATAATGCATAATTTCATGAAACTAACACGGTCCTCAAATCCAGAAAACATCATGAAAAATCCATATCTCAATGCGAAAATCATGAATATAATATATGCAACAGAAAACTGTAATGTGAGCATATAAAGGAAAAGCCGCTATTTAATTGCAACAAGTTAATATATATATCATGCGGTTCCTAAGTTCTCCAAATCCATATAACATCAAATAAAGGCGAACATATAGCTATAACCAGATATATGTGTAAACATGTAGGTATAGCAAGGTATATGTATCTACCTATCAGTAATGATGTAATACCCTCCAGGTATAAGTGTAAGTATGTATGCAAGATATACATGCAGCTATGTCTCATATGTGTATATACTATCACTAATGGTACAATACCATATAGGTATATAGGTAACTAGCATATAAGCATGTCAAGGCATATGTGTAAGCATGTAGGTATACAGGTATGCTATATGTCATATGCACAAGGAAAATAAGGATCATGTCTCAATATCCCTACACAATACAATATCACATATGTATAGGTGTTGTGCGTGTCATAGCAATTATCGACGGTGTGTGTAGCATACAATTAGTACTCGTGAAATATGAATTGTCAATAACAGTGTTGCGTCTCATTAATACTAAGTCCATGCACAATAGGAAATGAGATATGCAATGAAGGTACACATGCACAATCAATATCTGATACATCTTACTAATAGTCATATCATTTAATCTAGCCCAGACGCATAATGCCATGCGGGCGATTCCCCTGTAGATGTTAAATCTACTCACTACAATCCTGGCTAAGTAAAGCCAACCACTCGCTTTTCCTTCTTCGCAGTGCCCGAAGTCCCTGCCTGCGATCCTGAAAGCATATAACAATATAACAGTGTATATTAGCAATCGGCCAATAACACGTACAAACTACGTTTGACCGACGCACCAAATCCAAGCATACTTGTAAGTGTTCGTCAAGTGGCTAACACGCATAGCGACACTACGAAACCAACTCAAGAGCAAAAGCTACACAAAGACACGAACGACATCGGCACGACCCTAGCTAGGAATGCTAAACGACACAACCATCAAGCCTAGACCCTGATCGTACCGATCACACATTCACAACACACTAATAAACGTGGAATCTAATATAAATAACATCGCAACTGTTGGGGTTGAAAATTGCACCCGGGTTGACCAAGTCAAAGTCAAGGTCAACCCCAAGCCAAGTGGGCCGAGTTCGAACATGAAGCGGCCGGCCCTCCATGCCCAAAATGAAATCATGTAATAAATAATTTTTATGTAATTTTTTTATGCATGAATGGGCATAGAGCCAAATTTTTGTAAAGCCCATGACTTATGTGGAAAAAGAAATGGCACATGAGTCATGGGATGAGCAAAATGCCATTTTTGTAAAGCCCAAGGGGCTACATGTAAAGTGTATAGCCTATAAAGGCTAAGATAATAAAAATATCTCAACAACTTTTTCTCTCTCCCAAAAAGCATCAAGATCTGTGATCTTCTCCTTCCTCAAGGTTCTAAAACCTTCTTCTTTCTTTTGAATTAAATCAAGAGTTTTACTCTTCCTTTTACAAAACTAAATAGTTTTTCACCACAAAACCCACAAAGGGGAACTCATATCTTCCATCAGATCTCAGAAAGGAGAGATTTTTAAAATCTTATACTTCTTGATCTTCAAGATCCGGCCAACAAAGGAAGAAGAAGGAGACCCATCTCCAGAAATACCACTTTGGGGAAGATCCAGGGCTCAAGGGGAGAAGCCCCCTTCATCAGCTTCAAGATATCTTAGGAGTTTAACTCCTCATATATATACATATAAAAAAAATAATAAGTGCTCTTTTCTGGGGGTACAACTCCCATTGTAGGGACAAAGTCCCTTTTGCCTCCCGAGTGCCCACGTGCCTGGCACGTGGGGTGCTAGCACTTTTGCACTCAGAGCGCTAGCGTCCAAAGCGCTCACGTGCCTGGCACGTGGGGTGCTAGCACTCTTGCACTCAGAGCGCTAGCGCCCAAAGCGCTCACGTGCCTGGCACGTGGGGCGCTAGCGCTCTTGAGCTCAGAGCGCTAGCGCCCGAGCGCCCACATGCCTGGCACGTGGAGCGCTAGCGCCCTTGCGCTCAGAGCGCCAGCGCCCTTGCGCTCAGAGCGCCAGCGCCCTTGCGCTCAGAGCGCCAGCGCCCTTGCGCTCAGAGCGCCAGCGCCCAAAGCGCTAGCGCCCGAGCGCCCGAGCGCCCACGTGCCTGGCACGTGGGGCGCTAGCGCTCAAAGCGCTAGCGCCCTTGCGCTCAGAGCGCCCTTGCGCTCAGAGCGCCAGCGCATAAAGCGCTAGCACCCGAGCGTCCACGTGCCTGACACGTGAGGCGCTAGCGCCCTTGCGCTCAAAGCGCCAGCGCCCAAAGCGCTGATGCTTTTTCCCATCCATTCTTTAGATGCCCTTTCCCTATATATATATATATGTATATATACATACACATACTCCATGACACTGTCCCTGTTAGAAAAAAATTTCTAATGGGACGCTGCCCCGCATCCCGCAAGGGGGCTGCTAGCCCCCTTGACCCCCAGCCCGCTATCCGGGTAGCGGGACCCCCGTAAAAAACTCTGCGGGGCCCTCGATATATCCAAAACCCTCTTTCAAAACACAACACACGTACACTGAAGATTGAGTTCGCATGACCTGTTTGATCCGTTAATCAGAGGTTCTCTCGCCCCAAAAGCGAGGGGTAATTAACGGCAGCTTAGTCCGCGGCTGCCGGAGATTCGGATCCCCACAATCAATAAACCCTAGCCTATCCTGGGCAGGGGGAATCTGTAACGCGCCTGACAAGCGCCACGCATTTCCATCTCAATGGGGTGACGAAAAACTCCCTGCAGCAACGTTAAAAGAAACCCACGCCAAAACTTTCCGAAATCTAGTAAGCAACATATATCATTTTAGCTCAAAACTACAAGTTTTTTTTACCAAAACTAGAATTTACAAACATCACCAAATAGCAAGATTAAACCATCCAAACCATTACTAGAATTTTAATCTCACTTAATTAGGATTTAGTAAAAGTCTAGTTTGTAATTGAGCTAATTAGATAATTAGGACAATATCAATTAACATTCTAGCAATTAGGTTAAGTTTTCATTTGTCTAAAATTATCAACTAACCTTTTCATTAATCAAAACCTAACTTGATTACAAAAAACCTTACTAGGAATTCTAAATATGAAATTAAAAGTTTTAAATTAACATCTAATTAAGCTAATTAAAGTAATAAGCAACAATTAGAGTTTAGGGTTTGGATTTATAACTCCACAAAAGAAACACAACAAGCAAACACAACTCCAAATTTTAGCCTCTAAAATGCTAACTTGAAGAAGATCCAAACATGCTTTGTGAAGAAGAATGAAGGGAAATGATTTGTATTTGAGTTTGTATGAATTATTTAGGATTTTTGATGAATTTATTTGAGCTTGAAGTGAAGAATTGAGGTGGAGAAAAAAAATGGGCAGCTAAGGAATGAAGTGGCCGGCCATAGAGGAAAAATGGTGAAGGCTAAGGAATTTGTGTGGAAAAAACTAGCTAAACACAACATTAAATGCTAATTAATGCAAATACTACCTCTTATCTCTTTCATTTTCAAATTAAAATTTTCTTTAAATCACACAAATATCTAGATATTTTGGATGGATAGGATTAAAGCTTAATCTAGTGATTAACTTAGCATAGCCTCATTTAGTAATAATTAACCCAAGCAGAAATGTAATTACCGCTAATTTAGTGCACAAATAAAACATTAAAATAATATTTTAAATAGGGAAAATATTAAAATGCACAAAAATTACCAGTGGCTTACAAAAACCCACAAACTAGCTATTTCCTAGCTAAACTAGGCGCAGTGCATTCTATACTGCAAAAAAATCGCTTCTAGGTTTTACAGAAAAAATACAATTTATTTTAACCTAAAAATGGAAAATTCGCAAAACGATTTCTAAAACGTTACAATTTTCCCCCCTTAAAGAAATTCGGTCCCCGAATTTAAAATTCATCTATGCGTACCTTCAAAGAGATGAGGGAAAATCTTCCGCATCTCGCTCGCAGCCACTCAAGTGATCACCTCACTAGACGGCTGCGCCAAAGAACTCTCACAGATAGCAAGACCCTTGACCGAAATCCCTCCACCTGCCGATCCATTAAAACTGTCGGCATCCAAGATCGCATCCAAGATAAATGGTTTGATGCTGAATTATGTGAGAAAGGTCATGAAGGTAATTGTGAAGTATCGACACAAGGACTACGGGGTGAATACTCAAAAATCTGGGCGGAAGTACCATATTAGGCAACGGTACTAACTCGCTTAAAGAATCTCAAAAGGACCTACAATTCTGGAACTAAGCTTTCCAAAACTCAACACGCCATTTATCGGAAAAAATCCGTAGGAATACATGATCTCCCATTGTGAACTCAAGTCTGCGATAACGACGGTTGACGTAAGACTTCTGTCTGCACTGGGCTGCTCTCATCCTGACATGAATCAACTGGATCTTCTCCGCAGTCTTATGACTAGCTGGGATCCAAAAATCCTACTCTCGCAGAGTCAGCAAACAGACTGGCGATCGACACGACCTAACAAACAAAACCTAAAGGTTGTCAATTGGAATGTCTCCTGATAACAGCTATCGAAGGAGAATCCTAACAATGGCAAGTGACGATCCTAACTGCCAACAAACACCTAGTACGTACGCACAAGCATATCCTCCAGAGTCTGTATAGTCCGCTCTAATTGACCATCGTCCCACAGATGTAAAAGCGGAGCTAAAGCTCAACCAGTATCCAAGGCTTCCTGAAGCTTCTGCTAAAGACGGCAAGCGAACTGGGTGCCACTATTGGATACCACGCATGAAGGAACTCCGTGTAAACACACAAACTTAACAAAGAACAACTGAGCAAACTGAGCATAACCGGACAACAACACCTAAATGGAGTCACACCACATCTAGACCTGGGTAGACACCACAACGAAATTCATGGAGATCTGCTGCCATTCCCACTCTGGAACGGTTAAAGGTTGCAACTCACCAGCTGGTCTCAAATGCTCAACCTTAGCTCGCAACAAGACAAGCACCTCAAAACGAAATATGAAACCTCACTCTTCATCCCTGCCCACCCGTAACTATCTCACAAGTCACGTCACATCTTGGTGGAACTTGGACGAACACAGAAAGCTGACTGGTGTTCCTGCTCTAGGATTTCGCGTATCTACCCATCAGTATCAGGTACACACAACGCGTCCCTAAACGTAGCACACCCTAGTCATAAATCAAGGACTTCGAATCTTTACCCTGTCGAACATGCTCAAGTATCACAAACAACGAGCATCGGTGGGCTGTGCCTCACGAAAACGATTAAGTAAAAGTGGACGGACGCGGACATGAGCAAGCTGTCCCCTCAGTAGAGGCGAAGTTAAGCTATACTCCACGATCGCACAAGAACTGCAAATTTGCAGAAGACTGTCTCCGAACTGCGCACAACTGGAACAACTACCCCCGGGCCTATGACTCAAGGATCAGCTACTATAATCGCCTTGCCACGGGAAATGAAGGATCTCACAATCACAATCCTTCACAAGCTCCATCCAACGGCGCTGTTTCAATAATCAAAACCCACTGCAGGAAGATGTACATTAAGATCTGGTGGTCCGTGAAAATCTGACATGACTCTCCACATAAGTAGTGTCCCAAATCTTCAACGCACGACCATTGCGGCCATCTCCGGCTCATGCGTGGGATATCCTGCTCATACTTCCTCCAACTGTCGGGAAGCAAAATCGATAACTCTAAAATGACTCATCAACGCAAAATCGAGCCCCACTCGTGAAACATCACAGTTAAACAATAAAGTCACCCGATCCAGAAAGCAAAGAAAGAACTGGTGCAGTTGTCAACCGAGTCTTCAACTGCTGAAAACTCAACTCGCATGCCTCAGTCCAAGAAAAGAACCTCCTTCCTTGCAAGTCCGGTCAACGGTGCAACGATACACAAAAAAATCCTGTACGAAATGGCGGTAAAAATTGGATAAGCCTAAAAATCTGCGGACCTCAGTCCCAGATATAAATATGGGCTAAAGCTGTACGGCCTCGATCTTCCTCGGGTCCGTACGAAAACCATTTCGCGTAACCACATGACCTTAGGTAGTCAACACAATCAAGCCTGAATGAACACTCCGAGAATTTAGCAAACCGCTGGGGCTCTCCCAATGTCCACAAACCAAATTCTCAAGTGCTGCTCAAGTTCCTCACGACACATTGGAATAAACCGGAATGTCATCAATAACACAACAATCAACTGGTCGAGAAACGACCTGAGGAATCTGGTTCATCACATCCCTGAATGCTTCTAGGGTGTTTCCCCAAATCTGAGCAAAGCTCTGTTTTGAAATTTAAAATTCAAAAATTGAAGCAACGCTTCAGATTCAGCGCTAGGCGCGCTACGCGCCACATGTCAAACATAGATGCGCTAGCGCCAGGTGCACTGCGCCCTAGGCAGTGCACCATGAGTGCGCTAGCGCTAGGCGCGCCACGTGTCAAACACGGGTGCGCTAGCGCAGGCTGCGCCGTGCTCTGTGCTGCGCGCCACGTGTCAAACGTAGGTGCGCGAGCGCTGGAATTAAAAATTCCCCACCGTTAGATCAAAAGATTTAATAATAAATTATTAATTAATCAGATAAAATTCTGTTATGGAAAGATCTTTCCAATCTTTTTAAAAACAAGAAGATTGCTTTCTGTAAAACAGAGGCCCTAGGATCAAAGATCCAACGGTGGGGAAATATCCCCAAATCAATCAGAGAAAGATCTCTTTAACTGATTTAACAAATCAATTTGCCCTATATAAAGGCCCCAAGACTTCAAGTCTGATATCGAAAAAACCCCTACAAACTTCGAGAAAATTTTGAGAAAACTCAAAGAAAGAAGGACAAGCTCTTAGCAAAAGAAGATTATTTCTTCAAGGTAAAGAAGGATTCTTGAACAAAGAGATAAAATCATCTCATAAAAAGAAGAACTGTCTTCTAAAAAGATCATAGATCTGCAAAAGACCAAGATCTTTTATAAAAAAGATCAAAAGATCTAATCATAAAAACAAAAGAAGATTTACTTCACTCACATATCATTGATCTACAAAAGCAAAGCCCTTTTATAAATAAGAACTTTTGTTCTTGAATCTTGAGGCAAAGCCCCCATTTAAAAGAACATAAACTTGTTTTCTGATCATAAATTTGATCAAATGTGCTTTGCGCTACTGAAAAGTGCCTTGCACTCATGAATTGCGCCTTTTGGGCTCCTTGGACCGGCGCTCAGCGCCAAAACGTGCCACGTGTCAACCGCAGATACCATTTGCGCTTTGCGCTTCTGAAACGGTGCACTGCGCTCATGAGCTGGCACTCAGCGCCAAGCGCGCCACGTGTCACTCACTGGTGCACAACTAAACTAGCGCAACGCGCTCATAAATTAAAAGCGCAATGCGCTTATAAACTGGCGCTTAGCGCTAAGCGCGACACGTGTTCCTTTTATGTGCGCTACTTGGCAGAAGCGCAATGCGCTCTTCAATTGGTGCAAAGCGCCTGACGCGCCACGTGGCGCGCTGTTAGAACACACATTGTTCTGATGAATGCTATGCATTCAATACAAGATAAAAGATGTCAGAACCTAATGCTCAACATTATTAAAAGGGCCAGGCCCAAGTAAAGGCTCAACAGCCCAGAACAATAAAATGTTAAACATTTATTGGACTTAGCCCAACATTGGCCATAAGTCCTCAACTTATATTTAATTGAGCTCGTCTGCTCATAAATATTTAACAGATCTTAGTCCTAAATTGGACTATAGATCTTTCAACCAATTCACACCGGTTCAAGGGTACATCTCTTTACTCCTCTGATATCTGTCGTTGTAATCCTTCAACGTCTTCAGAGAGGTGACGGGTCCCGACAACCACACACAACTATGGACTGTGGGGTCCTTAAACTCATAGACTACGATGTCCCTAAACTTCATAGACTATGATGTCTTTAAACTACGGACTGTGGGGTCCTTTAACTCATGGACTACAATGTCCTTAAACTTCATAGACTATGATGTCTTTAAATTACGGACTGTGGGGTCCTTAAACTCATGGACTATGATGTCCTTAAACTTTATAGATTATGACGTATTTAAACTACGGACTGTGGGGTCCTTAAACTCATGGACTACGATGTCCTTAACCTGAACTGTGGGGTCCCTTTAAACCCACGGACTACGATGTCCTTAACCTTGGACCGGGATGTCCTTAAACTAACATTGGACCACCATGTCCTTAAACTGGTAATCGACCGCAATGTCCCTAAACTAAACAATAGAGCCTAATTGCTCTCTTGTTAGATCTAAACGATCCTGTTAAGTTGATATTAGTCTAAAAATTAGACTAACGTATCCTTAACATACGTTTAAGTTGATCTTAATCCCAAATGAGGCTAACGTATCCTTAAACACAACCCCAAACCCAAATCTAAGAAGATACGGATTTGGACTAATCTACGTCCTACGGGCGACAACATAAATTAGTCTCCGTTTACAATCCACGGGCAACCACAAACAAAACAAACACCCACGACACGAAATGACCATCTGGAGAAGGAGAAAGTTGTTACCGCGATGCCGTAGCGTAATTAACTGCAGGGGTTTGCGCCTGCAGGGAAGAGCCTCCCCAGAATCAAAAACCCCTCAAACGAGGGGGAATTTGACGAAGTTTTCTACATCGGCCACATCCGTTTAAACCTTCGATACATGGTGCCATAAATCAACTTGGCATCTTCGGAGAGGTGGACTGATAGCACCAATTAGCATCTGCCCCGAATTTCAGGAAAGACGTCCGCCGTGTCTTAGCCGCGTCTTTCGGCGGGGAATAGATTCTGGCATGCCCGGTGGGACCTTTTCCTCTTTCCACTCCACACTTCGTGTGTCGTGTTCGCGAATGAATCGCGGTTTGATATGGTTGCCCTTGGGTTCGAGGTACTAAGATTTGGTTTCTTGCTTGGCCCAGAAAACGAAACATCGATGGCGTCTACTTGCGTGAAATGTTCCAGCTGCAACTGCAACTCACGTTTCGCCTCATCTGGAGGCATAGCTTATGGGCCCCAAGCGGCCTCCCTGTTCACGATGCCGGTGGAACAGGTCACTCAGGCCACTACTGGATTGTTTTTTTGGACCATGCTCCCGCCAACGAGCTTTAGCGCTCCTATATCAACACAAGAAGCTCCCAAGAAGTCGGTCTTTGATCGGCTTACAACTACTGCGGCCCCTCTCAACGGGTCGTCCAGCTCCAGCCCCTCATTCTTCGCCAGATTGGGCCAAAGTTCATGTGGGCCCATGACGAAGCCTGCAGTTCCAAAAAAGGTTATTCCGAAAAGGATAGCTATCCCTGCTCCCGAAGTCGTCAAGATGGATTCTCCTGCCAGAGGGTCGGTCTTTACAAGACGGACTGTTCCGGCTCCCACTCCGGCTCCCGTTCCTGCTCAAAAGTCTGTATTTGACCGGTTAGACACTGCTGCTGGATGGACCTCGGTCTTTAAGAGGCTGGTACCAGCAACGCCTCACCAGAACAGGGGGCATGACAAAGCCATCCCCATCACCGAACCAACACCATCGGCTCGATACGCTCGACGTCGCCACTGGCGCCGAGTAAGAAAGGCTGGGGTAAGTCCCCCTTTGGGCTAACTCCACCAGCCCCAATGGTGGAAGTCAATGCTGCTGTTTGTTCATACCATAATTTTGCATTCTTATAGACCCCATTCTTATGCTTTTTACAAATAAACAGGAGCTTTTGACCCATGTCTGCTACATAGTTGCAGGTTATATGTTCTCAGAATAAAAACGGTGAAATTGATGAAAAAGATGATACAAAGTGAGACTACGAATGATAAATGGTGAAATCTTGATCGTGCCTGCATTTTGAAGGAAAATGAAGAACAATGAACAAAAGTTCACAAGCACAAAGGCAGCGACACGAAGAAACGGTAAAAGTCCACTACATTATTCACTGGAGAGATCTGGAAGATAACCAGAAGACATTCTGAAGAACAAACTGAAGAAAATAGAATGACAAATGCAACAGAAGAACCCCAGAAAAAATGAGCCAACAAGCCCTCAACTTGGCCGCGGATCCGCGGCCAAACATGGGTATTAGCCGCGGTTCCGCGGCCATACAATGCCCGTGTCGATGCAAAATTTTTTATGGAGCTGGCGGTGCGTTGACTAGTTCTTTTCTTAGGGGGTAAACTTTTAATTGCAAATGTGTGTGTCGATTGTAACTCTAGGGTTTCTATGTTCTATAAATAGAAACCCTTAAACCTTTTTTATGGTATGCCTCTTCTTGTGCCTCATTTTATATCTAAAATTCAGATCTGTAAATTTCTGCAATGAATGAAGAGTGCATCAAATTAGAGTAAGTTTTCAATTCTTGCCCTAGTTAATTTTATTTCATTGCCCTAGTATAATTTTTTATCTGCCCTAGTTAGATCTTTTATTCTCTGCCCTAGATAAATCGTTTAGAAATGTTTTTCAATTCCCTAATGAGCGAGTAGTCTCCTCGCTTGTTAGGGTTAGCTTTGGGGAAGGCTTGAGAGATGAAGATCTCTCACCCCTTTCTTGCCCATCACACGTTTTTATAGGACTCCATGCATACATGCACACACCGCTGCCCGCGGCACCCTATCCCATGAGGTAGCGGTGATACCGTAGTATAAAGGCCCGGTTGAGCATGTTTTCCATGGAGGTTAGGGTAAGGATTAAGAAAGGAAGGACAAGAACCTAGAGGAAGAAACACCGTTTCTTCCCGATGGTACTAATCCACTTTATTAATAATTACCATAACACCTTATATATCTTAATTTGGGTATTGAAAGCGGTGGGAAATCTTTGCATTTCCAAACTTAACCTAAACCTAACCCTAGCAAGATTTTGATCTAGATCAACTTATTTTTTAGATTTAATCAATTCGATACTAATCGGAATTAACTCGTAAGAACAATTAGAGAATACACAAAATCCCTGTGGACCGACTCGTACTTACCGGCTAGCTACCAAGCGACGCCGTTCTTGATTGCGGTTAAAAATTATTCTTTGAAATTAAAATCAAATGGCGCCGTTGCCGGGGATGGCGTTGTTATTCTCTTTTTTGTAATTTCGGGTAAATATACATTGAAAAAAATCATAAAAACCGAAAAAATAAAAAATATAATTTTTTTTATCATCTTGTTATTTTGTGAAGGGTATTTTCGTTGGAATTTTGCTGGATCGACGAACAAGTTGGTATCTGGAAAAATCCAGAGAGGAAAATAGCAAATATCAAATCTGAACAAACAAAGGAATATCACAACAGAAAATAGAAGAAATTTGGAGAACCGAGTCAACAAGTCAACCGCGGAACCGCGGTCAAAGTTGCGTTTCGGCAGTGGAACCGCGGCGATCTGGTGACATCATCGAAAAAAACGGCCGCGGAACCGCGACAATAGCACTACTTTGGCGGCGGAAGCGCGGTAAAAAAAATTACTGTAAGTTTTCTCTCTCCTTCTCTGAACCCCTGATATCTCCTCTGTAAAATTTGCCTGCAGGATTCTTTGCGCTAAAAAAAATCTCTCCCCCTTCCAATAATTGATCTTGTGCAGGATTCTTTGCGCCGTGCTAAATATTTTTTTTTTGATTGTAAGTGGTTGTTTACTGTTTTGCATATTTAATCGGACTTTAAGGGGCTTGAGACCAATCCAGATTGGGTGGGGATTTCATCACCCTTCCCAGGACCCCAGAAATCACATAAGGCATATGAATTAACCATCTCTTAATTAAAAAATATTAGACTCAGCCCTAAGGACTTCGCGCTCAATAGGACAGAGGACTAGTTGTAGGCATCGACCGTTGATCCTAACCTGACTTTGTAGTGTCTAGGCAAGTGTGCCTAAGGCGAGTGGTTACTTAATTAGGGCCACTACTTTCGTAGTGGAGAGCCTCCCACTCATCTGTCACTTACCTGGCCACAATTGGCGGTGAAGAGGCAGTTTGAGGTCCTACTTCTTGCCGTTTGGAACAGTTAGGAGCTGTCTAGCTGACCTAGGTGACCCTAGGTCTAGGCCTGATTGTGCATTTGTGGTTGATTGAACGTGTGTCTAAGCCTTTTATTAAAAATCTTTTTGCAAAAAGCTCCTTATAAAAAAAACATACAAAAAGGAAAAACTTTTTAGAAAAAGACTTGCAAATTTTGTCGCTAAGAAATCCGTGCACCCCACATTCTTTTTCTTCTCCTTTCTTACATCATAGGTACCCAACCTCACAAAACTCTAGCCGAACTTTGGTACCCTGAACCAAACTTTGCTTCCTATGAGAATTGTTTTGGTCGAATTACGGATGACCCTTCCATGCCAAAAATTTCTTTGAAAGATCGAATAGAAGCGTCTAGGAGAAACTGTTGGACTCCATAATCCCTTGTGTATCAACCGTGTCAACCTTCACCACATTCTTACGTTGATACTCCTTTTCCGAGTCCTATTGTAACTCCGAATCCCATGTCTATTGCTGAGAATATTGAACAATCTCGTAGCCGATCTTTCACTCCTTTCAACACATCCAGTTCTTGGGATCAACAAGTCCATTCACCTTTTTATCCAAATGTTGATCCTACTCCTGTCCAACCATTCAATTCCTACCAGTCCTACCCGACTTCCGCACCTTCCCTAGACATTGCTTCTACACAGCCATTTGGGAGTTTCACTTATCCAAACAATTTTCAATCTTTTACGGAAACCCCTTCACAACCCATGTCTAGTTTGGAACAGTCGTTGGAAGCTTATATTGAAGCGACTAACAAAAAGATGAGGAATTTGGATGCGTCCATTGCCGCCCTTATGCAACCTAGTGAACCGGTAGCTAGTTTCCAACTAGCTCCAAATCTTCCAATGTATGATGAGGCGGTTGGACAGAGTGAGAATTTGAGAGGAGAGAGTGAGCTGTGCACCCTTTCAAATCAAACCTACCCATTACCAATTGAATTCCACAACTCCAGTTTTCAAACAAGTGTTCCAAATGATTCACCAGTTGAAAATAAAACATTTAATCAGTTGTGCGACTTTGTAGTGCTTGATTTTCCAGATTGTGAAGGGTCCCTTTCGAGTGAAACCATCACCAATCCTTTCGACCTCTACACCTCCAATCTAGAACCTGAATTGATAAATATCCATGTTTTTGATGAGGTGTCTGAAAAAATTGATTTTCACTTGATTAAGGATATTGACGCCGGGAATATTTTGGATGATGAACTCGTAGATTTGACTGAAATTTTCTCTCCAATTCATCATCCCGAGTCATTAAATGTTTCTCCCGAACTTCATATGCGTCTTGATTTTGATGATAATTGCATGGATAAGATAACTTTTGAGGAGAATTATGAGGATAGTATTGATGGGAGTATTGAGGATGAACCGGTTTTGTTCGATGTATCGGATTTTCCAATTCATCCTCCTAAATCTTTAATTGTTATACTTCCTAAATCACCCTCTCTCCTTTCCATCGTTCCGACCACGCAAAAGATAATGCTGGAGGACTGTGAGCTTGAAAAATTTCTGTTCGATCACAGCAGTTTTGACGCCACTAGTGCGTTCCTCCTTGAATCTGACAGGAATACGTTTATTTGCTAATATGATGGTCGGTCATAGTTCAGTAAAGATCTTCTCACAATTGATATCAATTACGAGTGTTTCACTTTTTCGGACGGTTTTGAAGACTCACCGCTCGAGTTTGAGTCCTTTGAATTTTCAGATGAGTTAGTTGAACCATCAGACTCGGTTGCTTACAGTCATTTCGAACCATTGATGGAATCCTTCGAGTTCGAGACCGATTACTTAGGTGAGAATAAGACTATCCTTAAATCACTCCCCTTTGTCCTTTCCATCGTTACGACCGAGCAAGAATTCGTCACGCTTCCACTTTCAATGGATAGTTTACCAAGTTCAACGTACCCATGTTTTCTTGCGAATCTTGAGGGATTTGACCCCATTTCTCGACGGGTTGATAGATTAGCATAATCGCTTTTAACACATCGATCATAACAAATTGTGCTAATTTACTCACTCAATTTACACCCTCAAATTCGTGCTACACTTCTTTCTTTTTTCCGCCATTCTCCTCCTCCATCGAGACTGTATATCGCTTCTATCTCCACACGGTCTCGTGTGCTTCTCATTTCTTTTCTTTACACTCCATTCTTTCACCAACCCTACCATTACAACGATAGATTTTTTGAATGGTTGGTGCTAACCTTTGGTCTTTGTAAGGCCTTGTATAGTTTGATTTTCTCCTCCCTAACTCTGAACTTTAACGCTTAAAATAGTGGAAACACTATTTCACTTAAGTTTGGGGGGAACCTTGTTATATATATATTTTTTGTTTTTTCTTTAAAAAATAAAAAATAAATTTTTTTTATAAATAAATAAACAGGGGAGAGCCGACATTTTGACCCTCTTGGTGTAGCATGACAGTGAGGACACTGTCAAGTTTAAGTTTGGGGGTATGCTCGGTAAGCTTTCTTCCTTCGCATTCATGTGTATATTTTTGCATTTGCATACTTATTTTAAAACCCATAAAAATTGAAAATTTTAAAAAATTATAAAACTTAAAGTATTCAATTTTGGCCATAATTGACTTGAGTTTGACAAAAAGGTTAACTAGCTAGGAACAACTAGATCTTAGACTTAGTAAATTAAAAACCCTAAAAATAAATTTTCTTAAAGTTTAACGGTAGAAAGTATATGTCTTTGTAGTTTATTTAGAAATAGGCAAATTTCGAGTTGACTTCTTGGGCTAAGTTAAAACAAGGGAAAAGTATTGATATTTTTATTAAAGTATAAGTTTGAAAAATAATTCCTAAGCTTAAGTCTAAATTCTGAAAATATATACCCTACAAATTGCACAAACACGCACCTTGAAACTTGGAATAGTAGAAGAGACCTTGAAATGCTCTTGTCTAAAGTCCTTAGTATGACGGAAAATAAAAAAAAAATATATACAAGTGTGAATAAAGAGATAGTAAAAAAATGAACACTGGTTTTTGTGATTACTTAAGGCTGCATTAATAGAAAAAAATATTTAGCGAGGGTTTATCACCTAGTGCCTTAGACCAACTGGTCTGCTAAAAGCCTTAGGTGTTACAAGACTAGGAATTATGCCTTAATGTGCAAACACATTTTGTAATCGGTCGTTGGTACCTCAAGAAGTATTAACGATCGTATGAAGAATGTGTGAGCAATTTCATCTAAAAATTCACCAATTAAGAAGTGCTTTGGACGACGGACAAGAGTATGATAGCTTAATTTGAATTTCCAAGTGTAGGGATGATATATACACACACGTAGGGGTATGTGATTGGGGTTTAGATAAGAGATAGGAATGAAGAATATGACTTATATCTTTAATAGAGATGATAAAAATTCCTAAGTTAAGATGGAACCCTAGAAGGAAAACTTGAAAGATGCCAAAAGCTAAGTAAATTCACAAGAATATATATAATCTTAAGTTAAGTGATAAGGAAGCGTGAAGAATATGGGTGAATAATTTATGAGTCGAAGATAATAGAATTCTTGTTAGAAAACCTAATTGGAAAAGTGAGGCTAGGACTTTTTCGAGGTTTAACGGCTTGTTGTACGAGCTCAGTGCAATCACGTTTCCCTGCGAAAGTGAGGCTAGGACTTTTTCGAGAATAAAACTAGGTTTGCTCGAGGACGAGCAAAAGATAAGTTTGGGGGTATTTGTTTATACCATAATTTTGCATTCTTATAGACCCCATTCTTATGATTTTTACAAATAAACAGGTGCTCGGAATAAAAACGGTGAAATTGATGAAAAAGATGATACAAAATGAGACTACGAATGATAAATGTTGAAATCTTGATCGTGCCTGCATTTTGAAGGACAATGAAGAACAATGAACCAAAGTTCACAAGCATAAAGGCAGCGACACGAAGAAACGGTAAAAGTCCACTACATTATTCACTGGAGAGATCTGGAAGATAACCAGAAGACATTCTGAAGAACAAACTGAAGAAAATAGAATGACAAATGCAACAGAAGAACCCCAGAAAAAATGAGCCAACAAGCCCTCAACTTGGCCGCGGATCCAAATGCCCGTGTCGGTGCAAAAATTTTTATGGAGCTGGCGGTGCGTTGCCTAGTTCTTTTCTTAGGGGGTAAACTTATAATTGCAGATGTGTGTGTCAATTGTAACCATAGGGTTTCTATGTTCTATAAATAGAAACCCTTAAACCTTTTTTAGGGTATGCCTCTTCTTGTGCCTCATTTTATATCTAAAATTCAGATCTGTAAATTTCTGCAATGAATGAAGAGTGCATCAAATTAGAGTAAGTTTTCAATTCTTGCCCTAGTTAATTTTATTTCACTGCCCTAGTATAATTTTTTATCTGCCCTAGTTAGATCTTTTATTATCTACCCTAGATAAATAGTTTAGAAATGTTTTTCAATTCCCTAATGAGGAGAGTAGTCTCCTCGCTTGTTAGGGTTAGCTTTGGGGAAGGCTTGAGAGATGAAGATCTCTCACCCCTTTCTTTCCCATCACACATTTTTATAGGACTCCATGCATACATACACATACCGCTCCCTGCGGCACCTTATCCCACGAGGTAGTGGTGATACCGTAGTATAAAGGCCCGGTTGAGCATGTTTTCCATGGAGGTTAGGGTAAGGATTAAGAAAGGAAGGACAAGAACCTAGAGGAAGAAACACCGTTTCTTCCCGATGGTACTAATCCACTTTATTAATAATTACCATAACACCTTATATATCTTAATTTGGGTATTGAAAGCGGTGGGAAATCTTTGCATCTCCAAACTTAACCTAAACCTAACCCTTGCAAGATTTAGATCTAGATCAACTTAGTTTTTAGATTTAATCAATTCAACACCAATCAGAATTAACTCGTAAGAACAATTAGAGAATACACAAAATCCCTGTGGATCGACCCGTACTCACCGGTTAGCTACCAAGCGACGCCGTTCTTGATTGCGGTTAAAAATTATTCTTTGAAATTAAAATCACTGTTCCAACCGGGAATATGTTTGAATTGCTGAACAAGGTGCGCAGGAACTCTCCTACCTCCGTACTGAAAAGATCTCCTCCACCAGTGGAGAATGTTACAGAAATAAAGCCGGATCAGCCCCCTCAATGGCTGTCCTCCAAAGTTTACAAAGTCTGGCGATGGGTCCAGGAGTCGGTGATTGATCAAGTATATCCCCGCCGACAGAAGAAGCTGAAGGTCCAGCAGGAAGAGAACCGTCTTGGCAAGCCACAAAGGACGAAAACCACCTGGGTGCCTACTGCAACGGCCCCCTCAACGTTAACTGCTCAAAAGAGAAGGAGGCCAGAGAAAGCCCCTGTGACTACGGCGGATCGCAAAGACGCTAAGCCCAAACGCCCTAAGTATGGGGGCATAACGGTCCATACTGTTTACATTGCTTCCGGAAAAGAGGAAAGCCGCGCTTCGACGGGTCACCGACCGCTTACCCGATCCGTGACAAAAGACCAGGAGGAGCAACAGAAGCTTCAAGAAATGCTGACGCAAATGGCCGCACTCACCGGGCCAAAAGAAAGCCCGGAGGCGTCGTCAGAATAGCGTCATGAACAAGAAACCGATGTTGACTTTCTCCGCAGAGTCCTCGAAAAGAAGGACAAAGAGGCAGCGGAACAAGCTGCCAACATAAAGCGAATGGCGCTTCTCTTCCAAGACATGGTCGGGATGATGTTACAACCAGAACCTCCAGCTGAAGACCCTCCTATCATCATTGAAGACGACAGAGGGGAGACATCAAACCCTCCTCCGGCTCTGTCAGCAGCCAAGGAGAAAACCATCCCAAAAGCCACGCTCGATTATTATATAGCTCAACAAATACAAGCTCACCGAGTGAACGAAACGGCTGGCCAAGTTGTCAAGACTGGACGACCCTATCCGGGCTGGTATGACCAAATAAGTTACCCGCCGGGATATACGATCCCTAAGTTCCATGTATATAAAGGGACGGGGGATCCACATCAGCATGTCGCTCAATTCAGAGCCTTATGCGGCAACACTGGAGGCGACGGCAAACTGTTGCTTCACCAATTCGTCGGCAGCTTAGCGGAAACGGCCTAACGACTCTGTCAAAACATTTGCGGAGATGGAGCTGCTGTTTACACAAAGATTTGCATGCACTAGCGAGCGCACCCCGATCATCGCATTGATCAACGCCAGGGTAAGGACAGGCGAAACGTGGGTTCAATATGCAATACGATGGCGAAATTTGTGGTCGAAGTGCGAACAACGCATCGAAGAAGTGCCTGCGGTAGGCATGCTTGTGGGTACCCTCGACCCTCAAGCGACCATCTCGCAATTCAAGATGTTCTTCAAGCCAACTACTTTTCAGGCCTTGATCGACAAGTTGGCCCAAATGGATCAAATGGGTCATAAACCATCTCCACCAAAGACGGATCCTCGGAATGAAAAGGGGAAAGGAAAAGTGACTTTCGTCGCCAAGACTCAACAACAGCCAAGCAACTTAAAGCCGGTTGTTCGCCAAAACAATATGCGTCCACACCCATCCCTCGAGGAGAGACTAGGACGTCCTTACTCGTTTCCTCAAGATAAAACGAGGAGACTTTTCGAGCTGGCAATGCGCAACAGACTCATCAATCTACCAGATCCAAAACGTCCCTTGCAGCCAAACAACATCAACGATCCCAATTACTGTCCCTACCACCGAATATTGGGCCATCCGATCGAAGACTGCTACATCTTGAGAAACTGGATTGAGGACCAATACCAACAAGGCAAATTCGCATTATCGGAAAACTGGATGGTGAACCCGCCGCAACCTCATGCCCCTAAAAAGGTGGACACGCCGGGGGCATCATGCTCTTTTATAGAAGAAACTCCGTGGGAGGTCGCTCTTTCAGCCAAAACTAAAAGAATGCTGAAGGATCTCCAAACGTGCCCGGCAATCAGGTGGAAAAATCCACTGGAACCCGAGGTCGTCGAGGGAATGCTGAAAACGCGCCCAACTCCAAAAATTGGTGGTGATAGCCAAAGCATTCACACCCAACTGTCGAAATCTTCGAAAAACAAGAAGCCCGTGAAGCCTGGTGACAAGCGCACAGACCTGCAAAAGCAGATTGACGTGCTGGAAGAGTATAATCAGAAGGCGCGGACTCCAGTCACACTCCAAGAGTTTCTCAGCCACGTCCTTGAGAACGAAGATGATGGAGAAGACTCGTCGAGTGAATCTGAAGATTACGTAGCAAGCTGCCATGTGATCTCTCACTCGTCAATAGACAATGAGGAAGCTCCTTGCACCGAGAAACTGGGGGCAGGATCGAAGCCAAAACCCTTGGAGCTATCTGATGAGACGATCGACTTGCTACTAAACAAAGCCCGTCAGAAAAGAAAAACCAATCGAGAGCGTGAACTGGCTATATTCGAAAAAGCCAAACGTCGACGACTGGAAGAAAAGGTCGAGACGCCCCAACTGGAGCAAAGCATCCGTATCGCCAGCAAAAGCAAGCTTAAAGTAAGGAAACGATTCGCTAGGGCCCTGGCAATAGGAATAAAGTTTCCCTCCCTCAAAGGAAATTCCCCTGGCAATATACGTCTTGAGGAAGCGGACATACATCCTAACTTCTGTTTATACCATCAGAAGATTGCACACCCTACCAAGGAGTGCATAGACTTGAAAAACTAGTGGCAGGGATATGTTGCCCATCGACGACACGTTCAACGAGTGAAGCGCAAGGCTCGTCGGGAACAGAAAACCACGACAGATGAGCGCGAAGGAGCTGCTGGCAACTGTCACATAGCCGACACCAAGGGATCGCAAGTTATCACCTTTAGAAGCGACTCTGACGAAAAAATCGCCCTCAGCCCTCTCTTCAAGGAATCCACCTCCGACACAAAACATGCGAAGATTTGCGGCAAAATCTAGCTACGTAATCGTGCGTCGACTTATGACCGAAACGTCGTTAAACTACTGCCAACTCGCGGCATTCTCAGGCTGACGTGGTATAAAAAAACAAAAAAAACGATATGTCCATAAGCAAAAGGGCACGGATGAAAACCCGAAAGCGCTCCGTGTGTAAAAACAGCAGGGCTACTGGCGAGTTTTGTGAAAACCCGGAAGGGCGCAATCTCGTTAAAAGAAACTTGCAAGGTCCTCTCGACTTTGTAAGGAGAAACCACCTGCGTGAGATCCTTACGACTCACAAGGGAGCAACACACTTAGGGATCCCCACGATCCCTAGAGAGAAATTACACTTGCAAGATCCTCACAACTCATAAGGAGAACCCTCTTATGGGACCCTCACGGCTCATAAGATTTGAAAGTCTTAAGCTACAAGGATCTAAACCTGTTCTTAAGCAGCACCCACAACCTCCAGCATTGCCCTACAAGCGGCTCAGCGTCGACCCTTGTATATAATCCACGGGCACAAATAAACATTTCCCTAGCAAAGTCCCATCCGTGACTATGGATATATCTACACGGTGAACAATCCTTGTAAGTCCTCTCGACATATAAGGAGAAAATACTCTTGTAAGATCCTTACGACTTATAATGGAACATGCACTTAGGGATCCCCACGATCCTTAAGGAGAAATTACACTTGCGAGATCCCCACGACTCGCAGGGAGAAATACCTTTATGAGCCCCTTACGACTCATGAAGTCAAAGCCTTAGTCGACAAGATCATAACCCTGTTCGCTAAGCTACCTTTGTTCGACATCGACAGAGGCAAATGATGATTCGCTTCTGGCAATATCCCAGTTGTAGCGGTGCTGATGCCAAAATCAGTGTCTAATTCCACGCTTGCAGCAAAAAGCCAGCGATCCACAAATGCATATGAAATAGCCGAAATGATGGGGCAACTTGCAACAAAATCTGCAAGTAAAGATGTATGCATGCAAAACAGCCGAAATGATTGGGCAACTCGCAATAAAAAGCAGCGAGTAAAAATAAAATAAATAGCCGAAATGATTGGGCACCGCGAAAATAGCCGAAATGATTGGGCAATCGCGACCTTCGCGATATAAAAGCTGAAATGATAGAGCACCGCGGAAAGAAATAAAAAAATGAATGAAATTTTTGCCCTACAGGTGATATCACATCCATCCCTGTATACAATCCAGAGTTAGTTATATGTATGCCCTAGAGGCCATTACTGTACATTGGATGTATATTGTAGTGGGTGCTGGGACATATATAGGTAGGACTTTCTTGCTCGACATGATAGTACGCTATCTGGTTGCTCTTTATCTTAACGTGTATACTTTCTGTCTCTCTGTTACATGTTGATAAAGCCCTTAGGATGTGTACTCGACTTCCAGGACTGTGATGCAGATCATACTAGTGGGGCCTGGATAGTCCATGAGTACATCCTTCAATGTTCCTAGTCGAGGGAATATCGAGATGGGGCATCGATATTCCAGAGTAGACTAGCGTATATCTTATTGACCCATGCGATGGGCGATCGATGATCCCATATCCATTGGTGTTTGACATCGGAGATGGTATGTGGGTGCTCAGTGGAGACTGGGTACACTGAACGGACTCGCCGAGAACTCCCAGATGGTATTATACCTCACGTCAGATGGCAGTTCTCTGGTGACACTGGTACAGCTTAGTCTGTTGACCCGAGATCGTCATAGAGTCTTGTGTGTCTCCCACTGTGCTTTGATTTCAACCCTACCATGGCTCTACTGAGTCATGCAAACAGGTGGTTTTTGGGTACAGTCCCGATTCACATGGAGGCAATGAGTGATAGGAGGGGATTCGTCTCTCCCGGTATTGGGGGTTGATGTTGCGCTATGCTCGACTGGCCATAACAGGAAATCCCTGGCTAGGGTTGCAGTGACCTACTGGTAAGTGTTATCAGTAGTTTCACACATGTCATGGACTTCACGTCGGCATGACTTATCGAGCTACTGGGGTCTGACGTTTACCACCCCTAGGCGAGATATGCGACATATCAGACGAACAGACCGGACTGTACGGTAAGTGTTACTGGTTGGATTCACAGGAGTGTGAGCGGGCTTGCTCATCGATCTTCTGATCGCTCAAAACCCGGGTGGCCGTTACGTTTAGCAGACCGCTTGCGGCTTGTGGGTGTTTGATATGATCATCATCTGCTGCCGGCGTATTGACGAGTCTTTAGAGTCCTACACAGAGGTTTCCTGGCTCAAGCGAAACGAAATAGGAGCGCATATGAGATATGTGCGGGACCGAGAATAATGCGTGTATGTGATACCGTATTCTATTCTCACGATGAATGTATCGATTGGTTATATGCGATATAACCTAGTTATCGAATCAAGGATTGATTCGATAAGCCGATACATTGGATACTAGCCGGTTATATGCGACATGACCGGATCGTTAAATCAAGTGTTGATTTAATGATTTAATGTAGAATTATATATTTGATATATTACTTTGCATCAACTAGTATTGGTTCACTTTAAATGGATTTTCTCACTTGAATTGTGCAAGTTGTATATGTGATATACATTTGTGCACATGATTGTATCATGTTTGATGATACATGTTTACTTGGTTAAGTGTAAAGAATTAAACCATGGTTAAGTTTATGATTAGGGTTTTCTTTTTTCTTACTTATTTATTTGTTTATTTATTTTTGGAAAAGATGAGAAAAGAATGGTTGCTATTTTTGTTTTTAGTTGAAGTTTCATGAAGCATTGACTTAGTCATCATTCTTGTCTCATGCTTAACCCTAACCATCCAAGTTAACCATGGTCCATTCTCTACAATTAACCAAGGGTTAATATATGATAAGTATTGATTTATTTATCCAATAATTCAAGACTTATCATATCTTCTTCTTCTTCTTCATCTTCTTCTTCCATGAAGAAAGCTTGCTACTCCAATGGCAAGTGATGAAAACTAGTGAGAAATCCAAAACTAAAGTCTACCCACTTCCTATTTCTTCATCCTCTACCTCTTGCCAAGTAGTATAGGGTGTTTCCTTCACAAGTTTTCATGGCTTGGTGAAGGTGGAGCTTGATCTAGTGATGCCTCGACGTAGATCATCTTCGGCACGTCGTCGATGACCTAGCCCGTTTTTCCTCCGATGAAGCCGACGCTAGAGCCCAAGATACGATTTGGACAGCGAGGGGACTTCATCACGGAGCCTAGGAGGTGGTGGACCGGATCTACAAAGGTTGTAGCCCCTTCCCTTTAGCTATAATTCCGTTTACTAGCTTGCATTGCCTTGATTTCTAGTTAACGATCCGTATTAGGGTTTGTAGGCACAAGGAATTTTTGATTTGTGCATGTTTGATCACTTGTGAGACTCCATTAGAGTGCCTAGGAACCCTACAGTGGTATCAGAGCCTAGCTAGAGCCTTAGGCGATGCGTAGACGAAGTTAGAAGTCCGATCGACCCGAAACCCCGATTTTAACATGCTCTCTGGACATTTTTGAAATTCGTGGATTTTTGTGAATTAAAAATATGCAGAAAAATCAGCAGGAAGATCTAAGACTTACTGTGAAATTCGAGCTCCTGTATCCATCAAAGAGCCGCGTTTCCGCCGCATAAGCAAGGCTTATGCGGCGGTTCCGCGGCCATAATGTATCCTTGTTTAATGAAATGTGCACAGTAATTCCTAGTATGCAGTGCTGGTTTTCCTGGGAATATTTTAATATTTATTCCAGAGTTTTATTTTCTGGGTTGTATTGGGAACTCTGTGTATCGATCGGATTGTCTAATTTTGTCAGTGTGTTTTTCCGGGTATTTTAGAATATGTTAAAAAGTTCGACCGGATATAAATACCCAATTTTTCTCCTGTCGGGAAATTTCCAAGTGTTGGATTTTTCCGTAGTTTAACGACGTTCTAAGTAGTGCAAGTAACGCGATGGACCCTCTAGAAGACAACAAACCTTAACTCGATTATGTGACCGTCTTGAACTGCCCTTTGAACCTTCGGGTTTGGGGCAGTACGGCGTGCCACATGTGAGGCGTTGGCTTGACCCTTCTACGGCTGGACCGTTGGTACTGAGGCATGAACTGAATGTTGTTAGACTTATTTCATGTGTTGATTTGTATCGGGAAAACTTGGGTGTTCGATTGTTCGATCGAAAAGTTTAGCATTTTCTATTTATCCGGAATGTGATACAATAATTGGAATTCATAAATTGTTATGAGATAACGGAATGAATATTATAAACGTAGCAGTTTAGCCTCACTTGATCGGTTGCCACGGAGTTTTGATGTGATCAAAAGTCCGTCGCAATCACGTAGCGTACGCGGATACTTGCCGGGTAAACTTAATAGACAGCCTCACCCCATAGCCCCGACCAAGTGACTGTAGGAGAACCTCATCGCCGAAAGCATCCGTCTGGGTGCTCACGGCAGCGATGTTCCGCCTTGGTGCACTTCGTCGACGGTATCAGGGGTGCGGCCGCCTACTAAAGTTTGCGACGAGCATTCGATCAGTTTTTCGGGAATCTTGTTGAATTGCCCGACTTGATATTGAAAAGTGTTTTCGATAATGAGACTAAAATGCGGGGTTTATAATTGTTAAGCATGCGATGTCTAAAGAATTCATTTGGTCAGGCATGCGATGTCTGAGGTGGTTGCGGATTCCAACTGTTGTAGTTTTACACTTTCTTTTCTGTGACCGTAAGTGTAATATGTGACATTGCCGGTTTCGTTGCTATATGTCAACGACAATTGGGATGTGCATATTTACTTACGTTGATGGCATGTGATGTTATGCGTTGCTGGATATGTTATATTGGATCGTCGTGTTTGAATAGCCGGGGTTTTTTTTATGTGAGATGAGTGTTTTTCATTTTCATTCATGTAAAAACTTGTATGTAATATTATTTTATTGGGGCACTTCCAGGTTACGGAAGATGTCACCGTTGATGTATATTATTTACTTTTCTGCACTAGGATAGACCCAAGGAGGGGAGCACAAGTAACCGGGTTCTCGGGTCCAGTGGGAGACCATCTCGAGGAGTCGAGTCCGGGTCTCCTAACCCTAGAATTGGTAGGGTTGCTTGCCGCTCTCGTAGGGGTCTAGGGGTGTGGGATAGGCTATTCATCACGACCGTGGAATCCGTGTTTTATACTGGCTCGTATTGAAAACACGGACGTTCTAGTATATCCAATATTTCATATGTTTCTTCTGCTGTGATTTATCTGTGATGTGATCATGTGATGTTCTGTGACAGATATTATATATAGTATATATGATATATTATATAAACGTTACTTATGTTTTACACCCGCGCTAGCCCTGCCCCGCTCTGCCGTTAGTTACCTAACCTAACGGTGCAGACGGGACATCGAGGCGAATGTGGATGGCATAAGCGTACGTTATATTTATCTGTGATGTTTAGGTGGACTTAAATGATGGGATATTCATTAATGAGATTAATGAAAGAAAATAAACCCAATTGATGTTGTGGAATCGAATTTCAAAATAAAAACAGGTAGCTACAGTTCTTGCTTTGCGTCGCGGTGTTCATTATAGAACATCCTGCACCTTATTCGATGAGGAAAGGACCGAGATCCCTTCACCGGGAGTGATTCCTTTAGCAATAACTGGCAGATGCTACAACCCTCGGTTTTTCTTTGATCGCTTCTATAGTTTTCGCTTTGCACAGTGATATATATGATATATCCCGCACCTCATTCGACGAGGAAAGGGCCGACGATCCCTTCGCCGGGAGTGACCCCTTTAGCAAAACTAGAAAAGCCTCGAAAACATTCCATTTAAAAACCATTTGATTCCGCAACGAGATCAAGTTCAAAGCGTTAAAGGTTTTCACAAAAACCATTCGCTACCCTCCGTCATTTTAGGAAGTAGAGTACTTAGTATTCGTGCTGTGTTTGTTGACCATAGTCAAGGCACAGTGTACGGTAGCTAAGTGATGTCTTCCTACACCGCATATGATGCGATTAGTTAGGACAGTCGCGTGACTTTGTTGACCTTAGTTAAGGGTCATGTGGGTGGGTCTAATTAATCATGAAATGACGGGTAGAACTTGACTAGTACTTATGATTTGTTGACCATAGTTAAGGTCATAGGTGCTAGGGGTAAAAACCTTTATCGGGAGTTTCAAGTGTTGAAATTTGCAATGAGATTGCATACCTTCTATATGATAGTTGGGTCCCGATACTCACTGCGAGTAATTGTTACTCCTGGAAGAGTTTTGCACTTTGCAATTAGCCGATCAAGTAGGTGTCTAGAAAGTTGTCAACGGGGTTACGCCTCTGGGAAAACGAGGTTTACTGTAATTAGGTCCGTGCGAAAGCACGGGAAACCTCCCTCAAAGTACCGACACTGGCCTGGCTGAAAGATTGGAGAACTTGCAGAGTGTAATTAATCCCGGCTAGTCTTTCCTTTTAAGGTTTGAAGGAAGATTTGATAAAAACAGTGGGAGCCATCCTGATTAGATAAAATATATAACTAATCTGATCTTACAAGAGCGCACGCAGAGTGTTTTCTTCTCTCTCTCTCGTGGTAGCGACCATATCACGCCTTAATCAAAATAATAAAATGGATGCATTGACCGAACCCGCTTGTTATTCTGAGCTGGGGAACGTTGGTCCCGCTCCAACTTATAATTGTTATAGGACAGAGCAGGAAATAGGGGAATACCAGATTTCCTATGCCGCCCAAACGAAGAAAGTGCATATGATGCATCTCCTTCGGGTATGTTAATTACAAAGAACTGTTTCTCAGTATCCTCTGAATCCTGGGTATATGATACCGGATCAGGATCCCAGATGTGTAAGCTGTTACATAGGGCTACAAAAAGGTAGAAAAACTGAGAACGGGTGATAAGTTTCATGAGACAGAAACCGGGGCAAGTGTTGCTGCCATGTCTGTTGGTCACTGTCACCCTGTATTACTAGTACATTGATTCTGAACAAATGTTATTAGATACCGAACCTGATATACAAAATCATATCAGTCTCTTTATTAGTAAAGAAGGATATAATTTTGTATTGTTGGATAATGTTTTGAACATTTCCTATATCAAAAGTTGATCGGTTCAGGCACGTTATCTATAAGCATTGACGTTCCAAATCAAACTACAGTTCCTAGTATACAAAACACACACAAGAGGAAAAGTTCAGAAATGAACGAATCATTCTTGAGGCATTGTAGACTAGGTCATATCAATACGACCCGACTGGCTGAAGTTACATTTTATATGCATATTTAAATCAGTTTGAATTTACATCTTGTGAAACTTGCCAGTCATGTCACAAAGATAAGATGACCATAGCTCTGTTTATTGGAAACAGAGGAAGAGTTGGTAAACTCTTGGGACTGATACATGATGATGTATGTAAGGTCTCCTGTCTACACATGCCAGGACTGGTTCTTTATACTTCATTGTATTCTCTGATAATCTCTCAAGATTCAGTCATATGTTCCTGTTGAAACATAAGTCTAAAGCTTTTGAGGTATTCACAGAATATAAGTTAGAAGTGGAGAACCAAAATACGGGTATAAGTATTATGTCCTATGATAAGATCAGGGAGGAGAATACTTGTGCATGGCATTCCTGGACTATTCTAAAAGAAAATGAGATTCTCTCTCAGCATTACTCCTCCGTATAAACCATAGCACGATGGTATATCGGGGCGGAGCAATCACACCCTATATGATAAGGTGTGCTTTATGATGAGTACTACTGAGTTACCTATTTCCTTTTGGGGTTATGCGCTTGAGAAGCTGCGTATCTATTGAATTAGGTTCGAATCAAATCAGGTGCCTACCACTCCATATGAGATATGGTATGGGAAGAACCCATCTCTTAAGCGAGTTAAGATTTGGGGTTGTCCGGCCTATATTTAAAGCAAAATCTGGACAAGATCGAGGCAGGATCAGTTCTGTAGAACTGGAAAGGTTCTAGCTATACAAAACTGCAGTTGATGATTTGACAGAACCATATGATTCTATAGTTCCCGACGAACCTCAGCCTCTCCACCGATCTAGTAGGGTTCCTCATCCGCCTGAGAGATACCTCGGTCTCTCGATGACAGTGGGAGCGAGGATTGCATCATGAGATGATGACCCAACCAGTTTCGAGCAGGCCATCGAGAGTAGGGACTCTGTAAGAATGGCTGGATGCTTAGCGATCTGAGATGGAATCCATATACACCAGTAAAGTATGGACTTTAGCTGCTATATCTGAAGGGTTAAATCCCCATCAGGAGCAAGTATATCGTGAGAAGATTACTTGGTGTAGATGGAAAAGTTGAGACTTTCAAAGCCAGGCTTATTAAAGGTTTTAGTCATCAACCAGGCATGGATAATGATGAAACCTTATTCCAAGTGACTATGCTTAAGTCCATCCGGATCCTACTTAACATTGCTACATACCATGACTACGATATCTGGTGGTTGGGTGCCCTGACTGCTTTTCTAAATACCGATTTAGAAGAGAACTTTTATAAGAACACAGCCAGAGGTCTTCGTAAACAGTGGGAGCAGCGGAAACGTGTGCAAGTTGCTTTACATAATGAAGCAGGCATCACGGAGTTGGAACGTCTGTTTTGATGTGATAGTCAAAGTGTTTGACTTCATCAAAAGGTAGACGAACCTTGTATATACAAAAGGGTAGTAGAGAGTAAGGTGGTCATCTTCGTATTGTACGTAGACAACATACTCTTGATAGAAAAAGAGTTTCCTATACTACGATCGGTCAATCTCCTATTATCATAAGGATTCTCCAAATAGGATAAAGATGATACCTCCTAAATCCTGAGATTTAGACCTATGAGATAGATCTAAAAGGATATTGGGGTTCTCACTAGGTATAGTGAGATTGTATCAATCGATCCTGGGGAGAATCACTGGAAGTGTTCCAGGGTGATAAAGACGACTGAATGTCAGTCACAGGCATTGTCTTTACCCTTAGTAAAGGGACGGTATGTTGGAAGAGATCCAAGCTAGATACCGTCGCAAACTAGACGATAAAGGCTTGTAACATCGCTATTAAAGATACTACCAAAGAGGCAGTTTGGGTGTATATTGGTTCATAAGATGAACTAGGTTCCTGCCATTGTATGACAATGGAAGTGTGGTTTTAGCCCTGGAACCCTGGTCCCATCAGTGACCCAGACATATTCTGAGGAAGCATCACCTGATCATGGAGATAGTTGATCTCCAGGATGATCGAGGTTAGGAGAGTAGACTCAGAGGACAACACGGCGGATCCACTCACGAAGGCCTTTTCCCAAAGAGAGACTTTTAGGGGATGGTTGAGTATGTGATACTGGAACCACTGCTACAGATGGCACTAGTGCAAGTGGGAGATTGTTAGTTATATGTATGCCCTAGAGGCCATTACTGTACATTGGATGTATATTGTAGTGGATGCTGGGACATATATAGGTAGGACTTTCTTGCTCGACATGATAGTACGCTATCTGGTTGCTCTTTATCTTAACGTGTATACTTTCTGTCTCTCTGTTACATATTGATAAAGCCCTTAGGATGTGTACTCGACTTCCAGGACTGTGATGCAGATCATACTAGTGGGGCCTGGATAGTCCATGAGTACATCCTTCAATGTTCCTAGTCGAGGGAATATCGAGACGGGGCATCGATATTCCAGAGTAGACTAGCGTATATCTTCTCGACCCATGCGATGGGCGATGGATGATCCCATATCCATTGGTGTTTGACATCGAAGATGGTATGTGGGTGCTCAGTGGAGACTGGGTACACTGAACGGACTCGCCGAGAACTTCCAGATGGTATTATACCTCACGTCAGATGGCAGTTCTCTGGTGACACTGGTACAGCTTAGTCTGTTGACCCGAGATCGTCATAGAGTCTTGTGTGTCTCCCACTGTGCTTTGATTTCCACCCTACCACGGCTCTACTGAGTCGTGCAAACAGGTGGTTTTTGGGTACAGTCCCGATTCACATGGAGGCAATGAGCGATAGGAGGGGATTCGTCTCTCCCGGTATTGGGGGTTGATGTTGCGCTATGCTCGACTGGCCATAACAGGAAATCCCTGGCCAGGGTTGCAGTGACCTACTGGTAAGTGTTATCAGTAGTTTCACACATGTCATGGACTTCACGTCGGCATGACTTATCGAGCTACTGGGGTCTGACGTTTACCACCCCTAGACGAGATATGCGACATATCAGACGAACAGACCGGACTGTACGGTAAGTGTTACTGGTTGGATTCACAGGAGTGTGAGCGGGCTTGCTCGTCGATCTTCTGATCGCTCAATACCCGGGTGGCCGTTACGTTTAGCAGACCGCTTGCGGCTTGTGGGTGTTTGATATGATCATCATCTGCTGCCGGCGTATTGACGAGTCTTTAGAGTCCTACACAGAGGTTTCCTGGCTCAAGCGAAACGAAATAGGAGCGCATATGAGATATGTGCGGGACCGAGAATAATGCGTGTATGTGATACCGTATTCTATTCTCGCGATGAATGTATCGATTGGTTATATGCGATATAACCTAGTTATCGAATCAAGGATTGATTCGATAAGCCGATACATTGGATACTAGCCGGTTATATGCGACATGACCGGATCGTTAAATCAAGTGTTGATTTAATGATTTAATGTAGAATTATATATTTGATATATTACTTTGCATCAACTAGTATTGGTTCACTTTAAATGGATTTTTTTCACTTGAATTGTGCAAGTTGTTTGTGCACATGATTGTATCATGTTTGATGATACATGTTTACTTGGTTAAGTGTAAAGAATTAAACCATGGTTAAGTTTATGATTAGGGTTTTCTTTTTTCTTACTTATTTATTTGTTTATTTATTTTTGGAAAAGATGAGAAAAGAATGGTTGCTATTTTTGTTTTTAGTTGAAGTTTCATGAAGCATTGACTTAGTCATCATTCTTGTCTCATGCTTAACCCTAACCATCCAAGTTAACCATGGTCCATTCTCTATAATTAACCAAGGGTTAATATATGATAAGTATTGATTTATTTATCCAATAATTCAAGACTTATCATATCTTCTTCTTCTTCTTCATCTTCTTCTTCCATGAAGAAAGCTTGCTACTCCAATGGCAAGTGATGAAAACTAGTGAGAAATCCAAAACTAAAGTCTACCCACTTCCTATTTCTTCATCCTCTACCTCTTGCCAAGTAGTATAGGGTGTTTCCTTCACAAGTTTTCATGGCTTGGTGAAGGTGGAGCTTGATCTAGTGATGCCTCGACGTAGATCATCTTCGGCACGTCGTCGATGACCTAGCCCGTTTTTCCTCCGATGAAGCCGACGCTAGAGCCCAAGATACGATTTGGACAGCGAGGGGACTTCATAACGGAGCCTAGGAGGTGGTGGACCGGATCTACAAAGGTTGTAGCCCCTTCCCTTTAGCTATAATTCCGTTTACTAGCTTGCATTGCCTTGATTTCTAGTCAACGATCCGTATTAGGGTTTGTAGGCACAAGGAATTTTTGATTTGTGCATGTTTGATCACTTGTGAGACTCCATTAGAGTGCCTAGGAACCCTACATCCAGGGGCGCAAACAAAGAAGGAACCACACCTTCCCTCCCCAGGCTCCCTCAGAAAACAAAGACAAATCTCGACGGTTCAGGGATAGCCTAGAGATCATCGACAGCATTCCTCCCCATTCTAACAGGATTCAGACGCTGCAATCAACCCTGGAGCTACGGCAAAACCCCTACTTCAGATCTCGATGGTTGCCAGACAACCTGGAGACCTCATCGATATTCGTCTCATTACAACAGACGCAACGTCATCCACATGACCCCATTCGGAAATACGTCATCCACTTGACCCCGTTCGGTAATATGTCATCCACATGACCCCGTTCGGAAATAAGTCATCTGCATGACCCCGTTCGGAAATATGTCATTGACCCCGTTCGGAAATACGTCATCAACATGACCCCGTTCGGAAATACGTCATCAACATGACCCCGTCTCGGAAATACGTCATCAATATGACCCCGTTCGGAAATACGTAATCCACATGAACCCGTTCGGAAATACGTCATCAACATGACCCCGTCTCGGAAATGCGTCAACAACATGACCCCGTCTTGGAAATACGTCATCAACATGACCCCGTCTCTGAAATACGTCATTAACATAACCCCGTCTCGAAAATACGTCATCCACATGACCCTGTCTCGGAAATACGTCATCCACATGACCCCGTTCGGAAATACGTCATCCACATGACCCTGTTCGGAAATACGTCATCCACATGACCCCTCCTCGGAAATACGTCATCTACATGACCCCTTCACGGAAATGCGTTATCCATATGACCCCGTCTCGGAAATACGTCATCAACATGACCCCGTCTCGGAAATACGTCATCCACATGACCCCATCACGGAAATACGTCATCAACATGACCCCGTCTCGGAAATACGTCATCTATATGATCCCGTCACGGAAATACGTCATCCCTATGACCCCGTTTCGGAAATACGTCATCTACATGTCAATCCCACTAAACACTTACGGGTCCTCTCGATTCGTAAGGAAGAAAACTCTCTTATAAGATCCTTACGATTTATAAGGGAAAAAGCACTTAGGAATCCTCATGATTCCTAGGGAGAAAATACACCCACGAGATCCTCTCGACCTCATAGGGAGAAAAGTCTTTATGAGACCCTCACGGCTCATAAAGTTGAAAAGTATTAGGTAGCAGATCTGAACCTGCTTCCTAAGCCATCAATACCCCTCGAAGAAGCCAAAACAAGATGCTCACCCTATCATCTGTCGGCTATGTTTGCTAAGGTGACATACTGATAACAAAAGAAAGAAGAAGGCAGAGAGATGACGCAAGACATTACAAAAGAAATGTATCTTTTATTCATGAATTCAATCGGGCACAAAATACATCATATGAAAGAATAAAAGAATGAATACATTGTATTCAAAATTACAAATGGTACGAAAAAAATTCTACTGAGAAGGAAGCGTTTTTAACAAGTCCGCCAGCTGCTCTCCCACTTCTTTTAGCGCCTTCACATGATCAGCCGCCGCGGCCAGCTCCGCTTCAATTCGAGCCCTTTGCTGCAAGCACGATGGAATCTTCTCATCGATTTCCCGTTGAGTAGATTCGCCACTCTGCATAATCTGCTCGATAGAATCGAGCTTCTGTCTTAATACGAGCCCGTCTGAGATACATTGCTGCAAGGCGTCAAAGACGGCTCTCAGTTATGCGGCGTTCGCTTCGACAAGGGCACATAATTGAGCAGACTCAGCGAAAGCCTCCTCGTGTTCCTTCCGCCTCAAGGTCGCTTCTTGTTCGAAATGACGGAGGAAGGGCACGCTCTGCTCATCCATGTGGCCCGCTGGGAGTTCAAAGCCCGAATCTCAGGGGCAGGACGCATAAGCTCAAGCTCGTGCAGGCAGGCCTCAATCTTTCGGCAGTGGTTAACCCAAGACTCAACAACGCCTTCATTATGGAAGTTCATAAGCATCGCCAGCATTAAATTAACCTCCGCAGCAAAGTCCGCAGCAAATGTGGGAGCCTCCACGTCAAGCTCTTCAATATACTCGCTTAACATGCGCAGACTATTTGCGGCACCCTTCGAGGATGGACGTCTGGAAAAAGGGTCCGGCCGGCATTATGGCGCGAGACTCGAACGGGGCTGGAGTCGATGTGACCGCTGCAAAACAAATCTCAATCAGATGACGGCTCAAGAAATAAAGAAAATACATGAAAAAATAGAGTCTACTATACCGGCTGCAACAGGAGGCAGAGCTGGGAGTACTGGTGGCGCAAAGATAGCCGCGTCCCCGCCTTCGATTTGTAAGGCTACAAGTAATACAAAGAGGGATTAGCAATAATGTGACTTCCCGTTAAAGAGAGGACATCGTTTAGAAAAGATACTCACCGACACCACCTAGCGGACTAATTTCTGACAGGAAGGAGAAGTGTGGATGCAGCACCTGATACAGGTCGTCAAAAAGGACTCCTGCAAACACGCAGTAATGCAATGTCAGTACATAAATTATACAGCCTATAATTAAGACTGATGGGTCACAAATCCGTACCTTCCAACATCTGAGACGGTGCGGGAGAAGGTAGAGGAGGAGTCACCGTCAAAACGGTAACTGATGGCGTTGCCTCGGGTAACGCAACCTCAGCGCTCGACACACCTGCATTAGAAACAAGATAAATACTGTCAGGAAAGATTGAAAATGATTGCAGAATAAAAAGAAAAGCAATGACTCAAAATCTACTTGATGAGTCGCCAGTCGGAACCGCGATGAGGGCGTCACTTGATACAGCGACGGCTTCTCCCTCCTCCATCGGGATGGTCTCACCTCCCGTCGCCTCATCCCCTGACTCTACGAGAGCCGTCGTAACACTTGCGACGCCAGGAAATGGCCAATAGCCGCAGACGGGAAGAGCAATGATTGGGGCGGTGCCCGACTCTTGAGAGGGAGCGGCCACCTCGGGCTCAGCAATTGTGGCTATCTCACCTATAGCCACCTCGGGCTCGGCAATGGTGGTCATCTCACCTACCGCCATCTCAGACTCAGCGATCGTGACTGTCTCACCCGCCGCTACTTCGAACTCGGCGATCGCAGCCATCTCGCCTATCGCCACCTCGGGTTCGGCAATCAAGGCTACCTCCTCTACCGCTACCCTAGGCTCAGCGGTCGCTGCCACATCTTCAGTAAGACTCGGCCCTGCAAGATAAGATATATGAGAACTGATAGTTAAAACTTTGACAACGGAACCCCATGTCACATTATCTTGAGTTGATCTTCCGTTTCCTTCCCGAGCCACATGTGCTGCCCGTCTGTAGGCAGTGGACAAGGCAGCTGGAGATTCCTCTGAGGGAGTAGGGGCAGGGGTAGTGGTGCTCGAACCCGCACCCGCGACTAAGGCAGCACTATGCTCCCTTATCGTGCGCATTCGGTGCTTCCTTTCTGCCCGGGCCATCAAAGCGGACCTTCTCGGCGTCTCCATCAATAAGACGTCGTCATCCGCGCCAAGGGTTACCTCTGGAGCCGTTATGGTGTCCGTCATCGGTTGCTTAAGTGAAGCTTCTTTCAACAATACTGGCGGAACTGAGATAGCCAGCCCAGCGAGCGTCTCCACACCGCCCTGTGAAGTCGGTGCCACGCTCGGAATAACATGAGTAGAGGTAGTTCCTGTAATAAAAAAGGTGTCAGATTACTCGTAAGAAACAGGAGCGGGAACATGGTGAACCGAAATGTACCGATGCCTAAGGATGCTCGAAGTCGTTTCTCTTCCTCAAAAGTCTTGAGAGAAGCTGCGAGAGCTTCTTCGGTAGAAATGCCTGTTAAAGAAGGAAGAGCGTCAGTCAAAACACGATAATAGAAATATGATGCAATTGCGAAAGATACAGCTAATGGTTACCTGATCGCGCAAGGATGGCCAACCCCGCTTCATGGCTTGCCAATTGCTCAGAAGCTGCAATGGCAGCCGCCAGATCAGTATCATCTGGCGGCATGAATAAGCCTTCATTTGTCCCATACTCGCTTAGGCCCTCGCCGTAAGGAGCATGAGGCTCCTGGCCAAGTACAACGTCGACAGAAAGGATTGAATTTTTCTTCTTCTTTTGTGAGCGAGCTCCGGTTGCTGCCAGCACTAGCTTACGCTTGGTAGGCACCTTAGGGCGATGAGTCCCGATATCCGAGCCCACGCCAGATTCGGGGGAAGCTACATTTACCATCTCCATGGGAGCACGGGGCACCGGTGGCTCAGGCCTGTCCTCAGGGAACGCGGCAGCCACTTCTTTTTCAGACGCGCTGGAAGGAGGCAACCCACACGTAGAGCTTAGCACACATGGAGGCTCAACTGCAGTGACCTTTCTTAGCGGAGGGGGGACAGTGGTCCGTCGCTTCAAAGGGACGTTGCGATCACCTGCAGGAGGTGCACTTTTGCTATCGAGCAGCAGCCGCCTTTCTTCCTTAATGACGGCGGCCATCGAATGCTGGTACCACACCGTGTACACATTAAGGACCCTCGGGACGCAACTCGGCTCACTGATAAAGAAGTGAGAGCCCATATTCAAGCGCATGAAGTGATGCAGTGCGTTCCGTATCCCCTCTTCAGTGGCAGTGGGTTCTAGCAAGAAAGCCTCCAACGGCACTCCTTGATTATAGCTCAATTGTTGGGCAAAACGATGCGGATTGTATCTCATGAAAAGCGCTGCATCATTTTACCTAAACACTAGGAAACCCGGTCTGATAGAATATAAATGGAGGATCTCCCGAGCTTTCAAAACTGAGGCTCCATCTTTAAAAATGTCCTGCAATGGCCGCACCGTTGTGGCGGACTCTTTTCCGATGGTTAAAACCTTGTCGGTGAAGGTCATCCCGTCTCCAACTGTGCGGGGATGAAGGAGCAAACCTCTAGCATCCCGCGGTGACAGATTTACAATTGATGCGCCGACTAATGGCATAATCCGGGGGAAGCTGCACCGGTCATAAAATGAAGGCCTTTTGTGAATACCAAAAACGCCTAGTGCATGTAGCTCGAGGCATGACATGAAGTAATGCATCGAGAAGTTCACATGCTGCACTCCGGGTTCAGTAGTATCCACCGCTTGACTAAGGCCGTAATACAAATGGGCTAAACCGGCAACCCCGACAGCCACTTTCACCCCAATAGTCATTCGGTGAGCCAGATAAAAGACAGACGGCCTCATACGGCGAAAGTGCATCGGGAGCGCGAACCAGCTCAACCATAGCCCAAGAAATCCTAAGAAGAATGTTTCCTCGTCAATCTCAGGGACTGCAATCTCCGCAAAAGGAACAACTAGAGAGTTGGGAAGGAAGAAACTCTTCTGGTCTACCTCCGTCGTTGGCAGGTTGTCTAAACCTAAGCCAAAAGGGTCGTCAAGCATGGCAAATTTGACAGCCTCCTTTGAGAGGACTTTTGGGTGAAGAAAGCGAGCGATGAAATCCTTGAAACTAACCCTGCGGCTCCCAGATTCGAGGAAAAGGCCCTCGTAGATATTCAACACTTTGATCAAACTAGGAAATTGGTGTTGAACGATATTCACCGAAGTAAGGCCCGTCATCACTGGCTTGGCACCGAAAATGTATTCGTCCGTGGGAAGCAGCTCCTCATAATGCTCCCCTATGACCGGTAGGCCAAAAACTTCCGCAAATTCCTCTAAGGAGATTGATACTTCTCGGTTCAGTGAAAGAAAGGTGTGGGTAGGGATATTCCACTGCTCCAAAAAGGCCTTAACCCACCTGGAGGGAAGCGTAGGATACTGGAAAAGAGAAGCGTAAATGGCGGGATACAACCTAAGCCTCAACAAATGCGACTTCTTCGCTGACAAAATGTAGCGAGCCCACTGCAGATAACCATTCGGATGACGAGGGATCAGACCAATCATATAGGATTGTCCCCACGGTCGCGCCTCGCCTTGACAGATAGATCATCTTAAGATATCTAAAGCCATTGGAGGCTGAACGGGTATCGACGCTATAGCAGGCCGAAGAAGACCTTTTAAAGTCCATTTAACAATCTCCACGGCATAGTTCACCGGGGGTGGGTCGGCGTAATGGATCGCCATGATGGGCTCCGAGGGTACCGCGCACAAAAAGCTTTGTCGACCCTTAATAATCTGATTATACCATGACCCCCAAAGGTGAAGTTTCTTATGTTCCAGGTCATGATCTTTGATCAAATCTAGGACTTCCCGATTTACGGGTGCTCCAGGAAATCCTCCTTCTAAGCGAACAAACGGGAAAGAGAGATCGAAAGATATGTCGCCTGCAAAAAAGAGGGACAGAAATCAACTGTCTGTGCTATAACTTAATTTTAAATTCCTGACACTCGGTACTTTAAAATTTGTACCACACTGCAATGTAGTGGAAAGGGGACCAAAGGGAGACCCACAAAATCTAAATGACTGTTTCCTCAATCAGAGCAAAGCTCTGTTCAAATTCTAAGATTTGAAATGAAGCGACGCTTCCTTTTCCCAATAAAGAGAAAAGCTCTGTATTAAAAATCTAAAGTAAAAACTGAAGCAACGCTTCGGATTCTGCGCGCTGCAAGCTGCGCGCTGTGCGCCACGTGTCAAAAGCAGACACGCCAACGCCGGGAGCGCTGCGTCCTAGGCAGCGCACCCAAGCAGAGCAAAGCTCTATTTTAATTCAAAATTTAAATTGAAGCAACGCTTCAGATCCAGCGCTCTGCGCTGTGCGCCACGTGTCAAACGTAGGTGCGTTAGCATAGTTGCGCTGCGCTCTGTGCTGAGCACCACGTGTCAAACACAGGTGCGCTAGCGCAGTTGCACTGCGCTCTGCGCTGCATGCCACGTGTCTAACACGGGGCGCTAGCGCAGTTGAGCTGCGCTCTGCGCTACGCGCCACGTGTCAAACGCAGGAGTGCTAGCACAAGGTACGTCAGCGCTGGGATTAAAAATCCCCACCGTTAGATTAAAAGATCTATTAATAATAAATTACTAATTAATCAGAATTAAAATTCTGTTATGGAAAGATTTTCCAATCTTATTAAAACAAGAAGATTATCTTCTGTAAAACAGAAGCCCCATGATCAAAGATCCAACGATGGGAAATATTCCCAAATCAATCAGAGAAAGATCTCTTAAAACTGATTTAACAAATCATTTGGCCCTATATAAAGGACCTTAGACTTCAAGTCTAATATATACAGAAAGAGAGAATACCCGCTGCAAACTTTAAGAAAACTCAAAGAAAAAGAAAGGCAAGCCTTTAGAAAAAGAAGATCATTTCTTCAAGATAAAGAATTAATTTTTGAACAACAGATATGGAACCATCTCATAAAAAGAAGAAACATCTTCTTAAAAGATCATAGATCTATAAAAAGACCAAAGTCTTTGATATAAAATAGATCAAAAGATCTTATTATAAACAAGAAGAAAAAGTATTTACTTCATTTACAGATCATTGATCTACAAAGGCAGTGCCTTTTTATAAATAAAGCAAGAACTTTTGTTCTTGAATCTTGAGGCAAAGCCTCCTTTAAAAAGAACATAAACTTGTTCTCCGATCACAAATTTGATCAAGAGCGCTTTGCGCTATTAAAAAGTGCCTTGTACTCATGAACTACGCCCTTGCACTCCTTGGACCGGCGCTCAGCGCCAAAACCTGCCATGTGTCAACCAGAGACACAATCTGCGCTTTGCGCTTTTAAAAACAGAGCACTGCGCTCATGAGCTGGCGCTCAGCGCCAAGCGCGCCACGTGTCACTCACCGGTGCACCCACAAACTAGCGCAGCGCGCTCATAAATTAAAAGCGCAATGCGCTAACAAACTAGCGTTTAGCTCTAAGCGCGACACGTGTCCTCCTCGTGTGTGCTATCCAACAGAAGCGCAATGCGCTCTTTCCTTGGCGCAAAGCGCCTGACGCGCCACGTGGCGCACTGTCAGAACATACTTTGTTTTGATAAATTAAAAGGGCCGAGCCCAAATAAAGGCTCAATAGCCACAACAATAAAATGTTCAACTCATATCAACTGAGCCCATATGCTCATAAACCTTCAAACAGACTTTAGTCCCAAATTGGACTATAGATCTCCCAACCAACATTGGTTCAAGGGTACATCTCAGAACTCCTCTGATATTTGTCGTTGTAATCCTTCAACGTCTTCAGAGAGGTGATGGGTCCCGACAGCTATACATTCCACGGACTATGATAGACCACCATGTCCTTAAACTGGCAATCGACCGAAATGTCCATAAACTAAACAATAGAGTCCAAATGCTCTTTTGTTGGATCTAAATGATCCTGTTAATTTGATCTTAGTCTGGAAATTGGACTAATGTATCCTTAACAAAAGTTTAAGTTGATCTTAGTCCAAAATGAGACTAACGTATCCTTAAACCAAAACCCCAAACCCAAATCTAAGAAAATACGGATTTGGACTAATCCACGTCCTATGGGCGACAACATAAATTAGTCTCCGTGTACAATCCACGGGCAACCACAAACTAAACAAACACCCACAACACGAAGTGACCATCTGGAGAAGGAGAAAGTTGTTGCCGCGATGCGGTGGCGTAATTAATTTCAGGGGCTTCCGCCTGCAGGGAAGAGCGTCCCCATAATCAAAAACCCCTCAAACGAGGGGGAATCTGACGAAGTCTGCTACATCGGCCCCATCCGTTTAAATCTTCGATATATGGTGCCATAAATCAACTTGTCATCTTCGGAGAGGTGGACGGATAGCACCAATTAGCATCTGCCCCGAAATTCAGGCCAGACGTTCGCCGCGTCTCTGCCGCGTCTTTCGGAAGGGAACATATTCTGGCATGCCCGGTGGGACCTCTTCCTCTTTCAACTCCACACTTCATGTGTCGTATTCGCGAACGAATCGTGGTTTGCTATGGTTTCCTGTGGATTCGAGGTACTTAGATTTGGTGTCTTGCTCCGTGCAGAAAACAGAAGATCAATGGTTTCAAACTGCACTAACTGCAACTGCAACTCTCGCTCTTTCCCATCCGGAGGAGTGACTTACGGGCATCAAGCAGCCTCCATTTTCTCTATGCCGGTGGAACAAGTGACTTAGGCCACCAATGGGCTATTCTTCGGGACTATGCTCCCACCGATGAGCTTTAATGCCCCAATGTCGTCGCAAGAAGCTCCAAAGAAGTCGGTATTTGATCGGCTTACAACTACCGTGGCCCCTCTCAATGGGTCGCCCAAGTCCAATGCCTCCATTTTCAGCAAACTGGGCCAAAGCTCAAGTGGGACCATGAAGAAGCCCGCAATACCAGAAGGCGTTATCCCGAAGCAGATAGCTATTCCTACTCCTGAAGTCACCAAGGCGGCTTCTCCGGCTAAGGGGTCGGTCTTCACAAGACTGTCCGTGTCAGCTCCCACTCCGCGTAAAGTAACCAAGGCCATTTCCCCTGCAAGAAAATCGGCCTTCTCAAGATTGGCCGTTCCCGCTCAGCGAGCATCTGTCTTTGACAGACTGACGCCAACAACAGACTCTTATCAGAACAGGGGGCATGGAAAAGTTGATCCAACAGTGGAGGTAATCCCGGCCACACGACACGCTCGACGTTGCTACTGGCATCGAGTGAGAAAGGATGCAGGCAACTCCCCCTCTGGGCTAACTCCACCAGCGCCAACGGTGGAAGTCAATGCTGCTGTTCCAACCGGGAACAGCTTTGAATTGCTAAACAAGATGCGCAGGAACTCTCCTACCGCCGTGCTTAAGAGATCTCCTCAACCGGTAGAGAATATTACAGAAACAAAGCCAGAGCAGCCCCCTCAGCGACTGTCCTCCAAAATTTACAAGGTCTGGCGACAGGTTCAAGACTCGGTAATTGATCAAGATTACTCTCGTCAACCCAAAAAGCTCAAAGCTCAGCAAAAAAAGAGCCATCTTGAGGTACCACAGAAAATGTCATCCGTCTAGGTGCCCACTACAATGGCTCCCTCAACGTCAACCGCCCAAAAGAGAAGAGGGCCAGAGAAAGCCCCTGTGAATGTGGCGAACCGTAAAAGCACCGAATCCAAACGCCCTAAGTCTGGGGGCATAATGGTGCACACTGTTTATATGGCATCCGGAAAAGAGGATAGCCGTATCTCCACGGGTCACCGACCGCTTACCCGATCCGTGACAAAAGCCCAGGAGCAACAGCATAAGCTTCAAGAGATGCTGACTACAATGGCCGCACTTACCAGGCCAAAAGAAAGCCTGGAGGCATCATAAGAACAGCGTCACGAACAAGAAACCGACGCTGACTTCCTACACAGAGTCCTTGAAAAGAAGGACAGAGAAGCAGCAGAACAAGCAGCTAATATAAAACAAATGGCGCTTCTCTTCCAAGACATGGTAGGGATGATGCTACAGCCGGACCCTCCAGCTGAAGACCCTCCGATCATTGTTGAAGACGATAGAGAGGAGACATCTAATCCTCCTCCCGCTCTTTCAGCGGCCAAGGAGGAAACCATCTCCAAGGCCGCACTCGATGATTATATAGCTCAGCAAATATGAGCTCACCGAGTGAACGAAACGGTTGGCCAAGTTGTCAAGACTGGATGACCCTACCCAAGCTGGTATGACCAAATAAGTTACCCACCGGGATATACGATCCTTAAGTTCCATGTATATAAAGGGACGGGGAATCCACATCAGCATGTCTCTCAATTCAGAGCCTTATGCGGCAACACCGGAGGCGACGACAAACTGTTGCTTCGACAATTCGTCGGCAGCTTAGCGGAAACGGCCTTCGAATGGTATTCGGAGCTACCTAACGACTCCATCAAAACTTTCGCGGAAATGGAGTTGTTGTTCACCCAGCGATTCGCAAGCGCTAGTGAACGCACCCCGATCACCGAATTGATCAACGCCAGGGTAAGGCCAGGCAAAGCATGGGTTCAATACGCAATACGGTGGCGAAACTTATGGTCGAAGTATGAACAACGCATCGAAGAATCACCTGCGGTAGGTATGTTCATGGGCACTCTCGATCTGCAAGCGACCATCTCGCAATTCATGATGTTCTTCAAGCAACTACTTTCCAGGTCTTGATTGACAAGTTGGCCCAAATGGATCAGATGGGTCATAGACCATCTCCTTTAAAGACGGATCCTCGGAATGAAAAGTGGAAAGGAAAAGCAACTTTCGTCGCTAATACTCAATAACAGCCGAGCAACTTAAAGCCGGTTGTCCGTCAAAACAATATGCGTCCACGCCCATCCCTTGAGGAAAGACTAGGACGTCCTTACTCGTTTCCTCAGGATAAAACGAGAAGACTGTTCGAGCTGGTAGTGCGCAACAGACTCATCAATCTGCCGAGTCCAAAATGTCCGTTGCATCCAGGCGATCTCAACAATCCTAATTACTGCCCTTACCATCAAGCAGTAAGCTATCCAATCGAAGATTGCTTCATTTTCAAAGGATGGATTGAGGACCAATACCAACAAGGCAAGTTCGCATTATCCGAAAATTGGAAGGTGAACCCGCCACAACCTCATGCTCCTAAAAAGGTGGACACGCCGGGGGCGTCGTGCTCTTTTATAAAAGAAACTCCGTGGGAGATCGCTCTTTCAGCCAATACTAAAAGAATGCTGAAGGATCTCCAAACGTGCCCGGCAATCAGGTGGAAAAATCCACTGGAACCTGAGGTTGTCGAGGGAATGCTGAGACCGCGCCCAACTACAAAATCCAGTGGTGATGGTCAAAGCGCTCGCACCTACCTGTCAAAGTCTTCGAAGAAGAAGGAGAAGACCCAAAAGCCCGTGAAGTTTGATGGCAAGCGCACGGATCTGCAAAAACATATTTACGCATTGGAAGAATATAATCAGAAGGCGCGGACCCCAGTCACACTCCGAGAATTCCTCAGCCATGTCCTTGAGGATGGAGATGATGAAAAAGACTCGTCGGATGAACCTGAGGATTATGTGGCAAGCTGCCATGTGGTCTCTCACTCGTCGATAGACAATAAAGAAGCTCCTTGCACCGAGAGACGGAGGGCAGGTCCTGAACCAGAACTTCTATGGCTGTCAGACGAAATGATCGACGCCTTCCTGAGTGAAATTCACCTGAAAAGTAAAGCCAATCGGGAGTGTGAGATGACCATATTTGAAAAGGCCAAACGCCGGCGACTGGACAAAAGGGTCGAAACACTCCCACCAAATCAAAGTACATCCGCCGCAAATGAAAGCAGGATCAAGACAAGGAAACGATTTGCCAAAGCCATAACGATGGGGATGAGGCTGCCCTCTTTCAGAGAAAATTCTCCTAGTGATATACATCTTGATGAAGCGGACGTACATTCTAACTTCTGCCTATATCATCAGAAGATCGCACATCCTACTGAAGACTGCAACTCCTTTAAGTGTTGGTGGCAAGGGTATGTCGCTCACAAGCAACTCTTCAACAAGACAAAGCGTGAAGCTCATAGACAGCGGAAAAATGCGACAGATGAGCATAAAAGAATTGCCGGCAATTGTCATAGGGTTGATCCCGGGGGATCGCGAGTTCTCACTTTCGGGAGCGACTCCGACGAAAAGGTAGCCCTCGGCTCTCTCTTCAAGGAATCCATCTCTGAAATGAAAGAACTGAGGAGTTGCGGGAACATTCAGCCGTGCAATCGCATGCTACCTGGAAAGAATCTCAGACCCGCAAATAAGGGATCGAATAAAAAGGATAAGGGGGAGGAAAAATCGGTTTTCGTCGCCAATGCTCAACAACAATCGAGTGGCCCTAGACCGGTTGTTCGCCAAAGCAACAAGCGGCAACCCCTCTATGAGAAGTTGAAACGTCCTTACTCATTTCCCCGGGATGAAACAAGAAGGCTGTTCGAACTAGCAGTGCGCAACAGGCTTATCACTCTACCGGAGCCGAAACACCAGCTACAACTGAATGATGTCAACAATCCTAATTACTGCCCTTACCACCAAGTATTGGGCCATCCGATCGAAAACTGCTACGTCTTCAAAAACTGGGTTGAAGACCAATACCAACAGGGCAAGTTCGCGCTGTCCGAAAACTGGAAGGGGAGCCCGCCACAACCATATGCCTCTAAAATGGTGGACATGCCGGGGGTATCGTGATCATTCATAGGAAAAGCCTCGTAGACCGAAACGTCCCTAAACTAACAATGGACCACTATGTCCTAAAACTGGCATCGGACCGAAACGTCCCAAAACTAACGGCGGACCACAATGTCCTAAAACTTGCAAATGACCAAAACATCGTTAAACTACTACTAACCCGCGGCATCCTCAGGCTGACGTGGTAAAAAAAACGGTATGTCCATAAGCAAAAAAGGCACGGATGAAAACCCAAAAGGGCTCCGTGAGTAAAAACAGCAGGGCTACCGGCGAGTCTTGTGAAAACCCGAAAGGGCGCAACCTCGTTAGAATAAAAAAAAAGAAAGAAAAAAAAAGAAAACGGTATGTCCACAAGCAAAATGGCATGGATGAAAACCCGAAAGGGCTCCGTGAGTAAAAACAGTAGGGCTACCGGCGAGTTTTGTGAAAACCCGAATAGGCACAATCTCGTTAAAAGACACTTGCAAGGTCCTCTCGACTTTGTAAGGAGAAACCGCCTGCGTGAGATCCTTACGACTCACACGAGAGCAACACACTTAGGGATCCCCACGATCCTTAGGGAGAAATTACACTTGCGAGATCCTCACGACTCGTAAGGAGAACCCTCTTATGAGACCCTCACGGCTCATAAGATTCAAAAGCCTTAAGTTACAGGGATCTGAACCTGTTCTTAAGCAGTCATACAACCCGATTTTGCCCTACAAGCGGTTCAATATTCACCCTTGTATACAATCCACGGGCGCGAATAAACATTTCCCTAACAAAGTCCCATCCGCGACTAGGGATATGTTTGCACGGTGAACAACCCTTATGAGTCCTCTCGACTTATAAGGAGAAAACACTCTTATAAGATCCTTACGACTTATAAGAGAACATGCACTGAGGAATACTCACGATTTCTAAGGAGAAAATGCACCTACGAGATCCTCATGACTCGCAGGGAGAAATACCTTTATGAGACCCTTACGGCTCATGAAGTCAAAAGCCTTAGTCGACAGGATCCTAACTCTGTTCGCTAAGCCACCTTTGTTCGACATCGGCAGAGGCAAATGATGATTCGCTCCTGGCAATATCCCAGTTGTAGCGGTTCTGATGCCGAAATCGGTGTTTAATTCCAAGCTTGCAGTAAGAAGCTAGCGAGCCGCACATGCTTATGAAATAGCCGAAATGATGGGGCAACTTGCAAACAAAATCAGCTAGTTGTAAGTCTACGGTAGCGCCCCGGCTGTCAAACTGACGCTAAATGCGGAACAAAAACTTTTATAACTGGCGCTATCGCATACTATAACCCAGATCTGCCATTAAAACTAAACTAACAAACTATAAAGTGGGTAGAAATGCTATACCGAACGATCCGAGTCCTTCGTTCTTTAGCCATCATCCCACGCTCCGTTGCGGCTGCTCCGATCTCTTGGTTCCTCGTCGAGGTGGCACCACATCTACGGATCTTTAAACGGGCTCCCGCCTCTGAACCGAGGCAACTCGGACATCAAGTTTGCTAAAAGAGATGACCAAGATTGATTTAGAGAATGAGTAGAACACTTTATCTCGTTACATCCAAAGCCAAGGATAAACGGTTAATGAAGTTGCCTTTTGGAGTAGGGTGATGGAAAAATGAGCTATATGAAATTACATGAAGTAAAACTATCATAATCTTTTTCCCAAAATCAATCCATCTTTTTTCCTTAGCCCCCAAATGATTTGGCCGGCCACTATCTATAGAAGGAGGGAGGTGAGTGTAGGAGAGGGGAGGGTAACCTTAAGCTATGATACTTATCATAACATTTATGAAAGAATGAATCATTTAAACACCTTGTATAAATCATTAATGCAACAATGAGTCACCTTAACCTAGTCACCAACCATTAATGCATACAATGAATCACTAATCCTAGTCACCTCTTCTAGAAGCTTCCACACTCATGACTCACCCTCAAGAAGAAAAGATAAATCCGTATTAAACCGAATGTTTAAAACGGGTGATAGAAAACTGGCAACTTCCAAAAGCGATCCCGAAACGAATTTCAGGATAACCCCATAACAGTATAAACATACCCGCATTTGTATTACGACCGAATACAAATGCAACTGAGACAAAGATATTATATCTACACAGTATAATACATGGATCCGGCTAAAACCAAAGCCCACCAGTATTATCAGCCCGAAATATGACACGTGCGTAAACGCACGTGCATTTTCCGAACCCTGCCATAAAACCATACGACCTCTACAACGTTTCGCCCGAACTTGGGAAACTATCTGTGGGGGACTCTAATGACTCATCAGCACCCTGGCAGTGGGTTTAACCACAAGCCGTCAGCGGCACTAGCAGTGCGTAACGGCTGCCTAAGTACTGACCTCAAGGGAGGCCGATGAGCGAACTCATCCTGAAACCCTACTGAGCCTGTTGGATGTAGTGCCCTCAGAGTCAATTATTGGATCACAGGCACGTGATTGCGATGATTGAGGGAGGACCTATACCGGTAGGACAGTCTTACTCGAGATGATAGTATGCTATCTGGTTTATCTTTATCATCGTGTACTGCTTTAGGTGACCTTACAGGTCACTATTGCACGTTGATAGAGCCCCTATGATTCTTGCTTGACTACCAGCAGTATGAGGGTGATCATATACGTGGGAGCTGGGGTCTATACGCACATCCTTAAAAGGTCCCTAGTCGTGGGAGTTTCGAGACAGGGCATCGATACTCTAAAGTAGACTAGTGTATACAGTCGAGACCCCGACGAGGGGCGGTGGCCAGTCTTACAAGCCACTGGTGTCAGTTGGTTCACCTAAGATGTATACAGGTGCTCATTGGGTTATGAGTACACCGGACAGGACTCGCCGGGAACCTGCTAGTTGGTCTTATACCAGATGTCAGATAGCTGTTCCCTGGTGACATGTGTACAGGTTAGTTCATCGACTTGAGATCGTCATTTGTCTCGTGTGAGTTCCCATTGTACTTAGATTACTACCTTACTACGCTCAAAGGAGACATGCAAACAGGTTTTAGTTGGGTACAGTCCCGAGCCACATGGAGGCAGTGAGCGGATCTGCAGGGTTTCGTCTCTCCCGGTATTGGGGGTGAGGTCGCGCTGTGTCTAGGAGAGCCATTATATAAAGCCCTCGGCCGAGGCAGGAGATTTACTGGTAGGTATTCCAGTAGTATCTCAGGGTGTTCTGGGCTACACTCCGACATGACTTGTACCGCTTTTGGGGGTCTGACTTTTACCAACCCCCTAGGCCCGCTATGCGATGCTCATAGACGAACGGACCGAGCTGTATGGATATTGTCACTGACAGGCTCAGTAGGGTGTCAGGATGAGTTCGCTCATCGACGTCCCTTTGGTCAATAGCTGGTAGCTCGTTACGTATGGCTGATACCTCTGACGTGCTAGTGGTCAAATCCACAGCCATAGTATTGACGAGTCTTTAGAGTCCCCCACACACAGTTACTCAAGTTTCGGGCGAAACGCTGTAGAGGCCGTATGGAGATATGGCAGGGTTCGATCAGATACGTGCGGTATTGCACGGATCGTGATCGGACGGATTTTACTAGCGGGCTTTGGTTTAAGCCGGATGCTAGTATTAGACAGTGTTGATTTTGTCTCTTTGCATTTATATTCAGTGGGAATACAAATGCGGGCATGCATATGCAGTCGCGGGGGTTTCCTGTAATTTATTACGGGATCAATTTTCTGAGGTTGCCAGTTTCCATTCCGTTCCGGCCGGTTTTCCTTTGTTCCTTAGCGGCCGGACTTTCCGATGGAGGGGGTTATTTGCAGTTTGCAAATAACTTATTGTGGAGGGGGTTTCTTGCATATGAGAGCTTCATGATAGTTATTCATCATGAGATTCTTTTTCCTTCTTATCACTTGCATTTATTGTGATGGTGTGTGAAAGGATGAGATAAGAAATTGGTGTGACCATTTTCTACACATATTGATTCCTTTTTTCCCCTTGATTCATGTATTCTTTTTTCCTCCATGAGATAGAGTGGGCCGGTCACTTTTGGTGAGGTAAAGGGGATCATTTTTGGTGGTGGCAAAAATCTTCATCTCATTATTCCATTCATCCTAAAATGAGAGTTCCATTTTCATAGCTCATTTTTTTTCTCCACCTCCATCAAAGGCAACTTCCATAAACCCCATTGAGGCAAACGATTCTACACTACACCTACAGCACTCTTGGACGCGTCGCCTTGCCAACTTCGCGCCCGAGTTGCCTCGGTCAAGAGGTGGGAGCCCGTAAAAGAATTCGGCTACGTGGTGCCCTTTCCGACGAGGAGGTGACGAACGGAGATTCCGCGGGAGATCGGGACGACCACGAGAAGACCGAAGGACACGGATCGCTCGGTATATCTCTCTACCCATCTTTTAGTTTGCTAGTAGCTAGGTTAATGGCTCGATCCGGGTTGATAGTGCGCGGTGGTGCCGGTTTGCAAGTTTCGCAAAGTTTTTCGTTTCCGCATTCCGGCGTCGGATCGACGGCCGGGGCGCCGCCGTGCACTTACATTGGTATCAGAGCCACGCCATTAATCTAGTCTAGCTTGATCTAATGTGTTTACAAGTTCGATCGAACAAATTTCCGAAAACCCGATTTCCATTGCATGGGTTTCTGTCGAAATTTTTTTGGGCTTTAAAAATTTTCAGGTTGTTTCAGAAACACGTGCATGTAATTCTAAGAAATCTGAGAAAATTTCGTCGCGTGACGTCATCTTTCCACCGCGGAACCGCGGCCAAACCCACGCATTGGCCGCGGTTCCGCCGCAAGGTATACTGTTCATTTGACCAAATTTTTACAGTGGGGTTATGAGTTGAAAATGGGGTTTTTGGAACGTTCTTTTTGGGCCCAGATTTTCTGTGAGTGCTACAGTAGTGCTTAGGGCCCACTTCGGTAAATTTGATCGATCGAATATTTTAAACATGTTAGTTCACAGTATTTACATTATATCTGCGATCGTGAATGTCATTTGATCGGTAAATCCTGTCTAACTGCTATAGCTCTTTTAGACGGATTTGCGAATGTGACATTCACGTTGATGTTCTGTGTTGTGCTGTGATGTTGCGGATTGGTCGTGGAGGATAGCCTGGATGCAATGTTAGTACAGTTTTGTTTTATATGTGTTAGTGTATATGCCCTAGAGGCCATTACTGTATCATACTAGTTTGTATATTACTTAATGGAAGCTTGGGATATTCATAGTTGTATATACAATCTTGCTCGAAATGGTAGTATGCTACTTGGTTTGTCTCTGCTTTAATATGTGCATGTGTTTCTTTTAGCATATTGCTGGTATACATATTAGTAGAGCCCTTAGGATCTTTGCTTGATTACCAGCGTTGTGATGGCGCTCGCACTCGTGGGAGCTGGGTAATCTATAAGCACATCCTTATACAGGTCCCTGGTCGTTGGACTATCGAGACAGGGCATCGATACTCCGGAGTAGACTAGCGTATGCGCTTCTCATCCCAGCATGGGAGACGGTCTGTCCCACAGCCGTTAGTACGTCGTACTTGGGATAGTATGCGGGTGCTCGTTAGGTTACGAGTACACTGGATAGGACTCGTCGGGAACTGTTGGTTGGTAATATACCTATCGTCAGTTATCAGTTCCCAGGTGACATGAGTACAGCTTAGTCCGCTGACTTGACACTGTCACTTCGCCTCGAGTGTGTTCCCACTGCACTTTGATTACTACCCTACCACGACCCAAAGGAGTCGTGCAAACAGGTAGTTTTTGGGTGCAGTCCCGAAGCACTTGGAGGCAGTGACGGTTAGACAGGATTCGTCTCTCCCGGTATTGGGGGTTGACATCACGCTGTGTCCAGGAGAGCCATTACACGAGTAGTCCCTGGCCAGGGCAAGCGAGATATACTGGTAGGTTTCCAGTGTTATCTCAGGGTGTTCTGGGCTACACTCCGACACGACTTGTACCGCTATTAGGGGACTGAGGTTCACCGCCCTCCTAGGCCCGCCATGCGATGTATCAGACGAACAGACCGGACTGTACGGACACTGTCATATACAGGCTCAGTAGGAGTGCAGATGGGGTTCACCTCGTCAGTCTTCTTATCGACATCTACCTGGGGACCGTTACGTACAGCTAGTGCCGCTTGCTGTCTGTGGTTAAACCCACTGCCAGCGTAGTGTCGAGTCTTTAGAGTCCCACACAGAGAGCTATTCGCCTTTAGGCAAAATGAGTAGAGGTCGCATGGTTTTGCGACAGGGTTCGTTCGCATCCGCGCACTTGTGCACGTTTGCTGTCCGGACAGTTTATACTAGCGGGCTTTGGTTTAAGCCGGATCCTAGTATATGATTTGAGATTGGTTTTTCTCAGTGTATTCGTGTTCCTCGGATCACGAATGCGGGTGCGTATGCACAGTTGCTTGAGATTGGGGGAGAGGACCTTGTTTAGGGTTAATGGCTATTGTCATTTTATTAACCCTATTGCTTTTGTGTGTATTATAGTTAATTGATAATTAGCTTAATAATTGTACATGGTTGTTGTTGTTGACAATTTGACTTCATTGACTTGTTGACCTTGTTGACAACTTGACCATAATCATTTCATTTGGAAGATGCTCTTTGATCTTTGCAAAATTGAAATGATAATGGTCATGTCATGATTTACCATGACAATTTTCAAGCTAATTATTCAATTAAAATTATTCACACATATTAGTGAGAATGGCTCACTAATAATTCATTCTCTCATATCATTTCTCTCTCTTGCTCATCCTCTCCCTCAAGCTCTCTCCCTCCCATGTGTTGAGAAACAAAAAGCTTGAGAAAAACCCTCACTTGATCTTCTCTACTCTCTTCTAGGGTTCAAGTCTTAGCATTTCTTGCACTCTAGTTACTCCTAGCTTGGAGTTGAAGCTAAAGGTCGAGGCTTTCGGGTGGATCCTTCTTTGACGGGAGAAGACAAGCAAGGTGACCTCTTTCTACCATTCCAAGGAGCAAGGAGAGAAGGACTTTGAGCTCAAGGTATAACCTTTCCATCACTTAGCTACTTTGTAGTTAGCTTTAGCAAGTTTATGTTTAGCAAAGATCCTTAAAGCATAGTCCATGTTGCCTATAGTTGATAAAAATCCGATTTTTATTATGTTTTCCGCCTCCCCGCAAGCACCGGGGTGGGCAACGTGGACTTACAATATGTACATTTGATGTTGCGGGGTGAGCGTCCGACATGTGGACTGCCGTCACTGCCTGTTTGTATTATTCTTTTGGGGCACGACCGGGTCGAGGTCGATGTACCCGTTGTATGTATATTTTACTTTCTGTACTAGGATTACCCCAAGGAGGGGTGCACGGATAGCCGGGTTCTAGAGGGCAACGGGCCCGCATCTCATAGCGTTGAGACGGAGGGGGCTTCACTCTAGAATTGGCGGGCTATTCGCCGCACTCGTAGGGGGGACAGGTTGACCCAGGAGGGGTGCCCAAGTTACCGGATTCCGTGAAGTGCTGGGTGGTCCATTCACGTTGCTGAAGGGGGCTGCCTCACTTCAGGTTTTGGCGGGTAACTTGCCACGCCCGTAGGGGTCTAGGATTTCATTGCACAGGCTATCCACACGACCAGGGGAACGTCGGGTTTCAGTAGCGGCTCTATGAAACCCGGGGATCCCAGATATCTGTATTGTTCTGTGATACTGGTTACATTTCTGTGTTGTTGCATTTTATCACGCCTTGAGCGAATATTATATATTGATATATATACTAGTAGATGTTGTATATGTTTTGCATCCGCGCTAGTCCAGTCCCCGCTCTGTCGTTAGTTAAGTAACCTAACAGGTGATGACGGGACCCAGTGGCGAATGCGGATGGCATATACGTACATCATTATTTTCGTTCTTTGTGGTGTGATCAATTGATGGGACTGCGTTGATTCGGATCAATGCAAGATAAACAAACCTATTCTGATGTTGTTGGAACATTTTTCAAAAAGCTGTTATTGCAAGGGTGTTCTCTTTTGTTTTGCACAGTGGTATTCAGTTGGAATATCCTGCTCCTCAGTCGACGAGGCAAGGGCCGAGATCCTTTCACCGGGAGTGACCCCTTGGACAGAAGTTTGCATCAGGGCAATAACTTCACTATAGCCGATTACTTTTGGTTTGCATCGTGGTATTCAGTTGGAATATCCTGCACCCCATCCTACAGGGAAAGAGCCGAGATCCCTTCACCGGGAGTGACCTCTTTAGCAAAGGTTTTCGTTACTATATTTTTATAAAAGCTATCCGTTCCTTCAACGATATCAAGTTCATTACGTTAAAGGTTTTTCGCCAGAAACCATTCGTAGCCCTCCGTCATTTCAGGAAGGTAGCACTTAGTATTCATGCTATGTATGTTGGCCTTCGTCAAGGTATAGTGTATGGTAGCTATTTGTTACTTTTCTGCAGCATAGATAGATGCGTTGGTTTGGGACAGTCGTACTACTATTTTGGCCTTCGTCAAGGGTATGTACGGGTGGGTTCAAATTAACCTGGACAATGACGGGTAGAACTTGATATGTGACTTATGATATGTTGGCCTTCATCAAGGTCATAAGAGCATGGGGCAAAAATCACATCGGGAGTTTCTAAAGAAACTGAAACTTGCCAGATATGCGCATACCTTCAGGAGTGTGATAACGTGAGCGGATTCCATCACATTATCATGCGATGATAGTTGGATCCCGATTCCCACTGATGAGTTGGTTTACTCCTCGGGTGATCCCGACTAATTCTTCTTTCAGGTTTGGGGAAGAATTTGACATTACAGTGGGAGGTTTCCTGATTAGATAAAGTGATAACCATTCTGATCTAGGTTAGAGTGCACGCTGAGTGTTTCTTTTCTCTCTCTCTTTGGCAGCGACCATTGACCCGACCCTAGGCTATGACTCAGTGACCAAGTTGACCGAACCTTCTTAAACACTGGCTTTTGGATTGTCAGAGTTGCATACCACATTGCCACTCCTACTTTTACCCTTTTCTCCAGGACACCCCGTATTACTACGAACATCCACTTCCATTGGATAAACCATCGTATGGTTATATACGAACTCGAAGGAATTTATTCGAGAATGGTTTCCGGTTCTGGAGAAAACGAATAGGACTATTCAGTTGTCTTTTCCTTTTACTTTCTCTCACATTGCGAGTACTCCTTGGTTTAGGAGATAGTACACCTATTACGCAAATTGGATAGTCTTCTTCCAAACCTTAGGCTGGTGCCGAACGGTGGGGAATGAAGAAAACCAATTAGCATAACGATGGTGTACAGAAGGTATTAAGTAAAGACATATCAAGGGATTGTAAGAGGGCAAAGTAAATTGCGACTGCTATTCACGACCAAACCAAGTATTTCATTACCACTCCCACTTCACCTTTGTATTTCTTCAGGACACTCCGTATCACTATGAAGATCAACAGTTATTTGGATACTCCATCGTATGGTTATATACGAACTCGAAAGGAACTTGTTCCAGTTCGGGGATGGATTCTGGTTCAGGAGAAATAGGAATAAGGTTTATTCGGTTGTCTTTTATCTTCACCTTCTCTCGCATTGCGAGTGCTCCTTGGATTAGGACAGTACACCCATTATGCTTATTGGATAGTCTTCTTCCAAACCATAGGCTGGTGCCGAACGGTAGGGAAGGAAGAAAACCATTTGTTCTAAAGGGGTGTACAGAAGGTAATAACTAAAGACATATAAAGGGATTTGGAGAGATGGCAAAGAAATATACGGTTACAGTTGTGAATCTGGATAATGGAAGAGGCATTACTAGGAATACCCAGATACCCCTATGAAACATTTCAATGTTTCTGTTTCACTGTGTACTGTTAAAAGAGAACTGATTTCCCAATTAGACACTTGCTCCAGGGTATGTATTTACCAGGTATGATTCTCACATCTGTATGGTTTTACAGATGATGAGTGGGAGTAAGTTATTGGGAATTAGGTGATCATCCTCATTATATCGGGATTCGTTGTAATTGGTGATATTTGAGGAAATCACCTGGGTTGTTTGCCGGACTGCAAATATTTGGTTTTGAATATCCGTTGTTACGCACCAATTTCAAATTAATATATCTGTACGTCTATTTTCATAGAGTGAGATATAACATTTTGAAATTATGTCTATGACATTTACCTATATCAGTGGATGGTTAGGTTGGGAGCATTGAACAGCGGTGTAATTCTTCTTAACCATAAGTACAGTTTTCAACCTACGACACACAGTGAATGAGTCACTAGACTCAGGGGACTTATACAGAGTATTGTATATTGACCAGTGTCCATTAGGACAGAGGGGTTGGTCCTCGTACTATATTTGGTTTACTTATGACTTCTCTAGTTCTTAGACACGTGTTTTGTAGAGATGCAAGGTCTAAGTTTTGAGAAGTTATAGGTATATGAATAAAGTAGAGAACCAGGAGTTGCAAGTATCGGGATTCTTCAAGGTAATCGACGATGTAGATACTTGTGTATGGTATTCAGTTGATAGTAATGATTAAGAGAACTTGCTTCTCTTTCAGGTTACTCATAATTGGAAGCATTCCTAAGTTGAGTAACGCTGATCGGCCTCTTTCCATTTAGTTGACATGCACTGGAGACAGCTGCATGATTTGAATCTGGTTCAATTAAATCAGTGCCTCTGTTTCTGTATTGGATATAGAACAGTTCATATCTTAACGATGTTAAGGTACGGGGAGTTGTCCGGCTTATGCTTAAAACCAGAATCTGGATAACTCAAAGCACGTTTCTGTAATGGCTGTTTATGGGTTGACCCAGGCTATGACGAGGGTTGACTTTCTTCCATCTGGAAGATCAATAGTGATATTGTTCTTGACTCGCCACAGTTTTAATAAAAATGGATTTTTTTAGAAAACAGTAGTGGGAGGGTAGAACTGGAAGTGATTCCAGAACCGCAAACGATTACTGAAAATTTGATAGGAACCTAAAGATTCAATCTGGTTTGGCATTCCATTGGCCACTCCACAGATACGATGGGTAACCTCAGGCACCCGAGAGGTACTCCGGTAGCCTCAAGGACGGTAGCGGGGAGGTTCTTGTTTACCCAGACTTGCCATTGCTGTTGTTCCAGACTGTGAGACCCGGCAGGAGGATGAGTATAGCGTCGTTCTAAACTAGCTTTAGAAGTGTACGTGTATATGACTCTGCCAGAGGGTTGTCGTGGTCAGTGGGAGCAGCGGAAGCATTGGTGGACAAGTGGCTTATGTCTATTTATAGACTAAAGCAGATATAGCGGAGATAGATCATCTATTTCTGATGTGACAGTCATAGTTTTGACTTCATCAGAATAGGGGATGGATCTGTTAAGAAGGTAGTAGGGTGTGATGTCTTGGTATTTGGATGTCATACACAGAGTAGGAAGTAATATTCCTATACTATGATCGGTTAATCTTTGGTTGTCACACGGTGGTTTCTTCACATGGGACTTGGATATAATATCAAGACATTCTGGTTACTAGATCTATACATCTAGATTTGGGTGGTTTCCCAATCAGGGTACTTAGACAGCATTCTAAGAGTTTTGAGAATGGACGACTCCTGGCACGGTAGTGTACCTGCAGGTGATGGAGTCACCCTCTCTAAAGGTGTCTTATAGACTAAAGTAGAGAGGGATGTGCATGATTGGCAGATCACTTGCTTAGGCAATTGAGTCAATCATGAGATGTCAAGTACCACACCAGATGTTGTTCTTGCAGTAGATGCAATAAGTTGATATTAATCCAATCCTAGAGAAACGATCGGAAGCAGTTTTAGAACATAAGTAGATGTTCTAGGGATATGATAACGACAGCCTCATTCAGGAGACAGTTATCATTCCAGGCTTCCAAGGTGACATGGATGACAGAGTGACTGTCAGAGTTATAGTTTTCCTTCTGACGAAGGGCCGTATTTCGGATAGGTGGTCCAAGGGGATACTGAGGGAGGCATGGCGCAGGACACTGATTAAGTTCAGTTGTCGATACAGTCTGAGAAGTTTGGATTTGGAGTTCATTTATGAACTAGGTCCCATCAGACATCCAGACATTCTAAGACAGGTATTGCTCATTTCGGGAGAGACATAGAAAGAAACATCAAAGCGGATCCACTCACTGAGGCTATTCCTCGAACGCAATAGTTTCGCAAACGAGCTTTGTGAGACTAACTAGTAGAGGAGTTGGGTGTTCGGTATCACACGGGCTGTGAGTATGAGACATCACAATAATTAGCCTTGAGTGCAAGGGGGAGATTGTTGGATATAGTGCCCTCAGAGTCAATTATTGGATCACAGGCACGTGATTGCGATGATTGAGGGAGGACCTATACCGGTAGGACAGTCTTACTCGAGATGATAGTATGCTATCTGGTTTATCTTTATCATCGTGTACGGCTTTAGGTGACCTTACAGGTCACTATTGCACGTTGATAGAGCCCCTAGGATTCTTGCTTGACTACGAGCAGTATGAGGGCGATCATATACGTGGGAGCTAGGGTCTATAAGCACATCCTTAAAAGGTCCCTAGTCGTGGGAGTTTCGAGACAGGGCATCGATACTCCAGAGTAGACTAGTGTATACAGTTGAGACCCCGACGAGGGGCGGTGGCCGGTCTCACAAGCCACTTGTGTCAGTTGGTTCACCTAAGATGTATACAGGTGCTCATTGGGTTATGAGTACACCGAACAGACTCGTCGGGAACCTGTTAGTTTGTCTTATACCAGATGTCAGATTGCAGTTCCCTGGTGACATGTGTACAGGTTAGTTCATCGTCCTGAGATCGTCATTTGTCTCGTGTGAGTTCCCACTGTACTTAGATTACTACCCTACCACGCTCAAAGGAGACGTGCAAACAGGTTTTAGTTGGGTACAGTCCCGAGCCATATGGAGGTAGTGAGCGGATCTGCAGGGGTTCGTCTCTCCCAGTATTAGGGGTGAGGTCGCGCTGTGTCTAGGAGAGCCATTACACAAAGCCCTCGGCCGAGGCAGGAGATTTACTGGTAGGTATTCCAGTAGTATCTCCGGGTGTTCTGGGCTACACTCCTGCACGACTTGTACCGCTTTTGGGGGTCTGACTTTTACCAACCCCTAGGCCCGCCATGCGATGCTCATAGACGAACGGACCGGACTGTACGGATATTGTCACTGACAGGCTCAGTAGGGTGTCAGGATGAGTTCGCTCATCGACGTCCCTTTGGTTAATAGCTGGTAGCTCGTTACGTATGGCTGATACCTCTGACGTGCTAGTGGTTAATTCCACAGCCATAGTATTGACGAGTCTTTAGAGTCCCCCACACACAGTAACTCAAGTTTCGGGCGAAATGCTGTAGAGGCCGTATGGAGATATGGCAAGGTTCGATCAGATACGTGCGGTATTGCATGGATCGTGATCGGACGGATTTTACTAGCGGGCTTTGGTTTAAGACGGATCCTAGTATTAGACAGTGTAGATTTTGTCTCTTTGTATTAATATTCAGTGGGAATACAAATGCGGGCATGTATATGCAGTCGCGGGGTTTTCCTGTAATTTATTACGGGATCAGTTTTCTGAGGTTGCCAGTTTGCATTCCGTTCCGGCCGGTTTTCCTTTGTTCCTTTGCGGCCGGACTCTCCGATGGAGGGGGTTATTTGCAGTTTGCAAATAACTTATTGTGGAGGGGGTTTCTTGCATATGAGAGCTTCATGATAGTTATTCATCATGAGATTCTTTTTTCTTCTTATCACTTGCATTTATTGTGATGGTGTGTGAAAGGATGAGATAAGAAATTGGTGTGACCATTTTCTACACATATTGATTCCTTTTTCCCCCTTGATTCATGGATTCTTTTTTCCTCCATGAGATAGAGAAGGCCGGCCACTTTTGGTGAGGTAAAGGGGATCATTTTTGGTGGTGGCAAAAATCTTCATCTCATTATTCCATTCATCCTAAAATGAGAGTTCCATTTTCATAGCTCATTTTTTTTCTCCACCTCCATCAAAGGCAACTTCCATAAACCCCATTGAGGCAAACGATTCTACACTACACCTACAGCACTCTTGGACGCGTCGGCTTGACAACTTCGCGCCCGAGTTGCCTCGGTCAAGAGGTTGGAGCCCGTAAAAGAATTCGGCTACGTGGTGCCCTTTCCGACGAGGAGGTGACGAACGGAGATTCGCGGGAGATCGGGACGATGACGAGAAGACCGAAGAACATGGATCGCTCGGTATATCTCTCTACCCATCTTTTAGTTTGCTAGTAGCTAGGTTAATGGACTGATCCGGGTTGATAGTGCGCGGTGGTTCCAGTTTGCAAGTTTCGCAAAGTTTTTCGTTTCCGCATTCCGGCGTCGGATCGACGGCCGGGGCGCCGCCGTGCACTTACAGAGCCTAACAGTGACAATGTATATACAGTCCGGTCCGTTCGTCTATGAGTATCGCATATCGGGCCTAGGGGGCTGGTAACGTCAGACCCCCAATAGTGTTATAAGTCGTGTCGGAGACAAGCCCTGAACACCCTGAGAAACTACCGGAGTACCTACCAGTAATTCTCACCTGCCTTGGCCAAGGACTTGGTGTAATGTCTTTCCTAGACACAGTGCGATCTCCACCTCCAATACCGGGAGAGACGAATCCCCTTCCAATCCGCTCACTTGCCTCCATGTGGCTCGGGACTGTACCCAAAAAATACCTGTTTGCACGACTCCTTTGAGCCGTGGTAGGGTAGAAATCAAAGCACAGTGGGAACTCATACGAGACAAATGAAGACCTCAGGTCGATGAACTAACCTGTACACATGTCACCAGGGAACTGCTATCTGACGATAGGTATAATACCAACTAGCAGGTTCCCGGCGAGTCCTGTCCTGTGTACTCATAACCTAATGAGCACCTGTATACATCTTAGGCGATCCAATTGACACCAGTGGCTTGTGAGACCGGCCACCGCCCCTCGTCGGGATCTCGACTGTATACACTAGTCTACTCCGGAGTATCGATGCCCTGTCTCGAAACTCCCATGACTAGGGACAACTTTTAAGGATGTGCTTATAGACCACCCAACTCTCACGTATATGATCACCATCATACTGTTGGTAGTCAAGCAAGATCCTAAGGGCTCTATCAACGTGTAACAGTGATCAGTCACCTGAACCTATACACAACTGATAAAGGCAAACCAGATAGCATACTATCATCTCGAGTATGACTGTCCTACCGGCATAGGTCCTCCTCAATCATTGCAATCACGTGCATGCGATCCAATAATTGACATTGAGGGCACTATATCCAACAATCTCCCACTTGCACTTAAGGCTAATTATTGCGATTTCGCATACTCACAGCCAGTGTGATACCGAACATCCAACTCCTCTACTAATAAGTTTCACAAAGCCCGTTTGTAAAACTCTTGTGTTCGAGAAATAGCCTCAGTGAGTGGATCCGCCCTGATGTTTCTTTCTATATCTCTCTTAATCTCAAGTTCGCGGAGAAAGCCATCTCCCGAATCGAGTAATACCTGTCTTAGAATATGTCTGGATATCTGATGAGACCTAGTTCATAAATGAACTCCAAATCCAAACTTCTTAGACTGTATCGATAACTGAACCTCATCAGTATCCTGCACCATGCCTCCCACAGTATCCTCTTGGACCACCTGTCCATAATACTGCCCCCTTCGTCAGAGGGAAAACTATAACTCTGACAATCACTCTGTCATCCATGTCACCTTTGAAGCCTGGAATGATAACCGTCTCCCAAAGGAGGCTGCCATCATCAAATCCGTAAAACATGCACTTATGTTCTAAAACTGCTTCCTTATGTTTCTTCAGGATTGGATTAATATAAACTTATCGCATCTAGTGCAAAAACAACATCTGGTGTGGTACTTGATATCTCATGATTGACTCAATTGCCTAAGCAAGTGATCTGCCAATCATGCACATCCCTCTCCCCTTTAGTCTGTAAGACACCTTTACAGAGGGTGACTCCATCATCTGCAGGTACACCACCATGCCAGGAGTCATCTATTCTAAAATACTATTAGAATACTGTCAAAGTATCCACATTGGGAAACTACCCAAATCTAGATCTAAAACCATAGATCTAGAAACCGGAATGTCAGATATTATATCCATATCCTTTATGGGGAAACAACTGTATGACGACCAAAGTATAACCGATCGTAGTATAGGAATTTTACTTCCTACTCTGTGTATGTCATCCAAATACCAGGACATCACACCCTACTACCTTCTTAACAGATCCATCCCCTATTCTGATGAAGTCAAAGACATGACTGTCACATCAAAAATAGATGGTCTATCTTCGCTATATCTGCTTAAGTCTATAAATAGACATAAACTACTTGCCCACTATGCTTCCGCTGCTCCCACTGACCACAACAACCCTCTGGCAGAATAATATATACGTGCACTTCTAAAGCTAATTTAGAACGACGCTATACTTAACCTCCTGCCGGGTCTCATAGTCTGGAACAACAGTAGTGTCAAGTCTGGGTAAGCAAGAACCTCCCTGTAACCGTCCTTGAGGCTACCGAAGTACCTCTCGGGTGTCTGAAGTTACCTACCATATCTGCGGAGTGGCTGATGGAATGTCAAACCTGATTGAATCTTTAGGTCCTATTAAATTTTCCGTAATCGTTTGCGGTTCTGGAATCACTTCCAGTTCTACCATACTCCCACTGCCGTTTTTCTGAAAAAATCCATTTTACTAAAACTGTGGCGAGTCAAGAACAATATCACTATTGATCTTCCAGATGGTAGAAAGTTAACCCTCGACATAGCCCGGGCCAACCCACAAACTGCCATTACAGAAACGTGCCATGAGTTATCCAGAGTCTGGTTTTAAGCATAAGCCGGACAACTCCCCGTACCTTAACATCGTTAAGATTTGAACCATTCTATATCCAATATAGAAACTTTGGCACTTATTTAATTGGAACCAGATTCTAATCATGCAGCTGTCTCCAGTGCATATCAACTTAATGGAGAGAGGCAAACCAGCATTACTCAACTTAGGAATCCATCCAATTATGAGTAATCTGAAAGAGAAACAAGTTTCTCAAAACCATTAACTGAGTACCAATCATAAGAATTTACATCTTCGATCTCTTTGAAGAATCCTGATACTTGCGACATCTGGTTCTCTACTTTATTCCTATACCCACAACTTCTCAAAACTTAGACCTTGTATTTCTACGAAACACTTGTCTAAAAACTAGAGAAGTCATAAGTAAACAGAACATAGTACGAGGACCAACCCCTTTGTCCTGATGGACACTGGATAACATACAATACTCTGTATAAGTCCGCTAAGTTGAATAACTCAAAACCTGTGCATCGTAGGTTGAAAACTGTACTTATGGTTAAGAACTACTCCGTTGTTCAATGCTCCTTACCCAATCGTCAACTGATATAGGTAAATGTCACGGACATAATTTCAAAAAGTTATATCTCACTTTATAAAAATAAACGTACAGATATATCATTTTGAAATTGGTGCAAAACAACGGATACTCAAAACCAAATACATGCCGTCTGGCAAACCCCCAGGAGACTTCCTCAAATATCACCAATTACAACGAATTCCGATATAATGAGGATGATCACCTTATTCCCAATAACCTACTCCCACTCAGCATCTGTAAAACCATACAGAGTGAGAATCATACCTGGTAAATACATACCCTGGAGTAAGTATCTAATCGGGAAATCAGTTTTCCTTTAACAATGCACTGAAACATGAAAATGTTTCGTAGGGGTATCCTGGTATTCCTAGTAATGCCTCTTCCATAATCCAATTCATGACTTTAACCGTATATTTCTTTGCCTTCTCTCTAAATCCCTTTATTTTTCTTTAGTCGTTACCTTCTGTACACCATCGTTAGGCTAAATGGTTTTCTTTCTTCCCTACCGTTCGGCACCAGCCTATGGTTTGGAAGAAGACTATCCAGCAAGCATAATATGTGTACTCTCCTAATCCTAGGAGTACTCGCAACTTGAGAGAAGGTGATGATAAAAGACAACTGAATAATACCTTATTCTATTTCTCCCGAACTGGGGAAAAAAGCAAAGGTGAAATAGGAGTGGTGATGAAGTACGCGGTTTGGTCATGAATGATAGCAGTCGCAATTTACTTTGCCCTCTTTCTAATCCCTTTATTTTGTCTTTACATATTACCTTCTGTACACCCTACTTAGGCTAATTGGTTTTCTTCATTCCTTACCTTTCGGCACATGCCTATGGTTTGGAAGAAAACTATCCAATAAGCGTAATAGGTGTACTCTCCTAAACCAAGGAGCCCTCGCAACCTGAGAGAAGGTGATAATAAAAGACAACTGAATAAACCAATTCTATTTCTCCTGAACCTGGATCCATCCTCGAAGAAGTCCCTTCGAGTTCGTATATAACCATACGATGGATCTATCTAATGGAAGTGGATACTCGTAGTGATACGAGGTGTTCTGAGAAATGCAAAGGGTAAAAGAAGGAGCGGCAATGACTTATGCAACTCGGACGATCCAAAAGCCAGTATTTTAAGAAGGTTCGGTCAACTTGGTCACTGAGTCATAGTCTGGGGTCGGTCAAAGGTCGCTGCCAAAGAGAGAGAAAAGAAATACTCCGCGTGCACTCTAACCTAGATCAGAATGGTTATCACTTTATCTAATCTGGAAACCTCCCACTGTACTGTCAAATTCTCCTCCAAACCTAAAAGAAGAATCAATCGGGATCACCCGAAGAGTAAACCAACTCATCAGTGGGAATCGGGATCCAACTCTCATCACATGAGAACGTAACAGAATCCACTCACGTTATCACACTCCAGAAGGTATGCGCATGCCGGCAAGTTTCAGTTTCTTTAGAAACCCCCGATGTGATTTTTATCCCATGATCTTATGATCATGACTAAGGGCCAACCCATCATAAGTCACATGCCAAGTTCTACCTGTCATTATCTTATCAATTTGAACCCACCCGTACTCGTCCTTGACTAAGGGCCAACAAGGCTGTACGACTGTCCCAAACCAACACATTTATCTATGCAACATGTGAACACCCCAGCAGCTACCAATCACTATGTCCTGGCTAAGGACCAGACCAACATAGCTTGAATACTACTGACCATTCATATGAAATGACGGAGGGCTACGGCTGGTTTTTGGCGAAAAACCTTTAACGTAATGAACTTGATCTCGTTGAAGGAACCTGATAGCTTTTTATAAAAATATAGTGGCGAAAACCTTTGCTAAAGAGGTCACTCTCGGTGAAGGGATCTCGGCTCTTTCCTCGTGGAATGAGGTGCAGGATATTCCAACTGAATACCACGATGCAAAGCAACTTGTAATCGACTACAGTGAAGTTATTAGCTGTTAGTTATATGTATGCCCTAGAGGCCATTACTATACATAGGATGTATATTGTAGTGGATGCTGGGACATATATAGTGAGGACTTTCTTGCTCGACATGATAGTATGCTATCTGGTTGAACTCTTTACCTTAACGTGTACACTGATTGTCTCTCTGTTACATGTTGGTAAAGCCCTTAGGATGTGTACTTGACTACCTGGACTATGATGCGGATCATACTAGTGGGGACATGGTAGTCCATAAGTACATCCTTCAAAGTCCCTAGTCGTGGGTGTATCGAGACGGGGCATCGATATACCAGAGTAGACTAGCGTATACCTTCTCGACCCATTCAGATGGGCGATGGATGATCCCATATCCATTGGTGTTTGACATCGGAGATGATATATGGGTGCTCAGTAGAGACTGGGTACACTGGACGGACTCGCCGAGAACTCCCAGATGGTATTATACCTCACGTCAGATGGCAGTTCTCTGGTGACACTGGTACAGAGTAGTCTGTTGACCCGAGATCGTCATAGAGTCTTGTGTGGTTCCCACTGTGCTTTGATTTCCATCTTACCACGTCCAAGAGGGCGTGCAAAACTGTGGTTTTTGGGTACAGTCCCGAGTCACATGGAGGCAATGAGCGATAGGAGGGGATTCGTCTCTCCCGGTATAGGGAGTTGATGTTGCGCTGTGTTCGATTGGCTATAACCGGAAATCCCTGGCCAGGGTTGCTGAGATTTACTGGTAAGTGTTACCAGTAGTTTCTCAAATTGTTATAGACCTCATATCGACACGACTTATCGAGCTATTGGGGTCTGACGTTTACCACCCCTAGGCGAGATATGCGACATATCAGACGATCAGACCGGACTGTACGGTAGTGTTACTGGTTGGATTCACAGGAGTGTGAGCGGGCTTGCTCGTCGATCTTCTGATCGCTCAATACCCGGGTGGCCGTTACGTTTAGCAGACCGCTTGCGGTTTGTGGATGCTTGATATGATCATCATCTGCTGCCGGTATATTGACGAGTCTTTAGAGTCCTACACAGAGGTTTCCTGGCTCAAGCAAAACGAAATAGGAGCGCATATGAGATATGTGCGGGACCGAGAATAATACCAGTATGTGATACTGTATTCGATTCTCACGATGTGACATTGATCGGTTATATGCGATATAGCCGGGTTATCGGATCAAGTGTTGATTCGATAAGTTGTTACTAATGATACTAGTCGGTTATATGCGATATGACCGGATCGTTAAATCAAGTGTTGATTTAATGATTTAATACATAATTATATATTTGATATATTAATTTGCATTAACTAGTATCGGTTCACTTTAAATGGATTTTCTCGCTCGGGTGTGCACATTGCATATGCGACATGATTTTGTGCACATGCTTGTATCATGTTTGATGATACATGCCTTTTTAATTAAGTGTATAGAATTAAACCTTGGTTAATGGAATGGTTAGGGTTTACTATTTGCTTATTCATTTTATTCATTTATTTATTAATCTTTTTCTTATTGGAAAAAGGAAATGAAATGATAAAATGGTGGCATTTCTTTTGTTCATTCATGAAGCTTCATGAATGCTTTGACTTGATGACCATTTTGTTTTTAGCTTAACCATAACCATTGCATTAAACCATGATTAGTTCTCTACACTTAACTATGGTCATGTTATGATAAGGATTGATTATTCTTTTCTTTTTTAATTAACTTATCATAACATAATTCTTCTTCTTCTTCCTTTCTTCACTTGAAGAAAGCAAGCTCCATCAATGGTGATTGATGGAAATGAGTGAGAAATCCAATTCTAAAGTCTACCCACTTCCTATTTCTTCATCCTCTACCTCTTGCCAAGTAGTAGAGTGTGTTTCCTTCACAAGTTTTCATGGCTTGGTGAAGGTGGAGCTTGATCTAGCGATGCCTCGACGTAGATCATCTTCGGCATGGACATCGACGACCTAGCTCGCCATTTCTCCGATGAAGCCGACGCTAGAGCCCGGGAATTCACTAGGACAGCGAGGGGACTTCGTTGCGGAGCTATGGAGGTTGAGCACCGGATCTACAAAGGTTGTATTTCCGTATTCTTGTAGTTAAGTGTTAACTAGTCTGCTTTGTCGCCTAGATTTCTAGCCAACGGTCCGTATTAGGGTTTCTCGGCACCCATAATTTTTGAAATTGGCATGGTTGATGCCTTGTGAAACCTCACTTGAGTGTTTAGGAACCCTACAGTGGTATCAGAGCCTAGCTAGAGCCTTAGGCGAAGTCTAGACGGAATTTGAAGTCCGATCGACCCGAAACCCAAACCCTTAACATGCTCTCTGGACATTTCTGTAAAATGTGGATTTTTCAAAATTAAAAATATGTAGAGAAATGTGCAGGAAATTCTAAGAAAAACTGCAGAAAACGACAGCCTAATTCTACAGTACAGACGCGGAACCGCGGTGTTGACCCCCCTTTTGCGGCGGTTCCGCGGCCGTCTGTGATGATCAGGCTGTGAGTTTTCTTCAGTTGTTTCTGTTGGTGTTTCTTGTGTGTTCTGGATGTTTTTAATATTTTTTCCAGAGTTCCATTTTTGGGTTGTTTTGGGGATTCGGTGTTTCAATCGGAGTATCAGATTTTGTCTATGTGGCTTTCCGGATAAATTTTAGAATATGTTAAAAAGTTCGACCGGATTTAAATACCCAATTTTTCCCCTGTCGGGAAATTTCCAAGTGTTGGATTTTTCCGTAGTTTAACGACGTTCTAAGTAGTGCAAGTAACGCGATGGACCCTCTAGAAGACAACAAACCTTAACTCGATTATGTGACCGTCTTGAACTGCCCTTTGAACCTTCGGATTTGGGGCAGTACGGCGTGCCACATGTGAGGCGTTGGCTTGACCCTTCTACGGCAGGACCGTTGGTACTGAGGCACGAACTGAATATTGTTAGACTTATTTCATGTGTTGATCTGTATCGGGAAAACTTGGGTGTTTGACTGTTCGATCGAAAAGTTTAACATTTTCTATTTAACTGGAATGGGATACAATAATTGGAATTCACAAAAGTTATGAGATAACTGAATGAATGTTATAAACATAGCAGTTTAGTCTCACTTGATCGGTTGCCACGGAATTTTGATGTGATCAAAAGTCCGTCGCAATCACGTAGCGTACGTGGATACTCGCCGGGTAAACTTAATAGACAGCCTCACTCCATAGCCCCGACCAAGTGACTGTAGGAGAACCCCGTTGCCGAAAGCATCCGTTCGGGTGCTCGCGGTAGCGGTGTTCCGCCTTGGTGCACTTCGTCGACGGCATCGGGGGTGCAGCCGTCTACTAAAGTTTGCGACGAGCATTCGATCAGGATGTCGGGAATCTTGTTGAATTGCCCGACTTGATATTGAAAAGTGTTTTCGATTTTGAGACTAAAATGCGGGGTTTATAATTGTTAGGCATGCGATGTCTAAGTAATTCATTTGACTAGGCATGTGATGTCTAAAGAGGTTGCGGATTCCAACTGTTGTAGTTTTACACTTTCTTTTCTGTGACCGTAAGTGTAATATGTGATATCGCCGGTTTCGTTGCTATATGTCAACGACAATTGGGATACGCATGTTTACTTACGTTGATGACATGTGATGTTATGTGTTGCTGGATATGTTATATTGGATCGTCGTGTTTGAATAGCCGGGGTTTTTTATGTGAGATGAGTGTTTTTTTTCATTTTCATTCATGTAAAAACTTGTATGTAATATTCTTTTATTCGGGCACTTCCAGGTTGCGGAAGATGTCACCCTTTGTATATTATTTACTTTTCCGCACTAGGATAGACCCAAGGAGGGGAGCACAAGTAATCGGGTTCTGGAGTCCAGTGGGAGACCAACTCGAGGAATCGAGTCCGGGTCTCCTAACTATAGAATTGGTAGGGTTTCTTGCCGCTCTCGTAGGGGTCTAGAGATGTGGGTTTGGCTATTCATCGCGACCGTAGAATCCGTGTTTTATACTGGCTCGTATTGAAAACACGGACATCCTAGTATATCCAATATTTCATATGATTCTTCTGCTGTGATATCTGTGATGTGATCATGTGATGTTCTGTGATAGATACAGTATATAGTATATATGATATATTATATAGACGTTACTTATGTTTTACATCCGCGCTAGCCCTGCCCTGCTCTACCGTTAGTTACCTAACCTGACGGTGCACGAGGGGACATCGAGGCGAATGCGGATGGCATAAGTGTACGTCGTATTTATCTGTGATGTTTAGGTAATTTAAATGATGGGACTTCATTAATGAGATTAATGAAAGAAAAGAAACCTAAGATGTTGTAGAATCGAATTTCAAAATAAAACAGGTAGCTACAGTTCTTGCTTTGCACAGCGGTATATATGATATATCCTACACCTTATTCGATAAGGAAAGGACCGAGATCCCTTCACCGGGAGTGACTCCTTTAGCAATAACTGGCAGATGCTACACACTCGGTTTGTCTTTTGATTGCTTTTAAGTGTTTTTGCTTTGCACAGTGATATATATGATATATCCCGCACCTCATTCGACGAGAAAAGGACCGACGATCCCTTCACCGGGAGTGACTCCTTTAGCAAAACTAGAAAAGCCTCAAAAACACTCCATTTCAAAATTCATTTGATCCTACAACGATATCAAGTTCATTACGCAATAGGTTTTCAGAAAAACCTGTCGTAGCCCTCCGTCATTTCAGATAAGTACTAGTTAGTATTCGTGCTGCGGTTGTTTGGCATGCGTCAAGACGTAGTGTATGGTAGCTGACTAGTGCTTATCTGCTAGCATATGATGCGATTGGATTAGGGTATTCGTACGGCGTTGTTTGGCATGCGTCAAGGGTCGTGCGGATTGGTTTAATTCAATCAAGAAATGTACGGGTTGAACTTGACTAGCAGACTATGGGTTGTTTGGCATGCGTCAAGGTCATAGCGAGCTAGGGGCAAAATATTATCGGGAATTTCAAGTGTTGAAATTTGCAATGAGATTGCATACCTTCTATGAGATAGTTGGATCCCGATACCCACTGCGAGTAAGTGTTACTCCTGGGAGAGTTTTATACATTACAATTAGCCGATCAAGTAGGTGTCTAGAAAGGTGTCAACGAGGTTACGCCTCTGGGAAAACGAGGTTTACATTAATTAGGTTTGTGCGAAAGCACGGGGGACCTCCCTCAAAGTACCGACACAGGTCTGGCTGAAAGATTGGCAAACTTGTAGTGTGTAATTAATCCCGGCTAGTCTTTCCTTTTAGGGTTTGAAAGATGATTTGATAAAAAGCAGTGGGAGCCATCCTGATTAGATAAAATAATAACCAATCTATTCTTGCAAGAGCGCACGCTGAGTGTTTTCTCCTCTCTCTCTCCTGGTAGCGACCATATCACGCCTTAATCAAGATAATAATACGGAATATTGACCGAACCCGCTTGTTATACTGAGCTGGGGAACGTTGGTCCCGCTCCAACTTATAATTGTTATAAGACAGAGCAGGAAATAGGGGAATACCAGATTTCCCATGCCGCCCAAACGAAGAGAGTGCATGCTGATGCATCATCTTCGGGTGTGTTCATTACAAAGAACTGTTTCTCCGTTTCCTCTACGTGCTGGGTATGTGATACCCGATCAGGATCCCAGATATGTAATCTGTTACATAGGGCTACAAAAATGTAGAAAAACTGAGAACGGGTGATAAGTTTCATGAGACAGAAAACGGGGCAAGTGTTGCAGCCAAGTCTGTTGGTCACTGTCACCCTGTATTACCAATACATTGATTCTGAACAAATGCTATTAGATACCGAACCTGATATACAAAATCATATCAGTCTCTTTAGTAGTAAAGAAATGATAAAATTTTGTATTGTTGGATAATGTTTTGAACATTTCCTATATCAAAAGTTGATCGGTTCAGGCACGTTATCTAAAAGCATTAACGTTCTAAATCAAACTACAGTTCTTAGTATACGGAACACACACAAGAGGAAGAGTTCAGAAATAAACGATTCCTTCTTGAGGTATTGTAGACTGGGTCATATCAATGCGACCCGACTAGCTGAAGTTACACATAGATGCATATTTAAATCTATTTGAATTTACATCTTGTGAAACTTGCCAGTCATGTCACAAAGATTAGATGACCATAGCTCTGTTTATTGGAAACAGAGAAAGAGTTACTGAACTCTTGGGATTGATACATGATGATGTATGTAAGGTCCCATGTCTACATATGCCAAGACCGGTTCTTTATACTTCATTACGTTCTCTGATAATCTCTCAAGATTCAGACATATATTCCTGTTGAAACACAAGTCTGAACCATTTCAGATATTCATAGAATATAAGCTAGAAGTAGAGAACCAATAAGGTTAAAAGTATTATGTCCTTTGATGTGATCGAGGAGGAGAATACTCTAGCACGGAATTTCTGGACTATTCTAAAGGAGAATGAGATTCTCTCTCAGCATTACTCCTCCGTATACACCATTGCACGATGGTATATCGGGATGGAGTAATCACACCCTATATGATAAGGTGTGCTCTATGATGAGTACTACTGAGTTACCTATTTCCTTTTTGGGAGTTATGCGCTTGAGAAGCTGCATACCTATTGAATAGGGTTCGAATCAAATCAGTTGCCTACCACTTCATATTTGATATGATAAGGGAAGAGCCCATCTCTCAAGTTAGTTGAGATTTGGGGTTGTCCAGCCTATGTCTGAAAACCAAAATCCGGACAAGCTCGAGGCAAGATCTGGAAAGGTTCCAGCTATACAAACAACAGCAGATGATTTGGTAGAACCAAAGGATTCAGTAGATTCCAATGAACCTCAGCCTCTCCGCCGATCTAGTAGGGTTCCTCACCTACCTGAGAAATACTTCGGTTTCTCTATGACAGTGGGAGCGAGGATTGCATCATGAGATGATGACCCAACTAGTTTCGAGCATGCCATCGAGAGTGAAGACTCTGTAAGAATGGCTGGATGCTTAGTGATCTGAGATGGAATCCTTATACACCAACAAAGTATGGACTTTAGTTGCTATATCTGAAGGGTTAAATCCCCATCAGGAGCATGTATATCTTGAGAAGATTACTTGGTGTAGATGGAAAGGTTGAGACTTTCAAAGCTAGACTTGTTAAAGGTTTTCGTCATCGACCAGGAGTGGATAATGATGAAACCTTTTCCAGTACCTATGCTTAAGTCCATCCAGATACTACTTGCCACAGCTACAAACCATGACTACGATATCTCGTGGTTGGGTGTCATGACTGCTTTTCTAAATGATGATTTGGAAGAAAGCGTCTATAAGTACACAGCCAGAGGGCTTCGTAGACAGTGGGAGCAGCGGAAACGTGTGCAAGATGTTTTATAGGATAAAGCAGGCATCGCGGAGTTGAAACATCTATTTTGATGGATTAGTTAAAGAAGTTGACATCATCAAAATGGTAGATGAACCTTGTATAAACAAAAAGGTAGTAAGGAGTATGGTGATGATCCTCGTAGAGTACGTGGATGACATACTCTTGATAGGAAAAGATTTTCCTATGCTACGCTCGATCAATGTCCGCTTATCACAATGATTCTCCATATAGGATCAAAGTGATACCTCCTAAATCCTGGATTTTGGATCTATGAGATAGATCTAAATGGATGTTAGGATTCTCACTAGTTGTAGTGAGATGGTATCAATTGATCCTGGGGAAAATCACTGGAAGTGTTCCAGGGTGATAAAGACGACTGAATGTCAGTCACAGGCATTGTCTATACCCTCAGTAAAGGGACGGTATGTTGGAAGAGTTCCAAGCTAGATACCGTGGCATACTAGACGATAAAGGAAGGATACATCGCTACTTAAGATGCTACCGAAGAGGCTGTTTGGGTGTATATTGGTTCATGAGATGAACTACGTTCCTACCATTGTGAGACAATGGAGTTATGGCTTATGCCGAGGAACGCCGGTCCCATCAGTGATCCAGACATATTCTAAGGCAGTATCACCTGATCATGGAGATGGTTGATCTCTAGGGCATCGAGGTCAGGAGAGTAGACTCAGCGGACAACACAGCGGATCCACTCACAAAGGCCTCTTCCTAGAGAGAGACTTTTATGGGATGGTTGAGTATGAGATACTTCAAACTACTGCTACAGATGGCCCTAGTACAAGTGGGAGATTGTTAGTTATATGTATGCCCTAGAGGCCATTACTATACATAGGATGTATATTGTAGTGGATGCTGGGACATATATAGTGAGGACTTTCTTGCTCGACATGATAATATGCTATCTGGTTGAACACTTTACCTTAACGTGTACACTGATTGTCTCTCTGTTACATGTTGGTAAAGCCCTTAGGATGTGTACTTGACTACCTGGACTATGATGCGGATCATACTAGTGGGGACATGGTAGTCCATAAGTACATCCTTCAAAGTCCCTAGTCGTGGGTGTATCGAGACGGGGCATCGATATACCAGAGTAGACTAGCGTATACCTTCTCGACCCATTCAGATGGGCGATGGATGATCCCATATCCATTGGTGTTTGACATCGGAGATGATATACGGGTGCTCAGTAAAGACTGGGTACACTGGACGGACTCGCCGAGAACTCCCAGATGGTATTATACCTCACGTCAGATGGCAGTTCTCTGGTGACACTGGTACAGAGTAGTCTGTTGACCCGAGATCGTCATAGAGTCTTGTGTGGTTCCCACTGTGCTTTGATTTCCATCTTACCATGTCCAAGAGGGCGTGCAAAACGGTGGTTTTTGGGTACAGTCCCGAGTCACATGGAGGCAATGAGCGATAGGAGGGGATTCGTCTCTCCCGGTATAGGGAGTTGATGTTGCGCTGTGTTCAATTGGCTATAACCGGAAATCCCTGGCCAGGGTTGCTGAGATTTACTGGTAAGTGTTACCAGTAGTTTCTCAAATTGTTATAGACCTCATATCGACACGACTTATCGAGCTATTGGGGTCTGACGTTTACCACCCCTAGGCGAGATATGCGACATATCTGACGATCAGACCGGACTGTACGGTAGTGTTACTGGTTGGATTCACAGGAGTGTGAGCGGGCTTGCTCGTCGATCTTCTGATCGCTCAATACCCGGGTGGCCGTTACGTTTAGCAGACCGCTTGCGGTTTGTGGATGCTTGATATGATCATCATCTGCTGCCGGCGTATTGACGAGTCTTTAGAGTCCTACACAGAGGTTTCCTGGCTCAAGCAAAACGAAATAGGAGCGCATATGAGATATGTGCGGGACCGAGAATAATACCAGTATGTGATACTGTATTCGATTCTCGCGATGTGACATTGATCGGTTATATGCGATATAGCAGGGTTATCGGATCAAGTGTTGATTCGATAAGTTGTTACTAATGATACTAGTCGGTTATATGCGATATGACCGGATCGTTAAATCAAGTGTTGATTTAATGATTTAATGCATAATTATATATTTGATATATTAATTTGCATTAACTAGTATCGGTTCACTTTAAATGGATTTTCTCGCTCGGGTGTGCGCATTGCATATGCGATATGATTTTGTGCACATGCTTGTATCATGTTTGATGTTACATGCCTTTTTAATTAAGTGTATAGAATTAAACCTTGGTTAATGGAATGGTTAGGGTTTACTATTTGATTATTCATTTTATTCATTTATTTATTAATCTTTTTCTTATTGGAAAAAGGAAATGAAATGATAAAATGGTGGCATTTCTTTTGTTCATTCATGAAGCTTCATGAATGCTTTGACTTGATGACCATTTTGTTTTTAGCTTAACCCTAACCATTGCATTAAACCATGATTAGTTCTCTACACTTAACTATGGTCATGTTATGATAAGGATTTATTATTCTTTTCTTTTTTAATTAACTTATCATAACATAATTCTTCTTCTTCTTCCTTTCTTCACTTGAAGAAAGCAAGCTCCATCAATGGTGATTGATGGAAATGAGTGAGAAATCCAATTCTAAAGTCTACCCACTTCCTATTTCTTCATCCTCTACCTCTTGCCAAGTAGTAGAGTGTGTTTCCTTCACAAGTTTTCATGGCTTGGTGAAGGTGGAGCTTGATCTAGCGATGCCTCGACGTAGATCATCTTCGGCATGGACATCAACGACCTAGCTCGCCATTTCTCCGACGAAGCCGACGCTAGAGCCCGGGAATTCACTAGGACAGCGAGGGGACTTCGTTGCGGAGCTATGGAGGTGGAGCACCGGATCTACAAAGGTTGTATTTCCGTATTCTTGTAGTTAAGTGTTAACTAGTCTGCTTTGTCGCCTAGATTTCTAGCCAACGGTCCGTATTAGGGTTTCTCGGCACCCATAATTTTTGAAATTGGCATGGTTGATGCCTTGTGAGACCTCACTTGTGTGTCTAGGAACCGTACATTAGCCTGACGCAAACTTCTGCCCAAGGGGTCACTCCCGGTGAAGGGATATCGGCCCTTGCCTCGTCGAATGAGGTGCAGGATATTCCAACCGAATACCACTGTGCAAAACAAAAGGGAACGTCTTTGTAATAACACTTTTTAAAACTGTTCCAACAGCATCTAAACAAGTTTGTTTTTCTTTTGCATTGATCAAAATCAACGCAGTCCCATCAATTAATCACACCAGAAAAGAACGAAAATAAAATGTACGTATATGCCATCCGCATTCGTCACTGGGTCCCGTCATTACCCGTTAGGTTACTTAACTAACGACAGAGCGGGGACTGGACTAGCGCGGGTGCAAAACATATACAACATCTACTAGTATATATACCAATATACAATAATCGCTCCAGGCATGATAATATGCAACATTACAGAAAAGGAATAAGCATCACAGAACAATACAGATAATCTGGGATCCCCGGGTTTCACAGAGCCGCTACTGAAACCCGACGTTCCCCTGGTCGTGTAGATAGCTTTTGCAATGAAACCTAGACCCCTACGGGTGCGGCAAGTTACCTGCCAAAACCTGAAGCGAGGCAGCCCCCTACAGCAAAGTGAATGGACCACCCGGCACTTCACGGAATCCGGTAACTTGAGCACCCCTCCTTGGGTCAACCTGTACCCCCTACGAGTGCGGCGAATAGTCTGCCAATTCTAGAGTGAGGCCCCTCTGCCTCTCAAAGCCATGAGATGCGGACCCGTTGACCTCCAGAACCCGGCTATCCGTTCACCCCGTCGCGGGGTAAACCTAGTGCAAAAATGAAAAATATGTACAACGGGTACATCGACCTCATCCCGGTCGTGCACCAAAAGAATATTATACAAACAGGCAGTGACGACAGTCCACATGTTGGACGCTCGCCCCGCAATATCAAATGTACAAATAAATCCAAACGGCACTACCATTGCACACTGCTATCCATCACGACAAATCCGCAACATCACAGCACAACACAGAACATCAACGCGAATGTCACGTTCGCAAATCCGTCTAAAAGGACTATAGCAATCAGACGCAATTTACCGCTCGAATGACATTCATGGTCGGAGATATAATGTAAGTACTGCAAACTAACACGTTTAAATTTCGATCGACAAAACTTCCCGAAGTAGGCCCCACGTACATTTGCTGTACAGTAACAAAATCTGGGCCCAAAAGAACAGTTCCAGAAACCACAATTTCCTAAGTAGAAGCCCTAGAAGAAAAACTACCCACTGATTCACCAAGACGGCCGCGTTTCCGTGGCTAAAGCATGGCTTTGGCGGCGGATCCGCGGCCGTACGGTCGGATCAGACGATCATATTTCTTCAGTGTCCTTTAAAAAGCCTGCTCAATTTTCTGGTATACGCAAAATGATTTTTAGACCATATTTAAAATCAACAGAAACTTTAGACTTGGAAATTGCGATTTTGAAAATTCCGCTCGATCGATATTTTAAACGCGTTAGAACAAGTTAGTAAAGCTTAATGGCATGGCTCTGATACCATGTAAGTCTATGGTTGCACCCCGGCCGTCAAACTGATGCCAAATGCGGAACAAAAACTTTTATAACTGGCGCTATCGCAAACTATAACCCGGATCTGCCATAAACGCTAAACTAATAAACTACAAAGTGGGTAGAAATGCTATACCGAACGATCCGAGTCCTTCGTTCTTTAGCCATCATCCCACGCTCCGTTGCGGCTGCTCCGATCTCCTGGTTCCTCGTCGAGGTGGCACCACATCTATGGATCTTTAAACAGGCTCCCGCCTCTGAACCGAGGCAACTCGGACATCAAATTTGCTAAAAGAGATGACCAAGATTGATGTAGAGAATGAGTAGAACACTTTGTCTCGTTACATCCAAAGCCATGGATGAACGGTTAATGAAGTTGCCTTTTGGAGTAGGGTGATGGAAAAATGAGCTATATGAAATTACATGAAGTAAAACTATCATAATCTTTTTCCCAAAATCAATCCATCTTTTTTCCTTAGCCCCCAAATGATTTGGCCGGCCATTATCTATAGAAGGAGTGAGGTGAGTGTAGGAGAGGGGAGGGTAACCTTAAGCTATGATACTTATCATAACATTTAATGAAAGAATGAATCATTTAAACACCTTGCATAAATCATTAATGCAACAATGAGTCACTTTAACCTAGTCACCAACCATTAATGCATACAATGAATCACTAATCCTAGTCACCTCTTCTAGAAGCTTCCACACTCATGACTCACCCTCAAGAAGAAAAGATAAATCCGTATTAAACCGAATGTTTAAGACGGGTGATAGAAAACTGGAAACTTCCAAAAGCGATCCCGAAACGAATTTCAGGATAACCCCGTAACAGTATAAACATACCCGCATTTGTATTACGACCGAATACAAATGCAACTGAGACAAAGATATTATATCTACACAGTATAATACATGGATCCGGCTTAAACCAAAGCCCACCAGTATTATCAGCCCGAAATATGACACGTGCGTAAACACACGTGCATTTTCCGAACCCTGCCATAAAACCATACGGCCTCTACAACGTTTCACCCAAACTTGGGAAACTATCTGTGGGGGACTCTAATGACTCATCAGTACCCTGGCAGTGGGTTTAACCACAAGCCGTCAGCGGCACTAGCAGTGCGTAACGGCTGCCCATGTACTGACCTCAAGGGAGGCCGATGAACGAACTCATCCTGAAACCCTACTGAGCCTAACAGTGACAATGTATATACAGTCCGGTCCGTTCGTCTATGAGTATCGCATATCGGGCCTAGGGGGCTGGTAACGTCAGACCCCCAATAGCGGTATAAGTCGTGTCGGAGACAAGCCCTGAACACCCTGAGAAACTACCGGAGTACCTACCAGTAATTCTCACCTGCCTTGGCCAAGAACTTGGTGTAATGGCTTTCCTAGACATAGTGCGATCTCCACACCCAATACCGGGAGAGACGAATCCCCTGCCGATCCGCTCACTTGCCTCCATGTGGCTCGAGACTGTACCCAAAAAATACCTGTTTGCACGACTCCTTTGAGCCGTGGTAGGGTAGAAATCAAAGCACAGTGGGAACTCACACGAGACAAATGACGACCTCAGGTCGATGAACTAACCTGTACACAAGTCACCAGGGAACTACTATCTGACGATAGCTATAATACCAACTAGCAGGTTCCCGGCGAGTCCTGTCCGGTGTACTCATAACCTAATGAGCACCTGTATACATCTTAGGTGATCCAACTGACACCAGTGGCTTGTGAGACCGGCCACCACCCCTCGTCGGGGTCTCGACTGTATACACTAGTCTACTCCGGAGTATCGATGCCCTGTCTCGAAACTCCCACGACTAGGGACAACTTTTAAGGATGTGCTTATAGACCACCCAACTCTCACGTATATGATCGCCATCATACTGTTGGTAGTCAAGCAAGATCCTAATGGCTCTATCAGCGTGTAACAGTGACCAGTCACCTGAACCTGTACACGATTGATAAAGGCAAACCAGATAGCATACTATCATCTCGAGTAAGACTGTCCTACCGGCATAGGTCCTCCTCAATTATTGCAATCATGTGCCTGCGATCCAATAATTGACTTTGAGGGCACTATATCCAACACAAGTAAAAATGTATGCATGCCAAATAGCCGAAATGATTGGGCGGCTCGCAATAAAAAGCAGCGAGTAAAAATAAAATAAATAGCCGAAATGATTGGGCACCGCGAAAAATAGCCGAAATGATTGGGCAATCGCGATTCTCGCGATATAAAAGCTGAAATGATAGAGCATCGCGGAAAGAAATAAAAAAAGGTGGTAAAAACTTTTTGCCCTACAGATAAGATCACATCGATCCCTGTATACAATCCAGGGGCGCAAACAAAGAAGGAAACACGCCTTCCCTCCCCAGGCTCCATCAGAAAGAGAGCCAAGTCTCGACGGTCATGTCTGCATCCCAGAAGACCAACAACAGCATTCCTCCTTATGCCAGCAAGGCACGGAAGCGACACAACAACGGAGCCACGGCAAAATCCTTAATTCCAAAGCTTAACGGCAATATCTACAGCCTAAGAATCAGCAATGGTGATCTTCCTCATTCCAACAGGACTCATACATAACGTCAAAACAAAGCGGAGTGATGGAAAAATCCTAACTCCACCTCAGCATTCATCTCAGCAGACGCAATGTGAACAGCGGTGTTCCTTCGCAGTTGAGCAGGATGCAGGTGCAACGTCAATGCATACGCAACGTCAAAACAAAGCGGAGTGATGGCAAAATCCCAACTCCACATCAGCATTTGTCACAGCAGATGCAATGTCAACAATCGGCGTTCCTTCGCAGTCCAGCAGGACGCAGATGCAATGTCAACAAAAGACCCCATGGTCGAAACCAAGAGGAGTGACGACAAAATCCCAGCTCCACCTTAGCATCCGTCTCATCACACCAGATGCGATGTCACCCCTGCATTCTTCCTCCAACAGGATTCGGACGTGCCAAAACAAATGAAGCAAAGGCAATATTCCCAGCTTCAAAGTCTTGACGGCAACTCATATAAAGCCTAAAAGACAATCGGAGATCATCCCACATCAGCGCGGAGTGGTCACCACCTTGGCATTCGTTTCGATACAGCAGACAAAATGTCACTACAGCGTCCTTCCTCCAACAGGATTCGTACATGACAAAACAAACGAAGCAAAGGCCAAATTCCTAGCTTCAGGGTCTTGACGGTAACTCATATAAAACCTGAAAGACTATCGGAGATCATCTCACACCAGCATAGAGTGATCACCACCTCGACGTTCGTCTCGACACAACAGACGGGATCTCACTACAGCGTTCTTCCTCCAGCAGGATTCAGGCGCGACAATCAAATAACGGAACGGTGGCAAAATCCCTAGTTCCAAACCTCGACGGTTCACCAGCAACCTAGAGACAACCTTGGCATTCGTCTCGATACAGCAGACAAAATGTCACTACAACGTCTTTCCTAGCATTCGGACATGACAAGACAAACGAAGCAAAGGCCAAATTCCTGGCTTCAGGGTTTTGACGGCAACTCATATAGAACTGGAAAGACCATCGGAGACCATCTCACACCAGCATGGAGTGATCACCACCTCGACGTTCGTCTCAACACAGCAGACGAGATGTCGCTACAGCGTTCTTCCTCCAGCAGGATTCAGACGCGACAATCAAACAATGGAGCCATGGCAAAATCCCTAGTTCCAAACCTCGACGGTTCACGAGCAACCTAGAGACAACCGCGACATTCGTCTCGATACAGCAGACGCAATGCCGGCAAACGAAGAGAAGGCCAAATTCCTAGCTTCAGGGTCTTGACGACAACTCATATAAAATCTAAAAGACTATCGGAGATCATCCCACACCAGCGCGGAGTGGTTATGACTCATCGAGGCTCTCCAAAATGAGCCGAACCTCAAATGAAAAGCGGCATGGAAAAATTCCTAACGCTTGCTCTTGCGACGGTCAAACTACCTAGGAGGATTGCTTGAAGACGTCTTGTCCAGCCCCTGAAGGTATCAAAGACACGATAGTCGCATGGCTACTCGAACAGCAAGGTTGCCTATCGAATAATATATCAGCCAATGTGACGGTACGACGGACAAAACCCTAGTACCACAGACCCTAACGGACCTCTGTCGTAAAGACCAGAGGTTAACTGTGACGTTAGGGTATTCTTGTGAGAAATGCTCGATTCGTCTCGACTCGTGAGGAAAAGCCTTAGGCAGCGGGGATTAAAAAACCTGTTACCTAAGCACTGTGGCCCTGCAAGTCGGTCTAAAACGGACTCTTGCATACTATTCACGGACCATACTCTCCAAAGTCGAACCTTGACAAGGAGGGAAACAACCACGTACGAGTCCTCTCGACTTGTAAGAGGGAAAATTCTCTAGTGAGATCCTTACGACTCTCAAGAGAAAATGCACTTAGGAGTCCTCACGACCCCTAAGGAGAAAATACACCTACGAGATCCTCTCGACTCGTAGGGAGAAAAGTCCTTATGAAACCCTCACGGCTCATAAATTTGAAAAGTCTTAGGTGGCAGATCCTAACCCTATTTCCTAAGCCATCAGTGCCCTACAAGGAAGTCAAGATAGACTATCTGCAGGCCACACTCTCCGAAGTCGAACATCGACAAGGAGGGAAACAATGATGAGTCCTTTCGACTTGTAAGGGAGAAAATTCTCTTGTGAGATCCTTACGACTCTTAAGAGAAAACGCACTTAGGAGTCCTCACGACCCCTGAGGAGAAAATACACCTACGAGATCCTCTCGACTCGTAGGGAGAAAAGTCTTTATGAGACCTTCACGGCTCATAAAGTTGAAAAGCCTTAGGTAGCAGATCTGAACTTGCTTCCTAAGCCATCACTACTCCTCGAAGTATTCAAGACGGAATGTTCTATATCACCTACAGGCTACGCTTACTTAAGGAATATGCCAATAACAAAGCAGAAAATAAAAGGAAGGAGGCAAAAGATTTGTCATTCATACTTGGAAAATTTTTACATCAATAAAGACAATAAACAAAAGCAGCATTATTGAAATGTTTATAAGGGTATAACCTCGGACCCAAGGCATGGATTGAGGAATTCAAAAGTGACCTTGTCCAGAATCTTCCAGGCCTTTCGAACCATCCTGGTGTGCTTTCTTTCGCGATCACAGGCGTCGGGATCCTCACGGATGTCCTCCTCCCTCCGATAAGTAGCACGTATTGCAGACTGTTGAAAAACTTAATGCAGAAGATCGATAAGGTTATCTCGTCTTCTCTTTGAGATTAGGCTCATCAGATACACCGAGTTCACCTTATCCTCGGCGACATCCAATGCCCTAAGTGGCACACCAGTACAGAATAAGGGAAGCGCTTCCTAGATTGCTCCCACGATAAGCTTCAGGAGAGAGGAACGTCGAGGAAGCTGTCGACCATTGTATGCGCCAAAGAGACTCATGATTTCGGCACACTCGGCGTTTGTGAATTCTCGATTCTAAGAACGGCTGAGTGAGCGGATGTCTCCGTAAGAGATAATCTCATCGAGATCATACATATGAGCGTCCATTACTCCTGGAAAAGAAAATCAGCAAAAATTAACAGACAGACTGATTAAGCGAATTCTTATTAAAAACAGGCACAGGGAGTAAACTCCTCGAGAGCAATGCTCTGCGAATGGGAGTGACACCTGTCGAAATCAGTTATGAGGGGAATTTAAAGAAATTCCCCGAGAACGCTGAGAGCCTTGCTCTGAGAAGATGATATAATCCATCAAAAATAAAATTCCATTTTTGATCTTCATTATCCATGAACTCTTAAGAGTTTTTCTCTATGATTTAAAAGGAGGAAAGCTCCATTAATGAATTAAGAAATTATAAATAAAATCCTTGTAAAGAGGAAAGCCCTATTAATGGGACCCTAAAAGGGTTCTCTTTAGATCAAAGATCTATGAAGAGCAAAGCTCTGATAATGGGTAAAACCCTAGTTTATTAAAAGTTTTTAAACTTTACCTAAGTTTTGACAGAGTTTTACTCTTGAAAGGTTCTTAAATTGAAGAGCAATGCTCTGAATAAGAGAAAATTCTTAAGAACGAAGATGGAAATCATCTAAGAAACCAAAGGTCCTATTTATAGGCATTCAGAGCCGTTTCAACTTCCAAAAAAGTTGATCCAACCACCGCTGCACTCACGCTTGGGCCATGTAAGTGCAACGGTGGGGGGGCATTTGTTTCCCCAATCAGAGCAAAGCTCTATTCAAATTCTAAGATTTGAAATGAAGCGACGCTTCCTTTTCCCAATAAAGAGCAAAGCTCTGTATTAAAAATCTAAAGTAAAAACTGAAGCAACGCTTCGGATTCTGCGCGCTGCGCGCCACGTGTCAAAAGCAGACACGCCAGCGCCGGGAGCGCTGCGCCCTAGGAAGCGCACCCAAGCAGAGCAAAGCTCTGTTTAAATTCAAAATTTAAATTAAAGCAACGCTTCAGATCCAGCGCTCTGCGCTGTGCGCCATGTGTCAAACACAGGTGCGCTAGCACAGTTGCGCTGCGCTCTGCACTGCGTGCCACGTGTCTAACACGGGGCGCTAGCGCAGTTGTGCTGCGCTCTGTGCTACGCGTCATGTGTCGAACGCAAGAGCGCTAGCACAAGGTACGCCAGCGCTGGGATTAAAAATCCCCACCGTTAGATCAAAAGATCTATTAATAATAAATTACTAATTAATCAGAATTAAAATTCTGTTATAGAAAGATTTTCCAATCTTATTAAAACAAGAAGACTATCTTCTGTAAAACAGAAGCCCCAGGATCAAAGATCCAACGGTGGGAAATATTCCTAAATCAATCAGAGAAAGATCTCTTAAAACTGATTTAACAAATCATTTGGCCCTATATAATGGACCCTAGACTTCAAGTCTAATATATACAGAAAGAGAGAAAACCCTCTGCAAACTTTGAGAAAACTCAAAGAAAAAGAAAGGCAAGCCTTTAGAAAAAGAAGATCATTTCTTCAAGATAAAGAATTAATTCTTGAACAACAGATATGAAACCATCTCATAAAAAGAAGAAAGATCTTCTTAAAAGATCATAGATCTATAAAAAGACCAAAGTCTTTGATATAAAAGAGATCAAAAGATCTTATTATAAACAAAAAGAAGAAGTATTTACTACATTTACAGATCATTGATCTACAAAAGCAGTGCCTTTTTATAAATAAAGCAAGAACTTTTGTTCTTGAATCTTGAGGCAAAGCCTCCTTTAAAAAGAACATAAAATTGTTCTCCGATCACAAATTTGATCAAGAGCGCTTTGCGCTATTAAAAAGTGCCTTGTACTCATGAACTGCGCCCTTGCGCTCCTTGGACCGGCGCTCAGCGCCAAAACCTGCCACGTGTCAACCAGAGACACAATCTGCGCTTTACGCTTCTAAAAACAGAGCACTGCGCTCATGAGCTGGCGCTCAGCGCCAAGCGCGCCACGTGTCACTCACTGGCGCACCCACAAACTAGTGCAGCGCGCTCATAAATTAAAAGCGCAATGCGCTAACAAACTAGCGCTTAGCGCTAAGCGCGAACGTGTCCTCCTCGTGTGCGCTATCCAACAGAAGCGCAATGCGCTCTTTCCTTGGCGCAAAGCGCCTGACGCGCCACGTGGTGCACTGTCAGAACATACTTTGTTCTGATAAATTAAAAGGGCCGAGCCCAAATAAAGGCTCAATAGCCAGAACAATAAAATGTTCAACTCATATCAACTGAGCCCATATGCTCATAAACCTTTAAACAAACTTTAGTCCTAAATTGGACTATAGATCTCCCAACCAACCTTGGTTCAAGGGTACATCTCTGAACTCCTCTGATATTTGTCGTTGTAATCCTTCAACGTCTTCAGAGAGGTGATGGGTGCCGACAGCCATACATTCCACGGACTATGATGGACCACCATGTCCTTAAACTGGAAATCGACCAAAATGTCCGTAAACTAAACAATAGAGTCCAAATGCTATTTTGTTGGATCTAAATGATCCTGTTAAGTTGATCTTAGTTTGGAAATTAGACTAACGTATCCTTAACAAACGTTTAAGTTGATCTTAGTCTAAAATGAGACTAACGTATCCTTAAACCAAAACCCCAAACCCAAATCTAAGAAAATACGGATTTGGACTAATCCACGTCCTATGGGCGACAACATAAATTAGTCTCCGTATACAATCCACGGGCAACCACAAACTAAACAAACACCCACGACACGAAGTGACCATCTGGAAAAGGAGAAAGTTGTTGCCGCGATGCGGTAGCGTAATTAACTGCAGGGGCTTGCGCCTGCAGGGAAGAGCGTCCCACAATCAAAAACCCCTCAGACGAGGGGGAATCTGACGAAGTCTGCTATATCGGCCGCATCCGTTTAAACCTTTGATATATGGTGCCATAAATCAACTTGGCATCTTCGGAGAGGTGGACGGATAGCACCAATTAGCATCTGCCCCGAAATTCAGGCCAGACGTTCGCCGCGTCTCTGCCGCGTCTTTCGGAGGGGAACAATGACAATTCATCAATTAATAATTAATAAAACAGCCTCATCATTGGATGAGACTGTTAATTAATGAGAAAATCCTCAAGAAAATTCTCTTTAAATGAGAGATCCCTCGAGATAAGGAGATAATCTCCCTTTGAGAGCAAGGCTCTATGACAGAGTGACACTTATCAAGAAGGAATAAAATTCCTTAAGAGCCCGGCTCTGTAATGATGATGGAAAAATCCATCAAGAAAATTAAAATTAATTAATGAATTAAAAATTCTGGGATCTTCAAGATCCATAAAAAAAACTCTTAAGAGTTCATCATCAAAGATTAAGAAATCTAAAGAGCAGAGCTCTTTAGATTCATGGGTTAAGAAACCCCCAAAAAATCTCTTTAGATCTATGGGTTCATGAGAGCAAAGCTTTGCTAATGAAACCCTAAATGGGTTTTCTTTAGATCAAAGATCTATAAAGAGTAAGGCTCTGTTAAATGGGTAAAACCCTAGATTATCTAAAAAGTTTTTACCTAAAATTTTGGCAGAATTTTGAATCTTAAGTTTCTTAAGATGGAGAGCTATGCTCTGTGAGAGAATAAAATTCTCAGAAATTAAGTAAGAAGATGAATAGAATCATCTAGAGGACCAAAGGTCCTATTTATAGGCATTGAACCACCTCTTCAACTTCTGAGTTGATCCAAGGGCTCAGATGCTGCCACCGCTGCACTCACGTGTGCGCCATATGAGCGCAACGGTGGGGGGACATTTGTTTCCCCCAATCAGAGCAAAGCTCTATTTTGAAATTGAAAATTCAAAAATTGAAGCAACGCTTCAGATTCAGCGCTAGGTGCGCTGCGCGCCACGTGTCAAACACAGATGCGCTAGCGCCAGGTGCGCTGCGCCCTAGGCCACCATGAGTGCACTAGCGCTAGACACACTGCGCGCCACGTGTCAAACACGGATGCGCTAACGCAGGCTGCGCTGCGCTCTACGCTGCATGCCACGTGTCAAACGTAGGTGCGCTAGCGCAAGGTGCACCAGCGCTATAATTAAAAATTCCCCACCGTTAGATCAAAAGATCTAATAATAAATTATTAATTAATCAGAATTAAAATTATGTTATGGAAAGATCTTTCCAATCTTGTTAAAAACAAGAAGATTGCCTTCTGTAAGACAGAAGCCCTAGGATCAAAAATCCAACGGTGGGGAAACATCCCCAAATCAATCAGAGAAAGATCTCTTTAACTGATTTAACAAATCAATTTTCCCTATATAAAGGCCCCAAGACTTAAAGTCTGATATAGAAAAATCCCCCTACAAACTTTGAGAAAACTCAAATAAAGAAGAGCAAGCTCTTAGCAAAAGAAGATTATTTTTTCAAGATAAAGAAGGATTCTTGAACAAAGAGATGAAATCATCTCATGAAAAGAAGAACCGTCTTCTAAAAAGATCATAGATCTGCAAAAGACCAAGGTCTTTTATAAAAAATATCAAAAGATCTAATCATAAAAACAAAAGAAGTATTTACTTCATTCATAGATCATTGATCTACAAAGGCAAAGCCCTTTTATAAATAAGAACTTTTGTTCTTGAATCTTGAGGCAAAGCCTCCTTTTAAAAGAACATAAACTTGTTCTCTGATCATAAATTTGATCAAATGCGCTTTGCGCTACTGAAAAGTTCCTTGCACTCATAAATTGCGCCTTTTGTGCTCCTTGGACCGGTGCTCAGTGCCAAAACGTGCCACGTGTCAACCGCAGATACCATTTGCGCTTTGCGCTTATGAAACAGTGCACTGCGCTTATGAGCTGGCGCTCAACGCCAAGCGCTCCACGTGTCACTCACTAGTGCGCCACAAAACTAGCGCAACACTCTCATAAATTAAAAGCGCAATGCGCTTATAAATCGGCGCTTAGCGCTAAGCGCGACACATGTCCTTTTCATGTGCGCTACTTGGCAGAAGCGCAATGCGCTCTTTAATTGGCGCAAAGCGCCTGACGCGCCACGTGGCGCGCTGTCAGAACACACATTGTTCTGATGAATGCTATGCATTCAATGTTGGAGATAGTGCCCTCAGAGTCAATTATTGGATCACAGGCACGTGATTGCAATGATTGAGGGAGGACCTATCCCGGGATGACAGTCTTACTCGAGATGATAGTATGCTATCTGGTTTACCTTTATCATCGTGTACTGCTTTAGGTGACCTGACAGGTCGCTATTGCACGTTGATAGAGCCCCTAGGATTCTTGCTTGACTGCCAGCAGTATGAGGGCGATCATATAAGTGAGAGCTGGAGTCTATAAGCACATCCTTAAAAGGTCCCTAGTCGTGGGAGATTCGAGACAGGGCATCGATTCTCCAGAGTAGACTAGTGTATACAGTCGAGACCCCGACGAAGGGCGGTGGCCGGTCTCACAGGCCACTGGTGTCAGTTGGTTCACCTAAGATGTATACAGGTGCTCATTGGGTTATGAGTACACCGGACAGGACTCGCCGGGAACATGGTAGTTGGTCTTATACCTGACGTCAGATAGCAGTTCCCAGGTGACATGTGTACAGGTTAGTTCATCGACCTGGGGATCGTCATTTGTCTCGTGTGAGTTCCCACTGTACTTTGATTACTACCCTACCACGGCTCAAAGGAGTCGTGCAAACAGGTTTTAGTTGGGTACAGTCCCGAGCCACATGGAGGCAGTGAGCGGATCTTCAGGGGTTCGTCTCTCCCGGTATTGGGGGTGAGGTCGCGCTGTGTCTAGGAGAGCCATTACACGAAGTCCTTGGCCAAGGCAGGAGATTTACTGGTAGGTATTCCAGTAGTATCTCAGGGTGTTCTGGGCTACACTCCGACATGACTTGTACCGCTTTTGGGGGTCTGACTTTTACTAACCCCCAAGGCCCGCCATGCGATGCTCATAGATGAACGGACCGGACTGTACGGATATTGTCACTGACAGGCTCAGTAGGGTGTCAGGATGAGTTCGCTCATCGACGTCCCTTTTGGTCAATAGCTGGTGGCCCGTTACGTATTGGCTTATACCTCTGACGTGCTAGTGGTTAAATCCACAGCCATAGTATTGACGAGTCTTTAGAGTCCACCACACTTTCAGTTACTCAAGCTTTCGGGCGAAACGCTGTAGAGGCCGTATGGAGATATGGCAGGGTCCGATCAGATACGTGCGGTATTGCACGGATCAGGATCGGACGGTATGTACTAGAGGCCGTATAGATATATGGCAGGGTTCGATCAGATACGTGCGGTATTGCACGGATCAGGATCGGACGGATATTACTAGCCGGCTTTGGTTTAAGCCGGATCCTAGTTTAGTACAGTGTAGATTTTGTCTCTTTGCATTTGTATCCGGTCGGAATACAGATGCGGGTGTGTATGCACAGTATCGGGGTTTTCCTGTAATTTATTACGGGACCAGTTTTCTGGAGTTGCCAGTTTGCATTCCGTTCCGGCCGGTTTTCCTTTGTTCTTTCCCGGCCGGACTTTTCCAATGGAGGGGGTTATTTGCAAGTTTGCAAATAACACTTTTGGAGGGGTTTCTTGCATAAGTATTGGTTATGAAAGCATCTTTGCTTTTTTATGCATTTATTGTGATTGGAAAGGGTTAAGGTGGGGATGTATGTTTGTTATGATTATGTCTAGGATGTGGTCACCCCTTCCTACCTTCACCTCCCTTCTCATCTTTTGTTTACCCCCCCCCCACCACCATTTCCCAACAGAGAGGGGCCGGCCACATTTTGTGGGAGAGGGGAGAGAGTTCATTTTGAGGAAAGATTGGTTCATATCATTTTCATGCTTGCAAAATTCTACACTTCATTCCAAAGTCCATTCATGATCCCTCCATCCTCCATGGCAACAAAACCCCAAAGAGACATAGACTCTACATTGTTCTACAGCACATCTTGGGCATGTCGACTTGCCAGCTTCATGCCCGAGTTGCCTCGGTATAGAGGCGGGAGCCCGTAAAAGAAACAGGCGATGTGGTGCCCTTCCGGCAAGGAGGCGACGACCGGAGTTTCCGCGAGAGATCGGGACGACGACGAGAAGACCGGAGGACTCGGATCACTCGGTATATCTCTTCCCTATCTTGTTACTTTGCTAGAACTAGTTTAATGGCCCGATCCGGGGTTTAGTGCGCGGTGGTGCCGGTTTGCTAAGTTCGCAAAATTAAAGTTTATCACCGTTTCCGCATTTGGCCGTAGGATTGACGACCGGGGCGCCGCCGTGCACTTACAGTGGTATCAGAGCCTCGCCATTAACTTCGTCTAGCTTCGTTTGATGTGTTTTGCATTTCCGATTGACCAAAATTCCAAAACTTGCATTTTTGTTCATATCAGTTTTCTGTTGAAATTTTTTGGTCTCGAAAAAATTTTCAGGTTGTAAATTATTGATGTACTCGAAAATCTAAGAGATCTGTAAAAATTCGATGAAGTGAATCCACTTTTGGAGCGCGGAACCGCCGCAAGAACCCCCTTGACGCCGCGTTTCCGCCGCACTACTTTGTATTCGCTGCACCAATTTTTTACAGAGGCTTTCTGGGGTTAAAATTGGGGTTTTGGAATATTAAAATTGGGCCCAGATTTTCTGTGAGTGCTACAGTCTTGCTTGGGGGCCCACTTGTTAATTTTTTGATCGATCGGATATTTTAAACACATTATTTCACAGTATTTACATTATATCTGCGACCGTGAATGTCACTTGATCGGTAAATCCAGTCTAACTGCTATAGCCCGGTTAGACGGATTTGCGAACGTGATTTTCACGTTGATGTTCTGTGTTTTGCTGTGATGTTGCGGATCGGTCGTGGGGATAGCCTGGATGCAATGCTAGTACAGTTGTGGTTGTATTATGTACATTTGATATTGCGGGGCGAGCGTCCGATATGTGGACTGCCGTCACTGCCTGTTTGTATTATTCTTTTGGGGCACGACCTGGTTGCGGTCGATGTACCCGTTGTATGTATATTTTACTTTCTGTACTAGGATTACCCCGCGGAGGGGTGCACGGATAGCCGGGTTCAAGAGGGCAACAAGCCCGCATCTCATGGCATTGAGATGGAGGGGGCTTTACTCTAGGATTGGCGGGCTATTCACCGCACTCGTAGGGGGTACAGGTTGACCCAGGAGGGGTGCCCGAGTTACCGGATTCCGCGAAGTGCTGGGTGGTCCATTCACGTTGCTGAAGGGGGCTGCCTCGCTTCAGGTTTTAGCGGGTAACTTGCCGCGCCCGTAGGGGTCTAGGATTTCATTGCACAGGCTATCCACACGACCAGGGGAACGTCGGGTTTCAGTAGTGGCTCTGTGAAACCCGGGGATCCCAGATATCTGTATTGTTCTGTGATGCTGTACATTTCTGTGTTGTTGCATTTTATTCACGCCTTGAGCGAAATATAATATATTGGTATATATATTAGTAGATGTTGTATATGTTTTTCATCCGCGCTAGTCCAGTCCCCGCTCTGTCGTTAGTTAGCTAACCTAACGGGTGATGACGGGACCCAGTGGTGAATGCGGATGGCATATACGTACGTCAGTATATTTTCGTTCTTTGTGGTGTGATCAATTGATGGGACTGCATTGATTCGGTTCAATGCAAGTTAAAACAAACCTATTCTGATGTTGTTGGAACACTTTTCAAAAAGCTGTTATTGCAAGGACGTTCACTTTTATTTTGCATCGTGGTATTCATTTGGAATATCCTGCTCCTCAGTCGACGAGGCAAGGGCCGAGATCCCTTCACCGGGAGTGACCCCTTGGACAGAAGTTTGCGTCAGGGTATTAACTTCACTATAGCCGATTACTTTTGCTTTGCACAGTGATATTCGGTTATGAATATCCAGCACCCCATTCTACGGGGAAAGAGCCGAGATCCCTTCACCGGGAGTGACTTCTTTAGTAAAGGTTTTCGTCACTATATTTTCTAAAAAGCTATCCGTTCCTTCAACGATATCAAGTTCATTACGTTAAAGGTTTTCGCCAGAAACCATTCGTAGCCCTCCGTCGTTTCATATGGGTAGTCAATAGTATTCAAGCTGTGTATGTTGGCCAAAGTCAAGGCACAGTGTTTGGTAGCTGTTGGTTATTCATATGCAGCATAGATAGATGTGTTGGTTTGGGGCAGTCGTACTACCATTTTGGCCAAAGTCAAGGGTATGTACGGGTGGGCTCAAATTAACCTGAAGAATGACGGGTTGAACTTGACATGTGACTTATGATATGTTGGCCAAAGTCAAGGTCATAAGAGCATGGGGTAAAAATCCACATCGGGAGTTTCAAAAGTACTGAAACTTGCCAGATATGCGCATACCTTCTGGAGTGTGATGACGTGAGAGGATTCCGTCACGTTATCATGCGATGAGAGTTGGATCCCGATTCCCACTGATGAGTTGGTTTACTCCTCGGGTGACCCCGACTAATTCTTCTTTCAGGTTTGGAGGAGAATTTGAGGTACAGTGGGAGGTTTCCTGATTAGATAAATTGGTAACCATTCTGATCTAGGCTAGAGTGCACGCTGAGTGTTTCTTTTCTCTCTCTCTGGCAGCAACCATTGACCTGACCCTAAGACTACGACTCAGAGACCAAGTTGACCGAACCTTCTTAACACTAGCTTTTGGATTGTCAGAGTTGCAGACCTCATTGCCACTCCTACTTTTACCCTTTTCTCCAGGACACCCCGTATTACTGCGAACGTCCACTTCCATTGGACAAAGCCATCGTATGGTTAGATACGAACTCGAAGGAATTCGAGGATGGTTTCCGGTTATGGAGAAAACGGATAGGATTATTCAGTTGTCTTTTCCTTTTTGCCTTCTCTCAAGTTACGAGTACTCCTTAGTTTAGGAGATAGTACACCTATTACGCAAATTGGATAGTCTTCTTCCAAACTTTAGGCTGGTGCCGAACAGTGGGGAATGAAGAAAACCAATTAGCATAACGATGGTGTGCAGAAGGTATTAAGATTAAGACAAAGCAAGGGATTAGTAAGAGGGCAAAGTAAATTGCGACTGATATTCACGACCAAACCAATTATTTCTTCGCCAATCCTAAATCACCTTTGTATTTCTCCAGGACACTCTGTATCACTACGAAGATCCACAGTTTATTGGATATTCCATCGTATGGTTATATACGAACTCGAAAGGAACTTGTTCCAGTTCGGGGATGGATTCTGGTCCAGGAGGAATAAGGTTTATTCGGTTGTCTTTTATCTTCACCTTCTCTCGCATTGCGAGTGCTCCTAGGACTAGGACAGTTCACCCATTATGCTTATTGGATAGTCTTCTTCCAAACCATAGGCTGGTGCCGAACGGTAGGGAAGGAAGAAAACCATTTGGCCTAAGGGGTGTGCAGAAGGTAACGACTAAAGACATATAAAGGGATTTGGAGAGGTGGCAAAGAATTATGCGGTTATAGTTGTGAATCTGGATAATGGTAGAGGCATTACTAGGAATACCAGGATACCCCATCGAAACATTTCAATGTTTCAGTTCACTGTGTATTGTTAAAAGAAAACTGATTTCCCGATTAGACACTTGCTCCAGGGTATGTATTTACCAGGTTTGATTCTCACATCTGTATGGTTTTACAGATGATGAGTGGGAGTAAGTTATTGGGAATTGGGTGATCATCCTCATTATATCGGGATTCGTTACAATCGGTGATATTTGAGGAGATCACCTGGGATGTTTGCCGGTCGGCAAATTTTTGGTTTTGAATATCCGCTGTTGTGCACCAATTTCAAATTGATATATCTGTACGTCTATTTTCATAGAGTGAGATATACCTTTTGACATTATGTCGATGACATTTACCTATATCAGTGGATGGTTAGGTAAGGAGCATTAAACAGCGGTGTAATTCTTCTTAACCATAAGTACAGTTTTCAACCTGCGACACACAGTGAAAGAGTTAGACTCAGCAGACTTATACAGAGTATTGTATGTTGTCCAGTGTCCATTAGGACAGAGGGGTTGGTCCTCATACTATATTCTGTTTACTTTTAACTTCTCTAGTTCTTAGACATGTGTTTCGTTGAAACACAGGGTCTAAGTTTTGAGGAGTTATAGGTATTTGAATAGAGTAGAGAACCAGGTGTAGCAAGTATCGGGATTCTTCAAGGTGATCGAAGATGTAGATACTTGTGTATGGTATTCAGTTGATAGTAATGATAAAGAGAAATAGCTTCTTTTTCAGGTTACTCATAATTGGAAACATTCCTAAGTTGAGTAACGCTGATCAGCCTCTCTCCATTTAGTTGACATGCACTGGAGACAGCTGCATGATTTGAATCTGGTTAAATTAAATCAGTGCCTCTGGTTCTATATTGGATATAGTACAGTTCATATCTTAACATTGTTAAGGTACGGGGAGTTGTCCGGCTTATGATTAAAACCAGACTATGGATAACTCAAGGCACGTTTCTGTAATGACTGTTTGTGGGTTGACCCAGGCTATGACGACGGTTGACTTTCTACCATAAGAAAGATCAATAGTGATATTGTTCTTGACTCGCCACAGTTTTAATAAAAATGGTTATTTTTCAGAAAACAGTAGTGGGAGTATGGTAGAACTGGAAGTGATTCCAGAACCGCAAACGATTACTGAAGATTTGATAAGGAACCTAAAGATTCAATCTGATTTGACATTCCATTGGCCACTCCGCAGATAAGGTGGGTAACTTCAGACACCCGAGAGGTACTCCGGTAGCCTCAAGAACGGTGACAGGGAAGTTCTTGTTTACCCACACTTGCCATTGTTGTTGTTCCAGGCTGCGAGACCCGGCAGGAGGATGAGTATAGCGTCGTTCTAAACTAGCTTTAGAAGTGCACATCTATATGACTCTGCCAGAGGGTTTTCGTAGTCAGTGGGAGCAGCGGAAGCATTGGTGGACATCAGGCTTATGTCTATTTATAGACTAAAGCAGATATAGCGGAGTTAGATCATCTGTTTCTGATGTGACAGTCATAGGTTTGACGTCATCAGAATAGGGGATGGATCTGTTAAGAAGGTAGTAGGAAGTGATATTCCTATACTACGATTGGTTATACTTTGGTCGTCACACAGTGGTTTCTCCACATGGGATTTTGACATTATATCAGACATACTGGTTACTGGATCTATGGTTCTAGATCTAGATTTGGGTGGTTTCCCAATCAGGGTACCTTGACAGCATTCTAAGAGTATTTAGAATGGACGACTCCTGGCACGGTAGTGTACCTGCAGGTGATGGAGTCACCCTCTCTAAAGGTGTATTATAGACTAAAGTAGAGAGGGATATGCATGATTGGCAGATCACTTGCTTAGGCAATTGAGTCCATCATGAGATGTCAAGTACCACACCAGATGTTGTTCTTGCACTAGATGCAATAAGTTAACATTGATCCAATCCTGGAGAAACAGTCGGAAGCAGTTTTAGAACATAAGTGTATGTTCTAGGGATATGATAACGACAGCCTCATTTGGGAGACAGTTATCATTTCATGCTTCCAAGGTGACATGGACGACAAGGAAGTTGTCAGAGTTATAGTTTTCCTTCTGACGAGGGGCAGTATTTTGGACAGGTGGTCCAAGGAAATACTGAGAGTGGCATGGCGCAGGATACCGATTAAGTTCAGTTGACGATACAGTCTAAGAAGTTTGGATTTGGAGTTCATTTATGAGCTCGGTCCCATCAGACATCCAGACATTCTAAGACAGATATTGCTCATTTCGGGAGATGGCTTTCTCTGCGAACTTGAGATATAGAGAGACATAGAAAGAAACATCTGAGCGGATCCACTCACTGAGGCTATTCCTCGAACGCAATAGTCTTCTAAACAGGATTTGTGCGACTAACTAGTAGAGGAGTTGGGTGTTCGGTATCACACGGGCTGTGAGTATGCGACATCGCAATAATTAGCCTTGAGTGCAAGTGGGAGATTGTTGGAGATAGTGCCCTCAGAGTCAATTATTGGATCACAGGCACGTGATTGCAATGATTGAGGGAGGACCTATCCCGGGATGACAGTCTTACTCGAGATGATAGTATGCTATCTGGTTTACCTTTATCATCGTGTACTGCTTTAGGTGACCTGACAGGTCGCTATTGCACGTTGATAGAGCCCCTAGGATTCTTGCTTGACTGCCAGCAGTATGAGGGCGATCATATAAGTGAGAGCTGGAGTTTATAAGCACATCCTTAAAAGGTCCCTAGTCATGGGAGATTCGAGACAGGGCATCGATTCTCCAGAGTAGACTAGTGTATACAGTCGAGACCCCGACGAGGGGCGGTGGCCGGTCTCACAGGCCACTGGTGTCAGTTGGTTCACCTAAGATGTATACAGGTGCTCATTGGGTTATGAGTACACCGGACAGGACTCGCCGGGAACATGCTAGTTGGTCTTATACCTGACGTCAGATAGCAGTTCCCAGATGACATGTGTACAGGTTAGTTCATCGACCTGGGGATCGTCATTTGTCTCGTGTGAGTTCCCACTGTACTTTGATTACTACCCTACCACGGCTCAAAGGAGTCGTGCAAACAGGTTTTAGTTGGGTATAGTCCCGAGCCATATGGAGGCAGTGAGCGGATCTTCAGGGGTTCGTCTCTCCCGGTATTGGGGGTGAGGTCGCGCTGTGTCTAGGAGAGCCATTACATGAAGTCCTTGGCCAAGGCAGGAGATTTACTGGTAGGTATTCCAGTAGTATCTCAGGGTGTTCTGGGCTACACTCAGACACGACTTGTACCGCTTTTGGGGGTCTGACTTTTACCAACCCCCTAGGCCCGCCTTGCGATGCTCATAGACGAACGGACCGGACTGTACGGATATTGTCACTGATAGGCTCAGTAGGGTGTCAGGATGAGTTCGCTCATCGACATCCCTTTTGGTCAATAGCTGGTGGCCCGTTACGTATTGGCTTATACCTCTGACGTGCTAGTGGTTAAATCCACAGCCATAGTATTGACGAGTCTTTAGAGTCCACCACACTTTCAGTTACTCAAGCTTTAGGGCGAAACGCTGTAGAGGCCGTATGGAGATATGGCAGGGTCCGATCAGATACGTGCGGTATTGCACGGATCAGGATCGGACGGTATGTACTAGAGGCCGTATAGATATATGGCAGGGTTTGATCAGATACGTGCGGTATTGCACGGATCAGGATCGGACGGATATTACTAGCTGGCTTTGGTTTAAGCCGGATCCTAGTTTAGTACAGTGTAGATTTTGTCTCTTTGCATTTGTATCCGGTCGGAATACAGATGCGGGTGTGTATGCACAGTATCGGGGTTTTCCTGTAATTTATTACGGGACCAGTTTTCTGGAGTTGCCAGTTTGCATTCCGTTCCGGCCGGTTTTCCTTTGTTCTTTCCCGGCCGGACTTTTCCGATGGAGGGGGTTATTTGCAAGTTTGCAAATAACACTTTGTGGAGGGGTTTCTTGCATAAGTATTGGTTATGAAAGCATCTTTGCTTTTTTATGCATTTATTGTGATTGGAAAGGGTTAAGGTGGGGATATATGTTTGTTATGATTATGTCTGGGATGTGGTCACCCCTTCCTACCTTCACCTCCCTTCTCATCTTTTGTTTACCCCCCCACCACCATTTCCCAACAGAGAGGGGCCGGCCACATTTTGTGGGAGAGGGGAGAGAGTTCATTTTGAGGAAAGATTGGTTCATATCATTTTCATGCTTGCAAAATTCTACACTTCATTCCAAAGTCCATTCATGATCCCTCCATCCTCCATGGCAACAAAACCCCAAAGAGACATAGACTCTACATTGTTCTACAGCACATCTTGGGCATGTCGACTTGCCAGCTTCATGCCCGAGTTGCCTCGGTATAGAGGCGGGAGCCCGTAAAAGAAATAGGCGATGTGGTGCCCTTCCGGCAAGGAGGCGACGACCGAAGTTTCCGCGAGAGATCGGGACGACGACGAGAAGACCGGAGGACTCGGATCACTCGGTATATCTCTTCCCTATCTTGTTACTTTGCTAGAACTAGTTTAATGGCCCGATCCGGGGTTTAGTGCGCGGTGGTGCCGGTTTGCTAAGTTCGCAAAATTAAAGTTTATCACCGTTTCCGCATTTGGCCGTAGGATTGACGACTGGGGCGCCGCCGTGCACTTACATTCAATACAAGATAAAAGATGTCAGAACCTAATGCTCAACATTATTAAAAAGGCCAGGCCCAAGTAAAGGCTCAACAGCCCAGAACAATAAAATGTTAAACATTTATTGGACTTAGCCCAACATTGGCCATAAGTCCTCAACTTATATTTAATTGAGCTCGTCTGCTCATAAATATTTAACAGATCTTAGTCCTAAATTGGACTATAGATCTTTCAACCAATTCACACCGGTTCAAGGGTATATCTCTTTACTCCTCTGATATCTGTCGTTGTAATCCTTCAACGTCTTCAGAGAGGTGACGGGTCCCGACAACCACACACAACTACGGACTGTGGGGTCCTTAAACTCATGGACTACGATGTCCCTAAACTTCATAGACTATGATGTCTTTAAACTACGAACTGTGGGGTCCTTAAACTCATGGACTACGATGTCCTTAAACTTAATAGACTATGATGTCTTTAAACTACGGACTGTGGGGTCCTTAAACTCATGGACTACGATGTCCTTAAACTTTATAGACTATGACGTCTTTAAACTACGGACTGTGGAGTCCATAAACTCATGAACTATGATGTCCTTAACCTGGACTGTGGGGTCCCTATAAACCCACGGACTACGATGTCCTTAACCTTGGACCGGGATGTCCTTAAACTAACATTGGACCACTATGTCCTTAAACTGGTAATCGACCGCAATATCCCTAAACTAAACAATAGAGCCTAATTGCTCTCTTGTTGGATCTAAACGATCTTGTTAAGTTGATCATAGTCTAAAAACTAGACTAAAGTATCCTTAACATACGTTTAAGTTGATCTTAGTCCCAAATGACGCTAAAGTATCCTTAAACACAACCCCCAAACCCAAATCTAAAAAGATACGGATTTGGACTAATCCACGCCCTACGGGCGACAACATAAATTAGTCTCCGTATACAATCCACGAGCAACCACAAAAAAAACAAACACCCATGACACGAAGTGACCATCTGGAGAAGGAGAAAGTTGTTACCGCGATGCTGTAGCGTAATTAACTGTAGGGGCTTGCGCCTGCAGGGAAAAGCGTCCCCACAATCAAAAACCCCTCAAACGAGGGGGAATCTGACGAAGTCTGCTACATCGACCGCATCCGTTTAAACCTTCGATACATGGTGCCATAAATCAACTTGGCATCTTCGGAGAGGTGGACGGATAGCATCAATTAGCATCTGCCCCGAATTTCAGGCAAGACATCCGCTGCGTCTTTCGGCGGGGAACATAGGGCATTGGTGAGTCCAACGACACCACCGAAAACTCATAGAGCCTGTAGCGCGCACAAAAGCAGTCTCCGTAATATCATCACTCCAAACCCGCAACAATGATGACCTGATCCCAAAACAAACTTAGCAAAATGTCTCGCATTCTGGAGTTGATCAAAGAAATCGTCAATGCGAGGTAAATGATACCTATCCTCACCGTAACTCGGTTCAATTGACGATCAATCAATACACAACCTCAAACTGCCGTCCTTCTCTTGACGAACAGAATAGGAGCTCCTAAAAGAGAAATACTTCGATGCATAAGTCCCTCCACAAGCAACTCTGCAGCTAATCATTAAGCTCCCGAAACTCCGCCGGCTCATCTGGAATAACGTCGGAAAACTCTCGTACGATGGAAAGCCGGTCGAACAAACCCACCGTGGCTCCAGCATCCCGAATGAAAGCAAAGAATTCTCGACATCCTCTCCTCAAAAGCCGATTAGCGAAAAAGGCTGAATTCAACCTGTGAAAGGCGGCGCCACTGTCCTCCCGCACAGCAAGAACTGACTCGCTGGGAAAACAAAACCTGACTGTTTTCTCACGGCAGTCCACAAGCTCCTAGCACATAGCTTACCAGTTCATGCCCAGGAGAATGTCAAATCCAACATCTCAAGAAGGATCAAAACGACGGACGAATCTCTATCTCCTATCCGATTAGAACACGACCGAAATACGTGTCGCGCAACAAGGAATCGCTGACAGAATTAACACAACAAACTGCTGATCTAGCTAACACATCTCTCGTCCAAAGCCTCTGCTACTCCCGCGACGTGCACGAAACCTGTCACGGCGACTGAACCTCTGTCTCTTGGCTGGTACACCTGCACGAGCCCTCCTCTGTCCTCAAACTCCCAAAGTCTCGGAAGGATGCTCCTCGTCAAATAGGGCTGATAGCAAGGAATAACTGGGTAACAGGGGTGGCAACTTCCTGTAGCTACGCTCGACTGGCCTCAACCAAAGACCTCATCGTCTGGCGCAAGTCCTGCATCTCTGCCTCAAGCCTAAAGATACGATCTATCGAAGGCGGATCCGTATGCTCCTGCGCAACGAGCATGCCATCCTGGTTAGTTCTCGTCCCACATGAGTCAACTCTGACCTCGGCTCTCGGCATCACTCTGAGTCCTCATAGTCATCGGCGGCAAAGGCTATAAATGGAAAAATGATTCGATATGAACACGGAAATCGAATCACAAGGATATGTATCATCAAGGAATGAATTTCAAGCAATTAGTACTTAGGTCACTTTATGCGGAGTACCATGTCGTGAGTATGCCGCAGACATACATACACTACGTTACTCTGATTAAGCTACCTACTCCATCATACCAAGGTCATCCTACACTCCGAAAGGTAAAACCTAGCACTCTGATACCAACTTTGTCACGACCCGAAATTGGCACGTGACGGCCCTTAAACTACGCAACATCTACAGGCGTAACGCAATTTAAGTAAGCCAAAAACCCAGCAATCTAAACCATCAAAAGTAGTAAGTGATAAAAACATTGTTAAAACTTTTGAAAATCTCGAGTACAAATTCTTTAAAGTCCAATTTAGTTTCTTAAAAATTTTGGCAGCACTTCCTTTGTAAAAACTAACCCTAAAAATGGGTACAACATAAATATAAGTAAAGCATCCCCAATGGGAGAAAATTCCACGCCCAAAGGTGGAAATAACCACCACAATAGATATACGACGCCGTAGCAAAGAAATAAAAGACGATATAAATAAAAAAAACTGCATAAAAGACCTCCAAGTCACAAAATAACATACAATATCGTCCTCACATCAAGTCTCTAAGTCATATATGAAAGTGGTAGATGGAGAGTACATAGTACAAAGATAACAATAAACAATATCGGATAGCCGCAAAACCCACCTATAGCAAAACTACGCACAGTCAGCCGAAGCGGTATCCGCTGCAAAAGATGATATGAAAGATGAAAAGCCTGCCGCGACTGCCCTAAGGGACTACCTGCAAAACACTGTGGCACAACGGGGGTGCGTTGCCAACTCGTGAATAGTAAATAACATATGCAGGTAATCACAAGTATGCACGTACAACGCGAATCTAATGCATGCAAGCTGATAGCAATAAATGGCAATATGTATGCAACAGTCATGTAAGGTACTCTATCAGGTACTACTAATACATGAACAATAAATGGCAATATGTATGCAACAGTCATGTAAGGTACTCTATCAGGTACTACTAATATATGAACAATAAATGTGGAGTATGGGATAAAACATGTCATCCTCATGGAATCCTGACCTCGTGGTAGGACCAAAGTTCATCAAGACAATCTAAATCCCAAATTTCCTCAATCAGCCCCCAAATTGGCCCTCATATCCAGTAAGTCTCATATATCCTGAGTGTCCAATATCAAGTAAATCTCATATATCCAGTATCCAATATCAAGTAAATCTCATATATCCTGAGTGAGTATATTGCAAGATCATTATGATGATATATATAAATTAGATATGTATACATATATATTAGTGTCCCATTCCACTAATATATATATATATATATATATATATATATATATATATATATGCATATATAACAGCGTCCCATTCCACTGTTATATATACTTAGGAGTAAAAATATCATGAAAACAAGTGTCTAACATCGACACATAAATACTGATCTATCAGGCGCTGTCACCACGACTGGCCCTCCTGATAGGTATGTATCATACACTATCCCGAAAACTCGAGTGCCTAGCTCTGACACTCGAAATTCGACGTATCCATACGTACATGACGTTCAAGAGGGTCTTGGAAGCACAGAAAGAAACCACATCTCAACTCATTTTAGTATACAGCGGTCGGTATCCCCACGATAACCGCCGAGTCATAGGTACTGTCACCGGTAGGTATGGTTCCCCCACTAACTCATCGTCTACTCCACGAAATTCTTGCCTCGGGTACCTCCGGGCCCCACCATGTACCCGCACACGGCTCCCTCCATTACTCGCGTGGGGTATATATATCAGAACTGATAAATCTTATGGTGGATGCTGAAATATCATATCAAGAGAAACCGGGTTTTTCAAATAATGCATAATTTCATGAAACTACCACGGTCCTCAAATCCAGAAAATATCATGAAAAATCCATATCTCAATGCGAAAATCCATGAATATAATATATGCAATAGAAAACTGTAATGTGAGCATATAAAAGAAAAGCCGCTATTTAACTGCAATAAGTTAATATATATATCATGAGGTTCCTAAGTTCTCCAAATCTATATGACATCAAATAAAGGTGAACATGTAGCTATAGCCAGATATATGTGTAAACATGTAAGTATAGCAAGGTATATGTATCTACCTATCCGTAATAATGTAATATCCTCCAGGTATAAGTGTAAGTATGTATGCAAGGTGTACATGCAGCTATGTCTCATATGTATATATACCTATCACTAATGATACAATACTATATAGGTATATAGATAACTAGCATGTAAGCATGTCAATGCATATGTGTAAGCATATAGGTATACAGGTATGCTATATGTCATATGCACGAGGAAAATAAGGATCATGTCTTAATGTCCCTAAACAATACAATATTATATATGTATAGGTGTTGTGCGTATCATAACAATTATCGATGGTGTGTGTGTAGTATACAATTAGTGCTCGTGAAATATGAACCGTCAATAATGGTGTTGTGTCTCATTAATACTAAGTCCATGCACAATAGGAAATGAGATATGCAACGAAGGTACACATGCACAATCAATATCTGTATACATCTAACTAATAGTCATATCATTTAATCTAGCCCAGACGCATAACGCCATGCGGGCGATTCCTCTGTAGATGTTAAATCTACTCACTACAATCCTGGCTAAGTAAAGCCAACCACTCGCTTTTCCTTCTTCGCAGCGCCCGAAGTCCCCGCCTGCGATCCTGAAAGCATATAACAATATAACAATGTATATTAGTAATCGACCAATAACACGTACAAACTACGTTTGACCGATGAACCAACTCCAAGCGTACTCTCAAGTGTTCGTCAACTGGCTAACGCGCATAGCAACACTACGAAACTAACTCAAGAGCAAAATCTACATAAAGAAACGAACGACATCGGCACGACCCTAATTAGGAACGCTAAACGATACAACCATCAAGCCTAGACCCTGATCGTACCGATCACGCATTCACAACACACTAATAAACGTGGAATCTAATATAAATAACGTCGCAACGTCAAAAGAAACCCACGCCAAAACTTAGCGAAATCTAGTAAGCAATATATATCATTTTAGCTCAAAACTACAAGTTTTTTTTCCAAAACTAAAATTTACAAATATCACCAAATAGCAAGATTAAACCATCCAAACCATTACTAGAATTTTAATCTCATTTAATTAGAATATCAATTAACATTCTAGCAATTAAGTTAAGTTTTCATTTGTCTAAAATTATCAACTAACCTTTTCACTAATCAAAACTTAACTTGATTACAAAAAATCTTACTAGGAATTCTAAATATGAAATTAAAAGCTTTAAATTAATATCTAATTAAGCTAATTAAAATAATAAGCAACAATTAGAGTTTAGGGTTTGGATTTATACCTCAACAAAAGAAACACAACAAGCAAACACAATTCCAAATTTTAGCTTCCAAAATGCTAACTTGAAGAAGATCCAAACATGCTTTGTGAAGAAGAATGAAGGGAAATGATTTGTATTTGAATTTGTATGAATTATTTAGGATTTTTGATGAATTTATTTGAGCTTGAAGTGAAGAATTGAGGTGGTGAAAAAAATGGGCAGCCAAGGAATGAAGTGGCCGGCCATGGAGGAAAATGGTGAAGGCTAAGGAATTTGTATGGAAAAAGCTATATAAAAACAACATTAAATGCTAATTAATGCAAATGCCACCTCTTATCTCTTTCATTTTCAAATTAAAATTTTCTTTAAATCACACAAATATCTAGCTATTTTGGACGGATAGGATTAAAGTTTAATCTAGTGATTAACTTAGCATAGCCTCAGCATAGCCTCACTTAGTAATAATTAACCCAAGAAAAAATGTAATTACCACTAATTTAGTGCACAAATAAAGCATTAAAATAATATTTTAAATAGGAAAAAATATTAAAATGCACAAAAATTACCAGTGGCTTACAAAAACCCGCAAACTAGCCATTTCCTAGCTAAACTAGGCGCAGTGCATTCTATACTGCAAAAAAATCGCTTCTAGGTTTTACGGAAAAAATACAATTTATTTTACCATAAAAACGGAAAATTCGCAAAATGATTTCTAAAACGTTACAGGCATCGTCCATGCCAATTTCAAAACTTTGCCATTCTAGCTAACCCTAACACTAGAATCGTAACTAGAAAATCCGACGATACTAAATGTAAACACATTACATCTAAGTGAATGAGGGAATACAACCTTTATAGACCAGTCATTCACTTCTAAAGCTCCATGTCGTAGTTCCTTCGCTGCAAGTTGTGAAGACCCAGACTCTAGTAAGGGTTCACATGAAGAAACGAACAAGCTTACTCAATGTCTTCGAGGTCGAAGATGATCTACGTCGAGGAGACTCGAGCTCATGCTACCTCTTCACTAGTGGTGAAATTAGTGAAGCAAACACCCTAAACTAAATGGATAATAGTAGAGGATGATGAAGTAGGAAGTGTGCTCACTTTAGTTTTATTTTTCTCACAATATTTCATTACTTAGAAAAAGCTAGCAAGCTTTTTCTTTTGAGGAAGAAGAAGAAATGATGAAGAGATGAATGAACTCCTGAGGTTAGAATTGCAACAACGGTGAGTTAGTGTCATACACTAACCCTTGTAGAGAGTTAACCACTGTGTAAGGTTAATGGTTAGGTTAATAAATATCTTAAGAAAAACAAAACAAGAGGACTTAGTCAATGGTTCTACTAGTTTCTTCCAAGCTCAACCACGACTAATTCCAAATCATTTTGAATTACTTAAAACAAATAAAACCCTTACATTAACCTAGCATGGTATGAGTCTTATACATACATATTGCATGTGTAACCTAGCATGACATAACAATATATATCACATATATATTTTGTGCAAAAAGAAAACAATACATTTATCATATATCATATATATATATCAATATATCATAAGTGAGAAAAATGAATACTTAAGTGAGCTAATATTAGTTAATGTAATTTAATATATCAAATATATAATTATACAATAAATTATCAAATCAACACTTGATTTAATAATCCAGCTATATTATTTACAACCGACTAATATCATATGAATCAACTTATCGAATCAACATTTGATCCGATAACCTGGCTATATCATATATAACCGACCGATATCACATATCGCGAGAATAGAATGCGGTATCACATACATGCATTAATCTTGGTCCCGCACATATCACATATATGCTCCTACTCAGTTTCGCATGAACCAGGAAACCTGTGTGTAGGACTCTAAAGACTCGTCAATACGCCGGTAGTAGGTGATGATCATATCAAACACGCACAAGCCGCAAGCGGTCTGCTAAACGTAACGGCCACCCGGGTATTGAGCGATCAGAAGATCAACAAGCAAGCCTGCTCATACTTTTGTGAATCCAATCAGTAACACTATCGTACAGTCCGGTCTCTTCGTCAGATAGGTCGCATATCACAGCCTGGGGGTGGTTTAACGTCAGACCCCAATAACCTGATAAGTCATGCCGATGCAAGGTTCATAACGGTTCGAGAAACTACTGATAACACTTACCAGTAAATCTTAGCAACCCTGGCCAGGGATTTCCTGTTATGGACAATCGAGCATAGTGCAACATCAACTCCTAATACTGGGAGAGATGAAACCCCTCCTATCGCTCATTGCCTCCATGAGACTCGGGACTGTACCCAAAAACCACCTTTTTGCACGATCTCTTGACCGCAGTATGGTGAAAATCAAAGCACGGTGGGAATCACACAAGATTCTATGACGATCTCGGGTCTACAGACTAACCTGTACCAGTGTCACCAGAGAACTGCTATCCGACGATAGGTATAATACCATCTAGGAGTTCTCGGCGAGTCCGTTAAGTGTACCCAATCTCCACTGAGCACCCGTATACCTTCTCTGATGTCAAACACCAATGGATATGAGATCATCCATCGCCCATCATATGGGTTGAGAATCGTATACGCTAGTCTACTCTGGAGTATCAATGCCCTGTCTCGATACTCCCATGACTAGGAGGTATCATCCAGATCTTCCATGGAGAATCCTCGTGATAAGAGGAGCTTGACCGAGTGTAGCATAGGAAACCATTTCCTATCAAGAGTATGTCATCTACGTACAATACGTGAAAGACAACCAAACTCTCTACTACCGTCTTGTATATACAAGGTTCATCTACCTTTTTGATGAACTCAAACTCTTTGACTGTCACATCAAAACAGATATTCCAACTCCACGATGCTTGCATTGATCCTGATAGACTTAAGCATAGTTTTGAAAGTCTCAACTTTTCCATCTACACCAAGAATATTCTCAAGATCCATTTGCTCCTGATGGGTTTTACCCCTTCAAGTGCAACATTCAAAGTCACACTTTGTTGGTATACATGGATTCCAACTTTGATCGCATAGCGTCCAGCCATTTCACAGAGTCCCCACTCCTGATGGCCTGTCTTAACCTAGTTGGGCCATCATCAACCATGATGCAATCCTCGCTCCCACTGTCACCGAGAAAACCGTAGTATCTCTCAAGTGGATGAGGAACCCTACCAGATTCACGGAGAGGTTATGGTTCATTGGATATACTATTGAATCCTTTGGTTTCACCAAATCATCAGTTATTAGTTTGTCATGCTGGAACAACTTCCAATTCTACCTCATGACAAAAAATTTCTTCACAAGAAATTCCTTTTCTAAAAAGGTGGCATGCAGAGGAAAAAAACACCATTTGCTCCTCAGATAGGTAGAAGATACTCCTTTGCAAATGTTTGGGATATCCTAACAAACTTACAGTACTGACCTTACCTCGAGCATGTCCGGATTCTGCCTTTCAACATAGGCCGGACAACCCCATATCATAACTCGCTTAAGACATGGTCTCTTCCCATTCCATATCTCATATGTAGTGGTAGGCCCTAATTTGGATGGAACCCCATTCAATAGGTATGCAGCTTCTTGTAACACCTTGAAATTCGTTTAGGTTAATTTCGTGTTAATTAGCGATAATGCATGTTTTTCATAAAACTTCGTTAATAGTTATTTTTCCTCATAAACTGGAATAAATCTAATTTAATTGTCAAAATATGTAATTATATATATAATTGTGTTTTATTAATTATTAATTAGTTTAGTGTTCACTTAGTTAGCAAATTTTCATAATTTTATTTTCCTAAGCAAAATTTAGTGTAGCTTGCATGCACAATTTTCACCCTAGGTTTAATGTAACATGTCTACCATTTTCAAATTTCCCTCATGGTTTTATTTCCTTATTATTTCAAAACAAAACAAACAAATAAAGATAAATAAGAAAAGAAATGGGAAAAGGGAAGCATGGGGCATTTAATGAGGCATGGGACACTTTGACCTTGGGTTTTCTCTCTCTCTCATTCTCGCTCTCCTTTTCTTCCTGCTGAGCTTCAGCTCCAGCAGCCCCTCCCCCCTCATTCTCCTTCTTCTCATCATTTCAAGCTCATCTCCATTTCAAAAATCCATCATTTATCCCACCAACCTCTCATTTAACACACCAAAATCACTCCTTTGTTGGTTCATGAGCCTACTCTGAGCTCTAATAGGCAAGGCGACAAATTTGTGTCACCACTTGACCATTGTGAGGTATTAAGCTTACCCTATTACTTATTTTGCTAAACTTGTAGTTTAATTAGCTTAAACTAGTGTTTTAGTGAGTTTTAGTGCTAATTATATGGTTTAAGTGGAGATTAGGGTAAGTTAGGGTTTTTAGGGCTTGATTAACTTAATTAAGTGCTATTAGTGTTGTTTAACCCAAGTCCTTGCTTCAGTTTACACTAAAATACCATATTGTATTAAATTAGTGCTTAATTAGTGTTTTAGTTAGAATTTGTGCTAGATTAGTGATCTGCTTTCAACCCGGTTGCTTCAGGCAAAAGTTGCATTTACTGGAGCATGTATACTAGAGTTAGACCACACACACAAAGCACGAGACCACCATTCTCTACCATGGCCGCAATTTTAAATGTTCTGGCCGCAAATTTCGGCCAGATGGTGAGTGTGGGTGTCGGGTTTGGGCTATGGATGTCTGCTACATATTTAAGACCTTTGGTATATGCAACTTTTCCTATTTCAACTTGTCAAAATCTGGAACCAAATACTTTGTTTTTGCACTTTTAAACTTGCACGACACGTGCGTTATGGGTTTAGGTTTGGTGTTTGCTGTGTATCACAGCGTGTCAAGGTGGTTTCAGACATTGCACACACGTATCGGCGTTTCGATTACACACGCGTTTAGCATGCGACCCTAGTTTCTCGTATGGTCTTGATACCGCGTTTTTGCAGGATTTTAGCCTCACGTATGTTGCTTTGTGTAAATTCTAGGATCTATCACGGAGACATCGGACGCGGCGCAGAAAGGAAAGGCGGTGATCGGATCAGACTAGTAGAGGAGTTTCGGTGAGTAGATGTACACATCTATAGGGGAAATCGTTTGGATGGCGCTTGACGCCTGATAGTTAGAATGTAGTTTAAACTATAATTAGACGCGTAGTTCCTAATTATCATCCAGTTGCATTGCATCATTCGTCATACATATATATACGGTGCTAGTAACTCATAGGACACTCGCACTATTACCATTGGCTTATGCTGCATGGGCACTATTCATGGGAACACACACGCGTTGGTAATTGCTATGCTACAAACACTTAACTGGTTAAATCCAAATCTTACCACTTGCGCCATTATGTTTAATAACCTGCAATTGATATATTAAATTCTTTAATATGGATATGTAGGATTGCTAGGTACATGCACACATCTTATTGCATCATTGTTCACGCATAGCTTTCTAGTTTCCGCACTTGCATTTCATATTATTAAAATCATAGACAGTCATGTATCATGATTCGCTCAAGAATTTCCGTAGTTATGATATTTAAGGATTTGGAGGAACCGCAAAGATTTGAAAACATATTACCATTTTAAAAATTGTAAGTTTGCAGCTTTCTCATGATATGATATATGTCGTCCACCATGGGTTTTCTGCTAGTTTTTGAGACCCGTTTCGAGGAGTAGTATGAACCATTTCGGGTACATGGTGGGCCCGGTAAGGTACCCCAGGGCAAGAAGTTCGAGTGTAGTCGATGAGCCTGGCAGGGGCAGACTGCCTACCGGTGATTGTTGGCGCGGTGGATATCCATAGGATACTGACTGTGGTCGTGAGATATTGATATTTGAGTTGGGCCAGTCCGGATTGCCGGAGCTCGAGGTTTTGAGATACCGATACTTTAGGGCACTGAGATATTCATATTGGTGTCGACACTGACACAAACTTATATATTGATTTCATTGATAAAACTACAACAAAATTTCAGAAGTTTATTTAAGATAAAAACACCGATTTCCCATGTTATTTATATTCAGATATCGCGTCGTTATTGCATTCATACTGCATGCATTTTATTACATCGCATCATATTAGTATATGTAGGTTGTGACATCATTGTGTACATGCTTACGATAGCCTTATTAGATGTTACATATTACTCACGAGTTGGAAACTCACCCCCGTTGTGCCACAGTATTTTGCAGGTCTGACATGACAGTGCGGTAACGGCGGCACACCTCCTCTTTTGTACCTTTTGCACAGTTTTCGCAGCACCGTTTATAGGTGGGCTGCGGGGTTATTTTGTTGCCATTTGTATCCTTATTGTATCTAGTGTACTCCATCTACTGTAGTTACCATCTCTACCACATGTATTATTGTTTTAGCGACTTAGAGACGAGACAGTGAGATTTGTGTATTTATATGTTATTTCTCTGGGTCGAGCTCACTTGAGCCGACATGATGTTTTACCTTATTTGTGCTTTTATTTACTTTTCGCACAGTTATGATACATATTGCGTGGGATTGTGAAGCCGCTTTTGGGCGAAGAGATAGCCCCCGCTTGGGGATGCCTTATTTCATGTTTTGTGTGTGTGTGTGTGTGTGTATATATATATATATATATATATATATATATATATATCCTTGTTTGTACCCGTTTGGGGTCGGCTTTTACAAAGGAGACTCTGCCGAATTTTCAGAAAATGGATGTTGCTTTGAAGAGGCTTGATGCGACTTATTTATTTAAAAATCGTTTTCTATAAATTGGTTTTCCTTCACTCTACTGCTCTATTTGATTTTGATTTCTGGGTTTTGGCTTACTTAGATTACGTACGCTTTGAGACGTTTTGTAATTTAAGTGCCAGTCACGCTCCGTAGCTTTCGGGTCGTGAAAAAGTTGGTATCAGAGCGTTAGGTTTTTACCTTTCTGAGTGTAGGATGACCCTCGGTAGATGGAGTAGGTGGCTTGAGTAATGTAATATACCGTACGTATGTTCTGTGGCATATTTACGATAAGATACTCCACTTGAGAAGCCTTAGGATGTACATACATTGAGATATTTGATTCTATTTATTTTCATGATCATACCCTTGTTGATTTTGTTCCTCCTTATGATCATGTATCCATTTTTGGGATCTGTTGATTCCTTTCATTCCATTGTTATGGTTTCATCGATACATGCTTGAGGTTCCTGTCACCATGGTTTAAGCGCAGATCAAGCTGCTACTAGTGTTACTGTCAGGACGAGCTCGTCATGGACGAGGACTGACCATCGTGTTTTCTGGTGACACGAGAACGTCATGACTTTGTATTGATATTGTGACTTCCATTTTGATGCGAGTGTTCGGCGTTGCACCGTATGATCGGGATGTTGATAGAGGCTGCCGGTTGTGTGAGGACTGTTGATATACATCATACCTCAGGGATTATGATGTCGTCTACCGTATGGACAGATGACCCAGCTGTTGCTGAGATTGATATGATGTCGCTTCCAGAGCTTACGAGATGAGATCGCTGGAGCTTCCTGCAGAGATACGACAGATGATAGCTAGCCTATCTTGAGTTGAAAGACGAAGGGTATTCACATGTTGTCTAGGAGAAGTAAAAGTTCGATCGAATGTCAGAAACCCATCCTTCCAAGTTTAAAGTATTCGGAAAGACATGCAAGTAATTCTACGGACCCTTTAGAAGAATGAAACCCTAACTCTACATAATGACCATGTGAAATCCTTTGAACCTTAGGGTTTGCGGCAGTTCCGCGGTGCCATTAATGAGGCTTGGGTTTGCCCTTCTACGGTTGGTCTATAGGTACTGTGGCGTGTACTAGATATTATTAAATTGTGCTCAGAGGTGAGCTTTCCGGGAATCATGGTACTTTTTCGAATCGATCAAAAAGTTTAACGTCGTCCAGATATCATATGATAGGAGATCAGTACGTGGACCAGCTTCAGATAAGGATCTCACCCAGATGCATTGTGAGTTGATCGAGAACGGACGAGTATTGAGTATTCCTCCGATGGTATGGACGAGTTCCCGAGGACATGTTTGGCTAGAGATCTTCTACAGAGTGATGAAGCTACCGAGTTCATGATTTCGAGTCCGTGTGAGAGACTTCGGATTGACTGTAGCCGAGACAATTGAGTATGTAGATAGCTTGGCGGGGCGTCGAAGAAGACGATAATAAAGACGAGTGGAATGAGAGGTTCGCGCGAGATGTCAACGAGCTGTTGCTACTCCCCATTGAGATTAGAGATCTGATATGTATACAGAGGCGGGATATACGATCAGTTCCCGAGGAAAAGCCGTGCTGCGAACGCAGATTCCCAGAGAGTGAGGGAAGATTAGGTAAGAGTACCATCCTCCGTATAGTTCGACATAGGCAAGATCGGAAGAGACCCTGAATAGGTTCCTTCCAGGACACTGCTGCAATAAGATTTGCATCCAGGATCAGATGTGTGATGTGTATTCAGAGGACTAGAGGCTGATGCCAGTGACGTGCTGCTTTACGAATGGTCATACTAATTGGCCAAGAGACGACCAGAGAAGTGCCAGAGCGGAATCGTTTCCGTTAGCACATCTGACTAAATCGATGAGCCGATGGATAGCGAGATTGGTAATCCACAGAGAAATGAGGACCCAGAGACAGAGGACGCCAGACCGTGAGCAGGTGGCAAGCAGATGTTCTTGCTCTTCCAGTTTCGGACGCACCGATATTTTTCGACATTGTATGAGGTGTACCTCAATGTCATTTATTGCGATTTGCGTTGTGATCCGAGTATCACGCTTATATCGCTTGGATTTAAGTTTTGATGATGAGTTTTATGATATCGATTTCGTGCACCATTGCTGCACCTACTGGGTATTTACATTTTCGTGCTTAATTATTGCACTTGATAAATGTTTTTATACACCGTTGTGTTGATTTATGATTTGGGCATATCAATTGCACTTGATATTGGTTTTGTGCCTTGGCTGCACATGTTTATGATTTCATGGATTTCATACAGTTGAGTTGATTTTGTGCATGTGGTATGCACCTGATTTGATCTTGCACTTGGTATGGCTTATATATGCTTGCAGTGCATTGATACGTGTTTTGTGCACGCATTTGCACACATTTATGATTTTATACACCTTGGTACACTCGGTGTTGCTTTTTATTCACTTGAGTTATTGATTGGTATTTTATGCATTTGATCCACCAAATTTGTATTTTGTGCATTTGTTACATTAGACTTATATTTTTCGTATATGCTACTGCACTAGAAGTTTTTACGGACCTGACGCGTTTGATTTGGATTTTCGCGCATGATATGAGATGTGATTTTGTGCACACCGGATGCACTCAATTGAGATTTTCGTGCTCAATAGCTGCACCAGATATTGTTGTTGTGCACACCCGTTGCACTGGACAGATGCTTTTGTGCACACCCGTTGAACTTAATTTTGCGTTGTGCATATTGTGGCACCAGTGTGGAGATTTGATTTCCGTGCACACCAGATGCACGTGATTGTTGGATACGCCTTTTGAGGCTGATTTTTGCTTTTGAGCACCTTGTTTTCATGATTGGGCACTATATTGTGTAGTAGCCAAACATGACTGATCTAAGGACATTACCTGAGTATTTTGCATGCATTAAAAGTTTAACCAGAAGTTTTCAAAAAGGAGCTATAGTCTCGCTATTTCTTACATGTCCGCGAGTGACATGAACAATTACAACAAAAACCTTTGGGATATTTTAAAAACGGCGGATCGTATAATTGAGCAAAAACATATATAAGTATATTTACTACTTTACAGATGAGCTTCCGCCCCTTATGCCGTGAGTTACGCATCACACGGCAATTCAGAAAAGATTTTTGCATGCGTTTTATTCGGTTTTAGGATTTTTCTCCAAGGATGCATGGTGTGTATATATATATATTAGTATTTGACTGTGCATATTGAGTTTCAGTAGTGGATTTCGAGATATGTATCTACTTGTAACTCCGATGATATGCGTGCAAATCCGATGATTTGCGTGACACTTGACAGAGTTCGATTTTGAGTTATGTTCGTTTTTAGGCGCACGCGATGCGCTATGACTTTCTACATCTTCCATGATTTCGGAGTTCTTGATTTTTGACTAGAGTGTGCTACGTTTAGGAACTTGTTTGTGTATACCTGATACCGATAGGTAGATCCTAGAGTGGGCACATCGGTCAGCTTTTTGTGCTCACTCAAGTTCCTCCAAGATGTAACATGACTCGAGAGATAGCTACGGGTGGGCAGGGATGAAGAGTGATGTTTCAGAGTTCGTTTTGAGGTTCCTGACTTGTCAGCGAGCTAAGGATGGGCATTTGAGACCGGCAGGAGAGTTGCAACCTTTTACCGTTCCGGAGTGGGAATGGGAGCAGATCTCCATGGATTTCGTTGTGGGTCTACCCAGGTCTAGTCAAGGGTATGACTCCATTTGGGTGATTGTTGTCCGGTTATGCTCAGTATGCTCAGTTTGCTCTTTTGTACGTCGACAAGTTTGTGCGTTTGCACGGAGTTCCTCCATGCGTTATATCCAATCGAGGCACCGGTTCACTAGCCGTAGTTGGCAGGAGCTTTAGGAACCTTTGGGTACCTGGTTGACCTTTAGCTCCGCTTTCCATCCGTAAGCTGAAGGTCAGACTGACTATACAGACTCTAGAGGATATGCTTCAAGCGTGTGCACTTAAGTTTGTTATCAGTTGGGATCGTCACTTGCCATGGATGGAGTTCTCCTACGATAACAGTTATCAGGAGACGTTTCAGATAGCAACTTTTAGGCTTTGTATCGTAGATTGTGTCGATCGCCAATTGTTTTACTGACTCCGCGAGAGCAGGATTTTGGACCCCGGCTAGTCATGAGACTAGGGAGAAGATCCAGATGATTCAGGTCAGGATGAGAGCAGCCCAGTGCAAACAGAAATATTATGCCGACCGTCGTTGTCGCAGACTTGAGTTCGTAGTGGGAGATCATGTATTCCTACGATTTTCCGATGAATGGCGTGTTGAGTTTTGGGAAGCTTAGTCCCAGAATTTTAGGTCCTTTTGAGATCCTTGAAGTGAATTAGTACCGTTTCCTATTGTTTGGCTCTTCCGCCCAGTTTTTCTGATGTTCACCCCGTATTCCTTGTGTCGATACTTCGCAATTACCTTCAAGGCCCTTCTCATATGATTCTGCACCAGACCATTGAACCAGGATGCGATCTTTCGCTCACCAAACAGCTGATAGTTATATTAGATCAGCAGGTGGAGAAACTTCGGTCAAAAGTCTTACCATCTGTGAAGGCTCCTTGGCGTAGCCCGTCTAGTGAATAGATCACTTGGGAGGCTGCGAGCGAGATGCGGAGGAATATTTTCTCATCTCTTCGAAGGTACGCGTAGCTAGATTTTTGTAAATTCGGGGACCGAATTTCTTTAAGCGGGGAGATTGTAACACCATGAAATTCGTTTAGGTTAATTTCGTGTTAATTAGCGATAATGCGTGTTTTTCATAAAACTTCGTTAATAGTTATTTTTCCTCATAAACTGGAATAAATCTAATTTAATTGTGAAAATATGTAATTATATATATAATTGTGTTTTATTAATTATTAATTAGTTTAGTGTTCACTTAGTTAGCAAATTTTCTTAATTTTATTTTCCTAAGCAAAATTTAGTGTAGCTTGCATGCACAATTTTCACCCTAGGTTTAATGTAACATGTCTACCATTTTCAAATTTCCCTCATGGTTTTATTTCCTTATTATTTCAAAACAAAACAAACAAATAAAGATAAATAAGAAAAGAAATAGGAAAAGGGAAGCATGGGGCATTTAATGAGGCATGGGACACTTTGACCTTGGATTTTCTCTTTCTCTCATTCTCCCTCTCCTTTTCTTTCTGCTGAGCTTCAGCTCCAGCAGCCCCTCCCCCCTCATTCTCCTTCTTCTCATCATTTTAAGCTCATCTCCATATCAAAAATCCATCATTTATCACACCAACCTCTCATTTAAAACACCAAAATCACTCCTTTGTTGGTTCTTGAGCCTACTCTGAGCTCTAGGAGGCAAGGCAGCAAGTTTGTGCCACCACTTGACCATTGTGAGGTATTAAGCTTACCCTATTACTTATTTTGCTAAACCTGTAGTTTAATTAGCTTAAAGTAGTGTTTTAGTTCTAATTATGTGGTTTAAGTGGAGATTAGGGTAAGTTAGGGGTTTTAGGGCTTGATAAACTTAATTAAGTGCTGTTAGTGTTGTTTAACCCAAGTCCTTGCTTCAGTTTACACTAAATTACCATATTGTATTAAATTAGTGCTTAATTAGTGTTTTAGTTAGGATTTGTGCTAGATTAGTGATCTGCTTTCAACCCGGTTGCTTCAGACAAAAGTTGCATTTACCGGTGCATGTATACTAGAGTTAGACCACACACACAAAGAACGAGACCACCATTCTCCATGGCCGCAATTTTAAGTGTTCTGGCCGCAAATTGTGGCCAGATGGTGAGTGTGGGTGTCGGGGTTTGGGCTATGTGTGTCTGCTACATATTTAAGACCTTTGGTGTATGCAACTTTTCCTATTTCAACATGTGTCAAAATCTGTGTCAAAATCTGGAATCAAATACGTTGTTTTTGCACTTTTAAACTTGCGCGAGACGTGCGTTATGGGTTTGGGTTTGGTGCTTGCTGTGTAACGCAGCGTGTCAGGGTGGTTTCAGACGTTGCATACACGTATCGGCATTTCGATTGCACACGCGTTTAACTTGCGACGCTAGTTCTCGTATGGTCTTGATATCGCATTTTTGCAGGATTTTAGCCTCACGTGTGTTGCTTTGTGTAAATTCTAAGATCTATCGCGGATACATCGGATGCGGTGCAGAAAGGAAAGGCGGTGATCAGATCAGACTAGTGGAGACGTTCCGGTGAGTAAATGTACACATCTAAGGGGGAAATCGTTTGGATGGCACTTGACGCCCGATAGTTAGAATGTAGTTTAAACTATAATTAGATGAGTAGTTCCTAATTATCATCCCGTTGCATTGCATCATTCGTCATACATATATATATATATGGTGCTAGTACCTTATAGGACTCTCGCACTATTACCATTGGCTTATACTGCACGGGCACTATTCATGGGAACACACACGCGTTGGTAATTGCTATGCTACAAACACTTAACTAGTTAAATCCAAATCTTACCACTTGCTCCATTATGTTTAATAACCTCCAGTTGATATATTAAATTCTTTAATATGGATATGTAGGATTGCTAGGTATTTGCACACATCTTATTGCATCATTATTCACGCATAGCTTTCTAGTTTCCGCACTTGCATTTCATATTATTAAAATCATAGACAGTCATGTATCATGATTCGCTCGGGGATTTCCGTATTTATGATATTTATGGATTTGGAGGAACCGCAAAGATTTGAAAACATATTACCATTTTAAAAATTGTAAGTTTGCAGCTTTCTCATGATATGATCTATGTGTCGTCCACCATGGGTTTTCTGCTAGTTTTCGAGACTCGTTTCGGGGAGTAGTATGAACCGTCTCGGGTACATGGTGGGCCCGGTAAGCTACCCTGGGACAAGAAGTTCGAGTGTAGTCGATGAGCCTGGTAGGGAAAGACTGCCTACCGGTGATTGTTGACGCGGCGGATATCCATAGGATACTGATCGTGGTCGTGAGATATTGATATTTGAGTTGGGCCAGTCCGGATTGCTGGAGCTCGAGGTTTTGAGATACCGATACTTTGGGGCACTGAGATATTCATATTGGTGTCGACACTGACACATACTTATATATTGATTTCATTGATAAAACTACAACAAAATTTTAGAAGTTTATTTAAGACAAAAACACCGATTTCCCATGTTATTTATATTCAGATCTCGCATCGTTATTGCATTCATACTGCATGCATTTTATTACATCGCATCATATTAGTATATGTAGGTTGTGACATCATTGTGTACATGCTTACGATAGCCTTATTAGATGTTACTTATTACTCACAAGTTGACAACTCACCCACGTTGTGCCACAGTATTTTGCAGGTCTGACACGACAGCGCGGTAGCGGCGGCACACCTCCCCTTTTGTACCTTTTGAACAGTTTTCGCAGCACCGTTAGTAGGTGGGCTGTGGGGTTATTTTGTTGCCATTTGTATCCTTATTGTATCTAGTGTACTCCATCTACTGTAGTTACCATCTCTACCACATGTATTATTGTTTTAGCGACTTAGAGACGAGACAATGAGATTTGTGTATTTATATGTTATTTCTCTGGGTCGAGCTCACTTGAGCCGACATGATGTTTTACCTTATTTGTGCTTTTATTTACTTTTCGCACAGTTATGATACATATTGCGTGGGATTGTGAAGCCGCTTTTAGGTGAAGAGCTAGCTCCCGCTTGGGGATGCCTTATTTCATGTTGTATATATATATCCTTGTTTATACCCGTTTGGGGTCGGTTTTTACAAAGGAGGCTCTGCCGAATTTTCAGAAAATGGATGTTGCTTTTAAAAATCGTTTTCTATAAATTGGTTTTCCTTCACTCTACTGCTCTATTTGGTTTTGATTTCTGGGTTTTGGCTTACTTAGATTACGTACGTCTTGAGACGTTTCGTAATTTAAGTGCCAGTCACGCTCCGTACCTTTCGGGTCGTGACACTTCTCAAGTGCATAACTCCAAAAGGAAACAGGTAACTCAGCTGTACTCATCTTAGAGTGTGCCATATCTCATAGGGTGCGATATCTCCGCCCTGATACACCGTTGTGCTGTGGTGTACTCGAAAGAGTAAGCAGAGAGAGAATTACATTCTCATTTTAGAAACTCTACGAACTCCATGCGCAAGTATTTTCCTCCTCGATCCCATCATAGGACTGTAATACTTCTAACTGTATGGTTCTCAACTTCAAGCTTATATTCCTTGAATTTCTCAAAAGTTTCAGACTCGTGTTTCAACAGGAACACATGTTCGAATCTTGAGAGATAGTCGATGAATGTAATGAAGTACCAAGAACCAACCCTTGCATTTGTAGACATAGGACCGTATACATCATCATGTATCTGTCCCAAAAGTTCAGTAACACTTTCTCTGTTTTCAGTAAACGGAGTTTTGGTTATTTTATCTAAGAGACAAGATTGGCAAGTATCATAAGATGAAAATTCGAACAGATTCTCATATTCATCCTTATGTAACTTAGATGGTCATGTCGCATTGATATGACCTAATCTACAATGCCTTAAGAAGGATTCGTTCATTTCTGAACTACTCCTCTTGTGTGTGTTCTATATAGTTTGATTTAGAACGTATATGCTATTATATAACGTGCCTGATCCAATCAACTCTTAATTTAGGAAAATGTTCACAACATTATCCTCCGATACAGAATTATATCCTTCTTTAACTCATTAAAGAAACTGATGTTATGTTGTATATCAGGTTCGGTATCTAATGACATTTGTTCAGAATCAATGTATTTACCTTTTGGTAATACAAGGTGATATCTGCCAACTCATTAGCTGCAACACTTGCACCATTCTCCAACTCTTAGAGACATATCACCCAATCCTAGTTCTCTACCTTTCTGTAGCCCATGTAACATATTACATATGCGGGATCCTGATCCGGTATCACATACCCAGGACGTAGTGGATACTGAGAAACATTTCTTGGTAATGAACACACCTGAAGAATATGAATCAACATGCTTATTCCTCAATTGGGTGGCGTGGAAATCCGGATAATCCCCTATTTCCTGCTCGGACTTATAACAATTATAAGTTGGAGCGGAACCAACGTTCCTTAGCTCAGTATAATAAGCAGGTTCGGTCAATACATCCATATTATTATCTTGATTAAGGTGTGACATGGTCGCTAGCAGGAGAGAGAGAGAGAGAGAAGAAAACACTCTGCGTGCGCTCTTGCAAGAATAGATTGGTTATTATTTTATCTAATCAGGATGTCTCCCACTGTTTTTATCAAATCTTCCTTCAAACCCTAAAAGGTAAGACTAGCAGGTATTAATTACACCCTACAAGTTCGCCAATCTTTCGTCCAGGCCAGTGTCAGTACTTTGAGGGAGGTTCCTCGTGCTTTCACACGGACCTAATTAAAATAAATCTCAATTTCCCAGGGGCGTAACCCCGTTAACACCTTTCTACACACCTACTTGATTGACTAATTATAATGTGTAAAACTCTCCCAGGAGTAACTCTTACTCGCAGTGGGTATCAGGATCCAACTATCTCATAGAAGGTATGCAATCTCATTGCAAATTTCAACACTTGAAATTCCCGATAATAGTCTGCCCCAAGTGTCCTATGACCTTGACGAAAAACAACAAACCATAGTCCACTTGTTAAGTTCAACCCGTACATTTCATGATTGAATTAAACCCACCCGCACGACCCTTGACGAAAGCCAACAAAGCCGTATGACTACCCTAATCCAATCGCATTATATGCTTAAGAAGATAAGCAATAATCAGCTACCGCACACTACGCCTTGATGAAAGCCAACAAACGTAGCACAAATACTAAATACTACTTATCTAAAATGTCCGAGGACTACGACAGGTTTTAAGAAAATCTTTTGCGTAATGAACTTGATATCGTCATAGAATCGAGTGATTTTTTATAGGAGTGTTTTTGAGACTTTTACTAGTTTTGCGAAAGAGGTCACTCCCGGTGAAGGGATCTCGTCTCTTTTCTTATCGAATAAGGTGCTGAATATTTCATAAATACCACTATATAAAGCAAGAACTAGAGCTACCAGTTTTTAAAACATGATTCTGCAACATCTTTAGGTTTCTTTATTTCATTAATCTCATTAATGAAGAATCATCAAATTATGCTTCCTAAGCATCACAGAAGAAATGAAAGCAGCAATAGTAATTATATATCAAATATATAATTTAGGCATTCGTCTCAGAACATATCAAGTGATCACATCACAGAATATCAGCAGCAGAAGAATCACATATGTAATATTGGATATACTAGGAATTCCGTGTTTTATTTAAGCCATTATAAAACATGGATTCCACGGTCGCGATGAATAGCCAAACCCACATCCCTAGACCCCTACAAGAGCGGCAAGAAACCCTACCAATTCTAGAGTTAGGAGACCCGGTCTCGACTCCTCGAGATGGTCTCACACTGGACCCTAGAACCCGGTTACTTGTGCTCTCCTCATTAGGTCTATCCTAATGCGGAAAAGTAAATAATATACATCAATGGTGATATCATCCTCAACTCGGAAGTGCCCCAATAAAAGACTATTACATACAAGTTTTTACATGAATGAAAATGAAAAACTCTCATCTCACATAAAAAAAACCCGGCTATTCAAAACACGACGATCCATTATAACATATCACAGCAACACATAACATCACATGTCATCAACGTAAGTAAATATGCGTATCCCAATTATCGTTGACGTATTGCAACGAAACTGACGATACACCACATATTACACTAACGGTCGCATAAAAGAAAGTGAAAAACTACAACAATTGGAATCCGCAACCACCTTAGACATCATAAACCCAATGTATCTCATACTTTGGATTTCATGCCTAACAAAATGAATTCCTTAGACATCACATGCCTAACAATTATAAACCCCGCATTTTAGTCTCAATATTGAAAACACTTTCCAATAACCTGTCGGGTAATTCAACAAGATTCCCGATAACCTGATCGAATGCTTGTCGGAAACTTTAATAGACGGCCGCACCCCCGATGCCGTCGATGAAGTGCACTAAGGCGGAACACCGCGGCCGCGAGCACCCGAACGGATGCTTTTGGCGATGGGGTTCTCCTACAGTCACTTGGTCAGGGCTATGGGGCATGACTATCTAGTAAGGTTACCTGGCGATTATCCGTGTACACTACGTAATTGCGACGGACTTTTGATCAACATCAAAATCCCGTGGCAACCGATCAAATGAGACTGAACTGCTAGATTTATAAAATTCAAACTAGTTATCTCATAACTATTTGTCGATTCCAAATATTGTATCACAATCATAAATAGCTGGACGATGTTAAACTTTTCGATTGAATAAACAAACACCCAAAATTTCCCGACAAGCTCAACACTTGAGCGGAGTTCAAAAAGTACCCAGAACATGCAACAGCTCCTATGAACCATCCGTAGAAGGGCCGACCCATGCCTCACTCATGTCGCCACGGAACTGCGGCAAACCCTAGGGTATGACCGCGGTTCCGCGATAAAAAAAGTCGAGTTTGGGTATCGTTCTTCTAGAGGGTCCACAGAATCGCCTGCATGATTCTCTGAAAATTTCAAACTCGGAAAAAATCCAACTCTTGGAAAATATCAGCAAGGGAAAAATTGGGTTATTGATATCCGTTCGAACTTTTTAACATCGTCTAAATAACCCAAATACATGTTAGAATTATGACTACGAAACACTCCGAATTGCCTTTGTAGAAAGTTAACATCACATGCAAATTTAGCAAAAACAAACAACATCTGAAACACCAAAACCCAAAGACTGGAACACCATGAAAATTTGAAGCCCAAATTCTCAAATGGACCCGGTGAGCTCGGTTTTAGGGGGATTGTGGCCGGCCAAAATTGCACCAAATTGCTCCAAATTTTCATAGTGTTCATGTTATATCGCATACATCATTCTTCAGTTGTTTAAAAAAACTTTTGACACCTCTAAAAATTTGACAGAAACTAGATTTCATATCGGGTGTTTTAGAGTAGTTTCGGTTTCGTAATCCTAGCAAACATCGTCTAATTTTCTAGTATGGCTCTGATACCACTGTAAGGTTGCCTAGCACGGCAGCAAGGTTTCGGGAGGCATCGTCCATACCAATTTCAAAATTTTTCTGTTCTAGCTAACCCTAACACTAGAATCGTAACTAGAAAATTCGACGATACTAAATGTAAACACTTTACATCTAAGTGAATGAGAGAATACAACCTTTGCAGACCGGTCCTTCACTTCTAAAGCTCCATGTCGTAGTCCCTTCGCTGCAAGTTGTGAAGACCCAGACTCTAGTAAGGGTTCACATGAAGAAACGAGCAAGCTTGCTCAATGTCTTTGAGGCCGAAAATGATCTACGTCGAGGAGACTCGAGCTCATGCTATCTCTTCACTAATGGTGAAATTAGTGAAGCAAAGACCCTAAACTAAATGGCTAATAGTAGAGGATGATGAAGTAGGAAGTGGGCTCACTTTAGTTTTATTTTTCTCACAATATTTCATCACTTAGAAAAAGCTAGCAAGCTTTTTCTCTTGAGAAAGAAGAACAAGTGATGAATAGATGAATGAACTCATGAGGTTAGAATTGCAACTAGGTGAGTTAGTGTCATACACTAACCCTTGTCGAGAGTTAACCATGGTGTAAGGTCAATGGTTAGGTTAATAAATATCTTAAGAAAAAGAAAACAAGAGGATTTAGTCAATGGTTCTACTAGCTTCTTCCAAGCTCAACCATGTCTAATTCCAAATCATTTTGAATTACTTAAAACAAATAAAACCCTTACATTAACCTAGCATGGTATGAGTCTCATACATACATGTTGCATGTGTAACCTAGCATGACACAACAATATATATCGCATATATATTTTGTGCAAAAAGAAAACAATACATTTAACATATATCACATATATATCAATGTATCATAAGTGAGAAAATGAATACTTAAGTGAGCTAATATTAGTTAATGTAATTTAATATATCAAATATATAATTATATATTAAATTATCAAATCAACACTTGATTTAATAATCCGGCTACATTATATACAACTGACTAATATCATATGAATCAACTTATCGAATCAAAACTTGATCCGATAACCCGGCTATATCATATATAACCGATCGATATCACATATCCTGAGAATAGAATGCGGTATCACATACACGTATTAATCTCGGTACCGCACATATCACATATGTGCTCCTACTCCGTTTCGCATGAACCAGGAAACCTCTGTGTAGGACTCTAAAGACTCGACAATACGCCGGCAGTAGGTGATGATCATATCAAACATGCACAAGCCGCAAGCGGTCTGCTAAACGTAATGGCCACCCGGGTATTGAGCGATCAGAAGAACAACAAGCAAGCCTGCTCATACTCCTGTGAATCTAATCAGTAACACTACCGTACAGTGCGGTCTCTTCGTCAGATATGTCGCATATCACAGCCTGGGGGTGGTTTAACGTTAAACCCCAATAGCCTGATAAGTCATGCCGATGCAACGTCCATAACGGTTCGAGAAACTACTGATAACACTTACCAGTAAATCTCAGCAACCCTGGCCGGGGATTTCCTATTATGGCCAATTGAGCATAGTGCAACATCAACTCCCAATACCGGGAGAGATGAAACTCCTCCTATCGCTCATTGCCTCCATGTGACTCGGGACTGTACCCAAAAACCGCATTTTTGCACGATCTCTTGACCGTGGTATGGTGGAAATCAAAGTATGGTAGGATTCATACAAGGCTCTATGACGATCTCGGGTCTACAGACTAACCTGTACCGGTGTCACTAGAGAACTACTATCCGACGATAGGTATAATACCATCTAGGAGTTCTCGGCCAGTCCATTCAGTGTACCCAGTCTCCACTGAGCACCCATTTACCTTCTCTGATGTCAAACACCAATGGATATGGGATCATCCATCGCCCATCATATGGGTCGAGAAGCGTATACGCTAGTCTATTCTGGAGCATCAATGCTCTGTTTCGATACTCCCACGACTAGGAACTATTATAGGGTGTACTTGTGGACTACCCTTGGCCACACTAGTATGATCTTCATCATAGTCCTAGTAGTCAAGTACACATCCTAAGGACTTTATCAACATGTGAGAGTAATACAGCATCACTTATACAAGTCAACATGTTAAGACAAAGTGCAACCAGATAGCATACTATCATGTCGAGCAAGAAAGCCCTCCCTATATATGTCCAAGCATCCACTACAATATACATCATATGTACAGTAATGGCCTCTAGGGCATACATATAACTAACAATCTCCCACTTGCACTAAGGCCATTTGTTGCGGTATCTCATACTCAACAGTTAGCAGTGGTTGTAATATCTCATACTCAACCATCCCAAAATCTCTCAAATAGTATTTGGGGAAGTAGGCCTTTGTGAGTGGATCCGCCGTGTTAACCTCAATATCTACTCTCCTTACCTCGATCCCTTGGTGATCAACTATCTCCCTGATCAGGTGACACTTTCCTTAGAATATGTCTTGAACGCTGATGGGACCTGCATTCCTAGGCCTAAACCACAACACCATTGTTGTCACAATAACTGTTATTGGACACTCAATGGTAGGTACCTTGTTCATCTTATGAACAAGAAATGCCCAGACAACCACTTTGGCAGTATCATTGGTAGCAATGTATTCAGCCATTATCGTCTAATATGTCACGGTATCTAGCTTAGAACACTTCCAACATACCGTCCCTCCACTGAGGGTAAAGACAATGCCTGCGACTGAATTTCAGTCAAACTTATCACTGTGGAAGCTGGAACTAAGAACTTTCTTTTAGTGCTTCTCAAGTACTTAAGACTGTCCTCCACAGCTGTCCAGTGATTCTCCCAAGATCCGATTGATTCCTGATCACTACACCTAGCGAGTCATCTACATCTGGTGGTCTGATACATAACATCGCATACATGATAGAGCCTACTGCCAAAGCATAGGATATCCCTTGCACGCGAGCTCTCTCCAAATCAGTCTTGGAAGTCATCTTTTTGGAGAGAGTGATTCCTTAGTAAGTGGGCAAACCACAACACTTAGAATCCTCCATACTAAACCCCTTTAGTTTGGTGTTAATGTACCTGGATTTGGGACAATCCCAACATCCACTTAGATCTATCACTATAGATCCTTATCCTTAAGATGTAGTAGGTATCATCTAGATCTTCCATGGAGAATCCTCATGATAAGAGGAGCTTGACCGAGTGTAGCATAGGAAACCATTTCCTATCAAGAGTATGTCATCTACGTACAATACGTCGAAGACAACCTAACTCTCTACTACCTTCTTATATATACAAGGTTCATCTACCTTTTTGATGAAGTCAAACACTTTGATTGCCACATTAAAACAGATGTTCCAACTCCATGACGCTTGCATTGATCCTGATGGACTTAAGCATAGCTTTGAAAGTCTCAACTTTTCCATCTACACCAAGAATATTCTCAAAGATCCATTTTCTCCTGATGGGTTTTACCCCTTCAAGTGCAACATTCAAAGTCACACTTTGTTGGTGTACATGGTTTCCATCTTTGATCGCATAGCATCAAGCATTTCACAAAGTCCCCACTCGTGATGGCATGCCTGATCCTAATTGGGCCATCATCAACCATGATGCAATCCTCGCTCCCACTGTTACCGAGAAGACCGTAGTATCTCTCAAGTGGATGAGGAACCCTAACAGATTCATGGAGAGACTGAAGTTCGTTGGAAACTATTGAATCCTTTGGTTTCACCAAATCATCAATTGTTAGTTTGTCAAGCAGGAACAACTTCCAGTTCTACCTCATGACCACAAATTTCTTCACAAGAAATTCCTTTTCTAAAAAGGTGGCATGCTGAGAAACAAAACACCTTTTGCTCCTCAGTTAGGTAGAAGATATTCCCTTGCAAATGTTCGGGATATCCTTACAAACTTACAGTACTAACCTTGCCTCGAGCTTGTCCGGATTCTGCCTTTCAACATAGGCCGGACAACCCCATATCTTAACGCGTTTAAGACATGGTCTCTTCCCATTCCATATCTCATATGTAGTGCTAGGCCCTGATTTGGATGGAACCCCATTCAATAGGTATGCAGCCTCTCAAGTGTATAAATTCAAAAGGAAACAGGTAACTCAGCAGTACTCATCATAGAGCGTGCCATATCTCATAGGGTGCGATACCTCCACCGCGACACACCGTTGTGCTGTGGTGTACTCGAAGGAGTAAGCTAAGAGAGAATCACATTCTCCTTTTAGAAATTCCAGGTACTCCATGCGCAAGTATTCTTCTCCTCGATCACATCGTAGGATTGTAATACTTCTACCCATATGGTTCTCAATTTCAAGCTTATATTCCTTGAATTTCTCAAAAGTTTCAGACTCGTATTTCAACAGGAACACATATCCGAATCTTGAGAGATAGTCGATGAATGTAATGAAGTACCAAGAACCAACCCTGGTATTTGTAGACATAGGACCGTATACATCACCATGTATCTGTCCCAAGAGTTTAGTAACTCTTTCTCTGTTTTCAGTAAACGGAGTTTTGGTCATTTTATCTTTGAGACAAGACTGGCAAGTATCATAAGATGAAAATTTGAACAGATTCTCATATTCATCCTTATGTAACTTAGCTGGTTGTGTCGCATTGATATGACCTAGTCTACATGCCTTAAGAAGGATTCGTTCATTTCTGAACTACTCCTCTTGTGTGTGTTCTATATATTTTGAACCGTGGTTTGATTTAGAACGTATATGCTATTATATAACGTGCCTGATACAATCAACTCTTGATTCAGGAAAATGTTCACTACATTATCCTCCAATACAGAATTATATCCTTCTTTAACTCATTAAAGAAACTGATGTAATGTTGTATATCAGGTTCGGTATCTAATGACAATTGTTCAGAATAAATGTATTTACCACTTGGTAATACAAGGTGATATCTGCCAACTTATTTGGCTGCAACACTTGCACCATTCTCTAACTCTTAGAGACATATCACCCAATCCCAGTTCTCTACCTTTCTGTAGCCCATGTAACATATTACATATGCGGGATCCTGATCCGGTATCACATACCCAGGACGTAGAGGATACCGAGAAACAGTTCTCGGTAATGAACACACCTGAAGAATATGCATCAACATGCTTATTCCTAAATTGGGTGGCGTGGAAATCCGGATAATCCCCTATTTCTTGCTCGGACTTATAACAATTATAAGTTGGAGCGGAACCAATGTTCCCTAATTCAGTATAATAAGCAGGTTCGGTCAATGCATCCATATTATTATCTTGATTAAGGCGTGACATGGTCGCTACAAGGAGAGAGAGAGAGAGAAGAAAACACTCTGCGTGCGCTCTTGCAAGATTAGATTGGTTATTATTTTATCCAATCAGGATGGCTCCCACTGTTTTTATCAAATCTTCCTTCAAACCATAAAAGGTAAGACTAGCCGGGATTAATTACACCCTATAAGTTCGCCAATCTTTTGGACAGGCCAGTGTCGGTACTTTGAGGGAGGTTCCCCGTGCTTTCGCATAGACCTAATTAAAATAAATCTCATTTTCCCAGCGGCGTAACCCCGTTAACACCTTTCTAGACACCTACTTGATCGGCTAATTGTAATGTGTAAAACTCTCCCAGGAGTAACTCTTACTCGCAGTGGGTATCGGGATCTCACTATCTCATAGAAGATATGCAATCTCATTGCAAATTTCAACACTTGAAATTCCCGATAATAGTCTGCCTCTAGCGTCCTATGACCTTGACGAAAGCCAACAAACCATAGTCCACTAGTCAAGTTCAACCTGTACATTTCATAATTGAATTAAACCCATCCACGCGACTCTTGACGAAAGCCAACAAATTCGTACGACTACCCTAATCCAATCGCATCATATGCTTAAGCAGATAAGCACTAATCAGCTACCGCACACTACGCCTTAACGAAAGCCAACAAACGTAGCATGAATACTAAATACTACTTATCTGAAATGTCGGAGGGCTATGACAGGTTTTTAAGAAAACCTTTTGCGTAATGAACTTGATATCGTCGTAGAATCGAGTGATTTTGTATATGAGTGTTTTTTAGGCTTTTACTAGTTTTGCTAAATAGGTCACTCCTGGTGAAGGGATCTCGGCTCTTTCCTTATTGAATAAGGTGCTGGATATTTCACAAATACCACCATGCAAAGCAAGAACTAGAGCTATCAGTTTTTAAAACAAGATTTTGCAACATCTTTAGGTTTCTTTTATTTCATTAATCTCATTAATGAAGTCCCATCAAATTATGCTTCCTAAGCATCACAGAAGAAACGAAAGCAGCAATACTAATTATATATCATATATATAATATATGCATTTGTCTCAAAACATATCAAGTGATCACATCACAGAATATCAGCCGCAGAAGAATCACATATGTAATATTGGATATACTAGGAATTCCGTGTTTTACTTAAGCCATTATAAAACACGGATTCAACGGTCGCGATGAATATCCAAACCCACATCCCTAGACCCCTACGAGAGTGGCAAGAAACCCTACCAATTCTAGTGTTAGGAGACCCGGTCTTGATTCCTCGAGATGGTCTCCCACTGGATCCTTGAACCCGGTTACTTGTTCTCTCCTCCTTGGGTCTATCCTAAAGCAGAAAAGTAAATAATATACATCAATGGTGACATCATCTTCAACCCGGAAGTGCTCCAATAAAAGAATATTACATACAAGCTTTTACATGAATGAAAATGAAAAACTCTCATCTCACAAAAAAAACCTCGGCTATTCAAAACACGACGATCCAATATAACATAACACAGCAACACATAACATCACATGTCATCAATGTAAGTAAATATGTGTATCCAAATTGTCGTTGACGTATAGCAACGAAACTGGCGATACACCACATATTACACTTACGGTCACAGAAAAGAAAGTGAAAAACTACAACAATTGGAATACGCAACCACCTTAGACATCATAAACCCAATGTATCTCATACTTTCGATTTCATGCCTAACCAAATGAATTCCTTAGACATCACATGCCTAACAATTATAAACCCCGCATTTTAGTATCGATATTGAAAATACTTTCCAATAACCTGTCGGGTACAACAAGATTCCTGATAACCTGATCGAATGCACTTCGAAAACTTCAGTAGACGGCCTCACCCCCGATGCTGTCGACGAAGTGCACTAAGGAGGAACACCGCGGCCGCGAGCACCCGAACGGATGCTTTTAGCGACGGGGTTCTCCTACAGTCACTTGGTCGGGGATATGGGGTGTGGCTATCTAGTAATATTACCCGGCGAGTATCCGCGTACACTACATAATTGCGACGAACTTTTGATCAACATCAAAATCCCGTGGCAACCGATCAAATGAGACTGAACTGCTAGATTTATAAAATTCAAACTAGTTATCTCATAACTATTTGTGGATTCCAAATATTGTATCACAATCACAGATAGCTAGACGACGTTAAACTTTTCGATCGAATAAACAAACATCCAAAATTTCCCGACAAGCTCAACACTTGAGCGGAGTTCAAAAAGTACCCAGAACATGCCACAGCTCCTATGAACCATCCGTAGAAGGGCTGACCCATGCCTCACTCATGTCGCCATGGAGCTGCAGCAAACCCTAGGGTATGGCCGCGGTTCCTCGATCCAAAAAGTCGAGTTTGGGTATTGTTCTTTTAGAGGGTCCACAAAATCGCTTGAATGATTTATTGAAACTTTCAAACTCGGAAAAATCCAACTCTTGGAAAATTTCAATGAGGGAAAAATTGGGTTATTGATATCCGTTCGAACTTTTTAGCGTCGTCTAAATAACCCGAATACATCTTAGAATTACGACTATGAAGCACTCCAAATCGCCTTTGCAGAAAGTTAACATCATATGCAAATTTAGCAAAAACAAACAACACCTGAAACACCAAAACCCAAAGATTGGAACACCATGAAAATTTGAATCCCAAATTCTCAAATGGACCCGGTGAGCTCGGTTTTAGCTGGGTTGTGGCCGGCCAAAATTGCACCAAATTGCTCCAAATTTTCATAGTGTTCATGTTATATCACATACATCATTCTGCAGTTGTTTAAAATTTTTTTTGACACTACTAAAAATTCGACAGAAACTAGATTTCATATCGGGTGTTTCAGAGTAGTTTCGGTTTCGTAATCCTAGCAAACATTATCTAATTTTCTAGCATAGCTCTGATACCATTGTAAGGTTGCCTAGGGCGGCAACAAGGTTTCGGGAGGCATCGTCCATGCCAATTTCAAAAATTTTCCGTTCTAGCTAACTTTAACACTAGAATCGTAACTAGAAAATCCGACGATACTAAATGTAAACACTTTACATCTAAGTGAATGAGAGAATACAACCTTTGCAGACGGGTCCTTCACTTCTAAAGCTCTATGTCGTAGCCTCTTCGCTGCAAGTTGTGAAGACCCGGACTCTAGTAAGGGTTCACATGAAGAAACGAACAAACTTGCTTAATGTCTTCGAGGCCGAAGATGATCTACGTCGAGAAGACTCGAGCTCATTCTAACTCTTCACTAATGGTGAAATTAGTGAAGCAAACACCCTAAACTAAATGGCTAATACTAGAGGATGATGAAGTAGGAAGTGGGCTCACTTTAGTTTTATTTTTCTCACAATATTTCATCACTTAGAAAAAGCTAGGATGCCTTTTCTCTTGAGGAAGAAGAAGAAGTGATGAAGAGATGAATGAACTCCTGAGGTTATAATTGCAACCATGGTGAGTTAGTGTCATACATTAACCCTTGCAGAGAGTTAACCATGGTGTAAGGTTAATGGTTAGGTTAATAAATATCTTAAGAAAAACAAAATAAGAGGACTTAGTCAATGGTTCTACTGGCTTCTTCCAAGCTCAACAATGACTAATTCCAAATCATTTTGAATTACTTCAAACAAATAAAACCCTTACATAAACCTAGCATGGTATGAGTCTCATACATACATGTTGCATATGTAACCTAGCATGCCACAACAATACATATCACATATATATTTTGTGCAATCAGAAAATAATATATTTAACATATATCACATATATATCAATGTATCATAAGTGTGAAAAATGAATACTTAAGTGAGCTAATATTAGTTAATGTAATTTAATATATTAAATATATAATTATACATTAAATAATCAAATCAACACTTGATTTAATAATCCGGCTACATTATATACAACCGACTAATATCATATGAATCAACTTATCGAATCAACACTTGATCCGATAACCCGGCTGTATCATTTATAACAGACTGATATCACATATCGCGAGAATAGAATGCGGTATCACATACACGCATTAATCTCGGTCCCACACATATCACATATGTGCTCCTACCCCGTTTCGCATTAACCAGGAAACCTCTGTGTAGGACTCTAAAGACTCGTCAATACGCCGACAATCTGTAATGATCATATCAAACACGCACAAGCCGCAAGCGGTCTACTAAACGTAACGGCCACCCGGGTATTGAGCGATCAGAAGATCAACAAGCAAGCCTGCTCATACTCCTGTGAATCCAATCAGTAATAGTACCGTACAGTCCGGTCTCTTTGTCAGATATGTCGCATATCACAGCACTGGGGTGGTTTAACGTCAAACCCAAATAGCCTGATAAGTCATGCCAATGGAGGGTCCACAACGGTTCGAGAAACTACTGATAACACATACCAGTAAATCTTAGCAACTCTGGTCAGGGATTTACTGTTATGGACAATCGAGCATAGCGCAACATCAACTCCCAATACCGGGAGAGAAAAAACCCCTCCTATCGCTCATTGCCTCCATGTGACTCGGGACTATACCCAAAAACCACCTTTTTGCATGATCTCTTGACTGTGGTATGGTGGAAATTAAAGCACAGTGGAAATCACATAAGACTCTATGACGATCTCGGGTCTACAGACTAACCTGTACCAGTGTCACCAGAGAACTACTATCCGACGATAGGTATAATACCATCTAGGAGTTCTCGGCGAGTCCGATCAGTGTACCCAGTCTCCACTGAGCACCCGTATACCTTCTCTGATGTCAAACACCAATGGATATGGAATTATCCATCGCCCATCATATGGGTCGAGAAGCGCATACTGTAACATTAGTAAATTACAAGGGTTTTAGTAAGAAATTTAGCTTCATTATAAAAAAATGGTGTTTATATAATAACATATGTAATGAGGGGTTTATGTGAAAAGGGTAGCTTCATTGTGAAAATTATTGTTGTATAAGGGTGTTTATGAAAATAAGGCTAGAAAATGGTTAAGCTTAGGATTTACCCTCAAGACAACACACCTTAGGAGTGACCACGCACAAACACCTCCTTCTTGCATGCACACCTCATGCACACCACCTCACTCTAGCATGAAAGCACCACAACCTTTTGGTGACACCTCCTCCTACACCCTCACGTATTCCCTTTACCCTATATTAAGTGTTCAGTTCATTTAAACCAAGTTAAAAATCAGAATTTAACTAAAAAGAAAGAGGGAAACATCCTAGAACAACAAAGAAAAGAAAAGAAAAGAGAGAAAAGAAGAAGAACTAGGTGCTAAGGATTTTCACCATCAAGCTAGGGCTAAGAACTTGGATATCTTGGAGGAAGCCTTCTTATCAATCTTCAGTAGGTATAATCCTTAAAACTATGTAGAAATTAGTTCTGAAATGTTTAAAGGTAGGAATCGGATATCGGAAATGTCGTATTTTGGGTGAATTTAGGCTCTGTGTAAATCTGCTATAGTTTAGATAATAATTAACATAACTAAACAGTACCTTAATCTTATAAACTAGACCTAAAATAAATCCTAGGAAGACGGACCCCTAACCTAGGGTTTTGGCCGGCGACGCATGGGAAAAATCCGGTCTCGTCGGACTTCTTGGGGAGTTGGATGTTGTGGTTTTTAGGGCAGGTTTCTGTATATGTGTTAGGATATTTGGTATTGTTTATTTAAGTTATTTTAATAGTGTGTGAAATCTGGGGGTTAATATCTAAAAAGGGTTAAATTCTAAAACACGATACGTATGTTTCATGACTCGTTTTAGTTTTCTGTTGCAGACAGCGAGGGGTTAAAATTCAGTTAGTATAAGTATTAGATAGTTTAAAATAGTCGTACGTAGTATAGTTAGTACGTAAAACTCGTATTTTCATATTTCGCCATATCGAAGTTAGCCGTTTCTTATTCAAATAAATGTCGATGTTAGATTAGAGTAAGAAAACTTCAGAGGCCGCAAGGAAAGGAAAGGAATTGATGATCTGAGTAAATTTGATGTTTTCCGGTGAGTAGACTAAACATCTACCGGGAGATTTTGTATGGATGGCGTGATACGCCCGTGGTTTAAGTTTGAATTACAATCGTTCCTTCGTTTATACAGTTTGATCGTACATATTCATATATATAAATATTATCATTTTAATAATTGTTAGAACACTGCTCAAATTATCGATGAGTCATGTTGCACATGCACATATCTATATGTTACACTACACCTCATCGATATTAACATGTTACATATACACTTAGTACTTATTATACTAAATATGATTCCCATCATACCTTAAACATCAAGAATGGTAGTTATTTTTCATAAATGTTATCATGCTTTATCTCCAAGTATTTGTAGTTCTGATATAAGATGCATTTGATTACTACTGATTATGGTTTTAAGTTTTATACACTATTGAAAGGATTCAATGATTTTCATGATTGACGTGACATGTCCACCATGAAATGTCGTTTTTTGATTTGGTTTTGTTCCGAACCGGGTGGGGTAGCTATACGGTTGCGGAATTTCTTACGTATATCCGGGCTGGGTGGGGTAGCTATACAGCTGGATTCATGGTGGACCCGGTCGAGGCCGAGGGGCAGGAGAGCCACATTATAGGCGGGGAGCCTAACGAGGATACTCGATACCGGAGTCAGTGGTAAACACCGCGGATATCTAGGTGATACCGACCGGTGTTATTTGATTGACAGGATCATTCGGGGAACGATGCCTGATGAAACACCGAAGATTTGTGTCGATGTTGGATACGGGAAGAAATTGAACCTTATTTGGAAAATAATTGATGAGATTTCAGTTTTGATTTATACATTGAGTAGTACATATTCATGCTTCCACCTGTTATTATGCATCACATTCATCATTGTTGATATTAGTTCTAGTTCGGCATACTTACATTATCAGCCGATATATGTTAGTTTTAATCACTGAGTTGGCAACTCACCCACGTTGTGCCATAGTTCCTTGCAGGAGCCGTGTCGACGCGTAGCAGCAGTGCGAATCCACTTATCAGCTTTTGTCGCTCCTTTTTGCTAGGTGGGTTACATACGTAGTAACCTCCTATTTTGGTTTTGTATATTGGATACTCCATCAGACCCTGTATAGTTGACTTAGAACGGGATGTGGTTGTATGTATCGTATTTTGACTATTGAGATCGTTTAGCAGTGTTAAATTATATTCCTTTTACTTATGCGTGAGATTCTTCATTTTGAGTGTCGCATTACTATTATGTATTGATTTATGATATTTGGCATCGTTTTGCTCCCAACTAGGGATGCAACTTTCTCACACATCCTATAACTGCTTAATTAATAACTAAAAAGGAAGTACCGTCGAAGTTTCAAAACCAGTTGTTTAAAATTTTATTATTTAAAAACCATTCGGCATGCTACTTCATTCTTTTACTTAAAAACTAAAATTTTCTAAATTCCGCAAAAAGGGTTTTTGATCTTGGTTTTTGGTTTACTCAGATTGTGTCGACATCTTTAGATATCATACAATCTATGTGCCGGTCACATCCAAACTTTGGGCCGTGACAAAGTTGGTATCAGAGTTTAGGATTAACATTATGGAACCGAGTAGTGAATTGAATATAATAGGCTTTAATTTCGTTAGGTAGGTTGACCCTTGGTTGATGGAGTAGGTGATTTAGGATGAGTAGAGTACCGTACATATGTTCCACGACATATTTACGCTACGATACTCAGCCTGAGTGACCTTAGGACATATTTATTCGTACATCCTTTCTTGATTCCATGAATCCTGTGATTCAATTACAATGTCCTTATCAATCTTGTTTCTTACTCTAGCTACTAAGTTATCAATGAGTACGAGGACTCAGGGGGCCGCTGTTAGAGAAGAGATTGAAGCGGGCTCGTCTGAGACGAGGACAGACCAAGGCAGTGCGCCTATCTTTCAGGAACATATTGATCCACCTTCTATTGATCGTATAGCTAGGATGGAGGCGAGTGTTCAAGAGATGCACCAAATGATTGGGTCCTTGATAGAGATTAGTCAAGCACGGAGATCGGCCATTACTCCACGTACGGTTGTTCAGAGACCAAGGCGAATTCGTACTAATACATTAGCTCCTAGACATGTTCGTAGGGGTCGTGTCGGATTCTTTATGGACCAGTTATGTTACTTATACCCATATGTTCAGCAGCCCGTGCAAAGATGTTTCAGGTGTGGGTGTCCGTATCACATTATTCCGAATTGTCCCGTGATGCGACAAGGTGATGCATTGGTCTCATATATGACTTCACAATCTTCACCACCTCCTCCGAGCACATTACCTCCTACACCTATTGTTGTTCCACACCAGATCAACGCCCATAGAGGCCGTGGTCGTGACGGTCGTAATTCGAGAGGACGAGGAGGTCTAGGCAGATATATTCCAGGCTACAGAGTCGAGGTCAGAATCAGGGCCAGATGTTCAGTTCGTACCCCGATGAGCAGAGGCCCCCATCTACCTATTTTAGTTGTGGAAGTCCAGGGCATTTCGCTAGGAATTGTAGACTCTACGGAAGAACGTCAGGATGCTGGTAGGAACTAGGCTCGGGTCTTTACTTTGACTCCACAGGATGCCCAGGAATCCAATGCAGTCATGACAGGTACTCCTTTCATATGTTCCTTAAATGCACATATTTTATTTAATCCCGGTTCTACGCATTCTTATGTATCTGCAAACTTTGCACTTTCTCTGAGGAGAGAGTCGTCGTTGTTGAGTTACCGCTAGTCGTGATTACTCCCATATGAGATTCTTTTGTAGCTAGATCCGTAATCAGGTCTTGTTCAGTACGTATCGGTGTTAGGGATTCATTAATGGAATTGTTTCTCCTAGATATGTTAGATTTTGATATACTTCTTGATACGGATTGGTTGGCCGCTTGTCATGTTGTGTAGCTTGTTGGGGGTAAGCGATCAGATTGTTGGATATAGTGCCCTCAGAGTCAATTATTGGATCACAGGCACGTGATTGCAATGATTGAGGGAGGACCTATGCCGGTAGGACAGTCTTACTCAAGATGATAGTATGCTATCTGGTTTATCTTTATCATCGTGTACTGCTTTAGGTGACCTGACAGGTCGCTATTACACGTTGATAGAGCCCCTAGGATTCAAGCTTGACTGCCAGCAGTATGAGGGCGATCATATACGTGGGAGCTGGTAGTCTACAAGCACATCCTTAAAAGGTCCCTAGTCGTGGGAGTTTCGAGACAGGGCATCGATACTCCAGAGTAGACTAGTGTATACAGTCGAGACCCCGACGAGGGGCGGTGGCCGGTCTCACAAGCCACTGGTGTCAGTTGGTTCACCTAAGATGTATACAGGTGCTCATTGGGTTATGAGTACACCGGACAGGACTCGCCGGGAACCTGCTAGTTGGGATTATACCAGACGTCAGATAGCAGTTCCCTGGTGACATGTGTACAGGTTAGTTCATCGACCTGAGATCGTCATTTGTCTCGTATGAGTTCCCACAGTGCTTTGATTACTACCCTACCACGCTCAAAGGAGACGTGCAAACAGGTTTTAGTTGGGTACAATCCCGAGCCACATGGAGGCAGTGAGCGGATCTGCAGGGGTTTGTCTCTTCCGGTATTGGGGGTGAGGTCGGACTGTGTCTAGGAGAGCCATTACACAAAGCCCTCGGCCGAGGAAGGAGATTTACTGGTAGGTATTCCAGTAGTATCTCAGGGTGTTCTGGGCTACACTCCGACACGACTTGTACCGCTTTTGGGGGTCTGAGTTTTACCAACCCCCTAGGCCCGCCATGCGATGCTCATAGACGAACGGACCGGACTATATGGATATTGTCACTGACAGGCTCAGTAGGGTGTCAGGATGAGTTCGCTCATCGACGTCTCTTTTGGTCAATAGCTGGTAGCCCGTTACGTATGGCTAATACCTCTGACGTGCTAGTGGTTAAATCCACAGCCATAGTATTGACGAGTCTTTAGATTCCCCCACACACAGTTACTCAAGTTTTGGGCGAAACGCTGTAGAGGCCGTATGGAGATATGGCAGGGTTCGATCAGATACGTACGGTATTGCACGGATCATGATCGGACGGAAAATACTAGCGGGCTTTGGTTTAAACCAGATCCTAGTATTGTACAGTGTAGATTTTGTCTTAGTGCATTTGTATTCGGTCGGAATACAAATGCGGGTATATACATACAGTATGGGGGTTTTCCAGTAATTTATTACGGGATCAGTGTTTTGGAATTGCCAGTTTTTTTCCGTTTCGGCCATATTTCTTTGTATTTTTCATTGGCCGAAGATTGGTGGAGGAGGCCTTATTTGCATTTGTGCAAATAAGCATTAGTGGAGGGTGTTCTTTGCATTTTGTTGCTTCATGATAGCTCTTGTTGACCTTGACTTGTTCACTTCATCATTGCTTGACTTCTATCTTCATGATGACATGACTTTTGGAAGTGATGATAGTTGATGGAGTGTTGGTTTAGGCTAGCGATCATTTCTTTGCATGATAGCCTTTTCTCTCTCTCCCTTGGATAATAATGTGGCTCCCTCATTATTTTCTTCTCTCTCTCCTTTTTGTTTTTCCTCATGATTTTGGCCGGCCAATGAAGAGGGAGGGGCTGCCCATTATTTGGTGGGGGATTTTTGGTTCTTTAGAGTTTGCAAAAATCCCCAATTTCATCTCCAAAAATTGCTATCATCTCATACCTCCACCATATGGCAAACTCCTACCACCCCAAGAGACATAGGATTCTACAGTTAACCTACAGCACCCTTGGGCACGTCGACTCGCTAACTTCATGCCCGAGTTGCCTCGGTCAAGAGGTGGGAGCCCGTAAAAGAAGCCATCGACGTGGGGGCCTTCCGGCGAGGAGGTGAAGACCGGAGATTCCGCGGGAGATCGGGACGACGATGAGAAGACCGAAAGACACGGATCGCTCGGTATATCTCTCTACCCCTTCTCTTGTTTGCTAGGACTAGATTAATGGCCCGATCCAGGATTTTTTGTGCGCGGTGGTGCCGGTTTACAAGTTCGTAAAAAGTTTCGTTTCCGCATTCCGGCGTCGGATTGACGGCCGGGATGCCGCCGTGCACTTACAGTGGTATCAGAGCCTCGCCATTAACCTAGTCTAGCTTTGTCTAATGTGTTTACATTTCCGATCGAACAAAATTCCAAAAACCGCGTTTTCATGTACATCAGTTTCTGTCGAAATATTTTTGGCTCGAAAATTTTTTCAGGTTGTTGCAGAATATTGTGCAGGAAATTCTAAGCGTTCTATGAAATTTTGGTCACGTGAACACACTGTATCACCGCGGAACCGCGGCCAAACCCATGTTTGGGCCGCGGTTCCTTCGCAATATTCACTGTTCATGGCCCCAAAATTTTACAGAGAGCTCCTGAGTGTAAAATAGCGTTTTTGGAATGTTATTTTTTGGGCCCAAATTTCTGTGAGTGCTACAGTAGTGCTTGGGGCCCACTTGGGTAAATTTGATAGATCGAATATTTTAAACACATTAGTTCACAGTATTTACATTATATCTGCGACCGTGAATGTCACTTGATCGGTAAATCCTGTCTAACTGCTATAGCCCGGTTAGATGGATTTACGAACGTGACATTCACGTTGATGTTCTGTGATTGTACATTTGATATTGCGGGGCGAGCGTCCGACATGTGGACTGCCGTCACTGCCTGTTTGTATTATTCTTTTGGGGCACGACCGGGTCGAGGTCGATGTACCCGTTGTATGTATATTTTACTTTCTGTACTAGGATTACCCCGCGGAGGGGTGCACGGATAGCCGGATTCTAGAGGGCAACGAGACCGCATCTCATGGCATTGAGACGGAGGGGGCTTCACTCTAGAATTGGCGGGCTATTCGCCGTACTCATAGGGGGTACAGGTTGACCCAGGAGGGGTGCCCAAGTTACCGGATTCCGTAAAGTGCTGGGTGGTCCATTCACGTTGCTGAAGGGGGCTGCCTCGCTTCAGGTTTTGGCGGGTAACGTGCCGCGCCCGTAGGGGTCTAGGATTTCATTGCACAGGCTATCCACACGACCAGGGGAACGTCGTGTTTCAGTAGCGGCTCTGTGAAACCCGAGGATCCCAGATATCTGTATTGTTCTGTGATGCTGTATATTTCTGTGATGTTGCATTTTATCACTCCTTGAGCGAAAATTATATATTATATATATACTAGTAGATGTTGTATATGTTTTGCATCCGCGCTAGTCCAGTCCCCGCTCTGTCGTTAGTTAGCTAACCTAACGGGTAATGACGGGACCCAGTGGCGAATGCGGATGGCATATACGTAAGTCATTATTTTCGTTCTTTATTGGTGTGATCAATTGATGGGACTGTGTTGATTCGGATCAATGCAAGTTAAACAAACCTAATCTGATGTTGTTGGAACACTTTTCAAAAAGCTGTTATTGCAAGGACGTTCACCTTTGTTTTGCACAGTGGTATTCAGTTGGAATATCCTGCTCCTCAGTCGACGAGGCAAGGGCCGAGATCCCTTCACCGGGAGTGACCCCTTGGACAAGAGTTTGCATCAGGGCAATAACTTCACTATAGCCGAGTACTTTTGCTTTGCATCGTGGTATTCAGTTGGAATATCCTGCACCTCATTCTACGGGGAAAAAGCCGAGATCCCTTCACCGGGAGTGACCTCTTTAGCAAAGGTTTTCGTCACTATATTTTTTATAAAAGCTATCCGTTCCTTCAACGATATCAAGTTCATTACGTTAAAGGTTTTACGCCAGTAACCATTCGTAGCCTTCCGTCGTTTCATATGGATAGTCAATAGTATTCAAGCTGTGTTTGTTGGCCATAGTCAAGGCACAGTGTTTGGTAGCTATTGGGTGTTCATATGTAGAATAGATAGATGCGTTGGTTTGGGACAGTCGTATAGCCTTGTTGGCCCTAGTCAAGGGATTGTACGGGTGGGTTCAAATTAAGCTGGACAATGACGGGTAGAACTTGACATGTGACTTATGATTTTTTGGCCTTAGTCAAGGTCATAAGAGCATGGGGCAAAAATCACATCGGGAGTTTCTAAAGAAACTGAAACTTGCCAGATATGTGCATACCTTCTGAAGTGTGATAACGTGAGCGGATTCCGTCACGTTATCATGCGATGATAGTTGGATCCCGATCCCCACTGATGAGTTGGTTTACTCCTCGGGTGATCCCGACTAATTCTTCTTTCGGGTTTGGAGAAGAATTTGAGGTTACAGTGGGAGGTTTCCTGATTAGATAAATTGGTAACCATTCTGATCTAGGTTAGAGTGCACGCTGAGTGTTTCTTTTCTCTCTCTCTTTGGCAGCGACCATTGACCCGACCATAGACTATGACTCAGTGACCAAGTTGACCGAACCTTCTTAAACACTGGCTTTTGGATTGTCAGGGTTGCAAACCTCATTGCCACTCCTACTTTTACCCTTTTCTCCAGGACACCCCGTATTACTACGAATGTCCACTTCCATTGGACAAAACCATCGTATGGTTATATACGAACTCGAAGGGATTTATTCGAGGATGGTTTCAGGTTCTGGAGAAAACGAATAGGACTATTCAGTTGTCTTTTCCTCTTACCTTCTCTCAGGTTGCGAGTGTCCCTTAGATTAGGGGATAGTACACCCATTACGCAAATTGTACAGTCTTCTTCCAAACCATAGGCAGGTGCCGACCAGTAGGGAATGAAGAAAACCAATTAGCCTAAACGGTGTATAGAAGGTATTAAGTTAAGACAAAGAAAGGGATTGGAAGGAGGGCAAAGTAAATTGCGACTGATATTCACGACCAAACCAAGTATTTCATTACCACTCCCACTTCACTTTTGTATTTCTCCAGGACACTCCGTATCACTACGAAGATCCACAGTTTATTGGATACTCCATCGTATAGTTATATACGAACTCGAAAGGAACTTGATCCAGTTTGGGGATGGATTCTGGTTCAGGAGAAATAGGAATAAGATTTATTCGGTTGTCTTTTATCTTCACCTTCTCTCGCATTGCGAGTGTTCCTAGGATTAGGACAGTACACCCATTATGCTTATTGGATAGTCTTCTTCCAAACCATAGGCTGGTGCCGAACGGTAGGGAAGGAAGAAAACCATTTGGCCTAAAGGGGTGTACAGAAGGTAATGACTAAAGACATATAAAGGGATTTGGAGAGATGGCAAAGAAATATACGGTTACAGTTGTGAATCTGATAATAGAAGAGGCATTACTAGGAATACCAGGATACCCCATCAAAACATTTCAATGTTTCAGTTTCACTGTGTACTGTTAAAGGAAAACTGATTTCCCGATTAGATACTTACTCCAGGGTATGTATTTACCAGGTATGATTCTCACATCTGTGTGGTTTTACAGATGATGAGTGGGAGTAAGTTATTGGGAATTAGGTGATCATCCTCATTATATCGGAATTTATTGTAATTGGTGATATTTGAGGAAGTCACCTGGGTTGTTTGCCGGACGGCGAATATTTGGTTTTGAATATCCGTTATAATGCACCAATTTCAAATTGATATATCTGTACGTCTATTTTTATAGAGTGAGATATACCTTTTTGAAATTATATCGATGGCATTTACCTATATCAGCTGATGGTTAAGTAAGGAGTATTAAACAGCGGTGTAATTCTTCTTAACCATAAGTACAGTTTTCAACCTACGACACATAGGGAGTGAGTTATTAGACTCAAGGGACTTATACAGAGTATTGTATATTGTCCAGTGTCCATTAGGACAGAGGGGATGGTCCTCGTAGTATATTCAGTTTACTTATGACTTCTCTAGTTCTTAGACAGGTGTTTCGTAGAAACACAGGGTCCAAGTTTTGAGAAGTTATAGGTATATGAATAAAGTAGAGAATCAGGTGTTTCAACTATCGGGATTCTTCAAGGTGATCGAAGATGTAGATACTTGTGTATGGTATTCAGTTGATAGTGATGGATATTAAGAGAACTTGCTTCTCTTTCAGGTTACTCATAATTGGAAGCATTCCTAAGTTGAGTAACGCTGATCGGCCTCCTTCCATTTAGTTGAAATGCACTGGAGACAGATGCATGATTTGAATCTGATTCAATTAAATCAGTGCATCTGGTTCTATATTGGATATAGAACAGTTCGTATCTTAACGATGTTAAGGTACGGGGAGTTGTCCAGCTTATGCTTAAAACCAGACTCTGGATAACTCAAGGCATGTTTCTATAATGGCAGTTTGTGGGTTGACCCAGGCTATGACGAGGGTTGACTTTCTACCATCTGGAAGATCAATAGTGATATTGTTCTTAACTCGCCACAGTTTTAATAAAAATGGATTTTTTCAGAAAACAGTAGTGGGAGTATGGTAGAACTGGAAGTGATTCCAAAACCGCAAACGATTACTGAAGATTTGATAAAGAACCTAAAGATTCAATCTGGTTTGACATTCCATTGGCCACTCCGCAGATATGGTGGGTAACCTCAGGCACCCGAGAGGTACTCCGGTAGCCTCAAGGACGGTGACAAGGAGGTTCTCGTTTACCCAGACTTTCCATTGCTGTTGTTCCAGACTGAGAGACCCGGCAGGAGGATGAGTATAGCGTCGTTCTAAACTAGCTTTAGAAGCGTACGTGTATATGACTCTGCCAGAGGGTTGTCATAGTCAGTGGGAGCAGCGGAAGCATTGGTGGACAGGTGGCTTATGTCTATTTATAGACTAAAGCAGATATAGCGGAGATAGATCATCTATTTCTGATGTGACAGTCATAGGTTTGACTTCATCAGAACAGGGGATGGATCTGTTAAGAAGGTAGTAGGGTGTGATGTCCTGGTATTTGGATGACATACACAGAGTAGGAAGTGATGTTCCTATACTACGATCGGTTATACTTTGGTTGTCACACAGTGGTTTCTCCACATAAGGATATAGATATAATATCAAACATTCTGGTTACTAGATCTATAGATCTAGATTTGGGTGGTTTCCCAATCAGGGTACTTAGACAACATTCTAAGAGTATTTAGAATAGACGACTCCTGGCATGGTGGTGTACCTGCAGGTGATGGAGTCACCCTCTCTAAAGGTGTCTTACAAACTAAAGGGGAGAGGGATGTGCATGATTGGTAGATCACTTGCTTAGGCAATTGAGTCAATTATGAGATGTCAAGTACCACACCAGATGTTGTTCTTGCAGTAGATGCAATAAGTTGATATTGATCCAATCCTGGAGAAACAATCGGAAGCAGTTTTAGAACATAAGTAGATGTTCTAGGGATATGATAACAACAGCCTCATTCGGGGACAGTTATCATTCCAGGCTTCCAAGGTGACCTAGATGACAGAGAGGTTGTCAGAGTTATAGTTTTCCCTCTGACGAGGGGCGGTATTATGGATAGGTGGTCCAGGAGGATACTGAGGGAGGCATGTCACAGGATACTGATTAAGTTCAGTTGACGATACAGTCTAAGAAGTTTGGATTTGGAGTTCATTTATGAGCTAGGTCCCATCAGACATCCAGACACATTCTAAGACAGGTATTGCTCATTTCGGGAGATGGGTTTCTCCGCGAACTTGAGATTAAGAGAGACATAGAAAGAAACATCAAGGCGGATCCACTCACTGAGGGTATTCCTCGAACGCAATAGTTTCGCGAACGAGCTTTGTGAGACTGACTAGTAGAGGAGTTGGGTGTTCCGTATCACACGGGCTGTGAGTATGCGACATCGCAATAATTAGCCTTGAGTACAAGTGGGAGATTGTTGGATATAGTGCCCTCAGAGTCAATTATTGGATCACAGGCACGTGATTGCAATGATTGAGGGAGGACCTATGCCGGTAGGACAGTCTTACTCAAGATGATAGTATGCTATCTGGTTTATCTTTATCATCGTGTACTGCTTTAGGTGACCTGACAGGTCGCTATTACACGTTGATAGAGCCCCTAGGATTCATGCTTGACTGCCAGCAGTATGAGGGTAATCATATACGTGGGAGCTGGTAGTCTACAAGCACATCCTTAAAAGGTCCCTAGTCGTGGGAGATTCGAGACAGGGCATCGATACTCCAGAGTAGACTAGTGTATACAGTCGAGACCCCGACGAGGGGCGGTGGCCGGTCTCACAAGCCACTGGTGTCAGTTGGTTCACCTAAGATGTATACAGGTGCTCATTGGGTTATGAGTACACCGGACAGGACTCGCCAGGAACCTGCTAGTTGGGATTATACCAGACGTCAGATAGCAGTTCCCTGGTGACATGTGTACAAGTTAGTTCATCAACCTGAGATCGTCATTTGTCTTGTGTGAGTTCCCACTGTGCTTGGATTACTACCCTACCACGCTCAAAGGAGACGTGCAAACAGGTTTTAGTTAGGTACAATCCCGAGCCACATGGAGGCAGTGAGCGGATCTGCAGGGGTTCGTCTCTCCCGGTATTGGGGATGAGGTCGCGCTGTGTCTAGGAGAGCCATTACACAAAGCCCTCGGCCGAGGCAGGAGATTTACTGGTAGGTATTCCAGTAGTATCTCAGGGTGTTCTAGGCTACACTCCGACACGACTTGTACCGCTTTTGAGTGTCTGACTTTTACCAACCACCTAGGCCCGCCATGCGATGCTCATAGACGAACGGACCGGACTGTACGGATATTGTCACTGACAGGCTCAGTAGGGTGTCAGGATGAGTTCGCTCATCGACGTCCCTTTTGGTCAATAGCTGGTAGCCCGTTACGTATGGCTAATACCTCTGACGTGCTAGTGGTTAAATCCACAGCCATAGTATTGACGAGTCTTTAGAGTCCCCCACACACAGTTACTCAAGTTTCGGGTGAAACGCTGTAGAGGCCGTACGGAGATATGGCAGGGTTCGATCAGATACGTGCGGTATTGCACGGATCATGTCGGACGGAAAATACTAGCGGGCTTTGGTTTAAGCCGGATCTTAGTATTGTACAGTGTAGATTTTGTCTCAGTGCATTTGTATTCGGTCGGAATACAAATGCGGGTATGTACATATAGTAGCGGGGTTTTCCTATAATTTATTACGGGATCAGTTTTTTGGAGTTGCCAGTTTGTTTTCCGTTTCGGCCATATTTCTTTGTATCTTTCATTGGCTGAAAATTGGTGGAGGAGGGCTTATTTGCATTTGTGCAAATAAGCATTAGTGGAGGGTGTTCTTTGCATTTTGTTGCTTCAGGATAGCTCTTGTTGACCTTGACTTGTTCACTTCATTATTGCTTGACTTCTATCTTCATGATGGCATGACTTTTGGAAGTGATGCTAGTTGATGGAGTGTTGGTTTAGGCTAGTGATCATTTCTTTGCATGATAGCCTTTTCTCTCTCTCCCTTGGATAATAGTGTGGCTCCCTCATTCTTTTCTTCTCTCTCTCCTTTTTGTTTTTCCTCATGATTTTGGCCAGCCAATGAAGAGGGAGGGGCTGCCCATTATTTGGTGGGGGATTTTTGGTTCTCTAGAGTTTGCAAAAATCCCCAATTTCATCTCCAAAAATTGCTATCATCTCATACCTCCACCATATGGCAAACTCCTACAACCCCAAGAGACATAGGATTCTACAGTTAACCTACAGCACCCTTGGGCACGTCGAATCGCCAACTTCGTGCCCGAGTTGCCTCGGTCAAGAGGTGGGAGCTCGTAAAAGAAGCCGGCGACGTGGGGCCCTTCCGGCGAGGAGGTGAAGACCGGAGATTCCGCGGGATATCGGGACGACGACGAGAAGACCGAAGGACACGGATCGCTCGGTATATCTCTCTACCCCTTCTCTTGTTTGCTAGTACTAGATTAATGGCCCGATCCGGGATTTTTTGTGCGCGGTGGTGCCGGTTTACAAGTTCGTAAAAAGTTTCGTTTCCGCATTCCGGCGTCGGATTGACGGCCGGGGCGCCGCCGTGCACTTACACAGATTCCGTTTTCTAGGCGAACAGATTTTTGTTGTGCAGGGAGATGGTATTATAACTCCTGCCAACATGATTTCTGCTTTTTGTGCGGGACGGTTCTTGAAGAAGGGTTGTCATGGGTTCTTAGCGTTGTTGGAGACGTAGGAGCCACTGATGTCCAGTTGTACCAGGTTCCGATCACATGAGAATTTCCGAAGGTGTTTCCTACTGAATTAATAGGATTACCGCCTGATCGCGATATCGAATTTTGCATTGACATGATTCCGGGTGCGCGGTCTATTTCTATACCGCCTTATCGGATGGCCCCGACGGAGTTGAAGGAACTCAAAGGTCATTTGCAAAATTTGTTGGATAGAGGACTTGTTCGTCCAAGTGTATTACCATGGGGAGCTCCTGTCTCGTTCATAAAAAAGAAGGACGGGGGCATGAGACTGTACATCGACTACAGGCATCTGAATCGAGTTACTGCACGAAATATGTATCCACTACCTGGTATCGATGACTTATTCGATCAGCTATAGGGAGCTGGCTAATTCTCGAAGATTGATTGCGGTCGGGATATCACCAGTTTAGAGTTTGGAAGGATGATATTCCGAAGACTGCTTTTCGCACACGATATGGGCATTATGAGTTTCTGGTGATGTCGTTCGGACTCACCAATGCCCCAGCAGCTTTCATGGATATAATGAACCGTATTTTTATGCCATTTCTTGATCAGTTCATTATTGTATTCATGGGTAACATCCTTGCATATTTCCGGAGCCGGGATGAGCACGAGCAGCATTTGTGTATCATCTTGTAGACCTTGAAGGAGCATAAGCTGTTGGCTAAATTCTCCAAATGTGCTTTCTGGTTAGACAGTGTGGATTTCTTGGGTCACGTAGTTACAAGAGATGGTATACGTGTGGACCCAAAGAAGATCGAAGCAGTACAGCACTGGCCCAGACCTGTATCAATCACAGAGGTGTGCAATTTCTTGGGTCTGGCTGGTTACTACCGACGTTTTATGCAGGACTTTTCTCGGATCGCTGCACCGCTGACTGGGTTGACCAGGAAAGAGGTTCCATTTCTTTGGGCTGAGGCGTGTGAGCATAGTTTCTAGTAGTTGAAGACTCGCTTGACGACTGCCCAGTATTATCTTTACCTTCTGGGTCAGGTGGTTTTGTTGTTTATAGTGACGCCTCTCGAGTGGGTTTAGGCTGTATGTTGATGCAGCACAGCAGGGTCATCGCTTATGCTTCACGGCAACTGAAGAGGCACGAACAGCATTACCCCACTCATGATTTAGAAATGGCTGCGGTGATTTTTACACTCAAGATCTGGAGACACTACCTATATGGCGAGTCTTGCTAAATATTCACAGACCACAGAAGCTTAAGGTATATCTTTCAGCAGTGGGATCTTAATCTGAGGCAGCGTAGATGGATGGAACTCGTGAGGGATTATAATTGCGAGATTTGTTAGCATCCGGGCAAAGCGAATGTTGTAGCAGATGCTTTAAGTCGGAGGCCCGGAAGTAGCTTATCTTATTTGAGCATAGTGCAGAGACAGTCATCCGCAGACTAGCAGATTCTATATAATAGCCGTGTACAGTTTGAGTTCATATCGACAGGAGGACAGTTAGCTCATATTCGTGTTAGTGTATATGCCCTAGAGGCCATTACTGTATCATACTAGTTTGTATATTACTTAATGGAAGCTTAGGATATTCACCTTGTATATACAATCTTGCTCAAAATAGTAGTATGCTACTTGGTTTGTTTCTACTTCAATGTGTACATGTGTTTATTTTAGTATATCGCCTATACACATTAGTGGAGCCCTTAGGATCTTTGCTTGATTACCAGCGTTGTGATGGCAGTCACACTAGTGGGGCTGGGTAATCTATAAGCACATCCTTATGCAGGTCCCTGGTCGCAGGACTATCGAGACAGGGCATCGATACTCCGGAGTAGACTAGCGCATGCGCTTCTCATCCCAGTGTGGGAGACGGTCTGTCCCACAGCCGTCGGTACGTCGTACTTGAGAGAGTATGCGGGTGCTCGTTGGGTTACGAGTATACTGGACAGGGCTCGTCGGGAACTGACTAGTCCCTGGCCAGGGCAAACGAGATATACTGGTAGGCTTCCAGTGTTATCTCAGGGTGTTTTGGGCTTCACTCCGACACGACTTGTACCGCTATTGGGGGACTGACGTTTACCGCCCCTAGGCCCGCCATGCGATGTATCAGATGAACAGACCGGACTGTACGGAGAATGTCACATTCAGGCTCAGTAGGAGTTCAGATGGGTTTCGCCTCGTCAGTCTTCTTGTCGGCATTACCTGGGGACCGTTACGCACAGCTAGTGCCGCTTGCGGTCTGTGGTTAAACCCACTGCCAGCGTAGTGTCGAGTCTTTAGAGTCCCACACAGAAAGCTTTTCGCCTTTTGGCAAAAGAGTAGAGGTCGCATGGTTTTGCGACAGGTCGCATGGTTTTGCGACAGGGTTCGGTCACATCCGTGCACTTATGCACGTACAGTGTCCGGACAGTTCACACTAGCGGGCTTTGGTTTAAGCCAGATCCTAGTGTACCTTTTGGGATTGGATTTATCCAGTATGTATTCGTGTTCCTCGGAACGCGGATGCGGGTGTGTATGCACAGTTGACGGAGAGACAGAGGCAGAGGATTCTCATTAAGGTTGTTGACCTTTGACCGTTGACTATTGACTTTTTGCTCAACCCTAATGAGAATATGATATGTGATAAACAATTATATTAATTAAGTATTATGGTGACATGGTTGTTGACTTGTTGACTTTGTTGACTTGTTGACTTTTGTTGACTTGTTGACTTTGTTGACCGGTTGACTAGGCTTGACTAGTTGACCATCATGATAACTATAGCTATCATTTCATGGCAAAGACTTTTGCTTGCTTGCTCTTTTGTGCAAAATGAGTGCATGAAATGATATGGCTATGGTTGCTTAAACCATCACATAATACTTGATTCATATGATGTGTTATGATTGTTTTGGATTATGAGAGCCAAATGAGAAAAGTCTTCTCTCATTCTTTCATGCTCATTCTCTCTCTTGTTCTTGAGCTCTCATACTCTTGCTCTCACCCTCTTCCTCTTGCTCCCTCTCTTGACTCTATGGTTCACTTGTCTCATGAGTTGAGAACCAAGAACCATAGATAAAATCCCATACAAACTCTTCTCTACTCACTCTAGTTCACAAGGTTTGGCAAACCGAGTGAACTAGTTTCTTCAAAGATCGAAGAAGGAGCCAAAGGTTGAAGCTTTCAGGTGGATCTATCTTCGGCGTAAGGAGACGACGGGAAGAGGTAGCATGGACTTACAGTGGTATCAGAGCTTAGTTAAACTCTATCTAACATGTTAGCAAGTAACTAGAAGATCGATCAAAGAAAAAGTCATGAAAACGAACCCGAGAATTTCAAGTTTCTGTCGATTTTTATTCTGTTCAAAAGTTGATAATTTTCATCTTAAAAATCGGCTCAGGCTTTTGTGTGAACACCCACCAAATTTGGTCCAACGATCGAGTCAAAGAGCCGTGGAAACGCGGCGGGAGCACGCTCCCGCCGTGGATCCGCGGCCGAGTTGACTCGGCCGAGGTCAATCTTTGGTGCAGTGTGTTTCTGGGGTTGTTTTGGGATTTTTTGAATATGTGTTTTCTGCCCAGATTTTCCAGAACGAAAATTTTATTTTTGGGGTCCCGAAAATCCGTATTTTTGATCGAACTTCTAAAAGACTTAAGCTGACGGGTTTTTCTGTAATGTGATATTTGTATTGAACGTCTGCTAATCGCTATATGTCGATTAGTGGGGGTTATACAAATCTGTGATCTGTAATGTTATTGGAATGTGTATATGAATATGCTGGATTGTCGCGGGTGAATAGCCGGGGGTTGTGAGACGAGAGTTTTCTTTTCTTTCAATTCATGTAAATTTGTAAATTGATGTAATAATTATTTGTATGGCCGCACAACCGGGTCGGGGTTGTAGCCGTCATTGTATAATTTCTTTTTACTGTTTTTGCTCCTAGGATAGACCCATGGAAGGGGTGCACAAACTACCGGGTATGCCGAAGTGCCGAGTGGCCTACTCACGGGGTTGATGGAGGTTGCTTCGCTTCGGGTACTTGGCGGGTAGTTTGCCGCACCCGTAGGGGCCTTGGGTGGGGTTTTGGCTATTCACCGCGACCGTGTAATCTGCTTTTCGTTACAGGCTCGTACGAATTGCGGATTCCTAGTATATCCACTGTATTCATCTGTGATCTGAAATGTCTATCATTGCATATATATCTATATATGATATTATTTAGGCGTTGCTTATGTTTTACAGCCGCGCTAGCCCAGCCCCCGCTCTGTCGTTAGTTAAGTAACCTAACGGGTAATGACGGGGCCCCATGGCGAATGCGAATGGCATAAGCGTACGTCATATTTTGGTTGTTTTCTGCAATGGTAGGATTAAATGATGGGACGCATTAAAAGAACTAATGCAAGTATATCACGCATTAAAAGAACTAATGCAAGTATATCACGCATTAAAAGAACTAATGCAAGATAATAACCCAAGCTAAAGTCGTTGGAACACTTTCAAAAAACCACTCGGTTCTTTTCAAAACCAACTTTTAAATGCGGAGCTTGAGCCACTCTTTTTAAAAGCTATCTCGTTCCATCGACTATATCAAGTTCACTACGTTCACGGTTTCGCCAAAACCATTCGTAGCCCTCCATCATTTCAGTTAAATATTCGATAGTATTCAAGCTATGTATTTTGACCTCACGCCAAGGCATAGTGATTGGTAGCTGTCGGATATTTATCTGTTGCATAGATAGAATGCGTTGGTTTGGGACAGCTGTACTACCATTTTGGCCTACGTCAAGGGTAGGTACGGGTGGATTCAAATTAACCTGGATAATGATGGGAAGAACTTGACATGCGACTTATGACATTTTGACCTCACGCCAAGGTCATAAGAGCATGGGGCAAAAATCCACATCGGGAGTTTCATAAGTACTGAAACTTGCTAGATTTGCATACCATTTGGAGTGTGATGATTCTGGTAGGATTCCTTCAGTTTCGTCACGCGATGATATTTGGATCCCGATCCTACTGTGAGTATATGCTACTCCTCGGGAAATTTCTCACTTAACGATCAATGCTATAAACCAAGTAGGTGTCTAGAAAGGTGTTAGCGGGGCTACGCTCCCAGGGAAAAGAGGTTATTTAATTAAGGAACTTCGCGAAAGCGTTGGAAAACCTCCCTCGAAGTACCGACACTGGCCTGGCCGAACGGTTAAGCAAGTATTGTACGGTGAGATTGATCCTAACTAATTCTTCCTTTTTGATTTGAGGAGGGATTCGAGAAACAGTGGGAGCCATCCTGTTTAGACAAACTAAAAACCACTCTAAACTTGCAAGAGCATCATGCTGAGTGTTTCTTCTTCTCTCTCCTAAATGCAGCGACCAATCGACATGACTGGACTTAAGTTACTTCTAGATAAAAACATACTAACAGGGCCAAACTACAAAGATTGGCTCAGGAATGTCAAGATGGCAATCACTTACGACAAGCTGGGGTATCTTCTTACCACCAAAGCTCCCCCTGCGCCTGGTCCCACTTCCAGCGTCACGGATAAGGAAATCCGTAAGACTTGGGAGATTGATAGCGCGAAGGCCAAATGCCTCGTACTTGCCTCTATGGACAATGAACATCAGAGGAGGCACGAGAATATGGACTTGGAATCCATATTTCTTCATACAAAAGAACTGTATGGAGAGCAATCTCGTATCGCAAGATACGAAGCGTCGGAAAAGCTATTTTCGGCAAGGATGGCCGTCGGATCATTAGTAGCAGAGCACGTGCTTAAGATGATCGGCTACATTGAGGAGCTCGCGGACCTAGGAACCACATTGGAGAGTGAGCTCTATACGGACTTAGTTCTCCAGTCCCTTCCTTCCACTTACGCCCAGTTTATACTGAACTTCAACTTACAAGAAAAAGAAGTTGAACTTTCAGAGCTCCTCAACATGCTGAGGAGCGCAGAAGGCACCCTACAGAAAGGTAGGGAAACATCCACTTTGTTTGTAGGAGGATCATCTTCTTCTAGGTCCAAGGCGAAAGCCAAGGGAAAGAAGAAGAAAGCCCCCGCCAAACCAAGAGGCGGTGTTAGTAAAGTGGATACGAAGGGAAAAGCTAAAGCAACAAAGAAAGCGGGGAAGCTTGTGGATAAGGAAGAATGCTTCTATTGTCATAAGAAAGGACACTGGAAGAATGATTGCAGGGCCTGGAAGGCCAGAACACAGGAATTGAAGCAGGTTGCAGCTCAGCTTCAGGTGTGTATGTTATTGAAAACTGTCTTTCAATAAACTCTACTTCCTGGGTATTGGATACCGGATCAGGATCTCATATCTGTAATTCTTTGCAGGCGTTGAGAAACCGTAGGGTTTTGAAAGCAGGTGACATGACCCTCAGAGTTGCGAACGGAGCTAGCATGGATGCTAAAGCCGTGGGGGACTATCACCTGGGAATGTCAGATGGACATGTTTTGGTTTTGCGTAATTGCTTTTTTGTACCCAACGCAACTTGTAATATCATTTCTGTATCTTTAGTTTCTAAAGAAGGTTATGAATTTGCGTTTGTAAGTAATGTTGTAAACATTCACCTTAATCAAGTTTTGATTGGGTCAGGTACATTGAGTAATGGTATATACGTATTAAACCAACCACAGATTTTCAACGTCCAGAATACACACAAAAGAAAGTCTCCGGAAATAAATCAGACTTTCTTGTGGCATTGTCGACTGGGTCACATCAATGAGAGAAGGTTGACGAAGTTACATACAGAAGGATATTTGAATCCGTTAGAATATCAATCGTATGCCACTTGTCAATCCTGTCTCAAAGGAAAGATGACAAAGACTCCGTTCACTGGACACGGAGTAAGAGCGAGCGAGCTCTTGGGACTCGTACACAGTGACGTGTGCGGTCCAATGTCTACGCATGCGCGAAGCGGTTATTCTTACTTCATCACTTTTACGGATGACTTTTCAAGGTACGGTTATGTCTTCTTAATGAAACATAAGTCCGAAGCCTTTGGAAAGTTCCAGGAATATAAGAATGAAGTAGAAAAACAGACCGGCAAAAGTATCAAGATTCTAAGATCGGATCGAGGTGGAGAATACTTGAGTGCCGAGTTCCTGGACTATTTAAAAGAGAACGGAATTCTCTCTCAGCTTACTCCTCCATACACTCCGCAACATAACGGTGTATCGGAGAGACGGAACCGAACCTTATTGGATATGGTACGGTCCATGATGAGTAACGCTGAGTTACCGCGATCATTCTGGGGGTATGCGCTAGAATCAGCCTTATACCTTTTGAACCGAGTTCCTACTAAGACTGTGCCTACCACACCTTATGAGTTATGGAGTGGGAAGAAACCCTATCTTCAATATCTGAAGATATGGGGATGTCCAGCTTTTGTCAAAAAGCAGCATGCAGACAAACTCGAGGCACGCTCAGTACTGTGCAAGTTTGTAGGATACCCAAAGAACACCAGGGGATATCTTTTCTACTACGCAGAGGAACAAAAAGTCCTTGTTTCTCGTAATGCCCACTTTCTAGAACACCAGTTCTTGGAAAAGGAAATTAGTGGGAGCGCAGTAGAACTGGAAGAAATTCCAGAACCACAGACTATTACTGAAAGTTTAGTGGAACCAGAGGGTTCAAAAGAACAGGACATTCCTACGCCGCTCCGCAGGAGTAGTAGGCAGTCTCATCCGCCCGAGAGATACTACGGTTTTCTCATAGACGGGGATAGAGAGGATTGCATCATAGATTATGATGAGCCTACTAGCTTCCAGCAGGCCGTTCAGAGCGTTGACTCAGTAAAATGGCTGGATGCAATGCGGACCGAGATGGAGTCCATGTACACCAACAAAGTATGGACGTTGGACATTGCTCCAGACGGGGTAAAACCCGTAGGATGGAAGTGGATCTTCAAAAGGAAGATTGGTGTAGATGGACAGGTTGAGACCTATAAAGCTAGACTTGTAGCAAAGGGTTTTCATCAAAGACCTGGTTTGGACTATGACGAAACCTTTTCTCCAGTGGCTATGCTGAAATCCATTCGGATCCTTCTTGCCATTGCTGCCTTCCTCAATTATGAGATTTGGCAGATGGACGTAAAGACAGCTTTTCTAAATGGAAATTTAGAGGAGTGTGTCTATATGGACCAGCCAGAGGGTTTCATTCAGAGTGGGAGCAGCGGAAAGGTGTGCAAGTTGCTTAAGTCCATCTATGGACTAAAGCAGGCATCGCGGAGTTGGAACATCTGCTTTGATGAGACGGTCAAAGAATTTGGCTTTATCAAAAATCCAGATGAACCATGCATCTATAGTAGATTTGTAGCGAGAACTGTAGTATTCCTCGTTTTATACGTGGATGACATTCTCTTAATAGGAAATGACATTCCTATGCTACAATCTGTCAAGGGGTTCTTGTCGCACAGGTTCTCCATGAAAGACCTGGGTGATGCCTCATACATCCTGGGGATCCGGATCCATCGTGATAGATCCAAGAGGATATTAGGACTTTCACAGTCCAGGTACATCGACACCATACTGAAGAGATTCAGTATGGAAGATTCCAAGCGCGGTAACCTACCGTCTTGTCACGGGATCACCCTCTCTAAAGAGATGTCTCCCAAGACTGATTTGGAGAGGGATCGCATGTCTATTATACCCTACGCTTCTGCAGTAGGCTCTATAATGTATGCGATGTTGTGTACCAGACCAGATGTAGCTTATGCACTGAGTGTGGTAAGCCGGTATCAGTCTAACCCTGGGGAGAAACACTGGATAGCAGTAAAGAACATTCTCAAGTACCTGAGAAGGACTAAGGAGATGTTCTTGGTGTATGGCGGAAAAGACCTCCAAATCGAGGCCTTTGCTGACTCTAGCTTCCAGAGTGACAAGGATGATTCCTAGTCCATGTCGGGTTTTGTCTTTACCCTCAATGGAGGGGCGGTGTGTTGGAAGAGTTCCAAACAGGAAACCGTTGCAGACTCGACGATGGAAGTGGAATACATCGCTGCATCTGATGCCGCAAAAGAAGCTGTCTGGATGAGGAAGTTCTTGAAAGAGCTTCAGGTGGTTCCGTCCATTGTTGATCCAATACCTCTGTATTGCGACAACAACGGGGCTATAGCTTTAGCGAAGGAACCCAGGTCCCATCAGAGATCCAGACACATCTTAAGGCGGTATCACCTGATCAGGGAGATCGTGGATCGCCAGGAGATAGAGGTTCGGAGAGTCGCTTCAGAAGATAACACTGCAGATCCATTCACCAAGGCCTTGCCCCAGACTCAGTTCGAGCGGCTGATCGAGATGATAGGTCTTCGATACGCCAGTACATGGCCTTAGTGCAAGTGGGAGATTGTTAGTGTATATGCCCTAGAGGCCATTACTGTATCATACTAGTTTGTATATTACTTAATGGAAGCTTGGGATATTCACCTTGTATATACAATCTTGCTCAAAATAGTAGTATGCTACTTGGTTTGTTTCTACTTCAATGTGTACATGTGTTTATTTTAGTATATCGCCTATACACATTAGTGGAGCCCTTAGGATCTTTGCTTGATTACCAGCGTTGTGATGGCAGTCACACTAGTGGGGCTGGGTAATCTATAAGCACATCCTTATGCAGGTCCCTGGTCGCAGGACTATCGAGACAGGGCATCGATACTCCGGAGTAGACTAGCGCATGCGCTTCTCATCCCAGTATAGGAGACGGTCTGTCCCACAGCCGTCGGTACGTCGTACTTGAGAGAGTATGCGGGTGCTCGTTGGGTTACGAGTACACTGGACAGGACTCGTCGGGAACTGACTAGTTGGTATTATGCCTATCGTCAGTTATCAGTTCCCAGGTGACATGAGTACAGCTTAGTCCACTGACTTGACACTGTCACTTCGCCTCGAGTGTGTTCCCACTGTACTTTGATTACTACCCTACCACGGCTCAAAGGAGTCGTGCAAACAGGTGGTAGTTGGGTGCAGTCCCGAAGCACTTGGAGGCAGTGACGGTTAGACAGGATTCGTCTCTCCCGGTATTGGGGGTTGACATCGCGCTGTGTCTAGGAGAGCCATTGCACGAGTAGTCCCTGGCCAGGGCAAACGAGATATACTGGTAGGCTTCCAGTGTTATCTCAGGGTGTTTTGGGCTTCACTCCGACACGACTTGTACCGCTATTGGGGGACTGACGTTTACCGCCCCCTAGGCCCGCCATGCCATGTAACAGAAGAACAGACCGGACTGTACGGAGAATGTCATATTCAGGCTCAGTAGGAGTTCAGATGGGTTTCGCTTCGTCAGTCTTCTTGTCGGCATTACCTGGGGACCGTTACGCACAGCTAGTGCCGCTTGCGGTCTGTGGTTAAACCCACTGCCAGCGTAGTGTCGAGTCTTTAGAGTCCCACACAGAAAGCTTTTCTCCTTTTGGCAAAAGAGTAGAGGTCGCATGGTTTTGCGACAGGTCGCATGGTTTTGCGACAGGGTTCGGTCACATCCGTGCACTTGTGCACGTACAGTGTCCGGACAGTTCACACTAGCGGGCTTTGGTTTAAGCCAGATCCTAGTGTACCTTTTGGGATTGGATTTATCCAGTATGTATTCGTGTTCCTCGGAACGCGGATGCGGGTGTGTATGCACAGTTGACGGAGAGACAGAGGCAGACGATTCTCATTAGGGTTGTTGACCTTTGACCGTTGACTATTGACTTTTTGCTCAACCCTAATGAGAATATGATATGTGATTAACAATTATATTAATTAAGTATTATGGTGACATGGTTGTTGACTTGTTGACTTTGTTGACTTGTTGACTTTTGTTGACTTTGTTGACCGGTTGACTAGGCTTGACTAGTTGACCATCATGATAACTATAGCTATCATTTCATGGCAAAGACTTTTGCTTGCTTGCTCTTTTGTGCAAAATGAGTGCATGAAATGATATGGCTATGGTTGCTTAAACCATCACATAATACTTGATTCATATGATGTGTTATGTTTGTTTTGGATTATGAGAGCCAAATGAGAAAAGTCTTCTCTCATTCTTTCATGTTCATTCTCTCTCTTGTTCTTGAGCTCTCATACTCTTGCTCTCACCCTCTTCCTCTTGCTCCCTCTCTTGACTCTATGGTTCACTTGTCTCATGAGTTGAGAACCAAGAACCATAGATAAAATCCCATACAAACTCTTCTCTACTCACTCTAGTTCATAAGGTTTGGCAAACCGAGTGAACTAGTTTCTTCAAAGATCGAAGAAAGAGCCAAAGGTTGAAGCTTTCAGGTGGATCTATCTTCGGCTTAAGGAGATGACGGGAAGAAGCCGATCCGGACCACCATCGGAGTTTGAAGACGAAGGAGTTCAAGACAAGTAAGGTATAAACCCCCTAACCGAGTAGTTAACGACTCCTAATTAGGTTGTTAGTTAGATGTTTAACAAAGATCCGGGTTTTAAGTCCATGTTACTACCTCTATAAAAATCGTTTTTTATCAAATTCCGCATGCCCGAATGTACCGGGAGAGGTAGCATGGACTTACAATTCGCACCCGTCCTCAGTTATTGGATCGTCTCCGAGAGACATAGCCAAAGATGCTCGCTTGTTGGAGATCATAGATCAGGTTAGATAGGGTAGAGATTCTAAGTTCGTGATAGATGACCGTGGAGTGTTACGATTTGGGACTCGTTTTTGTGTGCCGGATTCGGAGGGACTGAGACGTGAGATCTTAGAGGAGGCCCATCGGTCAGCATATAGTGGTCATCCTGGTTCCACCAAGATGTATTTTGACTTGAGAGATGTCTATTAGTAGGAAGGAATAAAGAGAGATGTCACAGAGTTGTTTCGAGATGCTTGACTTGTCAGCAAGTCAAGGCTGAGCACCAGAGGCCGGCAGGAGAGTAGCAACCCTTGCTTATTCTGGAGTGGAAATGGGAGCAGATCTTCATGGGTTTTATTATAGGACTGCCCAGGATTAGCAGAGGGTATGATCCCATCTGGGTGATTGTGGATCGATTGATAAAAATAGTTCACTTTCTTCTGGTAAAGACAACGTTGGATATGAGCAGTATGCTCAGATCTATATTAATGAGATTGTGCGATTGCATAGAGTTCCGAGGAGCATAGTGTTCGATAGGGGTACACAATTTACCAGCCGATTATGGCAGAAACTTCAAGAGGCTCTAGGTACCCGACTGGGTTTTAGTACAACTTTTCAACCACAGACAAATGATCAGTCAGAATGAACCATACAGACTCTAGAGGATATGCTTCGAGCCTGCAGTCTTGATTTCGGTGGCAGTTGGGATCGTCACTTACCGTTGATAGAATTCTTTTACAACAACAGTTTCCAGGAGACGATCCAGATGACACCTTTTGAAGCTTTATATGGGAGAAAATGTCGATCACCCGTTTGCTGGACAAAACTCAGCGAGAGTAGCATTTTGGGACCGCAGATAGTACAGGAAACTACAGAAATGATCCAGTTGATACATAATAGAATGAGAGAGACCCAGTGAAGACAGAAACCATATGCCGATCGATGTCGTCGTAGACTCGAGTTTGATGTGGAAGATCATGTGTTCCTTCGTGTATCTCCGATGAAGGGTGTGATGCATTTCAGAAAAGAAAAGGGGAAGCTCAGCCCCAGATATGTCGGACCCTATGAGATTCTGGAAAGAGTGGGTGCTGTAGCTTATCGTTTAACACTTCCACCAAGTTTTCCCGATGTGCATCCAGTGTTTCATATGTCTATACTTCGTAAGTATCTTCATGATCCCTCTCACGCGATCTAGCATCAGACCTTACAGTTTGAGCCGGATTTATCCTACACAGTGCAGCCAGTAGCTATTTTAAACCGACAGGCAAAGAAATGAGATCAAGGGTACTTCTATCTGTAAAGGTTCTTTGGCAAGAAACGAATCGTGAGGAGATCACTTGGGAGACCGAGAATGCGATGCGGAAGAAATTTCCACATCTTTTTGAAGGTGCGTATAGTTAAGTTTTAAATTCAGGAACCGAATTTTCTTAAGGGAGGAATATTGTAACATTTTGAAAAATTTAGAAAATAAATAAATTTAATTAATTAAATAGTAAAATGTTAATTTAAAAAGTTATTAAAACAAAATAAGAAATTTTCGTAAGTACCGTGTGAAACTAATTAAATTGAAATTTTAGTTTGTAACATTAGTAAATTACAAGGGTTTAGTGAGAAATTTAGCTTCAATATAAAAAAATGGTGTTTATATAATAATATATGTAATGAGAGGTTTATGTGAAAAGGGTAGCTTCATTGTGCAAATTAGAGTTGTATAAGGGTGTTTATGCAAATAAGGCTAGAAAATGGTTAAGCTTAGGATTTACCCTCAAGACAACACACCTTAGGAGTGACCATGCACAAACACCTCCTTCTTGCATGCACACCTTCATGCACACCACCTCACTCTAGCATGAAAGCACCACAACCTTTTGGTGACACCTCCTCCTACACCCTCACGTATTCCCTTTACCCTATATCAAGTGTTCAGTTCATTTAAACCAAGTTAAAAATCAGAATTTAACTAAAAAGAAAGAGGGAAATATCCTAGAACAACAAAGAAAAGAAAAGAAAAGAGAGAAGAGAAGAAGAACTAGGTGCTAAGGATTTTCACCATCAAGCTAGGGCTAAGAACTTGGGCATCTTAAAGGAAGCCTTCTTATCAATCTTCAGTAGGTATAATCCTTAAAAATATGTAGAAATTAGTTCTGAAATGTTTAAAGGTAGGAATCGGATATCGGAAATGTCGTATTTTGGGTGAATTTAGCCTCTGTGTAAATCTGCTATAGTTTAGATGATAATTAGCATAACTAAACAGTGCCTTAATCTTAAAACTGGACCTAGAATAAACCCTAGGAAGACGGACCCCTAACTTCGGGTTTTGGCCGGCGACGCATGGGAAAAATCCGGTCTCGCCGGACTTCTTGGGGAGTTGGATGTTGTGGTTTTTAGGGCAGGTTTCTGTATATGTGTTAGGATATTTGGTATTGTTTATTTAAGTTATTTTAATAGTGTATGAAATCTGGGGGTTAATATTTAAAAAGGGTTAAAATTCTAAAACACGATACGTATGTTTCATGACTCGTTTCAGTTTTCTGTTGCAGACAGCGAGGGGTTAAAATTCAGTTAGTATAAGTATTAGATAGTTTAAAATAGTCGTACGTACTATAGTTAGTACGTAAAACTTGTATTTTCATATTTCGCCATATTGAAGTTAGCCGTTTCTTATTCAAATAAATGCCGATGTTAGATTCGAGTACGGAAACTTCGGAGGCCACAAGGAAATGAAAGGAATTGATGATCTGAGTAGATTCGACGTTTTCCGGTGAGTAGACTAAACATCTACCGGGGGATTTTGTATGGATGGCGTGATACGCCCGTGGTTTAAGTTTAAATTACAATCGTTCCTTCATTTATAAAGTTTGATTGTACGCATTCATATATATAAATATTATTATGTTAATAATTTTTAGAACACTGCACACATTATCGATGAGTCATGCTGCACATCCACATATCTATATGTTACACTACACCTCGTCGATATTAACATGTCACATATACACTTAGTACTTATTATACTAAATATGATTCACATCATACCTTAAACATCAAGAATGGTAGTTATTTTTCATAAATGCTATCATATTTTATCTCCAAGTATTTGTAGTTCTGATATAAGATGCATTGGATTACTAGTATTATGGTTTTAAGTTTTTTACACTATTGAAAGGATTCAATGATTTTCATGATTGATGTGACATGTCCACCATGAAATGTAATTTTTTGATTTGGTTTTGTTCCGAACCGGTTCGTGTAGCTATACGGTTGCGGAATTTCTTACGTATATCCGGGCTGGGTGAGGTAGCTATACAACCGGATTCATGGTGGACCCGGTCTAGGCCGAGGGGGAGGAGAACTGCATTATAGGTGGGGAGCTTAACGAGGATACTCGATACCGGAGTCAGTAGTAAACATGGCGGGTATCTAGGTGATACCGACCGGTGTTATTTGATTGACACAATAGTTCGGGGAACGATGCCTGATGAAACACCGAAAATTTTTGTCGATGTTGGACACGGGAAGAAAATGAACCTTATTTGGAAAATAATTGATGACATTTCAGTTTTGATTTATACATTGAGCAGTACATATTCATGCTTCCACCTGTTATTATGCATCACATTCATCATTGTTGATATTAGTTCTAGTTCGGCATACTTACATTATCAGCCGATATATGTTAGTTTTATTCACTTAGTTGGCAACTCACCCCCGGTTTGCCATAGTTCCTTGTAGGAGTCGTGTGGACGCGTAGCAGCAGTGCGGATCCATTTATCAGCTTTTGTCGCTCCTTTTTGCTAGGTGAGTTTCATACGTAATAACCTCCTATTTTGGTTTTGCATATTGGATCTAGTATCACTCCATCAGACCCTGTATAGTTGACTTACAACGAGATGTGGTTATATGTATCGTATTTTGACGGTTGAGATCGTTTAGTAGTGTTAAATTATATTCCTTTTACTTATGCGTGAGATTCCTCATTTTGAGTGTCGTATTACTATTGTGTATTGACTTACGATAATTGGCATCGTTTTGCTCCCAACTAGAGATGCAACCTTCTCACACATCCTATAACTGCTTAATTAATAACTAAAAGGGAAGTACTGTCGAAGTTTCAAAACCAGTTTTTTAAAGTTCTATTATTTAAAAACCATTCGGCATGCTACTTCATTCTTTTACTTAAAAAATAAAATTTTCTAAATTCCGCAAAAAGGGTTTTTGATCTTGGTTTTTGGCTTACTCATATTATGTCGACATCTTTAGATATCACACAATCTAAGTGCTGGTCACATCCAAACTTTGGGTCGTGACACATACGCTAGTCTACTCTGGAGTATCAATGCCCTGTCTCGATACTCCCATGACTAGGAACTATTATAGGGTGTACTTGTGGACTACCCTTGGCCCCACTAGTATGATCTCCATCATATTCCTGGTAGTCAAGTATACATCCTAAGGGCTTTATCAATATGTGAGAGCAAGACAACATCACTTATACAAGTCAACATGTTAATACAAAGTGCAACCGGATAGCATACTATCATGTCGAACAAGAAAGCCCTCCCTATATATGTCCAAGCATCCACTACAATATACATCACATGTACAGTAATGGCCTCTATGGCATACATATAACTAACAGAAGTATCCCATACTCAACCATCCCATAAATGTCTCTATTGGGAAAAGGCTTTTGTGAGTGGATCCACCGTGTTAACCTCAAAGTCTACTCTCCTAACCTCGATCTCCCTGGAATCAACCATCTCCATGATTAGGTGATACTTCCATAGAATATGTCTGGGTTACTGATAGGACGGGGGTTCCTAGGCCAAAGCCACAACTCCATTGTCTCACAATGGTAGGAACGAAGTTCATCTCATGAACAAATATACACCAAGACTACCTCTTTGGTAGCATCCTTGGTAGCGATGTATCCAGCCTTTATCATCTAGTTTTCCATGGTATTTAGCTTGGAACTCTTCCAACATACCATCCCTCCACTGAGGGTAAAGACAATGCCTGTGACTGACATTCAGTCGACCTTACCACCCTGGAAGCTATCCAGTGATTCTCCTCAAGATAGATTGATACCATCTCACTACACCTAGTGAGAATCCTAACATCCACTTAGATCTATCTCATCATAGATCCAAAACCCAGGATTTAGGATGTATCACCTTGATCCTTTATGGAGAATCCTTGTAATAAGAGGAGATTGACCGAGTGCAGTATAGGAAACACCTTCCCTATCAAGTGTATGTCATCTACGTACAATACGAGGAAGAATACCTTACTCTTTATTACCTTTTTGTATATAAAAGGTTCATCTACCATTTTGATGAAGTCAAACGCTTTGACTACCACATCAAAATAGATATTTCAACTCCGCGATGCCTGCTTTAATCCGTAAAGCAACTTGCACACGTTTCCGCTGCTCCCACTGTCTACGAAGCCCTCTGGCTATGTACTTATAGACGCTCTCTTCTAAATCACTATTTAGAAAATCAATTATGACACCCAACCGCCAGATATCGTAGTCATGGTATGTAGCAATGGCAAGCAGGATCTGGATGGACTTAAGCATAGCCACTGGAGAAAAGGTTTCATCATTATCCACACCTGTTCGATGATGATAACCTTTTACAACAAGTCTAGCTTTGGAAGTATCAACTTTTCCATCTACACCAAGTAATCTTCTTAAGATATACTTGCTCCTTATGGGGATTTAACCCTTCAGATATAGCAACCAAAGTCTACATTTTATTGGTGTATATGGATCCATCTCAGATCTCTTAGCATCCAGCCATTCTTACAGAGTCCCCACTCCTGATGGCCCGATTGAAACTAGTTGGGTCATCATCTCATGATGCAATCCTCGCTCCTTCTGTCATTGAGAAAACTGAAGTACCTCTCAGGCGGATGAGGAACCCTACCAGATCGACGGAGAGGCTGAAGTTTGTCGGGAACTATTGAATCCTGCGGTTCTACCAAATCATCAGCTGTAGTTTGTATAGCTGGAACTCCTTCCAGTTCTACCTTATGACCACAAATTTCTTTCCAAAATAAATTCCTTTTCTAAAAAGGTGGCATGCCGAGAAACAAAACACTTTTTGTTCCTCGGTGCGGTAGAAGATATTCCTTTTGCGAATGCTTGGGATATCCAACAAACTTCCACAGAACTGAACTTGCCTCGAGCTTGTCCGAATTTTGCCTTTAGACACAGGCCGAACAACCCCAAATCTTAACTTACTTAAGAGATAGGCTCTTTCCATACCATATCACATATGGAGTGGTAGGCACTGACTGTATTCAATAGGTATGCAGCTTCCTCAAGCCCATAACCCCCAATGGAAATAGGCAACTCAGTAGTACACATCATAGAGCACACCATATCAAATATGGTGCGATTGCTCCACCCCGATACACTGTTGTGCTTTGGTGTATTCGGAGGAGTGATGCTGAGAGAGAATCTTATTCTCCTTTAGAATAGTCCAGGAACTCCGTGCTCAAGTATTCTCCTCCCCGATCACATCAAAGGACATAATACTTATACCCGTTTGGTTCTCTACTTCACACTTATATTCATTGAATTTCTCAAAAGGTTCAGACTTGTGTTTCAACAGGAACACTTGTCCGAATCTTGAGAGATCATCAGTGAATGTAATGAAGTATGAAGAACCAGTCTTGGCATGTGTAGACAGGGGACCTACATACATCATCATATATCAATCCCAAGAGTTCACTAACTCTTTCTCTATTTCCAGTAAACGGAGGTATGGTCATTTTATCTTTGTGACATGAATGGCAAGTTTCATAAGATGTAAATTCAAACTAATTTAAATATGCATCTTAATGTAACTTAGCGAGTCGGGTCGCATTGATATGATCTAGTTTATAATGCTTCAAGAAGGATTCGTTCATTTCTGAATTCTTCCTCTTGTGTGTGTTCTATATGTTAAGAACCGTGGTTTGATTTAGAACGTATATGCTTTTAGATGACGTGCCTGATCCGATCAACTCTTGATATAGGAAATGTTCAAAACATTATCCAACAATACAAAATTATATCCTTCTTTAGTAAATAAAGAGACTGATATAATGTTGTATATCAGGTTCGGCATCTAATAACATTTGTTCAGAATCAATGTATTTGGTAATATAGGGTGATAACCGCCAACACCTTAGCTGCAACAATTGCACCGTTTCAAATTCTTAAAACTTTATCACCCATTCTCAGTTCTCTACCTATATGTAGCCCATGTAACAAATTACATATGTGGGATCTTGATCTGGTATCTCATACCTAGGACGTAGAGGATACTAAAAAACAGTTCTCGGTAATGAACATGTTGGAGATAGTGCCCTCAGAGTCAATTATTGGATCACAGGCACGTGATTGCAATGATTGAGGGAGGACCTATCCCGGTAGGACAGTCTTACTCGAGATGATAGTATGCTATCTGGTTTATCTTTATCATCGTGTACTGCTTTAGGTGACCTGACATGTCGCTATTACACGTTGATAGAGCCCCTAGGATTCTTGCTTGACTGCCGGCAGTATGATGGCGATCATATACGTGGGAGCTGGTAGTCTATAAGCACATCCTTAAAAGGTCCCTAGTCGTAGGAGTTTCGAGACAGGGCATCGATACTCCATTAGTAGACTAGTGTATACAGTCGAGACCCCGACGAGGGGCGGTGGCCGGTCTCACAAGCCACTGGTGTCAGTTGGTTCACCTAAGATGTATACAGGTGCTCATTGGGTTATGAGTACACCGGACAGGACTCGCCGGGAACCTGCTAGTTGGTCTTATACCAGATGTCAGATAGCAGTTCCCTGGTGACATGTGTACAGGTTAGTTCATCGACCTGAGATCGTCATTTGTCTCGTGTGAGTTCCCACTGTGCTTTGATTACTACCCTACCACGGCTCAAAGGAGTCGTGCAAACAGGTTTTAGTTGGGTACAGTCCCGAGCCACATGGAGGCAGTGAGCGGATCTGCAGGGGTTCGTCTCTCCCGGTATTGGGGGTGAGGTCGCGCTGTGTCTAGGAGAGCCATTACGCAAAGCCCTCGGCCGAGGCAGGAGATTTACTGGTAGGTATTCCAGTAGTATCTCAGGGCGTTCTGGGCTACGCTCCGACACGACTTGTACCGCTTTTGGGGGTCTGACTTTTACCAACCCCCTAGGCCCGCCATGCGATACTCATAGACGAACGGACCGGACTGTACGGATATTGTCACTGACAGGCTCAGTTGGGTGTCGGGGTGAGCTTCCTCATCGACGTCCCATTTTGTCAATACCTGGTGGCCCGTCACGTATTGGCTTATACCTCTGACGTGCTAGTGGTTAAATCCACAGCCGAGGTATTGACGAGTCTTTAGAGTCCACCACACTCAGTTACAGTTACTCAAGTTTCGGGCGAAACGCTGTAGAGGCCGTATGGAGATATGGCAGGGTCCGATCAGATACGTGCGGTATTGCACGGATCAGGATTGGACAGTTTTGTACTAGTTGCCGTATAGTTATATGGCAGGGTTCGATCTGATACGTGCGGTATTGCACGGATCAGGATCGAACGGATTTTACTAGCCGGCTTTGGCTTAAGCCGGTCCTAGTCTAGTACAGTGTAGATTTTGTCTCTTTGCATTTGTGTTCAGTGGGAATACAAATGCGGGCATGTATTTGCAGTAGTGGGGTTTTCCCGTATTTTATTACGGGATCAGTTTTTCTGAAGTTGCCAGTTCGCATTCCGTTCCGGCCGGTTTTCCTTCATTCCTTCTCGGTCGGACTTTCTTGATGGAGGGTGTTAATTGCAAGTTTGCAATTAACATCTAGTGGAGGGCTTTCTTGCATATGTTGCATTATGATGAGACTTGCTTCATGATGATATTCTATTTTGGTCTCATCCTTGCTTTTCATTTGATGGTTTGATTTGTGAGTTGAAAAGAGTATTGAGAGTGACCTTTATCTTTGCATTATCATTTCTTTTTCACAATATGATAAATGGAGAGTTTTTCTTTTCTCTCTCCAATCTCATTCCTTCTTGGGGGGGGGGGCCGGCCACATCTTGTGGTGGGAGAGAGAGAGGTTGATATGAGTGGAAATTCTTCTCATCTCATTCTAAGAAAACTTGAGAGCTCCATATATTTCTCCTTCTCATAAGTTTCATTTTTCCTTCCATCAAGGCAACCTTATAACCCCAAGAGACAAGTTCACTACACTATTTCTATAGCAAGCCTTGGACGCGTCGGCTAGCCAACTTCGCGCCCGAGTTGCCTCGGTCAAGAGGCGGGAGCCCGTAAAAGATTCAGGCTACGTGGTGCCCTTTCCGACGAGCGAGGAGGTGACGGAGATTCCGCGGGAGATCGGAGTGGAGACGAAGACCGAAGGACACGGATCGCTTGGTATAACTTCTCACCCCATCTCTAGTTAGCTAGTATAGGTTAATGGTTTCGATCCGGGTAATTGTCCGCGGTAGCGCCGGTTTCCGAGTTAGGAAAAAATTTTATTCCGCATTTTGGCCTCGAGTACGAGGCCGGGGCGCTGCCGTGGCGCAACATGGTATCAGAGCCACGCCATTAACTTAGCCTAGCATGGTCTAGTGTGTTTAAAACCCGATCTAACAAAATCCCCAAAATCCGTATTTTCCATGCATGTGTTCTCTGTTAAAATTTTTTGAGCTCTAAAAATTTTTCAGGTAGTCTCAGAAAGATGTGCAGGAAGTTCTAAGAACTCTGAAAAAATACGAGACAGTGAACCATTAGTGTGAGCGCGGAAGCGCGGCACTAACCCCCTATCTGCCGCGCTTCCGCCGCAGTATGGTGGGTTCAGTGCTTCATCTTTTTTCAGTAGGGTTCTGGGCTTATTTTGGGGCTTTTGGGATATTTTATTTGGGCCCAGGTTTTCTGTAACTGCTACAGTATTGGTTGGGGGCCCACTTGTTAATTTTTGGTAAATCGGAAAATTTTAAACACATTATTTCACAGTATTTACATTATTTTCTGCGACCGTGAATGTCACTCGATCGGTAAATCCGGTCTAACTGCTATAGCCCGGTTAGACGGATTTGCGAACGTGATTTTCACGTTGATGTTCTGTGATTGTACTGTGTTGTTGCGGATCGGTCGTGGGGATAGCCTGGATGCAATATAGTACAGTTTTGTTGTATTATGTACATTTGATATTGCGGGACGAGCGTCCGACATGTGGACTGCCGTCACTGCCAGTTTGTATTATTCTTTTGGGGCACGACCTGGTTGCGGTCGATGTACCCGGTGTATGTATATTTTTACTTTCTGTACTAGGGTTACCCCGCGGTGGGGTGCACGGATGGCCGGATTCTAGAGGGCAACAAGCCCGCATCTCATGGCATTGAGACGGAGGGGGCTTCACTCTAGGATTGGCGGGCTATTCGCCGCACTCGTAGGGGGTACAGGTTGACCCAGAAGGGGTGCCCAAGTTACCGGATTCCGTGGAGTGCTGGGTGGTCCATTCACGGAGCTGAAGGGGGCTGCCTCGCTTCAGGTTTTGGCGGGTGATTTGCCGCGCCCGTAGGGGTCTAGGTTTTTATTGCACAGGCTATCCACACGACCAGGGGAACGTCGGGTTTCAGCAGCGGCTCTGTGAAACCCGGGGTTTCCAGATATCTGTATTATTCTGTGATGTTGTACATTTCTGTGCTGTACATTTCTTTTCACGCCTTGAGCGAAATATAATATATTGGTATATATATTAGTAGATGTTGTATATGTTTTACATCCGCGCTAGTCCAGTCCCCGCTCTGCCGTTAGTTAGCTAACCTAACGGGTGATGACGGGACCCAGTGGCGAATGCGGATGGCATATACGTACGTCAGTATATTTTCGTTCTTTGTGGTGTGATCAATTGATGGGACTGCATTGATTCGGATCAATGCAAGATAAACAAACCTAATCTGATGTTGTTGGAACACTTTTTCAAAAAGCTGTTATTGCAAGGACGTTCTCTTTTGTTTTGCATAGTGGTATTCATTTGGAATATCCTGCTCCTCAGTCGACGAGGCAAGGGCCGAGATCCCTTCACCGGGAGTGACCCCTTGGACAGAAGTTTGCGTCAGGGCATTAACTTCACTATAGCCGATTACTTTTGCTTTGCATCGTGGTATTCAGTTGGAATATCCTGCACCTCATTCTACGGGGAAAGAGCCGAGATCCCTTCACCGGGAGTGACCTCTTTAGTAAAGGTTTTCGTCACTATATTTTATAAAAGGCTATGCAGTTCCTTCAACGATATCAAGTTCATTACGTTAAAGGTTTTTCGCCAAAAACCATTCGTAGCCCTCCGTCATTTCTTATGGGTATTATTTAGTATTCGTGCTGCGTTTGTTGACTCCGTCAAGGCGTAGTGTACGGTAGCTAAGTGGTACTTGTTTGTCGCATAAGTGGGATTGGTTAGGACAGTCGTGCGGCCTTGTTGACTCCGTCAAGGGCACGTACGGGTGGGTTTAATGCAATCCAGATAATGACGGGTTGAACTTGACTAGGACTCTTTGATTTGTTGACTCCGTCAAGGTCACTTGAGTCCTAGGGGTAAAAATCACATCGGGAGTTTCAAAAGAACTGAAACTTGCCAGGCATGCGCATACCTTCTGGAGTGTGGTGACGTGAGTGGATTCCGTCACGTTATCATGCGATGATAGTTGGATCCCGATTCCCACTGATGAGTTGGTTTACTCCTCGGGTGACCCCGACTAATTCTTCTTTCAGGTTTGGAGGAGAATTTGAGGTACAGTGGGAGGTTTCCAGATTAGACAAAGTGATAACCATTCTGATCTAGGTTAGAGTGCACGCTGAGTGTTTCTTTTCTCTCTCTCTCTGGCAGCGACCATTGACCCGACCCTGGATTTTGACTCAGTGACCAAGTTGACCGAACCTTCTTAACACTGGCTTTTGGATTGTCAGAGTTGCAGACCTCATTGCCACTCCTACTTTTACCCTTTTCTCCAGGACACCCCATATTACTACGTACGTCCACTTCCATTGGACAAAACCATCGTATGGTTATATACGAACTCGAAGGACTTCGAGGATGGTTTCTGGTTCTGGAGAAAACGGATAGGATTATTCAGTTGTCTTTTCTTTTCACCTTCTCTCAGGTTGCGAGTACTCCTTGGTTTAGGAGTAGTACACCTATTACGCAAATTGGATAGTCTTCTTCCAAACCATAGGCTGGTGCCGACCGGTAGGGAATGAAGAAAACCAGTTAGCCTAAAAAAGGTGTACAGAAGGTATTAAGTTAAGACAAAGCAAGGGATTAGTAAGAGGGCAAAGTAAGTTGCGACTGCTATTCACGACCAAACCAAGTATTTCTTCGCCAATCCTAAATCACCTTTGTTTTTCTCCAGGACACTCCGTATCACTACGAAGATCCCATTTTATTGGATAATCCATCGTATGGTTATATACGAACTCGAAAGGAACTTGTTCCAGTTCGGGGATGGATCCTGGTTCAGGAGAAATAGGAATAAAGTACATTCAGGTGTCTTTTATCTTCACCTTCTCTCGCATTGCGAGTGCTCCTAGGATTAGGACAGTACACCCTTTATGCTTTTTGGATAGTCTTCTTCCAAACCATAGGCTGGTGCCGAACGGTAGGGAAGGAAGAAAACCATTTGGCCTAAAGGGGTGTACAGAAGGTAATGACTAAAGACACATAAAGGGATTTGGAGAGGTGGCAAAGAATTATACGGTTACAGTTGTGAATCTGGATAATGGAAGAGGCATTACTAGGAATACCACGATACCCCAACGAAACATTTCAATGTTTCAGTTTCACTGTGTACTGTTAATGGAAAACTGATTTCCCAGTTAGACACTTGCTCCAGGGTATGTATTTACCAGGTTGGATTCTCACATCTGTATGGTTTTACAGATGCTGAGTGGGAGTAAGTTATTGGGAATTGGGTGATCATCCTCATTATATCGGGATTCGTAGTAATCGGTGATATTTGAGGAAGTCACCTGGGTTGTTTGCCGGTCGGCAAATATTTGGTTTTGAATATCCGCTGTTGTGCACCAATTTCAAATTGATATATCTGTACGTCTATTTTCATAGAGTGAGATATGCCTTTTGATATTATGTCGATGACATTTACCTATATCAGTGGATGGTTAGGTAAGGAGCATTAAACAGCGGTGTAATTCTTCTTAACCATAAGTACAGTTTTCAACCTACGACGCACAGTGAAAGAGTTGTAAGACTCAGCGGACTTATACAGAGTATTGTATATTGTCCAGTGTCCATCAGGACAGAGGGGTTGGTCCTCGTACTATATTCGGTTTACTTATGACTTCTCTAGATTTTAGACAGCTGTCTCGTGGAAACACAGGGTCTAAGTTTTGAGGAGTTATAGGTATTTGAATAAAGTAGAGAACCAGGTATACCAAGTATCGGGATTCTTCAAAGTGATCGAAGATGTAGATACTTGCGTATGGTATTCAGTTGATAGTGATGATAAAGAGAACTTGCTTCTCTTTCAGGTTACTCATAATTGGATGCATTCCTAAGTTGAGTAACGCTGATCGGCCTCCTTCCATTTAGTTGACATGCACTGGAGACAGCTGCATGATTTGAATCTGGTTCAATTGAATCAGTGCCTCTGTTTCTATATTGGATATAGAACAGTTCATATCTTAACGATGTTAAGGTACGGGGAGTTGTCCGGCTTATGCTTAAAACCAGACTCCGGATAACTCAAGGCACGTTTCTGTAATGGCTGTTTGTGGGTTGACCCAGGCTATGACGAGGGTTGATTTTCTACCATCTGACAGATCAATAGAAATATTGTTCTAGACTCGCCACAGTTTTATTAAAAATGGATTTTTCAAAAACAGCAGTGGGAGTATGGTAGAACTGGAAGTGATTCCAGAACCGCAAACGATTACTGAAGATTTAATAAGGAACCTAAAGATTCAATCTGGACTGACATTCCATTGGCCACTCCGCAGATACGGTGGGTAACTTCAGGCACCCGAGAGGTACTACGGTAGCCTCAAGGACGGTGACAGGGAAGTTCTTGTTTACCCACACTTGCCATTGCTGTTGTTCCAGGCTACGAGACCCGGTGAGAGGATGAGTATAGCGTCGTTCTAAACTAGCTTTGGAAGTGCACGTCTATATGACTCTGCCAGAGGGTTGTCGTAGTCAGTGGGAGCAGCGGAAGCATTGGTGGACATCAGGCTTATGTCTATTTATAGACTAAAGCAGATGTAGCGGAGATAGATCATCTATTTTTGATGTGACAGTCATGGGTTTGACGTCATCAGAATAGGGGATGGATCTGTTGAGAAGGTAGTAGGAAGTGATATTCCTATACTACGATCGGTTATACTTTGGTCGTCACACAGTGTTTTCTCCACATGGGACTTGGACATTATATCAGACATACTGGTTACTAGATCTATGGTTTTAGATCTAGATTTGGGTGGTTTCCCAATCAGGGTACTTTGACAGCATTCTAAGAGTATTTAGAATGGACGACTCCTGGCACGGTAGTGTACCTGCAGGTAATGGAGTCACCCTCTCTAAAGGCGTCTTACAGACTAAAGGGGAGAGGGATACGCATGATTGACAGATCACTTGCTTAGGCAATTGAGTCAATCATGAGATGTCAAGTACCACACCAGATGTTCTTGCAGTAGGTGCAATAAGTTGATATTGATCCAATCCTGGAGAAACAGTCGGAAGCAGTCTTAGAACATAAGTGGATGTTCTAGGGATATGACAACGACAGCCTCCTTTGGGAGACAGTTATCATTCCAGGCTTCCAAGGTGACATGGACGACAAGGAGGTTGTCAGAGTTATAGTTCTCCCTCTGACGAGGGGCAGTATTTTGGACAGGTGGTCCAAGGCAATACTGAGGGCGGTATGGCGCAGGATACTGATTAAGTTCAGTTGATGATACAGTCTAAGAAGTTTGGATTTGGAGTTCATTTATGAGCTAGGTCCCATCAGACATCCAGACATTCTAAGACAGATATTGCTCATTTCGGGAGATGGCTTTCTCCGCGAACTTGAGATATAGAGAGACATAGAAAGAAACATCGCAGCGGATCCACTCACTGAGGCTATTCCTCGAACGCAATAGTTTCGCAAACGAGTTTTGTGAGACTGACTAGTAGAGGAGTTGGGTGTTCGGTATCACACGGGCTGTGAGTATGCGGCATCGCAATAATTAGCCTTGAGTGCAAGTGGGAGATTGTTGGAGATAGTGCCCTCAGAGTCAATTATTGGATCACAGGCACGTGATTGCAATGATTGAGGGAGGACCTATCCCGGTAGGACAGTCTTACTCGAGATGATAGTATGCTATCTGGTTTATCTTTATCATCGTGTACTGCTTTAGGTGACCTGACATGTCGCTATTACACGTTGATAGAGCCCCTAGGATTCTTGCTTGACTGCCGGCAGTATGATGGCGATCATATACGTGGGAGCTGGTAGTCTATAAGCACATCCTTAAAAGGTCCCTAGTCGTAGGAGTTTCGAGACAGGGCATCGATACTCCATTAGTAGACTAGTGTATACAGTCGAGACCCCGACGAGGGGCGGTGGCCGGTCTCACAAGCCACTGGTGTCAGTTGGTTCACCTAAGATGTATACAGGTGCTCATTGGGTTATGAGTACACCGGACAGGACTCGCCGGGAACCTGCTAGTTGGTCTTATACCAGATGTCAGATAGCAGTTCCCTGGTGACATGTGTACAGGTTAGTTCATCGACCTGAGATCGTCATTTGTCTCGTGTGAGTTCCCACTGTGCTTTGATTACTACCCTACCACGGCTCAAAGGAGTCGTGCAAACAGGTTTTAGTTGGGTACAGTCCCGAGCCACATGGAGGCAGTGAGCGGATCTGCAGGGGTTCGTCTCTCCCGGTATTGGGGGTGAGGTCGCGCTGTGTCTAGGAGAGCCATTACGCAAAGCCCTCGGCCGAGGCAGGAGATTTACTGGTAGGTATTCCAGTAGTATCTCAGGGCGTTCTGGGCTACGCTCCGACACGACTTGTACCGCTTTTGGGGGTCTGACTTTTACCAACCCCCTAGGCCCGCCATGCGATACTCATAGACGAACGGACCGGACTGTACGGATATTGTCACTGACAGGCTCAGTTGGGTGTCGGGGTGAGCTTCCTCATCGACGTCCCATTTTGTCAATACCTGGTGGCCCGTCACGTATTGGCTTATACCTCTGACGTGCTAGTGGTTAAATCCACAGCCGAGGTATTGACGAGTCTTTAGAGTCCACCACACTCAGTTACAGTTACTCAAGTTTCGGGCGAAACGCTGTAGAGGCCGTATGGAGATATGGCAGGGTCCGATCAGATACGTGCGGTATTGCACGGATCAGGATTGGACAGTTTTGTACTAGTTGCCGTATAGTTATATGGCAGGGTTCGATCTGATACGTGCGGTATTGCACGGATCAGGATCGAACGGATTTTACTAGCCGGCTTTGGCTTAAGCCGGTCCTAGTCTAGTACAGTGTAGATTTTGTCTCTTTGCATTTGTGTTCAGTGGGAATACAAATGCGGGCATGTATTTGCAGTAGTGGGGTTTTCCCGTATTTTATTACGGGATCAGTTTTTCTGAAGTTGCCAGTTCGCATTCCGTTCCGGCCGGTTTTCCTTCATTCCTTCTCGGTCGGACTTTCTTGATGGAGGGTGTTAATTGCAAGTTTGCAATTAACATCTAGTGGAGGGCTTTCTTGCATATGTTGCATTATGATGAGACTTGCTTCATGATGATATTCTATTTTGGTCTCATCCTTGCTTTTCATTTGATGGTTTGATTTGTGAGTTGAAAAGAGTATTGAGAGTGACCTTTATCTTTGCATTATCATTTCTTTTTCACAATATGATAAATGGAGAGTTTTTCTTTTCTCTCTCCAATCTCATTCCTTCTTGGGGGGGGGCCGGCCACATCTTGTGGTGGGAGAGAGAGAGGTTGATATGAGTGGAAATTCTTCTCATCTCATTCTAAGAAAACTTGAGAGCTCCATATATTTCTCCTTCTCATAAGTTTCATTTTTCCTTCCATCAAGGCAACCTTATAACCCCAAGAGACAAGTTCACTACACTATTTCTATAGCAAGCCTTGGACGCGTCGGCTAGCCAACTTCGCGCCCGAGTTGCCTCGGTCAAGAGGCGGGAGCCCGTAAAAGATTCAGGCTACGTGGTGCCCTTTCCGACGAGCGAGGAGGTGACGGAGATTCCGCGGGAGATCGGAGTGGAGACGAAGACCGAAGGACACGGATCGCTTGGTATAACTTCTCACCCCATCTCTAGTTAGCTAGTATAGGTTAATGGTTTCGATCCGGGTAATTGTCCGCGGTAGCGCCGGTTTCCGAGTTAGGAAAAAATTTTATTCCGCATTTTGGCCTCGAGTACGAGGCCGGGGCGCTGCCGTGGCGCAACAGAACATACCCAAAGAAGATGCATCATCATGCACTTTCTTCGTTTGGGCGGTACGGGAATCCTGGTAATCCCCTATTTCCTGCTCGGTTTTATAACAATTATAAGTTGGAGCGGGACCAACGTTCCCCAGCTCAGTATAAAAAGCGGGTTCGGTCAATACATCCATATTATTATCTTGATTAAGGCATGGCATGGTCGCTACCTGGAGAGAGAGAGAAGAAAATACTCAGCGTATGCTCTTGCAAGATTAGATTGGTTATTATTTTGTCTAATCAGGATGGCTCCCACTGTTTTGATCAAATCTTCCTTCAAACCCTAAAAGGTAAGACTAGCCGGGATTTAATCACAACTTACAAGTTCGCCAATGTTTCAGCCAGGCCAGTTTCGGTACTTTGAGGGAGGTTTCCCGTGCTTTCGCACGGACCTAATTAAAATAAATCTCGTCTTCCCAGGGGCGTAACCCCGTTAACACCTTTCTAGACACCTACTTGATCGACTAATTGTCATGTGTAAAAACTCACCTAGGAGTAACTCTTACTCGCAGTGGGTATCGAGATCCAACTATCCCATAGAAGTTATGAAATCTCATTGCAAATTTCAACACTTGAAATTCCCGATAATACTTTTGCCCCTAGAAACTTATGACCTTAACATAGTCAACAAATCATAAGCGCTAGCCAAGTTCAACCCGTCATTTCCTGATTGAATTAAACCCACCCGTACGACCCTTAACATGGTCAACAATGTCGTACGACTACCCTAATCCAATCGCATCTCATGCTTTAGCAGATAAGCACTAATTAGCTACCGCACACTACGCCTTAACATATTCAACAAACGTAGCACGAATACTAAGTAGTACTTATCTGAAATGACGGAGGGCTACACAAGTTTTTAAGAAAACCATAAGCGTAATGAATTTGATATCGTTGTAGAAACAAGTGATTTTTGAAAAGAAGTGTTTTTGAGGCTTTTACTAGTTTCACTAAAGAGGTCACTCCCGGTGAAGAGATCTCGGCTCTTTCCTTATCGAATAAGGTGCAAGATATTTCACAAATATCACTATGCAAAGTAAGAACTATAGAAGCAATAAAAAACAAAACCGAGTGAGTTGTAGCATCTGCTAGTTTCTCTAAAGAGCTCACTCCCGGTGAAGGGATCTCGGCTCTTTCCTTATCGAATAAGGTGCTGGATATTTTACAAGGAATACCGCTATGCAAAGCAAAAACTAGAGCTACTCTTTTTGAAAATTTGATTCTACAACATCTTTTAGGTTTCTTTTCTTTCATTAATCTCATTAATGAAGTCCCATCATTTATGCTTCCTAAGCGTCACAGAAGAAACAAAAATACAACGTACGCTTATGTTATCCGCATTCGCCACAGTGTCCCGTTATGCACCGTTAGGTCACTTAACTAACGGCAAAGCGGGGCGGGACTAGCGCGGGTGCAAAATATAAGCAACGTTTATTATATATCATATGTATAATAATAAAGCAATCGTCTCAAGCATATAAAGTGATCGCATCACAGAATATCAGCAGCAGAAGATAACATATGAAATATAGGATATACTAGGAGGTCCGTGTTTTATTTTAAGCTTGTATAAAACACGGATTCCACGGTCACGATGAATAGCCAAACCCACATCCCTAGACCCCAACGAGTCCGACAAGCAACCCTACCAATTCTAGAGTTAGGAGACCCAGACTCGACTCCTCAAGATGGTCTCCCACTGGACTCTAGAACCCGGTTATTTGTGCTCCCCTCCTTGGGTCTATCCTAATGCGGAAAAGTAAATAATATACAACAATGGTGATATCATCCTCAAGCCGGAAGTGCCCCAATAAAAGAATATTACATACAATGAATTTTACATGAATGAAAATAAAAACTCTCATCTCACATAAAACCCCTGGCTATTCAGAACACGACGATCCAATATAACATATCACAGAAGCATATAATATCACATGTCATCAACGTAAGTAAATATGCATATCCCAATTATCGTTGACATATAGAAACGAAACCGGTGATAAACTATATATTACACTTACGGTCGCAGAAAAGAAAGTGAAAAACTACAACAATTGGAATCCGCAACCATCTTAGACATCATAAACCCAATGTATCACATATTTTGGATTTCATGCCCAACCAAATGAATTCCTTAGACATCACATGCCTAACTATTATAAACCCTGCATTTTAGTCTCGATATTGAAAATACTTTCCAATAACCAGTCGGGTAATTCAATAATATTCCTGATAACCTGATCGAATGCTCCTCGGAAACTTCAATAGACGGCCACACCCCCGACGCCGTCGACGAAATGCACTAAGGAGGAATACCCCGGCCGCGAGCACCCGAACGGATGCTTTTGGCGAAGGGGTTCTCCTACAGTCACATAGTCGGTGCTATGGAGCATGGCTATCTAGTAAGGTTACCCGGCGAGTATCCGCGTACACTACGTAATTGAGACAGACTTTTGATCAACATCAAAATCCCGTAGCAACCGATCAAATGAGACTAAACTGCTAGATTTATAAAATTCAAACTAGTTATGTCATAACTAATTATATGGATTCCAAATATTGTATCACAATCACAGATAGGTAGACGAAGTTAAACTTTTCGATCGAATAAGCAAGCACCCAAAATTTCCAACAAGCTCGACACTTGAGCGGAGTTCAAAAAGTATCCAGAAACTGCCACAGCTTCTATGAACCATCTGTTGAAGGGCCGACCCATGTCTCACTCATGTCGCCACGGAACTTCGGCAAACACTAGAGTATGACCGCGGTTCCGCGATCCAAAAAGTTGAGTTAGGCTATCGTTCTTCTAGAGGGTCCACAGAATCGCTTGTATGATTTTCTGAAGATTTTAAACTCAGAAAAATCCAACTCTTGAAAATTTCCAGCGAGGGAAAATATGGGTTATTGATATCCGTTCGAACTTTTTAACATCGTCTAAATAACCCGAATCCATGTTAGAATTACGACTGCGAAACATTCCGAATTGCCTTTGCAGAAAGGTAACATCACATACAAATTTAGCAAAATCAAGCAACATCTGAAACACCAAAACCCAGAGACTGGAACACACTACAAAATTCAACCCATTTCCTCATGTTTGGGCCGAGCAGGCCGGTTTTCTGAGGTGTCTGGCCGGCCAAATTCCGGCGAGGAGGGGTAAATTTTATATCATGTTCATGTTATATCGCATACAACATTCTGCAGTTGCTAAAATAATTTTTAGAGGACTTTATAAATTCGACAGAAACTAGATTTTCATATCGGGTGTTTCGGAGTTGTTTCGGTTTCGTAATTCTAACAAATATCATTTAAATCTCTAGCTTGGCTCTGATACCACTGTAGAATTCCTGAGGGTGACGGCGAGTTTTCGGGAGACATCGTCCATGCCGTTTTAAAAAATTTGCCATTCTAAAGAACCCTAACCCTAGAATCTTAATTAGAGATTTAAACAAAATAACAATGTAAACAATTTACATCTAAGTGAATGAGGAATACAACCTTTGCAGACCGGTCCTTCACTTCTAAAGCTGCATGTAGTAGTCCCTTCGCTCCAAGTAGTGAACACCCGAACTCTAGTAAGGATCACATGAAGAAATGAACAAGCTTGCTCGAAATCTTCGAGGCCGAAGATGATCTACGTCGAGGAGACTCAAGCTCATGCTACCTCTTAAATAATTACGGTTTAGTGAAGCAAACACCCTAAACTAAATGGCTAATAGTAGAAGATGATGAAGTAGGAAATGGGCTCACTTTAGATTTGTTTTTCTCACAATATTTTCTCATTTAGAAAAAGATAACAAGCTTTTTCAATGAAGAAGAAGATGAAGAATCAATATGTGAGAATGAACTCATGAGGTGAGAATAGCAACCACGGGTGAGTTTGTGTCATACACTAACTCATGTAGAGAATAAACTATGGCTAAACAATAATGGTTAGGTTAATAAATATCTACAAGTAAAACAAAATTTATGGACTTGGTCAATGGTTCCACAAGCTTCTACAAGCTTCAACCATGTGACTAATTACCATTAATTTTGATTAACTTTAGATAAACAAAATGTAGGGTTACTAGGCACTCAAACAAGGTTCTACAAGGCATCAACCATGCCAGATTAAAATTTTAGCCATGCCGAATAACCCTAAACAAGATCTTTGCTAGATAATTAGGGTAACACATGCAAGTGAATAACAATTATCACTAAGTGAATACGAAATACAACCTTTGTAGATCGGTCCTTCACTTCTAAAGCTCCTTTTTGTAGTCCCTTCGCTGCGATCATCGAACTCCCGGACTCTCGGACGGCTCCATGAGAAAAGGGCAACGGTTTTGCTTGAAGTCTTCGAGGCCGAAGATGATCTACGTCGAGGGAATACGAACTCAAGCTACCACTTCACCAAAGTGAAGCAAACACCCTAAACTAAAGTGCTAGTCTAGTAGAGGATGATGAAATAGGAAATGGGTACACTTTAGAATTTCTTTTCTCACTATAATTCTCTCTCTTTATCAAACCCTAGAAAGCATTTGAAGGAGGAAGAAGATGAGCTCAAATATGAGAATGAAAAACTAATCCAAGAGAGAGAGCTAACCATAGGTGAGTAGGTATCATATACTAACTCATGTAGAGACATAACCATGGCTAATTATAGTGGTTAGGTTTATAAAAGTCCTAAGTAAAACAAAACTAGTGGACTTTGGTCAATGCACTCACAAGCTTCATGAAGCTTCATGCACTTGAACAGTTATCCACTAATTTTGTATTTACTTTGTATATTAAAACCCCACCAATATAATTATAATGGTATATGTCTCATACACCCATGATAGTTGTATCAACAACCATGATACATAATGAACACAAATAAATATATATCACATATATATTATGTTATGCACAAGTGATAAAAACAAATGCTTAAGTGAACCAATGTTAGTTAATGTAAATTAGTATATCACATATACAATTATACACTAAATTATTAAATCAACACCTAACTTAATAATCCGGTTATATCACATATAACCGACTAACATCCAATGTATCGACTTATCGAATCAACCCTTGATTCGATAACCTGGTTATATCGCATATAACCGATCGACACAAACATCGCGAGAATAGAATACGGTATCACATACTCGTATTATTCTCGGTCCCGCACATATCACATATGCGCTCCTATTTCATTTTGCCTGAGCCAGTAAAACCTCTATGTAGGACTCTAAAGACTCGTCAATACGCCGGTAGTAGGTGATGATCATATCAAGCACCTACAAGCCGTCAGCGGTACTAGCTGGACGTAACGGTTACCCGGGTATTGAGCGTTCAGAAGATCAGCAAGCAAGCCCGCTCCAGCTCTTGCAAAAAGCCTGACAGTGACACTACTGTACAGTCCGGTCTCCTCGTCTAATATGTCGCATATTAAGTCTAGGGTTGGTAAACGTCAGACCCCAATAACCGATAAGTCATGCCGATGCGAGGCTCATAACGGGTCGAGAAACTACTGGTAACACTTATCAGTAAATCTCAAAATCAGCCCTGGCCAGGGACTTCCCTGTTATGGCCAATCGAGCATAACATAACATCAACCCCCAATACCGGGAGAGACGAAACCCCTCCTATCGCTCATTGCCTCCATGTGACTCGGGACTGTACCCAAAAACCACCGTTTTTCACGCCCTCTTGGACGTGGTAAGGTGGAAATCAATGCACAGTGGGAATCGCACAAGACTCTATGACGATCTCGGGTCTACAGACTAACCTGTACCAGTGTCACCAGAGAACTTCCATCTGACGTAAGGTATAATACCATCTGGGAGTTCTCGGCGAGTCCGTCCAGTGTACCCAGTCTCCACTGAGCACCCGTATATCATCTCTGATGTCAAACACCAATGGATATGGGATCATCCATCGCCCATCTATATGGGTCGAGAAGCTATACGCTAGTCTACTCTGGTATATCGATGCCCCATCTCAATATACCCACGACTAGGGACCTTGAAGGATGTAACTTATGGACTACCATGTCCCCACTAGTATGATCCGCATCATAGTCCAGGTAGTCAAGTACACATCCTAAGGGCTTTACCAACATGTAACAGAGAGACAATCAGTGTACACGTTAAGGTAAAGAGTAACCAGATAGCATACTATCTGTCGAGCAAGAAAGTCCTCCCTATATATGTCCAAGCATCCACTACAATATACATCTCATGTATAGTAATGGCCTCTAGGGCATACATATAACTAACAATTTCCCACTTGCACTAGGGCCATCTGATAACAGTGGTTGTAGTATCTCATACTCAACCATCCCATAATAGTCACTCTCTGGGAAAAGGCCTTTGTGAGTGGATCCGCCGTGTTGTCCTCTGAGTCTACTCTCCTAACCTCGATCCCCTGGAGATCAACCATTTCCATGATCTGGTGATCCTGCCTTAGAATATGTCTGGATCACTGATGGGACGGGCGTTCCTAGGCATAAGCTACAACTCCATTGTCACACAATGGTAGGAACGAAGTTCATCTCATGAACTAATATACACCCAGACTGCCTCTTTGGTAGCATCTTTGGTAGCGATGTATCTAGCTTTTATCGTCTAGTATGCCACGGTATCTTGCTTGGAACTCTTCCAACATACCGTCCCTCTACTGAGAGTAAAAACAATGCCTGTGACTCACTTTCACTCATCCTTATCACTCTGGGACTTTTCTAGTGTTCTCCCCAGGATCAATTGATACCATCTCACTACATCTAGTGAGTATCCTAACATCCAATTAGATCTATCTCATAGATCCTAAACCCAGGATTTGGTAGGTATCACTTTGATCCTATTTGTAGAATCCTTGTGATAAGCCGAGATTGACCGAGCATAGCATAGGAAACTCCTTTCCTATGAAGGGTATGTTATCCACGTACTCTGCGAGGATCTCCACCATACTCTCTACTACCTTTTTGTATATACAAGGTTCATCTACCATTTTGATGATGTCAAACTCTTTGACTAACACATCAAAATAGACGTTCCAACTCCGCGATGCCTGCTTTATCACATAAAACATCTTGCACACGTTTCCGCTGCTCCCATTGTCTACGAAGCCCTCTGACTATGTACTTATAGACTCTCTCTTCTAAAACATCATTTAGAAAAGCAGTCATGATACCCAACCGCCAGATATCGTAGTCATGGTATGTAGCCGTGGCAAGTAGGATCTGGATGGACTTAAGCATAGCTTTGAAAGTCTCAACCTTTCCATGTACACCAAGTAATCTTCTCAAGATATACTTGCTCCTGATGGGGATTTAACCCTTCAGATAAAGCAACCAAAGTCCATACTTTGTTGGTGTATAAGGATTCTATCTCAGATCGTTAAGCATCCAGCCATTCTTACGGAGTCCTACTCCTGATGGCCAGCTCGAAAATAGTTGGGTCATCATCTCATGATGCAATCCTCGCTCCCACTGTCATAGAGAAACCGAAGTATCTCTCAGGTGGATGAGGAACCCTACTAGATCGGTGGAGAGGCTGAGGTTCGTTGGTTACTATTGAATCCTTTGGGTCTACCAACTCATCTGCTGTAGTTTGTATAGATGGAACTCCTTCCAGTTCTACCTCATGACCACTAATTTTCTCTTTTACAAAGGTGGCATGCTGAGAAACAAAACATCTTTTGTTCCTCGGTTTGGTAGAAGATATTCCCTTGCGAATGCTTGGGATATCCAACAAACTTCTACAGATCTGACTTTGCCTCGAGCTTGTTCGGATTTTGCTTTTTAGACATAGGCCGGACAACCCCAAATCTTAACAAACTTAAGATATGGGCTCTTCCCATTCCATATCACATATGAAGTGGTAGGCAAATGATTTGATTTGAACCCTATTCAATAGGTATGCAGCTTCTCAAGTGCATAACTCTCAAAAGGAAATAGGAAACTCAGTAGTACTCATCATAGAGCACACCATATCATATAGGGTGCTATTGCTCCGCCCCGATATACCATCGTGCTATGGTGTATACGGAGGAGTAATGCTGAGAGAGAATCTCATTCACCTTTCGAATAGTCCAGGAATCCCATGTTCAAGTATTCTCCTCCGTGATCACATCAAAGGACATAATACTTATGCCCATTTGTGGTTCTCTACTTCTAACTTATATTCTTTGATTATCTCAAAAGTTTCGGACTTGTGTTTCAACAGGAACATATGTCTGAATCTTGAGAGATCATCAGTGAATGTAATGAAGTACAAAGAACCGATCCTGGCATATGTAGACTGGGGACCTTCATACATCAGCATGTATCAATCCCAAAAGTTCACCAACTCTTTCTCTGTTTCCAATAAACAGAGCTGTGGTCATCTTATCTTTGTGACATGACCGACAAGTTTCATAAGATGTAAATTCAAACTAATTTAAATATGCATCTAAATGTAACTTCATCTAGCCGGGTCGCATTGATATGACCCAGTCTACAATGCTTCAAGAAGAATTCGTTCAGTTCTGAACTCTTCCTCTTGTGTGTGTTTGTTATGTTAAGAACTGTAGTTTGATTTAGAACGTCAATACTTTTAGATAACGTGCCTGAACCGATCAATTCTTGATATAGGAAATGTTCAAAACATTATCCAACAATACAAAATTATATCCTTTCTTTACTAATAAAGAGACTGATATGATGTTGTATATCAGGTTCGGTATCTAATAATATTCGTTCAGAATCAATGTATTCTGGTAATACAGGGTGACAGTGACCAACAGACTTGGTTGCAACACTTGCACTGTTTTCTGTCTCATGAAACATATCACCCGTTCTCAGTTCTCTACCTTTCTGTAGCCCATGTAACAGATTACATATGCGGGATCCTGATCCGGTATCTCATACCCAGGACGTAAAGGATACTGAGAAACAGTTCTCTGTAATGAACACACCCGAAGATGATGCATCAGCATGCACTTTCTTCGTTTGGGCGGCACGGGAAATCTGGTATTCCCCAATTTCCTGCTCTGTCTTATAACAATTATAAGTTGGAGCGGGACCAACGTTCCCCAGCGCAGTATAACAAGCGGGTTCGGTCAATACATCCGTTTTATTATCTTGATTAAGGCATGATATGGTCGCTACCTGGAGAGAGAGAGAAGAAAACACTCAGCGTATGCTCTTGCAAGATTAGATTGGTTATTATTTTATCTAATCAGGATGGCTCCCACTGTTTTTATCAAATCTTCCTTCAAACCCTAAAGGAAAGACTAGCCGGGATTAATTACACCCTACAACTTCGCCAATCTTTCAGCCATTCCAGTGTTGGTACTTTGAGGGAGGTTCCCCGTGCTTTCGCACGGTCCTAATTAAAGTAAACCTCGTTTTCCTAGGGGCGTAACCCCGTTAACACCTTTCTAGACACCTACTCGATCGGCTAATTGTAATGTGTAAAACTCTCCCAGGAGTAACAATTACTCGTAGCGGGTATCGGGATCCAACTATCTCATAGAAGGTATGCAATCTCATTGCAAATTTCAACACTTGAAATTCCCGATAATATTTTTCCCCTAACGTGCTATGACCTTGACGAAAGCCAACAAACCATAGCCCGCTAGTCAAGTTCAACCCGTACATTTCTTGACTGAATTAAACCCACCCGCACGACCCTTGACGAAAGCCAACAAAGCCGTACGACTACCTTAATCCAATCGCATCATATGCAGCAGATAAGCAGCATATAGCTACCGCACATACACCTTGACGAAAGCCAACAAATGTAGCACGAATACTATATACAACTTATCTGAAATGACGGAGGGCTACGACAGGTTTTTCAGAAAACCCTTTGCGTAATGAACTTGATATCGTCGTAGAAACGAGTGATTTTAAATGGAGTGTTTTTGAGGCTTTTCTAGTTTTGCTAAAGGGGTCACTCCCGGTGAAGGGATAGTCGGCCCTTTCCTCATCGAATAAGGTGTAGGATATTTCACAAATATCACTATGCAAAGCAAGAACTATAGAAGCAATCAAAAGACAAACCGAGTGTGTAGCATATGCTAGTTTCGCTAAAGAGGTCACTCCCGGTGAAGGGATCTCGGCTCTTTCCTCATCGAATAAGGTACTGGATGTTCTACAAGGAACACCGCTATGCAAAGCAAGAACTAGAGCTACCAGTTTTTAAAAAAGTTTCTACTACATCTTTTAGGTTTCTTTTCTTTTATTAATCACATTAATGAAGTCCTATCATTTAAGTCACCTAAACATCACAGATAAATATGACGTACACTTATGCCATTCGCATTCGCCTCGATATCCCCTCGTGCACCGTTAGGTTAGGTAACTAACGGCAGAGTAGGGCAGGGCTAGCACGAGTGTAAAACATAAGTAACGTCTATATAATATATCATATATACTATATACAGTATCTATCACAACATATCAAATGATCACATCACAGATATCACAGCAGAAGAAACATATAAAACATTGGATATACTAGGACGTCCGTGTTTTATTTTGAGCCTCTATAAAACACGGATTCCATGGTCGCGATGAATAGCCAAACCCACATCCCTAGACTCCTACGAGAGCGGCAAGTAACCTTACCAATTCTAGAGTTAGGAGACCCGGGCTCGACTCCTCGAGTTGGTCTCCCACTGGACTCTAGAACCCGGTTACTTGTGCTCTCCTTCTTGGGTCTACCTAATGCGGAAAAGTAAATAATATACAATGGTGACATCAACCTCATCCTGGAAGTGCCCCAATAAAAGAATATTACATACATTAAATTTTACATGAATGAAAATAAAAACCCTCATCTCATATAAAACCCCCGGCTATTCAGAACACAACGATCCAATATAACATATCTAGCAACACATAACATCACATGTCATCAACGCAAGTAAATATGAGCATCCCAATTGTCATTGACATATAGCAACGAAACCGGCGATATCACATATTACACTTACGGTCGCAGAAAAGAAACTGTAAAACTACAACATTTGGAATCCGCGATATCCTTAGACATCACATGCCTAACCAAATGAAATCCTTAGACATCGCATGCCTAACAATTACAAACCCCGCATTTCAGTCTCATAATCGAAAAATCTTTTCAATATCTAGTCGGGCAATTCAACAAGACTCCCGACATTTTGATCGAATGCTCGTCGCAAACTTTAGTAGACGGCCTCACCCCTGATGTCGTCGATGAAGTGCACTAAGGCGGAACACCGCTGCCGCGAGCACCCGAACGGATGCTTTTGGCGACGGGGTTCTCCTACAGTCACTTTGTCGGGGCTTTGGGGTGTGGCTGTCTATTAAGTTTACCCGGCGAGCATCCGCGTACTCTACGTGATTGCGACGGACTTTTGATCGCATCAAAATCCCGTGGCAACCGATCATCTGAGACTGAACTGCTAGATTTATAACATTCAAATTAGTTATCTCATAACTACCTGTGGATTCCAAATATTGTATCACATTCCAGATAATTAGACAATGTTAAACTTTCCGATCGAATAATCAAACACCCAAGTTTTCCCAAATAGTTCTCAACACTTGAGGGGAGTTTAAAAACATCCATCACATGCCACAGTACCAATGGTCCAGCCGGAGAAGGGTCAAGCCAACGCCTCACATGTGGCAACGCTGTACTGCCCCAAACCCTAAGGTTCAAAAGGCAGTTCAAGACGGTCACATAATCGAGTTAAGGTTTGTTGTCTTCTAGAGGGTCCATTGCGTAACTTGCACAATTTAGACGTTCTTAAACTACGGAAAAATCCAACACTTGGAAATTTTCCGGGTCGGGAAAAAGTGAGTTATTGATATCCGTTCGAACTTTTTAACACGTTCTAAAAATTACCCGGACAAACTAAACAAAGTTATAATATCCGATCAAATCAACGAGTCCCCAATACAACCCTGAAAACTCAACACATGAGTAGAATTAAAAATACCCAGAAGAATCAGGAAGTACAGACGGATCAACTGTAGCAAAAACTAACCTTTAATCCCCAAGTACGGCCGCGGAACCGCCGCCAATATCCTCGTTTGGCCGCGGTTCCACGGCGCTTTGAGCGATTCAGAGTGTCGTTTTGCACACGTGTCCATAGAATTCCCTGCTGATTTTTTTAAGTATTTTTAATCCAGAAAAAAACAACATTTTCAAAAATGTCCAGAGAGGGGTAAAATCGGGGGATTCCGGGTTCGATCGGACTTTTAATTTCGTATACAGGTCGCCTAATGCTCTAGCTAGGCTCTGATACCACTGTAGGGTTTCTAGGCACTCTAACAAGGTTCTACAAGGCATAAACCATGCCGGATTAAAATTTTACCCGTGCCGAATAACCCTAAAAAAGATCTTTGCTAGATAATTAGGGTAACACATGCAAGTGAATAACAATTATCACTAAGTGAATACGAAATACAACCTTTGTAGATCGGTCCTTCACTTCTAAAGCTCCTTGTTGTAGTCCCTTCGCTGCGATCATCGAACTCCCGGACTCTCGGACGGCTCCATGAGAAGAGGGCAACGGTTTTGCTTGAAGTCTTCAAGGCCGAAGATGATCTACGTCGAGGGAATACGAACTCAAGCTACCACTTCACCAAAGTGAAGCAAACACCCTAAACTAAAGTGCTAGTCTAGTAGAGGATGATGAAATAGGAAATGGGTACACTTTAGAATTTCTTTTCTCGCTATAATTTTCTCTCTTTATCAAACCCTAGAAAGCATTTGAAGGAGGAAGAAGATGAGCTCAAAAATGAGAATGAAAAACTAATCCAAGAGAGAGAGCTAACCATGGGTGAGTGGGTATCATATACTAACTCATGTAGAGACATAACCATGGATAATTATAGTGGTTAGGTTTATAAAAATCCTAAGTAAAACAAAACTAGTGGACTTTGGTCAATGCACTCACAAGCTTCATGAAGCTTCATGCACTTGAAAAATTATCCACTAATTTTGTATTTACTTTGTATATTAAAACCCCACCAATATAATTATAATGGTATATGTCTCATACACCCATGATAGTTGTATCAACAACCATGATACATAATGAACACAAATAAATATATATCACATATATATTAAGTTGTGCACAAGTAAGAAAAACAAATGCTTAAGTGAACCAATGTTAGTTAATGTAAATTAGTATATCACATATACAATTATACACTAAATTATTAAATCAACACTTGACTTAATAATCCGGTTATATCACATATAACCGATTAATATCCAATCTATCGACTTATCGAATCAACCCTTGATTCGATAACCTGGTTATATCGCATATAACCGATCGACACAAACATCGCGAGAATAGAATACGGTATCACATACTCGTATTATTCTCGGTCCCGCACATATCACATATGCGCTCCTATTTCATTTTTCCTGAGCCAGTAAAACCTCTATGTAGGACTCTAAAGACTCGTCAATACGCCGGCAATAGGTGATGATCATATCAAGCACCCACAAGCCGTCAGCGGTACTAGCTGGACGTAACGGCTACCCGGGTATTGAGCGATCAGAAGATCAGCAAGCAAGCCCGCTTCAACTCCTACAAAAAGCCTGACAGTGACACTACTATACAGTCCGGTCTCCTCTTCTGATATGTCGCATATCAAGTTTAGGGGTGGTAAACGTCAGACCCCAATAACCGATAAGTCATGCCGATGCGAGGCTCATAACGGGTCGAGAAACTACTGGTAACACTTATCAGTAAATCTCTAAACCAGCCCTGGCCAGGGACTTCCCTGTTATGGCCAATCGAGCATAGCGCAACATCAACCCCCAATACCGGGAGAGACCAAACCCTTCCTATCGCTCAATGCCTCCATGTGACTCGGGACTGTACTCAAAAACCACCGTTTTGCACGCCCTCTTAGACGTGGTAAGGTGGAAATCAAACCACAGTGGGAATCACATAAGATTTTATGACGATCTCGGGTCTACAGACTAACCTGTACCAGTGTCACCAGAGAACTGCCATCTGGCGTAAGGTATAATACCATCTGGGAGTTCTTGGCAAGTCTGTCCAGTGTACCCAGTCTCCACTGAGCACCCGTATATCATCTCTGATGTCAAACACCAATGGATATGGGATCATCCATCGCCTATCCATATGGGTCGAGAAGCTATACGCTAGTCTACTCTGATATATCGATGCCCCATCTCGATATACCCACGACTAGGGACCTTGAAGGATGTACTTATGGACTACAATGTCCCCACTAGTATGATCCACATCATAGTCCAGGTAGTCAAGTACACATCCTAAGGGCTTTACCAACATCAAACAGAGAGACAATCAGTGTACACGTTAAGGTAAAGAGTAACCAGATAGCATACTATCATGTCGAGCAAGAAAGTCCTCCCTATATATGTCCAAGCATCCACTACAATATACATCTCATGTGTAGTAATGGCCTTTAGGGCATACATATAACTACCACAAAACCCTCACATTATTATAAGCATGGTGTTTGTCTCATACACCCATGTAGCATGTGGCATCTAGCATGACACAAAAGATGTACATTAATTTATATCACATATATACCAAGTGTACATGTTCATACCAGAATATTGCATTTAATACCGCCCATTCTTATACTCGTTTGTTTATAGGCAGGTGTTTTTAATTAGTGTTTGCTACATATTTACAGGCTACAGGTTTCTAGTCCAAAATAATGCAAATGATACAAAATCTCCACTGTTACGCCAAAATCCAGAACATCTGTTGCCAACAGATAAAGGCCGGGTTTCGGTCATCCGTATCCGTCCAGTGCCGCGTACCGGTTCTAGAGACAAGATAAATGACAGTGGTCATTCTAATCTGGGACAAGCACAGAGCATGAGGGGGTGCAGCATAAAACTCAATGGGTGCGCGGAGCTCGAGGGAGAAAGGTCAAATTAATCAAAAGAAAGGCCATTTTGGACTGTTGCAGATATGAATAAATTGTGGAAGCAATTTGCAATTTGGAACATGTAGAACAACTCAAGAAAGAAACACATGAAACCCCAGAAAAAACGACAGCCTAACTCCTCCAATTGGCCGCGGATCCGCAGCCAATGTGGCCATTATGCGGCGGATCCGCGGCCGAGTTGACTCGGTGTCAACTTGGATTTTGGGGGTAGTTTGGACATTTCATTTGGGCTCAGAATCTTGCCCTAGGATTTCAGCACTCAGCCTATAAATAGCCCAGTTTTGTGCCAAGCCAAGGGTCTTCTTTTCATGCTTCTATTTGTTAGGATTTAGTTTAGTTTTAGTTTAGCTTCTTCTTCTTCTTCTTCATTCTTTCCTCCATGAAAATTGTAGTGAGAGCTTTTGAGTGGAAGATCAATGAAGATGAGGGTTTTTATTATCTTGTCTCTTTTATTTCTTTTCTTGTAATTTTATTATCTTGTATTGCAATTTTATTTATTGTTATTAAGTAGTTGTTGTTATTTCTTTTCTTGCTCTTTTCCTTCTCTTCTCTTTTCCGTATTATTTTCAAGCGATGATACTCGACGGAGTTCCTTGCTAAGGTGAGAACCCAAGAGTTAGCTTGCACCATTTGTAAAACCGTATTTTCCCTTTCTCTTTTCTTCCTTCTTGTTTTGTTTTCTTTTCATTTCCATGTGTGAATAATTCCACACTTGTTAAGGCTAAGGAAGGTGTTATGAGGGACGGAAAAATCCCTTGTGCTTCTCTTCGCCAAACAACTTAAAACGAACCCCGACCAAAAAAACGCAACGCCCTCACTTAGACGCGCTATACGTGATATATAGCTGCGATCTAAGTCGAGAAGTCTTTTAAGCGCGCTACAACATGACATGTAGTTGTGACTTAATTGGATACATGGTTGCGGGTGTTTGGCCGAGAGTTGGAAATAAGCGTATTTAGCTGATGGACAAGGGGCACTAAGAATGTATTTAGTGTTGGAAAGCTCTCTTAAACTCGCAAATCCTATTCCTATGTCCTCCTAATCCCCGCTACTTCCGATTATCCCAACATCGTTTTAAGAATGGTATAAGAAAAGCACAAGACTAATCCTAACTCTACTAACCAACGTTAATCTTAACAAGCTTACTTGAACATAAAATACGAACACTTAGGATAGAATTGAACAAACATATACACATTCTTTATTGACTCGTCTAAAACTTGAACGGACATACAACTGTCTTCCTGCGGATCGACCCGTGCTCAACCGGCTAGCTGCAAAGCGACACCGTCTTGATCGCGGTTATAACTTTAGAACTTTGAACTCCGACACACCGAAAGAGTGCGATCAAATAGCGCCATTGCCGGGGAGACGGTAACGTATTATCTTTCTTGTTATTCAGGTTAATATTCATTTTGTATATATATAAAATTATAAATATAAATATAAAATAAAATCTTTTTGTTATTTTTGATGATTTTTGTGTACAAGTGTGCAGGCTATCTGGAGCAAGTACAATAATCAAAAAAGAAAACAGAGCATTTTATTTTGGAGTAGAAAGCAAGGAGAGTTCAGGGACCAATTTTGAAGCCCCAATTCCAACATTTGACCGCGGAACCGTGGTCAAACCTTGAGTTGTGTGGCGGTTCCGCGGCATAATTGAGGCTTCTGAGCCCTAATTTTTTTTTACCTTCTCTCTTTACTTTTATCTTCTCTGTGAATTCCACTATACTGTATTTTTTGCAGGTTTCTTTGCACAGATTACGCCGCCGCCAAATAATTTTTTTTTGTTGTTTAGATTTTTGTTTGTTCACGCTCTTTGCATATATTAATACGGACTTTAAAGGGCTATAACAACAATTCAGATTGGGTGGGGATTTCATCACCCTTCCTAAGACCCTACAAATCACTAATTGCATACGCATTATTTTGAGCTAATAAAAAATATCTAGACCAAACCTATAAGGACTTGTCGTGCTTATTTAGGACAAGTGAAGGTTGCGGAGAATCGGTCGTTTATCTAAACTTGACTTTGTGGTGCCTAGGCTAGACAAGTGAGGAGGTAATTTTAAAAGGCCCGTCTCACGGTGATTCGTGAGCGGAACCCTCCTTACCTCACTTGTGCTTACCCGGTCACAATTGGCAGTGAAGAGGCGATACGAGGGTTCTCCTGGAACTTGTCACTTGGAAGTCTAGGAGTGGTCTAGTTGGACTTCGAAGACCCTAGCTATATGTATTGTTTGTGCATATTGTGATTGTGATTGTGCTTGTAAAAAGTTAGTCCCATAATTCCGTATTCTTTCAAAACAAACAAATTTTAAAACTCCAAAAACAAACTATTTTTTTAACTAAAAAAAATCATATTCTTTTTCCCTTCTCTCCTTTTCTTCTTCTCTTCATATCATGGGTACCCTACCTCGGAAAACTCTTGCCGAACTTTGGTACCCACAACCAGACATTACTTCTTACGGTCCTTGCTTTGGTCGAACTTTGAACGATCCCTCCATGCCCAAACTTTCTTTGAAAGATCGGATAGATGCGTCTACGTCAAACAACTGGACTCCGCAATCCACTCTGTATCAACCGTTTCAACTTTCCCCACATTCTTATGTTGATACCCCTTTTTCGAGTCCAGTTATAACTCCAAGACCAATGTCTCTTGCTGAACGTACTGAACAATCTCGTAGCCGATCTTTCACTCTTTTCAACACTTCTAGTTCTTGGGATCAACAATTCCACTCACCTTCTTATCTAAATGTTGATTCTACTCCTGTCCAACCATTCGATTCCTACCAGTCCTACCCGACTTTTACGCCTTCCCTAGACATTGCTTCTACACAGCCATTTGGGAGTTTCCAGTATTCAAACAACTTTGAATCTTTTACTGAAACCCCTTCACAACCCATGTCTAGTCTTGAACAGTCATTGAAAGAATTTTAGGTAGCGTCATGTCAACAGATGATGGATTTGAAAGCGTCCATGGCCGCCCTCATACAACCTAACGACCCGGTAGCTAGTTTCCAACTAGCTCCTAATTTTCCAATGTATGATGAGGCGGTTGGACAGGTTGGGCAAGTGAGTGGAGAGAGTGAATTGTATACCCTTCCAAATCAAACCTACCCGTTTCAACTTGAATCCAACAACTCCGGTTTTGAATGTCTATCAAGTGGTCCGCATGATTCACTAGTTGAAGATAGAACGTTTAATGAGCTGTGCGACTTTATAGTGTTTGATTTACCTGATTTTGAAGGGTCCCTTTCGAGTGAAACCATCACCAATCCTTTTGACCTCTACACCTCCATCTTAGAACCATAATTGATTGAACTCCATGCTTTTGATGAGGTGTCTGAGAATATTGATTTTCACTTGATTAAGGATATCGACGCTGGGAATATTTCAGATGATGAACCCACGGCTTTGGATGAGTTTATCTCTCAAATTCATCATTTACTTTTACTTCCATGTGGACATCATCCTGAGGCATTAAATGTTTTTCCCGAACCCCATATGCGTCTGGAATTTGATGATAAAGTCATGGATGAGCTAATTTTTGAGGAAAATTTTGAGGATGAACCGGTCTTATTTGATGAGTCGGATTTTCCAATTCATCATGTTCCTTTCATTGACTGTGCACACCCTCCCGAACCCTTCACCGATACCCTTCCTCAATCACTTCCCCATATCCTTTCCGTCGTTCCGACCTTGCAAGAAACCATATCACTTTCATTTCCATTTTCTGGTTTACCAAGTTCGGCTTACCCATGGTTTCTTACGAATCTTGAGGGATTTGACCAAATTTCTTGCCATATTGATAGATTAGTACAATCCATCTTTTCACATCGATCATTACAGATTGTACTAATTTATTCAATCCATTTTAACCCTCAAGTTCGTATTCCACTTCTTTCTCCTTTCCACCATTCTTCTCCTCCACCGAGACTGGACGCCGCTTCTATCCCCACACGGTCTCACGTGTTTCTTATTTCCTTTCTCTACACTTGATTCTTTCACCAACCGCCGCTTTATAACGATAAAATCTTTGATGGTTGGTGCTCACTTTTGGCCTTTGTAAGGCCTTGTATTGCTTGATACTATTTTCTCCCCCCTAATTCTGAGCTTTAACGCTTAAACAGTGGAAACACTGTTTCACTTAAGTTTGGGGGGGACTTTTTTGTGTATATATTTTTGTTTTGTTTTTTTTGGTTTTGTATAAAAAAAATTTTAGGGACCGGCAATTTTGACCCTCTGGGTGTAGCCTGACAGTGAGGGTACTGTCAAGTTTAAGTTTGGGGGTGTGCTCGGTAAGCTTTCTTCCTTCACATTCATTTGTATATTTTGCATTTGCATACAAATAAAAAACCCATAAAAACATTGTCGTCAAGTTAGCTAATAGGGTAACTGAGATTTTTATTCTAAAAGTTTAGTTGATATGTTAGAAATAACTAAATTTTAGGCTTAGGAATTGAAAACCCTAAAAATAACCCCCCTTCTGTTTAACTTTGGTAATTATACGTCCTTACAATTTTTTTTATAGAAGTAGGTAATCTTGAATTCAGTTCTTGAGTAAAGTCGAGAAGAAGAGAAAGTATTGATGCTTTACTGAAAAATAAGTCTGAAAAATAGTTCCTATTCTTGAGTTCAAATTTAGAAAGTATATACCCTACAAAATGCACATACACGCACCTTGAAACTTGGGATAGTAGAGAATACCTAGAAATACTCTTGCTTGAAAACCTAGTATGAAAGAAAAAACGGTATTTAAAGCTAACCACCTAAAGAGCATCATTGAAAAAATATATCCGGTCTTGAAAAAGAAAAAAATAAAGAAAAGAAAAATAAATAAATAAAGTCAAGACCTGAAAACTGCTATTTACGCTTTAAGCTCACACATTCAGTAATCGGCTGTTAGTGCCTCAAGAAGCATTAATAGTCCTATGAAAGGCGTGGGAGCAAAACCATCCATTATTAATGAAAAGAAGTGGTATTAGGCATTAGGGCAAGGGTACTATAGTTTGAATTGAATTCTTAAGTGTAGGGGTGAATAATTTACACACACATAGGGGTATACAATCGATGTTGGGATAAAAGATAGAAATAAAGAATAAGACTTATGTTTTCTATAAAACTTATAAAAATCCCTGATTGGAGACCGCACTTTAGAAGTAAAACTCAGGAGATACCAACATCTTTCTAAACTTTTTTGGAACGTATAAGATTTAAGGTTAAATAAATAGGAGGTATGAAACATAAGGGTTGAATATTTCTAACTTAGAATAATAGAATTTCTAACCTAGATACTAAACTGTAGGAGTAAAATCGACATTAACTTATGAAACTAAATTGACGGGATTTTATGGGTGTAATCCGCTGAAAACCCCCAGGAGACAACACTCCTCTTACAAGGGACACCTAGAGGTTTAACGGCTTGTTGCACGAGCTCAGTGCAATCGCGTTCCCTGCGAAAGTGAGGTTAGGACTTTTTGTGAATAATTGGTTTTGCTCGGGATGAGCAAAAGTTAAGTTTGGGGGTATTTGTTCATACCAGAATATAGAGTTTAATACCGCTCATTCTTATGCTCGTTTGTTTATAGGCAGGTGTTTTTAATCCGTGTTTGCTACACATTTACAGACTACAGGTTCCTAGTCCAAAATAATGCAAATGATACAAAATCTCCACTGCTACGCCAAAATCCAGAACATCTGTTGCCAACAGATAAAAGCCGGGTTCCGGTCATCCGTATCCGTCCAGTGCCGCGTACCGGTTTCAGGGACAAGACAAATGACAGTGGTCATTCGTGTCTGGGACAAGCACAGAGCACGAGTAGGGGGGCAGCACAAAACTCAATGGGTGCACGGAGCTCGAGGGAGAAAGGTCAAATCAATCAAAAGTAAGGCCATTTTGTACTGTTGCGGATCTGAAGAAATTGTGGAAGCAATTTGCAATTTGGAACATGTAGAACAACTCAAGAAAGCAACACAAGAAACCCCAGAAAAAACGACAGTCTAACTCCTCCAAATAGCCGTGGATCCGCGGCCAATATGGCCATTATGCGGCGGATCCGAGGCCGAGTTGACTCGGTGTCAACTCGGATTTTGGGGTAGTTTGGACATTTCATTTGGGCTCAGAATCTTGCCTTTGGGTTTCAGCACTCAGCCTATAAATAGCCCACTTTTGTGCCAAGCCAAGGGTCTTCTTTTCATGCTTCTTTTTGTTAGGATTTAGTTTAGTTTTAGTTTAGCTTCTTCATCTTCATTCTTTCCTCCATGAAAATTGTAGTGAGAGCTTTTTGAGTGGAAGATCAATGAAGATGAGGGTTTTTATTATCTTGTCGTTTTTATTTCTTGTCTTGTAATTTTATTATCTTGTATTGTAATTTTATTTATTGTTGTTAAGTAGTTGTTGTTATTTATTTTCTTGCTCTTTTCCTTCTCTTCTTTTTTCCGTATTATTTTCAAGCGATGATACTCGACGGAGTTCCTTGCTAAGGTGAGAACCCAAGAGTTAGCTTGCACCATTTGTAAAACCGTATTTTCCCTTTCTCTTTTCTTCCTTCTTGTTTTGTTTTCTTTTCATTTTCATGTGTGAATAATTCCACACTTGTTAAGGCTAAGGAAGGTGGTATGAGGGATAGAAAAATCCCTTGTGCTTCTCTTCGCCAAACATCTTGAAACGAACCCCGACCAAACAAATGCAACTCCCTCACTTAGGCGCGCTATACGTGACATATAGCCGCGACCTAAGTCGAGAAGTCCTTTAAGCGCGCTACAACGTGACATATAGTTGTGACTTAATTGGATACATGGTTGCGGGTGTTTGGCCGAGGGTTGGAAATAAACGTATTTAGAGGACGGACAAGGGGTACTAGGAATGGATTTAGCGTTGGAAAGCTCGTTTAAACTCGCAAATCCCATTCCTATGTCCTCCTAATCCCCACTACTTCCGATTATCCCAACATCGTTTTAAGAATGGTAAAAGAAAAGCACAAGACTAATCCTAACTCTCCTAACCAACCTTAACCTTAACAAGCTTACTTGAACATAAAATACGAACACTTAGGATAGAATTGAACAAACATATACACATTCTTTATTGACTCGTCTAAAACTCGAACGGACATACAACCATCTCCCTGTGGATCGACGCGTGCTCAACCGGCTAGCTGCAAAGCGACACCGTCCTAATCACGGTTATAACTTTAGAACTTTGGACTCCGACACGCCGAAAGCGTGCGATCAGTTAATGTAAGTTAATATATCAAATATATAATTATACATTAAATTATTAAATCAACACTTGATTTAATAAACCGGCTATATCACATACAACCGACTAATATCAAATGTAACAATTTATCGAATCAACAATTGATCCGATAACCCGGCTATATCACATGTAACCGACCTATATCATATATCGTGAGAATAGAATGCGGTATCACATACCCGCATTAATCTCGGTCCCGCACATATCACATATATGCTCCTACTTCATTTCGCATGAACCAGGAAACCTCTATGTAGGACTCTAAAGACTCGTCAATACGCCGGCAGTAGGTGATGATCATCTCAAACACCCACAAACCGCTAGCGGTCTACCAAACGTAATGGCCACCCGGGTATTGAACAATCAGAAGATCAACAAGCAAGCCTGCTCATACTCATGCGAATCCAATCGGTAACACTACCGTACAGTCCAGTCTCTTCATCTGATATGTCGCATATCTCGCCTGGGGGTGGTAAACATCAGACCCCAATAGCTTGATAAGTCATGCATATGTGAGGCTCGTAACGGGTCGAGAAATTACTGATAACACTTACCAGTAAATCTCAGAAACAGCCCTGGCCAGGACTTCCTGTTATAGCTAATCGAGCACAGTGCAACATCAACCCCCAATACCGGGAGAGACAAAATCCCCTCCCATCGCTCATTGCCTCCATATGACTCGGGACTGTACCCAAAAACCACCGTTTTGCACGTTCTCTTGAACGTGGTAAGGTGGAATTCAAAGCACAGTGCGAATCTGTCACGACCCGAAATATTAGCTCGTGACCAGCACTTGAATCACGCAACGTCTAAAGGAGTAACGGAATTCAAGTAAGCTGAAACCCAGAAATCTAAACCTTTTAAGTAAAATAAAGGAGATGGGGTTTTGAAATAGGGTATAATGAAATCAAGTTTTCTTAATGCATAGGAAAAGAACATGAATGATGCAAGTGAAGTTTACTAGTTTGAAAACTTGTTTCGTCTTTTAAAAATTTTGGCAGCACCTCCTTTATATATTTTGATCCAAAACCACAAGTACATAATAAGAATAATGGCATCCCCAAGCGGGAGCTAGCTCTTCGCCAAACAGCGGATCACAACCACGCAAGACAATGTAAATAAGTATACGACGTCCAACGGCGAAGTTCACCACAAAAGATTAAAGAATAAAGCGAGAAATCAAAACCACAAGAAGCTGAATACCCTCGCTCTAAGTCTCGCAACCACAAACCCACCAAGTCTCATTACTTATACAAATTTCTAATTTTGATTGATTGATGGAGTTAACTAGATACAATATAAAATGTAATACAAGAGTGGGTACGATACAAATTTCCCACCTACCACTGCAAAACACCCAAAAGAACTATGTGCCAGCGATGCCACTACCGATCCACGCAGTCAACCTACAAGAACTGTGGCACAACGGGGGTGAGTTGCCAACTCGTGATAGAAATATATCTACAAGTAGAAATCGAATAAACAACGACTCCTAGGTCAACTATATCATAAAGGTATACTATGATATCTAGGGTGACCGGGTCGTAAATGTGCCAACAAGGTAGTCACTACCTAAAATGTTTGCGGATAACATCCAACAATAATAATCAATGCATGTGTGTGGATCTCGTCCAACCATAATCAAGGTATGAAGATATGTGGATCTCTTCCACCCATAACTCAATGTCTATAAGCATGTGTATAACCTCCAATAATAAAATCAGTGTATGTATGTATTATGTGGATCCAGTCCACGCGTTAACCACTGACGCAACAATATCATGCATGTAAATATGATAAAAGAATGTGCATGAAGGTATGAGGATATATATATCAACGGTGTCCCTCCCGACACAACAAATCATGAAACCTGAGTACCTAGCATCGACACTCGAAAACATCATGAAAACCGTGCCCATCATCGGCACGTAAATCCTCATATATCGGGCTCCGTCATTCCGGATCGGCCCACGGGATCCGTCTGCGGAATCGTCCCTCGGCCCCAGCAGTACGGGTCAGCCCGTATCCACCTCGCTACTCCGGTCGGTATCCTCGGGATAACTGCCGAGTCTAAATACTATCACCGGTAGGTAGTGCTCCCCTGCCGGGCTCACCGTCTAACATATACAAGTCTTCTTGCCCCGAGGTACCTCACCGGGTCCACTATGTACCCGCAATTGGTGCCTACCACTCCTCGAATCGGGTATACTCACACAAGCTCTCTGGAACCGAGAAAACACATGGTGGACGAACTGAAATATCATATCGAGAGAAACCGGGTTTTTAAAACAGTGCATATTTTCTTAAAATAGTACCACGGCTCTCAAATCCAGAAATCCAATAAATCAATACTCAAAGCGTAAATCCATGCAATGTGTCGTATGACACTAAGAGTAACAAGGGAAAATCGCTCTTTTAAAAGAATCCAGTTTTGAAAATATCTCATGCGGTCCTTATTTTCTTGAAATCAAGTCAATATTATCCATGTATGTAACATATGTATGTATGTAGGTATGGATGTGCAAATGGATATATACGCGAATATAAATGTAGAACTGGTATGAATATACAGTGTGCATGTGCGCAAGTATGAAGATATCAATGTATGTGTGCACTGGTATGAATATACAGCGTGCATGTGCGCAAGTATGAAGATATCAATATATGTATGCACTGGTATGAATATACAGTGTGCATGTGCGCAAGTATGAAGATATCAATATATTTGTGCACTGGTATGAATATACAGTGTGCATGTGCGCAAGTATGAAGATATCAATATATGTGTGCACTGGTATGAATATACAGTATGCATGTGCGCAAGTATGAAGATATCAATATATGTGAGCACTGGTATGAATATACAGTGTGCATGTGCGCAAGTATGAAGATATCAATGTATGTGTGCACTGGTATGAATATACAGTGTGCATGTGCGCAAGTATGAAGATATCAATATATGTGTGCACTGGTATGAATATACAGTGTGCATGTGCGCAAGTATGAAGATATCAATCTATGTGTGCACTGGTATGAATATACAGTGTGCATGTGCGTAAGTATGAAGATATCAATATATGTGTGCACTGGTATGAATATACAGTGTGCATGTGCGCTAGTATGAAGATATCAATATATGTGTGCACTGGTATGAATATACAGTGTGCATGTGCGCAAGTATGAAGATATCAATATATGTGTGCACTGGTATGAATATACGAAGAGTAATATCATGAATGCAGTGTAAGGTAAATCATCAGCTAAATGCTATAAGGTAGAAGTAACTATGATATGTCTTAGTCGGTGACTCTATCTATCGGCATCTAGCCTAACAACATTTCGTACGGTATAATCCATCGTACGACATCGTCTAGTCAAGGTTATGGATCGATCATCAAGTCAAACTCATCACGCACGGAAAATCATTGTGCGGCGGCATTAAGCTAATAGGGATCCTAACATCCTATACGAAAAAAGAGGGTAATGCTAAAAATCACATACGGCCATCATCCATCATTCACAACATTCTATATTTGTATATATATACCTATGTACCTATGCCCCGGTTCACATCCGCAATAATCTCATATCAGGGGGCCGGCACAGTATAAATCATCTCGATCGACTCGCATCCGTATACCATCATCTCATCATCTCATCATATCAGTCTTATATCCTTTCATCGCATTCATATCACATATCAAGTCGAATTTACAAAACATTCTATCCACGAAGTATAAGTAGCTAATCTAACATACGCACCCGAACCATACAATCAGATTTTTAAAGAAATGAATCTTAGTTTTGGAATAGGGGTTACGGTGTTTTTAAGGAAAAGCTATCATTTGAAAATCCGTAACATCCCTCAAGGTATATGTTTAAAAGATACATATGATTCTTCGGTTTAGAAAAAGGTATGGTTCGGATGACGCAGCGACAACGACTATCTATTCCTCCAGTACCCTAAACGGCAATATCGCTAAATGTCATCCTATGATAGTCATAACATATCATTCTAACTATCCTCTAGTTTCTAAGATGGTTTCGTAGCTATCTCATTCTAACCCTAGTTTCCTAATTAGGTTTCTTAACCATACTCTATACATCGGTTTCCTCAAAAGTTTACGGGGGTGTTATACGCCATCCACCCGACTTCCCTGGTAGATATAGATCTACTCACCGTAGTCTTCGCTCGCCGAAGTCGATGACGCCACGCTCCGTCGCCTCGGAATCCACGCGAAGGTACCTTCAATAATAACATATATCGTAATGATACTAAAATCAAGTTCTAAAATCCAAAATAGCACGCGCATTGCTCGTAGGTTAGGACCTATAGCATATGCGTACAAAAATCAATCAAACAACCCTTGTTATCGATGTACAAACATGCGACAACCAAAAACGAATCCAAATATCAAAACTCATCATTTCAAATACGGAAAACGTATCCTAAATCATACACAAGTGTTCCCAGATTTTGATTCAGGTCAGATAAATCTAAGGAAACAAGTCTAAGGTGATGTGTATAGTATATATGACCTACTGGACCAACCTAGACCCATACCCTCACCAAGTGACCGGCCACATACCCTAAAAATCTGGCCTCGTCGGCCCCCTTGGCTCCTATGGGCTTCATTTTGTCATAATGGTCTCCTATGGTCAAAAATGGGTCCATGGTGTTGTTTGCTACTTTCAAAATTTTCCTGGGTTGCTCCAGATACCCTATAGGTATACTAAGAGTCACAAAACTGATATGGTTCAATTCCAAAGTTTGTGCATCTGGTTCAGGTCTATGGCTCAGGTCGGGAATCAAGTCACCAAGTTCATGTAAACACTCACCAATGTTCCCAGATTCCACCTACAGTCATTGCATAAAAATATAGTAGGACCAAACACCTCTAGACATCATCAGGTAACTACCCTACAAAACCTAAGCCCTAACTCCTCTACTCACCCGGTCTCGCCGGATTTATCCCAATGGTCGCCGGCCAAAACCGGTGGGGAAGGCCTCGTTCTTCAGGTGGTCACTTAGGGTTACGAGCACAATACTATGACACTGTTTGTTTTCCCAGTGGGTGCTCGGGTTAACAGCAGGTCAGCAACATCATAAAACGACATCCAAAACACGATATCACACAAAACTAATCTAAAGGGAAGAATTTTATACCTCATCTAGTCCACTCAAAGCAACACTAACTTCCCAACGTCGTCAAAATCCCACTTTGCTCGCCTCAACGTGTAGAGGAGGAGATGGGGATCAAGTTTTATGAAGGGAGTGTAGGGTTTTAGGAATCCAATGGAGATGATCTAGGGTTTAAGTGGAGAGTTGTGGAGTTGAGGAGAAGAAGAAGAAGAAGGAGGAAAATGGTGGAGGATTCTAATGAGGCAGCAGCCCCCTCCCTCTCTCTCACTAATATCACACACACACTCTCTCTCCAATGCTTACCTAACCTAATCATTGTGTCTCCCTTGACTTTTCCTTTTTCTCATTTTTTTTTCTCACAAAATAAGACATACACCCATATAAAACCACAATGAAATAACTTGTAAGCCAATGAGACATGTCATGGTGCACTAACCATGAAAACGGTATAAACACGGATTTGCCTTAACCGCGATTAGCAGTGCATTAATCGGGTTTTAATCAAAATTGCTTATAATAAATTTTAAAATTGCCAAATCCGTTAAATATATTATTAAATGAATAAATCATTATAATTTTCATTTAAATCATAAATATTGGTATATATTTATACCCTTTTTCGAAAACCCCAATCACGCAATTCGGGCAGTTTTCGGGAAATATATTATTTTAATATTAAATTCCAAAAATAATATTTTATATTTTCTGAAATGTTACAGTCTTCCCCCCTTAAATAAATTCGGTCCCCGAATTTAAATTTAAAACCCCTAAAATCTAAAACATTTCAATAATCAGCTCAAATCAGCGGGGCTCCGAAATCATGGAAAACGCAGAAATAACATAAGGCGCCAAGTGCGCATGAAAACGAGTACAAAAACTCAAAATCAACTCCGTCAAGCGTCACGCAAATTATCGGATTTGCATGCATATCCTCGGAGTTATAATAGAGACGCAGATCTCGAAATCTGAAATCCAATACACATTAGTCAAATACTATAATACATGTATAGTACGCATCATTGAAAACTCCAAAACCTGAATAAAATACATGAAAAATCTCTTCTAAATTGCCGTGCGATGCGTAACTCACGGCATAAGTGACGGACGCTCAGTTTAAAATAATAATATATGTTCATATTTGTTTTGCTAAATATACGTTCCGTCTTTTTCAAAATATCCCAAAAGGTTTTCCTTTATAGACGTTCGCGTCGCTCACGGACACGTAGGAAAATAGAGAAACTATAGTTTCTCTTGAAAACCCTTTTGGTAAGCTTTTAATCCATGCAAGGTACTCAGCTCCTGTCCTCAGATCATTCCTGCTTGGCTACTACACAATATAGTGCCCAACATGAAAACGAAGTGCTCAAAAGCAAAATCAGCCTCAAAAGGCTTATCCATAAATCACATGCGTCTGGTGCGTATGGAAATCAAATCGAACTACAGGTGCCACAATACGCATAAAGCAAAACTAAGTGCAACGGGTGTGCACAAAAACATCTGTCCACTGCAACGATGTGCATGACAACAATATCTGGTGCACCTATTGTGCACGAAAATCTCAATCATGTGCATCCAACATGCACGAAACCACGAAGTCCAATATCAAGCGCTGATCATGCGCAAGAATTCAATCAGGTGCATAAGGTGCACAAAACAAATATCGAGTAAAAAAAATCGAAATCGACGGTATACAACACATTTCAATCCAAATCCAAATCAGGTATGCCGTGGTATATAATCACACCACCATGTGCATCAACGTGCACAAAAGAAAATCAAACACTAAATGTGCATGAAAACTATGCCGAAAGTATAAATCAAATCATATGCATGCCCTAGGCATGAAATCACAATAAATATCTCAATGACATCAAAACGAAGTCAGGTGCAACTGTGGTGCACAAGGTACGTATCAATGCACTACAAGCACATATAGGCTATACCGAGTGCAGAAATCAAATCATCCGTATGAAATCCACGAAATCATAAACACATGCTATGAAGGTACAAAATCGACATCAATGCAATAAATATGCACAAATCGCAAATCTACACAACGGTGTATAAAATATATATCAAGTGCGACAACGATGCGCAAAATGTAAATACTCAGTAGGTGCAACCATGGTGCACGAAAACAATATCATGAAACTCCATCATCAAAACTCAAATCGCAACAAAGGACATTGAAGCATACCTCCCACAATGTCGAAAAATGAATCGGTGCGCCAAAAATCGACAGAACAAGAATATCCGCTCGCCTCTTGCTCACGGTCTGGCGTCTTCTATCTCTGAGTCTTCATTTCTCTGTGGATTACTACTCTCGCGATCCTTCGGCTCATCGGCCCTGTCAGGTGTGCTAACGTGAACGATTCCGTTCTGGCACTTCTCTGGTCATCTCCCGGTCATTCGTCACGACCACTCATAAAGCAGCACGTTACTGGCATCGGCCTCTGGTCTTCTGAATACACGTGACGCATCTGATCCTGGGTGCAATCTCATTGCAGTAGTGTCCTGGAAGGAATCCTGCTCAGGGTCTCTTCCGATCTTGCCTATGCCGAACTGTACAGAGGCTGGTACTCTTGTATAATATTTTCTCGTTTTCTAGACATCTGCGTGTTCCGCACACATTTCCTCATAAACTGGCCGTATCCAAACGCCTCTGTAAGCGTATCAGGTCTCTGATCTCGACGGGGAGTAATAACAGCTTGTCAGTGTCTCGCGCGAACTTCTGGTTCCAGTCGTCTTTATCATCTCTCACTATGACGTCACGCCATGCTATTTGCGCACCGCAACTGTTCTCGACCACGGTCAATCCGAAGTCTCTCGCACGAACTCGAAATCGCGTACTCTATAGCTTCATTGCTCTGTAGACGATATCTGGCGGAACGCGTCCCCGGGAACTCGTCCCTACCATCGGAGGAATACTCAATACTCGTCTGCTCTCAATCAACTCACAACGCATCAGGGTGAGGTCCTCTATCCAAAGCTGGTCAGCTTGCTGATCTCTTATCACATGGTATTCGGACGGCGTCAAACTTTTCGATCGAGTAATCAAGGTTCCAAAATTTCCCGAAAGCTCAACACCTAAGCTCAGTCTAAAACATCCGGTACATACCACAGTACCTTTGGACCAGCCATAGAAGGGCAAACCCAAGCCTCACTGATGGAACCGCTAAACTACCACAAACCCTAAGGTTCAAAGCGGTTCCATGGTCATCATGTCGAGTTAGGGTTTCATTCTTCTAGAGGGTTCACAGAATTACCTGCATGTTCCTACGAACACTTTAAACATGGGAAATTGGGTTTCCGACACTCGCTCGAACTTTTTCGCTTCATCTATACAACATGTGAATATCTTCGCCCGCATGCTAAGCAATGCCTCAATCCTCAAGAAAAGGCGATACATCGGCGGTCATCTCTGGATCGGTCTGTTCTAGGTCTGAGTAAGATTCTCTCCACACTGGAAATCTTCAACTCAGCTGGGCTTGCGTCGGTGCGTCAATCTGACGAATCGCCTTCGTTTCTTAATTCGGGGTAGACTAGCTATCATCTGTCGCATTTCTGCCTGGAAACTCCGGCGATCTTAGCTCGTAAGCTCTAGAAGCAACATCCCATCATCTCAGCAACAGCTGGGTTACCTGTCTGCACGGTAGGCGACATCAAAATCTTTGAAGGATGCTGTACATCAACGGTCCTCTCGCAACTGGCAACTCTAATAATGACCCGATCATCTGGTGTAAAACCAAGCACTCGCCTCCACAAGAGGTCACAACATAAGATACTAACTCGAGACGTTCTCATGTCACCAGGAAACACAATGGTCAGCCCTCGTACCAGACAAGCTCGCCCTGACCGCAACACTAGCAGCAGCTCAAACTGCGCTCAAACTATGGTGACAGGAACCTCAATCGATTATCGAAGAAAGCAGATCAACGGCATGAGAGGTAACAACAGATCCAGAATGGATACATGATCATAAGAAGGAACAACATCAATGAGAGTATGATCATTGAACAAATAAAATCAAGGATCTCAATGGATGTATAATGAAGGATACGAAGAGAATCACAGATCTCAAAATATGTACATCCTAAGGTTTCTTAAGTGGAGTATCGTATCGTAAATATGACGCGGAATATACGTACGGTACGTCACTCTACTCAAGCTACCTAGTCCATCAATCAGGGTCAGCCTATGAAACGAAAGTTCGGGTCTAATACCCCCCTGTCCAAGTTTAAGTTCCGTAAGGTCAAGTCTAGGTTCTGAAATACATACCCGCCCTAGAATCCGCATAGTCAAACATAGACTCGAACAAGGTTAAATCTAGCACTCTGATACCAACTTTGTCACGACTCGAAATATTAGCTCGTGACCAGCACTTGAATCACGCAACGTCTAAAGGCGTAACGGAATTCAAGTAAGCTGAAACCTAGAAATCTAAACCTTTTAAGTAAAATAAAGGAGGTGGGGTTTTGAAATAGGGTATAATGAAATCAAGTTTTCTTAATGCATAGGAAAAGAACATGAATGATGCATGTGAAGTTTACTAGTTTGAAAACATGTTTCGTCTTTTAAAAATTTTGGCAGCACCTCCTTTGTATATTTTGATCCAAAACCACAAGTACATAATAAGAATAATGGCATCCCTAAGTGGGAGCTAGCTCTTTGCCAAACGGCGGATCACAACCACGCAAGACAATGTAAATAAGTTTACGACGCCCAACGACGAAGTTCACCACAAAAGATTAAAGAATAAAGCGAGAAATCAAAACCACAAGAAGATGAATACCCTCGCTCTAAGTCTCGCAACCACAAACCCACTAAGTCTCATTACTTATACAAATTTCTAATTTTGATTGATTGATGGAGTTAACTAGATACAATATGAAATGTAATACAAGAGTGGGTACGATACAAATGTCCCACCCACCACTGCAAAACACCCAAAAGAACTATGTGCTAGTGATGCCACTACTGATCCACGCGGTCAACCTGCAAGAACTGTGGCACAACGGGGGTGAGTTGCCAACTCGTGAATAGAAATATATGTTAGTTGTATGTATGCCCTAGAGGCCAGTATTGTACAGATTATGTATATTATATTGGATGCTTGGACATATATAGAGATGACTTTCTTGCTCGACATGATAATATGCTATCTGGTTGCTATTTATCTTAACATGTACACTAGTCTCTTTATACTGTCTTATAGTTACATGTTGGTAAAGCCCTTAGGATTTGTACTTGACTACCTGGACTATGATGCAGATCATACTAGTGGGGACATGGTAGTCCATAAGTACATCCTTCAAGGTCCCTAGTCGTGGGTGTATCGAGATGGGGCATCGATATACCAGAGTAGACTAGCGTATACGCTCCTCGACCCATGTGATGGGCGATGGATGATCCCATATCCATTGGTGTTTGACATCAGAGATGGTATACGGGTGCTCAGTGGAGACTGAGTACACTGGACGGACTCGCCGAGAACTCCCAGATGGTATTATACCTCACGTCAGATGGCAGTTCTCAGGTGACACTTGTACAGGTTAGTCTGTAGACCCGAGATCGTCATAGAGTCTTGTGTGATTCCCACTGTGCTTTGATCTCCACCTTACCACGTCCATGAGGACGTGCAAAACGGTGGTCTTTGGGTACAGTCCCGAGTCACATGGAGGCAATGAGCGATAGGAGGGGTTTCGTCTCTCCCGGTATTGGGAGTTGATGTTGCGCTGTGCTCGATTGGCCGTAACAGGGAAGTCCCTGGCCAGGGCTGATCAGAGATTTGCTGGTAAGTGTTACCAGTAGTTTCTCGACCCGTTACGAGCCTCATATCGGCACGACTTATCGGGTTATTGGGGTCTGACGTTTACCACCCCTAGACTTGATATGCGACGTATCTGACGAAGAGACCGGACTGTACGGTAAGTTTTACTGGTCGGATTCGCAGGAGTGTGAGCGGGCTAGCTCGTCGATCTTCTGATCGCTCAATACCCGGGTGGCCGTTACGTTTAGCAGACCGCTTGCGGCTTATGGGTGCTTGATATGAACATCATCTGCTACCGGCGTATTGACGAGTCTTTAGAGTCCTACACAGAGGTTTCCTGGTTCAAGCGAAACGAAATAGGAGCGCATATGAGATATGTGCAGGACCGAGAATAATGCGTGTATATGATACCGCATTTCATTCTCGCGATATATGTTTCGATTGGTTATATTCGATATGACCTAGTTATCGAATCATTGATTCGATAAATCGATACATTACATTCTAGTCAGTCATGTGCGACATGACCGGATCATTGAATCAAATGTTGATTTAATGATTTAATGCATAATTATATATTTGATATATTGCATTGCATTAACTAGTATTGGTTCACTTTAAACGGATTTTTCTCACTTGATGTGCACATTGTATATATGATATGTTTTGTGCACATCTTTGTATCATTTAGTTAAGTGTAAAGAATTAAACTTGGGTTAAGAAAGTGATTAGGGTTTTATTATCCATTCTTTTATTTATTGCATTTGAAATAAAAGAAATGGCATAAGAATAAAAAATGGTAGCTATCATTCATGAACTTGGTTGAAGCTTCATGAAGCTTTGACATTATGACCATTTTGTCTTCACACTAAACCCTAACCATTATTCTAACCTAAGTTAAGTCTCTACACTTAATTATGGTTCTCTTTATGATAAGTTTGATTTTTCTTTTCATTAGAAAATAACTTATCATAATTCTATCTCATCTTCTTCTTCTCTCTTCAAAGAAAAAGCTTGAGGCCTTTAATGGCAACTTCATTTCTAGTGAGAGAAATCCAAATCTAAAGTGAACCCACCTCCTATTTCTTCATCCTCTACCTCTTGCCAAGTGGTTTTGGGTGTTCTCTTCACAAGTTTCACAACTTTGTGAAGTCGGAGCTTGAACTAGTGCAACCTCGACGTAGATCGTCTTTGACACGAAGCCGACGACCTAGCTCGCCCGTTTTCTTGATGAAGCCGATGAAGGAGTCTAGGGTTCGTGATGGACAGCGAGGGCATGACGATGTGGAGCTAAAGAGGTGGAAATCCGGATCTACAAAGGTTGTAGCATCTAACCCTTAGTTAAAGTGTTAACTAGTTTGTAGTTTCGCCTAGACATCTAGCAACGATCCGTAGTTTAGGGTTTGTAGGCACCGTAAAATTTTAAATTGCCATGTTCGATGCCTTGTGAGACCTCATTAGGGTGCCTAGGAACCCTACAGTGGTATCAGAGCCTAGCTAGAGCCTTAGGCGAAGACTAGACGGAGTTTGAAGTCCGAAAGATCCCAAAACCCCAATTGCCCAAGAGCTCTCTGGAAATTTTCTGAAAAATGGGATTTTTTAATATTAAAAATGTCTAAAAAAATCAGGAATGAATTATAAGCATTACTGTGTAAAACGTTTTCAATACACTGTTCATTGTACTGCGGAAACGTGGCAGAAGCATGCTTTCTGCCGCTGTTCCGCGGTCACATGGTGACATCATCCCACTATTTTTGCACTGTAATACCTGATAAATTCTGGTGAGTTTTCTGGATATTTTTAAATTAATTTAAGGGATGAGTGCTCTGGGATTATATTGGGAATCGACGATTCGGTCGGAATATCAAACTTTGTATAAGTGTTTTTCCAGATAACTGTAGAATATGTTAAAGAGTTCGACCGGATGTAAATACCCAACTTTTCCCCTGCCGGAAAAATTCCAAGTGTTGGATTTTTCTGTGGTTAAAAGACGTTCGAAGTAGTGCAAGTAACGCGATGGTCCCTCTAGAAGACAACAAACCTTAACTCGATTATGTGACCGTCTTGAACTGCCCTTTGAACCTTCGGGTTTGGGGCAGTACGGCGTGCCACATGTGAGGCGTTGGCTTAACCCTTCTACGGCTGGACCGTTGGTACTGAGGTATGAAGTGAATGTCTTTGAACCTATTTCATGTGTTGATCGGTGTCGGGAAAACTTGGGTGTTCGAATGTTCGATCGGAAAGTTTGATATATTCTATTTATCCGGAATTGGATACAATAATTGGAATTCACAAACAGTTATGAGATAACTGGATGAATGTTATAAATCTAGCAGTTTAGTCCCGTACGATATTGAAAAGAGTTTTCGATAATGAGACTAAAATGCGGGATTTATATCTGTTAGGCATGCGATGTCTAAAGAGGTTGCGGATTCCAATTGTTGTAGTTTTACACTTTCTTTTCTGTGACCGTAAGTGTAGTATGTTCATATCGCCGGTTTTGTTGCTATACGTCAACGACAATTGGGGTATGCATACTTACTTACGTTGATGGCATGTGATGTTATGTGTTGCTGGATATGTTATATTGGATCGTCGTGTTTGAATAGCCGGGGGTTTTTATGTGAGATGAGTGTTTTTCATTTTCATTCATGTAAAAACTTGTATGTAATATTCTTTTATTTGGGGCGCTTCCAGGTAGCGGAAGTTGTCACCCTTTGTATATTATTTACTTTTCTGCACTAGGATAGACCCAAGGAGGGGAGCACAAGTAACCGGGTTCTGGGGTCCAGTGGGAGACCAACTCGAGGAGTCGAGTCCGGGTCTCCTAACCCTAGAATTGGCAGGGTTGCTTGCCGCTCTCGTAGGGGTCTAGGGGTGTGGGATTGGCTATTCATCACGACCGTGGAATCCGTGTTTTATACTGGCTCGTATTGGAAACACGGACGTCCTAGTATATCCAATATTTCATATGTTGATTCTGCTGCGATATCTGTGCTGTGACTCTGTGATGGATATAGTATATGATATATATGATATATTATATAGACGTTACTTATGTTTTACACCCGCGCTAGCCCTGCCCTGCTCTTTCGTTAGTTACCTAACCTAACGGTGCACGAGGGGACATCGAGGCGAATGCGGATGGCATAAGTGTACGTCATATCTATCTGTGATGTTTAGGTATTTAAATGATGGGACTTCATTAATGCGATTAATGAAAGGAAAGAAACCTAAGATGTTGTAGAATCAGATTTTAAATAAAACAGGTAGCTACAGTTCTTGCTTTGCACAGCGGTATATATGATATACCCCGCACCTTATTCGATGAGGAAAGGACCGAGATCCCTTCACCGGGAGTGACTCCTTTAGCAATAACTGGCAGATGCTACACACTCGGTTTGCTTTTGACTGCTTTTGGGTTTTTGCTTTGCACAGCGATATATATGATATATCCCGCACCTCATTCGACGAGGAAAGGACCGAGATCCCTTCACCGGGAGTGACTCCTTTAGCAAAACTAGAAAAGCCTCAAAATCACTCCATTTCAAAACATCATTTGATTCTACAACGATATCAGGTTCATTACGCTCATGGTTTTTATGAAAAACCTGCGTAGCCCTCCGTCATTTCAGATAATGACTGTTTAGTATTCGTGCTGCGTTTGTTGGCCTTTGTCAAGGCGTAGTGTGCGGTAGCTGAATAGTGCTTATCTGTTTATGCATATAATGCAGATTGTTTCAGGGTAGTCGTACGACCTTGTTGGCCTTTGTCAAGGGTCGTGCGGGTGAGTTTGATTCAATCAAGAAATGACGGGTTGAACTTGACTAGCATCCTGTGATTTGTTGGCCTTTGTCAAGGTCATAGGACACTAGGGGCAAAATATTATCGGGAATTTCAAGTGTTGAAATTTGCAATGAGATTGCATACCTTCTATGAGATAGTTGGATCCCGATACCCGCTGCGAGTAAGAGTTACTCCTGGGAGAGTTTTACACAGTGCAATTAGCCGATCAAGTAGGTGTCTAGAAAGGTGTCAACGGGGTTACGCCTCTGGGAAAACGAGGTTTACGGTAATTAGGTTCGTGCGAAAGCACGGGGGACCTCCCTCAAAGTACCGACACTGGCCTGGCTGAAAGATTGGCGAACTTGTAGTGTGTAATTAATCCCGGCTAGTCTTTCCTTTTAGGGTTTGAAGGAAGATTTGATAAAAAGCAGTGGGAGAAATCCTGATTAGATAAGATAATAACCAATCTGATCTTGCACGAGCATACGCTAAAGTGTTTTCTTCTCTCTCTCTCTAGGTAGCGACCATTTCATGCCTTAATAAAGATAATAATATGGATGTATTGACCGAACCCGCATGTTATATTGTGCTGGGGAACGTTGGTTCCGTTCTTTCCTGTAAGAGTTATAGGAATGAACAGGATATAGGGGAATACCAGGATTCCCATGCCACCCGAATGAAGAAAGTACATGTTGATGCATTTTCTTCGGGTGTGTTCGTTACAGAGAACTGTTTCTCCATTTGCTCTACGTCCTGGGTATTAGATACCGGGTCAGGATCCCATATATGTAATCAGTTACATGGGCTTAGGAAAGGTAGAGAACTTGGAGAAGGTGATAAAGACATTAGAGTTGGAAATAGTGCAATTGTTGCAGCTAAGACTGTCGGAGAATATCACCTAGTATTACCAACTGGAAATACATTGGTTCTGAACGAATGCTATTACATGCCGAACCTGATATGCAACATTATATCGGTTTCTTTATTAAGTAAAGAGGGATACAATTTTGTATTACAGGACAATGTTATGAACATTTTCCATAACCAAAAGTTGGTTGGATCAGGCACGTTATGCAATGGCATTTATGTTCTAAATCAATCAACAGTTCTGAGCATAACAAACACACACAAGAGGAAGAGTTCTGAACTCAATGAATCCTTCTTGTGGCATTGTAGACTGGGTCACATCAATGCGACACGACTAGCTAAGTTGCATAAAGATGGATATTTAAATCCGTTTGAATTTTCATCTTATGACACTTGCCAGTCATGTCTCAAAGGCAAGATGACCAAAACTCCGTTCACGGGACACGGAGAAAGAGTTACCGAACTCTTAGGACTGATACATAGTGATGTATGCGGTCCCATGTCTACACATGCCAGGGATGGTTCTTCTTACTTCATTACATTCACTGACGATCTCTCTAGGTTCGGGTATGTGTTCCTGATGAAACACAAATCAGAAGCTTTTGAGAAATTTAGGGAATATAAGCAAGAAGTTGAGAACCAAACCGGAAAAAGTATTAAAATCCTACGATCTGATCGAGGACGAGAATACTTAAGCAATGAATTCCTGGACTTCCTAAAAGAGACTGGGATTCTCTCTCAGCTGACTCCTCCATATACACCACAGCACAACGGTGTATCTGAACGGAGGAACCGCACCCTATTAGATATGGTGCGCTCTATGATGAGCACAGCTGAGTTACCTATTTCCTTCTGGGGTTATGCGCTGGAGACAGCAGCATACCTATTGAATCAAGTTCCATCTAAATCTGTACCTACCACACCATATGAGATATGGAGTGGGAAGAGACCATGTCTTAAACGAGTTAAGATATGGGGTTGCCCGGCCTATGTCAAAAGGCAAAATCCGGACAAACTCGAGGCACGGTCAGTTCTATGCAAGTTTGTGGGATATCCCAAACATTCACATGGATATCTTTTCTACCATACAGAGGAACAAAAAGTGTTTGTTTCTCGCCATGCCACCTTTTTGGAAAAGGAATTTCTTGCAAAAGAAATTAGTGGCGATGAGGTAGAACTGGAAGAAATTCCGGCTACACAAACTCAAACTGAAGATTTAGTGGAACCAGAGGATTCAGTAGCTCCCGACGAACCCCAGCCTCTCCGCCGATCTAGTAGGGTTCCTCGCCAACCTGAGAGATACTACGGTTTTCTCATGGACGGTGGAAGCGAGGATTGCATCATGGATGATGATGACCCAACTAGCTTCGAGCAGGCCATCACGAGTAGGGACTCAGTGAAATGGCTGGATGCTATGCGGTCCGAGATGGAATCCATGTACACCAACAAAGTATGGACTTTGGAAATTGCTCCTGAAGGGGTAAAACCCATTGGGAGCAAGTGGATCTTCAAGAAGAAACTTGGTGTAGATGGGAAAGTGGAGACTTTCAAAGCTAGACTTGTAGCAAAGGGTTTTCGTCAAAGACCAGGTGTGGACTATGACGAGACCTTTTCTCCAGTGGCTATGCTTAAATCCATCCGAATCATGCTTGCCATTGCTGCCTTTCATGACTACGAAATCTGGCAAATGGATGTTAAGACCGCCTTTCTAAATTGTGATTTAGAAGAGTGCGTGTACATGACTCAGCCAGAGGGCTTCGTAGACAGTGGGAGCAGCGGGAAGGTGTGCAAGCTGCTTAAATCCATTTATGGATTAAAGCAAGCATCGCGGAGTTGGAACATCTGCTTTGACGTCGTTATCAAAGAGTTTGATTTCGTCAAAAATCCAGATGAACCTTGTATCTACAAGAAGGTGGCAGAGAGTAAGGTCGTCTTCCTCGTATTGTACGTGGACGACATACTCTTGATAGGAAATGATATTCCTATGCTGCAATCGGTCAAGCTCTTCTTATCACAAAGATTCTCAATGAAAGATCTTGGTGATGCCTCCTGCATATTGGGGATCAGGATCTATAGAGATAGATCCAAACGGATTTTGGGATTGTCCCAATCCAGGTACATTGACACCATACTAAAGAGGTTTAGTATGGAAGAGTCCAAGCGTGGGAATATGCCCACGATCTCTGGAGTCACTCTCTCCAAAGAGATGTCTCCCAAGACTGATTTGGAGAGAGCTCGCATGCAAGGGATACCCTATGCTTCGGCGGTAGGCTCTATCATGTATGCGGTGCTATGTACCAGACCCGATGTAGCATACTCACTAAGTATAGTGAGCAGGTATCAAGCTGATCCTGGAGAGAGTCACTGGACAGTTGTGAAGAGCATTCTCAAGTACTTGCGAAGGACTAGAGATATGTTCTTGGTGTATGGTAACAGAGAACTCCAAGTGGAGTCCTTTACCGATTCGAGCTTCCAGAGTGATAAGGACGACTCTAAGTCGCAGTCGGGCTTTGTCTTTACCCTTTACGGAGGGGCGGTTAGCTGGAAGAGTTCCAAGCAAGAAACCGTTGCAGACTCGACGATAGAGGCTGAATACATCGCTGCCAACGATGCTGCTAAAGAAGCTGTCTGGATCAAGAAGTTCATTTCTGAACTTGGAGTGGTTCCATCCATTGAGCGTCCAATACCTTTGTATTGCGATAACAATGGAGCGGTGGCTTTAGCCAAGGAACCCAGGTCCCATCAGCGATCCAGGTATATTCTGAGGCGGTATCACCTGATCCGGGAGATAGTTGATCGCCGGGAGATCGAGGTCAGGAGAGTTGACACGAAGAACAACACGGCGGATCCACTCACGAAGGCCATTCCCCAGATACAGTTTGAGAGACTCTTCGGGATGCTCGGTATGAGATACTACAGCAGCTGGCCCTAGTGCAAGTGGGAGATTGTTAGTTGTATGTATGCCCTAGAGGCCAGTATTGTACAGATTATGTATATTATATTGGATGCTTGGACATATATAGAGATGACTTTCTTGCTCGACATGATAGTATGCTATCTGGTTGCTATTTATCTTAACATGTACACTAGTCTCTTTATACTGTCTTATAGTTACATGTTGGTAAAGCCCTTAGGATTTGTACTTGACTACCTGGACTATGATGCAGATCATACTAGTGGGGACATGGTAGTCCATAAGTACATCCTTCAAGGTCCCTAGTCGTGGGTGTATCGAGACGGGGCATCGATATACCAGAGTAGACTAGCGTATACGCTTCTCGACCCATGTGATGGGCGATGGATGCTCCCATATCCATTGGTGTTTGACATCAGAGATGGTATACGGGTGCTCAGTGGAGACTGAGTACACTGGACGGACTCGCTGAGAACTCCCAGATGGTATTATACCTCACGTCAGATGGCAGTTCTCAGGTGACACTTGTACAGGTTAGTCTGTAGACCCGAGATCGTCATAGAGTCTTGTGTGATTCCCACTGTGCTTTGATCTCCACCTTACCACGTCCATGAGGACGTGCAAAATGGTGGTCTTTGGGTACAGTCCCGAGTCACATGGAGGCAATGAGCGATAGGAGGGGTTTCGTCTCTCCCGGTATTGGGAGTTGATGTTGCGCTGTGCTCGATTGGCCGTAACAGGGAAGTCCCTGGCCAGGGCTGATCAGAGATTTGCTGGTAAGTGTTACCAGTAGTTTCTCGACCCGTTACGAGCCTCATATCGGCACGACTTATCGGGTTATTGGGGTCTGACGTTTACCACCCCTAGACTTGATATGCGACGTATCTGACGAAGAGACCGGACTGTACGGTAAGTGTTACTGGTTGGATTTCACAGGAGTGTGAGCGGGCTAGCTCGTCGATCTTCTGATCGCTCAATACCCGGGTGGCCATTACGTTTAGCAGACCGCTTGCGGCTTGTGGGTGCTTGATATGATCATCATCTGCTACCGGCGTATTGACGAGTCTTTAGAGTCCTACACAGAGGTTTCCTGGTTCAAGCGAAACGAAATAGGAGCGCATATGAGATATGTGCAGGACCGAGAATAATGCGTGTATGTGATACCGCATTTCATTCTCGCGATATATGTTTCGATTGGTTATATTCGATATGACCTAGTTATCGAATCATTGATTCGATAAATCGATACATTACATTCTAGTCAGTCATGTGCGACATGACCGGATCATTGAATCAAATGTTGATTTAATGATTTAATGCATAATTATATATTTGATATATTGCATTGCATTAACTAGTATTGGTTCACTTTAAACGGATTTTTCTCACTTGATGTGCACATTGTATATATGATATGTTTTGTGCACATCTTTGTATCATTTAGTTAAGTGTAAGGAATTAAACTTGGGTTAAGAAAGTGATTAGGGTTTTATTATCCATTCTTTTATTTATTGCATTTGAAATAAAAGAAATGGCATAAGAATACAAAATGGTAGCTATCATTCATGAACTTGGTTGAAGCTTCATGAAGCTTTGACATTATGACCATTTTGTCTTCACACTAAACCCTAACCATTATTCTAACCTAAGTTAAGTCTCTACACTTAACTATGGTTCTCTTTATGATAAGTTTGATTTTTCTTTTCATTAGAAAATAACTTATCATAATTCTATCTCATCTTCTTCTTCTCTCTTCAAAGAAAAAGCTTGAGGCCTTTAACGGCAACTTCATTTCTAGTGAGAGAAATCCAAATCTAAAGTGAACCCACCTCCTATTTCTTCATCCTCTACCTCTTGCCAAGTGGTTTTGGGTGTTCTCTTCACAATTTTCACAACTTTGTGAAGTCGGAGCTTGAACTAGTGCAACCTCGACGTAGATCGTCTTTGACACGAAGCCAACGACCTAGCTCGCCCGTTTTCTTGATGAAGCCGATGAAGGAGTCTAGGGTTCGTGATGGACAGCGAGGGCATGACGATGTGGAGCTAAAGAGGTGGAAATCCGGATCTACAAAGGTTGTAGCATCTAACCCTTAGTTAAAGTGTTAACTAGTTTGTAGTTTCGCCTAGACATCTAGCAACGATCCGTAGTTTAGGGTTTGTAGGCACCGTAAAATTTTAAATTGGCATGTTCGATGCCTTGTGAGACCTCATTAGGGTGCCTAGGAACCCTACAATATATCTACAAGTAGAAATCGAATAAACAATGACTCCTAGGTCAACTATATCATAAAGGTATACTATGATATCTAGGGTGACCGGGTCGTAAATGTGCCAACAAGGTAGTCACTACCTAAAATGTATGCGGATAATATCCAACAATAATAATCAATGCATGTATGTGGATCTCGTCCAACCATAATCAAGGTATGCAGATATGTGAATCTCGTCCACCCATAACTCAATGTCTATAAGCATGTGTATAACCTCCAATAGTAAAATCAGTGTATGTATGTATGTATGTGGATCCTGTTAGTTATATGTATGCCCTAGAGGCCATTACTGTACATAGGATGCATATTGTAGTGGATGCTGGGACATATATAGGGAGGACTTTCTTGCTCGACATGATAGTATGCTATCTGGTTGAAATTTACCTTAACGTGTATACTGATTGTCTCTCTGTTACATGTTGGTAAAGCCCTTAGGATGTGTGCTTGACTACCGGACTATGATGCGGATCATACTAGTGGGGACATGGTAGTCCATAAGTACATCCTTCAAAGTCCCTAGTCGAGGGTGTATCGAGACGGGGCATCGATATACCAGAGTATACTAGCGTATACCTTCTCGACCCATACAGATGGGCGATGGATGATCCCATATCCATTGGTGTTTGACATCAGAGATGATATACGGGTGCTCAGTAGAGACTGGGTACACTGGACGGACTCGCCGAGAACTCCCAGATGGTATTACACCTCACATCAGATGGCAGTTCTCTGGTGACACTGGTACAGAGTAGTCTGTTGACCCGAGATCGTCATAGAGTCTTGTGTGGTTCCCACTGTACTTTGATTTCCATCTTACCACGTCCAAGAGGGCGTGCAAAACGGTGGTTTTTGGGTACAGTCCCGAGTCACATGGAGGCAATGAGCGATAGGAGGGGATTCGTCTCTCCCGGTATAGGGGGTTGATGTTGCGCTGTGTTCGATTGGCTATAACAGGAAATCCCTGGCCAGGGTTGCTGAGATTTACTGGTAAGTGTTACCAGTAGTTTCTCGAACAGTTATAGACCTCATATCGACACGACTTATTGAGCTATTGGGGTCTGACGTTCACCACCCCTAGGCGAGATATGCGACATATCAGACGATCAGACCGGACTGAACGGTAGTGTTACTGGTCGGATTCACTGGAGTGTGAGCGGGCTTGCTCGTCGATCTTCAGATCGCTCAATACCCGGGTGGCCATTATGAAAGGTTCCTAGGCACTCTAGTAAGGTCTCACAAGGCATCGAACATGCCAATTTAAAAAAAATGGTGCCGAGAAACCCTAGACTACGGATCTTAGACTAGATGTTTAGGCGAAATGATATTCCAGTTAACACTTAACTACTAGGATACGGAAATTACAACCTTTGTAAATCCGGATATCCACCTCCATGGCTCCGCAAAGAAGTCTTCTCGCTGTACATCATGAATCCTAGACTCATTCGTCAGCTTCATCGGGAAAACGGGCGAGCTAGGTCGTCGGCTTCGTGTCAAAGACGATCTACGTCGAGGTGGCACTAGTTCAAGCTCTGACTTCACAAATTAGTGAAACTTGTGAAGAAAACACCCAAAACAACTTGGCAAGAGGTAGAGGGTGAAGAAATAGGAGATGGGTACACTTTAGAACTGGATTTCTCTCACTAGAACTCAAGTTGCCATTAATGGCATCAAGGTTCTTCTCTTGAAGAAGAAGGAGAAGATGATGATAATGTTATGATAAGTAATTGAAATAAAAAAGGAAAATCAATCCTTATCATAAAGTAAACCATGGTTATGTGTAGAGAATTGACCAAGGTTAGATTAGTGGTTAGGGTTAAGGATGAAGACAAAAGGGATGACTTTGGTCAAAGTTTCATGAAGCTTCAATAAGCTTCATGAAGAAAAGAAACCCTTTTTGTTTTCTTTCACCTAATTAAATGAATAATTAATGGATAAATAATTAAGTGAATAATCAAAAACCCTAACCCTTATCGTAACCATGGTTCAATTCTTCACACAAAGCCAAGTTATTATGCATCATCAATCATGATACAAACAAGTGTACACAAAACATATCACATATACAATGTACACACCAAGTGAGAAAAATCCGTTTAAAGTGAACCAATACTAGTTAATGCAAAGTAATATATCAAATATATAATTATACATTAAATCATTAAATCAACACTTGATTCAATGTTCCGGTCATGTCACACACGACCGACTAGTATTCAATGTATCGGCTTATCGAATCGATCTTCGATTCGATAACTAGGTTATATCGAATACAACCAATCGAAACATTTATCGCGAGAATCAAATACGGTATCACATACACGCATCATTCTCGGTTCCGCACATATCTCATATGCGCTCCTATTTCGTTTCGCTTGAACCAGGAAACCTCTGTGTAGGACTCTAAAGACTCGTCAATACGCCGATAGCAGATGATGATCATATCAAGCACCCACAAGCCGCAAGCGGTCTGCTAAACGTAACGGCCACCCGGGTATTGAGCGATCAAAAGATCGATGAGCTAGCCCGCTCACACTCCTGCGAATCCGATCAGTAACACTTACCGTACAGTCCGGTCGCTTCGTCTGATACGTCGTATATCAAGTCTAGGGGTGGTGAACGTCAGACCCCAATACTCGATAAGTCGTGCCGATGTGAGGCTCGTAACGGGTCGAGAAACTACTGGTAACACTTACCAGCAAATCTCTGATCAGCCCTGGCCAGGGACTTCCCTGCTACGCCCAATCGAGCACTGCGCAACATCAACCCCCAATACCGGGAGAGACGAAACCCCTCCTATCGCTCATTGCCTCCATGTGACTCGGGACTGTGCCCAAAGACCACCGTTTTGCACGCCCTCATGGACGTGGTAAGGTGGAGATCAAAGCACAGTGGGAATCACACAAGACTCTATGACGATCTCGGGTCTACAGACTAACCTGTACAAGTGTCACCTGAGAACTGCCATCTGACGTGAGGTATAATACCATCTGGGAGTTCTCGGCGAGTCCGTCCAGTGTACCCAGTCTCCATTGAGCACCCGTATACCATCTTTGATGTCAAACACCAATGGATATGGGATCATCCATCGCCCATCACATGGGTCGAGAAGCGTATACGCTAGTCTACTCTGGTATATCGATGCCCCGTCTCGATACACCCACGACTAGGGACTTTGAAGGATGTACTTATGGACGACCATGTCCCCACTAGTATGATCTGCATCATAGTCCAGGTAGTCAAGTACACATCCTAACGGCTTTACCAACATGTAACTATAAGACAGTATAAAGAGACTAGTGTACATGTTAAGATAAAGATCAACCAGATAGCATACTATCATGTCGAGCAAGAAAGTCATCTCTATATATGTCCAAGCATCCAATATAATATACATAATCTGTACAATACTGGCCTCTAGGGCATACATACAACTAACAATCTCCCACTTGCACTAGGGCCAGCTGCTGTAGTATCTCATACCGAGCATCCCGAAGAGTCTCTCAAACTGTATCTGGGGAATGGCCTTCGTGAGTGGATCCGCCGTGTTGTTCTTCGTGTCAACTCTCCTGACCTCGATCTCCCGGCGATCAACTATCTCCCGGATCAGGTGATACCGCCTCAGAATATGCCTGGATCGCTGATGGGACCTGGGTTCCTTGGCCAAAGCCACCGCTCCATTGTTATCGCAATACAAAGGTATTGGATGCTCAATGGATGGAACCACACCAAGTTCAGTAATGAACTTCTTGATCCAACAGCTTCTTTAGCAGCATCGTTGGCAGCGATGTATTCAGCCTCCATCGTCGAGTCTGCCACGGTTTCCTGCTTGGAACTCTTCCAGCTAACCGCCCCTCCGTAAAGGGTAAAGACAAAGCCCGACTGCGACTTAGAGTCGTCCTTATCACTCTGGAAGCTCGAATCGGTAAAGGACTCCACTTGGAGCTCTCCGTTACCATACACCAAGAACATATCTCTAGTCCTTCGCAAGTACTTGAGAATGCTCTTCACAGCTGTCCAGTGACTCTCTCCAGGATCATCTTGATACCTGCTCACTATACTTAGTGAGTATGCTACATCGGGTCTGGTACATAGCATCGCATACATGATAGAGCCTACTGCCGAAGCATAGGGTATCCTTTGCATGCGAGCTCTCTCCAAATCAGTCTTGGGAGACATCTCTTTGGAGAGAGTGACTCCAGAGATCGTGGGCAAATTCCCACGCTTGGACTCTTCCATACTAAACCTCTTTAGTATGGTGTCAATGTACCTGGATTGGGACAATCCCAAAATCCGTTTGGATCTATCTCTATAGATCCTGATTCCCAATATGCAGGAGGCATCACCAAGATCTTTCATCGAGAATCTTTGTGATAAGAAGAGCTTGACCGATTGCAGCATAGGAATATCATTTCCTATCAAGAGTATGTCGTCCACGTACAATACGAGGAAGACAACCTTACTCTCTGCCACCTTCTTGTAGATACAAGGTTCATCTGGATTTTTGACGAAATCAAACTCTTTGATAACGACGTCAAAGCAGATGTTCCAACTCCGCGATGCTTGCTTTAATCCATAAATTGATTTAAGCAGCTTGCACACCTTCCCGCTGCTCCCACTGTCTACGAAGCCCTCTGGCTGAGTCATGTACACGCACTCTTCTAAATCACCATTTAGAAAGGCGGTCTTAACATCCATTTGCCAGATTTCGTAGTCATGAAAGGCAGCAATGGCAAGCATGATTTGGATGGATTTAAGCATAGCCACTGGAGAAAAGGTTTCGTCATAGTCCACACCTGGTCTTTGACGAAAACCCTTTGCTACAAGTCTAGCTTTGAAAGTCTCCACTTTCCCATCTACACCAAATTTCTTCTTGAAGATCCACTTGCTTCCAATGGGTTTTACCCCTTCAGGAGCAACTTCCAAAGTCCATACTTTGTTGGTGTACATGGATTCCATCTCGGACCGCATAGCATCCAGCCATTTCACTGAGTCCCCACTCGTGATGGCCTGCTCGAAGCTAGTTGGGTCATCATCCTCCATGATGCAATCCTCGCTCCCACCGTCCATGAGAAAACCGTAGTATCTCTCAGGTTGGCGAGGAACCCTACTAGATCGGCGGAGTGGCTGGGGTTCATCGTTAACTACGGAATCCTCTGGTTCCACCAGATCTTCTGTTGTAGCTTCTGCAGCTGGAACCTCTTCCAGTTCTACCTCATGACCACTAATCTCTTTTTCAAGAAATTCCTTTTCTAAAAAGGTGGCATGCCGAGAAACAAACACTCTTTGTTCCTCAGGGTGGTAGAAGATATACCCTCGCGAATGTTTGGGATATCCAATAAACTTACACAGAATAGACCTTGCCGCGAGTTTGTCCGGATTTTGCGTTTTTACATAGGCCGGACAACCCCATATCTTAACATAATTAAGACATGGTCTCTTTCCTTTCCATATCTCATATGGAGTGGTCGGCACGGTTTTGGTGGGAACCATATTCAATAGGTCTGCAGCTGTTTCCAGTGCATATCCCCAGAAGGAAATAGGTAACTCAACTGTGCTCATCATAGAGCGCACCATATCTAATAGGGTGCGGTTCCTCCGTTCTGATACACCGTTGTGCTGTGGTGTATATGGAGGAGTCAGCTGAGAGAGAATCCCATTCTCTTTTAGGAAGTCCAGGAATTCATTGCTCAAGTATTCACCTCCTCGATCAGATCGAAGGATTTTAATACTTTTTCCGGTTTGGTTCTCGACTTCTTGTTTATATTCTCTAAATTTCTCAAAAGCTTCTGATTTGTGTTTCATCAGTAACACATATCCGAATCTAGAGAGATCGTCAGTGAATGTAATGAAGTACGAAGAACCAACCCTGGCATGTGTAGACATGGGACCGCATACATCACTATGTATCAGTCCCAAGAGTTCGGTAACTCTTTCTCCGTGTCCCGTAAACGGAGTTTTGGTCATCTTGCCTTTGAGACATGACTGGCAAGTGTCATAAGATGAAAATTCAAACGGATTTAAATATCCATCTTTATGCAACTTAGCTAGTCGTGTCGCATTGATGTGGCCCAGTCTACAATGCCACAAGAAGGATTTGTTGAGTTCAGAACTCTTCCTCTTGTGTGCGTTTGTTATGCTCAGAACTATTGATTGATTTAGAATATAAATGCCATTGCATAACGTGCCTGATCCAACCAACTTTTGGTTACGGAAAATGTTCATAACATTGTCCTGAAATACAAAATTATATCCCTCTTTACTTAATAAAGAAACCGATATAATGTTGTATATCAGGTTCGGCATGTAATAGCATTCGTTCAGAACCAATGTATTACCAGTTGGTAATACAAGGTGATATTCCCCGACAGTCTTGGCTGCAACAATTGCACCATTTCCTACTCTTATGTCTTTATCACCTTCTCCAAGTTCTCTACCTTTCCTAAGCCCATGTAACTGATTACATATATGGGATCCTGACCCGGTATCCAATATGTTAGTTATATGTATGCCCTAGAGGCCATTACTGTACATAGGATGTATATTGTAGTGGATGCTGGGACATATATAGGGAGGACTTTCTTGCTCGACATGATAGTATGCTATCTGGTTGCACTTTACCTTAACGTGTACACTGATTGTCTCTCTGTTACATGTTGGTAAAGCCCTTAGGATGTGTAATTGACTACCTGGACTATGATGCGGATCATACTAGTGGGGACATGGTAGTCCATAAGTACATCCTTCAATGTTCCTAGTCGAGGGAATATCGAGACGGGGCATCGATATTCCAGAGTAGACTAGCGCATATCTTCTCGACCCATGCGATGGGCGATGGATGATCCCATATCCATTGGTGTTTGACATCGAAGATGGTATGCGGGTGCTCAGTGGAGACTGGGTACACTGAACGGACTCGCCGAGAACTCCCAGATGGTATTATACCTCACGTCAGATGGCAGTTCTCTGGTGACACTGGTACAGCTTAGTCTGTTGACCCGAGATCGTCATAGAGTCTTGTGTGTCTCCCACTGTGCTTTGATTTCCACCCTACCACGGCTCTACTGAGTTGTGCAAACAGGTGGTTTTTGGGTACAGTCCCGATTCACATGGAGGCAATGAGCGATAGGAGGGGATTCGTCTCTCCCGGTATTGGGGGTTGATGTTGTGCTATGCTCGACTGGCCATAACAGGAAATCCCTGGCCAGGGTTGCAGTGATATACTGGTAAGAGTTATCAGTAGTTTCACGAATGTTATGGACCCTACGTCGGCATGACTTATCGAGCTATTGGGGTCTGACGTTTACCACCCCTAGGCGAGATATGCGACATATCAGACGAACAGACCGGACTATACGATAGTGTTACTGGTCGGATTCACTGGAGTGTGAGCGGGCTTGCTCGTCGATCTTCAGATCGCTCAATACCCGGGTGGCCGTTACGTTTAGCAGACCGCTTGCGGCTTGTGGATGTTTGATATGATCATCATCCGCTGCCGGCGTATTGACGAGTCTTTAGAGTCCTACACAGAGGTTTCCTTGCTCAAGCGAAACGAAATAGGAGCGCATATGAGATATGTGCGGGACCGAGAATAATACGAGTATGTGATACTGTATTCGATTCTCGCGATGTGACATTGATCGGTTATATCCGATATAGCCGGATTATCGGATCAAGTGTTGATTCGATAAGTTGTTACTAAAGATACCAGTCGGTTTTGTGCGACATGACCGGATCATTGAATCAAGTGTTGATTTAATGATTTAATGCATAATTATATATTTGATATATTACTTTGCATTAACTAGTATGGGTTCACTTTAAATTGGATTTTCTCACTCGGGTGTGCGCATTGCATATGCGATATGATTTTGTGCACTTGCTTGTATCATGTTTGATGATGCATGCTTTTTGGTTAAGTGTAAAGTGTTAAACCTTGGTTAATGATATGGTTAGGGTTTACTATTTGTTATTCATTTATCTTATTTTGTTATCCTTTTATTTTTGATAAATGAATAAAAGAAAGAGAATAGAATGGTGGCTTCATTTGTTGTTTAGCTAAAGCTTCATGAAGCTTTGACTTGGTCCACAATTCTTATCTCATCCTTAACCCTAACCATACCACTCAACCATGATTAATTCTCTACACTAAACCATGGTTCTAAGATGATAAGAATGTATTATTCTTATCATTTTAGAATTATTCTTATGATAATTTTCTTCTTCTTCTTCCTTTCTTCAAGTGAAGAAAACAAAACCTCATCAATGGTGATTGATGATTAAGAATGAGAAATCCATTTCCAAAGTTTACCCACATCCTATTTCTTCATCCTCTACCTCTTGCCAAGAAGTAGAGTGTGTTTCCTTCACAAGATAGTAGGGTTTGGTGAAGGTCGAGCTTGATTTAGCGATGCCTCGACGTAGATCATCTTCGGCATGGACATCGACGACCTAGCTCGTTTTCTCTCCGACGAAGTCGACTTTAGAGCCCGGATTTCTTATGGACAGCGAGAGGACGTCGTTGCGGAGCTATGGAGGTGGAGCAAACGGATCTACAAAGGTTGTATTTCCGTATTCTCATTTGCTAAGTTGTTAGCTTGTTTTTGTTTCGCCTAGACATCTAGTTATAGATCCGTACACTAGGGTTTGTAGGCACCATATTATTTGAAATTGTCATGGTTGATGGCTTGGGAGACCTCACTAGGGTGCCTAGGATCCCTACAGTGGTATCAGAGCCTAGCTAGAGCCTTAGGCGATCCCCGGACGGAATTAGAAACCCGATCGAACCAAAATCCCATTGCAAAATTGCTCTCTGTACTTTTTTCAAAACTGTTGATTTTTGGCAATTAAAAATATCCAGAAAAACAAGCAGGCTTTTTTAAGAATTACTGTGAAATTTGGTACCCTAATTCCACAATAGCGCGGCGGAAGCGCCGCACAAAGGGGGTTTGAGCGGCGGAAGGGCCGCCAATAAGAAGCCTACACGTGTCAAATTTCACAGTAACTCGTAAAATTCAATGCTCATTTTCCTGGAATATTTAAACTGAACTCAAGAGTTGAGTTGTTCTGAGTTGTTTTGGGAATCATTGTTTCGATCGGAAAGTCTAATTCTGTCCATGTGTTTTCCGGATAAATTTTAGAATATGTTAAAAAGTTCGACCGGATATAAATACCCGATTTTTCCCCTGTCGGGAAATTTCCAAGTGTTGGATTTTTCCGTAGTTTAACGACGTTCTAAGTAGTGCAAGTAACGCGATGGACCCTCTAGAAGACAACAAACCTTAACTCGATTATGTGACCGTCTTGAACTGCCCTTTGAACCTTCGGGTTTGGGGCAGTACGGCGTGCCACATGTGAGGCGTTGGCTTGACCCTTCTACGGCTGGACCGTTGGTACTGAGGCACGAACGGAATGTTGTTATACTTGTTTCATGTGTTGATCAGTATCGGGAAAACTTGGGTGTTCGATTGTTCGATCGAAAAGTTTAACATTTTCTGTTTATCTGGAATGGGATACAATAATTGGAATTCACAATAAGTTATGAGATAACTGAATGAATGTTATAAACGTAGCAATTTAGTCTCACTTGATCGGTTGCCACGGATTTTTGATGTGATCAAAAGTCCGTCGCAATCACGTAGCGTACGCGGATATTCGCCGGTAAACTTAATAGACAGCCTCACTCCATAGCCCCGACCAAGTGACTGTAGGAGAACCCCGTCGCCGAAAGCATCCGTTCGGGTGCTCGCGGTAGCGGTGTTCCGCCTTGGTGCACTTTGTCGACGGCGTCGGGGGTGCGGCCGTCTACTGAAGTTTGCGACGAGTATTCGATCAGGATGTCGGGAATCTTGTTGAATTGCCCGACTTGATATTGAAAAGTGTTTTCGATAATGAGACTAAAATGCGGGGTTTATAATTGTTAGGCATGCGATGTCTAAGTAATTCATTTGGTCAGGCATGCGATGTCTAAGGATATTGCGGATTCCAACTGTTGTAGTTTTACACTTTCTTTTCTGTGACCGTAAGTGTAATATGTGATATCGCCGGTTTCGTTGCTATATGTCAACGACAATTGGGATGCGCATATTTACTTACGTTGATGATATCTGATGTTATGTGTTGCTGGATATGTTATATTGGATCGTCGTGTTTGAATAGCCGGGGTTTTTTATGTGAGATGAGTGTTTTTCATTTTCATTCATGTAATGACTTGTATGTAATATTCTTTTATTGGGGCACTTCCAGGTTGCGGAAGTAGTCACCGTTTGTATATTATTTACTTTTCCGCACTAGGATAGACCCAAGGAGGAGGGCACAAGTAACCGGGTTCTGGAGTCCAGTGGGAGACCAACTCGAGGAGTCGAGTCCGGGTCTCCTAACGCCAGAATTGGCAGGGTTGCTTGCCGCTCTCGTAGGGGTCTAGGGGTGTGGGATTGGCTATTCATCACGACCGTGGAATCCGTGTTTTATACTGGCTCGTATTGAAAACACGGACGTCCTAGTATATCCAATATTTCATATGTTTCTTCTGCTGTGTTCTATCTGTGATCATGCGATGTTCTGATGTTCTGTGACAGATATTATAGTATATATGATATATTATATAGACGTTACTTATGTTTTACACCCGCGCTAGCCCTGCCCCGCTCTGCCGTTAGTTACCTAACCTAACGGTGCACGAGGGGACATCGAGGCGAATACGGATGGCATAAGCGTACGTTATATCTATCTGTGATGTTTAGGTAATTTAAATGATGGGATATTCATTAATGAGATTAATGAAAGAAAATAAACCTAAATGATGTTGTGGAATCGAATTTCAAAATAAAAACAGGTAGCTACAGTTCTTGCTTTGCATCGCGGTGTTCATTATAGAACATCCTGCACCTTATTCGATGAGGAAAGGACCGAGATCCCTTCACCGGGAGTGACTCCTTTAGCAATAACTGGCAGATGCTACAACCCTCGGTTTTTCTTTGATCGCTTCTATAGTTTCCGCTCTGCACAGTGATATATATGATATATCCCGCACCTCATTCGACGAGGAAAGGGCCGACGATCCCTTCACCGGGAGTGACCCCTTTAGCAAAACTAGAAAAGCTTCAAAAACATTCCATTTAAAAACCATTTGATTCCGCAACGAGATCAAGTTCAAAGCGTTAAAGGTTTCCACAAAAACCAGCCGCAACCCTCCGTCATTTTAGGAAGTAGAGTACTTAGTATTCGTGCTGTGTTTGTTGACCATAGTCAAGGCACAGTGTACGGTAGCTAAGTGATGTCTTCCTACACCGCATATGATGCGATTAGTTAGGACAGTCGCGTGACTTTGTTGACCTTAGTTAAGGGTCATGTGGGTGGGTCTAATTAATCACGAAATGACGGGTAGAACTTGACTAGTACTTATGATTTGTTGACCATAGTTAAGGTCATAGGTGCTAGGGGTAAAAACCGTTATCGGGAGTTTCAAGTGTTGGAATTTGCAATGAGATTGCATACCTTCTATGAGATAGTTGGATCCCGATACCCGCTGCGAGTAAGAGTTACTCCTGGGAGAGTTTTATACATTACAATTAGCCGATCAAGTAGGTGTCTAGAAAGGTGTTAACGAGGTTACGCCTCTGGGAAAACGAGGTTTACATTAATTAGGTTCGTGCGAAAGCACGGGGGACCTCCCTCAAAGTACCGACACTGGCCTGGCTGAAAGATTGGCGAACTTGTAGTGTGTAATTAATCCCGGCTAGTCTTTCCTTTTAGGGTTTGAAGGAAGATTTGATAAAAAGCAGTGGGAGCCATCCTGATTAGATAAAATAAAAACCAATCTATTCTTGCAAGAGCGCACGCTGAGTGTTTTCTTCTCTCTCTCTCCAGGTAGCGACCATATCACGCCTTAATCAAGATAATAATACGGATTATTGACCGAACCCGCTTGTTATACTGAGCTGGGAAACGTTGGTCCCGCTCCAACTTATAATTGTTATAAGACAGAGCAGGAAATAAGGGAATACCAGAATTCCTATGCCGCCCAAACGAAGAAAGTGCATATGATGCATCTCCTTCGGGTGTGTTCATTACAAAGAACTGTTTCTCAGTATCCTCTGCATCCTGGGTATATGATACCGGATCAGGATCCCAGATATGTAATCTGTTACATAGGGCTACAAAAAGGTAGAAAAACTGAGAACGGGTGATAAGTTTCATGAGACAGAAACCGGGGCAAGTGTTGCAGCCAAGTCTGTTGGTCACTGTCACCCTGTATTACCAATACATTGATTCTGAACAAATGCTATTAGATGCTGAACCTGATATACAAAATCATATCAGTCTCTTTATTAGTAAAGAAATGATAAAATTTTGTATAATTGGATAATGTTTTGAATATTTCCTATATCAAAAGTTGATCGGTTCAGGTGCGTTATCTAAAAGCATTGATGTTCTAAATCAAACTACAGTTCTTAGTATATGGAACACACACAAGAGGAAGAGTTCAGAAATGAACGGATTCTTCTTGAGGTATTGTAGACTAGGTCAGATCAATGCGACCCGACTGGCTGAAGTTACATTTAGATGTATATTTAAATCGTTTTGAATTTACATCTTGTGCAACTCGCCAATCATGTCACAAAGATAAGATGACCATAGCTCTGTTTATTGGAAACAGAGAAAGAGTTAATGAACTCTTGGGACCGATACATGATGATGTATGTAAGGTCCCCTGTCTACACATGCCAGGACTGGTTCTTTATACTTCATTATATTCTCTGATAATCTCTCAAGATTCAGTCGTATGTTCCTGCTGAAACATAAGTCTGAAGCTTTTGAGGTATTCACAGAATATAAGTTAGAAGTAGAGAACCAATAACCGGGTATAAGTATTATGTCCTATGATGAGATCAGAGAGGAGAATACTTGTGCATAGAATTCCTGCACTATTCTAAAAGAGAATGAGATTCTCTCTCAGCATTACTCTTCCGTATACACCATAGCACGATGGTATATCGGGGTGGGGCTATCACACCCTATATGATAAGGTGTGCTCTATGATGAGTACTACTGAGTTACCTTTTTCCTTTTGGGAGTTATGCACTTGAGAAGCTGCATACCTATTGAATTAGGTTGGAATCAAATCACTGCCTACCACTCCATATAAGATATGGTATGGGAAGAACCTATCTCTTAAGTAAGTTAAGATTTGGGATTGTCCGGCCTATGTCAAAAGCAAAATCCGGACAAGATCGAGGCAAGATCAGTTCTGTAGAACTGGAAAGGTTCCAGCTGTACAAAACTGCTAATGATTTGACAGAACCAAAGGATTCAATATTTTCCGACGAACCTCAGCCTCTCCGCCGATCTAGTAGGGTTCCTCACCCACCTGAGAGATACCTCGGTTTCTCGATGACAGTGGGAGCAAGGATTGCATCATGAGATGATGACCCAACCAGTTTCGAGCAGGCCATCGAGAGTAGGGACTCTGTAAGAATGGCTGGATGCTTAGTGATCTGAGAAGGAATCCTTATACACCAACAAAGTATGGACTTTGGTTGCAATATCTGAAGGGTTAAATCCCCATCAGGAGCAAGTATATCTTGAGAAGATTACTTGGTGTAGATGGAAAAGTTTAGACTTTCAAAGCTAGACTTGTTAAAGGTTTTCGTCATCGACCAGGCATGGATAATGATGAAACCTTTTTCCAGTAGCTATGCTTAAGTCTATCCAGATTCTACTTGCCACGGCTACATACCATGACTGCGATATCTGGTGGTTGGGTGCCCTGACTGCTTTTCTAAATACTGATTTAGAAGAGAACGTCTGTAAGAACACAGCCAGAGGTCTTCGTAAACAGTGGGAGCAGCGGAAACGTGTGCAAGTTGCTTTACATAATGAAGCAGGCATCGCGGAGTTGGAACGTCTGTTTTGATGTGATAATCAAAGTGTTTGACTTCATCAAAATGGTAGACGAACCTTGTATATACAAAAGGGTAGTAGAGAGTAAGGTCGTCATCTTCGTATTGTACGTAGACAACATACTCTTGATAGGAAAAGAGTTTCCTATACTACGATCGGTCAATCTCCTATTATCACTAGGATTCTCCAAATAGGATCAAAGTGATACCTCCTAAAAACCTGAGTTTTCATCTATGAGATAGATGTAAATGGATGCTAGGATTCTCACTAGATGTAGTGAGATGGTATCAATCGATCCTGAAGAGAATCACTGGAAGAGTTCCAGGGTGATAAAGACGACTGAATGTCAGTCACGGGCATTGTCTTTACCCTCAGTAAAGGGACGGTATGTTGGAAGAGTTCCAAGCTCGATACCGTGGCAAACTAGACGATAAAGGCTGGTAACATCGCTATTAAAGATACTACCAAAGAGGCTGTTTGGGTGTATATTGGTTCATAAGATGAACTAGGTTCCTGCCATTGTATGACAATGGAAGCGTGGTTTCGACCCTGGAACCCTGGTCCCATCAGTGACCCAGACAAATTCTGAGGAAGCATCACCTGATCATGGAGATAGTTGATCTCCAGGGTGATCGAGGTTAGGAGAGAAGACTTAGAGGACAACACGGCGGATCCACTCACGAAGGCCCTTTTCCCAGAGAGAGACTTTTATGGGATGGTTGAGTATGAGATACTACAACCACTGCTACAGATGGCCCTAGTGCAAGTGGGAGATTGTTAGTTATATGTATGCCCTAGAGGCCATTACTGTACATAGGATGTATATTGTAGTGGATGCTGGGACATATATAGGGAGGACTTTCTTGCTCGACATGATAGTATGCTATCTGGTTGCACTTTACCTTAACGTGTACACTGATTGTCTCTCTGTTACATGTTGGTAAAGCCCTTAGGATGTGTAATTGACTACCTGGACTATGATGCGGATCATACTAGTGGGGACATGGTAGTCCATAAGTACATCCTTCAATGTTCCTAGTCGAGGGAATATCGAGACGGGGCATCGATATTCCAGAGTAGACTAGCGCATATCTTCTCGACCCATGCGATGGGCGATGGATGATCCCATATCCATTGGTGTTTGACATCGAAGATGGTATGCGGGTGCTCAGTGGAGACTGGGTACACTGAACGGACTCGCCGAGAACTCCCAGATGGTATTATACCTCACGTCAGATGGCAGTTCTCTGGTGACACTGGTACAGCTTAGTCTGTTGACCCGAGATCGTCATAGAGTCTTGTGTGTCTCCCACTGTGCTTTGATTTCCACCCTACCACGGCTCTACTGAGTTGTGCAAACAGGTGGTTTTTGGGTACAGTCCCGATTCACATGGAGGCAATGAGCGATAGGAGGGGATTCGTCTCTCCCGGTATTGGGGGTTGATGTTGTGCTATGCTCGACTGGCCATAACAGGAAATCCCTGGCCAGGGTTGCAGTGATATACTGGTAAGAGTTATCAGTAGTTTCACGAATGTTATGGACCCTACGTCGGCATGACTTATCGAGCTATTGGGGTCTGACGTTTACCACCCCTAGGCGAGATATGCGACATATCAGACGAACAGACCGGACTATACGATAGTGTTACTGGTCGGATTCACTGGAGTGTGAGCGGGCTTGCTCGTCGATCTTCAGATCGCTCAATACCCGGGTGGCCGTTACGTTTAGCAGACCGCTTGCGGCTTGTGGATGTTTGATATGATCATCATCCGCTGCCGGCGTATTGACGAGTCTTTAGAGTCCTACACAGAGGTTTCCTTGCTCAAGCGAAACGAAATAGGAGCGCATATGAGATATGTGCGGGACCGAGAATAATACGAGTATGTGATACTGTATTCGATTCTCGCGATGTGACATTGATCGGTTATATCCGATATAGCCGGATTATCGGATCAAGTGTTGATTCGATAAGTTGTTACTAAAGATACCAGTCGGTTTTGTGCGACATGACCGGATCATTGAATCAAGTGTTGATTTAATGATTTAATGCATAATTATATATTTGATATATTACTTTGCATTAACTAGTATGGGTTCACTTTAAATTGGATTTTCTCACTCGGGTGTGCGCATTGCATATGCGATATGATTTTGTGCACTTGCTTGTATCATGTTTGATGATGCATGCTTTTTGGTTAAGTGTAAAGTGTTAAACCTTGGTTAATGATATGGTTAGGGTTTACTATTTGTTATTCATTTATCTTATTTTGTTATCCTTTTATTTTTGATAAATGAATAAAAGAAAGAGAATAGAATGGTGGCTTCATTTGTTGTTTAGCTAAAGCTTCATGAAGCTTTGACTTGGTCCACAATTCTTATCTCATCCTTAACCCTAACCATACCACTCAACCATGATTAATTCTCTACACTAAACCATGGTTCTAAGATGATAAGAATGTATTATTCTTATCATTTTAGAATTATTCTTATGATAATTTTCTTCTTCTTCTTCCTTTCTTCAAGTGAAGAAAACAAAACCTCATCAATGGTGATTGATGATTAAGAATGAGAAATCCATTTCCAAAGTTTACCCACATCCTATTTCTTCATCCTCTACCTCTTGCCAAGAAGTAGAGTGTGTTTCCTTCACAAGATAGTAGGGTTTGGTGAAGGTCGAGCTTGATTTAGCGATGCCTCGACGTAGATCATCTTCGGCATGGACATCGACGACCTAGCTCGTTTTCTCTCCGACGAAGTCGACTTTAGAGCCCGGATTTCTTATGGACAGCGAGAGGACGTCGTTGCGGAGCTATGGAGGTGGAGCAAACGGATCTACAAAGGTTGTATTTCCGTATTCTCATTTGCTAAGTTGTTAGCTTGTTTTTGTTTCGCCTAGACATCTAGTTATAGATCCGTACACTAGGGTTTGTAGGCACCATATTATTTGAAATTGTCATGGTTGATGGCTTGGGAGACCTCACTAGGGTGCCTAGGATCCCTACACAATACCCAGGACGTAGAGCAAATGGAGAAACAATTCTCAGTAACGAACACACCCGAAAAAATGCATCAACATGTACTTTCTTCAATCGGGTGGCATGGGAATCCTGGTATTCCCCTATTTCCTGTTCATTCCTATAACTCTTATAGGAAAGAACGGAACCAACGTTCCCCAGCACAGTATAACATGCGGGTTCGGTAAATACATCCATATTATTATCTTCATTAGGGCATGAAATGGTCGCTACCTGGAGAGAGAGAGAAGAAAACACTTTAGCGTAAGCTCGTGCAAGATCAGATTGGTTATTATCTTATCTAATCAGGATGGCTCCCACTGCTTTTTATCAAATCTTCCTTCAAACCCTAAAAGGAAAGACTAGCCGGGATTAATTACACACTACAGGTTCGCCAATCTTTCAGCCAGGCCAGTGTCAGTACTTTGAGGGAGGTCCCCCGTGCTTTCGCACGAACCTAATTAATGTAAACCTCGTTTTCCTAGAGGCGTAACCCCGTTGACACCTTTCTAGACACCTACTTGATCGGCTAATTGCAATGTGTAAAACTCTCCCAGGAGTAACTCTTACTCGCAGCGGGTATCGGGATCCAACTATCTCATAGAAGGTATGCAATCTCATTGCAAATTTCAACACTTGAAATTCCCGATAATATTTTGCCCCTAGCTTCCTATGACCTTGACGCAGGCCAACAAACCATAGTGCGCTAGTCAAGTTCAACCCGTCATTTCCTGATTGAATTAAACCCACCCATACGACCCTTGACGCAGGCCAACAAAGTCGTACGACTACCCTAATCCAATATGCATCATATGCATAAGCAGATAAATACTAGTTAGCTACCGCACACTACGCCTTGACGCAGGCCAACAAACGTAGCACGAATACTAACTACTACTCATCTGAAATGACGGAGTGCTACGCCAGGTTTTTCTGAAAACTATGAGCGTAATGAACTTGATATCGTTGTAGAATCAAATGATGTTTTGAAATAGAGTGATTTTGAGGCTTTTCTAGTTTTGCTAAAGGAGTCACTCCCGGCGAAGGGATCTTGGTCCTTTCCTCGTCGAATGAGGTGCGGGATATATCATATATATCGCTGTGCAAAGCAAAAACCCAAAAGCAGTCAAAAGCAAACCGAGTGTGTAGCATCTGCCAGTTATTGCTAAAGGAGTCACTCCCGGTGAAGGGATCTCGGTCCTTTCCTCATCGAATAAGGTGCAGGGTATATCATATATACCGCTGTGCAAAGCAAGAACTGTAGCTACCTGTTTTATTTTAAAATTCGATTCCACAACATCTTAGGTTTCTTATCTTTCATTAATCACATTAATGAAGTCCCATCATTTAAATACCTAAACATCACAGATAGATATGACGTATACTTATGCCATCCGCATTCGCCTCGATGTCCCCTCGTGCACCGTTAGGTTAGGTAACTAACGACAGAGCAGGGCAGGGCTAGCGCGGGTGTAAAACATAAGTAACGTCTATATAATATATCATATATACTATATACTATATCCATCACAGAAACACATCACAGATATCGCAGCAGAATAAACATATGAAATATTGGATATACTAGGACGTCCGTGTTTTTAATACGAGCCAGTATAAAACACGGATTCCACGGTCGTGATGAATAGCCAATCCCACACCCCTAGACCCCTACGAGAGCGGCAAGCAACCCTGCCAATTCTAGGGTTAGGATACCCGGACTCGACTCCTCGAGTTGGTCTCCCACTGGACCCCAGAACCCGGTTACTTGTGCTCCCCTCCTTGGGTCTATCCTAATGCGGAAAAGTAAATAATATACAAAGGGTGACAACTTCCGCTACCTGGAAGTGCCCCAAATAAAAGAATATTACATACAAGTTTTTACATGAATGAAAATGAAAAACACCCATCTCGCATAAAAACCCCCGGTTATTCGAACACGACGATCCAATATAACATATCCAGCAACACATAACATCACATGTCATCAACGTAAGTAAATATGCGCATCCCAATTGTCGTTGACATATAGCAACGAAACCGGCGATTCACATATTACACTTATGGTCACAGAAAAGAAAGTGTAAAACTACAACAGTTGGAATCCGCAACCTCTTTAGACATCACATGCCTAACAGTTACAAACCCCGCATTTTAGTCTCATTATCGAAAACTCTTTTCAATATCGTATGGGACTAAACTGCTAGATTTATAACATTCATCCAGTTATCTCATAACTGTTTGTGAATTCCAATTATTGTATCACATTCCAGATAAACAGAAAATGTTAAATTTTCCGATCGAACAGTCGAATACCCATGTTTTCCCGATGCAGCTCAACACATGAAATAAGTCTAACAACATTCAGTTCGTGCCTCAGTACCGACGGTCCAGCCGTAGAAGGGTCAAGCCAACGCCTCACATGTGGCACGCCGTACTGCCCCAAACCCGAAGGTTCAAAGGGCAGTTCAAGACGGTCACATAATCGAGTTAAGGTTTGTTGTCTTCTAGAGGGTCCATCGCGTTACTTGCACTACTTAGAATGTTGTTAAACTACGGAAAAATCCAACACTTGGAAATTTCCCGACAGGGGAAAAATTGGGTATTTATATCCGGTCGAACTTTTTAACATATTCTGAAAATTATCCGGAAATACACAAAAGACGAAATTTGATAATCCGATCGAAATACCGAATCCCCAAAACAACCCCAGAAAATTCAACTCTTGAATGAATACTAAAAATTCCCAGAAGACTCAGCACTACAAGACATGAATTACTGTGCAAGCCACGTGCTGTAAATCAACACAGTGGCCGCGGAACCGCCGCGATGCCTATGGTGGGGGCCGCGGTTCCGCGCCTCTGTTGTAGAGTTATCAGCACGTGCTTCACAGTAACTCACTAAATTCCCTGCTGAATTTTTTAGCAATTTTTAATCTGTAAAAATCCACGTTTTCAGAAAAAGTACAGAGAGCAATTTGTATTGGGGTTTCGGGTTCGTTCGGAATTCAAATTCCGTCTAGACTTCGCCTAAGACACTAGCTAGGCTCTGATACCAGTGAAAGGTTCCTAGGCACTCTAGTAAGGTCTCACAAGGCATCGAACATGTCAATTTAAAAAAAATGGTGCCGAGAAACCCTAGACTACGGATCTTAGACTAGATGTTTAGGCGAAATGATAATCTAGTTAACACTTAACTACTAGGATACGGAAATTACAACCTTTGTAGATCCGGATATCCACCTCCACGGCTCCGCAACGAAGTCTTCTCGCTGTACATCATGAATCCTAGACTCATTCGTCGGCTTCATCGGGAAAACGGGCGAGCTAGGTCGTCGGCTTCGTGTCAAAGACGATCTACGTCGAGGTGGCACTAGTTCAAGCTCCGACTTCACAAATTAGTGAAACTTGTGAAGAAAACACCCAAAACAACTTGGCAAGAGGTAGAGGGTGAAGAAATAGGAGATGGGTTCACTTTAGAATTGGATTTCTCTCACTAGAACTCAAGTTGCCATTAATGGCATCAAGGTTCTTCTCTTGAAGAAGAAGGAGAAGATGATGATAATGTTATGATAAGTAATTGAAATAAAAAAGGAAAATCAATCCTTATCATAAAGTAAACCATGGTTATGTGTAGAGAATTGACCAAGGTTAGATTAGTGGTTAGGGTTAAGGATGAAGACAAAAGGGATGACTTTGGTCAAAGTTTCATGAAGCTTCAATAAGCTTCATGAAGAAAAGAAACCCTTTTTGTTTTCTTTCACCTAATTAAATGAATAATTAATGGATAAATAATTAAGTGAATAATCAAAAACCCTAACCCTTATCATAACCATGGTTCAATTCTTCACACAAAGCCAAGTTATTATGCATCATCAATCATGATACAAACAAGTGTACACAAAACATATCAATATACAATGTGCACACCAAGTGAGAAAAATCCGTTTAAAGTGAACCAATACTAGTTAATGCAAAGTAATATATCAAATATATAATTATACATTAAATCATTAAATCAACACTTGATTCAATGATCCGGTCATGTCACACACGACCGACTAGTATTCAATGTATCGGCTTAACGAATCGATCTTCGATTCGATAACTAGGTTATATCGAATACAACCAATCGAAACATTTATCGCGAGAATCAAATACGGTATCACATACACGCATCATTCTCGGTCCCGCACATATCTCATATGCGCTCCTATTTCGTTTCGCTTGAACCAGGAAACCTCTGTGTAGGACTCTAAAGACTCGTCAATACGCCGGTAGCAGATGATGATCATATCAAGCACCCACAAGCCGCAAGCGGTCTGCTAAACGTAACGGCTACCTGGGTATTGAGCGATCAGAAGATCGATGACCTAGCCCGCTCACACTCCTGCGAATCCGATCAGTACCACTTACCGTAAAGTCCGGTCTCTTCGTCTGATACGTCGCATATCAAGTCTAGGGGTGGTGAACGTCAGACCCCAATACTCGATAAGCCGTGCCGATGTGAGGCTCGTAACGGGTCGAGAAACTACTGGTAACACTTACCAGCAAATCTCTGATCAGCCTTGGCCAGGGACTTCCCTGCTACGGCCAATCGAGCACTGCGCAACATCAACCCCCAATACCGGGAGAGACGAAACCCCTCCTATCGCTCATTGCCTCCATGTGACTCGGGACTGTGCCCAAAGACTACCGTTTTGCACACCCTCATGGACGTGGTAAGGTGGAGATCAAAGCATAGTGGGAATCACACAAGACTCTATGACGATCTCGGGTCTACAGACTAACCTGTACAAGTGTCACCTGAGAACTGCCATCTGACGTGAGGTATAATACCATCTGGGAGTTCTCGGTGAGTCCGTCCAGTGTACCCAGTCTCCACTGAGCACCCGTATACCATCTCTGATGTCAAACACCAATGGATATGGGATCATCCATCGCCCATCACATGGGTCGAGAAGCGTATACGCTAGTCTACTCTGGTATATCGATGCCCCGTCTCGATACACCCACGACTAGGGACTTTGAAGGATGTACTTATGGACTACCATGTCCCTACTAGTATGATCTGCATCATAGTCCAGGTAGTCAAGTACACATCCTAAGGGCTTTACCAACATGTAACTATAAGACAGTATAAAGAGACTAGTGTACATGTTAAGATAAAGATCAACCAGATAGCATACTATCATGTCGAGCAAGAAAGTCATCTCTATATATGTACAAGCATCCAATATAATATACATAATCTGTACAATACTGGCCTCTAGGGCATACATACAACTAACACGTTACGTTTAGCAGACCGCTTGCGGCTTGTGGGTGTTTGATATGATCATCATCTGCTGCCGGCGTATCGACGAGTCTTTAGAGTCCTACACAGAGGTTTCCTGGCTCAAGCGAAACGAAATAGGAGCGCATATGAGATATGTGCGGGACCGAGAATAATGCGTGTATGTGATACCGTATTCTATTCTCGCGATGAATGTGTCGAATGGTTGTATGCGATATAACCTAGTTATCGAATCAAGGATTGATTCAATAAATCGATACATTGGATATTAGTCGGTTATATGTGATATGACCGGATCGTTAAATCAAGTGTTGATTTAATGATTTAATGTATAATTATATATTTGATATATTACTTTGCATTAACTAATATTGGTTCACTTTAAATGGATTTTCTCGCTCAGATGTGCACATTGTATATTCGATATATTTTCGTGCACCTGATTGTATCATGTTTGATGATACATGTTTACTTGGTTAAGTGTAAAGAATTAAACCATGGTTATACATATAATTAGGGTTTTATTTTCCATTACTTATTTATTCATTTATTTATTTGTTTATACATTTTGGAAAATGAATGGAAAAGAGAAAAGAATGGTGGCTTCATTTGTTTTTTTGTTGAAGATTCATGAACCTTTGACTTAGTCACCATTCTTGTCTTCATTCTTAACCCTAACCATTTGAGCAAACCATGGTTTATTCTCTACACTTAACTAGGGTTAGATTATGATAAGGATTCCTTTGATTTTCTATTTGGATAATTATCATAATATTCATTATCTTCTTCTTCTTCTTCATCTTCAAGAAGAAACCTTCACTTCATCAATGGTGATTGATGATAAAGAGTGAGAAATCCAATTCTAAATTGAACCCACTTCCTATTTCTTCATCCTCTACCTCTTTCCAAGTAGTAGAGTGTGTTTTCTTCACAAGTTTCTTGACTTGGTGAAGTCGGAGCTTGATTTAGCGATGCCTCGACGTAGATCATCTTCGGCATGGACATCGATGACCTAGCCCGTCTATTCTCCGATGAAGCGAACGCGAGAGTCCAAGATCGGATTTGTACAGCGGAGATGATTTCTTTATGGAGCTATGGAGGTGGACAAACGGATCTACAAAGGTTGTATTTCCGTATCTCTTAGTTAAGTTGTTAACTAGTTATCTTTTCGCCTAAACATCTAGCCGACGATCCGTAGTTTAGGGTTTCTCGGCACCATAGATTTTGAAATTGGCATGTTCGATGCCTTGTGAGACCTCATTAGGGTGCCTAGGAACCCTACAGTGGTATCAGAGCCTAGCTAGAGCCTTAGACGAAGTCTAGACGGAGTTTGAAGTCCGAACGAACCCGAAAACCCATTTCAAAATTGCTCTCTGTCCTTTTTTCAAAAACTGGGATTTTTCCAAATTAAAAATTGCTAAAAAATTCAGCAGGGAAAAATAAGAATAACGATGCAAAATTTTTTCGATGAACAGTGTTTATTGCGGCGGTTCCGCGGCTATCTGGTGACGTCAGCCTTCATTGTTTGCACAGTAATTCCTGATAAATTATGCTGGATTTTCTGGGAATTTTTAATTTTTATTCAAGAGTTGAATTTTCTGGGTTTGTTTTGGGGATTCGGTGTTTCGATCGGAGTATCAAATTTTGTCTGTGTGGCTTTCCGGATAAATTTTAGAATATGTTAAAAAGTTCAACCGGATATAAATACCCAATTTTTCCCCTGTCGGGAAATTTCCAAGTGTTGGATTTCTCCGTAGTTTAACGACGTTCTAAGTAGTGTAAGTAACGCGATGGTCCCTCTAGAAGACAACAAACCTTAACTCGATTATGTGACCGTCTTGAACTGCCCTTTGAACCTTAGGGTTTGGGGCAGTACGGCGTGCTACATGTGAGGCGTTGGCTTGACCCTTCTACGGCTGGACCGTTGGTACTGAGACACGAACTTCATGTTGTTAGACTTATTTCATGTGTTGAGCTGTATCGGGAAAACTTGGGTGTTTGACTGTTCGATCGAAAAGTTTAACATTTTCTGTTTATCTGGAATGGGATACAATAATTGGAATTCACAAGCAGTTATGAGATAACTGAATGAATGTTATAAACATAGCACTTTAGTCTCACTTGATCGGTTGCCACGGAATTTTGATGCGATCAAAAGTCCGTCGCAATCACGTAGCGTACGCGGATACTCGCCGGATAAACTTAATAGACAGCCTCACTCCATAGCCCCGACCAAATGACTGTAGGAGAACCCCGTCGCCGAAAGCATCCATTCGGGTGCTCGCGGAAGCGGTGTTCCACCTTGGTGCACTTCGTCGACGGTATCGGGGGTGCAACCGTCTACTAAAGTTTGCGACGAGCATTCGATCAGGATGTCGGGAATCTTGTTGAATTGCCCGACTTTATATTGAAAAGTGTTTTCGATTTGGAGACTGAAATGCGGGGTTTATAATTGTTAGGCATGTGATGTCTAAGGAATTCATTTGGTCAGGCATGCGATGTCTGAGGAGGTTGCGGATTCCAACTGTTGTAGTTTTACACTTTCTTTTCTGTGACCGTAAATGTAATATGTGATATCGCCGGTTTCGTTGCTATATGTCAACGACAATTGGGATGCGCATATTTACTTACGTTGATGATATGTGATGTTATGTGTTGCTGGATATGTTATATTGGATCGTCGTGTTTGAATAGCCGGGGGTTTTTATGTGAGATGAGTGTTTTTCATTTTCATTCATGTAAAAACTTGTATGTAATATTCTTTTATTGGGGCACTTCCAGGTTGCGGAAGATGTCACCGTTTGTATATTATTTACTTTTCCGCACTTGGATAGACCCAAGGAGGGGAGCACAAGTAACCTGGTTCTGGAGTCCAGTGGGAGACCAACTCGAGGAGTCGAGTCCGGGTCTCCTAACTCTAGAATTGGTAGGGTTGCTTGCCGCTCTCGTAGGGGTCTAGGGGTGTGGGTTTGGCTATTCATCGCGACCGTGGAATCCGTGTTTTATACTGGCTCGTATTGAAAACACGGACGTCCTAGTATATCCAATATTTCATATGATTCTTCTGCTGCGATATCTGTGATGTGATCATGTGATGTTCTGTGATAGATAGAGTATATAGTATATATGATATATTATATAGACGTTACTTATGTTTTACACCCGCGCTAGCCCTGCCCCGCTCTGCCGTTAGTTACCTAACCTAACGGTGCACGAGGGGACATCGAGGCGAATGCGGATGGCATAAGTGTACGTTGTATTTATCTGTGATGTTTAGGTACTTAAATGATGGGACTTCATTAATGAGATTAATGAAATAAAAGAAACCTAAGATGTTGTAGAATCGAATTTCAAAATAAAACAGGTAGCTACAGCTCTTGCTTTGCACAGCGGTATATGTGATATATCCTGCACCTTATTCGATAAGGAAAGGACCGAGATCCCTTCACCGGGAGTGACTCCTTTAGCAATAACTGGCAGATGCTACACACTCGGTTTGTTTTTTGATTGCTTTTAAGAGTTTTTGCTTTGCACAGTTATATATATGATATATCCCGCACCTCATTCGACGAGGAAAGGACCGACGATCCCTTCACCGGGAGTGACTCCTTTAGCAAAACTAGAAAAGCCTCAAAAGCACTCCATTTCAAAATCATTTGATTCTACGACGATATCAAGTTCATTACGCAATAGGTTTTCAGAAAAACCTGTCGTAGCCCTCCGTCATTTCAGATAAGTAGTAGTTAGTATTCGTGCTGCGTTTGTTGGCCTTTGTCAAGGCGCAGTGTGCGGTAGCTAACTGGTGCTTATCTGCTTATGCATATGATGCAGATTGAGTTAGGGTAGTCGTGCGACCTTGTTGGCCTTTGTCAAGGGCCGTGCGGGTGGGTTTATTTCGATCAAGGAATGACGGGTTGAACTTGACTAGCATCTTATGGTTTGTTGGCCTTTGTCAAGGTCATAGGAGGTTAGGGGCAAAATATTATCGGGAATTTCAAGTGTTGAAATTTGCAATGAGATTGCATACCTTCTATGAGATAGTTGGATCCCGATACCCGCTGCGAGTAAGAGTTACTCCTGGGAGAGTTTTATACATTACAATTAGCCGATCAAGTAGGTGTCTAGAAAGGTGTTAACGAGGTTGCGCCTCTGGGAAAACGAGGTTTACATTAATTAGGTTCGTGCGAAAGCACGGGGGACCTCCCTCAAAGTACCGACACTGGCCTGGCTGAAAGATTGGCGAACTTGTAGTGTGTAATTAATCCCGGCTAGTCTTTCCTTTTAGGGTTTGAAGGAAGATTTGATAAAAAGCAGTGGGAGCTATCCTGATTAGATAAAATAATAACCAATCTATTCTTGACAGAGCGCACGCTGAGTGTTTTCTTCTCTCTCTCTCTCCAGGTAGCGACCATATCACGCCTTAATCAAGATAATAATACGGAATATTGACTGAACCCGCTTGTTATACTGAGCTGGGGAACGTTGGTCCCGCGCCAACTTATAATTGTTATAAGACAGAGCAGGAAATTGGGGAATACCAGATTTCCCGTGCCGCCCAAACGAAGAGAGTGCATGCTGATGCATCATCTTCGGGTGTGTTCATTATACAGAACTGTTTCTCAGTATCCTCCGCATCCTTGGTATATGATACCGGATCAGGATCCCAGATATGTAATCTGTTACATAGGGCTGCAAAAAGGTAGAAAAACTGAGAACGGGTGATAAGTTTCATGAGGCAGAAAACGGGGCAAGTGTTGCAGCCAAGTCTGTTGGTCACTGTCACCCTGTATTACAATACATTGATTCTGAACGAATGTTATTAGATACCGAACCTGTTATGCAAAATCATATCTGTCTCTTTATTAGTAAAGAAATGATAAAATTTTGTATTGTTGGATAATGTTTTGAACATTTCCTATATCAAAAGTTGATCGGTTCAGGCACGTTATCTAAAAGCATTGATGTTCTAAATCAAACTACAGTTCTTAGTATACGGATCACACACAAGAGGAAGAGTTCAGAAATGAACGAATTCTTCTTGAGGCATTGTAGACTAGGTCAGATCATTGTGACCCGACTAGCTAGAGTTACATATAGATGCAAATTTAAATCAGTTTGAATTTACATCTTGTGAAACTCGCCAGTCATGTCACAAAGATAAGATGACCATAGCTCCGTTTACTGGAAACAGAGAAAGAGTTAATGAACTCTTGGGACTGATACATGATGATGTATGTAAGGTCTCCTGTCTACACATGCCAGGACTGGTTCTTTATACTTCATTACATTCTCTGATGATCTTGCGAGATTCAGACCTATGTTCCTGTTGAAACACAAGTCCGAACCTTTTGAGATATTCACAGAATATAAGCGAGAAGTAGAGAACCAGAATACGGGTATAAGTATTATGTCCTATGATGAGATCAAGGAGGAGAATACTTGAGCACGGAAATACTGGACTATTCTAAAGGAGAATGAGATTCTCTCTCAGCATTACTCCTCCGTATACACCATTGCACGATGGTATATCGGGGCGGAGCAATAACACCCTATGTGATAAGGTGTGCTCTATGATGAGTACTACTGAGTTACCTATTTCCTTTTAGGAGTTATGCGCTTGAGAAGCTGCATACCTATTGAATAGGGTTCGAATCAAATCAGTTGCCTACCACTTCATATGAGATATGGTATGGGAAGAGCCCATGTCTTAAGTTAGTTAAGATTTGGGGTTGTCCGGGCTATGTCTAAAGGCAAAATCCGGACAAGCTCGAGGCAAGGTCTGTTATGTACGACTGGAATGGTTCCAGCTATACAAATTACAGCAGATGATTTGGTAGAACCAAAGGATTCAGTAGATTCCAACAAACCTCAGCCTCTCCGCCGATCTAGTAGGGTTCCTCACCCACCTGAGAGATACTTCTGCTTCTCTATGACAGTGGGAGCGAGGAATGCATCATGAGATGATGACCCAACTAGTTTCGAGCTGGCTATCAGGAGTGGGACTCTGTAAGAATGGCTGGATGCTTAGCGATCTGAGATGGAATCCTTATACACCAACAAAGTATGGACTTTGGTTGCTATATCTGAAGGGTTAAATCCCCATCAGGAGCAAGTATATCTTGAGAAGATTACTTGGTGTACATGGAAAAGTTTATACTTTCAAAGCTAGACTTGTTAAAGTTTGCATCATTGACCAGGTGTGGATAATGATGAAACCTTTTCAAGTAACTATGCTTAAGTCCATCCAGATCTTACTTGCCACGGCTACATACCATGACTATGAATCTGGCGGTTGGGTGCCATGACTGCTTTTCTAAATGATGTTTTAGAAGAGAACGTCTATAAGTACACAGCCAGAGGGCTTCGTAGACAGTGGGAGCAACGAAAACATGTGCAAGATGCTTTATAGGATAAAGCAGGCATCGCAGAGTTGGAACATCTGTTTTGATGAAGCGGTCAAAGAGTTTGACATCATCAAAATGGTAGATGAACCTTGTATATACAAAAAGGTAGTAGGGAGTATGGTGACAATCCTCGTAGAGTACGTGGATGACATACTCTTGATAGGGAAGGAGTTTCCTATGCTACGCTCGATCAATCTCCGCTTATCACCATGATTCTCCATATAGGATCAAAGTGATACCTCCTAAATCCTGGGTCTTGGATCTATGAGATAGATCTAAATAGATGTTAGGACACTCACTAGTTGTAGTGAGATGGTATCAATCGATCCTCGGGAGAATCACTGGAAGGGTTCCAGGGTGATAAAGACGACTGAATGTCAGTCACAGGCATTGTCTTTACCCTCAGTAAAGGGATGGTATGTTGGAAGAGTTCCAAGCTAGATACCGTGACATACTAGACGATAAAGGCAGGATACATCGCTACTTAAGATGCTACCAAAGAGGATGTTTGGGTATATATTAGTTCATGAGATGAACTACGTTCCTACCATTGTGAGACAATGGAGTTGTGGCTCATGCCGAGGAACGCCGGTCCCATCAGTGATCCAGAATTATTCTAAGGCAGCATCGCCTGATCATGGAGATAGTTGATCTCCAGGGTGATCGAGGTTAGGAGAGTAGATTCAGAGGACAACACAGCGGATCCACTCACAAAGGTCTGTTCCCAGAGAGAGATTTTTATGGGATGGTTGAGTATGAGATACTACAACCACTGCTACAGATGGCCCTAGTGTAAGTGGGAGATTGTTAGTTATATGTATGCCCTAGAGGCCATTACTGTACATAGGATGTATATTGTAGTGGATGCTGGGACATATATAGGGAGGACTTTCTTGCTCGACATGATAGTATGCTATCTGGTTGAACTTTACCTTAACGTGTATACTGATTGTCTCTCTGTTACATGTTGGTAAAGCTCTTAGGATGTGTGCTTGACTACCTGGACTATGATGCGGATCATACTAGTGGGGACATGGTAGTCCATAAGTACATCCTTCAAAGTCCCTAGTCGAGGGTGTATCGAGACGGGGCATCGATATACCAGAGTAGACTTGCGTATACCTTCTCGACCCATACAGATGGGCGATGGATGATCCCATATCCATTGGTGTTTGACATCAGAGATGATATATGGGTGCTCAGTAGAGACTGGGTACACTGGACGGACTCGCCGAGAACTCCCAGATGGTATTATACCTCACGTCAGATGGCAGTTCTCTGGTGACACTGGTACAGAGTTGTCTGTTGACCGGAGATCGTCATAGAGTCTTGTGTGGTTCCTACTGTACTTTGATTTCCATCTTACCACATCCAAGAGGGCGTGCAAAACGGTGGTTTTTGGGTACAGTCCCGAGTCACATGGAGGCAATGAGCGATAGGAGGGGATTCGTCTCTCTCGGTATAGGGGGTTGATGTTGCGCTGTGTTCGATTGGCTATAATAGGAAATCCCTGGCCAGGGTTGCTGAGATTTACTGGTAAGTGTTACCAGTAGTTTCTCGAACAGTTATAGACCTCATATCGACACGACTTATCGAGCTATTGGGGTCTGACGTTCACCACCCCTAGGCGAGATATGTGACATATCAGACGATCAGACCGGACTGAACGGTAGTGTTACTGGTCGGATTCACTGGAGTGTGAGCGGGCTTGCTCGTCAATCTTCAGATCGCTCAATACCCGGGTGGCCGTTACGTTTAGCAGACCGCTTGCGGCTTGTGGGTGTTTGATATGATCATCATCTGCTGCCGGCGTATTGACGAGTCTTTAGAGTCCTACACAGAGGTTTCCTGGCTCAAGCGAAACGAAATAGGAGCGCATATGAGATATGTGCGGGACCGAGAATAATGCGTGTATGTGATACCGTATTCTATTCTCGCGATGAATGTGTCGAATGGTTGTATGCGATATAACCTAGTTATCGAATCAAGGATTGATTCAATAAATCGATACATTGGATATTAGTCGGTTATATGTGATATGACCGGATCGTTAAATCAAGTGTTGATTTAATGATTTAATGTATAATTATATATTTGATATATTACTTTGCATTAACTAATATTGGTTCACTTTAAATGGATTTTCTCGCTCAGATGTGCACATTGTATATTCGATATATTTTCGTGCACTTGATTGTATCATGTTTGATGATACATGTTTACTTGGTTAAGTGTAAAGAATTAAACCATGGTTATACATATAATTAGGGTTTTATTTTCCATTACTTATTTATTCATTTATTTATTTGTTTATACATTTTGGAAAATGAATAGAAAAGAGAAAAGAATGGTGGCTTCATTTGTTTGTTTGTTGCAGATTCATGAACCTTTGACTTAGTCACCATTCTTGTCTTCATTCTTAACCCTAACCATTTGAGCAAACCATGGTTTATTCTCTACACTTAACTAGGGTTAGATTATGATAAGGATTCCTTTGATTTTCTATTTGGATAATTATCATAATATTCATTATCTTCTTCTTCTTCTTCATCTTCAAGAAGAAACCTTCACTTCATCAATGGTGATTGATGATAAAGAGTGAGAAATCCAATTCTAAATTGAACCCACTTCCTATTTCTTCATCCTCTACCTCTTGCCAAGTAGTAGAGTGTGTTTTCTTCACAAGTTTCTTGACTTGGTGAAGTCGGAGCTTGATTTAGCGATGCCTCGACGTAGATCATCTTCGGCATGGACATCGATGACCTAGCCCGTCTATTCTCCGATGAAGCAAACGCGAGAGTCCAAGATCGGATTTGTACAGCGGAGATGACTTCTTCATGGAGCTATGGAGGTGGACAAACGGATCTACAAAGGTTGTATTTCCGTATCTCTTAGTTAAGTTGTTAACTAGTTATCTTTTCGCCTAAACATCTAGCCGACGATCCGTAGTTTAGGGTTTCTCGGCACCGTAGATTTTGAAATTGGCATGTTCAATGCCTTGTGAGACCTCATTAGGGTGCCTAGGAACCCTACAGATCCAGTCCACGCGTCAACCACTGACGCAACAACATCATGCATGTAAATATGATAAAAGAATGTGCATGAAGGTTTGAGGATATATATATCAACGGTGTCCTTCCCGACACAACAAATCATGGAACCTGAGTGCCTAGTATCGACACTCGAAAACATCATGAAAACCGTGCCCATCATCGGCACGTAAATCCTCATATATCGGGCTCCGTCAGTCCGGATCGGCCCACGGGCTCCGTCTGCGGAATCGGCCCTCAGCCCCAGCAGTACGGGTCGGCCCGTATCCACCTCGCTACTCCGATCGGTATCCTCCGGATAACCGCCGAGTATAAATACTATCACTGGTAGGTAGTGCTCCCCTGCCGGGCTCACCGTCTAACATATACGAGTCTTCTTGCCCCGGGGTAGCTCATCGGGTCCACCATGTACCCGCAATCGGTGCCTACCACTCCTCGAATCGGGTATACTCACACAAGCTCTCTGGAACCGAGAAAACTCATGGTGGACGCATTAAAATATCATATCAAGAGAAACCGGGTTTTTAAAACATTGCGTATTTTCTTAAAATAGTACCACGGCTCTCAAATCCAGAAATCCCATAAATCAATACTCAAAGCGTAAATCCATGCAATGTGTCGTATGACACTAAGAGTAACAAGGGGAAACCGCTCTTTTAAAAGAATCCAGTTTTGAAAATATCTCATGCGGTCCTTATTTTCTTGAAATCAAGTCAATATCATCCATGTATGTAACATATGTATCTATGTAGGTATAGATATGCAAATGGATATATACGCGAATATGAATGTAGCACTGGTATGAATATACAGTGTGCATGTGCGCAAGTATGAAGATATCAATGTATGTGTGCACTGCTATGAATATACAGTGTGCATGTGCGCAAGTATGAAGATATCAATGTATGTGTGCACTGGTATGAATATACAGTGTGTATGTGCGCAAGTATGAAGATATCAATATATGTGTGCACTGGTATGAATATAGAGTGTGCATGTGCGCAAGTATGAAGATATCAATATATGTGTCCACTGGTATGTATATGCAGTGTGCATGTGCGCAAGTATGAAGATATCAATATATGTGTGCACTGGTATGAATATACAGTGTGCATGTGCGCAAGTATGAAGATATCAATGTAAGTGTGCACTGGTATGAATATACAGTGTGCATGTGCGCAAGTATGAAGATATCAATATACGTGTGCACTGGTATGAATATACAAAGAGTAATATCATGAATTCAGCGTAAGGTAAATCATCAGCTAAAGGCTATAAGGTATACGTAACTATGATATGTCTGAGTCGGTGACTTTATCTATCGGCATCTAGCCTAACAACATTTCGTACGGTATAATCCATCGTACGGCATCCTCTAGTCAAGGGTATGGATCGATCATCAAGTCAAACTCATCACGCACGGAAAATCATCGTGCGGCGGCATTAAGCAAATAGGGATCCTAAAATCCTATACGACAAATGAGGGTACGGCCTAAAATCACATACGGCCATCATCCATGATTCACAACATTCTATATATGTATATATATACCTATGTACCTATGCCCCGGTTCACATCCGCAATAATCTCATATCAGGTGGCAGCAGGGTATAAATCATCTTGATCGACTCGCATCCGTATACCATCATCTCATCATCTCATCATATCAGTCTTATATCCTTTCATCGCATTCATATCACATATCAAGTCAAATTTACAAAACATTTTATCAACGAAGTATAAGTAGCTAATCTAACATACGCACCCGAACCATACAATCAGATTTTTAAAGAAATGAATCGTAGTTTTGGAAATAGGGGTTAGGTGTTTTTAAGGAAAAGCTATCATTTGAAAATCCGTAACATCCCTCAAGATATATGTTTAAAAGATACATACGATTCTTCGGTTTAGAAAAAGGTATGGTTCGGATGACGCAGCGACAGCGACTATCTATTCCTACAGTACCCTAAACGGCAATATCGCTAAATGTCATCCTATGATAGTCATAACATATCATTCTAACTATCCTCTAGTTTCTAAGATGGTTTCGTAGCTATCTCATTCTAACCCCAGTTTCCTAATCTAGGTTTCTTAACCATACTCTATACATCGGTTTCCTCAAAAGTTTGCGGGGGTGCTATACGCCATCCACCCGACTTCCCCGGTAGATATAGATCTACTCACCGTAGTCTTCGCTTGCCGAAGTCGATGACGCCACGCTCCGTCGCCTCGGAATCTACGCGAAGGTACCTGCAATAACAACATATATCATAATGATATTAAAATTAAGTTCTAAAATCCAAAATAGCACGCGCATTGCTCGTAGGTTAGGACCTATAGCATATGCGTACAAAAATCAATCAAACAACCCTTGTTATCGATGTACAAACATGCGACAACCAAAAACGAATCCAAATATCAAAACTCATCATTTCAAATACGAAAAACATATCCTAAATCATACACGGTGTTCCCAGATTTTGACTCAGGTCAGATAAATCTAAGCAAACAAGTCTAAGGTGATGTGTATAGTATATATGACCTACTGGACCAACCTAGACTCCTACCCTCACCAAGTGACCGGCCACATACCCTAAAAATCCGGCCTCACCGGCCCCTTTGGCTCCTATAGGCTTCATTTTGTCATAATGGTCTCCTATGGTAAAAAATGGGTCCCTGGTGTTGTTTCCTACTCTCAGAATTTTCCTGGGTTGCTCCAGATACCCTATAGGCATACTAAGAGTCACGAAACTGATATGGTTCAATTCCAAAGTTTGTGCATCTGGTTCAGATCTATGGCTCAGGTCGGGAATCAAGTCACCAAGGTCATGTAAACACTCACCAATGTTCCCAGATTCCACCTAAAGTCATTACATAAAAATATAGTAGGACCAAACACCTCTAGACATCATCAGGTAACTACCCTACAAAACCTAAGCCCTAACTCCTCTACTCACCCGGTCTCGTCGGATTTATCCCAATGGTCACCGGCTAAAACCGATGGGGAAGGCCTCGTTCTTCAGGTGGTCACTTAGGGTTACGAGCACAACACTCTGACACTGTTTGTTTTCCCAGTGGGTGCTCGGGGTAACAGCAGGTCAGGAACATCATAAAACGACATCCAAAACACGATATCACACAAAACTAATCTAAAGGGAAGAATTTTATACCTCATCTAGTCCACTCAAGGCAGCACTAACTTCCCAACGTCGTACAAATCCCACTTTGCTTGGCTCAACGTGTAAAGGAGGAGATGGGGATCAAGTTTTGTGAAGGGTGTGTAGCATTTTGGGAATCCATTGGAGATAGATCTAGGGTTTAAGTGGAGGGTTATGGAGTTGAGGAGATGAAGAATTATGAGGAAAATGGTGGGGGATTCTAATGAGGCAGCAGCCCCCTCCCTCTCTCTCACTAATATCACACACTCTCTCTCTCCCCAATGCTTACCTGACCTAATCATTGTGTCTCCCTTGACTTTTCCTTTTTCTCATTTCTTTTTCTCACAAAATAAGACATACACCCATATAAAACCACAATGAAATAACATGTAAGCCAATGAGACATGTCATGGTGCACTAACCATGAAAACGGTAGAAACATGGATTTGTCTTAATCGCGATTAGCAGTGCATTAATCGGGTTTTAATCAAAATTGCACATAATAAATTTTAAAATTGCCAAATCCGTTAAATATATTATTAAATGAATAAATCATTATAATTTTCATTTATATCACAAATATTGGTATATATTTATACCCTTTTTCGAAAACCCCAATTTCGTAATTCGGGCAGTTTTCGGGAATTATATTATTTTAATATTAAATTCAAAAATTAATATTTTATATTTTCTGAAATGTTACAGAATCACATAAGACTCTATGACGATCTCGGGTCGACAGACTAACCTGTACTAGTGTCACCAGAGAACTGTCATCTGACGTGAGGTATAATACCATCTAGGAGTTCTCGTCGAGTCCGTCCAGTGTACCCAGTCTCCATCGAGCCCCCGTATATCATCTCTGATGTCAAACACAATTGGATATAGGATCATCCATCGCCTATCTACATGGGTCGAGAAGGTATACGCTAGTCTACTTTGGTATATCGATGCCCCGTCTCGATACACCCACGACTAGGGACATTAAAGGATGTACTCACGGACTACCTTTGTCCCACTAGTATGATCCGCATCATAATCCAGGTAGTCAAGTAAACATCCTAAGGACTTTATCAACATGTAACAGAGAGATAATCAGTGTACATGTTAAGATAAAGAGTAACCAGATAGCATACTATCATGTCGAGCAAGAAAGTCCTCCCTATGTATGTCCAAGCATCCACTATAATATACATCATATGTACCATAATGGCCTCTAGGGCATACATATAACTAACAGTTCGAAATGCCCAAAGGGTATCGGTTATTTTCAAAGACCAATCTTTATGGTTCTTAGAAACCGTTTTCTCTAAAATTTGCTTGATTTGTCGATTTGAAACTTCGTCTTGCCCACATGTTTAGGGTGGTAGGGCATGGATAGCTTGTGATTAATTGAGTATTTCCGCATCAAGGCCTCAAAAGACCTATTGCAGAAATGTGTCCCATTGTCGCTAATGATAGCGCGAGGGTGCCTGAACCGGGAAAAGATATTTTCTTTTAGGAATCTAATGAAAACTTTGTTGTCGTTCATTCGGCTCGGCACTGCCTCGACCCATTTGGAGATTTAATCAACAGCTAAGAGAATGTACAGGTTCCCAAAAGAGTTGGGAAATGGGCCATGATATCTATCCCCCAAACATCGAACATCTCAACAAAAAGAATTGGTTGGAGTGGCATCTCGTTTCTCCTGGAAATCCGGCCCAAATGTTGGCACCGGGAGCAAGTCTTGCAGTAATCATGGGCATCTTTGAAAAGTTATGGCTAGTAAAAGCCACATTGCAAGACTTTCTGAGCTATCTTTCTTAGGACAAAATTCCCACCACACACTTGATCATGGCAAAATGACACCAAACTCTTGAACTCATTATCAGAGATGCATCAGCGAATGATCTGGTCTGGACAATACTTGAACAGGTAGGGTTCTTCCCAGTAAAAGTGTTTTACTTGGGATAAAAATCTAAGTCTGTCCTGACTCGATCATTCGTTTGGTATGAGTCCTGTTTCCAAATAGTTCACAATATCTGCGAACCAGGGTTCTCAAGTTACTGTCAAGAGTTGTTCATCAGGAAAAACATCGTTAATTTGGAAAGGAAGCGTCGGGGAATAAGAAAGTCGTGAAAGATGATCGGCCACTACGTTTTCACATCCTCTTTTGACAAAGTCAAATTCTTGAAGTAAGAGGATCCAACGTATTAGCCGAAATTTTGCATCCTTTTTCGCAAAAAGATGTCTCAGAGCGGAATGATCGGTGTAGACAACGACTGGGGAGCCAATGGGATATGGCCTGAATTTCTCCAAAGCGAATACAACCGCCAAGAAATCTTTCTCGGTTGTCGTATAGTTCATTTATGCGTCATTCAGGGTTTGGCTCGCGTAGTAGATTACGTGCGAAATCCTATCGATGTGCTGTCCTAAGAACACACCGATAGCAAAGTCGGATGCATGGCACATAATCTCGAGTGGATGCGTCCAATCGGGTGAAGAAAGAACGGGAGCAGTGGTGAGTGAGCTTCTCAGTGATTTAAAAGAAGTCAAACAGCTCGAGTGGAAGTTGAACGTGGTATCCTTGGCCAGAAGAAGATTCAAGGGTCTAGCAATCTTGCTAATGTCCTTGATAAACCGTATGTAGAAACCGGCATGACCAAGGAAAGCTCGGATATTTCTGACGCATTTAGGAGGAGGGAGGTTGGAAATCATATCAATCTTTGCTTTGTCAACCTCGATTCCATTTTACGAAATGATATGTCCTAAGATAATTCCTTCGCGAACCATGAAGTGGCATTTTTCCCAGTTTAAAGTGAGATTTTTATCCTTACATCGGGTAAGGACAGCGTCAAGATGTTGTAGACACTCGTCAAAGGAATCGCCAATGATGGAGAAATCATCAATGAATATCTCTAGAAATTTCTCAACCATATCAGAGAATATTCCCATCATACACTGCTGAAAAGTAGCGGGAGCATTGCATAGCCTAAAGGGCATGCAGCGATAAGCGAACATGCCGAAAGGACATGTGAAAGTGGTTTTGTCCTGGTCTTTCTCGGTGATAGGAATCTGGTTGTATCCTGAGTAACCGTCCAGAAAATAGTAGTACTCATGTCCAGCTAATCGTTCGAGTATTTGGTCAATGAATGGAAGCGGAAAGTGATCCTTTCGTGTTGCAGTGTTGAGTTTTCGATAATCAATGCATACTCGCCACCCAGTTTGGGTGCGAGTTGGGATTAACTCGTTTGCCGCGTTTGTGATGACCGTAATGCCCGACTTCTTAGGGACAACCTGTATAGGATTGACCCATTGGCTGTCTGAAATAGGGTAAATGATACCACTATCCAGACATTTGACGATCTTCTTTTTCACAACCTCATTCATGACTGGATTCAATCGCCTCTGTGGATCCCTGGATGGTTTGGCATCATTCATCATATGAATGTGATGTTCAACGATTAAGGGACTAATCCTTTTGATGTCGCCAACGTCTAGCCGAATGCTTGTCGACTGGATTGTAAGACCACGAGAAGAGCTTTCTCTTGCTCTAGAGCTAGAGAAGCAGAAATGATGACTGGGAGGGTCTCGTTTTCACTTAAGTAAGCATACTTGAGATAAAACGGTAGAAGCTTGAGTTTGAGCATTGGAGGAGAAACGACTGAAGGCAAGATCAGAGAAAATGTCTCGAACTAAAAGGATTCCAACATGGGATCAAAGTGAGTGTATGCAACCGAGTCGGATGGTTCAACTAACGTATCCGAAAATTCAAAAGATTCAAACTCGGGTGGTGAAAAACCAAGATCATTTAAAAACGTGAAGCACTCGTATTCGTTGTCGGAAGCGGAAGCAGCAGGTTCATAGAAGAACACACTAGTGGCGTCAAGACCATTATGATCAAACAGGAATTCTTCAAATTCACATTCCTCGGGGGCGATCTCCTGAATGGAACAAACATCCAGTATATGAGCGTTCGGTTCGTATGGCTGATTCCCTAACCTAAAAATGTTGAGTTCAATTGTCATATTGCTAAAAGGTAGTTCATGGAACCATTTTGACAATTGATCACAACATTTGAGGTTGCAAGGAATGGGCGATCGAGAATCACCGAAATTTGATTCCGGGGGTTAGCTACATGTTGTGTATCTAAAAAATAAAGTCAACAGGGAATATGAAGTCCCCAACCTTAATTAACACATCCTATAGCTCACCCCTAGGATAGGTGATAGATCAGTTAGCATTTGAAGAGTACAATGTGTAGGTTTCAGTTCTCCTACACCGAGTTGCTCATATACTTAATAAGGAAGAAGATTAACACTGGCACCAAGATCCAAAAGAGCACGATTGATGTTCTTATCTCCGATGGTTATTGAAATCGTGGGACAGCCAGGGTCCTTCCGTTTTTGTGGTAAATCTTGGGTAAGAGCATCACTCACGTTACTAGCCATAAAAAATTTCTTTGGTACTTGAGATCTCCTCTTCTTAGTGCACAAGTCTTTCAAGATTTTTGTGTAAGACGAGACTTGCTAAATTACATCTAAGAGGGGCATGCTGATGTTAACCTGTTTGAAAAACTCCATAATCTTCTCCATTTATGGATTTTGTTTATTGGATCTCAACCGGTTTGGAAATAGAACATTTTTGAAATTGGTTGAGTCCAATGCTTGTGGAGGAGATTGTGAAGATGGAACGGAACCCAAAAGTAGAGTTTGAGTGGAGTGAGATGTGGATCCATTCGAAACAGCAGTTGAAGAAGAAGAGCCTTTTGAAGAATGGAGAATAGGCTCAGAAGAAGAAGAAGGAGAGGTAGAAACGACCGAGGTGTCATCATCATCAATTCGGGCGCCAATGTTGTTGTTCAGCATTCTTTCAGATCTCTACAAAGCCACAGCACTCGCATTATGGTTCTGTTGTTCAAGAGCAACATTATTATATGGGTTACCAGGATTTGAGAGTGGTTGAGATGGAAACTTTCCTTTCTCTCGCTCGCTTAAGGGCACATTCAGCGGTGCAATCTGGGCTTCGATGGTCTTGATGCTTTTCCCGTGTACAGCGGCGTATTGTACCAAAGACTGAATGGAAGACTGGATGTTGGCGGTGGATTGAGTCGATTTCTTTACAAAAGCCTCTAGACTCCGTTCTAGCGAGGAAACCTTATCGTTATTTGATGGAACAAAGTTGTTGTTTTGAGGAAAATAATTGTTGTAAGGTGCAACGTTATTCGTCGGATTCTGAAAAGGTTGGGGTTGGAAAGGCTGTTGAAATTGTTATTGAGCTTGTTGTTGAGGAGGAGGAGGCCTCTGAAAGTTTTTTTGGCCTTGGAATTGATGCTGGTTCTGATTCTGGACGAAATTAAGGTGGTTCCTCCAACCAGGATTGTATGTGGAAGAGTCTGGATCGTTTCTTGGTCTTTGCTGAAATGCAGTATTAACCTGATCTTGTCCTTGAGATGGTGAATTGTAAGGACACTCTTCGGTCAAATGAGATGGATCTGAACAACAAGTGCAAATGGTACGAGGGGGAGGAACAGGGGCAGGAGAAGAAGATGAGAATTTTCTCTCAATTGCTTCCAGTTTTCACGTGATTTCAGCCATCTCGGCTTTCATTACAATTGAGATATCGAGTTGGTGAATTCCTGTCCTAGAGAGACCTGAAGAAGTTGAATAAGTTGAAGCGTTCGGTCGGGTGCTCTCCCACTGTAGCGTTTGTTCCACAAGATCGTCAAAGAATTGCCAGGCTTTCTCGTCAAATTTGGATAGGAAGTGTCGTTGACGGATGGTCTCCATCAATAGTCTAGTTGTTGGATTCAGGCTCTCGTACAGAGTTTGGCAAAGTTGCCATTTCTCTATACCGTGATGAGGACACTGAACAAGGAGCTCCTTGTACTGGTCAAAGCACTTCCAAAAAGGTTCGGTTGGTGTAAGGTTCTTAGGCATTAGAACAAGGTTCTACAAGGCATCAAACATGCCGGATTTAAATTTTTCAAGTGCCAAACAACCTAAGCAAGGATCTTAACTAGAGAATTAGGGTTATAAACTTAAAGCAAACAACTTTACTACTAAGTGAGAGGGATTACAACCTTTGTAGTCCGTTCGTTCGCTTCATAAGCTCCGAGTTGAAGTCCCTTCACTGCGATCGTCATGCTCCCGGACTCTAGAGAGGCTCCATGAGGTAAATGTTCCATAGTTGCTTGAAGTCTTCACTATCAAAAATGATCTACCTTGAGGAATCACAAACCCAAGCTTACACTTCAGTAATTAGTATTAGTGAAGCAAACACCCTAATCTAAGTAGCTAGAATAGATGAGGATGATGAAGTAGGATTTTCTCTCTCTTTAGTTTTCTTTATCTCACTTTTATTCATCACATAATAAAAAGCAAGAAAGCTTTTTGAAGAGGAAGAAGAAGATGAAGTTGTGATGAATGAATTATGGTTGAGGTTAGAAATGCAACCAAGGTTAAGCATGTCATGCTTAACCCTTGTAGAGAATTAACCATGAGGTAGGTTTAGGGTTGGGTTAATAAATATCAAGGAAAATATCTAAAGAGTGGACTTTGTCAACCATGACAAATATGTCACATAATTTAGAATTAACCCAAAACAAAACATTAACCCTTATCCAAACCCTAGCATGGTTTAATCTCAAAACCCTAGTTGCATTTGTAACCCTAACATGTTACAATATTATATATCACATATATAATATATAATGTAACAAAAGAAAATAATACAATTAACATATATCACATATATATCAATGTATTATCAAGTGAGAAAAAGAATCATTTAATTGAGCTTATATTAGTTAATGTAATATAATATATCACATATATAATTATACATTAAATTATTAAATCGACACTTGATTTAATAATCAGGCTATTTTACAGATAACTGACTAATATAACATGTATCCTTCCATCGAATCAACACTTGATCCGATGACCCGGCTATATCACATATACCCGGACGATATCACATATCGAGAGAATTGAATACGGTATCACATACACGTATTATTCTCGGTCCCGCACATATCATAAATGTTCTCCTACTCCTTTTTGCCTGAGCTAGGAAACCTCTGTGTAGGACTCTAAAGAATCGTCAATACGCCGGCAGTATGTGATGATCATATCGAACACCCATAAGCGGCAAGCGGTCAGCTAAACGTAACAGCCACCCGGGTATTGAGTGATCAGATGATCAACAAGCAAGCCTGTGTTAGTGTATATGCCCTAGAGGCCATTACTGTATCATACTAGCTTGTATATTACTTAATGGAAGCTTGGGATATTCACAGTTGTATATACAATCTTGCTCGAAATGGTAGTATGCTACTTGGTTTGTCTCTGCTTTAATATGTGCATGTGTTTCTTTTAGCATATTGCTGGTATACATATTAGTAGAGCCCTTAGGATCTTTGCTTGATTACCAGCGTTGTGATGGCGCTCGCACTCGTGGGAGCTGGGTAATCTATAAGCACATCCTTATACAGGTCCCTGGTCGTTGGACTATCGAGACAGGGCATCGATACTCCGGAGTAGACTAGCGTATGCGCTTCTCATCCCAGTGTGGGAGACGGTCTGTCCCACAGCCGTTAGTACGTCGTACTTGGGATAGTATGCGGGTGCTCGTTAGGTTACGAGTACACTGGACAGGACTCGTCGGGAACTGTTGGTTGGTAATATACCTATCGTCAGTTATCAGTTCCCAGGTGACATGAGTACAGCTTAGTCCGCTGACTTGACACTGTCACTTCGCCTCGAGTGTGTTCCCACTGCACTTTGATTACTACCCTACCACGGCTCAAAGGAGCTGTGCAAACAGGTAGTTTTTGGGTGCAGTCCCGAAGCACTTGGAGGCAGTGACGGTTAGACAGGATTCGTCTCTCCCGGTATTGGGGGTTGACATCGCGCTGTGTCTAGGAGAGCCATTACACGAGTAGTCCCTGGCCAGGGCAAGCGAGATATACTGGTAGGTTTCCAGTGTTATCTCAGGGTGTTCTGGGCTACACTCCGACACGACTTGTACCGCTATTAGGGGACTGACGTTCACCGCCCCCCTAGGCCCGCCATGCGATGTATCAGACGAACAGACCGGACTGTACGGAGACTGTCACATACAGGCTCAGTAGGAGTGCAGATGGGGTTCACCTCGTCAGTCTTCTTATCGACATCTACCTGGGGACCGTTACGTACAGCTAGTGCCGCTTGCGGTCTGTGGTTAAACCCACTGCCAGCGTAGTGTCGAGTCTTTAGAGTCCCACACAGAGAGCTATTCGCCTTTAGGCAAAACGAGTAGAGGTCGCATGGTTTTGCGACAGGGTTCGTTCGCATCCGCGCACTTGTGCACGTTTGCTGTCCGGACAGTTTATACTAGCGGGCTTTGGTTTAAGCCGGATCCTAGTATATGATTTGAGATTGGTTTTTCTCATTGTGTTCGTGTTCCTCGGATCACGAATGCGGGTGCGTATGCACAGTTGCTTGAGATTGGGGAGAGGACCTTGTTTAGGGTTAATGGCTTTTGTCATTTTATTAACCCTATTGATTTTGTGTGGATTATTGTTAATTGATAATTAGCTTAATTATTGTGCATGGTTGTTGTTGACAATTTGACTTCATTGACTTGTTGACCATGTTGACAACTTGACCATAATCATTTCATTTGGAAGATGCTCTTTGATCTTTGCAAAAATTGAAATGATAATGGTCAAGTCATGATTTATCATGACAATTTTCAAGCTAATTATCTAATTAAAATTATCCTCACATATTAGTGAGAATGGCTCACTAATATTCTCATTCTCTCATTCTATTTCTCTCTCTTGCTCATCCTCTCCCTCAAGCTCTCTCCCTCTCATGTGTTGAGAAACAAAAAGCTTGAGAAAAACCCTCTCTTGATCTTCTCTACTCACTTCTAGGGTTCAAGTCTTAGCATTTCTTGCACTCTAGTTACTCCTAGCTTGGAGTTGAAGCTAAAGGTGGTGGCTTTCAAGTGGATCTTTCTTTGACGGGAGAAGACAAGCAAGGTGAACTCTTTCTACCATTCCTAGGAGCAAGGAGAGAAGGACTAAAGACCAAAGGTATAACCTTTCATCACTTAGCTACTTTGTAGTTAGGGTTAGCTAGTTTATGTTTAGCAAAGATCCTCACAAGCTTAGTCCATGTTGCCTAAGTCATTAAAAATCCGTTTTTTATTATGTTTTCCGCCTCCCCGTAAGCACCGGGGTGGGCAACACGGACTTACAGTGGTATCAGAGCCTAACTAAACCTAAACTAGTTAAGTAGTTAAGTGTAACGAAGTTCGGAACCGGAAAAATCACAAAACCAAACTTTTACAAAATCCAAGTTTCTGTTAAAATTATTTCTGCTCAAAATGAAAAACTGTATACATGTAAAATCGTCTCAGGGTTTTGTGAATACACCCAAGAAAAACGATACCCCAATTCCTTCAATCCGCCGCCCTTCCGCCGCATGAGGTAGGTATATGCGGTGGAAGCGCCGCGGATTGTCTTTATCGGAGCATCGTTTTTCGTGCAGTGTGTATTGTTATTGGTTTTGGGATTTTTAGGATATATTATATGTACCCAGATTTTCCAGAAAAGAAATTTCCTTTTGGGGTCCTATAATTCCGTATTTTTCCGAACTTCACTGCACTTTAACTATATCGGTTATATCTGTAATGCTTGCATGTATTGAACGTCGGCTAATCGCTATAAGACGATTAGTCGGGGTTATACATGATCTGTGATTGTTATTGGTTTGTGGATATGAATGGATTGGATTGTCGCGGGTGAATGGCCGGGGTGGATGTGAGATGAGCGTTGTTTTTTTTTCTTTCATTCATTTGTAACATGTAAATTGATGTAATAATATTCTTTGTATGGCCGCACAACCGGGTCGGGGTTGTAGCCGTCATTGTATAATTCTTTTTACTGTTTTTGCTCCTAGGATAGACCCATGGAGGGGGTGCACAAACTACCGGGTATCTCGAAGCGCCGAGTGGCCTACTCACGGTGGTGAGGGAGGTTGCTTCGCTTCGGGTGCTTGGCGGGTAGTTTGCCGCACCCGTAGGGGTCTTGGGTGGGGTATTGGCTATTCACCGCGACCGTGTAATCCGCTTTGCGTTGCAGGCTCGAACGCATTGCGGATTCCTAGTATATCCAATGTATTCATCTGTGATCTGTAATGTCTATCATTGCTATATATTTATATATAATAACTATTTAGGCGTTGCTTATGTTTTACAGCCGCGCTAGTCCAGCCCCCGCTCTGTCGTTAGTTAAGTAACCTAACGGGTGATGACGGGGCCTCGTGGCGAATGCGAATGGCATAAGCGTACGTCATATTTTGGTTGTTTTCTGCAATGGTAGGATTAAATGATGGGACGCATTAAAAGAACTAATGCAAGAAATAAACCAAGTAAAAGTCGATTGGAACACTTTGAAAACCACTCGGTTCTTTTCAAAACTAAAACTTTTAAACGCGGAGCTTGAACCACTCCTTTTAAAAGCTATCTCGTTCCATCGATTATATCAAGTTCACTACGTTCACGGTTTCGCCAAAACCATCCGTAGCCCTCCGTCATTCCACATGAATGGTCAAAAGTATTCAAGCTATGTATTTTGGCCAAAGTCAAGGCATAGTGATTGGTAGCGTTTGGGTATTCATGTGCAGCATAGATAGATGCGTTGGTTTGGGACAGTCGTGCTGCCATTTTGGCCAAAGCCAAGGGTAGGTACGGGTGGGTCCAAATTAACCAGGAGAATGACGGGTAGAACTTGACATGTGACTTATGATATTTTGGCCAAAGTCAAGGTCATAAGAGCATGGGGCAAAAAATCCACATCGGGAGTTTCATAAGTACTGAAACTTGCTAGCGTTGCATACCATTTGGAGTGTGATGATTCTGGTAGGATTCCTTCGGTTTTATCACGCGATGATATTTGGATCCCGATCCTACTGTGAGTATATGCTACTCCTCGGGAAAACTCTCACTTAACGATCAATGCTATAAACCTAGTAGGTGCCTAGAAAGGTGTTAGCGGGGCTACGCCCACAGGGAAAAGAGGTTACTTAATTAAGGAACTTCGCGAAAGCGTTGGAAAACCTCCCTCGAAGTACCGACACTGGCCTGGCTGAACGGTTAAGCAAGAATTGTACGGTGAGAATGATCCCGGCTAATCCTTTTCTTTATGGTTTGAGAAGGGATTCGAGAAACAGTGGGAGCCATCCAGTTTAGACAAACTAAAAACCACTCTAAACTTGCAAGAGCATCATGCTAAAGTGTTTCTTTTCTCTCTCCTAATTGCAGCGACCATTCAAGATGACCGGACTTAAGTTACTATTAGATAAAAACATATTGACAGGGCCAAACTACAAAGATTGGCTCAGGAATGTCAAGATGGCTATCACTTATGACAAGCTGGGGTATATACTTACCACCAAAGCTCCCCCCGTCCCAGGTCCCACCTCCAGCGTCGCGGATGTAGAAATCCGTAAGACATGGGAGATAGATTGCGCGAGGGCCAAATGCCTCGTACTAGCCTCGATGGACAATGAACATCAGAGGAGGCACGAGAATATGGACCTAGAGTCCATATTTCTCCATACAAAAGAACTGTATGGAGAGCAGTCTCGTATCGCAAGATACGAAGTGTCGAAGAAGCTCTTTTCGGCAAGGTTGGCCGTCGGATCATCGGTAGCGGACCACGTGCTTAAGATGATCGGCTACATAGAGAAGCTCGCGGACCTTGGGACCACGTTGGAGAATGAACTCTATACTGATCTGATTCTCCAGTCCCTTCCTTCCACTTACGCCCAGTTCATTCTTAACTTCAACATGCAAGGAAAGGAGGTTGAACTTGCCGAGCTTCTGAACATGTTGAGGACTGCTGAGGGCACCCTACAGAAGGGTAGGGAGACATCCACTTTGTTTGTAGGAGGATCTTCCTCTTCGAGGTCCAGGGCGAAAGCCAAGGGCAAGAAGAAGAAAGCCCCCGCCAAACCAAGAGGCGGTGTCGGTAAAGTGGATACGAAGGGAAAGGGTAAAGCAACAAAGGTAGCGGGGAAGCTGGTGGGGAAGGAAGAATGCTTCTATTGTCACAAAAGTGGCCACTGGAAACAAGATTGCAAGGCTTGGAAAGCCAGAACACAGGATTTGAAGCGAGTTGCAGCTTCAGCTTCAGGTGTGTATGTTATTGAAAATTGTCTATCAATAAACTCTACATCCTGGGTATTGGATACCGGATCAGGATCTCATATCTGTAATTCTTTGCAGGCGTTGAGAAAGCGTAGAGTTTTGAAGGCAGGTGACATGACCCTCAGAGTTGCGAACGGTGCTAGCATGGATGCTGAGGCCGTGGGGGACTATCACCTGGGATTATCAGATGGACACTTTTTGGTTTTGCGTAGTTGTTATTATGTACCAAATGCAACCTGTAATATCATTTCTGTATCTTTATTATCTAAAGAAGGTTATGAATTTGCATTTGTAAGTAATGTAGTGAACATTCACCTTAATCAAGTGTTGATTGGGTCAGGTACATTGAACAACGGTATATACGTTTTAAACCAACCACAGGTTTTCAATATCCAGAATACACACAAAAGAAAGTTTCCAGAAATTAATAAAACTTTCTTATGGCATTGTAGACTGGGTCACATCAACGAGAGAAGATTGACTAAGTTACATACTGAAGGATATTTAGATTCGTTCGAATATCAATCGTATGCAACTTGTCAATCCTGTCTCAAAGGAAAGATGACAAAGGCTCGGTTTTCTGGACACGGAGAAAGAGCGAGCGAGCTCTTGGGACTCGTACACAGCGACGCGTGCGGTCCAATGTCTACACATGCGCGAAGCGGTTTTTCTTACTTCATAACTTTTACGGATGATTTTTCAAGGTACGGTTATGTCTTCTTAATGAAACATAAATCCGAGGCTTTTGAAAAATTCCAGGAATATAAGAGTGAAGTAGAAAAACAGACCGGCAAAAGTATCAAGATCCTAAGATCGGATCGAGGAGGAGAATACTTAAGTGCCGAATTCCTGAACTACTTAAAAGAGAATGGAATTCTCTCTCAGCTTACTCCTCCATACACTCCGCAACATAACGGTGTATCGGAGAGACGGAACCGAACCCTATTGGATATGGTACGGTCCATGATGAGTAACGCTGAGTTACCGCGATCGTTCTGGGGGTATGCGCTAGAAACAGCTGCATATCTTTTGAACCGTGTTCCCACTAAGACTGTGCCTACCACACCATATGAGTTATGGAGTGGGAAGAAACCCTATCTTAATCACATTAAGACATGGGGATGTCCAGCTTTTGTAAAAAAGCAGCATGCGGACAAGCTCGAGGCACGCTCAGTACAGTGCAAGTTTGTGGGATATCCAAAGAACTCCAAGGGATATTACTTCTATTACGAAGAGGAACAAAAAGTCCTTGTTTCTCGCCATGCCCACTTTCTAGAACATCAGTTCATAGAAAAAGAATTAAGTGGGAGCGCAATAGAACTGGAAGAAATTCCAGAACCACAAACTATTACTGAAAGTTTAGTGGAACCAGAAGGTTCAAAAGAACAGGACATTCCTACGCCGCTCCGCAGGAGTAGTAGGCAGTCTCATCCGCCCGAGAGGTACTACGGTTTCCTCATTGACGGGGATAGAGAGGACTGCATCCTAGATTGTGATGAGCCTACTAGCTTCCAGCAAGCCATTCAGAGCGTCGACTCGGTAAAATGGCTGGATGCAATGCGGACCGAGATGGAGTCCATGTACACCAACAAAGTATGGACGTTGGACATTGCTCCAGACGGGGTAAAACCCGTAGGATGCAAGTGGATCTTCAAAAGGAAGATTGGTGTAGATGGACAGGTTGAGACCTATAAAGCTAGACTGGTAGCAAAGGGTTTTCGTCAGCGACCTGGTTTGGACTATGACGAAACCTTTTCTCCAGTAGCTATGCTGAAATCCATTCGGATCCTTCTTGCCATCGCTGCTTTCCACGATTATGAGATTTGGCAGATGGACGTAAAGACAGCTTTTCTAAATGGTCATTTAGAGGAGTGTGTCTATATGGACCAGCCAGAGGGTTTCATTCAGGGTGGGAGAAGCGGAAAGGTGTGCAAGTTGCTCAAGTCCATTTATGGACTCAAGCAGGCATCGCGGAGTTGGAACATCTGTTTTGATGAGACGGTCAAAGAATTTGGCTTTATCAAAAATCCAGATGAACCATGCATCTATTGTAGATTTGTAGCGAGAACTGTAGTATTCCTCGTTTTATACGTGGATGACATTCTCTTAATAGGAAATGACATTCCTATGCTACAATCTGTCAAGGGGTTCTTGTCACACAGGTTCTCCATGAAAGACCTGGGTGATGCCTCCTACATTCTGGGTATCCGGATCTACCGTGACAGATCCAAGAGGATATTAGGACTCTCGCAGTCCAGGTACATCGACACCATACTGAAGAGATTCAGTATGGAAGATTCCAAGCGCGGTAATCTACCGGCTTGTCACGGGATCACCCTCTCCAAAGAGATGTCTCCCAAGACTGATTTGGAGAGGGATCGCATGTCTATTATACCCTACGCTTCTGCGGTAGGCTCTATAATGTATGCGATGTTGTGTACCAGACCGGATGTGGCTTATGCACTGAGTGTGGTAAGCAGGTATCAGTCAAACCCTGGGGAGAAACATTGGATAGCAGTAAAGAACATTCTCAAGTACCTGAGAAGGACTAAGGAGATGTTCTTGGTGTATAGCGGAAAAGACCTGCAGGTTGAGGCCTTTGCTGACTCCAGCTTCCAGAGTGACAAGGATGATTCCAAGTCCATGTCGGGTTTTGTCTTTACCCTCAATGGAGGGGCGGTGTGTTGGAAGAGCTCCAAACAGGAAATCGTTGCTGACTCGACTATGGAAGCGGAATACATCGCTGCATCTGATGCCGCAAAAGAAGCTGTCTGGATGAGGAAGTTCTTGAAAGAACTTCAGGTGGTTCCGTCCATTGTTGACCCAATACCTCTGTATTGCGACAACAACGGGGCTATAGCTTTAGCGAAGGAACCCAGGTCCCATCAGAAATCCAGACACATCTTAAGGCGGTATCACCTGATCAGGGAGATCGTGGATCGCCAGGAGATCGAGGTCCGGAGAGTTGCATCAGAGGATAACACAGCAGATCCATTCACCAAGGCCTTGCCCCAGACTCAGTTCGAGCGGCTGATCGAGATGATAGGTCTTCGATACGCCAGTACATGGCCTTAGTGCAAGTGGGAGATTGTTAGTGTATATGCCCTAGAGGCCATTACTGTATCATACTAGCTTGTATATTACTTAATGGAAGCTTGGGATATTCACAGTTGTATATACAATCTTGCTCGAAATGGTAGTATGCTACTTGGTTTGTCTCTGCTTTAATATGTGCATGTGTTTCTTTTAGCATATTGCTGGTATACATATTAGTAGAGCCCTTAGGATCTTTGCTTGATTACCAGCGTTGTGATGGCGCTCGCACTCGTGGGAGCTGGGTAATCTATAAGCACATCCTTATACAGGTCCCTGGTCGTTGGACTATCGAGACAGGGCATCGATACTCCGGAGTAGACTAGCGTATGCGCTTCTCATCCCAGTGTGGGAGACGGTCTGTCCCACAGCCGTTAGTACGTCGTACTTGGGATAGTATGCGGGTGCTCGTTAGGTTACGAGTACACTGGACAGGACTCGTCGGGAACTGTTGGTTGGTAATATACCTATCGTCAGTTATCAGTTCCCAGGTGACATGAGTACAGCTTAGTCCGCTGACTTGACACTGTCACTTCGCCTCGAGTGTGTTCCCACTGCACTTTGATTACTACCCTACCACGGCTCAAAGGAGCTGTGCAAACAGGTAGTTTTTGGGTGCAGTCCCGAAGCACTTGGAGGCAGTGACGGTTAGACAGGATTCGTCTCTCCCGGTATTGGGGGTTGACATCGCGCTGTGTCTAGGAGAGCCATTACACGAGTAGTCCCTGGCCAGGGCAAGCGAGATATACTGGTAGGTTTCCAGTGTTATCTCAGGGTGTTCTGGGCTACACTCCGACACGACTTGTACCGCTATTAGGGGACTGACGTTCACCGCCCCCCTAGGCCCGCCATGCGATGTATCAGACGAACAGACCGGACTGTACGGAGACTGTCACATACAGGCTCAGTAGGAGTGCAGATGGGGTTCACCTCGTCAGTCTTCTTATCGACATCTACCTGGGGACCGTTACGTACAGCTAGTGCCGCTTGCGGTCTGTGGTTAAACCCACTGCCAGCGTAGTGTCGAGTCTTTAGAGTCCCACACAGAGAGCTATTCGCCTTTAGGCAAAACGAGTAGAGGTCGCATGGTTTTGCGACAGGGTTCGTTCGCATCCGCGCACTTGTGCACGTTTGCTGTCCGGACAGTTTATACTAGCGGGCTTTGGTTTAAGCCGGATCCTAGTATATGATTTGAGATTGGTTTTTCTCATTGTGTTCGTGTTCCTCGGATCACGAATGCGGGTGCGTATGCACAGTTGCTTGAGATTGGGGAGAGGACCTTGTTTAGGGTTAATGGCTTTTGTCATTTTATTAACCCTATTGATTTTGTGTGGATTATTGTTAATTGATAATTAGCTTAATTATTGTGCATGGTTGTTGTTGACAATTTGACTTCATTGACTTGTTGACCATGTTGACAACTTGACCATAATCATTTCATTTGGAAGATGCTCTTTGATCTTTGCAAAAATTGAAATGATAATGGTCAAGTCATGATTTATCATGACAATTTTCAAGCTAATTATCTAATTAAAATTATCCTCACATATTAGTGAGAATGGCTCACTAATATTCTCATTCTCTCATTCTATTTCTCTCTCTTGCTCATCCTCTCCCTCAAGCTCTCTCCCTCTCATGTGTTGAGAAACAAAAAGCTTGAGAAAAACCCTCTCTTGATCTTCTCTACTCACTTCTAGGGTTCAAGTCTTAGCATTTCTTGCACTCTAGTTACTCCTAGCTTGGAGTTGAAGCTAAAGGTGGTGGCTTTCAAGTGGATCTTTCTTTGACGGGAGAAGACAAGCAAGGTGAACTCTTTCTACCATTCCTAGGAGCAAGGAGAGAAGGACTAAAGACCAAAGGTATAACCTTTCATCACTTAGCTACTTTGTAGTTAGGGTTAGCTAGTTTATGTTTAGCAAAGATCCTCACAAGCTTAGTCCATGTTGCCTAAGTCATTAAAAATCCGTTTTTTATTATGTTTTCCGCCTCCCCGTAAGCACCGGGGTGGGCAACACGGACTTACAGTGGTATCAGAGCCTAACTAAACCTAAACTAGTTAAGTAGTTAAGTGTAACGAAGTTCGGAACCGGAAAAATCACAAAACCAAACTTTTACAAAATCCAAGTTTCTGTTAAAATTATTTCTGCTCAAAATGAAAAACTGTATACATGTAAAATCGTCTCAGGGTTTTGTGAATACACCCAAGAAAAACGATACCCCAATTCCTTCAATCCGCCGCCCTTCCGCCGCATGAGGTAGGTATATGCGGTGGAAGCGCCGCGGATTGTCTTTATCGGAGCATCGTTTTTCGTGCAGTGTGTATTGTTATTGGTTTTGGGATTTTTAGGATATATTATATGTACCCAGATTTTCCAGAAAAGAAATTTCCTTTTGGGGTCCTATAATTCCGTATTTTTCCGAACTTCACTGCACTTTAACTATATCGGTTATATCTGTAATGCTTGCATGTATTGAACGTCGGCTAATCGCTATAAGACGATTAGTCGGGGTTATACATGATCTGTGATTGTTATTGGTTTGTGGATATGAATAGATTGGATTGTCGCGGGTGAATGGCCGGGGTGGATGTGAGATGAGCGTTGTTTTTTTTTCTTTCATTCATTTGTAACATGTAAATTGATGTAATAATATTCTTTGTATGGCCGCACAACCGGGTCGGGGTTGTAGCCGTCATTGTATAATTCTTTTTACTGTTTTTGCTCCTAGGATAGACCCATGGAGGGGGTGCACAAACTACCGGGTATCTCGAAGCGCCGAGTGGCCTACTCACGGTGGTGAGGGAGGTTGCTTCGCTTCGGGTGCTTGGCGGGTAGTTTGCCGCACCCGTAGGGGTCTTGGGTGGGGTATTGGCTATTCACCGCGACCGTGTAATCCGCTTTGCGTTGCAGGCTCGAACGCATTGCGGATTCCTAGTATATCCAATGTATTCATCTGTGATCTGTAATGTCTATCATTGCTATATATTTATATATAATAACTATTTAGGCGTTGCTTATGTTTTACAGCCGCGCTAGTCCAGCCCCCGCTCTGTCGTTAGTTAAGTAACCTAACGGGTGATGACGGGGCCTCGTGGCGAATGCGAATGGCATAAGCGTACGTCATATTTTGGTTGTTTTCTGCAATGGTAGGATTAAATGATGGGACGCATTAAAAGAACTAATGCAAGAAATAAACCAAGTAAAAGTCGATTGGAACACTTTGAAAACCACTCGGTTCTTTTCAAAACTAAAACTTTTAAACGCGGAGCTTGAACCACTCCTTTTAAAAGCTATCTCGTTCCATCGATTATATCAAGTTCACTACGTTCACGGTTTCGCCAAAACCATCCGTAGCCCTCCGTCATTCCACATGAATGGTCAAAAGTATTCAAGCTATGTATTTTGGCCAAAGTCAAGGCATAGTGATTGGTAGCGTTTGGGTATTCATGTGCAGCATAGATAGATGCGTTGGTTTGGGACAGTCGTGCTGCCATTTTGGCCAAAGCCAAGGGTAGGTACGGGTGGGTCCAAATTAACCAGGAGAATGACGGGTAGAACTTGACATGTGACTTATGATATTTTGGCCAAAGTCAAGGTCATAAGAGCATGGGGCAAAAAATCCACATCGGGAGTTTCATAAGTACTGAAACTTGCTAGCGTTGCATACCATTTGGAGTGTGATGATTCTGGTAGGATTCCTTCGGTTTTATCACGCGATGATATTTGGATCCCGATCCTACTGTGAGTATATGCTACTCCTCGGGAAAACTCTCACTTAACGATCAATGCTATAAACCTAGTAGGTGCCTAGAAAGGTGTTAGCGGGGCTACGCCCACAGGGAAAAGAGGTTACTTAATTAAGGAACTTCGCGAAAGCGTTGGAAAACCTCCCTCGAAGTACCGACACTGGCCTGGCTGAACGGTTAAGCAAGAATTGTACGGTGAGAATGATCCCGGCTAATCCTTTTCTTTATGGTTTGAGAAGGGATTCGAGAAACAGTGGGAGCCATCCAGTTTAGACAAACTAAAAACCACTCTAAACTTGCAAGAGCATCATGCTAAAGTGTTTCTTTTCTCTCTCCTAATTGCAGCGACCATTCAAGATGACCGGACTTAAGTTACTATTAGATAAAAACATATTGACAGGGCCAAACTACAAAGATTGGCTCAGGAATGTCAAGATGGCTATCACTTATGACAAGCTGGGGTATATACTTACCACCAAAGCTCCCCCCGTCCCAGGTCCCACCTCCAGCGTCGCGGATGTAGAAATCCGTAAGACATGGGAGATAGATTGCGCGAGGGCCAAATGCCTCGTACTAGCCTCGATGGACAATGAACATCAGAGGAGGCACGAGAATATGGACCTAGAGTCCATATTTCTCCATACAAAAGAACTGTATGGAGAGCAGTCTCGTATCGCAAGATACGAAGTGTCGAAGAAGCTCTTTTCGGCAAGGTTGGCCGTCGGATCATCGGTAGCGGACCACGTGCTTAAGATGATCGGCTACATAGAGAAGCTCGCGGACCTTGGGACCACGTTGGAGAATGAACTCTATACTGATCTGATTCTCCAGTCCCTTCCTTCCACTTACGCCCAGTTCATTCTTAACTTCAACATGCAAGGAAAGGAGGTTGAACTTGCCGAGCTTCTGAACATGTTGAGGACTGCTGAGGGCACCCTACAGAAGGGTAGGGAGACATCCACTTTGTTTGTAGGAGGATCTTCCTCTTCGAGGTCCAGGGCGAAAGCCAAGGGCAAGAAGAAGAAAGCCCCCGCCAAACCAAGAGGCGGTGTCGGTAAAGTGGATACGAAGGGAAAGGGTAAAGCAACAAAGGTAGCGGGGAAGCTGGTGGGGAAGGAAGAATGCTTCTATTGTCACAAAAGTGGCCACTGGAAACAAGATTGCAAGGCTTGGAAAGCCAGAACACAGGATTTGAAGCGAGTTGCAGCTTCAGCTTCAGGTGTGTATGTTATTGAAAATTGTCTATCAATAAACTCTACATCCTGGGTATTGGATACCGGATCAGGATCTCATATCTGTAATTCTTTGCAGGCGTTGAGAAAGCGTAGAGTTTTGAAGGCAGGTGACATGACCCTCAGAGTTGCGAACGGTGCTAGCATGGATGCTGAGGCCGTGGGGGACTATCACCTGGGATTATCAGATGGACACTTTTTGGTTTTGCGTAGTTGTTATTATGTACCAAATGCAACCTGTAATATCATTTCTGTATCTTTATTATCTAAAGAAGGTTATGAATTTGCATTTGTAAGTAATGTAGTGAACATTCACCTTAATCAAGTGTTGATTGGGTCAGGTACATTGAACAACGGTATATACGTTTTAAACCAACCACAGGTTTTCAATATCCAGAATACACACAAAAGAAAGTTTCCAGAAATTAATAAAACTTTCTTATGGCATTGTAGACTGGGTCACATCAACGAGAGAAGATTGACTAAGTTACATACTGAAGGATATTTAGATTCGTTCGAATATCAATCGTATGCAACTTGTCAATCCTGTCTCAAAGGAAAGATGACAAAGGCTCGGTTTTCTGGACACGGAGAAAGAGCGAGCGAGCTCTTGGGACTCGTACACAGCGACGTGTGCGGTCCAATGTCTACACATGCGCGAAGCGGTTTTTCTTACTTCATAACTTTTACGGATGATTTTTCAAGGTACGGTTATGTCTTCTTAATGAAACATAAATCCGAGGCTTTTGAAAAATTCCAGGAATATAAGAGTGAAGTAGAAAAACAGACCGGCAAAAGTATCAAGATCCTAAGATCGGATCGAGGAGGAGAATACTTAAGTGCCGAATTCCTGAACTACTTAAAAGAGAATGGAATTCTCTCTCAGCTTACTCCTCCATACACTCCGCAACATAACGGTGTATCGGAGAGACAGAACCGAACCCTATTGGATATGGTACGGTCCATGATGAGTAACGCTGAGTTACCGCGATCGTTCTGGGGGTATGCGCTAGAAACAGCTGCATATCTTTTGAACCGTGTTCCCACTAAGACTGTGCCTACCACACCATATGAGTTATGGAGTGGGAAGAAACCCTATCTTAATCACATTAAGACATGGGGATGTCCAGCTTTTGTAAAAAAGCAGCATGCGGACAAGCTCGAGGCACGCTCAGTACAGTGCAAGTTTGTGGGATATCCAAAGAACTCCAAGGGATATTACTTCTATTACGAAGAGGAACAAAAAGTCCTTGTTTCTCGCCATGCCCACTTTCTAGAACATCAGTTCATAGAAAAAGAATTAAGTGGGAGCGCAATAGAACTGGAAGAAATTCCAGAACCACAAACTATTACTGAAAGTTTAGTGGAACCAGAAGGTTCAAAAGAACAGGACATTCCTACGCCGCTCCGCAGGAGTAGTAGGCAGTCTCATCCGCCCGAGAGGTACTACGGTTTCCTCATTGACGGGGATAGAGAGGACTGCATCCTAGATTGTGATGAGCCTACTAGCTTCCAGCAAGCCATTCAGAGCGTCGACTCGGTAAAATGGCTGGATGCAATGCGGACCGAGATGGAGTCCATGTACACCAACAAAGTATGGACGTTGGACATTGCTCCAGACGGGGTAAAACCCGTAGGATGCAAGTGGATCTTCAAAAGGAAGATTGGTGTAGATGGACAGGTTGAGACCTATAAAGCTAGACTGGTAGCAAAGGGTTTTCGTCAGCGACCTGGTTTGGACTATGACGAAACCTTTTCTCCAGTAGCTATGCTGAAATCCATTCGGATCCTTCTTGCCATCGCTGCTTTCCACGATTATGAGATTTGGCAGATGGACGTAAAGACAGCTTTTCTAAATGGTCATTTAGAGGAGTGTGTCTATATGGACCAGCCAGAGGGTTTCATTCAGGGTGGGAGAAGCGGAAAGGTGTGCAAGTTGCTCAAGTCCATTTATGGACTCAAGCAGGCATCGCGGAGTTGGAACATCTGTTTTGATGAGACGGTCAAAGAATTTGGCTTTATCAAAAATCCAGATGAACCATGCATCTATTGTAGATTTGTAGCGAGAACTGTAGTATTCCTCGTTTTATACGTGGATGACATTCTCTTAATAGGAAATGACATTCCTATGCTACAATCTGTCAAGGGGTTCTTGTCACACAGGTTCTCCATGAAAGACCTGGGTGATGCCTCCTACATTCTGGGTATCCGGATCTACCGTGACAGATCCAAGAGGATATTAGGACTCTCGCAGTCCAGGTACATCGACACCATACTGAAGAGATTCGGTATGGAAGATTCCAAGCGCGGTAATCTACCGGCTTGTCACGGGATCACCCTCTCCAAAGAGATGTCTCCCAAGACTGATTTGGAGAGGGATCGCATGTCTATTATACCCTACGCTTCTGCGGTAGGCTCTATAATGTATGCGATGTTGTGTACCAGACCGGATGTGGCTTATGCACTGAGTGTGGTAAGCAGGTATCAGTCAAACCCTGGGGAGAAACATTGGATAGCAGTAAAGAACATTCTCAAGTACCTGAGAAGGACTAAGGAGATGTTCTTGGTGTATAGCGGAAAAGACCTGCAGGTTGAGGCCTTTGCTGACTCCAGCTTCCAGAGTGACAAGGATGATTCCAAGTCCATGTCGGGTTTTGTCTTTACCCTCAATGGAGGGGCGGTGTGTTGGAAGAGCTCCAAACAGGAAATCGTTGCTGACTCGACTATGGAAGCGGAATACATCGCTGCATCTGATGCCGCAAAAGAAGCTGTCTGGATGAGGAAGTTCTTGAAAGAACTTCAGGTGGTTCCGTCCATTGTTGACCCAATACCTCTGTATTGCGACAACAACGGGGCTATAGCTTTAGCGAAGGAACCCAGGTCCCATCAGAAATCCAGACACATCTTAAGGCGGTATCACCTGATCAGGGAGATCGTGGATCGCCAGGAGATCGAGGTTCGGAGAGTTGCATCAGAGGATAACACAGCAGATCCATTCACCAAGGCCTTGCCCCAGACTCAGTTCGAGCGGCTGATCGAGATGATAGGTCTTCGATACGCCAGTACATGGCCTTAGTGCAAGTGGGAGATTGTTAGTGTATATGCCCTAGAGGCCATTACTGTATCATACTAGCTTGTATATTACTTAATGGAAGCTTGGGATATTCACAGTTGTATATACAATCTTGCTCGAAATGGTAGTATGCTACTTGGTTTGTCTCTGCTTTAATATGTGCATGTGTTTCTTTTAGCATATTGCTGGTATACATATTAGTAGAGCCCTTAGGATCTTTGCTTGATTACCAGCGTTGTGATGGCGCTCGCACTCGTGGGAGCTGGGTAATCTATAAGCACATCCTTATACAGGTCCCTGGTCGTTGGACTATCGAGACAGGGCATCGATACTCCGGAGTAGACTAGCGTATGCGCTTCTCATCCCAGTGTGGGAGACGGTCTGTCCCACAGCCGTTAGTACGTCGTACTTGGGATAGTATGCGGGTGCTCGTTAGGTTACGAGTACACTGGACAGGACTCGTCGGGAACTGTTGGTTGGTAATATACCTATCGTCAGTTATCAGTTCCCAGGTGACATGAGTACAGCTTAGTCCGCTGACTTGACACTGTCACTTCACCTCGAGTGTGTTCCCACTGCACTTTGATTACTACCCTACCACGGCTCAAAGGAGCTGTGCAAACAGGTAGTTTTTGGGTGCAGTCCCGAAGCACTTGGAGGCAGTGACGGTTAGACAGGATTCGTCTCTCCCGGTATTGGGGGTTGACATCGCGCTGTGTCTAGGAGAGCCATTACACGAGTAGTCCCTGGCCAGGGCAAGCGAGATATACTGGTAGGTTTCCAGTGTTATCTCAGGGTGTTCTGGGCTACACTCCGACACGACTTGTACCGCTATTAGGGGACTGACGTTCACCGCCCCCCTAGGCCCGCCATGCGATGTATCAGACGAACAGACCGGACTGTACGGAGACTGTCACATACAGGCTCAGTAGGAGTGCAGATGGGGTTCACCTCGTCAGTCTTCTTATCGACATCTACCTGGGGACCGTTACGTACAGCTAGTGCCGCTTGCGGTCTGTGGTTAAACCCACTGCCAGCGTAGTGTCGAGTCTTTAGAGTCCCACACAGAGAGCTATTCGCCTTTAGGCAAAACGAGTAGAGGTCGCATGGTTTTGCGACAGGGTTCGTTCGCATCCGCGCACTTGTGCACGTTTGCTGTCCGGACAGTTTATACTAGCGGGCTTTGGTTTAAGCCGGATCCTAGTATATGATTTGAGATTGGTTTTTCTCATTGTGTTCGTGTTTCTCGGATCACGAATGCGGGTGCGTATGCACAGTTGCTTGAGATTGGGGAGAGGACCTTGTTTAGGGTTAATGGCTTTTGTCATTTTATTAACCCTATTGATTTTGTGTGGATTATTGTTAATTGATAATTAGCTTAATTATTGTGCATGGTTGTTGTTGACAATTTGACTTCATTGACTTGTTGACCATGTTGACAACTTGACCATAATCATTTCATTTGGAAGATGCTCTTTGATCTTTGCAAAAATTGAAATGATAATGGTCAAGTCATGATTTATCATGACAATTTTCAAGCTAATTATCTAATTAAAATTATCCTCACATATTAGTGAGAATGGCTCACTAATATTCTCATTCTCTCATTCTATTTCTCTCTCTTGCTCATCCTCTCCCTCAAGCTCTCTCCTTCTCATGTGTTGAGAAACAAAAAGCTTGAGAAAAACCCTCTCTTGATCTTCTCTACTCACTTCTAGGGTTCAAGTCTTAGCATTTCTTGCACTCTAGTTACTCCTAGCTTGGAGTTGAAGCTAAAGGTGGTGGCTTTCAAGTGGATCTTTCTTTGACGGGAGAAGACAAGCAAGGTGAACTCTTTCTACCATTCCTAGGAGCAAGGAGAGAAGGACTAAAGACCAAAGGTATAACCTTTCATCACTTAGCTACTTTGTAGTTAGGGTTAGCTAGTTTATGTTTAGCAAAGATCCTCACAAGCTTAGTCCATGTTGCCTAAGTCATTAAAAATCCGTTTTTTATTATGTTTTCCGCCTCCCCGTAAGCACCGGGGTGGGCAACACGGACTTACAGCCTGTACATTCTCCTATGATTCCAAACAGTAACACTCCCGTACTGTCCGGTCTCTTCGTTTGATATGTCGCATATCTAGTCTATGGGTGGTAAACGTCAAACCCCAGTAACCGATAAGTCGTATCGATATGAGGCTCATAACGGGTCGAGAAACTACTGATAACACTTACCGATAGATCTCCATATCAGCCCTGTCCAGGGACTTCCAGTTATAGCCAATCGAACACAGCGCAAAATCAACGCCCAATACCGAGAGAGACGAAACCCCTCCTATCGCTCATTGCCTCCATGTGATTCGGGACTGTACCCAAAAACCACAGTTTTGCACTTCCTCTTGAACGTGGTAAGGTGGAAATCAAAGCACAGTGGGAATCACATAAGACTCTATGACGATCTCGGTTCTACAGACTAACCTGTACCAGTGTCACTAGAGAACTGCTATCTGACGATAGGTATAATACCATCTAGGAGTTCTCGACGAGTCCGTTCAGTGTACCCAGTCTCCACTGAGCACCAGTACACCTTCTCTAATGTCAAACACCAATGGATATGGGATCATCCATCGCCCATCATATGGGTCAAGAAGCTTATACGCTAGTCTACTCTGGAGTATCGATGCCCTGTCTCGATACACCCTCGACTAAGAACTGTTATAAGATGTACTCTTGGACTACTCTGGCCCCACTAGTATGATCTGCATCATAGTCCCAGTAGTCGAGTAAATATCCTAAGGGCTTTATCAACATGTTAGAGCAAGACAGTAAACCAATACAAGTCAACATGTTAAGACAAAGTGAAACCAGATAGCATACTATTATGTCGAGCAAGAAAGTCCTCTCTATATATATCCAAGCATCCACTATAATATACATCATATGTACAACAATGGCCTCTAGGGCATATACATAACTAACAATCTCCCACTTGCACTAAGACCAGCTGTTGTAGTATCTCATACCCAACATCCCGAAGAGTCTCTCAAATTGTATCTGTGGTATGGTCTTTGTGAGTGGATCCACAGTGTTGTCCTTCGTTTCAACTTCCTTTCTTCGATCTCTCGGTGATCAACTATCTCCCGGATCAGGTGATACCGCCTCAGAATATTCCTGGATCTCTGATGGGACCCGGGTTCATTGGCCAAATCCATAGCTCTATTGTTATCACAATATAAAGGTATTGGATGCTCAATGGACGAAACCACACCAAGTTCAGTGATGAACTTTTTCATCCAGACAGCCTCTTTGGCAGCATCATTGGAAGTGATGTATTCAGCCTCCATCGTCGAGTCTGCCACGGTTTCTTGCTTGGAACTCTTCTAACTAACTGCCCCTCCATTTAGGGTAAAGACAAACCCCGAGTGCGAATTAGAGTCTTCCTTATCATTTTGGAAGCTCGAATCGGTAAAGGACTCCACCTGGAGTTCACCATTACCATACACCAAGAACATCTCCTTAGTCCTTCTCAAGTACTTGAGAATGTTCTTCACAGCTGTCCAGTGACTCTCTCCTCGATCTGCTTGATACCTAATCACCACACTTAGTGAGTATGCTACATCGGTTCTGGTACATAGCATCGCGTACATGATAGAGCCTACTGCCGAAGTATAGGGTATCTCTTGCATGCAAGCTCTCTCCAAATCAGTCTTAGGAGACATCTCTTTGGAGAGAGTGAGTCCAGAGATCATGGGTAAATTCCCACGTTTGGATTCTTCCATACTAAACCTCTTTAGTATGGTGTCAATGTACCTGGATTGGGACAATCCCAGTATCCTTTTAGATCTATCTCTATAGATCCTTATCTCCAAAATGCAGGAGGCATCACCTAGATCTTTCATTGAGAATCTGTGTGATAAGAAAAGCTTGACCGAGTGCAGCATATAAACATCATTTCCTATCAAGAGTATGTCATCCATGTACAATACGAGGAAGACAACCTTACTCTCTGCCACCTTCTTGTAAATACAAGGTTCATCTATGTTCTTGATGAAGTCAAACTCTTTGACAGTCACATCAAAACAGATGTTCCAACTCAGCGATGCCTGCTTTAACCCGTAGATGGATTTAAGCAGCTTGCATACCTTTCCACTGCTCCCACTGTCTACGAAGCCCTCTGGCTGAGTCATGTACACGCACTCCTCTAAATCACCATTTAGAAAGGCGGTCTTAACATCCACTTACCAGATTTCGTAGTCATGGTATGCAGCAATGGCAAGTAAAGTCCGGATGGACTTATGCATAGCCACGGGAGAAAAGGTTTCGTCATAATCCACACGTGGTCATTGTCAAAACCCTTTGCAACAAGTTTAGCTTTGAAAGTCTCAACTTTTCCATCTACACCAAGTTTCTTCTTAAAGATCCATTTGCTCCCAATGGGTTTTACCCCTTCAGGAGCAACTTCCAAAGTCCATACTTTGTTGGTGTACATGGATTCCATCTCAGATCGCATTGCATCCAGCCATTTCATAGAGTCACTACTCGTGATGGCCTGCTCGAAGCTAGTTGGGTCATCATTTTCCATGATGCAATCCTCGCTCCCACCATCAATGAGAAAACCATAGTATCTCTCAGGTGGATGAGGAACCTTACTAGATCGGCGGAGCGGCTGAGGTTTGTCGGGAACTACTGAATCCTCTGGTTCTACCAAATCTTCTGTCGTAGTTTGTATTGCTGGAACTTCTTCCAGCTCTACCTCCTCGCCATTAATTTCTTTTGTAAGAAATTCCTTTTCTAAAAAGGTGGCATGTCGAGAAACAAACACCTTTTGTTCCTCAGTGTGGTAGAAGATATACCCTCGCGAATGTTTGGGATATCCAATAAACTTACACAGAAAAGACCTTGCCTCGAGCTTGTCTGGATTCTGTATTTTCACATATGCCGGACAACCCTATATTTTAACATAATTAAGACATGGTCTCTTTCCTTTCCATATCTCATATGGAGTGGATGGCACAGATTTGGTGGGAACCATATTTAATAGGTCTGCAGCTGTCTCCAGTGCATAACCCCAAAAGGAAATAGGCAACTCAGTAGTGCTCATCATAGAGCGCACCATATCTAATAGGGTGCGATTCCTCCACTCCGATACACCGTTGTGATGTGGTGTATAAGGAGGAGTGTAACGCTTTGAATTTCGTTTAGGTAGTTTTTCGATAATCGGCAAAATAATCAGTCTTTTCCGTAAAAAGTCAAAATGGGTATTTTTCAATATAGGCCTAATTATACAAAATTTAGATAAAATATTGCTAGAATTTGGTCACTAAATTGTCACTTAAAAATTTCTTGTTATTTCAAATTTTTTTCTTAATTAATTATTTTTAATATTATTTTAAGCTTTTAAAAATATATTAAATCAGTGATAAATACAAATTTAAATGGGTAAATTACACACTTAGGAACCATTATAAACTAAAATTTAGTGTAATAAAAATTTTATCAAGACTTTTCAAGATTTTAGTTCTAGGGTTTGAAAATTAAATCCAAAATGAATTTAAAATGGGTTTTTTTTGTAAAATTTGATGTGATATGCATTAATTGACCTTTGAAGATGCTTTTTGTGTAGAATTTTCTACACAATTCCCTCATTCTCCCCTCCTCTATCCCCAGGCCGAGATCACCTGCAGAAAACCCTCCTCTTTCCCCATTTTCTTGCTTCAAAATTCCTTCAAAAATCAACAAAAATACACAAAAATACATAATTTTCTTCACAAATTCAAAACCTAAATCCTATTCTACCTCGTCCCAAACCCTCATTGGTTTAAAACAAATAGAAAAGAGGCAACTTTGGAGGCTTAGTGCAAGGGGATCAACACTTGGGAGGTATAATTTTAATCTAGTTGTTAAATTGGTAGTTTAATTATGCTAATTTAGATTTTTAAAGTGTTAATTTGATTCGAATTTCTTGTTTTGGAAATTCTAGTTAAGGTTTAGAATTTTAATTAGGGTTTGAATCATTGTTAATAAATTAAGTTAGTGTTGTGGCCATCTAGTGGGTTAGTTTGGAAATTTGTGCTAGTTTGTGAACGCTATATCGTTAATTCGCGAGGTTTGCATCGGAAATTTATATGCGAATGCTTACTAGGTTTTCTAAATTATTAGGAGGTGATTAAATTGCGATATCTTTACAATACTATTACCATCTACTACGACTTGTAGGGTGTGTGTATACGGAGTTTGGTTTAGTCGGGTTTTAGTTTTGACGGTTGCCCCGAAACGACAATTTTAGTTAAGCTTTTAGTGATTTTAGTGTGTTTTCCGCGCACCGAGTGCACGTTGTGCCTAACTTCTGGGTGTTGATCTTTTCATATTGTGACTTGCGTCGTTCCATGATATTTAATCTTATGTTGTATGTTGTACAATAATAGGATCGGTGGCGGAAACATCGGACGTGGCACTCAAAGGCAAAGCGGTGGTTGGATTAGATTAGCGAGGCGTCCGGGTGAGTAGATGTATACATCTATGGGGAAATCTTATGGATGGCGCGAGGCGTCCCATAGTTAGGATCACTTTATTACTTGCAAATTATATGCATTGTTAGCTAGTTAACCATCTCATTCATATACATTCCCGTCTAGTTATTCGTCTGCTGGCATTGCATGGATATCTATATACCTATGTGTGATATCACCCCTTAGGACACTTACACCATTACCATTGGCTCATGTTGCACACGCACTATTCATGTGGGCACACACGCCTTGGTAATTGACATGTCACGAGCACTTTAGAACCTGCTTAGTTTAGTATCACCACTTGCATCATACATGATATATTGAATCTCATAGCATGTATATACATCATCATGCTTATATAGATTTCTAGCCACAAATCACATCGCATACCTTTGATATCATAAGCATTTATCATATACAACATGTTGGGTATTATTATTTTCTTGAGGATTTCAGTATTGATGATATTTCTGGATTTTGGGGAAAAACGCAAGAATTTAACAAAAACTTATTATCATCATTTTTAAAATAAAGTTGTAGTTTTCTCGTGATGTATGTGTCGTCCCTCATGAGTTTTCATGTTTTCTGTTGGATTTCGAGACCCGATTCGAGGAATGGATGAACCGTCTCGGGTACATGGTGGGCCCGGTATGGTACCCCGGGGCAAGAAGATCGAGTTGTAGCCGATAAGCCCGGCAGGGGAAGACTACCTACCGGTGATATCTGGTGCGGCGGATATCTGGAGGATACCGACCGTTGTCGTGAGATTTGATGATATGGGCCGATCCGGACTGACGGAGCCCGATGTATTGAGATATTGATATAGTGAGACATTGAGACAGATGTATTTCCATATTTGGTGTCGATACTTGACACGGTTTTCAGATGATTTCATTTATGGTACTTTAGCTATTGCACAGATATTCTTTTTCTAAGTTAAGAATGCAGAGAATCATCGTATTTAAATACTTAAAGATTTCGTATTGATGTTGCATACATGTGCATACATACTAGTGGCATTACATCACATCTAGACATACATGTTGTGACGCATTTGCTTGCATTCTTACGATAGAATTATTAGATGTTATATTCTACTCACGAGCTGACAACTCACCCCCGTTGTGCCACAGTGTCTTGCAGGTCGGACCCGTCAGCCTTGTAACGGCGGGCTTATCTTATCATTTGCTTCTTTTGCTTAGACTCGCGACATTGCTCGTAGGTGGGTTGCGAGGACACTTTATCTCTTTTATACCTTCTTTGTATCTAGTATTCTCCATCTACCACTTGTTATTTGTATATGCGACCTAGTGATGAGACTGAGAGATTTGTGTATATGTGGTTTCTTTGGGGTTGAGCTTACTTGAGCCGACGTTGTGTCTTTCTTATATTTTGTATTTCTTAATGCTCAATTGCTTGATTTTGCATATATATTGCGTGTGGTTATGATCTGCCTTGGGTGAAGAGCTAGCTCCCTCTTGGGGATGCCATTTTGTTATCACAGGTTATATATCTTGTTATACCCATTTTGGGGGGCTAGTATTTACAAGGAGACTCTGCCGAAATTTTCGGAAAATTTTGATGCTTTAAAATAAGGATTTATACAACTTAAATGGTTTAAAATTATTTTCATAAAGGTTTTCCTTCACTCTTATTGCTTATGGTTTAGATTTTCTGGGCATTGGCTGACTTAGGTTACGTTACGCCTTGAGACGTCTCGTAATCTAAGTGCCAGTCATGTTCCGTACCTTCGGATCGTGACAAAGTTGGTATCAAAGCGTAGGTTTTACCTTTCTGAGTGTAGGACGACCCTTGGTAGATGGAGTAGGTGACTTAAGCAGAGTGGCGTAGCGTGGGTATGTTCCGCGGCATACTTACGATACAGTACTCCGCCTAAGTGACCTTAGAACATAATTGCTTGTATTTTCCCTCTTGATTCCTTGCATTCCTTGATTCAATTGCAATGTTCTTATCGCTCCTGTTTCTTATTCCAGCTTCGATGCCGCCAAAGACTATGAGAGCTCAGCGGGCTGCCGCTAGGGATGAGCTTCGAGCGGGCTCGTCTCAGTCGAGGATCGAGCGGGATGATACGCCTACCCCTCAGGGTCAGATTGATCCGCCATCTCCAGACCGTATTGCCAGATTAGAGGCCGGTATACAGGAGTTGCGACAAATGATGGGATCTTTAGTTGAGTCCAGTCGGGCACAGAGATCCGAGGTCGTTCCTTCCACCGCACAGATCCCGATTGTACCTGCGACCCAGACGGTTACTCCTGTTACTACTGCGACTATTCCCGTGTCACTACAAGAGTTTATGAGGCTGAGACCTCCAGCTTTTACCGGTACGGATGCTACAGAGGACCCACAGGCATTTCTTGATAGGATGGCTAGGATTTTCCGTTCGTTGAGGTGTTCTGATGATAGATGGGTGGAGTTCGCGAGTTTTCGTCTGGAGGGCCTTGCCCAGACGTGGTATGATTCCGTAGAGAGCGGCCGAGCTGCAGGTCTATCACCTATGACTTGGAACGAGTTTACAGCTGCATTTCTTGCCCGTTTTCTTCCGGAGAGTGTCCGAGATGCTCGAGCCCGTAGTTTTGAGTCTTTGCGCAAGACTCCTGGGATGACAATTTCCGAGTATGATATACAATTTACTCAGTTGTCCAGATATGCTTCATACCTAGTAGACACTGAAGAGAAGAGGATAACGAGGTTTGTGCGAGGGCTTGACACACAGCTATTCCTTGCCATCGTCACCCAGCACTTTGACACATACGCAGCCGAGATGGATGCAGCCTTACTTTTAGAGGAGTGCATTTCTGAGACTCCGGTTGTTTCTGAGCCGAAGAGGATTCTTACTGATACGCCAGCCCAGCGGCAAATAAGTAGACACCGTGATAGATTCTTTCCGGGAGATGGCGGCGGCAGAGGATTGAGACGAGGTCAGTTATTTGGTTCATATCCACAGACCCAGTAGTCATCGCCAGGATGTTTTCGGTGCGGGAGTCAGTACCACCATATCAGAGACTGTACCATGGGGTGCCACGGTGCGGCGACAGTCCCACATGTGACCTTACCACCTTCACCATCTCTTCAGAGAGATTTACTTCCTACCCCTGATGAGGCTCCATGCCAGGCAGATGCTCCTAGAGGTCGTTGGAGTGGAGGTCCTGTTCAGAAAGGACGAGGCGACAGAAGCAGAGGCCAAGGTAGAGGCAGAGGACAGCCAGCTATTAGTGGTGGACAGGCCCGAGTGTTCGCGTTGACTCCTCAGGATGTGCAGCCATCCAATGCTGTTGTAACAGGTACTCTGCCAGTATGTTCTTTTGATGCACGGGTATTATTTGATCCAGGCTCCACACATTCTTATGTATCCACATACTTGCACTGAGGTTGGGCCGAGAGACATCTTCGTTAGATCAGCTGCTTGTCATTATTACTCCGGTAGGCGAGTCGTTTGTTTCCCGTTTTGTATATCGATCGCGTCCTGTTCGTATCGGGTAGAGAGATTCTTCAGTTGATTTGATTCTCCTCGATATGCTAGACTTCGACGTTCTTCTTAGTATGGACTGGCTAGCCACCTGTTATGCATCTTTAGATTGCCGTGAGAAGGCAGTCAGATTCAGTTTTCCTGGTGAGCCGGTTCTTGTTATTCAGGGAGATCATAGCGCTACCCTTCCCAGCTTGATTTCTTCTCTTCGCGCTGGACAGCTCTTGCGGAAAGGGTGTCAGGGATTCTTAGCATATGTTTGTGATACTAGCGCCACAGTGGTTCCGTTGGACCGGGTCCCTGTTTTGAGAGAGTTCCCTTATGTATTCCCTGATGAGCTGCCTGGTCTGCCGCCAGAGATCGAGATTGAGTTCTGTATTGACTTGATCCCCGGCACGTGGCCTATCTCTATACCGCCTTATCGGATGGCCCCGGTAGAGCTTAGAGAGCTGAAGGATCAGTTACAGGACTTGCTAGATAAAAGGGCTTATCCGACCGAGTGTGTCACCTTGGGGTGCTCCCGTCCTGTTTGTTAAGAAGAAGGACGGCAGTATGCGCTTATGCATTGATTATCGTCAGCTGAACCGGGTTACTGTGCGAAATAGATATCCCCTACTCCGCATTGATGACTTATTCGATCAGCTCCAGGGAGCAGGGTTTTTCTTGAAGGTTGATTTATGGTCAGGTTATCACCAGTTGCGGGTTTGGAAGGAGGATATTCCGAAGACTGTTTTCCGTACACGTTATGGTCATTATGAGTTCTTGGTTTTGCCGTTCGGGATCACCAATACCCCAGCAGCATTTATGGACTTGATGAACCATGAATTCAGGCCATATCTTGATCAGTTCATCATTGTTTTCATTGACGATATCTTGGTATATTCTCGGAGCCGGGAGGAGTACGAGCAGCACTTGTGTATCACATTGTAGACTTTGAGGGAGCATCAGCTGTTTGCCAAATTTTCCAAGTGCGCATTTTGGCTAGACTGTGTCGACTTCTTGGGTCATGTGGTGACGAGAGATGGTATTTGTGTGGATCTGAAGAAGATCGAGGCAGTGTATCGTTGGCCCAGACCGGTATCAGTTACTGAGGTTCACGGCTTTCTAGGTCTGGCCGGCTATTATCGACGTTTTGTCCATGATTTCTCCCGTTTTGCTACACCGTTGACCGGGTTGACCCGGAAGGGGGTTACTTTTGACTGGACTGAGGCATGCGAGGATAGCTTACAGCAGTTGAAGACTCGTCTGACTACTGCATCAGTGTTATCATTGCCTTCAGGATCAGGCAGTTTCGTGGTTTATTGTGATGCTTCTCGAGTGGGGCTGGGCTGTGTATTGATGCAGCACGATAGAGTTATCGCGTATGCTTCTCGGCAGTTGAGGAAACACGAACAGAATTACCCCACTCATGATTTAAAGATGGCTGCAGTGGTATTTGCACATAAGATCTGGAGACATTACCTATACGGCGAGTCGTGCCAGATATTCACTGACCACAAGAGGTTGAAGTATATCTTTCTGTAACCCTTCGAAAATCGTTTAGGCAGTTTTTCGGTAATCGGCTAATTTTTCGGCTTTTTCCGTAAAAAGTCAAAATAGGTATTTTTCATTGTAGACCTAATTATACAAAATTTAGATGAGATATTACTATAATTTTGTCACTAAAATGTCACTTAAAATTTTCTGGTTAAATAAAAAAATTTCGTAATTAATTATTTTTTTTATTATTATTATTTTAAGCTTTTAAAAATACATTAAATTAGTGATAAATACAAATTTAATTAGGTAAATTTCATAATTAGGAATCTTTATAAGCTAAAATATGGTGTTAATAAAATTGTATCATGACTTGCAAGATTTTGGTTTTATGGTTGGAAATTTAGTGAAAAAATGAACAAAAAAGGGGTTTTTTTGTAAAAATTGTTATGTTAAGCATTAAATACATTTGAGAGTGACTTTTTCTTAGAACCTTCTACATTTTTCCCTCACCCTCCCTCACCCTCTAGCTCAGGCCGAGCCCCACCCTCCTTTAGCCCAAATTTTTCTTCATTTTTCTTGCTTCTAAAATCATGAAAAAATCAACAAAATACATTATTTTCTTCTCCAATACAAAGTAAACCCTAATCCACTCTCTCCTCAACCAAATTTAGCTCAAGACTAGAAGAAAGGAGGCTTCTTTGGTGGCTTGATCATGCTAAGGTTCCACTTGTGAGGTGAAATTCTAAACTAGTTTGTTAACTTGTAGTTTTATTGTGCTAAAATTGAAATTGGAAGTATTAATTTAGTTGAAATTGTTTGTTCATGAAAATCAAGAGAGGGATTGATTTTAAATTAGGGTTTGAAGCATGGTTGTTAGAGTTAAGTTAGGGCTTTGGTCACCTATTTGGTTGGAGTGGTTAATTGCGTAAGGTTACGCTCGCTAAATCGTTAAATTGCGACGTTTGCATCGAATCAGTTTGAAATTTGCTTACTAGATTTTTACAAAAATTAGAATGCGATCAAATTGCGTTATGTTAGTGATTTAATTAGCTTCGTATAGGACTATTAGAGTGCGCAAACGCGGGGTTTCGTCTAGTCGGGTTTTAGTTTTGTCGATTTCCCCGAAATGACGATTCTAGTTAAAGATTAGCGATTTTCGTGCGTTTTCCCGCGCACCGAGTGCATGTTATGTTTAATTCGAGAGCGACGATAATTGTATATTGTGACTTGCATCATTTTAGGTTTTGTAATCTTATGCTTGGTGTTGTGCAAATATAGGATCGGTCGGGGAAACATCGGACACGGCGCGTAAAGGCAAGGCGGTGGTCGGATCGGATTAGCAAGGCATTCAGGTGAGTAGATGTATTCATCTATGGGGGAATCGTCTGAATGGCGCGAGGCGCCCCCCTAGTTAGGATTACCCTACTTTTTGCAATATTTATATTGTTAGCTAGCTTATCCATTCATGTACACTGCATACCCTTATAGCGAACAGTATATTAGATTGCATGGACATTCATCTAAACTTATGCGATATCACTTCGTAGGACACGAACAACATTACCATTGGCATCTGTTGCACGCGGACTATTCATGTGACACACACGCCTTTGGTAATTGCCATGCCACGTGCACTATAGAACCTGTTTAACTTAATAACGTCACTTGTATTCATACATGATATCTGAAATTGCATAGCTTGCATATACCTCGTATTATCATCATATTTACATAGCTTTCTAGCCAAAATTCACATCATATACATTGATATCATAGACATTTAGCATATTTAGCATGTGAACATTTTGATTTTCTTGAGGATTTCAGTATTGCTGCGATTTCTGGATTTTTGGGGAAAACCGCAAGAATTTAACAAAAGCTTATATTTATCTTTTTTTAAAACAAAGTTGCGGTTTTCTCGTGATGTATGTGTCGTCCACCATGAGTTTTCATGTTTTCTGTTGGATTTCGAGACCCGATTCGAGGAGTGGATGAACCGTCTCGGGTACATGGTGGGCCCGGTATGGTACCCCGGGGCAAGAAGATCGAGTTGTAGACGATGAGCCTGGCAGGGGAAGACTGCCTACCGGTGATGTCTGGCACGGCGGATATCCGGAGGATACCGACCGTTGTCGTGAGATTTATGATATGGGCCGATCCGGACCGACGGAGCCTGATATTGAGACAGATATGATTCCTATTTAGTGTCGATGCTTGACACGCGTTTTCAGATGATTTCTTGATGGTACTTAGCTATTATACAGATATTCATTTTCTAAAGTTAAGAACGCAGTACCCTTAGCTTATAAAACACTTAAAGAGTTAGAAATGACATTGCATACATGTGCATGCATACTAGAGCTATTATATCACATATGGACATGCATGTTGTGGTACATTGCGTGCATTCCTACGATTGCCTTATTAGATGTTATATTTACTCACGAGCTGGCAACTCACCCCCGTTGTGCCACAGTGTCTTGCAGGTCGGACTCATCAGTCTTGTAGCGGCGGCTATCTTATCATCAGCTCCTTTTGCTCAGACTCGCGACATCGCCTGTAGGTGGGTTGCGAGCACACTTTATTTCTTTTGCTTTATCATTGTATCTAGTATTCTCCATCTACCACTTTATATTGTATATGCGACCTAGTGATGAGACTGAGAGATTGTATATATGTGGTTTCTTTTGGGTCGAGCTCACTTGAGCCGGCGTTGTGTTTTCTGATATTTTGTGTTTCTTTATGCTCTTTTCTTGATATTACTATTATATTGCATGTGGTTGTGATCCGCCTTGGGCGAAGAGCTAGCTCCCGCTTGGGGATGCCATTTTTATGATTACAGGTTTATTATCTTGTTATACCCATTTTGGGGGATAGAAAATACAGGGGAGACCCTGCCGAAATTTTCGGGAATTTTTGATGTTTTTTTAAAGGGATTCTATGCAACTTAATTGATTTCAAAACCGTTTTCATTTAAGGTTTTCCTTCACTCTCTTTTGATTTTGGTTTAGATTCTTCTGGGCTTTGGCTGACTTAGGTTACGGTACGCCTTTAGACGTCTCGTAATCTAAGTGCCAGTCGCGTTCCGTACTTTCGGGTCGTGACAAAGTTGGTATCAGAGCGTAGGTTTTACCTTTCTGAGTGTAGGACGACCTTGGTAGATGGAGTAGGTGACTTAAGCAGTGTGGCGTACCGTGGGTATGATCCGCGGCATACTTACGATACGTTACTCCGCCTAAATGACCTTAGGACATAATTGCTTGTATTTCCTTTCTTGATTCCTTGCATTCCTTGATTCAATTGCAATATCCTTATCAGTCCTGTTTCTTATTCCAGCTTCGATGCCGCCAAAGACTACGAGAGCTCAGCGGGCTGCCGCTAGGGATGAGATTCGAGCGGGCTCGTCTGAGGCGAGGATCGAGCGGGAGGATACGCCTGTCCCTCAGGGTCATACTGATCCGCCTTATCCTGACCGTATTGCCAGACTAGAGGCCGGCATGCAAGAGTTGCGGCAGATGATGGGATCTTTGGTTGAGTCCAGTCGGGCACAGAGATCCGAGGACGTTCCTTCCACCGCACAGACCACGATCGTACCTGCTGCACAGATGGTCACTCCGGCTGCTACTACGGAGACTATCCCTGTTTCACTACAGGAGTTCATGAGATTGAGACCTCCAGCTTTTACCGGTACAGATGCGACAGAGGACCCACAGGCATTTCTTGACAGGATGGCTCGGATTTGCCGTTCGTTGAGGTGTTCTGAGGATAGATTGGTAGAGTTTGCGAGTTTTCGTCTGGAGGGTCTTGCCCAGACATGGTACGATTCAGTAGAGAGAGGCCGAGCTGCAGGTCTACCTTCTATGACCTGGGATGAGTTTACATCTGCATTTCTTGCCCGTTTTCTTTCGGAGAGTGTCCGAGATGCTCGAGCCCGTAGTTTTGAGTCTTTGCGCAAGACTCCTGGGATGACGGTGTCGGAGTATGATATACAGTTTACCCAGTTGTCTCGATATGCTCCGTACCTAGTCGACATAGAAGAGAAGAGAATAAAGAGGTTTGTACGAGGGCTTGATACACAGCTATTCCTTGCCATCGGTACCCAGCACTTTGATACATACGCAGCCGCGATGGATGCAGCCTTACTTTTGGAGGAGCGTATTTCTGAGACTCCGGTCGTTTCGGGGCCGAAGAGGATCCGTACTGATACGCCAGCTCAGCGGCAGATGGGTAGACACCGCGATAGATTATTTCCGGGAGATGGTGGAGGCAGAGGATTGAGACGAGGTCAGTTATTTGGTTCATATCCACAGGCCCAGCAGTCGTCTCCAGGATGTTTTCGGTGCGGGAGTCAGTACCACCGTGTCAGAGACTGTACCATGGGACGTCCGGGCACGGCGACAGTCCCGCATGTGACTTTACCACCCTCACCACCTTCTCAGAGAGCTTTACTTCCTACTCCTGATGATGCTTCACGCCAGCCAGATGCTTCTAGAGGCCGTGGGCGTGGCGGTCCGGTTCAGAGAGGACGAGGCGACAGAGGCAGAGGCAGAGGCCAAGGTAGAGGCAGAGGACAGCCAGCTATTAGTGGTGGACAGGCTCGAGTGTTCGTGTTGACTCCTCAGGATGCACAGACATCCAATGCCGTCATGACAGGTACTCTGCCAGTATGTTCTTTTGATGCATGGGAATTATTTGATCCAGGCTCCACCCATTCCTATGTTTCTACGTACTTTGCACCGAGGTTGGGCCGAGAGTCTTCTCCGTTAGATCAGCCGCTTGTCGTTTTTACCCCGGTAGGCGAGTCTTTTGTTGCCCGTTTTGTGTACCGATCATGTTCCGTTCGTATTGGGGAGAGAGATTCTTCAGTTGATTTGATTCTCCTCGATATGCTAGACTTTGACGTTCTTCTTGGTATGGACTGGCTAGCCACCTGTTATGCATCCGTGGACTGCCGTGAAAAAGCAGTCAGATTCAGTTTTCGTGGTGAGCCGGTTCTTATTATTCAGGGAGATCGTAGCGCTACCCTTCCCAGCTTGATTTCTTCTCTTCGCGCTGGTCAGCTCTTAAGGAAAGGGTGTCAGGGATTCTTAGCCTATATTTGTGATACTAGCTCCACAGAGGTTCCGTTGGACCAGGTCCCTGTTGTGAGAGAGTTTCCTGATGTATTCCCTGACGAGCTGCCTGGTCTACCACCAGAGCGCGAGATTGAGTTCTGTATTGACTTGATCCCTGGCACGGGGCCTATCTCTATACCGCCTTATCGGATGGCCCCGGCGGAGCTGAGAGAGCTAAAGGATCAGTTACAGGACTTGCTGGACAAAGGGCTTATCCGACCGAGTGTGTCACCTTGGGGTGCTCCCGTCCTGTTTGTTAAGAAGAAGGACGGAAGTATGCGTTTATGCATTGATTATCGTCAGCTGAACCGGGTTACTGTGCGGAACAGGTATCCCCTACCCTGCATTGATGACTTATTCGATCAGCTCTAGGGTGCAGGATTCTTCTCAAAGGTTGATTTACGGTCAGGTTATCACCAGTTGCGGGTTCGGAAGGAGGATATTCCGAAGACCGCTTTCCGTACTCGTTATGGTCATTATGAGTTCTTAGTGATGTCGTTCAGGCTCACCAATGCCCCGGCAGCATTTATGGATTTGATGAACCGTGTATTCAGGCCGTATCTCGATCAGTTCATTATTGTGTTCATTGACGACATCTTGGTTTATTCTCGGAGCCGGGAGGAGCATGAGCAGCACTTACATCACATTGCAGACTTTGAGGGAGCATCAGCTGTTCGCCAAATTCTCCAAGTGCGCATTCTGGCTAGACAGTGTCGACTTCTTGGGTCATGTGGTGACGAGAGACGGTATTTGTGTGGACTCGAAGAAGATCGAGGCAGTTCAGCATTGGCCTAGACCAGTATCAGTTACAGAGGTTCACAGTTTTCTAGGTCTGGCCGGCTACTATCGACGTTTTGTCCAGGATTTCTCCCGCATTGCTGCACCTTTGACCGAGTTGACCCGGAAGGGGGTTCCTTTTGATTGGACCCAGGCATGTGAGGATAGCTTCCAGCAGTTGAAGACTCGTCTGACTACTGCACCAGTATTAGCATTGCCTTCAGGATCAGGTAGGTTCGTGGTATATTGTGATGCTTCTCGAGTGGGGCTGGGATGTTTATTGATGCAGCACGATAGAGTTATCGCGTATGCTTCTCGACAGCTGAGGAAACACGAACAGAACTACCCCACCCATGATTTAGAGATGGCTGCAGTGGTATTTGCATTTAAGATATGGAGACATTACCTATACGGTGAGTCGTGCCAGATATTCACGGACCACAAGAGTTTGAAGTATATTTTCCAGCAGCGAGATCTGAACCTGAGACAGCGCCGATGGATGGAGTTGGTGAAGGATTATGACTGCGAGATTTTATACCATCCGGGCAAGGCGAATGTGGTGGCAGATGCTTTGAGCAGGAGACCCGGAGGTAGCTTATCTTGTTTGAGTGCAGTACAGATGCAGTCGACGGTGGATTGGCAGGTTTTATGTGATAGCAGAGTGCAGTTCGAGTTTACTCCTACAGGGGACAGCTAGCCTATTTCAGAGCACGCCCACAGTTACTTGACCGTATCCACGAGGCACAGTCCGGCGATGCCCGTACATTAGAGATTATTGAGCAGATTCGGCAGGGCAGAGTTTCCGAGTTCGTGATTGATGATCAGGGGATACTTCGATTTGGGACTCGACTGTGCGTGCCAGATTCAGAGGGACTGAGGCGTGATATTCTCGAGGAGGCACATAGATCAGTTTACAGTGTGCATCCAGGTTCCACCAAGATGTACCGTGATTTGAGAGAGGTTTACTGGTGGGACGGGATAAAGAAGGATATTACAGACTTTGTGTCGAGATGCCTAACTTGTCAGCAAGTCAAGGCCGAACACCAGAGGCCAGCCGGCGAGTTACAGCCTTTGCCCATCCCTGAGTGGAAGTGGGAGCAGGTCTCCATGGACTTCATTGTGGGTCTACCCTGGACCAGTCGAGGGTATGACTCTATTTGGGTGATTGTGGATCGACTGACGAAAGCGGCTCACTTCCTGCCAGTGAAGACCACTTTTGGATTTTCTCAGTACGCCCAGGTCTATATTGATGAGATCATGCGACTGCATGGTGTTCCGACTTGCATCGTGTCCGCCCGTGGCACCTAGTTTACCAGCCGATTGTGGCAGAAACTCCAGGAAGCTTTGGGCACCCGATTGAGTTTTAGCACAGCCTTTCATCCTCAGACTGACGGTCAGTCGGAGCGTACGATTCAGACTCTTGAAGACATGCTCAGAGCTTTTGTTTTAGATTTCGGTGGTAGCTGGGATCGTCATTTGCTTTTGATCGAGTTTTCCTACAATAATAGCTTCCAGGAGACGATTCAGATGGCACCTTTTGAGGCTTTTTATGGGAGGAGATGTCGATCGCCTGTATGTTGGACAGAGCTCAGGGAGAGCAGTATTTTGGGGCCGCAGATCGTACAGGAGATGACCGAGAAGATACAGCTGATTCGGGACAGGATAAGAGCGGCACAGAGCAGGCACAAATCATATGCTGACAGGCGCCGTCGCCGACTCGAGTTCGCTGTTGACGATCATGTTTTCCTGAAGGTCTCTCCGATGAAAGGTGTGATGAGATTTGGGCGGAAAGGGAAACTGATTCCTAGATATGTTGGTCCTTTCGAGATCCTAGAGCGTGTTGGTCCGGTCGCTTATCGGTTAGCTCTTCCGCCCAGCTTCCCCGATGTTCACCCCGTATTCCATGTCTCGATGCTCCGTAAGTACCTTCATGATCCTTCCCAGGCGATTCAGCACCAGACGATCCAGCTAGAGCGTGATCTTTCCTTCACCGAGCAGCCGGTTGTCATTTTGGATCGGCAGGTGAAGAAATTGAGGTCAAAGGTTTTACCGTCCGTCAAAGTCCTTTGGCGTGGCCCGAACAGCGAGGAGGTCACCTGGGAGACCGAGGTCGAGATGAGGAAGAGATATCCCCATCTTTTTAAAGGTACGCGTAGTTAAATTCTAAATTCGGGGACCGAATTTCTTTAAGGGGGGAAGATTGTAACCCTTCGAAAATCGTTTAGGCAGTTTTTCGGTAATCGGCTAATTTTTCGGCTTTTTCCGTAAAAAGTCAAAATAGGTATTTTTCATTGTAGACCTAATTAAACAAAATTTAGATAAGATATTACTATAATTTTGTCACTAAAATGTCACTTAAAATTTTCTAGTTAAATAAAAAAATTTCGTAATTAATTATTTTTTTATTATTATTTTAAGCTTTTAAAAATACATTAAATTAGTGATAAATACAAATTTAATTAGGTAAATTTCATAATTAGGAATCTTTATAAGCTAAAATATGGTTTTAACAAAATTGTATCATGACTTGCAAGATTTTGGTTTTATGGTTGGAAATTTAGTGAAAAAATGAACAAAAAAGGGGTTTTTTTGTAAAAATTGTTATGTTAAGCATTAAATACATTTGAGAGTGACTTTTTCTTAGAACCTTCTACATTTTTCCCTCACTCTCCCTCACCCTCTAGCTCAGGCCGAGCCCCTCCCTCCTTCCGCCCAAATTTTTCTTCATTTTTCTTGCTTCTAAAATCATGAAAAAATCAACAAAATACATTATTTTCTTCTCCAATTCAAAGTAAACCCTAATCCACTCTCTCCTCAACCAAATTTAGCTCAAGACTAGAAGAAAGGAGGCTTCTTTGGTGGCTTGATCATGCTAAGGTTCCACTTGTGAGGTGAAATTCTAAACTAGTTTGTTAACTTGTAGTTTTATTGTGCTAAAATTGAAATTGGAAGTATTAATTTAGTTGAAATTGTTTGTTCATGAAAATCAAGAGAGGGATTGATTTTAAATTATGGTTTGAAGCATGGTTGTTAGAGTTAAGTTAGGGCTTTGGTTACCTATTTGGTTAGAGCGGTTAATTGCGTAAGGTTACGCTCGCTAAATCGTTAAATTGCGACGTTTGCATCGAATCGGTTTGAAATTTGCTTACTAGATTTTTACAAAAATTAGAATGCGATCAAATTGCGTTATGTTAGCGATATAATTAGCTTCGTATAGGACTATTAGAGTGCGCGAACGCGGGGTTTCGTCTAGTCGGGTTTTAGTTTTGTCGATTTCCCCGAAATGACGATTCCAGTTAAAGATTAGCGATTTTCGTGCGTTTTCCCGCGCACCGAGTGCATGTTATGTTTAATTCGAGAGCGTCGATAATTGTATATTGTGACTTGCATCATTTTAGGTTTTGTAATCTTATGCTTGGTGTTGTGCAAATATAGGATCGGTCGGGGAAACATCGGACACGGCGCGTAAAGGCAAGGCGGTGGTCGGATCGGATTAGCAAGGCATTCAGGTGAGTAGATGTATTCATCTATGGGGGAATCGTCTGAATGGCGCGAGGCGCCCCCCTAGTTAGGATTACCCTACTTTTTGCAAGATTTATATTGTTAGCTAGCTTATCCATTCATGTACACTGCATACCCTTATAGCGAACAGTATATTAGATTGCATGGACATTCATCTAAACTTATGCGATATCACTTCGTAGGACACGAACAACATTACCATTGGCATCTGTTGCACGCGCACTATTCATGTGACACACACGCCTTTGGTAATTGCCATGCTACGTGCACTATAGAACCTGTTTAACTTAATAACGTCACTTGTATTCATACATGATATCTGAAATTGCATAGCTTGCGTATACCTCGTATTATCATCATATTTACATAGCTTTCTAGCCAAAATTCACATCATATACATTGATATCATAGACATTTAGCATATATAGCATGTGAACATTTTGATTTTCTTGAGGACTTCAGTATTGCTGCGATTTCTGGATTTTTGGGGAAAACCGCAAGAATTTAACAAAAGCTTATATTTATCTTTTTTAAAACAAAGTTGCGGTTTTCTCGTGATGTATGTGTCGTCCACCATGAGTTTTCATGTTTTCTGTTGGATTTCGAGACCCGATTCGAGGAGTGGATGAACCGTCTCGGGTACATGGTGGGCTCGGTATGGTACCCGGGGCAAGAAGATCGAGTTGTAGACGATGAGCCTGGCAGGGGAAGACTACCTACCGGTGATGTCTGGAGCGGCGGATATCCGGAGGATACCGACCGTTGTCGTGAGATTTATGATATGGGCCGATCCGGACTGACGGAGCCCGATATTGAGACAGATATGATTCCTATTTGGTGTCGATGCTTGATACGGGTTTTCAGATGATTTCTTGATGGTACTTAGCTATTATACAGATATTCATTTTCTAAAGTTAAGAACGCAGTACCCTTAGCATTTAAAACACTTAAAGAGTTAGAAATGACATTGCATATATGTGCATGCATACTAAAGCTATTATATCACATATGGACATGCATGTTGTGGTACATTTCGTGCATTCCTACAATTGCCTTATTAGATGTTATATTTACTCACGAGCTGGCAACTCACCCCCGTTGAGCCACAGTGTCTTGCAGGTCGAACTCATCAGTCTTGTAGCGGCGGCTATCTTATCATCAGCTCCTTTTGCTCAGACTCGCGATATCGCCCGTAGGTGGGTTGCGAGCACACTTTATTTCTTTTGCTTTATCATTGTATCTTGTATTCTCCATCTACCACTTTATATTGTATATGCAACCTAGTGATGAGACTAAGAGATTGTATATATGTGGTTTCTTTTGGATCGAGCTCACTTGAGCCGGCGTTGTGTTTTCTGATATTTTGCGTTTCTTTATGCTCTTTTCTTGATATTACTATTATATTGTATGTGGTTGTGATCCGCCTTGGGCGAAGAGCTAGCTCCCGCTTGGGGATGCCATTTTTATGATTACAGGTTTATTATCTTGTTGTACCCATTTTGGGGGATAGAAAATACAGGGGAGACCCTGCCGAAATTTTCGGGAATTTTTGATGTTTTTTTAAAGGGATTCTATGCAACTTAATTGATTTCAAAACCGTTTTCATTTAAGGTTTTCCTTCACTCTCTTTTGATTTTGGTTTAGATTCTTCTGGGCTTTGGCTGACTTAGGTTACGGTACGCCTTTAGACGTCACGTAATCTAAGTGTCAGTCGCGTTCCGTACTTTCGGGCCGTGACACTTTCAGCAGCGAGATCTGAATCTGAGACAGCGCCGTTGGATGGAGTTGGTGAAAGATTATGACTGTGAGATTTTATACCATCCGGGCAAGGCGAATGTAGTGGCAGATGCTTTGAGTAGGAGGCCCGGAGGTAGCCTATCTTGTTTGAGCGCAGTACAGATGCAGTCAACGGTGGATTGGCAGGTTTTATGTGACAGCAGAGTGCAGTTTGAGTTTACTCCTACAGGGGAACAACTGGCCCATTTCAGAGTACGCCCACAGTTACTTGACCGTATCCGCGTGGCACAGTCCGACGATGCCCGTATTTTAGAGATTATCGAGCAGATTCGGCAGGGCAGAGTTTCCGAGTTCGTGATTGATGATCAGGGGATACTTCGATTTGGGACTCGACTGTGCGTACCAGATTCTGGAGACTGAGGCATGATATTCTTGAGGAGGCCCATAGATCAGTGTACAGTATGCATCCAGGTTCCACCAAGATGTACCGTGACTTGAGAGAGGTTTACTGGTGGGACGGGATGAAGAAGGATGTTACAGACTTTGTGTCGAGATGTCTGACTTGTCAGCAAGTCAAGGCCAAGCACCAGAGGCCGGCCAGCGAATTACAGCCTTTGCCCATCCCTGAGTGGAAGTAGGAATAGGTCTCCATGGACTTCATTGTGGGTCTACCCAAGACCAGTCGAGGGTATGACTCTATTTGGGTGATTATGGATAGACTGATGAAAGCGGCTCACTTCCTGCCAGTGAAGACCACTTTTGGATTTACTCAGTACGCCCAGATTTATATTGATGAGATCGTACGACTGCATGGCATCCCGACTTGCATTTTGTACGACCGGGGTACCCAGTTTACCAGCCGATTGTGGCAGAAACTTCAGGAGGCTTTGGCCACCCGATTGAGTTTTAGCACAGCTTTTCATCCGCAGACTGACGGTCAGTCAGAGCGTACTATTCAGACTCTTGAGTACATGCTCAGAGCTTTTGTTTTAGATTTCGGTGGTTGCTGGGATCGTCATTTGCCCTTGATTGAGTTCTCCTACAATAATAGCTTCCAGGAGACGATTCAGATAGCACCTTTCGAGGCTTTATATGGGAGGAGATGTCGATTGCCTGTATGTTGGAAAGAGCTCAGCGAGAGCAGTATTTTGGGGCCGCAGATCATACAGGAGACGACCTAAAAGATATAACTGATTCGGGACAGGATGATAGCGGCACAAAGTAGGCAAAAATCATATGCTGGCAGGCGCCGTCACCGACTCGAGTTCGCTGTTGGCGATCATGTTTTCCTGAGGGTCTCTCCGATGTAGGGCGTGATGAGATTTGGGCGGAAAAGGAAGCTTAGTCCTAGATATGTTGGTCCCTTCGAAATCCTAGAGCGTGTCGGTTCTGTGGCTTATCGGTTAGCTCTTCCGCCCAGCTTCCCCGATGTTCACCCCGTGTTCTATGTTTCGATGCTCCGCAAGTACCTTCATGACCCTTCCCATGTGATTCAGCACCAGACGATCCAGCTGGAGTGCGATCTTTCATTCACCGAGCAGCCGGTGGTTATTTTGGATCAGCAGGTTAAGACATTGAGGTCGAAGGTTACACCGTCCGTCAAGGTTCTTTGGCGTGGCCCGAACAGTGAGGAGGTCATCTGGGAGACCGAGGACGAGATGATGAAGAGATATCCCCATCTTTTTGAAGGTATGCATAGTTAAATTCTAAATTCGGGGACCGAATTTCTTTAAGGGGGAAGATTGTAACGCTTTGAATTTCGTTTAGGCAGTTTTTCGATAATTGGCAAAATAATCAGTCTTTTCCGTAAAAAGTCAAAATAAGTATTTTTCAATATAGGCCTAATTATACAAAATTTAGATAAAATATTGCTAGAATTTGGTCACTAAATTGTCACTTAAAATTTTTTTGTTATTTAAAATTTTTTCCTTTATTAATTATTTTTAATATTATTTTAAGCTTTTAAAAATACATTAAATTAGTGATAAATATAAATTTAAATGGGTAAATTACACACATAGGAACCATTATAAACTAATATTTAGTGTAATAAAAATTGTATCAAGACTTTTCAAGATTTTAGTTCTAGGATTTGAAAATTAAATCAAAAATGAATTTAAAATGGGTTTTTTTTGTAAAATTTGATGTGATATGCATTAATTGACCTTTGAAGATGCTTTTTGTGTAGAATTTTCTACACAATTCCCTCATTCTCCCCTCCTCTACCCTCAGGCCGAGCTCACCTGCAGAAAACCCTCCTCTTTCTCCATTTTCTTGCTTCAAAATTCCTTCAAAAATCAACAAAAATACACAATTTTCTTCATAAATTCAAAACCTAAATCCTATTCTACCTCTTCCCAAACCCTCATTGGTTTAAAACAAATAGAAAAGAGGAAACTTTGGAGGCTTAGTGCAAGGGGATCAACACATGGGAGGTATAATTTTAATCTAGTTGTTAAATTGGTAGTTTAATTATGCTAATTTAGATTTTTAAAGTGTTAATTTGATTTTAATTTCTTGTTTAGGAAATTCTAGTTAAGGTTTGGAATTTTAATTAGGGTTTGAAGCATTGTTAATAAATTAAGTTGGTGTTTTGGCCATCTAGTGGGTTAGTTTGGAAATTTGTGCTAATTTGTGAACGCTATATCGTTAATTCGCGAGGTTTGCATCGGAAATTTATATGCAAATGCTTACTAGGTTTTCTAAATTATTAGGAGGTTATTAATTTGTGATATCTTGACAATACTATTAGCATCTACTACGACTTGTAGGATGTGCGAATGCGGAGTTTGGTTTAGTCAGATTTTAGTTTTGACGGTTGCCCCGAAGCGACGATTTTAGTTAAGCTTTTAGTGATTTTCGTGTGTTTTCCGCGCACCGAGTGCACGTTGTGCCTAAATTCTGGGCGTTGATCTTTTCATATTGTGACTTGCGTCGTTCCATGATATTTAATCTTATGTTGTGTGTTGTGCAATTATAGAATCGGTGGCGGAAACATCGAATGCGGCACGGAAACGCAATGCGGTGGTTGGATCAGATTAGCGAGGCGTCCGGGTGAGTAGATGTATACATCTATGCGAAAATAATTTGGATGGCGCGATGCGCCCTATAGTTAGGATCACTTTATTACTTGCAAATTATATGCATAGTTAGCTAGTTAACCATCTCATTCATATACATACCTGTCTAGTTATTCGTCTGCTGGCATTGCATGGATATCTATATACCTATGTATGATATCACCCCTTAGGACACTTACACCATTACCATTGGCTCATGTTGCACGCGCACTATTCATGTAGCACACACGCCTTGGTAATTGACATGTCACGAGCACTTTAGAACCTGCTTGGTTTAGTATCACCACTTGCATCATACATGATATATTGAATCGCATAGCATGTATATACATCGCATCATCATCATGCTTATATTGATTTCTAGCCACAAATCACATCGCATACCTTTGATATCATAAGCATTTATCATATACAACATGTTGGGCATTATGAATTTCTTGAGGATTTCAGTACTGATGAGATTTCTGAATTTTAGGGAAAACCGTAAGAATTTAACAAAAATTTATTATCATCATTTTTAAAATAAAGTTACGGTTTTCTCGTGATGTATGTGTCATCCACCATGAGTTTTCATGTTTTCTGTTGGATTTCGAGACCCGATTCGAGGAGTGGATGAACCGTCTCGGGTACATGGTGGGCCCAGTATGGTACCCCGGGGCAAGAAGATCGAGTTGTAGACGATGAGCCTAGCAGGGGAAGACTACCTATGGGTGATGTCTGGCACAGCAGATATCCGGAGGATACCGACCGTTGTCGTGAGATTTGATGATATGGGCCGATCCATACTGACGGAGCCCGATGTATTGAGATATCGATATAGTGAGACATTGAGACAGATGTATTTTCATATTTGGTGTCGATACTTGACACGGTTTTCGGATTATTTCATTGATGGTACTTTAGCTTTTGCACAGATATTCTTTTTCTGAGTTAAGAATGCAGAGAATCATCGTATATAAATACTTAAAGATTTCGTATTGATGTTGCATACATGTGCATACATACTAGTGGCATTGCATCACATCTAGACATACATGTAGTGACGCATTTGCGTGCATTCTTACGATAGCCTTATTAGATGTTATATTCTACTCACGTGCTGGCAACTCACCCCCGTTGTGCCACAGTGTCTTGCAGGTCGGACCCGTCAGCCTTGTAGCGGCGGGCTTATCTTATCATTTGCTTCTTTTGCCCAGACTCGCGACATTGCTCGTAGGTGGGTTGCGAGGACACTTTATCTTTTTTGTACCTTCTTTGTATCTAGTATTCTCCATCTACCACTTCTTATTTGTATATGCGACCTTGTGATGAGACTGAGAGATTTGTGTATATGTGGTTTCTTTGGGGTCGAGCTCACTTGAGCCGACGTTGTGTTTTTCTTATATTTTGCATTTCTTTATGCTCAATTGCTTGATTTTGCATATATATTGTATGTGGTTGTGATCCGCCTTGGGGAAAGAGCTAGCTCCTTATTAGGGATGCCATTTTGTTATCACAGGTTATATATCTTGTACTCATTTTTGGGGGCTAGTATTTACAAAGGAGACTCTGCCGAAATTTTTGGAAAATTTTGATGCTTTAAAATAAGGATTTATACAACTTAAATGGTTTAAAATTGTTTTCATAAAGGTTTTCCTTCACTCTTATTGCTTATGGTTTAGATTTTCTAGGCATTGGCTGACTTAGGTTACATTACCTCTTGAGACGTCTCGTAATCTAAGTGGCAGTCATGTTCCGTACCTTCGGGTCGTGACAAGGAGTCAGCTGAGAGAGAATCCCATTCTCTTTTAAATAGTCCAGGAACTCATTGCTCAAGTATTCTCCTCCTCGATCAGATCGAAGGATCTTAATACTTTTACCCGTTTGGTTTCGACTTCGTGCTTATATTCTCTGAATTTCTTAAAAGCTTAAGACTTGTGTTTCAACAGGAACACATGTCCGTATCTTGAGAGATTTTCGGTGAATGTAATGAAGTAGGGGGCACCATTCCTGGCATTTGTAGATATGGGACCGCATACATCACTATGTATCAGTCCCAAGAGTTCCGTCACTCTTTCTCCGTGTCCACTAAATGGAGTTTTGGTCATCTTGCCTTTGAGACATGACTGGCAAGTGTCATAAGATGAAAATTCGAACGGATTCAAATATCCATCCTTATACAACTTAGCTAGTCGTGTCGCATTGATATGACCTAGTCTACAATACCATAGGAAGGATTCGTTCATTTCTGAACTCTTTCTCTTGTGTGTGTTTTGTACATTAAGAACCGTGGTTTGATCTAGAACGTATATGCCATTATTTAACGAGCCTGATCCAATCAACTTTTGATTCAGGAATATGTTCATAACATTATCCTGTACTACAAAATAAAATCCTTCTTTACTCAATAAAGAAACTGATATAATATTGCATATCAGTGTCGGAATGTAATAGTATTCGTTCAGAATCATTGTATTACCATTTGGTAACACAAGGTGATATTCGCCAACTGCTTTGGCTGCAACATTTGCACCATTCCATACTCTTATGGAATGACCACCCTCTCCCAGTTCTCTACCTTTCTTTAGCCCATGTAATATATTACATATGTGGGATCCCGATCCGGTATCTAATACCCAGGACGTAGAGTGAACTGAGAAACAGTTCTCGATAACTAACACACCCGAAGAAGATGCATCAACATGCTTATTCTTCGTTTGGGCGGCGTGAGAATCTGGATATTCCCCTATTTCCTGTTCAGTCTTATAACAGTTATAAGACAGAACAAAACCAACGTTCCCCTGCTCAGTATAACAAGCGGGTTCGGTCAATAGATCCATATTATTATCTTGATTAAGCCCGGACATGGTCGCTACCTGGAGAGAGAGAGAAGAAAAACACTTTAGCGTATGCTCTTGCAAGATTAGATTGGTTATTATCTTATCTAATCAGGATGGCTCCCACTGTTTTCATCAAATCTTCCTTCAAACCTAAAAAGGTAAGACTAGCCCGGATTAATTACACCTTACAAGTTCGCCAATCTTTCAGCCAGGTCAGTGTTGGTACTTTGAGGGAGGTTCTCCGTGCTTTCGCACGGACCTAATTAAAATAAACCTCGTTTTCCCAGAGGCTTAACCCTGTTAACTCCTTTCTAGACACCTACTTGATCGGCTAATTGTCATGTGTAAAACTCTCCCAGGAGTAACTCTTACTCGCAGTAGGTATCGGGATCCAACTATCTCATAGAAGGTATGCAATCTCATTGCAAATTTCAACATTTGAAATTCCCGATAATACTTTTTCCCTTAGCATGCTATGACCTTGACGCAGGCCAACAAACCATAGTGCGCTAGTCAAGTTCAACCCGTCATTTCCTGATTGAATTAAACCCACCCGCACGACCCTTGACGCAGGCCAACAAAGTCGTACGACTACCTTAATACAATCTCATCTTATGTTGCAGATAAGCACTAGTTAGCTACTGCACACTACGCCTTGACGCAGGCCAACAAACGTAGCACGAATACTAAGTAGTATTTATCTGAAATGACGGAGGGCTACGACAGGTTTTTCAGAAAACTTTTTGCGTAATGAACTTGATATCATTATAGAAACAAGTGATTTTGAAAAGGAGTGTTTTTTAGGCTTTTACTAGTTTCGCTAAAGAGGTCACTCCCGGTGAAGGGATCTTGGCTCTTTCCTTATGGAATAAGGTGCAGGATATTTCATAAATACCACTATGCAAAGCATAGTCTACAAAAGCAATCAAAAAAAAAACCAAGTGAGTTGTAGCATCTGCTAGTTTTGCTAAAGAGGTCACTCCCGGTGAAGAGATCTCGGCTCTTTCCTTATCGAATAAGCTGCTGGATATTCTACAAGGAATACCGCTATGCAAAGCAAAAAGTAGAGCTACCCTTTTTATAAATTTGATTCTAAAACATCTTTTAGGTTTCTTTTCTTTCATTAATCTCATTAATGAATCCCATCATTTAATCTTCCTAAGCATCACAGAAGAAACAAAAATACAACGTACGCTTATGCCATCCGCATTCGCCACAGTGTCTCGTTATGCACCGTTAGGTTACTTAACTAACGGCATACCGGGACGGGACTAGCGCAGGTGTAAAACATAAGCAACGTCTATTATATATCATATATACAATAATAAAGTATTCATCTTACGCATATAGAATGATCACATCACAGTATATTAGCAGCAGAAGATAACATATGAAATATTGGATATACTAGGAGGTCCGTGTTTTATTTTGAGCTTGTATAAAACATGGATTCTACGGTCACGATGAATAGCCAAACCCACATCCCTAGACCTCTACGAAATAGGCAAGCAACCCTACTAATTCTAGGGTTAGGAGACCCGGTCTCGACTCCTCGAGATGGCTTCTCACTGGACCCTAAAACCCGGTTACTTGTGCTATCCTGTTTGGGTCTATCCTAATACGGAAAAGTAAATAATATACAATGGTGACATCATCCTCAATCCGGAAGTGCCCCAATAAAAAAATATTACATACATTGAATTTTACATGAATGAAAATAAAAACCCTCATCTCACCTAAAAACCCCGGCTATTCAAAACACGACGATCCAATATAACATATCACAGCAACACATAACATCACATGTCATCAACGTAAGTAAATAGACGTATCCCAATTGTCGTTGGCATATAGCATCGAAACCGGCGATACACCACATATTACACTTACGGTCCCAGAAAAGAAAATGTAAAACTATAACATTTGGAATCATAACTGCCCTTAGACAACTCAAACCCGGGACATCACATATCCAAGATTTCATGCCTAACAATGTAAAGCTCGCATTTAGGTCTCACCCATGAAAACACTTTTCAAAATAAGTCGGATAATTCAACAAGATTTCCGATTACACCCGAGACTGAAATGTTAGATTTACACGCAACAAACAAATTTGTAGATTCCAATTATTGTATCTCATTACAGAAGGCTGGACGATGTTAAAAAATTCGATCGAATCAATGAATTCCCAAAATTCCCAGAAAGCTCAACACTTGAGCACTGTTAAAATTAACCAGAGACATGCCATAGAACCTACGGACATACAGCTGAAGGGCCCGACCCAAGCCTCTCAAGTGGCGCCGCGGATCCGCCGCCAAAACCTTGTTTTAGCCGTGGATCCACGGTCACATGGACGAGTTAGGGTTTCGTTCTTCAGGTGTGTCCATAGAATTCTATGCTTGTTTTTCTGAATATTTTTAACATGGAAAAATCCAACTTTTTGAAAAATTTCCAGAGAGGGGGTATAATTTGGGTATTCGGGGTTCGATCGGACTTTTAACTTTGCCTACGCAACGCCTAATGCTCTAGCTAGGCTCTGATACTACTGTAAGGTTCTTAGGCACTAGAACAAGGTTCTACAAGGCATCAAACATGACGGATTTAAATTTTTCAGGTGCCAAACAACCTAAGCAAGGATCTTAACTAGAGAATTAGGGTTATAAACTTAAAGCAAATAATTTTACTACTAAGTGAGAGGAATTACAACCTTTGTAGTCCGTTCCTTCGCTTCATAAGCTCCGATTTGAAGTCCCTTCGCTGCAATCATCATGCTCCCGGACTCTAGAGAGGCTCCATGAGGTGAATGTTCCATAGTTGTTTGAAGTCTTTACTATCAAAGATGATCTATCTTGAGGAATCACAAACCCAAGCATACACTTCACTTATTAGGTATTAATGAAGCAAACACCCTAATCTAAGTGGCTAGGATAGATGGGGATGATGAAGTAGGAATTTCTCTCTCTTTAGTTTTCTTTATCTCACTTTTATTCATTACATAATAAAAAGCTAGAAAGCTTTTTGAATAGGAAGAAGAAGATGAAGTTGTGATGAATGAATTATGGTTGAGGTTAGAAATGCAACTTAGGTTAAGCATGCCATGCTTAACCCTTTTAGAGAATAAACCATGAGGTAGGGTTAGGGTTGGGTTAATAAATATCAAGGAAAATATCTAAAGAGTGGACTTTGTCAACCATGACAAATATGTCACATAATTTAGAATTAACCCAAAACAAAACATTAACCCTTATCCAAACCCTAGCATGGTTTAATCTCAAAACCCTAGTTGCATTTGTAACCCTAACATGTTACAATATTATATATCACATATATAATATATAATGTAACAAAAGAAAATAATACAATTAACATATATCACATATATATCAATATATTATCAAGTGAGAAAAAGAATCATTTAAGTGAGCTTATATTAGTTAATGTAATGTAATATATCACATATATAACTATACATTAAATTATTAAATCAACACTTGATTTAATAATCCGGCTATTTTATAGATAACCGACTAATATAACATGTATCCATTCACCGAATCAACACCTGATCCGATGACCCGGCTATATCACATATACCCGGACGATATCACATATCGAAAGAATCGTATACGGTATCACATACACGTATTATTCTCGGTCCCGCACATATCTCATATGTGCTCCTACTCCTTTTTGCCTGAGCCAGGAAACCTCTATGTAGGACTCTAAAGAATCGTCAATACACCGGCAGTAGGTGATGATCATATCAAACACCCACAAGCGGCAAGAGGTCAGCTAAACGTAACAGCCACCCGGGTATTGAGCTATCAGAAGATCAACAAGCAAGCTTGTAGATTCTCCTATGAATCCAATCAGTAACACTCACGTACAGTCCGGTCTCTTCATCTGATATGTCGCATATCAGTCTAGGGGTGGTAAACGTCAGACCCCGGTAAACGATAAGTCATGTTGTTATGAGGCTCATAACGGGTCGAGAAACTACTGATAATACTTACCAGTAGATCTCCATATCAGCCCTGGCCAGGGACTTCCAGTTATAGCCAATCGAACACAGCGCAATATCAACCCCTAATACCGGGAGAGACGAAACCCCTCCTATCGCTCATTGCCTCCATGTGATTCGGGACTGTACCTAAAAGCCACCATTTTGCACGTCCTCTTGAACGTGGTAAGATGGAAATCAAAGCACAGTGGGAATCACACAAGACTCTATGACGATCTCGGGTTTACAGACTAACCTGTACTGGTGTCACCAGAGAACTGCTATCTGACGATAAGTATAATATTATCTAGGGGTTCTCGGTGAGTCCGTTCACTGTACCCAGTCTCCACTGAGCACCCGTACACCTTCTCTGATGTCAAACACTAATGGATATGGGATCATCCATCACCCATCCTATGGGTCGAGAAGCGTATACGCTAGTCTACTCTGGAGTATCGATGGCCTGTCTCGATACATCCTCGACTAGGAACTGTTATAGGATGTACTCTTGGACTACCCTGGCTCCACTAGTATGATCTGCATCATTGTCCTTGTAGTCGAGTACATATCCTAAGGGCTTTATCAACATGTGAGAGCAAGAAAGTAAACCAATACAAGTCAACATGTTAAAAAAAAGTGAAACCAGATAGCATACTATCATGTCAAGCAAGAAAGTCCTCTCTATATATATCCAAGCATCCACTATAATATACATCATATGTACAACAATGACCTCTAGGGCATATACATAACTAACAGTTGGAAGCTGGGTGAATTGATTTATCTCATTTCAGATCCGTGAAGTTTTATGATTTGGGTAGAATTTCTTCAGAAACGCTTTTACAAACTCTTCCTAGCTGGTTATTGAATGAGACACGGTGCTATACAGCCACTTTTCAGCGAGGTCACACAAAGTGAAAGGAATAACTTATAGCCGTATAACATCATCAGATAGTTGGATTGTCTTCATCATCGCACACACGTTTTGGAATTTATTGATGAAGGTATAGACATCTTTAGATTCATGCCCGTAAAATTTGGGCAACATGTTGATGAAGTGGGGCTTAATTTCGAAATTATCCCTATTGGCCGGTGGGAGAGAAAGATAAGTAGGGAGTGCAACGCGGGTAGGATAATCAATCTTGGAGCGCGATTCGCTGTGGCGCTGCAACAAGAGGTGGTCATGGGTTATTCGTACCAAGTGGAGGTGGAATCATTTCCGTTGTGATGTTAGGAGGAGATCCTGACATCTCGTAAGAAGAATTGGGTGAAGGTGAAGGTGAAGGTGAAGATGTATGAACAGAATCGCGGTCAACGTCGGAGTTGGCCGGCAAAGGTAAGGGTGAAAAAGGCGTGGACGGAGTTTCGATGTCGGAGTCGATCGCGTAGCGACTAACGTAACGCGGACTAGATGGGAACTAGTATCCCGAGTCCAAACAGACATACACTAAACGAGTTTAATGTAGTCAAAGCGTAGAATGGGAGGGTAAGAAAACGTCAATAAAGAAAAGTTGGTGAAAGGTCGGTGGAATGGAAATTTGACGACAAATGGAAAGTTTTATAAAAGTTTTGGTTTTTTTTAGAGAGTTTTGCAAAATATATACGGATTTATGGACACAATTTCAAGCTATCAAAGTCACAATATGCACAATCACACCTAGAGTTATGGTCTTCAAAGTCCACTTGACTGCTCCTAACTGTTTCAAAGTGACAAGTTGAAAGATAACCCTCAAATTGCCTCTTCACTACCAATTATGGCCAGGTAAAAACAAGTGAGGTAAGAAGGGTTCCGCTCATGAATCACCGTGAGACGAGCCTTTTAAAATTACCTCCTCACTTGTCTAGCCTAGGCACCACAAAGTCAAGTTTAGATAAACGACCGAATGCCACAACCTTCTTCTGTCCTGTTGAGCACGACAAGTCCTTAGTTGGCTGAGTCTAGATATTTTTTAATTAAGCTCAAGGGTAATACATATACTTTTAGTGATTTTTAGGGTCTTAGGAAGGGTGATGAAATCCCCACCTAATCTGAATTGGTGTTATAACCCCTTAAAGTACGTATTATTTATGCAAAACGATAACAAACAAAAATCTAATACACTTGCAAAAATTTTATTTGGCGGTGGCACAAAGAATCCTGCACAAAAACAGTTTTATTAAAGAAGGGGAGAGAGTTTGCGCAAAGAATACTGTAGAAAAAAATATTTCAGTAGAGTTCAGAAGGGGTAGACAGAAGAATGAAATACTCACAAAAGTTTTTAGGCACTGAAGTGACAGGTTGACCTCGGTTCCGCGGTCAAACCTACTCTATTGCCGCGATTCAGCGGTGGGTTAGATAACTTAAAGCTTCAAATTTCTTCCCTGTGCTACAGATGATCTTCTCTTCTGGTTTAGAGCCTCTGAGTCTTGAATTAGTCACTAAATTTGCTCTGGAATTTGTACGGTTAGCCGCGGTTTCGTCTTGATCCGCCGCGGTGTAGCCACGAGATGTGGGTCTAACTCCCCACGACTTTGGCACTGAACTTGATCTTCTCTCTATTCTGCACGCTTGCACAAAAAGAATCAAAAAAATAACAAGATGGTTTTTACAGTTTATTTATTTATTTATATATATTCACAAATTAACCCGAAACAACACAAAGAAATAAACTACCATTTCCCCGCCAACGGTGCCATTTGATTGTTAGACTTTCAGTGTGCTATTTAAATTACCGCAATCAAGACGGTTTCGCTTGGTAGCTAGCCGGTTGAGTACGGGTCGATCCACGGAGAGATGGGAATCTTTTTTTTACTGTTTTAACGAGTTAATTCCAAAATGTTTGAGTTTGTTCAAAATTAACTATGTGCTTAGATATGTATGATAATAGAGCTTGTTAGGGTTAGGATTATGTTAGTTTGAGTTAGGAGTTCACTCACTTCTTTCGTTTGCCATTCTTGATATCGATGTTACCGTAATCGGCAACAACGGGGATTAGAGCGACTAGGAAGGAAATTTGTGAGTATAAACTAGGCTTTCAAACGCTTAGTTCCTTCCTTTTGGTCCTTGTCCGTCCGTTCTTGGCTCTTAGCCATAACCTCCGGTCAATTCAACTACAACCGGTCTCACTAGGGTGTCACCGCTATCATATAGGATAGGGTACCGTACGGATAGGGTGCCGTACGGAGCGGATTGTGGTTGCCTTGACGGGTGTTCGAATCAAGATGTTGGGCAAAGAAAAGAGTGAGAGAGATTTCCTTATCTCAAATTTTCCCTGTCCTACCCTAACAAGTGAGAAACTACTCACTCATTATAAAAGAAAAAGAAAACAAAACAAACAAAGTAGAAAAAAAGAAATGAGGTAGAAAATTACAACTAGCTATTTAGGACCTCACCTAGGCAAGGATCACTCTTAAGCATCATGGTTGCAAGGATAAAAGAGAAGAAGAACAAGAACAAACAAAAAACAACAACTACTTATCAAAGAAAATTACAAGCAACATATGTAAAAACTAAATTACAAGACATGCATAAAAAAGTAACTCTTATTCATTTATCATTCACTCAAAGCTCTCACTACAATGATAATGGAGGAAAGATGAAGAAGAAAAAGAAATTACACAAAATTCTAACACAAAACTAGTCAAAAATCTATATCCTCATATGGCTCTGGTCTGGAGTATTTATAGGCAGTGAAGTGAAGCCCTAGGATCTTTTTCTGAGCCATTACAAAATACCAACACTAACCCTGAAGAATTGGCACGAGTCGCCACGTGTCGGCCGCGGAACCGCCGCGAAAATGGGTTACTAGTCGTGGAAGCGCTGCGCTTTTAGGTGATTGATTTGTCGTTTTTTCTGGAGTGCCTTGTGTTGCTATTGTTAGTTAAATGTATGCCCTAGAGACCATTATTGTACATGTGATGTATATTATAGTGGATGCTTGGATATATATAGAGAGGAATTTCTTGCTCGACATGATAGTATGCTATCTGGTTGCTCTTTGTCTTAACATGTTGACCTGTATATGTGATACTGTCTTTCTCTCACATGTTGATAAAGCCCTTAGAATATGTACTTGACTACCAGGACTATGATGGAGATCATACTAGTGGGCCAAGGGTAGTCCACAAGTAGATCCTATAATTATTCCTAGTCGAGGGTGTATCGAGACAGGGCATCGATATTCCAGAATAGACTAGCGTATACGCTTCTTGACCAAATGATGGACGATGGTTGATCCCACATCCATTGGTGTATGACATCAAAGATAGTATACGGGTGCTTAGTGGAGACTGGATACACTGAACGGACTCGCCGAGAACTTCTAGTTGGTATTATACCTATCGTCAGATAGTAGTTCTCTGGTGACACTGGTACAGGTTAGTCTGTAGACCTGAGATCGTCATAGAGTCTTGTGTGATTCCTACTGTGCTTTGATTTCCACTTTACCATGTTCAAGAGAACGTGCAAAACGGTGGCTTTTGGGTACGGTCCCGAATCACATGGAGGCAATGAACGATAGGAGGGGATTCGTCTTTCCCGGTATTGGGGTTGATATTGCGCTGTGCTCGATCGGCTATAACAGGAAGTCCCTGGCCAGTGCTGATACGGATATTAACTGGTAAGTGTTATCAGTAGTTTCTCAACCCGTTATGAGCCTCACATCGGCACGACTTATCGGTTACTGGGGTCTGACGTTTACCACCCCTAGACTAGATATGCGACATATCAGAAGAAAAGACCGGACTGTACGGTAGTGTTACCGACAGGCTTTTCATGAGTAAGAGTAGGCTTGCTTGTTGATCTTCTGATCGCTCGATACCCGGATAGCCGTTATGTCTAGCTAGTACCGCTGACGGCTTGTGGGTGCCTGATATGATCATCACTTACTACCGGCGTATTGACGAGTCTTTAGAGTGCTACACAGAGGTTTTACTGGCTCAGGCAAAACTTAGTAGGAGCGCATATGTGATATGTACGGGATCGAGATTAATACGAGTATGTGATACTGTATTCTATTCTCGCGATTTATTCATATCGGTCGGTTATATGTGATATAACCGGGTTATCGAATCAAGTGTTGATTCGATAAGTTGATACAAATAATATTAGTCGGACATATGAGATATAACCAGATTATTAAATCAAGTATTGATTTAATGATTTAAAGTATAATTATATATTTGATATATTAATTTACATTAACTAGTATTAGCTCACTTAAGCATTTCTTTTCTTACTTATGCATTTAATATATATGTGATATATATTAATTGTATTTATTTTTGTGTCGTGCTTGATGATACAAACTACATGGGTGTATGAGACTCACACCAAGCTCATGAAAATATGAGGTTTATTTATTTAAAGTAAATCCAAATTAGTTGGAAATTGGTCACATGGAATGAAGCTTGTAGAAGCTTGGAGATCTATTAACTTAGTCCACAAATTTTGTTTTACTTAAGATATTTATCAATCCAACCATTCTCATTAGCCATGGTTATGTCTCTACATGAGTTATATGAGATATTTCTCACCCATGATTGCCATTCACTCTCTCATCTATTATTTGCTTCATCTTCTTCAAGCTCAAGAGAGAGCTCTTTAGGTTTTTGAGAGGAGAAGAAAAAGAGTGAGAAAATTAATTCTAAAGTGAGCAAAAATCCTACTTCATCATCCTCTACTAGATTAGCCATTTAGTTTAGGGTGTTAGCTTCACTAATCGCTCATTAATGAAGAAGTAGCTTGGGTTAGTGTCTCCTCGACGTAGATCATATTCGGTCTCGAAGACTTCGTGCAAGCTCGTTCTTTTCACCTTGTGGAGCCATTCTAGAGTCCGCAAGATCACTAATTAGAGCGAAGGGACTACCAATCGGAGCTATAGAAGTGAAGGACCGGTCTACAAAGGTTGTATTCCATATTCACTTAGATGTAAAGTAGTTTACATGTTGGATTGTCTAAATCTCTAGTTAAGATTCTAGGGTTAGGATTGTTTAGCATGGCAAAATTTTGAAAATGGCATGGACGATGCCTCCCTAACCCTTGTTGTCGTGCTAGGCATTCCTACAGTGGTATCAGAGCTAAGCTGTCACGATCCAAAGTTCGGCCCGTGATCGGCACTTAACCATGTAACGTCTACAGGCGTAACTAAACTAAGTAAGTTGAAACCCAGAAATCAAAACCATTAAAAATAATGAGTGTTAAAACATTTAATAGAAACATTTGTTAAAACGTTTAGAAAACCTTAAGTAATTTAGTAAAATTCTTTAAAGTTCAAGTTATTATCTTAAAAATTTTGGCAGCATTTCTTTTATAAAAACTAGCCCCGAAATCGGGTACAAGGCAATATATGAGTAAAATGATATACAATAAGAATAAAGCATCCCAAACGGGAGCAATCACGCCGAACAGCGGAAACAATCACCACAATGATAATATACGACACCGTAACAAAGATTGAGTAAAAATTAGTGAAGACAACATGAAATATAAAACTGCACAAATAAAGTCGGTTCACAATGATCTCGACACCAGAGTACAAAATAATATATATCGTCCTCACAACTGGTCTCTAAGTCAATACATAAGTTGTAGATGGAGAGTACTAGATACAACCGTGTATACAACTGGAAAATAAACAGATACCGCATAAAACCCACCTATCAGCAAAGGGCTCACGTGCCAACTGCAAAGGTATCCGTATCAAAAGATGTAAGAAAGCAGCCTGCCACGACTACTCTGAGGGGCAACCTGCAAGCACTGTGGCACAACGGGGGTGAGTTGCCAACTCGTGAATAGTAGATAACATATAAAGGTAATCGCGAGTATGCACGTACTGCGATACTCTAACCTATGCCAACATATAACATCTAAATGATGAGCTGGGTGCGCAATAATCATGCAACAAGTGCGATCTAATAACATCTCTATATGATGAGCAGGGTATGCAATAATCGTGCATAGCATGTGCAATCTAATAACATCTATACAGGATGAGCAGGGTATGCAATAATCGTGCATAGCATGTGCAATCTAATAACATCTATATAGGATGAGCAGGGTATGCAACAATCATGCATAGCAAGTGTACTCTATCAGGTACTACAGATATAAGATGAGATGTATAACACTGAATGCTGAGCATGGGAATAAATAACATCTACATGGAATGTCAACATGGAAAGTAACCGGTGTTCATCAATACACCCAAATCCCAGTAAAACTCAGGCGCCGTCACTCTAATCGGCCCTCAAATCCTATAAAGCTCATAGAATCGTGAGTGCCCAATATCGGCACTCGAAAATATCATAGAAATAGTCGTGTCCAGCATCGACACGCAAATCCTCAAGTATCGGGCTCCGTCAGTCTGGATCGGCCCACGGGCTCCGTCTGCGGAATCGTCCCTCGTCCCCGGCAGTACGTATCATCCCGTATCCATCTATCGACTCTGGTCGGTATCCTCCGGATAACCGTCAGATCCAACCAATCACCGGTAGGTAGTAGTCCCTCCGCCGGGCTCACCGTCTAACCATACTAGTCTTCTTGCCCTGGGTACCATACCGGGTCCACCATATACCCGCAATCGGTGCCTACCACTCCTCGAATCGGGTATACTCACACAAGCTCTAAAGAACTGAGAAAACTCATGGTGGACGCACTGAAATATCATATCAAGAGAAACCGAGTTTTTAAAACAGTGCGTATTTTCTTAACATAATACCACGGTTCTCAAATCCAGAAATCCCATAAATCCAAACTCAATGCATAAATCCATGCAATGTGTCGTATGACACTGAGAGTAAAAAGGGAAAACCGCTCTTTTAAAAGAATCCAGTTTTGAAAATATCTCATCGGTCTCTATTTTCTTGAAATCGATTCAATATCATCCATGTATGTAACATATGTATGTATGTAGGTATGGATGCGCAAATGGATATATACGCGAATATGAGTGTGCCAATATATATGTGCATTAGTATGAATATACAGCGTGCATGTGCGCAAGTATGAAGATATCAATATATGTGTGCACTGGTATGAATATACGGTGTGCATGTGCGCAAGTATGAAGATATCAATATATGTGTGCACTGGTATGAATATACGGTGTGCATGTGCGCAAGTATGAAGATATCAATATATGTGTGCACTGGTATGAATATACAGTGTGCATGTGAGCAAGTATGAAGATATCAATATATGTGTGCACTGGTATGAATATACAGTGTGCATGTGCGCAAGTATGAAGATATCAATATATATATGTGCCAATATGCGACAAGTCATGACAATCATCAATGATGTGGTAATCAAGACCATATATAATTCGTAGCAATCCTATAGTGCGAGTGTCATGGCAATCACTAACGGTGTGAGTGTAATATGTAAATAGTTCTCGTGCAGCTTGAACCATTAGTGACAGTGCAGTGTTATATACTACCATTTCTATATGAAACAAGGAAGGTATGCTACAATAGTACATATAAACATCTATGACTAAATATCCTAACACGCCGTGACGCTTAACGCCATACAGGCGATTTCCCCCGTAGATGTTAAATCTACTCACCTGGTCGTATGATAAGCGTAGCCGACCATCTGCTTCTCTTTCTTTGCGGCGTCCGATGTATCCGCCTGCGAACCTAGAATTCACATAGAGAATCCACATAAGCAAATATCTCGCAAAAACGCGATATCGAAATCAAACGAGGAACGCGCTTCGCGAACTAAACGCGCGTGTGTCCGATACGCTGAAACGTGTGTCTACGCATCTAAAACTACCCCGACACGTCGCGACACACTGGAACACAGAATCCACTCACGTATAACACGTGTCGTGCAAACTAAACGTATTGGAATAAAATGATATTACGCTCCAGATTTTGACTCGGGTGAAAACTTAAAAAGTTGCACATACCAAAACACTAGAATATGCAGCAGACTCTCCTAGGCAAAACCCTAACACCAAAGTCCCCTATCTGGCCGCAAATTGCGGCCAGAACGATTAAAACTGCGGCATGGGTTAGGAATTAAGGGTTCGTGCTGTAAGTCTACGGTATTGCCCTGGACGTCTAACATACGCCAAATGCGGAACAAAAACTTTTTAACTGGCGCTATCGCATACTATAAGCCGGATCTGCTATTATTGCTAAAATAACAAACTATAAAGTGGGTAGAAATGTTATACCGAATGATCCGAGTCCTTCGGTCTTTAACCATCATCCCACGCTTTGTTGCGGCTGTTCCGATCTCCTGAATCTCCAGTCTCCTCGTCCAGGTAGCACCACGTCAACGGATCTTTAAACGGGCTCCCGCCTCTGACCCGAGGCAACTCGGTCATCAAGTTTGCCAAAAGAGATGACCAAGATTGATGTAGAGAATGAGTAGAACACTTTGTCTCATTACATCCAAAGCTATGGATGAACGGTTAACGAAGTTGCCTTTTGGATCGGGTGAAATGAGAAATCTAGCTATCTAATTTCCATGAATCCAAAATTATAATCTTTTTTTTCAAATGAATCAAATCATAATCCTTCACAATGAAGGGCCGGCCACTTTTGAGGAGGAGGGAGGTGAGTGTAGGAACAAGGAATGGTGACCACAACAATAAATGAATGAGTGATTCATCTAAACACCTTGCAATATCATTTAATGAAACAATGAATCATCTAACCTAGTCATCATCCAATTAATGCATCCAATGAATCAAGAACACCTCACTAACTCTAGAAGCTTCCACACACATCACCCTCATGACTCACCCTAGTGACGAAAAGATAAATCCGCATTTAACCGAATGTTAAAGCGGGTGATAGAAAACTGGAAACTGGCAACTTCCAAAAGCGATCCTGAAATGAATTTCAGGATAACCCCGTAACAGTATAAACATGCTCGCATTTGTATTACGACCGAATACAAATGCAACTGAGACAAAGATATTATATCTACACAGTATAATACTCGGATCTGGCTTAAACCTGTTGGAGATAGTGCCCTCAGAGTCAATTATTGGATCACAGGCACGTGATTGCAATGATTGAGGGAGGACCTATCCCGGTAGGACAGTCTTACTCGAGATGATAGTATGCTATCTGGTTTATCTTTATCATCGTGTACTGCTTTAGGTGACCTGACATGTCGCTATTACACGTTGATAGAGCCCCTAGGATTCTTGCTTCACTGCCAGCAGTATGATGGCGATCATATACGTGGGAGCTGGTAGTCTACAAGCACATCCTTAAATGGTCCCTAGTCGTGGGAGTTTCGAGACTGGGCATCGATACTCCATCAGTAGACTAGTGTATACAGTCGAGACCCCGACGAGGGGCGGTGGCCGGTCTCACAAGCCACTGGTGTCAGTTGGTTCACCTAAGATGTATACAGGTGCTCATTGGGTTATGAGTACACCGGACAGGACTCGCCGGGAACCTGCTAGTTGGTCTTATACCAGACGTCAGATAGCAGTTCCCAGGTGACATGTGTACAGGTTAGTTCATCGACCTGAGATCGTCATTTGTCTCGTGTGAGTTCCCACTGTGCTTTGATTACTACCCTACCACGGCTCAAAGGAGTCGTGCAAACAGGTTTTAGTTGGGTACAGTCCCGAGCCCCATGGAGGCAGTGAGCGGATCTGCAGGGGTTCGTCTCTCCCGGTATTGGGAGTGAGGTCGCGCTGTGTCTAGGAGAGCCATTACGCAAAGCCCTCGGCCGAGGCAGGAGATTTACTGGTAGGTATTCCAGTAGTATCTCAGGGCGTTCTGGGCTACGCTCCGACACGACTTGTACCGCTTTTGGGGGTCTGACTTTTACCAACCCCCTAGGCCCGCCATGCGATACTCATAGACGAACGGACCGGACTGTACGGATATTGTCACTGACAGGCTCAGTAGGGTGTCAGGATGAGTTCGCTCATCGACGTCCCTTTTGGTCAGTAGCTGGTGGCCCGTTACGTATTGGCTTATATCTCTGACGTGCTAGTGGTTAAATCCACAGCCATTGTATTGACGAGTCTTTAGATTCCACCACACTTTCAGTTACTCAGCTTTCGGGCGAAACGCTGTAGAGGCCGTATGGAGATATGGCAGGGTCCGATCAGATACGTGCGGTATTGCACGGATCAGGATCGGACAGTTTTGTACTAGTAGCCGTATGGTAATATGGCAGGGTTTGATCTGATACGTGCGGTATTGCACGCATCAGGATCGAACGGTTTTTACTAACCGGCTTTGGTTTAAGCCGGTACTAGTTTAGTACAGTGTAGATTTCGTCTCATTGCATTTGTATCCGGACGGAATACAGATGCGGGTGTGTATGCACAGTATCGGGGTTTTCCTGTAATTTATTACGGGACCAGTTTTCTGGAGTTGCCAGTTTGCATTCCGTTCCGGCCGGTTTTCCTTTGTTCTTTCCCGGCCGGACTTTTTCGATGGAGGGGGGTTATTTGCAGTTTTGCAAATAACACTTTGTGGGGGGGTTTCTTGCAATTGTATTGATTATGATGGCTTTCATATCTTGCACCATTGACTTGCTTTTTATTGTGATTGAAAGGGTATGGGTTGAATAGTAGAACAAGCATGGTTCATGTTTGTTTATGGTCACCTCTTGACTTCTCCTACACTCACCTTCCTTCTAGCTTCATATTGTTTTTCCTCCACCCTTTATTCTCACTTGATGATAAGTCTTTCATGGTTGTGAGAAGAAGAAGAGAGAGCTTCATTCATGAGAGTTTTCTTTCTTGATCTAGTTTTCATGCTAGAAAAATGCAAGCACCATTTTTCTAATCCTTGTTTTTTCCTCCATCATCCTCATTGGCAACAACATAACCCCAAAGAGACAAGCATCTTCTACACTACATTCTACAGCATATCTTGAGCATGTCGAGTTGCCGGCTTCATGCTCGAGTTGCCTCGGTATTGAGGCGGGAGCCCGTAAAAGACGCAGGCGATGTGGTGCCCTTTCCGGCGAGGAGGCGACGATATGGAGACTACACTTTTCGCGGGAGATCGGGGCGATGATGAGAAAACCGGAGGACTCGGATCTCTTGGTATACTTCTCACCCTATCTCTTGATTGCTAGCGTTAGGTTAATGGTTACGATCCGGGTTTTCTTTGTCCGCGGTAGCGCCGGTTTCCGAGTAAGGAAAAATTTTGATTCCGCAATTTGGCCTCGAGTAAGACGGCCGGGGCGCTGCCGTGGCGCAACATGGTATCAGAACCACGCCATTAACCTTACCTAGCTTCGTTTAATGTGTTTTACGTTTCCGATCGAACAAAATCCCGAAAACTCGTATTTCAAGCACATCAGTTTCTGTCGAAATTTTTTGAAGTCCAAAAATTTTTCAGGTGGTCTCAGAATGATGTGCAAGGAATCCTAAGAACACTGGAAAAAGTTGGTCACTCAATCCCTCCGTACGACCGCGGAAGCGCGGCCATAACCCCCTTTTTGGCCGCTCTTCCGCCGCTGAAATGTGGGCTTGTGTGTTTAGTTTTTTGCAGTGGGCTTATGGGCTGAAAATAGGGCTTTTGGGATATTAAAATTGGGCCAGTTATTTCTGTGAGTGCTACAGTTTCATTTGGGGCCCGCTTGTTAATTATTTGATTGATCGGATATTTTAAACACATTATTTCACAGTATTTACATTATATCTGCGACCGTGAATGTCACTCGATCGGTAAATCCGGTCTAACTGCTATAGCCCGGTTAGACGGATTTGCGAACGTGACTTTCACGTTGATGTTCTATGTTTATGCTGTGATGTTGCGGATCGGTCGTGGGGGATAGCCTGGATGCAATGCTAGTACAGTTTTGTTGTATTATGTACATTTGATATTGCGGGGCGAGCGTCCGACATGTGGACTGCCGTCACTGCCTGTTTGTATTATTCTTTTGGGGCACGACCTGGTTGCGGTCGATGTACCCGGTATATGTATATTTTACTTTCTGTACTAGGGTTACCCCGCGGAGGGGTGCGCGGATAGCCGGGTTCTGGAGGGCAACGGGCCCGCATCTCATGGCATTGAGACGGAGGGGGCTTCAGTCCAGGATTGGCGGGCTATTCGCCGCACTCGTAGGGGGTACAGGTTGACCCAGGAGGGGTGCCCAAGTTACCGAATTCCGTGAAGTGCTGGGTGGTCCATTCACGGTGCTGGAGGGGGCTGCCTCGCTTCAGGTTTTGGCGGGTGACTTGCCGCGCCCGTAGGGGTCTAGGATTTCATTGCACAGGCTATCCACACGACCAGGGGAACGTCGGGTTTCAGCAACGGCTCTGTGAAACCCGGGGCTTCCAGATATCTGTATTGTTCTGTGATGCTGTACATTTCTGTGATGTTGCATTTTATTCACGCCTTGAGCGAAATACTATATATTGGTATATATATTAGTAGATGTTGTATATGTTTTTCATCCGCGCTAGTCCAGTCCCCGCTCTGCCGTTAGTAAGCTAACCTAACGGGTGATGACGGGACCCAGTGGCGAATGCGGATGGCATATACGTACGTCAGTATATTTTCGTTCTTTGTGGTGTGATCAATTGATGGGACAGCATTGATTCGGATCAATGCAAGTTTAAACAAACCTAATCTGATGTTGTTGGAACATTTTTGAAAAAGCTGTTATTGCAAGGACGTTCGCTTTTGTTTTGCATCGTGGTATTCATTTGGGATATCCTGCTCCTCAGTCGACGAGGCAAGGGCCGAGATCCCTTCACCGGGAGTGACCCCTTGGACAGAAGTTTGCGTCAGGGCATTAACTTCACTATAGCCGATTACTTTTGCTTTGCATCATGGTATTCAGTTGGAATATCCTGCACCTCATTCTACGGGGAAAGAGCCGAGATCCCTTCACCGGGAGTGACCTCTTTAGTAAAGGTTTTCGTCACTATATTTTCTAAAAAGGCTATGCAGTTCCTTCAACGATATCAAGTTCATTACGTTAAAGGTTTTTCGCCAAAAACCATTCGTAGCCCTCCGTCATTTCTTATGGGTATTATTTAGTATTCGTGCTGCGTTTGTTGACTCCGTCAAGGCGTAGTGTACGGTAGCTAAGTGGTGCTTGTTTGTTGCATAAGTGGGATTGGTTAGGACAGTCGTGCGTCCTTGTTGACTCCGTCAAGGGCACGTACGGGTGGGTTTAATGCAATCCAGATAATGACGGGTTGAACTTGACTAGGACTCTTTGATTTGTTGACTCCGTCAAGGTCACTTGAGTCCTAGGGGTAAAAATCACATCGGGAGTTTCAAAAGAACTGAAACTTGCCAGGTATGCGCATACCTTCTGGAGTGTGGTGACGTGAGTGGATTCCGTCACGTTATCATGCGATGATAGTTGGATCCCGATTCCCACTGATGAGTTGGTTTACTCCTCGGGTGATCCCGACTAATTCTTCTTTCAGGTTTGGAGGAGAATTTGAGGTACAGTGGGAGGTTTCCAGATTAGACAAAGTGGTAACCATTCTGATCTAGGATAGAGTGCACGCTGAGTGTTTCTTTTCTCTCTCTCTGGCAGCGACCATTGACCCGACCCTGGACTATGACTCAGTGACCAAGTTGACCGAACCTTCTTAACACTGGCTTTTGGATTGTCAGAGTTGCAGACCTCATTGCCACTCCTACTTTTACCCTTTTCTCCAGGACACCCCGTATTACTACGAACGTCCACTTCCATTGGACAAAACCATCGTATGGTTATATACGAACTCGAAGGACTTCGAGGATGGTTTCTGGTTCTGGAGAAAACGAATAGGATTATTCAGTTGTCTTTTCTTTTCACCTTCTCTCGTTGCGAGTACTCCTTGGTTTAGGAGATAGTACACCTATTACGCAAATTGGATAGTCTTCTTCCAAACCTTAGGCTGGTGCCGACCGGTAGGGAATGAAGAAAACCAATTAGCATAACGATGGTGTACAGAAGGTATTAAGTTAAGACAAAGCAAGGGATTAGTAAGAGGGCAAAGTAAATTGCAACTGATATTCACGACCAAACCAAGTATTTCTTCGCCAATCCTAAATCACCTTTGTATTTCTCCAGGACACTCCGTATCACTACGAAGATCCACAGTTTATTGGATATTCCATCGTATGGTTATATACGAACTCGAAAGGAACTTGTTCCAGTTCGGGGATGGATTCTGGTTCAGGAGAAATAGAAATAAAGTACATTCAGGTGTCTTTTATCTTCACCTTCTCTCGCATTGCGAGTGCTCCTAGGATTAGGACAGTACACCCTTTATGCTTATTGGATAGTCTTCTTCCAAACCATAGGCTGGTGCCGAACGGTAGGGAAGGAAGAAAACCAATTGGCCTAAAAGGGTGTGCAGAAGGTAATGACTAAAGACATATAAAGGGATTTGGAGAGGTGGCAAAGAATTATACGGTTATAGTTGTGAATCTGGACAATGGAAGAGGCATTACTAGGAATACCAGGATACCCCGACGAAACATTTCAATGTTTTGGTTTCACTGTGTACTGTTAATAGAAAACTGATTTCCCGATTAGACACTCACTCCAGGGTATGTATTTACCAGGTATGATTCTTACATCTGTATGGTTTTACAGATGATGAGTGGGAGTAAGTTATTGGGAATTGGGTGGTCATCCTCATTATATCGGGATTCGTTGTAATCGGTGATATTTGAGGAAGTCACCTGGGTTGTTTGCCGGTCGGCAAATATTTGATTTTGAATATCCGCTGTTATGCACCAATTTCAAATTGATATATCTATACGTCTATTTTCATAGAGTGAGATATACCTTTTGATATTATGTCGATGACATTTACCTATATCAGTGGATGGTTAAGTAAGGAGCATTAAACAGCGGTGTAATTCTTCTTAACCATAAGTACAGTTTTCAACCTACGACACACAGTGAAAGAGTTGTTAGACACAGCGGACTTATACAGAGTATTGTATGTTGTCCAGTGTCCATCAGGACAAAGGGGTTGGTCCTCGTACTATATTCGGTTTACTTATGACTTCTCTAGATTTTAGACAGCTGTTTCGTGGAAACACGGGGTCTAAGTTTTGAGGAGTTATAGGTATTTGAATAGAGTAGAGAACTAGGTGTAGCAAGTATCGGGATTCTTCAAAGTGATCGAAGATGTAGATACTTGTGTATGGTGTTCAGTTGATAGTAATGATAAAGAGAAATTGCTTCTCTTTCAGGTTACTCATAATTGGAAGCATTCCTAAGTTGAGTAACGCTGATCGGCCTCCTTCCATTTAGTTGACATGCACTGGAGACAGCTGCATGATTTGAATCTGGTTCAATTAAATCAGTGCCTCTGGTTCTATATTGGATATAGAACAGTTCATATCTTGACATTGTTAAGGTACGGGGAGTTGTCCGGCTTATGCTTAAAACCAGACACTGGACAACTCAAGGCACGTTTCTGTAATGGCTGTTTGTGGGTTGACCCAGGCTATGACGAGGGTTGACTTTCTACCATCTGGCAGATCAATAGAAATATTGTTCTAGACTCGCCACAGTTTTATTAAAAATGGATTTTTTCAAAAACAGCAGTGGGAGTATGGTAGAACTGGAAGCGATTCCAGAACCGCAAACGATTACTGAAGATTTGATAAGGAACCTAAAGATTCGATCTGATTTGACATTCCATTGGCCACTCCGCAGATAAGGTGGGTAACTTCAGGCACCCGAGAGGTACTCCGGTAGCCTCAAGGACGGTGACAGGGAAGTTCTTGTTTACCCACACATGCCATTGTTGTTATTCCAGGCTGCGAGACCCGGCAGGAGGATGAGTATAGCGTCGTTCTAAACTAGCTTTAGAAGTGCACGTCTATATGACTCTGGCAGAGGGTTGTCGTAGTCAGTGGGAGCAGCGGAAGCATTGGTGGACTTCATGCTTATGTCTATTTATAGACTAAAGCAGATATAGCGGAGATAGATCATCTATTTCTGATGTGACAGTCATGGGTTTGACATCATCAGAATAGGGGATGGATCTGTTGAAAAGGTAGTAGGAAGTGATATTCCTATACTACGATCGGTTATACTTTGGTCGTCACACAGTGTTTTCTCCACATGGGACTTGGACATTATATCAGACATATTGGTTACTAGATCTATGGTTTTAGATCTAGATTTGGGTGGTTTCCCAATCAGGGTACTTTGACAGCATTCTAAGAGTATTTAGAATGGACGACTCCTGGCATGGTAGTGTACCTGCAGGTAATGGAGTCACCCTCTCTAAAGGTGTCTTATAGACTAAAGGGGAGAGGGATACGCATGATTGACAGATCACTTGCTTAGGAAATTGAGTCAATCATGAGATGTTAAGTACCACACCAGATGTTGTTCTTGCAGTAAGTGCAATAAGTTGATATTAATCCAATCCTGGAAAAACAGTCGGAAGCAGTTTTAGAACATAAGTGAATGTTCTAGGGATATGATAACGGCTGTCTCCTTTAGGAGACGGTTATCACTCCAGGCTTCCAAGGTGACATGGATGACAAGGAGGTTGTCAGAGTTATAGTTCTCCCTCTGACAAGGGGCAGTATTTTGGACAGGTGGTCCAGGGCAATACTGAGGGAGGCATGGCGCAGGATACTGATTAAGTTCAGTTGACGATACAGTCTAAGAAGTTTGGATTTGGAGTTCATTTATGAACTAGGTCCCATCAGACATCCAGACATTCCAAGACAGGTATTGCTCATTTCGGGAGATGGCTTTCTCCGCGAACTTGAGATATAGAGAGACATAGAAAGAAACATCACAGCGGATCCACTCACTGAGGCTATTCCTCGAACGCAATAGTTTCACAAACGAGTTTTGTGAGACTGACTAGTAGAGGAGTTGGGTGTTCGGTATCACACGGGCTGTAAGTATGCGACATCGCAATAATTAGCCTTGAGTGCAAGTGGGAGATTGTTGGAGATAGTGCCCTCAGAGTCAATTATTGGATCACAGGCACGTGATTGCAATGATTGAGGGAGGACCTATCCCGGTAGGACAGTCTTACTCGAGATGATAGTATGCTATCTGGTTTATCTTTATCATCGTGGACTGCTTTAGGTGACCTGACATGTCGCTATTACACGTTGATAGAGCCCCTAGGATTCTTGCTTCACTGCCAGCAGTATGATGGCGATCATATACGTGGGAGCTGGTAGTCTACAAGCACATCCTTAAATGGTCCCTAGTCGTGGGAGTTTCGAGACTGGGCATCGATACTCCATCAGTAGACTAGTGTATACAGTCGAGACCCCGACGAGGGGCGGTGGCCGGTCTCACAAGCCACTGGTGTCAGTTGGTTCACCTAAGATGTATACAGGTGCTCATTGGGTTATGAGTACACCGGACAGGACTCGCCGGGAACCTGCTAGTTGGTCTTATACCAGACGTCAGATAGCAGTTCCCAGGTGACATGTGTACAGGTTAGTTCATCGACCTGAGATCGTCATTTGTCTCGTGTGAGTTCCCACTGTGCTTTGATTACTACCCTACCACGGCTCAAAGGAGTCGTGCAAACAGGTTTTAGTTAGGTACAGTCCCGAGCCACATGGAGGCAGTGAGCGGATCTGCAGGGGTTCGTCTCTCCCGGTATTGGGAGTGAGGTCACGCTGTGTCTAGGAGAGCCATTACGCAAAGCCCTCGGCCGAGGCAGGAGATTTACTGGTAGGTATTCCAGTAGTATCTCAGGGCGTTCTGGGCTACGCTCCGACACGACTTGTACCGCTTTTGGGGGTCTGACTTTTACCAACCCCCTAGGCCCGCCATGCGATACTCATAGACGAACAGACCGGACTGTACGGATATTGTCACTGACAGGCTCAGTAGGGTGTCAGGATGAGTTCGCTCATCGACGTCCCTTTTGGTCAGTAGCTGGTGGCCCGTTACGTATTGGCTTATACCTCTGACGTGCTAGTGGTTAAATCCACAGCCATTGTATTGACGAGTCTTTAGAGTCCACCACACTTTCAGTTACTCAGCTTTCGGGCGAAACGCTGTAGAGGCCGTATGGAGATATGGCAGGGTCCGATCAGATACGTGCGGTATTGCACGGATCAGGATCGGACAGTTTTGTACTAGTAGCTGTATGGTAATATGGCAGGGTTTGATCTGATACGTGCGGTATTGCACGCATCAGGATCGAACGGTTTTTACTAGCCGGCTTTGGTTTAAGCCGGTACTAGTTTAGTACAGTGTAGATTTCGTCTCATTGCATTTGTATCCGGACGGAATACAGATGCGGGTGTGTATGCACAGTATCGGGGTTTTCCTGTAATTTATTACGGGACCAGTTTTCTGGAGTTGCCAGTTTGCATTCCGTTCCGGCCGGTTTTCCTTTGTTCTTTCCCGGCCGGACTTTTTCGATGGAGGGGGGTTATTTGCAGTTTTGCAAATAACACTTTATGGGGGGGTTTCTTGCAATTGTATTGATTATGATGGCTTTCATATCTTGCACCATTGACTTGCTTTTTATTGTGATTGAAAGGGTATGGGTTGAATAGTAGAACAAGCATGGTTCATGTTTGTTTATGGTCACCTCTTGACTTCTCCTACACTCACCTTCCTTCTAGCTTCATATTGTTTTTCCTCCACCCTTTATTCTCACTTGATGATAAGTCTTTCATGGTTGTGAGAAGAAGAAGAGAGAGCTTCATTCATGAGAGTTTTCTTTCTTGATCTAGTTTTCATGCTAGAAAAATGCAAGCACCATTTTTCTAATCCTTGTTTTTTCCTCCATCATCCTCATTGGCAACAACATAACCCCAAAGAGACAAGCATCTTCTACACTACATTCTACAGCATATCTTGAGCATGTCGAGTTGCCGGCTTCATGCTCGAGTTGCCTCGGTATTGAGGCGGGAGCCCGTAAAAGACGCAGGCGATGTGGTGCCCTTTCCGGCGAGGAGGCGACGATATGGAGACTACACTTTCCGCGGGAGATCGGGGCGATGATGAGAAGACCGGAGGACTCGGATCTCTTGGTATACTTCTCACCCTATCTCTTGATTGCTAGCGTTAGGTTAATGGTTACGATCCGGGTTTTCTTTGTCCGCGGTAGCGCCGGTTTCCGAGTAAGGAAAAATTTTGATTCCGCAATTTGGCCTCGAGTAAGACGGCCGGGGCGCTGCCGTGGCGCAACAAAACCAAAGCCCACCAGTATTATCTGCCCGAAATATGACACGTGTGTAAACGCACGTGCATTTTCCGAACCCTGCCATAAAACTATACGGCCTCTACAACGTTTCGCCCGAACTTAGGAAACTATCTGTGGGGGACTCTAATGACTCGTCAGTAACATGGCAGTGGGTTTAACCACGAACCGTCAGCGGCACTAGCTGTGCGTAACGGCTGTTTATGTACTGACCTCAAGGGAAGCCGATGAGCGAACTCATCCTGGAACCCTACTGAGCCTAACAATGACAATGTATATACAGTCCGGTCCATTCGTCTATGAGTATCGCATATCGGCCTAGGGGGCTGGTAATGTCAGACCCCCAATAGCGGTATAAGTCGTGCCGGAGTGTAGCCCAGAACACCCTGAGATACTACTGGAGTACCTACCAGTAAATCTCCAACCTTGGCCGAGGGTTTGTGTAATGGCTCTTCTAGACACAGCGCGATCTCACCTCCAATACCGGGAGAGACGAATCCCCTGCCGATCCGCTCACTTGCCTCCATGTGGCTCGGGATTGTACCCAAAAAATACCTGTTTGCACGACTCCTTTGAGCCGTGGTAGGGTAGAAATCAAAGCACGGTGGGAACTTACACAAGACAAACGACGACCTCAGGTCGATGAACTAACCTGTACACATGTCACCAGGGAACTGCTATCTGACGATAGGTATAATACCAACTAGCAGGTTTCCGGCGAGTCCTGTCCGGTGTACTCATAACCCAATGAGCACCTGTATACATCTTAGGTGATCCAACTGACACCAGTGGCTTGTGAGACCGGCCACCGCCCCTCGTCGGGGTCTCGACTGTATACTAGTCTACTCCGGAGTATCGATGCCCTGTCTCGAAACTCCCACGACTAGGGACCACAATTAAGGATGTGCTTATGGACTACCCAACTCTCACGTATATGATCGCCATCATACTGTTGGTAGTCAAGCAATATCCTAAGGGCTCTATCAACGTGTAACAGTGATCAGTCACCTGAACCTGTACACGACTGATAAAGGCAAACCAGAAGCATACTATCATCTCGAGTAAGACTGTCCTACCGGTATAGGTCTTCCGCAATCATTGCAATCACGTGCCTGTGATCCAATAATTGACTTTGAGGGCACTATATCCAACAATCTCCCACTTGCACTTAAGACTAATTATTGTGATGTCGCATACTCACAGCCCGTGTGATACCGAACATCCAACTCCTCTACTAATCAGTTTCACAAAGCCTGTTTGTAAAACTATTGTGTTCGAGAAATAGCCTCTGTGAGTGGATCCGCCCTGATGTTTCTTTCTATGTCTCTCTTAATCTCAAGTTCGCGGAGAAAGCCATCTCCTAAATTGAGTAATACCTGTCTTAGAATATGTCTGGAAATCTGATGGGACCTAGTTCATAAATGAACTCCAAATCCAAACTTCTTAGACTGTATCGACAACTGAAACTAATCAGTGTCCAGCAGTATGCCTCCCACAGTATCCTCTTGGACCACCTGTCCATAATACTGCCCCTCTTCGTCAGAGGGAAAACTATAACTCTGACAATCACTCTGTCGTCCATGTCACCTTTGAAGCCTGGAATGATAACCGTCCCCTGAAGGAGGCTGTCGTCATCAAATCCGTAGAACATTCACTTATGTTCTAATACTGCTTCCTTATATTTCTCCAGGATTGGATTAATACAAACTTATTGCATCTAGTGCAAAAACAACATCTGGTGTGGTACTTGACATCTTATGATTGACTCAATTGCCTAAGCAAGTGATCTGCCAATCATGTGCATCCCTCTCCCCTTTAGTCTGTAAGACACCTTTAGAGAGGGTGACTCCATCACCTGCAGGTACACCACCATGACAGGAGTCATCTATTCTAAATACTTTTAGAATACTGTCAAAGTACCCACATTGGGAAACTACCCAAATCTAGATCTAAAACCGTAGATCTAGTAACCAAAATGTATTATATCCATATCCTGTGTGGAGAAACAACTGTGTGACGAACACAGTATAACCGATTGTAGTATAGGAATTTTACTTCCTACTCAGTGTATGTTATCCAAATACTAGGACATCACACCCTACTACCTTCTTAACAGATCCATCCCCTATTCTGATGAAGTCAAAGCCATGACTGTCACATCAAAAGTAGATGATCTATCTCCGCTATATCTGCTCTAGTCTATAAATAGACATAAGTTACTTGCCCACTATGCTTCCGTTGCTCCCACTGACCACAACAACCCTCTGGCAGAATAATATACATGTGCACTTCTAAAGCTAGTTAGAACGATGCTATACTTAACCTCCTGCCGGGTCTTACAGCCTGGAACAACAGTAGTGCCAAGTCTGGGTAGATAAGAACCTCCCTGTCACCGTCTTTGTGGCTACCGGAGTACCTCTCGGGTGTCTGAGGTTACCCACCATATCTGCGGAGTGGCTATTGGAATGCCAAACCTGATTGAATCTTTAGGTCCTATTAAATTTTCCGTAATCGTTTGCGGTTCTGGAATCACTTCCAGTTCTACCATACTCCCACTACTGTTTTCTGAAAAAATACATTTTACTAAAACTGTGGCGAGTCAAGAACAATATCACTATTGATCTTCCAGATGGTAGAAAGTCAACCCTCGTCATAGCCTGGGTCAACCCACAAACTGCCATTACAGAAACGTGCCCTGAGTTATCCAGAGTCTGGTTTTAGGCATAAGCCGGACAATTCACCGTACCTTAACATAGTTAAGATATGAACTATTCTATATCCAATATAGAAACTTTGGCACTTATTTAATTGGAACCAGATTCTAATCATGCAGCTGTCTCCAGTGCATATCAACTTAATGGAGAGAGGCTAATCAGCATTACTCATCTTAGGAATCCATCCAATTATGAGTAACCTGAAAGAGAAACAAGTTTCTCAAAACCATTACTATCATCTGAATACCAATCACATGAATCTACATCGTCGATCTCTTTGAAGAATCTCGATACTTGTGACACCTGGTTCTCTACTTTATTCTTATACCCACAACTTCTTAAAACTTAGACCTTGTATTTCTACGAAACACTTGTCTAAAACTAGAGAAGTCATAAGTAAACAGAACATAGTACGAGGACCAACCCCTTTGTCCTGACGGACTCTGGACAACATACAATATTCTGTATAAGTCCGCTGAGTTGAATAACTCAAAACTTGTGCATCGTAGGTTGAAAACTGTACTTATGGTTAAGAACCACTCCGTTGTTCAATGCTCCTTACCCAATCGTCAACTGATATAGGTAAATATCATGGACATAATTTCAAAAAGTTATATCTCACTTTATAAAAATAAGCATACAGATATATCATTTTGAAATTGGTGCACAACAACGGATACTCAAAACCAAATACTTGCCGTCCGGCAAAAACTCAGGCGACTTCCTCAAATATCACCAATTACAACGAATTCCGATATAATGAGGATGATCACCTTATTCCCAATAACCTACTCCCACTCATCATCTGTAAAACCATACAGATGTGAGAATCGTACCTGGTAAATACATACCCTGGAGTAAGTATCTAATTGGGAAATCAGTTTTCCTTTAACAAGGTACTGAAACATTAAAATGTTTCGTAGGGGTATCCTGGTATTCCTAGTAATGCCTCTTCCATAATCCAATTCATGACTATAACCGTATATTTCTTTGCCCTCTCTCCAAATCCCTTTATTTGTCTTTAGTCGTTACCTTCTGTACACCATCGTTAGGCTAAATGGTTTTCTTCCTTCCCTACCGTTCGGCACCAGCCTATGGTTTGGAAGAAGACTATCCAGTAAGCATAATAGGTGTACCCTCCTAAACCAAGGAGTACTCGCAACTTGAGAGAAGGTGATGATAAAAGACAACTGAATAATACCTTATTCTATTTCTCCCGAACTGGGGAAAAAAGCAAAGGTGAAATAGGAGTGGCGATGAAGTACACGGTTTGGTCGTGAATGATAACAGTCGTAACTTACTTTGCCCTCTTTCTAATCCCTTTATTTTGTCTTTAGTTATTACCTTCTGTACACCCTACTTAGACTAATTGGTTTTCTTCATTCCCTACCTTTCGGCACCTGCCTATGGTTTGGAATAAGACTATCCAATAAGCGTAATAGGTGTACTCTCCTAAACTAAGGAGTCCTGAGAGAAGGTGATAATAAAAGACAACTGAATAAACCAATTCAATTTCTCCTGAACTTGGATCCATCCTCGAAGAAGTCCCTTCGAGTTCGTATATAACCATACGATGGATCTATCCAATAGAAGTGGATGTCCATAGTAATACGGGGTGTTCTGAGAAATGCAAAGGGTAAAAGAAGGAGCGGCAATGACTTATGCAACTTAGACAATCCAAAAGCCAGTGTTTTAAGAAGGTTCGGTCAACTTGGTCACTGAGTCATAGTCTAGGGTCGGTCAATGGTCGCTGCCAAAGAGAGAGAGAAAAGAAACACTTTGCGTGCACTCTAACCTAGATCAGAATGGTTATCATTTTAACTAATTAGGAAACCTCCCACTGTACTGTCAAATTCTCCTCCAAACCTAAAAGAAGAATCGATCGGGATCATCCGAAGAGTAAACCAACTCATCAGTGGGAATCGGGATCGAACTCTCATCGCATGATAACGTGACGGAATCCACTCACGTTATCACACTCCAGAAGGTATGCGCATGCCTGGCAAGTTTAAGTTTCTTTAGAAACTCCCGATGTGATTTTTGCCCCATGCTCTTATGATCATGACTAAGGGCTAACCCATCATATGTCGCATGCCAAGTTCTACCCATCATTATCTTGTCAATTTGAACCCACCCGTACTCGCCCTTAACTAAGGGCCAACAAGGTTGTACGACTGTCCCAAACCAACGCATCTATCTATGCAACATGTGAACACACCAGCAGCTACCAATCACTATGTCCTAGCTAAGGGGCAGACCTGTAAGTCCACGTTACCTCTCCCGGTTCTTTCGGGCTTGCGAAAATGGTGAAAAACGATTTTTCGGGTTATGGTAACATGGACTATAAAACACGGATCTTTGCTAAACTACACACTAGCAACTAACAAGAGCTTTACCTACTCGGTTAGGGGGTTATACCGCAACTTGAACTCTTTCTCTTGGACTCCTTGTGGTGGTCGGATGGTTCTCTCCTCGTCGCCTTCTCTTGCCGAAGATGGATCCACCTGAGGGTCACTACCTTGAGCTCCTTCCTCGAACTTGAGGAAACTAAAGTGTTCGGCTTGCTAGACCTTCAACCTTAGGATGAGTAGAGAGTGGCTTTGGTGTTTTATCTCAAAGGAAATGGTTCTCAACTCATGAGAAGGATTTTCCTTGAGCTAGAGGAAGAGGAAGAGGAAAAGATGAGAGATAATGAGAATGAGAGAATGAGATGAGTTTTACAACCATAACAAATATATGTGAATTAATCAATTAACAAAATTAATCAAAAAGGAAAAAGGTGATGGTATGTTGAAATGACCCTCATCATTTCATATTAAATGAGTTTTGCAAAGATCAAAGAGCATCTTTGCTTGAAATGATGATGGTCAACTTTTCAACCTTGGTCAACAAATCAACCTTGTTCAACAAGTCAACAACCCTAACCATAACTCAATTTCCTTTAATTAATATTATTAATTGATATTTCATATATTCATTAGGGTTTGGTAAAAGACAACCGTCAACTGTGCATACACACCCGTACCAAAACCCTAATGAGAATCCTCTTCCTCTGCCTCAGTCAACTGTGCATACACACCCGCATTCGTGTTCCGAGAAATATGAATACCATGAGATAAAACTAATCCCAAAACATATGCTAGGATCTGGCTTAAACCAAAGCCCGCTAGCAATAACTGCCCGGACACCAAACGTGCGCAAGTGCGCGGATGTGAACGAACCCCGTCGCAAAACCATGCGACCTCTACTCTGTTTTGCCCAAAGGCGAATAACCCTCTGTGTGGGACTCTAAAGACTCAACACTACGCTGGCAGTGGGTTTAACCACAGACCGCAAGCGGCACTAGCTGTACGTAACGGCCCCCAAGTAGATGCCGATAAGAAGACTGATAAGGCGAACCCATCCGAACTCTTACTGAGCCTGTCTGTGACAATCTGCGTACAGTCCGGTCTGTTCGTCTGAGAATATCGTATGGCGGGCCTAGGGGGTGGTAAACGTCAGTCCCCTAATAGCGGTACAAGTCGTGTCGGAGTGTAGCCCAGAACACCCTGAGATAACACTGGAAACCTACCAGTGTACCTCGCTTGCCCTGGCCAGGGACGACTATGTGTAATGGCTCTCCTAGACACAGTGCGATATCAACTCCCAATACCGGGAGAGACGAATCCTATCTAACCATCACCGCCTCTAAGTGCTTCGGGACTACACCCAACTACTACCTGTATGCACGACTCCTTTGAGCCGTGGTAGGGTAGTAATCAAAGTACAGTGGGAACACATTCGAGGCGAAGTGACAGTGTCAAGTCAGTGGACTAAGTTGTACTCATGTCACCTGGGAACTGATAACTGACGATAGGTATAGTACCAACCAACAGTTCCCGTCGAGTCCTGTCCAGTGTACTCGTAACCTAACGAGCACCCGCATACTATCTCAAGTACGACGTAGTGACGGCTGTGGGACAGACCGTCTCCCATGCTGGGATGAGAAGCGCATATGCTAGTCTACTCCGGAGTATCGATGCCCTGTCTCGATAGTCCTACGACTAGGGACCTGCATAAGGATGTGCTTGTGGATTACCCAGCCCCCACGAGTGTAACTGCCATAACAACGCTGTTAATCAAGAAAAGATCCTAAGGGCTCCACTAATGTGTATAGGCGATATGTTAAAAGAAACACATGTACACACATTGAAGTAGAAACAAACCAAGTAGCATACTACTATTTTGAGCAAGATTGTCTATACAATGGTGAATATCCCCAGCTTCCATTAAGTAATATACAAACCAGTATGATACAGTAATGGCCTTTAGGTATACACTAACAATCTCCCACTTGCACTAAGGCCATGTACTGGCGTATTGAAGACCTATCATCTCGATCAGCCGCTCGAACTGAGTCTGGGGCAAGGCCTTCATGAATGGATCTGCAGTGTTATCTTCTGATGCAACCCTCCGAACCACGATCTCCTGGCGATCCACGATCTCCCTGATCAGGTGATACCGCCTTAAGATGTGTCTGGATTTCTGATGGGACCTGGGTTCCTTCGCTAAAGCTATAGCCCCGTTGTTGTCGCAATACAGAGGTATTGGATCAACAATGGACGGAACCACCTGAAGTTCTTTCAAGAACTTCCTCATCCAGACGGCTTCTTTTGCGGCATCAGATGCAGCGATATATTCCGCTTTCATTGTCGAGTCAGCAATGGTTTCCTGTTTGGAACTCTTCCAACACACCGCCCCTCCATTGAGGGTAAAGACAAAACCCGACATGGACTTGGAATCATCCTTGTCACTCTGGAAGCTGGAGTCAGCAAAGGCCTCAATCTGGAGGTCTTTTCCGCCATAAACCAAGAACATCTCCTTAGTCCTTCTTAGGTACTTAAGAAGGTTCTTTACCGCTATCCAGTGCTTCTCCCCAGGGTTTGACTGATACCGTCTTACCACACTCAGTGCATAAGCTACATCTGGTTTGGTACACAACATCGCATACATTATAGAGCCTACCGCATAAGCGTAGGGTATAATAGACATGCGATCCCTTTCCAAATCAGTCTTGGGAGACATCTCTTTGGAGAGGGTGATCCCGTGACAAGCTGGTAGATTACCGCGCTTGGAATCTTCCATACTGAATCTTTTCAGTATGGTGTCGATGTAACTGGATTGTGAAAGTCCTAATATCCTCTTGGATCTATCACGATGGATCCGGATCCCCAGAATATAAGAGGCATCACCTAGGTCTTTCATGGAGAACCTGTGTGACAAGAATCCTTTGACAGATTGTAGCATAGGATTGTCATTTCCTATTAAGAGAATGTCATCCATGTATAAAACGAGGAATACGACAGTTCGTGCTACGAATCTACTATAGATGCATGGTTCATCTGGATTTTTGATAAAGCCAAATTCTTTGACCGTTTCATCAAAACAGATGTTCCAACTCCGCGATGCCTGCTTTAGTCCATAAATGGACTTAAGCAACTTGTACACCTTTCCGCTGCTCCTACTCTGAATGAAACCCTCTGGCTGGTCCATATAGACACACTCCTCTAAACTTCCATTTAGAAAAGCAGTCTTTACGTCCATCTGCCAAATCTCATAATCGTAGAAGGCAGCAATGGCAAGAAGGATCCGAATGAATTTCAGCATAGCCACTGGAGAAAAGGTTTCGTCATAGTCCAAATCAGGTCTTTGACGAAAACCCTTTGCAACAAGTCTAGCCTTATAGGTCTCGACCTGTCCATCTACACCAATCTTCCTTTTGAAGATCCATTTGCATCCTACGGGTTTTACCCCATCTGGAGCAACGTCCAAAGTCCATACTTTGTTGGTGTACATGGACTCCATTTTGGTCCACATTGCATCCAGCCATTTTACCGAGTCAACGCTCTGAATGGCCTGCTGGAAGCTAGTCGGCTCATCATAATCAATGATGCAATCCTCTCTATCCCCATCTATGAGAAAACCGTAGTATCTCTCGGGCGGATGAGATTGCCTACTACTCCTGCGGAGCGGTGAAGGAATGTCATGTTCTTTCAAACCCTCTGGATCTACTAAGCTTTCAGTAATAGTCTGTGGTTCTGGAATTTCTTCCAGTTCTATTGCGCTCCCACTTATCTGATTTTCCAAAAATTCAGTTTCCAAGAAGTAGTCATGACGAGAAACAAAAACCTTTTGTCCCTCTTCGCAATAGAAGAAATATCCCTTGGAGTCCTTTGGATATCCCACAAACTTGCACTGTACTGAGCGTGCCTCGAGCTTGTCCGTATGCTGCTTTTTGACAAAAGCAGGACATCCCCATGTCTTAATATGTTTAAGATAGGGTTTCTTCCCACACCACATCTGATATGGTGTGGTAGGCACTGTCTTAGTTGGAACTCGGTTCAAAAGATATGCAGCTGATTCTAATGCATATCCCCAGAATGATCGCGGTAACTCAGCGTTACTCATCATGGAACGTACCATATCCAATAGGGTCTGGTTCCGTCTCTCCGATACACCGTTATGTTGTGGAGTGTATGGAGGAGTAAGCTGAGAGAGAATTCCATTCTCTTTTAAGTAATCCAGGAACTCGGCACTTAAGTATTCACCACCTCGATCAGATTTTAGTGTCTCGATACTTTTGCCTGTTTGTTTTTCTACTTCATTCTTATATTCCTGGAATTTTCTAAAGGCTTCGGATTTATGTTTCATTAAGAAGACATATCCATACCTTGAAAAGTCATCCGTAAAAGTAATGAAGTAAGAATAACCGCTTCGCGCATGTGTAGACATTGGACCGCACACATCACTGTGTACGAGTCCCAAGAGCTCGCTTGCTCTTACTCCGTGTCCAGTAAACGGAGTCTTTGTCATCTTTCCTTTGAGACAGGATTGACAAGTTGCATATGATTGATATTCGAACGGATCCAAATATCCTTCTGTATGTAACTTAATCAACCTTCTCTCATTGATATGACCCAGTCTACAATGCCATAAGAAAGCATGATTTATCTCTGGAGACTTTCTTTTGTGTGTATTCTGAACATTGAAAATCTGTGGTCGGTTTAATACGTATATACCATTGCTTAATGTACCTGACCCAATCAAAACTTGATTAAGGTGAATGTTTACAACATTGCTTACAAATGCAAATTCATAACCTTCTTTAGATAATAAAGATACAGATATGATATTACAGGTTGCATTGGGTACAAAATAACAATCACGCAAAACCAAAACATGCCCATCTGACAATCCCAGATGATAGTCCCCCACGGACTCAGCATCCATGCCAGCTCCGTTTGCAACTCTGAGGGTCATATCACCTGCCTTCAAAACCCTACGCCTTCTCAGTGCCTACAAAGAATTATAGATATAAGATCCTGATCCGGTATCCAATACTCAGGATATAGAGTTTATTGATAGACAGTTTTCAATAACATACACACCTGAAGCCGAAGCCGCAACTTGCTTCGGATCCTGGTTTCTGGCCTTCCAAGCCCTGCAATCCTTTTTCCAGTGTCCACTCTTGTGACAGTAAAAGCATTCTTCCTTTTCCACAAGCTTTCCCACTACTTTTGTTGCCTTTGCCTTTCCCATCGTATCCACTCTACTAACACCGCCCCTTGGTTTGGCGGGGGCTTTCTTCTTCTTTCCCTTGTCTTTCGCCTTGGACTTAGAAGAGGAAGATTCTCCTACAAACAAAGTGGATGTTTCCCTACCTTTCTGTAGGGTGCCCTCTGCACTCCTCAACATGTTGAGGAGTGCAGAGGGCACCCTACAGAAAGGTTTGAGGAGCTCCGGAAGTTCAACCTCTTTTCCTTGCAAGTTGAAGTTCAGGATAAACTGGGCGTAAGTGGAAGGAAGGGACTGGAGAATCAAGTCCGTATAGAGCTCGTTCTCTAACGTGGTCCCAAGGTCCGCGAGCTCTTCAATGAAGCCAATCATCTTAAGCACGTGTTCCGCTACCGATGATCCGATGGCCAATCTCGTCGAAAACAACTTTTTCGAGACTTCATATCTGGCGATACGGGATTGCTCTCCATACAATTCTTTTGTATGAAGAAATATGGATTCTAGGTCCATATTCTCGTTTCTCCTCTGATGTTCATTGTCCATAGAGGCAAGCACGAGGCACTTGGCCTTCGCGCAGTCGATCTCCCATGTCTTACGGATTTCTATATCCGCGACGCTGGAGGTGGGACCTGGGACAGGGGGAGCTTTGGTGGTAAGGAGATACCCCAACTTGTCGTAAGTGATTGCCATTTTGACATTCCTGAGCCAATCTTTGTAGTTTGGCCCTGTCAGTATGTTTTTATCTAGTAATAACTTAAGTCCGGTCATGTCGATTGGTCGCTGCAATTAGGAGAGAGAGAAGAAACACTTTAGCAAGATGCTCTTGCAAGTTTAAAGTGGTTTTTAATTTGTCTAAACAGGATGGCTCCCACTGTCTTTCGAATCCCTCCTCAAACTAAAAAGGAAGAATTAGTCGGGATCAATCTCACCGTACAATACTTGCTTAACCGTTCAGCCAGGCCAGTGTTGGTACTTCGAGGGAGGTTTTCCAACTCTTTCGCGAAGTTCCTTAATTAAATAACCTCTTTTTCTTGGGGGCGTTGCCCTGCTAACACCTTTCTAGACACCTACTTGGTTTATAGCATTGATCGTTAAGTGAGAAATTTCCCGAGGAGCAGCATATACTCACAGTAGGATCGGGATCCAAATATCATCGTGCGATAAAACTGAAGGAATCCTACCAGAATCATCACACTCCAAATGGTATGCAGCACTAGCAAGTTTCAGTTTCTTTTGAAACTCCCGATGTGGATTTTTGCCCCATATTCTTATGACCTTGACTTTGGCCAACAAATCATAAGTCACATGTCAAGTTCTACCAGTCATTCTCCAGGTTAATTTGAACCCACCCGTACCTACCCGTGACTTTGTCCAACAAGGTAGTACGACTGTCCTAAACCAACGCATCTATCTATGCTGCATATGAATATCTAATAGCTACCAATCACTGTGCCTTAACTTTGGCCAACAAATACAGCTTGAATACTATTGACTATTCATATGAAATGACGGAGGGCTACGAATGGTTTTGGCGAAACCGTGAATGTAGTGAACTTGATATAATCGATGGAACGAGATAGCTTTTAAAAGGAGTGGTTCAAGCTCCGCGTTTAAAAGTTGGTTTTTGAAAAGAACCGAGTGGTTTTGAACGTGTTCCAACGACTTTTACTTGGTTTATTTTCTTGCATTAATTTAATGCGTCCCATCATTTAATCCTACCATTGCAGAAAACAACGAAAATATGACGTACGCTTATGCCATCCGCATTCGCCACGGGGCCCGTCATCACCCGTTAGGTTACTTAACTAACGACAGAGCGGGGGCTGGACTAGCGCGGATGCAAAACATAAGCAACGCCTAAATAGATATCATATATAGATATATACATTCGTCACATGCAATGATAGCCATTCCAGATCATAGATGAATACTTTGGATATACTAGGAATCCGCGATTCATTCGAGCCTGTAACGAAAAGCGGATTACACGGTCGCGATGAATAGCCAATACCCCAACCTAGACCCCTACGGGTGCGGCAAACTACCCGCCAAGTGCCCGAAGCGAAGCAACCTCCCTCAACGACGTGAGTAGGCCACTCGATACTTCGACATACCCGGTAGTTTGTGCACCCCACCTTGGGTCTATCCTAGGAGCAAAAACAGTAAAAAGAAATTATTCAATGGCGGCTTCAACCTCATCCCGGATGTGCGGCCATACAAATAATATTATATCAAATTTACATATTACATGAATTGAAAGATAAAGAAAAAACTCTCATCTCACAACCCGCCCGGCTATACATCCGCGACAATCCAACGAATTCATATACACATACCATCAACATTACAGATCACAGATATGTATAACCCCCACTAATCGACGTATAGCGATTAGCAGACGTTCAATACATAAAAACAGTACAGTTACAACCCATTAGCCAAAGTCTACAGAAAATCGATCAAAATACGGATTTGTAACGACCCGAAAAACAAATTTTTTCTCTAGAAATTCTGGGCAAAAACAAACCATCCTAAAATCACAAAACACCAATATAAGAACACTGCAGGAGAAACGACCCACGGCCGTATCAACTCGGCCGTGGATCTGCGGCAGGCGCAAGCTCTTGCCGCGGATCCGTGGTGAGTTGGTCGACTCACTGGATCGTTTTTCTTGCCTGTTCTGTACAAACCCTGAGCCGATTTTTAGTACATGATTTATTATTTTTTGAGCAGAAATAAAAATCGGCAGAAAGTTGATATTTTTAACTTGTTTTGCGGTTTTTTGTCCGATCGAAATTCTAGATACTTTGCTAACATGCTAGGGTGTGTTTAGCGAGGCTCTGATACCACTGTAAGTACACGTTACCTCTCCCGGATCTTTCGGGCTTGCGGAAATGGTGAAAAACGATTTTTAGGGTTATGGTAACATGGACTATAAAACACGGATCTTTGCTAAACTACACACTAGCAACTAACAAGAGATTTACCTACTCGGTTAGGGGGTTATACCTCAACTTGAACTCCTTCTCTTGGACTCCTTATGATGGTCGGATGGTTCTCTCCTCGTCGCCTTCTCTTGCCGAAGATGGATCCACCTGAGGGTCTCTACCTTGAGCTCCTTCCTCGAACTTGAGGAAACTAAAGTGTTCAGCTTGCTAGACCTTCAACCTTAGGATGAGTAGAGAGTGGCTTTGGTGTTTTATCTCAAAAGAAATGGTTCTCAACTCATGAAAAGGATTTTCCTTGAGCTAGAGGAAGAGGAAAAGATGAGGGATAATGAGAATGAGAGAATGGGATGAGTTTTACAACCATAATAAATATATGTGAATTAATGTCACGTCCCGAAAGTACGGAACATGACCGGCACTTAAACTACGAAACGTCTCGAGGCGTACGTAATCTAAGTAAACCGAAAACCCAGAAATCCAAACCAAGAAAAGTAGTAGAGTGAAGGAAACCCAATTTAAAACAAGTAGTTTTAATAGCATAAGCCGAATTATGCGGTTTTTAAGAACATCAAAATTTACTGAAAATTTCGGCAGAGTCTCCTTTGTAAATACTGGCCCCCAAACGGGATACAACATAAATAGTATACGAAATCAATAAAAAGGCACCCCCAAGCGGGAGCTAGCTCTTCGTCAATCGACGGTCACAACCACACAAGCAATATAATATACAACGCCAACAGCGAGAATCAAAATTCAAAAGGAAACTCAAAACCACAAGAAAACCGCAGAAATATAACGCGCGACTCTAAGGTCGAAGGAATAACATCACTGGTCTTTATCTCAAAATAAATACATGTTTGGTTGATGGAACTTCTAGATACAACAGAATAATAATATACAAGATATATAATGGGGATACGATACAAGTAAACCCACCTACTAGCAAATCACCCGAAGGAAACTATGCCCGCAAGCCGTAAAGAAACCTGTACGGCAAACCAGCAAGAAACTGGGGCACAACGGGGGTGAGTTGCCAACTCGTGAATAGAAAAACATATACGAATAGAAATCGCATAAATAACGCAACCTAGGTCAATGATCATAATATCTCCTCAATTATATATATAACATGCAACCTATAACAAGGCTAGGGTAAATATCTAACCCGAGTGTAATCTCATGTGCCCGTGTCAGTGCCTCAGGTAGCAATATATCATATGAATGAGGTATGAATGCATGGAAACAGAATACATGTAAATGAAGAACTGTTTTCATAATTTAGTGAGATTTCCTTTGTATTTTTAAAATGAGGTATCACAATGAAATCAGTATAAAACAGTGCCTAGCATCGGCACAAAACGTAATCCCAATATCTCGATATCTCTGTATCACAGTCTCTGTACCTCAATATCTCGAAATCTCAATGTCTCAATCACAATATCTAGGGCGCCGTCAGTCCAGACCGGCCCCTACCATCCATCTCAAGACCACGACGGTATCCTCCGGATATCCGACGCGTCGGGTAAAATCACCGGTAGGTAGTGCTCCCCTGCCAGGCTCACATCGTCATCATCACGCGCTTCTTGCCCCGGGATACCTTACCGGGTCCACCATGTACCCGAAACGGTTCATCCGTCTCCTCGAATCGGGTCTCGAAATCCATCAGCAAACTCATGGTGGACGACTCATACATCATGGGAAAAACCGCACTTTTTATTTTAAAAGAGAGAAAAGGTTTATTTATGTTTTTGCGGTTTTCCTCCAAATCCAGAAAATCTCATGGAAATCCGAATCCAAAACCTCAATAACACGTAAAATAGTGAATATATGCATGAGAATCCATGAATGCGGCATAACAATGAATAACAGTATGCATGAAGTAGCAGGTAATAACTACAATGTCTAAACTAACATATAAGGCAAGTACGCTATGTCAAGCAATAATATTTTCTAAGGTGTACGTGACATGGCAATTACCGATGAAGATGTGTATGAGCCGGCAAGTAAGTGTACGTGGTACATACGCATCATCGGTAATGGTGCTGGTGTCCTAACAATATGATATCAACATTGCAATAAGAAATTATAACATAAGTATGCGATGCGAAGCGAACCACAATAATAAGCGGGAGCTGAATACTAGACGCAACTGTAACTAACCTGCATTAATCTAATATAAGTCCTACAAATGGTGCCTTTTGAAATAACACGAATCATGGGGTTTCGAAAATAGGGGCTACGGTGTTTTTATGAAAAGATACGTCTTTTGAAATATCCGTAGGATCCCTTGGGCTGTCTTTTAAAATACCCACGATTCGTTAGTTTTTGAAATAGGTAAGAATCGAATCTAATCTAACAACTAAACTAAACTAAAGGGCTAAGCTAACAAGACGGATTACAGGTAGGGAAACCGCCTAACATCTGAGTCGATCCATATACATACCTGTAAATATATTAGTCGGTGATCCCGCCTCAATAATATCATATCCGATACCATATCTACAATCAGACATCCCAAGTCAAGAGTACGGATCAATCATCAAGATATAGCTCGTACGTAAATCCGTCGTACGGCATCCCCAAATCTGGGTACGGGTCAATATCATATTCCTCACGCCATTCCTCTGGTATCCTCTTTATTCAAGATCGTAGTCTAGGGTACTGACCTATGTTTAGTACAATACTAATATCCTCAAGATACTCATGATCTGACTACTGATCGACAATCTCGTACAAACCGATATCATTAGCACATATCATCATCAAGGGGTATACATCGCCCAATACGGCCTAGTATTAATATCTTAGCATATCATATCTTATATCACGATCACATGTCGACCATTTTATTTATAACACTATTCACCTGTATCGTCGTCCCAATATCCGCTATAACACCAGGACGTACCTCAAGTACGAATCCTGCCATATCACCGCTATCACAACCACAAAACAAATCTCATCGACTCAGCTCAATCCCAAGTATCATCCTCAAATCCGTATGTGAACACATAGTCCCATACCCATGTGATCACATAACTATAAAGAATCTCATGAGCACATATAAATAGGAATGTATGCAAGTATGTATGCGTGTATGTGTAGTGCAACACTACCCTAGGGTTCGCAACACTAAAATAATCCAACACACCAATATCCATCCTAAACATCGTAATTAATCCCAAATAACATATAATAAATTTTTGGTGTGTATACGCATCCGTATACACCACCACGGACTGCGGGGGTGCTATACGCCATCCACCCGACTTCTCCCCGTAGATACAAATCTACTCACCTGGTCCTCGCTCGCTGGTGCCAACGTCGCCACGCGCTTGCTTGTTGTCTCGAAGTCCACATGGGGTACCTACATATCATAACGCACCGTATTGCATTAAAATCTGACTCATGACCAAAACGACTCACGAATCCCACATAGGTCAAAACCTATGGTTTGCTTTCACAAATCAACCCAAAAACCCTCGACGTCGGCGTACAAACGCCGATTAATCGAGAAAAACACCAAACGTACCAATCATGGTTTCAAAACTCACTAACTGTATAAGAAATAGGGATTAATTCATCAAATCCATAAAATTAAACCAATCGTTTTATTTTCCAAAATCTAGTTATCACAAATTCCCATTTCGATTCAAAACTTGATGTTTTAACCAATCTACAAATTTTAACGATTCAAATGGCCAAAATGCTAATTAAATAACATAATTAGGTCATACAAATCACTTTCATAAATTAAACTCATCAATTTGCATATATTCCAAATTCCTAGTTTGCAAAAATACCGATTTTAACTCTTTTTAAAGTAAAATTCATAATTTTACAATTAAGCTTGGTTTTGCATATACTAAAATATTAAACCACAATTTATAATGTTAATAATGCCATGAAACCCTAATTAGAATTTTATCTCACCAAAATATATATATATTTAAAACCTAGTTTCCAATTTATATAATTATCACAATTTAAATTAACAAAAATGCAAACTAGCAACTAGATTTGATTTGGCATGCCCACTACATGTTAACTATATCACACAACCACAATCTCATCACTAAAAACCTAACTTGACTTTTGAAACCTTTCTCTTGAATTCACAAGTTTTAAATTTAGAACCTAATTAAGCATCTAATTTAGTCGAATTGAAGTATTAAAGCAACAATTTAACTATAGGGCAAAGATTTATACCTCACAATTTCAAGAGATCTATCAAGAATCTAGCACCAAAATCTTGGCCTCCAAAATGAAAACTTTTCACCAAAATCCATGCTTGAGAGGCTAAGGAAAAATGGATAGGAGTTAGATTTTGATTTTGTGGGACTTTTGGTGGATTTTTGATGCATTTTGTGAGGATTTTTGATGAGGAATTGAGAGGGGTAATTGGGGGCTGTTGTAGAGGGAGGGCTTGGCTAGAAAATAGGGAGGAGAGGAGAGAGAGGGAGGTGGGGAAAATAGAGTCAAGTCCACACAAAAGTCAAAGCCCACTCACTTATCTATTTCTTTCTTCTTTTCCTTTGTTTTCTTTTCTTTTCTTTTGCAAAACAAGTGGGGACAAGAGAGGGGGGCTGCTGAATTCAGCCAAGGGGGAGGGAAAATAGGTGTGTGTGAGTGTGGGTATGGGTGTGGGGTGATGGAAAATGATAAATACTATACCCCCAAACATCCATTAACACTAAATTCACTATTTAAGCCTTTTTCTTCGATATTTTCTAAACCGTTTTGGCAAACCATTTCATTTCAAAAACCACATGATAAAATTTTGTTTAATGTGTTATGATGCACAAAATTTATTTCAACTCATTCCAATTTGTAATTTTCCCTAATTAAATATATTAGTGACGGCTTAAAATACTATTAAAATAATTAATTTCGGAAAATTTTTCAGAAAATTTGAAATTTCATCAGTGGCTCAATAAACACCAAATACTAGCAATTAAATAGCTAGAATATGTATATTTAATTTTATAATAAAAATATTTGTATTTTGACTTTTTACAGAAAACCCCCTTATTTTACCGTTTATTTTTGAAATTTCACCGAAACGATTTTCAAAACGTTACAATTAATCAATTAACAAAATTAATCAAAAAGAAAAAAGGTGATGGTATGTTGAAATGACCATTATCATTTCACATTAAATGAGTTTTGCAAAGATCAAAGAGCATCTTTGCTTGAAATGATGATGGTCAACTTTTCAACCTTGGTCAACAAGTCAACCTTGGTCAACAAGTCAACAACCCTAACCATAACTCAATTTCCTTTAATTAATATTATTAATTGATATTTCATATATTCATTAGGGTTTGGTAAAAGACAACCGTCAACTGTGCATACACACCCGTACCAAAATCCTAATGAGAATTCTCTTCCTCTATCTCAGTCAACTGTGCATTCACACCCGCATTCGTGTTCCGAGGAACATGAATACCATGAGATAAAACTAATCCCAAAACATATGCTAGGATCTGGCTTAAACCAAAGCCCGCTAGCAATAACTGTCAGGACACCAAACGTGCGCAAGTACGCGGATGTGAACGAACCCCGTCGCAAAACTATGCGACCTCTACTCTGTTTTGCCCAAAGGCGAATAACCCTCTGTGTGGGACTCTAAAGACTCGACACTACGCTGGCAGTGGGTTTAACCACAGACCGCAAGCGGCACTAGCTGTACGTAACGGCCCCCAGGTAGATGCCGATAAGAAGACTGATGAGGCGAACCCATCCGAACTCCTACTGAGCCTGTCTGTGACAATCTGCGTACAGTCCGGTCTGTTCGTCTGAGAATATCGCATGGCGGGCCTAGGGGGTGGTAAACGTCATTCCCCTAATAGCGGTACAAGTCGTGTCGGAGTGTAGCCCAGAACACCCTGAGATAACAGTGGAAACCTACCAGTGTACCTCGCTTGCCCTGGCCAGGGACGACTATGTGTAATGGCTCTCCTAGACACAGTGCGATATCAACTCCCAATACCGGGAGAGACGGATCCTATCTAACCGTAACTGCCTCCAAGTGCTTCGGGACTGCACCCAACTACTACCTGTTTGCACGACTCCTTTGAGCCGTGGTAGGGTAGTAATCAAAGTACAGTGGAAACACACTCGAGGCGAAGTGACAGTGTCAAGTCAGCGGACTAAGCTGTACTCATGTCACCTGGGAACTGATAACTGACGATAGGTATAGTACCAACCAATAGTTCCCGTCGAGTCCTGTCCAGTGTACTCGTAACCTAACGAGCACCCGCATACTATCTCAAGTACGATGTACTGACGGCTCTGGGACAGACTGTCTCCCGTGCTGGGATATGAAGCGCATACGCTAGTCTACTCCGGAGTATCGATGCCCTGTCTCGATAGTCCTACGACTAGGGACCTGCATAAGGATGTGCTTGTGGATTACTCAGCCTCCACGAGTGTGACTGCCATCACAACGCTGGTAATCAAGCAAAGATCCTAAGGGCTCCACTAATGTGTATAGGCGATATGTTAAAAGAAACACATGTACACACATTGAAGTAGAAACAAACCAAGTAGCATACTACTATTTTGAGCAAGATTGTCTATACAATGGTGAATATCTCAATCTTCCATTAAGTAATATACAAACTAGTATGATACAGTAATGGCCTCTAGGGCATATACACTAACAAGACCAACATAGCTTGAATACTACTGACCATTCATATGAAAAGACGGAGGGCTACGGCTGGTTTTTGGCGAAAAACCTTTAACGTTATGAACTTGATATCGCTGATGGAACCTGATAGCTTTTTATAAAAATATAGTGACGAAAACCTTTGCTAAAGATGTCACTCCCGGTGAAGGGATTTCGGCTCTTTCCTCGTGGAATGAGGTGCAGGATATTCCAACCGAATACCGCGATGCAAAGCAACTTGTAATCGACTATAGTGAAGTTATTACCCTGACGCAAACTTCTGCCCAAGGGGTCATTCCCGGTGAAGGGATATCGGCCCTTGCCTCGTCGAATGAGGTGCAGGATATTCCAACCGAATACCACTATGCAAAACAAAAGAAAACGTCTTTGTAATAACACTTTTTAAAACTGTTCCAACAACTGCCAAACAGGTTTGTTTTCCTTTACATTGATCAGAATCAACGCAGTCCCATCAGTTAATCACACCAGAAAAGAACGAAAATAAAATGTACGTATATCCCATCTGCATTCGTCACTGGGTCCCGTCATCATTCGTTAGGTTACTTAACTAACGACAGAGCGGGGACTGAACTAGCACGGGTGTAAAACATATACAACATCTAATAGTATATATACCAATATATAATAATCACTTCAGGTGTGATAATATGCAACATTACAGAAAAGTAATAAGCATCACAGAACAATACAGATAATCTGGGATCCCCGGGTTTCACAGAGCTGCTACTGAAACCCGACGTTCCCCTGGTCGTGTGGATAGCCTGTACAATGAAAACCTAGACCCCTACGGGTGCGGCAAGTTACCCGCCAAAACCTGAAGCGAGGCAGCCCCTACAGCATAGTGAATGGACCACCCGGCAACTCACGGAATCCGGTAACTTGAGCACCCCTCCTTGGGTCAACCTGTACCCCCTACGAGTGTGGCGAATAGTCTGCCAATTCTAGAGTGAGGCCCCTCTGCCTCTCAAAGCCATGAGATGCCGACCCGTTGCCCTCCAGGATCCGGCTATCCGTGCACTCCGTCTCGGGGTAAACCTAGTACAGAAAAGAAAAATATGTACAACGGGTATATCGACCTCAGCCCGGTCGTGCCCCAAAAGAATATTATACAAACTGGCAGAGACGGCAGTTCACATGTTAGACGCTCGCCCCGCAATATCAAATGTACAAATAAATCCAAACAGCACTACCATTGCACACTGCTATCCACCACGACAAATCCGCAACATCACAGCACAACACAAAACATTAACGCGAATGTCACGTTCGCAAATCCGTCTAAAAGGACTATAGCAATTAGACGCAATTTACCGCTCAAATGACATTCCCGGTCGGAGATATAATGTAAGTACTGTAAACTAACACGTTTAAATTTCGATCGACAAAATTTCCCGAAGTGGGCCCCACGTACATCTGCAGTACAGTAAAAAAATCTGGGCCTAAAAGAAGTATACCAAAAGCCGCAATTTCCCGTGAAGAACTTACTGTAGAAAATTGGAGTACCATTCTCACACAACGGCGGCGGACCCGCGGCCTAACCCTTGTTTGGGCCGTGGATCCGCGGCGGTACTGTAGAGTTGGGCCACCAAATTACACTAGTGTTCTTATAAAAGCTTGCTCGATTTTCTGCAGTGCTCAAAATAATTTTTAGGCCTGATTTAAAATCAACAGAAACTTTGAACAGAAAATTGTAGTTTCGTGAAATTCCGTTCGATCGATGTTTTAAACGTGTTAGCACAAGTTAGTAAAGCTTAATGGAGAGGCTCTGATACCACTGTAAGTCTACGGTATCGCCCCGGCCGTCTAACAGACGCCAAATACGGAACAAAACCTTTTTAACTGTCGCTATCGCATACTATAACCTGGATCTGCCATTATTGCTAAACTAACAAACTATAAAGTGGATAGAAATGTTATACCGAACGATCCGAGTCCTTCGGTCTTTAACCATCATCCCACGCTTTGTTGCGGCTGCTCCGATCTCCTGAATCTCCAGTCTCCTCGTCCAGGTGGCACCACGTCAACGGATCTTTAAACGGGCTCCCGCCTCTGACACGAGGCAACTCGGTGATCAAGTTTGCCAAAAGAGATGACCAAGATTGATGTAGAGAATGAGTAGAACACTTTGTCTCGTTACATCCAAAGCTATGGATGAACGGTTAATGAAGTTGTCTTTTGGATCGGGTGAAATGAGAAATCTAGCTATCTAATTTCCATGAATCCAAAACTATAATCTTTTTTTTCAAATGAATCAGATCATAATCCTTCACAATGAAGGGCCGGCCACTTTTGAGGAGGAGGGGGGTGAGTGTAGGAACAAGGAATGGTGACCATAACAATAATTGAATGAGTGATTCATCTAAACACCTTGCCATATCATTAAACAATGAATCATCTAACCTAGTCATCATCCAATTAATGCATCCAATGAATCAAGAACACCTCACTAACTCTAGAAGCTTCCACACACATCACCCTCATGACTCACCCCAGTGACGAAAAGATAAATCCGCATTTAACCGAATGTTAAAGTGGGTGATAGAAAACTGGAAACTGGCAACTTCCAAAAGCGATCTTGAAACGAATTTCAGGATAACCCCGTAACAGTATAAACATACCCGCATTTGTATTACGACCGAATACAAATGCAACTGAGACAAAGATATTATATCTATACAGTATAATACTCGGATCCGGCTTAAACCAAAGCCCACCAGTATTATCTGCCCGAAATATGACACGTACGTAAACGCACTTGCATTTTCCGAACCCTTCCATAAAACCATACGGCCTCTACAACGTTTCGCCCGAACTTGGGAAACTATCTGTGGGGGACTCTAATGACCCGTCAGTAACATGGCAGTGGGTTTAACCACGAACCATCAGCGGCACTAGCTGTGCGTAATGGCTGTTTATGTACTGACCTCAAGGGAAGCCGATGATCGAACTCATCCTGAAACCCTACTGAGCCTAACAGTGACAATGTATATAAAGTCCGGTCCGTTCGTCTATGAGTATCGCATATCGGCCTAGGGGGCTGGTAACGTCAAACCCCCAATAGCGGTATAAGTCGTGCCGGAGTGTAGCCCAGAACACCCTGAGATACTACTGGAGTACCTACCAGTAAATCTCCTACCTTGGCCGAGGGTTTGTGTAATGGCTCTCCTAGACACAGCGCGATCTCACTCCCAATACCGGGAGAGACGAATTCCCTGCCGATTCGCTCACTTGCCTCCATGTGGCTCGGGACAGTACCCAAAAAATACTTATTTGCACGACTCCTTTGAGCCGTGGTAGGGTAGAAATCAAAGCATAGTGGGAACTCACACGAGACAAATGACGACCTCAGGTCGATGAACTTACCTGTACACATGTCACCAGGGAACTGCTATCTGACGATAGGTATAATACCAACTAGCAGGTTCCCGGCGAGTCCTGTCCGGTGTACTCATAACCCAATGAGCACCTGTATACATATTAGGTGATCCAACTGACACCAGTGGCTTGTGAGACCGGCCACCGCCCCTCGTCGGGGTCTCGACTGTATACACTAGTCTACTCCGGAGTATCGATACCCTGTCTCGAAACTCCCACGACTAGAGACCACAATTAAGGATGTGCTTATGGACTACCCAACTCTCACGTATATGATCGCCATCATACTGTTGGTAGTCAATCAATATCCTAAGGGCTCTATCAACGTGTAACAGTGATCAGTCAGCTGAACCTGTACACGACTGATAAAGGAAAACCGGATAGCATACTATCATCTCGAGTAAGACTGTCCAACTGGTATAGGTCCTCCACAATCATTGCAATCAAGTGCCTGCGATCCAATAATTGACTTTGAGGGCACTATATCCAACACGTACTTTGTGTGTGTAGTCTAGACCTAGTGTACATGCTCCAGTTTTCTCAGATTTTCTCTGAAGAAGCCGGGTCAAAAGCAGATCATAGAAGGGTCTAATTTTGCTTTAAATCGCTAAATTTTGCACTAAATGAAACCCTACGGTATTTTGGTGAAATCTGGGGTTTAATAGGTTTATGTAGCCCTAATAACACTTAATTAGGCTAGGCTAACCACCAAAAACATCTCTTAACCAAAAGTCCACACTAATCACCACTTTAGCACTAAAACGCACATTTAACACTAATCGAAGTAAATTAACACCTAAGTTTAGCAAGCTAGGAAATTGGGGTCAGATTTTATACCTCACTCTCTTGGTCCTAGTGTGCAGGAAGAAGGGGAAGAAGAAGAGGAGGAGGAGGTGTTGCGCTGCTGCTGCTGCTGCTAATAATGGTGCTGATGCTGTTGCTGCTACTGCTTCTGTTGCTGCTGCTGCTGCTGGGTGCTGCTGCTGCTGCTGCTGGGTGCTGCTGCTGCTGCTGCTGCAACTTCTGCTGCTGCTGAGTGAATGAGTGTTTGAGTGTATGAGTGTTTGAGTGTATGAGTGAGAGTGAGAGTGATGTGAGAAACAAAAGAAATGAGAGCACAAGAGTCAACCCCCCTATTAATTAAATGAGAACATGGGCAAGGCCATGATGCCATTCTCTCTCTCTCTCTCACCAAGTCAATCACAACAAATCATTTCCATTTTTTAAAAAAACAATTAACCCCAAAACACTAAATAAAAATTTCAAATGGGCTTAACAAAATGGTTAGTTCACCATGATTGCTAATCATAGTCTAACCCTAATTTAACCCTAGTTTACATGCACATGTGTGTGCAAGCTTAAATAAATTCTAATAAAATATTCATTAAATTTGATAAATTATTTAAAAATCGATTTGGTAAACTTTTTATTAAAAACCATATATTAAAATATAATTAGCTACTAATCACATCCTAAGTTGTTACAAACTTCCCCCTTAAAAAAATTCGTCCCCGAATTTAAAATATATAGCCATGCATACCTTCAAAAAGTTGAGGGAACTTCTTCCACATCTCGCCCTCGGCCTTCTAAGTGATCTCTTCACCATTCGGGCTGTGCCAAAGCACCTTCACAAATGGCAAGACCTTCGATCGAAGTTTCTTCCCCTGCCGGTCCAATATCACGACTGGCTGCTCGGTGAACGAAAGATCGCGCTCTAGCTGAACGGTCTGATGCTGAATCATGTGCGAAGGGTCATGTAGGTATCTGTGAAGCATCGACACGTGGAAAACGGTGTGAACATCTGGGAAGTCGGGTGGAAGAGCCAAATGATATTCTACTGCGCCCACATGCTCGAGGATCTCGAAGGGACCTATGAATCTGGGGCTAAGCTTTCCCTTCCGTCCAAACCTCATCACTCCCTTTATCGGAGAGACCCTCAAAAAAACGTGATCGCCAACTGCGAACTCTAATCTGCGGCAGCGTCTGTCAGCATATGATCTCCGCCTGTTCTGAGCTGTCCTCATCCTATCTCGAATCAGTTGTATCTTCTCGGTCGTCTCCTGTACGATCTGTGGCCCCAAAATACTGCTCTCACTGAGCTCTGTCCAACAGATGGGCGATCTACATCTCCTCCTATACAAGGCCTCAAAAGGTGCCATCTGAATAGTATCCTGGAAACTATTGTTGTAGGAGAACTCCACCAAGGGTAAATGATGATCCCAGCTACCACCAAAGTCTAAAACGCACGCTTGGAGCATGTCCTCGAGAGTCTGAATAGTCCGCTCTGACTGGCCGTCGGTCTGCGGATGAAATACGGTGCTGAAACTCAAGCGGGTGCCCAAAGCCTCCTGAAGCCTCTGCCATAGTCGGCTGGTAAACTGGGTGCCTCGGTCGGACACGAATCATGTCGGGACTCCATGCAGTCGTACAATCTCGTCGATGTAAATCTGGGCATACTGAGAAAATCCGAAAGTTGTCTTAACCGGCAGGAAGTGAGCCGCCTTCATCAATCGATCCATGATCACCCAGATGGAGTCATACCCTCGCCTAGTCCTGGGTAGACCCACAATGAAATCTATAGAAATCTGTTCCTATTTCCACTCCGGAATGGGTAACGGCTGTAGCTCTCCCACTGGCCTCTAGTGCTCGGCCTTGACTTGCTGACAAGTCAGGCATCTCGACACGAAGTCTGTGATTTCACTCTTCATCCCGTCCCACCAGTAAACGTCTCTCTCATATCATGGTACATCTTGGTGGAACCCGGATGAACACTATACACCGATCGATGTGCCTCCTCAAGAATCTTACACCGCAATCCCTCAGCATCTGGTACGCACAGTCTAGTCCCAAATCGCAGTATCCCCTGATCATCGATCACGAACTCAGAAAATCTGCCCTGTCCAATCTGTGCCATGATACTGAACAACGGTAATCACTGTACTGTGCCTCATGTATAAGGTCAAGCAATTGTGGGCGTGCACGAACATGTGCAAGCTGTCCCCCGATCGGCGTGAACTGAACTGCACTCGACTGTCGCATAACATCTGCCAATCTGCCGATGACTGCCTCTGCACTGCGCTCACACAAGATAGACTGCCCCGGGCCTCATGCTCAAAGCATCAGCTACTACATTCGCCTTGCCCGGGTGATACAAGATCTCGCAATCGTAGTCCTTTGCTAGTTTCATCCAACGGTGCTGTCTAAGATTCAGGTCTCGCTGCTGAAATATATACTTTAAGCTCTTGTGATCAGTGAATATCTGGCACGACTCGCCGTATAAGTAATGTCGCCAGATCTTGAGTGCAAAGACCACTGCAGCCATCTCTAAATTGTGAGTGGGGTAGTTCTGGTCATGTTTCTTCAACTGTCGTGAAGCATACGCGATCACCCTGTCATGCTGCATCAATACGCACCCTAGCCCCACTCGAGAAGCGTCACAATAGACCACAAATCCGCCTGATCCTGAAGGCAATGATAACACCGGCGCCGTAGTCAAACAAGTCCGCAACTGCTGAAAGCTATGCTCGCACTCCTCCGTCCAATCGAAAGGAACTCCCTTCCGGGTCAACCCGGTCGAAGGTGCGGCAATGCGGGAGAAGTCCTGTACAAATCGCCTGTAATAGCTGGCCAGTCCTAGAAAGCTACGGATCTCCATAACTGATGCGGGTCTGGACCAATGCTGAACGGCCTCAATCTTCTTCGGGTCTACACATATACCATCTCGTGTAATCACGTGACCCAATAAGTCTACGCTGTTAAGCCAGAATGCGCACTTGTAGAATTTTGCAAATAGCTGGTGCTCCCTCAAAGTCTGCAGTGTGATCCTCAGGTGCTGCTCGTGCTCCTCTCGGCTCCGGGAATACACCAAAATATCTTCAATGAATACGATGATGAACAAATCAAGATACAGCCTGAATATATGGTTCATCATATCCATGAATGCTACTGGGGCATTGGTAAGTCCGAACGACATCACCAAAAACTCATAATGGCCGTAGCGCGTGCGGAAAGCTGTCCTTGGTATATCCTCCTGTCGAACCCGCAGCTGATGGTATCCTGATCGCAAGTCGATCCTCGAAAATATCCTGCACCCTGAAGCTGGTCGAACAAGTCGTCGATGTGCGACAAAGGATATCTGTTCCGCACGGTAACCCTGTTCAGCTGGCGGTAGTCGATACACAAACGCAAACTGCCGTCCTTCTTCTTGACAAACAGGACCGGAGCACCCCAAGGAGACACACTGGGTCGAATAAGTCATTTGTTAGTTGTATGTATGCCCTAGAGGCCAGTATTGTACAGATGATGTATATTATATTGGATGCTTGGACATATATAGAGAGGACTTTCTCGCTCGATATGATAGTATGCTATCTGGTTGCTCTTTATCTTAACATGTATACTTGTCTCTTGATACTGTCTTATGGTTACATGTTGGTAAAGCCCTTAGGATGTGTACTTGACTACCTGGACTATGATGCAGATCATACTAGTAGGGACAGAGTAGTCCATAAGTACATCCTTTAATGTTCCTAGTCGTAGGTGTATCGAGACAGGGCATCGATATACCAGATTAGACTAGCGTATACGCTTCTCGACCCATGAGATGGGCGATGGATGATCCCATATCCATTGGTGTTTGACATCAGAGATGGTATACGGGTGCTCAGTGGAGACTGGGTACACTGGACGGACTCGCTGAGAACTCCCAGATGGTATTATACCTCACGTCAGATGGCAGTTTTCTGGTGACACTTGCGCAGGTTAGTCTGTAGACCCGAGATCGTCATAGAGTCTTGTGTGATTCCCACTGTGCTTTGATTTCCACCTTACCACGTCCAAGAGGGCGTGCAAAATGGTGGTTTTTGGGTACAGTCCCGAGTCACATGGAGGCGATGAGCCATAGGAGGGGTCTCGTCTCTCCCTGTATTGGGGGTTGATGTTGCACTGTGCTCGATTGGCCATAACAGGGAAGTCCCTGGCCAGGGCTGATTTAGAGATTTGCTGGTAAGTGTTACCAGTAGTTTCTCGACCCGTTATGAGCCTCACATCGGCACGACTTATCTGTTATTGGGGTCTGACGTTTACCACCCCTAGACTTGATGTGCGACATATTAGACGAGGAGACCGGACTGTACGGAAAGTGTTACCGTAAGACTTTTACAGGAGTTGGAGAGGGATTGCTTGCTGATATTCTGATCGCTCAATACCCGGGTAGCCGTTATGTCCAGCTAGTACCGCTGACGGCTTGTGGGTGCTTTATGTGATCATCACCTACTGCCGGCGTATTGACGAGTCTTTAGAGTCCTACATAGATTTTTTCTGGCTCAGGCAAAACGAAATAGGAGCGCATATGAGATATGTGCGGGACCGAGAATAATGCGTGTATGTGATACCGTATTCTATTCTCGCGACTTTTTGTATCGGTCGGTTGTATATGATATAGCCGGGTTATCGAATCAAGTGTTGATTCGATAAGTCGATGCATTGGATGTTAGTCGGTTATATGAGATATAACCGGATTATTAAGTCTAGTGTTGATTTAATAATTTAGTGTATAGCTGTATATATGATATACTAATTTACATTAACTAACATTTGTTCACTTAAGGATTTTTCTCACATGTGCACAACTCTAATATATATGTAATATATATTAAAATGTGTTTTCTTTTTGTATCATGGTTGATGATACAACATTCATGGGTGTATGAGACTTACACCATGCTATTTGTTATGTTGGGTTTAATATATTTAAAGTAATTACAAAATTAGTGGAGCAAAAGAAAATTGCATGAAGCTTGTGGAAGCTTGTGGATGCATTGACTAAGTCCACTAAGTTTGTTTTTACTTTGGATTTTTGTTAACCTAACAATCACACTTAGCCATGATTAAGTCTCTACATGAGTTAGTATATGATACTCACTCACCCATGGTTAGCTCACTCACTTGATCATTATCTTTTTCTCTTCATTTCTTCATCTTCTTCCTTGAGCTAAAAAGCTCTCTAGGGTTTGACCCAAAGTGAGAAACATTGTGAGAAAACAAATTCTAAAGTGAACCCAATTCCTATTTCTCTATCCTCTTCTGGACTAGCACTTTAGTTTAGGGTGTTTGCATCACTAATTCTCTAGTTAGTGAAGTTGTAGCTTGAGTTGGTATTCCCTCGACGTAAATCATCTTCGGCCTCGAAGACTTCAAGCAAGGACGTTTCTTTCACCTCGTGAAGCCATGCAAGAGCCGGAGAGAACAATGATCGCAGCGAAGGGACTACGACAAGGAGCTTTAGAAGTGAAGGACCGATCTACAAAGGTTGTATTTCGTATTCACTTAGTTGTAAATGTTATTTACTAGCATGTGAAACCCTAATCATCTAGCAAAAATCTTGTTTAGGGTTGTTAGGCATAGCTAAAATTTTAATCGGGCATGGTTGATACTTTCTTAACCCTTGTTAGAGTGCCTAGTAACCCTACAGTGGTATTAGAGCCTAGCTAGAGCATTAGAGGACGTGTATACGAAGTTAAAACTCCGAACGAACCCCGAAACGTCAAAACAAACCCCTCTCTGGACATTTCTTAAAACTGTGATTTTTTCTGAATTAAAAATACCTAAAAAATTCAGTAGGTAATTTTAAGCATTACTGTGCAATTCGATGCCGTAAGCTATACGGACCGCCGTGGAACCGCGGCCATACCCTGCTTGGGCCGCGGATCCGCGGTCGTATAGTGAGATTTGACTTTTCTGTTGGCACAGTAATGCCCTTACCTGCTATTTATATTTTATGGGTATTTTTTATCCGACTCATGTTTTGAGTGATCTGGGGTTTATTTTGTATTCGTTGATTCGATCGGAAAATTTAAATTCGTTATTTTCCGGATAATTTAGAAAGTATTAAAATGTTCGAACGGATATCATTAACTCATTTTTCCCGGCACGAAAAACTTTCACGTGTTGAATTTTTCTTGAGTTTAAATCTTTCGGAAAAACGTGCAAGTAACGCGATGGACCCTCTAGAAGAACACAAACCTTAACTCAATTATGTGACCATCTGAACCGCCTCTAAACCTTAGGGTTTGGTGCAGTACGGTGTGCCACATGTGAGGCGTTGGCTTGACCCTTCTACGGCTGGACCGTTGCTACTGTGACGTATTCTGGAATTTTTGAACTCCGCTCAAGTGTTGAGCTATTAAGGAAATCTTGGGTATTTGATTATTCGATCGGAAAGTTTAATACTGTCTATTTATCTGGAATGTGATACAATATATGGAATTCATATAGTTAGGCATGAAATGCGACGTATGTGATATTTCAGATTTACGATGTCTAAAGAGATTGTGGATTCCAAATGTTGTAGTTTTACACTTTCTTTTCTGCGACCGTAACTGTAATATGTGATATTGCCGGTTTCGTTGCTATATGTCAACGACAATTGGGATGCGCATATTTACTTACGTTGATGACATGTGATGTTATGTGTTGCTGGATATGTTATATTGGATCGTCGTGTTCTGAATAGCTGGGGGTTTTTTTATGTGAGATGAGGGTTTTTATTTTCATTCATGTAAAATTAAATGTATGTAATATTCTTTTATTGAGGCACTTCCGGGATGAGGTTGATGTCACCATATGTATATTATTTACTTTTCCGCACTAGGATAGACCCAAGGAGGAGAGCACAAGTAACCGGGTTCTAGAGTCCAGTGGGAGGCCAACTCGAGGAGTCGAGTCCGGGTCTCCTAACTCTAGAATTGAAAGGGAGCTTGCCGTTCTCGTAGGGTTCTAGGGGTGTGGGTTTGGCTATTCATCGCGACCGAGGAATCCGTGTTTTATAGAGGCTTAAAATAAAACACGGACGTCCTAGTATATCCAATGTTTCATATGTTTCTTCTGCTGCGATATCTGTATGTGATCATTTGATATGTTGAGATGGATACTGTATATAGTATATATGATGTATTATATAGACGTTACTTATGTTTTACACTCGCACTAGCCCTGCCCCGCTCTGCTGTTAGTTACCTAACCTAACGGTGCACGAGGGGACATCGAGGCGAATGCGGATGGCATAAGTGTACGTCGTATTTATTTATGATGTTTAGGTGATTTAAATGATGGGACATTATTAATATGATTAATGAAAGAAAAGAAACCTAAAAGATGTTGTAGAATCAAATTTTTCAAAAAGGGTAGCTACAGTTTTTGCCTTGCATAGCGATATATATGATATATCCCGCACCTTATTCGATGAGGAAAGAGCTTAGATCCCTTCACCGGAAGTGACCTCTTTAGCAAAACTGGCAGATGCTACAACACTCGGTTTGTCTTTTGATTGCTTTTAGAGTTTTGCTTTGCATAGTGATATATATGATATGTCCTGCACCTTATTCGATGAGGAAGGAGCCGAGATCCCTTCACCGGGAATGTCCTCTTTAGCAAAACTAGTAAAAGCCTCAAAAACACTCCTTTTCAAAATTCACTAGATTCTACAACGATATCAAGTTCATTACGCAATAGGTTTTCAGAAAAACCTGTCGTAGCCTTCTGTCATTTCAGATAAGAACTGTTTAGTATTCGTGCTGCGTTGGTTGGCCTTTGTCAAGGCGTGGTGTGCGGTAGCTGAATGGTGCTTGTCTGCTTATGCATATGATGCAGATTGTTTTGGGGTAGTCGTACGACCTTGTTGGCCTTTGTCAAGGGTCGTGCGGGTGGGTTTGATTCAATCAAGAAATGACGGGTTGAACTTGACTAGCATCCTATGATTTGTTGACCTTTGTCAAGGTCATAGGGGTTAGGGACAAAATATTATCGGGAATTTCAAGTGTTGAAATTTGCAATGAGATTGCATACCTTCTATGAGATAGTTGGATCCCGATACCAACTGCGAGTAATTGTTACTCTTGGGAGAGTTTTACACAGGACAATTAGCCGATCAAGTAGGTGTCTAGAAAGGTATCAACGGGGTTATGCCTCTGGGAAAACGGGGTTTACATTAATTAGGTCCGTGCGAAAGCACGGGAAACCTCCCTCAAAGTACCGACACTGGCCTGGCTGAAAGATTGGCGAAATTGTAGAGTGTAATTAATCCCAGCTAGTCTTTCCTTTTAGGGTTTGAAGGAAGATTTGATAAAAACAATGGGAGCCATCCTGATTAGATAAAATAATAACCAATCTGATCTTGCAAGAGCATACGCTAAAGTGTTTTCTTCTCTCTCTCTCCAGGTAGCGACCATATCATGCCTTAATAAAGATAATAATATGGATGTATTGACCAAACCCGCATGTTATACTGTGCTGGGGAACGTTAGTTCCGTTCTTTTTTATAAAAGTTATAAGACTGAACAGGATATAGGGGAATACCAGGATTCCCAAGCCACCCGAATGAAAAAAGTACATGTTGATGCATTTTCTTCGGGTGTGTTCGTTACAGAGAACCGTTTCTCCATTTGCTCTGCGTCCTGGGTATTAGATACCGGGTCAGGATGCCATATATGTAATCAGTTACATGGGCTTAGGAAAGGTAGAGAACTTGGAGAAGGTGATAAAGACATAAGGGTTGGAAATGGTGCAATTATTGCAGCTAAAACCGTCGGGGAATATCACCTTGTATTGCCAACTGGTAATACATTGATTCTCAATGAATGCTATTACATGCCGAACCTGATATGCAACATTATATCGGTTTCTTTGTTGAGTAAAGAGGGATATAATTTTGTATTACAGGATAATGTTATGAACATTTTCCTTAACCAAAAGTTAGTTGGATCAGGCACGTTGTGCAATGGCATTTATGTTCTAAATCAATCAACAGTTCTGAGCATAACAAACATATACAAGAAGAAGAGTTCAGATATGAACGAATCTTTCTTGTGGCATTGTAGACTGGGTCACATCAATGCGACACGACTAGCTAAGCTGCGTAAGGATGGATATTTGAATCCGTTTGAATTTTCATCTTATGATACTTTCCAGTCATGTCTCAAAGGAAAGATGACCAAAACTCCGTTTACGGGACACAGAGAGAGAGTTACGGAACTCTTGGGACTGGTACATAGTGGTGTATGTGGTCCCATGTCTACACATGCCAGGGATGGTTCTTTGTACTTCATTACATTCACTGACGATCTCCCTAGATTCGGGTATGTGTTCCTGATGAAACACAAATCAGATGCTTTTGAGAAATTTAGAGAATATAAACAAGAAGTCGAGAACCAAACCGGGAAAAGTATTAAAATCCTTCGATCTGATCGAGGAGGTGAATACTTGAGCAATGAATTCCTGGACTTCCTAAAAGAGAATGGGATTCTCTCTCAGCTGACTCCTCCATATACACCACAGCACAACGGTGTATCGGAACGGAGGAACCGCACCCTATTAGATATGGTGTGCTCTATGATGAGCACAGCTGAGTTACCTATTTCCTTCTTGGGGTATGCGCTGGAGACAGCAGCATACCTATTGAATCAAGTTCCATCTAAATCTGTACCTACCATACCATATGAGATATGGAGTGGGAAGAGACCATGTCTTAAACGAGTTAAGATATGGGGTTGTCCGGCCTATGTCAAAAGGCGAAATCCGGAAAAACTCGAGGCACGGTCAGTTCTATGTAAGTTTGTGGGATATCCCAAACATTCACATGGATATCTTTTCTACCATAGCGAGGAACAAAAGGTGTTAGTTTCTCGACATGCCACCTTTTTAGAAAAGGAATTTCTTATAAAAGAAATTAGTGGCAGTGAGGTAGAACTGGAAGAAATTCCGGCTACACAAACTCAAACTGAAGATTTAGTGGAACCAGAGGATTCGGTAGTTCCCGATGAACTCCGGCCACTCCGCCGATCTAGTAGGGTTCATCACCCACCTGAGAGATACTACGGTTTTCTCATGGATGGAGGGAGCGAGGATTGCATCATGGAGGATGATGACCCAACTAGCTTCGAGCAGGCCATCACGAGTAGGGACTCAGTGAAATGGCTGGATGCAATGCGATCCGAGATGGAAGTTGCTCCTGAAGGGGTAAAACCCATTGGAAGCAAGTGGATGTTCAAGAAAAAACTTGGTGTAGATGGGAAAGTGGAGACTTTCAAAGCTAGACTTGTTGCAAAGGGTTTTCGTCAAAGACCAGGTGTGGACTATGACGAACCTTTTCTCCAGTGGCTATGCTTAAATCCATCCGGATCATACTTTCCATCACTGCATATCATGACTACGAAATCTGGCAAATGGATGTTAAGACCGCCTTTCTAAATGGTGATTTAGAAGAGTGCGTGTACATGACTCAGCCAGAGGGCTTCATAGATAGTGGGAGCAGCGGGAAGGTGTGCAAGCTGCTTAAATCTATTTATGGATTAAAGCAAGCATCGCGGAGTTGGAACATCTGCTTTGACGTCGTTATCAAAGAGTTTGATTTCATCAAAAACGTAGATGAACCTTGTATCTACAAGAAGGTGGCAGAGAGTAAGGTTGTCTTCCTCGTATTGTACGTGGACGACATACTCTTGATAGGAAATGACATTCCTATGCTGCAATCGGTCAAGCTCTTTTTATCATAAAGATTCTCAATGAAAGATCTAGGTGTTGTCTCCTGCATATTGGGAATTATGATCTATAGAGATAGATCTAAAAGAATATTAGGATTGTCCCAATTCAGGTACATTGACACCATACTAAAGAGGCTTAGTATGGAAGAATCCAAGCGTGGGAACTTACCCACGATCTCTGGACTCACTCTCTCCAAAGAGATGTCTCCCAAGACTGATTTAGAGAGAGCTCACATGCAAGGGATACTCTATGCTTCGGCTGTAGGCTCTATCATATACGTGATGCTATGTACCAGACCCGATGTAGCATACTCACTAAGTGTAGTGAGTAGGTATCAAGCTGATCCTGGAGAGAGTCACTGGACAGCTGTGAAGAGCATTCTCAAGTACTTGCGAAGGACTAAAGAGATGCTCTTGGTGTATGGTAACGGAGAACTCCAAGTGGAATCCTTTACCGATTCGAGCTTCCAGAGTGATAAAGACGACTCTAAGTCGCACTCGGGATTTGTCTTTACCCTTTATGGAGGAGCGGTTAGCTGGAAGAGTTCCAAGTAGGAAACCGTGGCAGACTCGATGATGGAGGCTGAATACATCGCTGCCAACGATGCTGCCAAAGAGGCTGTCTGGATCAAGAAGTTCATTACTGAACTTGGAGTGGATCCATCCATTGACCATCCAATACCTTTGTATTGTGATAACAATGGAGCGGTGGCTTTAGCCAAGGAACCCAGGTCCCATCAGCGATCCAGGCATATTCTGAGGCGGTATCACCTGATCCGGGAGATAGTTGATCGTCGGGAGATCGAGGTCAGGAGGGTTGACACGAAGAACAACACTGCGGATCCACTCACGAAGGCCATTCCCCAGATACAGTTTGAGAGACTTTTCGGGATCCTAGGTATGCGATACTACAACAGCTGGCCCTAGTGCAAGTGGGAGATTGTTAGTTGTATGTATGCCCTAGAGTCCAGTATTATACAGATGATGTATATTATATTGGATGCTTGGACATATATAGAGAGGACTTTCTTGCTCGATACGATAGTATGCTATTTGGTTGCTCTTTATCTTAACATGTATACTTGTTTCTTAATACTGTCTTATGGTTACATGTTGGTAAAGCCCTTAGGATGTGTACTTGACTACCTAGACTATGATGCAGATCATACTAGTGGGGACAGAGTAGTCCATAAGTACATCCTTTAATGTTCCTAGTCGTAGGTGTATCGAGACAGGGCATCGATATACCAGATTAGACTAGTATATACGCTTCTCGACCCATGAGATGGGCGATGGATGATCCCATATCCATTGGTGTTTGACATCAGAGATGGTATATGGGTGCTCAGTGGAGACTGGGTATACTGGACGGACTCGCCGAGAACTCCCAGATGGTATTATACCTCACGTCAGATGGCAGTTCTCTGGTGACACTTGTGTAGGTTAGTCTGTAGACCCGAGATCGTCATAAAGTCTTGTGTGATTCCTACTGCGCTTTGATTTCCACCTTACCACATCCAAGAGGGCATGCAAAACGGTGGTTTTTAGGTACAGTCCCAAGTCACTTGGAGGCGATGAGCGATAGGAGGGGTTTCGTCTCTCCCGGTATTGGGGGTTGATGTTGCGCTGTGCTCGATTGGCCAAAACAGGGAAGTCCCTGGCTAGGGATGATTTAGAGATTTGCTGGTAAGTGTTACCAGTAGTTTCTTGGCCCGTTATGAGCCTCACATCGGCACGACTTATCGGTTATTGGGGTCTGACGTTTACCACCCCTAGACTGGATATGCGACATATCAGACGAGGAGACCAGACTGTACGGGAAGTGTTACCGTTAGGCTTTTACAGGAGTTGGAGCGGGCTTGCTTGCTGATCTTCTGATCGCTTAATACCCGGGTAGCCGTTAGGTCCAGCTAGTACTGCTGACGGCTTGTAGGTGCTTTATGTGATCATCACCTACTGCCGGCGTATTGACGAGTGTTTAGAGTCCTACATAGAGGTTTTACTGGCTCAGGCAAAACGAAATAGGAGCGCATATGTGATATGTGCGGGACCGAGAATAATGCGTGTTTGTGATACCGTTTTCTATTCTCGCGACTTTTTGTTTCGGTCGGTTGTATATGATATAGCCGGGTTATCGAATCAAGTGTTGATTCGATAAGTCGATGCATTGGATGTTAGTCGGTTATATGAGATATAACCGGATTATTAAGTCTAGTATTGATTTAATAATTTAGTGTATAATTGTATATATCATATACTAATTTACATTAACTAATATTTGTTCACTTAAGGATATTTCTCACATGTGCACAACTTTAATATATATGTGATATATATTAAAATGTGTTTTCTTTTTGTATCATGGTTGATGATACAACATTCATGGGTGTATGAGACTTACACCATGCTATTTTTTATGTTGGGTTTAATATATTTAAAGTAATTACAAAATTAGTGGAGCAAAAGAAAATTGCATGAAGCTTGTGGATGCTTATGGATGCATTGACTAAGTCCACTAAGTTTGTTTTTACTTTGGATTTTTGTTAACCTAACCATCACACTTAGCCATGATTAAGTCTCTACATGAGTTAGTATATGATACTCACTCACCCATGGTTAGCTCACTCACTTGATCATTATCTTTTTCTCGTCATTTCTTCATCTTCTTCCTTGAGCTAAAAAGCTCTCTAGGGTTTGACCTAAAGTGCGAAATATTGTGAGAAAACAAATTCTAAAGTGAACCCACTTCCTATTTCTCCATCCTCTACTGGACTAGCACTTTAGTTTAGGGTGTTTGCTTCACTAATTCTCTAGTTAGTGAATTAGTAGCTTGAGTTGGTATTCACTCGACGTAGATCATCTTCGGCCTCGAAGACTTCAAGCAAGGACGCTTCTTTCGCCTCGTGAAGCCATGCAAGAGCCCGGGAGAACAATGATCGCAGTGAAGGGACTACGACAAGGAGCTTTAGAAGTGAAGGACCGATCTACAAAGGTTGTATTTCGTATTCACTTAGTTGTAAATGTTATTTACTAGCATGTGAAACCCTAATCATCTAGCAAAGATCTTGTTTAGGGTTGTTAGGCACGGCTAAAATTTTAATCGGGCATGGTTGATACTTTCTTAACCCTTGTTAGAGTGCCTAGTAACCCTACACCCTTTATCCAACAAATCTTGCAACTAACCTTTCAACTCACTAAGCTCCGCCGGGGCCATCCGATAAGGCGGTATAGAAATAGGCCCCGTGCCGGGAATCAAGTCAATGCAGAAAATAATATCGCGCTCAGGCGGTAGCCCAGGAAGCTCGTCAGGGAAAATATCAGTTAACTCACAAACAATCGGAACCTGGTCCAACAGAATATCCGTAGCTCTAGTACACAAACATAGGCTAGGAATCCCTGACATCCCTTCCTAAACAGCTGTCCAGCGCGAAGAGAAGAAATCAAACTGTGAGGGGCGGCACAACAGTCCTCCTGCACAACAAAAGCCGACTCGCCGGGAAAACAAAATCTAACTGTTTTCTCGCGGCAGTCCACATACGCATAGCACGTAGTTAACCAATCCATGCCTAAAAGAACGTCGAAGTCCAACATCTCAAGAAGGATCAAGTCGATAGGCAACTCTCTCTCGCCAATATGGACAACACAGGATCGGAACACGTGTCTAGCAACAAACGACTCGCCTACAAGAGTGGTCACAACAAGCGACTGACCATGCAAACCGGACTCTCTACCCAAACTCGGCACAAAGTGTGTGGAAACGTACGAATGCGTAGATCCGGGATCAAACAACACGTGTGCGTCAACAGAACATACTGATAGGGTACCTGAAACCACTGCATTGGATGCCTACGCGTCCTGATGCGTCAACGCGAAAACCCGTGCCTGTCCTCCACTTGCGACTGTCGGTCCCCTACTAGCAACTGGCTGTACTCTGCCGGCAGTTGGCTGTCCTCTGTCTCGGCCACCTCGTCCTCTCTGAGCAAACCCTCTGCGACCACGGCCTCTCTGTGCATGGGTCTGACGCGGAGCAACCGTAGGTACAATAAGCAACGCCCTCTGGGGTGGAAAAGGTGGAAGTGCGACATGCGGTACTGCTGCCTCCCTTCGGAGTATCTCGGTACAATCTCTGACGCGGTGATGGGGGCTACCACACCCAAAGCATCCACGCGACGACTGCTGACCCTCCTGGGGATAAGAGTTAAATATTTGACCTCGCCCCGAGTCTCTTCCACCTGTACGTCGTCCATCACGGCGTCAGAATGGAAGTCTTTGTGCTACTGTGTCAGTACGAACCCTCTTCGGCCCTGGATCTACCGAAGTCTCAGCAAGGCGCTCCTCGACTAATAGGGCTGCGTCTACCGCTGCTGCATAAGTCTCGCAATGCTGTATGCTGATCGCAAGGAACAGTGGGGTAAGTAAGCCTCGAACGAATCTCTTGACTCGCATCTCCTCAGTAGACACTAGGTATGGGGCATAAACTGATAGCTCGGTGAATAGCACATCGTACTCTGCCACTGTCATCTCTGGCGTCTGGCGTAAGGACTCGAATCTGTGCGCTTGGGCATCCCTGACACTCTGAGGAAGGAAACGGGCTAGAAACACCATCACAAACTCGGTCCAGGTCATAGGAGGAAGACCTGCTGCTCTGCCCTTCTCGACCGATTCATACCATTTCTGCGCAAGACCTTCCAGGCGAAACCCCGCGAACTCTACCCATCTCGCATCTGAGCATCGGAGTGAACGACATATCCGGGCCATCCTATCAATGAAAGACAGTGGGTCCTCGGCTGCATCAGTGCCTGTGAAGACCGGAGGCTTCAGCCTCATGAACTCTGATTGCAATACTGTAATAACCTCCGTAGCTGCAGGGGCAACTTCCTGTACTGTAGGTGCCATCACGGTCCTCGTAACAGGTGGAACTACCTCTGGTCGCTGTGCTCGAACCGTCTCGACTAACGACCCTATCATCTGGCGCATCTCCTGCATACCGGCCCCTAGCATGGCGATCTGATCTGCCGTAGGAGGAACAGTCTGCTCTGGTACAACGGGTGTACTGCCCGGATCAGTCCTCGTCTCGGACGAGTCAACTCGAATCTCGGCTCTCACGGCCGCTCTCTGCGCCCTCGTAGTCTTTGGCGGAATAATGGCTGAAAAGAAGGTAGGATTCGATAAGGATACGGAAATCGAATCACAAGAATGTATAAAATCATGAAGGAATTTCAATCAATAAGTCCTAAGGTCGCTTAGGCGGAGTACTGTGTCGTGAGTATGCCGTGGAACATACGCACGCTACGCCACTCTGCTTCAGCTACCTACTCCATCATACCAGGGTCATCCTACACTCCGAAGGTAAAACCTATGCTCTGATACCAACTTTGTCACGACCCAAAATTCGGCCCGTGACCGGCACTTAACCACGTAACGTCTACAGGCATATAAGTAAGCCGAAACCCAGAAATCAAAACCATTAAAAGTAATGAGTGTTAAAACATTTAATAGAAACATTTGTTAACACGTTTAGAAAACCTTAAGTAATTTAGTAAAATTATTTAAAGTTCAAGTTATTATCTTAAAAATTTCGGCAGCATTTCCTTTGTAAAAACTAGCCCCGAAATCTGGTACAAGGCAATATATGAGTAAAATGATATACAATAAGAATAAAGCATCCCAAACGAGAGCAATCACGCCCAACGGCGGAAAAAATCACCACAATGATAATATACAATGCCGTAGCGAAGAATGAGTAAAAATAAGTGAAGACAACATAAAATATAAAACTGCATAAATAAAGTCGGCTCACAATGAGCTCGACACCAGAATACAAAATAATGTACATCGCCTTCACAACTGGTCTGTAAGTCAATACATAAGTATTAGATGGAGAGTAATAGATACAACAGTGTATACAACAGGAAAATAAACAGATACCTCACAAAACCCACCTATCAGCAAAGGGCTCACGCGCCAACTACAAAGGTATCCGTATCAAAAGATGTAAGAAAGCAGCCTGCCGCGACTACTCTGAGGGGCAACCTGCAAGCACTATGGCACAACGGGGGTGAGTTGCCAACTCGTGAATAGTAAATAACATATAAAGGTAATCGCGAGTACGCACGTACTGCGATACTCTAACCTATGCCAACAGATAACATCTAAATGATGAGCTGGGTGCCTAATAATCATGCAACAAGTGCGATCTAATAACATCTCTATATGATGAGCAGGGTATGCAATAATCGTGCATAGCATGTGCAATCTAATAACATCTATATAGGATGAGCAGGGTATGCAATAATCGTACATAGCATGTGCAATCTAATGACATCTATATAGGATGAGCAGGGTATGCAACAATCATGAATAGCAAGTGTACTCTATCAGGTACTACAGATACAGGATGAGATGTATAACACTGAATGCTGAGCATGGGAATAAATAACATCTACACGGAATGTCAACATGGAAAGTAACCGGTGTTCATCAATACACCCAAATCCCAGTAAAACTCAGGCACCGTCACTCTTATTGGCCCTCAAATCCTGTAAAACTCATAGAATCGTGAGTGCCCAACATCGGCACTCGAAAATATCATAGAAATAGTCGTGTCCAGCATCGACACGCAAATCCTCAAGTATCGGGCTTCGTCAGTTCGGACCGGACCACAAGCTCCGTCTGCGGAATCGGCCCTTGGCCCCGGCAGTACGTATCATCCCGTATCCATCTATCGACTCTGGTTGATATCCTCCGGATAACCGCCAGGTCCAACCAATCACCGGTAGGTAGTAGTCCCTCCGCCGGGCTCACCGTCTAACCATACGAGTCTTCTGGCCCCGGGGTACCATACCGGGTCCACCATGTACCCGCAATCGGTGCCTACCACTCCTCGAATCGGGTATACCCACACAAGCTCTCAGGAACCGAGAAAACACATGGTGGACGCACTGAAATATCATATCAAGAGAAACCGGGTTTTTAAAACAGTGCGTATTTTCTTAACATAATACCACGGTTCTCAAATCCAGAAATCCCATAAATCCAAACTCAATGCGTTAATCCATGCAATGTGTCGTATGACACTAAGAGTAAAAAGGGAAAACCGCTCTTTTTAAAGAATCCAGTTTTGAAAATATCTCATGCGGTCCCTATTTTCTTGAAATCGAATCAATATCATCCATGTATGTAATATATGTATGTATGTAGGTATGGATGTGCAAATGGATATATACGCCAATATGAGTGTGCCAATATATATGTGCACTAGTATGAATATACAGAGTGCATGTGCGCAAGTATGAAGATATCAATATATGTGTGCACTGGTATGAATATACTGTGTGCATGTGCGCAAGTATGAAGATATCAATATATGTGTGCACTGGTATGAATATACAGTGTGCATATGCGCAAGTATGAAAATATCAATATATGTGTGCACTGGTATGAATATACAGTGTGCGTGTGCGCAAGTATGAAGATATCAATATATATATGTGCCAATATGCGACGACTCATGACAATCATCAATGATGCGGTAATCAAGACGATATATAATTCGTACCAATCCTATAGTGCGAGTGTCATGTCAATCACTAACGGTGTGTATGTAACATGCAAATAGTGCTCGTGCAGCTTGAACCGTTAGTGACAGTGCAGTGTTATATACTACCATTTCTATATGCAACAAGGAAGGTATGCTATAATAGTACATGTAAACATCTACGACTAAATATCCTAACACGTCCTGACGCTTAACGCCATACGGGCGATTTCCCCCGTAGATGTTAAACCTACTCACCTGGTCGTGTGGTAAGCGTAGCCGACAACCTGCTTCCCTTTCTTTGCGGCGTCCAACGTATCCGCCTGCGAACCTAGAATTCATATAGAGAATCCACATAAGCAAATATCTCTCAAAAAAGCGATATCGAAATCAAACGAGGAACTCGTGTCGCGAACTAAACGCGCGTGTGTCCGATACGCTGAAACGTGTGTGTACGCGTCTAAAACTACCCCGACACGTCGCGACACACTGGAACACAGAACCCACTCACGTATCACACGTGTCGCGCAAACTAAACGTATTGGAAAAAAACGATATTACGCTCCATATTTTGACTCGGGTGAAAACTTAAAAAGTTGCACATGCCAAAACACTAGAATATACAGCAAACTCTCCTAGGCAAAACCCTAACACCAAAGTCCCCTATCTGGCCGCAAATTGCGGCCATAACGATTAAAACTGTGACCTGGGTTGGGAATTAGGGGTTCGTTCTTTGTGTGTGTAGTCTAGACCTAGTGTACATGCTCCAGTTTCCTTAGATTTTCTCTGAAGAAGCTGGGTCAAAAGCAGATCACAGAAGGGTCTAATTTTGCTTTAAAATGCTAAATTTTGCACTAAATTAAACACTATTGTATTTTGGTGAAATCTGAGATTTAACTAGGTTTATGTGGCCCTAATAACACTTAATTAGGCTAGGCTAACCACCAAAAACATCTCTTAACTAAAAGTCCACTCTAATCACCACTTTAGCGCTAAAACGCACATTTAACACTAATCGAAGTTAATTAACACCTAAGTTTAGCAAGCTAAGAAGTTGGGCTCAGATTTTATACCTCACTCTCTTGGTCCTAGTGTGTAGGAAGAAGGGGAAGAAGAGGAGGAGGAGGAGGTGTTGCACTGCTGCTGCTGCTGCTAATAATGGTGCTGATGCTGTTGCTGTTGCTGCTACTGCTTCTGTTGCTGCTGCTGCTTCTTGTTTTTAGTTATATGTATGCCCTAGAGGCCATTACTATACATGTGATGTATATTGTAGTGGATGCTTGGACATATATAGGGAGGACTTTCTTGCTCGACATGATAGTATGCTATCTGGTTACTCTTTACCGTAACGTGTATACTAATTGTCTCTCTGTTACATGTTGGTAAAGCCCTTAGGATGAGTACTTGACTACCTGGACTATGATGCGGATCATACTAGTGGGGACATGGTAGTCTATAAGTACATCCTTCAAGGTCCATAGTCATCGGTGTATCGAGACGGGGCATCGATATACCAGAGTAGACTAGCGTATACCTTCTCGACCCATATAGATGGGCGATGGATGATCCCATATCCATTGGTGTTTGACATCAGAGATGATATACAGGTGCTCAGTGAAGACTGGGTACACTGGATGGACTCGCCGAGAACTCCCAGATGGTATTATATCTTACGTCAGATGGCAGTTCTCTGGTGACACTGGTACAGGTTAGTCTGTAGACCCGAGATCGTCATAGAGTCTTGTGTGATTCCCACTGTGCTTTGATTTCCACCTTACCACGTCCAAGAGGGCGTGCAAAACGGTGGTTTTTGGGTACAGTCCTGAGTCACATGGAGGCAATGAGTGATAGGAAGGGTTTCGTCTCTCCCGGTATTGGGGGTTGATGTTGCGCTATGCTCGATTGGCCATAACAAGAAAGTCCCTGGCCAGGGCTGGTTTAGAGATTTACTGGTAAGTGTTACCAGTAGTTTCTCGACCCGTTATGAGCCTCATATCGGCATGACTTATCGGTTATTGGGGTCTGACGTTTACCACCCCTAGACTTGATATGCGACATATCAGACGAGGAGACCGGACTGTACGGTAGTGTCACTGTCAGGCTTTTTACAGGAGTTGGAGCGGGCTTGCTTGCTGATCCTCTGATTCGTTCAATACCCGGGTAGCCGTTATGTCCAGCTAGTACCGCTGACGGCTTGTGGGTGTTTGATATGATCATCACCTACTGCCAGCGTATTGACGAGTCTTTAGAGTCCTACATAGAGGTTTTACTGGCTCAGGCAAAACGAAATAGGAGCGCATATGTGATATGTGCGGGACCGAGAATAATGCGAGTATGTGATACCGTATTCTATTCTCGCGATGTTCGTGTCGATCGGTTATATGCGATATAACCAAGTTATCGAATCAAGGGTTGATTCAATAAGTCGATATATTGGATGTTAGTCGGTTATATGTGATATAACCGGATTATTAAGTCAAGTGTTGATTTGATAATTTAGTATATAATTGTATATGTGATATACAAATTTACATTAACTAACATTGGTTCACTTAAGCATTTATTTTTCTCACTTGTGCACAAGTTAATATATATGTGATATATATTTATTTGTGTTCTTTTTGTATCATGGTTGTTGATACACACTACATGGGTGTATGAGACATACACCATTGTAATTATATTGGTGGAGTTTTATTATACAAAGTAAGTACAAAATTAGTGGATAATTGTTCAAGTGCATGAAGCTTCATGAAGCTTATGTATGCATTGACCAAAGTCCACTAGTTTTGTTTTTACTTAGGATTTTATAAACCTAACCACTATAATTAGCTATGGTTATGTCTCTACATGGGTTAGTAAATGATACTCACTCACCATGGTTAGATCTCTCTCTCTCTTGATTAGTTCTCATATTCATTTTGAGCTCATCTTCTTCCTCCTCAAAAATTTCTTTTTAGGGATTGAAATAGATAGAGAATCAAAGTGAGAAAAGAAATTCTAAAGTGTACCCATTTCCTATCTCACCATCATCTACTAGAATAGCACTTTAGTTTAGGGTGTTTGCTTCACTAATTCTTTGGTTTGTGAAGTAGAAGCTTGAGTTCGTATTCCCTCGACGTAGATTATCTACGGCCTCGAAGACTTCAAGCGATCCGGTTGCAAATTTCTCATGGAGCCGTCCGAGAGTCCGGGAGTTCGTTGATCGCAGCGAAGGGACTACAACAAGGAGCTTAAGAAGTGAAGGACCGATCTACAAAGGTTGTATTTCGTATTCACTTAGTCGTAAAAGTTGTTTACTTGCTATTTGATTCGCTTAATCTCTAGTATACGATCTTGCTTAGGGTTGTTCGGCACATAAAAATTTAATTTTGGCATGGTCGATGCTTTGTAGAGTCTTGTTAGTATGCCTAGTAACCCTACAGTGGTATCAGAGCCTAGCTAAAGCATTACGCGATGTGTTAATGAAGTTAATACCCTGATCGAACCCGAAAATGTCAAAGTTAACCCCCTCTCTGGACATTTTTTCAAAACTGTGTTTTTTCTGGATTAAAAATACCTTAAAAATTCAGCAGGGTTTTCTAAGCATCACTGTGCAAAACGAGCAGCTAAGTCGTACGTACCGCCGCGGTTCCGTGGCAATACCCTGCTTGTGCCGCGGAACCGCGGCCATACTGTGACATTGGGCTTTTCTGTTTGTACAGTAATGTTTAGTTCTGTTAGGGTAATTTCTGGGTATTTTTTAATCTGACTCAAGTGTTGAGTATTTTGTGGTTTATTTTGTAATCGTCGATTCGATCGGAGAATTCAATTTTGTTATGTTATTCCAAATAATTTGAAAGTATTAAAATGTTCGAACGGATATCATTAACTCATTATTTCCCGGCACAAAAAACATTCAAGTGTTGAATTTTTCTCGGGTTTAAATCTTTCGGAAAAACGTGCATGTGACGCGATGGACCTTGTAGAAGACAACAAACTTTAACTCGATTATGTGACCGTCTTGAACTGCCTTTTGAACCTTAGGGTTTGGGGCAGTACGGCGTGCCACATGTGAGGCGTTGGCTTGACCCTTCTACGGCTGGACCGTTGCTACTGTGACGTATTCTGGAATTTTTGAACTCCACTCAAGTGTTGAGCTATTATGGAAATTTTGGGTATTTGATTATTCGATTGGAAAGTTTAATATTGTCTATTTATCTGGAATGTGATACAATATGTGGAATTCATACAGTTAGGCATGAAATGTGAAACATGTGATATTTCGGATTTACGATGTCTAAAGAGATTGTGGATTCCAAATGTTGTAGTTTTACACTTTCTTTTCTGTGACCGTAAGTGTAATATGTGATATCGCCGTTTTCGTTGCTATATATCAACGACAATTGGGATGCGCATATTTACCTACGTTGATGACATGTGATGTTATGTGTTGCTGGATATGTTATATTGGATCGTCGCGTTCTGAATAGCCGGGGGTTTTATGTGAGATGAGAGTTTTTATTTTCATTCATGTAAAATTAAATGTATGTAATATTCTTTTATTGGGGCACTTCCGGGATGAGGTCGATGTCACCATTTGTATATTATTTACTTTTCCGCACTAGGATAGACCCAAGGAGGGGAGCATAAGTAACCGGGTTCTAGGGTCCAGTGGGAGACCAACTCGAGGAGTCGAGTCCGGGTCTCCTAACTTTAGAATTGGCAGGGTTGCTTGCCGCTCTCGTAGGGGTCTAGGGGTGTGGGTTTGGCTATTCATCGCGACCGTGAAATCCGTGTTTTATAGAGGCTCAAAATAAAACACGGATGTCCTAGTATATCCAATATTTCATATGTTTCTTCTGCTGCGATATCTGTGATGTGATCATTTGATATGTTGTGATAGATACTGCATATAGTATATATGATATATTATATAGACGTTACTTATGTTTTACACTCACGCTAGCCCTGCCCCGCTTTGCCGTTAGTTACCTAACCTAACGGTGCACGAGGGGACATCGAGGCGAATGCGGATGGCATAAGTGTACGTCTTATTTATCTATGATGTTTAGGTAACTTAAATGATGGGACTTCATTAATGTGATTAATGAAAGAAAAAGAAACCTAAAAGATGTTGTGGAATCGAATTTTCAAAAAACAGGTAGCTACAGTTCTTGCTTTGCATCACGGTGTTCCTTGTAGAACATCCTGCACCTTATTCGATAAGGAAAGGGTCGAGATCCCTTCACCGGGAGTGACCCCTTTAGCAATAATTGGCATATGCTACAACACTCAGTTTGTATTTTGATTGCTTTTGGAGTTTTTGCTTTGCACTGTGATATATATGATATATCCTGCACCTTATTCGATGAGGAAAGGGCCGACGATCCCTTCACCGGGAGTGACCCCTTTAGCAAAACTAGAAAAGCCTAAAAAAAACACTCCATTTAAAAAAATCATTTGATTCTACAATGATATCAAGTTCATTACGCAATAGGTTTTCAGAAAAACCTGTCGTAGCACTCCGTCATTTCAGATAAGTCCTGCTTAGTATTAGTGCTGCATTTGTTGACCTTGTCAAGGCGCAGTGTGCGGTAGCTGACCAGTATTTATCTGTTTATGCATATGATGCAGATTGGGTTAGGGTAGTCGTACGGCCTTGTTGACCTTGTCAAGGGTCGTGCGGGTGGGTTTAATTCAATCAAGAAATGATGGGTTGAACTTGACTTACGGTCTATGGTTTGTTGAACTTGTCAAGGTCATAGATCGTTTGGGGCAAAATTATCAGGAATTTCAAGTGTTGAAATTTGCAATGAGATTGCATACCTTCTATGAGATAGTTGGATCCCGATACCCACTGCGAGTAATTGTTACTCCTGGGAGAGTTTTACACATTACAATTAGCCGATCAAGTAGGTGTCTGGAAAGGTGTCAATGGGGTTACGCCTCTGGGAAAACGAGGTTTACTTTAATTAGGTCCGTGCGAAAGCACGGGGAACCTCCCTCAAAGTACCGACACTGGCCTGGCTGAAAGATTGGCGAAGTTGTAGGGTGTAATTAATCTCGGCTAGTCTTTCCTTTTAGGGTTTGAAGGAAGATTTGATAAAAACAGTGGGAGCCATCCTGATTAGATAAAATAATAACCAATCTATTCTTGCAAGAGCGCATGCTGAGTGTTTTCTTCTCTCTCTCTCCAGGTAGCGACCATATCACGCCTTAATCAAGATAATAATACGGATGTATTGACCGAACCCGCTTGTTATACTGAGCTGGGGAAAGTTGGTCCCGCTCCAACTTATAATTGTTATAAGACAGAGCAGGAAATAGGGGATTACCAGAATTCCCGTGCCGCCCAAACGAAGAAAGTGCATATTGATGCATCATCTTCGGGTGTGTTCATTACAAGAGAACTGTTTCTCAGTATCATTTACATCCTGGGTATGTGATACCGGATCAGGATCCCACATATGTAATTTGTTACATGGGCTACAGATCGGTAAAAAACTAAGAACGGGTGATAAGTTTCATGAGATAGAAAACGGTGCAAGTGTTACAGCCAAGTCTGTTGGTCACTATCACCCTGTATTACCAGAATACATTGATTCTGAACGAATGTTATTAGATACCGAACCTGATATACAAAATCATATCGGTCTCTTTATTAGTAAAGAAAGGATATAATTTTGTATTGTTGGATAATGTTTTGAACATTTCCTATATCAAAAGTTAATCGGTTCAGGCACGTTATCTAAAAGCATTGACGTTCTAAATCAAATTACAGTTCTTAGTATACAGAACACACACAAGAGGAAGAATTCTGAAATGAACGAATTCTTCTTGAGGTATTGTAAACTAGGTCATATCAATGCGACCCGACTAGCTGAAGTTACATATAGATGTATATTTAAATTAGTTTAAATTTACATCTTGTGAAACTTGCCGGTCATGTCACAAAGATAAGATGACCACAGCTCTGTTTATTGGAAACAGAGAAAGAGTTAGTGAACCTTTGGGACTGATACATGCTTATGTATGAAGATCCCCTGTCTATACATACCAAGACCGGTCCTGTGTACTTCATTACACTCTTTGATAATCTCTCAAGATCCAGTATGTTGCTGTTGAAACACAAGTCCGAATCTTTTGAGATATTCACAGAATATATTTTAGAAGTAGAGAATCAAAACGGGTATAAGTATTATGTCCTTTGATGTGATAAAGGAGGAGAATACTTGAGCACGGAATTCCTGGATTATTCTAAAGGAGAATGAGATTCTCTCTCAGCATTACTCCTCCGTATACACCACAGCACGTCGGTGTATCGGGACGGAGCGATCACACCCTATATGATAAGGTGTGCTCTATGATGAGTACTATTGAGTTACCTATTTTCTTTTGTGAGTTATGCACTTATGAAGTTGCATACCTATTTAATAGGGTTCCCATCAAATCAGTTGCCTACCACTTCATATGAGATATGGAAAGGGAAGAGCCCATTTCTTAAGTCAGTTAAGATTTGGGGTTGTCTGGCCTATGTCTAAAAGCAAAATCCGGACAAACTCGAGGCAAAGTCAGTTCTGTAGAAGTTTGTTGGATATCCCAAGCATTCGCAAGGGAATATCTTCTACCAAACTTAGGAACAAAAGATGTTTTGTTTCTCAGCATGCCACCTTTGTGAAAGCGAATTTCTTGTGAAGAAATTAGTGGTCATGAGGTAGAACTGGAAGAAGTTCCATCTATACAAACTACAACAGATGATTTGGTAGAACCGAAGGATTCAATAGTAACCAACGAACCTCAGCCTCTCCGCCGATCTAGTAGGGTTCCTCATCCACCCGAGAGATACTTCGGTTTCTCTATGACAGTGGGAGCGAGGATTGCATCATGAGATGATGACCCAACTATTTTCGAGCTGGCCATCAGGAGTGGGACTCTGTAAGAATGGCTGGATGCTTAGTGATCTGAGATGAAATCCTTATACACCAACAAAGTATGGACTTTGGTTGCTTTATCTGAAGGGTTAAATTCCCATCAGGAGCAAGTATATCCTGAGAAGATTACTTGGTGTACATGAAAAAGTTGAGACTTTCAAAGCTAGACTTGTTAAAGATTAGCATCATAGACCAGTTATGGCTGATGATAAAACCTTTTCTGGGGCCTATGCTTAAGTCCATCCAGATCCTACTTGCCACGGTTACATACCATGACTACGATATCTGGCGGTTGGGTGTCATGACTGCTTTTCTAAATAATGTTTTAGAAGAGAAAGTCTATAAGTACACAGTCAGAGGGCTTCGTAGACAGTGGGAGCAGCGGAAACGTGTGCAAGATGTTTTATGTGATAAAGCAGGCATCACGAAGTTGGAACGTCTGTTTTGATGTGTTAGTCAAAGATTTTGACATCATCAAAATGGTAGATGAACCTTGTATAAACAAAAAGGTAGTAGGGAGTATAGTGGTGATCCTCGTAGAGTACGTGGATGACATACTCTTGATGGGGAAAGAGTTTCCTATGCTACGCTCAGTCAATCTCCGCTTATCACAATGATTCTCCACATAGGATTAAAGTGATACCTACTAAATCCTGGGTTTTGGATCTATGAGATAGATCTAATTGGATGTTAGTATACTCACTAAATGTAGTGAGATGGTATCAATTGATCCTGGGGAGAATCACTGGAAGGGTTCCAGGGTGATAAGGACGACTGAATGTCAGTCACAGGCATTGTCGTTACCCTCAGTAAAGGGACGGTATGTTGGAAGAGTTTCAAGCTAGATACCGTGACATACTAGACGATTAAAGGAAAGATACATCGTTACCAAAGATGCTACCAAAGAGTCAGTCTGGGTGTATATTAGTTCATAAGATGAACTTTCATTCCTACCATTGTATGACAATGGAGTTGTGGCTTATGCCTAGGAACGCTCGTCACATCAGTGATCCAGACATATTCTAAGGCAGTATCACATGATCATGGAAATGGTTGATCTCCAGGGGATCGAGGTCAGGAGAGTAGACTCAGAGGACAACACGGCGAATCCACTCACAAAGGCCTTTTCCTAGAGAGAGACTATTATGGGTTGGTTGAGTATGAGATACTACAATCACTGTTATCAGATGGCCCTAGTGCAAGTGGGAGATTGTTAGTTATATGTATGCCCCAGAGGCCATTACTATACATGTGATGTATATTGTAGTGGATGCTTGGACATATATAGGGAGGACTTTCTTGCTCGACATGATAGTATGCTATCTGGTTACTCTTTACCTTAACGTGTATACTGATTGTCTCTCTGTTACATGTTGGTAAAGCCCTTAGGATGAGTACTTGACTACCTGGACTATGATGCGGATCATACTAGTGGGGACATGGTAGTCCATAAGTACATCCTTCAAGGTCCCTAGTCGTGGGTGTATCGAGACGGGGCATCGATATACCAGAGTAGACTAGCGTATACCTTCTCGACCCATATAGATGGGCGATGGATGATCCCATATCCATTGGTGTTTGACATCAGAGATGATATACGGGTGCTCAGTGGAGACTGGGTACACTGGACGAACTCGCCGAGAACTCCCAGATGGTATTATACCTTACGTCAGATGGCAGTTCTCTGGTGACACTGGTACAGGTTAGTCTGTAGACCCGAGATCGTCATAGAGTCTTGTGTGATTCACACTGTGCTTTGATTTCCACCTTACCATGTCCAAGAGGGCATGCAAAACGGTGATTTTTGGGTACAGTCCCGAGTCACATGGAGGCAATGAGCGATAGGAGGGGTTTCGTCTCTCCCGGTATTGGGGATTGATGTTGCGCTATGCTCGATTGGCCATAACAGGGAAGTCCTTGGCCAAGGATGGATTAGAGTTTTACTGGTAAGTGTTACCAGTAGTTTCTCGACCCGTTATGAGCCTCATATCGGCATGACTTATCGGTTATTGGGGTCTGACGTTTACCACCCCTAGACTTGATATGCGACATATCAGACGAGGAGACCGGACTGTACGGTAGTGTCACTGTTAGGCTTTTTGCAGGAGTTGGACCGGGCTTGCTTGCTGATCTTCTGATCGCTCAATACCCGGGTAGCCGTTACGTCCAGCTAGTACCGCTGAAGGCTTGTGGGTGCTTCATATGATCATCACCTACTGCCGGCGTATTGACGAGTCTTTAGAGTCCTACATAGATGTTTTACTAGCTCAGGCAAAACAAAATAGGAGCACATATGTGATATGTGCGGGACCGAGAATAATGCGAGTATGTGATACCGTATTCTATTCTCGCGATGTTTGTGTCGATCGGTTATATGCGATATAACCACGTTATCAAATCAAGGGTTGATTCGATAAGTCCATACATTGGATGTTAGTCGGTTATATGTGATATAACCGGATTATTAAGTCATGTGTTGATTTGATAATTTAGTGTATAATTGTATATGTGATATACTAATTTACATTAACTAACATTGGTTCACTTAAGCATTTATTTTTCTCACTTGTGCACAAGTTAATATATGTGTGATATATATTTATTTGTGTTCTTTTTGTATCATGGTTGTTGATACACACTACATGGGTGTATGACACATACACCATTGTAATTATATTGGTGGGGTTTTATTATACAAAGTAAATACAAAATTAGTGGATAATTGTTCAAGTGCATGAAGCTTCATGAAGCTTATGTATGCATTGACCAAAGTCCACTAGTTTTGTTTTTACTTAGGATTTTTATAAACCAAACCACTATAATCAGCCATGGTTATGACTCTACATGGGTTAGTATATGATACTCACTCATCATGGTTAGATCTCTCTCTCTCTTGATTAGTTCTCATATTCATTTTGAGCTCATCTTCTTCCTCCTCAAAAATTTCTTTCTAGGGTTTGAAATAGAGAGAGAATCAAAGTGAGAAAAGAAATTCTAAAGTGTACCCATTTCCTATCCCACCATCCTCTACTAGACTAGCACTTTTGTAACGTTTTGAAAATCGTTTCGGAGAAATTTCGAAAAAATCGGTAAAATAAGGGGGTTTTCTGTAAAAAGTCAAAATACAAATATCATATTATAAAAATTAAATATACATATTCTAGCTATGTAATTGCTATTATTTGGTGTTTATTGAGCCGCTGGTGAAATTTCAAATTTTCTGTAAAAAATAATATTATTATTTTAAGCCGTCATAAATACATTTAATTAGGGAAAATTACAAATTGAAATGAGTTGAAACAAATTTTGTGCATCATAAAACATTAAATAAAATTTTATCATGTGGTTTTTGGAACGAAATCATTTGCCAAAACGGTTTAGAAATTATTGAAGAAAAAAGGCTTTTTTTTAGCGTAAATGGATGTTTGGGGTATTGTATTTATCATTTTTCATCACCCCACACCCGTATCCACACCCACACACCCCCATTCACTTCTCCCCTTGGCTGAATTCAGCAGCCCCCATCTTTTTCCCCACTTGAATTTCAAAGGAAAAGAAATGAAAGAAAAGAAAAGAAAATGGAGAAATGAGGTGGACCTTTGACCTTAAATTGACTTTGACTTCTCCCCCCACTTTCTCTACCTCCCTCTCTCTCCTCTCCCCCTCCCATTCCAGCCGACCCCTCCTCTCCTACTGCAGCAACAGCCCCCCCCATTTCCCTTCTCTTTTCTCTTCAAAACTTCATCAAACATTGCCCCAAAATCCATCAAAAAATTCCTAAAACCCAAATCCGACTCCTACCCATTTTAGCTTAGCCCGTATAGCATAGATCTTGGTGAAAAGAGAGCATTTTGGAGGGCCATGGATGCTTGTGGATCTTCAAATGTTTTGGGTATAATTCTAAAACATTTTTGCTTAATTTGTTACTAATTTCTTAAAGCTAAACTACTTAAGTGTTAATTAGGCTTAAGTTGCAAGTTTTGGAATTCAAGTTATGAATTTGAATGCAAGTTAGGGTTTTATAAAATTGGTGTATGGTTGTGTGTTATGTTTAGGCTTTTTGTCATGTTAATACAAGATTAGTAGCTTGTGCTAATGGTTGGTTTAAAAATTGTGTTAATTTGCTAATTTGCTTACTAGGTTTTTGGAATTGGTTAATTAATACTTGGGATTAAAAATGTGTTTAGGTTTTTCATGACTTCATTAACTTTATTAAGTGTGGTTTAATGCTTTAGATCATGCAAATCTAAGCTAGATTGTAGTTTGTGCATTTTTGCTTTGAAATTGTTAAATTTTAGATATTTTGTAAACTAGAATATTAGGGTTTTGGAATTTAATGAGATTAAATTCCGGGAATTGTTTATATGACTTATTTAAGATATTTAATAAATATATTGGCCGCTACATTCATTTAAACATCCTGTTTTGTACAAAAACGGCGAATTGTGCTTGCTAGATTTTCGGAAAAATGACTTTTAAAGTAAAATTGGGGTTTTTGTGAGTTTTAACCTAGTTTATATTAAAATTAGTGTTCGTGAATGTGCAAATGAGTGTGATTGGATTTTTCTCGGTGGTTTGACGTTTGTACATCGACATCGAGGGTTGGTTTGACTATTCTTGCATGCGTAGGCGATGGGTTTGGACCTATGCGTGATACGCGTGCCGATTTGATTTTCGTATGCCGTTTCGATTTCGAATTTAGTTTTAATGCGATATGGTGCATTATGATATGCAGGTACCCCCATGTGGACTTCGAGACGAAAAGCAAGCGCATGGCGACTTCGGCACCGGCTAGCGAGGACCAGGTGAGTAGATTTATATCTACGGGGAGAAGCCGGGTGGATGGCGTATAGCACCCCCGCAGTCCGTGGTGGTGTATACGGATGCGTATACACACCAACAATTATTATATGTTATTTGGGATTAATAATGATGCTTAGGATGGATATTGGTGTGTTGGATTACTTTAGTGTTGCGAACCCTAGGGCAGTGTTGCACTACACATACACACATACATACTTGCATACATTCCTATTGATATGTGCTCATGGGATTCTTTATAGTTATGTGTTCACATGGGTATGGGACTATGTGTTCACATACGGATTTGAGGATGATACTTGGGATTGAGCTGAGTCGATGAGATTTGATTTGAGGCCGTGAGATCGGTGATATAGCAGGGTTCGTATTTGAGATACGACATGACATTGTAGCGGGTCCTTGACGTAGTGTTTCACACACGTCCATGCATACGTAGGCGGTATCAGTATGGTACTAGACGTAGATCAGTACCGCAATCATGATATTTGATAAAGAGGATACCAGATGAATAGTATGATGAATGTGATATTGACCCGTACCCAGATTTGGGATACCGTACGACGGATTTACGTACGAGCTATATCTTGATGATTGATCCGCACTCTTGACTTGGGATGTCTAATTTTAGATATGGTATCGGATATGATATTATTGAGGCGGGATCACCGACTAATATATATATACAGGTATGTATATGTATCGACTCAGATGTTAGGCGGTTTCCTTACCTGTAGTTCAGCTTGTTAGCTTAGCCCTTTAGTTTAGTTTAGTTGTTAGATTAGATTCGATTCTTACCTATTTCAAAAACTAACGAATCGTGGGTATTTTAAAAGACAGCCCAAGAGATCCTACGGATATTTCAAAAGACGTATCTTTTCATAAAAACACCGTAGCCCCTATTTTCAAAACCCCATGATTCGTGTTATTTCAAAAGGCACCATTTGTCGGACTTATATTAGATTATTACAGATTAGTTATCGTTGTGTCTAGTATTCAGCTCCCGCACATTATTGCTGTTCGCTCTGCCTCGCATACTTATTTTGCTGCATATCCATTATTGATATCATGCTGTTAGGACACCAGCACCATTACCGATGATGCGTATGTACCACGTACACCTACTTGCCGGCTCACACACATCTTCATCGGTAATTGCCATGTCACGTACACTTTAGAGAATATATTTGCTTGACTTAGCTTGTTAGTTAGTAGTTTGATATGATATTAGTGTACCTGCCTTACATGCCTAGTTTATTAATCATACATTGCAACTTGGTTATTGATACCATATGCATTCATTATCATTGACATATGCACTTGTGATGATTTCTTGAGATTTATGATATTTCTGGATTTCGGGGAAAGCCGCAAAATTTACAACTTATGATCTTTTAAAATATAAAATGTTGCGGTTTTCTAGTGATGTAATGTGTCGTCCACCATGAGTTTGCTGTGGTTTTCGAGATCCGTGTCGAGGAGTGGAGGAACCGTCACGGGTACATGGTGGGCCCGGTGCGGTACCCCGAGGCAAGAGGAATGTGGTGTTGACGTTGAGCCCGGCAGGGGAGCACTACCGACCGATGATATTACCCGACGCGTTGGATATCCGGAGGATACCGTCGTGGTCTTGAGATGGATGGTAGGGGCCGATCTGGACTGACGGTGCCCTAGATATTGAGATTGAGACATTGATATTTCGAGACAATGAGATTTACGTTTTGTGTCGATGCTAGACACTGTCGATACTGATTTCATTTATGATACCTCACTTTAAAAATACAGAAATCTCACTAATTTATGAAAACAGTTTATTCATTTACTTGTATTCTGTTTTCATGCATTCATACCTCACTCATATAATATATTGCTACCTGAGGCACTGACACGGGCACATGAGTTTACACTCGGGTTAGATACTACCCTAGCCATTGTTATAGGCTGCATGTTATATACATTTTTGAGGATATATTATGATCATTGACCTAGGATTGCGTTATTTATGCGATTTCTGTGCGTAGATGTTTTTCTATTCACGAGTTGGCAACTCACCCCCGTTGTGCCCCAGTTTCTTGCAGGTTTGCCGTACAGGTTTCATTACGGCTTTGCGGGCTCAGTTTCATTCGGGTGACTTGCTAGTAGGTGGGTTTTTCTTGTATCGTACCCATCATATTACCTTGTATATTATTATTTCGTTGTATCTAGTAAATTCTATCAACCAAACATGTATTTATTGAGATAGAGACCAGTGTTGTTTATTCTTTCGACCTTAGAGTCGCTCGTTATATTTCTGGTGGTTTTGAGTTTCCTTTTGAGTTTTGATCCTCGCCGTTGGCGTTGTATACTATTGCTTGTGTGGTTGTGACCGTCGATTGACGAAGAGCTAGCTCCCGCTTGGGGATACCTTTTTCTTGATTTCGTATACTATTCATGTTGTATCCCGTTTGGGGGCCAGTATTTACAAAGGAGACTCTGCCGAAATTTTCAGTAAATTTTTGATGTTTTAAAAACCGCATAATTCGGCTTATGCTATTGAAATTACTTGCTTTAAGTTGATTTTTCCTGCACTCTACTACTTTTCTTGGTTTGGATTTCTGGGTTTTCGGTTTACTTAGATTACGTACGTCTCGAGACGTTCGTAGTTTAAGTGCCGGTCATGTTCCGTACTTTCGGGTCGTGACAGAGTTGGTATCAGAGCGTTAGGTTTTAACCTTCGGAGCGTAAGATGACCCTTGGTTGATGGAATAGGTGACTAAAGTAGAGTGACGTACCGTTGGTATGTTCCGCGGCATATTTACGACACGCCACTCCACTTAAGAAGCCTTAGGATGTACTTTTCCTTGTTCAGTATTATATTCCTTCCTGATCTAGCCTCATCGTTACCAGTTTGGTTTTGCTGCCACGATTTCGGGCAGGGAGAGCTACGGCTAGAGTTGCGGTCAACAGGAGCTCGTCACAAACGAGGACTGACCAGGGTGTGATTCCGGCGACACCCAATTGCAGAGATGTGTCTTTTTACTGTGTTTCCGCGCCACGAGCGTTTAGCGGATCGCCTTTATGAGGTTACTCAGAGGTGCTGATCGACACTAGAGAATTGAGCCAATGATGGAGGCCAGCCAGATTTTGATGACCGTTGGTGTGTTGCTTACTCCTGATGATTGAGGCACGGTTCAGCATGCAGACGAGTGAGCCAGTTATTGCTGCGAACGACGAGATATCGCCCCAGATGTTGGAGCTATTGCAGTATAAGTTGTACTAAGAGATGATAGAAGGTCGCTAGTCATCGAGGATGAATGACTAGGACATGTGGATCGTTCGCCTACCCCGATGCGAGTGTTGGAGATAGTGCCCTCAGAATCAATTATTGGATCACAGGCACGTGATTGCAATGATTGAGGGAGGACCTATCCCAGGAGGACAGTCTTACTCGAGATGATAGTTTGCTATCTGGTTTATCTTTATCATCGTGTACTGCTTTAGGTGACCCGACATGTCGCTATTACACGTTGATAGAGCCCCTAGGATTCTTGCTTGACGACCAGCAGTATGATGGCGATCATATACGTGGGAGCTGGGGTCTATAAGCACATCCTTAAAAAGTCCCTAGTCGTGGGAGTTTCGAGACTGGGCATCGATACTCCATTAGTAGACTAGTGTATACAGTCGAGACCCCGACGAGGGGCGGTGGTCGGTCTCACAAGCCACTGGTGTAAGTTGGTTCACCTAAGATGTATACAGGTGCTCATTGGGTTATGAGTACACCGGACAGGACTCGCCGGGAACCTGCTAGTTGGTCTTATACCAGATGTCAGATAGCAGTTCCCAGGTGACATGTGTACAGGTTAGTTCATCGACCTGAGATCGTCATTTGTCTCGTGTGAGTTCCCACTGTGCTTTGATTACTACCCTACCACGGCTCAAAGGAGTCGTGCAAACAGGTTTTAGTTGGGTACAGTCCCGAGCCACATGGAGGCAGTGAGCGGATCTGCAGGGGTTCGTCTCTCCCGGTATTGGGGGTGAGGTCGCGCTGTGTCTAGGAGAGCCATTACGCAAAGCCCTCGGCCGAGGCTGGAGATTTACTGGTAGGTATTCCAGTAGTGTCTCAGGGTGTTCTGGGCTTCACTCCGACACGACTTGTACCGCCTTTGGGGGTCTGACTTTTACCAACCCCCTAGGCCCGACATGCGATGCTTATAGACGAACTGACCGGACTGTACGGATATTGTCACTGACAGGCTCAGTAGGGTGTCAGGATGAGTTCGCTCATCGACGTCCCTTTTGGTCAATAGCTGGTGGCCCGTTACGTATTGGCTTATACCTCTGACGTGCTAGTGGTTAAATCCACAGCCATTGTATTGATGGGTCTTTAGAGTCCACCACACTTTCTGTTACTCAGCTTTCGGGAGAAACGCTGTAGAGGCCGTATGGAGATATGGCAGGGTCCGATCAGATACGTGCGGTATTGCACGGATCAGGATCGGACAGTTTTGTACTAGTGGCCGTATAGTTATATGGCAGGGTTTGATTTGATACGTGCGGTATTGCACGGATTAGGATCGAACGGTTTTTACTAGCCGGCTTTGGTTTAAGCCGGTACTAGTTTAGTACAGTGCAGATTTTGTCTCATTGCATTTGTATCCGGACGGAATACAGATGCGGGTGTGTATGCACAGTATCGGGGTTTTCCTGTATTTTATTACGGGACCAGTTTTCTGGAGTTGCCAGTTTGCATTCCGTTCCGGCCGGTTTTCCTTTGTTCTTTCCCGGCCGGACTTTTCCGATGGAGGGGGTTATTTGCAAGTTTGCAAATAACTCTTTGTGGAGGGTTTTCTTGCATAAAGATTGATTATGATAGCTTCATTATCTTTTGCACCATCTTTTGCATTAGTGAGATATGAAAGGTTATGGAGTGAATAGAAGAATAAGCATGGTTGATATGTTTGGATGTGGTCACCTTTTCTTTGCTCCTACCATCACCTCCCTTGTATTAGTTTTTCCTCCACCATTCTCATGATGAGAATGGCCGGCCACTTCATTTGAGGGGAGAGGAAGAAAAATAAGAGTGATTCATTTTGTGTATATCATTCTTCATCTCATTCCATTGCTAGAAAATTGAAAGCACCAATTCTCTATACACCATTCCTCCATCTATGGCAACCAACCCCATTGAGACAAAGCGTATTCTACACTACACATTCTACAGCAAATCTTGAGCATGTCGAGTTGCCGGCTTCATGCTCGAGTTGCCTCGGTATTGAGGCGGGAGCCCGTAAAAGACGAAGGCGATGTGGTGCCCTTTCCGGTGAGGAGGCGACGATGTGGAGGCAAGACTTTCAGCGGGAGATCGGGACGATGAAGAGAAGACCGGAGGACTCGGATCACTCGGTATACTTGTCACCCTATCTCTTGATTGCTAGCATTAGGTTAATGGTAAACGATCCGGGTTTTCTTTGTCCGCGGTAGCGCCGGTTTCCGAGTAAGGAAAAATTTTAATTCCGCAATTTGGCCTCGAGTAAGACGGCCGGGGCGCTGCCGTGGCGTAAAATGGTATCAGAGCCACGCCATTAACTTCGTCTAGCTTGGTTTAATGTGTTTTACGTTTCCGATCGAACAAAATCCCGAAACCGCATTTTTCAAGCACATCAGTTTCTGTCGAATTTTTTTTGAGTCCAAAAATTTTTCAGGTTGTCTCAGAATTATGTGCAGGGAGTTCTAAGACTACTGAAAAATTTGGTAAAGTAAGAATACATTTCGACCGCGGAAGCGCGGCCTTAGCCCCTCATTGGCCGCGCTTCCGCCGCAGGAATGAGCCTTTACTTCACCAGTTTCTTTCAGTGGGCTTGTGGGCTTGTTTTGGGGCTTTTGGGATATTAAATTTGGGCCCAGTTTCTCTGTGAGTGCTACAGTATTGGTTGGGGGCCCACTTGTTAATTGTTTGATCGATCGGATATTTTAAACACATTATTTCACAGTATTTACATTATATCTGCGACCGTGAATGTCACTTGATCGGTAAATCCCGTCTAACTGCTATAACCCGGTTAGACGGATTTGCGAACGTGACTTTCACGTTGATGTTCTATGTTTATGCTGTGATGTTGCGGATCGGTCGTGGGGGATAGCCTGGATGCAATGCTAGTACTGTGCTGTTGTATTATGTACATTTGATGTTGCGGGGCGAGCGTCCGACATGTGGACTGCCGTCACTGCCTGTTTGTATTATTCTTTTGGGGCACGACCTGGTTGCGGTCGATGTACCCGGTGTATGTATATTTTACTTTCTGTACTAGGGTTGCCCCGCGGTGGGGTGCACGGATAGCCGGGTTCTGGAGGGCAACGGGCCCGCATCTCAGGGCATTGAGACGGAGGGGGCTTCAGTCCAGGATTGGCGGGCTATTCGCCGCACTCGTAGGGGGTACAGGTTGACCCAGGAGGGGTGCCCAAGTTACCGGATTCCGTGAAGTGCTGGGTGGTCTATTCACGGTACTGAAGGGGGCTGCCTCGCTTCAGGTTTTGGCGGGTGACTTGCCGCGCCCGTAGGGGTCTAGGATTTCATTGCACAGGCTATCCACACGACCAGGGGAACGTCGGGTTTCAGCAGCGGCTCTGTGAAACCCGGGGCTTCCAGATATCTGTATTGTTCTGTGATGCTGTACATTTCTGTGATGTTGCATTTTATTCACGCCTTGAGCGAAATACTATATATTGGTATATATATTAGTAGATGTTGTATATGTTTTACATCCGCGCTAGTCCAGTCCCCGCTCTGCCGTTAGTTAGCTAACCTAACGGGTGATGACGGGGCCCAGTGGCAAATGCGGATGGCATATACGTACGTCAGTATATTTTCGTTCTTTGTGGTGTGATCAATTGATGGGACTGCATTGATTCGGATCAATGCAAGTTTAAACAAACCTATTCTGATGTTGTTGGAACACTTTTTCAAAAAAAAGCTGTTATTGCAAGGACGTTCACTTTTGTTTTGCATCGTGGTATTCATTTGGAATATCCTGCTCCTCAGTCGACGAGGCAAGGGCCGAGATCCCTTCACCGGGAGTGACCCCTTGGACAGAAGTTTGCGTCAGGGCATTAACTTCACTATAGCCGATTACTTTTGCTTTGCATCGTGGTATTCAGTTGGAATATCCTGCACCTCATTCTACGGGGAAAGAGCTGAGATCCCTTCACCGGGAGTGACCTCTTTAGCAAAGGCTTTCGTCACTATATTTTTATAAAAAACTATGCAGTTCCTTCAACGATATCAAGTTCATTACGGTAAAAGGTTTTTCGCCAAAAACCATCCGTAGCCCTCCGTCATTTCAGATTAGTATTACTTAGTATTCGTGCTACGTATGTCGTGCATTGCCGAGGCGTAGTGTTCGGTAGCTGTGTAATACTTTTCTGTCGCTTGGATAAGTGGATTGGTTAGGACAGTCGTACAGTTATGTTGGCATTGTCAAGGACTCGTACGGGTGGGTTTAATGCAATCAAGATAATGACGGGCTGAACTTGACTAGGACTCTTTGATATGTTGGCATTGTCAAGGTCACTTGGGTCCTAGGGGTAAAAATCTCATCGGGAGTTTCAAAAGAACTGAAACTTGCCAGGCATGCGCATACCTTCTGGAGTGTGGTGACTTGAGTGGATTCCGTCAGGTTATCATGCGATGATAGTTGGATCCCGATTCCCACTGATGAGTTAGTTTACTCCTCGGGTGATCCCGACTAATTCTTCTTTCAGGTTTGGAGGAGAATTTGAGGTACAGTGGGAGGTTTCCAGATTAGACAAAGTGGTAACCATTCTGATCTAGGTTAGAGTGCACGCTGAGTGTTTCTTTTCTCTCTCTCTTTGGCAGCGACCATTGACCCGACCCTGGACTATGACTCAGTGACCAAGTTGACCGAACCTTCTTAACACTGGCTTTTGGATTGTCAGAGTTGCAGACCTCGTTGCCACTCCTACTTTTACCCTTTTCTCCAGGACACCCCATATTACTACGAACGTCCACTTCCATTGGACAAAACCATCGTATGGTTATATACGAACTCGAAGGACTTCGAGGATGGTTTCTGGTTCTGGAGAAAACGAATAGGATTATTCAGTTGTCTTTTCTTTTCACCTTCTCTCAGGTTGCGAGTACTCCTTGGTTTAGGAGATAGTACACCTATTACGCAAATTGGATAGTCTTCTTCCAAATCTTAGGCTGGTGCCGACCGGTAGGGAATGAAGAAAACCAATTAGCATAACTATGGTGTGCAGAAGGTATTAAGTTAAGACAAAGCAAGGGATTAGTAAGAGGGCAAAGTAAATTGCGACTGCTATTCACGACCGAACCAAGTATTTCTTCGCCAATCCTAAATCACCTTTGTATTTCTCCAGGACACTCCGTATCACTACGAAGATCCACAGTTTATTGGATACTCCATCGTATGGTTATATACGAACTCGAAAGGAACTTGTTCCAGTTCGGGGATGGATTCTGGTCCAGGAGAAATAGGAATAAGGTTTATTCGGTTGTCTTTTATCTTCACCTTCTCTCGCATTGCGAGTGCTCCTAGGATTAGGACAGTACACCCATTATGCTTACTGGATAGTCTTCTTCCAAAACCATAGGCTGGTGCCGAACGGTAGGGAAGGAAGAAAACCATTTGGCCTAAGGGGGTGTGCAGACGGTAATGACTAAAGACATATAAAGGGATTTGGACAGATGGCAAAGAGATATACGGTTACAGTTGTGAATCTGGATAATGGTAGAGGCATTACTAGGAATACCAGGATACCCCATCGAAACATTTCAATGTTTCAGTTTCACTGTGTACTGTTAATAGAAAACTGATTTCCCGATTAGACACTTACTCCAGGGTATGTATTTACCAGGTATGATTCTCGCATCTGTATGGTTTTACAGATGATGAGTGGGAGTAAGTTATTGGGAATTAGGTGATCATCCTCATTATATCGGGATTCGTTGTAATCGGTGATATTTGAGGAGATCACCTGGGCTGTTTGCCGGTCGGCAAATATTTGGTTTTGAATATCCGCTGTTGTGCACCAATTTCAAATTGATATATCTGTACGTCTATTTTTCATAGAGTGAGATATACCTTTTGATATTATGTCGATGACATTTACCTATATCAGTTGATGGTTAGGTAAGGAGCATTAAACAGCGGTGTAATTCTTCTTAACCATAAGTACAGTTTTCAACCTACGACACACAGTGAAAGAGTTGTTAGACTCAGAGGACTTATACAGAGTATTGTTTGTTGTCCAGTGTCCATCAGGACAGAGGGGTTGGTCCTCATACTATATTCTGTTTACTTTTAACTTCTCTAGTTCTTAGACATGTGCTTCGTGGAAACACAGGGTCTAAGTTTTGAGGAGTTATAGGTATTTGAATAGAGTAGAGAACCAGGTGTAGCAAGTATCGGGATTCTTCAAAGTGATCGAAGATGTAGATACTGTTAGGTCCACGTTACCTCTCCCGGTACTTTCGGCGTTGCGGAAACGGTAAAACAAAATTTTTTCTAAACTTTGTAACATGGACCGTAAAAGCCGGATCTTTGCTAAACTATAAACTAGCAATCTAATAAGAGATGTATCTACTCGGTTAGGGGTTATACCTCAACTTGAACTCCTTCTCTTCTTGTTGTTCTTCTTCTTTGTTGTTGTTCTTTTCTTCTTGTTGTTGTTCTCTTTGCTTGCTCAATGGTTGATCCGGACTTCGGTCACCTCCGCGGCCTCCTTGAGTCGAAGACGATCCACCCGAGAGATGTACACCGAGCTCCACCTCAAGCCGAGGTAACTAGGGCAAGTAGATTGCTAATCTAGAAGCCCTAGGATGTGTAGAGGAGATGTATGGATGTGTTTGTCAAGTGAAAACTTTTTTCTCTCAACACATGAGATCAAAGGAGAAATCAAGAGGAGGAAGAAGAAGGAGGTTATTTTGCAACCATGGAGCTTCTCTTTTCAAGAGAGAGAAAGAGAATAATATTATGATACAATGAAAAACAACCATGGTTGCAAAAAAAGCAAAACAACATCATTACCAATTCCATCAAGATAAAGTTGATGGCTACTTTGAAATGACCATTATCATAATCCAAAAGAAAAAGGAAAAGAAAAGAAGAGTGTGGAAACCTCTTGAAAGTCAATGGTCAACCCGGTCAACCGGTCAACAAAGTCAAGAGGGGTCAACGGGGTCAAATGGTCAATGCAATTAGCCATCATAAGATTATCACTAATAGGATTAGTAAATGATGTTTGCGGCTCATAATGGTTTTGACCAATACGAACTGTCAAAACCCTAACGAGTCCGCCTCAAAATGGTTTTGACCGAATCAACTGTCAAAACCCTAATGAGCCTGCCACACAGCGGTTTTGGCCGAACCAACTGCCAAAACCCTAATGAGGCACCTCCTCCTTCATCGCTCCGGAAAACTGTGCATACACACCTGCATCCGTATTCCGTAGAATGCGGATGCGCAGAAGACAAAACAAATCCATCCGTGCAATACTAGGATCCGGCTTAAACCAAAGCCTACTAGTACTGCCTGCCCGAACACCATACGCACACAAGTGTACGTTAGTGATCGCAGCCCTGCCGTAAAACCATACGGCCTCTACACGTTTCGCTCAGTGCAGGGAAACTCTCTGTGTGGGACTCTAAAAACTCGACACTACGCTGGCAGTGGGTTTAACCACAGACCGCAAGCGGCACTAGCTGTACGTAACGGTCCCCAGGTAGATGTCGATAAGAAGGCCGATGAGGTACACCCATCCGAACTCCTACTGAGTCTGTATGTGACAATCTCCGTACAGTCCGGTCTGTTCGTCTGATACATCGCATGGCGGGCCTAGGGGGGCGGTAAACGTCAGTCCCCTAATAGCGGTACAAGTCGTGTCGGAGTGAAGCCCAATACACCCTGAGATAACACTGGAAACCTACCAGTATATCTCGCTTGCCCTGGCCAGGGACTACTCGTGTAATGGCTCTCCTAGACACAGCGCGATGTCAACCCCCAATACCGGGAGAGACGAATCCTGTCTAACCGTCACTGCCTCCAAGTGCTTCGGGACTGCTCCCAACTACTACCTGTTTGCATGACTCAGTAGAGCCGTGGTAGGGTAGCAATCAAAGAACAGTGGGAACACACTCGAGGCGAAGTGACAGTGTCAAGTCAGCGGACTAAGCTGTACTCATGTCACCTGGGAACTGATAACTGACGATAGGTATAATACCAACCATCAGTTCCCGACGAGTCCTGTCCAGTGTACTCGTAACCTAACGAGCACCCGCATACTATCTCAAGTACGACGTACTGACGGCTGTGGGACAGACCGTCTCCCGAGCTGGGATGAGAAGCGCATACGCTAGTCTACTCTGGAGTATCGATGCCCTATCTCGATACTCCCACGACTAGGGACGTGTATAAGGATGTGCTTGTAGATCACCCAGCCCCCACGAGTGTGATCGCCATCACAACGCCGGTAATCAAGCAAAGATCCTAAGGGCTCTACTAATGCGTATAGGTGATATAATAAATAAACACACATGTACACATTAAAGCAGAGACAAACCAAGTAGCATACTACTATATTGAGCAAGATTGTCTGTACAACTGTGAATATCCCAAGCTTCCATCAAGTAATATACATACTAGTATGATACAGTAATGGCCTCTAGGGCATATACACCAACAATCTCCCACTTGCACTAAGGCCATGTACTGGCGTATCGAAGACCTATCATCTCGATCAGCCGCTCGAACTGAGTCTGGTGTAAAGCCTTCGTGAATGGGTCCGCAGTGTTGTCCTTTGTGTCCACTCTCCGCACCTCGATCTCCTGTCGATCAATGTTCTCCCTGATCAGGTGATACCGCCTTAAGATGTGCCTGGATTTCTGATGGGACCTTGGTTCCTTCGCTAAAGCTATAGCCCCATTGTTATCGCAATACAAAGGTATTGGGTCAACAATGGACGGAACCACCTAAAGTTCACTAATGAACTTCTTAATCCAGACCGCCTCTTTTGCGGCATCGCTTGCAGCAATGTATTCAGCCTCCATCGTCGAGTCTGCGACGGTATCCTGCTTGGAACTCCTCCAACATACCGCCCCTCCGTTGAGGGTAAACACAAAACCCGAGACAGACTTGCTGTCATCTTTGTCACTCTGGAAGCTTGAATCGGTAAAGGCCTCGACCCTGAGGTCTCCATTACCGTAAACCAGGAACATCTCCTTAGTCCTTCTCAGGTACTTGAGAATGTTCTTCACTGCTGTCCAGTGGTCCTCCCCTGGGTCTGACTGATACCGGCTTACCGTGCTCAACGTGTAAGCTACATCTGGTCTTGTACATAGCATCGCATACATTATAGATCCTACCGCCGAAGCGTTGGGTATAGTGCTCATGCGAACCCTCTCCTCGTCAGTCTTAGGAGATATCTTCTTGGAGAGGGTAATTCCGTGCAATGCGGGTATGTTACCGCGCTTGGAATCCTCCATACTAAATCTCTTTAGTACGGTCTCTATGTACCTGGACTGCGAAAGTCCCAATAGTTTCTTGGATCTATCTCTATAGATCTTGATCCCCAGAATGTACGAGGCATCACCCAGGTCCTTCATGGAGAACCTTTGTGACAAAAACAGCTTGACCGATTGTAGCATAGGAATGTCATTTCCTATCAAAAGAATGTCGTCCACGTACAAGACTAGGAATACGACAGTTCGTCCTACAATCTTCTTATAAACACAGGGTTCATCTTCGTTCTTGATGAAATCAAATTCCTTGATTGCCTCATCAAAACAGATGTTCCAGCTCCGCGATGCCTGCTTTAATCCATAAATGGATTTAAGCAACTTGCACACCTTTCCGCTGCTCCCACTGTCTACGAAACCTTCTGGTTGATCCATGTAAACGCACTCTTCCAAACAACCGTTTAGGAAAGCCGTTTTAACATCCATCTGCCAGATTTCATAGTCATGGAAGGCAGCAATGGCAAGTAGGATCCGAATGGATTTGAGCATAGCCACCGGAGAAAAAGTTTCGTCATAGTCCAAACCAGGTCTTTGACGGAAACCTTTTGCAACGAGTCTAGCTTTATAGGTTTCCACCTGCCCATCTACACCAAGTTTCCTTTTGTAGATCCATTTGCATCCAACGGGTTTTACCCCAGCCGGAGCAATATCCAAGGTCCACACTTTATTGGCGTACATGGACTCCATTTCGGATTGCATTGCTTCCTGCCACTTATCAGAGTCCCTACTGATAATGGCCTGCCTGAAACTGGTAGGGTCATCTTCTTCCAAGATGCAATCCTCTCGATCCCCGGCTATGAGAAAACCGTAGTATCTCTCGGGCGGATGAGAAATCCTACCAGATCTGCGGAGTGGCTGAGGTTCGTTTGGGGTTATTGAATCTAGCGGTTCCTCCAAATTTTCAGTTACATTTTGTGGTCGCTGAATTTCTTCCAGTTCTACCGAACTCCCACTAGTTTCTTTTGCAAGAAACTCCCTTTCCAAGAAGGTAGCGTGGTGAGATACAAACACCTTCTGTTCCTCAGTGTGGTAGAACAGATATCCTAGTGAGTCTTTAGGATATCCCACAAATTTACAGAGAACTGACCGTGCCTCTAACTTGTCCGGTTTCTGTGTTTTCACATAGGCCGGACAACCCCATATCTTAAATCGCTTAAGATACGGATTTCTTCCACTCCATATTTCATATGGAGTCTTAGGCACTGATTTGGATGGAACATAGTTCAATAGGTACGCTGCTGTCTGAAGCGCATGTCCCCAAAATGAAAGAGGCAACTCAGCATTACTCATCATGGAGCGAACCATATCCAATAGGGTACGATTCCTCCGCTCCGAAACACCGTTGTGCTGTGGTGTATAAGGAGGAGTAAGCTGAGAGAGAATACCATTCTCTTTTAAGTAATCTAGGAATTCCGTGCTTAAGTACTCCCCTCCCCTGTCAGACCGGAGGATCTTGATACTTTTGCCTGTCTGGTTCTCTACTTCCTTTCTGAATTCCTTGAATTTCTCAAAAGCTTCAGATTTGTGTTTCAATAGATACACATATCCGAACCTAGAGAGATCGTCAGTGAATGTGATGAAGTACGAGAACCCACCCCTTGCATGTATAGACATCGGACCACATACATCACTATGTACAAGTCCCAAGAGCTCTGCTGCTCTTTCTCCATGTCCGGTGAACGGAGATTTGGTCATCTTCCCTTTGAGACAAGACTGACAAGTTTCATAAGATGAAAACTCGAACGCATTCAAGAGTCCATCTTTATGCAACTTACTCAGTCTTTTCTCTCCGATATGACCAAGTCTACAATGCCACAAGTAGGATTCATTCGTATCTGAATTCTTCCTCTTGCGTGTGTTTTGTATATTGAGAACTGTATTCTGATTTAGAACGTAGATACCATTAAACAGTGTACCCTCTGCAACCAGTACCTTATCAAGGTAAATGTTCATGATATTCTTTTCAAGAACAAACTTATATCTATCTTTATCGAGTAAAGAAACTGATATGATGTTGCAAACCATGGAGGGTACATAGTAGCAATCATTCAAAATCATAGTCTTGCCATTTGGCAATACTAGGTGATATTCACCGACGGCTGCCGCATTAACTTGTGCTCCGTGCGCTACTCTGAGCGACATATCACCCGGTGTAACTTTCCTACTTTTTCTCAGTCCCTGCAATAAATTACAGATATGAGATCCTGATCCGGTATCAAGTACCCAGGAGGTAGGGCTGACCGTAAAACAGTTCTCAATTACAAGAACACCTGAAGTAGATGCAAAACCATGCTTCTTCTTCAACTGGGTATCCTGGAAATCCATACTTTCCCCTTTCCCATTCTCATACTCATGACTGTTGTCACAAGTTAGAGCTGAACCATCTTTCCCCAGTCCCGAATAAGAATTCGGATCGGTCAAGCGATACATTTTATTATCTTGATTAGGGCGTGAAAAGGTTGCTGCCTGGAGAGAGAGAAAAGAAACACTCAGCGTATGCTCTTGCAAGATTAGATTGGTTTATTAATTTATCTAACCAGGATGTCTCCCACTGTTTACTCAAATTCTTCTTAAAACCTTTTTAAAAGAAGAACTAGCTGGGATTTAATTCACGTCACAATACTTGCTTAACCTTTCAGCCAGGCCAGTGTTGGTACTTCAAGGGAGGTTTTCCAACGCTTTCGCGAAGTTCCTTAATTCAAGAACCTCTTTTCCCTGGGGGCGTAACCCCGCTAACACCTTTCTAGTCACCTACTAGGTTTATAGCATTGATTGTTAAGTGAAATCTCCCGAGGGTAATCCAACTCATCAGTGGGATCGGGATCCAACTGTCATTGTGTGATAACCTAGATGGAATCCACTCTAGTCACCACACTCCAGAAGGTATGCTAAATCTGCAAGTTTCAGTACTTTTGAAACTCCCGATGTGGTTTTTGCCCCTAGGACCCAAGTGATCTTGACGGAGTCAACAAATCAAAGAGTCCTAGTCAAGTTCAACCTGTCATTATCTGGATTGCATTAAACCCACCCGCATAACCCTTGACGGAGTCAACAAGGTTATACGACTGTCCTAATCAATCCCATATACCGATACAAACAAGCAGCACTTAGCTACCGTACACTACGCCTTGACGGAGTCAACAAACGCAGCACGAATACTAAGTGTTACTTGTAAGAAATGACAGAGGGCTACGGCTGGGTTTTTGGCGAAAAACCCGTTAACGTAATGAACTTGATATCGTTGAAGGAACCTGGTAGTCTTTTTGAAAAACATAGTGGCGAAAACTTTTGCTAAAGAGGTCACTCCCTGCGAAGGGATCTCGGCTCTTTCCTCGTCGAGTGAGGTGCTGGGTATTCATAAGATGAATACCTCGATGCAAAGCAAGAATAATCGACTATGGTGAAGTTATTACCCTGACGCAAACTTTTTGTCCAAGGGGTCACTCCCGATGAGGGGATCTCGGCCCTTGCCTCGTCGATTGAGGTGCTGGGCATTCATAACCGAATACCTCGATGCAAAACAAAAAGATGAACGTCCTTGTAATAACAGCTTTTTGAAAAACTTGTTCCAACAACGTCTTTTAGGTTTATTTTCTTGCATTAGTTCTTTTAATGCGTCCCATCATTTAAATCCTACCATTGCAGAAAACAACCAAAATATGACGTACGCTTATGCCATTTGCATTCGCCACAGGGCCCCGTCATCACCCGTTAGGTTACTTAACTAACGACAGAGCGGGGGCTGGGCTAGCGCGGCTGTAAAACATAAGCAACGCCTAAATAGTAAAGCAATGATAGACATTACAGATCACAGATGAATACATTGGATATACTAGCAATCCGCAATCCTTTCGAGCCTGGAACGAAAAGCGGATAACACGGTCGCGGTGAATAGCCAAATACCCCACCCAAGACCCCTACGGGTGCGGCAAACTACCCGCCAAGTACTCGGCAGTTTGTGCACCCCCTCCATGGGTCTATCCTAGGAGCAAAAATAGTAAAAAGAATTATACAATGACGGCTACAACCCCGACCCGGTTGTGCGGCCAAACAAATAATAATATTACATCAATTTACATTTACAATGAATGAAAGAAAAACAAAAGCTCATCTCACATCCACCCCGGCTATTCACCCGCGACAGTCCAACACATTCATATACACATTCCAATATCAAACACAGATCATGTATAACCCCGACTAATCGTCTTATAGCGATTAGCCGACGTTCAATACATGCAAACATCACAGATATAACCTTTATAGTCAAAGTATATTGAAGTTCGGAAAAAAAATACGGAATTATAGGCCCCCAAAAACAAATTTGTATTCTGGAAAATCTGGGCACATATAATATATCTGAAAAATCCTAAAACCATGTCAGAAACATACTGCACCAAAAACGAGACAGCAACTCTACCAGAGTGCCGCTCTTCCGCGGCAATAGCAAGCTATTGCCGCGGAAGCGCGGCCAACTTGGTGAGTTACTGTGTCGTTTTTGGTGGGTTTCTTCTAAAAACCCTGAGATGATTTTTGGACTATAATAAATTTTGTTTTGACGAGAAAAAAATTTAACAGAAACTCAGGTTTTCATAACTTGGTTTTTTCGATTTTTCCGTTTCGAATTTCGATACACTTTACTACCAAGCTAGTTTATATTTAGTTAGGCTCTGATACCACTGTTAGGTCCACGTTACCTCTCCCGGTACTTTCGGGGTTGCGGAAACGGTAAAACAAAAATTTTTCTAAACTTTGTAACATGGACCGTAAAAGCCGGATCTTTGCTAAACTATAAACTAGCAATCTAACAAGAGATGTATCTACTCGGTTAGGGGTTATACCTCAACTTGAACTCCTTCTCTTCTTGTTGTTCTTCTTCTTTGTTGTTGTTCTTTTCTTCTTGTTGTTGTTCTCTTTGCTTGCTCAATGGTTGATCCGAACTTCGGTCACCTCCGCGGCCTCCTTGAGTCGAAGACGATCCACCCGAGAGATGTACACCGAGCTCCACCTCAAGCCGAGGTAACTAGGGCAAGTAGATTGCTAATCTAGAAGCCCTAGGATGTGTAGAGGAGATGTATGGATGTGTTTGTCAAGTGAAAACCTTTTTCTCTCAACACATGAGATCAAAGGAGAAATCAAGAGGAGGAAGAAGAAGGAGGTTATCTTGCAACCATGGAGCTTCTCTTTTCAAGAGAGAGAAAGAGAATAATATTATGATACAATGAAAAACAACCATGGTTGCAAAAAAAGCAAAACAACATCATTACCAATTCCATCAAGATAAAGTTGATGGCTACTTTGAAATGACCATTATCATAATCCAAAAGAAAAAGGAAAAGAAAAGAAGAGTGTGGAAACCTCTTGAAAGTCAATGGTCAACCCGGTCAACCGGTCAACAAAGTCAAGAGGGGTCAACGGGGTCAAATGGTCAATGCAATTAGCCATCATAAGATTATCACTAATAGGATTAGTAAATGATGTTTGCGGCTCATAATGGTTTTGACCAATACAAACTGTCAAAACCCTAATGAGTCCGCCTCAAAATGGTTTTGACCGAATCAACTGTCAAAACCCTAATGAGCCTGCCACACAGCGGTTTTGGCCGAACCAACTGCCAAAACCCTAATGAGGCACCTCCTCCTTCATCGCTCCGGAAAACTGTGCATACACACCTGCATCCGTATTCCGTAGAATGCGGATGCGCAGAAGACAAAACAAATCCATCCGTGCAATACTAGGATCCGGCTTAAACCAAAGCCTACTAGTACTGCCTGCCCGAACACCATACGCACACAAGTGTACGTTAGTGATCGCAGCCCTGCCGTAAAACCATACGGCCTCTACACGTTTCGCTCAGTGCAGGGAAACTCTCTGTGTGGGACTCTAAAGACTCGACACTACGCTGGCAGTGGGTTTAACCACAGACCGCAAGCGGCACTAGCTGTACGTAACGGTCCCCAGGTAGATGTCGATAAGAAGGCCGATGAGGTACACCCATCCGAACTCCTACTGAGTCTGTATGTGACAATCTCCGTACAGTCCGGTCTGTTCGTCTGATACATCGCATGGCGGGCCTAGGGGGGCGGTAAACGTCAGTCCCCTAATAGCGGTACAAGTCGTGTCGGAGTGAAGCCCAATACACCCTGAGATAACACTGGAAACCTACCAGTATATCTCGCTTGCCCTGGCCAGGGACTACTCGTGTAATGGCTCTCCTAGACACAGCGCGATGTCAACCCCCAATACCGGGAGAGACGAATCCTGTCTAACCGTCACTGCCTCCAAGTGCTTCGGGACTGCTCCCAACTACTACCTGTTTGCATGACTCAGTAGAGCCGTGGTAGGGTAGCAATCAAAGAACAGTGGGAACACACTCGAGGCGAAGTGACAGTGTCAAGTCAGCGGACTAAGCTGTACTCATGTCACCTGGGAACTGATAACTGACGATAGGTATAATACCAACCATCAGTTCCCGACGAGTCCTGTCCAGTGTACTCGTAACCTAACGAGCACCCGCATACTATCTCAAGTACGACGTACTGACGGCTGTGGGACAGACCGTCTCCCGAGCTGGGATGAGAAGCGCATACGCTAGTCTACTCTGGAGTATCGATGCCCTATCTCGATACTCCCACGACTAGGGACGTGTATAAGGATGTGCTTGTAGATCACCCAGCCCCCACGAGTGTGATCGCCATCACAACGCCGGTAATCAAGCAAAGATCCTAAGGGCTCTACTAATGCGTATAGGTGATATAATAAATAAACACACATCTACACATTAAAGCAGAGACAAACCAAGTAGCATACTACTATATTGAGCAAGATTCTCTGTACAACTGTGAATATCCCAAGCTTCCATAAAGTAATATACATACTAGTATGATACAGTAATGGCCTCTAGGGAATATACACCAACAGATACTTGTGTATGGTATTCAGTTGATAGTAATGATAAAGAGAAATTGCTTCTCTTTCAGGTTACTCATAATTGGAAGTACTCCTAAGTTGAGTAACGCTGATCGGCCTCCTTCCATTTAGTTGACATGCACTGGAGACAGCTGCATGATTTGAATCTGGTTCAATTAAATCAGTGCCTCTAGTTCTATATTGGATATAGTACAGTTCATATCTTAACGATGTTAAGGTACGGGGAGTTGTCCGGCTTATGCTTAAAACCAGACTCCGGATAACTCAAGGCACGTTTCTGTAATGGCTGTTTGTGGGTTGACCCAGGCTATGACGAGGGTTGACTTTCTACCATCTGGCAGATCAATAGAAATATTGTTCTAGACTCGCCACAGTTTTATTAAAAATGGATTTTTTCAAAAACAGCAGTGGGAGTATGGTAGAACTGGAAGTGATTCCAGAACCGCAAACGATTACTGAAGATTTAATAAGGAACCTAAAGATTCAATCTGATTTGACATTCCATTAGCCACTCCGCAGATAAGGTGGGTAACTTCAGGCACCCGAGAGGTACTCCGGTAGCCTCAAGGACGGTGACAGGGAAGTTCTTGTTTACCCACACTTGCCATTGTTGTTGTTCCAGGCTGCGAGACCCGGCAGGAGGATGAGTATAGCGTCGTTCTAAACTAGCTTTAGAAGTGCACGTCTATATGACTCTGGCAGAGGGTTCTCGTAGTCAGTGGGAGCAGCGGAAGCATTGGTGGACTTCATGCTTATGTCTATTTATAGACTAAAGCAGATATAGCGGAGTTAGATCATCTGTTTCTGATGTGACAGTCATGGGTTTGACGTCATCAGAATAGGGGGTGGATCTGTTGAGAAGGTAGTAGGAAGTGATATTCCTATACTACGATCGGTTATACTTTGGTCGTCACACAGTGTTTTCTCCACATGGGACTTGGACATTATATCAGACATACTGGTTACTAGATCTATGGTTTTAGATCTAGATTTGGGTGGTTTCCTAATCAGGGTACCTTGACAGCATTCTATGAGTATTTAGAATGGACGACTCCTGGCACGGTAGTACACCTGCAGGTGATGGAGTCACCCTCTCTAAAGGTGTCTTACAGACTAAAGGGGAGAGGGATACGCATGATTGACAGATCACTTGCTTAGGCAATTGAGTCAATCATGAGATGTCAAGTACCACACCAGATGTTGTTCTTGCACTAGATGCAATAAGTAGATATTGATCCAATCCTGGAGGAATAGTCGGAAGCAATTTTAGAACATAAGTGAATGTTCTAGGGATATGATAACGGCTGCCTTCTTTAGGAGACGGTTATCACTCCAGGCTTCCAAGGTGACATGGACGACAAGGAGGTTGTCAGAGTTATAGTTCTCCCTCTGACGAGGGGCAGTATTTTGGACAGGTGGTCCAAGGCAATACTGAGGGTGGCATGGCGCAGGATACTGATTAAGTTCAGATGATGATACAGTCTAAGAAGTTTGGATTTGGAGTTCATTTATGAGCTAGGTCCCATCAGACATCCAGACATTCTAAGACAGGTATTGCTCATTTCGAGAGATGGCTTTCTCCGCGAACTTGAGATATAGAGAGACATAGAAAGAAACATCACAGCGGATCCACTCACTGAGGCTATTCCTCGAACGCAATAGTTTCGCAAACGAGCTTTGTAAGACTGACTAGTAGAGGAGTTGGGTGTTCGGTATCACACGGGCTGTGAGTATGCGACATCGCAATAATTAGCCTTGAGTGCAAGTGGGAGATTGTTGGAGATAGTGCCCTCAGAGTCAATTATTGGATCACAGGCACGTGATTGCAATGATTGAGGGAGGACCTATCCCAGGAGGACAGTCTTACTCGAGATGATAGTTTGCTATCTGGTTTATCTTTATCATCGTGTACTGCTTTAGGTGACCCGACATGTCGCTATTACACGTTGATAGAGCCCCTAGGATTCTTGCTTGACGACCAGCAGTATGATGGCGATCATATACGTGGGAGCTGGGGTCTATAAGCACATCCTTAAAAGGTCCCTAGTCGTGGGAGTTTCGAGACTGGGCATCGATACTCCATTAGTAGACTAGTGTATACAGTCGAGACCCCGACGAGGGGCGGTGGTCGGTCTCACAAGCCACTGGTGTAAGTTGGTTCACCTAAGATGTATACAGGTGCTCATTGGGTTATGAGTACACCGGACAGGACTCGCCGGGAACCTGCTAGTTGGTCTTATACCAGATGTCAGATAGCAGTTCCCAGGTGACATGTGTACAGGTTAGTTCATCGACCTGAGATCGTCATTTGTCTCGTGTGAGTTCCCACTGTGCTTTGATTACTACCCTACCACGGCTCAAAGGAGTCGTGCAAATAGGTTTTAGTTGGGTACAGTCCCGAGCCACATGGAGGCAGTGAGCGGATCTGCAGGGGTTCGTCTCTCCCGGTATTGAGGGTGAGGTCGCGCTGTGTCTAGGAGAGCCATTACGCAAAGCCCTCGGCCGAGGCAGGAGATTTACTGGTAGGTATTCCAGTAGTGTCTCAGGGTGTTCTGGGCTTCACTCCGACACGACTTGTACCGCCTTTGGGGGTCTGACTTTTACCAACCCCCTAGGCCCGACATGCGATGCTCATAGATGAACGGACCGGACTGTACGGATATTGTCACTGACAGGCTCAGTAGGGTGTCAGGATGAGTTCGCTCATCGACGTCCCTTTTGGTCAATAGCTGGTGGCCCGTTACGTATTGGCTTATACCTCTGACGTGCTAGTGGTTAAATCCACAGCCATTGTATTGACGAGTCTTTAGAGTCCACCACACTTTCTGTTACTCAGCTTTCGGGCGAAACGCTGTAGAGGCCATATGGAGATATGGCAGGGTCCGATCAGATACGTGCGGTATTGCACGGATCAGGATCGGACAGTTTTGTACTAGTGGCCGTATAGTTATATGGCAGGGTTTGATTTGATACGTGCGGTATTGCACGGATTAGGATCGAACGGTTTTTACTAGCCGGCTTTGGTTTAAGCCGGTACTAGTTTAGTACAGTGTAGATTTTGTCTCATTGCATTTGTATCCGGACGGAATACAGATGCGGGTGTGTATGCACAGTATCGGGGTTTTCCTGTATTTTATTACGGGACCAGTTTTCTGGAGTTGCCAGTTTGCATTCCGTTCCGGCCGGTTTTCCTTTGTTCTTTCCCGGCCGGACTTTTCCGATGGAGGGGGTTATTTGCAAGTTTGCAAATAACTCTTTTTGGAGGGTTTTCTTGCATAAAGATTGATTATGATAGCTTCATTATCTTTTGCACCATCTTTTGCATTAATGAGATATGAAAGGTTATGGAGTGAATAGAAGAATAAGCATGGTTGATATGTTTGGATGTGGTCACCTTTTCTTTGCTCCTACCATCACCTCCCTTGTATTAGTTTTTCCTCCACCATTCTCATGATGAGAATGGCCGGCCACTTCATTTGAGGGGAGAGGAAGAAAAATAAGAGTGATTCATTTTGTGTATATCATTCTTCATCTCATTCCATTGCTAGAAAATTGAAAGCACCAATTCTCTATACACCATTCCTCCATCTATGGCAACCAACCCCATTGAGACAAAGCGTATTCTACACTACACATTCTACAGCAAATCTTGAGCATGTCGAGTTGCCGGCTCCATGCTCGAGTTGCCTCGGTATTGAAGCGGGAGCCCGTAAAAGACGAAGGCGATGTGGTGCCCTTTCCGGCGAGGAGGCGACGATGTGGAGGCAAGACTTTCCGCGGGAGATCGGGACGATGAAGAGAAGACCGGAGGACTCGGATCACTCGGTATACTTCTCACCCTATCTCTTGATTGCTAGCATTAGGTTAATGGTAAACGATCCGGGTTTTCTTTGTCCGCGGTAGCGCCGGTTTCCGAGTAAGGAAAAATTTTAATTCCGCAATTTGGCCTCGAGTAAGACGGCCGGGGCGCTGCCGTGGCGCAAAAGCGAGGTCATCAGATAGATTGATTCCAGCTAGAGACGACTTCACGCGGAGACGTTGGGAGTCGACAGAGACGATCGAATGTCAGAAACCTATTATTCCAAGTTTAAGGTAGTCGAAAAGACATGCAGGCAATTCTATGGTCCCTCTAGAAGAATGAAACCCTAACTCGACTTAATGACCGTGTGAAAGCCTTTGAACCTTAGGGTTTGCGGCAGTTCTGCGGTGCCATTAGTAAGGCTTGGGTTTGCCCTTCTACGGCTGGACCACCGATGCTGTGGTATGTACTCGATACTATTAAACTGTACCCAAGATGTTGAGCTCTTGGGGGATTATGAGGTTTTGACGAATCGATTGGATGGCTCGACTTAATTCAAATGCTAGGTGGTGAGATGCATTCTTGGAAGACTCCAGATACGAGGATAGCCGTTGGAGCTCAGTCCATGCAGCCACGACGAGACGAGTCCGAAGCAGACGACATTAGAGAAATGTGGAGTAAGAGGTTCGTACCAGATCTAGATGAGATGACGTTCCACTCCGCCGACATCAGAGATGCGATGCGCATGCCGAGGCATGGTAATTGGACTTACCTTCCAGAAGGAGTCGCGATGAGTATGCAGTCGTTCCAGAGCAAGATGCAGATATAGGAAAGGACAACGACTTCCGAACAGTTGGCAGAGATGAGTCATGGAATAGACCGTGAGCAGGATTCCTTCCAGAACACTGCTGCAATGATACTTGCACCCAGGATCAGATGTGTCACGTACATTCAGAGAGCCAGAGGCCGACGCCAGTAATATGCTGTCTTACGAGTGGTCGCGATGATTGACCAAGAGATGACCAGAGAAGTGCCAGAACGGAATCGTCCCCGTTAGCACGCCCGACAGGGCCGATGGACCGAAAGATTGGTAATTCACAGTGAAGACCTGACCCAGGAGTGGTCATGGTTACGCACATCAGCAGGACAGAGTTCATGATCATCGACGAGACGTCCCACTAGTGACCGTGACAGTTGGCCCGAGATTCTTAGAGGATACGCTTGAGCGGTACTATGCCGCCATTATTGATTTCGATGTTTTGGGTGATTTATTCGAATGATTTGATTTTGACGATTGAGGATTTACGATCTTTGCACAGTGTTGCACTTGATATTGTTTTCGTTCTTGGGTTTCACATATTTGTGATTTTACGGTTTTAGACATTTGAGTTGATTTTGTGCGTATGCACGCACACGATTTGGTTCCCGCACTCTGTATAGTTTATATATGCTTGCAGTGCAGTGATATGCCTTTTGTGCACTTAGATGCACTGGACTTCGATTTCGATTGTGATACTCGATATTTTTTTTGTGCACCTTGTGCACCTGATTTAATTTTGCGCATGTTCGGCGCTTGATATTGGATTTCATGATTTCGTGCATGATGGATGCACCTGCCTTGGATTTTCGCACATTTTGGGTGCATGTTTTGAGATGTGATTTTGGTGCACACCAGGTGCACTAAATCGAGATTTTTCGTGCATGTCAGATGCACCTGATTTTGCTGTCAGGCACACATGTTGCCTACGACAGATGTTTCGTGCACACCCGATGCACTTAGATGTTGTTTCTGTGCGCATGTATGGCACATTCATGGATTTTGATTTCCGTGCGCACCAGACGCACGTAGCATTCATGTGCATATTTTGGGATTGATTTCGTATAGAGCAGTACGTTTTTATGATATTGCTATGTGTTTTCGTACTGAGCAGGACTAGTCAGAGAACAGTACCTGAATATATTTTGCATGCATTGATAGTTATTGAAGGGATTTCCAAAAAGCGAGCTATAGCCTCAGTATTTACCTACGTGTCTGATATGACACGAAATGTTTAAAACAAGGAGACCCTTCTAAATTGTTTCCAAAACGGCGGAACGTACATTTCAAACAAAGGTATATATGTATATAGTTATTTTCTTATGATAGACGTCCGCCACTGTGCAGTGTTATACGCGTTGCACAGCGACTTAAAGAGATTTGGCATGCATTTCCTTCAGATACTTACAGATATAGATTCGATATTTACATGTATAGTTTCGACTTATGTCATATTGGTTTTGATTTGGATTTGGCATTGATGTCTTCTCCATGACTCCGATGATTGCGGGATGCTTGACGGAGTTTTGATTTGAGTTATATGCTCATTTTTCAAGCGCATGCGCTGCGCTACGAATTGTTTTATGTAGTTACAATTTCGGAGCCCCGACGACTTGATGGTTTTTCTTCGATATTTTAGTATTTGGGGGAGTTTGAATTTATATTCGGGGACCAAATTTCTTTAAGGGGGAAAGATTGTAACGTTTTGAAAATCGTTTCGGTGAAATTTCGAAAAAATCGGTAAAATAAGGGGGTTTTCTGTAAAAAGTCAAAATACAAATATCTTATTATAAAAATTAAATATACATATTCTAGCTATGTAATTGCTATTATTTGGTGTTTATTGAGCCACTGGTGAAATTTCAAATTTTCTGAAAAAAATATTATTTTATTATTATTTTAAGCCGTCACTAATACATTTAATTAGGGAAAATTACAAATTGGAATGAGTTGAAACAAATTTTGTGCATCATAAAACATTAAATAAAATTTTATCATGTGGTTTTTGGAATGAAATCATTTGCCAAAACGGTTTAGAAATTATTGAAGAAAAAAGGCTTTTTTTTAGCGTAAATGGATGTTTGGGGTATTATATTTATCATTTTTCATCACCCCACACCTGTACCCACACCCACACACCCCTATTCACTTCTCCCCTTGGCTGAATTCAGCAGCCCCCATCTTTTTACCCACTTGAATTTCAAAGGAAAAGAAATGAAAGAAAAGAAAAGAAAATGGAGAAATGAGGTGGACCTTTGACCTTGAATTGACTTTGACTTCTCCCCCCACTTTCTCTACCTCCCTCTCTCTCCTCTCCCCCTCCCATTCCAGCCGACCCCCCCTCTCCTACTGCAGCAACAGCCCCCCCCCCCATTTCCCTTCTCTTTTCTCTTCAAAACTTCATCAAAAATTGCCCCAAAATCCATCAAAAAAATCCCAAAACCCAAATCCGACTCCTACCCATTTTAGCTTAGCCCGTATAGCATGGATCTTGGTGAAAAGAGAGCATTTTAGAGGGCCATGGATGCTTGTGGATCTTCAAATATTTTGGGTATAATTCTAAAACATTTTTGCTTAATTTGTTACTAATTTCTTAAAGCTAAACTACTTAAGTGTTAATTAGGCTTAAGTTGGAAGTTTTGGAATTCAAGTTATGAATTTGAATGCAAGTTAGGGTTTTATAAAATTGGTGTATGGTTGTGTGTTATATTTAGGCTTTTTGTCATGTTAATACAAGATTAGTAGCTTGTGCTAATGGTTGATTTAAAAATTGTGTTAATTTGCTAATTTGCTTACTAGGTTTTTGGAATTGGTTAAATACTTGGGATTAAAAATGTGTTTATGTTTTTCATGACTTCATTAACTTTATTAAGTATGGTTTAATGCTTTAGATCATGCAAATCTAAGCTAGATTGTAGTTTGTGCATTTTTGCTTTGAAATTGTTAAATTTTAGGTATTTTGTAAACTAGAATATTAGGGTTTTTGGAATTTAACGAGATTAAATTCCGGGAATTGTTTATATGACTTATTTAAGATATTTAATAAATATATTGGCTGCTACATTCATTTAAACATCCTGTTTTGTACAAAAACGGCGAATTGTGCTTGCTAGATTTTCGGAAAAATGACTTTTTAAGTAAAATTGGGGTTTTTGTGAGTTTTAACCTAGTTTATATTAAAATTAGTGTTCGTGAATGTGCAAATGAGTGTGATTGGATTTTTCTCGGTGGTTTGACGTTTGTACATCGACATCGAGGGTTGGTTTGACTATTCTTGCATGCGTAGGCGATGGGTTTGGACCTATGCGTGATACGCGTGCCGATTTGATTTTCGTATACCGTTTCGATTTCGAATTTAGTTTTAATGCGATATGGTGCGTTATGATATGTAGGTACCCCCATGTGGACTTCGAGACGACAAGCAAGCGTGTGGCGACATCGGCACCGGCTAGCGAGGACCAGGTGAGTAGATTTATATCTATGGGGAGAAGTCGGGTGGATGGCGTATAGCACCCCCGCAGTCCGTGGTGGTGTATACGGATGCGTATACACACCAACAATTATTATATGTTATTTGGGATTAATAACGATGCTTAGGATGGATATTGGTGTGTTGGATTACTTTAGTGTTGTGAACCCTAAGGTAGTGTTGCACTACACATATACACATACATACTTGCATACATTCCTATTGATATGTGCTCATGGGATTCTTTATAGTTATGTGTTCACATGGGTATGGGACTATGTGTTCACATACGGATTTGAGGATGATACTTGGGATTGAGCTGAGTCGATGAGATTTGATTTGAGGCCGTGAGATCGGTGATATAGCAGGGTTCGTATTTGAGATACGACATGACGTTGTAGCGGGTCCTTGACGTAGTGTTTTACACACGTCGATGCATACGTAGGCGGTATCAGTATGGTACTAGATGTAGATCAGTACCACGATCATGATATTTGATAAAGAGGATACCAGGTGAATAGTATGATGAATGTGATATTGACCCGTACCCAGATTTGGAATGCTGTACGACGGATTTACGTACGGGCTATATCTTGATGATTGATCCACACTCTTGATTTGGGATGTCTGATTTTAGATATGGTATCGGATATGATATTATTGAGGCGGGATCACCGACTAATATATATATACATGTATGTATATGTATCGACTCAGATGTTAGGCGGTTTCCTTACCTGTAGTTCAGCTTGTTAGCTTTGCCCTTTAGTTTAGTTTAGTTGTTAGATTAGATTCGATTCTTACCTATTTCAAAAACTAATGAATCGTGGGTATTTTAAAAGACAGCCCAAGGGATCCTACGGATATTTCAAAAGACGTATCTTTTCATAAAAACACCGTAGCCCCTATTTTCAAAACCCTATGATTCGTGTTATTTCAAAAGGCACCATTTGTAGGACTTATATTAGATTATTACAGATTAGTTATCGTTGTGTCTACTATTCAGCTCCCGCACATTATTGCTGTTCGCTCTGCCTTGCATACTTATTTTGCTGCATATTCCATTATTGATATCATGCTGTTAGGACACCAGCACCATTACCGATGATGCGTATGTACCACGTACACCTACCTGCCGGCTCACACACATATTCATCGGTAATTGCCATGTCACGTACACTTTAGAGAATATATTTGGTTGACTTAGCTTGTTAGTTAGTAGTTTGATATGATATTAGTGTACCTGCCTTACATGCCTAGTTTATTAATCATACATTGCAACTTGGTTATTGATACCATATGCATTCATTATCATTGACATATGCACTTGTGATGATTTCTTGAGATTTATGATATTTCTGGATTTCGGGGAAAGTCGCAAAATTTACAACTTATGATCTGTTAAAATATAAAATGTTACGGTTTTCTAGTGATGTAAAGTGTCGTCCACCATGAGTTTGATGTGGTTTTCGAGATCCGTGTCGAGGAGTGGAGGAACCGTCACGGGTATATGGTGGGCCCGGTGCGGTACCCCGGGGCAAGAGGAATGTGGTGTTGACGTCGAGCCCGGCAGGGGAGCACTACCGACCGGTGATATTACCCGACGCGTCGGATATCCGGAGGATACCGTCGTGGTCTTGAGATGGATGGTAGGGGCCGGTCTGGACTGACGGCGCCCTAGATATTGAGATTGAGACATTGATATTTCGAGACAGTGAGATTTACGTTTTGTGTCGATGCTAGACACTGTCGATACTGATTTCATTTATGATACCTCACTTTAAAAATACAGAAATCTCACTAATTTATGAAAACAGTTTCTTCATTTACATGTATTCTGTTTTCATGCATTCATACCTCACTCATATAATATATTGCTACCTGAGGCACTGACACAGGCACATGAGTTTACACTCGGGTTAGATACTACCCTAGCCATTGTTATAAGCTGCATGTTATATACATTTTTGAGGATATATTATGATCATTGACCTAGGATTGCGTTATTTATGCGATTTCTGTGCATAGATGTTTTTCTATTCACGAGTTGGCAACTCACCCCCGTTGTGCCCCAGTTTCTTGCAGGTTTGCCGTTTCATTACGGCTTTGCGGGCTCAGTTTCATTCGGGTGACTTGCTAGTAGGTGGATTTTTCTTGTATCGTACCCATCATATTACCTTGTATAATATTATTTCGTTGTATCTAGTAAATTCCATCAACCAAACATGTATTTATTGAGATAGAGACCAGTGTTGTTTATTCTTTCGACCTTAGAGTCGCTCGTTATATTTCTGGTGGTTTTGAGTTTTCTTTTGAGTTTTGATCCTCGCCGTTGGCGTTGTATACTATTGCTTGTGTGGTTGTGACCGTCGATTGACGAAGAGCTAGCTCCCACTTGGGGATGCCTTTTTCTTGATTTCGTATACTATTCATGTTGTATCCCGTTTGGGGGCCAGTATTTACAAAGGAGACTCTGCCGAAATTTTCAGTAAATTTTTGATGTTTTAAAAACCGCATAATTCGGCTTATGCTATTGAAATTACTTGCTTTAAGTTGGTTTTTCCTGAACTCTACTACTTTTCTTGGTTTGGATTTCTGGATTTTCGGTTTACTTAGATTACGTACGTCTCGAGACGTTCGTAGTTTAAGTGCCGGTCATGTTCCGTACTTTCGGGTCGTGACAACTTTAGTTTAGGGTGTTTGCTTCACTAAGTCTTTGGTTAGTGAAGTAGAAGCTTGAGTTCGTATTCCCTCGACGTAGATCATCTTCGGCCTCGAAGACTTCAAGCGATCCCGTTGCAATTTTCTCATGGAGCCGTCCGAGAGTCCGGGAGTTCGTTGATCGCAGCGAAGAGACTACAATAAGGAGCTTAAAAAGTGAAGGACCGATCTACAAAGGTTGTATTTCGTATTCATTTAGTCGTAAAAGTTGTTTACTTACTATTTGATTCGTCTAATCTTTAGTATACGATCTTGCTTAGGGTTGTTCGGCACATAAAAATTTAATTTTGGCATGGTCGATGCCTTGTTAGTGTGCCTAGTAACCCTACACTTGCTACTTGTGCTGCTGCTGCTACTGGGTGCTGCTGCTGCTGCAACTCCTGCTGCTGCTGAGTGAATGAGTGTGCGTGTGTGTATGAGTGAGAGTGAGAGAGATGTGAGAAACGAAATGAGAGCACAAGAGTCAACCCCCCCCTCTTTCTCTCTTCATTAAATGAGAGCATGGGCAAGGCCATGATGCCATTCTCTCTCTCTCTCTCTCTCACCCCCTCACCAAGTCTGTAAGTACGGTAGCGCCCCGGCCGTCAAACTGACGCCAAATGCGGAAAAAAACTTTTATAACTGGCGCTATCGTATACTATAACCCGGATCTGCCATTAACGCTAAACTAACAAACTATAAAGAGGGTAGAAAGGTTATACCGAATGATCCGAGTCCTTCGTTCTTTAACCATCATCCCACTCTCCATTGCGGCTGCTCCGATCTCCTGGCTCCTCGTCGAGGTGGCACCACATCTACGGATCTTTAAACGGGCTCCCGCCACTGACCCGAGGCAACTCGGTCATCAAGTTTGGTAAAAGATATGACCAAGATTGATGTAGAGAATGAGTAGAACACTTTGTCTCACATCGTCCAAAGCCATGGACGAACGGTTAATAAAGTTGCCATTTGAAAATGTGATGGAAAAAAAGGAGCTATGAAATTTCCATACACCAAAACTATATCCTTTTTCAAAATGAATCAATCATCATATCAAGAGGGGGCCGACCAATATAAGGTGGGGGGTGAGTGTAGGAGCAAGGGAGAGGGTGACCATAAGATAAAGATCAAGAGAAAAAATCCAAGGCAAAACGAAACCACATTAATACAAATGGTGACTCAATTAACCTAGTCATCCATTCATTAATGCATACAATGAATCAAAACCTAGTCACCAAATCTAGAACATTCAACACTCATGACTCACCTCATGATTCACCCAAGTGAAGAAAAGATAAATCTGCATTTAACCGAATGTTTAATACGGGTGATAGAAAACTGGAAACTGGCAACTTCCAAAAGCGATCCTGAAACGAATTTCAGGATAACCCCGTAACAGTATAAACATACCCGTATTTGTATTACGACCGAATACAAATGCAACTGAGACAAAGATATTATATCTACACAGTATAATACTCGGATCCGGCTTAAACCAAAGCCCACCAGTATTATCTGCCGGAAATATGACACGTGCGTAAACGCACGTGCATTTTCCGAACCCTTCCATAAAACCATACCGCCTCTACAACGTTTCGCCCGAACTTGGGAAACTATCTGTGGGGGACACTAATGACTCGTCAGTACCCTGGCAGTGGGTTTAACCACAAGCCGTCAGTGGCACTAGCTGTGCGTAATGGCTGCCTATGTACTGACCTCAAGGGAGGACGATGAGTGAACCCATCCGGAAACCCTACTGAGCCTAACAGTGACAATGTATATACAGTTCGGTCCGCTCATCTATGTGTATCGCATATCGGGCCTAGGGGGCTGGTAACGTCAGATCCCCAAAAGTGGTATAAGTCGTGTCGGAGACAAGCCCTGAACACCCTGAGAAACTACCGGAGTACCTACCAGTAATTCTCACCTGCCTTGGCCAAGGACTTGGTGTAATGGCTTTCCTAGACACAGCGCGATCTCCACCCCCAATACCGGGAGAGACGAATCCCCTGCCGATCCGCTCATTTGCCTCCATGTGGCTCGGGACTGTACCCAAAAACTACCTGTTTGTACGACTCCTTTGAGCCGTGGTAGGGTAGAAATCGAAGCACAGTGGGAACTCATACGAGACAAATGACGACCTCAGGTCAATGAACTAACCTGTACACATGTCACCAGGGAACTGCTATCTGACGATAGGTATAATACCAACTAGCAGGTTCCCGGCGAGTCCTGTCCGGTGTACTCATAACCCAATGAGCACCTGTATACATCTTAGGTGATCCAACTGACACCAGTGGCTTATGAGACCGGCCACCTCCCCTCGTCGGGGTCTCGACTGTATACACTAGTCTACTTCAGAGTATCGATGCCCTGTCTCGAAACTCCCACGGCTAGGGACAACTTTTAAGGATGTGCTTATGGACCACCCAACTCTCACGTATATGATTGTCATCATACTGTTGGTAGTCAAGCAAAATCCTAAGGGCTCTATCAACGTGTAACAGTGATCAGTCACCTGAACCTGTACATGACTGATAAAGGCAAACCAGATAGCATACTATCATCTCGAGTAAGACTGTCCTACCGGTATAGGTCCTCCGCAATCATTGCAATAACGTGCCTGCGAACCAATAATTGCCTTTGAAGGCATTATATCCAACAATCTGCCACTTGCACTTAAGGCTAATTATTGCGATGTCGCATACTCACAGCCCGTGTGATACCGAACATCCAACTCCTCTACTAATCAGTTTCACAAAGCCCGTTTGTAAAACTCTTGTGTTCGAGAAATAGCCTCAGTGAGTGGATCCGCCCCGATGTTTCTTTCTATGTCTCTCTTAATCTCAAGTTCGCGGAGAAAGCCATCTCCCGAATTGAGTAATACCTGTCTTAGAATATGTCTGGATATCTGATGGGACCTAGTTCATAAATGAAATACAAATCCAAACTTCATAGACTGTATCGATAACTGAATCTAATCAGTATCCTGCACCATGCCTCCCACAGTATCCTCTTGGACCATCTGTCCATAATACTGCCCCTCGTCAGAGGGAAAACTACAACTCTGACAATCACTCTGTCATCTAAGTCACCTTTGAAGCCAGGAATGATAACCGTCTTCGAAGGAGGCTGCCGTCATCAAATCCGTAGAACATTCACTTATGTTCTAAAACTGCTTCCTTATGTTTCTCCAGGATTGGATTAATACAAACTTATTGCTGTAACTCCATGTCACGCACCCCACGAACTTGCGGGGAGGCGGAATATATGAAAAATGATTATCAAAGCTTCGTAACACGGACTTGAGCGCATGAATCGTTATCTAAACCATTGCTAACTATCAACTAGAGGTTTAACTACTCGGATTCGAAATTATACCTCACGTTACATGTCTTTCGGGTCTTCATCGCTGTCCTCCACTCCTCGTAGGCTCCTTGGAACATCGGCACCTCAACGGCCTCCTGGAATCAAAGACGATCTACCCGAAAGCTCCTACGCCAAGCTTAATCTCAAACTTGAGATAACTAGGTTTCTTAAAGTGCTAATCTAAGCTACCTAGGGGATATAAAGTGAGGTTATGGATGCATTAGTCTAGCTAACCCTTGATTTCAACACATGAGTGGCTAGGGTTAGGGTTTGAAGAGAGAGTGAGCTTGAGGAGAGAGAAGGTGAAGATGATGAATGAAATGAGATAATGATCTATCATAATATATATGAAGCATTATTATTTATCCAAAAATGAAATAATAGAATTAACAACCATGCTTCATAAATATCTATGAGTGATTCATCTCCATGAGTCATTAAGCATTTATGATGCATTAATGACATGGATGAATCACACAAATGAGTCGCTAATCTCATTTAATACAATGCCACCTTACCCCCCAAGTCACCACTCTTCTAGAAGCTTCCCGACAAATTACGAGAATGCCCGTCCAATCCGTGAAAACACGGAAAAACTTTAGACTGTATAAATCCAATAACCCGATACTAGAATCTGGCTTAAACCAAAGCCGGGTAGTAAAAACTGTCCGAAAAGTCGTACGTACGTAAACACACGTACGCGTCCGAACCCTTGTCGTAAAACCATACGACCTCTATATCATTTCGCCTGGAGCAGGGAAACTCTCTGTGTGGGACTCTAAAGACTCGACACTACGCTGGCAGTGGGTTTAACCACAGGCCGCAAGCGGCATTAGCTGTACGCAACGGTCCCCAGGTAGATGTCGATAAGAAGGCCGATGAGGAAAATCACCCAAACTACCAGTGAGCCTGATGTGACAATCTCTATACAGTCCAGTCTGTTCGTCTAAGACTATCGCATATCAAGCCTAGGGGGCGGCAAGCGTCAGTCCCCTAATAGCTGTATAAGTCGTGTCGGAGCGAAGCCCATTACACCCTGAGAAGCTACTGGAACCTACCAGTATATCTCGCTTGCCCTGGCCAGGGACTTTGCGTAATGGCTCTCTGACACAGCGTGATATCATCTCCCAATATCGGGATAGACAAATCCTATCTAACCACTACTGCCTCCAAGTGCTCAGGACTACACCCAACTGCTACCTGTTTGTACGACTCCTTTGAGCCATGGTAGGGTAGCAATCTAAGAACAGTGGGACACACTTGAGGCGAAGTAACAGTGTCAAGTCTGCGGACTATGCTATACTCATGTCACCTAGGAACTGTTAACTGATTATGGGTATAATACCAACCAATCAGTTCCCCTGTGAGTCCTGTCCGGTGTACCCGTAACCTAACGAGCACCTATATTCTATCTCCAGTACGACGTACTGATGGCTGTGGGACAGACCATCTCCCCAACTGGGATGAGAAGCGTACACACTTAGTCTACTCCGGAATATCGATGCCCTATCTCGATAATTCCAACGACCAGGGATCTGTATAGGATATTGCTTACAGACTATCCAGCCCCCACTAGTGTGACTGCCATCACAACGCTGCTAATCAAGCAAAGATCCTATGAGCTCTACTAATATGTATAAGTGATACGTTACAAGAAACATATGCACATATTAAAGCAGACACAAACCAAGTAGCATACTACCATTTTTAGTAAGACTGTTATATACAACTGTGAATATCTCAAGCTTCCATTAAGTAATATACAACCTAGTATGATACAATAATGGCCCCTAGGGCATATACACTAACAATCTCTCACTTGCACTAGGGCCATGAGCTGGCATATCGTAGACCTATCATCTCGAATAGCCTCTCGAACTCCGTCTGAGGAAAGGCCTTTGTGAATGGATCAGCATTGTTATTCTCCGTCTCTGCTCTCTTCATCTCGATCTCCCGGCTATCTACGATCTCCCTGATCAGGTGATACCGCCTTAAGATGTGTCTGGACTTCTGATGGGACCTGGGTTCCTTCGCTAAAGCTATAGCGCCGTTGTTGTCACAATACAGAGGTATTGGATCAACACTGGAAGGAACCACCTGAAGTTCTGTGAGGAACTTCTCCATCCAGACAGCTTCTTTTGCGGTATCGCAAGCAGCTATGTACTCCGCTTCCATTGTTGAGTCAGCAACGGTCTCTTGCTTAGAACTCTTCCAACATACCGCCCCTCCATTGAGGGTAAAGACATAACCCGACATGGACTTGGAGTCATCTTTGTCACTCTGGAAGCCGGAGTCGGCAAAGGCCTCCATCTGGAGGGCTTTTCCGCCATATACCAAGAACATCTCCTTAGTCCTCCTCAGGTACTTGAGAATGTTCTTTACTGCTATCCAGTGATTCTCCCTTGGGTTTGCTTGATACCGGCTTACTACGCTCAATGCGTATGCTACATCTGGTCTGGTACATAACATCGCATACATTATAGAGCCTACCGCTGAAGCGTAGGGTATAATCGACATGTGATCCCTTTCCAAATCAGTCTTGAGAGACATATCTTTGGAGAGGATGATTCCGTGACAAGCCGGTAGGTTACCGCGCTTAGAATCTTCCATACTGAATTTTTTCAATATGGTGTCTATGTACCTGGACTGCGAAAATCCCAACATCCTCTTTGATCTATCACGATAGATCTAGATCCCCAGAATGTAGGTGGCATTACCTAGGTCTTTCATGGAGAACTTCTGTGACAAAAAACTTTTGACTGACTGTAACATAGGAATATCATTTCCTATTAGGAGAATGTCATCCACGTACAAGACGAGGAATACTACAGCTCTCCCTACAATCTTACTGTATATGCATAGTTCGTCTTTATTTTTGATAAAGTCAAATTCCTTGACAGTATCATCAAAACAGATGTTCCAACTCCGCGATGCCTGTTTTAGTCCATAAATGGACTTAAGCAGCTTGCATACTTTACCGCTGCTCCCACTCTGAATGAATCTTTCTGGCTGATACATATAGACGCTCTCTTCGAAATTTCCATTTAGAAAAGCTGTCTTTACGTCCATCTGCCAGATCTCATAATCATGGAAGGCAGCAATAGCAAGAAGGACCCGAATGGATTTCAGCATAACCACTGGAGAAAAGGTTTCGTCATAGTCCAAACCAGGTCTTTGACGGAAACCCTTTGCAATATGTCTAGCCTTATAGGTTTCAACCTGTCCATCTAAACCAATCTTCTTTCTGAAGATCCATTTGCATCCTATGGGTTTTACCCCATCTGGAGCAAAGTCCAAAGTCCATAATTTGTTAGTGTACATGGACTCCATTTCGGTCCGCATTGCATCCAGCCATTTTACTGAGTCACCGCTCTGAATGGCTTGCTGGAAGTTAGTAGGCTCATCATAGTCAATAGTGCAATCCTCTCTATCACCGTCTATGAGAAAACCGTAGTATCTCTCCGGCGGATGAGACTGCCTACTACTCCTGCGGAGTGGTTCGGGAATGTCCGGTTCTTCTTGAACTACTGGTTCTACCAGACTTTCAGTTGTAGTTTGTGGTTCTGGAATTTCTTCCAGTTCTATTTCGCTCCCACGTGTATCCTTTTCTAAAACTTGCTGTTCTAAAAAATGGGCATTATGAGAAACAAAAACCTTTTGTTCCTCTGCGTAATAGAACAGATACCCCTTGGACTTCTTTGGATATCCCACAAACTTACACTGTACTGATCGTGCCTCGAGCTTGTCCGCATGCTGCTTTTTAACAAAAATCGGACATCCCCAAATCTTCAGATACCGAAGATAGGGTTTTTTCCCACTCCACATCTAATATGGGGTGGTAGGCACTGTCTTGGTAGGAACCCTGTTCAGAAGATATGCTGCTGATTCTAGGGCATATCCCCAGAATGATCGCGGTAACTCAGCGTTACTCATCATGGAACGAACCATATCTAATAGGGTTCGATTCCTCCTTTCCGATACACCGTTATGTTGTGGCGTGTATGGAGGAGTAAGCTGAGAGAGAATTCCATTCTCTTTTAAGTAACCCAGGAACTCGGCACTTAAGTATTCACCACCTCGATCAGATCTCAGTGTCTTTATACTCTTGCCTGTTTGTTTTTCCACTTCATTCTTGTATTCTTGGAATTTCTCAAAAGCCTCGGATTTATGCTTCATTAAGAAGACATATCCATACCTAGAGAAATCATCCGTAAAAGTAATGAAGTAGGAATAACCACCTCACGCATGTGTAGACATTGGACCGCACACGTCACTGTGTACGAGTCCCAAGAGCTCGCTTGCTCTTACTCCGTGTCCAGTGAACGGAGTCTTTGTCATCTTTCCTTTGAGACAAGATTCACAAGTAGCATAAGATTGATATTCGAACGGATTCAAATATCCTTCTCTATGTAACTTAGTCAACCTTCTCTCATTGATGTGACCTAGTCTACAATGCCATAAGAAAGCCTGATTTATTTCTGGAGACTTTCTTTTAAGTGTGTTCTGGACATTGAAAACCTGAGCTTGATTCAATACGTATATACCGTCATCTAATGTACCAGACCCAATCAGAACTTGATTTAGGTGGATGTGAACTACATCGCTTACGAATGTGAAGTCATATCCCTCTCTTGAAAGTAAGGACACTGATATGATATTACAAGTCAAACTAGGTACATACAGATATTTACGTAGAATCAATATCTGCCCACTTGTCAAACCTAGGCGATATTCTCCCATGGATTCAGCGTCCACGCTCATTCCGTTGGCAACTCTGAAAGACCAATCACCTAACTTTATAACTTTAAGGTTTCTCAAAGCATGTAATGAATTACAGATATGAGATCCTGCTCCGGTATCTAGTACCCAGGAAGTAGAGTTAATTAACAAACAGTTCTTAATTACAAACACACTTGAAGTTGAAGCCATAACATGCTTCAAATCCTGGCTACTGGCTTTGCTAGCCCTGCAATCATTTTGCCAATGTTCATTCCTGTAACAATAGGAACGTCCCTCTTTTACTATATCCAGTCCCGAAACTTTTGCCATTCTCTTTCTTTCTCCTTCCCTGGTTTCCTTCAGGGTAGGAAGCAGAGACTGTAAAATCAAGTCAGTATTTGACTCGTTTCCCAACGCGGTCTCCAGGTCCTGGAGCTCATCAATACAGCTAGTCATTGTAAGGACGTTGTCCCCTACAGATGACCTGTCAGCCAACCTCGCTTGAATTAATTCGTTCGAGGTTTCATATCTAGTGATATGAGATTTCTCTCCATATAAATCTTTATTATGGAGAAAGATGGAAACTAAGTCCATCTTCTCGTGCTGCTTCTGGTATACACCATCAACTGAAGCTAACATGAGGCACTTAGCTTTCGCTTTATCTTTTTCCCTTGTCTGATGGATATCCATATCCGCGATAGTGGAAACTGGACCTGGGACGGCGAGATCTTGAGTAGTAATAGGGTGGTCCAGCTTGTCATAGGCAATGGACATCTGGACAGACTTTTGCCACTTATATAAGTAAGATTCAGTCAAATTATTATCTAGATGTAACCTATGTGTGGTCACAAGGTTGCTGCAATTTAAGAGAGAGAGAGAAGAAAACACTATTAGCATGATGCTCTTGCAAGTTTAGAGTATTTTTAATTTATCTAAACTGGATGGCTCCCACTGTTTCTCGGATCCCTCCTCAAACCATAAAAGAAGAATTAGCCAGGACTATTCTCACCGTACAATTCTTGCTTAACCGTTTAGCCAGGTCAGTGTCGATACTTCAAGGGAGGTTTTCCAACGCTTTCGCGAAGTTCCTTAATTAAATAACCTCTTTTCTCTGGGGGCGTAGCCTCTCTGACACCTTTCTAGGCACCTACTTGGTTTATAGCATTGATCGTTAAGTGACGAATCTCCTGATAAGTATATACTCACAGTAGGATCGGGATCCAAAATATCATCGTATGATAATGTTGAAGGAATCCTACCAACATTCATCAAACTCCAAAATGGTATGCTCTTTCTGCAAATTTCAGTTTCTTTAGAAATTCCCGATAAGGATTTTTACCTCATGCTCTTATGACCTTGGCGTTGGTCAAAATGTCATAAGTCACATGTCAAGTTCTACTCATCATTGTCCTAGTTAATTTGAACCCATCCGTACATATCCCTGACGTTGGCCAAATGATAATACGACTGTCCCAAACTAACACATCTATTTATGCAAACAAATGAAATACCCCAGCAGCTACCATACACTATGCCCTGGCGTTGGTCAAATGCATAGCTTGAATACTACTGAATATCCAAATGAAATGACGGAGGGCTACGAATGGTTTTGGCAAAACCGTGAACGTGGTGAACTTGATATAATCGAAGGAATCTGATACCTTTTTAAAAGGAGTGGTTAAAGCTCCGCAATTAAAAATTCTGATCTTTTAAAATAACCAAGTGGTTTCTTTTAAATTTGTTCCAACGATTCAACTTTGGTTTATTTTCTTTGCATTAAAATAATGTATCCCATCATTTATCTTATCATTGCAGAAAACAACGAAAATACCACGTCCTCTTATGCCATCCGCATTCGCCACTGGGTCCCGTCATCACTCGTTAGGTTACTTAACTAACGACAGAGCGGGGGCTGGGCTAGTGCGGGTGTAAAACATAAGTGACGTCTAATAGCTATCATATATAGCTATTGTACATTAGTCAGACGCAATAATAAGCATTCGAGATCACAGATGAAGTTTATTGGATTTACTAGCAATCCGCATTTGCTTTGAGCCTACAATAAAAGACGGATTACACAGTTGTGATGAATAGCCATTACCCCACCCTAGACCCCTACGGGTACGGCAAACTACCCGCCAAGTACCAGAAATAAAGCAGTCTCCCTCAACAACGTGAGTAGGCCACTAAACACTTCAATGTACCCGGTAGTTTGTGTACCCCATCTTGGGTCTATCCTAGGAGAAAAAACAGTAAAAAGAAATAATAATACAACGGTGGCTACAACCGCAACCTGGATGTGCCCCGCAAAAGAATATTACATCAAATTACATTTACATTGAATGAATGAATATTAAACACATCTTAAACCCCGGCTAATCATCACAACAGTCCAATACAGTTCATATACACAAACGGTAAACATTTCAGAAATGTGCAACCCCCTGCCAACCGACATACTAGCAGTTAGGGGAGGTTTACGAACACATTAAACATTACAGATATAAACCCAATTAGCAAATATCTTAGAACATCGATCGAATACCATATTTCGTGTCTACCCCAAAAGCAAACCTGTACTGAAGAAACTTGGGTAGAAACAGAACATACAGGAAAACAAAAAACACCAAAATATGAATTACTGTGAAAATCCGAGTCAACTCGGAGTTGACTCGTCCGCGGATCCACGGCCAAAAGCACCATTTGGCCGTGGTTCCGCGGTCGTCAAGTCGAGTTGGGTGATCGTATTTTCCCAGTATTCTTATAATTCACTGCAGTGAATTTTAAGGTATGTCAAATTATTTTTCAGACACTTTTAAAATTAACAGAAACTTAGGGTTTTCGGTTTTTTGTTTTCGTGTTTTCCGTCGATCGAACTTCTAATCAGTTGCTAACAAGCTAGTAATGGTTTAGTTGGCTCTCATACCACTGTAACTCCATGTCACGCACCCCACGAACTTGCGGGGAGGCGGAATATATGAAAAACGATTATCAAAGCTTCGTAACACGGACTTGAGCGCATGAATCATTATCTAAACCATTGCTAACTATCAACTAGAGATTTAACTACTCGGATTCGAAGTTATACCTCACGTTACATGTCCTTCGGGTCTTCATCGCTGTCCTCCACTCCTCGTAAGCTCCTTGGAACATCGGCACTTCAACGGCCTCCTCGAATCAAAGACGATCCACCCGAAAGGTCCTACGCCAAGCTTAATCTCAAACTTGAGATAACTAGGTTGCTTAAAGTGCTAATCTAAGCTACCTAGAGGATATAGAGTGAGGTTATGGATGTATTAGTCTAGCTAACCCTTGATCTCAACACATGAGAGGCTAGGGTTAGGGTTTGAAGAGAAAGTGAGCTTGAGGAGAGAGAAGGTGAAGATGATGAATGAAATGAGATAATGATCTATCATAATATATATGAAGCATTATTATTTATCCAAAAATGAAATAATAGAATTAACAACCATGCTTCATAAATATCTATGAGTGATTCATCTCCATGAGTCATTAAGCATTTATGATGCATTAATGACATGGATGAATCACACAAATGAGTCACTAATCTCATTTAATGCAATGCCACCTTACCCCCCAAGTCACCACTCTTCTAGAAGCTTCCCGACAAATTACGAGAATGCCCCTCCAATCTGTGAAAACACGGAAAAATTTTAGACTGTATAAATCCAATAACCCGATACTAGAATCTGGCTTAAACTAAAGCCGGCTAGTAAAAACTGTCCGAAAAGTCCTACGTGCGTAAACACACGTACGCGTCCGAACCCTTATCGTAAAACCATACGACCTCTATGTCGTTTCTCCTGGAGCAGGGAAACTCTCTGTGTGGGACTCTAAAGACTCGACACTACGCTGGCAGTGGGTTTAACCACAGACCGCAAGTGGCACTAGCTGTACGTAACGGTCCCCAGGTAGATGTCGATAAGAAGGCCGATGAGGAAAATCATCCGAACTCCCACTTAGCTTGATGTGACAATCTCCATACAGTCCAGTCTGTTGGTCTAAGACTATCGTATATCAAGCCTAGGGGGCGGCAAGCGTCAGTCCCCTAATAGCTGTATAAGTCGTGTCGGAGCGAAGCCCATTACACCCTGAGAAGCTACTGGAACCTACCAGTATATCTCGCTTGCCCTAGCCAGGGACTTTGCGTAATGGCTCTCTGACACAGCGCGATATCATCTCCCAATACCGGGATAGACGAATCCTGTCTAACCACTACTGCCTCCAAGTGCTCGGGACTGCACCCAACTGCTACCTGTTTGCACGACTCCTTTAAGCCGTAGTAGGGTAGCAATCTAAGAACAGTGGGACACACTTGAGGCGATGTAGCTGTGTCAAGTCTGCGGACTATGCTGTACTCATGTCACCTGGGAACTGTTAACTGACGATGGGTATAATACCAACCAATCAGTTCCCCTGCGAGTCCTGTCCGGTGTACCCGTAACCTAACGAGTACCTATATACTATCTCCAGTACGACGTACTAATGGCTGTGGGACAGACCATCTCCCCAACTGGGATGAGAAGCGTACACACTTAGTCTACTCCGGAATATCGATGCCCTATCTCGATAATTCCAACGACCAGGGACCTGTATAGGATGTTGCTTACAGACTACCCTGCCCCCACTAGTGTGACTGCCATCATAACGCTGGTAATCAAGCAAAGATCCTATGAGCTCTACTAATATGTATAAGTGATACGTTACAAGAAACATATGCACATATTAAAGTAGACACAAACCAAGTAGCATACTACCTTTTTTAGCAAGACTGTTATATACAACCGTGAATATCCCAAGCTTCCATTAAGTAATATACAACCTAGTATGATACAATAATGGCCCCTAGGGCATATACACTAACAATTGCATCTAGTGCAAAAACAACATCTGGTGTGGTACTTGACATCTCATGATTGACTCAATTGCCTAAGCAAGTGATCTGCCAATCATGTACATCACTCTCCCCTTTAGTCTGTAAGACACCTTTAGAGAGGGTGACTCCATCACCTGCAGGTACACCACCATGCCAGGAGTCATCTATTCTAAAAACTATTAGAATACTGTTAACGTACCTATATTAGGAAACTACCCAAATCTAGATCTAAAACCATAGATCTAGAAACCAGAATGTCTGATATTATATCCATATCCTGTCTGGTGAAACAACTATTTGATGACCAAAGTAAAACCGATCGTAGTATAGGAATTTTACTTCCTACTCTGTGTATGTCATCCAAATACTAGGACATCACACACCCTACTACCTTCTTAACAGATCCATCCCCTATTCTGATGAAGTCAAAGCCATCACTGTCACATCAAAATTAGATGATCTATCTCCGCTATATCTGCTTTAGTCTATAAATAGACATAAGCTACTTGCCCACTATGCTTCCGCTGCTCCCACTGACCACAACAACCCTCTGACAGAATAATATACACGTGCACTTCTAAAGCTAATTTAGAACGACGCTATACTTAACCTCCTGCCGGGTCTCATAGCCTGGAACAACAGTAGTGTCAAGTCTGGGTAAACAAGTACCTCCCTGTCACCGTCCTTGAGGGTACCGGAGTACCTCTCGGGTGTCTGAGGTTACCCACCATATCTGCGGAGTGGCTAATGGAATGTCTAACTTGATTGAATCTTTAGGTCCTATTAAATTTTCCGTAATCGTTTGCGGTTCTGGAATCACTTCCAGTTCTACCATACTCCCACTACTGTTTTCTGAAAAAATCCATTTTACTAAAACTGTGGCGAGTCAAGAACAATATCACTATTGATCTTCCAGATGGTAGAAAGTCAACCTTCGACATAGCCCGGGTCAACCCACAAACTGACATTACAGAAATGTGCCTTGAGTTATCTAGAGTCTGGTTTTAAGCATAAGCCGGACAACTCCCTGTACCTTAACATCGTTAAGATATAAACCTTTCTATATCCAATATAGAAACTTTGGCACTGATTTAATTGGAACCAGATTCTAATCATGCAACTGTCTACAGTGCATATCAACTTAATGGAGAGAGGGTAATCAGTATTACTCAACTTAGGAATCCATCAACTTATGAGTAACCTGAAAGAGAAACAAGTTTCTCAAAACCATTACTATCAACTGAATACCAATCACAAGAATCTACATCTTCGATCATTTTGAAGAATCCCGATACTTGTGACATCTGGTTCTCTACTTTATTCTTATACCCACAACTTCTCAAAACTTAGACATTGTATTTCTACGAAACACTTGTCTAATAACTAGAGAAGTCATAAGTAAACAGAACATAGTATGAGGACCTACTCCTTTGTCCTGATGGACACTGGACAACATACAATACTCTGTATAAGTCCGCTGAGTTGAATAACTCAAAACCTGTGCATCATAGGTTGAAAACTGTACTTATGGTTAAGAACTACTCTGTTGTTCAATGCTCCTTACCCAATCATCAACTGATGTAGGTAAATGTCATCGACATAATATCAAAAAGTTATATCTCACTTTATAAAAATAAACGTACAGATATATCATTTTGAAATTGGTGCACAACAACGGATACTCAAAACCAAATACATGCCTGCCGGCAATAACCCAGGCGACTTCCTCAAATATCACCAATTACAACGAATTCCGATATAATGAGGATGATCACCTAATTCCCAATAACTCACTCCCACTCATCATCTGTAAAACCATACAGATGTGAGAATCATACCTGGTAAATACATACCCTGGAGTAAGTATCTAATCGGGAAATCAGTTTTCCTTTAACAATGCACTGAAACATGAAAATGTTTCGTAGGGGTATCCTGGTATTCCTAGCAATGCCTCTTCCATAATCCAATTCATGACTTTAACCGTATATTTCTTTGCCTTCTCTCCAAATCCCTTTATTTGTCTTCAGTCGTTACCTTCTGTACACCATCATTAGACTAAATGGTTTTCTTCCTTCCCTACCGTTCGGCACTAGCCTATGGTTTGGAAGAAGACTATCCAGTAAGCATAATAGGTGTACTCTCCTAATCCTAGGAGTACTCACAACTTGAGAGAAGGTGATGATAAAAGACAACTGAATAATAACTTATTCTATTTCTCCCGAATTGGGGAAAAGGGCAAAGGTGAAATAGGAGTGGCGATGAAGTACGCGGTTTGGTCGTGAATGTTAACGGTCGCAATTTACTTTGCCCTCTTTCTAAACCCTTTATTTTGTCTTTAGTTATTACCTTCTGTACACCCTACTTAGGCTAATTGGTTTTCTTCATTCCCTACCTTTCGGCACCTGCCTATGGTTTAGAAGAAGACTATCCAATAAGCATAATAGGTGTACTCTCCTAAACTAAGGAGCCCTCGCAACCTGAGAGAAGGTGATGATAAAAGACAACTGAATAAACCAATTCTATTTCTCCTGAACCTGGATCCATCCTCGAAGAAGTCCCTTCGAGTTCGTATATAACCATACGATGGATCTATCCAATGGAAATGCATGTCCGTAGTAATAAGAGGTGTTCTGAGAAATGCAAAGGGTAAAAGAAGGAGTGGCAATGACTTATGCAACTTAGACAATCCAAAAGTCAGTATTTTAAGAAGGCTCGGTCAACTTGGTCACTGAGTCATAGTCTAGGGTCGGTCAAAGGTCGCTGCCAAAGAGAGAGAGAAAAGAAACACTCTGCGTGCACTCTAGCCTAGATCAGAATGGTTATCACTTTATCTAATCCGGAAACCTTCCACTGTACTGTCAAATTCTCCTCCAAACCTAAAAGAAGAATCAATCGGGATTACCCGAAGAGTAAACCAACTCATCAGTGGGAATCGGGATCCAACTCTCATCGCATGATAACGTGACGGAATCCATTCATGTTATCACACTCCAGAAGGTATGCACATGCATGGAAAATTTCAGTTTCTTTAGAAACTCCCGATATGATTTTTACCCCATGCTCTTATGATCATGACTAAGGGCCAACCCATCATAAGTCGCATGCCAAGTTCTACCCATCATTATCTTGTCAATTTGAACCCACCCGTACTCGCCCTTGACTAAGGGCCAACAAGGCTGTATAACTGTCCCAAACCAACGCATCTATCTATGCAACATGTGAACACCCCAGCAGCTACCAATCACTATGTCCTGGCTAAGGGCCAGACCAACATAGCTTGAATACTACTGACCATTCATATGAAATGACGGAGGGCTATGGCTAGTTTTTGGTGAAAAACCTTTAACGTAATGAACTTGATCTCGTTGAAGGAACCTGATATGTTTTTATAAAAATATAGTGGCGAAAAACTTTGCTAAAAAGGTCACTCCCGGTGAAGGGATCTCGGTTCTTTCCTCATGGAATGAGGTGCAAGATATTCCAACTGAATACCGCGATGAAAAGAAACTTGTAAATGACTATAGTGAAGTTATTACCCTGACACAAACTTCTGCCCAAGGGGTCACTCCCGGTGAAGGGATATCGGCCCTTGCCTCGTCGAATGAGGTGCAGGATATTCCAACCGAATACCACTGTGCAAAACAAAAGAAAACGTCTTTGTAATAACACTTTTTAAAACTGTTCCAACAACATCCAAACAGGTTTGTTTTCCTTTGCATTGATCAGAATCAACGCAGTCCCATCAGTTAATCACACCAGAAAAGAACGAAAAATAAATATGCCATCCGCATTCGTCACTGGGTCCCGTCATCACCCGTTAGGTTACTTAACTAACGACAGAGCGGGAACTGGACTAGCGCGGGTGTAAAACATATACAACATCTAATAGTATATATACCAATATACAATAATCGCTCCAGGCGTGATAATATGCAACATTACAGAAAAGTAATAAGCATCACAGAACAATACGGATAATCTCGGATCCCCGGGTTTCACAGAGCCGCTACTGAAACCCGACGTTCCCCTGGTCGTGTGGATAGCCTGTGCAATGAAACCTAGACCCCTACGGGTGCGGCAAGTTACCCGCCAAAACCTGAAGCGAGGCAGCCCCCTACAGCATAGTGAATGGACCACCCTGCACTTCATGGAATCCGGTAACTTGAGCACCCCTCCTTGGGTCAACCTGTACCCCCTACGAGTGCGGCGAATAGTTTGCCAATTCTAGAGTGAGGCCCCTCTGCCTCTCAAATCCATGAGATGCGGACCCGTTACCCTTAAGAACCCGGCTATCCGTGCACTCCGTCGCGGGGTAAACCTAGTACAGAAATAAAAAATATGTACAACTGATTGATCTCAAAAACTATCTATTAACCGCAATCAAGAACGGCGTCGCTTTGAAGCTAGCCGGTGAGTACGGGTCGGTCCACAGGGATTTTGTGAATCTCCTAGTCATGCTAACGAGTTAATTCCGAAGGGTGTTCGGATTGGTTATTAAATCTAAATACCTAATTATTCTATACTACGATTATTTAGATCTAGTCTTGCTAGGGTTAGGTTTAGGGATGATTTGGAAATGCAAGTAAATCTCAACGCTTTCTACAGCCAAGTGAAGATCTAAGAGGAGTTATGGTAATTATCAATAAAGGGGATTAGATCCATTTGGGAAGGTGTTCCTTCCTCTAGGTTCTTGTCCTTCCTTTAGAGACCTTACCCTAACCTCCATGGAAAACGCGCGCAACCGGGATTTTATACTACGGTATCACCGCTACCTCGAGGGATAGGGTGCCGTAAGGTGCGGTGTGTGCGTGTATGCATGGAGTCCTATTGAAAATATATTATGGGTAAGAAAGGGATGAGAGATCTCATCTCTCAAAATCCTTCCCCAAAGCTAACTCTAAACAATTTATCTACGGCAAGAAATTAAATCTACCTAGGGCAAAGAATTGAAATCTAAACTAGAGCAAGGAATTAAATCTACTTACAGATGCATCTCTCCAATCATCAACGCAGGTTAGTCAGATCTGAATTCATGAGTTGAAAAGAAACACCGATGCTCTCCATAAAGAGATCTGTATTTTATTATTAAAAGGAGGCATAAAAATTACAATGATTAGAGTTCCTATTTATAAAGAATAGGAAACCCTAGGTTACATCTGACTCGCATGTCTACAATTACAAAAATAGCCCTATAAAGACCAGTCAACGCCGCCACTGTATTTTGGTAAATTTTTCCACTCCTAAATGCTCTTGATGGCCACGGAACCGCGGCCTTGGTAGGGGTTGGGCCGCGGTTCCGCGGCCCAATAAAGAGATCATTGGCTGTAATTTTTGTGGATGCTTCTGGGCTTCTTGGGCTTACTATTTATATAGGTCCTTTCTCATATTTACTTCTGTTTCTTCTCCAGATCTTCACAATGAATTGTAGTGAACTTTTAACCGTTCGCTTTGTATTTTTGGACCTTGAGTTGCCTTGTTAATTGTGAACGGTCTTTCGATGTAGGCTTGACTAAGATCCTCCCATTTGCTGGTCAAAAGTCCATATTTTCATCGTCTTTACATCGTTTTCACTGTTTCCTGTCCAAGAACCTGTAACCTGTAACATGTAGCAGACATGCGTCAAAAGCACCTGTTTATTTATAAAAAGAATAAGAATGGGGATTATAATAATGCAATATTATGGTGTGAACAAATACCCCCAAACTTATCTTTTGCTCGTCCTCGAGCAAACTTATTTTTATTCACTAAAATCCTAACCGCACTTTCGCAGGAAAACGCGATTGCACTGAGCACGTGCAACAAGCCTTTAAACCTCTAGGTGCCCTAGTAGGAGGAGTGTTGTCTCCTGAGGGTTTTCAGCGGATTACACCCACAAAATCCTATCAATTCGGCCCATTGACTTTTGTTCTCCAATTAGGTTTTCTAACTAAGAATTCTATTATCATCGACCCGCAAATTATCCACCCATATTCTTCACACTTCCTCATTATTTAACTTAAGATTATATATGTTATGTAGACCTACTTAGCCTTCGGCATCTCTTAAGTTTTCCTTCTAAAGTTCCATATCCATTTAGGAATTTCTATCAACTCTACTAGAGATACAAGTTCCATTCTTCATTCCTTTCTCTTATCTAAACACTAATCACATATCCCCACGTGTGTGTATAGATCACCCTTACACTTGGAAATTCAAATTAAGCAATCGTACTTTCGTCCATTGTCCAAAGCACTTATTAATTAGTGAATTTTTTTATAGAATTTTGCTTCCACATCCTTCATGCGACCGTTAATATTTCTTGAGGTACCAACAACCGATTACAAGATGCGTTAGCACTTTAAAGCGTACTTCCTAGTTTTGCAACACCCAAGGCTTTAGCAGTGATTCCCAAACCAGTTGGTCTAAGGCACTAGGTGATGAAGCACCCTCGCTAAATATTTTTCTATTTTTCACAGCCTTAAGTAATCACAAAAACCAGTGTCCATTTTTTTCTTTATTCACTTTTTTTTTCTTTTATTTTCATTGTACTAAGGACTTTAGACAAGAGCATTTCAAGGTCTCTTCTACTATTCCAAATTTCAAGGTGCGTAATTGTGCAAGTTGTAGGGTATACATTTTCAGAATTTAGACTAAAGCTAGGAACTATTTTTCAAACTTATACTCTAATAAGAACATCAATACTTTTCCCTTGTTTCGGCTTAGCCCAAGAAGTGAACCCAAAATTTGCCTATTTCTAAATAAACTACAAGGCATATACTTTCTACCGTTAAACTTTAAGGAATGTTATTTTTAGGGTTTTTAATTTACTAAGTTTAAGATCTAGTTGCTCCTAGTTAGTTAACCTATATGTCAAACTCTAGTCAAATAAGGCCAAAATTGAATACAATTATTTTTATAATTTTTCAAAATTTTTCGATTTTATGGGTTTTCAAATAAGTATGCAAATGCAAAAATATGTACGAATGAATGCGAAGGAAGAAGACGTACCGAGCATACCCCCAAACTTGAACTTGACAGTGTCCTCACTGTCATACTAAACCAAGAGGGTCAAAATGTCGGCACTCCCCTGTTTATTTATTTTCAATTTTTTTTATTTTTTAGTGTTTTGAATTTAATTTTTTTTAATTTTTTATAGAAAAACAAAAAAATATATATACATATATACAACAAGTTTTCCTCCAAACTTAAGCTTGGCCTTACACAAGCCAAAGGTTAGCACCAACCATTCAAAAATCTTATCGTGGTAATGGTATAGTTGGTGCAAGAATGGGGTGTGGAGAAAAGAAATGAGAAGCACGCGAGACCGTGTGGAACGAAGAATGGTATAATATGGTCTCGGTGGGGAAGAAGAATGGCGGAAAGAAGAAAGAAGGGTCGCGCGATCTCGAGGGTGTAAATCAAGTGAATAAATTAGCGCAATTTGGGATGACCGAAGTGTGAAAACTGATTGTGCCAATCTATCAACTCGTCGTGCAATGGGGTCAAATCCCTCAAGATTCGCAAGAAAACATGGGTACGCCAAACTTGGTATAAGAGATGAAAGCGTAACGGTCATTTGTACGGTCGGAACAATAGGAATGACGACAGGGAGGGAATTAGGGATAGTCTCTTTCTCACCGTAGTAAATTGTCTCGAACTTAAAAGATTCCATTAATGGTTCGAAACTACTGTAAGCAACCGAGTCTGATAGTTCAACTAACTCATCTGAAAATGTAAAGGACTCAAACTCGGGCGGTGAGTCATCAACATCGTCCGAAAAAGTGAAACACTCGTAAGTGTTATCGGCTGTGAGAACTGTGTCAGATTCAAAAGAAAAATTTTCAAGCTCACAGTCTTCAAGCGTGGTATTAGGCGTAGTCGGAACGATGGAAAGGAAGGAGGGTGATATAGGTAAAGGTTCAAGAGGATGAATTGGAAAATCAGACATATCAAACAAAAATGGTTCAACCTCAATATGGTCCTCAAAACTCTCCTCAATACTATCCTTATAATTCTCCTCAAGATTCAACTCATCCATGCCATTATCATCAAAGTCAAGACGCATATGAGATTCGGGAGAAACATTTAATAACTCGGGATGATGATTTGAACATAAAATCTCAATTAAATCGACAGGTTCATCATCCGAAATATTCCTGGCGTCTATATCCTCAATCAAGTGAAAATTAATTTCTTTAGACACCTCATCAAAAGCATGGATATTTATCAATTTAGGTTCTAGAGTGGAGGTGTAAAGGTCAAACGGATTGGGTGCGGTTTCACTCGAAAGGGGTTCTTCACAATCCGGCAAATCAAGCACTACAAAGTCACACGACTCATTATTTTGGACAATCGATGGAAAACTGGAGTTGTGGGCTTCAATTGGGTAAGAGTAGGTTTGATTTGGAAATCCTCTCTCATTCTCACTCTGTCCAACCACTTCCTTATATATTGAAAATTTTTGAGCTAGCGGGAAACTAACTACCGGTTCACTAGGTTGCATAAGGGCGGCCACGGACGCTTCCACATTCCTAGTCATTTTGTTTGTTGCTGCGATATATGCGTCCAACGACTCTTCCAAACTAGACTTGGGTGGTAAGGGGGTTTCGGTAAAAGATTCGAAATCGTGTGGATATGCAAAACTCCCAACAGACTGAGTAGAAACGGTGTCTAGTGAAGGTAGGAAGGTCGGGTAGGAATGGTAGGAAGTGGGTAGTTGGGCAGGGGTAGGGTCAACATGTGGATAACAAGGTGAATAATCGTGTGGATCCCTAGAACTAGATGAGTGGAGAGGGATGAAAGATCGGCTGCAAGATTGAGCAATATGCTCAGCAATGGACATCGGCTTAGGAGTGACAGCAGGACTTGAAAAAGTGGTATCAACAAATAGGGGTGGTACAGATTGACTTGGTTGACACAAAGTGGGTTGAAAAGTCAAACTGTTTTTCCTAGACGCCTCTATTTGATCTTTGAAAGATATTTTAGGCAAGGAGGGATCGTCTTTAAATTGACCGAACAATTTGACGTACGACGCAAAATTAGGTTCAGGATACCAAAGTTCGGCAAGTGATTTATTATGTGGGGTACCCATGTTGGAAGGAAAGGTGAAAGAAAGAAAGATGTGTGGTGGTTGTGCAAGGATTTATTTGCGGCAAAAATTTTGCAAGTTTCTATAAAAGATTTGTCCCTTTTTTTTTCTTTTTCTTTATTTGGAAATTGTTGCAACAAGATTGTTAATTAAAGATATGCAACCGAAAAATATTACTTGCAATCAGTTATTATTTTAAGCATAACACAAAGAATCTTTATTTGGAAAAAATTGTTGCAAAAAGATATTCGAGAAAAGATATGCAACAAAAAAGATTACTTGCAGTCACTTTCTATTTTAAACGAGGCGCACAAATCCTGCACAAGATTGTTATTTGGAAATAGAAAGATTTTTAAAGCGAAAGGAATCCTGCAGAAGATTTGACAAAAGATATATGGGGATTTGCATAGGAGAGAAATAGGAAACAAACCGTGCAAAAATTTCGCGATGATGATGCAAGAGGGCCGCGGAAAGGCGGCGGGAACACGCTTAGGCCGCGGTTTAGCGGTGGGATGGAGGCTTTAGGTCTCCAAAAAATTTCTGCTGTTCTGTCCTTGCAATACCTCTCTGTTTTGATGTATCTTTTTCTTTTTAAAACTCTGAATTTTTCCAGATCCGTCAATCCTGCAAAGATTCACAAAAAAAGTACCCTTTTCCAAAAAAATAACAAATGATATATTTTTTATATTTTTTTTGGATTTTTTTTTAGATTTTTATGATTTTTTAAATTGAGATTAACACGAAATTGTAAAAAGGAAAATTCTACGCCATCCCCGGCAACGGCGCCATTTGATTCGTATGTCAAAAACTATTTCTATTACCGCAATCAAGAACGGCGTCGCTTTGCAGCTAGCCGGTGAGTACGGGTCGATCCATAGGGATGTTGTGAATCTCCTAATCGTGCTAACGAGTTAATTCCGAAGGGTGTTCGGATTGGTTATTAAATCTAAAAACCTAATTATTCTATACTACGATTATCTAGATCTAGTCTTGCTAGGGTTAGGTTTAGGGATGATTTGGAAATGCAAGTAAATCTCAACGCTTTCTACACCCAAGTGAAGATCTAAGAGGAGTTATGGTAATTATCAATAAAGGGGATTAGATCCATTTGGGAAGGTGTTCCTTCCTCTAGGTTCTTGTCCTTCCTTTAGAGACCTTACCTTAACCTCCATGGAAAACGCGCGCAACCGGGATTTTATACTACGGTATCACCGCTACCTCGAGGGATAGGGTGCCGTAGGGCGCGGTGTGTGCGTGTATGCATGGAGTCCTATTGAAAATATATTATGGGTAAGAAAGGGATGAGAGATCTCATCTCTCAAAATCCTTCCCCAAAACTAACTCTAAACAATTTATCTACGGCAAGAAATTAAATCTACCTAGGGCAAAGAATTGAAATCTAAACTAGAGCAAGAAATTAAATCTACTTACAGATGCATCTCTCCAATCATCAACGCAGGTTAGTCAGATCTGAATTCATGAGTTGAAAAGAAACACCGATGCTCTCCTTAAAGAGATCTGTATTTTATTATTAAAAGGAGGCATAAGAATTACAATGATTAGAGTTCCTATTTATAAAGAATAGGAAACCCTAGGTTACATCTGACTCGCATGTCTACAATTACAAAAATAGCCCTATAAAGACCAGTCAACGCCGCCACTGTATTTTGGTAAATTTTTCCACTCCTAAATGCTCTTGATGGCCGCGGAACCGCGGCCTTGGTAGGGGTCGGGCCGCGGTTCCGCGGCCCAATAGAGAGATCATTGGCTGTAATTTTTGTGGATGCTTCTGGGATTCTTGGGCTTACTGTTTATATAGGTCCTTTCTCATATTTACTTCTGTTTCTTCTCCAGATCTTCACAGTGAATTATAGTGAACTTTTAACCGTTCGCTTTGTATTTTTGGACCTTGAGTTCCCTTGTTAATTGTAAACGGTCTTTCGATGTAGGCTTGACTAAGATCCTCCCATTTGTTGGTCAAAAGTCCATATTTTCGTCGTCTTTACATCGTTTTCACTGTTTCCTGTCCAAGAACCTGTAACCTGTAACATGTAGCAGACATGCGTTAAAAGAACCTGTTTATTTATAAAAAGAATAAGAATGGGGAATATAATAATGCAATATTATGGTGTGAACAACAACGGGTACATCGACCTCAGCCCGGTCGTGCCCCAAAAGAATATTATACAAACTGGCAGAGACGGCAGTCCACATATTGGACGCTCGCCCCGCAATATCAAATGTATAAATAAATCCAAACTGCACTACCATTGCACACTGCTATCCACCACGACAAATCCACAACATCACAGCACAACACAGAACATCAACGCGAATGTCACGTTCGCAAATCCGTCTAAAAGGACTATAGCAATTAGACGCAATTTACCACTCGAATGACATTCACGGTCGGAGATATAATGTAAGTACAGCAAACTAACACGTTTAAATTTCGATCGACAAAACTTCCCGAAGTGGGCCCCAAGCACAACTGTAGCACTCAAAATAAATCTGGGCCCAAACAGAATATACCAAAAACCCCAATTCCATCGCAGAGAACTACTGAAGAAATTTGGTGCACTGTAGCAACAGTACGGTGGCGGATCCGCCTCCAAAACGTGGTATTGGCCACTGATCCACCGCGCTACAGTAAAATCAGCCCACCAAATTTTCTCAGTTTTCTTAGAAAAGCCTGCTCGATTTTCTGAGATGCTCAAAATGATTTTTAGACCAGTTTTAAAATCGACAGAAACTTTAAACATGGAAATTGTGATTTTCGAAAATCTGTTCGATCGATATTTTAAACGCGTTAGCACAAGTTAGTAAAGCTTAATGGCGAGGCTCTGATACCATGTAAGTCTACGGTTGCGCCCCATCCGTCAAACTGACGCCAAATGCGGAACAAAAACTTTTATAACTGGTGCTATCGTATACTATAACCCGGATCTACCATTAACGCTAAACTAACAAACTACAAAGAGGGTAGAAAGGTTATACCGAACGATCCGAGTCCTTCGTTCTTTAACCATCATCCCACGCTCCGTTGCGGCTGCTCCGATCTCCTGGCTCCTCGTCGAGGTGGCACCACATCTACGGATCTTTAAACGGGCTCCCGCCTCTGACCCAAGGCAACTCGGTCATCAAGTTTGCTAAAAGAGATGACCAAGATTGATGTAGAGAATGAGTAGAACACTTTGTCTCACTTCGTCCAAAGCCATGGACGAACAGTTAATAAAGTTGCCATTTGAAAATGTGATAAAATAAAAGAAGCTATGAAATTTCCATTCACCAAAACTATATCCTTTTTCAAAATGAATCAATCATCATATCAAGAGGGGGCCGGCCAATATAAGGTGGGGGGTGAGTATAGGAGCAAGGGAGAGGGTGACTATAAGATAAAGATCAAGAGAAAAAAATCCAAGGCAAAACAAAACCACATTAATGCAAATGGTGACTCAATTAACCTAGTCATCCATTCATTAATGCATACAATGAATCAAAACCTAGTCACCAAATCTAGAACATTCCACACTCATGACTCACCTCATGACTCACCCAAGTGAAGAAAAGATAAATCCGCATTTAACCGAATGTTTAATACGGGTGATAGAAAACTGAAAACTGGCAACTTCCAAAAGCGATCCTGAAACGAATTTCAGGATAACCCCGTAACAGTATAAACATACCCGCATTTGTATTACGACCAAATACAAATGCAACTAAGACAAAGATATTATATCTACACAGTATAATACTCGGATCCGGCTTAAACCAAAGCCCACCAGTATTATCTGCCCGAAATATGACACGTGCGTAAGCGCACGTGCATATTCCGAACCCTGCCATAAAACCATACGGCCTCTACAACGTTTCGCCCGAACTTGGGAAACTATATATGGGGGACTCTAATGACTCGTCAGTATCCTGGCAGTGGGTTTAACCACAAGCCGTCAGCGGCACTAGCTGTGCGTAACGGCTGCCCATGTACTGACCTCGAGGGAGGCCGATGAGTGAACCTATCCGGAAACCCTACTGAGCCTAACAGTGACAATGTATATGTTAGTGTATATGCCCTAGGGGCCATAATTGTATCATACTAAGTTGTATATTACTTAATGGAAGCTTGGGATTTTCACAGTTTTATATACAGTCTTGCTAAAAATGGTAGTACGTTACTTGGTTTGTGTCTACTTTAATATGTGCATATGTTTCTTTTAACATATCAGTTATACATATTAGTAGAGCCCATAGGATCTTTACTTGATTACCAGCGTTGTGATGGCAGTCACACTAGTGGGGGCTGGGTAGTCTATAAGCAACATCCTATACTTGTCCCTAGTCGTAGGATTATCGAGACAGTGCATCGATGCTCCAGAGTAGACTAGTGTGTACGCTTCTCATCCCAGTTGGGGAGATGGTCTATCCCACAGCCATCAGTACGTCGTACTGGAGATAGTATAAAGGTACTCGTTGGGATACGGGTAGACCGGACACGACTTGCAGGAGAACTGACTGGATGGAATTATACCTAACGTCAGATAGCAGTTCTCAGGTGACATGTATGCAGGTAGTCTGTTGACTTAAGGTCGTCATTTGTCTCGTGTGAGTTCCCACTGTGCTTTAATTACTATCCTATCACGGCTCAAAGGAGTCGTGCAAACAGGTTTTAGTTGGATACAGTCCCGAGCCACATGGAGGCAGTGAGCGACTGTTAGGGATTCGTCTCTCCCGGTATAGGGAGTTAATATCGCACTGTGATCGGTTGGTCATTACCATAACTCCCTGGCCAGGGCTGATGGAGAATTACTGGTGGACTGATCAGTAGATTCTCAAATGGTCTTGAGCCATACCGGCATGACTTGTACGGTTATCAGGGGTCTGACGTTCTCCATCTCCCTAGACCATACATGCGATACTCTTAAACGAACAGACCGGACTGCGCGGATATTGTCACGGACAGGCTCAGTAGGAGTTCGGATGGGTTATCTCATCGGCCTTCTTATCGACATCTAACCGGGGACCGTTACGTACAGCTAGTACCTGCGTGCGGTCTGTGGTTAAACCCACTGCCAGCGTAGTGTCGAGTCTTTAGAGTCCCACACAGAGAGTTTCCCTGCTCCAGGGCGAAACGATATAGAGATCGTATGATTTTACGACAAGGGTTCGGACGCATACGTGTTTAAACGCACGTACGACGTTCGGACAGTTTTTACTAGCCGGCTTTTGTTTAAACCAGATTCTAGTATCGGGTTGTTGGATTTATACAGTCTAAAGTTTTTCCGTGTTTTCATGGATTGGAGGGGCGTTCTCATAATTTTTCGGGAAGCTTTTAGAAGCATGGTGACTTGGGGGTTAAGGTGGCATAAGCATTTATTGCTTAATGACTCATTTGTGTGATTCATCCATGGTATTAAATGATGCATAAATTAGTTAATGAGTCATATGATGAATCACACAAGGTGAATGAATCAACCATGATGATTAATCATTTATATTATTTATTTGATAAATTGTTATGGTTGTTATATTCTAAATGAGTTCATTTTCAATATTCATTCTTATCATCAGCTTCTCTCTCCTCAAGCTCTCTCATTCTTGAAACCCTAACCCTAACCTCTCATGTGTTGAGATCAAGGGTTAGCTAGACTAATACATCCATAACCTCACTCTATATCCCCTAGGTAGCTTAGATTAGCACTTTGAGCAACCTAGTTATCTCAAGTTAGAGATCAAGCTTGGAGTAGGAGCTTTTGGGTGGATCGTCTTTGACTCGAGGAGGCCGTTGAGGTGCCGATGTTCCAAGGAGCCTACGAGGAGTGGAGGACAGCGATGAAGACCCGAAAGACAAGTAACGTGAGGTATAACTTCAAATCCAAGTAGTTAAACCTCTCGTAGTTAGTTAGTAACGGTTTAGATACGATTCATGCGCTCAAGTCCGTGTTACGAAGCTTTGATAATCGTTTTTCATATATTCCGCCTCCCAGCAAGTTCGTGGGGTGCGTGACATGGACTTGAAGTGGTATCAGAGCCAACTAAACCATTAGTAGCTTGTTAGCAACTGATTATAACTTCGATCGACGGAAAAACACGAAAACGAAACCCCGGAACCCTAACAGTTTCTGTAAATTTTAAACGTGTTGAAAAAAATATTTGATATGCCTTAAAATTCACAGCAGGGAAATATAAGAAATCTGGGAAAATACGATGTTCTAACTCGGCAAGATGGCCGTGGATCCGCGGCAGGATGGTGCTTTTGGCCGCGAATCCGCGGCGGAGTCAACTCCGAGTTGACTCGGATTTTCACAGAAATTCATATTTTTTGGTTTTTTGTTTTCCTGTATATTCTGTTTCTGCCCAGGTTACTTCTGTGCTGATTTGCTTTTGGGGGTAGACACGGATAAAGGTAGTCGATCGATATTCTAAATTAATTGCTAATCGGGTTTTTATCTGTAATGTTTAATGTGTTCGTAAACCTCCCCTAACTGCTAGTATGTCGGTTGGCAGGGGGTTGCACATTTCTGTAATGTTTACTGTTTGTGTATATGGACTTGAATAGAATGTTGTGATGATTAGCCGGGGTTTGAGATGTGTTTTAAATTCATTCATTCGATGTAATTGTAATATGATGTAATATTGTTTTGTGGGGCACATCCAGGTTGCGGTTGTAGCCACCGTTATATTATTTCTTTTTACTGTTTTTACTCCTAGGATAGACCCAAGGCAGGGTGCACAAATTACCGGGTACTTTGAAGTGTTTAGTGGTCTACTCACGTTGTTGAGGGAGACCGCTTCACTTCGGGTACTTGGCGGGTAGTTTGCCATACCCGTAGGGGTCTAGGGTAGGGTTATGGCTATTCATCACAACTATGTAATTCGTCTTTTGTTGCAGGCTCAAAGCAAACGCGGATTGCTAGTATATCCAATAAAGTTCATCAGTGATCTGGAATGCTTATTATTGCGTCTGACGAATGTACAATATCTATATATTAGAGCTATTAGACGTCACTTATGTTTTACACCCGCGCTAGCCCAGCCCCCGCTCTGTCGTTAGTTAAGTAACCTAACGGGTGATGACGGGGCCCCGTAGCGAATGCGGATGGTATAGGAGGACGTGGTATTTTCGTTGTTTTCTACAATGATGGGACGCATTATTATAATGCAAAGAAAATAAACCAAAGTTAAATCGTTGGAACAAATTTAAAAGAAACCACTCGGTTATTTTAAAAAGAGCAGAATTTTTAATTGCGGAGATTAACCACTCCTTTTAAAAAGTATCAGGTTCCTTCGATTATATCAAATTCACTACGTTCACGGTTTGCCAAAACCAGTCGTAGCCCTCCGTCATTTCAGTTAAATATTCAGTAGTATTCAAGCTATGTATTTTGACCTTCGCCAAGGCATAGTGATTGGTAGCTACTGAATATTTATCTGTAGCATAGATAGATGCGTTGGTTTGGGACAGTCGTACTACTATTTTGGCCTTCGTCAAGGGTATGTACGGGTGGGTTCAAATTAACCTGGATAATGACAGGTAGAACTTGACATGTGACTTATGATATGTTGGCCTTCGTCAAGGTCATAAGAGCATGGGGCAAAAATCCACATCGGGAATTTCTAAAGAAACTGAAATTTGCAGAGAGATGCATACCATTTTGGAGTTTGATGAATGTTGGTAGGATTCCTTCAACATTATCATACGATGATATTTTGGATCTCGATCCTACTGTGAGTATATACTACTTATCAAGAGATTCGTCACTTAACGATCAATGCTATAAACCAAGTAGGTGCCTAGAAAGGTGTCAGCGGGGTTATGCCCCCAGAGAAAAGAGGTTCTTTAATTAAGGAACTTCGCGAAAGCGTTGGAAAACCTCCCTCGGAGTATCGACACTGGCCTGGCTGAACGGTTAAGCAAGTATTGTACGGTGAGAATAGTCCTGGCTAATTCTTCTTTTATGGTTTGAGGAAGGATTCGAGAAACAGTGGAAGCCATCTTGTTTAGATAAATTAAAAACCACTCTAAACTTGCAAGAGCATCATGCTAAAAGTGTTTTCTTCTCTATCTTAATTGCAGCGACCTTGTGACCACGACTAGGTTACATCTAGATAACAAATTGACTGAATCTGACTTATATGACTGGTAAAGGTCTGTCCAGATGTCCATTGCCTATGACAAGCTGGACCACCCTATTACTACTCAAGATCCCGCCATCCCAGGTCCAGTTTCCACTGTCACGGATATGGATATCCGTCAGACAAGGGAAAAGGATAATACGAAAGCCAAGTGCCTTGTGTTAGCTTCAGTCGATGGTGTAAAGCAGAAGCAGCACGAGAAGATGGAGTCAGTTTCCATCTTTCTCCATAACAAAGATTTATATGGAGAGCAATCTCATATCGCAAGATATGAGACCTCGAACGAATTAATTCAAGCAAGGTTGGTTTTCGGGTCAAATGTAGGGGACAACGTCCTTACAATGACTAGCTATATTAATGAGCTCAAGGACCTGGAGACCACGTTGGAGAACGGGTCAGATACTGACTTGATTCTACAGTCTCTGCCTTCTACCCTGAAGAAAAGCAGGGAAGTAGAAGGAAAGAGAAGGGCAAAAGTTTCGGGACTAAATGTAGTAAAAGAGGGGCGTTCCTATTATTATGGGATTGGGCATTGGCAGAAAGATTGCAGGGCTTTTAATGTTAGTAGCCAGGATACAAAGCATGTTATGGCTTCGGCCTCAAGTGTGTTTGTAATTGAGAACTGTTTGTCTATTAACTCTACTTCCTGGGTACTAGATACCGGAGCAGGATCTCATATCTGTAATTCATTACATGCTTTGAGAAACCGTAGAGTTATGAAGGTAGGTGATTTGTCTTTCAAAGTTGCGAACGGAATGAGCGTGGACTCTGAATCCGTGGGAGAATATCGCCTAGGTTTGACAAGTGGGCAGATATTGATTCTACGTAATTGTCTGTATATACCTAGTATGACTTGTAATATCATATCAGTATCCTCACTTTCGAGAGAGGGATATAATTTTACATTCGTAAGCGATGTAGTTCACATCCACCTAAATCAAGTTTTGATTGGGTCCGGTACTTTAGATAACGGCATATACGTATTGAGTCAAGCTCAGGTTTTCAATGTCCAGAACACTCTTAAAAGAAAGTCTCCGGAATTAAATCAGGCTTTCTTATGGCATTGTAGACTAGGTCACATCAATGAGAGAAGGTTGACTAAGTTATATAGAGAAGGATATTTGAATCCGTTCGAATATCAATCTTATGTTACTTGTGAATCTTGTCTCATAGGAAAGATGACCAAGACTCCGTTTACTGGACACGGAGTAAGAGCAAGCAAGCTCTTGGGACTCATACACAGTGACGTATGCGGTCCAATGTCTACACATGCGAGATGTGGTTATTCATACTTCATTACTTTTACGGATTATTTCTCTAGGTATGGACATATCTTCTTGATGAAACATAAATCCGAGGCCTTTGAGAAATTCCATGAATACAAGAATGAAGTGGAAAACTAAAAAGGCAAAAGTATCAAGACACTGAGATCTGATCGAGGTGATGAATACTTAAGTGCCGAGTTCCTGGGTTACTTAAAAGAGAATGGAATTCTCTCTCAGCTTACTCCTCCATACACACCACAACACAATGGTGTATCGGAAAAGAGAAATCGAACCCTATTAGATATGGTTCATTTCATGATGAGTAAGGCTGAGTTACCGCGATCTTTCTGGGGTTATGCGCTAGAATCAGCTGCATATCTTTTGAATAAAGTTACAACCAAGACCGTGCCTACCACACCATATCAGATGTGGAGTGGGAAGAAACCCTATCTTCAGTACCTGAAGACATGGGGATGTCTAGCTTTTGTAAAAAGGCAGCATGCGGACAAGCTCGACGCACGCTCAGTACTGTGTAAGTTTGTGGGATACCCAAAGAACTCCAAGGGGTATTTTTTCTATTACACAGAGGAACAAAAGGTTTTTGTTTCTCGTCATGCCCACTTTCTGGAACATCAGTTTTTAGAAAAAGGAACAAGTGGGAGCGTAGTAGAACTGGAAGAAATTCCAGAACCACAAGCTATTACTGAAAGCTTGGAAGAACTAGAAGGTTCAGGAGAACCGGACATCCCAGCACCACTCCGCAGGAGTAGTAGGCAGTCTCATCCACCCGAGAGATACTACGGTTTTCTCATAGACGGGGATAGAGAGGATTGCACTATTGACTATGATGAGCCTACTAGCTTCCAGCAAGCCATTCAGAGCGGTGACTCAGTAAAATGGCTGGATGCAATGCGGACCGAAATGGGGTCCATGTACACTAACAAAGTATGGACTTTGGACATTGCTCCAGATGGGGTAAAACCCGTAGGATGCAAATGGATCTTCAGAAAGAAGATTGGTGTAGATAGACAGGTTGAAACCTATAAAGCTAGACTTGTTGCAAAGGGTTTCCGTCAAAGACCTAGTTTGGACTATGACGAGACCTTTTCTCCAGTGGCTATGCTTAAATCCATTCGGTTCCTTCTTGCTATTGCTGCCTTCCACGATTATGAGATCTGGCAGATGGACGTAAAGACGACCTTTCTAAATGGTAATTTGGAAGAATGCGTCTATATGGATCAGCCAGAGGGATTCATTCAGAGTGGGAGCAGCGGTAAAGTATGCAAGTTGCTTAAGTCCATTTATGGACTAAATCAGGCATCTCAGAGTTGGAACATCTGTTTTGATGATGCTGTCAAAGAATTTGACTTTATTAAAAATCCAGATGAACCATGCATATATAGAAAGATTGTAGGGAGAGCTGTAGTATTCCTCATCTTGTACGTGGATGACATTCTCCTAATAAGAAATGATATTCCAATGTTACAGTCAGTCAAAAGATTCTTGTCACAGAAATTCTCTATGAAAGACCTGGGAGATGCCACCTACATTCTGGGGATCCAGATCTATCGTGATAGATCTAAAAGGATGTTGGGACTTTCGTAGTCCAGGTACATAGACACCATATTGAAAAGATTCAGTATGGAAGATTCTAAGCGTGGTAACCTACCGGCTTGTCACGGAATCACCCTCTCCAAAGATATGTCTCCCAAGACTGATTTGGAAAGGGATAGCATGTCGATTATACCCTACGCTTCTGCAGTAGGCTCTATAATGTATGCGATGTTATGTACCAGACCAGATGTAGCATACGCATTAGGCGTAGTAAGCCGGTACCAAGCAAACCAAGGGGAGAAGCACTGGATAGCAGTAAAGAACATTCTCAAGTACCTGAGGAGGACTAAGGAGATGTTCTTGGTGTATGGCGGAAAAGACCTCCAGATCGAGGCCTTTGCCGACTCCGGCTTCCAGAGTGATAAAGATGACTCCAAGTCCATGTCGGGTTATGTCTTTACCCTCAATGGAGGGGCAGTCTGTTGGAAGAGTTCCAAACAGGAGACCGTTGCTGACTCAACGATGGAAGCGGAGTACTGTTGGAGATAGTGCCCTCGGAGTCAATTAGTGGATCACAGGCACGTGATTGCAATGATTGAGGGGGGACCTATCCCAGTAGGACAGTCTTACTCGAGATGATAGTATGCTATCTGGTTTATCTTTATCATCGTGTACTGCTTTAGGTGACCTGACAAGTCGCTATTACACGTTGATAGAGCCCCTAGGATTCTTGCTTGACCACCAGCAGTATGAGGGCGATCATATAAGTAGGAGCTGGGGGTCTACAAGCACATCCTTAAAAGGTCCCTAGTCGTGGGAGATTCGAGACAGGGCATCGTTTCTCCAGAGTAGACTAGTGTATACAGTCGAGACCCCGACGAGGGGCGGTGGCCTGTCTCACAAGCCACTGGTGTCATTTGGTTCACCTAAGATGTATACAGGTGCTCATTGGGTTATGAGTACACCGGACAGGACTCGCCGGGAACATGCTAGTTGGTCTTATACCTGAAGTCAGATAGCAGTTCCCTGGTGACATGTGTGCAGGTTAGTTCATCGACCTGGGGATCGTCATTTGTCTCGTGTGAGTTCCCACTGTACTTTGATTACTACCCTACCATGCTCAAAGGAGACGTGCAAATAGGTTTTAGTTGGGTACAGTCCCGAGCCACATGGAGGCAGTGAGCGGATCTTCAGGGGTTCGTCTCTCCCGGTATTGGGGGTGAGGTCGCGCTGTGTCTAGGAGAGCCATTACACGAAGTCCTTGGCCAAGGCAGGAGATTTACTGGTAGGTATTCCAGTAGTATCTCAGGGTGTTCTGGGCTACACTCCGACACGACTTGTACCGCTTTTGGGGGTCTGACTTTTACCAACCCCCTAGGCCCGACATGCGATGCTCATAAGACGAACGGACCGGACTATACGGATATTGTCACTGACAGGCTCAGTAGGGTGTCAGGATGAGTTCGCTCATCGACGTCCCTTTTGGTCAATAGCTGGTGGCCCGTCACGTATTGGCTTATACCTCTGACATGCTAGTGGTTAAATCCACAGCTATAGTATTGACGAGTCTTTAGAGTCCACCACACATTCAGTTACTCAGCTTTCGGGCGAAACGCTGTAGAGGCCGTATGGAGATATGGCAGGGTCCGATTAGATACGTGCGGTATTGCACGGATCAGGATCGGACGGTTTGTACTAGAGGCCGTATGGATATATGGCAGGGTTCAATCAGATACGTGCGGCATTGCACGGATCAGGATCGGACGAAAATTACTAGCCGGTTTTGGTTTAAGCCGGATCCTAGTATAGTACAGTGTAGATTTTGTCTCATTCCATTTGTATTTCGGTCGGAATACAAATGCGGGCATGTATATGCAGTAGCGGGGTTTTCCTGTAATTTATTACGGGACCAGTTTTCTGGAGTTGCCAGTTTGCATTCCGTTCCGGCCGGTTTTCCTTTGTTCTTTCCCGGCCGGACTTTTCCGTTGGAGGGGGTTATTTGCAAGTTTGCAAATAACATTTGTGGAGGGGGTTTCTTGCATTTGTGAGATTATGATATGACCATCATCATTATATTCTTTTTCCATCTTTTCTTTTGCTTTAATGGTGATTAGAATGGATTAGGACTTGATGAGAGTTGACATGACTTTGTTATCATGCCTTTTGGATGTGGTCACCCTCCACCTTTTACTACACTCACCTCCCTCTTGTATTATGTTTTCACTCCACCACCATTTCTCACTTGATTAGGCCGGCCACACATTGTGAGAGAGAGGGAGAGGTTTCATTTTGTATGAGGCAAATTTCATGATCTCATTTTTGGCTTGCTCACAAAATCCTTCTCACCTCTCCAAAGTTCATATTGATTCCTCCATCCTCCATGGCAACAAAACCCCAATGAGATATATATTCTACACTTGCCTACAGCAAATCTTGGACGCGTCGGCTAGCCAACTTCGCGCCCGAGTTGCCTCGGTATAGAGGTGGGAGCCCGTAAAAGAAACAGGCGACGTGGTGCCCTTCCGGCGAGGAGATGGAGACCGGACATTCCGCGGGAGATCGGGACGACGACGAGAAGACCGGAGGACTCGGATCACTCGGTACATCTCTCTTCCCTATCTTGTAGTTTGCTAGGACTAGTTAATGGTTCGATCCGGGTGTTTAGTGCGCGGTGGTGCCGGTTTGCTAGTTTGCAAAATTAAAGTTTATCACCGCTTCCGCATTTGGACGTCGGATTGACGGCCGGGGCGCCGCCGTGCACTTACAGTGGTATCAGAGCCTCGCCATTAACATAGTCTAGCTTTGTCTAATGTGTTTTACATTTCCGATCGAACAATTTTCCAAAAACCGTATTTTTCTTCACATCAGTTTCTGTCGAAATTTTTTGGAGTCCAAAAATTTTTCAGGTTGTCTCAGAATGATGTGCAGGGCATTATAAGCATACTGTAAAAATTTGGAAGCATGAACTCACCATACCACCGCGGAACCACGGCCAAACCCATGCTTAGGCCGCGGTTCCGCCGCAATGTCCACTGTTCATGCCCCCAAAATTCTACAGAATGCTCCTGGGTGGAAAATAGGTTTTCTGGAATATTATTTTTGGGCCCAGAATTTCTTGATGTGCTACAGTAGTACTTTGGGGCCCACTTGGTAATTTTTGATCGATCGGATATTTTAAACACATTATTTCACAGTATTTACATTATATCTACAACCGTGAATGTCACTCGATCGGTAAATTCTGTCTAACTGCTATAGCCCGGTTAGACGGATTTGCGAACGTGACTTTCACGTTGATGTTCTGTGTATTTGCTGTGATGTTACGGATCGGTCGTGGGGGATAGCCTGGGTGCAATGGTAGTACAGTTTTGTTGTATTATGTAAATTTGATATTCCGGGGCGAGCGTCCGACATGTGGACTGCCGTCACTGCCTGTTTGTATTATTATTTTGGGGCACGACTAGGTTGCGGTCGATGTACCCGTTGTATGTATATTTTACTTTCTGTACTAGGATTGCCCCGCGGAGGGGTGCACGGATAGCCGGATTCTAGAGGGCAACGGGCCCGCATCTCATGGCATTAAGACGGAGGGGGCTTCACTCTAGAATTGGCGGGCTATTCGCCGCACTCGTAGGGGGTACAGGTTGACCCAGGAGGGGTGCCCAAGTTACCGGATTCCGTGAAGTGCTGGGCGGTCCATTCACGTTGCTGAAAGGGGCTGCCTCGCTTCAGGTTTTGGCGGGTAACTTGCCGCGCCCTTAGGGGTCTAGGATTTCATTGCACAGGCTATCCACACAACCAGGGGAACGTCGGGTTTCAGTAGTGGCTCTGTGAAACCCGGGGATCCCAGATATCTGTATTGTTTCTGTGATGCTGTACATTTCTGTGATGTTGCATTTTTATCACGCCTTGAGCGAAATATAATATATTGGTATATATATTAGTAGATATTGTATATGTTTTGCATCCGCGCTAGTCCAGTCCCCGCTTTGTCGTTAGTTAGCTAACCTAACGGGTAATGACGGGATCCAGTGGCGAATGCGGATGGCATATACGTACATCAGTATATTTTCGTTCTTTGTGGTGTGATCAATTGATGGGACTGCGTTGATTCGGATCAATGCAAGTTAAAACAAACCTAATCTGATGTTGTTGGAACACTTTTCAAAAAACTGTTATTGCAAGGACGTTCTCTTTTGTTTTGCACCGTGGTATTCAGTTGGAATATCCTGCTCCTCAGTCGACGAGGCAAGGGCCGAGATTCTTTCACCGGGAGTGACCCCTTGGACAAAAAGTTTGCGTCAGGGCAATAACTTCACTATAGCCGATTACTTTTGCTTTGCATCGTGGTATTCAGCTGGAATATCCTGCACCTCATTCTACGGGGAAAGAGCCGAGATCCCTTTACCGGGAGTGACCTCCTTAGCGAAGGTTTTCGTTATTATATTTTCTAAAAAGCTATCCGTTCCTTCAACGATATCAAGTTCATTACGTTAAAGGTTTTTGCCAGAAACCATTCGTAGCCCTCCGTCGTTTCATATGGATAGTCAATAGTATTCAAGCTGTGTTTGTTGGCCAAAGTCAAGGCACAGTGTTTGGTAGCTGTTGGTTATTCATATGCAGCATAGATAGATGCGTTGGTTTGAAACAGTCGTACTGCCATGTTGGCCAAAGTCAAGGGTAGGTACGGGTGGATTCAAAACAACCTGGAGAATGACGGGTAGAACTTGACATGTGACTTATGATTTGTTGGCCAAAGTCAAGGTCATAAGAGCATGGGGAAAAAATCACATCGGGAGTTTCAAAAGAACTGAAACTTGCCAGATATGCGCATACCTTCTGGAGTGTGATACCGTGAGCGGATTCCGTCACGTTATCATGCGATGATAGTTGGATCCCGATTCCTACTGATGAGTTAGTTTACTCCTCGGGTGACCCCGATTAATTCTTCTTTCAGGTTTGGGGGAGAATTTGAGGTGACAGTGGGAGGTTTCCAGATTAGATAAATTGGTAACCATTCTGATCTAGGGTAGAGTGCACGCTGAGTGTTTCTTTTCTCTCTCTCTTTGGCAACGACCCATTGACCCGACCCTAAGACTATGACTCAGCGACCAAGTTGACCGAACCTTCTTAAACACTGGCTTTTGGATTGTCAGAATTGCGAACTTCATTGCCACTCCTACTTTTACCCTTTTCTCCAGGACACCCCGTATTACTACGAACGTCCACTTCCATTGGACAAAACCATCGTATGGTTATATACGAACTCGAAGAAATTTATTCGAGGATGGTTTCCGGTTCTGGAGAAAACGGATAGGATTATTCAGTTGTCTTTTCCTTTTACCTTCTCTCAAGTTGTGAGTACTCCTTGGTTTAGGAGATAGTACACCTATTACGCAAATTGGATAGTCTTCTTCCAAACCATAGGCAGGTGCCGAACGGTGGGGAATGAAGAAAACCAATTAGCATAACGATGGTGTGCAGAAGGTATTAAGTTAAGACAAAGCAAGGGATTAGTAAGAGGGAAAAGTAAATTGCAACTGATATTCACGACCAAACCAAGTATTTCGTTACCACTCCCACTTCACCTTTGTATTTCTCCAGGACACTCCGCATCACTACGAAGATCCACAGTTTATTGGATACTCCATCGTATGGTTATATACGAACTCGAAAGGAACTTGTTCCAGTTCGGGGATGGATTCTGGTTCAGGAGAAATAGGAATAAGGTTTATTCGGTTGACTTTTATCTTCACCTTCTCTCGCATTGCGAGTGCTCCTAGGACTAGGACAGTACACCCATTATGCTTATTGGATAGTCTTCTTCCAAACCATAGGCTGGTGCCGAACGGTAGGGAAGGAAGAAAACCATTTGGCCTAAGGGGTGTGCAGAAGGTAAAGACTAAAGACATATGAAGGGATTTGGAGAGATGGCAAAGAAATATACGGTTACAGTTGTGAATCTGGATAATGGAAGAGGCATTACTAGGAATACCAGGATAACCCCACGGTACATTTTAATGTTTCAGTTTCACTGTGTACAGTTAAAGGAAAACTGATTTCCCGATTAGGCACTTGCTCCAGGGTATGTATTTACCAGGCATGATTCTCACATCTGTATGGTTTTACAGATGATGAGTGGGAGTAAGTTATTGGGAATTGGGTGATCATCCTAATTATATCAGGATTCGTTGTAATCGGTGATATTTGAGGAAGTCACCTGGGTTGTTTGCCGGATGGCAAATATTTGGTTTTGAATATCCGTTGTTATGCACCAATTTCAAATTGATATATCTGTACGTCTATTTTCATAGAGTGAGATATATCTTTTTGAAATTATGTCTGTGACATTTACCTATATCAGTAGATGGTTAGGTAAGGAGTATTAAACATCGGTGTAATTCTTCTTAACCATAAGAACAGTTTTCAACCTACGACACACAGGGAATGAGTTATTAGACTCAAGGGACTTATACAGAGTATTGTATGTTGTCCAGTGTCCATTAGGACAGAGGGGTTGGTCCTCATACTATATTCGGTTTACTTATGACTTCTCTAGTTTTTAGACAGGTGTTTCGTGGAAACACAGGGTCCGAATTTTGAGAAGTTATAGGTATTTGAATAAAGTAGAGAACCAGATATTGCAAGTATCGGGATTCTTCAAAGTGTTCGAAGATGTAGATATTTGAGTATGGTATTCCGTTAATAGTAGTGATTAAGAGAACTTGCTTCTCTTTCAGGTTATTCATAATTGGAAGAATTCCTAAGTTGAGTAACGCTGATCGGCCTTTTTCCATTTACTTGACATGCACTGGAGATAGTTGCATGATTTGAATCTGGTTCAATTAAATCAGTGCCTCTGGTCCTATATTGGATATAGAACAGTTCGTATCTTAACGATGTTAAGGTACAGGGAGTTGTCCGGATTATGCTTAAAACCAGACTCTGGATAACTCAAGGCACGTTTCTGTAATGGCTGTTTGTGGATTGATCCAGGCTATGACGAGGGTTGACTTTCTACCATAAGAAAGATCAATAGTGATATTGTTCTTTGACTCGCCACAGTTTTAAATAAAAATGGATTTTTTCAAGAAAACAGTAGTGGGAGTATGGTAGAACTGGAAGTGATTCTAGAACCACAAACGATTATTGAAGATTTGATAGGAACCTAGAGATTCAATCTGGTTTGACATTCCATTGGCCACTCCGCAGATACGGTGGGTAACCTCAGGCACCCGAGAGGTACTCCGGTAGCCTCAAGGACGGTGGCAGGGAGGTTCTTGTTTACCTAGACTTACCATTGCTGTTGTTCCAGACTGCGAGACCCGGCACGAGGATGAGTATAGCGTCTTTCTAAACTAGTTTTAGAAATGTACGTGTATATGACTCAGCCACAGGGTTGTCGTAGTCAGTGGGAGCAGCGGAAGCATTGGTGGACATATGGCTTATGTCTATTTATGGACTAAAGCAGATATAGCGGAGATAGATCATCAATTTCTGATGTGACAGTCATAGGTTTGACTTCATCAGAATAGGGGATGGATCTGTGGAGAAGGTAGTAGGGTGTGTTGTCCTGGTATTTGGATGACATACACAGAGTAGGAAGTGATATTCCTATACTACGGTCAGTTATTCTTTGGTTGTCACACAGTGGTTTTCTCCACATAGGACTTGGATATTATATCAGACATACTGGTTACTAGATCTATGGTTTTAGATCTAGATTTGGGTGGTTTCCCAATTAAGGGTACTTAGACAGCATTCTACAGGTATTTAGAATGGATGACTCCAGGCACGGTAGTGTACCTGCAGGTAATGGAGTCACCCTCTCTAAAGGTGTCTTACAGACTAAAGTAGAGAGGGATGTGCATGATTGGCAGATTACTTGCTCAGGCAATTGAGTCAATCATGAGATGTCAAGTACCACACCAGATGTTGTTCTTGCACTAGATGCAATAAGTTGATATTGATCCAATCCTGGAGAAACAGTCTGGAGCAGCTTTAGAACATAAGTAGATGTTCTAGGGAAATGATAACGACAGCCTCATTAAGGAGACAGTTATCATTCCAGGCTTCCAAGGTGACATCGACGACAGGGTGATTGTCAGAGTTATAGTTTTCCCTCTGACGAGGGCAGTATTTTGGACAGGTGATCCAAAGCAATACTGAGGGAGGTATGGCGCAGGACACTGATTAAGTTCAGTAGTCGATACTGTCTAAAAAGTTTGGATTTGGAGTTCATTTATAAACTAGGTCCCATCAGGCATCCAGACACATTCTAAGACAGGTATTGCTCATTTCGGGAGATGGGTTTCTCCGCGAACTTGAGATATAGAGAGACATAGAAAGAAACTTCAAGGCGGATCCACTCACTGAGGCTATTCCTCGAACGCAAGAGTTTCGCAAACAGGCTTTGTGAGACTGATTAGTAAAGGAGTTGGGTGTTCGGTATCACACGGGCTGTGAGTATGCGACATCGCAATAATTAGCCTTGAGTGCAAGTGGGAGATTGTTGGAGATAGTGCCCTCAGAGTCAATTAGTCGATCACAGGCATGTGATTGCAATGATTGAGGGAGGACCTATCTCGGTAGGACTGTCTTACTCGAGATGATAGTATGCTATCTGGTTTATCTTTATCATCGTGTACTGCTTTAGGTGACCTGACAAGTCGCTATTACACGTTGATAGAGCCCCTAGGATTCTTGCTTGACCACCAGCAGTATGAGGGCGATCATATAAGTGTGAGCTGGGGGTCTACAAGCACATCCTTAAAAGGTCCCTAGTCGTGGGGGATTCAAGACAGGGCATCGTTTCTCCAGAGTAGACTAGTGTATACATTCGAGACCCCGACGAGGGGCGGTGGCCGGTCTCACAAGCCACTGGTGTTAGTTGGTTCACCTAAGATGTATACAGGTGCTCATTGGGTTATGAGTACACCGGACAGGACTCGCCGGGAACATGCTATTTGGTCTTATACCTGACGTCAGATAGCAGTTCCCTGGTGACATGTGTACAGGTTAGTTCATCGACCTGGGGATCGTCATTTGTCTCGTGTGAGTTCCCACTGTACTTTGATTACTACCCTACCACGCTCAAAGGAGATGTGCAAACAGGTTTTAGTTGGGTACAGTACCGAGCCACATGGAGGCAGTGAGCGGATCTTCAGTGGTTCGTCTCTCCCGGTATTGGGGGTGAGGTCACGCTGTGTCTAGGAGAGCCATTACACGAAGTCCTTGGCCAAGGCACGAGATTTACTCGTAGGTATTCCAGTAGTATCTCAGGGTGTTCTGGGCTACACTCCGACACGACTTGTACCGCTTTTGGGGGTCTGACTTTTACCAACCCCATAGGCCCGACATGCGATGCTCATAAGACGAACGGACCGGACTATACGGATATTGTCACTGACAGGCTCAGTAGGGTGTCAGGATGAGTTCGCTCATCGACGTCCCTTTTGGTCTATAGCTGGTGGCCCGTCACGTATTGGCTTATACCTCTAACGTGCTAGTAGTTAAATCCACAGTCATAGTATTGACGAGTCTTTAGAGTCCACCACACATTCAGTTACTCAGCTTTCGGGCGAAATGCTGTAGAGGCCGTATGGAGATATGGCAGGGTCCGATCAGATACGTGCGGTATTGCACGGATCAGGATCGGACGGTTTGTACTAGAGGCCGTATGGATATATGGCAGGGTTCGATCAGATACGTGCGGCATTGCACGGATCAGGATCGGACGGAAATTACTAGCCGGTTTTGGTTTAAGCCGGATCCTAGTATAGTACAGTATAGATTTTGTCTCATTGCATTTGTATTTCGGTCGGAATACAAATGCGGGAATGTATATGCAGTAGCGGGGTTTTCCTGTAATTTATTACGGGACCAGTTTTCTGGAGTTGCCAGTTTGCATTTCGTTCCGGCCGGTTTTCCTTTGTTCTTTCCCGGCCGGACTTTTCTGTTGGAGGGGGTTATTTGCAAGTTTGCAAATAACATTTGTGGAGGGGGTTTCTTGCATTTGTGAGATTATGATATGACCATCATCATTATATTCTTTTCCGGCGAGGAGATGGAGACTGGACATTCCGCGGGAGATCGGGATGACGACGAGAAGACCGGAGGACTCGGATGACTCGGTACATCTCTCTTCCCCATCTTGTAGTTTGCTAGGACTAGTTAATGGTTCGATCCGGGTGTTTAGTACGCGGTGGTGCCGGTTTGCTAGTTTGCAAAATTAAAGTTTATCACCGCTTCCGCATTTGGCCGTCGGATTGACGGCCGGGGCGCCGCCGTGCACTTACAAGTACATAGCTGCTTGCGATGCCGCAAAAGAAGCTGTCTGGATGAAGAAGTTTCTCACAGAACTTCAGGTGGTTCCTACCAGTGTTGGTCCAATACCTCTGTATTGTGACAACAACGGCGCTATAGCTTTAGCGAAGGAATACAGGTCCCATCAGAAGTCCAGACACATCTTAAGGCGGTATCACCTGATCAGGGAGATTGTAGATCACCGGGAGATCGAGGTGAAAAGGGTAGAGATGGAGAATAACATTGCTGATCCATTCACAAAGGCCATTCTTCAGACGCAGTTCGAGAGGCTATTCGAGATGATAGGTCTTCGATATGCCAGCTCATGGCCCTAGTGCAAGTGGGAGATTGTTAGTGTATATGCCCTAGGGGCCATTATTGTATCATACTAGATTGTATATTACTTAATGGAAGCTTGGGATATTCACAGTTTTATATACAGTCTTGCTAAAAATGGTAGTATGCTACTTGGTTTGTGTCTACTTTAATATGTGCATATGTTTCTTGTAACATATCACTTATACATATTAGTAGAGCCCATAGGATCTTTGCTTGATTACCAGCGTTGTGATGGCAGTCACACTAGTGGGGGCTGGGTAGTCTATATGTAACATCCTATACTTGTCCCTAGTCGTAGGATTATCGAGACAGGGCATCGATACTCCAGAGTAGACTAGTGTGTACGCTTCTCATCCCAGTTGGGGAGATGGTCTGTCCCACAGCCATCAGTACGTCGTACTGGAGATAGTATACAAGTGCTCGTTGGGATACGGGTACACCGGACATGACTTGCAGGAGAACTGAATGGATGGTATTATACCTAACGTAAGATAGCAGTTCTCAGGTGACATGTGTGCAGGTAGTCTGTTGACTTAAGGTCGTCATTTGTCTCGTGTGAGTTCCCATTGTGCTTTGATTACTACCCTACCACGGCTCAAAGGAGTCGTGCAAACAGGTTTTAGTTGGGTACAGTCCCGAGCCACATGGAGGCAGTGAGCGACTGTTAGGGATTCGTCTCTCACGGTATAGGGAGTTGATATCGCACTGTGATCGGTTGGTCATTACCATAAGTTCCTGGCCAGGGCTGATGGAGAATTACTGGTGGACTGATCAGTAGATTCTCAAATGGTCTTGAGCCATACCGGCATGACTTGTACGGTTATTAGGGGTCTGACGTTCTCCACCTCCCTAGACCATACATGCGATACTCTTAGACGAACAGACCGGACTGCGCGGATATTGTCACGGACGGGCTCAGTAGGAGTTCAGATGGGTTATCTCATCGGCCTTCTTATCGACATCTACCTGGGGACCGTTACGTACAGCTAGTGCCACTTGCGGTCTGTGGTTAAACCCACTGCCAGCGTAGTGTCGAGTCTTTAGAGTCCTACACAGAGAGTTTCCCTGCTCCAGGCGAAACGATATAGAGGTCGTATGGTTTTACGACAAGGGTTCGGACGCATACGTGTTTAAACGCCCGTACGACGTTCGGACAGTTTTTACTAGCCGGCTTTGGTTTAAGCCAGATTCTAGTATCGGGTTGTTGGATTTATACAGTCTAAAGTTTTTCCGTGTTTTCACGGATTGGAGGGGCGTTCTCGTAATTTTCCGGGAAGCTTCTAGAAGCATGGTGACTTGGGGGTTAAGGTGGCATAAGCATTTATTGCTTAATGACTCATTTGTGTGATTCATCCATGGTATTAAATGATGCATTAATTAGTTAATGAGTCATATGATGAATCACACAAGGTGAATGAATCAACCATGATGATTAATCATTTATATTATTTATTTGATAAATTGTTATGGTTGTTATATTCTAAATGAGTTCATTTTCAATATTCATTCTTATCATCAGCTTCTCTCCCCTCAAGCTCTCTCATTCTTGAAACCCTAACCCTAACCTCTCATGTGTTGAGATCAAGGGTTAGCTAGACTAATACATCCATAATCTCACTCTATATCCCCTAGGTAGCTTAGATTAGCACTTTGAGCAACCTAGTTATCTCAAGTTAGAGATCAAGCTTGGAGTAGGAGCTTTCGGGTGGATCGTCTTTGACTCGAGGAGGCCGTTGAGGTGCCAATATTTCAAGGAGCCTACGAGGAGTGGAGGACAGCGATGAAGACCCGAAGGACAAGTAACATGAGGTATAACTTCGAATCCAAGTAGTTAAACCTCTCGTAGTTAGTTAGTAACGGTTTAGATACGATTCATGCGCTCAAGTTCGTGTTACGAAGCTTTGATAATCGTTTTTCATATATTCCGCCTCCCCGCAAGTTCGTGGGGTGCATGATATGGACTTACAGTATATACTGTCCGGTCCGTTCGTCTATGAGTATCGCATATCGGGCCTAGGGGGCTGGTAACGTCAGACCCCCAAAAGCGGTATAAGTCGTGTCGGAGACAAGCCCTGAACACCCTGAGAAACTACCGCAGTACCTACCAGTAATTCTCACTTGCCTTGGCCAAGGACTTAGTGTAATGGCTTTCCTAGACACAGCGCGATCTCCACCCATAATACCGGGAGACATGAATCCCCTGCCGATCCGCTCATTTCCCTCCATGTGGCTCGGGACTGTACCCAAAAACTACCTGTTTGTACGACTCCTTTGAGCCGTGGTAGGGTAGAAATCAAAGCACAGTGGGAACTCACACGAGACAAATGACGACCTCAGGTCGATGAACTAACCTGTACACATGTCACCAGGGAACTGCTATCTGACGATAGGTATAATACCAACTAGCAGGTTCCCGGCGAGCCCTTTTCGGTGTACTCATAACCCAATGAGCACCTGTATACATCTTAAGTGATCCAACTGACACCAGTGGCTTGTGAGACCGGCCACTGCCCCTCATCGGGGTCTCGACTGTATACATTAGTCTACTCCGGACTATCGATGCCCTGTCTCGAAACTCCCACGACTAGGGACAACTTTTAAGGATGTGCTTATGGACCACCCAACTCTCACGTATATGATCGCTATCATACTGTTGGTAGTCAAGCAAAATCCTAAGGGCTCTATCAACGTGTAACAGTGATCAGTTACCTGAACCTATACACGACTGATAAAGGCAAACCAGATAGCATACTATCATCTCGAGTAAGAATGTCCTACCGGTATAGGTCCTCCGCAATCATCGCAATCGCGTGCCTGCGATCCAATAATTGACTTTGAGGGCACTATATCCAACAAAGTCAACCACAACAAATCATTTCCATATTTAAAAAAAACAATTAACCCCAAAACACTTGATAAAAATTTCAAATGGGCTTAACAAAATGGTTAGTTCACCATGGTTGCTAATCAAGGTCTAACCCTAATTTAACCCTAGTTTACATGCACATGTGTGTGCAAGCTTAAATAAATTCTAATTAAATATTCATTAAATTTGATAAATTATTTAAAAATCGATTTGGTAAACTTTTTATTAAAAACCATATATTAAAATATAATTAGCCACTAATCACATCCTAAGGTGTTACATAAGCTAGAGAATTATACGATGATTGTAGAATTATGAAACTGAAACAACTCCGAAACACTCGAAACTAAAGCCCAGTTTCTGTCAATTTTTTAAGTCGTCGAAATTTTTTTTAAGCAATTGCAGAATGTTTTATGAGATGTAACATGAACACTGAACAAATACGAACTCAATTGGGCGGATTTGACCTGGTGACATGGCTCCAAAATCAGAGCTGGCCGGCCCTAAGAAAGCTTCTGGGGTTCGTTTTTGTTTTGTGTTCTGGTCTATGGGTTTTGGTGTTTTGGGTGTTTCTTGTTTTTTCTAAAATTGCATGAGATGTTAATTTTTTATAAAGGCAATTCGGAGTGTTTCGTAGTCGTAATTCTAACTTTATTTCGGGTTGTTTTAGACGGCGTTAAAAAGTTCGAATGGATATCAAATACCCACTTTAACCCTCGCTGGAAATTTTCCAAGAGTTGGATTTTTCTATATTTGAAACATTGAAATATCATGCAAGTGATTCGATGGACCCTCTAGAAGAACGAAACCCTAACTCGATTCTATGAGCGTAAGAAACGCCGCCAAACTCTAGGGTTTGCGGTAGTTCCATGGCGCCATAGGTGAGGAAAGGGTTGACCCTTCTACGGTTGGTCCATAGGTACTGTGGCATGTGATGGGTACTTTTAAACTACGCTCAAGTGTTGAGCTTTTTGGAAAATTTTGGGTGTTTGTTGATTCGATCGGAATGTTTAATATCGTCTAGCTATTTGTGGAATGTGATACAATATTTAGAATTCATATTGTTAGGCATGAAATCCGAAATATGTGATATTTCGGGTTTATGATGTCTAAGGTGATTGTGGATCCCAAATGTTCTAGTTTGACATTTTCTTTTCTACGACCATAAGTGTAATATGTGGTGTATCGTCATTTTCGCTTCTATATGTCAACGACAATTGTGATACGCATATTTACTTACGTTGATGACATGTGATGTTATGTGTTGATGTGATATGTTATATTGGATCGTCGTGTTTTGAATAGCTAGGGGTTTTATGTGAGATGAGAGTTTTTATTTTCATTCATGTAAAATTTATTGTTTGTAATATTCTTTTATTGGGACACTTCCGAGTTGAGGATGATATCACCATTGTAGTATATTATTTACTTTTCCACATTAGGATAGACCTAAAGTGGAGGGCACAAGCAACCCGGTTCTAAAGTCCAGTGGGAGACCATCTCAAGGAGTCGAGACCCGGTCTCTTAACTCTAGAATTGATATGGTTGCTTGCCACTCTCGTAAGGGTCTAGGGATGTGGGTTTGGCTATTCATCGCGTCTGTGGAATCCGTGTTTTATACTGGCTTAATTTAAAATACAGAATTTCTAGTATATCCAATATTTTATATGTTATCTTCTACTGCTGATATTCTGTGATGTGATCACTTTATATGCGTGAGACGAATGCTTTATTATTGTATATATGATATATAATAAACGTTGCTTATGTTTTGCACCCGTGCAAGTCCCTCCCCGCTATGACTTTAGTTAAGTAACCTAACGGTGCATAACGGGACACTGTGGCGAATGCAGATGACATAAGTGTACGTTGTATTTTCGTTTCTTCTGTGATGCTTAGAAAGCATAAATGATGGGATTTCATTAATGAGATTAATGAAAAAGAAAGAAATCTAAAATGATGTTGTAGAATCATATTTTCAAAAAGGGTAGCTCTAGTTTGCGCTTTGCATAGCGGTATTGTAAGTCTACGGTAGCGCCCCGGCCGTCGATCCGAGGCCAAAATGCGGAAACAAAAACTTTTCATAAACTTGAAACTGGCGCTAACGCAGACTTTAATCCTGGATCGAACCATTAACATTAAACTAGCAATCTAAAGAGGGTTAGAAAAGCTATACCGATCGATCTGTGTCCTTCGGTCTTTAGCCACCGTCTTTAGCTCCTTACAGCATCTCCGATCTCGCTCGATCTCTGGTCTCCTCGTCGGAAAGGGCACCACATCTTCAAATCCTTTTACGGGCTCCCGCTTCGAACCGAAGCAACTCAGACACGAAGTTTACTAGCCGACGTGTCCAAGGTGAAGTAGAGAATGTGTGTAATAACATTGTCTCTTGATACTTTGGGATTCTCAATATATGAGATGGTTAGAGTGAAGGTAGAAGATGATGCCAATGGTGGAACTTGTGAGCAAGAAGAAGAAAGAAAAGAAAATAGTCTTTTCTTTACTTAATGTGTTGGAATGATAATGAGAGCTAGAATCATCAAAAACACAAGAGCAAACCCAAGCCATATGGCTGCCCTCCCTCTCTCCTCATATCATTTCAACACATTAAATCAATCCAAAATGTGACATATGCACAAATAAAGAGAGCATGAGTCACTAGATTGCATGTGTCACAATAAATACACCTCATGATGAAATCCACTCATAATTTCCACCATTTGTAAACATTAACCTAAATGTTTACAACAATAAAAAGATACGGCATCAACTAAAGTAAACTCGTGACGGATCATAAGGATACCCCTCACCTGTATATATATACCTGCATCCGCATTCCGACTGAATGCAAATGCGATGAGACTAAAGTAATCCAACAAATCTAATGCTAGGATCCGGCTTAAACCAAAGCCCACTAGTATGATCCGTCCGATCATGATCCGTGCACTACTGCACGTATATGATCGAACCCTGCCATAATATCATACGGCCTCTACAATGTTTCGCCCGAAACTTGAGAAACTTCCTGTGGGGGACTGTAAAGACTCATCAATACTTTGGCTGTGGATTTAACCACTAGCACGTCAGTGGTACTAGCTATACGTAACGGGCTACCAGGTATTGATCAAAAGGGAGGTGGATGAGCAAACTCATCCTGACACCCTACTGAGCCTGTCAGTGACAATATCCGTACAGTCCGGTCTGTTCGTCTATGAGTATCGCATGTCGGGTCTAGGGGGTTGGTAAAAGTCAGACCCCCAAAAGCGGTACAACTCGTATCGGAGTGTATCCCAGAACACCCTGAGATACTACTGGAATACCTACCAGTAAATCTCCTGCCTTGGCTAAGGACTTCGTGTAATGGCTCTCCTAGATACAGCGCGATCTCACCCTCAATACCGGGAGAGATGAAACCCCTGCCGATCCGCTCACTACCTCCATGTGGCTCAGGACTGTACCCAACTTAAACCTCTTTGCACGACTCCTTTGAGTCGTGGTAGGGTAGTAATCAAAGCACAGTGGGAACTCACACGAGACAAATGACGATCTCAGGTCGATGAACTAACCTTTACACATGTCACCAGGGAACTGCTATCTGACGTCAGGTATAATACCAACTAGCATGTTCTCTGTGAGTCCTGTCCGGTGTACTCATAACCCAATGAGCGACTGTATAAATCTTAGGTAAGCCAACTGACACCAATGGCTTGTGAGACCGGCCACCGCCCCTCGTCGGGGTCTCGACTGTATACACTAGTCTACTAGTGGAGTATCGATGCCCAGTCTCGAAACTCCCACAACTAGGGACCACTTTAAGGATGTGCTTATAGACTGTTGGATATATATATGCCCTAGAGGCCATTATGTGATAGTGTGTATATATATATATATATATATATATATATATATGTATGTATTCAAAGGACAGTCATGCTCGACATGATAGTATGCTATCTGGTTTCTCTTTATCATATGTTCACTTGATCATGTTTTTACTTATTTGGTACATGTTGATAAAGCCCTAAGGATATTGGCTTGACTACTGGGATTATGATGTGGATCATACTAGTGGGACACCTGTAGTTTATAAGAATATCCTTGAAATGTTCCTAGTCGTAGGTATATCGAGACAGGGCATCGATATTCCAGTGTAGACTAGCGTATACCATTCTTGTTCCATATGATGGGCGATGGATGATCCCACATCCGTCTGGTGTCGTGACACCAAAGATTGTATACGGGTGCTCAGTGAGACTGGGTATACTGAACGGACTCGCCGAGAACTCCTATGTGGTATTATATCATACATCGGATAGCAGTTCTCAGGTGACACTGGTACAGGTTAGTCTGTAGAACCGAGATCGCCATAGAGACTTGTGTGTCCTCCCACTGTACTTTGATCTCCACCCTACTACGGCTCTACTTAGTCGTACAAACAGATGGATTTTGGGTACAGTCCCTGTTGGAGATAGTGCCCTCAGAGTCAATTATTGGATCACAGGCACGTGATTGCGATGATTGAGGGAAGACCTATCCCGGTAGGACAGTCTTACTCAAGATGATAGTATGCTATCTGGTTATCTTTATCATCGTATACTGCTTAAGGTGACCTTACGAGTCGCTATTACACGTTGATAGAGCCCCTAGGATTCTTGCTTGACTACCAGCAGTATGAGGGCGATCATATACGTGAGAGCTGGAGTCTATAAGCACATCCTTAAAAGGTCCCTAGTCGTGAGAGTTTCGAGACAGGGCATTGATTCTCCAGAGTAGACTAGTGTATACAGTCGAGACCCCGACGAGGGGCGGTGGCCGGTCTCACAAGCACTGGTGTCAGTTGGTTCACCTAAGATGTATACAGGTGCTCATTGGTTATGAGTACACCGGATAGGACTCGCCGGGAACCTGCTAGTTGGGTTATACCAGACGTCAGATAGCAGTTCCCAGGTGACATGTGTACAGGTTAGTTCATCGACTGAGATTGTCATTTATCTCGTGTGAGTTCCCACTGTTCTTTGATTACTACCCTACCACGGGTCAAAGGAGTCGTGCAAACAGGTTTTAGTTGGGTACAGTCCCGAGCCACATGGAGGCAGTGAGCGGATCTGCAGGGGTTCGTCTCTCCCGGTATTGGGGGTGAGGTCGCGCTGTGTCTAGGAGAGCCAGAACATGGAAAGTCCTTGGCCAAGGCAGGAGATTTGCTGGTAGGTATTCCAGTAGTATCTCAGGGTGTTCTGGGCCACACTCCGACACGACTTGTACCGCTATTGGGGGTCTGACTTGTACCAACCCCCTAGGCCCGCCATGCGATGCTCATAGACGAATGGACCGGACTGTACGGATATGTCACTGACAGGCTCAGTAGGGTGTCAGGATGAGTTCGCTCATCGACGTCCCTTTTGGTCAATACCTGGTAGCCCGTCACGTATTGGCTTATACCTCTGACGTGCTAGTGGTTAAATCCACTGCCATAGTATTGACGAATCTTTAGAGTCCACCATACACAGTTACTCAAGTTCGGGCGAAACGCTGTAGAGGCCGTATAGAGATATGGCAGGGTTCGATCAGATACGTGCGGTATTGCACGGATCGTGATCGGACGGTTTTTACTAGCCGGCTTTGGTTTAAGCCGGATCCTAGTATTAGATAGTGTAGATATTGTCTCTTTGCATTTGTGTTCAGTGGGAATACAAATGCGGGCATGTATTTGCAGTAGTGGGGTTTTTCCTGTAATTTATTACGGGATCAGTTTTCTGAAGTTTGCCAGTTTGCATTCTGTTCCAGCCGGTTTTCTTTTATTCATTCACGGCCGGACCTTTTGATGGAGGGGTTAATTGCAAGTTTGCAATTAACTTATTTGATGAGGGGTTTCATGCATATTGAGGGCTTCTTGATGGTTCTTTCATCATTAGATGCTTTTTGCATCACTTGACTAGCTTTCATGTGATTTGATGAGAAGAGAAATGAGGGTGACTTTTTTCTTATGCTTATCTCTCATTTCTCTTTTTATATTTTTGACACTCCACCATTTTCCTCATGGGGCCGCCATTTTGGGCAAGAGGAGAAAATGAGAGAGGATCATTTTTGTGAGGGTGGGAAATTATCATTCATCTCAGTTTTCATTGCCACCAAAATTCCCAAGTTCAATTCTCAACCTGATTCCTCCATCGAGGCAACTAAACCCAAGAGACAAATTCTACACTTCCTTACAGCAAATCTTGGACGCGTCGGCTAGCTAACTTCGCGCCCGAGTTGCCTCGGTCCAGAGGTGGGAGCCCGTAAATGAATCCAGCTACGTGGTTCCCTTTCCGACAAAGACGTGATGGACGGAGTATCCACGGGAGATTGGAGTGGAGACGAAGACCGAAGGACACGGATCGCTTGGTATAGCATCTCTACTCTTTTCTTGTTTACTAGTAGCTAGGTTAATAGCCCGATCCGGGTGAAAAGTGCGCGGTGGTGCCGGTTTGCTAGTTTGCAAAATTTTTGTTTCCGCGTTTCCGACGTCGGTTCGACGGCCGGAGCGCCGCCGCGGACTTACATTGGTATCAGAGCCACGCCATTAACCATGCCTAGCTTGCTCTAGTATGTTTAGAACCCGATCGAACAAAAATCCCCAAAAACCGTATTTTCAATGCATTGTGTTTTCTGTCGAAATTTTTTCTGCTCCAAAATTTTTTCAGGTCATTGCAGAAACACAAGCAGGAAATTCTAAGAATTCTGGTAAAATTTGATACAGTGATCGCTTAGTACGGCCGCGGAAACGCGGCCAAACCACTGGTTTGGCCGCGGTTCCGCGGCGGGAAGGTGTGCTCATTGCACCAAAATTTCCCAGTAGGCTTTGGACTTGGAAATAGGGGTTTTGGGATATTATTCATGGGCCCAGATTTTCTGTAAGTGCTACAGTACTGCTTGGGGCCCACTTTGATAAATTTGTTCGATCGGATATTTTAAACATGTTAGTTCACAGTATTTACATTATATCTGCGACCGTGAATGTCACTTGATCAGTAAATCTAGTCTATCTGCTATAGCCCTTTTAGACGGATTTGCGAACGTGACATTCACGTTGATGTTCTGTGTTGTGCTGTGATGTTGCGGATCGGTCGTGGGAGATAGCCTGGATGCAATGTTAGTACAGTTCTGTTTTATATGTACATTTGATAATGCGGGGCGAGCGTACGACATGTGGACTGCCGTCACTGCCTGTTTGTATTATTCTTTTGGGGCACGACCAGGTTGCGGTCGATGTACCCGTTGTATGTATATTTTACTTTCTGTACTAGGATTACCCCAAGAAGGGGTGCACGGATAGCCGGGTTCTAGAGGGAAACGAGCCCGCATCTCATGGCGTTGAGACGGAAGGGGCTTTACTCTAGAATTGGTGGGCTATTCGCCGCACTCGTAGGGGGTACAGGATTGACCCAGGAGGGGTGCCCAAGTTACCGGATTTCGTGAAGTGCTGGGTGGTCCATTCACATTGCTGAAGGGGGCTGGGGCTGCCTCGCTTCAGGTTTTGGCGGGTAACTTGCCGCGCCCGTAGGGGTCTAGGATCTCATTGCACAGGCTATCCACACGACCAGAGGAACGTCGGGTTTCAGTAGCGGCTCTGTGAAACCCGGGGATCCCAGATATCTGTATTGATCTGTGTTGTTGCATTTTATCACGCCTTGAGCGAAAATTATATATTTTATATATACTAGTAGATGTTGTATATGTTTTGCATCCGCACTAGTCCAGTCCCCGCTCTGTCGTTAGTTAGCTAACCTAACGGGTGATGACGGGACCCAGTGGCGAATGCGGATGGCATACACGTACGTCATTATTTTCGTTCTTTGTGGTGTGATCAATTGATGGGACCGCGTTGATTTGGATCAATGCAAGATAAACAAACTTATTTGATGTTGTTGGAACACTTTTCAAAAGGCTGTTATTGCAAGGGCGATTACTTTTGTTTTGCATCGTGGTATTCAGTTGGAATATCCTGCTCCTCAATCGACGAGGCAAGGGCCGAGATCCCTTCACCGGGAGTGACCCCTTGGACAGAAGTTTGCGTCAGGGCAATAACTTCACTATAGCCGATTACTTTTGCTTTGCATCGTGGTATTCAGTTGGAATATCCTGCACCTCATTCTACGGGGAAAGAGCCGAGATCCCTTCACCGGGAGTGACCTCTTTAGCGAAGGTTTTCGTCACTATATTTTTCTAAAAAGCTATCCGTTCCTTCAACGATATCAAGTTCATTGCGTTAAAGGTTTTCGCCAGAAACCATTCGTAGCCCTCCGTCATTTCAGTTAAATATTCGGTAGTATTCAAGCTATGTATTTTGACCTCACGCCAAGGCATAGTGATTGGTAGCTGCCGGGTATTTATCTGTTGCATAGATAGATGCGTTGGTTTGGGACAGTCGTACTACTATTTTGGCCTACGTCAAGGGTATGTACGGGTGGGTTCAAATTAACCTGGACTATGACGGGTAGAACTTGACATGTGACTTATGATATTTTGACCTCACGCCAAGGTCATAAGAGCATGGGGAAAAAATCCACATCGGGAGTTTCAAAAGAACTGAAACTTGCCAGATATGCGTATACCTTCTGGAGTGTGATAGCGTGAGCGGATTCCTTCACGTTATCATGCGATGATAGTTGGATCCCGATTCCCACTGATGAGTTGGCTTACTCCTCGGGTGATCTCGGCTAATTCTTCTTTCAGGTTTGGGGAAGAATTTGACGTTACAGTGGGAGGTTTCCAGATTAGATAAAGTGATAACCATTCTGATCTAGGTTAGAGTGCACGCTGAGTGTTTCTTTTTTCTCTCTCTCTGGCAGCGACCATTGACCCGACCCTAGACTATGACTCAGTGACCAAGTTGACCGAACCTTCTTAACACTGGCTTTTGGATTGTCAGAGTTGCAGACCTCATTGCCACTCCTACTTTTACCCTTTTCTTCAGGACACCCCGTATTACTACGAACGTCCACTTCCATTGGACAAAACCATCGTATGGTTATATACGAACTCGAAGGAATTCGAGGATGGTTTTTGGTTCTGGAGAAAACGAATAGGACTATTCAGTTCTCTTTTCCTTTTACCTTCTCTCAGGTTGCGAGTACTCCTTGGTTTAGGAGATAGTACACCTATTACGCAAATTGGATAGTCTTCTTCCAAACCTTAGGCTGGTGCCGACCGGTAGGGAATGAAGAAAACCAATTAGCTTAAATGGTGTACAGAAGGTATTAAGTTAAGACAAAGAAAGGGATTAGTAAGAGGGCAAAGTAAATTGCGACTGCTATTCACGACCAAACAAGTATTTCTTCGCCAATCCTAAATCACCTATTTCTAAGGTTTATTCGGTTGTCTTTTATCTTCACCTTCTCTCGCATTGCGAGTGTTCCTAGGATTAGGACAGTACACCCATTATGCTTATTGGATAGTCTTCTTCCAAACCATAGGCTGGTGCCGAACAGTAGGGAAGGAAGAAAACCATTTGGCCTGAAAGGATGTACAGAAGGTAATGACTAAAGACATATAAAGGGATTTGGAGAAGTGGCAAAGAATTATACGGTTACAGTTGTGAATCTGGATAATGGAAGCGGCATTACTAGGAATACCGGGATACCCCATCGAAACATTTCAATGTTTCAGTTTCACTGTGTACTGTTAAAAGAAAACTAATTTCCCAATTAGACACTTGCTCCAGGGTATGTATTTACCAGGTATGATTCTCACATCTGTATGGTTTTACAGATGATGAGTGGGAGTAAGTTATTGGGAATTAGGTGACCATCCTCGTTATATCGAGATTCGTTGGAATTGGTGATATTTGAGGAAGCCACCTGGGTTGTTTGCCGGTCGGCAAATATTTGGTTTTGAATATCCGTTGTTATGCGCCAATTTCAAATTGATATATCTTTACATCTATTTTTATAGAGTGAGACATACCTTTTTGAAATTATGTTTATGACATTTACCTATACCAGTGGATGGTTAGGTAAGGAGCATTCAACAACGGTGTAATTCTTCTTAACCATAAGTACAGTTTTCAACCTATGACACACAGTGAATGAGCTGTAAGACTCAGCGGTCTTATACAGAGTATTGTATATTGTCCAGTGTCCATTAGGACAGAGGGGTTGGTCCTCGTACTATATTCGGTTTACTTATGACTTCTCTAATTCTTAGACAGGTGTTTCGTGGAAACACAGGGTCTGAGTTTTGAGAAGTTATTGGTATATGAGTAAAGTAGAGAACCAAGTATTGCAAGTATCGGGATTCTTCAAGGTGATCGAAGATGTAGATTCTTGTGAATGGTATTCAGTTGATAATAATGATTAAGAGAACTAGCTTCTCTTTCAGGTTACTCATAATTGGAAGCACTCCTAAATTGAGTAACGCTGATCGGCCTCATTCCATTTACTTGACATGCACTGGAGACAGCTGCTGTTAGTGTATATGCCCTAGAGGCCATTACTGTATCATACTTGTTTGTATATTACTTAATGGAAGCTTGGGATATTCACCTTGTATATACAATCTTGCTCAAAATAGTAGTATGCTACTTGGTTTGTTTCTACTTCAATGTGTACATGTGTTTATTTTAGTATATCACCTATACACATTAGTGGAGTCCTTAGGATCTTTCCTTGATTACCAGCGATGTGATGGCAGTCACACTAGTGGGGCTGGGTGATCTATAAGCACATCCTTATGCAGGTCCCTGGTCGTAAGAATATCGAGACAGGGCATCGATACTCCGGAGTAGACCAGCGCATGCGCTTCTCATCCCAGTGTGGGAGACGGTCTGTCCCACAGCCGTCAGTACGTCGTACTTGAGATAGTATGCGGGTGCTCGTTAGGTTATGGGTACACTGGACAGGACTCGTCGGGAACTGACTAGTTGGTATTATGCCTATCGTCAGTTATCAGTTCCCAGGTGACATGAGTACAGCTTAGTCCGCTGACTTGACACTTTCACTTCGCCTCGAGTGTGTTCCCACTGTACTTTGATCACTACCCTACCACGGCTCAAAGGAGTCGTGCAAACAGGTAGTGGTTGGGTGCAGTCCCGAAGCACTTGGAGGCAGTGACGGTTAGACAGGATTCGTCTCTCCCGGTATTGGGGGTTGACATCACGCTGTGTCTAGGAGAGCCATTACACGAGTAGTCCCTGGCCAGGGCAAACGAGATATACTGGTAGGCTTCCAGTGTTATCTCAGGGTGTTTTGGGCTTCGCTCCGGCATGACTTGTACCGCTATTGGGGGACTGACGTTTACCGCCCCCTAGGCCCGCCATGCGATGTATCAGACGAACAGACCGGACTGTACGGAGAATGTCACATTCAGGCTCAGTAGGAGTTCAGATGGGTTTCGCCTCGTCGGTCTTCTTGTCGGCGTTACCTGGGGACCGTTATGCACAGCTAGTGCCGCTTGCGGTCTGTGGTTAAACCCACTGCTAGCGTAGTGTCGATTCTTTAGAGTCCCATACAGAAAGCTTTTCGCCTTCAGGCAAAAGAGTAGAGGTCGCATGGTTTTGCGACAGGTCGCATAGTTTTGCGACAGGGTTCGGTCACATCCGTGCACTTGTGCACGTACAGTATCCGGACAGTTTACACTAGCGGGCTTTGGTTTAAGCCAGATCCTAGTGTACCTTTTGGGATTGGATTTATCCAGTTTGCATCAGTGTTCCTCGGAACACTGATGCGGGTGTGTATGCACAGTTGACGGGGAGACAGAGACAGCGGATTCTCATTAGGATTGTTGACAGTTGACCGTTGACTTTTTGCTCAACCCTAATGAGAATTTGATATGTGATTAACAATTATATTAATTAAGTATTATGGTGACATGGTTGTTGACTTTTGTTGACTTTGTTGACTTGTTGACTTTTGTTGACTTGTTGACTTTGTTGACCGGTTGACTAGGCTTGACTAGTTGACCATCATGATAACCATAACCATCATTTCATGGCAAAGACTTTTGCTTGCTTGCTCATTTGTGCAAAATGAGTGCATGAATTGATATGGTTATGGTTGCTTCAACCATCACATAACACTTGATTTGGTATAATGAGTTATGATGGTTTTGGATTATGAGAGGGTGAAAGACAAAAGAAAGGCTCATTCTCACTTGCTCATTCTCTCTCTTGTTCTTGAGCTCTCTTGCTCTTGCTTTCACCCTCTTCCTCTTGCTCCCTCTCTTGACTCTATGGTTCATATGTCTTATGAGTTAAGAATCAAGAACCATAGATAAAATCCCATACAAACTCTTCTCTACTCATTCTAGTTCATAAGGTTTAGCAAACCAAGTGAACTAGTTTCTTCAAAGAACGAAGAAGGAGCCAAAGGTTGGAGCTTTCAGGTGGATCTATCTTCGGCGTAAGGAGACGACGGGAAGAAGCCGATCCGGACCTCCATTGGAGTTTGAAGACGAAGGAGTTCAAGACAAGCAAGGTATAACCCCCTAACCGAGTAGTTAGCAACTCGTAGTTAGGTTGTTAGTTAGATGTTTAACAAAGATCCGGGTTATAAGTCTATGTTACCACCTTTATAAAAATCATTTTTTATCAAATTCCGCATGCCCGAAAGTACCGGGAGGGGTAGCATGGACTTACAGGGTATCAGAGACTAGTTAAACTCTATCTAACATGTTAGCAAAGTAGCTAGAAGATCGATCAAAGAAAAGTCCCGAAACGAACCCCGGAATTTTAAAGTTTCTGTCGATTTTTAAAGTGCTGGAAAATTTTTTTGGGATACACCTAAAATCGACTCAGGGTTTTCTGTGAATACTGTAGAAATTTGGTCCAGTGATCCCATTAAAGAGCCGCGGAAACGCGGCAATAGCTTGCTATTGCCGCGTTTCCGCGGCCTACTTGGCTCCTCTATGTTCTTTCTTTGCTACAGTATTCTCATTGGGGTATTTTAGGATTTTTGGAATATATATTTTCAGCCCAGATTTTCCAGAATGAAAATTTTATTTTGGGGTCCTGAAAATCCGTATTTTTGATAGAACTTCTAAAAGACTTAAGCTAACGGGTTTTTCTGTAATGTGATATTTGTATTGAACGTCTGCTAATCGCTATATGTCGATTAGTGGGGGTTATACAAATCTGTGATCTGTAATGTTGCTGGGATGTGGATATGAATATGTTGGATTGTCGCGGGTGAATAGCCGGGGGTTGTGAGACGAGAGTTTTCTTTTCTTTCAATTCATGTGAATTTGTAAATTGATGTAATAATTATTTGTATGGCCGCACAACCGGGTCGGGATTGTAGCCGTTATTGTATAATTTCTTTTTACTGTTTTTGCTCCTAGGATAGACCCATGGAGGGGGTGCACAAACTACCGGGTATGCCGAAGTGCCGAGTGGCCTACTCATGGAGATGAGGGAGGTTGCTTCGCTTCGGGTACTTGGCGGGTAGTTTGCCGCACCCGTAGGGGTCTTGGGTGGGGTTTTGGCTATTCACCGCGACCGTGTAATCTGTTTTTCGTTACAGGCTCATGCGAATTACAGATTCCTAGTATATCCAATGTATTCATCTGTGATCTGAAATGTTTATCATTGCAGTATATCTATATATGATATTATTTAGGCGTTGCTTATGTTTTACAGCCGCACTAGCCCAGCCCCCGCTCTGTCGTTAGTTAAGTAACCTAACGGGTAATGACGGGGCCCAGTGGCTAATGCGAATGGCATAAGCGTACGTCATATTTTGGTTGTTTTCTGCAATGGTAGGATTAAATGATGGGACACATTAAAAGAACTAATGCAAGAATATCACGCATTAAAAGAACTAATGCAAGATAATAAACCAAGTTAAAGTCGTTGGAACACTTTCGAAAAACCACTCGGTTCTTTTCAAAAACAACTTTTAAATGCGGAGCTTGAGCCACTCCTTTTAAAAGCAATCTCGTTCCATCGACTATATCAAGTTCACTACGTTCACGGTTTCGCCAAAACCATTTGTAGCCCTCCGTCGTTTCGTATGAATATTCAATAGTATTCAAGCTGTGTTTGTTGACCTTCGTCAAGGCATAGTGATTGGTAGCTGTTGGGTATTCATATGTAGCATAGATAGATGCGTTGGTTTGGGACATTCGCATTACCTTGTTGACCTTCATCAAGGGTATATACGGGTGGATTCAAATTAACCTGGATAATGACGGGAAGAACTTGACATGTGACTTATGATTTGTTGACCTTCGTCAAGGTCATAAGAGCATGGGGCAAAAATCCACATCGGGAGTTTCATAAGTACTGAAACTTGCTAGATTTGCATAACATTTGGAGTGTGATGATTCTGGTAGGATTCCTTCAGTTTCATCACGCGATGATATTTGGATCCCGATCCTACTGTGAGTATATGCTACTCCTCGGGAAATTTCTCACTAAACGATCAATGCTATAAACCTAGTAGGTGCCTAGAAAGGTGTTAGCGGGGCTACGCCCCCAGGGAAAAGAGGTTCTTTAATTAAGGAACTTCGCGAAAGCGTTGGAAAACCTCCCTCGAAATACCGACACCGGCCTGGCTGAACGGTTAAGCAAGTATTGTGCGGTGGGATTGATCCCGACTAATTCTTCCTTTATGGTTTGAGGAGGGATTCGAGAAACAGTGGGAGCCATCCTGTTTAGACAAACTAAAAACCACTCTAAACTTGCAAGAGCATCATGCTGAGTGTTTCTTCTTCTCTCTCCTAATTGCAGCGACCAATCGACATGACTGGACTTAAGTTACTTCTAGATAAAAATATACTGACAGGGCCAAACTACAAAGATTGGTTCAGGAATGTCAAGATGGCAATCACTTACGACAAGCTGGGGTATCTTCTTACCACCAAAGCTCCCCCTGTCCCTGGTCCCACTTCCAGCGTCGCGGATAAGGAAATCCGCAAGACTTGGGAGATTGATAGTGCGAAGGCCAAGTGCCTCGTACTTGCCTCGATGGACAACGAACATCAGAGGAGGCACGAGAATATGGACCTTGAATCCATATTTCTCCATACAAAAGAACTGTATGGAGAGCAATCTCGTATCGCAAGATACGAAGCGTCGAAAAAGTTATTTTCGGCAAAGATGGCCGTCGGATCATCAGTAGCCGAGCACGTGCTAAAGATGATCGGCTACATTGAGGAGCTCGTGGACCTAGGGACCATATTGGAGAGTGAGCTCTATACGGACATAGTTCTCCAGTCCCTTCCTTCCACTTACGCCCAGTTTATACTGAACTTCAACCTACAAGAAAAAGAGGTTGAACTTTCAGAGCTCCTCAACATGCTGAGGAGCGCAGAGGGCACCCTACAGAAAAGTAGGGAAACATCCACTTTGTTTGCAGGAGGATCATCTTCTTCTAGGTCCAAGGCGAAAGCCAAGGGAAAGAAGAAGAAAGCCCCCGCTAAACCAAGGGGCGGTGTTAGTAAAGTGGATACGAAGGGAAAAGCTAAAGCAACAAAGAAAGCGGGGAAGCTTGTGGATAAGGAAGAATGCTTCTATTGTCATAAGAAAGGACACTGAAAGAATGATTGCAGGGCCAGGAAGGCCAGAACACAGGAATTGAAGCAGGTTGCAGCTTCAGCTTCAGGTGTGTATGTTATTGAAAACTGTCTTTCAATAAACTCTACTTCCTGGGTATTGGATACCGGATCAGGATCTCATATCTGTAATTCTTTGCAGGCGTTGAGAAACCGTAGGGTTTTGAAGGCAGGTGACATGACCCTCAGAGTTGCGAACGGAGCTAGCATGGATGCTAAAGCCGTGGGGGACTATCACCTGGGAATGTTAGATGGACATGTTTTGGTTTTGCGTAATTGCTTTTTTGTACCCAACGCAACTTGTAATATCATTTCTGTATCTTTAGTTTCTAAAGAAGGTTATGAATTTGCGTTTGTAAGTAATGTTGTAAACATTCACCTTAATCAAGTTCTGATTGGGTCAGGTACATTGAGTAATGGTATATACGTACTGAACCAACCACAGATTTTCAATGTCCAGAATACACACAAAAGAAAGTCTCCGGAAATAAATCAGACTTTCTTGTGGCATTGTAGACTGGGTCACATCAATGAGAGAAGGTTGACTAAGTTACATACAGAAGGATATTTGAATCCGTTCGAATATCAATCATATGCCACTTGTCAATCCTGTCTCAAAGGAAAGATGACAAAGACTCCGTTTACTGGACATGGAGTAAGAGCGAGCGAGCTCTTGGGACTCGTACACAGTGACGTGTGCGGTCCAATGTCTACACATGCGCGAAGCGGCTATTCTTACTTCATTACTTTTACGGATGACTTCTCAAGGTACGGTTATGTCTTCTTAATGAAACATAAGTCCGAAGCCTTTGGAAAATTCCAGGAGTATAAGAATGAAGTAGAGAAACAAACCGGCAAAAGTATCAAGATTCTAAGATCGGATCGAGGTGGAGAATACTTAAGTGCCGAATTCCTGAATTACTTAAAAGAGAATGGTATTCTCTCTCAGCTTACTCCTCCATACACTCCGCAACATAACGGTGTATCGGAGAGACGGAACCGAACCCTATTGGATATGGTTCGGTCCATGATGAGTAACGCTGAGTTACCGTGATCATTCTGGGGATATGCACTAGAAGCAGCTGCGTATCTCTTGAACAAGGCTCCCACCAAGACTGTGTCTACCACCCCATATCAGATGTGGACTGGGAAGAAACCCTGTCTTAAGTATATTAAGGTATGGGGATGTCCAGCTTTTGTAAAAAAGCAGCATGCGGACAAGCTTGAGGCGCGTTCAATACAGTGTAAGTTTGTGGGATACCCAAGGAATTCCAGGGGGTATCTTTTCTATTCTGCTGAGGAATAAAAGGTTTTTGTTTCTCAGCATGCCCGCTTCTTGGAAACTGAGTTTTTGGAAACCCAGATAAGTGGGAGCACAATAGAACTGGAAGAAGTTCCAGAACCACAGACTATTACTGAAAGCTTAGTGGAACCAGAAGGTTCAAAAGAACAGGACATTCCTACGCCGCTCCGCAGGAGTAGTAGGCAGACTCATCCGCCCGAGAGATACTACGGTTTTCTCATAGACGGGGATATAGAGGATTGCATCATAGATTATGATGAGCCTACTAGCTTCCAGCAGGCCGTTCAGAGCGTTGACTCAGTAAAATGGCCGGATGCAATGCGGACCGAAATGGAGTCCATGTACACCAACAAAGTATGGACGTTGGACATTGCTCCAGACGGGGTAAAACCCGTAGGATGCAAGTGGATCTTCAAAAGGAAGATTGGTGTAGATTGACAGGTTGAGACCTATAAAGCTAGACTTGTAGCAAAGGGTTTCCGTCAAAGACCTGGCTTGGACTATGACGAAACCTTTTCTCCAGTGGCTATGCTGAAATCCATTCGGATCCTTCTTGCCATTGCTGCCTTCCACGATTATGAGATCTGGCAAATGGACGTAAAGACCGCTTTTCTAAATGGAAGTTTAGAGGAGTGTGTCTATATGGACCAGCCAGAGGGTTTCATTCAGAGTGGGAGCAGCGGAAAGGTGTGCAAGTTGCTTAAGTCCATCTATGGACTAAAGCAGGCATCCTTGAGTTGGAACATCTGTTTTGATGAGACGGTCAAGGAATTTGGCTTTATCAAAAATCCAGATGAACCATGCATCTATAGTAAATTTGTAGCGAGAACTGTAGTATTCCTCGTTTTATACATGGATGACATTCTCTTAATAGGAAATGACATTCCTATGCTACAATCTGTCAAGGGGTTCTTGTCGCACAGGTTCTCCATGAAAGACCTGGGTGATGCCTCATACATCCTGGGGATCCGGATCCATCGTGATAGATCCAAGAGTATATTAGGACTTTCACAGTCCAGGTACATCGACACCATACTGAAAAGATTCAGTATGGAAGATTCCAAGCGCGGTAACCTACAGGCTTGTCACGGGATCACCCTCTCTAAAGAGATGTCTCCCAAGACTGATTTGGAGAGGGATCGCATGTCTATTATACCCTACGCTTCTGCGGTAGGCTCTATAAAGTATGCGATGTTGTGTACCAGACCGGGTGTAGCTTATGCACTGAGTGTGGTAAGCCGGTATCAGTCAAACCCTGGGGAGAAACACTGGATAGCGGTAAAGAACATTCTCAAGTACCTGAGAAGGACTAAGGAGATGTTCTTGGTGTATGGCGGAAAAGACCTCCAGATCGAGGCCTTTGCTGACTCCAGCTTCCATAGTGACAAGGATGATTCCAAGTCCATGTCGGGTTTTGTCTTTACCCTCAATGGAGGGGCGGTGTGTTGGAAGAGTTCCAAACAAGAAACCGTTGCAGATTCGACGATGGAAGCGGAATACATCGCTGCATCTGATGCCGCAAAAGAAGCTGTCTGGATGAGGAAGTTCATGAAAGAACTTCAGGTGGTTCCGTCCATTGTTGATCCAATACCTCTGTATTGCGACAACAACGGGGCTATAACTTTAGCGAAGGAACCCAGGTCCCATCAGAGATCCAGGCACATCTTGAGGCGGTATCACCTGATCAGGGAGATCGTGGATCGCCAGGAGATCGAGGTTCGGAGAGTCGCTTCAGAAGATAACACTGCAGATCCATTCACCAAGGCCCTGCCCCAGACTCAGTTCGAGCGGCTGATCGAGATGATAGGTCTTCGATACGCCAGTATATGGCCTTAGTCCAAGTGGGAGATTGTTAGTGTATATGCCCTAGAGGCCATTACTGTATCATACTTGTTTGTATATTACTTAATAGAAGCTTGGGATATTCACCTTGTATATACAATCTTGCTCAAAATAGTAGCATGCTACTTGGTTTGTTTCTACTTCAATGTGTACATGTGTTTATTTTAGTATTTCACCTATACACATTAGTGGAGCCCTTAGGATCTTTGCTTGATTACCAGCGATGTGATGGCAGTCACACTAGTGGGGCTGGGTGATCTATAAGCACATCCTTATGCAGGTCCCTGGTCGCAGGACTATCGAGACAGGGCATCGATACTCCAGAATAGACCAGCGCATGCGCTTCTCATCCCAGTGTGGGAGACGGTCTGTCCCACAGCCGTCAGTACGTCGTACTTGAGTTAGTATGCGGGTGCTCGTTAGGTTACGGGTACACTGGACAGGACTCGTCGGGAACTGACTAGTTGGTATTATGCCTATCGTCAGTTATCAGTTCCCAGGTGACATGAGTACAGCTTAGTCCGCTGACTTGACACTGTCACTTCGCCTCGAGTGTGTTCCCACTGTACTTTGATCACTACCCTACCACGGCTCAAAAGAGTCGCGCAAACAGGTAGTGGTTGGGTGCAGTCCCGAAGCACTTGGAGGCAGTGACGGTTAGACAGGATTCGTCTCTCCCGGTATTAGGGGTTGACATAGCGCTGTGTCTAGGAGAGCCATTACACGAGTTGTCCCTGGCCAGGGCAAACGAGATATACTGGTAGGCTTCCAGTGTTATCTCAGGGTGTTTTGGGCTTCGCTCCGGCACGACTTGTACCGCTATTGGGGGACTGACGTTTACCGTGTTAGTTGTATGTATGCCCTAGAGGCCAGTATTGTACGGATTATGTATATTATATTGGATGCTTGGACATATATAGAGATGACTTTCTTGCTCGACATGATAGTATGCTATCTGGTTGCTCTTTATCTTAACATGTACACTAGTCTCTTTATACTGTCTTATAGTTACATGTTGGTAAAGCCCTTAGGATTTATACTTGACAACCTGGACTATGATGCAGATCATACTAGTGGGGACATGGTAGTCCATAAGTACATCCTTCAAGGTCCCTAGTCGTGGGTGTATCGAGACGGGGCATCGATATACCAGAGTAGACTAGCGTATACACTTCTCGACCCATGTGATGGGCGATGGATGATCCCATATCCATTGGTGTTTGACATCAGAGATGGTATACGGGTGCTCAGTGGAGACTGGGTACACTGGACGGACTCGCCGAGAACTCCCAGATGGTATTATACCTCACGTCAGATGGCAGTTCTCAGGTGACACTTGTACAGGTTAGTCTGTAGACCCGAGATCGTCATAGAGTCTTGTGTGATTCCCACTGTGCTTTGATCTCCACCTTACCACGTCCATGAGGGCGTGCAAAACGGTGGTCTTTGGGTACAGTCCCGAGTCACATGGAGGCAATGAGCGATAGGAGGGGTTTCGTCTCTCCCGGTATTGGGGGTTGATGTTGCGCAGTGCTCGATTGGCCGTAACAGGGAAGTCCCTGGCCAGGGCTGATCAGAGATTTGCTGGTAAGTGTTACCAGTAGTTTCTCGACCCGTTACGAGCCTCACATCGGCACGACTTATCGGGTTATTGGGGTCTGACGTATACCACCCCTAGACTTGATATGCGACGTATCAGACGAAGAGACCGGACTGTACGGTAAGTGTTACTGGTCGGATTCGCAGGAGTGTGAGCGGGCTAGCTCGTCGATCTTCTGATCGCTCAATACCCGGGTGGCCGTTACGTTTAGCAGACCGCTTGCGGCTTATGGGTGCTTGATTTGATCATCATCTGCTACCGGCGTATTGACGAGTCTTTAGAGTCCTATACAGAGGTTTCCTGGCTCAAGCGAAACGAAATAGGAGCGCATATGAGATATGTGCAGGACCGAGAATAATGCGTGTATGTGATACCGCATTTCATTCTCGCGATATATGTTTTGATTGCTTATATTCGATATGACCTAGTTATCGAATCATTGATTCGATAAATCGATACATTAGATTCTAGTCGGTTATGTGCGACATGACCGGATCATTGAATCAAATGTTGATTTAATGATTTAATGCATAATTATATATTTGATATATTGCATTGCATTAACTAGTATTGGTTCACTTTAAAGTTCTCACTTGATGCACATTGTATATGTGATATGCTTTAGTGCACTACTTTGTATCATGTTTGATGATACTTGATAATGTGATTAAGTGTAAAGGGTTAAACCATGGTTAAGTGATGATTAGGGTTTTGGTTTTTCATTTATTTATTTGTTTATTTATTTGAAAGGATTAAGTTAAGAATGGTGGCTTATTTTGGAGCTATGTTGAAGCTTCATGAAGCTTTGACAAAGTCCACCATCCTTATCTCATCCTTAACCCTAACCACACTTACTAACCTTGGTTTAATCTCTACACTTGACCATGGTCAAGATATGATAAGTATTCATATTAGTTTTATTTTTTAAAATAGTGAAGACTTATCATTCTTTCTTCATCTTCATCTTCTTCTTCTTCTTCAAGCTCAAGGTCCATTAATGGCAACTTGAGTTAAAGTGAGATAAATCCAATTCTAAAGTGAACCCACCTCCTATTTCTTCACCCTCTACCTCTTGCCAAGTTGTTTTGGGTGTTTACTTCACAAGTTTCATAAGTTTGTGAAGTCGGAGCTTGAGTTTGTGCAACCTCGACGTAGATCGTCTTTGACACGAAGCCGACGACCTATTCCGCACGTTTCTCCGATGAAGCCGTCACGAGAGTTCAAGATTCAAGATGGACAGCGAGAGGACGCCCTTGCGGAGCCATGGAGGTGGTTATCCGGATCTACAAAGGTTGTAATTTCCGTATCCCAGTAGTTAACTGTTAACTAGTTTATAGTTTCGCCTAGAATTCTAGCAAAGATCCGTTAACTTGGGTTTCTCGGCACCATATTTCTGTAAAGTGGCATGGTTGATGCCTTGAGAGACCTTTATAGGGTGCCTAGGAACCTTTCACTGGTATCAGAGCCTAGCTAGAGCCTTAGGCGAAGTCTAGACGGATTTTGAAGTCCGAACGACCCGAAACCCCAACCTTAAAATTGCTCTCTGGATGAATTCTAAAATCGGGGATTTTTCCACATTAAAAATATGCAGAGAACACATCACAAACATATAAGAGTTACTGTAAAAATTTGGAGGCCTAATTCTTTTTTTCCAGCGCGGATCCGCGGCCTGAGCAATAGCTCAGGCGGCGGTTCAGCGGCCGTACGGCCACATTTTTTATATAATTTTGTACAGTAACTGTTAGTTTTCTGTGGTGTTTTTTCTGGATATTTTTAAAAATTATTCAAGAGTTGAATTTTCTGCATAAGTTTTGGGGATTCGGTGTTTCGATCGGGGTATCAAATTCTGTCTATTTGGCTTTCCGGATAAATTTTAGAAAATGTTAAAAAGTTCGACCGGATATAAATACCCAATTTTTCCCCTGTCGGGAAATTTCCAAGTGTTGGATTTTTCCGTTGTTTAACGATGTTCTAAGTAGTGCAAGTAACTCGATGGTCCCTCTAGAAGACAACAAACCTTAACTCGATTATGTGACCGTCTTGAACTGCCCTTTGAACCTTCGGATTTGGGGCAGTACGGCGTGCCACATGTGAGGTGTTGGCTTGACCCTTCTACGGCTGGACCGTTGGTACTGAGGTACGAACTGAATGTTGTTAGAATTATCATGTGTTGATCTGTATTGGGAAAACTTGGGTGTTCGATTGTTCGATCGGAAAGTTTAACATTTTCTTTTTATCTGGAATGTGATACAATAATTGGAATTCACAAGTAGTTATGAGATAACTGAATGAATGTTATAAATCTAGCAATTTAGTCCCATATGATATTGAAAAGAGTTTTCGATAATGAGACTAAAATGCGGGATTTATATCTGTTAGGCATGCGATGTCTAAAGAGATTGCGGATTCCAATTGTTGTAGTTTTACACTTTCTTTTCTGTGACCGTAAGTGTAGTATGTTCATATCGCCGGTTTCGTTGCTATACGTCAACGACAATTGGGGTATGCATACTTACTTACGTTGATAACATGTGATGTTATGTGTTGCTGGATATGTTATATTGGATCGTCGTATTTGAATAGCCGGGGGTTTTTATGTGAGATGAGTGTTTTTCATTTTCATTCATGTAAAAACTTGTATGTAATATTCTTTTATTTGGGGCGCTTCCAGGTAGCGGAAGTTGTCACCCGTTGTAAATTATTTACTTTTCCGCATTAGGATAGACCCAAGGAGGGGAGCACAAGTAACCGGGTTCTGGGGTCCAGTGGGAGACCAACTCGAGGAGTCGAGTCCAGGTCTCCTAACCCTAGAATTTGCAGGGTTGCTTGCCGCTCTCGTAGGGGTCTAGGGGTGTGGGATTGGCTATTCATCACGACCGTGGAATCCGTGTTTTATACTGGCTCGTATTGAAAACACGGACGTCCTAGTATATCCAATATTTCATATGTTTATTCTGCTGCGATATCTGTGTTGTGACTCTGTGATGGATATAGTATATAGTATATATGATATATTATATAGACGTTACTTATGTTTTACACCCGCGCTAGCCCTGCCCTGCTCTGTCGTTAGTTACCTAACCTAACGGTGCACGAGGGGACATCGAGGCGAATGCAGATGGCATAAGTGTACGTCATATCTATCTGTGATGTTTAGGTATTAAATGATGGGACTTCATTAATGTGATTAATGAAAGAAAAGAAACCTAAGATGTTGTAGAATCAGATTTTAAATAAAACAGGTAGCTACAGTTCTTGCTTTGCATAGCGGTATATATGATATACCCCGCACCTCATTCGACGAGGAAAGGACCGAGATCCCTTCACCGGGAGTGACTCCTTTAGCAATAACTGGCAGATGTTACACACTCGGTTTGCTTTTGACTGCTTTTGCGTTTTTGCTTTGCACAGTGATATATATGATATATCCCGCACCTCATTCGACGAGGAAAGGACTGAGATCCCTTCACCGGGAGTGACTCCTTTAGCAAAACTAGAAAAGCCTCAAAATCACTCCATTTTAAAACTTCATTTGATTCTACAACGATATAAAGTTCATTACGCAAAGGGTTTTCTTAAAAACCTGACGTAGCCCTCCGTCATTTCAGATAAGTAATAGTTAGTATTCGTGCTGCGTTTGTTGACTCAGTCAAGGCGTAGTGTGCGGTAGCTGATTACTATTTATCTGTTTATGCATATGATGCAGATTGGATTAGGGTAGTCGTGCGGCCTTGTTGACTTAGTCAAGGGTCGTGCGGGTGGGTTTAATTCAATCAGGAAATGACGGGTTGAACTTTACTTGCGGTCTATGGTTTGTTGACTCAGTCAAGGTCATAGATCGCCTGGGGCAAAATATTATCGGGAATTTCAAGTGTTGAAATTTGCAATGAGATTGCATACCTTCTATGAGATAGTTGGATCCCGATACCCGCTGCGAGTAAGAGTTACTCCTGGGAGAGTTTTACACATTGCAATTAGCCGATCAAGTAGGTGTCTAGAAAGGTGTCAACGGGGTTATGCCTCTGGGAAAACGAGGTTTACAGTAATTAGGTTCGTGCGAAAGCATGGGGGACCTCCCTCAAAGTACCGACACTGGCCTGGCTGAAAGATTGGCGAACTTGTAGTGTGTAATTAATCCCGGCTAGTCTTTCCTTTTAAGGTTTGGAGGAAGATTTGATAAAAAGCAGTGGGAGCCATCCTGATTAGATAAGATAATAACCAATATGATCTTGCACGAGCTTACGCTAAAGTGTTTTCTTCTCTCTCTCTCCAGGTAGCGACCATTTCATGCCTTAATAAAGATAATAATATGGATGTATTGACCGAACCCGCATGTTATACTGTGTAGGGGAACGTTGAACCCGTTCTATCTTATAAGTGTTATAAGAATGAACAGGAAACAGGAGAATATCTGGATTCTCACACCGCCCAAACGGAGAACATGCATGTTGATGCATCATCTTCGGGTGTGTTTGTCATTGAGAACTGTTTCTCAGTTCACCCTACGTCCTGGGTGTTAGATACCGGGTCAGGATCCCACATATGTAAGATGTTACATGGGCTGCGAAAAGGTAGAGAACTGAGAAAAGGTGAACATTCCGTTCATGTAGGGAATGGGGCAAATGTTGCAGCCAAAGCAGTTGGCATATATCACCTGGTATTACCAAATGGTGATACACTAGTCCTGAATGAGTGCTATTATATACCGAACATGATGTGCAACATTATATCAGTTTCTTTATTAAGTAAAGAAGGTTATAATTTTGTAGTAAAGGATAATGTTATGAACATATTCCTCGATCAAAGGTTGATTGCATCAGGCTTGCTACATAATGGCATATTCATTCTCAATCAAAATACAGTCTTCAATATACAAAACACACACAAAAGGAAAAGCTCAGAAATGAACGAATCCTTCTTGTGGCACTGTAGACTTGGCCATATCAATGAGACACGACTAGCTAAGTTGCATAAGAACGGATATTTGAATTCATTCGAATTATCATCTTATGACACTTGCCATTCATGTCTCAAAGGAAAAATGACCAAAACTCCGTTTAAAGGACACGGAGAAAGAGTTACCGAACTCTTGGGACTGGTGCATAGTGATGTATGCGGTCCAATGTCTACACACGCCAGAAATGGTTCTTCCTACTTCATTACATTCACTGACGATCTCTCTAGATACGGGCATGTGTTCCTGTTGAAACACAAGTCTGAAGCTTTTGAGAAATTCAAAGAATATAAGCACGAGGTAGAGAACCAAACGGGCAAAAGTATTAAGGTTCTTCGATCTGATCGAGGAGGTGAATACTTAAGCAGTGAATTCCTGGATTATCTAAAAGAGAATGGGATTCTCTCTCAGCTTACTCCTCCTTATACACCACAGCACAACGGTGTATCGGAACGAAGGAATCGCACCCTATTAGATATGGTGCGTTCAATGATGAGTAATGTTGAGTTACCTATTTCCTTTTGGGGGTATGCGCTTGAGACAGCCATATACCTATTGAATCTGGTTCCGTCTAAATCTGTACCTACCACACCATATGAGATATGGAGTTGGAAGAGACCATATTTTAAGCGAATTAAGATATGGGGTTGTCCGGCCTATGTGAAAAAGCAAAATCCGGACAAACTCGAGGCACGATCAGTCCTTTGCAAGTTTGTGGGATATCCTAAGAATTCTCAAGGATATTTTTTCTACCAAGCTGAGGAACAAAGAGTGTTTGTTGCTCAACATGCCACCTTTTTGGAAAGGGAATTTCTTGCAAAAGAAATTAATGGCAAAGAGGTAGAGCTGGAAGAGGTTCCAGCACCACAAACTGCAACTGACAATTTGGTAGAACCAGAGGATTCAGTGGTGCCCGACGTACCCCAGCCTCTCCGCCGATCTAGTAGGGTTTCTCGTCCACCTGAGAGATACTATGGTTTTCTCATTGATGGTGGTAGTGAGGATTGCATCATGGAGGATGATGACCCAACTAGCTTCGAGCAGGCCATCACGAGTGGGGACTCAGTGAAATGGCTGGATGCTATGCGGTCCGAGATGGATTCCATGTACACCAACAAAGTATGGACTTTGGAAGTTGCTCCTGAAGGGGTAAAACCCATTGGGAGCAAGTGGATCTTTAAGAAGAAACTTGGTGTAGATGGGAAAGTGGAGACTTTCAAAGCTAGACTTGTAGCAAAGGGTTTTCGTCAAAGACCAGGTGTGGACTATGACGAGACCTTTTCTCCAGTGGCTATGCTTAAATCCATCCGAATCATGCTTGCCATTGCTGCCTTTCATGACTGCGAAATCTGGCAAATGGATGTTAAGACCGCCTTTCTAAATGGTGATTTAGAAGAGTGCGTGTACATGACTCAGCCAGAGGGCTTCGTAGACAGTGGGAGCAGCGGGAAGGTGTGCAAGCTGCTTAAATCCATTTATGGATTAAAGCAAGCATCGCGGAGTTGGATCATCTGCTTTGACGTCGTTATCAAAGAGTTTGATTTCGTCAAAAATCCAGATGAACCTTGTATCTACAGGAAGGTGGCAGAGAGTAAGGTTGTCTTCCTCGTATTGTACGTGGACGACATACTCTTGATAGGAAATGATATTCCTATGCTGCAATCGGTCAAGCTCTTCTTATCACAAAGATTCTCAATGAAAGATCTTGGTGATGCTTCCTGCATATTGGGAATCAGGATCTATAGAGATAGATCCAAACGGATTTTGGGTTTGTCCCAATCCAGGTACATTGACACCATACTAAAGAGGTTTAGTATGGAAGAGTCCAAGCGTGGGAACATGCCCATGATCTCTGGAGTCACTCTCTCCAAAGAGATGTCTCCCAAGACTGATTTGGAGAGAGCTCGCATGCAAGGGATACCCTATGCTTCGGCAGTAGGCTCTATCATGTATGCGATGCTATGTACCAGACCCGATGTAGCATACTGACTAAGTGTAGTGAGCAGGTATCAAGCTGATCCTGGAGAGAGTCACTGGACAGCTGTGAAGAGCATTCTCAAGTACTTGCGAAGGACTAGAGATATGTTCTTGGTGTATGGTAACGGAGAACTCCAAGTGGAGTCCTTTACCGATTCGAGCTTCCAGAGTGATAAGGACGACTCTAAGTCGCAGTCGGGCTTTGTCTTTACCCTTTACGGAGGGGCGGTTAGCTGGAAGAGTTCCAAGCAGGAAACCGTGGCAGACTCGACGATGGAGGCTGAATACATCGCTGCCAACGATGCTGCCAAAGAGGCTGTCTGGATCAAGAAGTTCATTACTGAACTTGGAGTGGTTCCATCCATTGAGCGTCCAATACCTTTGTATTGCGATAACAATGGAGCGGTGGCTTTGGCCAAGGAACCCAGGTCCCATCAGTGATCCAGGCATATTTTGAGGCGGTATCACCTGATCCGGGAGATAGTTGATCGCCGGGAGATCTAGGTCAGGAGAGTTGACACGAAGAACAACACGGCGGATCCACTCACGAAGGCCATTCCCCAGATACAGTTTGAGAGACTCTTCGGGATGCTCGGTATGAGATACTACAGCAGCTGGCCCTAGTGCAAGTGGGAGATTGTTAGTTGTATGTATGCCCTAGAGGCCAGTATTGTACAGATTATGTATATTATATTGGATGCTTGGACATATATAGAGATGACTTTCTTGCTCGACATGATAGTATGCTATCTGGTTGCTCTTTATCTTAACATGTACACTAGTCTCTGTATACTGTCTTATAGTTACATGTTGGTAAAGCCTTTAGGATTTATACTTGACTACCTGGACTATGATGCAGATCATACTAGTGGGGACATGGTAGTCCATAAGTACATCCTTCAAGGTCCCTAGTCGTGGGTGTATCGAGACGGGGCATCGATATACCAGAGTAGACTAGCGTATACACTTCTCGACCCATGTGATGGGCGATGGATGATCCCATATCCATTGGTGTTTGACATCAGAGATGGTATACGGGTGCTCAGTGGAGACTGGGTACACTGGACGGACTCGCCGAGAACTCCCAGATGGTATTATACCTCACGTCAGATGGCAGTTCTCAGGTGACACTTGTACAGGTTAGTCTGTAAACCCGAGATCGTCATAGAGTCTTATGTGATTCCCACTGTGCTTTGATCTCCACCTTACCACGTCCATAAGGGCGTGCAAAACGGTGGTCTTTGGGTACAGTCCCGAGTCACATGGAGGCAATGAGCGATAGGAGGGGTTTCGTCTCTCCCGGTATTGGGGGTTGATGTTGCGCAGTGCTCGATTGGCCGTAACAGGGAAGTCCCTGGCCAGGGCTGATCAGAGATTTGCTGGTAAGTGTTACCAGTAGTTTCTCGACCCGTTACGAGCCTCACATCGGCACGACTTATCGGGTTATTGGGGTCTGACGTATACCACCCCTAGACTTGATATGCGACGTATCAGACGAAGAGACCGGACTGTACGGTAAGTGTTACTGGTCGGATTCGCAGGAGTGTGAGCGGGCTAGCTCGTCGATCTTCTGATCGCTCAATACCCGGGTGGCCGTTACGTTTAGCAGACCGCTTGCGGCTTATGGGTGCTTGATTTGATCATTATCTGCTACCGGCGTATTGACGAGTCTTTAGAGTCCTACACAGAGGTTTCCTGGCTCAAGCGAAACGAAATAGGAGCGCATATGAGATATGTGCAGGACCGAGAATAATGCGTGTATGTGATACCGCATTTCATTCTCGCGATATATGTTTCGATTGCTTATATTCGATATGACCTAGTTATCGAATCATTGATTCGATAAATCGATACATTAGATTCTAGTCGGTTATGTGCGACATGACCGGATCATTGAATCAAATGTTGATTTAATGATTTAATGCATAATTATATATTTTATATATTGCATTGCATTAACTAGTATTGGTTCACTTTTAACGGATTTTTCTTACTTGATGCACATTGTATATGTGATATGCTTTAGTGCACTACTTTGTATCATGTTTGATGATACTTGATAATGTGATTAAGTGTAAAGGGTTAAACCATGGTTAAATGATGATTAGGGTTTTGGTTTTTCATTTATTTATTTGTTTATTTATTTGAAAGGATTAAGTTAAGAATGGTGGCTTATTTTGGAGCTATGTTGAAGCTTCATGAAGCTTTGACAAAGTCCACCATCCTTATCTCATCCTTAACCCTAACCACACTTACTAACCTTGGTTTAATCTCTACACTTGACCATGGTCAAGATATGATAAGTGTAAGTCCGTGTTGCCCACCCCGGTGCTTACGGGGAGGCGGAAAACATAATAAAAATCGGATTTTTAATGACTTAGGCAACATGGACTAAGCTTGTGAGGATCTTTGCTAAACTAAAACTAGCTAAAGTAAACTAACAACTAACAAAGTTGTAGAAAGGTTATACCTTTGGTCTTTAGTCCTTCTCTCCTTGCTCCTAGGTATGGTAGAAAAGGATCACCTTGCTTGTCTTCTCCCGTCAAAGAAGGATCCACCCGAAAGCCACCACCTTTAGCTTCAACTCCAAGCTAGGAGTAACTAGAGTGCAAGAAATGCTAAGACTTGAACCCTAGAAGTGAGTAGAGAAGATCAAGAGAGGGTTTTTCTCAAGCTTTTTGTTTCTCAACACATGAGAGGGAGAGAGCTTGAGGGAGAGGATGAGCAAGAGAGAGAAAAGAAATGAGAGAATGAGAATAATAGTGAGCCATTCTCACTAATATGTGAGGATAAGTTTAATTAGATAATTAGCTTGAAAATTGTCATGATAAATCATGAATTGACCATTATCATTTCATTTTTGCAAAGATCAAAGAGCATCTTCCAAATGAAATGATTATGGTCAAGTTGTCAACATGGTCAACAAGTCAATGAAGTCAAATTGTCAACAACAACCATGCACAATAATTAAGCTAATTATCAATTAACAATAATCCACACAAAAAACAATAGGGTTAATAAAATGACAAAGGCCATTAACCCTAAACAAGGTCCTCTCCCCCAATCTCAAGAAACTGTGCATACGCACCCGCATTCGTGATCCGAGGAACACGAACACAATGAGAAAAACCAATCTCAAATCATATACTAGGATCCGGCTTAAACCAAAGCCCGCTAGTATAAACTGTCCGGACAGCAAACGTGCACAAGTGCGCGGATGCGAACGAACCCTGTCGCAAAACCATGCGACCTCTACTCGTTTTGCCTAAAGGCGAATAGCTCTCTGTGTGGGACTCTAAAGACTCGACACTACGCTGGCAGTGGGTTTAACCACAGACCGCAAGCGGCACTAGCTGTACGTAACGGTCCCCAGGTAGATGTCGATAAGAAGACTGACGAGGTGAACCCCATCTGCACTCCTACTGAGCCTGTATGTGACAGTCTCCGTACAGTCCGGTCTGTTCGTCTGATACATCGCATGGCGGGCCTAGGGGGGCGGTGAACGTCAGTCCCCTAATAGCGGTACAAGTCGTGTCGGAGTGTAGCCCAGAACACCCTGAGATAACACTGGAAACCTACCAGTATATCTCGCTTGCCCTGGCCAGGGACTACTCGTGTAATGGCTCTCCTAGACACAGCGCGATGTCAACCCCCAATACCGGGAGAGACGAATCCTGTCTAACCGTCACTGCCTCCAAGTGCTTCGGGACTGCACCCAAAAACTACCTGTTTGCACAGCTCCTTTGAGCCGTGGTAGGGTAGTAATCAAAGTGCAGTGGGAACACACTCGAGGCGAAGTGACAGTGTCAAGTCAGCGGACTAAGCTGTACTCATGTCACCTGGGAACTGATAACTGACGATAGGTATATTACCAACCAACAGTTCCCGACGAGTCCTGTCCAGTGTACTCGTAACCTAACGAGCACCCGCATACTATCCCAAGTACGACGTACTAACGGCTGTGGGACAGACCGTCTCCCACACTGGGATGAGAAGCGCATACGCTAGTCTACTCCGGAGTATCGATGCCCTGTCTCGATAGTCCAACGACCAGGGACCTGTATAAGGATGTGCTTATAGATTACCCAGCTCCCACGAGTGCGAGCGCCATCACAACGCTGGTAATCAAGCAAAGATCCTAAGGGCTCTACTAATATGTATACCAGCAATATGCTAAAAGAAACACATGCACATATTAAAGCAGAGACAAACCAAGTAGCATACTACCATTTCGAGCAAGATTGTATATACAACTGTGAATATCCCAAGCTTCCATTAAGTAATATACAAACTAGTATGATACAGTAATGGCCTCTAGGGCATATACACTAACAATCTCCCACTTGCACTAAGGCCATGTACTGGCGTATCGAAGACCTATCATCTCGATCAGCCGCTCTAACTGAGTCTGGGGTAGGGCCTTCGTGAATGGATCTGCTGTGTTATCCTCTGATGCAACTCTCCGGACCTCGATCTCCTGGCGATCTACGATCTCCCTGATCAGGTGATACCGCCTTAAGATGTGTCTGGATTTCTGATGGGACCTGGGTTCCTTCGCTAAAGCTATAGCCCCGTTGTTGTCGCAATACAGAGGTATTGGGTCAACAATGGACGGAACCACCTGAAGTTCTTTCAAGAACTTCCTCATCCAGACAGCTTCTTTTGCGGCATCAGATGCAGCGATGTATTCCGCTTCCATAGTCGAGTCAGCAACGGTTTCCTGTTTGGAGCTCTTCCAACACACCGCCCCTCCATTGAGGGTAAAGACAAAACCCGACATGGACTTGGAATCATCCTTGTCACTCTGGAAGCTGGAGTCAGCAAAGGCCTCAATCTGCAGGTCTTTTCCGCCATACACCAAGAACATCTCCTTAGTCCTTCTCAGGTACTTGAGAATGTTCTTTACTGCTATCCAATGTTTCTCCCCTGGGTTTGACTGATACCTGCTTACCACACTCAGTGCATAAGCCACATCCGGTCTGGTACATAACATCGCATATATTATAGAGCCTACCGCAGAAGCGTAGGGTATAATAGACATGCGATCCCTCTCCAAATCAGTCTTGGGAGACATCTCTTTGGAGAGGGTGATCCCGTGACAAGCCGGTAGATTACCGCGTTTGGAATCTTCCATACTGAATCTCTTCAGTATGGTGTCGATGTACCTGGACTGCGAGAGTCCTAATATCCTCTTGGATCTGTCACGGTAGATCCGGATACCCAGAATGTAGGAGGCATCACCCAGGTCTTTCATGGAGAACCTGTGTGACAAGAACCCCTTGACAGATTGTAGCATAGGAATGTCATTTCCTATTAAGAGAATGTCATCCACGTATAAAACGAGGAATACTACAGTTCTCGCTACAAATCTACAATAGATGCATGGTTCATCTGGATTTTTGATAAAGCCAAATTCTTTGACCGTCTCATCAAAACAGATGTTCCAACTCCGCGATGCCTGCTTGAGTCCATAAATGGACTTGAGCAACTTGCACACCTTTCCGCTGCTCCCACCCTGAATGAAACCCTCTGGCTGGTCCATATAGACACACTCCTCTAAATGACCATTTAGAAAAGCTGTCTTTACGTCCATCTGCCAAATCTCATAATAGTGGAAAGCAGCGATGGCAAGAAGGATCCGAATGGATTTCAGCATAGCTACTGGAGAAAAGGTTTCGTCATAGTCCAAACCAGGTCGCTGACGAAAACCCTTTGCTACCAGTCTAGCTTTATAGGTCTCAACCTGTCCATCTACACCAATCTTCCTTTTGAAGATCCACTTGCATCCTACGGGTTTTACCCCGTCTGGAGCAATGTCCAACGTCCATACTTTGTTGGTGTACATGGACTCCATCTCGGTCCGCATTGCATCCAGCCATTTTACCGAGTCGACGCTCTGAATGGCTTGCTGGAAGCTAGTAGGCTCATCACAATCTAGGATGCAGTCTTCTCTATCCCCGTCAATGAGAAAACCGTAGTATCTCTCGGGCGGATGAGACTGCCTACTACTCCTGCGGAGCGGCATAGGAATGTCCTGTTCTTTTGAACTTTCTGGTTCCACTAAACTTTCAGTAATAGTTTGTGGTTCTGGAATTTCTTCCAGTTCTATTGCGCTCCCACTTATTTCTTTTTCTATGAACTGATGTTCTAGAAAGTGGGCATGGCGAGAAACAAGGACTTTTTGTTCCTCTTCGCAATAGAAGTAATATCCCTTGGAGTTCTTTGGATATCCCACAAACTTGCACTGTACTGAGCGTGCCTCGAGCTTGTCCGCATGCTGCTTTTTTACAAAAGCTGGACATCCCCATGTCTTAATGTGATTAAGATAGGGTTTCTTCCCACTCCATAACTCATATGGTGTGGTAGGCACAGTCTTAGTGGGAACACGGTTCAAAAGATATGCAGCTGTTTCTAGCGCATACCCCCAGAACGATCGCGGTAACTCAGCGTTACTCATCATGGACCGTACCATATCCAATAGGGTTCGGTTCCGTCTCTCCGATACACCGTTATGTTGCGGAGTGTATGGAGGAGTAAGCTGAGAGAGAATTCCATTCTCTTTTAAGTAGTTCAGGAATTCGGCACTTAAGTATTCTCCTCCTCGATCCGATCTTAGGATCTTGATACTTTTGCCGGTCTGTTTTTCTACTTCACTCTTATATTCCTGGAATTTTTCAAAAGCCTCGGATTTATGTTTCATTAAGAAGACATAACCGTACCTTGAAAAATCATCCGTAAAAGTTATGAAGTAAGAAAAACCGCTTCGCGCATGTGTAGACATTGGACCGCACACGTCGCTGTGTACGAGTCCCAAGAGCTCGCTCGCTCTTTCTCCGTGTCCAGAAAACGGAGCCTTTGTCATCTTTCCTTTGAGACAGGATTGACAAGTTGCATATGATTGATATTCGAACGAATCTAAATATCCTTCAGTATGTAACTTAGTCAATCTTCTCTCGTTGATGTGACCCAGTCTACAATGCCATAAGAAAGTTTTATTAATTTCTGGAGACTTTCTTTTGTGTGTATTCTGGATATTGAAAACCTGTGGTTGGTTTAAAACGTAAATACCATTGTTCAATGTACCTGACCCAATCAACACTTGATTAAGGTGAATGTTCACTACATTACTTACAAATGCAAATTCATAACCTTCTTTAGATAATAAAGATACAGAAATGATATTACAGGTTGCATTTGGTACATAATAACAACTACGCAAAACCAAAAAGTGTCCATCTGATAATCCCAGGTGATAGTCCCCCACGGCCTCAGCATCCATGCTAGCACCGTTCGCAACTCTGAGGGTCATGTCACCTGCCTTCAAAACTCTACGCTTTCTCAACGCCTGCAAAGAATTACAGATATGAGATCCCGATCCGGTATCCAATACCCAGGAAGTAGAGTTTATAGATAGACAGTTTTCAATAACATACACACCTGAAGCTGAAGCTGCAACTCGCTTCAAATCCTGTGTTCTGGCTTTCCAAGCCTTGCAATCTTGTTTCCAGTGACCACTTTTGTGACAATAGAAGCATTCTTCCTTACCCACCAGCTTCCCCGCTACTTTTGTTGCTTTACCCTTTCCCTTCGTATCCACTTTACCGACACCGCCTCTTGGTTTGGCGGGGGCTTTCTTCTTCTTGCCCTTGGCTTTCGCCCTGGACCTAGAAGAGGAAGATCCTCCTACAAACAAAGTGGATGTCTCCCTACCCTTCTGTAGGGTGCCCTCAGCAGTCCTCAACATGTTCAGAAGTTCGGCCAGTTCAACCTCCTTTCCTTGCATGTTGAAGTTGAGAATGAACTGGGCGTAAGTGGAAGGAAGGGACTGGAGAATCAGATCAGTATAGAGTTCATTCTCCAACGTGGTCCCAAGGTCCGCGAGCTCCTCTATATAGCCGATCATCTTAAGCACGTGGTCCGCTACCGATGATCCGACGGCCAACCTTGCCGAAAAGAGCTTCTTCGACACTTCGTATCTTGCGATACGAGACTGCTCTCCATACAGTTCTTTTGTATGGAGAAATATGGACTCTAGGTCCATATTCTCGTGCCTCCTCTGATGGTCGTTGTCCATCGAGGCTAGTACGAGGCATCTGGCCCTCGCGCAATCTATCTCCCATGTCTTACGGATTTCAACATCCGCGACGCTGGAGGTGGGACCTGGGACAGGGGGAGCTTTGGTGGTAAGTATATACCCCAGCTTGTCATAAGTGATAGCCATCTTGACATTCCTGAGCCAATCTTTGTAGTTTGGCCCTGTCAATATGTTTTTATCTAATAGTAACTTAAGTCCGGTCATCTTGAATGGTCGCTGCAATTAGGAGAGAGAAAAGAAACACTTTAGCATGATGCTCTTGCAAGTTTAGAGTGGTTTTTAGTTTGTCTAAACTGGATGGCTCCCACTGTCTCTCGAATCCCTTCTCAAACCATAAAGAAAAGGATTAGCCGGGATCATTCTCACCGTACAATACTTGCTTAACCGTTCAGCCAGGCCAGTGTCGGTACTTCGAGGGAGGTTTTCCAACGCTTTCGCGAAGTTCCTTAATTAAGTAACCTCTTTTCCCTGTGGGCGTAGCCCCGCTAACACCTTTCTAGGCACCTACTAGGTTTATAGCATTGATCGTTAAGTGAGAGTTTTCCCGAGGAGTAGCATATACTCACAGTAGGATCGGGATCCAAATATCATCGCGTGATAAAACCGAAGGAATCCTACCAGAATTATCACACTCCAAATGGTATGCAACACTAGCAAGTTTCAGTACTTATGAAACTCCCGATGTGGATTTTTGCCCCATGCTCTTATGACCTTGACTTTGGCCAAAATATCATAAGTCACATGTCAAGTTCTACCCGTCATTCTCCTGGTTAATTTGGACCCACCCGTACCTACCCTTGGCTTTGGCCAAAATGGCAGCACGACTGTCCCAAACCAACGCATCTATCTATGCTGCACATGAATACCCAAACGCTACCAATCACTATGCCTTGACTTTGGCCAAAATACATAGCTTGAATACTTTTGACCATTCATGTGGAATGACGGAGGGCTACGGATGGTTTTGGCGAAACCGTGAACGTAGTGAACTTGATATAATCGATGGAACGAGATAGCTTTTAAAAGGAGTGGTTCAAGCTCCGCGTTTAAAAGTTTTAGTTTTGAAAAGAACCGAGTGGTTTTCAAAGTGTTCCAATCGACTTTTACTTGGTTTATTTCTTGCATTAGTTCTTTTAATGCGTCCCATCATTTAATCCTACCATTGCAGAAAACAACCAAAATATGACGTACGCTTATGCCATTCGCATTCGCCACGGGGCCCCGTCATCACCCGTTAGGTTACTTAACTAACGACAGAGCGGGGGCTGGGCTAGCGCGGCTGTAAAACATAAGCAACGCCTAAATAGTTATTATATATAAATATATAGCAATGATAGACATTACAGATCACAGATGAATACATTGGATATACTAGGAATCCGCAATGCGTTCGAGCCTGCAACGCAAAACGGATTACACGGTCGCGGTGAATAGCCAATACCCCACCCAAGACCCCTACGGGTGCGGCAAACTACCCGCCAAGCACCCGAAGCGAAGCAACCTCCCTCACCACCGTGAGTAGGCCACTCGGCGCTTCGAGATACCCGGTAGTTTGTGCACCCCCTCCATGGGTCTATCCTAGGAGCAAAAACAGTAAAAAGAATTATACAATGACGGCTACAACCCCGACCCGGTTGTGCGGCCATACAAAGAATATTATTACATCAATTTACATGTTACAAATGAATGAAAGAAAAAAAAAACGCTCATCTCACATCCAACCCGGCCATTCACCCGCGACAATCCAATCCATTCATATCCATAAACCAATAACAATCACAGATCATGTATAACCCCGACTAATCGTCTTATAGCGATTAGCCGACGTTCAATACATGCAAGCATTACAGATATAACCGATGTAGTTAAAGTGTAGTGAAGTTCCGAAAAAAAATACGGATTTATAGGCCCCCAAAAGTAAATTTTAGTTCTGGAAAATCTGGGCATATATTATATATCCTAAAAATCCTAAAACCAACTCAGAAACAATCTGCACCAAAAACGATACAGAGAGTTGACAAGACGGCCGCGCTTCCGCGGCAAAAGCTTCCTTATGCCGCGGAAGCGCGGTCCTCTTGGCTCCTCTCTGGATCGTATTTGGTGGTGTTTCACAAAAAACCCTGAGATAATTTTACAAGTATAAAGTTTTCTATTCTGAGCAGAAAAAAAATCAACAGAAACTAGGGTTTTTCAAAAGTTCGGTTTTTGGATTTTCGGTTTCGAAACTTCGTTACACTTCACTACCTAGCTAGTTTGAGTTTAGTTAGGCTCTGATACCACTGTAAGTCCGTGTTGCCCACCCCGGTGCTTACGGGGAGGCGGAAAACATAATAAAAATCGGATTTTTAATGACTTAGGCAACATGGACTAAGCTTGTGAGGATCTTTGCTAAACTAAAACTAGCTAAAGTAAACTAACAACTAACAAAGTTGTAGAAAGGTTATACCTTTGGTCTTTAGTCCTTCTCTCCTTGCTCCTAGGTATGGTAGAAAAGGATCACCTTGCTTGTCTTCTCCCGTCAAAGAAGGATCCACCCGAAAGCCACCACCTTTAGCTTCAACTCCAAGCTAGGAGTAACTAGAGTGCAAGAAATGCTAAGACTTGAACCCTAGAAGTGAGTAGAGAAGATCAAGAGAGGGTTTTTCTCAAGCTTTTTGTTTCTCAACACATGAGAGGGAGAGAGCTTGAGGGAGAGGATGAGCAAGAGAGAGAAAAGAAATGAGAGAATGAGAATAATAGTGAGCCATTCTCACTAATATGTGAGGATAAGTTTAATTAGATAATTAGCTTGAAAATTGTCATGATAAATCATGAATTGACCATTATCATTTCATTTTTGCAAAGATCAAAGAGCATCTTCCAAATGAAATGATTATGGTCAAGTTGTCAACATGGTCAACAAGTCAATGAAGTCAAATTGTCAACAACAACCATGCACAATAATTAAGCTAATTATCAATTAACAATAATCCACACAAAAAACAATAGGGTTAATAAAATGACAAAGGCCATTAACCCTAAACAAGGTCCTCTCCCCCAATCTCAAGCAACTGTGCATACGCACCCGCATTCGTGATCCGAGGAACACGAACACAATGAGAAAAACCAATCTCAAATCATATACTAGGATCCGGCTTAAACCAAAGCCCGCTAGTATAAACTATCCGGACAGCAAACGTGCACAAGTGCGCGGATGCGAACGAACCCTGTCGCAAAACCATGCGACCTCTACTCGTTTTGCCTAAAGGCGAATAGCTCTCTGTGTGGGACTCTAAAGACTCGACACTACGCTGGCAGTGGGTTTAACCACAGACCGCAAGCGGCACTAGCTGTACGTAACGGTCCCCAGGTAGATGTCGATAAGAAGACTGACGAGGTGAACCCCATCTGCACTCCTACTGAGCCTGTATGTGACAGTCTCCGTACAGTCCGGTCTGTTCGTCTGATACATCGCATGGCGGGCCTAGGGGGGCGGTGAACGTCAGTCCCCTAATAGCGGTACAAGTCGTGTCGGAGTGTAGCCCAGAACACCCTGAGATAACACTGGAAACCTACCAGTATATCTCGCTTGCCCTGGCCAGGGACTACTCGTGTAATGGCTCTCCTAGACACAGCGCGATGTCAACCCCCAATACCGGGAGAGACGAATCCTGTCTAACCGTCACTGCCTCCAAGTGCTTCGGGACTGCACCCAAAAACTACCTGTTTGCACAGCTCCTTTGAGCCGTGGTAGGGTAGTAATCAAAGTGCAGTGGGAACACACTCGAGGCGAAGTGACAGTGTCAAGTCAGCGGACTAAGCTGTACTCATGTCACCTGGGAACTGATAACTGACGATAGGTATATTACCAACCAACAGTTCCCGACGAGTCCTGTCCAGTGTACTCGTAACCTAACGAGCACCCGCATACTATCCCAAGTACGACGTACTAACGGCTGTGGGACAGACCGTCTCCCACACTGGGATGAGAAGCGCATACGCTAGTCTACTCCGGAGTATCGATGCCCTGTCTCGATAGTCCAACGACCAGGGACCTGTATAAGGATGTGCTTATAGATTACCCAGCTCCCACGAGTGCGAGCGCCATCACAACGCTGGTAATCAAGCAAAGATCCTAAGGGCTCTACTAATATGTATACCAGCAATATGCTAAAAGAAACACATGCACATATTAAAGCAGAGACAAACCAAGTAGCATACTACCATTTCGAGCAAGATTGTATATACAACTGTGAATATCCCAAGCTTCCATTAAGTAATATACAAACTAGTATGATACAGTAATGGCCTCTAGGGCATATACACTAACAATAAGTATTCATATTAGTTTTATTTTTTAAAATAGTGAAGACTTATCATTCTTTCTTCATCTTCATCTTCTTCTTCTTCTTCAAGCTCAAGGTCCATCAATGGCAACTTGAGTTAAAGTGAGATAAATCCAATTCTAAAGTGAACCCACCTCCTATTTCTTCACCCTCTACCTCTTGCCAAGTTGTTTTGGGTGTTTACTTCACAAGTTTCACAAGTTTGTGAAGTCGGAGCTTGAGTTTGTGCAACCTCGACATAGATCGTCTTTGACACGAAGCCGACGACCTATTCCGCACGTTTCTCCGATGAAGCCGTCACGAGAGTTCAAGCTTCAAGATGGACAGCGAGAGGACGCCCTTGCGGAGCCGTGGAGGTGGATATCCGGATCTACAAAGGTTGTAATTTCCGTATCCCAGTAGTTAACTGTTAACTAGTTTATAGTTTCGCCTAGAATTCTAGCAAAGATCCGTTAACTAGGGTTTCTCGGCAACATATTTCTATAAAATGGCATGGTTGATGCCTTGAGAGACCTCTATAAGGTGCCTAGGAACCTTTCATACCGCCCCCTAGGCCCGCCATTCGATGTATCAGACGAACAGATCGGACTGTACGGAGAATGTCACATTCAGGCTCAGTAGGAGTTCAGATGGGTTTCGCCTCGTCAGTCTTCTTGTCGGCGTTACCTGGGGACCGTTATGCACAGCTAGTGCCGCTTGCAGTCTGTGGTTAAACCCACTGCCAGCGTAGTGTCGAGTCTTTAGAGTCCCACACAGAAAGCTTTTCGCCTTCAGGCAAAAGAGTAGAGGTCGCATGGTTTTGCGACAGGTCGCATGGTTTTGCGACAGGGTTCGGTCACATCCGTGCAATTGTGCACGTACAGTATCCGGACAGTTTACACTAGCGGGCTTTGGTTTAAGCCAGATCCTAGTGTACCTTTTGGGATTGGATTTATCCAGTTTGCATTCGTGTTCCTCGGAACACGGATGCGGGTGTGTATGCACAGTTGACGGGGAGACAGAGGCAGCGGATTCTCATTAGGGCTGTTGACAGTTGACCGTTGACTTTTTGCTCAACCCTAATGAGAATTCGATATGTGATTAACAATTATATTAATTAAGTATTATGGTGACATGGTTGTTGACTTTTGTTGACTTTGTTGACTTGTTGACTTTTGTTGACTTGTTGACTTTGTTGACCGGTTGACTAGGCTTGACTAGTTGACCATCATGATAACCATAACCATCATTTCATGGCAAAGACTTTTGCTTGCTTGCTCATTTGTGCAAAATGAGTGCATGAAATGATATGGTTATGGTTGCTTCAACCATCACATAACACTTGATTTGGTATAATGAGTTATGATGGTTTTGGATTATGAGAGGGTGAAAGACAAAAGAAAGGCTCATTCTCACTTGCTCATTCTCTCTCTTGTTCTTGAGCTCTCTTGCTCTTGCTTTCACCCTCTTCCCCTTGCTCCCTCTCTTGACTCTATGGTTCATATGTCTCATGAGTTGAGAATCAAGAACCATAGATAAAATCCCATACAAACTCTTCTCTACTCATTCTAGTTCACAAGGTTTAGCAAATCAAGTGAACTAGTTTCTTCAAAGAACGAAGAAGGAGCCAAAGGTTGGAGCTTTCAGGTGGATCTATCTTCGGCGTAAGGAGGCGACGGGAAGAAGCCGATCCGGACCTCCATTGGAGTTTGAAGACGAAGTAGTTCAAGACAAGCAAGGTATAACCCCCTAACCGAGTAGTTAGCAACTCGTAGTTAGGTTGTTAGTTAGATGTTTAACAAAGATCCGGGTTATAAGTCCATGTTACCACCTCTATAAAAATCATTTTTTATCAAATTCCGCATGCCCGAAAGTACCGGGAGAGGTAGCATGGACTTACAGCTGCATGATTTGAATCTGGTTCAATTAAATCAGTGCCTATGTTCCTGTATTGGATATAGAACAGTTCATATCTTGACATTGTTAAGATACGGGGAGTTGTCCGGCTTATGCTTAAAACCAGACTCTGGACAACTCAAGGCACGTTTCTGTAATGGCTGTTTGTGGGTTGACCCGGGCTATGACGAGGGTTGACTATCTACCATCTGGAAGATCAATAGTGATATTGTTCTTAACTCGCCACAGTTTTAATTAAAAATGGATTTTTTCAGAAAACAGTAGTGGGAGTATGGTAAAACTGGAAGTGATTCCAGAACCACAAACGATTACTGAAGATTTAATAAGAACCTAAAGATTCAATCTGGTTTGACATTCCATTGGCCAGTCCATAGATATGGTGGGTAACCCCAGGCACCCGAGAGGTACTTCGGTATGCTCATGGACGGTGGCAGGGAGGTTCTTGTTTACCTAGACTTGCCATTGCTGTTGCTCCAGACTGTGAGACCCGGCAGGAGGATGAGTATAGCGTCGTTCTAAACTAGCTTTAGAAGTGCACGTGTTATGACTCTGCCAGAGAGTTGTCGTAGTCAGTGGGAGCAGCGGAAGCATTGGTGGACATCAGGCTTATGTCTATTTATAGACTAAACCAGATATAGCGGAGATAGATCATCTATTTCTGATGTGACAGTCATAGGTTTGACTTCATCAGAATAGGGGATGGATCTGTTAAGAAGGTAGTAGGGTGTGATGTCCTGGTATTTGATGACATACACAGAGTAGGAAGTGATATTCCTATACTACGATCGGTTATACTTTGGTCGTCACACAGTAGTTTCTCCACACAGGACTTGGATATTATATCAGACATTCTGGTTACTAGATCTATGGTTTTAGATCTAGATTTGGGTGGTTTCCCAATCAGCGTACGTAGACAGCATTCTAAGAGTATTTAGAATGGACGACTCCTGGCACGGTAGTGTACCTGCAGGTGATGGAGTCACCCTCTCTAGAGGTGTCTTACAGACTGAAGGGGAGAGGGATGTGCATGATTGGCAGATCACTTGCTTAGGCAATTGAGTCAATCATGAGATGTCAAGTACCACACCAGATGTTGTTTTTGCAGTAGGTGCAATAAGTTGATATTAATCCAATCCTGGAGAAACAATCGGAAGCAGTTTTAGAACATAAGTTGATGTTCTAGGGAATTGATAACGGCAGCCTCCTTTAGGAGACGGTTATCATTCCATGCTTCCACGGTGACCTGGGTGGCAGAGTGACTGTCAGAGTTATAGTTTTCCCTCTGACGAGGGGTAGTATTTTGGACAGGTGGTCTAGGTGGATGCTGAGGGAAGGCATGGCGCAGGAAACTGATTAAGTTCAGTTGACGATACAGTCTAAGAAGTTTGGATTTGGAGTTCACATATGAGCTAGGTCCCATCAGACATCCAGACATTCTAAGACAGGTATTGCTCATTTCGGGAGATGGCTTTCTCCGCGAACTTGAGATAAAGAGAGACATAGAAAGAAACACCATAGCGGATCCACTCACTGAGGCTATTCCCCGAACGCAATAGTTTCGCAAACGAGCTTTGTGAGACTGACTAGTAGAGGAGTTGGGTGTTCGGTATCACAGGGGCTGTGAGTATGCGACATCGCAATAATTAGCCTTGAGTGCAAGTGGGAGATTGTTGGAGATAGTGCCCTCAGAGTCAATTATTGGATCACAGGCACGTGATTGCGATGATTGAGGGAGGACCTATCCCAGTAGGACAGTCTTACTCAAGATGATAGTATGCTATCTGGTTTATCTTTATCATCGTGTACTGCTTAAGGTGACCTTACGAGTCGCTATTACACGTTGATAGAGCCCCTAGGATTCTTGCTTGACTACCAGCAGTATGAGGGCGATCATATACGTGAGAGCTGGAGTCTATAAGCACATCCTTAAAAGGTCCCTAGTCGTGGGAGTTTCGAGACAGGGCATCGATTCTCCAGAGTAGACTAGTGCAGACAGTCGAGACCCCGACGAGGGGCGGTGGCCGGTCTCACAGGCCACTGGTGTCAGTTGGTTCACCTAAGATGTATACAGGTGCTCATTGGGTTATGAGTACACCGGACATGACTCGCCGGGAACCTGCTAGTTGGGATTATACCAGACGTCAGATAGCAGTTCCCAGGTGACATGTGTACAGGTTAGTTCATCGACCTGAGATCGTCATTTGTCTCGTGTGAGTTCCCACTGTGCTTTAATTACTACCCTACCACGGGTCAAAGGAGTCGTGCAAACAGGTTTTAGTTGGGTACAGTCCCGAGCCACATGGAGGCAGTGAGCGGATCTGCAGGGGTTCGTCTCTCCCGGTATTGGGGATGAGGTCGCGCTGTGTCTAGGAGAGCCAGAACATGGAAAGTCCTTGGCCAAGGCAGGAGATTTGCTGGTAGGTATTCCAGTAGTATCTCAGGGTGTTCTGGGCCACACTCCGACACGACTTGTACCGCTATTGGGGGTCTGACTTTTACCAACCCCTAGGCCCGCCATGCGATGCTCATAGACGAACGGACCGGACTGGATATTGTCACTGACAGGCTCAGTAGGTTGTCAGGATGAGTTCGCTCATCGACGTCCCTTTTGGTCAATACCTGGTAGCCCATCACGTATTGGCTTATACCTCTGACGTGCTAGTGGTTAAATCCACTGCCATAGTATTGACGAGTCTTTAGAGTCCACCACACACAGTTACTCAAGTTACGGGCGAAACGCTGTAGAGGCCGTATGGATATATGGCAGGGTTCGATCAGATACGTGCGGTATTGCACGGATCGTGATCGGACGGTTTTTACTAGCCGGCTTTGGTTTAAGCCGGATCCTAGTATTAGATAGTGTAGATATTGTCTCTTTGCATTTGTGTTCAGTGGGAATACAAATGCGGGCATGTATTTGCAGTAGTGGGGTTTTTCCTGTAATTTATTACGTGATCAGTTTTCTGAAGTTGCCAGTTTGCATTCCGTTCCGGCCGGTTTTCTTTTATTCATTCACGGCCGGACCTTTTGATGGAGGGGGTTAATTGCAAGTTTGCAATTAACTTATTTGATGAGGGGTTTCATGCATATTGAGGGCTTCTTGATGGTTCTTTCATCATTAGATGCTTTTTGCATCACTTGACTAGCTTTCATGTGATTTGATGAGAAGAGAAATGAGGGTGACTTTTTTCTTATGCTTATCTCTTATTTCTCTTTTTATATTTTTGACACTCCACCATTTTCGTCATGGGGCCGGCCATTTTGGGCAAGAGGAGAAAATGAGAGAGGATCATTTTTGTGAGGGTGGGAAAATTATCATTCATCTCATTTTTCATTGCCACCAAAATTCCCAAGTTCAATTCTCAACCTGATTCCTCCATCATGGCAACTAAACCCCAAGAGACAAATTCTACACTTGCCTACAGCAAATCTTGGACGCGTCGGCTAGCTAACTTCGCGCCCGAGTTGCCTCGGTCCAGAGGTGGGAGCCCGTAAATGAATCCGGCTACGTGGTGCCCTTTCCGACAAGGACGTAATGGACGGAGTATCCGCAGGAGATTGGAGTGGAGATGAAGACCGAAGGATATGGATCGCTTGGTATAGCATCTCTACTCTTTTCTTGTTTACTAGTAGCTAGGTTAATGGCCCGATCCGGGTGAAAAGTGCGCGGTGGTGCCGGTTTGCTAGTTTGCAAAATTTTTGTTTCCGCGTTTCTGGCGTCGGTTCGACGGCCGGGGCGCCGCCGCGGACTTACAGTCCCGAGGCATATGGAGCCAATGAGCGATAGGAGGGGTTTCGTCTCTCCCGGTATTGGGGGTTGGTCCTGTGCTGTGCACGATTGGCTATAACAGGAAGTCCCTGGCCAGGGCTGCTGAGATATTACTGATAAGTGTTATCAGTAGTTCCTCGATTTGTTGTAGACCATATAACGGCATGACTTATTGAGTTATTGGGGTCGACGATTCCATCCCTGGACTCGATATGCAGCATACCTGACGAAGAGACCGGACTGTACGGTAAGTGTTGCCAGTTGGATTGACGGGAGTTTTGACAGGTTCGCTTGTTCTTCTTCTGATCGCTCAATACCCGGGAGGCCGTTATGTTTAACTGACCGCTTGCGGCTTGTAGGTGTTTGATATGATCATCACCCACTGCTGGCGTATTGACGAGTCTTAGAGTCCCATACAGAAGTTTCTTGGCTCAGGCGAAATGATGCGGTGCGCATATGAGATATGTGCGGGAGCTCGATTAAATACGCGTATATGATACCGTATTTTAATCAGGCGTTTTATATTAGTCGGGTCGTATGAGATATGACCTGTTTATTAAATCAAGTGTTGATTTAATATTGACTTTTATCTCATTTATTTAAACCCTTTTCTTATGATGGGTGCATGCATGTATATGTACATGTTGATGTGCATACACATATATACATGCATTTGTATCATGGTTGATGATACAACAAAGATGGCAATGCAAGACTCACATGGTTCATATTTATATATATGGATATTTTTGTTTTAAGTTAAAGATAAAGGAAATTAACTTAATGACTCATTTCTTCACAAATGACTCATTGTTTCTTCACACTTCCTTGGTTGACCTTTGACTTAACCTTGGTTAATTTCCTTTGCTCTTTAACTCATCACAAAATATCTAGATATTTATATTAACCATGGTTTGTGTTATGATATTTATCTCTCTCTCTCTCTCTCATTATTATTATGAGATCATTATTCATCCAAAAGAAAATAATTGCCATTTTCATCTTCCTCTCTATAGCTCTCTCTCGAGTTCTAAAATTGAGTGAGGTTAAAAGAAAGAAAGGGTTTTAAATGAGAACATAAACCACTTCATCATCCTACACATCTCTAGCTACTTTGTGTAGGGTGTTTGCTTCAAGGATTTCATAGATCAAGTGAAGAAATAAGCTTTGAGCAAAGGACTTCGGGTGGATCGTCGTGGACTTGGAAGCGTTCATGCGAGCTATTCCAAACCTTAGGAGATCCAAGGAGTTGCCCTAGGAGGTCTACAAAGGTTGTAGTCTCTCCACTTAGTGATAGATAATCTTTTATATGTGATACTATTAATTGTTACTCAATAATTCTAGTTCGATTCCTAGTTAAGTTTGCTTAGCATCTCTTAAAATTTAAATTATGGCATGTGTGATGCTTCCAAACTCTATATGAGGTACTAAGGAAACCCTACAGTGGTATCAGATCCAAGCTAGAGCTTTGGAGTAACCTAGACGCCGTTAAAAACCTTGAACGAACGAATTACGACGCCCGGGGGGTGCTCTCTGGACTTTTTTAAAAAACGTGGATTTTTTCATATTAAAAATACTCAAAAAATCATGCAGGGTATTTTATGGGCCCACAAGAAATACGAACCCCTAACTCCACTAAAGGACTGCGGAACCGCGACATGAATGGTCATTCCGCGGCGGTTCCGTGGCGCCTTTGGTGCAGGTGGGGCTGTACTTTCTTGCGCCAGCCCATATGTACTTATTGCAGTTTCTGGTAATTTTTAAAACTTCTCAAGTGTTGAGCTTTCTGAGAAGTCTTTGGGTGTTTAATCGTTCGCTCGAATGTTTTAACTGCGCCTACTTTATTAGTATGTGATACAACAATTGGAATCTACAAATTTGTTTGTTGCGTGTAAATCTACCAGTTCGGTCCCGGGAATAAACGGAAATATTGTTGAATTATCCGGCTTATTTTGAAAAGGTGTTTTCATGGGTGAGACCTAAATGCGAGCTTTACATGTTGCGCCACGGCAGCGCCCCGGCCGTCTATCCGAGGCCAAAATGCGGAATCAAAATTTTTCTTAACTTTCAAACTGGCGCTACTGCGGACAATATACCCGGATCGTAACCATTAACTGATACTAGCTATCAAGAGAAAGGGTGAGAGATATACCGAGTGATCCGAGTCCTCCGGTCTTCTCGTCATCGTCCCGATCTCCCGCGGAAAGTCTTGTCTCCATATCGTCGCCTCCTCGCCGGAAGGGCACCACATCGCCTGCGTCTTTTACGGGCTCCCGCCTCGATACCGAGGCAACTCGGGCATGAAGCCGGCAAGTCAACATGCCCATGATTTGCTGTAGAATGTAGTGTAGAAACTTTGTCTCTTGGAGTTTATGTAGTTGCCATTGATGGATGGAGGAAGAGGTAAAGAAAATTGGTGCTTTCAATTTTCTAGCAAGAAGAAGATGAGATGAAGAATTCCTCACATAACAAAATGAACTCTCTCTTTTTCTTCTCTCAAGTGTGACCTCTCTCATCTAGTGAGAATGGTGGAGGAAAGGAATATCAAACCATAACAAGAAGGGAGGTGAGTGTAGTAAAAGCAAGGGGGTGACCACATCCAAAAGGAAATGATCATTCTCTCAAATCAATTTCTAATCACTTCTAATCTCAAAAAGCAAGCCATTATGAAAAGCAAAGATGCTTAATCTATCATAATGCCACAAGTGCAAGAAACCCCCTCCACAAAAGTTATTTGCAAACTTGCAAATAACCCCCTTCCATCGGAAAAGTCCGGTCGGGAAAGAACAAAGGAAAACCGGCAGGAACGGAATACAAACTGGCAACTCCAGAAAACTGGTCCTGTAATAAATTACAGGAAAACCCCGACACTGTGCATACACACCCGCATCTGTATTCCGACCGGATACAAATGCAATGAGACAAAATCTACACTGTACTATACTAGGATCCGGCTTAAACCAAAGTCAGCTAGTAATATCCGTTCGATCCTGATCCGTGCAATACCGCACGTATCTGATCGAACCCTGCCATATATCCATACGGCCACTAGTACAAACCGTCTGATCCTGATCCGTGCAATACTGCATGTATCTGATCGGACCCTGCCATATCTCCATACGGCCTCTACAGCGTTTCGCCCGAAAACTTGAGTAACTGAAAGTGTGGTGAACTCTAAAGACTCGTCAATACTATGGCTGTGGATTTAACCACCAGCACGTCAGAGGTATAAGCCAATACGTGACGGGCCACCAGCTATTGACCAAAAGGGACGTCGATGAGCGAACTCATCCTGACACCCTACTGAGCCTGTCAGTGACAATATCCGTACAGTCTGGTCCGTTCGTCTATGAGCATCGCATGTCGGGCCTAGGGGGTTGGTAAAAGTCAGACCCCCAAAAGCGGTACAAGTCGTGTCGGAGTGTAGCCCAGAACACCCTGAGATACTACTGGAATACCTACCAGTAAATCTCCTGCCTCGGCCGAGGGCTTTGTGTAATGGCTCTTCTAGACACAGCGCGACCTCACCCCCAATACCGGGAGAGACGAACCCCTGAAGATCCGCTCACTGCCTCCATGTGGCTCGGGACTGTACCCAACTAAAACCTGTTTGCACGACTCCTTTGAGCCGTGGTAGGGCAGTAATCAAAGTACAGTGGGAACTCACACGAGACAAATGACGTTCCCCAGGTCGATGAACTAACCTGTACACATGTCACCAGGGAACTGCTATCTGACGTCAGGTATAAGACCAACTAGCATGTTCCCGCCGAGTCCTGTCCGGTATACTCATAACCCAATGAGCACCTGTATACATCTTAGGTGAAACAACTGACACCAGTGGCTTGTGAGACCGGCCACCGCCCCTCGTCGGGGTCTCAACTGTATACACTAGTCTACTCTGGAGAATCGATGCCCTGTCTTGAAACTCCTACAACTAGGGACCATTTAAGGATGTGCTTATAGACCACCAGCGCTCACGTATATGATCGCCCTCATACTGCTGGCAGTCAAGCAAGAATCCTAGGGGTTCTATTAGCGTGTAATAGCGACCTGTAAGGTCACCTGAAGCAGTACACGATGATAAAGGTAAACCAGATAGCATACTATCATCTCGAGTAAGACTGTCCTACCGGGATAGGTCCTCCCTCAATCATTGCAATCACGTGCCTGTGATCCAATAATTGACTCTGAGGGCACTATCTCCAACAATCTCCCACTTGCACTCAAGGCTAATCATTGCGATGTCGCATACTCATAGCCCGTGCGATACCGAACACCCAACTCCTCTACTAGTCAGTCTCACAAAACTCGTTTGTGAAACTATTGCGTTCGAGGAATAGCCTCAGTGAGTGGATCCGCTGTGAAGTTTCTTTCTATGTCTCTCTATATCTCAAGTTCGCAGAGAAAGCCATCTCCCGAAATGAGCAATACCTGTGTTAGAGTATGTCTGGATATCTGATGGGACCTAGCTCATAAATGAACTCCAAATCCAAACTTCTTAGACTGTATCTATAACTGAACTTAATCAGTATCCAGCGCCATGCCTCCCTCAGTATTGCCTTGGACCACCTATCCAAAATACTGCCCCTTGTCAGAAGGAGAAACTATAACTCTGACAACCTCCTTGTCGTCCATGTCACCTTGGAAGCCTGGAATGATAACTGTCTCCCAAATGAGGTTATCGTTATCATATCCCTAGAACATCCACTTATGTTCTAAAACTGCTTCCGACTGTTTCTCCAGGATTGGGTCAATATCAACTTATTGCATCTAGTGCAAGAACAACATCTGGTGTGGTACTTGACATCTCATGATTGACTCAATTGCCTAAGCAAGTGATCTTCCAATCATGCACATCCCTCTCTACTTTAGTCTATAAGACACCTTTAGAGAGGGTGACTCCATCACCTGCAGGTACACTACCGTGCCAGGAGTCGTCCATTCTAAATACTCATAGAATGCTGTCAAGGTACCCAGATAAGGAAACCACCCAAATCTAGATCTAAAACCATAGATCTAGTAACCAGAATGTCGGATATAATATCCAAGTCCTGTGTGGAGAAACCATTGTGTGACAACCAAAGTATAACCGATCGTAGTATAGGAATATCACTTCCTACTCTGTGTATGTCATCCAAATACCAGGACATCACACCCTACTACCTTCTTAACAGATCTATCCCCTATTCTGATGAAGTCAAACCCATGACTGTCACATCAGAAATAGATGATCTATCACCGCTATATCTGCTTAAGTCTATGAATAGACATAAGCCACCTGTCCACCAATGCTTCCACTGCTCCCACTGACTACGACAACCCTCTGGCAGAGTCATATAGACGTACACTTCTAAAGCCAGTTTAGAATGACGCTGTACTCATCCTCATGCCGGGTTTCACAGTCTGGAAGAACAGCAATGGCAAGTCTGGGTAAACAAGAATCTCCCTGCCACCGTCCTTGAGCATACCGAAGTACCTCTCGGGTGCCTGAGGTTACCCACCATATCTGCGGAGTGGCTAATGGAATGTCAAGCCAGATTGAATCTTTAGGTTCTTATGAAATCTTCAGTAATCGTTTGCGGTTCTGGAATCGCTTCCAGTTCTACCATACTCCCACTTCTGTTTTCTGAAAAACCCATTTCTTTTAAAAATGTGGCGAGTCAAGAACAATATCTCTATTGATCTTCCAGATGGTAGAAAGTCAACCCTCGTCATAGCCCGAGTCAACCCACAAACAGCCATTACAGAAACGTGCCTTGAGTTATCCGGAGTCTGGTTTTAAGCATAAGCCGGACAACTCCCCGTACCTTAACAATATCAAGATATGAACTGTTCTATATCCAATACAGAAACAGAGGCACTGATTTAATTAAACCAGATTCAAATCATGCAGCTGTTACCAGTGCATGTCAACTAAATGGAAGGAGGCCGATCAGCGTTACCCAACTTAGGAATGCTTCCAATTATGAGTAACCTGAAAGAGAGGGAAGTTATCATTACTATCAACTGAATACCATGCACAAGTATCTACATCTTCGATCACCTTGAAGAATCCCGATACTTGCAATACCTGGTTCTCTACTCTATTCTTATACCAATAACTCCTCAAAACTCAGACTCTGTGTTTCTACGAAACACCTGTCTAAAAACTAGAGAAGTCATAAGTAAACCGAATATAGTACGACGACCAACCCCTCTGTCCTGATGGAGCCTGGACAACATACAATACTCTGTATAAGTCGCTTGAGTATGATAACTCTTTCAATGTGTGTCGCAGGTTGAAAACTGTACTTATGGTTAAGAAGAATTACACCGCTGTTTAATGCTCCTTACCTAACCATCCACTGATATAGGTAAATGTCATCGACATAATATCAAAAGGTATATCTCACTCTATGAAAATAGACGTACAGATATATCAATTTGAAATTGGTGCACAACAGCGGATATTCAAAACCAAATATTTGCCGACCGGCAAACAGCCCAGGTGGCTTCCTCAAATATCACCAATTACAACGACTCCCGATATAATGAGGATGGTCACCTAATTCCCAATAACTTACTCCCACTCATCATCTGTAAAACCATACAGATGTGAGAATCCAACTTGGTAAATACATACCCTGGAGCAAGTGTCTAATCGGGAAATCAGTTTTCTTTTAACAGTACACAGTTGAACTGAAACATTGAAATGTTTCGATGGGGTATCCTGGTATTCCTAGTAATGCCTCTACCATTTTCCAGATTCATAATTATAACCGTATAATTCTTTGCCATCTCTCTAAATCCCTTTATATGTCTTTAGTCATTACCTTCTGCACACCCCTTTAGGCCAAATGGTTTTCTTCCTTCCCTACCGTTCGGCACCAGCCAATGGTTTGGAAGAAGACTATCCAATAAGCATAATGGGTGTACTGTCCTAATCCTAGGAGCACTCACAATGCGAGAGAAGGTGAAGATAAAAGACAACCGAATAAACCTTATTCCTATTTCTCCTGAACCAGAATCCATCCCCGAACTGGAACAAGTTCCTTTCGAGATCGTATATAACCATACGATGGAGTATCCAATAAACTGTGGATCTTCGTAGTGATACGGAGTGTCCTGGAAAAATACAAAGGTGATTTAGGATTGGCGAAGAAGCACTTGGTTTGGTCGTGAATAGTAGTCGCAATTTACTTTGCCCTCTTACTAATCCCTTTCTTTGTCTTAACTTAATACCTTCTGTACACCACCGTTAGGCTAATTGGTTTTCTTCATTCCCCACCGTTCGGCACCAGCCTAAGGTTTGGAAGAAGACTATCCAATTTGCATAATAGGTGTACTATCTCCTAAACCAAGGAGTACTCGCAACCTGAGAGAAGGTAAAAGGAAAAGACAACTGAATAGTCCTATTCGTTTTCTCCAGAACCGGAAACCATCCTCGAATAAATTCCTTCGAGTTCGTATCTAACCATACGATGGTTTTGTCCAATGGAAGTGGACGTTCGTAGTAATACGGGGTGTCCTGGAGAAAAGAGTAAAAGTAGGAGTGGCAATGAGGTTAGCGACTCTGACAATCCAAAAGCCAGTGTTAAGAAGGTTCGGTCAACTTGGTCACTGAGTCATAGTCTAGGATCGGGTCAATGGTCGCTGCCAAAGAGAAAGAGAAAAGAAACACTCAGCGTGCACTCTAACCTAGATCAGAATGGTTATCACTTTGTCTAATCTGGAAACCTCCCACTGTAACCTCAAATTCTTCCCCAAACCTGAAAGAAGAATTAGTCGGGATCACCCAAGGAGTAAACAAACTCATCAGTGGGAATCGGGATCCAACTATCATCGCATGATAACTTGACGGAATCCACTCAAGTCACCACACTCCAGAAGGTATGCGCATGCCTGGCAAGTTTCAGTTTCTTTAGAAACTCCCGATGTGATTTTTACCCCTAGGACCCAAGTGACCTTGACGAATAATCAACAAATCAAAAGGTCCTAGTCAAGTTCAACCCGTCATTATCTTGATTGCGTTAAACCCACCCGCACGACCCTTGACGAATAATCAACAAAGTCGTACGACTGTCCTAACCAATCCACATATCCATACGACAGAAAGCATTACAGAGCTACCGCACACTACGCCTCGGCGAATAGCAACGACAAACGTAGCGCGAATACTAAGCAATACTAATCTGAAATGACGGAGGGCTACGGCTGGTTTTTGGCGAAAAACCTTTAACATAATGAACTTGATATCGTTGAAGGAACCGGATAACTTTTTATAAAAATATAGTGACGAAAACCTTTGCTAAAGAGGTCACTCCCGGTGAAGGGATCTCGGCTCTTTCCCCGTAGAATGAGGTGCAGGATATTCCAACTGAATACCACGATGCAAAGCAAAAGTAATCGGCTATAGTGAAGTTAATGCCCTGACGCAAACTTCTGTCCAAGGGGTCACTCCCGGTGAAGGGATCTCGGCCCTTGCCTCGTCGACTGAGGAGCAGGATATTCCAAATGAATACCACGATGCAAAACAAAAGTGAACGTCCTTGCAATAACAGCTTTTTGAAAAGTGTTCCAACAACATCAGAATAGGTTTGTTTTTAACTTGCATTGATCCGAATCAACGCAGTCCCATCAATTGATCACACCACAAAGAACGAAAATATACTGATGTACGTATATGCCATCCGCATTCGCCACTGGGTCCCGTCATTACCCGTTAGGTTAGCTAACTAACGACAGAGCGGGGACTGGACTAGCGCGGATGCAAAACATATACAACATCTACTAATATATAAACCAATATATTATATTTCGCTCAAGGCGTGATAAAATGCAACATCACGAAAATGTACAGCATCACAGAACAATACAGATATCTGAAATCCCCGGGTTTCACAGAGCCGCTGCTGAAACCCGACGTTCCCCTGGTCGTGTGGATAGCCTGTGCAATGAAATCCTAGACCCCTACGGGCGCGGCAAGTCACCCGCCAAAACCTGAAGTGAGGCAGCCCCCTTCAGCACCGTGAATGGACCACCCAGCACTTCACGGAATCTGGTAACTTGGGCACCCCTCCTGGGTCAACCTGTACCCCCTACGAGTGCGGCGAATGGCCCGCCAATCCTAGAGTGAAGCTCCCTTCGTCTCAATGCCATGAGATGCGGGCCCGTTGCCCTCTAGAACCCGGCTATCCGTGCACACCTCCGCGGGGTAATCCTAGTACAGAAAGTAAAATATACATACAACGGGTACATCGACCGCAACCAGGTCGTGCCCCAAAAGAATAATACAAACAGGCAGTGACGGCAGTCCACATGTCGGACGCTCGTCCCGCAATATCAAATGTACATATAAAACAAAACTGTACTAACATTGCATCCAGGCTATCCCCCACGACCGATCCGCAAAATCACAGCAATACAAAGAACATCAACGTGAATGTCACGTTCGCAAATCCGTCCAACCGGGCTATAGCAGTTAGACAGGATTTACCGATCAAGTGACATTCACGGTCAGAGATATAATGTAAATACTGTGAAATAATATGTTTAAAATATCCGATCGAACAAATTCACCGATGTGGGCCCCAAGCAGTACTGTAGCACTTACAGAAAATCTGGGCCCAAAAAGAATGTTCCAAAAACCCTATTTCCAGCCCACAAGCCCACTGCAAAGAAATGATCACATGAACCCACACTCCTGCGGCGGAACCGCGGCCAAAGAGGGGTTATGGCCGCGGTTCCGCGGTCGTACGGAGGGATCGTGTCATCAAATTTTTCCAGTGTTCTTAGAACTCCCTGCACATCATTCTGAGACAACCTGAAAAATTTTTGGACTCCAAAAAATTTCGACAGAAACTGATAGTGCTTGAAAACGCGGTTTCGGGATTTTGTTCGATCGGAAACGTAAAACTCATTAAACCAAGCTAGACTAGGTTAATGGCATGGCTCTGATACCATGTTGCGCCACGGCAGCGCCCCGGCCGTCTATCCGAAGCCAAAATGCGGAATCAAAATTTTTCTTAACTTTCAAACTGGCGCTACCGCGGACAATATACCCGGATAGTAACCATTAACCGATACTAGCTATCAAGAGAAAGGGTGAGAGATATACCGAGTGATCCGAGTCCTCCGATCTTCTCTTCATCGTCCCGATCTCCCGCGGAAAGTCTTGTCTCCATATCGTCGCCTCCTCGCCGGAAGGGCACCACATCGCCTGCGTCTTTTACGGGCTCCCGCCTCGATACCGAGGCAACTCGGGCATGAAGCCGGCAAGTCGACATACCCAAGATTTGCTGTAGAATGTAGTGTAGAAACTTTGTCTCTTGGAGTTTATGTAGTTGCCATTGATAAATGGAGGAAGAGGTAAAGAAAATTGGTGCTTTCAATTTTCTAGCAAGAAGAAGATGAGATGAAGAATTCCTCACATAACAAAATGAACTCTCTCTTTTTCTTCTCTCAAGTGTGACCTCTCTCATCTAGTGAGAATGGTGGAGGAAAGGAATATCAAACCATAACAAGAAGGGAGGTGAGTGTAGTAAAAGCAAGGGCGTGACCACATCCAAAAGGAAATGATCATTCTCTCAAATCAATTTCTAATCACTTCTAATCTCAAAAAGCAAGCCATCATGAAAAGCAATGATGCTTAATCTATCATAATGCGACAAGTGCAAGAAACCCCTCCACAAAAGTTATTTGCAAACTTGCAAATAACCCCCTTCTATCGGAAAAGTCCGGTCGGGAAAGAACAAAGGAAAAACGGCCGGAACGGAATGCAAACTGGCAACTCCAGAAAACTGGTCCTGTAATAAATTACAGGAAAACCCCGACACTGTGTATACACACCCACATCTGTATTCCGACCGGATACAAATGCAATGAGACAAAATCTACACTGTACTATACTAGGATCCGGCTTAAACCAAAGTCGGCTAGTAATATCCGTTCGATCCTGATCCGTGCAATACCGCACGTATCTGATCGAACCCTGCCATATATCCATACGGCCACTAGTACAAACCGTCTGATCCTGATCCGTGCAATACTGTACGTATCTGATCGGACCCTGCCATATCTCCAAACGGCCTCTACAGCGTTTCGCCCGAAAACTTGAGTAACTGAAAGTGTGGTGGACTCTAAAATCTCGTCAATACTATGGCTGTGGATTTAACCACCAGCACGTCAGAGGTATAAGCTAATACGTGACGGGCCACCAGCTATTGACCAAAAGGGACGTCGATGAGCGAACTCATCCTGACAACCTACTGAGCCTGTCAGTGACAATATCCGTACAGTCCGGTCCGTTCGTCTATGAGCATCGCATGTCGGGCCTAGGGGGTTGGTAAAAGTCAGAACCCCAAAAGCGGTACAAGTCGTGTCAGAGTGTAGCCCAGAACACCCTGAGATACTACTGGAATACCTACCAGTAAATCTCCTGCCTCGGCCGAGGGCTTTGTGTAATGGCTCTTCTAGACACAGCGCGACCTCACCCCCAATACCGGGAGAGACGAACCCCTGAAGATCCGCTCACTGCCTCCATGTGGCTCGGGACTGTACCCAACTAAAACCTGTTTGCACGACTCCTTTGAGCCGTGGTAGGGTAGTAATCAAAGTACAGTAGGAACTCATACGAGACAAATGACGATCCCCAGGTCGATGAACTAACCTGTACACATGTCACCAGGGAACTGCTATCTGACGTCAGGTATAAGACCAACTAGCATGTTCCCGGCGAGTCCTGTCCGGTGTACTCATAACCCAATGAGCACCTGTATACATCTTAGGTGAACCAACTGACACCAGTGGCTTGTGAGACCGGCCACCGCCCTTCGTCGGGGTCTCGACTATATACACTAGTCTACTCTGGAGAATCGATGCCCTGTCTCGAAACTCCTACAACTAGGGACCATTTAAGGATGTGCTTATAGACCACCAGCTCTCACGTATATGATCGCCCTCATACTGCTGGCAGTCAAGCAAGAATCCTAGGGGCTCTATCAGCGTGTAATAGCGACCTGTAAGGTCACCTGAAGCAGTACACGATGATAAAGGTAAACCAGATAGCATACTATCATCTCGAGTAAGACTGTCCTACCGGGATAGGTCCTCCCTTAATCATTGCAATCACGTGCCTGGGATCCAATAATTGACTCTGAGGGCACTATCTCCAACATTACATTGTTAGGCATGAAATCTCGGATATGTGATATTCCGGATTTGTGTTGTCTAAAATAAGCTACGATTCCAATTGTTGTAGTTTTTCATTTTATTTCTCTGTGACCGTAAGTGTAATATGTGGTGTATCGTCGGTTTCGTTGCTATACATCAACGACAATCAGGGCACGCATACTTACTTACATTGATGATATATGATATTATGTGTTACTGAGATTTGATGTGCAGGATTGTCGTGATTGAATAGCCGGGGGTTTTATGTGAGATGTGAGTTTTCTTTTCATTCATGTAAAATTAAATTGTATGTAATATTCTTTTATTTGGGGCACTTCCGGGTTGAGGATGTTGTCACCAGTGTTGTATATTATTTACTTTTCCGCATTAGGATAGACCTAAGAAAGAGGGCACAAGTGACCGTGTTCTAAGGTTCAGTGGGAGGCCATCTCGAGGAGTCGAGACCAGGTATCCTAAACTCCAGAATTGGTAGGGTCACTTTCCGCTCTCGTAGGGGTCTAGGGGTGTGGGCTTGGCTATTCATCGCGACCGTGGAATCCGTATTTTCTATTGCTGGCTAAATACAAAATACGGACCTCCAAGATATTCTATATTAAATGTGCTTCTGCTGCTTATTTGATGTGATCATTTAATATATATCTGAGACGAATGCAATATTATATATATGATATATAATAGACGTTGCTTATCTTTTGCACCCGCGCTAGCCCCGTCCTGGTATGCCGTTAGTTAAGTAACCTTGTTGGCTATAGTGCCCTTAAGACAATTATCATAGTCACGGACTTGTGATTGTGATGATTGAAGAAGGACCTATACCGATAAAACAGTCTTACTCAAGATGATAGTATGCTATCTGGTATGTCTTTATCATCATGTACATGTTGATATAGCCCATAAGATTCTTGCTTGGCTGCCAGCATTATGATGGCGATCATATATGTGGGAGCTGAGGTTTATAAGCACATCCTTAAATGTCCCTAGTCGTAGGAGTATCGAGATCGGGCATCGATACTCCAGTATAGACTCGTGTATACTGATCGAGACCCCGACGAGGGGCGGTGGCCAGGTCTCACAAGCCATTGGTGTTAGTTTGTTCACCTAAGATAGTATGTAGGTGCTCATTGGGTTATGAGTACACTGGACGGACTCGCCGGGAACCAGCTAATTGGTATTATACCTATTTTCAGATAGCAGTTCCTAGGTGACATGTGTACAGGTTAGTCTGTTGACCTGAGATCGTCATTTGTCTCGTGTGAGTTCCCATTGTGCTTTGATTACTACCCTACCACGGCTCAAAGGAGTTGTGCAAACAGGTTTTAGTTGGGTACAGTCCCGAGCCACATGGAGGCAGTGATCGGATCGTCGGGGATTCGTCTCTCCCGGTATTAGGGGTTGATGTCGCGTTGTGTACGGGTGGCCATCACCACAAATCCATGGCCATGGTAGACGAGGATTACCGATCAAGGATCGATAGTTTCTCAGGAGGTGATGGGTATCATGCCGACACTAAATATCGCGTTGTTAGGGGTCTGACTTTATCCATCCCCTTATACTTGATATGCGATACTCTTGGACGAACATACCGGACTGTACGGATATTGTCACTGTCAGGCTCAGTAAGGGTTCAGGATGAGTTTGCTCGTCAGCCTCCTTTTTGCTCAATACCTGTGTAGCCGTTACGTACAGCTAGTGCCGCTGACGTGCTTATGGTTAAACCCACCGCCATCGTATTAACGAGTCTTTAGAGTCCAACACAGTGGGTTTTCACGGTTCAGGCGATATGGTGTACATGGTGTATGTTGGTACATACAGGTGTCCGATTAAATATATGCATGCTGCGCAGACTTTAATCGGACGGTTGATAATACTAGCGGCTTAGGATTAAGCCGGATTATTAAATCGGGTTTTTGATTTAATAATTTATATATGTATTTGTATATACGTATTCTAGTATTATTGTTCCCTATTCAATTTCTCTCTTGGCTATTCGTATTTTTGTATGAATACATGTATATGTATTTCGATACATGTACCGAGAAGTATTCCGTATTTTATAAGGAATAGCTTCTAGAAAGTGCCACCTCATTTGTATGAATTTCCATTTATGGAAATTCATTTGTTTAACAAATGAGGTGGAGGGTGTGAGGTGGCACAAGCATGGCATGAACATGGATTCAAAGTATGGTTGGCATTGTTTATTGTTTTAATTGTTTAATTTGAAAAAGGAAATGATATTTTTTTGTGATTGAGAGAGAGGGGGGCCGGCCACATTATTGGGGGAATGGGGGTTCATTTCTTTTGGCTAATGACATTAATCACTCCCTCACTCTCTCATGCTCTCAAGGAAAAACAATTAGCCATTTTGCTCATGCCAAGTCTTCATCACCTCCTTCTTGATCTTCTATGGTTGCTCCATGAGCACTAAGGGTAGAGAGAAAAATGTAGTGACACTGCCATACACACCCTACTCTCTATAGCTAGCGACTTTGGAGCGTAGGTTACCTCGTTTGTCGAGGTTGGAGCTTGCACCGTTTCCCTCGGGTGGATCATCGGAGATGGAGGAAGACCGGCAACCAAATATCGTCAAAGAAACACAAGGAGCTTGGAATGAAGACCAAAGGACTCGGATCATCTTGGTATAACCATTCTAACCTCTTTATCAGTTTTCTAGTTAAGGGTTTAGGGTCGATCCGGGAATCGGGTAGCGGTAGCGTCGGTTTTAGAAATTTTTGTTTTGCATTTTGGCCACCGTTTCATGGCCGGGGCGCTGCCGCAACCCTTCATGGTATCAGAGCCACCCTTTAAACCCTTTACTAGCTTGTTTAAACATGCTAAAAAGATCAATCTACGGAAATTGCCAAAATCACGATTTCATTTTCTGTCTGTTGTCGATTTTCAAATGTGGTCAAAATATTATTTCAGACATCTTAAAAATCCGTGCAGGCGATTTTATGGGTACACAAAAAGTTTAGGCTCATGATTCCACTAAAGCGCCGCGGATCCACCGCATTAAGCCCTAATTGGCGGCGGTTCCGCGGCCATTTAGTGGTAATGGGCTTCGAAATTTTTCCTGTAGCCCACTGACTTGGAATTGTGAATTTTGTAATATCCTGTTTTGGCCCAGGTTTCTGTGAAGTGTTGGTTTTGCAATTGGGGCCAATTTGGAACTTAGTCGATCGATATTTTAAGTGTGTGACTATCAGTACATACATTATAATCTGCGACCGTGAATGTCATTTGATCGGTAAACCCATCTAACTGCTATATGTTCCTTTAAATGGGTTTGCGAACGTGACATTCACGTTGATGTTCTGTGTTGTGCTGTGATGTTGGTTGGATCGTCGTGGTAGATAGCAATGGTCTAATGTTAGTACAGTTTTATTTCTTTTGTACATTTAATATTGTGCGGTGAGCGTCCGACATGTGGACTACCGTCACTCCCAGTTTGTATATTATTCTTTTGGGGCACGACCGGGTTGAGGTCGATGTCACCCTTGTATATTATTTTATTTTCTATACTAGAATTACCCCACGGTGGAGTGCACGAATAGCCGGATTCTATAGGGCAACTGGTCTGCATCTCATGGAGTTGGGACGGAGGGGACCTTACTCTAGAATTGGCGGGCTATTCGCCGCACTCGTAGGGGGTATAGGTGACCCAGGAGGGGTGCTCAAGTTACCGGATTCCGTGAAATACTGGGTGGTCCATTCACGTTGCTGAAAGGGGCTGCCTCACTTCTGGTTTTGGCGGGTAACTTGCCACGCTCGTAGGGGTCTAGGTTTCATTGCACATGCTATCCACACGACAGGGAACGTCGGGTCTCACTTGCAGCTCAAGCGAAACCCGGGGCTCCAGATTATCCACCATTCTGTATTGCTTCTGTGATGTTTCTGTGATGTTGCTTTATATCATGCCTGGGACGATTGTTATATATATATATATATATATATATATATATATATATATTAGTAGATGTTGTATATGTTTTGCACCCGTGCTAGTCCAGCCCCCGCTCTGTCGTTAGTTAAGTAACCTAACGGGTGATGACGGGGCCCAGTGGCGAATGCGGATGGCATATACATACATTTTATTTTCGTTCTTTTCTGGTATTATTAATTGATGGGACTGCATTGATTCTTATCAATGCAAGGATAAAACAAACCTATATATATATATGATGTTGTTGGAACCAAGATTTTAAAAACTGACATTACAGACGTTCTTTTTTGCTTTGCACAGTGGTATTCGGTTATGAATATCCAGCACCTCATTCGACGAGGCAAGGGCCGAGATTCCTTCATCGGGAGTGACCCCTTGAGTATAAGTTTGCGTCAACGTAATAACTTCACTATAGTCGATTCTTTTGCTTTGCATTGTGGTATTCATTTTGGAATATCCTGCACCTCATTCTACGAGGAAAGAGCCGAGATCCTTTCACCGGGAGTGACCTCTTTAGCAAGAGTTTTCGCTACTATATATTTGTAAAACCAGGATTCCTTCAACGATATCAAGTTCATTACGTTAAAGGTTTTTCGCTAAAAACCAGCCGTAGCCCTCCGTCATTTCAGACGAGTATTGCTTAGTATTCGTGCTACGTATGTTGACCTAGTCAAGGTGTAGTGTTCGGTAGCTCTGTAGTACTTTTCTGTTGCATGGATATGCGATTGGTTAGGAAAGTCGTACGGTCATGTTGACCTAGTCAAGGGCTCGTACGGGTGGGTCTAACTAATCCAGGATAATGACGGGTTGAACTTGACTTGTGACTTATGATATGTTGACCTAGTCAAGGTCATAAGCCGCTTGGGGTAAAAATCATATCGGGAGTTTCAAACATACAGGAAACTTGCCAGGCTTGCACATACCTTCTAAAGTGTGGTGACTTGAGTGGCTTCCATCAAGTTATCATGCGATGATAGTCGAATCCCGATTCCCACTGATTAGTAGGATTACTCCTCGGGTGAATCCGACTAATTCTCCTTTTAGGTTTGGAGGAGAATTCGAGGATACAGTGGGAGCCATCTAGATTAGATAAAATTATTATCCATTATGATCTAGGTTAGAGTGCACGGTGAGGGTTTCTTTTCTCTCTCTCTGGCTGCGACTATGACACGACCTTTGACTAAAAACTTATGAACCAAGTTAACCGAACCTTCTTAAAACACTTTGGCTTTTGGAATGTCACGGTGTCGCATATATCAATGCAACTTCTATATCACCTTTACATTTCTCTAGAACACTCCGTATCACTACGGATATCCACTTCTATTGGATAAATCCATCATATAGTTACATACGAACTCGAAGGAACATTTTCGAGGATGGATTCTGGTTCTGGAGAGATTGAATAGGATTATTCAGATGTCTTTTCCCATTTCCTTCTCTTAGATTGCGAGGGCTACTAGAATTAGGAGAGTACACCTATTACGCTTATTGGATAGTCTTCTTCCAAACCTTAGGCTGGTGCCGAAGGGTAGGGAAAGAAGAAAACCAATTAGCCTAAAGAAGGTGTACAGAAGGTAATAAGTAAAGACATAATAAAGGGATTAGAGTGAGGGCAGGTAAGTATATGGTTACTGTCATGATTCAGGATAATGAAAGAGGCATTACTAGGACCACCAGTTAACCCCTTTGAAACATTTTTCATGTTTCTGTTTTACTGTGCGATGTTAGTTGAAAACTGTTTTCCCAATAAGAATCTAACTCCAGGGTATGTGTTTACCAGATCAATTTCTCACATCTGTATGTTATTACGGATGGTGAGTGGAAGTAAGATATTGGGAATTGGGTGATTATAGCCTCATTATATCGGAATTCGTTGAAATTAGTGATATTTGAGGAAATCATCTGGATTTTGCTTGATGGCAAATATTTGGTTTTGAATATCCGTTATTATGCACCAATTTCAAACTGATATATCTGTACGTTTATTTTATAAAGTGAGATATAACTTTTTGAAATTGTGTCTATGACATTTCCCGATATCAGTTGGTGATTAGGTAAGGTGCATTCAACAGCGGTGTAATTCTTCTTAACCATACTACAGTTTTTCAACCTACGACGCACAGGGTTTGAGTTTTTGAACTCAGGGGACTTATACAAACTGTTGTATGCTGTCCAGTGTCCATGAGGACAATGGGGTTGGTACTCATACTATATTCTGTTTACTTGTGACTTCTCCAGTTCTGGACAAGTATTTCGTTGAAATGCAAAGTCCAGATATTGAGAAGTTATAGGTATAAGAATAAGTAGAGAACCAATGGTTGGAGGTATCAGGATTCTTTGAGGAAGTCGAAGATGTAGATACTTGTGTTTGGTATTCCATTGATAGTAATGGTTTTGAGAACTTACTTCTCTTTCAGGTTACTCATATATGGATGCACTCCTAGTTGAGTAAATGCTGAATAGCCTTTTTCCATTTGGTTAATATGCACTGGAGACGGCTGCATAATTTTGAATCTGGTTCCAATTAAATTAGTGTTTTTGTTTCTATATCAGATATATATAGAATCAATTTATATCTTAACGATGTTTAGGTATGGGGAGTTGTCCGGCTGATACTTAAAACCAGAATTCGGATAAACTCAATGCACGTTTCAGTAATGGCAGTTTGTGGGTTATCCCGGGCTTTGACGAGGGTTAACTTTCTACCATCAGGAAGATCAATATTTATATTGTTCTTGACTCGCCACAGTTTTAGTAAAATGGACTTTTTCAGAAAAACAAAAGTGGGAGTATGGTAGAACTGGAAGTGATTCCAGTACCACAAACGATCACTGATGATTTAATAGAACCCAACGATTCAATTAGTTTCGACGTTCTATTAGCCACTCCACAGATTTTGGTGGGTAACCTCAAGCACCCGAAAGGTACTTCGGTCTTCTCAGAGATGGTGACAGGGAGGTTCTTGTTTACCCCGACTTGCCATTGCTGCTGTTCTAGACTATAAAACCCGGCAGAAGGATGAGTATAGCGTCATTCTAAACTAGTTTTAGAAGTGCACGTGTATATGACTCTGCCAGAGGATTGTTGTAGTCAGTGGGAGCAGCAGAAGCATAGTAGGAAAGTAGCTTATGTCTATTTTACAGACTAAAGCAGGTACAGCGGAAATAGATTATCTATTTTTGATGTGACAGTCATAGGCTTTAACTTCATCAGAATAGGAGATGGATCTGGTAAGGAGGTAGTAGGATGTGATGTCCTAGTATTGGGATGACATGCACTTAGTAGGAAGAGATATTCATGTACTACGATCGGTTATACTGTGGTTGTCATAAAGTTGTTTCTCCATATAGGATATGGATATAATATTAGGGTTTCTGGTTATAAATCTATGGTTTTAGATCTAGATTTGGGAAGTATCCTAATTTGGGTACTTTGACATTAAATGGACGACTCCTAACAGGTGGTCTACCTGCAGGTGATGGAGTCAACCTCTCTAAAGGTGTCTTACAGACTAAAGGGGAGAGGAATCTACATGATTAGCATATCACTTGCTTAGGCAATTGAGTTGATCATGAAATGTCAAGTACCACACCAGATATTGTTTTTTGCACTAGATGCAATAAACATATATTGATCCAATACTGGAGAAACATTGGGAAGCAGTTTATGAACATAAATGTATGTTCTACGGATGTGGTAACGGCACCCTCCTTCAGGAGACGGTTATCATTTGAAGCTTCCAAGGTGACCTGGATGACAGAGTGACTGTCAGAGTTATAGCTTTTCCCTCTTCTGAGGGACGGTATGTTGGACAGGTGGTCCAAGCAGATACTGAGGAAGGCATGGCGCATGTTACTGATTAAATTCAGTGGATGATACAGTCTAGGAGGTTTGCTGGATTTGGAGTTCTTTTGTGAACTGGGTCCCATCAGATATCCAGACAAATTCTAAGACAGGTATTGCTCATTTCGGGAGATAGTTTTCTCCGCGAAGTTGAGATATAGAGAGATATAGAAAGAAACATTGGAGTGGATCCACTCACTGAGGCTATTTCTCGAACGCAATCATTTTCGCAAACGGGCTTTGCGAAACTGATTAGTAGAGAAGTTGGGTGTTCGGTATCACACGGGCTATGAGTATGCGACATCGCAGTAATTGGCCTTAAGTGCAAGTGGGAGATTGTTGGCTATAGTGCCCTCAAGACAATTATCAAAGTCGCAGACTTATGATTATGATGATTGAAGAAGGACCTATACCGATAAAACAGTCTTACTCAAGATGATAGTATGGTATCTGGTCTGTCTTTATCATCATGTACATGTTGATAGTGCCCATAGGATTCTTGCTTGACTGCCAGTATTATGATGGCGATCATATATGTGGGAGTTGGGGTCTATAAGCACATCCTTAAATGTCCCTAGTCATAGGAGTATCGAGATCGGGCATCGATACTCCAGTATAGACTAGTGTATACTGATCGAGACCCCGACGAGGGGCGGTGGCCAGGTCTCACAAGCCATTGGTGTTGGTTTGTTCACCTAAGATAGTATGCAGGTGTTCATTGGGTTATGAGTACACTGGACGGACTCGCCGGAAACCTGCTAATTAGTATTATACCTATTATCAGATAGCAGTTCCCAGGTGACTTGTGTATAGGTTAGTCTGTCGACCTGAGATCTTCATTTGTCTCGTGTGAGTTCCCACTATGCTTTGATTACTACCCTACCACGGCTCAAAGGAGTCATGCAAACAGATTTTAGTTGGGTACAGTCCCGAGCCATATGGAGGCAGTGATCGGATCGTCGGGGATTCGTCTCTCCCGGTATTAGGGGTTGATGTCGCGTTGTGTACGGGTGGCCATCACCACAAATCCATGGCCATGGTAGACGAGAATTACCGATCCAGGATCGATAGTTTCTCAGGAGGTGATGGGTATCATGCCGACACTAAATATCGCGTTGTTAGGGGTCTGACTTTATCTATCCCCTTAGACTTGATATGCGATACTCTTGGACGAACATACCGGACTGTACGGATATTGTCACTGTCAGGCTCAGTAGGGGTTCAGGATGAGTTTGCTCGTTGGTCTCCTTTTCGGTCAATACCTGGGTAGCCGTTACGTACAGCTAGTGTCGCTGATGTGCTTGTGGTTAGAACCACTGCCAGCGTATTGACGAGTCTTTAGAGTCCCACACAGAGGGTTTTCACGGTTCAGGCGATATGGTGCACATGGCGTATGTTGGTACATACAGGTGTCCGATTAAATATGTGCATGCTGCGCAGACTTTAATCGGACGGTTGATAATACTAGCGGCTTAGAATTAAGACGGATTATTAAATCGGGTTTTTGATTTAATAATTTATATATGTATTTTTATATACGTATTATAGTATTATTGTTCACTATTCAGTTTCTCTCTTGGCTATTCGTATTTTTATACGAATACACGTATATGTATTTCGATACATGTACCAGGAAGTATTCCGTATTTTATACGGAATAGCTTCTAGAAGGTGCCACCTCATTTGTATGAATTTCCATTTATGGAAATTCATTTGTTTAACAAATAATGTGGAGGGTGTGAAGTGGCACAAGCATGGCATGAACATGGATTCAAGGTATGGTTGGCATTGTTTATTGTTTTAATTGTTTAATTTGAAAAAGGAAATGATATTTTTTTGTGATTGAGAGAGAGTGGGGGCCAACCACATTATTGGGGGAATGGGGGTTCATTTCTTTTGGCTAATGACATTAATCACTCCCTCACTCTCTCATGCTCTCAAGGAAAAACAATTAGCCATTTTGCTCATGCCAAGTCTTCATCAGCTCCTTCTTGATCTTCTATGGTTGCTCCATGAGCACTAAGGGTAGAGAGAAAAATGTAGTGACACTACCATACACACCCCACTCTCCATTGCTAGCGACTTTGGAGCGTAGGTTACCTTGTTTGTCGAGGTTGGAGCTTGCACCGTTTCCCTCGGGTGGATCATCGGAGATGGAGGAAGACCGGCAACCAAACATCGCTAAAGAACCATAAGGAGCTTGGAATGAAGACCGAAGGACTCGGATCATCTCGGTATAACCATTCTAACATCTTTATCAGTTTGCTAGTTAAGGGTTTAGGGTCGATCCGGGAATCGGGTAGCGGTAGCGTCGGTTTTAGAAATTTTTGTTCCGCATTTTGGCCAACGTTTCATGGCCGGGGTGTTGCCGCAACCCTTCAAACCTAACGATGCATATCAGGACACTGTGGCGAATGCGAGTGGCATAAGCATACGTTATATTTTCATTTCTTTCTGTGATGGCTTTAGGATTTAAATGATGGGACTACATTAATGAGATTAATGTAAAAAATAAATGAACCTAAAAAGAAGTTGTAGAATCGGAATTGAAACACACTCGGCCTTTATGAAAAAGCAAGTTTCAAAATGCGGAGCTTAAGACACTCCTTTTAAACCCATTAGATTCTACAACGATATCAAGTTCAAAGCGTTAAAAGTTTTCTTAAAAACTATCCACAGCCCTCCGTCATTTTAGGAAGTAGAGTACTTAGTATTCGTGCTGCCTATTTTTACTTTATTTAAGGCGCTGTGTACGGTAGCTGAGTGATGTCTTCCTATACTGCATATGATGCAGATTAGTTAGGACATTCATATGATTATGTTGACTTTAGTTAAGGGTCATGTGGGTGGGTCTAGTTAATCATGAAATGACGGGAAGAACTTGACTAGTACTTATGATATGTTGACTATAGTTAAGGTCATCAGTACTAGGGGTAAAAATAATATCGGGAATTTCAAAAGTTGAAATTTGCAATGAGATTGCATACCTTCTATATGATATTAGGATCCCGATCCCACTGCGAGCAAAAGTTGCTCCCGGGAGAATTTTGCACTTTACAATTAGCTAACCCAGTAGGTGTCTAGAAAGGTGTCAAACGGGGCTACGCCTCTGCGAAGACGAGGTTTACTTTAATTAGGTCCGTGCGAAAGCACGGGGAACCTCTCTCAAGTACCGGCACTGGCCTGGCTGAACGGTTAGTGAAGTTGTAGAATGTAATTAATCCCGGCTAGTTTTCTTTTTAAAGGTTTTAAAGAAAATTTGATAAAAACAGTGGGAGACATCGATTAGACAAGATAATAACCGATCTGATCTTTGCAAAAGCTTTCGCTGAGTGTATTCTTTTCTCTCTCTTAATGGCAGATACCTATGACAGGTCTTAAGCTCATATTAAATAAAAACAAGCTGAATGGGACCAACTATAAAGACTGGCTGAGAAATTTAAACATTGCCTTGACTTATGATAAGATATCATATGTCCTCACGGCTCCAACCCCGCCCATCCTAGGTCCTAAACATTCAGTTACGGATAGGGAATTTCGCAAGACATGGGATGCTGACTGTGCCACGGCCAAATGCCTCACGCTAGCATCGATGGATAACACACATCAGAAGCAGCACGAGAATATGGACGTCAAAGCCATATTCCTCCATACAAAGGAGTTGTATGGAGAGCAATCTCGCGTATTACGATACGAAGCATCCAGAAAGCTGTTTCAGATGCGAATGGCCGCTGGCATAGCAGTAGGAGACCATGTTCTGAAGATGATAGCTCTCATAGAAGAGCTTGAGGACCTTGGGTGGACAATGGACAATGAGCAATATACGGATATTATTCTGCAGTCTCTCCCATCCACCTTTGCTCAGTTCATAGTTAACTTCAACATGCACAACATGGAGAAGGAACTACCTGAACTCCTTAATATGTTAAGGAGTGCTGAGAGCACGCTGAAGTCAGTGAAGACTCCCATTTTGAGTGTTGGGCTATCTTCCTCTTCTCACCCGAAGGCTAAGGCCAAGGGAAATATGAAGAAGAAACCCACCAAACCTAAGGGTGGAGTCAATAAGGTTAAGGGGAAGGACAAGTCCAAGGTTGGGGAATCAGGGAAAGGAGAATGTTTCCAGTGCAAAAAGACGGGACACTGGAAGCGGAACTACATTGAGTTCCTAGAACTCAAGAAGAAGCATGGTGATGCTTCAGCTTCAGATGTGTTCCTAATTGAAAACTGTTTTTCTATTAACTCTGCTTCCTGGGTATTAGATACCGGTTCGGGTTCTCATATTTGCAATTCTGTGCAGGTGTTGAGAAATAGCAGAGTTCTGAAGATAGGTGATCATACTCTCCAGGTTGGTAACGGTTCTAATGTAAATGCAGTTTCAGTGGGAGAGTATCACCTAGGGTTGCCATCGGGTTGTATATTGGTTTTGAACCCATGTTATTTTGTGCCAAGTATGCTTTGTAATATTATATCCATTTCTTTGTTAGACAATGAAGGATATCATTTTGTTGTGCAACACAATGTTATGAACATTAGACTTAATCAAGAGTTGATTGGTTGTGGTACACTAAATAACGGGATATACGTCCTTAATCAACACACAGTTTTCAACATTCAACACACAAAAAAAAAGAAAATTTTTAGATATAAATGAAGCTTTTCTTTGGCATTGTAGACTTGGTCATATTAATGAAACAAGACTAAATAAGCTTCATAAAGATGGATATTTAAATTCTTTTGAGTATAAATCTTATGGAACTTGCCAGTCTTGTATCAAAGGTAAAATGACCAAAATTCCGTTTACTGGACACCGAGAAAGAGCTACTGAGCTCCTGGGCCTCATACATAGAGATGTATGTGGGCCAATGTCTACACATGCAAGAGGCGGTTTTTCTTACTTCATAACTTTTACTGATGATTGCTCAAGATTCGGTCATGTGTATTTGATAAAGCATAAGTCTGGATCTTTCGAGAAATTCAAGGAGTATAAACTTGAAGTAGATCAAGTAACCAAAATGTCTGATATTATATCTATATCCTTTGTGGAGAAACCACTGTGTAACAACCAAAGTATAAAAGATCGTAGTATAGGAATTTCACTTCCTACTATGTATGTCATCCATATACCAGGACATCTCACCCTACTACCTTCTTAACAGATTCATCCCCTATTTTGATGGAGTCAAACCCATGAATGTCACATCAAAAATAGATGATCTATCTCCACTATATCTGTTTTAGTCTATAAATAAACACAAGCTACTTGTCCACTACGCTTCCGCTGCTCCCACTGACTACAAAAACCCTCTGGCAGAGTCATATACACGTGTACTTCTAAAGCTGGTTTAGAACGACGCTATACTCATCCTCCTGCCGGGTCTCATAGTATGGAACAACAGTAATGGAAAGTCTGGGTAAATAAGAACCTCCCTGTCACCGTCTTTCAGCATACCGAAGTACCTCTCGAGTTCCTGAGGTTACCCACCATATCTGCGGAGTAGCCAATGGAATGTCAATCCAGATTGAATCTTTAGGTTCTTATCAAATTTTCAGTAATCGTTTGCGGTTCTGGAATCACTTCCAGTTCTACCATACTCCTACTACTGTTTTCTGAAAAAAACCATTTTCATCAAAACTGTGGCGAGTCAAGAACAATGTCACTATTGATCTTCCAGATGGTAGAAAGTCAACCCTCGTCATAGCCCGGATCAACCCACAATCATCCATTACAGAAGCGTGCCTTGAGTTATCCAGAGTCTGGTTTTAAGCATAAGCCGGACAACTCTATATACCTTAACATCGTTAAGATATGAGCCATTCTATATCTAATATAGAACCAGAGGCACTGATTTAATTGGAACCAGATTCAAATCATACAGCTGTTTCAGTGCATGTCAACTAAATGGGGAGAGGCCGATCAGCATTACTCAACTTAAGAATACATTCAGATATGAGTAACCTGAAAGAGAAGAAAGTTCTCATAATCATTACTATCAACTGAATACCATACATAAGTATCTACATCTTCGATCTCCTTGATGAATCCTGATACTTGCAATACCTGGTTCTCTACTTAACTCATATACCTATAACTTCTCAAAACTTGGATCTTGTAATTCTATGAAACACATGTCTAAGAACTAGAGAAGTCATAAGTAAACAGAATATAGTACGAGTACCAACCTCTCTATCCTAATGGACACTGGACAACATACAATACTCTGTATAAGTCTCCTGAGTCTAATAACTCATTCCCTGTGTGTCGTAGTTTGAAAACCGTACTTATGGTTAAGAAGAATTACACCGCTGTTTAATGCTCCTTACCTAACCATCCACTGATATAGGTAAATGTTATGGACATAATTTCAAAAAGTTATATCTCACTTTATAAAAATAAACGTACAGATATATCAATTTGAAATTGGTGTATAACAACGGATATTCAAAACCAAATATTTGCCGTCCGGCTAGCCGATTTCCTCAAATATCACCAATTACAACGAATCCCAATATAATGAGGATGATCACCCAATTCCCAATAACTTACTCCCACTCATCATCTGCAAAACCATACAGATGTGAGAATCATACCTGGTAAATACATAATCTGGAGTAAGGACTAATTAGGAAATCAGTTTTCTTTTAACAATACACAGTGAAACTGAAACATGTAAATGTTTCGATGGGGTATCCGTGTATTTCTAGTAATGCCTCTTCTATTATCAGATTCACAACTGTAACCGTATATTTCTTTGCCATCTATCCAAATCCTTTTATTTGTCTTTAGTCATTACCTTCTGTACACCATCGTTAGGCTAAATGGTTTTCTTCCTTCTCTACTGTTCGGCACCAGCCTATCGTCTGGAAGAAGACTATCCAATAAGCGTAATAGGTGTACTGTCCTAATCCTAGGAGCACTCGTAATGCGAGAGAAGGTAAAAATAAAAGACAACTGAATAAATCTTATTCTATTTCTCCTGAACCAGAATCCATCCCCGAACTGGAACAAGTTCCTTCGAGTTCGTATATAAACATACGATGGAGTATCCAAATAACTGTAGATCTTCGTACTGATACGGCGTGTTCTGGAGAAATCCAAAGGTGAAGTAGGAGTGGTAATGAAATACTTGGTTTGGTTATGAATAGTAGTCACAATTTACTTTGCTCTCTTTCTAATCCCTTTATTTGTCTTTACTTATTACCTTCTGTACACCTCACTTAGGCTAATCGGTTTTCTTCATTCCCTACCTTTCGACACCTGCCTATGGTTTGGATGAAGACTATCCAATTAGCATAATAGGTGTACCGTCCTAATCCAAGGAGCACTCGCAACTTGAGAGAAGGTAAAAGGAAAAGACAACTGAATAGTCCTATTCATTTCCTCCAGAACCGGAAACCATTCTCGAATCTGGAACAAGTTCCTTCGAGTTCGTATATAACCATACGATGGTTTTATCCAATGGAAGTGGATGTTCGTAGTGATACGAAATGTTCCGGAGAAAAAGGGTAAAAGTAGGAGTGGAAATAGGGTATGCAACTCAGACAATCCAAAAGCCAGTGTTTTAAGAAGGTTCGGTTAACTTGGTCACTGAGTCATAGTCTAGGGTCGGGCCATGGTCGCTGCTAAAGAGAGAGAGAAAAGAAACACTCTGCGTGCACTCTAACCTAAATCAGAATGGTTATCAGTTTATCTAATCAGGAAACCTCCCACTGTATCCTCAAATTCTCCTCCAAACCTCAAAGTAGAATTAGTCGGGATCACCCGAGGAGTAATCCAACTCATCAGTAGGAATCGGGATCCAACTATTATCGCATGATAACGTGATGGAATCCACTCACTTTATCACACTCCAGAAGGTATGCGCATATCTGGCAAGTTTCAGTTTCTTTAGAAATACCCGATGTGATTTTTACCCCATGTGGTTTATGACCTTGATTTTGGCCAACAAATCATAATCCGCAAGTCAAGTTCTACCCTTCATTATCCTGATTGATTTAGACCCACCCGCACACACCCTTGACTTTGGCTAACAAGGTGGTATGACTGTCCTAAACCAATGCATATCTATGCAACGGACAAGCAACATACAGCTACCGCACACGATGCCTTAACTTTGGCCAACAAACACCGCACGAATACTATGTGCTACTTATCCGAAATAACGGAGGGCTACGGCTGGTTTTTGGCGAAAAACCTTTAACGTAATGAACTTGATATCGTTGAAGGAACCGAATAGCTTTTTATAAATATAGTGGCGAAAACCTTCGCTAAAGAGGTTACTCTCGGTGAAGGGATCTCAGCTCTTTCCCTGTAGAATGAGGTGCATGATATTCCAACTGAATACCATGATGCAAAGCAAAAAGTAATTGATTATAGTGAAGTTATTACCCTGACGCAAACTCCTGCCCAAGGGGTCACTCCCGATGAAGGGATCTCGGCCCTTGCCTCGTCGAATGAGGTGCTGGATATTCATAACCGAATACCACTATGCAAAACAAAAGAGAACGTCCTTTTAATAACAGCTTTTTGAAAAATTGTTCCAACAACATCAAACGGGTTTGTTTAGCTTGCATTGATCCGAATCAATGCAGTCCCATCAATTGATAACACCAATAAAGAACAAAAATATGATGTACGTATATGCCATCCGCATTCGCCATTGGGTCCCGTCATTACCCATTAGGTTACTTAACTAACGACAGAGCGGGGACTGGGCTAGCGCGGATGTAAAACATATACAACATCTACCAATATATATATCAATATATAATAATCGCTCATGGAGTGATAAATGCAATATCACAGAAATGTAATAAGCATCACAGAACAATACAGATAATCTGGGATCCCCGGGTTTCCTTTGAGCCGCAAGTGAAAACCCGACGTTCTCCTGGTCGTGTGGATAGCCTGTGCAATGAAATCCTAGACCCCTACAGGCACGACAAGTTACCCGCCAAAACCTGAAGCGAGGCAGCCCCCTTCAACAAAGTGAATGGACCACCCAGCACTTCACGGAATCCGGTAACTTGAGCACCCCTCCTTGGGTCAACCTATACTCCCTACGAGTGCGGCGAATAGGCCGCCAATTCTAGAGTAAAGCCCCCTCCATCTCAAAGCCATGAGATGCGGGCACGTTTCCCTCTAGAACCCGGCTATCCGTGCACTCCAACGCAGGGTAATCCTAGTACAGAAAATAAAAATATATACAACGGGTACATCGACCTTAACCCGGTCGTGCCCCAAAAGAATAATATACAAACAGGCAGTGATGGCAGTCCACATGTCGGACGCTCGCCCAGCAATAGCAAATGTACAAATATAACCAAACTGTACTACCATTGCATCCAGGCTATCAACCACGACAAATCCGCAACATCACAGCACAACATAGAACATCAACATGAATGTCACGTTCGCAAATCCGTCTAAAAGGGCTATAGCGATTAGACAAGATTTACCGATCAAATGACATTCACGGTCACAGATATAATGTAATGCACTGTAAACTTTAAACAATATTATAAAATATCGAATCTGAAATAACCCCCTAATTGCCCAGAAAAACTGATAAAACCATATCCAAATTGGGCCGAACAAACAATACTACTGCACCAACTTTCCAGTGACCAGACCACAGCCCAAACACGAAGCCCAAAATCAACACCATAGCCGGCCTAGCCGGAATTTCTTGCTTGGTGGCCGGTTTTTTACAGGTGGGTGAGGCTCGTTTTTGCTCTGTGGTCATATGGTATGGTCAGTAGTCTTCTGCACATGTTTGAAAATTTTTCTGAACACTTTTAAAATCGACAGAGACGGGGACAGCAGTGGTAGTGTTTGGGTTCAGTTTCGTTTTCGATAAATTAACATTGTCTAAAACGAGCTAGCTAAGGTTAATGGCGTTTTTCTGATACAATGCAAGTCTACGGTAGCGCACCGGCCGTCGATTCGAGGCCAAAATGCGGAAACAAAAACTTTTCATAAACTTGAAACTGGCGCTAACGCAGACTTTAATCCCAGATCTTCATTAACATTAAACTAGCAATCTAAAGAGGGTTAGAAAAGCTATATCGATCGATTCGTGTCCTTCGGTCTTTAGCCACCGTCTTTAGCTCCTTGCGGCATCTCCGATCTCGCTCGATCTCCGGTCTTCTCGTCGGAAAGGGCACCACATCTTCGAATCCTTTTACGGGCTCCCGCTTCGATCCGAAGCAACTCGGACACGAAGTTTGCTAGCCGACGTGTCCAAGGTGAAGTAGAGAATGTGTGTAATATCTTTTTCTCTTGACACTCTAGGATTCTCAACACATGAGATGGTTAGAGTGGAGGTAGAAGATGATGCCAATGGTGGAACTTTTGAGAAAGAAGACGAAAGAAAAGAGAAGAGACTTTTCTTTTCTTAATGTGTTGGAATGATAATGAGAGCTAGAATCATCAAAAACACAAGAGCAAACCCAAGCCATATGGCTGCCCTCTCTCTCTCCTCTTATCATTTCAACACATTAAATCAATCCAAAATGTGACATATGCACAAATAAAGAGACCATGAGTCACTAGATTGCATGTGTCACAATAAATGCACCTCATGATGAAATCCACTCATAATTTCCACCATTTGTAAACATTAATCTAAATGTTTACAACAATAAAAAGATACGGCATCAACTAAAGTAAACTCATGACGGATCACAAGGATACCCCTCACCTATATATACATACTTATATCCGCATTCCGACCGAATGCAAATGCGATGAGACTAAAGTAATCCAATAAATCTAATACTAGGATCCGGAATAAACCAAAGCCCACTAGTATGATCCGTCCGATCATAATCCGTGCACTACTGCACGTATACGATCGAACCCTGCCATTATATCATACGGCCTCTACAACGTTCCGCCCGAAACTTGAGAAACTGTCTATGGGGGACTCTAAAGACTCATCAATACTTTGGCTGTGGATTTAACTACTAGCACGTCAGTGGTACTAGCTGTACGTAACGGACTACCAGATATTGACCAAAAGGGAGGTGGATGAGCCAACTCATCCTGACACCCTACTGAGCCTGTCAGTGAAAATATCCGTACAGTTCGGTCCGTCCGTCTAGGAGTATCGCATGTGTAGGGCTTTCTTAACACCTCATTTAGGGTTTGGAAGCATCACATATGCCATAACTTTAATTTATGAGGTACTAAATAAACTAAACTAGGAATCGAACTAGAATTATGAAGTAACAATTAAAAGTATCACATCTAAAAGATAATTTATACTAAGTGGAGAGACTACAACCTTTGTAGACCTCCTAGGATGACTCCTTGGATCTCCTTTGGTTTGGAACGGCTTGCTAGATCACCTCCAAGTCCATGACGATCCACCCGAAGTCCTTTGCCCTAAGCTTGTTGCTTCACTTGATCTTTGAAAACCTTGAAGCAAAACACCTTACACAAAGTAGCAAGGGTTGTGTAGGATGATGAAGTGGTTGCTAATCTCACTTAATACCCTTTCTTTTTATTTATCTAACTCAATTTAACACTCAAGAGAGAGCTAGAGAGAGGAAGAAGAAGATGGCTTGATATTTTTTCTTTTGGAATGAATAAGGCAAAAAGAAAATGAGAGAGAGAGATAAATATCAAAAGAATAACCATAGTTAATAAATAATATCTAGATATTTTCTTCTTGAGTTAAAGGCAAAGGAAAAATAAACCATGGTTAGGTCAAAGTCAACCATGGAAAAGTGTAGAAGAAATGAGCCATGAAAAAGAAATGAGTCATTATCTTTTTCCTTTATCTTTTACTTAATCCAAAAATATCCATTTATATAATTATTTACCATGTGATTCTTATATTGCCATCTAACTTGTATCATCAACCATGATACATATGCATGTATGTATGAGTGTATGCACATCATCATGTACATATACATGCATGCATCCATTAAAAGAAAAGGGTTTAAATAAATGAGATAAAAGTTAATATTAAATCAACACTTGATTTAATAAACCGGTCATATCTCATACGACCCGACTAGTATAAAACGTCCGATTAAAATACAGTATCACATACTCGTATTTAATCGAGCTTCCGCACATATCTCATATGTGCACCACTTCGTTTCGCCTGAGCCGAGAAACTTCTATGTGGGACTTTAAGACTCGTCAATACGCCAGCAGTAGGTGATGATCATATCAAACACCCACAAGCCGCAAGCGGTCAGCTAAACGTAACGGCCACCCGGGTATTGAGCGATCAGAAGAAGAACAAGCGAACCTGTCAAAACTCCTGTCAATCTAACTGGCAACACTTACCGTACAGTCCAGTCTCTTCGTCAGATATGCTGCATATTGAGTTTAGGGATGGAATCGTCGACCCCAATAACTCAATAAGTCATGCCGGTATATGGTCTATAACAGATCGAGAAACTTACTGATAACACTTATCAGTAATATCTCAGCAGCCCTGGCCAGGGACTTCCCATTATAGCCAATCGTGCACAGCACAACATCAACCCCCAATACTAGGAGAGAAGAAACCCCTCCTATCGCTCACTGCCTCCATATGCCTCGGGACTATACCCAAAATCCACCTGTTTGTACGACTCAGTAGAGCCATAGTGGGATGGAGATCAAAGTACAGTGGGAGGACACACAAGACTTTATGACGAACTCGGGTCTACAGACTAACCTGTACCGGTGTCACCTGAGAACTGCTATCCGACGTATGATATAATACCATATAGGAGTTCTCGGTGAGTCCGTTCAGTGTACCTAGTCTCACTGAGCACCCGTATACTATCTTTGGTGTCAAAACACCAGACGGATATGGGATCGTCCATCGCCTATCATATGGAATAAGAATGGTATACGCTAGTCTACACTGGAATATCGATGCCCTGTCTCGATATACCTACGACTAGGAACATTTCAAGGATATGCTTATAAACTACAGATGTTCCCCTAGTATGATCCGCATCATAATCCCAGTAGTCAAGCCAATATCCTTAGGGCTTTATCATCATGTACCAAATGAATATAAACATGATCAAGTGAACATATGATAAAGTGAAACCAGATAGCACACTATCATGTCTCCTCTGAATACACACACACACACATACACACACATCAGTAAATACACTATCTCATAATGGCATCTAGGGCATACATATATCCAACAATCTCCTACTTGCACTAAGGCCAGTTATTGGCGTATCTCATACCCAACATCTCAAAAAGTCGCTCATGCTGCGGCTGAGGGAGTGCCTTGGTGAATGGATCCGCAGCGTTGTTCTTTGTGTATACTCTCTTAATCTCGATCTCGCGGCGATCAACTATCTCCCGGATCACATGATATCACCTCAGGATGTGTCTGGACTTCTGATGGGACATGGTGTTAGTGTACATGCCCTAGAGGCCATTACTGTATCATACTAGTATGTATATTACTTGATGGAAGCTTGGGATATTCACAGTTGTACAGACAATCTTGCTCAATATAGTAGTATGCTACTTGGTTTGTCTCTGCTTTAATGTGTACATGTGTGTTTATTTATTATATCACCTATACGCATTAGTAGAGCCCTTAGGATCTTTGCTTGATTACCGGCGTTGTGATGGCGATCACACTCGTGGGGGCTGGGTAATCTACAAGCACATCCTTATACACGTCCCTAGTCGTGGGAGTATCGAGATAGGGCATCGATGCTCCGGAGTAGACTAGCGTATGCGCTTCTCATCCCAGCACGGGAGACGGTCTGTCCCACAGCCGTCAGTACGTCGTACTTGAGATAGTATGCGGGTGCTCGTTGGGTTACGAGTACACTGGACAGGACTCGTCGGGAACTGATGGTTGGTATTATACCTATCGTCAGTTATCAGTTCCCAGGTGACATGAGTACAGCTTAGTCCGCTGACTTGACACTGTCACTTCGCCTCGAGTGTGTTCCCACTGTTCTTTGATTACTACCCTACCACGGCTCTACTGAGTCGTGCAAACAGGTAGTAGTTGGGAGCAGTCCCGAAGCACTTGGAGGCAGTGACGGTTAGACAGGATTCGTCTCTCCCGGTATTGGGGGTTGACATCGCGCTGTGTCTAGGAGAGCCATTACACGAGTAGTCCCTGGCCAGGGCAAGCGAGATATACTGGTAGGTTTCCAGTGTTATCTCAGGGTGTATTGGGCTTCACTCCGACACGACTTGTACCGCTATTAGGGGACTGACGTTTACCGCCCCCCCTAGGCCCGCCATGCGATGTATCAGACGAATAGACCGGACTGTACGGAGAATGTCACATTCAGACTCAGTAGGAGTTCAGATGGGGTTTCACCTCGTCAGCCTTCTTGTCGGCATCTACCTGGGGATCGTTACGCACAGCTAGTGCCGCTTGCGGTCTGTGGTTAAACCCACTGCCAGCGTAGTGTCGAGTCTTTAGAGTCCCACACAGAGGGTATTCGCCTCTGGGCAAAAAAAGAGTAGAGGTCGCATGGTTTTGCGACAGAGTTCGTTCTCATCCGCGCACTTGTGCACGTTTGGAGTCCGGACGGATATTACCAGCGGGCTCTGGTTTGAGCCGGATACTGGTATATGTTTTGGGGTTGCTTTTATATCTTGGTATTCTTGTTCCTCGGAACGAGAATGCAGGTGTGTATGCACAGTTGCTTGAGGCGGAGGATGAGGTATTTCATTAGGGTTTCGGAACGGGTGCGTATGCACAGTTGACAGTTATCATTTTCCAAACCCTAATGGATTTATGAATTATCTATTAATAATAGTAATTAAATGAGAATTATGTTATGGTTGATTTTGTTGACTTGTTGACCATGGTTGACTTGTTGACCATGGTTGAATGTTGACCACCATCATGCTTTAAAAAGTCTTCCTTGATTCATGCTTACATTTCATTTAAAGAAGCATGATAGTGGTCATTCCAAATTACCATCAACTATTCTCATTTTGAATTATTATCATTTAGATAATTCTTTTTCTTTTTGATATGGTTGCAAAAAGAAAAAGAGAGCTCATTCTTTCATATCCATTCTCTCTCCTCTCTTCATCTTCTTCCTCCTCTAGCTCAAGGTGATTCCTTCTCATGTGTTGAGATTCCTTCACCTTGAAAAGAAAACAACCCCTAGACACTCTCTACTCTCTCTAGGGTTCAAGGTTTAGCAAGCCGGAAACCCTAGTTCACTCAAAGATCGAGGAAGAGCCCAAAGGTCGAACCTTCGAGGTGGATCTATCTTCGGCAAAAAGGAGGCGAGGAGGGGAAGCCATTCAAGCTACTACAAAGAACAAGAAAGAAGAACAACAACAAGAAGAGAAGGAGTTCAAGTTGAGGTATAACCACTTTGCATAGTAGTTAACTCTTCTTTGCAAGTATGCTAGTTTAGTTTAGCAAAGATCCGGCTTTTACGGTCCATGTTACAAAGTTTAGAAAAAATTTTGATTTACCGTTTCCGCAACCCCGAAAGTACCGGGAGAGGTAACGTGGACCTAACAGTGGTATCAGAGCCTAACTAAACTTAAACTAGCTTGGTAGCGAAGTGTATGGAAGTTCGAAACCGAAAAATCGCAAAACCGGAAAAACCAAAACCCTAAGTTTCTGTTGATTTTTTTTCTGCTCTAAATGAAAAACTTTATACTTGTAAATTCGGCTCAGGGTTTTGTTTGAACACACAAGAAATACGATGGCCTAATTTATTTAAACCGCCGCGCTTCCGCGGCACGAGGTAGGCATGTGCCGCGGAAGCGCCGCAGTTTGTTTCCCTCTCTGCATCGTTTTTCGTGCAGTGTTCTTCTGGTGGGATTTTGTGATTTTTCAGATGTATTATATGTACCCAGATTTTCCAGAACTGAAATTTGCTTTTGGGGTCCTATAATTCCGTATTTTTTCCGAACTTCACTGCATTTTGGCTATGTTGGTTATATCTGTGATGTTTGCATATATTGAACGTCGGCTAATCGCTATAAGTCGATTAGTCGGGGTTATACATGATCTGTATTGGATATTGGAATGTGTATATGAATCTGTTGGACTGTCGCGGGTGAATAGCCGGGGTGGATGTGAGATGAGCTTTTGTTTTTCTTTCATTCATTGTAAATGTAAATTGATGTAATATTATTATTTGTTTGGCCGCACAACCGGGTCGGGGTTGTAGCCGTCATTGTATAATTCTTTTTACTGTTTTTGCTCCTAGGATAGACCCATGGAGGGGTGCACAAACTGCCAAGTACTTGGCGGGTAGTTTGCCGCACCCGTAGGGGTCTTGGGTGGGGTATTTGGCTATTCACCGCGACCGTGTAATCCGCTTTTCGTTGCAGGCTCGTAAGGATTGCGGATTGCTAGTATATCCAATGTATTCATCTGTGATCTGTAATGTCTATCATTGCTTATGTTTTACAGCCGCGCTAGCCCAGCCCCCGCTCTGTCGTTAGTTAAGTAACCTAACGAGTGATGACGGGACCCCGTGGCGAATGCGAATGGCATAAGCGTACGTCATATTTTGGTTGTTTTCTGCAATGGTAGGATTAAATGATGGGACGCATTAAAAGAACTAATTCAAGAATATCACGCATTAAAAGAACTAATGCAAGAAGATAAACCTAAAAGACGTTGTTGGAACAAGTTTTTCAAAAAAGCTGTTATTGCAAGGACGTTCATTTTTGTTTTGCATCGCGGTATTCGGTTATGAATACCCAGCACCTCAGTCGACGAGGCAAGGGCCGAGATCCCTTCACCGGGAGTGACCCCTTGGACAAAAGTTTGCGTTAGGGTAATAACTTCACTATAGTCGATTATTCTTGCTTTGCATCGAGGTATTCATCTTACGAATGCCCAGCACCTCACTCGACGAGGAAAGAGCCGAGATCCCTTCACAGGGAGTGACCTCTTTAGCAAAAAGTTTTTCGCCACTATTTTTTCAAAAGAATACCAGGTTCCTTCAACGATATCAAGTTCATTACGTTAACGGGTTTTTCGCCAAAAACCCAGCCGTAGCCCTCCGTCATTTCTTACAAGTAACACTTAGTATTCGTGCTGCGTTTGTTGACTCCGTCAAGGCGTAGTGTACGGTAGCTAAGTGCTGCTTGTTTGTATCGGTATATGGGATTGATTAGGACAGTCGTATAACCTTGTTGACTCCGTCAAGGGTTATGCGGGTGGGTTTAATGCAATCCAGATAATGACAGGTTGAACTTGACTAGGACTTTTTGATTTGTTGACTCCGTCAAGATCACTTGGGTCCTAGAGGCAAAAACCACATCGGGAGTTTCAAAAGAACTGAAACTTGCAGATTTAGCATACCTTCTGGAGTGTGGTGACTAGAGTGGATTCCATCTAGGTTATCACACAATGACAGTTGGATCCCGATCCCACTGATGAGTTGGTTTACTCTCGGGAGATTATTTCACTTAACGATCAATGCTATAAACCTAGTAGGTGTCTAGAAAGGTGTTAGCGGGGTTACGCCCCCAGGGAAAAGAGGTTCTTTAATTAAGGAACTTCGCGAAAGCGTTGGAAAACCTCCCTCGAAGTACCGACACTAGCCTGGCTGAAAGGTTAAGCAAGTATTGTGACGTGAATTAAAACCCGGCTAGTTCTTCTTTTAAAAGGTTTTAAGAAGGATTTGAGGAAACAGTGGGAGACACCCTGGTTAGATAAATTAATAAACCAATCTAATCTTGCACGAGCATACGCTGAGTGTTTCTTTTCTCTCTCCAGGCAGCAACCTTTTCACGCCCTAATCATGATAATAAAATGTATCGCTTGACCGATCCGAATTTTTATTCGGGACTGGGGAAAGTTGGTTCAGCTCTAACTTGTGACAACAGTCATGAGTATGAGAATGGGAAAGAGGAAAGTATGGATTTCCAGGATGCCCAGTCGAAGAAGAAGCATGGTTTTGCATCTACTTCAGGTGTTCTTGTAATTGAGAACTGTTTTACGGTCAGCCCTACCTCCTGGGTACTTGATACCGGATCAGGATCTCATATCTGTAATTTATTGCAGGGACTGAGAAAAAGTAGGAAAGTTGCACCGGGTGATATGTCGCTCAGAGTAGCGAACGGAGCACAAGTTAATGCGGCAGCCGTCGGTGAATATCACCTAGTATTGCCAAATGGCAAGACTATGATTTTGAACGATTGCTACTATGTACCCTCCATGGTTTGCAACATCATATCAGTTTCTTTACTCGATAAAGATAGATATAAGTTTGTTCTTGAAAAGAATATCATGAACATTTACCTTGATAAGGTACTGGTTGCAGAGGGTACACTGTTTAATGGTATCTACGTTCTAAATCAGAATACAGTTCTCAATATACAAAACACACGCAAGAGGAAGAATTCAGATACGAATGAATCCTACTTGTGGCATTGTAGACTTGGTCATGTCGGAGAGAAAAGACTGAGTAAGTTGCATAAAGATGGACTCTTGAATGCGTTTGAGTTTTCATCTTATAAAACTTGTCAGTCTTGTCTCAAAGGGAAGATGACCAAATCTCCGTTCACCGGACATGGAGAAAGAGCAGCAGAGCTCTTGGGACTCATACATAGTGATGTATGTGGTCCGATGTCTATACATGCAAGGGGTGGGTTCTCGTACTTCATCACATTCACTGACGATCTCTCTAGGTTCGGATATGTGTATCTGATGAAACACAAATCTGAAGCTTTTGAGAAATTCAAGGAATTCAGAAAGGAAGTAGAGAACCAGACAGGCAAAAGTATCAAGATCCTCCGGTCTGACAGGGGAGGGGAGTACTTAAGCACGGAATTCCTAGATTACTTAAAAGAGAATGGTATTCTCTCTCAGCTTACTCCTCCTTATACACCACAGCACAACGGTGTTTCGGAGCGGAGGAATCGTACCCTATTGGATATGGTTCGCTCCATGATGAGTAGTGCTGAGTTGCCTCTTTCATTTTGGGGACATGCGCTTCAGACAGCGGCATACCTATTGAACTATGTTCCATCCAAATCAGTGCCTAAGACTCCATATGAAATATGGAGTGGAAGGAATCCGTATCTTAAGCGATTTAAGATATGGGGTTGTCCAGCCTATGTGAAAACACAGAAACCGGACAAGTTAGAGGCACGGTCAGTTCTCTATAAATTTGTGGGATATCCTAAAGACTCACTAGGATATCTGTTCTACCACACTGAGGAACAGAAAGTGTTTGTATCTCGCCACGCTACCTTCTTGGAAAGGGAGTTTCTTGCAAAAGAAACTAGTGGGAGTTCGGTAGAACTGGAAGAAATTCAACGACCACAAAATGTAACTGAAAATTTGGAGGAACCGCTAGATTCAATAACCCCAAACGAACCTCAGCCACTCCGCAGATCTGGTAGGATTTCTCATCCGCCCGAGAGATACTACGGTTTTCTCATAGACGGGGATCGAGAGGATTGCATCTTGGAAGAAGATGACCCTACCAGTTTCAGGCAGGCCATTATCAGTAGGGACTCTGATAAGTGGCAGGAAGCAATGCAATCTGAAATGGAGTCCATGTACGCCAATAAAGTGTGGACCATGGATATTGCTCCACCTGGGGTAAAACCCGTTGGATGCAAATGGATCTACAAAAGGAAACTTGGTGTAGATGGGCAGGTGGAAACCTATAAAGCTAGACTCGTTGCAAAAGGTTTTCGTCAAAGACCTGGTTTGGACTATGATGAGACTTTTTCTCCGGTGGCTATGCTCAAATCCATTCGGATCCTACTTGCCATTGCTGCCTTCCATGACTATGAAATCTGGCAGATGGATGTTAAGACGGCTTTCCTAAACGGTTGTTTGGAAGAGTGCGTTTACATGGATCAACCAGAAGGTTTCGTAGACAGTGGGAGCAGCGGAAAGGTGTGCAAGTTGCTTAAATCCATTTATGGATTAAAGCAGGCATCGCGGAGCTGGAACATCTGTTTTGATGAGGCAATCAAGGAATTTGATTTCATCAAGAACGAAGATGAACCCTGTGTATATAAGAAGATTGTAGGACGAACTGTCGTGTTCCTAGTCTTGTACGTGGACGACATTCTTTTGATAGGAAATGATGTTCCTATGCTACAATCGGTCAAGCTGTTTTTGTCACAAAGGTTCTCCATGAAGGACCTGGGTGATGCCTCGTACATTCTGGGGATCAAGATCTATAGAGATAGATCCAAGAAACTATTGGGACTTTCGCAGTCCAGGTACATAGAGACCGTACTAAAGAGATTTAGTATGGAGGGTTCCAAGCGCGGTAACATACCCGCATTGCATGGAATTACCCTCTCCAAGAAGATGTCTCCTAAGACTGACGAGGAGAGGGTTCGCATGAGCACTATACCCTACGCTTCGGCGGTAGGATCTATAATGTATGCGATGCTATGTACAAGACCAGATGTAGCTTACGCGTTGAGCACGGTAAGCCGGTATCAGTCAGACCCAGGGGAGGACCACTGGATAGCAGTGAAGAACATTCTCAAGTACCTGAGAAGGACTAAGGAGATGTTCCTGGTTTACGGTAATGGAGACCTCAGGGTCGAGTCCTTTACCGATTCAAGCTTCCAGAGTGACAAAGATGACAGCAAGTCTGTCTCGGATTTTGTGTTTACCCTCAACGGAGGGGCGGTATGTTGGAGGAGTTCCAAGCAGGATACCGTCGCAGACTCGACGATGGAGGCTGAATACATTGCTGCAAGCGATGCCGCAAAAGAGGCAGTCTGGATTAAGAAGTTCATTAGTGAACTACAGTTGGTTCCGTCCATTGTTGACCCAATACCTTTGTATTGCGATAACAATGGGGCTATAGCATTAGCGAAGGAACCAAGGTCCCATCAGAAATCCAGGCACATCTTAAGGCGGTATCACCTGATCAGGGAGATCATTGATCGACAGGAGATCGAGGTGCGGAGAGTGGATACAAAGGACAACACTGCGGACCCATTCACAAAGGCTTTACCCCAGACTCAGTTCGAGCGGCTGATCGAGATGATAGGTCTTCGATACGCCAGTATATGGCCTTAGTGCAAGTGGGAGATTGTTAGTGTATATGCCCTAGAGGCCATTACTGTATCATACTAGTATGTATATTACTTGATGGAAGCTTGGGATATTCACAGTTGTACAGACAATCTTGCTCAATATAGTAGTATGCTACTTGGTTTGTCTCTTCTTTAATGTGTACATGTGTGTTTATTTATTATATCACCTATACGCATTAGTAGAGCCCTTAGGATCTTTGCTTGATTACCGGTGTTGTGATGGCGATCACACTCGTGGGGGCTGGGTAATCTACAAGCACATCCTTATACACGTCCCTAGTCATGGGAGTATCGAGATAGGGCATCGATGCTCCGGAGTAGACTAGCGTATGCGCTTCTCATCCCAGCACGGGAGACGGTCTGTCCCACAGCCGTCAGTACGTCGTACTTGAGATAGTATGCGGGTGCTCGTTGGGTTACGAGTACACTGGACAGGACTCGTCGGGAACTGATGGTTGGTATTATACCTATCGTCAGTTATCAGTTCCCAGGTGACATGAGTACAGCTTAGTCCGCTGACTTGACACTGTCACTTCGCCTCGAGTGTGTTCCCACTGTTCTTTGATTACTACCCTACCACGGCTCTACTGAGTCGTGCAAACAGGTAGTAGTTGGGAGCAGTCCCGAAGCACTTGGAGGCAGTGACGGTTAGACAGGATTCGTCTCTCCCGGTATTGGGGGTTGACATCGCGCTGTGTCTAGGAGAGCCATTACACGAGTAGTCCCTGGCCAGGGCAAGCGAGATATACTGGTAGGTTTCCAGTGTTATCTCAGGGTGTATTGGGCTTCACTCCGACACGACTTGTACCGCTATTAGGGGACTGACGTTTACCGCCCCTCCTAGGCCCTCCATGCGATGTATCAGACGAACAGACCGGACTGTACGGAGAATGTCACATTCAGACTCAGTAGGAGTTCAGATGGGGTTTCACCTCGTCAGCCTTCTTGTCGGCATCTACCTGGGGATCGTTACGCACAGCTAGTGCCGCTTGCGGTCTGTGGTTAAACCCACTGCCAGCGTAGTGTCGAGTCTTTAGAGTCCCACACAGAGGGTATTCGCCTCTGGGCAAAAAAAGAGTAGAGGTCGCATGGTTTTGCGACAGGGTTCGTTCTCATCCGCGCACTTGTGCACGTTTGGAGTCCGGACGGATATTGCCAGCGGGCTCTGGTTTGAGCCGGATACTGGTATATGTTTTGGGGTTGCTTTTATATCTTGGTATTCTTGTTCCTCGGAACGAGAATGCAGGTGTGTATGCACAGTTGCTTGAGGCGGAGGATGAGGTATTTCATTAGGGTTTCGGAACGGGTGCGTATGCACAGTTGACAGTTATCATTTTCCAAACCCTAATGGATTTATGAATTATCTATTAATAATAGTAATTAAATGAGAATTATGTTATGGTTGATTTTGTTGACTTGTTGACCATGGTTGACTTGTTGACCATGGTTGAATGTTGACCACCATCATGCTTTAAAAAGTCTTCCTTGATTCATGCTTACATTTCATTTAAAGAAGCATGATAGTGGTCATTCCAAATTACCATCAACTATTCTCATTTTGAATTATTATCATTTAGATAATTCTTTTTCTTTTTGATATGGTTGCAAAAAGAAAAAGAGAGCTCATTCTTTCATATCCATTCTCTCTCCTCTCTTCATCTTCTTCCTCCTCTAGCTCAAGGTGATTCCTTCTCATGTGTTGAGATTCCTTCACCTTGAAAAGAAAACAACCCCTAGACACTCTTTACTCTCTCTAGGGTTCAAGGTTTAGCAAGCCGGAAACCCTAGTTCACTCAAAGATCGAGGAAGAGCCCAAAGGTCGAACCTTCGAGGTGGATCTATCTTCGGCAAAAAGGAGGCGAGGAGGGGAAGCCATTCAAGCTACTACAAAGAACAAGAAAGAAGAACAACAACAAGAAGAGAAGGAGTTCAAGTTGAGGTATAACCACTTTGCATAGTAGTTAACTCTTCTTTGCAAGTATGCTAGTTTAGTTTAGCAAAGATCCGGCTTTTACGGTCCATGTTACAAAGTTTAGAAAAAATTTTGATTTACCGTTTCCGCAACCCCGAAAGTACCGGGAGAGGTAACGTGGACCTAACACATGGGCTCTTTGGCTAACGCCATAGCCCCATTATTGTCATAATACAAAGGTATTGGATCAATAATGGTTGGAACTACTTCTAGCTCCGCGATGAACTTCCTCATCCAGACGGCTTCCTTGGCAGCATCATTTGCAGCAATATATTCAGCTTCCATCGTTGATTCTGCAACGGTATCCTGTTTGGAACTCTTCCAACTCACCATCCCTCCATTGAGAGTAAATGCAAACCGTGAGATAGACTTGCTGTCATCCTTGTCACTCTGGAGGCTCGAATCGGTAAAGGCATCCATTTGGAGATCCTCGTTACTGTTAGTTGTATGTATGCCCTAGAGGCCAGTATTGTACAGATGATGTATATTATATTGGATGCTTGGACATATATAGAGATGACTTTGTTGCTCGATATGATAGTATGATATCTGGTTGCTCTTTATCTTAACATGTACACTAGTCACTTTGAACTGTCTTATAGTTACATGTTGGTAAAGCCCTTAGGATGTGTACTTGACTACCTGGACTATGATGCAGATCATACTAGTGGGGACATGGTAGTCCATAAGTACATCCTTCAAGGTCCCTAGTCATGGGTGTATCGAGACGGGGCATCGATATACCAGAGTAGACTAGCGTATACTCTTCTCGACCCATGAGATGGGCGATGGATGATCCCATATCCATTGGTGTTTGACATCAGAGATAGTATACGGGTGCTCAGTGTGGACTGGGTACACTGGACGGACTCGCCGAGAACTCCCAGATGGTATTATACCTCACGTCAGATGGCAGTTCTCAGGTGACACTTATGCAGGTTAGTCTGTAGACCCGAGATCGTCATAGAGTCTTGTGTGATTCCCACTGTGCTTTGATCTCCACCTTACCATGTCCATGAGGGCGTGCAAAATGGTGGTCTTTGGGTACAGTCCCGAGTCACATGGAGGCAATGAGCGATAGGAGGGGTTTCGTCTCTCCCGGTATTAGGGGTTGATGTTGCGCAGTGCTCGATTGGCCGTAACAGGGAAGTCCCTGGCCAGGGCTAATCAGAGATTTGCTGGTAAGTGTTACCAGTAGTTTCTCGACCCGTTATGAGCCTCACATCGGCACGACTTATCGGTTATTGGGGTCTGACGTTTACCACCCCTAGACTTGATATGCGACATATCAGACGAACAGACCAGACTGTACGGTAAGTGTTACTGGTTGGATTCACAGGAGTGTGAGCGGGCTAGCTCGTCGATCTTCTGATCGCTCAATACCCGGATGGCCGTTACGTTTAGCAGAACGCATGCGGCTTGTGGATGCTTGATATGATCATCATCTGCTACCGGCGTATTGACGAGTCTTTAGAGTCCTACACAGAGGTTTCCTGGCTCAAGCGAAACGAAATAGGAGCGCATATGAGATATGTGCAGGGCAGAGAATAATGCGTGTATGTGATACCGTATTCCATTCTCGCGATGGATGTATCGATTGGTTATATTTGATATAACCTAGATATCGAATCAAGGATTGATTCGATAAGCCGATACATAGGATACTAGTCGGTTATATGAGATATGACCGGATCGTTAAATCAAGTGTTGATTTAATGATTTAATGTATAATCATATATTTGATATATTACTTTTTATTAACTAGTATTGGTTCATTTTAAATGGATTTTCTCACTTGTTGTGCAAGTTGTATATATGATATACTTTTATGCACATGTTTGTATCATGTTTGATGATACTTGCTCATTTGGTTAAGTGTAAAGAATTAAACCATGGTTAAGAGAGGATTAGGGTTTTGCTTTTTCTTTTATTTATTTGTTTATTTATTTGGAAAAGTTTTAGATAAGAATGGTGGCTATGTTTGTTTCTAGTTGAAGCTTCATGAAGCTTTGACTTCTTAACCATTCTTGTCTTCATGCTTAACCCTAACCCATCCAAGTGACCATGGTCTATTCTCTACACTCTACCCTAGTTAGTTTATGATAAGTATTCATTTATTATTCATTTTAACTTAACACTTATCATAATTCTAGCTTCATTTTCTTCTTCATCTTCAAGAATGAAAACTTGATGCCATCAATGGCAACTTGAGCAAAAGTGAGAGAAATCCAATTCTAAAGTGAACCCACCTCCTATTTCTTCATCCTCTACCTCTTGCCAAGTGGTTTTGGGTGTTTTCTTCACAAGTTTCACAACTTGGTGCAGTCGGAGCTTGAACTTGTGAAACCTCGACGTAGATCATCTTCGGCACGAAGCCGACGACCTTGCCCGCTCGTTTTTCCGATGAAGCCGACGATTGAGTCTAGGATTCGAGATCGACAGCGAGAGGATGCCTGCGTGGAGCTAAGGAAGTGGAGAACCGGATCTACAAAGGTTGTAGCCTCTCTCCTTTAGTTAAGTTGTTAACTAGTTTCGTTTATCGCCTAGAATTCTAGTCGACGATCCGTATTAGGGTTTCTCGGCACCTACAATTTTTGAAATTGGCATGGTTGATGCCTTGTGAGACCTCTATAGTGTGCCTAGGAACCCTACCGTGGTATCAGAGCCTAGCTAGAGCCTTAGGCGATGTGTAGACGGAGTTAGAAGTCCGATCGAACCGAAACCCTAAAACAAAACATGCTCTCTATACATTTTTAAAAATCTGGGAATTTTGTGAATTAAAAATATGCAGAAAAATCAGCAGGAATTTCTAAGAGTTACTGTGAAATTCAACAACCCAATTCCATCAACCCACCGCGGAACCGCGGCAGAAGCATGGCTTCTGCGGCGGTTCCGCGGCCGTATGGTCACAATACCCTATAATTTTTGCACAGTAATTCCTCTTTTCTGATGCTGGATTTTCTGGGAATTTTTAAATATCACTCAAGAGTTGATTTTTCTGGGTTGTATTAGGGACTCGGTATTTCGATCGGATTATCAGAATTTGTCAATGTGGCTTTCCGGATATTTTAGAATATGTTAAAAAGTTCGACCGGATGTAAATACCTAATCTTTCCCTTGCCGGAAAATATCCAAGTGTTGGATTTTTCTGTGGTTTAAGGATGTTCTGAGTAGTGCAAGTAACGCGATGGTCCCTCTAGAAGACAACAAACCTTAACTCGATTATGTGACCGTCTTGAACTGCCCTTTGAACCTTCGGGTTTGGGGCAGTACGGCGTGCCACATGTGAGGCGTTGGCTTGACCCTTCTACGGCTGGACCGTTGGTACTGAGGCATGAAGTGAATGTCTTTGAACTTATTTCATGTGTTGATCGGTTTCGGGAAAACTTGGGTGTTCGAATGTTCGATCGGAAAGTTTAATATTTTGTATTTATCCGGAATGGGATACAATAATTGGAATTCACAAACAGTTATGAGATAACTATATGAACGTTATAAATCTAGCGGTTTAGTCTCACTTCATATTGAAAAGAGTTTTCGATAATGGGACTAAAATGCGGGGTTTATAAGTGTTAGGCATGCGATGTCTAAAGAGGTTGCGGATTCCAATTGTTGTAGTTTTACACTTTCTTTTCTGTGACCGTAAGTGTAATATGTGATATCGCCGGTTTCGTTGCTATATGTCAACGACAATTGGGATGCGCATATTTACTTACGTTGATGACATGTGATGTTATGTGTTGCTGGATATGTTATATTGGATTGTCATGTTTGAATAGCCGGGGGTTTTTATGTGAGATGAGTGTTTTTCATTTTCATTCATGTAAAAACTTGTATGTAATATTCTTTTATTTGGGGCACTTCCAGGTTGCGGAAGATGTCACGTTTTGTATATTATTTACTTTTCTGCATTAGGATAGACCCAAGGAGGGGAGCACAAGTAACCGGGTTCTAGGGTTCAGTGGGAGACCATCTCGAGGAGTCGAGTCCGGGTCTCCTAACCCTAGAATTGGTAGGGTTTCTTTCCGCTCTCGTAGGGGTCTAGGGGTGTGGGATTGGCTATTCATCACGACCGTGGAATCCATGTTTTATACTGGCTCGTATTGAAAACACGGACGTCCTAGTATATCCAATGTTTCATATGTTTCTTCTGCTGCGATATCTGTGATGTGATCATGTGATGTTCTGTGATAGATATAGTATATAGTATATATGATATATTATATAGACGTTACTTATGTTTTGCACCCGCGCTAGCCCTGCCCCGCTCTGCCGTTAGTTACCTAACCTAACGGTGCACGAGGGGACATCGAGGCGAATGCGGATGGCATAAGTGTACGTCGTATTTATTTGTGATGTTTAGGTGACTTAAATGATGGGACTTCATTAATGTGATTAATGAAAGAAAAGAAACCTGAGATGTTGTAGAATCAAATTTTAAACAAAACAGGTAGCTACAGTTCTAGCTTTGCATAGCGGTATATATGATATACCCTGCACCTTATTCGATGAGGAAAGGACCGAGATCCCTTCACCGGGAGTGACTCCTTTAGCAATAACTGGCAGATGCTACATACTCGGTTTGCTTTTGACTGCTTCTATAGTTTCTGCTTTGCACAGTGATATATATGATATATCCCGCACCTCATTCGACGAGGAATGGGCCGACGATCCCTTCACCGGGAGTGACCCCTTTAGCAAAACTAGAAAAGCCTCAAAATCTCTCCATTTAAAAAAAAACTTCATTTGATTCTACAACGATATCAAGTTCATTACGCAATAGGTTTTCAGAAAAACCTGTCGTAGCCCTCCGTCATTTCAGATAAATCCTACTTAGTATTCGTGCTACGTTTGTTGACCTCCGTCAAGGCGTAGTGTGCGGTAGCTAACTAGTATTTATCTGCTTATGCATGTGATGAAGATTGGATTAGGGTAGTCGTACGACCTTGTTGACCTCCGTCAAGGGTCGTGCGGGTGGGTTTGATTCAATCAAGAAATGACGGGTTGAACTTGACTTGCACCCTGTGGTTTGTTGACCTCCTTCAAGGTCATAGGATACTTGGGGCAAAATATTATCGGGAATTTCAAGTGTTGAAATTTGCAATGAGATTGCATACCTTCTATGAGATAGTTGGATCCCGATACCCACTGCGAGTAAGAGTTACTCCTGGGAGAGTTTTGCACACTACAATTAGCCGATCAAGTAGGTGTCTAGAAAGGTGTCAACGGGGTTACGCCTCTGGGAAAACGAGGTTTACATTAATTAGGTCCGTGCGAAAGCACGGGGAACCTCCCTCAAAGTACCGACACTGGCCTGGCTGAAAGATCGACGAAGTTGTAGTGTGTAATTAATCCCGGCTTGTCTTTCCTTTTAGGGTTTGAAGGAAGATTTGATAAAAACCAGTGGGAGCCATCCTGATTAGATAAGATAATAACCAATCTGATCTTGCAAGAGCATACGCTAAAGTGTTTTCTTCTCTCTCTCTCCAGGTAGGGACCAGTTCATGCCTTAATCAAGATAATAATATGGATGTATTGACCGAACCCGCATGTTATTCTGTGCTGGGGAACATTGGTTCCGTTCTTTCTTATAAGAGTTATAGGAATGAACAGGACATAGGGGAATACCAGGATTCCCATGCCACCCGATTCAAGAAAGTACATGTTGATGCATTTTCTTGGGGTGTGTTCGTTACTGAGAACTGTTTCTCCATTTGCTCTACGTCCTGGGTATTAGATACCGGGTCAGGATCTCATATATGTAATCAATTACATGGGCTTAGGAAAGATAGAGAACTTGGAGAAGGTGATAAAGACATTAGAGTAGGAAATGGTGCAATTGTTGCAGCTAAGACTGTCGGGGAATATCACCTTGTATTACCAACTGGTAATACATTGGTTCTGAACGAATGCTATTACATGCCGAACCTGATATGCAACATTATATCGGTTTCTTTGCTAAGTAAAGAGGGATATAATTTTGTATTACAGGATAATGTTATGAACATTTTCCGTAACCAAAAGTTGGTTGGATCAGGCACGTTGTGCAATGGCATTTATGTTCTAAATCAATCAACAGTTCTGAGTATAACAAACACACACAAGAGGAAGAGTTCTGAACTGAACGAATCCTTTTTGTGGCATTGTAGATTGGGTCACATCAATGCGACACGACTAGCAAAGTTGCATAAAGATGGATATTTAAATCCGTTTGAATTTTCATCTTATGACACTTGCCAGTCATGTCTCAAAGGCAAGATGACCAAAACTCCGTTTACGGGACATGGAGAAAGAGTTACCGAACTCTTGGGACTGATACATAGTGATGTATGCGGTCCCATGTCTACACATGCCAGGGATGGTTCTTCGTACTTCATTACATTCACTGACGATCTCTCTAGGTTCGGGTATGTGTTCCTAATGAAACACAAATCAGAAGCTTTTGAGAAATTTAGAGAATATAAACAAGAAGTCGAGAACCAAACCGGAAAAAGTATTAAAATCCTTCGATCTGATCGAGGAGGTGAATACTTGAGTAATGAATTCCTGGACTTCCTAAAAGAGAATGGGATTCTCTCTCAACTAACTCCTCCATATACACCACAGCACAACGGTGTATCAGAACGGAGGAACCGCACCCTATTAGATATGGTGCGCTCTATGATGAGTGTAGCTGAGTTACCTGTTTCCTTCTTGGGATATACACTGGAAACAGCAGCATACTTACTGAATAGGGTTCCCTCCAAATATGTGCCTACCACACCATATGAGATATGGGAAGAGAAGAGACCATATCTTAATTTTATTAAGATATGGGGTTGCCCGGCCTATGTCAAAAGACAAAAACCGGACAAACTCGAGGCAAGGTCTGTTTTGTGTAAATTTGTTGGATATCCCAAACATTCGCGAGGGTATATCTTCTACCACATTGAGGAACAAAGAGTATTTGTTGCTCAACATGCCACCTTTTTAGAAAAGGAATTTCTTGCAAAAGAGATTAGTGGCTCTGAGGTAGAACTGGAAGAGGTTCCAGCTGAACAAAACACAACAGAAGATTTAGTGGAACCAGAGGATTCAGTAGCTCCCAATGAACCTCAGCCACTCCGCCGATCTAGTAGGGTTCCTCGCCAACCTGAGAGATACTACTGTTTTCTCATGGATGGTGGGTGCGAGGATTGCATCATGGAGGATGATGACCCAACTAGCTTCGAGCAGGCCATCACGAGTAGGGACTCGGTAAAATGGCTGGATGCTATGCGGTCCGAGATCGAATCCATGTACACCAACAAAGTGTGGACTTTGGATGTTGCTCCTGAAGGGGTAAAACCCATTGGGAGCAAGTGGATCTTCAAGAAGAAACTTGGTGTAGATAGGAAAGTGGAGACTTTCAAAGCTAGACTTGTAGCAAAGGGTTTTCGTCAAAGACCAGGTGTGGACTATGACGAAACCTTTTCTCCAGTGGCTATGCTTAAATCTATCTGGATCATGCTTGCCATCGCTGCATATCATGATTACGAAATCTGGCAAATGGATGTTAAGACCGCCTTTCTAAATGGTGATTTAGAAGAGTGCGTGTACATGACTCAGCCAGAGGGCTTCGTAGACAGTGGGAGCAGCGGGAAGGTGTGCAAGCTGCTTAAATCCATTTATGGATTAAAGCAAGCATCGCGGAGTTGGAACATCTACTTTGACGTCGTTATCAAAGAGTTTGATTTCGTCAGAAACCCAGATGAACCTTGTATTTACAAGAAGGTGGCAGAGAGTAAGGTTGTCTTCCTCGTATTGTACGTGGACGACATACTCTTGATAGGAAATGATATTCCTATGCTGCAATCGGTCAAGCTCTTCTTATCACAAAGATTCTCAATGAAAGATCTTGGTGATGCCTCCTGCATATTGGGAATCAGGATCTATAGAGATAGATCCAAACGGATATTGGGATTGTCCCAATCCAGGTACATTGACACCATACTAAAGAGGTTTAGTATGGAAGAATCCAAGCGTGGGAACTTGCCCACGATCTCTGGAGTCACTCTCTCCAAAGAGATGTCTCCCAAGACTGATTTGGAAAGAGCTCGCATGCAAGGGATACCCTATGCTTCGGCAGTAGGCTCTATCATGTACGCGATGCTATGTACCAGACCCGATGTAGCATACTCACTAAGTGTAGTGAGCAGGTATCAAGCTGATCCTGGAAAGAGTCACTGGACAGCTGTGAAGAGTATTCTCAAGTACTTACGAAGGACTAAAGAGATGCTCTTGGTGTATGGTAACGGAGAACTCCAAGTGGAGTCCTTTACCGATTCGAGCTTCCAGAGTGATAAGGACGACTCTAAGTCGTAGTCGGGTTTTGTCTTTACCCTTTACGGAGGGGCGGTTAGCTGGAAGAGTTCCAAGCAGGAAACCGTGGCAGACTCGACGATGGAGGCTGAATACATCGCTGCCAACGATGCTGCCAAAGAGGCTGTCTGGATCAAGAAGTTCATTATTGAACTTGGAGTGGTTCCATCCATTGAGCATCCAATACCTTTATATTGCGATAACAATGGAGCGGTGGCTTTAGCCAAGGAACCTAGGTCCCATCAGCGATCCAGGCACATTCTGAGGCGGTATCACCTGATCCGGGAGATAGTTGATCGCCGGGAGATCGAGGTCAGGAGGGTTGACACGAAGAACAACACGGCGGATCCACTCACGAAGGCCATTCCCCAGATACAGTTTGAGAGACTCTTCGGGATGCTCGGTATGCGATACTACAGCAGCTGGCCCTAGTGCAAGTGGGAGATTGTTAGTTGTATGTATGCCCTAGAGGCCAGTATTGTACAGATGATGTATATTATATTGGATGCATGGACATATATAGAGATGACTTTCTTGCTCGATATGATAGTATGCTATCTGGTTGCTCTTTATCTTAACATGTACACTAGTCTCTTTGAACTGTCTTATAGTTACATGTTGGTAAAGCCCTTAGGATGTGTACTTGACTACCTGGACTATGATGCAGATCATACTAGTGGGGACATGGTAGTCCATAAGTACATCCTTCAAGGTCCCTAGTCGTGGGTGTATCGAGACGGGGCATCGATATACCAGAGTAGACTAGCATATACTCTTCTTGACCCATGAGATAGGCGATGGATGATCCCATATCCATTGGTTTTTGACATCAGAGATAGTATACGGGTGCTCAGTGTGGACTGGGTATACTGGACGGACTCGCCGAGAACTCCCAGATGGTATTATACCTCACGTCAGATGGCAGTTCTCAGGTGACACTTGTGCAGGTTAGTTTGTAGACCCGAGATCGTCATAGAGTCTTGTATGATTCCCACTGTGCTTTGATCTCCACCTTACCATGTCCATGAGGGCGTGCAAAACGGTGGTCTTTGGGTACAGTCCCGAGTCACATGGAGGCAATGAGCGATAGGAGGGGTTTCGTCTCTCCCGGTATTGGGGGTTGATGTTGCGCAGTGCTCGATTGGCCGTAACAGGGAAGTCCCTGGCCAGGGCTGATCAGAGATTTGCTGGTAAGTGTTACCAGTAGTTTCTCGACCCGTTATGAGCCTCACATCGGCACGACTTATCGGTTATTGGGGTCTGACGTTTACCACCCCTAGACTTGATATGCGACATATCAGACGAACAGACCGGACTGTACGGTAAGTGTTACTGGTTGGATTCACAGGAGTGTGAGCGGGATAGATCGTCGATCTTCTGATCGCTCAATACCCCGATGGCCGTTACGTTTAGCAGACCGCTTGCGGCTTGTGGATGCTTGATATGATCATCATCTGCTACCGGCGTATTGACGAGTTTTTAGAGTCCTACACAGAGGTTTCCTGGCTCAAGCGAAACGAAATAGGAGCGCATATGAGATTTGTGCAGGGCCGAGAATAATGCATGTATGTGATACCGTATTCCATTCTCACGATGGATGTATCGATTGGTTATATTCGATATAACCTAGATATCGAATCAAGGATTGATTCGATAAGCCGATACATAAGATACTAGTCGGTTATATGAGATATGACAGGATCGTTAAATCAAGTGTTGATTTAATGATTTAATGTATAATCATATATTTGATATATTACTTTGCATTAACTAGTATTGGTTCATTTTAAATGGATTTTCTCACTTGTTGTGCAAGTTGTATATATGATATACTTTTATGCACATGTTTGTATCATGTTTGATGATACTTTCTCATTTGGTTAAGTGTAAAGAATTAAACCATGGTTAAGAGAGGATTAGGGTTTTGCTTTTTCTTTTATTTATTTGTTTATTTATTTGGAAAAGTTTTAGATAAGAATGGTGGCTATGTTTGTTTCTAGTTGAAGCTTCATGAAGCTTTGACTTCTTAACCATTCTTGTCTTCATGCTTAACCCTAACCCATCCAAGTGACCATGGTCTATTCTCTACACTCTACCCTAGTTAGTTTATGATAAGTATTCATTTATTATTCATTTTAACTTAACACTTATCATAATTCTAGCTTCATCTTCTTCTTCATCTTCAAGAATGAAAACTTGATGCCATCAATGGCAACTTGAGCAAAAGTGTGAGAAATCCAATTCTAAAGTGAACCCACCTCCTATTTCTTCATCCTCTATCTCTTGCCAAGTGGTTTTGGGTGTTTTCTTCACAAGTTTCACAACTTGGTGCAGTCGGAGCTTGAACTTGTGAAACCTCGACGTAGATCATCTTCGGCACGAAGCCGACGACCTTGCCCACTCGTTTTTCCGATGAAGCCGACGATTGAGCCTAGGATTCGAGATAGACAACGAGAGGACGCCTACGTGGAGCTAAGGAAGTGGAGAACCGGATCTACAAAGGTTGTAGCCTCTCTCCTTTAGTTAAGTTGTTAACTAGTTTCGTTTATCGCCTAGAATTCTAGTCGACGATCCGTATTAGGGTTTCTCGGCACCTACAATTTTTGAAATTGGCATGGTTGATGCCTTGTGAGACCTCTATAGTGTGCCTAGGAACCCTACAGTTACCATACACCAAGAACAATTCTTTAGTCCTTCGCAAGTACTTAAGAATGTTCTTCACAACAATCCAGTGATTCTCCCCTAGGTTTGACTGATACATGCTTACTACACTAAGCGCATAAGCAACATCAGAGCGTGTACATAACATCGCATACATTATCGATCCTACTGCCGAAGCATAGGGAATAATGCTCATGCGAGCTCTCTCTATATCAGACTTTGGGCAATCGTCCTTTGAGAGAGTGACTCCGTGGCAAGCGGGTAAGGCACCCCGCTTGGTGTCTTCCATACTAAAGCTCTTTAGGATGGTGTTAATATACATGGTTCGGGACAATCCCAATAACCATTTGGATCTATCCCTATATATCCGTATGCCCAATATGTATGTGGCATCACCCAGGTCCTTCATGGCGAACCTTTGTGATAAGAATGATTTGACCGACTGTAGCATAGGAATATCATTTCCTATTAGAAGTATGTCATCCACGTACAATACGAGGAATGCGACATTTCTCCCTACAGTCTTCTTATAAACACAAGGTTCATCTGGATTTTTGATGAAATCAAACTCTTTGATAACATCATCAAAACAGATTTTCCAACTCCATGATGCCTGCTTTAATCCATAAATTGATTTAAGCAACTTACATGCTTTTCCGCTGCTCCCACTGTCAATGAAGCCCTATGGCTGATCCATATAAACGCATTCATCTAAATCACCATTTAGGAATGCGGTTTTAACGTCCATTTGCAAGATTTCATAGTCGTAGTGAGCAGCAATAGCAAGTAGGATCCGAATGGATTTAAGCTTGGCTACCGGAGAGAAAGTCTCGTCATAGTCCAAACCTGGTCTTTGACGAAAACCTTTCGCTACCAACCTTGCCTTATTGGTCTCTACCTGTCCATCTACACCGATCTTTCTTTTAAAGATCCATTTGCAACCCACAGGTTTTATCCCGGAGGGTACATCTTCCAAAGTCCATACTTTGTTGGTGTACATGGACTCCATTTCGGATCTCATGGCATCCAGCCATTTCACAGAGTCACCACTCGTGATAGCCTGATGAAAACTGGCAGGATCATCATCATCCATGATGCAATCTTCTTTATCACCATCAATGATAAAACCGTAGTATCTCTCCGGTGGGCGAGAATTCCTACCAGATCTATGGAGTGGCTGAGGCTCATTAGATTCTGTTATAACTTCAGGTTCAGCCAAGACGTCATTTGTAACTTGTGTCTCTAGAACCTCTTCTAGATATACCACATTGCCATCAGTATCATTTGAAAAAATCTCATTTTCTAAAAAAGTGGCATACTGAGAAACAAACACCTTTTGTTCCTCCTTGTGGTAGAAAAGATACCCAAACGAATGTTTAGGATATCCTACAAATATATATTTGACTGATCGTGTCTCGAGTTTGTCTGGATTCTGCTTTTTGACAAAAGCCGGACAACCCCAAATCTTAACTCTTTTAAGAGATAGTTTCTTCCCATGCCATATCTCATATGGAGTGGTAGACACGGTCTTGGTTGGAACTTTGTTTAACAGAAAAGCTGTTGTTTCCAATGCATGCCCCCAAATCGAGAGAGGTAACTCAGAATCACTCATCATGGATCGTACCATATCCAATAGGGTACGATTCCGCCGTTCTGACACACCGTTGTGCTGTGGTGTGTAATGTGGAGTGAGCTGAGAGAGAATCCCATTCTCTTTTAGGAAGTCCAAGAACTCAGTACTTAAGTACTCTCCACCTCGATCTGATCGAAGTATCTTGATACGCTTTCCTGTTTGGTTTTCTACTTCATGTTTATACTCTTTGAATTTCTCGAAAGCTTCAGACTTATGCTTTATCAAATACACATGACCGAATCTTGAGAAATCATCAGTAAAAGTTATGAAGTAAGAAAAACCGCCTCTTACATGTGTAGACATTGGTCCGCATACATCACTATGTATGAGGCCTAGGAACTCAGTAGCTCTTTCTCCTTGTCCTGTAAACAGAGTTTTGGTCATTTTACCTTTGATACAAGACTGGCAAGTTGCATAAGATTTATACTCAAAAGAATTTAAATATCCATCTTTATGAAGCTTGTTTAGTCTTGTTTCATTAATATGACCAAGTCTACAATGCCAAAGAAAAGCTTCATTTATATCTGAAAATTTTCTTTTATTTGTTTGTTGTACGTTGAAAACCGTGTGTTGATTAAGGACGTATATCCCGTTATTTAATATACCACAACCAATCAACTCTTGATTAAGTCTAATATTCATAACATTGTGTTGCACAGCAAAATGATACCCTTCATTGTCTAACAAGGAAACGGATATAATATTACAAAGCATACTCGGCACAAAATAACACGGGTTCAAAACCAATATACAACCCGAAGGCAACCCTAGGTGATACTCTCCCACTGAAACTGCATTTACATTGGAACCATTTCCAACTTGGAGAATATGATCACCTATCTTCAGAACTCTACTATTTCTCAACGCCTGCACAGAATTGCAAATATGAGAACCCAAACCGGTATCCAATACCCAGGAAGCAGAGTTAATAGAAAAACAGTTTTCAATTACGAACACACCTGAAGCTGAAGCATCACCATGCTTCTTCTTGAGTTCTAGGTACTCAATACAGTTCCGCTTCCAGTGTCCCGTCTTTTTGCAGTAGAAACATTCTTCTTTCCCTGATCCCCCAACTTTGGACTTGCCTTTTCCCTTAACCTTTTTGACTCCACCCTTAGGTTTGGTGGGTTTCTTCTTCATCTTTCCCTTGGCCTTAGCCTTCAGGTAAGAGGAGGAGGATGGCCCAACACTCATAACGGGAGTCTTCACTGACTTCAGTGTGCTCTCTGCACTCCTTAACATATTAAGGAGTTCAGGTAGTTCCTTCTCCATGTTGTGCATGTTGAAGTTAACAATGAACTGAGCAAAGGTGGAGGGGAGAGACTGCAGAATAATATCCGTATAGTGTTCATTGTCTATTGTCCACCCAAGGTCCTCAAGCTCTTCTATGAGAGCTATCATTTTCAGAACATGGTCTCCTACTGCTGTGCCAGTGGCCATTCGCATCTGAAACAGTTTCTTAGATGCTTCGTATCGTAATACGCGAGATTGCTCTCCATTCAACTCTTTTGTATGGAGGAATATGGCTTGTACGTCCATATTCTCGTGCTGCTTCTGATGTGTGTTATCCATCGATGCAAGCGCGAGGCATTTAGCCGTGGCACAGTCAGCGTCCCATGTCTTGCGGATTTCCCTATCCGCAACCGAAGGTTTAGGACCTAGGGTGGGCAGGGCTGGAGCCGTGAGGACATATGATACTTTATCATAAGTCAAGGCAATGTTTAAATTCCTTAGCCAGTCTTTATAGTTGGTCACATTCAGCTTGTTTTTAACTAATAGAAGCTTAAGTCCTGTCATAGGTATCTGCCATAAGAGAGAGAAAAGAATACACTTAGCGAAAGCTCTTGCAAAGATCAGATTGGTTATTATCTTGTCTAATCGATGTCCCCACTGTTTTTATCAAATTTTCTTTAAAACCTTTTAAAAAGAAAACTAGCCGGGATTAATTACATTCTACAACTTCGCTAACCGTTCAGCCAGGCCAGTGCCGGTACTTGAGGGAGGTTCCCCGTGCTTTCGCACGGACCTAATTAAAATAAACCTCATCTTCCCAGAAGCGTAGCCCCGTTTGACACCTTTCTAGACACCTACTGAGTTAGCTAATTGTAAAGTGCAAAATTCTCCCGGGAGCAACATTTGCTCGCAGTGGGATCAGGATCCTACTATTATATAGAAGGTATACAATCTCATTGTAATTTTCAACTCTTGAAATTCCCGATATGATTTTTACCCCTAGTACTCATGACCTTAACTAAAGTCAACATATCATGAGTACTAGTCAAGTTCTTCCCGTCATTTCGTGATTAACTAGACCCACTCATATGACCCTTAACTAAAGTCAACATAATCATATGAATGTCCTAACTAATCTGCATCATATGCAGTGTAGGAAGACATCACTTAGCTACCGTTCACTGTGCCTTAACTAAAGTCAAAATACGCAGCACGAATACTAAGTACTCTACTTCCTAAAATGACGGAGGGCTGCGGATAGTTTTTAAGAAAACTTTTAACGCTTTGAACTTGATATCGTTGTAGAATCTAATGGGTTTAAAAAAAAAGAGTGGCTTAAGCTCCGCATTTTGAAACTTGCTTTTTCATAAAAGGCAGAGTGTGTTTCAAATCCGATTCTACAACATCTTTTTAAGTTCATTTATCTTTTACATTAATCTCATTAATGCAGTCCCGTCATTTAAAACCTAAGCCATTACAGAAAGAAACGAAAATTTAACGTACACTTATGCCACTCGCATTTGCCACAGTGTCCTGATATGCACCATTAGGTTACTTAACTAACGGCATACCAGGACGGGGCTAGCGCGGGTGCACAACATAAGTAACGTCTATTATATATCATATATATAATATCGCATTCTTCTCAGATATATATTAAATGATCACATCAGATAATAAAAGCAGCAGAAGCACATTTAATATAGGATATCTAGGAGGTCCGTATTTTGTATTCAGCCAGCAATAAAAATACGGATTCCACGGTTGCGATGAATAGCCAGGCCTACACCCCTAGACCCCTACGAGAGCGGCAAACGACCCTACCAATTCTGGAGTTTAGGAGACCCGGTCTCAACTCCTCGAGATGGCCTCCCACTGAACCCTAGAACCCGGTCACTTGTGCCCTCCTCCTTGGGTCTATCCTAATATGGAAAAGTAAATAATATACAACACTGGTGACATCAACCTCAACCCGGAAGTGCCCCAAATAAAAGAATATTACATACAATTTAATTTTACATGAATGAAAAGAAAACTCTCATCTCACATAAAACCCCCGGCTATTCATTCACGACAATCCTGCACATCAAATCTCATTGACATATAATATCTAATATCATCAACATAAGAAAGTATGCATACACCGATCGTCGTTGATGTATAGCAACGAAAACCAGCAATACAACTACATACTACACTTACGGCCACAGAGAAATAAAATGAAAAACTACAACAATTGGAATCTTAACTGCCTTTAGACAACACAAACCCGGAATTTCACATATACAAGATTTCATGCCTAAAAATATAAAGCTCGCATGTGGGTCTCGTCCAAGAAAACACCTTTTCAAAACAAACCGGATAATTCAAAAAGATTTTCGTTTATCCCGAGACCGAACTGCTAGATTTACATGCAACAAACAAATTTGTAGATTCCAATTATTGTATCACATACTAATAAACTAGGCGCAGTTAAAACATTCGATCGAACGATTAAACACCCACAGACTTCTCAGAAAGCTCAACACTTGAGCAGTTTTAAAAAAAATACTAGTAACTGCACAAAATACATACGGGCCTGCACAAGAAATTACGGCCCATGAATCACCTACTGCGCCGTGGAACCGCCGCAGAAAGGACACTATGGATTCAGGGCATCATACTTCTTGTGGGCCCATAAAATACCCTGCTGAATTTTTTAAGTATTTTTAATTTGAAAAAATCCAGGTTTTTGAAAAATTTCCAGAGAGCACCCCCTGGGCGTCGTGTTTCGTTCGTTCAAGGTTTTTAACGTCGTCTAGGTTACTCCAAAGCTCTAGCTTGGCTCTGATACCACTGTAGGGTTTCCTTAACACCCCGTTTAGAGTTTGGAAGCATCACACATGCCATAACTTTAATTTATGAGGTGCTAAGTAAACTAAACTAGGATTCGAACAAGAATTATGATGTAACAATTAAAAGTATCACATCTAAAAGATAATTTATACTAAGTGGAGAGACTACAACCTTTGTAGACCTTCTAGGATGACTCCTTGAATCTCCTTTGGTTTGGAACGGCTCGCTAGATCACCTCCAAGTCCACGACGATCCACCCAAAGTCCTTTGCCCTAAGCTTGTTGCTTCACTTGATCATTGAAAACCTTGAAGCAAAACACCCTACACAAAGTAGCAAGGGTTGTGTAGGATGATGAAGTGGTTGCTAATCTCACTTAATACCCTTTCTTTTTATTTATCTAACTCAATTTAACACTCAAGAGAGAGCTAGAGAGAGGAAGAAGAAGATGGCTTGATATATTTTCTTTTGGAATGAATAATGCAAAAAGAAAATGAGAGAGAGAGAGATAAATATCAAAAGAATAACCATAGTTAATAAATAATATCTAGATATTTTCTTCTTGAATTAAAGGCAAAGGAAAAATAAACCATAGTTAGGTCAAAGTCAACCATGGAAAAGTGTAGAAGAAATGAGCCATGAAAAAGAAATGAGTCATTATCTTTTTCCTTTATCTTTTACTTAATCCAAAAATATCCATATATATAATTATTTTCCATGTGATTCTTCTATTGCCATCTAACTTGTATCATCAACCATGATACATATGCATGTATGTATGTGTGTATGCATATCATCATGTACATATACATACATGCATCCATTAAAAGAAAAGGGTTTAAATAAATGAGATAAAAGTCTATTAAATCAACACTTGATTTAATAAACCGGTCATATCTCATACGACCCGACTAGTATAAAACGCCCGATTAAAATACAGTATCATATACTCGTATTTAATCGAGCTTCCGCACATATCTCATATGCGCACCACTTCGTTTTGCCTGAGCCGAGAAACTTCTATGTGGGACTCTAAGACTCGTCAATACGCCAGCAGTAGGTGATGATCATATCAAACAACCACAAGCCGCAAGCGGTCAGCTAAACGTAACGGCCACCCTGGTATTGAGCGATCAGAAGAAGAACAAGCGAACTTGTCAAAACTCCTGCCAATCCAACTGGGAACACTTAGGTGAACCAACTGATACTAATGGCTTGTGAGACCAACCACCTCCCTTCGTCGGGGTCTCGACTGTATACGCTAGTCTACTGGTGGAGTATCGATGCCCAGTTTCGAAACTCCCACGACTAGGGACCATTTTATAGATGTGCTTATAGACTACCCAACTCTCACGTATATGATCGCCATCATACTGCTGGTAGTAAATCAAGAGTCCTAATGGCTATATTAATGTGTAATAGTGATCTGTGATATCACCTGAAGCAAGTACACGATGATAAAGATAAACCAGATAGCATACTATCATCTTGAGTAAGACTGTCCTACCGGCATAAGTCCTCCCTCAATAATTGCAATCACGTGCTTGCTGTTGGATATAGTGCCCTTAGCGTCAATTATTAGATCGCAGGCACATGATTGCACTGATTGAGGGAGGACCTATATCGGTAGGACAGTCTTACTCGAGAGATTTGTATACTATTTGGTTTGTCTTTATCATCGCGTACATGCTTTAGGTGACATTGTAGTTCACTATTACACGTTGATAGAGAATATTATACTACCATGGTTTGTCTTTATCAGTCGTGTAAAGTTTTAGGTGACATGTTCACTATTACACGTTGATAGAGCCCTTAGGATCCTGCTTGACTACCAACAGTATGATGGCGATCATGTACGTGAGAGTTGGGTAGTCCATAAGCACATCCTTAAAAGTGGTCCCTAGTCATAGGAGTTTCGAGACAGGGCATTGTTAGTTGTATGTATGCCCTAGAGGCCAGTATTGTACAGATGATGTATATTATATTGGATGCTTGGACATATATAAAGATGACTTTCTTGCTCGATATGATAGTATGCTATCTGGTTACTCTTTATCTTAACATGTTTACTTGTCTCTTTATACTGTCTTAGAGTTACATGATGGTAAAGCCCTTAGGATGTGTACTTGACTACCTGGACTATGATGCGGATCATACTAGTGGGGACATGGTAGTCCATTAGTACATCCTTCAAGGTCCCTAGTCGTGGGTGTATCGAGACGGGGCATCGATATACCAGTGCAGACTAGCGTATACGCCTCTCGACCCATGAGATGGGCGATGGATGATCCCATATCCATTGGTGTTTGACATCTGAGATGGTATACGGGTGCTCAGTGGAGACTGGGTACACTAGACGGACTCGCCGAGAACTCCCAGATGGTATTATACCTCACGTCAGATGGCAGTTCTCAGGTGACACTTGTGCAGGTTAGTCTGTAGACCCGAGATCGTCATAGAGTCTTGTGTGATTCCCACTGTGCTTTGATTTCCACCTTACCACGTCTATGAGGGCGTGCAAAACGGTGGTTTTTAGGTACAGTCCTGAGTCACATGGAGGCAATGAGCGATAGGTGGGGTTTCGTCTCTCCCGGTATTGGGGGTTGATGTTGCGCTGTGCTCGATTGGCCGTAACAGGGAAGTCCCTGGCCAGGGCTGTTTTAGAGATTTGCTGGAAAGTGTTACCAGTAGTTTCTCGACCCATTATGGGCCTCACATCGGCATGACTTATCAGTTATTGGGGTCTGACGTTTACCATCCCTAGACTTGATATGCGACATAGCAGACGAGGAGACCGGACTGTACGGGAAGTGTTGCCGATTGGCTCGACGGGAGTTATAGCAAGTTCGCTTATTTTCTTCTGATCGCTCAATACCCAGGTGGCCGTTACGTTTAGCTGACCGCTTGCGGCTTGGGGGTGCTTGATATGATCATCACCCACTGCCGGCGTATTGACGAGTCTTAGAGTCCCACAATGGAGTTTCTTAGTTCAGGTGAAACGTTGTGGTGCGCGTATGCGATATGCGCATGGACCCGATTAAAATACGCGTATAGGATACCGTATATTGATCGGGGGGCTTGCTTTTGGTGGGGTTATATGTGATATGGCCGGATTGATAAATCAAGTGTTGATTTATCATTTAACCATTAGTTTCTCACTTGAAATCCTTTCTTGAGTTTGATGGATGTATGCATGCATGTATGCCTTCTTTATAGATTCATGCACATATGGATGTACATACACACATACATACATACATACATACATCCTTCATGGTTGTACATACATGAAAATGGTGGCAATATAAGACTCACACCATGGTTTTATATATGGATTTTATTGCATTTGATTTAAAACAAAAAAGGAAAAAGGAAAATGGTTATCATTGATTTGTTTCTACACTCTTCTTTTGACCTAACCATTCTCACCCACCTTTTAACCTTGGGTAAACTTTCCTTTTGTGTTTTAACTCAAGTTCAATAAGATATTCATTGTTTAACCATGGTTTGAGATGAGAACAAGAAAATATATATACATATATTTTCATTTTTCTCAACAAGAGTTATTCTTTTCACTCTTGAAAAAATATAGCCATCATCTTCTTCTTCCTCTCTCACTTGCTCTCTAGATTTTTGTAGTGAGCAAATTACATAACAAGATTGGATTTTGAAGTGAGAATAAGAACCACAACATCATTCTACACAAGTTTAGCCCACTTGTTTAGAGTGTTATCTTCACTTCTTCTTTTGAAAAGTGAAGTTGCAAGCTTGGACTAGGAGCTTCGGGTGGATCGTCGTGGACACTAGGAGACCTTAAGAGAACCCTCCTCCAACCCTCAAGTGGCCAAGGAGTTTAGCGTAGGGAGCTAAAAAGGTTGTACTCTCAAAACCCTAGCATTTCTTTCGTGTGATGATGTGTAGTTAATGAAACCCTAATTTTTCTAGGAACGATCCGATGTTTGTTAACTTAGCACCCTAAAAAATTCCATCTTTAGTACATGTGATACTTCCAAACCCTTCATGAGGTGCTAGGCTAACCCAACATTGGTATCAGAGCCGACCTAGAACATTAGGCAACACTTTAACGAAGTTAAAACTCCGATCGAACCCGATATCGACAAAATCAACCCCTCTCTGGACAATTTTTAAAATCTGGGAATTTTGGGAATTAAAAATACTTTAAAAATACGGCAGGGATTTCTAAGAATTACGGAGCAAAAATTATGACATGATCTGTACGGACCGCCGTGGTTCCGCGGCAATACCCCGCTTGTGCCGAGGAACCGCGGCCGTACAGTGAGATCTTGGCAGTAGGTTTGCACAGTAATTCTTGTATCTGAATGTGTTATTTTATGGGTATTTTTAAACTAACTCAAGTGTTGAGTATTCAGGGGTTCATTTTGTAATTGTCGATTCGATCGGAGAATTTAATTTTGTTTTGCTATTCCGGGTAAATTAGAAAGTATTGAATTGTTCGAACGAGTGTCATTTGCTCACTTTTCACGGGGTTTAAATCCTTTGGAGATACATGCAAGTTTTGTGGTGGACCCTCTAGAAGACAACAAACCTTAACTCGATTATGTGACCGTCTTGAACTGCCCTTTGAACCTTAGCGTTTAGGGCAGTACGGCGTACCACATGTGAGGCGTTGGCTTGACCCTTCTACGGCTGGACCGCTACTACTGTGTCACACTCCGGGTTTTTGAACTCCGCTCAAGTGTTGGGCTTTAGGGAATCTTGGGTATTTGAACATTCGTTCGAAAACTTTAATACTGTCTAATTATCTGGAATGTGATGCAATGTGTGGAATTCATATTACAAGACATGAAATACGAAGTATGTGATATTTCGCATTTACGATGTCTGAATAGAATGTGGATTCCAGATATTGCAGTTTTACACTTTCTTTTCTGTGACCGTAAGTGTAGTATGTAGTGGTATTGCCGATTGTCGTTGCTATACGTCGACGACAATCGGTGTATGCATACTTACTTACGTTGATGATATGAGATATTATGTGTTGCTGAGATATAATGTGCAAGATTGTCGTGATTGAATAGCCGGGTTTTTTTTATGTGAGATGAGAGTTTTATATTTTCATTCATGTAAATTCAAATGTAATGTAATATTCTTTTATTTGGGGCACTTCCGGGTTGAGGTTGATGCCACCAGTGTTGTATATTATTTACTTTTCCGCATTAGGATGGACCCAAGGAAGGGAGCACAGGTGACCGGGTTCTGGGGTTCAGTGGGAGGCCATCTCGAGGAGTCGAGACCAGGTCTCCTAAACTCCAGAATTGGTAAGGTCGCTTGCCGCTCTCGTAGGGGTCCAGGGTGTGGGCTTGGCTATTCATCGTGACTGTGGAATCCGTATTTTCTATTGTTGGCTAAATACTAAATACGGACGTCCTAGTATATCCCACATTATATCTATGTTTCTGCTGCGATATCTGTGATGTGATCATTTGATATGTTCTGATGGATACAGTATATAGTATATATGATATATTATATAGACGTTACTTATGTTTTACACCCGCACTAGCCCTGCCCTGCTCTGTCGTTAGTTACCTAACCTAACGGTGCACGAGGGGACATCGAAGCGAATGCGGATGGCATAAGTGTACGTCGTATTTATCTGTGATGTTTAGGTGACTTAAATGATGGGACTTCATTAATGTGATTAATGAAAGAAAAGAAACCTAAAAGATGTTATAGAATCAAATTTTCAAATAAAAGGTTAGCTACAGTTTTGCTTTCCATAGCGGTATATATGATATACCCTGCACCTTATTCGATGAGGAAAGAGCCGAGATCCCTTCACCGGGAGTGACCTCTTTAGCAAAACTGGCAGATGCTACAACACTCGGTTTGACTTTTGACTGCTTTTGAAGTTTTTCTTTGCACAGTGATATATATGATATATCTCGCACCTTATTCGATGAGGAAAGAGCCGAGATCCTTTCACCGGGAGTGACCTCTTTAGCAAAACTAATGAAAGCCTCAAAATCACTCCATTTCAAAATTCACTTGATTCTACAACGATATCAAGTTCATTACGCAATAGATTTTCAGAAAAACCTGTCGTAGCCCTCCGTCATTTCAGATAAGTCCTGCTTAGTATTCATGCTGCGTTTGTTGACCTTGTCAAGGCGCAGTGTGCGGTAGCTGACCAGTATTTATCTGCTTATGCATATGATGCTGATTGGATTAGGGTAGTCGTACGGCCTTGTTGACCTTGTCAAGGGTCGTGCGGGTGGGTTTAATTCAATCAAGAAGTGACGGGTTGAACTTGAATTACGGTCTATGGTTTGTTGACCCTGTCAAGGTCATAGATCGTTAGGGGCAAAATATTATCGGGAATTTCAAGTGTTGAAATTTGCAATGAGATTGCATACCTTCTATGAGATAGTTGGATCCCGATACCCACTGCGAGTAATTGTTGCTCCTGAGAGAGTTTTACACAAGACAATTAGCCGATCAAGTAGGTGTCTAGAAAGGTGTCAATGGGGTTACACCTCTGGGAAAATGAGGTTTACTTTAATTAGGTCCGTGCGAAAGCAAGGGGAACCTCCCTCAAAGTACCGACACTGGCCTGGCTGAAAGATCGGCGAAGTTGTAGGGTGTAATTAATCCCGGCTAGTCTTTCCTTTTAGGGTTTGAAGGAAGATTTGATAAAAACAGTGGGAGCCATCCTGATTAGATAAGATAATAACCAATCTGATCTTGCAAGAGCAGACGCTAAAGTGTTTTCTTCTCTCTCTCTCCAGGTAGCGACCATGTCATGCCTTAATCAAGATAATAATATGGATGTATTGACCGAACCCGCAAGTTATTCTGTGCTGGAGGACGTTGGTTCCGTTCTTTCTTATAAGAGTTATAGGACTGAACAGGACATAGGGGAATACCAGGATTCCCATGCCACCCGAATGAAGAAAGTACATGTTTATGCATTTTCTTCGGGTGTGTTCATTACAGAGAACTGTTTCTCCATTTGCCCTACGTCCTGGGTATTAGATACCGGGTCAGGATCCCATATATGTAATCAGTTACATGGGCTCAGGAAAGGTAGAGAACTTGGAGAAGGTGATAAAGACATTAGAGTTGGAAATGGTGCAATTGTTGCAGCTAAGACTGTCGGGGAATATCACCTTGCATTACCAACTGGTAATACATTGGTTCTGAACGAATGCTATTACATGCCGAACCTGATATGCAACATTATATCGGTTTCTTTGTTGAGTAAAGAGGGATATGATTTTGTATTACAGGATAATGTTATGAACATTTTCCGTAACCAAAAGTTGGTTGGATCAGGCACGTTGTGCAATGACATTTATGTTCTAAATCAATTAACAGTTCTGAGCATAACAAACACACACAAGAGGAAGAGTTCAGAATTGAACGAATCCTTCTTGTGGCATTGTGGACTGGGTCACATCAATGCGACATGACTGGCTAAGTTGCATAAGGATGGATATTTGAAACCGTTCGAATTTTCATCTTATGACACTTGCCAGTCATGTCTCAAAGGCAAGATGACCAAAACTTCGTTTACGGGACACGGAGAAAGAGTTACCGAACTCTTGGGACTGATACATAGTGATGTATGCAGTCCTATGTCTACACATGCCAGGGATGGTTCTTCGTACTTCATTACATTCACTGACGATCTCTCTAGATTCGGATATGTGTTCCTGATGAAACACAAATCAGAAGCTTTTGAGAAATTTAGAGAATATAAACAAGAAGTCGAGAACCAAACCGGAAAAAGTATTAAAATCCTTCGATCTGATCGAGGAGGTGAATACTTGAGCAATGAATTCCTGGACTTCCTAAAAGAGAATGGGATTCTCTCTCAGCTGACTCCTCCATATACACCACAGCACAACGGTGTATCAGAACGGAGGAACCGCACCCTATTAGATATGGTGCGCTCTATGATGAGCACAGCTGAGTTACCTATTTCCTTCTGGGGATATGAGCTGGAGACAGCAGCATACCTATTGAATCAAGTTCCATCTAAATCTGTACCTACCACACCATATGAGATATAGAGTGGGAAGAGGCCATATCTTAAACGAGTTAAGATATGGGGTTGTCCGGCCTATGTCAAAAGACAAAATCCGGACAAACTCGAGGCACGGTCAGTTCTATGCAAATTTGTGGGATATCCAAAGAACTCATATGGGTATTTTTTCTACCACAGTGAGGAACAAAAGGTGTTTGTTGCTCAACATGCCACCTTTTTAGAAAAGGAATTTCTTGTAAAAGAAATTAGTGGCAAAGTGGTGGAGCTGGAAGAGGTTCCAGATACACAAACCGTAACTGAAGATTTAGTGGAACCAGAAGATTCAGTAGCTCCCAACGAACCTCAGCCTCTCCGCTGATCTAGTAAGGTTCCTCGCCAACCTGAGAGATACTACGGTTTTCTCATGGATGGTGGGAGCGAGGATTGCATCATGGAGGATGATGACCCAACTAGCTTCGAGCAGGCCATCACGAGTGGGGACTCAGTGAAATGGCTGGATGCTATGCGGTCCGAGATGGAATCCATGTACACCAACAAAGTATGGACTTTGGAAGATGCTCCTGAAGGGGTAAAACCCATTCGGAGCAAGTGGATCTTCAAGAAAAAACTTGGTGTAGATGGGAAAGTGAAGAATTTCAAAGCTAGATTTGTTGCAAAGGGTTTTCGTCAAAGACTAGGTGTGGACTATGACGAAACCTTTTCTCCAGTGGCTATGCTTAAATCTATCCGGATCATGCTTGCCATCGTTGCATATCATGATTACGAAATCCGGCAAATGGATGTTAAGACCGTCTTTCTAAATGGTGATTTAGAAGAGTGCGTGTACATGACTCAGCCAGAGAGCTTCGTAGATAGTGTGAGCAGCGGGAAGGTGTGCAAGCTGCTTAAATCCATTTATGAATTAAAGCAAGCATCGCGGAGTTGGAACATCTGCTTTGACGTCGTTATCAAAGAGTTTGATTTCTTCAAAAACGTAGATGAACCTTATATTTACAAGAAGGTAGCAGAGAGTAAGGTTGTCTTCCTCTTATTGTACGTGGACGACATACTCTTAAAAGGAAATGACATTCCTATGCTGCAATCGGTCAAGCTCTTCTTATCACAAAGATTCTCAATGAAAGATATTGGTGATGCTTCATGCATATTAGGAATTAGGATCTATAGAGATAGATCCAAACGGATATTGGGATTGTCCCAATTCAGGTACATTGAACCATACTAAAGAGGTTTAGTATGGAAGAATCCAAGCGTGGGAATTTACCCACGATCTCTGGAGTCACTCTCTCCAAAGAGATGTCTCCCAAGACTAATTTGGAGAGAGCTCGCATGCAAGGGATACCCTATGCTTCGGCTGTAAGCTCTATCATGTACGTGATGCTATGTACCAGACCCGATGTAGCATACTCACTAAGTGTAGTGAGCAGGTATCAAGCTGATCCTGGAGAGAGTCACTGGACAGCTGTGAAGAGCATTCTCAAGTACTTACGAAGGACTAAAGAGATGCTCTTGGTGTATGGTAACGGAGAACTCCCAGTTTCGAAACTCCCACGACTAGGGACCATTTTATGGATGTGCTTATAGACTACCCAACTCTCACGTATATGATCGCCATCATACTGCTGGTAGTCAAGCAAGAGTCCTAATGGCTCTATTAATGTGTAATAGTGATCTGTGATATCACCTGAAGCAAGTACACGATGATAAAGATAAACCAGATAGCATACTATCATCTTGAGTAAGACTGTCTTATCAGCATAAGCCATCTCTCAATCATTGCAATCACGTGCTTGCTGTTGGATATAGTGCCCTTAGCGTCAATTATTGGATCGCAGGCACATGATTGCAATGATTGAGGGAGGAACTATATCGGTAGGACAGTCTTACTCGAGAGGTTTGTATACTATCTGGTTTGTCTTTATCATCGCGTACATGCTTTAGGTGACACTGTAGTTCACTATTACACGTTGATAGAAAATAGTATGCTACTATGGTTTTTCTTTATCAGTCGTGTAAAGTTTTAGGTGACATGTTCACAATTATACGTTGATAGAGCCCTTAGGATCCTGCTTGACTACCAACAGTATGATGGCGATCATGTACGTGAGAGTTGGGTAGTCCATAAGCACATCCTTAAAAGTGGTCCCTAGTCGTGGGAGTTTCGAGACAGGGCATTGTTAGTTGTATGTATGCCCTAGAGGCCCGTATTGTACAGATGATGTATATTATATTGGATGCTTGGACATATATAGAGATGACTTTCTTGCTCGATATGATAGTATGCTATTTGGTTACTCTTTATCTTAACATGTATACTTGTCTCTTTATACTATCTTAGAGTTACATGTTGGTAAAGCCCTTAGGATGTGTACTTGACTACCTGGACTATGATGCGGATCATACTAGTGGGGACATGGTAGTCCATTAGTACATCCTTCAAGGTCCCTAGTCGTGGGTGTATCGAGACGGGGCATCGATATACCAGTGTTGACTAGCGTATACGCCTCTCGACCCATGAGATGGGCGATGGATGATCCCATATCCATTGGTGTTTGGCATCTGAGATGGTATACGGGTGCTCAGTGGAGACTGGGTACACTGGACGGACTCGCCGAGAACTCCCAGATGGTATTATACCTCACGTCAGATGGCAGTTCTCAGGTGACACTTGTGCAGGTTAGTCTGTAGACCCGAGATCGTCATAGAGTCTTGTGTGATTCCCACTGTGCTTTGATTTCCACCTTACCACGTCCATGAGGGCGTGCAAAACGGTGGTTTTTGGGTGCAGTCCCGAGTCACATGGAGGCAATGAGCGATAGGAGGGGTTTCGTCTCTTCCTGTATTGGGGGTTGATGTTGCTCTGTTTTTGATTGGCCGTAACAGGGAATTCCCTGGCCAGTGCTGTTTTAGAGATTTGCTGATAAGTGTTACCAGTAGTTTCTCGACCCGTTATGGGCCTCACATCGGCACGACTCATCAGTTATTGGGGTCTGACGTTTAACACCCCTAGACTTGATATGCGACATATCAGACGAGGAGACCGGACTGTACGGGAAGTGTTGCTGATTGGCTCGACGGGAGTTGTAGCAGGTTCGCTTGTTTTCTTCTGATCGCTCAATACCTAGGTGGCCGTTACGTTTAGCTGACCGCTTGCGACTTGGGGGTGCTTGATATGATCATCTCCCACTGCCGGCGTATTGACGAGTCTTAGAGTCCCACAATGGAGTTTCCTAGTCCAGGCGAAACGTTGTGGTGCGCGTATGCGATATGCGCATGGACCCGATTAAAATACGCGTATAGGATACCGTATATTGATCGGGCGGCTTGCTTTTGGTGGGGTCATATGTGATATGGCCGGATTGATAAATCAAGTGTTGATTTATCATTTAACCATTAGTTTCTCACTTGAAATCCTTTCTTGAGTTTGATGGATGTATGCATGCATGTATGCCTTCTTTATAGATTCATGCACATATGGATGTACATAAACACATACATAGATACATACATCCTTCATGGTTGTACATACATGAAAATGGTGGCAATATAAGACTCACACCATGGTTTTATATATGGATTTTATTGCTTTTGATTTAAAACAAAAAAGGAAAAAGGAAAATGGTTATCATTGATTTGTTTCTACACTCTTCTTTTGACCTAACCATTCTCACCCACCTTTTAACCTTGGGTAAACTTTCCTTTTGTGTTTTAACTCAAGTTCAATAAGATATTCATTGTTTAACCATGGTTTGAGATGAGAACAAGAAAATATACATACATATATTTTCATTTTTCTCAACAAGAGTTATTCTTTTCACTCTTGAAAAAATATAGCCATCATCTTCTTCTTCCTCTCTCACTTGCTCTCTAGACTTTTGTAGTGAGCAAATTACATAACAAGATTGGATTTTGAAGTGAGAATAAGAACCACAACATCATTCTACACAAGTTTAGCCCACTTGTTTAGAGTGTTATCTTCACTTCTTCTTTTGAAAAGTGAAGTTGCAAGCTTGGACTAGGAGCTTCGGGTGGATCGTCGTGGACACTAGGAGACCTCAAGAGAACCCTCCTCCAACCCTCAAGTGGCCAAGGAGTCTAGCATAGGGAGCTACAAAGGTTGTACTCTCAAAACCCTAGCATTTCTTTCATGTGATGATGTGTAGTTAATGAAACACTAATTTTTCTAGGAACGATCCGATATTTGTTAACTTAGCACCCTAAAAAATTCCATCTTTGGTACATGTGATGCTTCCAAACCTTTCATGAGGTGCCAGGCTAACCCAACAGGCATCGATATTCCGGAGTAGACTAGTGTATACAGTCGAGACCCCGACGAGGAGCGGTGGCCGGTCTCACAAGCCACTGGTGTCAGTTGGTTCACCTAAGATGTATACAGGTGCTCATTGGGTTATGAGTACACTGGACAGGACTCGCCGGGAACATGCTAGTTGGGATTATACTAGACGTCAGATAGCAGTTCCCTGGTGACATGTGTACAGGTTAGTTGATCGACCTGAGATCGTCATTTGTCTCGTGTGAGTTCCCACTGTGCTTTAATTACTACCCTACCGCGGCTCAAAGGAGTCGTGCAAACAGGTTTTAGTTGGATACAGTCCCGAGCCACATGGAGGCAGTGAGCGAATCGGCAGGGGTTTCGTCTCTCCCGGTAGTGGGGGTGAGATCGCGCTGTGTGTAGGAGAGCCATTACACAAAGCCCTCGGCCAAGGCAGGAGATTTACTGGTAGATATTCCAGTAGTATCTCAGGGTGTACTGGGCTACACTCCGACACGACTTGTACCGCTTTTGGGGGTCTGACTTTTACCAACCCCCTAGGCCTGCCATACGATGCTCATAGACGAACGGACCGGACTGTACGGATATTGTCGCTGACAGGCTCAGTAGGGTGTCAGGATGAGTTCGCTCATCGACCTCCCTTTTAGTCAATACCTGGTAGCCCTTTACGTACGGCTAATACTTCTGACGTGCTAGTGGTTAAATCCACAGCCAAAGTATTGATGAGTCTTTAGAGTCCCCCACAGATAGTTTCTCAAGTTTCGGGCGAAACGTTGTAGAGGCCGTATGATATATGCCAGGGTTCGATCATATACGTGCGGTATTGCACGGATCATGATCGGACGAATCATACTAGTAGGCTTTGGTTTAAGCCGGATCCTAGTATTAGATTTATTGGATTACTTTAGTCTCATCACATTCGCATTCAGTCGGAATGCGGATGCAGGTATGTATATACAGGTGAGGGGTATCCTTGTGATCTGTCACGAGTTTACTTTAGATGTTGCCGTATCTTTTTATTGTTGTAAACATTTGGGTTAATGTTTACAAATGGAAATTATGAGCTAGAAACCATTTTTTTGTGCATTAAATGATACATGTACTTCATGGGTGAGTCATGTTAGTTATATGTATGACCTAGAGGCCATTACTATACATAGGATGTATATTGTAGTGGATGCTTGGACATATATAGGGAGGACTTTCTTGCTCGACATGATAGTATGCTATCTGGTTGCTCTTTACCTTTACGTGTACACTGATTGTCTCTCTGTTACATGTTGGTAAAGCCCTTAGGATGTGTATTTGACTACCTGGACTATGATGCGGATCATACTAGTGAGGACATGGTAGTCCATAAGTACATCCTTCAAGGTCCCTAGTCGTGGCTGTATTGAGACGGGGCATCGATATAAGCGTATACCTTCTCGACCCATACAGATGGGCGATGGATGATCCCATAGCCATTGGTGTTTGACATCAGAGATGATATACGGGTGCTCAGTGGAGACTGGGTACACTGGACGGACTCGCCGAGAACTCCCAGATGGTATTATACCTTATGTCAGATGGCAGTTTTCTGGTGACACTGGTACAGGTTAGTCTGTAGACCCGAGATCGTCATAGAGTCTTGTGTGATTCCCACTGTGCTTTGATTTCCACCTTACCACGTCTAAGAGGGCGTGCAAAATGGTGGTTTTGGGGTACAGTCCCGAATCACATGGAGGCAATGAGCGATAGGAGGGGATTCGTCTCTCCCGGTATAGGGAGTTGATGTTGTGCTGTGTTCGATTGGCTATAACCGGAATTCACTGGCCAGGGTTGCTGAGATTTACTGGTAAGTGTTACCAGTAGTTTCTCGAACTGTTATAGACCTCAGATCGACACGACTTATCAAGCTACTGGGGTCTGACGTTTACCACCCCTAGGCGAGATATGCGACATATCAGACGACGATATCGGACTGTACGGGAAGTGTTACTGGTTGGATTCACAGGAGTGTGAGCGGGCTTGCTCGTTGATCTTCTGATCGCTCAATACCCGGGTGGCCGTTACGTTTAGCAGACCGCTTGCGGCTTATGGGTGTTTGATATGATCATCACCTACTGCCGGCGTATTGACGAGTCTTTAGAGTCCTACAAAGAGGTTTCCTGGCTCAAGCGAAACGAAATAGGAGCGCATATGAGATATGTGTGGGGCCGAGAATAATTCTAGTATGTGATACTGAATTCTATTCTCGCGAATTGTATCATCGGACGGTTATATAAGATATAGCCGGGTTACCGAATCAAATGTTGATTCGATATATTAATACACTTGATATTAGTCGGTTATATGCAGTATGACCGGATCATTAAATCAAGTGTTGATTTAATGATTTAATGTATAATTATATATTAGATATATTACTTTACATTGACTAGTATTGTTCACTTAAGATTGGTTTTCTCACTTGATATGCACAAGTTGTATATGTGATATATGTTTGTGCTCTAGGATGTATCATGTTTGATGATGCATGCAAACATGGGTGGGTGTGTGACATACACCATGTTAATTGTAATTTAGGTTTTTGTTTATCTTAATTATTCTAAAATGGTGGAATTTTTATCATGGTTTGAAGCTTCTTGAAGCTTGTAGCAACTTTGAAAAAGTCCTTCCATTTTGTCTTGATTGAGACATTCATTAACCTAACCATTACAACTAACTATGGTTTATTCTCTACAAAAATAAACTCACCCATGGTTGCAAGATGATAAGTCTTCACATTATTATTCATTTTATTTATCAATTCTTTTTCTTTCTTCTTCTTCTTCTTCTTCATGAAGAAAAGAAAAGCTTGCTAGAAAATTCTAAGTGATGAAATCAAGTGAGAAATCCAAATCCAAAGAGAACCCACTTCCTATTTCTTCATCCTCTACCACTTGCCATGTTGTATAGGGTGTTATCTTCACAAGTTTCATGACCTAGTGAAGATGGAGCTTGAGTTTGAGTTGCCTCGACGTAGATCATCTTCGGCATCGAAGTCAACGACCTAGCCCGATCATTTCTCCGATGAAACCAACGCTAGAGTCCGGGATCCCGATGATCGCAGTGGAGGGACGTCATCACGGAGCTAAAGAAGTGGAGGACCGGATCTACAAAGATTGTAATCCCTTTCACTTAGAGTAAAGTTGTTTGCTTGCATTTAGTTTCGCCTATCCTCTAGTTAACGATCTAGATAGGGTTCTTTGGCACATGGAAAAATTTGATTTTGGCATGGTTGATCAGTTGTGGAACCTTATGGGTGTGCCTAGGAACCCTACAGTGGTATCAGAGCCTAGCTAGAGCCTTAGGCGTAGTGTAGACGATGTTAGAAATCCGATCGAGTCCCGAAACCCTAACCAAGACCCCTCTCTGTACATTTTCTGAAACTGTGGTTTTTTTCCTAATTAAAAATAGCCAAAAAATTCAGCAGTGTCTTTGAGGAGTCAATGTGAAGCACGTGCGCTTAAATCGATAAAAGCGCCGCGGAACCGCGGCATGAGCATGGCTCGTGCGGCTGTTCCGCGGCCTAATTGACACTTTATCCTATGAATTTTGCACAGTAACTCCTTATTTGATTCCTGTGTTTTCTGGGTATTTTTTAATTTATACTCAAGAGTTGAGTTTTCTGGGGTGTTTTGGGGATTCGATGATTCGATCGGAAACTTTAACTGCGTCTATGTGTTTTTCCGGGTAATTTAGAACATGTTGAAAAGTTTGACCGGATATAAATACCTAATTTTTCTCCTGTCGGGAAATTTCCAAGTGTTGGATTTTTCCGTCATTTAAGAACGTTCTAAGTAGTGCAAGTAACGCGATGGACCATCTAGAAGACAACAAACCTTAACTCGATTATGTGACCGTCTTGAACTGCCCTTTGAACATTAGGGTTTGGGGCAGTACGACGTGCCACATGTGAGGCGTTGGCTTGACCCTTCTATGGCTGGACCATTGCTACTGTGGCATGAAGTGGATGTTTTAAAACTTATTTCAAGTGTTGAGCTGTTTCGGGAAACTTGGGTGTTTGATTGTTCGATCGGAAATTTTAACATTTTCTATTTATCTGGAATTTGATACAATATTTGGAATCCACAAATAGTTATGAGATAACTGATTTGGATGTTATAAATCTAGCACTTTAGTCTCTCTTAATCGGTTGCCACGGAATTTTGACGTGATCAAAAGTCCGTCGGAATCACGTAGCGTACGCGGATACTCGCCGGTAAACTTAATAGATAGCTACGACCCATAGCCCCGACCAAGTGACTTTAGGAGAACCCCGTCGCCGAAAGCATCCGTTCGGATGCTCGCGGTAGCGGTGTTCCGCCTTAGTGCACTTCGTCGACGGTATCAAGGGTGTGGCCGTCTACTAAAGTTTAAGACGAGCATTCGATCTCATGCCGGGAATCTTGTTGAATTGCCCGACTTGATATTGAAAAGAGTTTTCGATAAATGAGACTAAAATACGGGGTTTATAATTGTTAGGCATATGATGTTTAAGGAATTCATTTGATTAGGCATGCGATGTCTAAAGAGTTTGCGGATTCCAAATGTTGTAGTTTTACACTTTCTTTTCTGTGACCGTAAGTGTAATATGTGATATCGTCGGTTTCGTTGCTATATGTCAACGACAATTGGGATGGGCATATTTACTTACGTTGATGACATGTGATGTTATGTGTTGCTGGATATGTTATATTGGATCGTCGTGTTTGAATAGCCGGGGTTTTTTATGTGAGATGAGTGTTTTTTTCTTTTTCATTCATGTAAAAAAAACTTGTATGTAATATTCTTTTATTGGGGCACTTCCAGGTTGCGGAAGTTGTCACCATTTGTATATTATTTACTTTTCCGCACTAGGATAGACCCAAGGAGGGGAGCACAAGTAACCGGGTTCTAGGGTCCAGTGGGAGACCAACTCGAGGAGTCGAGTCCGGGTCTCCTAACTCTAGAATTGGTAGGGTTGCTTGCCGCTCTCGTTGGGGTCTAGGGGTGTGGGATTGGCTATTCATCACGACCGTGGAATCCGTGTTTTATACAGGCTCAAAATAAAACATGGACGTCCTAGTATATCCAATATTTCATATGATATTTTCTGCTGCGTTATCTGTGATGTGATCATGTGATTTGTTCAGATAGATATTTAGTATATATGATATATTATATAGACGTTGCTTATGTTTTACACCCGCGCTAGCCCTGCCTCGCTCTGGCGTTAGTTACCTAACCTAACGGTGCAGACGGGACATCGAGGCGAATGCGGATGGCATAAGCGTACGTTATATTTATCTGTGATGTTTAGGTGGACTTAAATGATGGGACTTCATTAATGTGATTAATGAAAGAAAATAAACCTAAAAGATGTTGTGGAATCGAATTTTCAAAAACAGGTAGCTACAGTTCTTGCTTTGCATCGCGGTGTTCCTTGTAGAACATCCTGCACCTTATTCGATGAGGAAAGGGCCAAGATCCCTTCACCGGGAGTGACCCCTTTAGCAATAACTGGCAGATGCTACAACACTCGGTTTGTCTTTTGATTGCTTCTATAGTTCTTGGTTTGCATAGTGGTATATATGATATATCCTGCACCTCATTCGACGAGGAAAGGGCCGACGATCCCTTCACCGGGAGTGACCCCTTTAGCAAAACTAGAAAATCCTAAAAAACACTCCATTTTAAAAATCATTTGATTCTACAACGATATCAAGTTCATTACGCAATAGGTTTTCAGAAAAACCTGTCGTAGCCCTCCGTCATTTCAGATAAGTCCTACTTCGTATTCGTGCTACGTTTGTTGGCCTGCGTCAAGGCGTAGTGTGCGGTAGCTAACTAGTATTTATCTGTTTATGTATATGATGCAGATTGGATTAGGGTAGTCGTGCGACTTTGTTGGCCTGAGTCAAGGGTCGTGCGGGTGGGTTTAATTCAATCAAGAAATGACGGGTTGAACTTGACTAGCGGACTATGGTTTGTTGGCATGCGTCAAGGTCATAGGACGCTAGGGGTAAAATATTATCGGGAATTTCAAGTGTTGAAATTTGCAATGAGATTGCATACCTTCTATGAGATAGTTGGATCCCGATACCCACTGCGAGTAATTATTACTCCTGGGAGAGTTTTACACATTACAATTAGCCGATCGAGTAGGTGTCTACAAAGGTGTTAACGGGGTTACGCCTCTAGGAAAATGAGGTTTACATTAATTAGGTTCGTGCGAAAGCACGGGGGACCTCCCTCAAAGTACCGACACTGGCCTGGTTGAAAGATTGGCGAACTTGTAGCGTATAATTAATCCCGGCTAGTCATTCCTTTTAGGGTTTGAAGGAAGATTTGATAAAAACAGTGGGAGACATCCTGATTAGATAAAATAATAACCAATCTATTCTTGCAAGAACACACGCTGAGTGTTTTCTTTTCTCTCTCTCCAGGTAGCGACCATATCACGCCTTAATCAAGATAATAATACGGATGTATTGACCGAACCCGCTTGTTATACTGAGATGGGGAACGTTGGTCCCGCTCCAACTTATAAATGTTATAAGACCGAGCAGGAAATTTGGGGAATATCAGATTTCCCGTGCCGCCCAAACGAAGAAAGTGCATGAGATGCATCTCCTTCAGGTGCGTTCATTACAAAAGACTATTTTTTCTGTATCCTCTACGTCCTGGGTATTTAATACCGGATCAGGATCCCAGATATGTAATCTGTTACATGGGCTGCAGAAAGGTAGAGAACTGAGAACGGGTGATAAGTTTCATGAGACAGAAAACGGTGCAAGTGTTGCAGCCAAGTCTGTTGGTCACTGTCACCTTGTATTACCAGAATACATTGATTCTGAACGAATGTCATTAGATACCGAACCTGATATACAAAATCATATCAGTCTCTTTATTCATAAAGAAAGGATATAATTTTGTATTGTTGGATAATGTTTTGAACATTTCCTATATCAAAAGTTGATCGATTCAGGCACGTTATCTAAAAGAATTGACGTTCTAAATCAAACTACAGTTCCTAGTATACAGAACACACACAAGAGGAAGAGTTCAGAAATGAACGAATCCTTCTTGAGGTATTGTAGATTAGGTCATATCAATGTGACCCGACTGGCTAAAGTTACATTTAGATGCATATTTAAATCAGTTTGAATTTACATCTTATGAAACGTGCCAGTCATGTCATAAAGATTAGATGACCATAGCTCTGTTCATTGGAAACAGAGAAAGAGTTAGTAAACTCTTGGGTCTGATACATGCTGATGTATGTAAGGTCCCCTGTCTGCACATGCCAGGACCGGTTCTTTGTACTTCATTACATTCTCTGATAATCTCTCAAGATTCAACCATATGTTCTTGTTGAAATATAAGTCCGAAGCTTTTGAGATATTCAAAGAATATAAGTTAGAAGTAGAGAACCAAAATACGGGTATAAGTATTATGTCCTATGATGAGATCAGGGAGGAGAATACTTGTGCACGGAATTTCTGGACTATTCTAAAGGAGAATGAGATTCTCTCTCAGCATTACTCCTCCGTATACACCACAGCACGTCAGTGTATCGGGACGGAGCAATCACACCCTACATGATATGGTGTGCTCTATGATGAGTACTACTGAGTTACCTATTTCCTTTTGGGAGTTATGCACTTATGAAGTTGCATACCTATTGAATAGGGTTCCGATCAAACCAGTTGCCTACCACTTCATATGTGATATGGAAAGGGAAGAACCTATCTCTTATGTAAGTTAAGATTTGGGATTGTCCGACCTATGTCAAAAGCAAAATCCGGACAATATCGAGGCAAGCTCAGTTCTGTAGAACTGGAAAGGTTCCAGCTATACAAATTACAGCTGATGATTTGATAGAACCAAAGGATTCAATAGTCCCCGAAGAACCTCAGCCTCTCCGCCGATCTGGTAGGGTTTCTCATCCGCCTAAGAGATACTTCGGTTTCTCGATGACAGTGGGAGTGAGGATTACATCATGAGATGATGACCCAACTAGTTTCGAGCAGGCCATCAAGAGTAGGGACTCTGTAAGAATGGCTGGATGCTTAGCGATCTGAGATGAAATCCTTATACACCAACAAAGTTTGGACTTTGGTTGCTTTATCTGAAGGGTTAAATCCCCATCAACAGCAAGTACATCTTGAGAAGATTGCTTGGTGTACATGGAAAAGTTAAGACTTTCAAAGCTAGACTTGTTAAAAGTTTTCGTCATCGACCAAGCGTGGATAATGATGAAACCTTTTCCCAAGGCTATGCTTAAGTCCATCCGGATCCTACTTGCCTCGGCTACATACCATGACTACGATATCTGGTGGTTGGGTGTCATGACTGCTTTTCTAAATGATAATTTGGAAGAGAGCGTCTATAAGTACACAGCCAGAGGGCTTCGTAGACAGTGGAAGCAGCGGAAACATGTACAAGATGCTTTATAGAATAAAGCAGGCATCGCGGAGTTGGAACGTCTGTTTTGATGTGGTAGTCAAAGAGTTTGACATCATCAAAATGGTAGATGAACCTTGTATATACAAAAAGGTAGTAGGGAGTATGGTGGTGATCCTCGTAGAGTACGTGGATGACATACTCTAGTTGGGGAAGGAGTTTCCTATGCTACGCTCGGTCAATCTCCGCTTATCACAATGATTCTCCATATAGGATCAAAGTGATACCTACTAAATCCTAGGTTTTGGATCTATGAGATAGATCTAATTGGATGTCAGGATACTCACTAGATGTAGTGAGTTGGTATCAATCGATCCTTGGGAGAATCACTGGAAAGGTTCCAGGGTGATAAGGACGACTGAATGTCAGTCACAGGCATTGTCTTTACCCTCAGTAATGGGACGGTATGTTGGAAGAGTTCCAAGCTAAATACCTTGGCATACTAGACGATAAAGGCTGGATACATCGCTACTTAAGATGCTACCAAAGAGGCTGTCTGGGTGTATATTAGTTCATGAGATGAACTTAGTTCCACCTATTGTGTGACAATGGAGTTGTGGCTTATGCCAAGGAACGTCCGTCCCATCAGTGATCCAGACATATTCTAAGGCAGTATCACCTGATCATGGAGATGGTTGATCTCCAAGGAGATCGATGTTAGGAGAGTAGACTCAGAGGACAACACGGCGGATCCACTCACAAAGGTCTTTTCCCAGAGAGAGACTTTTATGGGATGGTTGAGTATGAGATACTACAACCACTGCTATCAGATGGCCCTAGTGCAAGTGGGAGATTGTTTGTTATATGTATGCCCTAGAGGCCATTACTATACATAGGATGTATATTGTAGTGGATGCTTGGACATATATAGGGAGGACTTTCTTGCTCAACATGATAGTATGCTATCTGGTTGCTCTTTACCTTTACGTGTACACTGATTGTCTCTCTGTTACATGTTGGTAAAGCCCTTAGGATGTGTACTTGACTACCTGGACTATGATGCGGATTATACTAGTGGGGACATGGTAGTCCATAAGTACATCCTTCAAGGTCCCTAGTCGTGGGTGTATCGAGACGGGACATCGATATACCAGAGTAGACTAGCGTATACCTTCTCGACCCATACAGATGGGCGATGGATGATCCCATATCCATTGGTGTTTGACATCAGAGATGATATACGGGTGCTCAGTGGAGACTGGGTACACTGGACGGACTCGCCGAGAACTCCCAGATGGTATTATACCTTACGTTAGATGGCAGTTCTCTGGTGACACTGGTACAGGTTAGTCTGTAGACCCGAGATCGTCATAGAGTCTTGTGTGATTCCCACTGTGCTTTGATTTCCACCTTACCACGTCCAAGAGGGCGTGCAAAACGGTGGTTTTTGGGTACAGTCCCGAATCACATGGAGGCAATGAGCGATAGGAAGGGATCCGTCTCTCCCGGTATAGGGAGTTGATGTTGTGCTGTGTTCGATTGGCTATAACCGGAAATCCCTGGCCAGGGTTGCTGAGATTTACTGGTAAGTGTTACCAGTAGTTTCTCGAACTGTTATAGACCTCATATCGACACGACTTATCGAGCTATTGGGGTCTGACGTTTACCACCCTTAGGCGAGATATGCGACATATCAGACGACGAGACAGGACTGTACGGTAAGTATTACTGGTTGGATTCACAGGAGTGTGAGTGGGCTTGCTCGTTGATCTTCTGATCGCTCAATACCCGGATGGCCGTTACGTTTAGCAGACAGCTTGCAGCTTGTGGGTGTTTGATATGATCATCACCTACTGCCGGCGTATTGACGAGTCTTTAGAGTCCTACACAGAGGTTTCCTGGCTCAAGAGAAATGAAATAGGAGCGCATATGAGATATGTGCGGGACCGAGAATAATTCCAGTATGTGATACTGAATTCTATTCTCGCGAATTGTATCATTGGACGGTTATATAAGATATAGCCGGGTTACCGAATCAAATGTTGATTCGATATATTGATACACTTGATATTAGTCGGTTATATGCAGTATGACCGGATCATTAAATCAAGTGTTGATTTAATGATTTAATGTATAATTATATATTAGATATATTACTTTACATTGACTAGTATTGTTCACTTAAGATTGGTTTTCTCACTTGATATGCACAAGTTGTATATGTGATATATGTTTATGCTCTAGGATGTATCATGTTTGATGATGCATGCAAACATGGGTGGGTGTGTGACATACACCATGTTAATTGTAATTTAGGTTTTTGTTTATCTTAATTATTCTAAAATGGTGGAATTTTTATCATGGTTTGAAGCTTCTTGAAGCTTGTAGCAACTTTGAAAAAGTCCATCCATTTTGTCTTGATTGAGACATTCATTAACCTAACCATTACAACTAACTATGGTTTATTCTCTACAAAAATAAACTCATCCATGGTTGCAAGATGATAAGTCTTCACATTATTATTCATTTTATTCATCAATTCTTTTTCTTTCTTCTTCTTCTTCTTCATGAAGAAAAGAAAAGCTTGCTAGAAAATTCTAAGTGATGAAATCAAGTGAGAAATCCAAATCCAAAGTGAACCCACTTCCTATTTCTTCATCCTCTACCACTTGCTATGTTGTATAGGGTGTTATCTTCCCAAGTTTCATGACCTAGTGAAGATGGAGCTTGAGTTTGAGTTGCCTCGACGTAGATCATCTTCGACATCGAAGTCAACGACCTAGCCCGATCATTTCTCCGATGAAACCAACGCTAGAGTCCGGGATCCTGATGATCGCAGCGGAGGGACGTCATCACGGAGCTAAAGAAGTGGAGGACCGGATCTACAAAGGTTGTAATCCCTTTCACTTAGAGTAAAGTTGTTTGCTTGCATTTAGTTTTGCCTATCCTTTAGTTAACGATCTAGTATAAGATTCTTTGGCACATGGAAAAATATGATTTTGGCATGGTTGATCAGTTGTGGAACCTCATGGGTGTGCCTAGGAACCCTATAAGTCATGGTATCATTTCTTGTGCAAACATCATATTATGTGATTGATTAGTGGGTTGATTTGATGAGAGGAGAGAGAGGGGCAGCCAAGGGCTTGGTTGGTCTTGTATTATTGTTACAACTCTCTCTTTCATTTTATTATAACAACTCAACAACAGAAAAGAGTGAGAAACTTCTTCTTCTTCCTCCTCTAGCTCATAACTCCATTAATGGTAACACCTTCATCCTCCATCCAAGCAATAGATGCAAGAGGCAAAGTGATCACAAACATTCTCTACAACACCTTGGACACGTCGGCTAGCACACTTCGTGCCCGAGTTGCTTCGGACGAAGCGGGAGCCCGTAAAAAGTCTTCTCGATGTGGTGCCCTTTCCGACGAGAAGATGAAGACCGGAGTTGCCGTAGGGAGCTTGGGATGGTGGCCCAAGACCGAAGGACACGGATCGTTCGGTATAGCATTCTATCCCTTCTCTAGATTGCTAGTAGTAGGTTAATGGTTCGATCTGGGTTTTAAGCATACGATAGCGCCGGTTTTCTAGTTTATAAAAATTTTCGTTTCCACGTTTTGGCCTCGGAAAGACGGCTGGGGCGCTACCGTAGTCTTACATGGTATCAGAGCCACGCTATTAACCTTTACTAGCTTGCTCTAGCGTGTTTAGAACTTCGATCAAACGAAATTTTCAAAAACCGCGTTTCCAAGTCATCAGTTTCTGTCGAATTTTTTCTGTTGTCAAAAAATTATTTGGTGTATTGCAGAAAATCAGGCAGGGTTTTTTAAGAAAACTGAGAAAATTTAGTGGGCTGATTTTACTGTAGCGCGGCGGATCCGCGGCCATACCCAAGTTTTGGCCGCGGATCCGCGGTCGTACTATAGCCACGGTGTACCAAATTTCTTCAGTAGGTTTCTGAATTGGAAATGGGGTTTCTGGTAATTTTTCTTTGGGCCCAGATTTGTTTGAGTACTGGGTATTGTACTTGGGGCCCACTTCGGGAAATTTAGTCGATCGAAAATTTTAAACATGTTAGTTCACAGTATTTACATTATATCTTCGACCGTGAATGTCACTTGATCGGTAAATCCTATTTAACTGCTATAGCCCTTTTAGACGGATTTGCGAACGTGATATTCACGTTGATGTTCTGTGTTGTGATGTGATGTTCCGGATCTGTCGTGGTGGATAGCCTGGATGCAATGGTAGTCCAGTTTGGTAGTATATGTACATTTGATATTGCGGGGCGAGCGTCCGACATGTGGACTGCCATTACTGCCTGTTTGTATATTATTCTTTTGGGGCACGACCGGGCCTAGGTCGATGTACCCGTTGTATATTTTACTTTCTGTACTAGGATTACCCCGCGGAAGGGTGCACGGATAGCCGGGTTCTAGAGGACAACGGGCCCGCATCTCATGGCTTTGGGACGGAGGGGGATTTACTCTAGAATTGGAAGGCTATTCGCCGCACTCGTAGGGGATATAGGTTGACCTAAGGAGGGGTGCCCAAGTTACCGGATTCCGTGAAGTGCTGGGTGGTCCATTCATTTTGTTGAAGGGGGCTGCCTCGGTTCAGGTTTGGCCGGGTAACTTGCCGCGCCTGTAGGGGTCTAGGATTTCATTGCACAGGCTATCCACATGACCAGGGGAACGTCGGGTTTCAGTAGCGGCTCTATGAAACCCGGGGATCCCAGATATCTGTATTGTTCTGTGATGCTTATTACATTTCTGTGATGTTGTATTTTATCACGCCTTGAGCGAATATTATATATTGATATATATACTAGTAGATGTTGTATATGTTTTACACCCGCGCTAGTCCAGTCCCCGCTCTGTCGTTAGTTAAGTAACCTAACGGGTGATGACGGGACCCAGCGGCGAATGCGGATGGCATATACGTACATCATTATTTTCGTTCTTTATTGGTGTGATCAATTGATGGGACTGCATTGATTCGGATCAATGCAAGCTAAACAAACCTATTCTGATGTTGTTGGAACAATTTTTAAAAAAGCTGTTATTGCAAGGACGTTCTCTTTTGTTTTGCATAGTAGTATTCGGTTATGAATATCCAGCACCTCAGTCGACGAGGCAAGGGCCGAGATCCCTTCACCGGGAGTGACCCCTTGGACAGAAGTTTGCGTCAGGGTAATAACTTCACTATAGCCGATTGACTTTTGCTTTGCATCGTGGTATTCAGTTGGAATATCCTGCACCTCATTCTACGGGGAAAGAGCCGAGATCCCTTCACCGGGAGTGACCTCTTTAGTAAAAGGTTTTCCGTCACTATATTTTTATAAAAAGCTATGCATTTCCTTCAACGATATCAAGTTCATTACGTTAAAGGTTTTTCGCCAAAAACCAGCCGTAGCCCTCCGTCATTTCCTACGGGTATTATTTAGTATTCGTGCTGCGTTTGTTGACCTAGTCAAGATGCAGTGTTCGGTAGCTAAGTGGTACTTGTTTGTTGCATAAGTGGGATTGGTTAGGACAGTCGTGCGGCCTTGTTGACCTAGTCAAGGGCACGTACGAGTGTGTTTAATGCAATCCAGAATAATGACGGGTTGAACTTGACTACCGGTTTATGGTTTGTTGACCTAGTCAAGGTCATAAGCCGCTTGGGGTAAAAATCACATCGGGAGTTTCTAAAGAAACTGAAACTTGCCAGGCATGCGCATACCTTCTGGAGTGTGATAATGTGAGTGGATTCCATCACGTCATCATGCGATGATAGTTGGATCCCGATTCCCACTGATGAGTTGGTTTACTCCTCGGGTGATCCTGACTAATTCTTCTTTCAGGTTTGGAAGAGAATTTGAGGTTACAGTGGGAGGTTTCTTGATTAGATAAATTGATAACCATTCTGATCTAGGTTAGAGTGCACGCTGAGTGTTTCTTTTCTCTCTCTCTCTTTGGCAGCGACCATGACTCGACTCGTGACTATGACCTAGTGACCAAGTTGACCGAACCTTCTTAAACACTGGCTTTTGGATTGTCAGAGTTGCATACTTCATTGCCACTCCTACTTTTACCCTTTTCTCCAGAACACCCTGTATTACTATGAACGTCCACTTCCATTGGACAAAACCATCGTATGGTTATATACGAACTCGAAGGAACTTGTTCCAGATTCGAGGATGGTTTCCGGTTCTGGAGAAAACGAATAGGACTATTCAGTTGTCTTTTCATTTTACCATCTCTCAGGTTGCGAGCGCTCCTTGGATTAAGGGATAGTTCACATTTTACACTTATTGGATAGTCTTCTTCCAAACCATAGGCAGGTGCCGAACGGTAGGGAATGAAGAAAACCAATTAGCCTAACGATGGTGTACAGAAGGTATTAAGTAAGGGCAAATAAAGGGATTAGAAAGAGGGCAAAGTAAATTGTGACTGCTATTCACGACCAAACCAAGTATTTCATTACCACTCCCACTTCACCTTTGTATTTCTCCAGAACACTCCGTATCACTATGAAGATCCACAGTTATTTGGATACTCCATCGTATGGTTATATACAAACTCGAAGGAACTTGTTCCAATTCGGGGATGGATTTTGGTTCAGGAGAAATAGGAATAAGGTTTATTCAGTTGTCTTTTAATTTTACCTTCTCTCGGATTGCGAGTGTTCCTAGGATTAGGACAGTACACCCATTATGCTTATTGTATAGTCATCTTCCAAACCATAGGCTGGTGTCGAACGGTAGGAAAGGAAGAAAACCATTTAGCCTAAGAGGGTGTACAGAAGGTAATGACTAAAGACATATAAAGAGATTTGGAGAGATGGCAAAGAAATATACGGTTACAGTAGTGAATTTGGATAATGGAAGTGGCATTACTAGGAATACCCGGATACCCCTATGAAACATTTCAATGTTTCAGTTTCACTGTGTACTGTTAAAAGAAAACTGATTTCCCAATTAGCCCTTACTCTAGGGTATGTATTTACCAGGTATGATTCTCACATCTGTATGGTCTTACAGATGATGAGTGGGAGTAAGTTATTGGGAATTGGGTGATTATCCTCATTATATTGGAATTCGTTGTAATTGGTGATATTTGAGGAAATCGCCTGGACTGTTTGCCGGACGGCAAATATTTTGTTTTGAATATCCATTGTAATGCACCAATTTCAAATTGATATATCTGTACGTTTATTTTTATAAAGTGAGATATAAATTTTTGAAATTATGTCTATGACATTTACCTATATCAGTTGATGGTTAGGTAAGGAGCATTAAACGGCGGTGTAATTCTTCTTAACCATAAGTACAGTTTTCAACCTACAACATATAGGGAATGAGTTGTTTGACTCAAGAGACTTATACAGAGTATTGTATGTTGTCCAATGTCCATTAGGACAGAGGGGTTGATACTCGTACTATATTCTGTTTACTTGTGACTTCTCTAGTTCTTAGACATGTGTTTCGTAGAAATGCAACGTCTAAGTTTTGAGAAGTTATAGGTATAAGAATAAAGTAGAGAACCGGAAGTTGCAATTATCGGGATTCTTCAAGATGATCGAAGATGTAAATGCTTGTGTATGGTATTCAGTTGATAGTAATGGTTATTAAAAGAACTTACTTCTCTTTCAGGTTACTCATAATTGGAAGCACTCCTAAGTTGAGTAATGTTGATTGGCCTCTCTCCATTTAGTTGACATGCACTGGAGACAGTTGCATGATTTGAATCTGGTTCCAATTAAATCAGTGCCTCTGTTTCTATATTGGATATAGAACAGTGCATATCTTAACGATGTTAACGTACGAGGAGTTGTCCGGCTTATGCTTAAAACCAGACTCTGGATAACTTAAGGCACGTTTCTGTAATGGTTGTTTGTGGGTTGACCCGGGCTATGACGAGGGTTAACGTTCTACCATCTGGAAGATCAATAGTGATATTGTTCTTGACTCGCCACAGTTTTAGTAAAATGGATTTTTTCAGAAAATAGTAGTGGGAGTATGGTAGAACTGGAAGTGATTCCAGAACCGCAAACGATTACTGAAAATTTGATAAGAACCTAAAGATTCAATCTGGTTTGACATTCCATTGGCCACTCCGTAGATAAGGTGGGTAACCTCAGGCACCCGAGAGGTACTCCGGTATGCTCAAAGACGGTGACAGGGAGGTTCTTGTTTACCCAGACTTGCCATTGCTGTTGTTCCAGACTGTGCGACCTGGCAGGAGGATGAGTATAGCGTCGTTCTAAACTAGCTTTAGAAGTGTACGTTTATATGACTCTGCCAGAGGGTTGTTATGGTCAGTGGGAGCAGCGGAAGCATACTGGACAAGTGGCTTATGTCTATTTATAGACTAAAGCAGATATAGCGGAGATAGATCATCTATTTCTGATGTGACAGTCATAAGTTTGACTTCATCATAATAAGGGATGGATCTGTTAAGAAGGTAGTAGGGTGTGATTTCCTGGTATTTGGATGACATACACAGAATAGGAAGTGAAGTTCCTATACTACGATCGGTTATACTTTGGTTGTCACAGAATGGTTTCTCCACATAGGGCATAGATATTATATCAGGCATTCTGCTTACTAGATCTATGGTTTTAGATCTAGATTTGGGTAGTTTCCCAATCTAGGTACTTAGACAGCATTCTACAGGTGTTTTAGAATGGACGACTCCTGGCACGGTGGTGTACCTGCAGGTGATGGAGTCACCCTCTCTAAAAGTGTCTTACAGACTAAAGGGTTGAGGGATATGCATGATTGGCAGATCACTTGGTAAGGCAATTGAGTTGATCATGAGATGTCAAGCACCACACCAGATGTTGTTTTTGCACTAGATGCAATAAGTTGATATTAATCCAATCTTGGAGAAATGATCGGAAGCAGTTTTAGAACATAAGTGGATGTTCTAGGTGTAGGGTTCCTAGGCACTCTAGTGAAGTCTCACAAGTGATCGAACATGCCAAATTAAAATTTTAACGGTGCCGAGAAACCCGACTACGGATCGTTTGCTAGAAATCTAGGCGAAAAAGTAATCTAGTTAACAGTTAACTAATGGATACGGATATACAACCTTTGTAGATCCGTCTGTCCACCTCCATAATTCCATGAAGAAGTCATCTCCGCTGTACAAATCCGAAATCCGGGCTCTTGCGTCGGCTTCATCGGAGAACGAGCGGGCAAGGTCGTCGGCTTCGTGCCGAAGATGATCTACGTCGAGGCATCGCTAGATCAAGCTCCACCTTCACCAAACCATGATAACTAGTGAAGGAAACACACTCTACTACTTGGCAAGAGGTAGAGGATGAAGAAATAGGAAGTGGGTAAACTTTAGAATTGGATTTCTCACTCATTTGCATCAATCACCATTGATGAGGTTTTCTTTCTTCAAGTGAAGAAGATGAGGAAGAAGAAGATAATGTTATTAAGTTAATTATGAAAAGAATAATAATATCATTCTTATCATAACTTTAACCTAAGTTAAGTGTAGAGAATTGACCAAGGTTAAAGGAATGGTTAGGGTTTAGGAGATGAGGCAAAAATGGTTGCATCATCAAAGCTTCATGAAGCTTCAAGTGCAAACAAAATAAGCCACCATTTTTCTCTCATTTCTTTTCCTTTTTCCAAAAATAAAAAGACTAATTAATGAATAAGTAAAACCCTTAACCATTTAAATAACTTTGGTTAAATTCTTTACACATAACCTAGCAATCATGCATCATCAAACATGATACAATAAAGTGCACAAAATCATATCACATATGCAATGCGCACACCCGAGTGAGAAAATCTATTTTAAAGTGAACCGATACTAGTTGATGCAAAGTAATATATCAAATATATAATTATACATTAAATCATTAAATCAACACTTGTTTCAATGATCCGGTCATGTCGCACATAACCGACTGGTATCATTAGTAACAACTTATCGAATCAACACTTGATCCGATAACCCGGCTATATCGCATATAACCGATGAATGTCACATCGCGAGAATCGATTACAGTATCACATACTGGTATTATTCTCGGTCCCGCACATATCTCATATGCGCTCCTATTTCGTTTCGCTTGAGCCAGGAAACCTCTGTGTAGGACTCTAAAGACTCGTCAATACGCCGGCAGCAGATGATGATCATATCAAACATCCACAAGCCGCAAGCAGTCTGCTAAACGTAACGGCCACCCGGGTATTGAGCGATCTGAAGATCGACGAGCAAGCCCGCTCACACTCCAGTGAATCCAACCAGTAACACTACCGTACAGTCCGGTCTGATCGTCTGATATGTCGCATATCTCGCCTAGGGGTGGTAAACGTCAGACCCCAATAGCTTAATAAGTCGTGTCGATATGAGGTCTATAACAATTCAAGAAACTACTGGTAACACTTACCAGTAAATCTCAGCAACCCTGGCCAGGGATTTCCTGTTATAGCAATCGAACACAGCGCAACATCAACCCCCTATACCGGGAGAGACGAATCCCCTGCTGTCGCTCATTGCCTCCATGAGACTCGGGACTGTACCCAAAAACCACCGTTTTGCACGCCCTCTTGGACGTGGTAAGATGGAAATCAAAGCACAGTGGGAACCACACAAGACTCTATGACGATCTCGGGTCAACAGACTACTCTGTACCAGTGTCACCAGAGAACTGCCATCTGACGTGAGGTATAATACCATCTGGGAGTTCTCGGCGAGTCCGTCCAGTGTATCCAGTCTCTACTGAGCACCCGTATATCTCCTCTGATGTCAAACACCGATGGATATGGGATCATCCATCGCCCATCTGTATGGGTCGAGAAGGTACACGCTAGTCTACTCTGGTATATCGATGCCCCGTCTCGATACACCCACGACTAGGGGCTTTGAAGGATGTACTTATGGACTACCATGTCCCCACTAGTATGATCCGCATCATAGTCCAGGTAGTCAAGTACAGATCCTAAGGGCTTTGCCAACATGTAACAGAGAGATAATCAGTATACACGTTAAGGTAAAGAGCAACCAGATAGCATACTATCATGTCGAGCAAGAAAGTCCTCCCTATATATGTCCCAGCATCGACTACAATATACATCCAATGTACAGTAATAGCCTCTAGGGCATACATATAACTAACAATCTCCCACTTGCACTAGGGCCATCTGTAGCAGTGGTTGTAGTATCTCATACTCAACCATCCCATAAAAGTCTCTCTCTGGGAATAGGCCTTTGTGAGTGGATCCGCTGTGTTGTCCTCTGAGTCTACTCTCCTATCCTCGATCACCCTGGAGATCAACTATCTCCATGATCAGGCGATGCTGCCTTAGAATATGTCTGGATCACTGATGGGACCGGCGTTCCTTGGCATAACCCACAACTCCATTGTCTCACAATGGTAGGAACTAAGTTCATCTTATGAACAAATATACATCCAGACTGCCTCTTTGGTAGCATCGTAAGTAGCGATATATCCAGCCTTTATCGTCTAGTATGTCACGGTATTTAGCTTGGAACTCTTCCAACATACCGTCCCTTTACTGAGGGTAAAGACAATGCCTGTGACTGACACTCAGTCGTCTTTATCACCCTGGAACCCTTCCAGTGATTCTCCCCAGGATCGATTGATACCATCTCACTACAACTAGTGAGAATTCTAACATCCAATTAGATCTATCTCATAGATCCAAAACCCAGGATTTAGGAGGTATCACTTTGATCCTATATGGAGAATTATAGTGATAAGCGGAGATTGATCGAGCGTAGCATAGGAAACTCCTTCCCTATCAAGAGTATGTCATCCACGTACTCTACGAGGATCGTCACCATACTCCCTACTACCTTTCTGTTTATACAAGGTTCATCTACCATTTTGATGATGTCAAACTCTTTGACTATTACATCAAAACAGACGTTCCAACTCCGCGATGCCTGCTTTATCATATAAAATATCTTGCACACGTTTCCGCTGCTCCCACTGTCTACGAGGCCCTCTGGCTGTGTACTTATAGACGCACTCTTCTAAAACATCATTTAGAAAAGCAGTCGTGACACCCAACCACCAGATATCATAGTCATGGTATGTAGCCGTAGCAAGTAGGATCCGAATGGACTTAAGCATAGCTACTTGAAAAAGTTTCATCATTATCCACGCCTGGTCAATGACGAAAACCTTTAACAAGTCTAGCTTTGAAAGTCTCAACTTTTCCATGTGCACCAAGTAATCTTCTCAAGATATACCTGCTCCTGATAGGGATTTAACCCTTCAGATATAGCAACCAAAGTCCATACTTCGTTGGTGTATAAGGATTCCATCTCAGATCACTAAGCATCCAGCCATTCTTACAGAGTCTTACTCCTGATGGCCAGCTCGAAGCTAGTTGGGTCATCATCTCATGATGCAATCCTCGCTCCCACTGTCATAGAGGAACCGAAGTATCTCTCAGGTGGGTGAGGAACCCTACTAGATTGGCGGAGAGGCTGAGGTTCGTTGGTTTCCACTGAATCCTCTGGTTGTACCAAATCATCTGATGTAGTTTGTATAGCTGGAACACTTCCAGTTCTACATAACAGACCTTGCCTCGAGCTTGTCCGGATTTTGCTTTTCAGACATAGGCTGGACAACCCCAAATCTTAACTAACTTAAGACATGGGCTCTTCCCTTTCCATATCTCATATGGAATGGTAGGCAACTGATTTGATTGGAACCCTATTCAATAGGTATGCAGCTTCTCAAGTGCATAACACCCAAAAGGAAATAGGTAGCTCAGTATTACTCATCATAGAGCACACCTTATCACATAGGGTGTAATAGCTCCACCCCGATATACCATCGTGCTATGGTGTATGCGGAGGAGTAATGCTGAGAGAGAATCTCATTCTCCTTTAGAAAAGTCCAGGATTTCCGTGCTCAAGTATTCTCCTCCTCGATCTCATCAAAGGACATAATACTTTTACCCGTATTTTGGTTCTCTACTTCTCGCTTATATTCTGTGAATATCTCAAAAGGTTCGGACTTGTGTTTCAACAAGAACATATGTCTGAATCTAAAGAGATCATCAGAGAACGTAATGAAGTATAAAGAACCAGTCCTGGCATGTGTAGACAGGGGACCTTACATACATCAACATGTATCATCCCAAGAGTTCACTAACTCTTTCTCTGTTTCCAATAAACGGAGCTATGGTCATCTTATCTTTGTGACATGACTGGCGAGTTTCACAAGATGTAAATTCAAACTGATTTAAATATGCATCTACATGTAACTTCAGCTAGTCGGGTCACATTGATCTGACCTAGTCTACAATACCTTAAGAAGGATCCGTTCATTTCTGAACTCTTCCTCTTATGTGTGTTCCATATACTAAGAACTGTAGTTTGATTTAGAACATCAACGTTTTTAGATAACGTGCCTGAACCGATCAACTTTTGATATAGGAAATGTTCAAAACATTATCCATCAATACAAAATTATATCCTTTCTTTTCTAACAAAGAGAGTGATATGATTTGGTATATCAGGTTCGGTATCTAATAACATTCGTTCAGAATCAATGTATTGGTAATACAGGGTGACAGTGACCGACAGACCTGGCTGCAACTCTTGCCCCGTTTTCTGCCTCATGAAACTTATCACCCGTTCTCAGTTCTCTACCTTTCTGTAGCCCTATGTAACAGATTACATATCTGGGATCCTGATCTGGTATCACATACCCAGGACGTAAAGGACACTGAGAAACAGTTCTATATAATGAACACACCCGAAGATGATGCATCATCATGCACTCTCCTCGTTTGGGCGGCACGGGAATTCTAGTATTCCCCAATTTCCTGCTCTGTCTTATAACAATTATAAGTTGGAGCAGGACCAACGTTCCCCAGCTCAGTATAACAAGCGGGTTCGGTCAAATATCCGTATTATTATCTTGATTAAGGCGTGATATGGTCGCTACCTGGAGAGAGAGAGAAGAAAACACTCAGCGTGCGCTCTTGCAAGAATAGATTGGTTATTATTTTATCTAATCAAGATGGCTCCCACTGCTTTTTATCAAATCTTCCTTCAAACCCTAAAAGGAAAGACTAGCCGGGATTAATTACATACTACAAGTTCGCCAATCTTTCAGCCAGGCTAGTGTCGGTACTTTGAGGGAGGTCCCCCGTGCTTTCGCACGAACCTAATTACTGTAAACCTCGTTTTCCCAGAGGCGTAACCTCGTTAACACCTTTCTAGACACCTACTTGATCGGCTAATTGTAATGTATAAAACTCTCCCAGGAGTAACACTTACTCGCAGCGGGTATCGGGATCCAACTATCTCATAGAAGGTATGCAATCTCATTGCAAATTTCAACGCTTGAAATTCCCGATAATATTTTGCCCCTAGATCGCTATGACCTTGATGGAGGCCAAACAACCCATAGTCCGCTAGTCAAGTTCAACCCGTCATTTCCATATTGAATTAAACCCACCCGCACGACCCTTGACGGAGGCCAAACAACGCCGTACGAATACCCTAATCCAATCGCATCATATGCTAGCAGATAAGCACTAGTTAGCTACCATACATTACGCCTTGACGGAGGCCAAACAACCGCAGCACGAATACTAACTAGTACGTATCTGAAATGACGGAGGGCTACGACAGGTTTTTCTGAAAACCTATTGCGTAATGAACTTGATATCGTTGTAGGATCGAATGAATTTTTGAAATGGAGTGTTTTTGAGGCTTTTCTAGTTTTGCTAAAGGAGTCACTCCCGGTGAAGGGATCGTCGGTCCTTTCCTCGTCGAATGAGGTGCGGGATATATCATATATATCACTGTGCAAAGCAAAAACTCTTAAAAGCAATCAAAAGACAAACCGAGTGTGTAGCATCTGCCAGTTATTGCTAAAGAAGTCACTCCCGGTGAAGGGATCTCGGTCCTTTCCTCATCGAATAAGGTGCAGGATAAATCACATATACCGCTGTGCAAAGCAAGAACTGTAGCTACCTGTTTTATTTTTGAAATTCGATTCTACAACATCTTAGGTTTCTTTTATTTCATTAATCACATTAATGAAGTCCCATCATTTAAGTACCTAAACATCACAGATAAATACGACGTACACTTATGCCATCCGCATTCGCCTCGATGTCCCCTCGTGCACCGTTAGGTTAGGTAACTAACGGCAGAGCAGGGCAGGGCTAGCGCGGGTGTAAAACATAAGTAAAGCATATATAATATATCATATATACTATATACTGTATCTATCATAGAACATCACATGATCACATCACAGATATCGCAGCAGAAGATACATATAAAATATTGGATATACTAGGACGTCCGTGTTTTCAATACGAGCCAGTATAAAACACGGATTCCACGGTCGTGATGAATAGCCAAACCCACACCCCTAGACCCCTACGAGAGCGGCAAGCAACCCTACCAATTCTGGAATTAGGAGACCCAGACTCGACTCCTCGAGTTGGTCTCCCACTGGACTCCAGAACCCGGTTATTTGCGCCCTCCTCCTTGGGTCTATCCTAGTGCGGAAAAGTAAATAATATACAACAGGTGACAACTCCCGCAACCTGGAAGCGCCCCAATAAAAGAATATTACATACAAGTTTTTACATGAATGAAAATGAAAAACACTCATCTCACATAAAAACCCCCCGGCTATTCAATCACGACGATCCAATATAACATATCCAGCAACACATAACATCACATGTCATCAACGTAAGTAAATATGTCCATCCCAATTGTCGTTGACATATAGCAACGAAACCGGCGATATCACATATTACACTTACGGTCACAGAAAAGAAAGTGTAAAACTACAACAGTTGGAATCCGCAATCTGCATAGACATCGCATGCCTAATCAAATGAATACCTTAGACATCACATGCCTAACAATTATAAACCCCGCATTTTAGTCTCATTATCGAAAACACTTTTCAATATCAAGTCGGGCAATTCAACAAGATTCCCGACATCCTGATCGAATACTCGTCGCAAACTTCAGTAGGCGGCCGCACCCCAGATACCGTCGACGAAGTGCACCAAGGCGGAACACCGCTACCGCGAGCACCCGGACGGATGCTTTCGGCGACGGGGTTCTCCTACAGTCACTTGGTCGGGGCTATGGAGTGAGGCTGTCTATTAAGTTTACCCGGCGAGTATCCGCGTACGCTACGTGATTGCGACGGACTTTTGATCACATCAAAATTCCGTGGCAACCGATCATGTGAGACTAAAGTGCTATGTTTATAACATTCATTCAGTTATCTCATAACTTTTTGTGAATTCCAATTATTGTATCCCATTCCAGATAATTAGAAAATGTTAAACTTTCCGATTGAACATTCGAACACCCAAGTTTTCCCGATACAGCTCAACACATGAAATAAGTCTAACAACATTCAGTTCGTGCCTCAGTACCGACGGTCCAGCCGTAGAAGGGTCAAGCCAACGCCTCACATGTGGCACGCCGTACTGCCCCAAACCCTAAGGTTCAAAGGGCAGTTCAAGACGGTCACATAATCAAGTTAAGGTTTGTTGTCTTCTAGAGGGTCCATCGCGTTACTTGCACTACTTAGAACGTCGTTAAACTACGGAAAAATCCAACACTTGGAAATTTCCCGACAGGGGAAAAATTGGGTATTCATATCCGGTCGAACTTTTTAACATATTCTGGAAATTATCCGGAAACACACAAAAGACGAAATTTGATAATCCGATCGAAATACCGAATCCCTATACAACCCCAGAATACTCTTCTGTAGAATAAATATTAAAATATCCCAGGAAAATCAGCACAGAAATCTGAGAATTACTGTGAAAAGAAAAATGCACAAAACGACAAAACCACTGCTGAACCGCCGCGGAATGCATAGCACGTGCCGCTGTTCCGCGGTGGAAAAGTTGACTTAGGCCCACGAAATTTACAGTAATTCTTAGAAAACCCTGCTTGATTTTCTGCATATTTTTAATACTGAAAAATCCCCAATTTTAAAATCTGGACAGAGAGCATTTTAGGGTTTTGGTTTTCGGTTCGTTCGGCTTTCAAACTCCGTCTAGACTTCGCCTAAGCCTCTAGCTAGGCTCTGATACCACTGTAGGGTTCCTAGGCACTCTAGTGAAGTCTCACAAGTGATCGAACATGCCAAATTAAAATTTTAACGGTGCCGAGAAACCCGACTACGGATCGTTTGCTAGAAATCTAGGCGAAAAAGTAATCTAGTTAACAGTTAACTAAGGGATACGGATATACAACCTTTGTAGATCTGTCTGTCCACCTCCATAACTCCATGAAGAAGTCATCTCCGCTGTACAAATCCGAAATCCGGGCTCTTGCGTCGGCTTCATCGGAGAACGAGCGGGCAAGGTCGTCGGCTTCGTGCCGAAGATGATCTACGTCGAGGCATCGCTAGATCAAGCTCCACCTTCACCAAACCATGATAACTAGTGAAGGAAACACACTCTACTACTTGGCAAGAGGTAGAGGATGAAGAAATAGGAAGTGGGTAAACTTTAGAATTGGATTTCTCACTCATTTGCATCAATCACCATTGATGAGGTTTTCTTTCTTCAAGTGAAGAAGATGAGGAAGAAGAAGATAATGTTATTAAGTTAATTATGAAAAGAATAATAATATCATTCTTATCATAACTTTAACCTAAGTTAAGTGTAGAGAATTGACCAAGGTTAAAGGAATGGTTAGGGTTTAGGAGATGAGACAAAAATGGTTGCATCATCAAAGCTTCATGAAGCTTCAAGTGCAAACAAAATAAGCCACCATTTTTCTCTCATTTCTTTTCCTTTTTCCAAAAATAAAAAGACTAATTAATGAATAAGTAAAACCCTTAATCATTTAAATAACTTTGGTTAAATTCTTTACACATAACCTAGCAATCATGCATCATCAAACATGATACAATAAAGTGCACAAAATCATATCGCATATGCAATGCGCACACCCGAGTGAGAAAATCCATTTTAAAGTGAACCGATACTAGTTGATGCAAAGTAATATATCAAATATATAATTATACATTAAATCATTAAATCAACACTTGATTCAATGATCCGGTCATGTCGCACATAACCGACTGGTATCATTAGTAACAACTTATCGAATCAACACTTGATCCGATAACCCGGCTATATCGCATATAACCGATGAATGTCACATCGCGAGAATCGAATACAGTATCACATACTGGTATTATTCTCGGTCCCGCACATATCTCATATGCGCTCCTATTTCGTTTCGCTTGAGCCAGGAAACCTCTGTGTAGGACTCTAAAGACTCGTCAATACGCCGGCAGCAGATAATGATCATATCAAACATCCACAAGCCGCAAGCGGTCTGCTAAACGTAACGGCCACCCGGGTATTGAGCGATCTGAAGATCGACGAGCAAGCCCGCTCACACTCCAGTGAATCCAACCAGTAACACTACCGTACAGTCCGGTCTGATCGTCTGATATGTCGCATATCTCGCCTAGGGGTGGTAAACGTCAGACCCCAATAGCTCAATAAGTCGTGTCGATATGAGGTCTATAACAATTCGAGAAACTACTGGTAACACTTACCAGTAAATCTCAGCAACCCTGGCCAGGGATTTCCTGTTATAGCCAATCGAACACAGCGCAACATCAACCCCCTATACCGGGAGAGATGAATCCCCTCCTATCGCTCATTGCCTCCATGTGACTCGGGACTGTACCCAAAAACCACCGTTTTGCACGCCCTCTTGGACGTGGTAAGATGGAAATCAAAGCACAGTGGGAACCACACAAGACTCTATGACGATCTCGGGTCAACAGACTACTCTGTACCAGTGTCACCAGAGAACTGCCATCTGACGTGAGGTATAATACCATCTGGGAGTTCTCGGCGAGTCCGTCCAGTGTACCCAGTCTCTACTGAGCACCCGTATATCTCCTCTGATGTCAAACACCGATGGATATGGGATCATCCATCGCCCATCTGTATGGGTCGAGAAGATACACGCTAGTCTACTCTGGTATATCGATGCCCCGTCTCGATACACCCACGACTAGGGACTTTGAAGGATGTACTTATGGACTACCATGTCCCCACTAGTATGATCCGCATCATAGTCCAGATAGTCAAGTACAGATCCTAAGGGCTTTACCAACATGTAACAGAGAGACAATCAGTATACACGTTAAGGTAAAGAGCAACCAGATAGCATACTATCATGTCGAGCAAGAAAGTCCTCCCTATATATGTCCCAGCATCCACTACAATATACATCCAATGTACAGTAATGCCCTCTAGGGCATACATATAACTAACACTAGGGATATGATAACGGCAGCCTCCTTCAGGAGACAGTTATCATTCCAGGCTTCCAAAGTGACCTGGATGACAGAGTGACTGTCAGAGTTATAGTTTTCCCTCTGACGAGGGGCAGTGTTTTGGACAGGTGATCCAAGCGGACACTGAGGGAGGCATTAAGCCGGATACTGATTAAGTTCAGTTGACGATACAGTCTAAGAAGATTGGATTTGGAGTTCATTTATGAGCTAGGTCCCATTAGATATCCAGACATATTCTAAGACTGGTATTGCTCATTTCGGGAGATGGCTTTTCTCCGCGAACTTGAGATAAAGAGAGACATAGAAAGAAACATCAGGGCGGATCCACTAGCTGAGGCTATTCCTCGAACACAATGGTTTCGCAAACGGGTTTTGTGAGACTGATTAGTAGAGGAGTTGGGTGTTCGGTATCACACGGGCTGTGAGTATGCAACATCGCAATAATTAGCTTTGAGTGCAAGTGGGAGATTGTTGGATATAGTGCCCTCAGAGTCAATTATTGGATCGCAGGCACTTGATTGCAATGATTGAGGGAGGACCTATACCGGTAGGACAGTCTTACTCGAGAGGTTTGTATACTATCTGGTTTGTCTTTATCATCGTGTACATGCTTTAGGTGACATTGTAGTTCACTATTACACGTTGATAGAGAATAGTATGCTACGATGGTTTGTCTTTATTAGTCGTGTAAAGCTTTAGGTGACATGTTCACTATTACATGTTGATAGAGCCCTTAGGATCCTGCTTGACTACCAACAGTATAATAGCGATCATATACTTGAGAGTTGGGTAGTCCATAAGCACATCTTTAAAAGTGGTCCCTAGTCGTAGGAGTTTCGAGACAGGGCATCGATACTCCGGAGTAGACTAGTGTATACAGTCGAGACCCCGACGGGGGGCGGTGGCCGGTCTCACAAGCCACAAGTGTCAGTTGGTTCACCTAAGATGTATACAGGTGCTCATTGGGTTATGAGTACACCGGACAGGACTTGCCGGGAACATGCTGTGGGATTATACCAGACGTCAGATAGCAGTTCCCTGGTGACATGTGTACAAGTTAGTTCATCGACCTGATATCGTCATTTGTCTCGTGTGAGTTCCCACTGTGCTTTGATTACTACCCTACCACGGCTCAAAGGAGTCGTGCAAACAGGTTTTAGTTGGGTACAGTCCCGAGCCACATGGAGGCAGTGAGCGAATTGGCAGGGGTTTCGTCTCTCCCGTTATTGGGGGTGAGATCACGCTGTGTCTAGGAAAGCCATTACACAAAGCTCTCGGCCGAGGCAGGAGATTTACTGGTAGATATTCCAGTTGTATCTCAGGGTGTACTGGGCTACACTCCGACAAGACTTGTACCGCTTTTGGGGGTCTGACTTTTACCAACCCCTTAGGCCCGCCATGCGATGCTCATAGACAAATGGACCGGACTGTACGGATATTGTCACTGACAGGCTTAGTAGGGTGTCAGGATGAGTTCGCTCATCGACCTCCCTTTTAGTCAATACCTGGTAGCCCGTTACGTACGGCTAATACCTCTGACGTGCTAGTGGTTAAATCCACAGCTAAAGTATTGATGAGTCGTTAGAGTCTCCCACAGACAGTTTCTCATGTTTCGGGCGAAACGTTGTAGTGGCCGTATTATATATGGCAGGGTTCGATCATATACGTGCGGTATTGCATGGATCATGATCGGACGGATCATACTAGTGGGCTTTGGTTTAAGCCGGATCCTAGTATTAGATTTGTTGGATTACTTTAGTCTCATCGCATTTGCATTCAGTCGGAATGCGGATGCAGGTATGTATATACAAGTGAGGGGTATCCTTGTGATCCGTCATGAGTTTACTTTAGATGTTGCCGTATCTTTTTATTGTTGTAAACATTTGGGTTAATGTTTACAAATGGAAATTATGAGCTAGAAACCATCTTTTTGTGCATTAAATGATACATGTACTTCACGGGTGAGTCATGGTATCATTTCTTATGCAAACATCACATTATGTGATTGATTAGCGGGTTGATTTGATGAGAGGAGAGAGAGGGGCAGCCAAGGGCATGGTTGGTCTTGTATTAATGTTACAACTCTCTCTCTCATTTTATCATAACAACTCAACAAAAGAAAAGAGTGAGAAACTTCTTCTTCTTCCTCCTCTAGCTCATAACTCCATTAATGGCAACACCTTCATCCTCCATCCAAGCAATGGATGCAAGAGGCAAAGTGATCACAAACATTCTCTACAACACCTTGGACACATCGGCTAGCACACTTCGTGCCCGAGTTGCTTCGGATGAAGTGGGAGCCCGTAAAAAGACTTCTCGATGTGGTGCCCTTTCTGACAAGGAGATGAAGACCGGAGTTGCCGCGGGGAGCTTGGGATGGTGGCCGAAGACCGAAGGACACGGATCACTCGGTATAGCATTCTATCCCTTCTCTAGATTGCTAGTAATAGGTTAATGGTTCGATCCGGGTTTTAAGCATACGATAGCGCCGGTTTTCTAGTTTATAAAAATTTTCGTTTTCGCATTTTGGCCTCGGAAAGACGGCCGGGGCGCTGCCGTAGTCTTACACTTGTGATCCAATAATTGACTTTGAGGGCACTATATCCAACATGTATTCCTTGTAGAATATCCAGCACCTCATTCGATGAGAAAAGAGCCGAGATCCCTTCACCGGGAGTGACCTCTTTAGCAAAAGCAAGCAGATGCTACAACCCACTCGGTTTTTTTCCTGCTTCTTTTAGTTCTTGCTTTGCATAGCGGTATTTGTGAAATATCATGCACCTTATTCGATAAGGAAAGAGCCGAGATCCCTTCACCGGGAGTGACCTCTTTAGCAAAACTAGTAAAAAACCTTAAAAACACTCCTTTTCAAAAATCACTTGATTCTACAACGATACCAAGTTCATTACGCTCATGGTTTTTCTTAAAAACCTGCGTAGCCCTCCGTCATTTCAGATAACCACTATTTAGTATTCGTGCTGCGTTTGTTGGCCTTTGTCAAGGCGTAGTGTGCGGTAGCTGACTAGTACTTATCTGTGTATGCATGTAATGCGATTGGATTAGAGTAGTCATACGACCTTGTTGGCCTTTGTCAAGGTCGTACGGGTGGGTTTAATTCAATAAGGAAATGACGGGTTGAACTTGACTAGCATCCTATGTTTTGTTGGCCTTTATCAAGGTCATAGGAAGTTAGGGGAAAAAGTATTATCGGGAATTTCAAGTGTTGAAATTTGCAATGATATTGCATATCTTCTATGAAATAGTTGGATCCTGACACCCACTACGAGTAAGAGTTATTCTTGGGAGAGTTTTACACATGACAATTAGCCGATTAAGTAGGTGTTTAGAAAGGTGTTAACGGGGTTACGCCCCTGGGAAAATGAGGTTTATATTAATTAGGTCAGTGCGAAAGCATGGGGAACCTCCCTCAAAGTACCGACACTAACCTGGCTGAAAGATTGACGAACTTGTAAGGTATAATTAATCCCGGCTAGTCTAACCTTTTAGGGTTTGAAGGAAGATTTGATAAAAACAATGGGAGCCATCCTGATTAGATAAGATAATAAACCATTCTAATCTTGCAAGAGCATACGCTAAGTGTTTTCTTCTCTCTCACTCTCCAGGTAGAGACCATGTCAAGCCTTAATCAAGATAATAATATGGATGTATTGACCGAACCCGCTTGTTATGCTGAGCAGGGGAACGTTGGTTCCGTTCTTTCTCATAATTGTTATAAGACTGAGCAGAAAATAGAGGAATTTCCGGATTCACAAACGAAGAATGAGCATGTTGACGCATCTTCTTCAGGTGTGTTAGTCACCCAGAACTGTTTCTCAGTACACTCTACGTCCTGGGTATTAAATACCGGATTGAGATCCCACATATGTAATATATTACATGGGCTTAGGAAAGGTAGAGAACTGGGAATAGGTGATCATTCCGTACTAGTAAGGAATAGGTGATCATTCCGTACTAGTAGGGAATGGTGCAAATGTTGTAGCCAAAGCAGTTGACGAATATCACCGTGTATTACCAAATGGTAATACATTGATTTTAAACGAATGCTATTACATACCGACCCTGATATGCAATCTTATATCAGTTTCTTTATTAAGTAAAGAAGGATATAATTTTGTAGTATAGGATAATGTTATGAACATCTTCTTGGATCAAAAGTTGATTGGATCAGGCTCGCTAAGTAATGGCATATAGATTCTAAATCAAACCACAGTTCTTAACGTACAAAACACACACAAGAGGAAGAGTTCAGAAATGAACGAATCCTTCTTGTGGCATTGTAGACTTGGTCATATCAATGCGACATGACTAGCTAAGTTACATAAGGATGGATATTTGAATCCGTTCGAATTATCATCTTTTGAAACTTGCCATTCATGTCTCAAAGGAAAGATGACCCAAACTCCGTTTACTGGACATGGAGAAAGAGTTACGGAACTCTTGGGTCTGATACATAGTGATGTATGCGGTCCCATGTCTACACATGCCAGGAATGGATCCTCATACATCATTACATTCACTGACGATCTCTCAAGATACGGACATGTGTTCCTGTTGAAACACAAATATGAAGCTTTTGAGAAATTCAAAGAATATAAGCATGAAGTCGAGAACCAGATGGGTAAGAGTATTAAAATCCTACGATCTGATCGGGGGAGAGAATACTTGAGCAATGAGTTCCTAGACTATTTAAAAGAGAATGGGATTCTCTCTCAGCTTACTCCTCCGTATACACCACAGCACAATGGTGTATCGGAACGGAGGAATTGCACCCTATTAGATATGGTGCGCTCTATGATGAGCACTGCTGAGTTACCTATTTCCTTTTGGAGTTATACGCTTGAGACAGCTGCATACCTATTGAATCAAGTTCCATCTAAAGCTATACCTACTACACTATATGAGATATGGAGTTGGAAGAGACCATGTCTTAAACGAGTTAAGATATGGGATTGTCCGGCCTATGTCAAAAGGCAAAATCCGGAAAAACTTGAGGCACGGTCAGTTCTTTGCAAGTTTATGGGATATCATAAACATTCACATGGATATCTTTTCTACCACAGCGAGGAACAAAAGGTGTTTGTTTCTCGACATGCCACCTTTTTAGAAAAGGAATTTCTTGCAAAAGAAATTAGTGGCGAAGAGGTAGAGCTGGAAGAAGTTCCAGCAGCACAAACTACAACTGAAAATTTAGTGGAACCAGAGGATTCGATAGTCCCCAACGAACCTCGGCCTTTCCACTGATCTAGTAGGGTTCCCCATCCACCTGAGAGATACTACGGTTTTCTCATTGATGGTGGGAGCGAGGATTGCATCATGGAAGATGATGACCCAACTAGCTTCGAGCAAGCCATCACGAGTGGGGACTCTGTTAAATGGCTGGATGCAATGCGATCTGAGATGGAATCCATGTACACCATCAAAGTATAGACTTTAGAAGTTGCTCCCGAAGGGGTAAAACCCATTAGGAGCAAATGGATCTTTAAAAAGAAACTTGGTGTAGATGGAAAAGTTGAGACTTTCAAAGCTAGACTTGTTGCAAAAGGTTTTCGTCAACGACTAGGTGTGGATTATGATGAAACCTTTTCTCCAGTGGCTATGCTTAAGTCCATTCGGATCCTACCTGCTATCGTTGCATACTATGACTACGAAATCTGGCAAATGGATGTTAAGACAGCCTTACTAAATGGTGATTTAGAAGAGTGCGTGTATATGACTCAGCCAGAGGGCTTCATGGAGAGTGGGAGCAGCGGAAATGTGTGCCAGCTGCTTAAATCTATTTACGGGTTAAAGCAAGCATCGCAGAGTTAGAACATCTGTTTTGATGTGGTAGTCAAAGAGTTTGACTTCATCAAAAACGTAGATGAGCCTTGTATATATAGGAAGGTGGCAGAGAGTAAGGTTGTCTTCCTCGTATTGTACGTGGATGACATATTCTTGATAGAAAGTGATGTTCCTATGCTGCACTCGGTCAAGCCCTTCTTATCATAAAGATTCTCAATGAAAGATCTAGGTGTTGCCTCCTACATCTTGGGAATTAAGATCTATAGAGATAGATCTAAATGGATAATGGGATTGTCCCAATCCAGGTACATTGACACCATACTAAAGAGGTTTAGTATGGAAGAATCCAAGCGTGGGAATTTACCCAAGATCACAGGACTCACTCTCTCCAAAGAGATGTCTCCCAAGACCGATTTGGAGAGAGCTCGCATTCAAGGGATACCCTATGCTTCGGTAGTAAGCTCTATCATGTACGCGATGTAATGTACCAAACCCGATGTAGTATACTCACTAAGTGTAGTGAGTAGGTATCAAGCAGATCCAGGAGAGAGTCACTATCAGCTGTGAAGAACATTCTCAAGTACTTGAGAAGGACTAAAGAGATGTTCTTGGTGTATGGTAACAGTGAACTCCAAGTGGAGTCCTTTACCGATTCAAGCTTCCAGAGAGATAAGGACGACTCTAAGTCGGTCTCGGGATTTGACTTTACCCTCAATGGAGGGGCGGTTTGTTGGAAGAGTTTCAAGCAAGAAACCGTGGCAGACTCGACGATGGAGGCTGAATACATCGCTACCAACGATGCTGCCAAAGAGGCTGTCTGGATGAAGAAGTTCATAAACGAACTTGGTGTGGTTCTGTCCATTGAGCATCCAATACCTTTGTATTGCGATAACAATGGAGCAGTGGCCTTGGCCAAGGAACCCATGTCCCATCAGCGATACAGGCATATTCTGAGGCGGTATCACCCGATTCGGGAGATAGTTGATCGTCGAGAGATCAAGGTCAGGAGAGTTGACATGAAGAACAACACAGTGGATCCACTCATAAAGGCCATACCCCAGATACAATTTGGGAGACTCTTCGGGATGTTCGGTATGAGATACTACAACAACTGGCCTTAGTGCAAGTAAGAGATTGTTAGTTATATGTATGCCCTAGAGCCATTATTGTACATGAAAGGTTCCGGCAGCACCCCGGCCGTCGAAACGCGGCCAAAATGCGGAACAAATTTTTTCTAAACCGACGCTACCGCTTCCCGATTTCCCGATCGACCTTAAACCGTATTCTAGCAAACTAACTAAGAGTTAGAAAGGTTATACCGAGTTGATCCATGTCCTTCGGTCTTCATTCCAAGCTCCTAGTGATCCTTTGACGATGTTTGGTTGCCGGTCTTCCTCCATCTCCGATGATCCACCCGAAGGAAACAGCGCAAGCTCCAACCTCGTCGAACGGGGTAACCGACGCTCCAACATTGCTAGCGATGGAGAGTCGAGGTGTATGGAAGTGTCACTACATTTTTCTCTCTACCCAAAGTGCTCATGGAGCAACCATAGAAGATGAAGAAGGAGGTAATGAAAACTTGGCATGAACAAAGGAAATGGCTAAGTCATTTTGAAGCATGAGAGAGTGAAAGAGAGCTAGTTTGTAAATTAATCATGTAACAAAAAAAAAAAAAACCCCACCCCTTGCTTGAGTGGCCGACCCCTGTCCCCCTCTCTCATTTTTCAAAAGAAAAAAAAATCATTTCCAACGTCAAAAAGAAATAAACAAATGCACCCATACCTTGCACCATGCCATGTCATTGTTCATGCCACCTCACACCCTCCACCTCATATAAAAACAAATGAATTTCCTAAAAAGGAAAATCAATAATGAGGTGGCAAAACATCTAGAAGCTATTCCGTATAAAATACGGAATACTTCCGGTACATGTATCGAAATACATATACGCGTATTCGTACAAAAATACGAATAGCCGAGAGAGAAAATAAATAGCGAACAATAATACTAGAATACATATATATAAATACATATGTAAATTATTAAATTAAAACCTGATTTAATAATCTGGCTTAATCCTAAGCCGCTAGTATTATCAACCGTCCGATTAAAGTCTGCGCAACATGCACATATCTAATCGGACACCTGTATGTATCAACATACCTCATGTACACCATATCGCCTGAACCGTGAAAACCCTCTATGTGGGACTCTAAAGACTCATCAATACGCTGGCAGTGGGTTTAACCACAAGCACGTCAGCGGCACTAGCTGTACGTAACGGCTACCCAAGTACTGAGCGAAAGGGAGGCCAACGAGCAAATTCATGCAGAACCCCTACTGAGCCTGTCAATAACAATATTCGTACAGTCCGGTCTATTCGTCTAAGAGTATCGCATATCGAGTCTAGGGGGGTGGATAAAGTCAGACGCCCAACAACGCGATATTTAGTGTCGGTATGAAACCCATCACCACCTGAGAAACTATTGATCCTGGATCGGTAATTCTCGTCCACCGTGACCACGGATTTATGGTGATGGCCATCCGTACACAACGCGACATCAACCCCCAATAACGGGAGAGACAAATCCCCGACGATCCGATCACTGCCTCCATGTGGCTCGGGACTGTACCCAACTAAAACCTGTTTGCACGACTCCTTTGAGCCGTGGTAGGGTAGTAATCAAAGAACAGTGGAAACTCACACGAGACAAATGACGATCTCAGGTCGACAGACTAACCTGTACACATGTCACCTGGGAACTGCTTTCTGACAATAGGTATAATACCAACTAGCAGGTTCCCGACGAGTCCGTCCAGTGTACTCATTACCCAATGAGCACCTGTATACTATCTTAGGTGAACATACTAACACCAATGGCTTGTGAGACCTGGCCACCGCCCCTCGTCGGGGTCTCGATCAGTATACACTAGTCTACACTGCAGTACCGATGCCCGGTCTCGATACTCCTACGACTAGGGATATTTAAGGATGTGCTTATAGACCCCCAGCTCCCACGTATGTGATCGCCATCACAATGCTGGCAGTCAAGCAAGAATCCTATGGGCTCTATCAATATGTACATGATGATAAAGACAAACCAGATAGCATATTATCATCTTGAGTAAGACTGTTTTATCGGTATAGGTCCTCACTCAATCATCATAATCATAAGTCCGCAATTATGATAATTGCCTTGAGGGCACTATAGCCAACAATCTCCCACTTGCACTTAAGGCCAATTATTGCGATGCCGCATACCCACAGCCCGTGTGATACCGAATACCCAACTTTTCTACTAATCAGTTTCGCAAAGCCTGTTTGCTAAAATGATTACGTTCGAGAAATAGCCTCTGTGAGTGGATCCGCTCCAATGTTTCTTTCTGTATCTCTCTTAATCTCAACTTCGCGGAGAAAACTATCTCCCGAAATGAGCAATACTTGTCTTAGAATTTGTCTGGATATCTGATGGGACCCAGTTCACAAATGAACTACAAATCCAGCAAACTACTTAGACTGTATCGTCTACTGAATTTAATCAGTATCATGCGCCATACCTTTCCTCAGTATCCGCTTGGACCACCTGTCGAACATACTGTCCCTCAAAGGAGGGAAAAATTATAACTCTGACAGTCACTCTATCATCCAGGTCACCTTGGAAGCCTGAAATGATAACCGTCTCCTGAAAGAGGCTGCCGTTACCATATCTCAAGAACATTCACTTATGTTCATAAACTGCTTCCCAATGTTTCTCCAGAATTGGATTAATATATGTTTATTGCAGCTAGTGCAAAAACAATATCTGGTGTGGTACTTGAAATTTCATGATTAACTCAATTGCCTAAGCAAGTGATATGCTAATCATGTAGAACCCTCTCCCTTTTAGTCCGTAAGACACCTTTAGAGAGGTTGCCTCCATCACCTGCAGGTAGACCACCATGCCAGGAGCCGTCCATTTAATGTCAAAGTACCCAGATTTGGATACTTCCCAAATCTAGATCTAAAGTCATAGATCTAGTAACCAGAAAACCTGATATTATATCCATATCCTATGTGGAGAAACAACTTTGTGACAACCAAAGTATGACTGATCGTAGTATAGGAATATCCCTTCCTATCAAGTGCATGTCATCCCAATACTTGGACATCACTCTCTACTACCTTCTTAGCAGATCCATCTCCTATCCTGATGAAGTCAAAGCCTATGACTGTTAGATGGAAAATAGATGATCTATTTCCGCTATACCTGCTTTAGTCCTACTATGCTTCCGCTGCTCCCACTGACTACAACAACCCTCTGGCAGAGTCATATACACGTGCACTCCTAAAGCTAGTTTAGAATGACACTATACTCATCCTCCCGTCGGGTCTTATAGTCTAGAACAGCCGCAATGGCAAGTCTGGGTAAACAAGAACCTCCCTGTCACCGTCTCTGAGAAGACCAAAGTACCTCTCGGGTGCTTGAGGTTACCAACTAAATCTGTGGAGTGGCTAATACTACGTCGAAACTAATTGAATCGTTAGGTTCTATTAAATCATCAGTGATCGTTTGTGGTTCTGGAATCACTTCCAGTTCTACCATACTCTCACTTTTGTTTTTCTAAAAAAATCCATTTTACTAAAACTGTGGCGAGTCAAGAACAATATAAATACTGATCTTCCTGATGGTAGAAAGTTAACCCTCGTCAAAACCCGAGATAACCCACAAACAGCCATTACTGAAACATGCCTCGAGTTTATCCGGATTCTGGTTTTAAGCATCAGCCGGACAACTCCCTATACCTTAATATCGTTAAGATATAAATTGATTCTATATATATCTAATATAGAAACAAAAACACTAATTTAATTGGAACTAGATTCAAAATCATGCAGTTGTCCCCAGTGCATATCAACCAAATGGAAAAAGGTCAATCAACATTACTCATCTAGGAGTGCATCCATATATGAGTAACCCGAAAGAGAAGCGAGTTCTCAAAACCATTACTATCAACGGAATACCAAACAAAAGTATATACATCTTCGAATACTTCGAAGAATCCCAATACTTCTAACAAATGGTCCTCTACTTTATTCTTATACCTATAACTTCTGAATATCTGGACCTTGCATTTCAACGAAATACATGTCCAGAACTGGAGAAGTCATAAATAAACAGAATGTAGTACGAGTACCAACCCCTTTGTCCTAACGGACACTGGACAACATACAATACTTTGTATAAGTCCCCTGAGTTCAATAACTCAAACTCTATGCGTCGTAGGTTGAAAAACTGTACTTTGGTTAAGAAGTGTTACACCGCTGTTGAATGCACCTTACCAAATCACCAACGATATAGGTAAATGTCATAGACACAATATCAAAAAGTTATATCTCACTTTATAAAATAAATGTACAAATATATCAGTTTGAAACTAGTGCATAACAACGGATATTCAAAACTAAACATTTGCCATTCGGCAAAATCCACATGATTTCCTCAAATATCACTAATTACAACGAATTCCGATATAATGAGGATCTAATCACCTAATTCCCAATATCTTACTCCCGCTCACCATATATAATATCATACAGATGTGAGAAACTGATCTGGTAAATACATACCCTGGAGTTAGATTCCAATTGGAAAAACAGTTTTCAATTAACATCACACAGTCAGACTGAAACATGAAAATGTTTCAAAAAAGGGTTAACTGGTATTCCTAGTAATGCCTCTTCCATTATCCTGGATCATGACAGTAACCATATACTTACCTGCCCTCACTGCAATCCCTTTATTATGTCTTTACTTATTACCTTCTCTACACCTCCTTTAAGCTAATTAGTTTTCTTCATTCCCTACCCTTCGGCACCAGCCTAAGGTTTGGAAGAAGACTATCCAATAAGCATAATAGGTGTATGTTGGCTATAGTACCCTCAAGGAAATTATCATAGTCGCGGACTTGTGATTATGATGATTGAGTGAGGACCTATACCGATAAAACAGTCTTACTCAAGATGATAGTATGCTATCTGGTTTGTCTTTATCACCATGTACATGTTGATAGAGCCCTTAGGATTCTTGCTTGACTGCCGGCATTATGATGGCGATCATATATGTGGGAGATGGGGTCTATAAGCACATCCTTAAATATCCCTAGTCATAGGAGTATCGAGACCGGGCATTGATACTCCAGTGTAGACTAGTGTATACTGATCGAGACCCCGACGAGGGGTGGTGGCCAGGTCTCACAAACCATTGGTGTTAGTTTTTTTCACCTAAGATAGTATACAGGTGCTCATTGGGTTATGAGTACACTGGACAGACTCACCGGGAACCTGATAGTTGGTATTATACCTATTATCAGATAGCAGTTCCCAGGTGACATGTGTACAGGTTAGTCTGTCGACCTGAGATCGTCATTTGTCTCGTGTGAGTTCCCACTGTGCTTTGATTACTACCCTACCACGGCTCAAAGGAATCGTGCAAACAGCTTTTAGTTGGGTACAGTCCCGAGCCACATCGAGGCAGTGATCGGATCGTCGGGGATTCGTCTCTCCCAGTATTGGGGGTTGATGTCGCGTTGTGTACGAATGGCCATCACCATAAATCCGTGGCCACGGTGGACGAGAATTACCGATCCAGGATCGATAGTTTCTCAGGTGGTGATAGGTTTCATACCGACACTAAATATCGCGTTGTTGGGGGTCTGACTTTATCCACCCCCTAGACTCGATATACGATACTCTTAGACGAACAGACCAGACTGTACGGATATTGTCATTGACAGGCTCAGTAGGGGTTCAGGATGAGTTTGCTCGTCGGCCTCCCTTTCGCTCAGTACCTGGGTAGCCGTTACGTACAGCTAGTGCCGCTGACGTGCTTGTGGTTAAACCCACTGCCGGCGTATTGACGAGTCTTTAGTGTCCCACACAGAGGGTTTTAATGGTTCAGGCGATATGGTGTACATGTAACTTTTCGAAAATCGTTTAGACAGTTTTTCGATAATCGGCAAAATAATCTGTCTTTTCCGTAAAAAGTCAAAATAAGTATTTTTCAATATAGCTCTAATTATACAAAATTTAGATAAGATATTGCTAGAATTTGGTCACTAATTTTTCACTTAAAAATTTCTAGTTATTTAAAAAAAAAATTCCTTAATTAATTATTTTTAATATTATTTTATGCTTTTAAATATATATTAAATTAGTGTTAAATACAAATTTAAATGGGTAAATTACATAATTAGGAACCATTATAAACTAAAATATATTAGTAACAAAAATTTTACCAATACTTTCCAAGAATTGTGGTATTAAGGTTTAGATAATGCATGAAAATGGGTATTTTTGTAAAAAATTAATGTAACATTCATTAAATGACCTTTGAAGATAGTTTTTGTATAGAATTTTCTACACAATTCTCACACACACACCCTCCCAACCTCGAGGCCAAGCTCAACCTGCTGGTTCCCCCCATTTTCCCCATTTTCTTGCTTCAAAAACTCTTGAAAATCCATCAAAAATCCACAAAATACACACTTTTCTTCACAAATTCTAACCTAAATCCTATTCCACCTCTTTCCAAACCCTAAATTGTTTAAAACATGGAGAAAAGAGGCAACTTTGGAGGCTAAGTGCAAGGGGTTCAAAGCTTGGGAGGTATAATTCTAATCTAAATGTTTAATTTGTAGTTTAAAGGTACTAAACTAGAATTCTAAAGTGTTATTTTAGTTATAATTTATTGTCTAGAAAATTCTAGAAAGGGACTTAAAATGAAGTTAGGGTTTTCATTAATTGAGTGGGGTTATAATAAGTAGTTTAACATTTTTAGAAATGGAAAATCTAGTATGGTTGATGTATTGTATTTTGTTGTTTCAAAATTGTTTAAATTAAACAATTTTGCTAACTAGGTTTTGATAAATTATATATGGTGGTGAGGTAAAATTCTAATTAAGGTTTTTATTATTAGATTATGGTGTTAATGAGGAGATTAACATGTTATTTGAGTGTGAAACATAACCTAGTTACAATTTGCTAGCTTTCACTTTCAAATTTTCACAAAATTGCTATTTTTATTAAACTAGGTTTTTGAAATTCATTTAAAATGTAGGATTAAAAACCTAGTTAGGGCTTTAGCGCATCCTTAAGGTTTCATGGAGTGGTTTAACACTTTAAAATATGCAAAATCAAATTTAGTTGTGGAATTGTGAATTTTGGCTTAAAAAGTGTTAAATTTGGCTAAAATTGCAAACTAGAAATTTTAATTTATGACAAATTAGTGTGATAAAAATATAGTAATGGTTTCTATAATCTAGATATATTATTTAATGAATATTATGACCATTAATTTCATTTAAACATCAAGTTTTGAAGTAAAACGGTAAATTGGCGTTTTCTAGGTTTTTACGAAATCGAACGATTTAATCGATTTTAAGGTTTCGATGATTTAAACCATGTTTTATATTATAAATAATGAGTTTTGAAACTATGAGTTGTTTATTGGTGTTTTATCTCGATCAATCGGCGTTTGTACGCCGATATCGAGCGATATTTGGTTCTTTTGCGTGAGCAGGTCATAGGTTTTAACCTATGCGCGTTTCGTGCGTCGTTTTGGTTTTTTCCATGATCTGGTTTACGATATTATAAATGTTTGCGTATAGGTACCCCTCACATGGACTTCAGACGAGGAAGAAGAGGAGGGGGACAACGTCTTCGGCAGAGGACCAGGTGAGTAGATGTATATCTACGGGGGAAGTCGGGTGGATGGCGTTTAGCACCCCCGCAAACGTAGAATATGAATATTACTTATTGTCATTAGGAAGTCGGACGTGACCTTAGATTCTTGGCGAGTAGGACCCTATTAAAGACTTTAGGTTGGACTAGACTGATTTAGAAAGACTTTACCAGAGGATGAATGTCTTGGAGGGAATTCGTAGGTAGACACACACACGCACACACAGAAACTTGACTTGGTGTATATGTGTATGCGTATATATATAGGAATGTGTATAGGTATATATATATACACAATATGTATATGTGATACAAGGATGTTATATGATACATGGGGATGGGACGATATAACTGGGCATGATGCCGTGATCTCTTGGCTATACAGTCGTATTATGATGTTAGCGGATCGTTGGAAAATGAGAAAATGGATATGTATACATAAACGAAATAGGTGATGATGATATTAAGATATACGAGAATCTAGAATAGAAACCGGACTGTAACCTGTGACTGAATCACGATATGATATATGTGTGACTTGATCATGATATGATATATGCGTGACTTTATTACGATATGATATATGTGTGACCTGATTACGATATGATATATATGACATGATATTTCTGAGGACCAATTGACGATGTATATGTACACAGACAATGATATATGATTGATGATATTGGGATGTATACAATTACAGTACAGTACCTTTGATCATGACATTATTTGACGATGATATTATACGAATGATGATGTACGTAAGTGATACTTGACCCGTACCCCGATATTAGAATGCCGTACGATGGATTTTACCGTACGAGTCATAGATGTGATGATTGATCAGCACTATTGATTCGAGGAAGTCGTACTACGTACGTGACACTACTGAGGCTGAATCGCCGACTATTAGAGATATGGACTCAGACCCTAGGTGGATTCTTATTTCTTATTGACTGGTTTCTTTAGTTTAGTTTCTTAGGGGGTTAGATAGATACTAGTTTAGGCTCGAGTCATTTAGTTGTAGTTATACATGTATATTACAAATGAGTGATTAATAAACATTCATCTTTACATTCAGATCATAATCATCAAGTTGCATGTTCATACATATGTTTCTTTAGTCAGTATGAAACTCTGCCTGTTAGGACACCAGCACCATTACCGATGATGCGCATATTCCACGTACACTTATTTGCCGGCTCACACACTTCATCATCGATAATTGCTATGCCACGTACACTTTAGAACATATTATCTTTTATTGGTAGAATCAGCTAAAGGCTAGGTCAATATAATATTATGATTACTCTCGGGTGTTAGTCTAGAAATTGCATTTATTACTTAGACATTTCATGCATTCACATTTTCACATTATCATGCAGTATTGTGGGGCTTATGCCGATGCCTATTATTTACTTACTCATGATTTTGGGATTTTGGATTTCTATGAGATTTCTGGATTTTGGGGAAAACGCAAGAATATATAAAAAAAACTTCTCTCTCTCTCCCTCTCTTTTTAAAATATAAGTTGCGATTTTCTCGTGATGTATGTGTCGTCCACCATGAGATTTCATGTTTTCTGTTGGATTTCGAGACCCGATTCGAGGAGTGGATGAACCGTCTCAGGTATATGGTGGGCTCGGTATGGTACCCCGGGGCAAGAAGATCGAGTTGTAGACGATGAGCCTGGCAGGGGAAGACTACCTACCGGTGATGTCTGGCACGGCGGATATCCGGAGGATACCGACCGTGAGATTTGATGATATGGGCCGATCCGGACTGACGGAGCCCGAGATATTGAGACTATGAGGTATTGAGACTTGAGATTTACATGTTTTGTGTCGATGCTTGACACAGATTTCCATGGATTTCATCGATGATGTTTCAGATTTCTATACAAATTTTACTATGATGAAAGTTAAAGACTTCTTATACAGATATATCCAGATTTCAGGGTTGATTGTTTTATATTCATGGTGCATGCATACTCATTCACATGACATATTACTCTTTGAGACACTGACACGAGCACGGAGCATTTGCACTTACGCGTAGTTTATTACCCTGCCATTACTAGATGACTAGTGATATATTGGTATATTATTATGACCTAGGACAGCGTCATGCATTCGATTTCTTTTCGCAAATGTCTTCTACTCACGAGTTGGCAACTCACCCCCGTTGTGCCAAATTTTATTACAGGTTCGATGTACAGGTTTCCTTGGCAATTTGCTGGCACATCATTTCATTCAGGATGATTTGCTTGGTAGGTTGGTTCACTTGTATCAGGACTGCCGTTGTACTTTTATTATTTCATTGGTATCTAGTAAGCTCCATCAACCAGACTTGTGTTAGTTGATAAGTTTAAAGGTCTAGTTATTTATTTCGACCTTAGAGTCGCGCTTGTATTATTATGGTATCTGGTGGATTTGTTTTCTTTTGAGTTTTGAGCCTCGCCCTTTGGCGTTGTATATTATTTTGCATGGTGTGGTTATTTCCGCCTGTTGGCGTAGAGCTAGCTCCCGCTTGGGAATGCCTTTTTATTGTTTCTATATATATTATTCTTGTTTGTACCCGTTTAGGGCCCGGTTTTACAAAGGAGACGCTGCCGAAATTTTTGAGAAAATTGGATGTTGCTTTTAAACTTGTTTTTCTACATGTTTTCCTTTACTTCTTCTTTTATATGGTTTAGATTTCTGGGCTTCGACTTACTTAGATTACGTTGCGCCTCTAGGAACTTCATAATTTAGGTGTCGGTCACGTTCCGTACCTTCAGGTCGTGACAAGTTGGTATCAGAGCTCTAGATTTAACCTTTGTATAAGTCTAGGGTGACCCTTGGTTGATGGAGTAGGTGACTTAGGTAGAGTGACGTACCGTGGGTATGATCCGCGGCATACTTACGATATGCTACTCTGCTTAAGAAGCCTTAGGATGTACATTTCTTTGCACCGTATTCTATTCGTTCCTTTGATCTATCTTCGTCGATATCGGATGGTGGTTTCTGTTACCACGGTCGCACGGGCAGAGGGAGCTGCGGCTCGAATGTGCTGACCATTAGGGTATCGTTTATTCTTGAGGATTAAAGCATTGTTTAGCGTGCGAACGAAGGGTGTTCACATGCCATCCAGACGAAGTTAAAAAGGTTCGAACGATTGTCAGAAACCCATTTCCCCAAGTATAAGGTATTCAGAAGAACATGCAGGTATTTCTATGGACCCTCTAGAAGAATGAAACCCTAACTCGACATAATGACTACGAGAACACCTTTGAACCTTAGGGTTTACGGCAATTCCGCGGTGCCATTAGTGAGGCTTGGGTTTGCCCTTCTACGGCTGGTCCGCAGATGCTGGGGCATGTACTGGATATTTTTAAACTGTACTTGAGTGTTGAGCTCTCAGGGAATTATGGGATTTCGATGAATCGATCGAAAAGTTTAACGTAGTCCGGATATCAGGTGAAGGGATAGATTACGTGGGAGACTCTCGATATTAGCATAGCCGTTTGTAGAGCAGTCAGAACAGCGATGGGGGAGACGAGTCCGAATCAGTCGACATTAGAAAAGGCACACATTGATGATAGTGTTTACGATTGTGATTTGGTGATTTGAATTTCATATTTTCGTTGTTTGGATTTTGGTATTTTGAGGATTTTGTTCTATGATTGGTATTTCCTATGTGTACATTCATTACACTCTATTCGTGTTTCATATATCAGTGGTATTGATGTTGTTTTGTGTATACCCAGTGCACTCGATTTGGTTTTATATATTTTGAGATATTGATTTGATTTCATGCATATGGGTTACACATGATTTTGACGTATGCTTCGACCTAGTTTTCATGCATTTTCATACTGTGATTTCGATTTTGATATTCGGTGTATGTTTTCGTGCACCATGTGCACTTGATTGAGATTTTTGCGCACACTTGGCGCACTTGATGCGATTTTGTGCAGACCAGATGCATTAAATCAAGGTTTCGTGCAGATTAGATGCACCTGATATTAGTGTCGTGCACGCCCGTTGCACTTGAAAGATGTTTTTGGTGCACACCTGTTGCACTCAGTTTTGTTTCTGTGCGTATTCATATTGTTGGGTCCCGGCAGCGCCCCGGCCGTCGAAACGCGGCCAAAATGCGGAACGAAAATTTTCTAAACAGGCTCTACCGCTACCCGATTTACGGATCGACCTTAAACCCTAAACTAGAAAACTAACTAAGAGTTAGAATCTTTATACCGAGTTGATCCGTGTCCTTCGGTCTTCATTCCAAGCTCCTAGTGATCCTTTGACGATGTTTGGTTGCCGGTCTTCCTTCGTCTCCGATGATCCACCCGAGGGAAACGGCACAAGCTCCAACATCGTCGAACGAGGTAACCGACGCTCCAACGTCGCTAGCGATGGAGAGTGGGGGTGTACTAGTGTGTCACTATGATTTTCTCTCAACGATGTGCTCCATGGAGCAACTCAAGAAGATGAAATGAGGAGATGAGGAAAACTTGGCATGAGCAAAATGGTTAAGGGTTTTATAAGAATGAGAGAGTGGGGAATGCTAGTGTAATAATCCAAATGAAATAATCCCCATCCTTCCAATGAAGTGGCCGGCCCCCCTCTCATTCCCATACAAAATTTCACATTTCTTTTTCCAATTAAAACATTAAACAAATCACAACCATACTTTAAACCATGCTTTGACTCATGCCCATTCCTTGTCACCTTTTCCAACCTCCACCTCATTATTAAACAAAATGAATTTCCATAAATGGAAAATCAAATAATAAGGTGGCAAAGCTTCTAGAATCTATTCCGTATAAAATACGGAATACTTCTCGGTACATGTATCGAAATACATATACGCGTATTCGTACAAAAATACGAATAGCCAATAGAGAAAATAAATAGCGAACAATAATACTAGAATACATATATAAATACATATGTAAATTATTAAATCAAAACCTTATTTAATAAACTGGCTTAATCCTAAGCCGCTAGTATTATCAACCGTCCAATTAAAGTCTGTGCAGCAAGTGCACATATTTAATCGGACATCTGTATGTATCAACATACCTCATGTACACCATATCGCCTGAACCGTGAAAACCCTCTGTGTGGGACTCTAAAGACTCGTCAATACACTGGCAGTGGGTTTAACCACAAGCACGTCAGCGGCACTAGCTGTACGTAACGGCTACCCAGGTATTGAGCGAAAGGGAGGCCGACGAGCAAACTAATCCTGAACCCCTACTGAGCCTGTCAGTGACAATATCTGTACAGTCTGGTCTGTTCGTCTAAGAGTATCGCATATCGAGTCTAGGGGGTGGATAAAGTCAGACCCCCAACAACGCGATATTTAGTGTCAGTATGAAATTCATCACCGCCTGAGAAACTAACGATCCTGGATCGATAATTCTCGTCCACCGTGGTCATGGATTTATGGTGATGGCCATCCGTACACAACGCGACATGAACCCCCAAAACCGGGAGAGACGAATCCCCAACGATCCGATCACTGCCTCCATGTGGCTCGGGACTGTACCCAACTAAAACCTGTTTGCATGACTCCTTTGAGCCGTGGTAGGGTAGTAATCAAAGCACAGTGGGAACTCACACGAGACAAATGACGATCTCAGGTCGACAGACTAACCTGTACACATGTCACCAGGGAACTGTTATCTGACAATAGGTATAATACCAACTAGCAGGTCCCGGCGAGTCCGTCCAGTGTACTCATAACCCAATGAGCACCTGTATACTATCTTAGGTGAACAAACTAACACCAATGGCTTGTGAGACCTGGCCACCGCCCCTCGTCGGGGTCTCGATCAGTATACACCAGTCTACACTGGAGTATCGATGCCCGGTCTCGATACTCCTACGACTAGGGATATTTAAGGATGTGCTTATAGACCCCAGCTCCCACATATATGATCGCCATCATAATGCTGGCAGTCAAGCAAGAATCCTATAGGCTCTATCAACCTGATGATAAAGACAAACCAGATAGCATACTATCATCTTGAGTAAGACTGTTTTATAGGTATAGGTCCTATCTCAATCATCATAATCATCTGTCCGCGACTATGATAATTGCCTTGAGGGCACTATATCCAACAATCTCCCACTTGCACTTAAGGCTAATGATTGCGATGTCGCATACTCACAGCCTGTGTGATACCGAACACCCAACTTATCTACTAATCAGTTTCGTAAAGACCGTTTGCGAAAATGATTGTGTTCGAGAAATAACCTCAGTGAGTGGATCCGCTCCAATGTTTCTCTCTGTATCTCTCTATATCTCAACTTCGCGGAGAAAACTATCTCCCGAAATGAGCAATACTTGTCTTAGAATTTGTCTGGATATCTGATAGGACCCATTTCACAAATGAACTACAAATCCAGCAAACTACTTAGACTGTATCGTCCACTGAATTTAATCAGTATCCTGCGCCTTGCCTTTCCTCAGTATCCGCTTGGACCACCTGTCTAACACACTGTCCTTCAAAAGAAGGATAAACTATAACTCTGACAGTCACTCTGTCATCCAGGTCACCTTGGAAGTCTGAAATGATAACCGTCTCCTGAAGGAGGCTGCCGTTACCATATCCCAAGAACATAAACTTATGTTCATAAACAGCTTCCCAATGTTTCTCCAGGATTAGAATAATATATGTTTATTGCATCTAGTGCAAAAGTAAAATCCGGTGTGGTACTTGACATTTCATGATTAACTCAATTGCATAAGCAAGTGATATGCTAATCATGCAGATCTCTCTCCCCTTTAGTCTGTAAGACACCTTTAGAGAGGGTGACTCCATCACCTGCAGGTACACTACCATGCCAGGAGTCGTCCATTTAATGTCAAAATACCCATATTAGGATATTTCCTAAATCTAGATCTAAAACCATAGATCTAGTAACCAGAAAACCTGATATTATTTCCATATCCTATGTGGAGAAACAACTTTATGACAACCAAAGTATAACCGATCGTAGTATAGGAATATCCCTTCCTATCAAGTCGATGTCATCCCAATACCTGGACATCACTCTCTACTACCTTCTTACCAGATCCATCTCCTATTCTTATGAGGTCAAAGCCTATGACTGTCACATCAGAAATAGATGATCTATTTCCGCTATACCTGCTTTAGTCTATAAATAGACATAAGCCACTTGCCTACTATGCTTCCGCTGCTCCTACTGACTACAATAACCCTCTGGCAGAGTTATATACACGTACACTTCCAAAGCTAGTTTAGAACAACGCTATACTGATCCTCCTGCCGGGTCTTATAGTCTAGAACAACAGCAATGGCAAGTCTGGGTAAACAAGAACCTCCCTGTCACTGTCTTTGAGAAGACCGAAGTACCTCTCGGGTGCCTGAGGTTACCCACTAAATCTGCGGAGTGGCTAATGGAACATCAAAACTGATTGAATCCTTAGGTTCTATTAAATCTTCAGTAATCGTTTGTGGTTCTGGAATAACTTCCATTTCTACCATACTCCCACTTGTGTTTTCTGAAAAAAGTCCATTTTATTAAAACTGTGGTGAGTCAAGAACAATATAAATATTGATCATCCTGATGGTAGAAGTTAACCCTCGTCAAAGCCCGGGATAACCCACAAACAGCCATTACTAAAACGTGCCTTAAGTTTATCCAGATTCTGGTTTTAAGCATCAGCCGGACAACTCCCTATACCTTAACATCGTTAAGATATAAATTGATTCTATATATATTTGATATAGAAACAAAAGCACTAATCTAATTTGAACCAGATTCAAAATCATGCAACTGTCTCCAGTGCATATCAACTAAATGGAATGTGGACAATCAACATTACTCATCTAGGAGTGCATCCATATATGAGTAACCCGAAAGAGAAGCAAGTTCTCAAAACCATTACTATCAACGGAATACCAAACATAAGTATCTACATCTTCGACTTCATCGAAGAATCCTGATACTTCCAACAAATGGTTCTCTCCTTTATTCTTATACCTATAACTTCTCAATATATGGACTTTGCATTTCAACGAAATACTTGTCCAGAACTGGAGAAGTCACAAGTAAACAGAATATAGTACGAGTATCAACACCATTGTCCTAATGGACACTGGACAACATACAATACCTTGTATAAGTCCCTTGAGTTCAACAACTCAATCCCTGCGCGTCGTAGGTTGAAAAAATGTATTATGCTTAAGAAGAATTACACCGCTGTTGAATGCACCTTACCTAATCACCAGCTGATATAGATAAATGTCACAGACACAATATCAAAAAGTTATATCTCACTTTATAAAATAAATGTACAGATATATCAGTTTGAAATTAGTGCATAACAACGGATATTCAAAACCAAATATTTGCCATCCGGCAAAATCCAGATGATTTCCTCAAATATCACCAATTTCAACGAATTCCGATATAATGAGGATCTGATCACCTAATTCCCAACATCTTACTCCCTCTCACCATCTGTAATAACATACAGATGTTAGAAACTGATCTGGTAAATACATACCCTGGAGTTAGATTCTTATTGGGAAAACAGTTTTCAATTAACATCGCACAGTAAAACTGAAACATGAAAATGTTTCAAAAAGGTTAACTGGTATTCCTAGTAACGCCTCTTCCATTATCCTGAATCATGACAGTAACCATATACTTACCTGCACTCACTGCAATCCCTTTATTATGTCTTTACTTATTACTTTCTGTACACCTCCTTTACGATAATTGGTTTTCTTCATTCCCTACCTTTCGGCACCAGCCTAAGGTTTAGAAGAAGACTATCCAATAAGCGTAATAGGTGTACTCTCCTAATCCTAGGAGTCCTCGCAACCTGAGAGAAGTTAATGGGAAAAGACATCTGAATAATCCTATTCTTTTTCTCCTGAACCAGAATCCATCCTCGAAAAAGTTCCTTCGAGTTCGTATGTAACTATACGATGGATTTATCCAATGGAAGTGGATGTTCGTAGTGATATGAGGTGTTCTGGAGAAATATAAAGTCAATGTAGGAGTGGCAGGGGTATACACGGTCTTTGTCGTGAATGATGGTGGTCGCAATTTCCTTTGCCATTATTCTAATCCCTTTATATGTCTTTACTTATTACCTTCTGTACACCACACTTAAGCTTAATTGGTTTTCTTCCTTCCCTACCGTTCGGCACCTGCCTATGATTTGGAAGAAGACTATCCAATAAGCTCAATAGGTGTGCCCTCTCCTAATCCTAGGCGCCCTCACAACCTGAGAGAAGGTAAAGAGAAAAGACAACCGAATAATCCTATTCAATCTCTCCAGAACCAGAATCCGTCCTCGAAAAAGTTCTTTCGAGTTCGTATATAACCATACGATGGATTTATCCAATGGAAGTAGATGTTCGTAATAATACGGAGTGTTCTGGAGAAATGCAAAAGGATGATATAGAAATGGCAATGATGTATGCGACACCGTGACATTCCAAAAGCCAAAGTGTTTTAAGAAGTTTCGGTCAACTTGGTTTCATGAGTTTTAGTCAAAGGTCGGGTCATAGTCGCTGCCAGAGAGAGAGAGAAAAGAAACACTCAGCGTGCACTCTAACATAAATCAGAATGGTTAATCATTTTATCTGGTCTGGATGGCTCCCACTGTATCCTCGAATTCTCCTCCAAACCTAAAAGGAGAATTAGTCGGAATCACCCGAGGAATAATCCTACTCATCAGTGGGAATCGGGATCAACTATCATCGTATGATAACTTGATGGAAGCCACTCAAGTCACCACGCTCCAGAAGGCATGCGCAAGCCTGGCAAGTTTCCTGTATGTTTGAAACTCCCGATATAATTTTTATCCCAAGCGGTTTATGACCTTGACTTTGGCCAACAAATCAGAACCCGCAAGTCAAGTTCTACCCGTCATTGTCCTGATTGATTTAGACCCACCCGCACACACCCTTGACTTTGGCTAATAAAGTAGTACGACTGTCCTAAACCAATGCATATCCATGCAACGGACAAGCAATACACAGCTACCGCACACGATGCCTTGACTTTGGCCAACAAACACCGCACGAATACTATGCACTATTTATCCGAAATGACGGAGGGCTACGGCTGGTTTTTGGCGAAAAACCATTAACGTAATGAACTTGATATCGTTGAAGGAATCCAAGTGGTTTTTATAAATATATAGTGGCGAAAAAATTTGCTAAAGAGGTCACTCCCGGTGAAGGGATCTCGGCACTTTCCCCGTCGAATTGGGTGCAGGATATCCCAAACTGAATACCACGATGCAAAGCAAAAATAATTGACTATAGTGAAATTATTATGTTGACGCAAACTTTTACTCAAGGGGTCATTCCCGATGAAGGGATATCAGCCCTTGCCTCCTTGAATGAGGTGCAGGATATTCCAAAGAATACCACGATGCAAAGCAAAAGAGAACATCTATAATGTCAATTTTTAAAAGCTTCGTTCCAACAACATCAAATATAGGTTTGTTTTAACCTTGCATTGATAAGAATCTATGCAGTCCCATCAATTAATCACACCAGAAAAGAACGAAAATAAAATGTACGTATATGCCATCTGCATTCGTCACTGGGCCCCGTCATCACCCGTTAGGTTACTTAACTAACGACAGAGCGGGGGCTGGACTAGCGCGGGTGCAAAATATATACAACATCTACTAATATATATAAATATATATATATATATATATAACAATCGTCCCAGGCATGATATAAAGCAACATCACAGAAACATCACAGAAGCAATACAGAATGGTGGATAATCTGGAGCCCCGAGTTTCACTTGAGCCGCAAGTGAGACCCGACGTTCCCTGTTGTGTGGATAGCATGTGCAATGAAACTTAGACCCCTACGAGCGCGGCAAGTTACCCGCCAAAACCAGAAGTGAGGCAGCCCCCTTCACCAACGTGAGTGGACCACCCGGCACTTCACGGAATCCGGTAACTTGAGCACCCCTCCCGGGTCACCTATACCCCCTACGAGTGCAGCGAACAACCCGCCAATTCTAGAGTAAAGTCCCCTCCGTCCCGACGCCATGAGATGCGAACCAGTTTCCCTCTAGAATCCGGCTATTCGTGCACCCCACCGCGGGGTAATCCTAGTACAGAAAAGAAAATAATATACAAGGGTGACATCGACCTCAGCCCGGTCGTGCCCCAAAAGAATAATATACAAACTGGCAGTGACGACGGTCCATATGTCGGACGCTCGCCCCACAATATCAAATGTACAAATGAAATAAAACAGTACTAACATTGCACCATTGCTATCCACCACGATGATCCAACCAACATCACAGTATAACACAGAACATCAACGTGAATGTCACGTTCGCAAACCCGTCTAAAAGACATATAGCAGTTAGACGGGTTTACCGATCAAATGACTTTCACGGTCGCAGAATATAATGGATGTACTGTCAAACGCACGCTTAAAATATCGATCGACTAAGTTCCAAATTGGCCCCAATAGCAAAACAACACTTCACTGAAACCTGGGCCAAAACAGAATATGAAAAAATTCACAATTCCAAGTCTCTGTGCTACAGTAAAAATTTGAAGGCCTGTCGCCAAAAAGTGGCCGCGGATCCGCCGCCTAAAGGGGGTTAGCGCGGCGGTTCCTCGGCAACTTGGAGGCATCACGAGTTCAAATTTTTCCTGTACCCTTATATTCGCCTGCACGGATTTTTAAGATGTGTGAAATAATTTTTGACCACATTTAAAAATCGACAGCAAACAGAAAAATGGAATCGTGTTTTCGGTAAAATCAGTCGATCGATCTTTTAAGCACGTCTAAACAAGCTAGTAAGGGGTTTAAAGGGTGGCTCTGATACCATGTTGGCTCCCGGCAGCGCCCCGGCCGTCGAAACGCGGCTAAAATGCGGAACAAAAATTTTCTAAACTGCCGCTACCGCTACCCGATTTACGGATCGACCTTAAACCCTAAACTAGCAAACTAACTAAGAGTTAGAATCTTTATACCGAGTTGATCCATGTCCTTCGGTATTCATTCCAAGCTCCTAGCGATCCTTTGACGATGTTTGGTTGCCGGTCTTCCTCCGTCTCCAATGATCCATCCGAGGGAAACGACGCAAGCTCCAACCTCGTCGAACGAGGTAACCGACGCTCCAACGTCGCTAGCGATAGAGAGTGGGGGTGTACTAGTGTGTTACTATGATTTTCTCTCAACCATGTGCTCCATAGAGCAACTCAAGAAGATGAAATGAGGAAATGAGGAAAACTTGGCATGAGCAAAATGGTTAAGGGTTTTATAAGAATGAGAGAGTGGGGAATGCTAGTGTAATAATCCAAATGAAATAATCCCCATACTTCCAATGAAGTGGCCGGCCCCCCTCTCATTCCCACACAAAATTTCACATTTCTTTTTCCAATTAAAACAATAAACAAATCACAACCATACTTTAAACCATGCTTTAACTCATGCCCATTCCTTGTCACCTTTTCCAACCTCCACCTCATTATTAAACAAAATGAATTTCCATAAATGGAAAATCAAATAGTGAGGTGGCAAAGCTTCTAGAAGCTATTCCGTATAAAATACGTAATACTTCTCGGTACATGTATCGAAATACATATACGCGTATTCGTACAAAAATACGAATAGCTAAGAGAGAAAATAAATAACGAACAATAATACTAGAATACATATATAAATACATATGTAAATTATTAAATCAAAACCTGTTTTAATAAACTGACTTAATCCTAAGCCACTAGTATTATCAACCGTCCAATTAAAGTCTGCGCAGTAAGTGCACATATTTAATCGGACATCTGTATGTATCAACATACCTCATGTACACCATATCGCCTGAACCGTGAAAACCCTCTGTATGGGACTCTAAAGACTCGTCAATACGCTGGCAGTGGGTTTAACCACAAGCACGTCAGCGGCACTAGCTGTACGTAACGGCTACCCAGGTATTGAGCGAAAGGGAGGCCGACGAGCAAACTCATCCTGAACCCTTACTGAGCCTGTCAGTGACAATATCCGTACAGTCCGGTCTGTTCATCTAAGAGTATCGCATATCGAGTCTAGGGGGGTGGATAAAGTCATACCCCCAACAACGTGATATTTAGTGTCAGTATGAAACCCATCACCGCCTGAGAAACTAACGATCCTGGATCCATAATTCTCGTCCACCGTGGCCACGGATTTATAGTGATGGCCATCCATACACAACGCGACATCAACCCCCAATACCGGGAGAGACGAATCCCCAACAATCCGATCACTGCCTCCATGTGGCTCAGGACTGTACCCAACTAAAACCTGTTTGCACGACTCCTTTGAGCCGTGGTAGGGTAGTAATCAAAGCACAGTGGGAACTCACACGAAACAAATGACGATCTCAGGTCGACAGACTAACCTGTACACATGTCACCTGGGAACTGCAATCTGACAATAGGTATAATACCAACTAGCACGTCCCGGTGAGTCCGTCCAGTGTACTCATAACCTAATGAGCACCTGTATACTATCTTAGGTGAACAAACTAACACCAATGGCTTGTGAGACCTGGCCACCGCCCCTCGTCGGGGTCTCGATCATTATACACCAGTCTACACTGGAGTATCGATGCCCGGTCTCGATACTCCTACGACTAGGGACATTTAAGGATGTGCTTATAGACCCCAGCTCCCACATATATGATCGCCATCATAATGCTGGCAGTCAAGAAAGAATCATATGGGCTCTATCAACATGATGATAAAGAAAAACCAGATAGCATACTATCATCTTGAGTAAGACTGTTTTATCGGTATAGGTCCTACCTCAATCATCATAATCATCTGTCCGCGACTATGATAATTGCCTTGAGGGCACTATATCCCACACATAGCATCTGTATTTGACTTCGATTTTCGTGCGCACCGGACGCACGTGGTACCTCGTATACTTTGATTGGGATTGATTTCATTTTGAGCAGTATGTTTTTATAATCATTAATATTTGATTTAGTAACCAGGCGGGACGTGTATGTTAAATAAAAGATATATATGTATAGCTTCTTTTTTTAAAATTAACGTCCGCTACATATGCCGTGACACGCGCATCGCACGGCGATTTTTGTAAAAAGGGGTTTTGCATGCTTCTTTTTAAGATGTTTAGACGATTTTACTACGATGCGCACTATATATAAGTTATAGTTTTGATGTATATCATGTTAGTTTTCGTATTGGACTTTGATATTTTATTCTCACCATAACTCCGATGATTGCGTTATATTTGACGGAGTTTTGAATTTGAGTTATTTACTCGTTTTTCATGCGCATGCATTACGCTAAGATGTGTTTTATGTATTGATGATTTCGGAGCCCCGACGATTTGAGTGTTTTGACTAAGTTTTTTAGTATTTGGGGGGAGTTTTAATTTAAATTCGGGGACCGAATTTCTTTAGGGGAGGAAGATTGTAACGCTTCGAAAATCGTTTAGGCAGTTTTTCGATAATCGGCAAAATAATCAGTCTTTTCCGTAAAAAGTCAAAATAAGTATTTTACAATATAGGTCTAATTATCCAAAATTTAGATAAGATATTGCTAGAATTTGGTCACTAATTTGTCACTTAAAAATTTCAAATTATTTGAAAAAAATTCCTTAATTAATTATTTTTAATATTATTTTAAGCTTTTAAATATACATTAAATTAGTGATAAATACAAATTTAAATGGGTAAATTACAAAATTAGGAACCATTATAAACTAAAATATAGTAGTAACAAAAATTTTAATAATACTTACCAAGAATTATGGTTTTATGGTTTAAATAATGCATGAAAATGGGTTTTTTTGTAAAAAAATTGATGTAACATTCATTAAATGACCTTAGAAGATAGTTTTTGTGTAGAATTTTCTGCACAATTCTCACACACACACCCTCCCAACCCCCAGGCCAAGCTCAACCTGCTGGTTCCCCCCATTTTCCCCATTTTCTTGCTTCAAAAACTCTTGAAAATCCATCAAAAATCCACAAAATACACACTTTTCTTCACAAATTCTAACCTAAATCCTATTCCACCTCTTTCCAAACCCTAAATTGTTTAAAACATGGAGAAAAGAGGCAACTTTGGAGGCTAAGAGTAAGGGGTTCAAAGCTTGGGAGGTATAATTCTAATCTAAATGTTTAATTTGTAGTTTAAAGGTACTAAACTAGAATTCTAAAGTGTTATTTTAGTTATAATTTATTGTCTAGGAAATTCTAGAAAGGGATTTAAAATGAAGTTAGGGTTTTTATTAATTGAGTGGGGTTATAACAAGTAGTTTAACATTTTTAGAAATGGAAAATCTAGTATGGTTGATGTATTGTATTTTGTTGTTTCAAAATTGTTTAAATTAAACAATTTTGCTAACTAGGTTTTTATAAATTATATATAGTGGTGAGGTAAAATTCTAATTAAGATTTTTATTATTAGATTATGGTGTTAATGTGGAGATTAACATGATATTTGAGTGTGAAACATAATCTAGTTACAATTTGCTAGCTTTCACTTTCAAATTTTCACAAAATTGCTATTTTTATTAAACTAGCTTTTTGAAATTCATTTAAAATGTAGGATTAAAAACCTAGTTAGGGCTTTAGCATATCCTTAAGGTTTCATGGAGTGGTTTAACACTTTAAAATATGCAAAATCAAATTTAGTTGTGGAATTGTGAATTTTGGCTTAAAAAGTGTCTAATTTGGCTAAAATTGCAAACTAGAAATTTCAATTTAAGACAAATTAGTGTAATAAAAATGTAGTAATAGTTTATATAATATAGTTATGTTATTTAATGAATATTATAACCATTAGTTTCATTTAAACATCAAGTTTTGAAGTAAAACGGTAAATTGACATTTTCTAGGTTTTTACGAAATCAGACGATTTGATAGATTTTATGGTTTCGATGATTTAAACTATGTTTTATATTATAAATAATGAGTTTTGAAACTATGAGTTCTGTTGGAGATAGTGCCCTCAGAGTCAATTATTGGGTCACAGGCACGTGATTGCAATGATTGAGGGGAGGACCTATCCCAGTAGGACAGTCTTACTCGAGATGATAGTATGCTATCTGGTTTATCTTTGTCATCGTGTACTGCTTTAGGTGACCTTTCGAGTCGCTATTACACGTTGATAAAGCCCCTTGGATTCTTGCTTGACCACCAGCAGTATGAGGGCGATCATATAAGTGGGAGCTGGGGGTCTACAAGCACATCCTTAAAAGGTCCCTAGTCGTGGGAGATTCGAGACAGGGCATCGTTTCTCCAGAGTAGACTAGTGTATACAGTCGAGACCCCGACGAGGGGCGGTGGCCGGTCTCACAAGCCACTGGTGTCAGTTGATTCACCTAAGATGTATACAGGTGCTCATTGGGTTATGAGTACACCGGACAGGACTCGCCGGGAACCTGCTAGTTGGGATATACCAGACGTCAGATAGCAGTTCCCAGGTGACATGTGTACAGGTTAGTTCATCGACCTGGGATCGTCATTTGTCTCGTGTGAGTTCCCACTGTACTTTGATTACTACCCTACCACGGCTCAAAGGAGTCGTGCAAACAGGTTTTAGTTGGGTACAGTCCCGAGCCACATGGAGGCAGTGAGCGGATCTGCAGGGGTTCGTCTCTCCCGGTATTGGGGGTGAGGTCGTGCTGTGTCTAGGAGAGCCAGAACATGAAAAGTCCTTGGCCAAGGCAGGAGATTTGCTGGTAGGTATTCCAGTAGTATCTCAGGGTGTTCTGGGCTACACTCCGACACGACTTGTACCGCTTTTGGGGGTCTGACTTTTACCAACCCCCTAGGCCCGCCATGCGATGCTCATAGACGAACGGACCGGACTGTACGGATATTGTCACTGACAGGCTCAGTAGGGTGTCAGGATGAGTTCGCTCATCGACGTCCCTTTTGGTCAATAGCTGGTGGCCCGTCACGTATGGCTAATACCTCTGACGTGCTAGTGGTTAAATCCACAGCCATAGTATTGACGAGTCTTTAGAGTCCACCACACAGACAGTTACTCAAGTTTCGGGCGAAACGCTGTAGAGGCCGTATGGAGATATGGCAGGGTTCGATCAGATACGTGCGGTATTGCACGGATTGTGATCGGACGGTTTTTACTAGCCGGCTTTGGCTTAAGCCGGATTCTAGTTTTAGATAGTGTAGTTTTGTCTCTTTGCATTTGTGTTCAGCGGGAATACAAATGCGGGCATGTATTTTCATTAGCGGGGTTTTCCTGTAATTTATTACGGGATCGGTTTTCTGGGGTTGCCAGTTTGCATTCCGTTCCGGCCGGTTTTCTCTTTTTCCTTCCCGGTCGGACTTTTCGTTGGAGGGTGTTAATTGCAAATTTGCAATTAACATTTTGTGAGGGGTTTCTTTGCATGAGTGTGCCTTCATAATCATGATGAGATTCTCTTTGAGTCTTATCTTTTGCACTCATGAGAATGTGATTGATTTGGTTTTGAGTGGATTTTAGATGTGAGATTATTTTGTTCATGCGTCTTGAATTATTCCATCATTCTTTTGTGAGTGGGGCCGGCCACATGTTCTGTGAGAGAGAGAGAGAGGTTATTTTGTGTGGGAAATTCCTTCCTGCATGTTCTTAATTTCGTGGGCCCCCCTCTTAGATGTGTGTGTGTGTGTGCTGTAAAGGAAATTTCCTTTGCATGATTTTTGTTTTTGAGTGCACTTCTACACACATAATTCCACAGAGCAAAAATCTTGCTTTTGGCCGAGCTCATTTCTTGCATGCTCCATTGATTTTTCTTGCAAGCATCCATGGAAAAATCCTATGTAAAATTCCTCCAACATGGCAACCTCTTAAACCCCAAAGAGACAAGTTTACTACACTATTCTATAGCAAGTCTTGGACGCGTCGGCTAGCCAACTTCGCGCCCGAGTTGCCTCGGTCAAGAGGCGGGAGCCCGTAAAAGATTCCGGCTACGTGGTGCCCTTTCCGACGAGCGAGGAGGTGACGGAGATTCCGCGGGAGATCGGAGTGGAGACAAAGACCGAAGGACACGGATCGCTTGGTATAGCATCTCTACTCTTTTCTATTTTGCTAGTTGCTAGGTTAATGGCTCGATCCGGGTAAAAAGTCCGCGGTGGTGCCGTTTTGCAAAGTTCGCAAAGTTTTTGTTTTCCGCGTTTCCGGCGTCGGATCGACGGCCGGGGCGCCCCCGCGGGCTTACATTGGTATCAGAGCCACGCCATTAACTTAGCCTAGCATGGTCTAGTGTGTTTAAAACCCGATCGAACAAAATCCCCAAAATCCGTATTTTCCATGCATATGTTTCTGTCGAAATTTTTTCAAGCTCCAAAAATTTTTCAGGTCACTGCAGAAACACAAGCATGAAATTATAAGACATCTGGTAAAATTTGGTGCAACGATCTCTTAGTACGGCCGCGGAAACGCGGCCAAACCCCTGGTTTGGCCGCGGTTCCGCGGTGGGAATATGTGAACATTGCACTAAAATTTCCCAGTAAGTCTTATACTTGGAAATAGGGGTTTTGGGATATTATTTTTGGGCCCAGATTTTCTGTAAGTGCCACAGTACTGCTTGGGGCCCACTTGATAAAATTTGTTCGATCGGATATTTTAAACATGCCAGTTCACAGTTTTTACATTATATCTGCGACCGTGAATGTCACTTGATCGGTAAATCCCGTCTAACTGCTATAGCCCGGTTAGACGGATTTGCGAACGTGACTTTCACGTTGATGTTCTGTGATTGTACTGTGTTGTTGCGGATCGGTCGTGGGGGATAGCCTGGTTGCAGTGGTAGTACAGTTTTGTTGTATTATGTACATTTGATATTGCGGGGCGAGCGTCCGACATGTGGACTGCCGTCACTGCCTGTTTGTATTATTATTTTGGGGCACGACCAGGTTGCGGTCGATGTACCCGTTGTATGTATATTTTACTTTCTGTACTAGGATTACCCCGCGGAGGGGTGCACGGGTAGCCAGGTTCTGGAGGGCAACAAGCCCGCATCTCATGGCATTGAGACGGAAGGGGCTTCACTCTAGAATTGGCGGGCTGTTCGCCGCACTCGTAGGGGGTATAGGTTGACCCAGGAGGGGTGCCCAAGTTACCGGATTCCGTGAAGTGCTGGGTGGTCCATTCACGGTGCTGAAGGGGGCTGCCTCGCTTCAGGTTTTGGCGGGTAACTTGCCGCGCCCGTAGGGGTCTAGGTTTTCATTGCACAGGCTATCCACACGACCAGGGGAACGTCTGGTTTCAGTAGCGGCTCTGTGAAACCCGGGGATCCCAGATATCTGTATTGATCTGTGTTGCTATACATTTCTGTGTTGCTTTTTATCACGCCTTGAGCGAATGCTATATATTGGTATATATATTAGTAGATGTTGTATATGTTTTTTCATCCGCACTAGTCCAGTCCCCGCTCTGTCGTTAGTTAGCTAACCTAACGGGTGATGACGGGACCCAGTGGCGAATGCGGATGGCATATACGTACGTCAGTATATTTTCGTTCTTTGTGGTCTGATCAATTGATGGGACTGCATTGATTCGGATTAATGCAAGTTAAACAAACCTAATTTGATGTTGTTGGAACATTTTTCAAAAAGCTGTTATTGCAAGAGCGTTCTCTTTTGTTTTGCACAGTGGTATTCAGTTGAAATATCCTGCTCCTCAGTCGACGAGGCAAGGGCCGAGATCCTCTCACCGGGAGTGACCCCTTGGACAAAAGTTTGCGTTAGGGCAGTAACTTCACTATAGCCGATTACTTTTGCTTTGCATCGTGGTATTCATTTGGAATATCCTGCACCTCATTCTACGGGGAAAGAGCCGAGATCCCTTCACCGGGAGTGACCTCTTTAGCGAAGGTTTTCGTTACTATATTTTTCTAAAAAGCTATCCGTTCCTTCAACGATATCAAGTTCATTACGTTAAAGGTTTTCGCCAGAAACCATTCGTAGCCCTCCGTCATTTCAGTTAAATATTCGGTAGTATTCAAGCTATGTATTTTGACCTCACGCCAAGGCATAGTGTTTGGTAGCTGCCGGGTATTTATCTGTTGCATAGATAGATGCGTTGGTTTGGGACAGTCGTACTACTATTTTGGCCTACGTCAAGGGTATGTACGGGTGGGTTCAAATTAACCAGGATAATGACGGGTAGAACTTGACATGTGACTTATGATATTTTGACCTCACGCCAAGGTCATAAGAGCATGGGGCAAAAATCCACATCGGGAGTTTCAAAAGTACTGAAACTTTCCAGATATGTGCATACTTTCTGGAGTGTGATAACGTGAGCGGATTCCGTCACGTTATCATGCGATGAGAGTTGGATCCCGATTCCCACTGATGAGTTGGTTTACTCCTCGGGTGACCCCGACTAATTCTTCTTTCAGGTTTGGAGGAGAATTTGAGGTACAGTGGGAGGTTTCCAGATTAGATAAAGTGATAACCATTCTGATCTAGGTTAGAGTGCACGCTGAGTGTTTCTTTTCTCTCTCTCTTTGGCAGCGACCATTGACCCGACCCTAGACTATGACTCAGTGACCAAGTTGACCGAACCTACTTAACACAGGCTTTTGGATTGTCAGAGTTGCAAACCTCTTTGCCACTCCTACTTTTACCCTTTTCTCCGGGACACCCCGTATTACTACGAATGTCCACTTCCAATGGACAAAACCATCGTATGGTTATATACGAACTCGAAGGACTTCGAGGATGGTTTCTGGTTCTGGAGAAAAAGGAATAAAGTACATTCAGTTGTCTTTTCTTTTCACCTTCTCTCAGGTTGCGAGTACTCCTTGGTTTAGGAGTAGTACACCTATTACGCAAATTGGATAGTCTTCTTCCAGACCCTAGGCTGGTGCCGACCGGTAGGGAATGAAGAAAGCCAATTAGCCTAAACGATGTACAGAAGGTATTAAGTTCAGACAAAGCAAGGGATTAGTAAGAGGGCAAAGTAAATTGCGACTGCTATTCACGACCAAACCATGTACTTCTTTGTCAATCCTAAATCACCTATGAATTAAGTTCATTCGGTTGTCTTTTATCCTCACCTTCTCTCGCATTGCGAGTGCTCCTAGGATTAGGACAGTACACCCATTATGCTTATTGGATAGTCTTCTTCCAAACCATAGGCTGGTGCCGAACGGTAGGGAAGGAAGAAAACCATTTGGCCTAAAGGGGTGTACAGAAGGTAATGACTAAAGACATATAAAGGGATTTGGAGAGGTGGCAAAGAATTATACAGTTATAGTTGTGAATCTGGATAATGGAAGAGGCATTGCTAGGAATACCAGCATACCCAATCGAAACATTTCAATGTTTCAGTTTCACTGTGTACTGTTAAAAGAAAACTGATTTCCCGATTAGATACTTACTCCAGGGTATGTATTTACCAGGTATGAGTCTCACATCTGTATGGTTTTACAGATGATGAAGGGGAGTAAGTTATTGGGAATTAGGTGACCATCCTCATTATATCGGGATTCGTTGGAATTGGTGATATTTGAGGAAGCCACCTGGGTTGTTTGCCGGTCGGCAAATATTTGGTTTTGAATATCCGTTGTTGTGCACCAATTTCAAATTGATATATCTGTACGTCTATTTTTATAGAGTGAGACATATCTTTTTGAAATTATGTCTATGACATTTACCTATACCAGTGGATGATTAGGTAAGGAGCATTGAACAGCGGTGTAATTCTTCTTAACCAAAAGTACAGTTTTCAACCCACGACACACAGTGAATGAGTCACTAGACTCAGGGGACTTATACAGAGTATTGTATATTGTCCAGTGTCCATTAGGACAGAGGGGTAGGTCCTCGTACTATATTCTGTTTACTTTTAACTTCTCTAGTTCTTAGACATGTGTTTCGTAGAAACACAGGGTCTAAGTTTTGAGGAGTTATAGGTATAAGAATACAGTAGAGAACCAGGTATTGCAAGTATCGGGATTCTTCAAGGTGATCGAAGATGTAGATACTTGTGAATGGTATTCAGTTGATAGTAATGATTAAGAGAACTAACTTCTCTTTCAGGTTACTCATAATTGGAAGTGCTCCTAAGTTGAGTAACGCTGATCGGCCTCTCTTCCATTTAGTTGACATGCACTGGAGACAGCTGCATGATTTGAATCTGGTTCAATTAAATCAGTGCCTCTGTTTCTTGGTTATAGAACAGTTCATATCTTGACATTGTTAGGATACGGGGAGTTGTCCGGCTTATGCTTAAAACCAGACTCTGGACAACTCAAGGCACGTTTCAGTAGTGGCTGTTTGTGGGTTGACCCGGGCTATGACGAGGGTTGACTTTCTACCATCTGGAAGATCAATAGTGATATTGTTCTTGACTCGCCACAGTTTTATCAAAAATGGAATTTTTTTCAGAAAAACAGTAGTGGGAGTATGGTAGAACTGGAAGTGATTCCAGAACCGCAAACGATTACTGAAGATTTGATAAGAACCTAAAGATTCAATCTGGTTTGACATTCCATTGGCCACTCCGCAGATATGGTGGGTAACCTCAGGCACCCGAGAGGTACTTCGGTATGCTCAAGGACGGTGGCAGGGAGGTTCTTGTTTACCCACACTTGCCATTGCTATTGGTCCAGGCTGCGAGACCCGGTGGAAGGATGAGTATAGCGTCGTTCTAAACTTGCTTTAGAAGCGTACGTATATATGACTCTGCCAGAGGGTTGTCGTAGTCAGTGGGAGCAGCGGAAGCATTGGTGGATATCAGGCTTATGTCTATTTATAGACTTAAGCAGATATAGCGGAGATAGATCATCTATTTCTGATGTGACAGTCAGAGGTTTGACTTCATCAGAATAAGGGATGGATCTGTTAAGAAGGTAGTAGGGTGTGATGTCCTGGTGTTTGATGACATACACAGAGTAGGAAGTGATATTCCTATACTACGATCGGTTATACTTTGGTCGTCACACGGTGGTTTCTCCACATAGGACTTGGATATTATATCAGACATTCTGGTTACTAGATTTATGGTTTTAGATCTAGATTTGGGTGGTTTCCCAATCTGGGTACTTTGACCGCATTCTATGAGTATTTAGAATGGACGACTCCTGGCACGGTAGTGTACCTGCAGGTAATGGAGTCCCCCTCTCTAAAGGTGTCTTACAGACTAAAGGGGAGAGGGACACGCATGACTGACAGATCACTTGCTTAGGCAACTGAGTCAATCATGAGATGTCAAGTACCACACCAGATGTTGTTCTTGCAGAAGGTGCAATAAGTTGATATTAATCCAATCCTGGAGAAACAGTCGGAAGCAGTTTTAGAACATAAGTGGATGTTCTAGGGATATGATAACGGCAGTCTTCTTCGGTAGACAGTTATCATTCCAGGCTTCCAAGGTGACCTGAATGGCAGAGTGGCTGTCAGAGTTATAGTTTTCCCTCTGACGAGGGGCAGTATTTTGGACAGGTGGTCCAGGTGGATACAGAGGGAAGGTATGGCGCAGGATACTGATTAAGTTCAGTTGACGATACAGTCTAAGAAGTTTGGATTTGGAGTTTATTTCTGAACTAGGTCCCATCAGACATCCAGACATTCTAGGACAGGTATTGCTTATTTTCGGGAGATAGTTTTCTCTGCGAACATGAGATATAGAGAGACATAGAAAGAAACATCAAAGCGGATCCACTCACTGAGGCTATTCCTCGATAGCAAAGTCTCGCAAACGAGCTTTGTAAGACTGACTAGTAGAGGAGTTGGGTGTTCGGTATCACACGGGCTGTGAGTATGCGACATCGCAATAATTAGCCTTGAGTGCAAGTGGGAGATTGTTGGAGATAGTGCCCTCAGAGTCAATTATTGGGTCACAGGCACGTGATTGCAATGATTGAGGGGAGGACCTATCCCAGTAGGACAGTCTTACTCGAGATGATAGTATGCTATCTGGTTTATCTTTGTCATCGTGTACTGCTTTAGGTGACCTTTCGAGTCGCTATTACACGTTGATAAAGCCCCTTGGATTCTTGCTTGACCACCAGCAGTATGAGGGCGATCATATAAGTGGGAGCTGGGGGTCTACAAGCACATCCTTAAAAGGTCCCTAGTCGTGGGAGATTCGAGACAGGGCATCGTTTCTCCAGAGTAGACTAGTGTATACAGTCGAGACCCCGACGAGGGGCGGTGGCCGGTCTCACAAGCCACTGGTGTCAGTTGATTCACCTAAGATGTATACAGGTGCTCATTGGGTTATGAGTACACCGGACAGGACTCGCCGGGAACCTGCTAGTTGGGATATACCAGACGTCAGATAGCAGTTCCCAGGTGACATGTGTACAGGTTAGTTCATCGACCTGGGATCGTCATTTGTCTCGTGTGAGTTCCCACTGTACTTTGATTACTACCCTACCACGGCTCAACGGAGTCGTGCAAACAGGTTTTAGTTGGGTACAGTCCCGAGCCACATGGAGGCAGTGAGCGGATCTGCAGGGGTTCGTCTCTCCCGGTATTGGGGGTGAGGTCGTGCTGTGTCTAGGAGAGCCAGAACATGAAAAGTCCTTGGCCAAGGCAGGAGATTTGTTGGTAGGTATTCCAGTAGTATCTCAGGGTGTTCTGGGCTACACTCCGACACGACTTGTACCGCTTTTGGGGGTCTGACTTTTACCAACCCCTAGGCCCGCCATGCGATGCTCATAGACGAACGGACCGGACTGTACGGATATTGTCACTGACAGGCTCAGTAGGGTGTCAGGATGAGTTCGCTCATCGACGTCCCTTTTGGTCAATAGTTGGTGGCCCGTCACGTATGGCTAATACCTCTGACGTGCTAGTGGTTAAATCCACAGCCATAGTATTGACGAGTCTTTAGAGTCCACCACACAGACAGTTACTCAAGTTTCGGGCGAAACGCTGTAGAGGCCGTATGGAGATATGGCAGGGTTCGATCAGATACGTGCGGTATTGCACGGATTGTGATCGGACGGTTTTTACTAGCCGGCTTTGGCTTAAGCCGGATTCTAGTTTTAGATAGTGTAGTTTTGTCTCTTTGCATTTGTGTTCAGCGGGAATACAAATGCGGGCATGTATTTTCATTAGCGGGGTTTTCCTGTAATTTATTACGGGATCGGTTTTCTGGGGTTGCCAGTTTGCATTCCGTTCCGGCCGGTTTTCTCTTTTTCCTTCCCGGTCGGACTTTTCGTTGGAGGGTGTTAATTGCAAATTTGCAATTAACATTTTGTGAGGGGTTTCTTTGCATGAGTGTGCCTTCATAATCATGATGAGATTCTCTTTGAGTCTTATCTTTTGCACTCATGAGAATGTGATTGATTTGGTTTTGAGTGGATTTTAGATGTGAGATTATTTTGTTCATGCATCTTGAATTATTCCATCATTCTTTTGTGAGTGGGGCCGGCCACATGTTCTGTGAGAGAGAGAGAGGTTATTTTGTGTGGGAAATTCCTTCCTGCATGTTCTTAATTTCGTGGGCCCCCCTCTTAGATGTGTGTGTGTGTGTGCTGTAAAGGAAATTTCCTTTGCATGATTTTTGTTTTTGAGTGCACTTCTACACACATAATTCCACAGAGCAAAAATCTTGCTTTTGGCCGAGCTCATTTCTTGCATGCTCCATTGATTTTTCTTGCAAGCATCCATGGAAAAATCCTATGTAAAATTCCTCCAACATGGCAACCTCTTAAACCCCAAAGAGACAAGTTTACTACACTATTCTATAGCAAGTCTTGGACGCGTCGGCTAGCCAACTTCGCGCCCGAGTTGCCTCGATCAAGAGGCGGGAGCCCGTAAAAGATTCCGGCTACGTGGTGCCCTTTCCGACGAGCGAGGAGGTGACGGAGATTCCGCGGGAGATCGGAGTGGAGACAAAGACCGAAGGACACGGATCGCTTGGTATAGCATCTCTACTCTTTTCTATTTTGCTAGTTGCTAGGTTAATGGCTCGATCCGGGTAAAAAGTCCGCGGTGGTGCCGTTTTGCAAAGTTCGCAAAGTTTTTGTTTTCCGCGTTTCCAGCGTCGGATCGACGGCCGGGGCGCCCCCGCGGGCTTACAAGTTCTTTATTGGTGTTTTATCTCGATCAATCGGCGTTTGTACGCCGATATCGAGCGATATTTGGTTCTTTTGCATGGGCGGGTCATAGGTTTTAACCTATGCGCGTTTTGTGCGTCGTCTTAGTTTTGTTCATGATCTGGTTTACGATATTATAAATGTTTGCGTATAGGTACCCCTCACATGGACTTCGGCCGAGGAAGAAGAGGAGGGCGATATCGTCTTCGGCATACAAGGACCAGATGAGTAGATTTATATCTATGGGGGGAGTCGGGTGGATGGCGTTTAGCAACCCCGCAAATGTAGAATAGGAACATTACTTATTGTCATTAGGAAGTCGGACGTGACCTTAAATTCTTGGCAAGTAGGACCTTATTAAAGAGTTTAGGTTGGACTAGACTGATTTAGAAAGACTTTACCAGAGGATGAATGTCTTGGAGGGGATTCGTAGGTAGACACACACACGCACACACAGAAACTTGACTTGGTGTATATGTGTATGTGTATATATATAGTAATGTGTGTAGGTATATATATATATATACACAACATGTATATGTGATATAAGGATGTTATATGATACATGGGGATGAGACGATATAACTGGGCGTGATGCCGTGATCTCTTGGCTATACAGTCGTATTATGATGTTAGCGGATCGTTGGAAAATGAGAAAATGGATATGTATACATAAACGAAATAGGTGATGATAATATTGAGATATACGAGACTCTAGAATAGAAACCGGACTGTAACCTGTGACTGAATCACGATATGATATATCTATGACTTGATCACGATATGATATATGTGTCACTTGATTACGATATGATATATGTGTGACCTGATTACGATATGATATATGACATGATATTTCTGAGGACAAATTGACGATGTATATGTACACAGACAATAATATATGATTAATGATATTGGGATGTATGCAATTACAGTACAGTACCTTTGATCATGACATTATTTGACGATGATATTATACGAGTCATGATGTACGTGGGTGATACTTGACCCGTACCCCTATATTGGGATGCCGTACGATGGATTTTACTGTACGAGGCATAGATGTGATGATTGATCCGCACTCTTGATTCGAGAAAGTCGTACTACGTACGTGACGCTATTGAGGCTGGATCGCCGACTATTAGAGATATGGACTCAGACCCTAGGTGGATTCTTATTTCTTATCGACTAGTTTCTTTAGTTTAGTTTCTTAGGGGGTTAGATAGATACTAGTTTAGGCTCGAGTCATTTAGTTGTAGTTAGACATGTATATTACAAATGAGTGGTTAATAAACATTCATCTTTACATTCAGATCGTAATTATCAAGTTGCATGTTCATACATATGTTTCTTTAGTCAGTATGAAACTCTGCCTGTTAGGATACTAGCACCATTACCGATGATGCGCATATTCCACGTACACTTATTTGCCGGCTCATACACATCATCATCGGTAATTTCTATGTCACGTACACTTTAGAACATATTATCTTTTATTGTTAGAATCAGCTAAAGGCTAGATCAATATAATATTGTGATTACTCTCAGGTGTTAGTCTAGAAATTGCATTTATTACTTAGACATTTCATGCATTCACATTTTTACGTTATCATGCAGTATTGTGGGGCTTATGCCGATACCTATTTTTTACTTACTCATGATTTTGGGATTTTGGATTTCTATGAGTATTCTGGATTTTGGGGAAAACCGCAAGAATATATAAAAAAAAAAATCTATCTCCCTCTCTTTTTAAAATATAAGTTGCGGTTTTCTTGTGATGTATATGTCATCCACCATGAGATTTCATGTTTTCTGTTGGATTTCGAGACCCGATTCGAGGAGTAGATGAACCGTCTCGGGTACATGGTGGGCCCGGTATGGTACCCCGGGGCAAGAAGATTGAGTTGTAGATGATGAGCCTGGCAGGGGAAGACTACCTATCGGTGATGTCCGGCGCGGCGGATATCCGGAGGATACCGACCGTTGTCGTGAGATTTGATGATATGGGCCGATCCGGATTGACGGAGCCCGAGATAATGAGACTATGAGGTATTGAGACTTGAGATTTACATGTTTTGTGTCGATGCTTGACACGAATTTCCATGGATTTCTTCGATGATGTTTCAGATTTCTATACAAATTTTACTATGATGAAAGTTAAAGACTTCTTATACAGATATATCCAGATTTCAGGGTTGATTGTTTTACATTCATGGTGCATGCATACTCATTCACATGACATATTACTATTTGAGGCACTGACACGAACACGGAGCATTTGCACTTATGCGTAGTTTATTACCTTGCCATTACTAGATGACTTGTGATATATTGGTATATTATTATGACCTAGGACAGCGTCGTGCATTCGATTTCTTTTCGCAGATGTTTTCTACTCACGAGTTGGAAACTCACCCCCGTTGTGCCAAATTTTATTACAGGTTCAATGTATAGGTTTCCTTGGCAGTTTGCTGGTACATCATTTCATTCAGGGTGATTTGCTTGTAGGTTGGTTCACTTGTATCAGGACCGCCGTTGTACTTTTATTATTTCATTCGTATCCAGTAAGCTCCATCAACCAGACTTGTATTACTTGATAAGTTTAAAGGACCGGTTGTTTATTTCGACCTTAGAGCCGCGTTTGTATTATTATGGTATCTGGTGGATTTGTTTTCTTTTGAGTTTTGATCCTCGCCCTTTGGCGTTGTATATTATTGTGCATGGTATGGTTGTTTCCGCCTGTTGGCGTAGAGCTAGCTCCCGCTTGGGGATGCCGTTTTATTGTTTGTATATATATTATTCTTGTTTGTACCCGTTTGGGGCACGATTTTACAAAGGAGACTCTGCCGAAATTTTTGAGAAAATTGGATGTTGCTTTTAAACATGTTTTTCTACATGTTTTCCTTTGCTTCTTCTTTTATATGGTTTAGATTTCTGGGCTTCGGCTTACTTAGATTACGTTGCGCCTCTAGACGCTTCATAATTTAAGTGCCGGTTACGTTCCGTACCTTCGGGTCGTGACAGTACATGAGGTATGTTGATGCATACAGGTGTCCGATTAAATATGTGCACATGCTGCGCAGACTTTAATCGGATGGTTGATAATACTAGCGGCTTAGGATTAAGCCGGTTTATTAAATCAGGTTTTGATTTAATAATTTACATATGTATTTATATATATGTATTCCAGTATTATTGTTCACTATTCGTTTTTCTCTCTTGGCTATTCGTATTTTTGTACGAATACGCGTATATCTATTTCGATACATATACCGGGAAGTATTCCGTATTTTCTACGGAATAGCTTCTAAAAGGTGCCACCTCATTTGTATGAATTTCCATTTATGGAAATTCATTTGTTTGACAAATGAGGTGGAGGGTGTGAGGTGGAAAGTGCATAGTGTTAAGCATGGTTTTGGGCATGTAGAAATGTATGGTTGTGAATTGTTTTATTTGATTAATTGGTGAGATTTTTTTTATGATGGGAATGGGAGAGGGGGCCTACCACTACTTGTGGGAATGGGATAATTTCATTTGGATGTTATTATACACATTGCACTAGCCCACTCTCTCACTCTCTCATGTTAACAAACACTTAACCATTTTGTTCATGCCAAATAAAAGCCATCGCCTCCTTCATCATCTTCTATGGTTGCTCTCATGAGCACAAGAGTTGAAAGAAAAACGTAGTGAAATTTTCATACACCCCCACTCTCCATCGCTAGAGACTTTGGAGTGTCGGTTGTCTCGTTCGACGAGGCTGGAGCTTGCGCCGTTTCCCTCGGGTGGATCATCGGAGATGGAGGAATACCGGCAACCAAACATCATCAAAAGATCACGAGGAGCTTGGAAGGAAGACCGAACGACACGGATCAACTCGGTATAACGATTCTAACCTCTTCTTAGTTTTCTAGTTTAGGGTTTAAGGTCAATCCGGAAATCGGGTAACGATAGCACCAGTTTAATAAATTTTTGTTCTGCATTTTGGCCACGTTTCAGCGGCCGGGGCGCTGCCGGAACCCTTCATGGTATCAGAGCCACCCTTTAAACCCCTTACTAGCTTTGTTAAACGTGCTTAAAAGATCTATCGACAGAAACTTCCAAAAAAACGATTCCAATTATCTGTTCTCTGCCGATTTTCAAATGTGGTCAAAAAATTATTTCAGGCATCTTAAAAATCCGTGCAGGCAATTGTAAGGGTACACAAAAAATTTGGGCTGTTGAGCTACTTCTTTGCCTCGGATCCCCGCACATACCCTCTTTTAGCGGTGGTTCCGCGGCCATTTATTGGCGACGGGCCTTCAATTTTTCACTGTAACTCATATACTTGGAATTGTGATTTTTGTGATATTCTGTCTTGGCCCAGGTTTCTGTGCAGTGTTGGTTTTGCTATTGGGGCCAATTTGGAACTTAGTCGATCGATAATTTAAGCGTGCGTTTGATAGTACATACATTATATTCTGCGACCGTGAATGTCACTTGATCGGTAAACTCGTCTAATTGCTATATGTCTTTTAGACGGGTTTGCGAACGTGACATTCACGTTGATGTTCTGTGTTGTGCTGTGATGTTGGTTGGATCGTCGTGGTGGATAGCCAGTGGTGCAATGATAGTACAGTTTTAATTTCATTTGTTCATTTGATATTGCGGGGCGAGCGTCCTACAGGTGGACTGCCGTCACTGCCAGTTTGTATATTATTCTTTTGGGGCACGACCGGGCTGAGGTCGATGTCACCCTTGTATATTATTTTATTTTTTGTACTAGGATTACCCCGAGGTAGAGTGCACGAATAGCCGGGTTCTTTAGGGCAGCTGGTCCGCATCTCAAGGCATTCAGACGGAGGGAACTTCACTCTAGAATTGGCGGGCTATTCGCCTCACTCGTAGGGGTATAGGTTGACCAAGGATGGGTGCTCAAGTTACCGGATTCCGTGAAGTGCTGGGTGGTCCATTCACATTGCTGAAGGGAGCTGCCTCGCTTCTGGTTTTAGCGGGTAACTTGCCGCGCTCGTAGGGGTCTAGGTTTCATTGCACAAGCTATCCACACGACAAGGAACATCGGGTCTCACTTGCGGCTCAAGTGAAACCCGGGGCTCTAGATTATCCACCATTCTGTGTTGCTTCTGTAATGTTTCTGTGATGCTGCTTTATATCATGCCTGGGACGAATGTTATATATATATTTATATATATTAGTAGATGTTGTATATGTTTTGCACCCGCGCTAGCCCAGTCCCCGCTCTGTCGTTAGTTAAGTAACCTAACGAGTGATGACGGGACCCAGTGGTGAATGCGGATGGCATATACGTACATTTTATTTTCGTTCTTTTCTGGTGTGATTAATTGATGGGACTGCATAGATTCTTATCAATGCAAGGATAAAACAAACCTATATATGATGTTGTTGGAACCAAGTTTTTTAAAACAAAACTGACATTACAAAAGTTCTCTTTTTCTTTGCATCGTGGTATTCATTTTGGAATATCCTGCACCTCATTCGACGAGGCAAGGGCCGAGATCCCTTCATCGGGAGTGACCCCTTGGGTAAAAGTTTGCGTCAACGTAATAACTTTACTATAGTCGATTATTGTTGCTTTGCATCATGGTATTCAGTTTCGGATATCCTGCACCCCATTCGACGGGGAAAGAGCCGAGATCCCTTCACCAGGAGTGACCTCTTTAGCAAAAGTTTTCACCACTATATATTTATAAAACCACTTAGATTCCTTCAACGATATCAAGTTCATTACGTTAAAGGTTTTTTGCCAAAAACAAGCCGTAGCCCTCCGTCATTTCAAATAGGTATCTCGTAGTATTCGTGCTATGTACGTTGGTCTCTATCAAGGCATAATGTACGGTAGCTACGTGATACGTGTCTGTAGCATGGATATGCGATTATCTAGGACAGACGCATAGTCACGTTGGCCTCTATCAAGGGCTTGTGTGTTAGTTATATGTATGCCCTAGAGGCCATTGCTGTACATACGATATATATTGTAATGGATGCTTGGACATATATAGGGAGGACATTCTTGCTCGACATGATAGTATGCTATCTGGTTGTACTTTATCTTAACATGTACTCTGATTGTCTCTATATTACATGTTGATAAAGCCCTTAGGATATGTACTCGACTACTAGGACTATGATGAGATCATACTAGTGGGGCCACGGTAGTCGACGAGTACATCCTATAACTGTTCCTAGTCGAGGGTGTATCGAGACAGGGCATCGATAAACCAGAGTAGACTAGCGTATACGCATCTTGACTCATAAGATGGGCGATGGATGATCCCATATCCATCGGTGTTTGACATCAAGGATGGTGTACGGGTGCTCAGTGGAGACTGGGTACACTGGACGGACTCGCCGAGAACTCCCAGATGGTATTATACCATACGTCAGATGGCAGTTCTCCGGTGACACTGGTACAGAGTAGTCTGTTGACCCGAGATCGTCATAGAGTCTTGTGTGATTCCCACTGTGCTTTGATTTCCATCATACCACGTCCAAGAGGGCGTGCAAAAAGGTGGCTTTTGGATACAGTCCCGAATCACATGGAGGCAATGAGCGATAGGAGGGGATTCGTCTCTCCCGGTATAGGGAGTTGATGTTGTGCTGTGTTCGATTGGCTATAACCGGAAATCCCTGGCCAGGGTTGCTGAGATTTACTGGTAAGTGTTATCAGTAGTTTCTCGAAATGTTATAGACCTCATATCGACACGACTTATCAAGCTATTGGGGTCTGACGTTTACCACCCCTAGGCGAGATATGCAACATATCAGACGACGAGACCGGACTGTACGGGAGTGTTACTGTTTGGATTCACAGGAGAATGTACAGACTTGCTTGTTGATCTTCTAAGCGCTCAATACCTGGGTAGCTGTCACGTTTAGCTGACCGCTTGTAGCTTGTGGGTGTTTGATATGATCATCACCTACTGCCGGCGTATTGACGATTCTTTAGAGTCCTACACAGAGGTTTCTTGACTCAGGCAAAACGGAGTAGGAGCACATATGTGATATGTGCGGGGCAGAGGATAATGCGATATGTGATACCGTATTCTATTCTCGCGATATTTGATATCAGCCGGGTCATCGGATCAAGTGTTGATTCGATGAATCGGTACGGATAAATATTAGTCGGTTATATGCGATATAGCCGGATTGTCGGATCAAGTGTTGATTCGATAATTTAATGTATAATAATATATATGATATATTAAATTACATTAACTAATATTAGCTCACTAAAAGATTCTTTTTCTCACTCGGGTAATACATTGATATATATGCGATATATGTTAATTGTATTATTTTATTTGGTTACAATAAATATTATATATGTGATATATAATATTGTAACGTGATATGATAAATAATGCAACATGTTTAGTAGAGATTAAACAAGATTAGGGTTTGATTTGGGTTAATGGTTTCTAGATGATTCTAGAAGGTTTTTGTTTTGTCATGATAAAAATATTTTCAAGTGAGTCATGCTTTAACCCAACCCAAACCCTAACCCTAGTTAATTCTCTACAATGGTTAAGTGAACCATGGTTGCATAATTGATCATTATCTCCTTTTCCTATTCATCACAAAAGGATTAACAAATATTGTTCATCTTCTTCCTTCATTCTTTCATGGAAAAAAAAAATTTCTTGATTTTTCCAAGTGATGAATAATTGTGAGAAAAAGATAAATAAATAGAGCAAAAATCCTACTTCATCATCCTCATCTTCCCTTGCCATTTAGATGAGGGTGTTCACATCATTTCATGAGTGTTAGCTTGTGTTAAAGAAACTTCAAGGTAGATCATCTTAATATCGAAGATCGGAAGCAAAGGTTGCATCTTTCTCTTCGTGGAACCTCTCGAGAGTCCGGATCCCGATGATCACAGCGAAGGGACCACAACACGGAGCATATGAAGTGAAGGACCAGATCTACAAAGGTTGTAATCTCTCTCACTTAGTGTTAAAGTGTTTAGCATGCTAGTTTTCGCCTAATCTCTAGTTTAAAGTTCCGTATTCGGGTTGTTCGGCACGGCTAAATTTTTATTCGGGCATGGTTGATGCCTCGTAGACCCTTGTGCGCATGCCTAGTAACCCTACAGTAGTATCAGAGCCAAGCTAGAGCTTTAGGCGAAGTCTAGACGGAGTTTGAAGTCCGATCGAACCCGAAACCCCGAATCCAAATTGCTCTCTGTCCTTTTTTGAAAATTGTGGATTTTTCAATATTAAAAATGCTTAAAAAATTCAGCAGGGAATTCTAAGAATTACGATGCAAAAAGTTTTCAATGAACAGTGAAAAGCGCGGCGGAACCGCGGCAGAAGAATGCCTTCTGCGGCGGTTCCGCGGCGCAATGATGACGTCATCAACCCAATTTTGCACAGTAACTTCTTTTATTCAGTGCTGAGTTCTCTAGGAATTTTTAATGTTTATTCTACAGTTGAGTTTTCTGGGGTTGTTTTGGGGATTCGATGTTTCGATCGGAGTATCAGATTTTGTCTGTGTGTTTTGTCCGGATAACTTTTAGAAACTGTTAAAAAGTTCGAACGGATATCAATAACTCACTTTTTCCCCTGTCGGAAATTTTTTCAAAAGTTGGATTTTTTCTTGTGTTTAAGAATGTTCTAAGTCATGCAAGTAACTCGGTGGACCCTCTAGAAGACCACAAACCTTAACTCGATTATGTGACCGTCTTGAACTGCCTTTTGAACCTTAGGGTTTGGGGCAGTACGGCGTGCCACATGTGAGGCGTTGGTTTGACCCTTCTACGGCTGGACCATTGGTACTGTGGCATGTAATGGATGTTTTTAAACTGATTTCAAGTGTTGAGATATATTGGGGAAATCTTGGGTGTTTGATGATTCGATCGGAAAGTTTAACTTTGTCTATTTATCTGGAATGTGATACAATAATTGGAATCCACAGGTAGTTATGAGATAACTGATTTGAATATTATAAACATAGCAGTTTAGTCTCAGTTGATCGGTTGCCACGGAATTTTGATGTGATCAAAAGTCCGTCGCAATCACGTAGCGTACGCGGATACTCGCCGGGTAAACTTAATAGACAGCCTCACTCCAAAGCCCCGACCAAGTGACTGTAGGAGAACCCCGTCGCCGAAAGCATCCGTTCGGGTGCTCCCGGTAGCTGTGTTCCGCCTTGGTGCACTTCGTCGACGGTATCAGGGGTGCGGCCGTCTAATAAAGTTTGCGACGAGCATTCGATCAGGACGTCGGGAATCTTGTTGAATTGCCCGACTTGATATTGAAAAGAGTTTTCGATAATGAGACTAAAATGCGGGGTTTATAATTGTTAGGCATGTGATGTCTAAGGAATTCATTTGGTTAGGCATACGATGTCTAAGGAAGTTGCGGATTCCAAATGTTGTAGTTTTACACTTTCTTTTCTGTGACCGTAAGCGTAGTATGTGGTGTATCGCCGGTTTCGTTGCTATACATCAACAACAATCGGGATACGCATACTTGCTTACGTTGATGATATGAGATATTATGTGTTGCTGTGATATGTTATATTGGATCGTCGCGTTTTGAATAGCCGGGGGTTTTATGTGAGATGAGAGTTTTTTCTTTTTCATTCATGTAAAATTCATTTGTATGTAATATTCTTTTATTAGGGTACTTCCAGGTAGCGGAAGATGTCACCGTTGTATATTATTTACTTTTCCGCATTAGGTAGACCCAAGGCGGGGAGCACAAGTAACCGGGTTCTAGGGTCCAGTGGGAGACCATCTTGAGGAGTCGAGACCGGGTCTCCTAACCCTAGAATTGGCAGTGTTACTTGCCGCTCTCGTAGGGGTCTAGGGATGTGGGTTTGGCTATTCACCGCGACCGTGGAATCCGTGTTTTATACAGGCTCGTATTGAAAACACGGACGTCCTAGTATATCCAATATTTCATATATGTTCTTCTGCTGCAATGTTCTGTGATGAGATCATATTACTGCCTGAGACGAATGTTTATATTATATATATGAGATATATGTTATATTGCAGATTTCGTTTCAAAAGAGATGCTTGTGAAGCATAATAAAATGGGACTTCATTAATGAGATTAATGAAATAAAAGAAACCTAAGATGTTGTAGAAACTTGTTTATAAAAATTGGTAGCTCTAGTTGTTGCTTTGCATAGCGGTGTTCCTTGTAGAACATCCAGCACCTTATTCGATAAGGAAAGGACCGAGATCCCTTCACCGGGAGTGACTCCTTTAGCAATAACTGGCAGATGCTACAAACTCGGTTTGTCTTTTGATTGCTTCTATAGTTCTTGCTTTGCATAGAGGTATATATGATATATCCTGCACCTTATTCGATGAGGAAAGGGCCGACGATCCCTTCACCGGGAGTGACCCCTTTAGCAAAACTAGAAAAGCCTCAAAAACACTCCATTTAAAATCACTCGATTCTACAACGATATCAAGTTCATTACGCAAAGGGTTTTCTTAAAAACCTATCATAGCCCTCCATCATTTCAGATAAGGACTATTTAGTATTCGTGCTGCGTTTGTTGGCCTTTGTCAAGGCGTAGTGTGCGGTAGCTGAATAGTACTTATCTGCTTATGCATATAATGCAGATTGGATTAGGGTAGTCGTGCGACCTTGTTGGCCTTTGTCAAGGGCCGTGCGGGTGGGTTTACTTCAATCAAGAGATGACGGGTTGAACTTGACTAGCAGCCTATGGTTTGTTGGCCTTTGTCAAGGTCATAGGAGGCTTGGGGCAAAATATTATTGGGAATTTCAAGAGTTGAAATTTGCAATGAGATTGCATACCTTCTATTAGATAGTTGGATCCCGATACCCGCTGCGAGTAAGAGTTACTCCTGGGAGAGTTTTACACATTACAATTAGCCGATCAAGTAGGTGTCTAGAAAGGTGTTAACGGGGTTACGCCTCTGGGAAAACGAGGTTTACATTAATTAGGTTCGTGCGAGATCACGGGGGACCTCCCTCAAAGTACCGACACTGGCCTGGCTGAAAGATTGGCGAACTTGTAGCGTGTAATTAATCCCGGCTAGTCTTTCCTTTTAGGGTTTTAAGGAAGATTTGACTAAAACAGTGGGAGACATCCTGATTAGATATATTATATAACCAATCTAATCTTGCAAGAGCATACGCTGAGTGTTTTCTTCTCTCTCTCTCCAGGTAGCGACCATATCACGCCTTAATCAAGATAATAAAACGGATATATTGACCGAACCAGCTTGTTATACTGAGCTGGGGAACGTTGGTCCCGCTCCAACTTATAATTGTTATAAGAACAGAGCAGGAAATTGGGGAATACCAGATTTCCTGTGCCGCCCAAAACGAAGAAAGTGCATGTTGATGCATCATCTTAGGGTGTGTTCATTACACAGAACTGTTTCTCAGTATTCTTTACGGCCTGGGTATGAGATACCGGATCAGGATCCCGCATATGTAATCTGTTACATGGGCTACAGAAAGGTAGAGAACTGAGAACGGGTGATAAGTTTCATGAGACAGAAAACGGTGCAAGTGTTGCAGCCAAGTCTGTTGGTCACTATCACCCTGTATTACCAGAATACATTGATTCTGAACAATGGTTATTAGATACCGAACCCGATATACAAAATCATATCAGTCTCTTTATTAGTGAAGAAAGGATATAATTTTGTATTGTTGGATAATGTTTTGAACATTTCCTATATCAAGAGTTGATCGGTTCAGGCACGTTATCTAAAAGCATTGACGTTCTAAATCAAACTACAGTTCTTAGTATAAGGAACATACACAAGAGGAAGAGTTCAGACATGAATGAATCCTTCTTGAGGTATTGTAGACTAGGTCATATCAATGCGACCAGACTGGCTGAAGTTACATATAGATGCATATTTAAATTAGATTGAATTTACATCTTATGAAACTTGCCAGTCATGTCACAAAGATAAGATGACCATAGCTCTGTTTATTGGAAACAGAGAAAGAGTTAGTGAACTCTTGGGAATTGATACATGCTGATGTATGAAAGTCCCCTGTCTACACATGCCAAGATAGGTTCTTTTTACTTCATTATGTTCTCTGATAATCTCTCAAGATTCAGACATGTGTTCCTGTTGAAACATAAGTCCGAACCTTTTGAGATATTCACAGAATATAAATTAGAAGTAGAGAACCAAAATACGGGTATAAGTATTATGTCCTTTGATGTAATCAAGGAGGAGAATACTTGAGCACGGAATTCCTGGACTATTCTAAAGGAGAATGAGATTCTCTCTCAGCATTACTCCTCCGTATACACCACAGCACGTCGGTGTATCGGGGTAGAGCAATAGCACCCTATTTGATATGGTGTGCTCTATGATGAGTACTACTGAGTTTCCTATTTCCTTTTGGGTGTTATGCGCTTAAGAAGTTGCATACCTATTGAATAGGGTTCAAATCAAATCAGTTGCCTACCACTTCATATATGATACGGAAAGGGAAGAGCCCATATCTTAAGCTTGTTAAGATTTGGGGTTGTCCGGCCTATGTCTAAAAGCAAAATCCGGACAAGCTCGAGGCAAAGTCTGTTATGTAGAACTGGAAAGGTTCCAGCTATACAAAATGCAGCTGATGATTTGGTACAACCAAAGGATTCAATAGTTTCCAACGAACCTCAGCCTCTCCGCCGATCTAGTAGGGTTCCTCACCCACCTGAGAGATACTTCGGTTTCTCTATGACAGTGGGAGCGAGGAATGCATCATGAGATGATAACCCAACTAGTTTCGTGCTAGTCATCAGGAGTGGGACTCTGTAAGAATGGCTGGATGCTTATCGATCTGAGATGGAATCCTTATACACCGACAAAGTATGGACTTTGGTTGCTTTATCTGAAGGGTTAAATCCCCATCAGGAGCGAGTATATCTTGAGAAGATTACTTGGTGTATATGGAAAAGTTGAGACTTTCAAAGCTATGCTTAAGTCCATCCAGATCCTACTTGTCACGGCTACATACCATGACTATGATATCTGGTAGTTGGGTGTCATGACTGCTTTTCTAAATGATGATTTAGAAGATAGCGTCTATAAGTACACAGCCAGAGGGCTTCGTAGACAGTGGGAGCAGCGGAAACGTGTGCAAGATGTTTTATATGATAAAACAGGCATCGCGGAGTTGGAACATCTGTTTTGATGTGGTAGTCAAAGAGTTTGACTTTATCAAAATGGTAGATGAACCTTATATATACGAAAAGGTAGTAGAGAGTATGGTGGTGATCCTCGTAGAGTACGTGGATGACATACTCTTGATAGGGAAGAACTTTCCTATGCTACGCACGGTCAATCTCCGCTTATCACAAGGATTCTCCATATAGGATCAAAGTGATACCTACTAAATCCTAGGTTTTGGATCTATGAGATAGATCTAATTAGATGTTAGGAAACTCACTAGTTGTAGTGAGATGGTATCATTCGATCATGGGGAGAATCACTGGAAAGATTCCAGGGTGATAAGGACGACTGAATGTCAGTCGCAGGCATTGTCTATACCCTCAGTGGAGGGACGGTATGTTGGAAGAGTTCCAAGCTAGATACCGTGACATACTAGATGATTAAAGGCAAGATACATCGTTACCAAGGATGCTACCAAAAGAGGCAGTCTGGATATTTATAATTTCATAAGATGAACTTCGTTCCTACCATTATGTGACAATGGAGTTGTGGCTTCAGCCAAGGAACTACCGTCCCATCAGAAATCCAGATATAATTCTTAGGCAGTATCACCTGATCATGGAGATGGTTGATCTCCAGGGAGATCGAGGTTAGGAGAGTAGACACAGAGGACAACATCGCGGATCCACTCACGAAGGCCTTTTTCCCAGTAGAGACTTTTATGGGATGGTTGAGTATGAGATACTTCAACCGCAGCTAATTGTTGGGTATGCGATACCATAACAGATGGCCCTAGTGCAAGTGGGAGATTGTTAGTTATATTTATGCCCTAGAGGCCATTGATGTACATACGATGTATATTGTAATGGATGCTTGGATATATATAGGGAGGACTTTCTTGCTCGACATGATAGTATGCTATCTGGTTGTACTTTATCTTAACATGTACTCTGATTGTCTCTATATTACATGTTGATAAAGCCCTTAGTAGGATATGTACTCGACTACTGGGACTATGATGAGATCATACTAGTGAGGCCACGGTAGTCGACGAGTACATCCTATAACTGTTCCTAGTCGAGGGTGTATCGAGACAGGGCATCGATATACCGGAGTAGACTAGCGTATACGCATCTTGACTCATATGATGGGAGATGGATGATCCCATATCCATCGGTGTTTGACATCAAGGATGGTGTACGGGTGCTCAGTGGAGACTGGGTACACTGGACGGACTCGCCGAGAACTCCCAGATGGTATTATACCATACGTCAGATGGCAGTTCTCCGGTGACACTGGTACAGAGTAGTCTGTTGACCCGAGATCGTCATAGAGTCTTGTGTGATTCCCACTGTGCTTTGATTTCCATCATACCACGTCCAAGAGGGCGTGCAAAAAGGTGGCTTTTGGGTACAGTCCCGAATCACATGGAGGCAATGAGCGATAGGAGGGGATTCGTCTCTCCCGGTATAGGGAGTTGATGTTGTGCTGTGTTCGATTGGCTATAACCGGAAATCCCTGGCCAGGGTTGCTGAGATTTACTGGTAAGTGTTATCAGTAGTTTCTCGAAATGTTATAGATCTCATATCGACACGACTTATCAAGCTACTGGGGTCTGACGTTTACCACCCATAGGCGAGATATGCAACATATCAGACGACGAGACCGGACTGTACGGGAGTGTTACTGTTTGGATTCACAGGAGAATGTACAGGCTTGCTTGTTGATCTTCTGAGCGCTAAATACCTGGGTAGCTGTTACGTTTAGCTGACCGCTTGCAGCTTGTGGGTGTTTGATATGATCATCACCTACTGCCGGCGTATTGACGATTCTTTAGAGTCCTACACAGAGGTTTCTTGACTCAGGCAAAACGGAGTAGGAGCACATATGTGATATGTGCGGGACCGAGGATAATGCGATATGTGATACCGTATTCTATTCTCGCGATATTTGATATCAGCCGGGTCATCGGATCAAGTGTTGATTCGATGAATCGGTACGGATAAATATTAGTCGGTTATATGCGATATAGCCGGATTGTCGGATCAAGTGTTGATTCGATAATTTAATGTATAATAATATATATGATATATTAAATTACATTAACTAATATTAGCTCACTAAAAGATTCTTTTTCTCACTCGGGTAATACATTGATATATATGCGATATATATTAATTGTATTATTTTATTTGGTTACAATAAATATTATATATGTGATATATAATATTGTAACATGATATGATAAATAATGCAACATGTTTAGTAGAGATTAAACAAGATTAGGGTTTGATTTGGGTTAATGGTTTCTAGATGATTCTAGAAGGTTTTTGTTTTGTCATGATAAAGATATTTTCAAGTGAGTCATGCTTTAACCCAACCCAAACCCTAACCCTAGTTAATTCTCTACAATGGCTAAGTGAACAATGGTTGCATAATTGATCATTATCTCCTTTTCCTATTCATCACAAAAGGATTAACAAATATTGTTCATCTTCTTCCTTCATTCTTTCATGAAAAAAAACTTTCTTGATTTTTCCAAGTGATGAATAATTGTGAGAAAAAGATAAATAAATAGAGCAAAAATCCTACTTCATCATCCTCATCTTCCCTTGCCATTTAGATGAGGGTGTTCACATCATTTCATGAGTGTTAGCTTGTGTTAAAGAAACTTCAAGGTAGATCATCTTAGTATCGAAGATCGGAAGCAAAGGTTGCATCTTTCTCTTCGTAGAACCTCTCGAGAGTCCGGATCCCGATGATCACAGCGAAGGGACCACAACACGTAGCATATGAAGTGAAGGACCGGATCTACAAAGGTTGTAATCCCTCTCACTTAGTGTTAAAGTGTTTAGCATGCTAGTTTTCGCCTAATCTCTAGTTTAAAGTTCCGTATTCGGGTTGTTCGGCACGGCTAAATTTTTATTCGGGCATGGTTGATGCCTCGTAGACCCTTGTGCGCGTGCCTAGTAACCCTACATTGTGTGGGTGGGTTTAGATCAATCTTGGATAATGACGGGCTGAACTTGACTAGCGTCTTATGGCACGTTGGTCTCTATCAAGGCCATGAAGTCGTTAGGGGTAAAAATCACATCGGGAGTTTCAAACATACAGGAAACTTGCCAGGCTTGCGCATACCTTCTGGAGTATGATGACTTGAGTGGCTTCCATCAAGTTATCATGCGATGCTAGTTGGATCCAGATTCCCACTGATGAGTAGGATTACTCCTCGGGTGATTCCGACTAATTCTCCCTTTTAGGTTTGGAGGAGAATTCGAGGATACAGTGGGAGCCATCCAGATTAGATAAAATGATTAACCATTCTGATCTAGGTTAGAGTGCATGCTGAGTGTTTCTTCTCTCTCTCTCTCTCTGGCTGTGACTATGACCCAACCTTTAACTAAAACTTCTGAACCAAGTTGACCGAACCTTTTTAAAACACTTTGGCTTTTGGAATGTCACGGTGTCGCATACATCATTCCCACTTCTATATCACCTTTGCTTTTCTCCAGAACACCTTGTATCACTACGAACATCCACGTCCATTGGATAAATCCATCGTATAGTTACATACGAACTCGAAGGAAGTTTTTCGAGGATGGATTATGGTTCTGGAGAGATTGAATAGGATTATTCGGTTGTCTTTTCCTTTTACCTTCTCTCAGGTTGTGAGGGCTCCTAGGATTAGGAGAGGGTACACCTATTGAGCTTATTGGATAGTCTTCCTCCAGACCATAGGCAGGTGCCGAACGGTAGGGAAGGAAGAAAACCAATTAAGCTTAAGTGTGGTGTACAGAAGGTAATAAGTAAAGACATATAAAGGGATTAGAATAATGGCAAAGGAAATTGCGATCACCATCATTCACGACAAAAACCGTGTATACCCCTGCCACTCCCACATCCACTTTGGTTTTCTCTAGAACACTCCCTATCACTACGGATATCCACTTCCATTGGATATGCCATCGTATAGTTTCATACGAACTCGAAGGAATTCGTTCTAGATTCGGGGATGGTTTCCGGTTCAAGAGAAATTGGATAGGATTATTCAGATGTCTTTTCTCTTTACCTTCTCTCAGGTTGCGAGGGCTCCTAGGATTAGGAGAGTACACCTATTACACTTATTGGATAGTATTCTTCCAAACCTTAGGCTGGTGCCGAAAGGTAGGGAATGAAGAAAACCAATTAGGGTAAAAGAGGTGTACAGAAGGTAATAAGTAAAGACATAATAAAGGGATTGGAGTGAGGACAGGTAAGTATATGGTTACTGTCATGATTCAGGATATTGGAAGAGGCGTTACTAGGAATAGCAGTAAACCCTTTTGAAACATTTTCATGTTTCAGTCTGACTATGCGATGTTAATTGAAAACTGTTTTCCCAATTGGAATCTAACTCCAGGGTATGTATTTACCAGATCAGTTTCTCACATCTGTATGTTATTACAGATGGTGAGTGAGAGTAAGATATTGGGAATTGGGTGATTAGATCCTCATTATATCGGAATTCGTTGTAATTGGTGATATTTGAGGAAATCATCTGGATTTTGCCGGACGGTAAATATTTGGTTTTGAATATCCGTTGTTATGCACCAATTTCAAACTGATATATCTGTACGTTTATTTTTATAAAGTGAGATATATCTTTTTGATATTATGTCTGTGACATTTACCTATATCGGTTGGTGATTAGGTAAGGTGCATTCAACAGTGCTGTGATTCTTCTTAACCATACTACAATTTTTTAACCTACGACGCACAGGGTTTGAGTTGTTGAACTCGGGGGACTTATACAAAGTATTGTATGTTGTCCAGTGTCCATTAGGACAAAGGGGTTGGTACTCGTACTATATTGTGTTTACTTATGACTTCTCCAGTTCTGGACATGTATTTCGTTGAAATGCAAGGTCCAGATATTCAGAAGTTATCGGTATAAGAATAAAGTAGAGAACCATTTGTTGGAAGTATCAGGATTCCTCGATGAATTCGAAGATGTAGATACTTGTGTTTGGTATTCCGCTGATAGTAATGGTATTGAGAACTTGCTTCTCTTTCGGGTTACTCATATGTAGATGCACTCCTAGATCAGTAATGTTGATTGTCCTCTTTCCATTTGGTTGATATGCACTGGAGACAGCTGCATGATTTTGAATCTGGTTCAAATTAGATTAGTGCTTTTGTTTCTATAGAATCAATTTATATCTTAATGATGTTAAGGTATGGGAGTTGTCCGGCTGATGCCTAAAACCAGAATCCGGATAAACTCAAGGCACGTTTCAGTAATGGCTATTTGTGGGTTATCCCGGGCTTTGACGAGGGTTAACTTTCTACCATCAGGAAGATCAATATTTATTTTGTTCTTGACTCGCCACAGTTTTAATAAAATGGATTCTTTTCAGAAAACAGAAGTGGGAGTATGGTAGAACTGGAAGTTATTCCAAAACCACAAACGGTTACTGGAAATTTAATAGAACCTAAGGATTCAATTGGATTTGATGTTCCACTAGCCACTCCGCAGATTTGGTGGGTAACCTCAGTCACCCGAGAGGTACTTCGGTCTTCTCAGAGACGGTAACAGGGAGGTTCTTGTTTACCCAGACGTGTCATTGTTGTTGTTCTAGACTATAAAACCCGGCAGGAAGATGAGTATAGCGTCGTTCTAAACTAGCTTTAGAAGTGCACGTGTATATGACTCTGCCAGAGGGTTGTTGTAGTCAGTGGGAGCAGCGGAAGCATAGTGGGCAAGTAGCTTATGTCTATTTATAGACTAAAGCAGGTATAGAGGAAATAGATTATTTAATTTTGATGTGACAGTCATAGGCTTTGACCTCATCAGAATAGGAGATGGATCTGGTAAGAAGGTAGTAGAGTGTGATGTCTAGGTATTGGGATGACATGCACTTGATAGGAAGGGACATTCCTATACTACGATCGGTTATATTGTGGTTGTCACAAAGTTGTTTCTCCACAGAGGATATGGATATAATATCAGGTTTTCTGGTTACTAGATCTATGGTTTTAGATCTAGATTTTGGAAGTATCCTAATCTGGGTACTTTGACATTAAATGGACGACTCCTGGCATGGTGGTGTACCTGCAGGTGATGGAGTCAACCTCTCTAAAGGTGTTTAACAGACTAAAGGGAAGAGAGATCTGCATGATTAGCATATCATTTGCTTAGGCAATTGAGTTAATCATGAAATGTCAAGTACCACACCAGATATTGCTTTTACACTAGATGCAATAAGCGGATACATTAATCCAATCCTGGAGAAACATTGGGAAGCAGTTATTAAACATAAGTGAATGTTCTTGGGAAATTATTACGGCAGCCTCCTTCGAGGGACGGTTATCATTTCAGGCTTACAAGGTGACCTGGATGACAGAATGACATTCAGAGTTATAGTTTTCCCTCTTTTGAGGGACATTATGTTGGACAGGTGGTCCAAGCGGATAGTGAGGAAAGGCAAGACGCAGGATACTGATTAAATTCAGTGGACGATACAGTCTAAGTAGTTTGCTGGATTTGGAGTTCATTTATGAACTGGGTCCCATCGGATATCCAGATAAATTCTAAGACAGGTATTGCTCATTTCGGGAGATAGCTTTCCCCGCAAAGTTGAGATTAAGAGAGATACAGAAAGAAACACTGGAGCGGATCCACTCACTGAGGCTATTTCTCGAACGTAATCATTTTCGCAAACAGGCTTTGCGAAACTGATTAGTAGAGAAGTTGGGTGTTCGGTATCACACGGGCTGTGAGTATGCGACATCGCAATAATTGGCCTTGAGTGCAAGTGGGAGATTGTTGGCTATAGTGCCCTCAAGGCAATTATCATAGTCGCAGACTTGTGTTTATGATGATTGAGTGAGGACCTATACCGATAAAACATTCTTACTCAAGATGATAGTATGCTATCTGGTTTGTCTTTATCATCATGTACATGTTGATAGAGCCCTTAGCATTCTTGCTTGACTGCCGGCATTATGATGGCGATCATATATGTGGGAGCTGGGGTCTATAAGTACATCCTTAAATGTCCCTAGTCGTAGGAGTATCGAGACCGGGCATCGATACTCCAGTGTAGACTAGTGTATACTGATCGAGACCCCGACGAGGGGCGGTGGCCAGGTCTCACAAGCCATTGGTGTTAATTTGTTCACCTAAGATAGTATACAGGTGCTCATTGGGTTATGAGTACACTGGACAAACTCGCCGGGAACCTGCTAGTTGGTATTATACCTATTGTCAGATTGCAGTTCCCAGGTGACATGTGTACATGTTAGTCTGTCGACCTGAGATCGTCATTTGTCTCGTGTGAGTCCCACTGTGCTTTGATTACTACCCTACCACGGCTCAAAGGAGTCGTGCAAACAGGTTTTAGTTAGGTACAGTCCCGAGCCACATGGAGGCAGTGATCGGATCGTCGGGGATTCGTCTCTCCCGGTATTGGGGGTTGATGTCGCGTTGTGTGCGGATGGCCATCACCATAAATCCGTGGCCACGGTGGACAAGAATTACCGATCCAGGATCGATAGTTTCTCAGGTAGTGATGGGTTTCATACCGACACTAAATATCGCGTTATTGGGGGTCTGACTTTATCCACCCCCTAGACTCGATATGCGATACTCTTAGACGAACAGACCGGACTGTACGGATATTGTCACTGACAGGCTCAGTAGGGGTTCGGGATGAGTTTGCTCGTCGGCCTCCCTTTCGCTCAATACCTGGGAAGCCGTTACGTACAGCTAGTGCCGCTGACGTGCTTGTGGTTAAACCCACTGACGGCATATTGACGAGTCTTTAGAGTCCCATACAGAGGGTTTTCACGGTTCAGGCGATATGGTGTACATGAGGTATGTTGATGCATACAGGTGTCCGATTAAATATGTGCACATGCTGCGCAGACTTTAATCGGACGGTTGATAATACTAGCGGCTTAGGATTAAGCCAGTTTATTAAATCAGGTTTTGATTTAATAATTTACATATGTATTTATATATATGTATTCTAGTATTATTGTTCACTATTCGTTTTTCTCTCTTGGCTATTCGTATTTTTGTACGAATACGCATATATCTATTTCAATACATATACCGGGAAGTATTCCGTATTTTCTACGGAATAGCTTTTAGAAGGTGCCACCTCATTTGCATGAATTTCCATTTATGGAAATTCATTTGTTTGACAAATGAGGTGGAGGGTGTGAGGTAGGAAGTGCATAATGTTAAGCATGGTTTTGGGCATGTAGCAATGTATGGTTGTGAATTGTTTTATTTGATTAATTGGTGAGATTTTTTTTATGATGGGAATGGGAGAGGGGGGGGGGGGGGGCGACCACTACTTGTGGGAATGGGATAATTTCATTTGGATGTTATTATACACATTTCACTAGCCCACTCTCTCACTCTTTCATGTTAACAAACACTTAACCGTTTTGTTCATGCCAAAAAAAAGCCATCACCTCCTTCATCATCTTCTATGGTTGCTCTCATGAGCACAAGAGTTGAGAGAAAAATGTAGTGACATTTTCATACACCCCCACTCTCCATCGCTAGCGACTTTGGAGAGTCGGTTGTCTCGTTCGACGAGGATGGAGCTTGCGCCGTTTCTCTCGGGTGGATCATCGGAGATGGAGGAAGACCGGCAACCAAACATCATAAAAGGATCACGAGGAGCTTGGAATGAAGACCGAAGGACATGGATCAACTCGGTATAACGATTCTAACCTTTTCTTAGTTTGCTAGTTTAGGGTTTAAGGTCGATCCGGTAATCAGGTAACGGTAGCGCCGGTTTAATAAATTTTTGTTTCGCATTTTGGCCTCGTTTCGATGGCCGGGGCGCTGCCGGAACCCTTCAGTGTACTCTCCTAATCCTAGAAGCCCTCGCAACCTGAGAGAAGGTAAAGAGAAAAGACATCTGAATAATCCTATTCTTTTTCTCCTGAACCAGAATCCATCCTCGAAAAAGTTCCTTCGAGTTCGTATGTAACTATACGATAGATTTTTCCAATGGAAGTGGATAACCATAGTGATACGGAGTGTTCTAGAGAAAAGAAAAGTCGTGAATGATGGTGATCGCAATTTCCTTTGCCATTATTCTAATCCCTTTATATGCCTTTACTTATTACCTTCTGTACACCATAGTTAAGCTTGTTGGTTTTCTTCCTTCCCTACCGTTCGACACCTGCCTATGGTCTGGAGGAATACTATCCAATAAGCTCAATAGGTGTACCCTCTCCTAATCCTAGGAGCCTTCATAACCTGAGAGAAGGTAAAGGGAAAAGACAACCGAATAATCCTATTCAATCTCTCCAGAACCAGAATCCATCCTCGAAAAAGTTCCTTCGAGTTTGTATGTAACTATACGATGGATTTATCCAATATAAGTGGTTGTTTGTAGTAATACGGGGTGTTCTGGTGAAATGCAAAGGTGATATAGAAGTGGCAATAATGTATGCGACACCGTGACATTCCAAAAGCCAAAGTGTTTTAAGAAGGTTCGGTCAACTTGGTTTCATGAGTTTTAGTCAAAGGTCGGGTCATAGTCGCAGCCAGAGAGAGAGAGAAGAAACACTCAGCGTGCACTCTAACCTAGATCAGAATGGTCAATCATTTTATCTAATCTTGGATGGCTCCCACTGTTTCCTCGAATTCTCCTCCAAACCTGAAAGGAGAACTAGTCGGAATCACCCGAGGAGTAATCCTACTCATCAGTAGGAATCGGGATCCAACTATCATCACATGATGACTTGATGGAAGCCACTCAAGTCACCACACTCCAGAAGGTATGCGTAAGCCTGGCAAGTTTTCTGTATGTTTGAAACTCCCGATGTGTGTTTTTACCCCTAACGACCTATAACCTTGACGCTTGCCAACAAGTTATAGGCCACTAGTCAAGTTCAACCCGTCATTGTCCTGGATTAACTCGAACCCACCCACACAAGCCCTTGACGCTTGCCAACAAAGCTGTACGACTGTCCCGATCAATCGCATATCCATGCTACAAATAAGTATTATTCAGCTACCGTACACTATGCCTTGACGCTTGCCAACAAACATAGCACGAATACCAAATAGTACTTATAAGAAATGACGGAGGGTTACGGCTGGTTTTTGGCGAAAAACCTTTAACGTAATGAACTTGATCTCGTTGAAGGAATCCAAGTGGTTTTATAAATATATAGTGGCGAAAACTTTTGCTAAAGAGGTCACTCCCGGTGAAGGGATCTCGGCTCTTTCCCCGTCGAATGGGGTGCAGGATATCCCAAACTAAAGACCACGATGCAAAGCAAAAATAATCGATTATAGTAAAGTTATTACGTTGACGCGAACTTTTACCCAAGGGGTCACTCCCGATGAAGGGATCTCGGCCCTTGCCTCGTCGAATGAGGTGCTGGATATTCATAACCGAATACCACTGTGCAAAGCAAAAGAGAACGTCTGTAATGTCAGTTTTTAAAAACTTGGTTCCAACAACATCATATATATAGGTTTGTTTTATCCTTGCATTGATAAGAATCTTTGCAGTCTCATCAATTAATCACACCAGAAAAGAACGAAAATAAAATGTACGTATATGACATCCGCATTCGCCACTGGGTCCCGTCATTACCTGTTAGGTTACTTAACTAACGACAGAGCGGGGACTGTGCCAGCGCAGGTGCAAAACATATACAACATCTACTAGTATATATATATAAATATATAACAATCGTCCCAGCCATGATATAAGCAACATCATAGAAACATCACAGAAGCAATATAGAATGGTGGATAATCTGGAGCCCCGGATTTCACTTGAGCCGCAAGTGAGACCCAACGTTCCCTGTCGTGTGGATAGCCTATGCAATGAAAACCTAGACCCCTACAAGCACGGCAAGTTACCCGCAAAACCAGAAGCGAGGAAGCCCCCTTCAGCAACGTGAATGGACCACCCAGCACATCATGGAATCTGGTAACTTGAGCACCCCTCCTGAGTCATCCTATACCCCCTGCGAGTGCGGCGAATAGCCCGCCAATTCTAGAATAGGGTCCCCTCCGTCCCAACGCTATGAGATGCAGACCATTTTCCCTGTAGAACCCGGCAATTCGTGCACTCCACCGCGGGGTAATCCTAGTACAGAAAATAAAATAATATACAATGGTGACATCGACCTCTGCCCGGTCGTGCCCCAAAAGAATAATATACAAACTGGCAGTGACGGCAGTCCACATGTCGGACGCTCGCCCCGCAATATCAAATGTACAAATGAAATAAAAATTGTACTAACATTGCACCATAGCTATCTACCACGACGATCCAACCAACATCACAGCACATCACAGAACATCAACGTGAATGTCACGTTCGCAAATCCATCTAAAAGACATAGCAATTAGACAAGTTTACCGATCAAATGGCATTCACGGTCGCAGATTATAATGTATGTACTGATAAACGCACACTTAAAATATCGATCGACTAAGTTCCAAATTGCCCCCAATAGCAAAACAACACTTCACTGAAACCTGGGCCAAAACCGAATATCCTAAAAATCACAATTCCAAGTATATGAGCTACAGTGAAAATTTGAAGGCCCGTCGCCAACAAATGGCCGTGGAACCGCCTCCAATAGAGGGTTAGTACATCGGATCCGCGGCACTTTAGTGGCATCACGAGCTCAAATTTTTTGTGTAGCCTTATATTTGCCTGCATGGATTTTTAAGCTACTACAAGTAATTTTTTGAACACTTTTGAAAAACGACAGCAAACAGAAAAATGAAACCGTGATTTTGGAAATTTCCGTCGATCGATCTTTCAAGCACGTTTAAACAAGCTAGTAAGGGGTTTAAAGGGTGGCTCTGATACCATGAAGGGTTCCGGCAGCGCCCCGGCCGTCGAAACGCGGCCAAAATGCGGAACAAAATTTTTCTAAACCGGCGCTACCGCTACCCGATTTCCGGATCGACCTTAAACCCTATTCTAGCAAACTAACTAAGAGTTAGAAAGGTTATACTGAGTTGATCCGTATCCTTCGGTCTTCATTCCAAGCTCCTAGTGATCCTTTGACGATGTTTGGTTGCCGGTCTTCCTCCATCTCCGATGATCCACCCGAGGGAAACGGCGCAAGCTCCAACCTCGTCGAACGAGATAACCGACGCTCCAACGTCACTAGCGATAGAGAGTCGATGTGTATGGAAGTGTCACTACATTTTTCTCTCTATCCAAAGTGCTCATGCAGCAACCATAGAAGATGAAGAAGGAGGTAATGAAAACTTGGCATGAACAAAGGAAATGGCTAAGTCATTTTGAAGCATGAGAGAGTGAGAGAGAGCTAGTGTGTAAATTAATCATGTAACAAAATCAAATAAACCCCCACCCCTTGCTTGAGTGGCCGGCCCCTCTCCCCTTCTCTCATTTTTCAAAAGAAAAAAAGTCAAAAAGCAATAAACAAATGCACCCATACCTTGCACCATGCCATGTCAATGTTCATGCCACCTCACACCCTCCACCTCATTATAAAAAAAATGAATTTCCTAAAAATAAAAATCAATAATGAGGTGGCAAAACATCTAGAAGCTATTCCGTATAAAATACGGAATACTTTCGGTACATGTATCGAAATACATATACGCGTATTCGTACAAAAATACGAATAGCCGAGAGAGAAAATAAATAGCGAACAATAATACAAGAATACAAATATATATATAAATACATATATAAATTATTAAATCAAAACCTGATTTAATAATCTGGCTTAATTCTAAGCCACTAGTATTATCAACCGTCCGATTAAAGTCTGCGCAGCATGCACATATCTAATCGAACACCTGTATGTATCAACATACCTCATGTACACCATATCGCCTGAGCCGTTAAAACCCTCTGTGTGGGACTCTAAAGACTCGTCAATACACTAGTAGTGGGTTTAACCACAAGCACGTCAGCGGCACTAGCTGTACGTAACGGCTACTCAGGTATTGAGCGAAAGGGAGGCCGACGAGCAAACTCATGCAGAACCCCTACTGAGCCTGACAGTGACAATATCCGTACAGTCCAGTCTGTTCATCTAAGAGTATCGCATATCGAGTCTAGGGGGTGGATAAAGTCAGACCCCCAACAACGCGATATTTAGTATCGGTATGAAACCCATCACCACCTGAGAAACTATCGATCCTGGATCGGAAATTCTCGTCCACCGTGGCCATGGATTTATGGTGATGGCCATCTGTAGACAACACGACATCAACCCCCAATACCGGGAGAGACGAATCCCCGACGATCCAATCACTTCCTCCCTGTGGCTCGGGACTGTACCCAACTAAAACCTGTTTGCACGACTCCTTTAAGCCGTGGTAGGGTAGTAATCAAAGCACAGTAGGAACTCACACGAGACAAATGACGATCTCAGGTTGACAGACTAACCTGTACATATGTCACCTGAGAACTTCTTTCTGACAATAGGTATAATACCAACCAGTAGGTTCCCGGCGAGTCCCAATGAGCACCTGTATACTATCTTAGGTGAACATACTAACACCAATGGCTTGTGAGACCTGGCCACTGCCCCTCGTCGGGGTCTCGATCAGTATACACTAGTCTACACTGGAGTACCGATGCCCGGTCTCGATACTCCTACGACTAGGGACATTTAAGGATGTGCTTATAGACCCCCAGCTCCCCTGTATGTGATTGCCATCACAATGCTGGCATTCAAGCAAGAATCCTATGGGCTCTATCAATATGTACATGATGATAAAGACAAACCAGATAACATACTATCATCTTGAGTAAGACTGTTTTATCGGTATAGGTCCTCACTCAATCATCATAATCATAAGTCCGCGACTATGATAATTGCCTTGAGGCCACTATAGCCAAAAGTACGTGTGATGTATATTATAGTGGATGCTTGGATATATAAAGAGAGGACTTTCTTGCTCGACATAATAGTATGCTATCTGGTTGCTCTTTGTCTTAACATGTTGACTTGTATATGTGATATTATCTTGCTCTCACATGTTGATAAAGCCCTTAGGATGTGTACTTGACTACCAGGACTATGATGGAGATCATACTAGTGGGGCCAAGGGTAGTCTACAAGTACATCCTATAATTGTTCCTAGTCGAGGGTGTATCGAGACATGGCATTGATATTCCAGAGTAGACTAGCGTATACGCTTCTTGACCCATATGATTGGCGATGGATGATCCCACATCCATTGGTGTATGACATCAAAGATGGTATACGAGTGCTCAGTGGAGACTGGTTAAACTGAACGGACTCACCGAGAACTCCTAGTTGGTATTATACCTAGCGTCAGATAGCAGTTCTCTGGTGACAATGGTACAGGTTAGTCTGTAGACCCGAGATCGTCATAGAGTCTTGTGTGATTCCCACTGTGCTTTGATTTCCACCTTACCACGTTCAAGAGAACGTGCAAAACGGTGTCTTTTGGGTACAGTCCCGAATCACATGGAGGAAATGAGCGATATGAGGGGATTCGTCTCTCCCGGTATTAGGGGTTGATGCTGCACTGTGCTTGATTGGCTATAACAGGAAGTCCCTGGCCAGGGCTGATACTGGTAAGTGTTATCAGTAGTTTCTCGACCCGTTATGAGCCTCACATCGGCACAACTTATCGGTTACTGGGGTATGACGTTTACCACCCTTAGACAAGATATGCGATATATCAGACGAAAAGACCGGACTGTACGGTAGTATTACCGACAGGCTTTTCAGGAGTAAGAACAGGCTTGCTTGTTGATCTTCTGATCGCTCGATACCTGGGTAGCCTTTACGTCCAGCTAGTACCGCTAACGGCTTATGGTGCCTGATATGATCATCACCTACTGCCGGCGTATTGACGAGTCTTTAGAGTCCTACACAGAGGTTTTACTGGCTCAGGCAAAAGGAAGTAGGAGAGCATATGTGATATGTGTGGGATCGAGATTAATACGATTATATGATACCGTATTCTATTCTCGCGATTTATTCATATCGATCGGTTATATGTGATATAGCCGGGTTATCGAATCAAGTGTTGATTCGATAAATTGATACAAATAATATTAGTCGGTCATATGAGATATAACCGGATTATTAAATAAAGTATTTATTTAATGATTTAATGTATAATTATATATTTGATATAATAATTTACATTAATTAGTATTAGCTCACTTAAGCATTTCTTTTCTCACTTATGCAATTAATATATATGTGATATATTAATTGTATTTCTTTTTGTGTCATGCGTGATGATACACACTACATGGGTGTATGAGACTCACACCAAGCTCATGATAATGTGAGGTTTATTTATTTAAAGTAAATCCAAATTAGTTGGAAATTGATCACATGGCATGAATCTTGTATAAACATGGAGATCCATTGACTTAGACCACTAATTTTGTTTTACTTAAGATATTTATTAACCCAACCATTCTCATTAGTCATGGTTATGTCTCCACATGAGTTATATGAGATATTTTTCATCCATGGTTGCCATTCACTCTCTCATCTATTATTTGCTTCATCTTCTTCAAGCTCAAGAGAGAGCTCTCTAGGTTTTTGAGAGGAGAAGAAAAAGAGTAAGAAAATTAATTCTAAAGTGAGCAAAAATCCTACTTCATCATCCTCTTAGTCATTTTGTTTAGGGTGTTAGTTTCACTAATCGCTCATTAGTGTAGAAGTAGCTTGGGTCAGTGTCTCCTCGACGTAGATCATCTTCGGCCTCGAAGACTTCGTGCAAGCTCGTTCCTTTCACCTTGTGGAGCCATTCTAGAGTCTGCAAGATCACTACTTGGAGCGAAGGGACTATCACTTGGAGCTATTGAAGTGAAGGACCGGTCTACAAAGGTTGTATTCCATATTCACTTAGATGTAAAGTAGTTTACATGTTGGATTATCTAAATCTCTAGTTAAGATTCTAGGGTTAGGATTGTTTAGTATGGAAAAATTTTGAAAATGGCATGGACGATACCTCCCGAACCCTTGCTATCATGCTAGGTATTCCTATAGCTATATTGCTCTGTTTAGTACACTTGGTTTTGCAAATCATTCTATTTTTCTTCCAGATTTTCAACAGTCCAAAAGATGAAAGAGTGTGGACTTTTTGCCATGATTTTCTCGAGCTCCGTTTTATCAACGTGATTCTCGTGCTGCCTCTCTTGTGCTTTGTGTTAGTTATATGTATGCCCTAAAGGCCATTACTGTACATACGATGTATATTGTAATGGATGCTTGGACATATATAGGGAGGACTTTCTTTCTCGACATGATAGTATGCTATCTGGTTGTACTTTATCTTAACATGTACTCTGATTGTCTCTATGTTACATGTTGATAAAGCCCTTAGGATATGTACTCGACTACTGGGACTATGATGAGATCATACTAGTGGGGCCATGGTAGTCGACGAGTACATCCTATAACTGTTCCTAGTCAAGGGTGTATCGAGACAGGGCTTCGATACACTAGAGTAAACTAACGTATACGCATCTTGACCCATATGATGGGCGATGGATGATCCCATATCCATCGGTGTTTGACATCAAGGATGGTGTACGGATGCTCAATAGAGACTGGGTACACTGGACGGACTCGCCGAGAACTCCGAGATAGTATTATACCTCACGTCAGATAGCAGTTCTCCGGTGACACTGGTACAGAGTAGTCCGTTGACCCGAGATCGTCATAGAGTCTTGTATGATTCCCACTGTGCTTTGATTTCCATCATACCACGTCCAAGAGGGCATGCAAAAAGGTGGCTTTTGGATACAGTCCCGAATCACATGGAGGCAATGAGCGATAGGAAGGGATTCGTCTCTCCCGGTATAGGGAGTTGATGTTGCGCTGTGTTTAATTGGCTATAACTGGAAATCCCTGGCCATGGTTGCTGAGATTTACTGGTAAGTGTTATCAGTAGTTTCTCGAACTGTTATAGACCTCATATCGACACGACTTATCGAGCTACTGGGGTCTGACGTTTACCACCCCTAGGCGAGATATGCAACATATTAGACGACGAGACCGGACTGTACGGGAGTGTTACTGATTGGATTCGCAGGAGAATGTACAGGCTTGCTTATTGATCTTCTGATCGCTCAATACCTGGGCGGCTGTTACGTTTAGCTGACCGCTTGCAGCTTGTGGGTGTTTGATATGATCATCACCTACTGCCGGCGTATTGACGATTCTTTAGAGTCCTACACAGAGATTTCTTGACTCAGGCAAAATGGAGTAAGGGCACATATGTGATATGTGCAGGACCGAGGATAATGCGATATGAGATACCGTATTATATTCTCGCGATATTGGATATCAGCCGGGTCATCGGATCAAGTGTTGATTCGATGAATCGGTAAATGAGATATTAGTCGGTTATATGCGATATGGCCGTATTTTCAGATCTAGTGTTGATTCGATAATTTAATGTATAATAATATATATGATATATTAAATTACATTAACTAATCTAAGCTCACTAAAAGATTCTTTTTCTCACTCGGGTAATACATTGATATATATGCGATATATGTTAATTGTATTATTTTATTTTGTTACAATAAATATTATATATGTGATATATAATATTGTAACATGATATGATAACTAATGCAACATGATTAGTGGAGATTAAACAAGCTTAGGGTTTGATTTGGGTTAGTTCATTCAAGAACCTTCTAGAAGGTTTCATTTTGTTTTGTGTTAAGATATTTACAAGTGACTCATCTTTAACCTAACCCAAACCCTTCACCCTTGGTTAATTCTCTACAAAGGTTTAGCAACCATGGTTGCATTATTCATCATTATCCTTTCATTATTCATCACAAAAGGTTTAACAATTCATTTATTCATCTTCTTCTTCCTTCTTCTTTCTTTCATGGAAAAAGCTTTCTAGCTTTTTTTCCAAGTGATGAAAATGAGTGAATAAGAAAATAAAAGAGAGCAAAAATCCTACTTCATCATCCTCATCTACCCTTGCCATTTAGATGAGGGTGTTCATATCATTTTATGAGTGAGAGCTTGTGTTAATGAAACTTCAAGATAGATCATCTTTGTTATCGAAGATCGGAAGCAAGCTTGCATCTTTCTCCTCGTGGAGCCTATCGAGAGTCCGGAACACGATGATCACAGCGAAGGGACCTCAACACGGAGCTTATGAAGTGAAGGACCGGATCTACAAAGGTTGTAATCCCTCTCACTAAGTGTTAAAGGGTTTAACATGCTTGTTTTCGCATAAACTCTAGTTTAAAGATCCGGCTTTGGGTTGTTCGGCACGGCTAAAATTAGAATCGGGCATGGTTGATGCCTCATAAACCCTTGTGAGCGTGCCTAGGAACCCTACAGTGGTATCAGAGCCAAGCTAGAGCTTTAGGCGAAGTCTAGGCGAAGTTTAAAGTCCGATCGAACCCGGATAACCCCGATTAAACCCTTCTCTAGACATTTTTTGGAATCATGATTTTTTCAACATTAAAAATACTTTAAAAATTCAGCAGGAAATTATATGGAACACTGTGAAAAACGACAAAGCTTTCCGCCCAAAGCGCCGCGGAACCGCGGCACGAGCATGACTCCCGCGGCGGTTCCGCGGCCATAAAGTGACGTCATGCTTTTCTTTCTGCACAGTAATGTTCCTATTAAATTTCCTGATGTTTCTGGGTATTTTTAATTTATACTCAAGAGTTGAGTTTTCTGAGTTGTATTGGGGACTCGTTGATTCGATCGGATAAGTTAACTTCGTTTAGTCTGTCCGGGTAAATTTTAGAACGTGTTAAAAGTTTCGACCGGATATCAATAACTCACTTTTTCCCCTGCCGGAAAATTTCCAAGTGTTGGATTTTTCCGTAGTTTAAGAACGTTCTAAGTCGTGCAATTAAAGCGGTGGACCCTCTAGAAGACAACAAACCTTAACTCGATTATGTGACCGTCTTGAACTGCCTCTGAACCTTAAGGTTTGGGGAAGTACGGCGTGCCACATGTGAGGCGTTGGCTTGACCCTTCTACGGCTGGACCATTGGTACTGTGGCATGTGATGGATGTTTTTAAACTAATTTCAAGAGTTGAGAACTATTTGGGAAAACTTGGGTGTTTGATTATTCGATCGGAAAGTTTAACATTGTCTATTTATCTAAAATGTGATACAATATTTGGAATCCACAAGTAGTTATGAGATAACTAATTTGAATGTTGTAAATCTAGCAGTTCAGTCTCAATTGATCAGTTGCCACAGAATTTTGATGTGATCAAAAGTCCGTCGCAATCACGTAGCGTACGCGGATACTCGCCGGGTAAACTTAATAGACAGTCACGCCCCATAGCCTCGACCAAGTGACTGTAGGAGAGCCCCGTCGCCAAAAGCATCCGTTCGGGTGCTCACGGCAGTGGTGTTCCACCTTAGTGCACTTCGTCGACGGCATCGGGGGTGCGGCCGTCTACTAAAGTTTGCGACGAGCATTTGATCAGGATATCGGGAATCTTGTTGAATTGCCCGACTTAGTATTGAAAAGTGTTTTCGATAATGAGACTAAAATGCGGGGTTTATAATTGTTAGGCATGAGATGTCTAAGGAATTCATTTGGTTAGGCATGCGATGTCTAAGGAGGTTGCGGATTCCAACTGTTGTAGTTTTACACTTTCTTTTCTGCGACCGTAAGTGTAGTATGTAGTTGTTGTAGGTTTACTAGGCACACTAACAAGGTTCTACAAGGCATCGACCATGCCAAAATTAAATTTTTATGTACTGAACAACCCTAAGCAAGATCGTATACTAGAGATTAGGCGAATCATGTGCAAGTAAACTACGTTTACAACTAAGTGAATACGAAATAAAACCTTTGTAGATCGGTCATTCACTTCTTTAGCTCCTTGTTGAAGTCCCTGCGCTGCGATCGTGGTTCTCCCGGACCCTTGCATGGCTTCACGAGGCGAAAGACGCGTCCTTGGTTGAAGTCTTCGAGGCCGAAGATGATCTACGTCGAGGGGATGCCAACTCAAGCTCCTACTTCACTAACTTGAGAATTAGTGAAGCAAACACCCTAAACTAAAGTGCTAGTCTAGTAGAGGATGGAGAAATAGGAAGTGGGCTCTCTTTAGAATTTTATTTCTCACAATCTTTCTCACTGTTGATCAAACCCTAGCAAGCCTTTTTTCTTTTAACAATGAAGAAGAAGAAGAAAAGAAAGAGATGAGGATAATGATCAAGTGAGTGTGCTAACCATGGTGAGTGAGCATCATATACTAACTCTTGTAGAGACTTAACCCATGGCTAAGCTTTATGGTTGGGTTAAGAAATATCCATAGCAAAAACAAATTTAGTGGAATTAGTCAATGCTTCCACAAGCTTCCACAAGCTTCAAGCATTTAGCTAATCCTCCACTAATTTTGTAATTACTTTGAATATTAAAATTCAACATAAATAAATAGCATGGTGTAAGTCTCATACACCCAATTCAAGTGTATCATCAACCATGATACAATAAAAGAAAACACAATTTTAATATATATATCATATATACATTAAAGTTGTGCTCATGTGAGAAAAACCCTAAAGTGAACAAGTGTTAGTAAATGTAAACTAGCATATCTAATATACAATTATACACTTAATTATTAAATCAACACTTGACTTAATAATCCGGTCATATCTCATATAACCGACTAACATTCATCGTATCGATTTATCGAATCAACACTTGATTCGATAACCCGGCTATATCATATATAACCGACCGATACAAAAAGTCGCGACAATAGAATACGGTATCACATACACGCATTATTCTCAGTCCCGCACATATCACATATGCGCCCCTATTTCGTTTTTCCTGAGCCAGTAAAACCTCTATGTAGGACTCTAAAGACTCGTCAATACGCCGGCAGTAGGTGATGATCATATCACGCACCCACAAGCCATCAGCGGTACTAGCTGGACATAATGGCTACCCGGGTATTGAGCGATCAGAAGATCATCAAGCAAGCCCGCTCCAACTCCTGTAAAAGCCTTCCGGTAAAACTTCCCGTACAGTCTGGTCTCCTCGTCTGATATGTCGCATATCAAGTCTAGGGGTGGTAAACGTCAGACCCCAATAACCGATAAGTCGTGCCGATGTGAGGCTCATAACTGGTTGAGAAACTACTGGTAACACTTACCAGTAAATCTCTAAATCATCCCTGGCCAGGGACTTCCCTATCACGGCCAATCGAGCACAGCGCAACATCAACCCCCAATACCGGGAGAGACGAAACCCCTCCTATCGCTCATTGCCTCCATGTGACTCAGGACTGTACCCAAAAACCACCGTTTTGCACGCTCTCATAGACGTGGTAAGGTGGAAATCAAAGCACAGTGGGAATCACATAAGACTCTATGATGATCTTGGGTCTACAGACTAACCTGCACAAGTGTCACCAGAGAACTGCCATCTGACGTAAGGTATAATACCATCTGGGAGTTCTCGGCGAGTCCGTCCAGTGTACACAGTCTCCACTGAGCACCCGTATACCATCTTTGATGTCAAACACCAATGGATATGGGATCATCCATCGCCCATCTCATGGGTCGAGAAGCGTATACGCTAGTCTACTCTGGTATATCGATGCCCTGTCTCGATACACCCATGACTAGGAACATTAAAGGATGTACTTATGGACTACCATGTCCCCACTAGTATGATCTGCATCATAGTCCAGGTAGTCAAGTACACATCCTATGGGCTTTATCAACATGTAGCTATAAGACAGTATCAAGAGACAAGTATACATGTTAAGATAAAGAGCAACCAGATAGCATACTATCATATCGAGCAAGAAAGTCCTCTCTATATATGTCCAAGCATCCAATATAATATATATCATCTGTACAATACTGGCCTCTAGGGCATACATACAACTAACAATCTCCCACTTGCACTAGGGCCAGCTGCTGTAGTATCGCATACCGAGCATCCCGAAGAGTCTCTTAAACTGTATCTGGGGAATGGCCTTCATGAGTGGATCCGCTGTGTTCTTCGTGTCAACCCTCCTGACCTCGATCTCCTGGCGATCAACTATTTCTCGGATCAGGTGATACCGCCTCAGAATATGCCTGGATCGCTGATGGGACCTGGGTTCCTTGGCCAAAGCCACCGCTCCATTGTTATCGCAATACAAAGGTATTGGATGCTCAATGGATAGAACCACTCCAAGTTCATTAATGAACTTCTTGATCCAGACAGCCTCTTTGGTAGCATCGTTGGCAGCGATGTATTTAGCCTCCATCGTCGAGTCTGCCACGGTTTCCTGCTTGGAACTCTTCCAGCTAACCGCCCTTTCGTAAAGGGTAAAGACAAATCCCGACTGCGATTTAGAGTGGTCCTTATCACTCTGGAAGCTCGAATCGGTAAAGGACTCCACTTGGAGTTCTCCGTTACCATACACCAAGAGCATCTCTTTAGTCCTTCGTAAGTACTTGAGAATGCTCTTCACAGCTGTCCAGTGACTCTCTCCAGGATCAGCTTGATACCTACTCACTACACTTAGTGAGTTTGCTACATCGGGTCTGGTACAAAGCATCGTGTACATGATAGAGCCTACAGCCGAAGCATAGGGTATCCCTTGCATGCGAGCTCTCTCCAAATCAGTCTTGGGAGACATCTCTTTGGAGAGAGTGACTCCAGAGATCGTGGGTAAGTTCCCACGCTTGGATTCTTCCATACTAAACCTCTTTAGTATGGTGTCAATGTACCTGGATTAGGACAATCCCAATATCCTTTTAGATCTATCTCTATAGATCATAATTCCCAATATGCAGGAGGCATCACCAAGATCTTTCATTGAGAATCTTTGTGATAAGAAGAGCTTGACCGATTGTAGCATAGGAATGTCATTTCCTATCAAGAGGATGTCGTCCATGTACAATACGAGGAAGACAACTTTACTCTCTGCCACCTTCTTGTAGATACAAGGTTCATCTATGTTTTTGACGAAATCAAACTTTTTGATAACGACGTCAAAGCAGATGTTCCAACTCCGCGATGCTTTGCTTTAATCCATAAATGGATTTAAGCAGCTTGCACACCTTCCCGCTGCTCCCACTATCTACGAAGTCCTCTGGCTGAGTCATGTACACGCACTCTTCTAAATCACCGTTTAGAAAGGCGGTCTTAACATCCATTTGCCAGATTTCGTAGTCATGATATGCAGCGATGGCAAGCATGATCTGGATGGATTTAAGCATAGCCACTGGAGAAAAGGTTTCGTCATAGTCCACACCTGGTCTTTGACGAAAACCCTTTGCAACAAGTCTAGCTTTGAAAGTCTCCACTTTCCCATCTACACCAAGTTTTTTCTTAAAGATCCACTTGCTCCCAATGGTTTTACCCCTTCAGGAGCATCTTCCAAAGTCCATACTTTGTTGGTGTACATGGATTCCATCTCGGACCGCATTACATCCAGCCATTTCACTGAGTCCCCACTCGTGATGGCCTGCTCGAAGCTAGTTGGGTTATCATCAACCATGATGCAATCCTCGCTCCCACCATCCATGAGAAAACCGTAGTATCTCTCAGGTGGGTGAGGAACCCTACTAGATCGGCGGAGTGGCTGGGGTTTATCGGGAACTACCGAATCCTCTGGTTCTACCAAATCTTCTGTTGTGGTTTGTACAGCTGGAACCTCTTCCAGTTCTATCTCAGAGCCACTAATCTCTTTTGCAAGAAATTCCTTTTCTAGAAAGATGGCGTGTTGAGCAACAAACACCCTTTGTTCCTCACTGTGGTAGAAGATATACCCTCGCGAATGCTTGGGATATCCAACAAACTTACACAAAACAGACCTTGCCTTGAGTTTGTCCGGTTTTTGTCTTTTGACATAGGCCGGGCAACCCCATATCTTAATAAAATTAAGATATGGTCTTTTCCCCTCCCATATCTCATATGGGGTGGTAGGCACAGATTTGGTAAGAACCCTATTCAGTAGGTATGCTGCTGTCTCCAGTGCATATCCCCAGAAGGAAATAGGTAACTCAGCTATACTCATCATTGAGCGCACCATATCTAATAGGGTGTGGTTCCTCCGTTCCGATACACCGTTGTGCTGTGGTGTATATGGAGGAGTTAGCTGAGAGAGAATCCCATTCTCTTTTAGGAAGTCCAGGAATTCATTGCTCAACTATTTACCTCCTCGATCAGATCGAAGGATTTTAATACTTTTCCCGGTTTGGTTCTCGACTTCTTGTTTATATTCTCTAAATTTCTCAAAAGCTTCTGATTTGTGTTTCATCAGGAACACATACCCGAATCTAGAGAGATCGTCAGTGAATGTAATGAAGTACGAAGAACCATCCCTGGCATGTATAGACATGGGACCGCATACATCACTATGTATCAGTCCCAAGAGTTCGGTAACTCTTTCTCCGTGTCCCGTAAACGGAGTTTTGGTCATCTTGCCTTTGAGACATGACTGGCAAGTATCATAAAATGAAAATTTAAACGGATTTAAATATCCATCCTTATGCAACTTAGCTAGTCGTGTCGTATTGATGTGAACCAGTCTACAATGCCACAAGAAGGATTCGTTCAGTTCTGAACTCTTCCTCTTGTGTGTGTTTGTTATGCTCAAAACTGTTGATTGATTTAGAACATAAATGCAATTGCACAACGTGCCTGATCCAAGCAACTTTTGGTTACGGAAAATGTTCATAACATTATCCTGTAATACAAAATCATATCCCTCTTTACTCAGTAAAGAAACCGATATAATATTGCATATCAGGTTCGGCATGTAATAGCATTCGTTCAGAACCAATGTATTACCAGTTGGCTATACAAAGTGATATTCCCCGACGGTTTTAGCTGCAACAATTGCACCATTTCCAACCCATATGTCTTTATCACCTTCTCCAAGTTCTCTACCTTTCCTAAGCCCATGTAACTGATTACATATATGGGATCCTGACTCGGTATCTAATACCCAGGACGTAGAGCAAATGGAGAAACAGTTCTCAGTAACGAACAAACCCGAAGAAAATGCATCAACATGTACTTTCTTCACACGGGTGGCATAGGAATCCTGGTATTCCCCTATATCCTGTTCAGTTCTATAACTCTTATAAGAAAGAACGGAACCAACGTTCCCCAGCACAGTATAACATGCGGGTTCGGTCAATACATCCATATTATTATCTTGATTAAGGCATGAAATGGTCGCTACCTGGAGAGAGAGAGAAGAAAACACTTTAGCGTATGCTCTTGCAAGATCAGATTGGTTATTATTTTATCTAATCAGGATGGCTCCCACTGTTTTTTATCAAATCTTCCTTCAAACCCTAAAAGGAAAGACTAGCCGGGATTAATTACACCCTACAACTTCGCCAATCTTTCAGCCATGCCAGTGTCGGTACTTTGAGGGAGGTTCCCCGTGCTTTCGCATGGACCTAATTAAAGTAAACCTCATTTTCCCATAGGCGTAACCCCGTTGACACCTTTCTAGACACCTACTTGATCGGCTAATTGTCCTGTGTAAAACTCTCCCAGGAGTAACAATTACTCGCAGCGGGTATCGGGATCCAACTATCTCATAGAAGGTATGCAATCTCATTGCAAATCTCAACACTTGAAATTCACAATAATATTTTGCCCCAAGCATCCCATGACCTTGACGGAGGTCAACAAACCATAGGGTGCAAGTCAAGTTCAACCCGTCATTTCTTGATTGAATCAAATTCATCCGCACAACCCTTGACGGAGGTCAACAAGGTCGTACGACTACCCTAATCCAATCTGCATCATATGCATAAGCAGATAAATACTAGTTAGCTACCGCACACTACGCCTTGACGGAGGTCAACAAACGTAGCACGAATACTAAGTATGACTTATATGAAATAACGGATGGCTACGACAGGTTTTTCTGAAAACCTATTGCGTAATGAACTTGATATCGTTGTAGAATCTAGTGAATTTTGAAATGGAGTGATTTTGAGGCTTTCATTAGTTTTGCTAAAGAGGTCACTCCCAGTGAAGGGATCTCGGCACTTTTCTCATCGAATAAGGTGCAGGACATATCATATATATCACTATGCAAAGAAAACTCCAAAAGCAGTCAAAAGTCAAACCGAGTGTTGTAGCATCTGCCAGTTTTGCTAAAGAGGTCACTCCCGGTGAAGGGATCTCGGCTCTTTCCTCATCGAATAAGGTGCAGGGTATATCATATATACCGCTATGCAAAGCAAAACTGTAGCTACCCTTTTGTTTGAAAATTTGATTCTACAACATCTTTAGGTTTCTTTTCTTTCATTTATCGCATTAATGAAGTCCCATCATTTAAGTCACCTAAACATCACAGATAAATACGACGTACACTTATGCCATCCGCATTCGCCTCGATGTCCCCTCGTGCACCGTTAGGTTAGGTAACTAACGGCAGAGCAGGGCAGGGCTAGCGCGGGTGTAAAACATAAGTAACGTCTATATAATATATCATATATACTATATACAGTATTTATCACAGAACATCAAATGATCACATCACAGATATCGCAGTAGAAGAAACATATGAAACATTGGATATACTAGGACGTCCGTGTTTTATTTTGAGCCTCTATAAAACACGGATTCCACGGTCGCGACGAATAGCCAAACCCACACCCCTAGACCCCTACGAGAGTGGCAAGCAACCCTACCAATTCTAGAGTTAGGAGACCCGGACTCGACTCCTCGAGTTGGTCTTCCACTGGACTCTAGAACCCGGTTACTTGTGCTCTCCTCCTTGGGTCTATCCTAGTGCGGAAAAGTAAATAACATACAAATGGTGACATCGACCTCATCCCGGAAGTGCCCCAATAAAAGAATATTACATACATTTAATTTTACATGAATGAAAATAAAAACTCTCATCTCACATAAAAAAAACCCCAGCTATTCAGAACGCGACGATCCAATATAACATATGCAGCAACACATAACATCACATGTCATCAACGTAAGTAAATATGCGCATCCCAATTGCCGTTGACATATAGCAACGAAACCGGCGATATCACATATTACACTTACGGTCGCAGAAAAGAAAGTGTAAAACTACAACATTTATTGTTAGTTATATGTATGCCCTAGAGGCCATTACTATACATAGGATGTATATTGTAGTGGATGCTGGGACATATATAGGGAGGACTTTCTTGCTCGACATGATAGTATGCTATCTGGTTGATCTTTACCTTAACGTGTATACTGATTGTCTCTCTGTTACATGTTGGTAAAGCCCTTCGGATCTGTACTTGACTACCTGGACTATGATGCGGATCATACTAGTGGGGACATGGTAGTCTATAAGTACATCCTTCAAAGTCCCTAGTCGAGGGTGTATCGAGACGGGGCATCGATATACCAGAGTAGACTAGCGTATACCTTCTCGACCCATACAGATGGGCGATGGATGATCCCATATCCATCGGTGTTTGACATCGGAGATGATATACGGGTGCTCAGTTGAGACTGGGTACACTGGACGGACTCGCCGAGAACTCCCAGATGGTATTATACCTCACGTCAGATGGCAGTTCTCTGGTGACACTGGTACAGAGTAGTCTATTGACCCGAGATCGTCATAGAGTCTTGTGTGGTTCCCACTGTGCTTTGATTTCCATCTTACCACGTCCAAGAGGGCGTGCAAAACGGTGGTTTTTGGGTACAGTCCCGAGTCACATGGAGGCAATGAGCGATAGGAGGGGATTCGTCTCTCCCGGTATAGGGAGTTATTGTTGCGCTGTGTTCGATTGGCTATAACAGGAAATCCCTGGCCAGGGTTGCTGAGATTTACTGGTAAGTGTTACCAGTAGTTTCTCGAACAGTTATAGACCTCATATCGACACGACTTATCGAGCTATTGGGGTCTGACGTTTACCACCCCTAGGCGAGATATGCGACAGATCAGACGATCAGACGGGACTGTACGGTAGTGTTACTGGTCGGATTCACTGGAGTGTGAGCGGGCTTGCTCGTCGATCTTCAGATCGCTCAATACCCGGGTGGCCGTTACGTTTAGCAGACCGCTTGCGGCTTGTGGATGTTTGATATGATTATCATCCGCTACCGGCGTATTGACGAGTCTTTAGAGTCCTACACAGAGGTTTCCTGGCTCAAGCGAAACGAAATAGGAGCGCATATGAGATATGTGCGGGACCGAGAATAATGCGTGTATGTGATACCGTATTCTATTCTCGCGATACATGTATCGAATGGTTGTATGCGATATAACCTAGTTATCGATTCAAGCGTTGATTCGATAAGCCGATACATTGTATACTAGTCGGTTGTGTGCGACATGACCGGATCATTGAATCAAGTGTTGATTTAATGATTTAATGCATATTTATATATTTGATATATTGCTTTGCATCAACTAGTATCGGTTTACTTAAGATGGATTTTCTCGCTCGAGTGTGCGCATTGTATATGCGATATGTTTATGTGCACATGCTTGTATCATGTTTGATGATGCATGCCAAACTTGGTTAAGTGTAAAGAATGAACCATGGTAATGAATGGGTTAGGGTTTTGATTTTTATTTATTCATTTATCTTTCTTATTTATTCTTTTTTGGAAAAAGGAAAAGAAAGATAAATGGTGGCATTTTTTGGATTTAGTTGAAGTTTCTTGAAACTTTGACTAAGTCTTCATTCTTATCATATTCTTAACCCTAACCAATTTAACTAACCTAAGTTAATTCTCTACACTTAACTAGAGTTAAAAGTATGATAAGTATTGTTTTTGTTTTATTTTTAAATTCAAGACTTATCATAACATTCTTCTTCTTCCTCCATTTCTTCAAGTGAAGAAAGCTTGCCCCATCAATGGCAAGTGATGGAAATGAGTGAGAAATCCGATTCTAAAGTTAACCCAACTCCTATTTCTTCATCCTCTACCTCTTGCCAAGTAGTAGAGTGTGTTCTCTTCACAAGTTTTTGGACTTGGTGAAGTCGGAGCTTGATTTAGCGATGCCTCGACGTAGATCATCTTCGGCATGGACATCGACGACCTAGCTTGCCCATTCTCCGACGAAGCCGACTCTAGAGCCCGGATTAGATTTGGACAGCGGAGACGACCTCGTTGCGGAGCTATGGAGGTGGAGCACCGGATCTACAAAGGTTGTATTTCCGTATTCTCTTTAGCTAAGTTGTTAGCTAGCTTTCTTTTCGCCTAGACATCTAGTTATCGATCCGTACACTAGGGTTTGTAGGAACCATAATTTTGAAATTGCCATGGTTGATGGCTTGGGAGACCTCACTAGCGTGCCTAGGAACCCTGCAGTGGTATCAGAGCCAGCTAGAGCCTTAGGCGAAGTCCAGACGGAATTCGAAGTCCGAATGAACCCGAAATCCCAAACCAATCTTGCTCTCTGTACATTTTTGAAAACAGTGAGTTTTTCCAAATTAAAAATATGTTGAGAACTCAGCAGGGAATTATAAGAATTACGGATAAAAAATTTTTTGGTGAACAGTTATACTCGCGGCGGAAGGGCGGCATTACATAGGTTTATGCGGCGCTTCCGCCGCACATTGATGACGTCAGCCCTAAAGTTTTTCATTGTAATTAATTGTTTCTGGTTCTGAGTTCTCTGGATATTTTTAATATTTTTTCAAGAGTTGAAATTTTCTGAGTTGATTTGGGGATTCGGTGTTTCGATCGGGGTATCAAATTTTGTCTGTGTGGCTTTCCGGATAAATTTTAGAATATGTTAAAAAGTTCGACCGGATATAAATACCCAATTTTTCCCCTGTCGGGAAATTTCCAAGTGTTGGATTTTTCCGTAGTTTAACGACGTTCTAAGTAGTGCAAGTAACGCGATGGTCCCTCTAGAAGACACAAACCTTAACTCGATTATGTGACCGTCTTGAACTGCCCTTTGAACCTTCGGGTTTGGGGCAGTACGGCGTGCCACATGTGAGGCGTTGGCTTGACCCTTCTACGGCTGGACCGTTGGTACTGAGGTACGAACTGAATGTTGTTAGACTAATTTCATGTGTTGATCTGTATCGGGAAAACTTGGGTGTTAGAATGTTCGATCGGAAAGTTTAACATTTTCTATTTATCTGGAATGGGATACAATAATTGGAATTCACAATAAGTTATATGATAACTGAATAAATGTTATAAACATAGCAGTTTAGTCTCACTTGATTGGTTGCCACGGAATTTTGATGTGATCAAAAGTCCGTCACAATCACGTAGCGTACACGGATACTCGCCGGGTAAACTTAATAGACAGCTTCACTCCATAGCCCCGACCAAGTGACTGTAGGAGAACCCCGTCGCCGAAAGTATCCGTACGGGTGCTCGCGGTAGCGGTGTTCCGCCTTGGTGCACTTCGTCGGCGGTATCGGGGGTGCAGCCGTCTACTGAAGTTTGCGACGAGCATTCGATCAGGATGTCGGGAATCTTGTTGAATTGCCCGACTTGATATTGAAAAGTGTTTTCGATAATGAGACTAAAATGCGGGGTTTATAATTGTTAGGCATGCGATGTCTAAGAAATTCATTTGGTCAGGCATGCGATGTCTGAGGAGGTTGCGGATTCCAACTGTTGTAGTTTTACACTTTCTTTTCTGTGACCGTAAGTGTAATGTGTGATATCGCCGGTTTCGTTGCTATATGTCAACGACAATTGGGATGCGCATATTTACTTACGTTGATGACATGTGATGTTATGTGTTGCTGGATATGTTATATTGGATCGTCGTGTTTGAATAGCCGGGGGGTTTTATGTGAGATGAGTGTTTTTCATTTTCATTCATGTAAAAACTTGTATGTAATATTCTTTTATTGGGGCGCTTCCTGGTTGCGGGAGTTGTCACCTGTTGTATATTATTTACTTTTCCGCACTAGGATAGACCCAAGGAGGGGAGCACAAGTAACCGGGTTCTGGAGTCCAGTGGGAGACCAACTCGAGGAGTCGAGTCCGGGTCTCCTAACTCTAGAATTGGTAGGGTTGCTTGCCGCTCTCGTAGGGGTCTAGGGGTGTGGGTTTGGCTATTCATCACGACCGTGGAATCCGTGTTTTATACTGGCTCGTATTGAAAACACGGACGTCCTAGTATATCCAATATTTCATATATTTCTTCTGCTACGATATCTGTGATGTGATCATGTGATGTTCTGTGATAGATACAGTATATAGTATATATGATATATTATATAGACGTTACTTATGTTTTACACCCGCGCTAGCCCTGCCCTGCTCTGTCGTTAGTTACCTAACCTAACGGTGCACGAGGGGACATCGAGGCGAATTCGGATGGCATAAGTGTACGTCGTATTTATCTGTGATGATTAGGTACTTAAATGATGGGACTTCATTAATGTGATTAATGAAATAAAAGAAACCTAAGATGTTGTAGAATCGAATTTCAAAAATAAAACAGGTAGCTACAGTTCTTGCTTTGCACAGAGGTATATGTGATATATCCTGCACCTTATTCGATGAGGAAAGGACCGAGATCCCTTCACCGGGAGTGACTCCTTTAGCAATAACTGGCAGATGCTACACACTCGGTTTGTTTTTGATTGCTTTTAAGTGTTTTTGCTTTGCACAGCGATATATACGATATATCCCGCACCTCATTCAACGAGGAAAGGACCGACGATCCCTTCACCGGGAGTGACTCCTTTAGCAAAACTAGAAAAGCCTCAAAAACACTCCATTTCAAAATTCATTCGATCCTACAACGATATCAAGTTCATTACGCAATAGGTTTTCAGAAAAACCTGTCGTAGCCCTCCGTCATTTCAGATAAGTTGTATATAGTATTCGTGCTGCATTTGTTGGCTTTCGTCAAGGTGCAGTGTGCGGTAGCTATATGCTGCTTATCTGCCAGCATACGATGCGATTGGATTAGGGTAGTCGTGCGGCTTTGTTGGCTTTCGTCAAGGGTCGTGCGGGTGGGTTTAATTCGATCAAGAAATGTACGGGTTGAACTTGACTAGCGGGCTATGGTTTGTTGGCTTTTGTCAAGGTCATAGCACGTTAGGGGCAAAACATTATCGGGAATTTCAAGTGTTGAGATTTGCAATGAGATTGCATACCTTCTATGAGATAGTTGGATCCCGATACCCGCTGCGAGTAAGAGTTACTCCTGGGAGAGTTTTATACATTACAATTAGCCGATCAAGTAGGTGTCTAGAAAGGTGTTAACGGGGTTACGCCTCTGGGAAAACGAGGTTTACATTAATTAGGTTCGTGCGAAAGCACGGGGGGCCTCCATCAAAGTACCGACACTGGCCTGGCTGAAAGATTGGCGAACTTGTAGTGTGTAATTAATCCCGGCTAGTCTTTCCTTTTAGGGTTTGAAGGAAGATTTGATAAAAAGCAGTGGGAGCCATCCTGATTAGATAAAATAATAACCAATCTATTCTTGACAGAGCGCACGCTGAGTGTTTTCTTCTCTCTCTCTCCTGGTAGCGACCATATCACGCCTTAATTAAGATAATAATACGGAATATTGACCGAACCCGCTTGTTATACTGAGCTGGGGAACGTTGGTCCCGCTCCAACTTATAATTGTTATAAGACAGAGCAGGAAATTGGGGATTACCAAAATTCCCGTGCCGCCCAAACGAGGAGAGTGCATGATGATGCATCATCTTCGGGTGTGTTCATTATACAGAACTGTTTCTCAGTATCCTTTACGTCCTGGGTATATGATACCGGATCAGGATCCCAGATATGTAATCTGTTACATAGGGCTACAGAAAGGTAGAGAACTGAGAACGGGTGATAAGTTTCATGAGGCAGAAAACGGGGCAAATGTTGCAGCCAAGTCTGTTGGTCACTGTCACCCTGTATTACCGATACATTGATTCTGAACGAATGTTGTTAGATACCGAACCTGATATACAAAATCATATCAGTCTCTTTATTAGTAAAGAAATGATAAAATTTTGTATTGTTGGATAATGTTTTGAACATTTCCTATATCAAAAGTTGATCGGTTCAGGCATGTTATCTAAAAGCATTAATGTTCTAAATCAAACTACAGTTCTTAATATACGGAACACACACAAGAGGAAGAGTTCAGAAATGAACGAATCCTACTTGAGGCATTGTAGACTAGGTCAAATCAATGTGACCCGACTAGCTAGAGTTACATATAGATGCATATTTAAATCAGTTTGAATTTACATCTTGTGAAACTCGCCAGTCATGTCGCAAAGATAAGATGACCATAGCTCCGTTTACTGTAAACAGAGAAAGAGTTAATGAACTCTTGGGACTGATACATGTTGATGTATGTAAGGTCCCCTATCTACACATGCCAGGACAGGTTCTTTGTACTTCATTACATTCTCTGATAATCTCTCAAGATTCAGTCATATGTTCCTGTTGAAACATGAGTCCGAACCTTTTGAGATATTCACAGAATATAAGCGAAAAGTAGAGAACCAGAATACGGGTATAAGTATTATGTCCTTAGATGAAATCAAGGAGGAGAATACTTGTGTACGGAAATCCTGGATTATTCTAAAGGAGAATGAGATTCTCTCTCAGCATTACTCCTCCGAATACACCATAGTACGATGGTATATCGGGACGGAGCAATCACACCCTATATGATAAGGTGTGCTCTATGATGAGTACTACTGAGTTGCCTATTTCCTTTAGGGAGTTATGCACTTGAGAAGCTGCATGCCTATTGAATAGGGTTCGAATCAAATCAGTTGCCTACCACTTCATATATGATATGGAAAGGGAAGAGCCCATGTCTTAAGTCAGTTAAGATTTGGGGTTGTCCGGCCTATGTTTAAAAGCAAAATCCGGACAAGTTCGAGGCAAGGTCTGTAATGTAGAACTGGAAAGGTTCCAGCTATATAAACTACGGCTGATCATTTGATAGAACCAAAGGATTCGATAGTTACCAACGAACCTCAGCCTCTCCGCCGATCTAGTAGGGTTCCTCACCCACCTGAGAGATACTTCGGTTTCTCTATGACAGTGGGAGCGAGGATTGCATCATGAGATGATGGCCCAATTAGCTTCGAGCTGGCCATCAGGAGTGGGACTCTGTAAGAATGGCTGGATGCTTAGCGATCTGAGATGGAATCCATATACACCAACAAAGTATGGACTTTGGTTGCTATATCTGAAGGGTTAAATCCCCATCAGGAGCAAGTATATCTTGAGAAGATTACTTGGTGTGCATGGAAAAGTTGAGACTTTCAAAGCTAGACTTATTAAAGGTTTGCATCATTGACCAGTAGTGGATCATGATGAAACTTTTTCTAAGGATCTATGCTTAAGTCCATCCAGATCCTACTTGCCACGGCTACATACCATGACTACGATATCTGGTGGTTGGGTGTCATGACAGCTTTTCTAAATGATGATTTAGAAGAGAGTGTCTATAAGTACACAGCCAGAGGGCCTCGTAGACAGTGGGAGCAGCGGAAACGTGTGCAAGATGTTTTATATGATAAAGCAGGCATCGCGGAGTTGGAACATCTATTTTGGTGAATTAGTCAAAGAAGTTGACATCATCAAAATGGTAGATGAACCTTGTATAAACAAGAAGGTAGTAGGGAGTATGGTGACGATCCTCGTAGAGTACGTGGATGACATACTCTTGATAGGGAAGGAGTTTCCTATGCTACTCTCGATCAATCTCCGCTTATCACCATAATTCTCCATATAGGATCAAAGTGATACCTCCTAAATCCTGGATTTTGGATCTATGAGATAGATCTAAATGGATGTTAGGATACTCACTAGCTGTAGTGAGATGGTATCAATCGATCCTGGGGAGAATCACAGGAAGTGTTCCAGGGTGATAAAGACGACTGAATGTCAGTCACAGGCATTGTCTTTACCCTCAGTAAAGGGACGGTATGTTGGAAGAGTTCCAAGCTAGATACCGTGGCATACTAGACGATAAAGGCAGGATACATCGCTACTTAAGATGCTACCAAAGTAGCTGTCTGGGTGTATATTGGTTCATGAGATGAACTTAGTTCCTCCCATTGTGTGACAATGGAGTCGTGGCTTATGCCAAGGAACGCCGGTCCCATCAGTGATCCAGACATATTCTAAGGCAGTGTCACTTGATCATGGAGATGGTTGATCTCCAGGGAGATCGAGGTTTGGAGAGTAGACTCAGAGGACAACACAGCGGATCCACTCACAAAGGCCTGTTCCCAGAGAGAGACACTTTTATGGGATGGTTGAGTATGAGATACTTCAAACCACTGCTACAGATGGCCCTAGTGCAAGTGGGAGATTGTTAGTTATATGTATGCCCTAGAGGCCATTACTATACATAGGATGTATATTGTAGTGGATGCTGGGACATATATAGGGAGGACTTTCTTGCTCGACATGATAGTATGCTATCTGGTTGATCTTTACCTTAACGTGTATACTGATTGTCTCTCTGTTACATGTTGGTAAAGCCCTTCGGATCTGTACTTGACTACCTGGACTATGATGCGGATCATACTAGTGGGGACATGGTAGTCTATAAGTACATCCTTCAAAGTCCCTAGTCGAGGGTGTATCGAGACGGGGCATCGATATACCAGAGTAGACTAGCGTATACCTTCTCGACCCATACAGATGGGCGATGGATGATCCCATATCCATCGGTGTTTGACATCGGAGATGATATACGGGTGCTCAGTTGAGACTGGGTACACTGGACGGACTCGTCGAGAACTCCCAGATGGTATTATACCTCACGTCAGATGGCAGTTCTCTGGTGACACTGGTACAGACTAGTCTATTGACCCGAGATCGTCATAGAGTCTTGTGTGGTTCCCACTGTGCTTTGATTTCCATCTTACCACGTCCAAGAGGGCATGCAAAACGGTGGTTTTTGGGTACAGTCCCGAGTCATATGGAGGCAATGAGCGATAGGAGGGGATTCGTCTCTCCCGGTATAGGGAGTTGATGTTGCGCTGTGTTCGATTGGCTATAACAGGAAATCCCTGGCCAGGGTTGCTGAGATTTACTGGTAAGTGTTACCAGTAGTTTCTCGAACAGTTATAGACCTCATATCGACACGACTTATCGAGCTATTGGGGTCTAACGTTTACCACCCCTAGGCGAGATATGCGACAGATCAGACGATCAGACCGGACTGTACGGTAGTGTTACTGGTCGGATTCACTGGAGTGTGAGCGGGCTTGCTCGTCGATCTTCAGATCGCTCAATACCCGGGTGGCCGTTACGTTTAGCAGACCGCTTGCGGCTTGTGGATGTTTGATATGATCATCATCCGCTGCCGGCGTATTGACGAGTCTTTAGAGTCCTACACAGAGGTTTCCTGGCTCAAGCGAAACGAAATAGGAGCGCATATGAGATATGTGCGGGACCGAGAATAATGCGTGTATGTGATACCGTATTCTATTCTCGCGATACATGTATCGAATGGTTGTATGCGATATAACCTAGTTATCGATTCAAGCGTTGATTCGATAAGCCGATACATTGTATACTAGTCGGTTGTGTGCGACATGACCGGATCATTGAATCAAGTGTTGATTTAATGATTTAATGCATATTTATATATTTGATATATTGCTTTGCATCAACTAGTATCGGTTTACTTAAGATGGATTTTCTCGCTCGAGTGTGCGCATTGTATATGCGATATGTTTATGTGCACATGCTTGTATCATGTTTGATGATGCATGCCAAACTTGGTTAAGTGTAAAGAATGAACCATGGTAATGAATGGGTTAGGGTTTTGATTTTTATTTATTCATTTATCTTTCTTATTTATTCTTTTTTGGAAAAAGGAAAAGAAAGATAAATGGTGGCATTTTTTGGATTTAGTTGAAGTTTCTTGAAACTTTGACTAAGTCTTCATTCTTATCATATTCTTAACCCTAACCAATTTAACTAACCTAAGTTAATTCTCTACACTTAACTAGAGTTAAAAGTATGATAAGTATTGTTTTTGTTTTATTTTTAAATTCAAGACTTATCATAACATTCTTCTTCTTCCTCCATTTCTTCAAGTGAAGAAAGCTTGCCCCATCAATGGCAAGTGATGGAAATGAGTGAGAAATCCGATTCTAAAGTTAACCCAACTCCTATTTCTTCATCCTCTACCTCTTGCCAAGTAGTAGAGTGTGTTCTCTTTACAAGTTTTTGGACTTGGTGAAGTCGGAGCTTGATTTAGCGATGCCTCGACGTAGATCATCTTCGGCATGGACATCGACGACCTAGCTTGCCCATTCTCCGACGAAGCCGACTCTAGAGCCCGGATTAGATTTGGACAGCGGAGAAGACCTCGTTGCGGAGCTATGGAGGTGGAGCACCGGATCTACAAAGGTTGTATTTCCGTATTCTCTTTAGCTAAGTTGTTAGCTAGCTTTCTTTTCGCCTAGACATCTAGTTATCGATCCGTACACTAGGGTTTGTAGGCACCATAATTTTGAAATTGCCATGGTTGATGGCTTGGGAGACCTCACTAGCGTGCTTAGGAACCCTGCATTTAGAATCCACAATCTCTTTAGACATCGTAAATCCGAAATATCACATATTTCACATTTCATGCCTAACCGTATGAATTCCACATATTGTATCACATTCCAGATAAATAGACAGTATTAAACTTTCCGATCGAATAATCAAATACCCAAGATTTCTTTAATAGCTCAACACTTGAGCGGAGTTCAAAATTTTCCAGAATACGTCACAGTAGCAACGGTCCAGCCGTAGAAGGGTCAAGCCAACGCCTCACATGTGGCACGCCGTACTGCCCCAAACCCTAAGGTTCAAAAGGCAGTTCAATACGGTCACATAATCGAGTTAAGGTTTGTTGTCTTCTAGAGGGTCCATCGCGTCACATGCACGTTTTTCCGAAAGATTTAAACCCGAGAAAAATTCAACACTTGAACATTTTTCGTGCCGGGAAAAATTGAGTAAATGATATCCGTTCGAACATTTTAGTACTTTCTAAATTATCCGGAATAACAAAACAAAATTAAATTCTTCGATTGAATCGACGATTACAAAATAAACCCCAAAATACTCAACACTTGGGTCAAATTAAAAATACCCATAAAATAGCAATTACATAAAAAGAAATTACAGTATAAAAATGATGGCATAGTTCCTCTGTACGGCCGCGGAAGCGCGGCCAAAGCAGGTTACGGCCGCGGTTCCGCAGTGGATTGTACGGAACATGCTATCGTTTTTCACCACAATTCTTAGAAAACCCTGCTGAATTTTTTAGGTATTTTTAATACTGAAAAAATACAGATTTTAAAAAATGTACAGAGAGGGGTTCATTTTGACGTGTTCGGGTTCGTTCGGAGTTTTAACTTCGTTAACACATCGCCTAATGCTCTAGCTAGGCTCTGATACCACTGTAGGGTTACTAGGCATACTAACAAGGCTCTACAAGGCATCGACCATACTAAAATTAAATTTTTATGTGACGAACAACCCTAAGCAAGATCGTATACTAGAGATTAGGCGAATCATGTGCATGTAAACTATGTTTACAACTAAGTGAATACGAAATACAACCTTTGTAGATCAGTCCTTCACTTCTTTAGCTCCTTGTTAAAGTCCCTTCGCTGCGATCGTGGTTCTCCCGGACCCTTGCATGGCTTCACGAGGCGAAAGACGCGTCCTTGCTTGAAGTCTTCGAGGCCGAAGATGATCTACGTCGAGGGGATGCCAACTCAAGCTCCTACTTCACTAACTTGAGAATTAGTGAAGCAAACATCCTAAACTAAAGTGCTAGTCTAGTAGAGGATGGAGAAATAGGAAGTGGGTTCTCTTTAGAATTTTATTTCTCACAATCTTTCTCACTTTTGATCAAACCCTAGCAAGCCTTTTTTCTTTTAACAATGAAGAAGAAGAAGAAAAGAAAGAGATGAGGATAATGATCAAGTGAGTGTGCTAACCATGGTGAATGAGTATCATATACTAACTCTTGTAGAGACTTAACCCATGGCTAAGCTTTATGGTTGGGTTAAGAAATATCCATAGTAAAAACAAATTTAGTGGAATTAGTCAATGCTTCCACAAGCTTCCACAAGCTTCAAGCATTTAGCTAATCCTCCACTAATTTTGTAATTAATTTGAATATTAAAATCCAACATAAATAAATAGCATGGTGTAAGTCTTATAAACCCAAGTCAAGTGTATCATCAACCATGATACAATAAAAGAAAACACAATTTTAATATATATATCATATATGCATTAAAGTTGTGCTCATGTGAGAAAAACCCTAAAGTGAACAAGTGTTAGTAAATGTAAACTAGTATATCTAATGTAAAATTATACACTTAATTATTAAATCAACACTTGACTTAATAATCCGGTCATATCTCATATAACCGACTAACATTCATCGTATCGACTTATCGAATCAACACTTGATTCGATAACCCGGCTATATCATATATAACCGACCGATACAAAAAGTCGCGAGAATAGAATACGGTATCACATACACGCATTACTCTCGGTCCCGCACATGTCACATATGCGCCCCTATTTCGTTTTGCCTGAGCCAATAAAACCTCTATGTAGGACTCTAAAGACTCGTCAATACGCCGGCAGCAGGTGATGATCACATCACGCACCCACAAGCCGTCAGCGGTACTAGCCGGACGTAACGGCTACCCGGGTATTGAGCGATCAGAAGATCAGCAAGCAAGCCCGCTCCAACTCCTGTAAAAGCCTGTCGGTAACACTTCCCGTACAGTCCGGTCTCCTCGTCTGATATGTTGCATATCAAGTCTAGGGGTGGTAAACGTCAGACCCGAATAACCGATAAGTCGTGCCGATGTGAGGCTCATAACGGGTCGAGAAACTACTGGTAACACTTACCAGTAAATCTCTAAATCAGCCCTGGCCAGGGACTTCCCTATCACGGCCAATCAAGCACAGCGCAACATCAACCCCCAATACCGAGAGAGACGAAACCCCTCCTATCGCTCATTGTCTCTATGTGACTCGGGACTGTACCCAAAAACCACCGTTTTGCACGCCCTCATGGACGGGGTAAGGTGGAAATCAAAGCACAGTGGGAATCACACAAGTCTCTATGACGATCTCGGGTCTACAGACTAACCTGCACAAGTGTCACCAGAGAACTACCATCTAACGTAAGGTATAATACCATCTGGGAGTTCTCGGTGAGTCTGTCCAGTGTACCCAGTCTCCACTGAGCACCCGTATACCATCTCTGATGTCAAACACCAATGGATATGGGATCATCCATCACCCATCTCATGGGTCGAGAAGCGTATACGCTAGTCTACTTTGGTATATCAATGCCCTGTCTCGATATACCCACGACTAGGAACATTAAAGGATGTACTTATGGACTACCATGGCCCCACTAGTATGATCTGCATCATATTCCAGGTAGTCAAGTATACATCCTAAGGGCTTTATCAACATGTGGCTATAAGACACTATCAAGTGACATGTATACATGTTAAGATAAAGAGCAACCAGATAGCATACTATCATATCGAGCAAGAAAGTCCTCTCTATATATGTCCAAGCATCCAATATAATATACATCATCTGTACAATACTGGCCTCTAGGGCATACATACAACTAACAGTTGTATCGCCGGTTTTCGTTGCTATACATCGACGACAATCGGTGTATGCATACTTACTTACGTTGATGACATGTGATGTTATGTGTTGATGTGATATGTTATATTAGATTGTCGTGTTTGAGTAGCCGGGGGTTTTATGTGAGATGAGAGTTTTTCTTTTTCATTCATTTAAAATTCATTTGTATGTAATATTCTTTTATTGGGGAACTTCCGGGCTGAGGATGATGTCACCATTGTATATTATTTACTTTTCCACATTAGGTAGACCCAAGGCGGGGAGCACAAGTAACCGGGTTCTAGGGTCCAGTGGGAGACCATCTCGAGGAGTCGAAACCAGGTCTCCTAACGCTAGAATTGGCAGTGTTACTTGCCGCTTTTGTAGGGGTCTAGGGATGTAGGTTTGGCTATTCATCGCGACCGTGGAATCCATGTTTTATACAGACTCGTATTAAAAACACGGACGTCCTAGTATATCCAATATTTCATATATGTTCTTCTGCTGCAATGTTCTGTGATGAGATCATATTTCTGCCTGAGACGAATGTTTACATTATATATATGAGATATATATTATATATTGTTGATTTCGTTTCATATTTGATGCTTGTGTAGCAAAATTAAAATGGGACTTCATTAATGAGATTAATGAAATAAAAGAAACCTAAGATGTTGTAGAAACTTGTTTAAAAACTGGTAGCTCTAGTTCTTGCTTTGCATAGCGGTGTTCCTTGTAGAACATCCTGCACCTTATTCGATAAGGAAAGAGCCGAGATCCCTTCACCGGGAGTGACCTCTTTAGTGAAACTAGAAGATGCTACAAACTCGGTTTGCCTTTTGATTGCTTATATAATTCTTGCTTTGCATAGTGATATTTATGAAATATCCTGCACCTTATTCGATGAAGAAAGGGCCGACGATCCCTTCACCGGGAGTGACCTCTTTAGCAAAACTAGAAAAGCCTAAAAAACACTCCATTTAAAAAAATCACTCGATTTTACAACGATATCAAGTTCATTACGCAAAAGGTTTTCTTAAAAACCTGATGTAACCCTCCGTCATTTTAGGAAGTAGAGTACTTAGTATTCGTGCTGTGTTTGTTGACCTTAGTTAAGGCACATTGTACTGTAGCTAAGTGATGTCTTCCTATATAGCATATGATGCGATTAGTTAGGACAGTCATGTGACTTTGTTGACCTTAGTTAAGGGTCATGTGGGTGGGTCTAATTAATCAAGAAATGACGGGTAGAACTTAACTAGTGCTTATGATTTGTTGACCATAGTTAAGGTCATACGTCACTTGGGGTAAAATATTATCGGGAATTTTAAGTGTTGAAATTTGCAATGAGATTGCATACCTTCTATGAGATAGTTGGATCCCGATACCCGCTGCGAGTAAGAGTTACTCCTGGGAGAGTTTTACACATTACAATTAGCCGATCAAGTAGGTGTCTAGAATGGTGTCAACGGGGTTATGCCCCTGGGAAAACGAGGTTTACTTTAATTAGGTTCATGCGAAAGCACGAGGGACCTCCCTCAAAGTATCGACACTGGCCTGGCTAAAAGATTGGCGAACTTGTAGCATGTAATTAATCCCGGCTAGTCTTTCCTTTTAGGGTTTGAAGGAAGATTTGACTAAAACAGTGGGAGACATCCTAATTAGATATATTAGATAACCAATCTAATTTTGCAAGAGCATACGCTGAGTATTTTTTTCTCTCTCTCTCCAGGTAGCGACCATATCACGCCTTAATCAAGTTAATAAACCGGATGTATTGACCGAACCCGCTTGTTATACTGAGCTGGGGAACGTTGGTCCCGCTCCAACTTATAATTGATATAAGACAGAGCAGGAAATTGGGGATTACCAGAATTCCCGTGCTGCCCAAACGAAGAAAGTGCATGCTGATGCATCTTCTTTGGGTGTGTTCATTACATAGAACTGTTTCTCAGTATTCTTTACGTCCTGAGTATGAGATACCGGATCAGGATCCCGCATATGTAATTTGTTACATGGGCTACAGAAAGGTAGAGAACTGAGAACAGGTGATAAGTTTCATGAGATAGAAACGGTTCAATTGTTGCAGCCAAGTCTGTTGGTCACTGTCACCCTGTATTACCAGAATACATTGATTCTGAACGAATGTTATTAGATACCGAACCTGATATACAACATCATATCAGTCTTTTTATTAGTAAAGAAGGATATAATTTTGTATTGTTGGATAATGTTTTGAACATTTCCTATATCAAGAGTTGATCGGTTCAGGCACGTTATCTAAAAGCATTTACGTTCTAAATCAAACTACAGTTCTTAGTATACAGAACACACACAAGAGGAAGAGTTCAGAAATGAACGGATCCTTCTTGAGATATTGTAGACTAGGTCATATCAATGCGACCCAACTAGCTGAAGTTATATTAAGATGCATATTTAAATTTGTTTGAATTTACATCTTGTGAAACTTGCCGGTCATGTCACAAAGATAAGATGACCACAGCTCTATTTATTAGAAACAGAGAAAGAGTTAGTGAACTTTTGGGATTGATACATGTTGATGTATGAAGGTCCCCTGTCTACACATGCCAAGACCGGTTCTTTGTACTTCATTACATTCTCTGATGATCTCTCAAGATTCGGACATATGTTCCTGTTGAAACACAAGTCTGAACCTTTTGAGATATTCACAAAATATAAGTTAGAAGTAGAGATCCAAAAATGGGTATAAGTATTATGTCCTTTGATGAGATCAGGGAGGAGAATACTTGAGTACGGAATTTCTGGACTATTCTAAAGGAGAATGAGATTCTCTCTCGGCATTACTCCTCCGTATACACCATAGCACGATGGTATATCGGGGCAGAGCAAACACACCCTATATGATATGGTGTGCTCTATGATGAGTACTACTGAGTTTCCTATTGGGTGTTATGCACTTGAGAAGCTGCATACCTATTGAATATGGATTCAATAGTTTCCAACGAACCTCAGCCTCTCCGCCGATCTAGTAGGGTTCCTCACCCACCTGAGAGATACTTCGGTTTCTCTATGACAGTGGGAGCGAGGATTGCATCATGAAATGATGACCCAATTAGTTTCGAGCTGGCCATCAGGAGTGGGACTCTGTAAGAATGGCTGGATGCTTAGCGATCTGAGATGGAATCCTTATACACCAACAAAGTATGGACTTTGGTTGCTTTATCTGAAGGGTTAAATCCCCATCAGGAGCAAGTATATCTTGAGAAGATTACTTGGTGTACATGGAAAAGTTGAGACTTTTAAAGCTATGCTTAAGTCCATCCAGATCCTACTTACCACTGCTACATACCATGACTACGATATCTGATGGTTGGGTGTCATGACTGCTTTTCTAAATGATGTTTTGGAAGAGAGCGTCTATAAGTACACAGGCAGAGGGCTTCGTAGACAGTGGGAGCAGCGGAAACGTGTGCAAGATGTTTTATGTGATAAAGCAGGCATCGCGGAGTTGGAACATCTGTTTTGATGTGATAGTCAAAGAGTTTGACTTCATCAAAATGGTAGATGAACCTTGTATATACAAAAAGGTAGTAGAGAGTATGGTGGTGATCCTCGTAGAGTACGTGGTTGATATACTCTTGATAGGGAAGGAGTTTCCTATGCTACGCTCCATATAGGATCAAAGTGATACCTCCTAAATCCTGGGTTTTGGATCCATGAGATAGATCTATTTGGATATTAGGATTCTCACTAGATGTAGTGAGATGGTATCAATCGATCCTGGGAAGAATCACTGGAAAAGTTCCAGGGTGATAAGGACGACTGAATGTCAGTCGCAGACATTGTCTTTACCCTTAGCGGAGGGACGGTATGTTAGAAGAGTTCCAAGCTAGATACCGTGACATACTAGACGATTAAAGGCAAGATACATCGTTACCAAAGATGCTACCAAAGAGGCAGTCTGGATATATATAAGTTCATGAGATGAACTTCGTTCCTACCATTGTGTGACAATAGAGTTGTCGCTTTAGCCAAAGAACTACCGTCCCATCAGAAATCCAGATATAATTCTTTGGCAGTATCACCTGATCATGGAGATGGTTGATCTCCAGGGAGATCGAGGTTAGGAGAGTAGACACAGAGGACGACAGCGCGGATCCACTCACAAAGGCCTTTTCCTAGTAGAGACTTTTATGGGATGGTTGAGTATGAGATATTTCAACCGCAGCTAATTGTTGGGTATGTGATACCACAACAGATGGCCCTAGTGTAAGTGGGAGATTGTTAGTTATATGTATGCCCTAGAGGTCATTACTGTACATACGATATATATTATAATGGATGCTTGGACATATATGGCGAGGACTTTCTTTCTCGACATGATAGTATGCTATCTGGTTGTACTTTATCTTAACATGTACTCTGATTGTCTCTATGTTATATGTTGATAAAGCCCTTAGGATATGTACTCGACTGCTGGGACTATGATGAGATCATACTAGTGGGGCCACGGTAGTCGACGAGTACATCCTATAGCTGTTCCTAGTCGAGGGTGTATCGAGATAGGGCATCGATACACCAGAGTAGACTAGCGTATATGCATCTTGACCCATATGATGGGCGATGGATGATTCCATATCCATCGGTGTTTGACATCAAGGATGGTGTACGGGTGCTCAGTAGAGACTGGGTACACTGGACGGACTCGCCGAGAACTCCCAGATGGTATTATACCTCACGTCAGATGGCAGTTCTCCATTGACACTGGTACAGAGTAGTCTGTTGATCCGAGATCGTCATAGAGTCTTGTGTGATTCCCACTGTGCTTTGATTTCCATCATACCACGTCCAAGTGGGCGTGCAAAAAGGTGGCTTTTGGGTACAGTCCCGAATCACATGGAGGCAATGAGCGATAGGAGGGGATTCATCTCTCCCGGTATAGGGAGTTGATGTTGTACTGTGTTCGATTGGCTATTGTTCCCCTCCGACCGGCGGCCGAGACGTGAGGACGTCATGCCTGAAGTTCGGGGCAGATGCTATTTAGTTTTATCCGTCCACCTCTCTGAAGATGCCAAGTTGATTTATGGCACCGTGTATCGGAGGTTTGGACAGATGCGGCCGATGTAGCAGACTTCGTCAGATTCCCCCTCGCTTAAGGGGTTTTTGATTGTGGGGACGCTCTTCCCTGCAGGCGCAAGCCCCTGCAGATAATTACTTTACCGCATCGCGGTAACAACTTTCTCCTTCTCCAGAATTTCACTTCGTGTCGTGTATGTTTGTTTTGTTTGTGGTTGCCCGTGGATTGTATACGGAGACTAAGTGATGTCGTCGCCCGTAGGACGTGGATTAGTCCAAATACGTATTTACTTAGATTTGGGTTTGGTGTTTTAGTTTAAGGATACGTTAGCCTGCTTGAGACTAAGATCAACTTAACGTGGTGATCCATTTAATATATGGCCGTCGGGACTCGTCACCTCTCTGACGTCGTTGAAGGATTACAACGATAGGTGTCAGAGGAGTTCATAGATGTACCCTTGAACCAAAGTTGATTTGGAGTTTTATAGTCCGTTTGAATGTTTAAGGATACGTTAGCCGTGTTTGGGGCTAAGATCAACTTAAACGGGACCGTTTAGATCCGGCAAAAGAGCATTTGGAGGGTCTATTGTTCCAGTTTAGGGATGTGGTGGTCCATGTTCCAGTTTAGGGACGTGGTGATCCATTGCCAGTTTAAGGACATGGTGGTCCATCATTAGTTTATGGACGTTTCGGTCCATCGCCAGTTTAGGGACGTGATGGTCCATCATTAGTTTAAGGACGTTTCGGTCATATATTAGTTTAAGGACGTCTCGGTCCATGAGTTTAAGGACCCCGCAGTCCATATCGATGTGTGGTCGTTGGGACCCGTCACCTCTCTGACGTCGTTGAAGGATTACAACGATAGGTGTCAGAGGAGTTCAGAGATGTACCCTCGAACCGGATGTAAGTTGATTTGGGAGAGCAATCTTGCTCAGTCAATTTAATTTGAGAACTTATGGCCATGATTCGGCTAAGTCTAGTTGAAAAATATTCAACGCTTTTATTTATCTTTAGCCTACCAGGCCTGCCCACATTTAAATAATGCATTGCATTACTTTTTATTTTTGTTTGGGCTCTGCCCATAAAGGATGCAGAGCACTGATTTGTTTTGGGCTCTGCCTATTTATAAATGATGCAGAGCATCAATTTACTTGGGCTCTGCCCTTATATTGCTTTGCAATTTATTTAAGCCTACTAGGCCTTTTTGACTTGGGCCTGGCCCTTTAACAAAAGAAATGCATTGCATTTTTAGGTGCTTTGCGCCAATCAAAGAGCGCAAGCGCTTGTGGTGACGACACGTGTCATACAAGCGCAGTGCGCTGCGCTTGCGCTGCTGACACGTGGCACACTCTGGTGAGTTGCGCCATTTCCAGAGAGCAAGGCTCTGTTTCAAAAGAGCATAGCGCAGATGGTTCAGATGCTGACACGTGGCGCTCTCTGGTGGCTTGCACTAATCCAGGAGTGCAACAGCGCAGTTTGCATGTGTAAGGCACTATAATTTGAGAATCTTTTAGATTCTAGAACCAAAGGTTCATAAAAGAAGTGCAAAGCACTGTTTGTTTTCTTTGATCTAATTTAGTTTCTCTTGTTTTTTCTTGATCCCAAAGAACCAATGGTTCATAAGTGCAAAGAACTATTTTTCTTTTGTTTTTTATCAAAGATCATCGATCTATTTGAAGAAATTCTTCTATCTAAAAGATCTTTTACCTTTTTCTTCTTCTTGAAATTTCTTCAGAGTTTTCTCTGTTTGAAAATCTTGATTTCTCACAAAATGTTCCTCCTTTGAATTGAGGTCTAGGGTCCTTTTTATAGTGCCCATAAATTAGTTAAATTTGTTAAAGAGATCTCTCTCTGAGTGATTTGGGAAATTTTCCCCACCGTTGGATCTTTGATCTAAGGGCTTCTGTTTTACAGAAGACAATCTTCTTGTTTTTTTAACAATAACAGAAAGATCTTTTTAGAATTTTAATTCTTTTTGGCGCAAGCGCCCCAGCGCGTGACACGTGTCAAGCAGCGGACAGCGCAGCGCAACTGCGCTAGTGCATCTTCGCTGACACGTGTCGCGCAGCGCAACAGCGCTAGCACATCTGCGCTGACACGTGTCGCGCAGCGCTGTGCTTGCGCAACTGAAACGTTGCTTCCTTTTGTTTTTTAATAGAGCTTTGCTCTGATTGGGCGCGCTGCCTTTGGCGCTGCGCTCTCTGCGCTGGCGTGCCTGATTTTGACGCGTGGCGCCCTGCGCACAGCGTAGAGGATCTGAAGCGTTGCTTCATTTATTTTAACTTTTAATTTTTACTTTAATTTTCAAAGCAGAGGTTTGCTCTGATTGGGGGAAACAGAAGCGTTGCTTCATTTCCCGCCTTGGAATTTGAACAGAGCTTTGCTCTGATTAAGGTAAACAAATGCCCCCCACCGTTGCGCTTACGTAGCCCTCTAAACGTGAGCGCGGCGGTGGCAGAATTCCAACCGTCGCGGCAACTCTTGGAAGTTGAAAGGGCATTTGATGCCTATAAATAGGACCTTTGGTCCCTTTGATGATTTTCATCTCTTCATAAGAATTTTGTCCAGAGTCCTGCTCTTTTTGCTCAAGCACTTTTAAAAGTTCAAACTTTAGAGAATTTTAGGTAAAAATATTAATTTCGGTTAAATTAAATTGATTTTAAGAGCCTTGCTCTCAATAGATCCCTGATCTAAAGAAAACCCATTTAGGGTTTCACTTAGCAGAGCTTTGCTCTAAAGGGGTCTAAAGAGGACTAAGGAGAATCCTATTAGGGTTCCATTAATAGAGCTCTGCTCTCTAAAAGATTTTTCTTGGCTTTTCTTAATTCATTAATGGAGCTTTGCTCCTTCCAAATCATATAGAAGAACTCTTAAGAATTCTTCATGGATCTTGGAAGTTAAAGATGGCATTTGGTACTATTATTATTATTATATCATTTTTTCCCAGAGCAAAGCTCTCAATGTTCTTAGGGGATTTTCCTCAAATTCTCCTCATAATTGATTTTGACAGGTGTCACTCCTGTCTATAGAGCATTGCTCTCGAGGAGTTTTAACTCTCTATACTTTTTCCTCATCGCTAATCTTCTAATGATGTCTCCTTCAGGTATTATGGCGGTGCGTCTATATAGTCTGCACGAATTCATTACCTATGAGGATATCCGTGCACAGGGCCATCAACAAAACCAAGAGTTTACGGACGCCCAATGCGCGGAAGTCATGGGTCGTCTGAACGCACGCGCCGGTTGGCTGCTCCCTCGCCGTTCCGCTCTTTTGAAAGTCGTGCTGGGGGAAATCTGGAGAGCACTCCCGGGGTTCCACGAGGCCTTACCGCTCAATGCGCTGGATGATGCCAAAGACAAGGTGCATTCAGTGTACCTGTCGGGGTTGATCTCGAAGAAGTGGCGGGATAGTCTCATCGACATCCTGCATCAAATTTTCCAGCAGACGACGATAGTCGCTGCTTATCGAAGGCTGGGAGGGCTTGCCGAGGATCTTGACACACAAGAGCGAGAGAGGCTGGACATAAGAATAATCAGAAAGGCCAGAAGAACTCTGGATGGCCTTACTTTTGACTTCCTCAATCCGTGCCCTAGATCTGAGGTTATTCCATTGTAATAATATTTCTCGTTTATTGCTTTATGATTGTAAGAATTTTTAGCAATATTAATGGAAAAAAATTTATCCCAGCTTGTCTTATTTTTCGTTCTGAGTCTTTTACACATGCATGAATGAGTGTGTCTTGAATGCTTGATCAAATGCCAATCAGATGTTCTTTCTGTCGCTTTTTTCTTTCTTTTAATATCAGTATGTTGTCTTAATAATACAATTGACAGATAATAGAGTAAGCATCTAGATTTCTCCAAGAGATAGGGATGGCTTAGACCGCAGGTTCAGATCTGCTGCCTAAGACTTTTTAACACTATGAGCCGTAAGGGTCTCAAAGAGACTTTTCTCCCTACGAATCGAGAAGATCTCGTAGGTGGATTTTCTCCTTAGGAATCGTGAGGATTCCTAAGTGTGTTTTCTCTTATAAGTCGTAAGGATCTTATAAGAGAATTTTCTCCCTTACAAGTCGAGAGGACTCGTAAGTGGTTGGTGAGTTGATTTGTTTGTGAGTCGAAGTATTGCTCCGACGGGGAGGTCGTTGGCTGACTTGTTTCCGAGAAGGAGGTCGTTGACTGACTTGTTTCCGCGACGGAGGTCGTTGGTTGACTTGTTTCCGAGACGGAGGTCATTGGCTGACTTGTTTCCGAGACGGAGGTCATTGGCTGACTTGTTTCCGAGACGGAGGTCATTGGCTGACTTGTTTCCGCGACGGAGGTCATTGGCTGACTTGTTTCCGTGACGGAGGTCATTGGATGACTTGTTTCCGTGACAGAGGTCTTTGGTTGACTTGTTTCCGAGACAGAGGTCGTTTGCTGACTTGTTTCCGCGACGGAGGTCGTTGGATGACTTGTTTCCGCGACGGAGGTCGTTGGCTGACTTGTTTCCGCGACGGAGGTCTTTGGCTGACTTGTTTCCGCGACGGAGGTCATTGGCTGACTTGTTTCCGTGACGGAGGTCATAGGTTGACTTGTTTCTGCGACGGAGGTCATTTGTTGACTTGTTTCCGCAACGGAGGTCATTGGCTGACTTATTTCCGAGACGGAGGTCATTGGCTGACTTGTTTCCACGATGGAGGTCATTTGTTGACTTGTTTCCGGTACGGAGGTCATTTGCTGACTTGTTTCCGCGACGGAGGTCGTTGGATGACTTGTTTCCGCGACGGAGGTCATTGGATGACTTGTTTCCGAGATGGAGGTCATTGCCTGACTCTAGGTTGTCTGTGAACCGCAGAGTCTTGGAACTGGGGACTTTTCCGTGGCTCCGATTGGTGATGTCACGTCCGTGTCCTGCTGGAATGAGGAGGAACGTCGCTGTTGGTCTCCAGGCTGTTAGTGAATCGTTGAGATTTGGCTTAGCTTTATGGCGGAGCCTGTTGGGAAGGTGTGGTTCCCTCTTTATTTGTGCTCTTGGATTGTATACAGCGATCGATGTGATCTCAACTGTAGGGCAAAAGGTTTCATATATTTGTTTTTATTGTTTTATTTCCGCGATGCTCTATCATTTCAGCTTTTATATCGCGAAGGTCGCGATTGCCCAATCATTTCGGCTATTTTGCATGCATACGTTTTTACTTGCTGCTTTTTATTGCAAGTTGCCCCATCATTTCGGCTATTTCGTATGCATGTGCGGCCTATTGGATTTTCGCCGTAAAACCGAAATTAAACACCGATTTCGGCATCAGCACCGCTACAACTGGGATATTGCCAGGAGAGAATCATCATCTGCCTCTGTCGATGTCGAACAAGGGTGGCTTAGCGAACAGGGTTAAGGTCCTGTCGACTAAAGCTTTTAACTTCATGAGCCGTAAGGGTCTCACAAAGGTATTTCTCCCTACAAGTCGTGAGGATCATGTAGGTGTATTTTCTCCTTAGGAATCGTGAGGATTCCTAAGTGTATGTTCCTCTATAAGTCGTAAGGATCCTACAAGAGGGTTTTCTCCTTGTAAGTCGAGAGGACTTATAAGGGTTGTTCATCATGCGCACATATCCCCAATCATGGATGAAACTTGGTTAGGGAAATGTTTATTCGCGCCCGTGGATTGTATACAAGGGTCAGTATTGAGCCACTTGTAGGGCAATATCGAAAGTTGTGGGGTTTGCTTAAACACAGGTTTAGGTCTCTGTACCTTAAGACTTTCAAATCTTATGAGCCGTGAGGGTCCCATAAGAGAGTTCTCCTTACGAGTCGTGAGGATCTCGCAAGTGTATTTTCTCCTTAGGAATCGTGAGGATCCCTAAGTGTATTGCTCCCTTGTGAGTCGTAAGGATCTCACGCGGGTGGTTTCTCCTTACAAGGTCGAGAGGACCCTGTAAGTGTCCTTTAACGAGGTTGCGCCCTCTCGGGTTTTCACAAACACTCGCCGGTAGTCCTGCTGTTTTTACTCACGGAACCCTTTCGGGTTTTCATCCGTGCCCGTTTTTCTTATGGACATACCGTTTTTTTTTTGTTTTTTTTTAACGAGGTCGCGCCCTTTCGGGTTTTCACGAACACTTGCTGGTAGCCCTGCTGTTTTTACTCACGGAGCCCTTTCGGGTTTTCATCCGTGCCCGTTTTACTTATGGACATACCGTTTTTTTTAATGAGGTCGCGCCCTTTCGGGTTTTCACAAACACTCGCCGGTAGTCCTGCTGTTTTTACTCACGGAGCCCTTTCGGATTTTCATCCGTGCCCTTTTTGCTTATGGACATACCGTTTTTATTTATTGTATTTTTCTTCCTTTTTTTTTATCTCGTCAGCCTACGGATGCTGCGGTATTAGTTTAAGGACGTTTCGGTCCGTTGTTAGTTTAAGAACGTTTCGATCCATCATTAGTTTAAGGACGTTTCGGTCCGCTATCAAGTTTTAGGACGTAGGGGTCCACCGGGCTTTCTCTATGAATGAGCATGATGCCCCCGACACATCCAACTTTTTCGGAGCATGTGGTTGTGGTGGGCTCACCTTCCAGTTTTCAGACAGCGCGAGTTCGCCTTGTTGGTACTGGTCTTCAACCCAGTTTTTGAAGACGAAGCAATCTTCGAGCGGATGACTTACTGCTCAATGGTAGGGGCAGTATTAGGATTGTTGACATCTCCCGGCTGTAGCGGACGTTTCGGATTCGGCAGATTGACGAATCCATTGCGCACTGTCAATTCAAACAGTTTCCTCGTTTTATCTCGGGGAAACGAGAAAGGACGTCCCAGTCTTTCCTCAAGTGATGAGCGGGGCGTATGTTGTTTTGGCGAACAATCGATTTTGAGTTGCTCGGCTGTTGTTGATTGTTGGCGACGAAGGTCATTTTTCCTTTTCCTTAATTCTTTTTGTTCGCTCCGTCGTTTGCGGGTCCGAGATTCTCTCCGGGTAGTATACCCTTGCACGGATGAATGTTTTCATGACTCTTCAATTCTTTAGAGACGGATCCCTTGAAGAAAGGGTTGAAGGCTGTTTCTTCATCGAGGTCGTTCCTGTGGCAATTGCCGGCGACTCTTTTATGCTCATCTGTCGTATTTTCCTGTCGTCTACGAGCTTCCCGCTTTGTTCTGTTGATGTAATGTTTGTGAGTGACATACCCTTGCCACCAACACTTAAAGGAGTCGCAGTCTTCAGTAGCGTGTGCGATCTTCTGATGATAAAGGCAATAATTAGAATACATCTCTATTCCACCGAGAGTGTTTTCTTCCGAGGGTGGTAGCTTCATTCCCATTGATATGGCTTTAGCAAACCTTTTCCTCGTCTTGAATTTGTTTTTATCGGCAGCGGATGTCTTTTGATTTGATGGGAGTGCCTCGACTCTTTCGTCCAATCGGCGGTTTTTAGCTCCTTCCAGTATGGCCATTTCACGCTCTTGATTGGCTTTAACCTTCAGACGAATATCATTCAGGAAGGCATCGATCATCTCATCTGACGGCTGAAGGATTTCGGGTTCAGGGTCCGCCCTCAGCTTTTCAGTGCAAGGAGTATTCTCATCGTTTGTAAACGAATGGGAGATCATATGACAGCTCGCCACGTATTCCTCAGATTCATCCGACGAACTGTCTCCCTCATCTTTCTCTTGAAAGAATTGGTTGAGGAATTCTTAGAGCGTAATGGGAGTCCGTGCTTTCTGGTTGTACTCCTCCAGTGCATCAATTTGTTTTTGTAAGTCTGTTCGCTTGTCGCCCGGCTTTACGGGCTTCTTTGATTTCTTTTTCTTCTTCTTCGAAGATTTTGACGGCTGGTTGTGAGTGCTTGGGCCACTACTATCGATCTTTTGAGTTGGACGCGGCTTCAACATTCCCTCAATGATCTGAGGTTCCAACGGGTTTTTCCACCTAATTGCTGAGCATGCTTGAAGATCGTTCAGCATCCTCTTTGTTTTAGTTGATAGCACAACCTCCCATGGGGCTTCTTCGACGAGAGAGCATGTTGCCCCCGGCGTATTCATCCTCTTAGAGGTGTGGGGCTGCGGCGGATTCACCTTCCATCTGTCGGATAACGCGAACTTTCCCTGTTGGTACTGGTCTTCGAGCCAATTTTTGAAGACGTAGCAATCTTCGATCGGATGACCTAGTACTCGGTGATAGGGACAGTAGTTGGGCTCGTTTACATCATTTGGTTGCGACGGACGTTTTGGCTCCGGCAGACTTATGAGTCGGTTGCGCAACGCCAGTTCGATCAATCTTCTCGTTTTATCTCGGTGAAACGAGTAAGGACGTCCTAGTCTCTCCCCAAGGGGTACCTGTGGACGCATATTATTTTGGCGGACAGCTGGTTTCGAGTTGCTCGGCTGCTGTTGAGCATTAGCGACAACGATCGCCTTTCCCTTCCCCTTCTCGTTTCGAGAGTCCGGCTTTGGAGGGGGTGGTCTATGACCCATCTGGTCCATTTGGGCCAGTTTGTCGATTAATGCCTGGAAGGTAGTCGGTTTGAAGAACATCATAAATTGCGATATGGTTGCTTGCGGATCGAGGGTTCCCACAAACATACCCACTGCAGGAGCTTCTTCAATGCGTTGCTCGCATTTTGACCACAAGTCCCACCACCGTATAGCATATTGGACCCATGTCTCACCCGGCTTCACCCTGGCATTAATCAATGCCGTTATCGGGGAACGCTCGCTGGCACTCGTGAAACGCTGGGTAAACAGCGGTTCCATCTCAGCAAAGGTCTTGATGGAGTCGTTCGGGAGCTCAGATTACCACTCGAACGCTGTATCTGACAAACTGGCGAAGCAACAATTTATCATCACCGCCAGTGTTTCCGTAAAGCGCCCTGAACTGGGCGACATGCTGGTGGGGATTTCCAGTCCCCTTATACACATGGAATTTTGGTATTGTATAGCCTGACGGGTACTTGATCTGGTTGTACTAGCCCGGATACGGCCGCCCCGTTTTTACGACCTGACCGGCTACTTCAGTCTCCTGATGAACCCGGATTTGTTGAGCTATGTATTCGTCTAGGTCAGCTTTGGAGATTGCCTCCTCCTTGGCTGTTGACAGTGCCGGTGGAGGATTTGACATTTCTCCCCTATCGTCTTCAAGGACGATCGGGGGATCTTCGGCGGGAGGGTCTTGCTGAATCATCATATCCACCATGTCTTGGAACAGGAGGGCCATTTTCTTTATACTGCCTGCTTGTTCCGCAGCCTCTTTATCCTTCTTCTCCAATATCCGGCGAAGGAATTCAGCGTCAGTTTCCTGTTCCTGACGTTCATCCGAGGACGTTTCAGGGCTTTCTTTTGGCCCAGTGAGTACGGCCATTGCGTTCATCATCTCCTGGAGCTTTTGCTGTTGCTCCTGAGCCTTGGTCATTGACCGTGTAAGCGGTCTATGACCCGTGGATGCGTGGCTGTCCTCTTTACCAGACGCCATGTAGATGGTATGAATTACCATGCCCCCAGACTTGGGACGTTTGTGCCCATCGCTTTTACGGTTCGCCTTGTTCACAGGGGCTTTTTGCAGCCTCCTTTTCTTTTGAGTGATTGACGTTGAGGGTGTCGTTGCAGTGGACACCCGAGTAACCGTTGCTTCTTTCGACCTGACAGAGTAGTCTTCCTCCTGCCGGACCTTCGTCTTTTTCTGTCGGCGGAGATAGTTTTCATCAATCTCCGACTCTTGGACCTGTCGCAAGACCTTGTAAATTTTAGAGGACAGCCGGTGAGGGGGCTGCTCTAGCTTCGTTTCCGGAATTCTCTTCGCAGGTGGAGGAGATCTTTTTAATGTAGCGGTTGGAGAGTTCTTACGTACCCTCCTCAGCAGTTCAAAGCTGTTCCCAGTTGGAACAGCAGCGTTGACTTCTACCACTGGAGCCGGTGGAGTTAGCCCTGAAGGGGAGTTGCCCCCTGCCTTCCTCACTCGTGGCCAATGGCGACGTCGAGCATGACGAGCCGTTGGGACTGGCTCGGAGATAGAGACAGCTTCTTTTTGCCCCCTGTCTGAATGATGCGCCGCTGGTGTTAACCTCTTAAAGACTGAGGTTGTCCTTTGAGGGATGATATTCAACCCGTCGAAGATAGATCCTCGAGCAGGGGCAGGAGCAGGAATAGTCAGTCTTGAAAAGACTGACTCTTTGACAGGGGAAGCCGCCTTGACGACTTCTGGAGCAGCGGCTATTGCCTTCCTTGGGACAGCCATTTTAGAGTTCATGGGCTTCCTAGCGGGCCCCTCATAGTTCTGATCCAGCCTGGCGAAGACGGAGGCTGTTGATTTGGTAGTGGACGACCCGTTGACAGGGGCCGTCGCAGCAGCGAGCCGGTCGAAGACCGACTTTTTGTTCGCTTCTGGTGCAGACATTGGCATAGAGAAGCTTGCAGGTGGGATCATAGTCCCGAAAAACAGGCCGGTGGTGGCTGGGTCACCTGTTCTACCGGCAGAGTGAGGAAGGAGGCCGCTTGAGGCCCATATGCTACACCTCCAGGTGAGGTGGAGCGTCCGTTGCAGCGGCACTTCAAGCAGTTCATGCAGTTAGAGGCCATTGATGCTTGAGTTCTGCGCCAGGCAAAAGACCAAATCTTAGTAACTTGAAATCCAAAGGCAACCGTTAACAAACCGCGATTGGTTCGGGAAGACGACACACGAAGTGTGGAGTGAAAAGAGGAAAAGGTCCCACCGGGCATGCCAGAATCTGTTCCCCTCCGAACGGCGGCCGAGACGTGAGGACGTCTTGCCTGAGGTTCGGAGTAGATGCTATTTGGTTTTATCCGTCCACCTCTCCGAAGATGCCAAGTTGATTTATGGCACCGTGTATCGGAGGTTTGGACGGATGCGGCCGATGTAGCAGACTTCGTCAGATTCCCCCTCGCTTGAGGGGTTTTTGATTGTGGGGACGCTCTTCCCTGCAGGCGCAAGCCCCTGCAGTTAATTACGTTACCGCATCGCGGTAACAACTTTCTCCTTCTCCAGAATTTCACTTCGTGTCGTGTATGTTTGTTTTGTTTGTGGTTGCCCGTGGATTGTATACGGAGATTAAGTGATGCCGTCGCCCGTAGGACGTGGATTAGTCCAAATCCGTATTTACTTAGATTTGGGTTTGGTGTTTTAGTTTAAGGATACGTTAACCCTATTTAAGGCTAAGATCAACTTAAAATTTTGTTAAGGATACGTTAGCCTGCTTGAGACTAAGATCAACTTAACGTGGTGATCCATTTAATATATGGCCGTCGGGACTCGTCACCTCTCTGACGTCGTTGAAGGATTACAACGATAGGTGTCAGAGGAGTTCAGAGATGTACCCTTGAACCAAAGTTGATTTGGAGTTTTATAGTCCATTTGAATGTTTAAGGATACGTTAGCCCTGTTTGGGGCTAAGATCAACTTAAACGGGACCTTTTAGATCCGGCAAAAGAGCATTTGGAGGCTCTATTGTTCCAGTTTAGGGACGTGGTGGTCCATGTTCCAGTTTAGGGACGTGGTGGTCCATCATTAGTTTAAGGACGTTTCGGTCCATCGCCGGTTTAGGGACGTGATGGTCCATCATTAGTTTAAGGACGTTTCGGTCCCATATTAGTTTAAGGACGTCTCGGTCCACAAGTTTAACGACCCCACAGTCCATATCGATGTGTGGTCGTTGGGACCCGTCACCTCTCTGACGTCGTTGAAGGATTACAACGATAGGTGTCAGAGGAGTTCAGAGATGTACCCTCAAACCGGATGTAAATTGATTTGGGAGAGCAATCTTGCTCAGTCAATTTAATTTGAGGACTTATGGCCATGATTGGGGTAAGTCTAGTTGAAAAATATTCAACGCTTTTATTTATCTTTGGCCTACCAGGCCTGCCCACATTTAAATAATGCATTGCATTACTTTTTATTTTTGTTTGGGCTCTGCCTATAAAGGATGCAGAGCACTGATTTGTTTTGGGCTCTGCCCATTTATAAATGATGCAGAGCATCAATTTACATGGGCTCTACCCTTTTATTGCTTTGCAATTTATTTAAGCCTACTAGGCCTTTTTGACTTGGGCCTGGCCCTTTAACAAAATAAATGCATTGCATTTTCACGCGCTTTGCGACAATCAAAGAACGCAAGCGCTTGTGGTGACGACACGTGTCATACAAGCACAGTGCGCTACGCTAGTGCGCTGCTGACACGTGGCGCACTCTGGTGAGTTGCGCCATTTCCAGAGAGCAAGGCTCTGTTTCAAAAGCGCATAGCGCAGATGGTTCAGATGCTGACACGTGGTGCTCTCTGGTGGCTTGCGCTAATCCAGGAGCGCAACAGCACAGTTTGCAAGTGCAAAGCACTATAATTTGAGAATTTTTTAGATTCTAGAACCAAAGGTTCATAAAAGAAGTGTAAAGCATTGTTTGTTTTCTTTGATCTAATTTAGTTTCTCTTGTTTTTTCTTGATCCCAAAGAACCAATGGTTCATAAGTGCAAAGCACTATTTTTCTTTTGTTTTTTTTATCAAAGATCATCGATCTATTAGAAGAAATTCTTCTATCTAAAAGATCTTTTACCTTTTTCTTCTTCTTGAAATTTCTTCAGAGTTTTCTCTGTTTGAAGTTCTTGATTTCTCACAAAATGTTCCTCCTTTGAATTGAGGTCTAGGGTCCTTTTTATAGTGCCTATAAATTAGTTAAATTTGTTAAAGAGATCTCTCTCTGAGTGATTTGTGGAATTTTCCCCACCGTTGGATCTTTGATCCAAGGGCTTCTGTTTTACAGAAGACAATCTTCTTGTTTTTTTAACAAGAACATAAAGATTTTTTTAGAATTTTATTTCTGTTTGGCGCAAGCGCCCCAGCGCGTGACACGTGTCAAGCAGCGGACTGCGCTAGCGCATCTGCGAGCACAACTGCGCTAGCGCATCTGCGCTAGCGCATCTGCGCTGACACGTGTCGCGCAGCGCAAAGCGCAGCGCAACTGCGCTGACACGTGTCGCGCAGCGCAGTGCTTGCGCAACTGAAGCGTTGCTTCTTTTTGTTTTTTAATAGAGCTTTGTTCTGATTGGGTGCGCTGCCTTAGGCGCTGCGCTCTCTGCGTTGGCGTGCCTGATTTTGACACGTGGCGCCCTGCGCGCAGCGCAGAGGATCTGAAGCGTTGCTTCATTTATTTTAACTTTTAATTTTTACTTTAATTTTCAAAGCAGAGCTTTGCTCTGATTGGGGGAAACAGAAGCGTTGCTTCATTTCCCGTCTTGGAATTTGAACAGAGCTTTGCTCTAATTGGGATAAACAGCTATAACTGGAAATCCCTGTCCAGGGTTGCTGAGATTTACTGGTAAGTGTTATCAGTAGTTTCTCGAACTGTTATAGACATCATATCGACACGACTTATCGAGCCACTGGGGTCTGACGTTTACCAACCCTAGGCGAGATATGCAACATATTAGACGACGAGACCGGACTATACGGGAGTGTTACTGATTGGATTCGCAGGAGAATGCACAGGCTTGCTTGTTGATCTTCTGATCGCTCAATACCTGGGTGGCTGTTACGTTTAGCTGACCGCTTGCAGCTTGTGGGTGTTTGATATGATCATCACCTACTGCCGGCGTATTGATGATTCTTTAGAGTCCTACACAGAGGTTTCTTGACTCAGGAAAAACGGAGTAGGGGCACATATGTGATATGTGCAGGACCGAGGATAATGCGATATGAGATACCGTATTATATTCTCGCGATATTTGATATCAGCCGGGTCATCGGATCAAGTGTTGATTCGATGAATCGGTAAATGAGATATTAGTCGGTTATATGCGATATAGCCGGATTTTCGGATCAAGTGTTGATTCGATAATTTAATGTATAATAATATATATGATATACTAAATTACATTAACTAATATAAGCTCACTAAAAGATTCTTTTTCTCACTCGGGTAATACATTGATATATATGCGATATATGTTAATTGTATTATTTTATTTTGTTACAATAAATATTATATATGTGATATATAATATTGTAACATGATATGATAACTAATGCAACATGATTAGTGGAGATTAAACAAGGTTCGGGTTTGATTTGGTTTAGTTCATTCATGAACCTTCTAGAAGGTTTCATTTTGTTTTGTGTTAAGATATTTATAAGTGACTCATCTTTAGCCTAACCCAAACCCTTCATCCTTGGTTAATTCTCTACAAAGGTTTAGCAACCATGGTTGCATTATTCATCATTATCCTTTCATTATTCAACACAAAAGGTTTAACAATTCATTTATTCATCCTCTTCTTCCTTCTTCTTCCTTTCATGGAAAAAGCTTTCTAGCTTTTTTCCAAGTGATGAAAATGAGTGAGAATAAGAAAATAAAAGAGAGCAAAAATCCTACTTCATCATCCTCATCTACCCTTGCCATTTAGATGAGTGTGTTCATATCATTTTATGAGTTAGAGCTTGTGTTAATGAAACTTCAAGATAGATCATCTTTGTTATCGAAGATCGGAAGCAAGCTTGCATCTTTCTCCTCGTGGAGCCTCTCGAGAGTCCGAAACACGATGATCGCAGCGAAGGGACCTCAACACGGAGCTTATGAGGTGAAGGACCGGATCTACAAAGGTTGTAATCCCTCTCACTATGTGTTAAAGTGTTTAACATGCTTGTTTTCGCATAAACTCTAGTTTAAAGATCCGGCTTTGGGTTGTTCGGCACGGCTAAAATTAAAATCGGGCATGGTTGATGCCTCGTAGACCCTTGTGAGCGTGCCTAGAAACCCTACACTTTGTGCATGAATGACCCTTACTAGTCTTTTGTCTCTCGAACTGGTAGGCAGCACCTGACGGATGGTGAGCGGAGCCCGTATTTTTATCCGTTGTTAGCAGTTGTCCTGAATTTGTCGTGACTTTTCATGATTTTCATTGTTTTGGGCTGAGAACTTGTAACCTGCAATTATGTAGCAAACACGGATCAAAAGTACCTATCTATATGCAATGCGTTCAAGAATGGGCGGTATAAAAGTGCAAAATTCTGATATGAACATGTGTCGAGGTGAATGTCTGCACGTCCGTCGTTTTTATATCAGCGACTAAGGTAAGTGAACCCCTCACTCGCTTATACATGCTAATATTATACATATTAGATTTACATGCTTATTTAAACTATATATATGTGTGAATTTGTAGTAAGTTATCGTTCGACGACGTCCGTTATTGTTCGGATTTGATGTGATATTGTTTGGAACTAATTTTAGATCCCAATTCTAAATGCGTAGGGAATATAAGGATCGAAATCACATTCAAGTCGGTTAGATAAAATCAGATCCCGATAGTTCTTGATATGTTGTGCTAAGTGCTCGATGCAAAACCCTAAAACAAAACCTATTTTAAAACGCTGGAATTTATGATCAATGAATTCATTTACTAATTAGTGAATATCGTGTAGAAATTTTAGCTAAAAATATCGAGGTTACAATCATGAAATGACACCCCCGAGAGGCGGCGTTAAATCTAGAATTTATCGCACATGTCGCATTATAAAATTCATAGTAAATTTAATACAACTAGTAATGTTAAGTTATAAGGCTCATATCGAAGATAATTAAATAACCTATAAACCTATATAAGTTGTTGCTCAATATTTTCATTTTAAGATAATGAAAATTGGAGAGAAATACGGCTCTGGATTGCAGTCCAGAGCGGTTTTTACTATCGTTACTTATTTTTAATCCCTTGTATATTCCTGTACATACTTGATAATATGTGGAGACCTATATAGTTGTGTAGAAAATTGAGTTAGCTAACTTCTGGTACTAGTTTTAGTATAATAAATTGTGGTTTCATATTTTAAAAGTATTTTAAACCATCAATATGTCCTGCTGTTTTCTGCAGTGATAATTTATACGTTTCAACCGTAAAATGGTCATAACTCCCTGTATACAACCGGTATTATTGATCCATCTGTTGCGTTGGAAACTTAACTGATAAATATATATTTTATTGAACCGTAGTTCCCTTTAATTTGTAAGTCTACGGTAGCGCCCCGGCCGTCTAACAAACGTCAAATGCGGAACAAAAACTTTTAACTGGTGCTATCGTATACTATAACCTGGATCTGCCATTATTGCTAAACTAACAACTGTAAAGAGAGTAGAAAGGTTATACTGAATGATCTGAGTCCTTCGTTCTTTAACCATCATCCCATGCTCTATTGCGGCTGCTCTGATCTCGTCGATCTCCGATCTGCTCGTCCAGGTGGCACCACGTCAACGATTCTTTAAACGGGCTCCCGCCTCGGACTCGAAGCAACTCGGTCATCAAGTTTGCTAAAAGAGATGACCAAGATGGATGTAGAGTATGAGTAGAATACTTTGTCTCACTTCGTCCAAAGCCGTGTACGATCGGTTAATGAAATTGCCACTCGAAATGAAATGGAATGAGAAATGAGTTATCAAATTTCCATACACTCAAAACCATAGTCTTTTTCCAAAAAATGAAAATCTCTCTCTTTCTCACAAGGGGCCGGCCATATAAGGAGGTGGGGGAGTGAGTGTAGGAGAGGGGAAGGTGACAATAAGAGAAATATCTAGTATGAACATAATTAATGAAAAAGATGAATTACTAACCTAGTCACCTTGCATTTAATTGAACCATTAAATGCAACCAATGAAACAATAACACCACTCTACCCTAGTCACCACCTTCTAGAAGCCTCTAGAAACTTCCACACTCATCTCAAGAAAAGATAAATCCGTATTTAACCAAATGTTAAATACGGCTGATAGAAAACTGGAAACTGGCAACTTCCAAAAGCGATCCCGAAACGAATTTCAGGATAACCCCGTAACAGTATAAACATACCCGCATTTGTATTACGACCGAATACAAATGCAACTGAGACAAAGATCTTATATCTACTCAATATAATACTCGGACCCGGCTTAAACCAAAGCCGACCAGTATCATCTGCCCGAAATATGACACATGCGTAAACGCATATGCATTTTCCGAACCCTGCCATAAAACCATACGGCCTCTACAACGTTTTGCCCGAACTTGGGAAACTGTCTGTGGGGGACTCTAATGACTCGTCAGTACCCTGGCAGTGGGTTTAACCATAAGCCGTCAGCGGCACTAGCTGTGCATAACGGCTGCCCATGGACTGACCTCAAGGGATGCCGATGAGCGAACTCATCCGGAAACCCTACTGAGCCTAAACGTGACAATGTATATACAGTCCGGTCCGTTCGTTTATGAGTATCGCATATCTTCCTAGGGGATTAGTAAAGTCAGACCCCCAATAGCAGTATAAGTCGTGTTGGAGTGTATCCCAAAAACACCCTGAGATACTACTGGAGTACCTACCAGTAAATCTCCTGCCATGGCCGTGGGCTTTGTGTAATGGCTCTCCTAGACACAGCACGATCTCACCCCCAATACCGGGAGAGACGAATCCCCTGCCGATCCGCTCACATGCCTCCATGAGGCTCGGGACTGTACCCAAAAACTATCTGTTTGCACGACTCCTTTGAGCCGTGGTAGGGTAGAATTCAAAGCACAGTGGGAACTCACACGAGACAAATGACGACCTCAGGTCGATGAACTAACCTGTAAACATGTCACCAGGGAACTGCTATCTGACGATATGTATAATACCAACTAGAAGATTCCCGGCGAGTCCTGTCCGGTGTACTCATAACCTAATGAGCACCTGTATACATCTTAGGTGATCCAACTGACACCAGTGGCTTGTGAGACCGGCCACCGCCTCTCGTCGGGGTCTCGACTGTATACACTAGTCTACTTCGGAGTATCGATGCCCTGCCTCGAAACTCCCACGACTAGGGACCACAATTAAGGATATGCTTATAAACCACCCAACTCTCACGTATATGATGGCCATCATACTGTTAGTAGTAAAGCAAGATCCTAAGGGCTCTATCAAAGTGTAACAGTGATCAGTCACCTGAACCTGTACAAGACTGATAAAGGCAAACCAGATAGCATACTATCATCTCGAGTAAGACTGTCCTACCGGTATATGTCCTCCGCAATCATTGCTATCACGTACCTACGATCCAATAATTGACTCTGAGGGCACTATATCCAACAATCTCCCACTAGCACTCAAGGCTAATTATTGCGATGTCGACTACTCACAACCCGTGTGAAACCGAACATCCAACTCCTCTACTAATCAGTTTCACAAAGCCCGTTTGTAAAACTATTGTGTTCGAGAAATAGCCTCAGAGAGTGGATCCGCCATGATGTTTCTTTCTATATCTCTCTTAATCTCAAGTTCGCGGAGAAAGCCATCTCCCGAATTGAGTAATACCTGTCTTAGAATATGTCTGGATATCTGATGGGACCTAGTTCATAAATGAACTCCAAATCCAAACTTCTTAGACTGTATCGATCACTGAACCTAATCAGTATCTGGCACCATGCCACCCACAGTATCCTCTTGGACCACCTGTCCATAATACTGTCCCTCGTCAGAGGGCAAACTATAACTCTGACAATCACTCTGTCAACCATGTCACCTTTGAAGCTTGGAATGATAACTGTCTCCCGAAGGAGGCTGCCGTCATCAAATCCGTAGAACATGCACTTATATTCTAAAACTGCTTCCTTATGTTTCTCCAGGATTGGATTAATACAAACTTATTGCATCTAGTGCAAAAAAAACATCTGGTGTGGTACTTGACATCTCACGATTGACTCAATTGCCTAAGCAAGTGATCTGCCAATCATGCACATTCCTCTCCCCTTTAGTCTGTAAGACACCTTTAGAGAGGATGACTCCATCACCTGCAGGTACACCACCATGCCAGGAGTCAACTATTCTAAAAACCATTAGAATACTGTCAAAGTACCCACATTGGGAAACTACCCAAATCCAGATCTAAAACCATAGATCTAAAAACCAGAATGTCTGATATTATATCCATATCCTGTCTGGAGAAACAACTGTGTGACGACCACAGTACAACCGATCGTAGTGTAGGAATTTTACTTCCTACTTTGTGTATGTCATCCAAATACCAAGACATCACACCCTACTACCTTCTTAACAGATCCGTCCCCTATTCTGATGAAGTCAAACCCATGACTGTCACATCAAAACTAGATGATCTATCTCCGCTATATCTGCTCTAGTCTACAAATAAACATAAGCTACTTGCCCACTATGCTTTCGCTGCTTCTACTGACTACAACAACCCTCTGGCAGAATAATATACACGTACACTTCTAAAGCTAGTTTAGAATGATGCTATACTTATCCTCCTGCCCGGTCTCATAGTCTGGAACAACAGTAGTGTCAAGTCTGGGTAAACAAGAACCTCCTTGTCACCTTCCTTGAGGCTACCGAAGTACCTCTCGGGTGTCTGAGGTTACCCACCATATCTGCGGAGTGGCCAATGGAATGTCAAACCAGATTGAATCTTTAGGTTCTTATCAAATTTTCAGTAATCGTTTTGCGGTTCTGGAATCGCTTCCAGTTCTACCATACTCCCACTACTGTTTTCTGAAAAAATCCATTTTTATTAAAACTGTGGCGAGTCAAGAACAATATCACTATTGATCTTCCAGATTGTAGAAAGTCAACCCTCGACATAGCCTGGGCCAACCCACAAACTGCCATTAAAGAAACGTGCCCTGAGTTATCCAGAGTCTGGTTTTAAGCATAAGCCGGACAACTCCCCGTACCTTAACATCGTTAAGATATGAACCATTCTATATCCAATATAGAAACTTTGGCACTTATTTAATTGGAACCAGATTCAATCATGCAGCTGTCTCCAGTGCATATCAACTTAATGGAGAGAGGCTAATCAGCATTACTCAACTTAGGAATCCATCCAATTATGAGTAACCTGAAAGAGAAACAAGTTTCTCAAAACCATTACTATCATCTGAATACCAATCACAAGAATCTACATCTTCGATCTCTTTGAAGAATCCCGATACTTGTGACATCAGGTTCTCTACTTTATTCTTATACCCACAACTTCTAAAAACTTACACCTTGTATTTCTACGAAACACTTGTCTAAAAACTAGAGAAGTCATAAGTAAACAGAACATAGTATGAGGACCTACCCCTTTGTCCTGATGGACACTGGACAACATACAATACTCTGTATAAGTTCGCTGAGTTGAATAACTCAAAACCTGTGCGTCGTAGGTTGAAAAACTGTACCAAGGCGATTTCCTCAAATATCACCAATTACAACGAATTCCGATATAATGAGGATAATTACGTAATTCCCAATAACTTGCTCCCACTCATCATCTGAAAAACCATACAGATATGAGAATGAAACCTGGTAAATACATATCCTTGGAGTAAGTATCTAATCGGGAAAACAGTTTTCCTTTAACAATGCACTGAAACATGAAAATGTTTCGTAGGGGTATCCTGGTATTCCTAGCAATGCCTCTTCTATAATCCAATTCATGACTTTAACCGTATATTTCTTTGCCTTCTCTCCAAATCCCTTTATTTGTCTTTAGTCGTTACCTTCTGTACACCTTCGTTAGACTAAATGGTTTTCTTCCTTCCCTACCATTCGGCACCAGCCTATGGTTCGGAAGAAGACTATCCAGTAAGCATAATAGGTGTACCTTCCTAATCCTAGGAGTACTCGCAACTTGAGAGAAGGTGATGATAAAAGACTACTGAATAATACCTTATTCGATTAAAGGTGAAATAGGAGTGGCGATGAAGTACGCGGTTTGGTCGTGAATGATATCAGTCGCAATTTACTTTGCCCTCTTTCTAATCCCTTTATTTTTTCTTTACATATTATCTTCTGTACACTCTACTTAGGCTAAGTGGTTTTCTTCATTCCCTACCTTTCGGCACCTGCCTATGGTTTGGAATAAGACTATCCAATAAGCGTAATAGGTGTACTCTCCTAAACCAAGGAGCCCTCGCAACCTGAGAGAGGGTGATAATAAAAGACAACTGAATAAACCAATTCTATTTCTCCTGAACCTGGATCCATCCTTGAAGAAGTCCCTTCGAGTTCGTATATAACCATACGATGGATCTATCCAATGGAAGTGGATGTCCGTAATAATACGGGGTGTTCTGAGAAATCCAAAGGGTAAAAGAAGGAGTGGCAATGACTTATGCAACTCAGACAATCCAAAAGTCAGTATTTTAAGAAGGTTCGGTCAATTTGGTAACTGAGTCATAGTCTAGGGTCGGTCAAAGGTCGCTGCCAAAGAGAGAGAGAAAAGAAACACTCTGCGTGCACTCTAACCTAGATCAGAATGGTTATCACTTTATCTAATCCGGAAACCTCCCATTGTCCTGTCAAATTCTCCTCTAAACCTGAAAGAAGAATCAATCTGGATCACCCGAAGAGTAAACCAACTCATCAGTGGTAATCGGGATCCAACTCTCATCGCATGATAACGTGACGGAATACACTCACGTTACTCACACTCCAGAAGGTATGCGCATACTTGGCAAGTTTCAGTTTCTTTAGAAGCTCCCGATATGATTTTTGCCCCATGCTCTTATGACCTTGGCTTTGGTCAAAATGTCATAAGTCACATGCCAAGTTCTATCCGTCACTATCTTGTCAATTTGAACCCACCGGCACATGCCCCTGACTTTGGCCAATCGGCAGAACGACTGTCCCAAACCAACTCATCAATCTATGCAACAATTGAATACCCAGCAGCTACCAAACACTATGCCTTAACTTTGGCTAAAATGCATAACTTGAATACTACTGAATACCCAAAAGAAATGACGGAGGGCTACGGCTGTTTTTTGGCGAAAAACCTTTAACGTAGTGAACTTGATATCGCTGAAGGAACCTGATAGCTTTTCATAAATATATAGTGGCGAAAACTTTTTGCTAAAGAGGTCACTCCCGATGAAGGGATCTCGGCTCTTTCCTCGTGGAATGAGGTGCAGGATATTCCACTGAATACCGCGATGCAAAGCAACTTGTAATCGACTATAGTGAAGTTATTACCCTGATATAAACTTCTGCCCAAGGGGTCATTCCCGGTGAAGGGATATCGGCCCTTGCCTCGTCGAATGAGGTGCAAGATATTCACACCGAATACCGCTATGCAAAACAAAAGGAAACGTCTTTGTAATAACACTTTCAAAATTGTTCCAACAACTCCAAATAGGTTTGTATTCCTTTGCATTGATCAGAATCAACGCAGTCCCATCATCAATCACACCAGAAAAGAACGAAAATAAAATGTACGTATATGCCATCCGCATTCGTCACTGGGTCCCGTCATCATCCGTTAGGTTACTTAACTAACGACAGAGCGGGGACTGGACTAGCGCGGCTGCAAAACATATACAACATCTAATAGTATATATACCAATATACAATAATCGCTCCAGGCGTGATAATATGCAACATTACAGAAAAGTAATAAGCGTCACAGAACAATACAGATAATCTGGGATCCCCGGGTTTCACAGAGCCGCTGCTGAAACCCGACGTTCCCCTAGTCATGTGGATAGCCTGTGCAATGAAACCTAGACCCCTACGGGTGTGGCAAATTACCCGCCAAAACCTGAAGCGAGGTAGTCCCCCACAGCATAGTGAATGGAACACCCGGTACTTCACGGAATCCGGTAAATTGAGCACCCCTCCTTGGGTCAACCTGAACCCCCTACGAGTGCGGCGAATAGTTTGCCAATTCTAGAGTGAGGCCCCTCTGCCTCTCAAAGCTATGAGATGCGGACCCATTGCCCTCCAGAACCCGGCTATCCGTGCACTCTGTCGCGGGGTAAACCTAGTACAGAAATGAAAAATAGTACAACAGGTACATCGACCTCAACCTGGTCGTGCCCTAAAAGAATATTATACAACAGGCAGTGACGGCAGTCCACATGTTGGACGCTCGCCCTACAATATCAAATGTACAAATAAATCCAAACTGCACTACCATTGCACACGGCTATCCACCACGACAAATCCGCAACATCACAGCACAGCACAGAACATCAACGCGAATGTCACGTTCGCAAACCTGTCTAAAAGAACTATAGCAATCAGACGCGGTTTACCGATCAAATGACATTCCCGGTCGGAGATATAATGTAAGTACTGAAAACTAACATATTTAAATTTCGATCGACTAAATATCATGAAGTGGGCCCCACGAACATCTGCTGTATAGTAACAAAATCTGGGCCCAAAACATATATACCAAAAACCCTAATTTCCAGAAGAGAAGCTACTGTACAAATTTGGGTCAATGATTCAACATAACGGCCGCGGATGCGCGGTCAAACCCTAGGTTTGACCGCGATTCCGCGGCGTTCCTGTTGAGTCACGTGGCCAAATTTGTACCACGTGCTAATAAAAGCCTGCTGAATTTTCTGTGATGTGTAAAATTATTTTTAGAACCCTTTTAAAATCAACAGAAACTCAGAACTTGAAAATTGTAGTTTTTGTTATACGGTCCGATCGATATTTTAAACGCGTTAACACAAGTTAGTATAGCATAATGGTGAGGCTCTGATACCACTGTAAGTCTACGGTAGCGCCCCGGCCGTCTAACAGACGCCAAATGAGGAACAAAAACTTTTAACTGGCGCTATCGTATACTATAACCCGGATCTGCCATTATTGCTAAACTAACAAACTGTAAAGAGAGTAGAAAGGTTATACCGAACGATCCGAGTCTTTCGTTCTTTAACCATCATCCCACGCTCCGTTGCGGCTGCTCTGATCTCGTCGATCTCCGATCTGCTCGTCCAGGCGGCACCACGTCAACGATTCTTTAAACGGGCTCCCGCCTCTGACTCGAGGCAACTCGGTCGTCAAGTTTGCTAAAAGAGACGACCAAGATGGATGTAGAGTATGAGTAGAATACTTTGTCACACTTCGTCCAAAGCAGTGGACGATCAGTTAATGAAGTTGCCACTCGAAATGAAATGGAATGAGAAATGAATTATCAAATTTCCATACACTCAAAACCATAGTCTTTTTCCAAAAAAATGAAAATCTCTCTCTTTCTCACAAGGGGCCAGCCATATAAAGAGGTGGGGGGGTGAGTGTAGGAGAGGGGAAGGTGACAATAAGAGAAATATCTAGTATGAACACAATTAATGAAAAAGATGAATCACTAACCTAGTCACCTTGCATTTAATTGAACCATTAAATGCAACCAATGAAACAATAACACCACTCTAACCTAGTCACCACCTTCTAGAAGCCTCTAGAAACTTCCACACTCATCTCAAGAAAAGATAAATCCGTATTTAACCAAATGTTAAATACGGCTGATAGAAAACCGGAAACTTGCAACTTCCAAAAGCGATCCCGAAACGAATTTCAGGATAACCCCGTAACAGTATAAACATACCCGCATTTGTATTACGACCGAATACAAATGCAACTGAGACAAAGATCTTATATCTACTCAATATAATACTCGGACCCGGCTTAAACCAAAGCCGACCAGTATCATCTGCCCGAAATATGACACATGCGTAAACGCACGTGCATTTTCCGAACCCTGCCATAAAACCATACGGCCTCTACAACATTTTGCATGAACTTGGGAAACTGTCTGTGGGGGACTCTAATGACTCGTCAGTACCCTGGCAGTGGGTTTAACTACAAGCCGTCAGCGGCACTAGCTGTGCGTAACGGCTGCCCATGGACTGACCTCAAGGGATGCCGATGAGCGAACTCATCCGGAAACCCTACTGAGCCTAACAGTGACAATGTATATATAGTCCGGTCCGTTCGTTTATGAGTATCGTATATCTGCCTACGGGGCTAGTAACGTCAGACCCCCAATAGCAGTATAAGTCGTGTCGGAGTGTAGCCCAAAAACACCCTGAGATACTACTGGAGTACCTACCAGTAAATCTCCTGCCACGGCCGTGGGCTTTGTGTAATGGCTCGCCTAGACACAGCACGATCTCACCCCCAATACCGGGAGAGACGAATCCCCTGCCGATCTGCTCACGTGCCTCCATGTGGCTCGAGACTGTACCCCAAAACTACCTGTTTGCACGACTCCATTGAGCCGTGGTAGGGTAGAAATCAAAGCACAGTGGGAACTCACACGAGACAAATGACGACCTCAGGTCGATGAACTAACCTGTACACATGTCACCTGGGAACTGCTATCTGACGATATGTATAATACCAACTAGCAGATTCCCGGCGAGTCGTGTTCGGTGTATTCATAACCTAATGAGCACCTGTATACATCTTAGGTGATCCAACTGACACCAGTGGCTTGTGAGACCGGCCACCGCCCCTCGTCGGGGTCTCGACTGTATACACTAGTCTACTCCGGAGTATCGATGCCCTGTCTCGAAACTCCTACGACTAGGGACCACAATTAAGGATATGCTTATAAACCACCCAACTCTCACGTATATGATGGCCATCATACTGTTGGTAGTAAAGCAAGATCCTAAGGGCTCTATCAAAGTGTAACAGTGATCAGTCACCTGAACCTGTACACGACTGATAAAGGCAAACCAGATAGCATACTATCATCTCGAGTAAGACTGTCCTACCGGTATAGGTCCTCCGTAATCATTGCAATCACGTACCTGTGATCCAATAATTGACTCTGAGGGAACTATATCCAACATGATTCTGAACATAATTCATAACAAACTGCGTTTGAAGTTAGACTTCCAGTTTTGAAACTGGAATTCCAGCAGCTTGCATCCATTTTAAAATGAACGTAACTCCATAAAAAGAATGCCTATTGAGATGAAACCAATTTTACTGGTTATATAAACGCGTCTACTCTTTGTGACTTTTATATCATTTTACCAGATTCTTCACGTATGATTTATAATGAATTTTGTAAACTGAATGTCTCTGGCTATCCTTATTTAGTTGTAGTTCATTTAATGCATTTCCACCATATCGTGTGATTACTTTGCAACTATCGATTAGTGACTATTTATTCTGATACCCTAATGATTGTATTGCATTGTCGAGTAATAAGTGTTATCGATTGGATTGTGATAAGTACATCGGTGAAAGAGATTAAAAGCGAGCCTGATATAAGTGAAAGCGTGATAGAGTAGTGAAAGTGATACATACTTATACACGACCAATCTGATACATGCACATATACTATAACCTGGGGAAAATGGGGAAATCGATGTGGAATCGAACTCGTATTTAACAAGGTTTAGCAATTTAGAGGATGATCATTCGATAACAGCGATATATATATATATATATATATATATAGGTAGTTTGCCTAGCGGCAGGGCTGCAAGGTTATATACCGGGCACAGTTTCAACCGTAGTCTCAGGCATGCATGAGACCCTTGTTAAACATGAGAACATATTCCACCGTTCGATTTCAAATGACATAAAAACTGATAGATTAGCGACATGCATATTACCTTATACTATTGTCATGAGTTACCTATTATACTGCTTACCTGTTCATGTTATTTTACTTCCTCGCGTTGCCGTTATATAGTTTCTAGTTCATGTTTATGGTCCTTGCAACATAAGATATATGTTATATTACCACATTGTGTCGCCCTGACGACCTGAGTATGCATGCTAAGAGAAAGAAGTGTATCCAGCCTAGGTCATGACCTACCCTAGTTCGAGGAGATTGCAGAACTCTTGATCAACGACGTTAGCTTTATCGTTCCTTTGTTATCATTTGGTTATTTATTTCCCTAATTGCTTAAACCATCATATCCGTTGCACTTTAATTCTTTTAGAAATAATAAATTTAGTAACTGCATTTCTCATTATATATGCTGTGTTTATTGTTTACCATGTATTGCAAGAAATCGAAGTGTGACTACGGAGGGATTATTTCTTGATCGTAGGAGTATGGCTGGCCTTGTCACCTCTTGTATTCCGTATTTTGGGAAGCGGAACGTGACAGATGTACAAAACTATGATCCAAGTTTCACCGCAAAAACTAGTATAGAAATAAATGATGGAAATCTAAAAGAATTATACAGCTATACCAACTTGTTAATGTATTGGCTAATTGGATCAAAATCTTCAACATGAATATCCGGAACATAAATAAAAGATCCAGTTATAGGAGTTAAGGGCATAACTTCTTCTATTAAGATGGTGGGATTTTCATCACATCTCTTATCTTGCAATTCATTTTACTTTTCATTAAATTGACTTATGAGTTGACTTTTGTCTTCAAAAAATGTGGGTTCACACTATAAATGTAACATTTCAGAAAAATAAAATATTGTTTTGGGAATTTCTATAATAAAATAATTAATATTATGAATATTTTAATAATGCGGTATAATTAAATATCGATAAATTGGGAAATATTTGGAAATTATGTTAATTATTGAATTTGAAAGAGATTATAAGATTTGAGCATTCATATATTGTTATATAACTAATTATATTCCATTTCAATACTAATCGTGATTAAATATCGCTAATCGTGCATTAAGCTTATTTTGTGCATGTGACATGCATCATGTCACATTTTTATTACACTTGTTACATTTTATTCTCCATGATTTCTTTGTGCATGGTTTCTTTTTTTGAAATGAAAAGAAAAGATAAGAAAAGATGAGAAAAGAGAAAAGAAAAGAATATAAAAATGAGTATAGGCAAGAGAGAGCAGTGAGAGAGAGGTGAGGGGTCTCATTGACTAAGTCCCCATTTGTTTCCCTTCACCATTCCTTCATCATTTTCCCTCCACTTCCTCCATGGCTGCCCTCTCACTCCCTCTCCTCTTCATCCTCACAAACAACTCCAAATCATCATCCAAACATCATCTCCACTTCATTAAAAATATGCACAAGCCCACTACAAGCACTTTGGACCAAGAAAGTTTGGATTTTGGACACTTGGGGCAACTCAAGAAAATTCTTGAGTTGCCAAATGTGGTATATTCTTCACCATTAGTGTAGTATTTCAATTCCTTTAGTATCCATGTTAAATTGGAATCAGTTAAGTGAGGCTTAGTGTTCTTGGAAAATTCCAAGATGGGGGTCAAGGAAATTTATGTGATATGAACTGTAAATTGAGGTTAGTAGAGACCCTACAGCCCCTCTAGTGCTAGAATTCTGGACAAAACCAGAGAATTAAACCCCAATTCACAAACTTAGAATCCCCGATATCGGATTTTGTGGAATCTGTGAGGATATATTGGCATCTGCTATCACCCGGGACACCTTAGCAAACACAGAGAGACAAGCAGGCCACCTAAAAGCTACCAATGAAGACGAGAGCCCCAAACCCCCTATCCAGGCTGCAGAGTTAATCATATGGGCTGCAATTTTCGACCTTGGTACTCCCAATTTGATTCATGCTTGTTCCATGGCTTTATCTCGAGTAAAATAGACCCTCCATGTATGCAAAACTGGCTAATTTCACGTAGGGTAAAATCTGGAGTAAGTTTTCATAGTTTCTGATTTCGTTTTGCGGCTTTTAATGAATTAGAATTTGGTATTTGTGTTTTATCTCAATCACTTGACGTTTACACGTCAATCTCGAGGGTTGTTTGGTCATTCTTGCATGTGTAGACCATAGGTTTAAACCTATGTATGATACGCGTGCCGTTTTGGTTTCATGCGTGATTTATGTTTACGATGCTATATGTGTATATATGTAGGTACCCCCACATGGACTTTGAGACGATGAGAATGAGCGTGGCGTCATCGACTCCATCAAGCGAGGATCAAAGTGAGTAGATATATATCTACGGGGGAAGTCGGGTGGATGGCGTATAGCACCCTCGCAGTTTCGTAGTATAGAACGTGAATGCGTTATGATATATATAGATATATATACTTATATGTCATTATAAGATGTGTATACTTAGCTATAAATGCTTTACAGGGCTTTGGGCTAGTGTAAGCGTATTTGGTAGTTAATGTTACAGTTTAGTGTTAGCACCGAAACCCTAGAATAAGGTTTAAACCCACACGCACACACACACTTACATTGTTTTACTTGTGCGTATATGGGGATACATACATACATACATACATACATACATACATACATATATATATACATATAGGTATGTGAATATGTATATATATGTATATATATATATGTATGTATGTATGTATGTATGTATGTATGTATGTATTTATACATATATTTGGATATGAGGATAGTATATGATATTTGGAGATGAGTCGATGAGATTGGGCATGATGCCATTAGATCGGTGATGTGATTTTGTTCGTATTATGAGATACGACATGATGTTATAGCGGGTCTTTAGGCGATGTGTTTTCATACACACGCATATATATGCAGATGTGTTTTCATACCCCATTTCATAATATGATGATAAGGATACCAGATAAATGATGAGATAAATGTGATATTCGACTTGTTTCCAAATTGGGATGCCGTACGATGGATTTGCCGTACGAGATGTATATTGATGATAGATCCGCACTCTTGACTCGAGGATGTCATATTATATATTGTATCGTATGTGATACTACTGAGGCGGGATCACCGAATATTATATATATATATATATATATATATATATATATATATCGACTTAGACTTAGGTGGTTTTCCTTACCCTTTCGATTAGTCTGTTAGTTTAGTCCTGTAGTTTACTTAGTAGATGTTAGACTGAGCATGAGTCATACTTATTTCCAAAACTAACGAATCGTGAGTATTTTAAAGACAAGCCAAGGGATGCTACGGATATTTCAAAGGACGTACATTTTCATTCAAACACCGTAGCCCCTATTTTCTAAACACCACGATTCGTGCAATTTCAGATACAAAAACTGTATGACTCGTATATAGGAATGTATATTTCATTATTGCTGCATTTACTTCATTTGCCATTTATTCTGCTGTTCGCAATGCATTGCATGCCTATATGTATTTTCGTGAGTAATGATGAAACCTGTTGTTAGGAACCAGCACCATTACCGATGATGAGTATGCTCCACGTACACTTGCTTGCCGGCTCCCACACATCTTCATCGGTAATGGCTATATCACGTACACATTAGAGAATATTAATTCATTGACATAGCTTGCTAGCTGATAGTTCCTATATGTTATTGCTTTCATGTGCTAGTTTAGATATGTTCTTTATTTAGATACCCATGCATGTTTATATATTCATTTGTCATGCGATATTATAGGGCCAGTCCGGATTGCCAGAGCCAATTATTGACTATTATTTACTCTTGAGATTGTTATTTTGGATTTCCACGAGATTCCTGAATTTGGAGAAACCGCAAGATTTATAAACTGATTATCATTTTCAAAAGATAGAAAATTGCGGTTTTCTCCTGATATGATTTGAGATACGTCCATATGAGTTTTCTTGGCTCTTGAGCGATATCATATACCCGATTCGAGGAGGAGGAAGAACTGTCTGTGGGTGCATGGTGGACCAGGTGCGGTACCCCAGGGTGAGAAGGTCGCAGATGATGGCGTTGAGCCTGAGACAGGGGAGCACTACCGACCGGTGATTTTATTGTGACGCGCAGGATATCCGGAAGATACCAACGTAGTCTTGAGATTTGAGGATTTGGGCCAGTCTGGATAGCTGGAGCCCTAGATATTGATATTTGATGATACAGGCCAGTCAGGATAGCCGGAGCCTGAGATATTGATATTTGATGTTATAGGCCAATCCGGATAGCCGGAGCCTGAGATATCGAGATATTGAGATTTATATTTTGTGTCGATGCTTGACATTGATTTCCTGTTGATTTCATTGATGATACTCGATTTTATACAGAAATCTCACTGAGATAAGAAAACAGTTTTCACAATTAGTTGCATTCTGTTTTCATGCATTCATACATCATACATATGATATGTTTCTACCTGAGGCACTGACACGAGCACATGGGATTACACTTATGCATAGATGTTTACCCTTGCCATTATATTATGCTTCAGGCCATATTATTATTTAAAGATATTATGATCGTATGATCTAGGATTGAGTCGTACATACGATTTCTGCTCGGTGATGTTTTCTACTCACGAGTTGGCAACTCACCCCTGTTGTGCCACAGTTTCTTGCAGGTTTTGCCGTACAGGTTTCCTTGGCGGCATTGCTGGCACACTGCTTCTTTCCGGGTGATTGCTTTGGTAAGTGGGTTAACTTGTATCATGACCACCATTGTACTTTATTTTTATTTCAGTTGTATCTAGTAAACTCTATCAACCAGACTTGTATATTATTTGATAACCTTAGAAGACCAGTTGTATATTCTTTCGACGTTAAAGTCGCGTGTTGTATTATTATGGGTTTTCTTGATGATATTGAGTTTCCTTTTGAGTTTTGATCCTCGTTCTTCGGCGTTGTATAGTATATTGCTTGCGTGGTTGTGACCGTCAATTGGCGAAGAGCTAGCTCCCGCTTGGGGATGCCTTTATATATATTTCATGTGTTGTACCCGTTTGGGGTCAGTATTTACAAAGGAGACTCTGCCGAAATTTTCAGAAAAAACTTGATGTTTTAAAAATGCATACTACGACTTATTTTGTTAAACCAATTGCTTTAAAACTAAACTTTTCCTTCTCTCTCTTTTCAAATGGTATAGATTTCTAGGATTTTGGCTTACTTGAATTAGATGAGGTCCTATAGACTTCATATGATTCAAGTGCCAGTCACGTGCCATTTCGGGTCGTGACAAAGTTGGTATCACAACGCTAGTTTAACCTTGGTTCGAGTCTATGTTTGACTATATGGAGCCTAGGGCATTTGTATATATTTAGAACCTAGGCTTGACCTTACGGAACTTAGACTTAGTCGAGGAGGTATAAGACCAGAACTTTCATCGCATAGGTTGACCTTGGTTGATGGAGTAGGTGACTTAAGGAGAGTGACGTACCGTGTGTATGTTCCACGGCATACTTACGATACGCTACTCCGCTTAAGAATCCTTAGGATGTACATTTCCTTGCACAGTATTATATTCATTCCTATGATCTATCCTCATCATTATCGGTTTATGGTTTTTGCTTCCATGATTACACGGGCAGAGAGAGCTACAGCTAGAGTTGCGTCAGCATGAGCTCGTCACGGACGAGGACTGACCAGGGCGTGATTCAAGGGACATACGATTGCATAGATGTATCGTCTTATTGTGTTTTCGCGCTATAAGCGTTTGATGGATCTCTTTTACAAGATTTCTCGGACGTGCAGATCAGCACCAGAGGATTGGGCCACTGCTAGAGGCCGGCCAGAATATGATGCCCGTCAATGCACCGATTATTTGATGATTGAGGCACTGTTCAGCGTGCAGATAAATGAGCCAGTTGTTGCTGCGAATAACAAGATATCGTCCCAGATGTTTGAAGCTAGCATCGCACGAGTTATACTTAGAGATATGATAGAAGATCGCTAGACACCCTTGGAGGAATGACTATGACACGTGATTCGTTGCCTACCCCGATGCGAGGTCATCAGATTGATTGATTCCAGCTAGAGACGACTTCATGTAGGTACGTTGGGAGTCGATAGAAGACGATTGAATGTCAGAAGCCCATTTTCCAAGCTTAAATATTCGGAAAAACATGCAAGTAATTCCGTGCTATTAATAAGGCTTGGGTTTGCCCTTCTACGGCTGGTCCATAGGTACTGTGGCATGTACTGAAATACTATTAAACTGTACTCAAGATGTTGAGCTTTTGGGGGTCTATGGAACTTTGATGAATCGATCGAAAGGTTCGACGCCATTCGGATATCATGTGATGGGATACACTACTTGGGAGACTCCAGATACGAGTATAGCCGTTGGAGCGCAGTCCATGCAGCCATGAAAAGAAGAGTCCGAATCAGTCGACATTAGAGAAAAGTGGAGTAAGAGATTCGTTCGAGATCTTGATGAGATGACATTCCACTCCGCTGATATCAGAGATGTGATACGCATGCAGAGGCGTTGTATATGGATATAACTTCTAGAAGGAGTCGCGATGAGTATGCAGCCGTTCCGGAACAAGAAATAGATTTAGTAAATGGGTGATAACTTCTGGGCAGTTCGGCAGAAACGAGATTTGGGGGAGACTTCGACATAACCTTTCTAGAATACAATACGAGAAGACTTGGACCCAGGATCGGTCATATTGCGCACACCCAGTAGGCTAGGGTTTGGCATCGTCGACGAGATAGGTTATGAGTGACCATGACAGTTGGCCAGCGATCTTTAGAGGATGAGCCAGAGCGGGACTGTTTTCGCCATCTTTGATTTCTGTATTTTGGGCGATTTATTTGCATGATTGAGATTTTGTGCACCACAGTTGCACTTGACTTGGATTTGATGTCATTCAAGATGTTGATTTTGATTTCATGCCTATGGTATGCATGTAATTTGACTTATGCTTTCGGCATAGTTTTCATGCACTTTTTAGTATTTTGATTTGATTTGTGCATACATATGCACATGGTTGTGAGATCATATACCACGGTATACCTGATTTGGATTGAGATATGTTGTATACTGTCGATTTCGATTGTGATATTCGAAATTTGTTTTCGTGCACCTTGTGCACTTAAGTTGGATTTTGCGCACACTTAACTTGAAGCGATTTTGGTGCACACCAGATGCACCAAATCGAGATTCTTCGTGCATATCAGATGCACTTGATATTGCTGATAGGTATTTTCGTGCACACCCGTTGCCCTTGATAGGTATTTTCGTGCACACCCGTTGCACTTAGATTTTGTTTCTGTGCACATGTATGGCACATTCATGGATTTCGATTTCCGTGCGCACCAGACGCACGTGGCTTTCATATACACATTTTGGGGATTGATTTCTTTGGAGCAGTATATTTTATGATACTTACTATATGGTATAGTAGCTGGGCAGGACTAATCCGAGGACAGTACCTGAATATATTTTTGCATGCATTTATAATTATTGAAGGGATTTCCAAAATGGAGCTATAGTCTCAGTATTTACCTACGTGTTTGAGACGACATGAGACATTTAACAAGGGAAACCCTTCTAAATTAATTTTCAAAACGGCGGGACGTGTATGTTAAACAAAGGGTGTGTGTGTGTGTGTGTGTGTGTGTGTGTGTGTATGTATAGTTATTTTCTTACAATAGACGTCCACCACTGTACAGTGATACGCGCATCGCACAATGACTTAAAAAGGTTTGGCATGCATTTCTTTCAGATGTTTTGACGAATTTACCATGAAATTTACATGTATAGTTTTGATGTATATCGCATTGGTTTTCGTATTGGATTTAGACATTAGTGTCTTCACCATAACTCCGATATTTGCAGGATGCTTGACGGAGTTTGAATTTTGGTTTATATACTCGTTTTTCATGCGCATGTATTGCACTACGATGTGTTTTATGTATTTATGATTTCGGAGCCCCGGCGACTGGATCTTTTTACTGAAATGTTTTAGTATTTGAAGAGTTTAAATTTAAATTCGAGGACCGAATTTCTTTAAGGGGGGAAGACTATAACATTTCAGAAAAAAATATTATTTTATGGAATTTTTATAATTAAATAATTAATATTCTGAATATTTTAATAATACAGTATAATTAAATACCGATAAATTGGGAAATATTTGGAAATTATGTTAATTATTGAAATTGAAAGAGATTATAAGATTTGAGCATTCATAGTTTTTTATATAACTAATTATATTCCATTTCAATGCTAATCGCGATTAAATATCGCTAATCGTACATTAAGCTTGTTTTGTGCATGTGACATACACTATGTCACATTTTTATTACACTTGTTACATTTTATTCTCCATGATTTCATTGTGCATGGTTTCTTTTTCTAAAATGAAAAGAACAGATAAAAAAAGATGAGAAAAGAAAAAAGAAAAGAATAAAAATGAGTATGGGCAAGAGAGAGAAGTGAGAGAGAGGTGAGGGGTCTCATTGACCAAGCCCCTATTTGTTTCCCTTCACCATTCCTTCATCATTTTCCCTCCACTTCCTCCATGGCTTCCCTCTCACTCACCCTCCTCTTCATCGTCATAAACAACTCCAAACCATCATCCAAACATCATCTCCACTTCATTAAAAATGTGCACAACCTCACTACAAGCACTTTGGACCAAGAAAGTTTGGATTTTGGACACTTGGGGCAACTCAAGAAAATTCCTGAGTTGCCAAATGAGGTAAATTCTTCACCATTAGTGTAGTATTTCAATTCCTTTAGTATCCATGTTAAATTGGAATCGATTAAGTGAGGATTAGTGTTCTTGGAAAATTCCAAGATGAGAGTTAGGGAAATTTATGTGATGTGAAGTGTAAATTGAGTTTAGTAGAGACCCTACAACCCCTCTAGTGCTAGAATTCTGGACAAAACTAGAGAATTAAACCCCAATTCACAAACTTTGAATCCCCGATATCGGATTTTGTGGAATCTGTAAGGATATATTGGCATCTGCTATCACCCGGGACACCTGAAAAATATTTAGCAAACACGGTGAGACAAGCAGGCCACCTAGAAGCTACACTGAAGACCAGAGCCCCAAACCCCCCCATCCAGGCCATAGATTTAATCTTATGGGCAACAATTTGCATCCTTGGTACTCCCAATTTGATTCGTGCTTGTTCCATGGCTTTATCTCGAGTAAAATAGACCCTCCATGTATGCAAAATAGGCTAATTTCACCTAGGGTAAAATCTGGATCAAATTTTCAAAGTTTTTGATTTCGTTTTGCGGCTTTTAATGAATTGGAATTTGGAATTTGTGTTTTATCTCGATCACTTGACGTTTGCACGTCAATCTCGAGGGTTGTTTGGTCATTCTTGCATGTGTAGACCATAGGTTTAAACCTATGTATGATACGTGTGCTGTTTTGGTTTCGTGCGTGATTTCTATTTACGATGCTATATGTGTATATATGTAGGTACCTCCACGTGGATTTCGAGACGACGAGGATGAGCGTGGCGTCATCGACTCCAGCAAGCGAGGATCAAGGTGAGTAGATATATATCTACGGGGGAAGTCGGGTGGATGGCGTATAGCACCCTCGCAGTTTCGTAGTATAGAACGCGAATGCGTTATGATGTATATAGATATATATACTTATATGTCATTATAAGATGTGTATACTTAGCTAGAAATGATTTAGAGGGCTTTAGGGTAGTGTAAGCGTATTTGTTAGTTAATGCTATAATTTAGTGTTAGTCGCGAAACCCTAGAATAAGGTTTACACCCACCCACACGCGCACACACACACTTACATTGTTTTACTTATGCGTATATGGGGATATATACATATATATATATATATATATATATACATATAGGTATGTGAATATGTGTGTGTGTGTGTGTGTATCTGTGTGTTTGTGTGTGTGTGTGTGTGTGTGTGTACATATACTTGGATATGAGGATAGTATAAGATATTTGGAGATGAGTCGATGGGATTAGGCGTGATGCCATGAGATCGGTAATGTGATTTGGTTCGTATTATGAGATACGACATGATGCTATAGCTGGTCTTTAGGAGATGTTTTTTCATACACATGCACACACACACACATATATATATATATATATGTAGATGGTATCAGTATGTACTAGACTTTAGATCAGTACCCCAGTTTATGATATGATGATAAAGATACCAGATAAATGATGAGATAAATGTGATATTCGATCCGTACCTAAATTGGGATGTCGTACGATGGATTTACCGTACGAGCTATATATTGATGATAGATCCGCACTCTTGACTCGGAATGTCATATTATATATTGTATCGTATATGATGCTATTGAGGCGGGATCACTGACTATTATATATATATATATATATCGATTCAGACTTTGGTGGTTTTCCTTACCCTTTCGATTAGTCTGTTAGTTTAGTCCTGTAGTTTACTTAGTAGATGTTAGAGTGAGCACGAGCCATACTTATTTCCAAAACTAATGAATCGTGAGTATTTTAAAGACATGCCAAGGGATGCTACGGATATTTTAAAGGACGTACATTTTCGTAAAAACACTGTTGCCCCTATTTTCTAAACACTACGATTCATGCTATTTCAGATACCAAAAACTGTATGACTCGTATATCAGAATGTATATTTCATTATTGCCGCATTTACTTCATTTGCCATTTATTCTGCTATTTGCATTGCACTGCATGCCTATATATATTTTCGTAAGTAATGATGAAATCTGTTGTTAGGACACCATCACCATTACCGATGATGCGTATGCTCCAGGTACACATGCTTGCCGGCTCACACATATCTTCATCGGTAATTGCTATGTCATGTACACTTTAGAGAATATTAATTCATTGACATAGCTTGCTAGCTGATAGTTCCTGTATGTTATTGCTTTCATGTGCTAGTTTAGATATTGCATTCTTTATTTAGATACCCATGCATGTTTATATATTCATTTGTCATGCGATATTATAGGGCCATTCCGGATTGCCGGAGCCCAGTATTCACTATTATTTACTCTTGAGATTGTTATTTCAGATTTCCATGAGATTCTTGAATTTGGAGAAACCGCAAGATTTATAAACTGATTATCATTTTAAAAAGATAGAAAATTACGGTTTTCTCCTGATATGATTTGAGATACGTCCACCATGAGTTTTCTCGGCTCTTGAGAGATATCATACACCCGATTCGAGGAGGAGGAGAAATCGTCTGTGGGTGCATGGTGGACCCAGTGCGGTACCCCGGGGCGAGAAGGTCACAGATGATAGCGTTGAGCCTGAGACAGGGGAGCACTACCGACCGGTGATTTTATTGTGACGCGCCGGATATCCGGAGGATACCGACATGGTCTTGAGATTTGAGGATTTGGGCCAGTCCGGATAGTTGGAGCCCTAGATATTGATATTTGACGATACAGGTCAGTCCGGATAGCCGGAGCCTGAGATATTGAGATTTGATGTTATAGGTCAGTTCAGATAGCCGGAGCCTGAGATATCGAGATATTGAGATTTATATTTTGTGTCGATACTTGACACTGATTTCCTATTGATTTCATTGATGATACTCGATTTTATACAGAAATCTCACTGACATAAGAAAACAGTTTTCACAATTAGATGCATTCTGTTTTCATGCATTCATACATTATACATATGATTTGTTACTACCTAAGGCACTGACACGAGCACATGGGATTACACTTATGCATATATGTTTACCCTTTCCATTATATTATGCTTCAGGCCATATTATTATTTGAGGATATTATGATCGTATGACCTAAGATTGAGTCATACATACGATTTCTGCTCGGTAGTGTTTTCTACACACGAGTTAGCATGTCACGACCCAAAGTTTGGATGTGACCGACACTTAGATTGTATAATATCTAAAGATATGCACACAGTCCAAGTAAGCCGAAAACTAAGATCAAAATCCTTTTTGCGGAATTCTTTATATAGAAATTTAGTTTTAAGTAAAAATCACAGTTTTTATGAAATTAAAATATTAAACAAGTATAAAGTGTTAAGTTTGGTTGTATCCCTAGTTGGGATCAACAATATCAATAGTGGAGACAAGTATCCTGGAGTATATGGCATTAGTAAGAATTTCAGATAAGTAAAAGAAATAACAATTTATAGAACTAAACCATCTCATCTGTCAAATAATATACATATAACCATCTCTCACTCTAAGTCATATACAGGTCTGATGGAGATTCTCTAGATACAAAATAAAATACCAAAAGAGAAGGTTACTACATATGTAACCCACCTATCAAAAGATGTGGTAACAGCTGCAAAAATGGATCTGCACGACCACTAACCGTCCACTCTACCCGTGCAAGGAACTGTGGCGTAACGGGGTGAGTTGCCAACTCACCCCGTTACGCCACAGTTCCTTGCACGGGTAGAGTGGACGGTTAGTGGTCGTGAATATAAGTAATATACAACGGTCAATAATGTAAATATGTCGATCATAACTAACTGAAATGAGAGCAAGTATGATGTATGATAGCATATGGAAAGCATGAATCTGTACTATAAATCACATAACCAAAACTGAAATCTCATCATTTATCCCATAAATTTCATCTTTCCGTGTCCATCATCGACACAAAACTTCCATTTCTCTCAGGCATCATTCCTCTAACGATCCTGTAATCAATAATATCGGTAGGTATCCTCTAGATATCCGCCGTATTTTACCACTATCTTCGGTATCGAGTAACCTCGCTAGGCTCCCCCGCCTCAAATGCGGCTATCCCACCCCTCGGTCTCGACCGGGTCCACCATGTATACAACTGTATATCTCCCCCACTCAGTCTGGATAACGTATAAATCCGCGACCGTATATCTCCCCCACTCGGTCCGGAATAGAATCAAATCATAAAAACATCTCATGGTGGACATGTCACATCAATCATGAAAATCACTGGATTTATATAATAGTATACAAAACTCAAAACCATAAATCCTCAATAATACAGTTACCTCTTATATCAACATAAAATACTCAAATACTAAACATGAAGTTAATGATGAAATTTACTACTGTTATTGATGTTTAAGGTATGATATGAATCATTTTTAACAAGAACTTTGCTAAGTGTAAAAGTGACATGGTAATATCGACGAGGTGTAGTGTAACATGTAAGATGTGCACGTGGCATAACTCGTCGATACTTGTGCAGTGTTCTAGCAACTAAAGTAAATTATGTGTAGATATGAGTGCATTTTATCAATTTAACATACCAAGTAAAGCATTTATTTAATTAAAACTACGGCGTAACACGCCATCTTAACAAAATTCCCCGGTAGATGTTTAGTCTACTCACCGGAAAACGTCGTATCTACTCAGGAATTGCCAATCCTTTTCCTTTCCTCGCTGCCTCCGAAATTCCTGTATTTGAATCTAACATCAAAATTTAACTTATATAAGGAAACGACTACTCTAAAACGGCGGAAATGAAAAACACCCGTTCCCACGTACTAGTTATATTGTATACGACTATATCAAGCTATTTAACACGTAACCTTACTGGAATTTAACCCGACTCTGCATCGCGACAGAAAACAGATTGCGATACGCTTTAACCATGTCGTATTTTAGGTTTTAGATACTTTTTCCAATATTAGCTTTCAGATTCTATATACAGTTAAACTAACTTTTTTAAATAATACCAAAATGTCCAAGATCCAACACAGAAATCTACCCAACAAGCCAAAACTCCATGGCTTCCTAAAAATCTGGTGACGCCGGAATTTTCTTTAAGGTCGCCGGCCAAAATCCGATATCCCCTTCTCGTATTCCTATGAATTGTTCTAGGTTCAATATACATCATTAATACCCTATTTAGTTAAATCAATTCCTCTCTAATTTACAGCAGATTCAAACAGACCCTAGTTTTTACTAAAATACGATATTATAGAACTTGTTCATTTCAAATTAAACTAATTACAGAATATCAATTCCTACTGTGGTTAAGAATTTTACCTACACTTAATTTGTTGGAATAACACCCTCCAAGATGCACAAGCTCCTTGTCCTAGCTTGATGGTGAGGAAATCCTAGAACTTAGCTTTTCTTCTCCTTTCTCTTGCTCTCCTTTGTTTGACTTTAGTTTTCTTTTCTTTTCTTTAATTTTTAGGTTTTAATTTTGCTACTAAACTGAATATATGCTATATATATGAAAGAAGGAAGGGATAAGGTAAAGGAGGATGTGTCAAAGGCCAAGGGTGCCATCTTCATGCAAGGAGGAGGTGTTGGTGTGTGTGTGTGTGCAGGCAAGGAAGAGGTGTCCTTACATTATCTCTTAATTTTTGTTTTAATTTGCAATAAAATTCTAAGCTAAATTGTTTTCTACCCCTTTTTCATTTGCACCTTAACAAATTTCCATTTGCACAACAAACTTAAACTTTACCTAGAAACCCTCACAACTTATGTTATTATAAAACACCATTTTTATTAAAATGAAGCTAAAATTCTCACTAAAACCCTTATAATTTATTTATGTTGCATACTAAAATTTTAATTTAAATTGTTTTACATACATATTATGAAATTGTTTTATTTGGTTTTAATAACTTTTTAAATTGGCACTTTATTATTTAATTAATTAATTTTATTTATTTCTAAAATTTCAGAATGCTACATGGCAACTTACCCCCGTTGTGCCACAGTTTCTTACAGATTTTGCCATACAGGTTTCCTTGGTGGCTTTGCTGGCACACTGCTTCTTTCCAGGTGATTGCTTTGGTAGGTTGGTTCACTTGCATCGTGACCACCATTGTACTTTATTTTTATTTCAGTTGTATCTAGTAAACTCCATCAACCAGACTTGTATATTATTTGATAACCTTAGAAGACCAATTGTATATTCTTTCGACCTTAGAGTCGCGCGTTGTATTATTATGGGTTTTCTTGATGATATTGAGTTTCCTTTTGAGTTTTGATCCTCGGCCGTCGGCGTTGTATAGTATATTGCTTGCGTAGTTGTGACCGCCAATTGGCGATGAGCTAGCTCCCACTTGGGGATGCCTTTATATATATTTCATGTGTTGTACCCATTTGGGGTCAGTATTTACAAAGGAGACTCTGCCGAAATTTTCAGAAAAGACTTGATGTTTTAAAAATACATACTAAGGCTTATTTTGTTAAACCACTTACTTTAAAACTAAACTTTTCCTTCTCTCTCTTTTCAAATGGTTTAGATTTCTAGGATTTTGGCTTACTTGAACTAGATGGGGTCATATAGACTTCATATGATTCAAGTGCCAGTCAATAAATCGTCCTAAAAAATTTCATTGTTCATTCCAACTGAAAATGTAGGTTCCATATCAATAGTTTTATCAAATATTATATCTAAGCCAACCCTATCAAAATCACAAGTTTCCTTTACATACGTGGCTTCAATATTTAGAATTTTCTCAAAAAATTTATCCGCTACCATTGATTCGTCAGAATAATCTTCCTCAAAAGTTTTCTCACTAAAATCAGTTAAATCAAACATCTCTACCTTGAACATATCATCAATTAAATCATGCTCATATAAATTCATTGTTGATGGCAAAATATGAATTTCAAAATTTTGAGTATGGGTTTCAAACTGACTTGAACGAATCTTGTGCTCTCTTTCCTCATCGGCTTTTTCAATATGGTCAGCAATAGTCATGGGTTCAAGAAAAGTATACGGATAAGAAGTTAAAGTTGTGTTTGTTTGAATTGGACTGGATGAATGACCTACAGCATGTAAGTCGATGTTGCACACCCCACGCACTTGTGGGGAGGCGGAATTTACAAAAACCGAATTTTAACTTTGCAATACCGACCTAAACTCCAGGATCTTATCGGAAATCTTAACTAGCTAAATATTTGGAGGTTCTAACTACTCTGATAGAGTTTTATACCTCATTGAATCTAGTCCTTCGGGTCTTCTTCTCCTTTCCTTGAACTCCTCGGAAGTGCGGATCTAGCTCGGTCTTCGGCCTCCTCATGTCGAAGACGATCCACCCGAGAGTCTATGGTTCAAGCTCCAACCTCTAAACCGAGGTAACTAAAGTATCTAGTTTGCTAAACTAGGTAGCTTAGGAGATGTAGAGTATTAATTAGAGTATTTTATCTCAAAGGACCCTAGGGTTCACAACACATGTGAGGGTTAGGATGTTGAGGAAGAAGGAGAAGGAAAAAATGGAGAGAGAAAGAAAATGTGCAAATGAGCTAAGTCTTGTGTCTTGTGAAAAATGGCTCATTGTTTTTCACACATGAAGCATGGATTATTTTCAATAGAAAATATCAACCATGCTTCAATAGTAAGTCCAAACCAATATACAAATTAATAAGCCATGCTTCGCCATACCACAAATATCTCCATTTTCCACCTCATTAATCTATTTTCCAAAATAGGTAAATCGAATAATGAGGTGTCCCCTACTAGAAGCAGCTATTGTAAAATTACAAGAATGCTCTGACCATATATACATACATGTATTCGTACTGCGAAAATACGAATACGATGAGATAATAATAATCCAATAATATAATACTAGAATCTGGCTTAAACCAAAGCCCACCAGTATTATCCGTCCGAACAACATCCGTGTAGCCAGTACACGTATATGATCGGAACCCTGCACGTAATACCATACGACCTCTACATCGTTTCGCCTGAACCAGGAAAACCCTCTGTGTGGGACTCTAAAGACTTGACCGTACGCTGGCAGTGGGTTTAACCATAAGTCCGTCAGCGGTACTAGCTGTACGGCTACCCAGGTATCTGTCGAAAAGAAGGCCAACATGCGAACTCATCCGAACCCCTGCTGAGCCAATCCGTGACAATTTCTGTACAGTCCGGTTTGTTCGTCTAAGAGTATCATATATCAGGCCTAGGGCGTGTGGGAAACGTCAGACCCCTAATAGCGAAATAAGTCATGTCGGTGTAGAGCCCAATACACCCTAAGAAACTACTGATGTACCTACCAGTAAATCTCACTTGCCCTAAACATGAACTTTGTGTATTGGCCATCCAAACACAACGAGATATTATATCCCAATACCAGGAGAGACGAATCCTTTCTATCCACTACTGCCTCCAAGTGATTCGGGATTGCATCCAACCACTACATGTTTACACGAATCATTTGAGCCGTGGTTGGGTAGTAATCTAAGTGCAGTAGGAACACACTCGAGACGAATAGTGATGTCAAGTCAACGGACTAACCCGTGCTCATGTCACCCGGGAACTGCTAACTGACGATAGGTACAATACCAACCAGTAGTTCCCATCAAGTCTGTCCAGTGTAACTTATAACCCAATGAGCACATGTATACTATTTCTGGTATGGCATACCAATGGCTGCGGGACAGGTCATCTCCCCTGACTAGGATGAAAAGAGTATACACTAGTCTACTCTGGAGTATCGATGCCCTGCCTCGATAATCCTACGACTAGGGACAAGTATAAGGATGTGCTTATAGACTACCCAGCCCCTACTAGTGTGACTGCCATCACAACGCTGGTAGTCAAGCAAAGATCCTAAGGGATCTATCAATATGTATTAGTGATATGCTAAAAAAACATATACACATATTAAGATAGAATCAAACCAGATAGCATACTATCATATTGAGCAAGACTGTTATTATATCTGTGTATATCCCAAGCTTCCAAAATGTAATATACAATCCATTACTATATAATAATGGCCTCTAAGGCATATATCACTAACAATCTCCTGTAGGGTCACCTAGCATAACAACAAGGTTTCGGGAGGCATCGTCCATACCGTTTTCAAATTTTTGCTGTACTAAAGAACCCTAACCCTAGAATCTTAACAAGTGATTTAGACGAACTATCAATGCAAACAACTTTACATCTAAGTGAATGAGGAATACAACCATTGTAGACCGGTCCTTCACTTCTAAAGCTCCGTGTTGTAGTCCCTTCGCTCCAAGTGGTGAACACTCGAACTCTAGTAAGGGTTCACATGAAGAAATGAATAAGCTTGCTCGAAGTCTTCGAAGCCGAAGATGATCTATGTCGAGGAGACTCAAGCTCATGCTACCTCTTTATTAATGGTAGATTAGTGAAGAAAACACCCTAAACTAAATGGCTAATATAGTAGAGGATGATGAATTAGGAATTAGGCTCATTTTAGATTAATTTTTCTCACAATAATTCATCATCTTTTCAGAAGCTAGAAAGCTTTTCCATGAAGAAGAAGAAGATGAAGTGGAGATAAGAATGAAACTCATGATGTGAGAATAACAATCATGGGTGAGTTAGTGTCATACCCTAACTCATGTAGAGACTAAACTATAGCTAACAATAATGGTTAGGTTAATAAATATATATAAGTAAAACAAAATTAGTGGACTTGGTCAATGGTTCCACTAGCTTCTACAAGCTTGTAGCCATGATAAATTTCCATTCAATTTTAAATTACTTAGATAAATATAATTCCTTCATTATATCAAGCATGGTGTAAGTCTCATAAACCCATGTATCAAGTGGCATCTAGAATGACACAAAAAATGTATATTAATATATATCACATATATACTATATGCATACAAGTGAGAAAAAGAAATGTTTAAGTGAGCTAATATTAGTTAATGTAAGTTAATATATCAAATATATAATTATACATTAAATTATCAAATCAACACTTGATTTAATAATCTGGCTATACAACCGACTAATATCATATGAATCAACTTATCGAATCAACGCTTGATCCGATAACCCGGCTATATCATATATAACCGACCGATATCACATATCGCGAGAATATAATGCGGCATCACATACGCGCATTAATCTCGGTCCCGCACATATCACATATGTGCTCCTACATCGTTTCGCATGAACATGGAAAACCTCTGTGTAGGGCTCTAAAGAATCCTCAATACGCCGGCAGTAGGTGATGATCATATCAAACACCAACAAGCCGCAAGCGGTCTGCTAAACGTAACGGCTACCCGGGTATTGAGCGATCAGAAGATCAACAAGCAAGCCTGCTCATTCTCCTATGAATCCAATCAGTAATACTACCGTACAGTCCGGTCTCTTCGTCAGATATGTCGCATATCACAGCCTGGGGGTGGTATAACGTCAGACCCCAATAACCTGATAAGTTATGCCGATGCAAGGTCCATTACGGTTCGAGAAACTACTGATAACACTTACCAGTAGATCTCAGTAACCCTGGCCAGGGATTTCCTGTTATGGCCAATCGAGCATAGCGCAACATCAACCCCCAATACCAGGAGAGACGAAATCCCCTCGGATCGCTCATTGCCTCCATGTGACGCGGGACTGTACCCAAAAACCACCTATTTGCATGAATCAGTAGAGCTGTGGTAGAGTGGAAATCAAAGCACAGTGGGAGACACACAAGACTCTATGACGATCTCGGGTCGACAGACTAACATGTACCAGTGTCACCAGAGAACTGCTATCTTACGTGAGGTATAATACCATCTAGGAGTTCTCGGCGAGTCTTGTTCAGTATACCCACTCTCTAATCAGAACCCGTATACCTTCTTTGATGTCAAACACCAATGGATATGGGATCATCCATCGCCCATCATATGGGTCAATAAGCGTGTATGCTAGTCTACTCTGGAATATCGATGCCCTATCTCGATACTCCCACGACTAGGAACAATCGAAAGATGTACTCACAGACTACCCACAACCCACTAGTATGATCTCTATCATAATCCTGGAAGTCAAGTACACATCCTAAGGCTTTATCAAAAAGTTACAGAGAGACAGTAAGTGTACACGTTAAGATAAAGAGCAACCAGATAGCATACTATCATGTCGAGCAAGAAAGTCCTCTCTATGTATGTCCACGCATCCATTATAATATACATCATATGTACAATAATGGCCTCTAGGGCATACATATAACTAACAATCTTCCACTTGTACTAGGGCCATTTGTTATAGTATCTCATACCCAACATCCCATTAAAAGTCTCTCTTGGGAAAGACCTTTCGTGAGTGGATCCGTCGTGCTCTCCTGACATTAATCCCCTGGAGATCAGTCATATCCCTGATCAGGTGATACTGTCATCAAAATATGTCTGAAACGCTGATGGAACCTGCGTTCCTAAGACAAAGCCACAACTCCATTGTTGTCACAATAATAGTTATTGGACACTCAATGGTAAGAACCTTGTTCATCTCATGAACAAGAAATGTCCAGAAAACTACTTTGGTAGTATCGTTGGTAGCGATGTATCCGGACTTTATCGTCTAGTATGCCACGGTATATAGCTTGGAACTCTTCCAACATACAGTCCCTCTACTGAGGGTAAAGACAATGCCTGTGACCGACTTTCAGTCGACCTTATCACTCTGGAAGCTCGAACCAAGAACATTCTTTTGGTGCTTCTCAAGTATTTAAGAATGTCCTCCACAGCTGTCCAGTGATTATCCCAAGATCTAATTGATTCTTGATCACTAGATTTAGTGAGTTAACTACATCTGGTCTGGTACATAACATCGTATACATGACAGATCCTACTGCCGAAGCATAGGGTATCCCTTGCATGTGAGCTCTCTCCAAATTAGTCTCGGGAGACATCTTTTTGGAGAGAGTGATTCATGAGTAAGTGGACAAACCACCATGCTTAGAATCATCCACACTAAAACCCTTTTAGAATGGTGTTATTGTACCTGGATTTAGGACACTCCTAATCTCCACTTAGATCTATCATCATAGATCATAATCCATAAGATATACTAGGTATCATCCAGATATTCCATGGAGAATCCTCGTGCTAAAAGGAGCTTGACTGATTGTAACATAGGAAACCATTTCCTATCACGAGTATGCCATCTACGTACAATACGTGGAAGACAACCTTACCCTTTACAAACTTCTTGTATATACAAGGTTCATCTACCATTTTGATGAAGTCAAACTCTTTGACTGCCACATCAAAACAGATGTCCCATCTCCGCGATGCGGGCTTTAATCCTGATGGACTTAAGCATATCTTTGAAAGTCTCAACTTTTCCATCTACGCCAAGAATCTTCTTAAGATCCACTTTCTCCTGATGGGTTTTACCCCTTTAGGTGCAACATTCAAAGTCATACTTTGTTGGTGTACATGGATTCCATCTTTGATTGCACATCATCTAGCCATTTCACAAAGTCTTCACTTGTGATGGCCTGCCTAAACCTAGTTGGGCCATCATCTATCATGATGCAATCGTCACTCCCACTGTCACCGAGAAGACCGTAGTATCTCTCAAGTAGATGAGGAACCCTACTAGATTCGCGAAGAGGCTGAGGTTCGTTGGAGACTATTGAATCCTTTGGTTTCACCAAATCATCAACTGTTAGTTTGTTTAGCTGGAAATCCTTCCAGTTCTACCTCATGACCACAAATTTTTTCATAAGAAATTCCTTTTCAAAAAAAGTGGCATGCTGAGAAACAAAACACCTTTCGCTCCTTAGGGTGGTAAAAGATATTCCCTCGCAAATGTTTAGGATATTCTAACAAACTTATACAGAACTGAACTTGCCTCGAGCTTGTCCGGATTTTTCTTTTCAACATAGCCCAGACAACCCATATCTTAACTCGTTTAAGACATGTCTCTTCCCATTCCATATCTCATATGGATTGGTAGGCACTGATTTGGATGGAACCCTTATTCAATAGGTATGCAACTTCTCAAGTGCATAACCCCCAAAAGGAAACAGGCAACTCAGCAGTACTCATCATAGAGCGCACCATATCTCATAGGGTGCGATACCTCTGTCCTGATACACCGTTGTGCTGTGGTGTGCTCGAAGGAGTAATCTGAGAGAGAATCACATTCTCCTTTTAGAAACTCCAGGAAGTCCATGCGCAAGTATTCGCCTCCTCGATCACATCGAAGGACTTTATACTTCTACCCGTCTGGTTTTTAACTTCAAGCTTATATTCCTTGAATTTCTCAAAAGTTTCAGACTTGTGTTTCAATAGGAACATCTGTCTGAATCCTTAGAGAAGATCAGTGAATATAATGAAGTACGAAGAACCAGCCTTGGCATTTGTAGACTTAGGACCGTATACATCATCATGTATCCGTCCCAAGAGTTCAGTAACTCCTTCTCTGTTTCCAGTAAACGGAGTATTGGTCATTTTTCCTTTGAGACAAGACTGGTAAGTATTATAAGATGAAAATTCGAACAGATTCTCATATTAATCTTTATGTAACTTAGCTGGTCGTGTCGCATTGATATGACCTAGTCTACAATGCCATAATAGGGATTCGTTCATTTCTGAACTACTCCTCTTGTGTGTATTCATTATACTTTGAACTGTGCTTTGATTTAGAACGTATATGTCATTATATAATGTGCATGATACAATCAACTCTTGATTCGGGAAAATGTTCACAACATTATCCATCGATACAAAATTATACCCTTCTTTAACTCATTACAGAAACCGATGTATTGTTGTATATCAGGTTCTGTATGTAATAACATTTATTCAGAATTAATGTATTTAATTGTTAAGATCCGAAATTTGTTCGTGACCGGCACTTAAATCATGCAACGTCTAAAGGCGTAACGTAACCTAAGTAAGCCGATGCCCAGAAATCTAAACCTTTTAAAGAAAATAAAAGAGGTGAAGTTTTGAAATAAAGGTATGATGAAATCAAATGTCTTCTTAAATACATAAATAATGTAACATGAAAATGCAAGTGAATTTTACTAGTTGAAAAACATGTTTCGTCTTTTAAAAATTTGGGCAGACCTTCCTTGTATATTTTGATCCAAAACCACATATACATGATGATATAAAAGGCATCCCTAAACGGAAGCTAGCACTTCGCCAATCGGCGGAATCACAACCACGCAAGACAGTAATATAAGTTTACGACACCCAACGGCGAAGATCAACACAAAGGAATAATGTAAAGTAAGACATCAACCCACCAAGCGAGCATATAACCCATCGCTGTAAGTCTCGCAACCACAAGTCTTTCTAAGTCTTACTATTTATACAAATACTAATTTTGATTGATGGAGTTAACTAGATACAATAGGAATAATAATACAAGAGTGGCACGATCCAATATATACCACCTACCAAAGCAAATCACCCGAATGTAAGTTGTGTGCCGGTGATGCCGCTACTGATCCATGCGGTCAACCTGCAAGAACTGTGGCACAACGGGGGTGAGTTTCCAACTCATGAGTAAAAAACATCATCAGGTAGAAATCGAATAAAACAACGATTCCTGGGTCAACTATATCATAAAGGTAATACTATGATATCAAGGGTGACCGTATCTTCATATATGCCAACAATATAATCAATGCCTGTAAGCATGTGGATAACATCTACGTGTCCATCAATGATACAACAACATCATGCATGTAAAGATCATGAAAGCATATGCATGTAAATATGAGGATATCAACCAACTTGTGTCCATCAACGACACATCAAAATCATGGATCCTGAGTGTCCAACATCGACACTCGAAACATCATGAAACCCGTGTCTAGTATCGACATGTAAATCCACATATCTCAGGCACCGCATCCTCAAATTGGCCCTCAGGCGCCGCATACTCTGGTCGGCCCTCATATCCATCTCACGACTCAGTTCGGTATCCTCCGGAAAACCGCCGAGTCCAAATACTATCACCGGTAGGTAGTGCTCCCCTGCTAGGCTCACCGCCTAACTATATGAGTCTTCTTGCCCCGGGGTACCTCACCGGGTCCACCATATACCCGCAGACGGTGCCTACCGCTCCTCGAATCGGATTTCACATACCAATCTCAGAACCGAGAAAACTCATGGTGGACGTCTCGAAATATCATATCAAGAGAAACCGGGTTTTTAAAATAATACATGATTTCCTTTGAAATATAACCATGTTTCTCAAATCCAGAATCTCATGAAAACAACATCTCAATGCATATAATCGTAAAGCATGATGTATGCAAACATAGAACAGAAATGTGAGCATATCAAGTATATCATGCGACAAGTATAGTGACGTGAACATAGTAAGTATATCATGCAACATAGCATAATGATATGAGCATAGCAATATATCATAGCATGATGTAAGTGACATAGCAATTATCGATGATGAAAGTGTGTGAGCCGGCAATCTGTGTAAGTGTAACATACGCATCATTGATAATGGTGTAGGTGTACTAGCACAGGTATATGTAATGCAATGAGAATATCATGAATGTATCATAAAGTACATCGTCAGCGAAATGCTATAAGGTATACGTGTCTATAACATATCCGAGTCGGTGAATTTATCAATCGGCATCCATCCTCAAAACATCACGTACGGTATAATTCATCGTACGACGGCATTAAGCAATTAGGGATTCTATCATCCTATATGACAATGAGTGTACAGATCTAAAGTCTCGTACGGCACATCACTCATTATTCTTATATATATATATATATATATATATATATATATATCTCACGCCACATTAGCATCAATCTCATATTATATCTTGGCAATAGTATCTATACTCTCATATCACCTCGCATTCGTATATTTACATATCAAGCCAAGTCAACTTATTTCATCACATTTTCTTTTCATCACCTCAATATCTCACATCAAGTAATCTTATGTAGATTTGTCTCATTAATCTCATGCCGTATTTATCGATCTCATATCATGCTACTATAAATCTCATATTTATTCTCTTGCAATTACATATATATCTATCGTGATTCACATTCACGTTTCATATTCTTATATATCAATTCGAGACATCCTTATCAATCATATCATTGCACACTATAAACTTTAATCCCATCCATAGGTTTCTACTATAGGTTTCTCCGACTATATTCCATATATCGATTTCCATTTTATAATTGCGGGGGTGCTATACACCATCCACCCGACTTCCCCCGTACATATAAATCTACTCACCTGCGGAACTCCTTGTTCAGCCGTAGTCAATGTGCTTCGTCGTCTCGGAATCTACGTGAAGGTACCTACAAATCAACACATATCGCCACGTTATGAAAACCAAATCCGAAAAACCGATACGGCACACGGTGCGCTGATAGGTTAGAACCTATAGCCTACGCATGCAAAAACAACCAAACAACCCTCGTCGTTGACGTACAAAAATCCAACCACCAAATCTCATAACTAATATCAAAACCAAGAATTCCAATATCGGAAAATGTAACCCAAAACCACCCTAATATACTCCCAGATTTTGGCTCAGGTAATCTGGGACAAAAGGATAAATACAGTAGCTATGTTATAAGGTATGTGAGCTACTGGCAAAACCCCAACACAATTCGTTAAATTTTGGCCGGCCTACCAGCTACAGTAACCGCCCCCGCCGGCCTTACCTTGGAGTTTGGGCCTCGTCTTCTCGTGGTGGTCTCCTATTGGTCTAACTAGGTTAATGTATATTTTTGATTTTTTTATAAAGGTCCCGGGTTACTCCAGATTCCCTGTTGACCTCCAAAATGTCACAAAACCGACACGGAAAGTTTCTAAGTCTGTATTTTGGTTTCTAATCCGGGTCTTGGCCAGTAAAATCAACACTAAGGTCCTGTAGACACCCACTACAGATCATAATTCCACATAAACACCCAAACCCTCTCTTGGAATTTCCAAACATCACTAATCTAAACAAGTTTAACTCTAAACTAAACTAGGATATTAGGAAAATTAACTAAACTAAATGAAAGGAGATATACCTCATTTGGCAACTCAAGAATTTTCTTGAGTTGCTCAAAGTGATCAAAATCCAACTTTGAAGCATCCATTGGGTTTGTAGAGAGGTTGTGCATCTTTTTAATGAAAGGTTTGTAGGGTTTTGAGAAGGAAACTGAGATGATACTTGGAGTTGGAGGTGGAGGGAATATGAGGGTGAAGGAGTTGAAGAAAACAATGGGGGAGGATGAAGGGCAGCTCACTCTCTCTCTCTCTCTCTCTCTCTCTCTCTCTCTCTCTTCTTATTCTCACCCTCTCACAAGCCATGCCTCATGTCATCATTTGGTCCCCTCTCTCTCTCTCTTTCTCCTCAATAATACACTTTCTTTTCTTAAAACCAAATATCAACAAAAACCAATGAAACAACATGCAACCAAATGCAACATGTCATGGTGCACTAACCATGGAAAAATGTAGAAACACGGATTTGGCTTAATCGCGACTAGTAGTGCACTAATCAATTTTTATTTAAACTGCATATAATTAATTAAAAATGCCAAATCCAATAAATATATTTTTAAATGAATAAATGATTTTAATCTCCAATTATTTCACAAACATTGGTATATATTTATACCATTTTACGAAAACCCCAAATTCGCAAATCGGGTAGTTTTCGCGAAATATATTATTTTAATATTAAATTCCAAAAATAATATTTTATATTTTCTGAAATGTTACATTAATACAAGGTGCTATCTGCCAACTGATTTGGCTGCAACAATTGCACCATTCTCTATACTTAGAGGCATATCACCCATTCCCAGTTCTCTACCTTTTTGTAGCCCATGTAACATTTTAGATATGCGGGATCCTGTTCTGGTATCACATACTCAGGACACATAGGATACTGAGAAATGGTTCTCGGTAATGAACACACCCGAAGAAGATGCATCAACATGCACTTTCTTTGATTGGGTGGCATGGGAATCCGGATATTCCCCTATTTCCTGTTCAGACTTATAACACTTATAAGAAAGAACGGAACCAACATTCCCCAGCATAGTATAATAAGCAGGTTCGGTCAATACATCCATATTATTATCTTGATTAAGGCATGATATGGTCGCTACCAGGAGAGAGAGAAGAAAACACTCTGCGTGCGCTCTAGCAATATTAGATTGGTTATTATTTTATCTAATCAGGATGGCTCCCACTGTTTTTATCAAATCTTCCTTCAAACCCTAAAAGGAAAGACTAGCCGGGATTAATTGCATCCTACAAGTTCACTAATCGTCTAGCCAGGCCAATATCAGTACTTTAAGGGAAGTTTCCCATGCTTTTGCACGGACCTAATTAAAGTAAACCTCATTTTCACAGAGGCATAACCTCGTTGACACCTTTCTAGACAACTAATAGGTTAGCTAATTGTAAAGTTTAAAACTCTCCCAGGAGTAACACTTACTCGCAGTGGATATCGGGATCCATTTATCATATAGAAGGTATGCAATCTCATTGCAAATTTCAACACTTGAAATTCTCGATAATGATTTTTACCCCTACTACTTATGACCTTGGCTATGGTCAACATATCATAAGTCCTAGTCAAGTTCTACCCGTCATTTTGTTATTAATTAGACCCACCCACATGACCTTTGGCTATAGTCAACATAATCATATGAATGTCCTAACTAATCGCATCATATGCTTTGTAGGAAGACATCACTTAGCTACCGTACACTACGCCTTGACTATGGTCAACATACGCAGCACGAATACTAAGTACTATACTTCTTAAAATGACAGAGGGTTGCTGATGGTTTGTAAGAAAACATTTTAACGCTTCGAACTTGATATTGTTGTAGAATCTAATGGTTTTAAAAGGAGTGGCTTAAGCTTCGCATTTTGAAACTTGCTTTTTCATAAAAAGTCCGAGTGAGTTTCAAATTCGATTCTGCAACATCATTTAGGTTTATTTTCTTTCATTAATCTCATTAATGAAGTCCCATCATTTATGCTTCCTAAGCATCATCAGAAGAAACGAAAACAACAATATTTATTATATCATATATATAATATAAGCATTCATCTCAGAACATCAAGTGATCACATCACAGAATATCAGCAGCAGAAGAACATATATGAAATATTGGATATACAAGGAATTCCGTGTTTTAAATTAAGCCAGTATAAAACACGGATTCCACGGTCGTGATGAATAGCCAAACCCACATCCTTAGACCCCTATGAGAGTGGCAAGCAACCCTACCAATTCTAGAGTTAGGAGACTCGGTCTCGTCACCTCGAGATGGTCACCCACTGGACCCTAGAAACCGGTTACTTGTGCTCCCCGCCTTGGGTCTATCCTAATGCGGAAAAGTAAATAATATACATCAATGGTCACATCATCCTCAACCCGGAAGTGCCCCAATAAAAGAATATTACATAGAAGCTTTTACATGAATGAAAATGAAAAACTCCAATCTCATATAAAAAAAACCCGACTATTCAAAACACGACGATCCAATATAACATATCACAGCAACACATAACATCACATGCCATCAACGTAAGTAAATATGCATATCGCAATTGTCGTTGGCATATAGCACCGAAACCAGCGATACACCACATATTACACTTATGGTCGCAGAAAAGGAAAGTGAAAAACTACAACAATTGGAATTCGCAACCTCCTTAGACATCATAAATCCAATGTATCACATACTTTGGATTTCATGCCCAACCAAATGATTTCCTTAGACATCACATGCCTAACAATTATAAACCCCGTATTTTAGTCTCGATATTGAAAACACTTTCCAATAACAAGTCGGGTAATTCAACAAGATTCCCGATAACCTGATCAAATGCTCGTCGGAAACTTTAGTAGACGGCTGCACCCCTAATACCGTCAATGAAATGCACTAAGGTAGAACACCGCGGCCGCGAGCACCCGAACGGATGCTTTTGGCGATGGGTTTCTCCTACAGTCATTTGGTCGGGGCTATGGGGCGTGGCTATCTAGTAAGGTTACCCGGCAAGTATCCGCGTACGCTATGTGATTGCGACGGACTTTTGATACACATCAAAATTCCGTGGCAACCGATCAAATGAGACTTACTTGGTAGATTTATAAAATTCAAACTAGTTATCATATAACTAATTTTGTGGATTCAAATATTGTATAACAATCACAGATAGCAAGATGATTCATCACTTTTCGATCAAATAAACAAACACCCAAAATTTCCCAAAGAGCTCAACACTTGAGCGAAGTTCAAAAAGTACCCAGAACATGCCACAACACCTATGAACCATCCGTAGAAGGGCCGACCCATGCCTCACTCATGTCTCCATGGAACTGCGGCAAACCATAGGGTAACCACGGTTCTGCGATCCAAAAAGTCGAGTTTGGGTATCGTTCTTCTAGAGGGTCCATACAATCGCTTCCATGATTTTCTGAACATTTTAAACCTGGAAAAAATCCAACCCTTGGAAAATTTCCAGCGAGGGTGAAATTAGGTTATTGATATCCGTTCGAACTTTTTAACGTCGTCTAAATAACCCGAATAGATGTTAGAATTACGATTACGAAATACTCCGAATTGCCTTTACAGAAAGTTAACATCTTATGCAATTTCATCAAAAACAAGCAACACCTGAAACACCAAAACCTATAGACTGGAACACACTAAAAAATTCAACCCCGAGCTAATCCCAAAAATCGAGCAGGCCGGTTTTTCTCTTGATGTGGCCGTCCAAATTCCAGCGGGGGGTGGGGTGAATTTTCTACTGTGTTCATGTTACATCTCATATAACATTCCGCAGTAGCTAAAAAAATTTTAGAGACCATTTAAAATTCGACAGAAAGTAGGATTGTATATCGGGTGTTTCGGAGTTGTTTCGGTTTCATAATTCTACAAATATCGTCTAATTCTCTAGCGGCTCTGATACCACTATAAGGTTACCTAGTAAGACAACAAGATTTCGGGAGGCATCGTCCATGCCGTTTTCAAATTTTTGCCGTACTAAAGAACCCTAACCCTAGAATCTTAACTAGTGATTTAGACCAACTAGCAATGCAAATAACTTTACATCTAAGTGAATGAGGAATACAACCATTGTACACCGATCCTTCACATCTAAAGCTCCGTGTAGTAGTCCTTTCGCTCCAAGTAGTGTGTTGGCTATAGTGCCCTCAAGGCAATTATCGTAGTTGCAGGCAGGTGATTATGATGATTGAGGGAGGACCTATACCGGTAGAACAGTCTTACTCAAGATGATAGTATACTATCTGGTTTGTCTTTATCATCATGTGTGTGTTGATAGAGCCCATAGGATTCTTGCTTGACTACCAGTATTATGATGGCGATCATATACGTGGGAGCTGGGGGTCTATAAGCACATCCTTAAATGTCCCTAGTCGTGGGAGTATCGAGACTGGGCATTGATACTCCAGAATAGACTAGTGTATACTTATCCAGACCCTGATGAGGGGCGGTGGCCGGTCTCACAAGCCATTGGTGTCAGTTATTCACCTAAGATAGTATACATGTGCTCATTGGGTTATGAGTACACTAGACGGACTCGCCGGGAACATGCTAGTTGGTCTTATACCTGACGTCAGATAGCAGTTCCCAGGTGACATGTGTACAGGTTAGACTGTCGACCTGTGATCGTCATTTGTCTTGTATGATTTCCCACCTACCACGGCTCAAAGGAGTCATGCAAATAGGTTTTAGTTGGGTACAGTCCCGAGCCACATGGAGGCAGTGAACGGATCGTCGGGGATTCGTCTCTCCCGGTATTGGGGGTTGATGTTGCGCTATGCACGGGTGGCCATCACCAGAAATTCTCGGCCGGGGTATACGAGAATTAGCGATCCAGGATCGATAGTTTCTCACGTGGTGATGGGTTACATACCGACACGAATTATCGCATTATTAGGGGTCTGACTTTATCCACCCCTCTAGACTCGATATATGATACTCTTAGACGAACAGACCGGACTGTACGGATATTGTCACTGTCAGGCTCAGTAGAGTTTCTGGATGAGTTCTCTCTTCGGCCTTCCTTTCGCTCAATACCTGGGTAGCTGTTACGTACAGCTAGTGCCACTGACGTACTTGTGGTTAAACCCACTGCTAGCGTATTGACGATTCTTTAGAGTCCTACACAGAGGGTTTCCCTGGTCCGGGCGAAACGTTGTAGAGGCCGTATGGTTTTATAACAGGGTTTGATCATATATGTGCACTTGTGCACGGATCATGACCAGACTGATAATACTAGTGGGCTTTGGTTTAAGCCGGATCCTAGTGTTATATTGTTGGAATATTTTCATCTCGTTGTATTCGTATTCAGTCGGAATACGGATGCAGATATGTATATATGGATGAGGGGTATTCTTGTAATTCGTTACAAGATTGTTTTGAAGTTGCCAATTTCTTTTCTCGACTTAAACATTTGGTTTAATGTTTAATTAATGGAAAAATGTGAGTCGTGTATATTGGCTTTTTCCTTGTTGTGCTGGCATTTTCCAGCAAGCATTTCGTGGTCTTTTTTTTGTGCTGGCATTGCACTTGTGAGCATTAATTCATGAGTTATGTTCTTGCATTTATGAGGCATGGTGCTTGTTTTATTTATTATTTTGTGATGGCTTAAGGATTTATGGTGGCTGATTTTTTGAGCTTGGATTTTTCTTGGCTGTTGAAGTGCAGGGAGCATTTTTTTGGGTTGCTATTGTTTGAGATAGTGCCCTCAGAGTCAATTATTTGATCACAGGCACGTGATTGCAATGATTGAGGGAGGACCTATGCCGATAGGACAGTCTTACTCAAGATGATAGTATGCTATCTGGTTTATCTTTATCATCGTGTACTGCTTTAGGTGACCTTACAGGTCACTATTGCACGTTGATAGAGCCCCTAGGATTCTTGCTTGCCTGCCAGCAGTATGAGGGCGATCATATACGTGAGAGCTGGGGTCTATAAGCACATCCTTAAACGGTTCCTAGTCGTGGGAGTTTCGAGACAGGGCATCGATACTCCAGAGTAGACTAGTGTATACAGTCGAGACCCCGACGAGGGGCGGTCGCCGGTCTCACAAGCCACTGGTGTCAGTTGGTTCACCTAAGATGTATACAGGTGCTCAATGGGTTATGAGTACACCGGACATGACTCGCCGGGAACATGGTAGTTGGTCTTATACCTGACGTCAGATAGCAGTTCCCTGGTGACATGTGTACAGGTTAGTTCATCGACCTGAGATCGTCATTTGTCTCGTGTGAGTTCCCACTATACTTTGATTACTACCCTACCACGGCTCAAAGGAGTCGTGCAAACAGGTTTTAGTTGGGTACAGTCCCGAGCCACATGGAGGCAGTGAGCGGATCTGCAGGGGTTCGTCTCTCCCAGTATTGGGGGTGAGGTCGCGCTGTGTCTAGGAGAGCCATTACATGAAGTCCTTGGCCAAGGCAGGAGATTTACTGGTAGGTATTCCAGTAGTATCTCAGGGTGTTCTGGGCTACACTCCGACACGACTTGTACCGCTTTTGGGGGTCTGACTTTTACCAACCCCCTAGGCCCTCCATGCGATACTCATAGACGAACAGACCGGACTGTACGGATATTGTCACCGATAGGCTCAGTAGGGTGTCAGGATGAGTTCGCTCATCGACGTCCCTTTTGGTCAATACTTGGCAGCCCGTTATGTATGGCTAATACTTCTGACGTGCTAGTGGTTTAATCCACATCCAAAGTATTGACGAGTCTTTAGAGTCCCCCACAGACCGTTTCTCAAGTTTCGGGCGAAACTCTGTAGAGGCCGTATGGAGATATGGCAGGGTTCGATCATGTACGTGCGGTATTGCACGGATCATGATCGGACGGATAATACTAGCGGGTTTTGGTTTAAGCCGGATCTTAGTATTGTACAGTGTAGATTTTGTCTCATTGCATTTGTATTCGGTCGGAATACAAATGCGGGTATGTATATATAGTCGCGGGGTTTTCCTGTAATTTATTACGGGATCGTTTTTCTGAAGTTGCCAGTTTGCTTTCCGTTTCGGCCTTTTTCCTTTGTTTGCTTTCTTTGGCTGAAAATTGGTGGATGGGGGGTTATTTGCAATTGTGCAATTAACAAAGGAGAAGACTTTTTATGGCACATGATGGTTCATCATGATTCTATCTTCCTTTGACTTCATTAGTTCATGATTGCTTGACTTTTGGGTTATGATGATAAAGGGTTATGATGATGATGTGAGGCTTGCTTTTGGCTTATGATCACCATTCCTTTTTCCTACACTCACCTCCCTTGTATTTTCTTCTCTCCATTATTGCTTGGGCCGGCCACTTCTTGAGGTAGAGGGTCATTTTTTTGGTGTGGAAAATTGTTCATCTCATATTATCTTGCTTACACCAAAATTCCCAAGTTCATCTCAAAAGTTCATTCCTCCACCTTGATATCAAAAAGAGCAACGTCATATAAACCCCATGAGACAAATAGTTCTACACAATCCTACAGCATTCTTAGACACGTCGACTCGCCAACTTCGTGCCCGAGTTGCCTCGGTCCAGAGGTGGGAGCCCGTAAAAGAACCCGGCGATGTGGTGCCCTTCCGACGAGGAGATGAAGACCGGAGATTCCGCGGGAGATCGGGACGACGACGAGAAGACCGAAGGACACGGATCGCTCGGTATATCTCTCTACCCCTTCTCTAGTTAGCTAGGAGTAGGTTAATGGCCCAATCCGGGTTTATTGTGCCCGGTAGTGCCGGTTTACAAGTTTTGTAAAAGTTTCGTTTCCGCATTCCGACGTCGGATTGACGGCTGGGGCGCTGCCGTGCTCTTACACTTGTATCAGAGCCACGCCATTAACCTAGTCTAGCTTGCTCTAACGTGTTTACAAGTTCGATCGAACAGATTTTCCGAAAACCCGATTTCTAAAGCACAGTTTCTGTCGAAATTTTATAGTTGTCAAAAAATTATTTGGTGCATTTCAAAAATACAGGCAGGGATTTCTATGCAATCTGGGAAAATTTAGTGGAGTGTTGTTCCTGTTCAGCCGCGGAACCGCGGCCTTACCCCTGCTTTGGCCGCGTTTCCGCCGCAGTAAGGTAGGATAACTGCACCAGATTTCTTCAGTTGGTTCCTGTGTTGGAAATGGGGTTTTTGGTACATTATTTTTAGGCCCAGATTTATTTTGAGTGCTACAGTAGTGCTTGGGGGCCCACTTCGGGAATTTTAGTCGATCGAAAATTTTAAACATGTTAGTTCACAGTATTTACATTATATCTGCGACCGTGAATGTCACTTGATCGGTAAATCCTGTCTAACTGCTATAGCCCTTCTAGACGGATTTGTGAACGTGACATTCACGTTGATGTTCTGTATTGTTCTGTGATGTTGCGGATTTGTCGTGGTGGATAGCCTGGATGCAATGGTAGTAAAGTTTGGTGTATATGTACATTTGATATTGCGGGGTGAGCGTCCGACATGTGGACTGCCGTCACTGCCTTTTTGTATATTATTCTTTTGGGGCACGACCGGGCTGAGGTCGATGTACCCGTTGTATGTATATTTTATTTTCTGTACTAGGATTACCCCGCGGAGGGGTGCACGGATAGCCGGGTTCTAGAGGGAAACGGGCCCCCATCTCATGGCGTTAGGACGGAGGAGGCTTCACTCTAGAATTGGCGGGATATTCCCCGCACTCGTAGGGGGTACAAGTTGACCCAAGGAGGGGTGCCCAAGTTACCGGATTCCGTGAAGTGCTGGGTGGTCCATTCACGTTGTTGAAGGGGGCTGCCTCGCTTCAGGTTTTGGCAGGTAACTTGCCGCGCCCGTAGGGGTCTAGGATTTCATTACACAGGCTATCCACACGACCAGGGGAACGTCGGGTTTCAGTAGCGGCTCTATGAAACCCGGGGATCCCAGATATCTGTATTGTTCTGTGATGCTTATTACATTTCTGTGATGTTGCATTTTATCACGCCTTGAGCGGATATTATATATTGATATATATACTAGTAGATGTTGTATATATTTTGCATCCGCGCTAGTCCAGTCCCCGCTCTGTCGTTAGTTAAGTAACCTAACGGGTGATGACGGGACCCAGTGGCGAATGCAGATGGCATATACGTACATCATTATTTTCGTTCTTTATTGGTGTGATCAATTGATGGGACTGCATTGATTCAGATCAATGCAAGCTAAACAAACATATTCTGATGTTGTTGGAACATTTTTCAAAAAGCTGTTATTGCAAGGACGTTCTCTTTTGTTTTGCACAGTGGTATTCGGTTATGAATATCCAGCACCTCAGTCGACGAGGCAAGAGCCGAGATCCCTTCATCGGGAGTGACCTCTTGGACAGAATTTTGCGTCAGGGCAATAACTTCACTATAGTCGATAACTTTTGCTTTGCATCGTGGTATTCAATTGGAATATCCTGCACCTCATTCTACGGGGAAAGAGCCGAGATCCCTTCACCGGGAGTGACCTCTTTAGCAAAGGTTTTCGCCACTATATTTTATAAAAGTTATCCGGTTCCTTCAACAATATCAAGTACATTACGTTAAAGGTTTTTCGCCAAAAACCATTCGTAGCCCTCCGTCATTTCAGAAAGGTAGCACTTAGTATTCATGCTATGTATTTTGGCCTTCGTCAAGGCATAGTGTATGGTAGCTATTTGTTACTTTTCTGCAGCATAGATAGATGCGTTGGTTTGGGACAGTTGTACTACTATTTTGGCCTTCGTCAAGGGTATGTACGGGTGGGTTCAAATTAACCTGGATAATGACGGGTAGAACTTGACATGTGACTTATGATATGTTGGCCTTCGTCAAGGTCATAAGAGCATGGGGCAAAAATCACATCGGGAGTTTCTAAAGAAACTGGAACTTGCCAGATATGCGCATACCTTCTGGAGTGTGATAACGTGAGTGGATTCCATCACATTATCATGCGATGATAGTTGGATCCCAATTCCCACTGATGAGTTGGTTTACTCCTCGGGTGATCCCGACTAATTCTTCTTTCAGGTTTGGAGAAGAATTTGACGTTACAGTGGGAGGTTTCCTGATTAGATAGATTGATAACCATTCTGATCTAGGTTAGAGTGCACGCTGAGTGTTTCTTTCCTCTCTCTCTTTGGCAGCGACCATGGCCTGACCCTAAGACTACGACTCAGTGACCAAAATTAACCGAACCTTCTTAAACACTGGCTTTTGGATTGTCTGAGTTGCAAATCTCATTGCCACTCTTACTTTTACCCTTTTCTCCAGGACACCCCGTATTACTACGAACGTCCACTTCCATTGGGTAAAACCATCGTATGGTTATATACGAACTCGAAGGAACTTGTTCCAGATTGGAGGATGGTTTCCGGTTCTGGAGAAAACGAAAAGGACTATTCAGTTGTCTTTTCCTTTTACCTTCTCTCAGGTTGCGAGTGCTCCTTGGATTAAGGGATAGTACACCCGTTACGCCTATTGGATAGTCTTTTTCCAAACCTTAGGCTGGTACCGAACGGTAGGGAATGAAGAAAGCCGATTAGCCTAACTGTGGTGTACAGAAGGTATTAAGTAAAGACAAATAAAGGGATTAGAAGGAGGGCAAAGTAAATTGCGACTGCTATTCACGACCAAACCAAGTATTTCATTACCACTCCCACTTCACCTTTGTATTTCTCCAGAACACTCCGTATCACTACGAAAATCCACAGTTTATTGGATACTCCATCGTATGGTTATATACGAACTCGAAAGGAACTTGTTCCAGTTCGGGGATGGATTCTGGTTCAGGAGAAATAGGAATAAGGTTTATTCAGGTGTCTTTTATCTTTACCTTCTCTCGGGATGCGAGTGCTCCTAGGATTAGGACAGTACACCCATTACGCTTATTGGATAGTCTTCTTCTAAACCATAGGCTGGTGCCGAACGGTAGGGAAAGAAGAAAACCATTTAGCCTAAGAGGGTGTACAGAAGGTAATGACTAAAGACATATGAAGGGATTTGGAGAGATAGCAAAGAAATATGCGGTTACAGTTGTGAATCTGGATAATGGAAGAGGCATTACTAGGAACACCCGGATACCCCTACGAAATATTTCAATGTTTCAGTTTCACTGTGTACTGTCAAAAGAAAACTGATTTCCCAATTAGACACTTGCTCCAGGGTATGTATTTACCAGGTATGATTCTCACATCTGTATGGTTTTACAGATGATGAGTGGGAGTAAGCTATTGGGAATTAGGTGATTATCCTCATTATATCGGAATTCGTTGTAATTGGTGATATTTGAGGAAGTCACCTGGGTTGTTTGCCGGACGGCGAATATTTGGTTTTGAATATCCGCTGTTATGCACCAATTTTAAATTGATATATCTGTACGTCTATTTTTATAGAGTGAGATATACCATTTTGAAATTATGTCCATGAAATTTACCTATATCAGTGGATGGTTAGGTAAGGAGCATTAAACAGCGGTGTAATTCTTCATAACCATAAGTACAGTTTTCAACCTACGACACACAGCAAATGAGTTATTAGCTCAAGGGACTTATACAGAGCATTGTATGTTGTCCAGTGTCCATTAGGACAGAGGGGTGGGTCCTCGTACCATATTCGGTTTACTTATGACTTCTCTAGTTTTTAGACAACTGTTTCGTAGAAACAAAAGGTCCAAGTTTTGAGAAGTTATAGGTATAAGAGTAAAGTAGAGAACCAGGTGTTGCAAGTATCAGGATTCTTCAAGGTGATCGAAGATGTAGATACTTGGGTATGGTATTCAGTTGATAGTAATGATTAAGAGAACTTGCTTCTCTTTCAGGTTACTCATAATTGGAAGCACTCCTAAGTTGAGTAATGCTGATCGACCTCCTTCCATTTAGTTGACATGCACTAGAGACAGCTGCATGATATGAATCTGGTTCAATTAAATCAGTGTCTCTGTTTCTATATTGGATATAGAACGGTTCATATCTTAACGGTGTTAAGGTACAGGGAGTTGTTCGGCTTATGCTTAAAACCAGACTCTGGATAACCCAAGGCACGTTTCTGTAATGGCTGTTTGTGGGTTGACCCAGGCTATGACGAGGGTTGACTTTCTACCATTTGGAAGATCAATAGTGATATTGTTCTTGACTCACCACAGTTTTAATTAAAATGGATTTTTTCAGAAAACAGAAGTGGGAATATGGTAGAACTGGATGTGATTCCAGAACCGCAAACGATTACTGAAAATTTAATAGGACCTAAAGATTCAATCTGATTTGATATTCCATTGGCCACTCCGCAGATATGGTGGGTAACCTCAGGCACTCGAGAGGTACTTCGGTATGCTCAAAGACGGTGACAGGGAGGTTCTTGTTTGTCCCGACTTGACACTACTGTTGTTCCAGGCTATGAGACCCAGCAGGAGGATGAGTATAGCGTCATTCTAAACTGGCTTTAGAAGTGTACGTGTATATGAATCTGCCATAGGGTTGTCGTAGTCAGTGGGAGCAGCAAAAGCATTGGTGGACAAGTGGCTTATGTCTATTAAAAGACTAAAGCAGATGTAGCGGAGATAGATCATCTATTTCTGATATGACAGTCATAGGTTTGACTTCATCAGAATAGGGGATGGATCTGTTAAGAAGGTAGTAGGGTGTGATGTCCTGGTATTTGGATGATATACACAGAGTAGGAAGTGAAATTCATATACTACGGTCGATTATACTTTGGTTGTCACACAGTGGTTTCTCCACATAAGGCTTGGATATTATATCAGATATCCTGATTACTAGATCTGTGGTTTTAGATCTAGATTTGGGTGGTTTCCCAATCAGGGTACTTAGACAGCATTCTAAAGGTGTTTTAGAATGGACGACTCCTGGCACGGTAGTGTACCTGCAGGTGGTGGAGTCACCCTCTCTAAAGGTGTCTTACAGACTAAAGGGGAGAGGGATGTGCATGATTGGCAGATCACTTGCTCAGGCAATTGAGTCAATCATGAGATGTCAAGTACCACACCAGATGTTATTTTTGCAATAGATGCAATAAGTTGATATTAATCCAATCCTGGATAAACGGTCGGAAGAAGTTTTAGAACATAAGTGGATGTTCTAGGGATATGATAACAACAGTCTCTCTCGGGAGACATTTATCATTCCAGGCTTCCAAGGTGACCTGGATAACAGAGTGGCTGTCAGAGTTATAGCTTTCCCTCTGACGAGGGGCAGTATTTTGGACAGGTGGTTCAGGTGGATACTGAGGGAGGCATGGCGCAGGATACTGATTAAGTTAAGTAGACAATACAGTCTAAGAAGTTTGGATTTGGAGTTCATTTATGAGCTAGGTCCTATCAGACATCCAGACACATTCTAAGAAAGGTGTTGCTCATTTCGGGAGATGGGTTTCTCCGCGAACTTGAGATTAAGAGAGACATAGAAAGAAACATTAAAGTAGATCCACTCACTGAGGCTATTACTCGAGCACAATAGTTTCGCAAACGGGTTTTGTGAGACTGATTAGTAGAGGAGTTGGGTGTTCGGTATCACACGGGCTGTGAGTATGCGACATCGCAATAATTAGCCTTGAGTGCAAATGGGAGATTGTTGGAGATAGTGCCCTCAGAGTCAATTATTGGATCACAGGCACGTGATTGCAATGATTGAGGGAGAACCTATGCCAATAGGACAGTCTTACTCAAGATGATAGTATGCTATCTGGTTTATCTTTATCATCGTGTACTGCTTTAGGTGACCTTACAGGTCACTATTGCACGTTGATAGAGCCCCTAGGATTCTTGCTTGACTGCCAGCAGTATGAGGGCGATCATATACGTGGGAGCTGGGGTCTATAAGCACATCCTTAAACGGTCCCTAGTCGTGGGAGTTTCGAGACAGGGCATCGATACTCCAGAGTAGACTAGTGTATACAGTCGAGACCCCGACGAGGGGCGATCGCCGGTCTCACAAGCCACTGGTGTCAGTTGGTTCACCTAAGATGTATACAGGTGCTCATTGGGTTATGAGTACACCGGACATGACTCGCCGGGAACATGCTAGTTGGTCTTATACCTGACGTCAGATAGCAGTTCCCTGGTGATATGTGTACAGGTTAGTTCATCGACCTGAGATCGTCATTTGTCTCGTGTGAGTTCCTACTATACTTTGATTACTACCCTACCACGGCTCAAAGGAGTCGTGCAAACAGGTTTTAGTTGGGTACAGTCCCGAGCCACATGGAGGCAGTGAGCGGATCTGCAGGGGTTCGTCTCTCCCGGTATTGGAGGTGAGGTCACGCTGTGTCTAGGAGAGCCATTACATGAAGTCCTTGGCCAAGGCAGGAGATTTACTGGTAGGTATTCCAGTAGTATCTCAGGGTGTTCTGGGCTACACTCCGACACGACTTGTACCGCTTTTGGGGGTCTGACTTTTACCAACCCCTAAGCCCGCCATGTGATGCTCATAGATGAACGGACAGGACTGTACGGATATTGTCACTGATAGGCTCAGTAGGGTGTCAAGATGAGTTCTCTCATCGACGTCCCTTTTGGTCAATACTTGGCAGCCCGTTACGTATGGCTAATACCTCTGACGTGCTAGTGGTTAAATCCACATCCAAAGTATTGACGAGTTTTTAGAGTCCCCCACAGACCGTTTCATAAGTTTCGGACGAAACGCTGTAGAGGCCGTATGGAAATATGGCAGGGTTCGATCATGTACGTGCGGTATTGCACGGATCATGATCGGACGGATAATACTAGCGGGCTTTGGTTTAAGCCGGATCCTAGTATTGTACAGTGTAGATTTTGTCTCATTGCATTTGTATTTGGTCGGAATACAAATGCGGGTATGTATATACAGTCGTGGGGTTTTCCTGTAATTTATTACGGGATCGTTTTTCTGAAGTTGCCAGTTTGCTTTCCGTTTCGGCCATTTTCCTTTGTTTCCTTTTTTTGGCTGAAAATTGGTGGAGGGGGGGTTATTTGCAATTGTGCAATTAACAAAGGAGAATACTTTTTATGGCACATGATGGTTCTTCATAATTCTAGCTTCCTTTGACTTCATTAGTTCATGATTGCTTGACTTTTGGGTTATGATGATGAAGGGTTATGATGATGATGTGAGGCTTGCTTTTGGCTTATGGTTACCATTCCTTTTTCCTAAACTCACCTCCCTTGTATTTTCTTCTCTCCATTATTGCTTGGGCCGGCCACTTCTTGAGGTAGAGGGTCCTTTTTTTGGTGTGGAAAATTGTTCATCTCATATTATCTTGCTTACACCAAAATTCCTAAGTTGATCTCAAAAGTTCATTCCTCCACCTTGATATCAAAAAGGGCAAATTCATATAAACCCCATGAGACATATAGTTCTACACTATCCTATAGAATTCTTGGACACGTCGACTCGCCAACTTCGTGCCCGAGTTGCCTCGGTCCAGAGGTGGGAGCCCGTAAAAGAACCCGGCGATGTGGTGCCCTTCCGACGAGGAGATGAAGACCGGAGATTCCGCGGGGAGATCGGGACGACGACGAGAGGACCGAAGGACACGGATCGCTCGGTATATCTCTCTACCCCTTCTCTAGTTAGCTAGGAGTAGGTTAATGGCCCGATCCGGGTTTATAGTGAGCGGTAGTGCCGGTTTACAAGTTTTGTAAAAGTTTCGTTTCTGCATTCCGGCGTCGGATTGACGGCCGGGGCGCTGCCGTGCACTTACAGCTATTAATTTCCTTACCACTACACAAAAAATCCCCAGAGAACCATTCTTTTGTTTTTGGCCGAGCCCATTTTTACTCCAAGCAAAAATTCTTTAGCTCACAAATTTCCATCCATGGCAACTTCATTTACCTCTACCCAAATTATTGGGTGTTTTGGGACATAGTATTCACACACTATCTCTACTTCACCTTGGGTATCTAGGCTAGAAAACTGGATGCCCGAGTTGCCTCGGTTTTAAGGCGGGAGCCCGTATTAAGAATCCTCGACGTGGATCTTCTTTGACGAGGGAGACCGGAGAGCGAACTTGTTCGGGGCAGCCGCGAGGAGCTTGGGAAGAGGTTGAAGACCGAAGCATATGGATCGATCGGTATAATCTCTTAAACTCTTTTTACAGTTTGCTAGTAAACGGTTAATGCCATGATCCGGGTAATTGGTTATGGTAGCAACAAGTTTTACAAATTTTTGTTCCGCATTTGGCCACGGATTGATGGCCGGGACGCTGCCGTAACCTTACATGGTATCAGAGCCAACCATTAAACACCACGCTAGCTTGTTTAGACAATGTTAATGTATCAAAATCGAAACAATCCCAAAACTGTGCACGGCTGATTACTCTCTCTGTTAATTTTTAAAATCTTCAAAAAAAATTTAAAACAACTGCAGAAGACTACTCATGTGACTACTAGAACACACTGTAAACACGAGCCCCTGATTCAAAATTTGGACCGGCCATATTGGCCAAAAATCCGAGGAGGCCGACCACTTTATAGCTTCTGGGTTTGAAATTTGCAGTGTGGTTTAGTCTCTAGAATGTTGGTTCAGTGGTATTGTTTGTTTAGCCCAGTTTAGATATGGTTTTATCTACTTGTTTGGGGCTTTTCGAACTCGATATTTTCTAACATTGTTTGAAGTTTACAGTACTTACATTACTATCTGCGACCGTGAATGTCATTTGATCGGTACAACTTGTCTAATTGTTATAGTTCTTTTAGACGGGTTTGCGAACGCGACATTCACGTTGATGTTCTGTGTTGTGCTGTGATGTTGGCTGGATCGTCGTGGTGGATAGCTTTGGTGCAATGTTAGTACAGTTTAGTTTCTTTTGCACATTTGATATTGCGGGACGAGCGCCCGACATGTGGACTGCCGTCACTGCCAGTTTGTATATTATTTGTTTGGGGCACGACCTGGTTGAGGTCGGTGTCACCCTTGTATATTATTTTCTTTTCTGTACTAGGATTACCCCGCGGTGGAGTGCATGAATAGATGGGTTTTATAGGGCATCGAGTCCGCATCTCATAGCGTTGAGACGGAGGGGACCTTACTCTAGAATTGGCAGTCTATTCGCCGCACTCGTAGGGGGTATAGGTTGACCCACAGAGGGGTGCTCAAGTTACCGGATTCCGTGAATTTAACATTTCAGAAAATATAAAATATTATTCTTGGAATTTAATATTAAAATAATATATTTCGCGAAAACTATTCGATTTGCAAAATTGGGGTTTTCATAAAATAGTATAAATATATACCAATAATTATGAAATAATTGGAGATTAAAATGATTTATCCATTTTAAAGTATATTTATTGGATTTGGCAATTTATAATTTATTATATGCAATTTGGATAAAAATCGATTAGTGCACTGCTAATCGCGATTAAATCAAATCCGTGTTTCTACAGTTTTTCATGGCTAGTACACCATGGCATGTTGCATTTGGTTGCATATGGTTCATTTGTGTTTGTTGGTTTCATATTGTATTTGGCTTTGTGAGAAAAGAAAATGAAAAAGGGAAAAAAGATAAAAGAGAGAGTGATTGGAGAGAGAGAGTGTGTGAGAAAAAGAAGGGGAGAGAGAGGGTAACCACATTTTTCCTCCCTCATTATTTATTTTCATCTCCTTCAACCTCACTTCCCTCCACCTTCACCCCCTAGATCCATCTCCAAATCATCATCAAAAACATATATCCCCTACACAAAAATTGATTCCCCCTTCATCCTCTACACAATGGACCAAGCAAAGTAGGATTTTGATGCCATTGGGATGCTAGGGTTTTTCTTGAGTTGCCCAAATGAGGTATATCTCTTTTCATTTGGTTTAGTTTTGAGTTCCTAGAATTTTAGTTTAGTTTAGAATTTGTTTAGTGGCGGATTTGTGAACTTGGAAATCCTTAGAGAGGGTTTAGGTTATTGTGTGGACTTGGGTTACTTAGTGGCTGTTCTAGGGCCTTAGAAATTGATTCCCTAATCTGGAAATGAGAATAGAAACCAAAATACAAACTTAGAATTTGAATCATATCGGTTTTGTGATGTTTAGTATGCTTACAGGGAATCTGGGATGACCCGGGAAACTTATGAGTTAAGCAAACAATACCAGAGAATTAATTAGACCAATATGAGACCACCCTGACCCAGACGGACCCCAACTGAGACCACGGGGCCGAGGAGGCCGGATTTAGAAGCAGTGTGGCCGGCCACTTTGTGGTTTCTAGTGCTGGGATTCATACAGTAGCTCACACACTCAATATACTACCCCATAGAATTGTTTGTTTAGGCTCTTTTCACCTGACTAAAATTCTAGGAGCACTTTGAGGTGTTTTTGGCTATGTTTTTCGTATTTCGGAATGATTGGTTTTGATGTTTGGATTTGCATTTTTCCGTTGGGCGTTTGTACATCAACAACAAGGGTTGGTTTGGTTGTTTTGCACGCGTAGGCTATAGGTTCTAACTTATGAGCGTACCGTGTGCCGTATTGGTTTTCCGAACTCGATTTTAATGCTGTTGGGATATGTATGGATATTGTAGGTACCTTTGCGTGGATTCCGAAGCGACGATGCATGGCGTTATCGACTTCGGTGAGCAAGGATCAAGGTGAGTAGATTTATATCTACGGAGGAAGTCGGGTGGATGGCGTATAGCACCCCCGCAAATTATTAAATGGAAACCGATCTATAGGATACGGTAGTAGAAACCTAGATTAGGAAACTAGGGATATGGTTTAAAAGATAGTTAAAGATGATATGAGATGAAAGCTTAGGGTTATTAAAATTTACTGTGAATCACGATTTATAGATATGTAGTTGCACTAGAATAGGTATGAGTTTTAGAATAGCAGGACATTTGATGTATAAGGTAGGATGTGTATATAAAATTGATTTGATGTGATATGACGACCTGATGGATTTGTCGGTATACGGATGCGAGTTGATAAGAGAGGATTGATACCCTTGCCGGTCCCCTGATATGAGGTTGTTATGGATGCGACCTGGGGATACGGGCATATAGGGATATAAATGTTGTGAATCTTGAGTGATACGCCGTACGAGACGTTAGGTTCTTACCCTCATTGTCATATAGGTTGTTGGGATCCTAAATGGTTTAATGTCGACGTACAATGATCTACTGTACGTGATGAGTTTTATGATGATTGATCCATACCCTTGACTAGAGGATGCCGATTGATAGATTCACCGACTCGGTCATGTTAGATGCACATACCTTATAGATTTTAGCTGCCGATTTACTTTATACTACATTCATGTCATTCCCATTGCATTTCATATACCTGTGCTACTACACCTACACCATTATATATGATGCGTATGTCACACTTACACCGATTGGCCGGCTCACACACTTCATCATCGATAATTGCCATGTCACTACACAGTAGAATTGCTGCATCATGATATGACTCTTTGCATAATTTATTTGCTATAGTTACATATACACCTTTATACCATGTTGCATTATATACGACTATGCTTACACTTTGTTATATGTCGCATACATCATGTTTTATGATCATACGCATTGAGATATGCTGTTTTGATGAGATTTCTGGATTTGGAGAAACCGCAAAGATTTTATAAACTTATTATCATTTAAAGATAGAAAATTGCGGTTTTTCTCATGATATGATTTGAGAGGTTTCCACCATAAGTTCTCGTCTCTTGAGCGATATCATACACCCGATTCGAGGAGTTTGAGGAACCATCTGTGGGTGCATGGTGGATCCAGTGCAGTATCCCGGGGCAAGATGGTCGCGGATGATGGCGTTGAGCCCGGCAGGGGAGCACTACCGACCGGTTATTGTGACGCGCCGGATATCCGGAGGATACCGACGTGGTCTTGAGATTTGAGGATATAGGCCAGTACGGATTGCCGGAGCCCTAGATATTGAGATTTGATGATTCGGATTTTGATGTGTTATTGATGGACACACATTCTTGATATCCTCATTTATTTACATGCATATGCTTTTACGATGTTTCGAGTGGACGAGATCCACATGCATACTGGAGTTGATTATATTATTGGATGATATCCACTTGCATTCTGGCATTTATTTATTATTGGCACATATTTACATACGGTCACCCTAGATATCATAGTATTACCTTTATGGTATAGTTGACCTAGGAAGTCGTTGTTTATTCGATTTCTACCCGTTGATGATTTCTACTCACGAGTTGGCAACTCACCCCTTTTGTGCTACAGTTCTTGCAGATTGACCGCATGGATCGGTAGAGGCATCGTTGGCACACAGCTTGCTTTCGGGTGGCTTGCTTTAGTAGGTGGTACATGTTGGATCGTACCACTTTGTATTTATCCTTCATATTGTATCTAGTCAACTCCATCGATCAGAACTAGTATTTGTATATTAAGTAAAGAGTTATTGCGACTTGTAGTTGCGAGATTTGAGCGATGGGTTTTACGTTCGCTTTTTGGGTTGATGTCTTGCTTTATTCATTATCTTTTGTGTTGATCTTCGCCGTTGGGCGTCGTATACTTGTTTTATTACTTGCGTGGTTATGAATCCGCCGTTTGGCGAAGAGCTGGCTCCCTCTTAGGGATGCCTTTTATATTATCATGTATTTATGGTTTTGGATCAAAATATACAAAGGATATGTTGCCTGAATTTTTAAAAGACGAACATGTTTTGCAACTAGTAAGATAAACTTGCATTTTCATGTTCCCTTTTTTATGCATTTAAGAAAACCTTTTTCTTCTTTATACCTTATTTCAAAATTTCAACTCTTTTATTTCTTTAAAAGATTTAGATTTCTAGGTTTCAGCTTACTTGGATTACGTTACGCCTTTAGACGTTGCATGATTTAAGTACTGGTCACGAGCTAATATTTTGGGTCGTGACAAAGTTGGTATCAGCCCGCTAGGTTTAACCTTTGTTCGAGTTTAGGTTTGACTATGTGGAGTCTAGGGCATAAATATTTCGGAACCTGAGCTTGATCTTACGGAACTTAGACTTGGACAGGGGGGTATTAGACCCGATCTTTCATTATATAGGCTGATCCTAATTGATGGAGTAGGTAGCTTGAGTAGAGTAACGTACCGTATGTATGTTCCGTGGCATATTTACGATACGATACTCCACTTAAGAAAGCTTAGAATGTACATATTTTAAGATCTTTGATTCTATTTATTTCCATGATCATACTCCCACTGATTCTGTTCCTCCTTATGATCATGTATCCATTCTAGATCTGTCGCTTCCTTTCATGCCCTTGATCTGTTTTCATCGATACACGCTTGAGATTCCTGTCACCATGGTTTGAGCGCAGATTGAGCTGCTGCTAGTTTTGCGATCAGGGCGAGCTCGTCATGGACGAGGACTGACCATTGTGTTTTCTGGTGACATGGGGACGTCTCGATGTAGTGTTTGAGCTGTGACCTCTTGTTGAGGCGAGTGTTTGGTTTTACACCGGATGATCGGGCCATTTAGAGCTGCCAATTGTGAGAGGACTGTTGATGTACAGCCTACCTCAGAGATTGTGATGTCGTCTACCGTGTGGATAGATGACCCACCTGTTGCTGAGATTGATGTGATGTCGCTTCCAGAGCTTACTAGCTGAGATCGCTGGAGCTTCCAGACAGAGATGCGACAGATGATACCTAGTCTATCCCGAGTTGAGAGATGAAGGAGATTCGTCAAATTGATGCGCCGACGCAGGCCCAGTTGACTTGAAGATTTGCAGTATGGAGAGTCTTACTCAGATCTAAAGTAGACCGATCCAGAGATGACGGTTGATGTATCGTCTTTCCTGGAGGATTGAGGCATTGTTTAGCATGCGGACGAAGTGTATTCGTATGTCGTCTAGGAGAAGTTAAAAAAAAAGTTCGAACGAATGTCAGAAACCCATTTTTCCAAGTTTAAAGTATTCGGAGGAACATGCAAGTAATTTTGTAGACCCTCTAGAAGAATGAGACCCTAACTCGACATGATGACCATGGAACCTCTTTTTGAACCTTAGGGTTTGCAGCAGTTCAGCGGTGCCATCAGTAAGGCTTGGGTTTGCCCTTCTACGGTTGGTCTATAGGTACTGTGGTGTGTACTAGATATTATTAAACTGTGCTCAGGTATTGAGCTTTCGGGGAATTATGGGACTTTGATGAATCGATCGAAAAGTTTGACGCCGTCCGGATATCAAGTGATAAGAGATCAGCAAGTTGACCAGTTTAGGATAGAGGACCTCACCCAGATGCATTGTGAGTCGATCAGGAACGGACGAGTATAGTGTATTCCTCCGATGGTTGGGACAAGTTCCCGAGGACATGTTCGGCCAGATATCTTCTACAGAGCGACGAAGATACCGAGTTCATGATTTCGAGTCCGTGTGAGAGACTCCGGATTGACTGTAGCCGAGAAAAATTGCAGTACGCAGAAAGCATGACGTGACGTCAAAGCAGACGATGATAAAGACGAGTGGAACAAGAGGTTCGTGCGAGATATCAACGAGCTGTTGTTACTCCCCATTGAGATTAGAGATCTGATATATATACAGAGGCGTGAGATATGACCAGTTCTCGAGGAAAAGCTGTGCTGAGAACGCAGATGTCCAGAAAGCGAGAAAAGATTAGGCAAGAGTACCAGAATCCGTATAGTTCGGCATAGGCAAGATCGAAAGAGACCCTGAGCAGGTTCCTTCCAGGACACTGCTACAATAAGATTTGCACTGATGATCAGATGTGTGACGTGTATTCAGAGGACAAGAGGACAACACCAGTGACGTGCTGTTTTACAAGTGGTCATGCTAATTGGACGAGAATTGACCAGAGATGTGCCAGAGCGGAACCATTTCCTTTAGCACATCTGACTAAACCGATGAGCCGATGGATTGCGAGATTGGTAATCCACAGAGAAATGAGGACCCATAGACAGAGGATGCCAGACCATCAGCAGGAGGAAAGCAGATGTTCTTGCTCTGCCAGTTTTAGGCGTACCGGCATTTTTTTCGACAATGAAGGAGGTGTACCTCGATGTCATTTGTTGCGATTTGCGTTTGTGATCCGAGTATCACGCGTATATCGCTTGGATTTGAGTTTTGATGATGAGTTTCATGATAATGATTTCGTGCACCATGGCTGCACCTACTGGGCATTTATATTTTATGCATAGTTATCGCACTTAATATACGTTTTACACACTGTTGTGTTGGTTTACGAATTGTGCATATCTATTGCACTTGATGTCGATTTTGTGCCTTGGTTGCACATGTTTATGATTTCCTGGATTTCATACAGTTAATTTGGTTTTGTGCGTGTGGTACGCAATCGATTTGATTTTGCACTTGGTATAGCTTATATGTGCTTGCAGTGCATTGATATGTATTTTGTGCATGTAGTTGGACACGTTTTTGACTTTATACACCTTGGTACACTCGGTGTTTTTTTTTACGCATTGGAGTTATTGTTTGTATTTCGTGCATTTGTTGCACTAGATTTAGACGACGTGCATTGGTTGCACCGTATTTTTATCGTGTATTAGGTGCACCAGATTTATATTTTTGTGCATTTGTTACACCGGACTTGTATTTTATGCATGGTTGCACTAGATTTATACTCCGTACATTGGTTGCACCGATTTATGTCTTTGAGCATTTGTGCTACCAGATTTGTATTTTTATGCACGTTTGCACTTGACGGTTGTTTTCGTACATGCTATTGCACTAGATGCTTTTTACGGACCTGACGTGTTTGATTTGGATTTTTGCGCATATTAGGTGCTTGGTATTGGGTTTTGTACGCATTGAATGCACTTGAGTTAGATTTTATTCGTACATGTTGAATGCACATGATTTAGATTTCATTTGTACATGACGGATGCACTTGATTTGGATTTTTCGCGCATGTTGGGCGCATTATATGAGAGGTGATTTTGTGCACACCGGATGCACTCGATTAAGATTTTCATGCACAATAGATGATATTGTTGTCGTGCACACCCGTTGCACTGGACAGATCTTTTCGTGCACACCCGTTGCACTTAATTTTGCTTTGTGCATATTGTGGCACCTGTGTTTGGATTTGATTTCCATGCGCACCAGACGCACGTGATTGTTGGATACGTCTTTTTGAGGCTGATTTTGCTCTTGAGCACCTTGTTTTACTGATGGGCACTATATTATGTAGTAGCCAAACAGGACTAATCTGAGGACAGTACCTGAGTACATTGCATGCATTAAAAAGTATAATCAGAGGTTTTCAAAAAGGAACTATAGTCTCGCTATTTCCTACGTGTCCGCAAGTGACATGAACATTTACAAAACAAAACCTTGGGGATGTGTTAAAAACGGCAGAACGTACAATTTGAGAAAAAACATCTATAAGTATATTTACAACTTTACAATGAGCGTCCGTCCCTTGTGCCATGAGTTACGCATCATATGGCAATTCAGAAAAGATTTTACATGTGTTTTATTTAGTTTTAATATATTTTTTCCAAGGATGCGTACTATATACGTATTATACTATTTGACTAGTGCATATTGGATTTCAGTAGTGGATTTCGAGATCTGTATCTCCACTGTAACTCCGATGATATGTGTACAAATCCAATGATTTGCGTGACGCTTGACAGAGTTCGATTTTGATTTTTATATTCGTTTTTCAGTCGCACACGATGCGCAGTGGCTTTTCTATACCTTCCATGATTTCGGAGCCCCGACGATTTGAGTTGATTATTGTAATGTTTTAGTATTTTGGGGTTTAAATTTAAATTCGGGGACCGAATTTCTTTAAGGGGGTAAGATTGTAACATTTCAGAAAATATAAAATATTATTTTTGGAATTTAATAATAAAATAATATATTTCGCGAAAACTACCCGATTTGCAAAATTGGAGTTTTCGTAAAATGGTATAAATATATACCAATAATTGTGAAATAATTAGAGATTAAAATTATTTATCCATTTTAAAGTATATTTATCGTATTTGGCAATTTATAATTTATTATATGCAATTTGGATAAAAATCGATTCGTGCACTGCTAATCGCGATTAAGCCAAATCCGTATTTCTACAGTTTTTCATGACTAGTGCACCTGGCATGTTGCATTTGGTTGCATGTTATTCATTTGTGTTTGTTGGTTTCATATTGTATTTGTCTTTGTGAGAAAAGAATAGGAAAAAGGGAAAAAGGGTAAAAGAGAGAGTGATTGGAGAGAAAGAGAGAGAGAGAATAAGAAGGGGAGAGAGAGAGAGAGAGGGCAGCCACATTTTTCCTCCCACATTATTTATTTTCATCTCCTTCAACCTCACTTCCCTCCACCTTCACCCCTTAGACCCATCTCCAAATCTTCATCAAAAACATATATCCCCTTCACAAAATTTGATCCCATCTTCATCCTATACACAATGGACCAAGAAAAGTGGGATTTTGATGACATTGGGAAGCTACTGTTTTTCTTGAGTTTCCCAAGTGAGGTATATCTCTTTTAATTTCGTTCTGTTTTGAGTTCCTAGCATTTTAGTTTAGTTTAGAATTTGTTTAGTGGTGGATTTGTGAACTTGGAAATCCCTAGAGAGCGTTTGGGTTATTGTGTGGACTTGGGTTACTTAGTGGCTGTTCTAGGGCCTTAGAGATTGATTCCCTAACCTGGAAATGAGAATAGAAACCAAAATACAAACTTAGAATTTGAATCATGTCAGTTTTGTGATGTTTAGCATGCCTACAGGGAATCTGGGATGTCTCGGGAAACTTATGAGTTAAGCAAACAATACCAGAGACTTAATTGGACCAATATCAGATCACCCTGACCAAACGGACCCCAACTGAAACCATGGGGTCGAGGAGGCCGGATTTAGAGGCAGTGTGGCCGGCCACTTTATGGTTTCTAGTGCTGGGATTGATACAGTAGCTCACACACTCAATATACTACCCCATAGAATTGTTTGTTTAGGCTCTTTTCACTTGACCAAAAATCTGGGAGCACATTGAGGTGTTTTTGGCTATGTTTTCCGTATTTCGGAATGATTGTTTTTTATGTTTGGATTTGGATTTTTTCGTCGGGGGTTTGTACGTCAACAACAAGGGTTGGTTTGGTTGTTTTGCACGCGTAGGCTATAGGTTCTAACCTATGAGCGCACCATGTGCCGTATTGGTTTTCCGAACTCGATTTTAATGCTATTGCGATATATATGGATATTGTAGGTACCTTCGCGTGGATTCCGAGGCGACGGAGCGTGGCGTCATCGACTTCTTCGAGTAAGGATCAAAGTGAGTAGATTTATATCTATGGGGGAAGTCGGGTGGATGGCGTATAGCACCCCCGCAAATTATTAAATGGAAACCGATCTATAGGATACGGTCGTAGAAACCTAGTTTAGGAAACTAGGGATATGGTTTAAAAGATAGTTAGAGATGATATGGGATGAAAGCTTAGGGTTATTAAAATTTAAGGTGAATCGCGATTTATAGATATGTAGTTGCACTAGAATTGGTATGAGTTTTAGAGTAGCAGGACATTTGATGTATAAGGTAGGATGTGTATATAAAATTGATTTGATATGATATGACGACTTGATGGATTTGTCGGTATACGGATGCGAGTCGATAAGAGAGGATTGATACCCTTTCCAGTCCCCTGATATGAGGTTGTTATGGATGCGACCCGGGGACATAGACATATAGGGATATAAATGTTGTGAATCTTGAGTGAAAACCCGTACGAGACGTTAGGTCCGTACCCTCATTGTCATATAGGTTGTTAGGACCCCAAATGGTTTAATGTCGCCGTACGATGATCTACCGTACGTGATGAGTTTTATGATGATTGATCCATACTCTTGACTAGAGGATGCCGATTGATAAATTCACTGACTCGGTCATGTTGGATATGTATACCTTATAACTTTTAGCTGCCGATTTACTTTATACTACGTTCATGTCATTCCCATTGCATTTCATATACCTGTGCTAGTACACCTACACCATTATCGATGATGCGTATGTCACACTTACACAGATTGGCCGGCTCACACACTTCATCATCGCTAATTGCCATGTCACTACGCAGTAGAATTGCTGCATCATGATATGCCTCTTTGCATAATTTACTTGCTATAGTTACATATACACCTTTATACCATGTTGCATTATATACGACTATGCTTACACTTTGTTATATGTCGCATACATCATGTTTTATGATCATACGCATTGATATATGTTGTTTTCATGAGATTTCTGGATTTGGAGAAACCGTAAAAATTTTATAAACTTATTATCATTTAAAGATAGAAAATTGCGGTTTTTCTCATGATATGATTTGAGAGGTGTCCACTATGAGTTTTCTCGGCTCTTGAGCGATATCAAACACCCGATTCAAGGAGGCGGAGGAACCGTCTGTGAGCGCATTGTGGACCCAGTGCGGTATCCCGAGGCAAGATGGTCGCAGATGATGGCGTTGAGCCCGGTAGGGAGCACTACCGACCGGTTATTGTGACGTGCTGGATATCCGGAGGATACCGACGTGGTCTTGAGATTTGAGGATATAGGCCAGTCCGGATTGCCGGAGCCCTAGATATTGTGATTTGATGATTCGGATTTTGATGTGTCATTGATGGACACACATTCTTTATATCATCATTTATTTACATGCATATGCTTTTACGATGTTTCGAGTGGACGAGATCCACATGCATACTGGCATTGATTATATTATTGGATGATATCCACTTGCATTCTGGCATTTATTTATTGTTGGCACATATTTACATACGGTCACCCTAGAACCCTAGATATCATAGTATTACCTTTATGATATAGTTGAACTAGGAAGTCGTTGTCTATTCGATTTCTACCTGTTGATGTTTTCTACTCACAAGTTAGCAACTCACCCATGTTGTGCCACAGTTCTTGCAGGTTGACCACATGGATCGGTAGAGGCATTGTTGGTACACAGCCTGCTTTCGGGTGGCTTGCTTTTGTAGGTGGTACATGTTGGATCGTACGACTTTGTATTTATCATCTATATTGTATCTAGTCAACTCCATCAATCAAAACTAGTATTTGTATATTAAGTAAAGACTTAGTGAGACTTGTAGTTACGAGATTTGAGCGATGGGTTTTATGTTCTCTTTTTGGGTTGATTTCTTGCTTTATTCATTATCTTTTGTGTTGATCTTCGCCATTGGGCGTCGTATACTTGTTTTATTACTTGCGTGGTTGTGAATCCGCCGTTTGGCGAAGAGCTAGCTCCCGCTTGGGGATGCCTTTTATATTATCATGTATTTATGGTTTTGGATCAAAATATACAAAGGAGGTGATGTCCAGATTTTTAAAAGACGAACATGTTTTACAAATAGTAAGATAAACTTACCTTTTTCATGTTCCCTTTTTTATGCATTTAAGAAAACCTTTTTCTTCATTATACCTTATTTCAAAACTTCACCTCTTTTATTTCTTTAAAAGATTTAGATTTCTGGGTTTCAGCTTACTTGGATTACGTTACGCCTTTACTCGTTGCGTGATTTAAGTGCTGGTCACGAGCTAATATTTTGGGTCGTGACAGTAAAGTGCTGGGTGGCCCATTCACGTTGTTGAAGGGGGTTGCCTCACCTCTGGTTTTGGTGGGTAACTTGCCGCACTCGTAGGGGTCTAGGTTTCATTACGCAGGGTATCCACACGACAGGGAACGTCGGGTCTTATTTACGGCTCAAGTGAAACCCGGGGCTCCAATATTATCTACCATTCTGTGTTGCATTCTGTGTTGCTTCTGTGATGTTTCTATGATGTTGCTTATATCATGCCTGGGACGAATGTTATATATATATATTTATATATAATAGTAGATGTTGTATATGTTTTGCACCTGCGCTTGTCCAGTCCCCGCTCTGTCGTTAGTTAAGTAACCTAACGGGTGATGACGGGACCCAGCGGCGAATGCGGATGGCATATACATACATTTTATTTTTCGTTCTTTTCTGGTGTGATATGTTAATTGATGGCTCCGCGTTGATTCCGATCAATGCAAGGGAAACAAACCTATTTGATGTTGTTGGAACCAATTTTAAAAACTGACATTACAGACGTTTTCTTTTACTTTGCACAACGGTATTCGGTTATGAATATCCAGCACCTCATTCGACGAGGCAAAGGCTGAGATCCCTTCATCGGGAGTGACCCCTTAAGTAAAAGTTTGCATCAACGTAATAACTATACTATAGTCGATTCTTTTGCTTTGTATCATGGTATTCAGTTTGGAATATCCTGTACCTCATTCTACGAGGAAAGAGCCGAGATCCCTTCACCGGGAGTGACCTCTTCAGCAAAGGTTTTCGCAGCTATATATTTATAAAATCTATCTGGTTCCTTCAACGATATCAAGTTCATTAGGTTGAAGGTTTTTCGCCAAAAACCATTCGTAGCCCTCCGTCATTTCAGACGGGTAGCACTTAGTATTCATGCTATGTTTGTTAGCCTACGTCAAGGCATAGTGTATGGTAGCTATTTGTTACTTTTCTGTTGCATAGATAGATGTGTTGGTGTGGGACAGTCATACTACTTTGTTACCCTACGTCAAGGGTATGTACGGGTGGGTTCAAATTAACCTGCACAATGACGGGTAGAACTTGACATGTGACTTATGATTTGTTGGCCTGCATCAAGGTCATAAGAGCCTGGGATAAAAATTCGCATCGGGAGTTTCAAACATACAGGAAACTTGCCAGGCATGTGCATACCTTCTGAAGTGTGATGACTTGAGTGGCTTCCATCAAGTTATCATGCAATGATAGTTGGATCCCGATTCTCATTGATGAGTAGGATTACTCCTCAGGTAATTTTTGATGATCCCGACTAATTCTCTTTTGGGTTTGGAGGAGAATTCGAGGAAACAGTGGGAGCCATCCTGATTAGATAAAATGATTAACCATTCTGATCTAGGTTAGAGTGCACGCTAAGTGTTTCTTCTCTCTCTCTCTCTCTCTGGCAGCGACTATGAACCACCCTAAACTAAAACTCATGAACCCAGTTAACCGAACCTTCTTAAAACACTTTGGCTTTTGGAATATCACAGAGTCGCAAAATACCATTACCACTTCTATATCACCTTTGCATTTCTCCAGAACACCCCGTATCACTACGAACATCTAGTCCTATTGGATAAATCCATTGTATAATTACATACGAACTCGAAGGAACTTGTTCCAGATTCGAGGATGGATTCTAGTTCTGGAGAAATAGAATAAGATTATTCGTTTGTCTTTTCTCTTTACCTTCTCTCAAGTTGTGAGGGCTCCTAAATTAGGAGAGGGTACACCTATTGAGCTTATTGGATAGTCTTCTTCCAAATCTTAGGCTGGTGCCGAAAGGTAGGGAAGGAAGAAAACCAATTAGCCTAAAGGTGGTGTATAGAAGGTAATAAGTAAAGACATATAAAGGGATTAGAATAACGGCAAAGAAAATTGCGACTGCTGTCATTCGCGACAAAACCGTGTATGCCCATGTCACTCCCACATCCAATTTGGATTTCTCCAGAACACTTCATATCACTACGAACGTCCATAATGCTTGGACATGCCATCGTATAGTTACATACGAACTCAAAGGAATTCGTTCTAGATTCGATAATGGTTTCCGGTTCAGGAAAAATAGAATAGGATTATTCAGATGTCTTTTTCCCATTACTTTCTCTCAGGTTGCGAGGGCTCCTGGAATAAGGAGTGTACACCTATTACGCTTATTGGATAGTCTTCTTCCAAACCTTAGGCTGGTGCCGAAGGGTAGGGAAGCAAGAAAACCAATTAGCCTAAAGAAGGTGTACAGAAGGTAATAAGTAAAGACATAATAAAGGGAATGGAATGTGGGCATGAAAGTATACGGTTACAGTCATGAATCAGAATAGTGGAAGAGGCATTACTAGGAATACCAGTTAACCCCTTTGAAACATTTTCATGTTTCAGTTTCTCTGTGCAATGTTAGTTGAAAACTGTTTTCCCAATTGGAATCTAACTCCAGGATATGTATTTACCAGATTTGTTTCTCATATCTGTATAGTGTTACAGATGGTGAGTGGGAGTAAGATATTGGGAATTGGGTGATTAGATCCTCATCATATCAGAATTCGTTGTAATTGGTGATATTTGAGGAGATCATCTGGTTTTTGCCTGACAACAAATATTTGGTTTTGAATATCCGTTGTTGTGCACCAATTTCAAACTGATATATCTATACGTTTATTTTATAAAGTGAGATATAACTTTTTGAAATTATGTCTGTGACATTTACCTATATCAGTTGATGGTTAGGTAAGGTGCATTCAACAGCGGTGTAATTCTTCTTAACCATAGTACAGTTTTCAACCTACGACGCATAAGGTTTGAGTTAATGAACTCAGGGGACTCATACAAAGTATTGTATGTTTTCCAGTGTCCATTAGGACAATGGGGTTGGTACTCATACTATATTCTGTTTACTCATGACTTCTCCAGTTCTATACAAGTTTTTCTTTGAAATGCAAGGTCCAGATATTGAGAAGTTATAGGTATAAGAATAAATTAGAGAACCATTTGTTGGAAGTATCAGGATTCTTCGAGGTAGTCGAAAATGTAGATACTTTTGTTTGGTATTCCGTTAATAGTAATGGTTTTGAGAACTTGCTTCTCTTTCGGGTTACTCATATATGGATGCACTCCTAGTTGAGTAATGCTGATTGGCCTCTTTCCATTTAATTGATATGCACTGGTAACAGCTGCATGATTTTGAATCTGGTTCCAATAAAATTAGTGTCTTTGTTTCTATATTGTATATAGAATCAATTTGTATCTTAACGATGTTAAGATATAGGGAGTTGACCGGCTGATGCTTAAAACCTGAACTGGACAAACTCTAGGCACATTTCAGTAATGGCCATTTATGGGTTATCCCGGGCTTTAACGAGGGTTAACTTTCTACCATCAGGAAGATCAATAGTTATATTGTTCTTGACTCGTCGCAGTTTTAGTAAAATGGATTTTTTCAGAAAACAGAAGTAGGAGTATAGTAGAACTAGAAGTTATTCCAGAACCGCAAACGATTACTGAAAATTTAATAGAACCTAAAGATTCAATTGGATTCGACATTCCATTACCCACTCCACAGATTTGGTGGGTAACTTCAGGCACCCGAGAGGTACTTCGGTCTTCTCAGAGACGGTGACAGGGAGGTTCTTGTTTACCCAGACTTTCCATTGCTGTTGTTCTAGACTATAAGACCCGGCAGGAGGATGAGTATAGCGTCGTTCTAAACTAGCTTTAGAAGTGCACTTGTATATAACTCTGCCAGAGGGTTGTTGTAGTCAGTAGGAGCAGCGGAATCATAAAGGGCAAGTAACTTATATCTATTCGTAGGCTAAAGTAGGTATAGAGGAAATGGATCATCTATATTTGATGTGACAGTCATAGGCTTTGACTTCATCAGAATAGGAGATGGATCTGGTAAGAAGGTAGTAGAGTGTGATGTCCTGGTATTTGGGATGACATACACTTTATAGGAAGTGAAATTCCTATACTACGATCGGTTATACTGTGGTTGTCACACAGTTATTTCTCCATATAGGACATGGATATAATATCAGGGTTTCTGGTTACTAGATCTATAGTTTTAGATCTAGATTTGGGAAGTGTCCCAATTTAGGCACTTGGCACTATTCTAAAGTGGTTTAGAATGGACGACTCCTGGTATTGTGGTGTACCTATAGGTGATGGAGTCACCCTCTCTAAAGGTGTCTTACAGACTAAATGGGAAAGAGATGTACATGATTAGCATATCACTTGCTTAGGCAATTGAATTAATCATGAAATGTCAAGTACCACACCAGCTGTTATTTTTGCACTAGCTGCAATAAACATATATTAATCCAATCGTGGAGAAACGTTGGGAAGCAGTTTTGAACATATGTAGATGTTCTAGGAATATGGTAACGGCAGTCTTCTTCAGGAGATGGTTATCATTTCAGGCTTCCGAGGTGACCTGGATGACAGAGTTGCTGTCGGAGTTATAGTTTTTCCCTCTTCTAAGAGACAGTATGTTGGACAGGTGGTCCAAGCGGATACTGAGGAAGGTATGGTGCAGTATACTGATTGAGTTCAGTGGACAATACAGTCTAAGAAGTTTGCTGGATTTGGAGTTCATTTGTGAACTGGGTCCCATCAGATATCCAGACATATTCTAAGAAAGGTATTGCTCATTTCGGGAGATAGCTTTCTCCGCGAAGTTGAGAGATACAGAAAGAAACACTAGAGTGGATCCACTCACTGAGGCTATTTCTCGAACGCAATAGTTTCGCAAATGAACTTTGCGAAACTGCTTAGTAGAGAAGTTGGGTGTTCGGTATCACACGAGCTGTGAGTATGCGACGCCGCAATAATTGACCTTAAGTGCAAGTGGGAGATTGTTGTCTATAGTTCCCTCAAGGCAATTATCTATTCGCATGCAGGTGATTATGATGATTGAGGGAGGACCTATACCGGTAGAACAGTCTAACTCGAGATGATAATATGCTATCTGGTTTGTCTTTATCATCATGTGCATGTTGATAGAGCTCATAGGATTCTTTCTTGACTACCAGCATTATGATGACGACCATATACGTGGGAGCTGGGGTTCTATAAGAACATCCTTAAATGTCTCTAGTCGTGGGAGTATCGAGACTGGGCATCGATACTCCAGAGTAGACTAGTGTATACTTATCCAGACCCTGACGAGGGGCGGTGGCCGGCCACATAAGCCATTGGTGTCAGTTGTTCACCTAAGATAGTATACAGGTGCTCATTGGGTTATGAGTACGTTGGACGGACTCGCCGGGAACATGCTAGTTGGTATTATACCTATTGTTAGATAGTAGTTCCCAGGTGACATGTGTACAGGTTAGTTTGCGACCTGAGATCGTCATTTGTCTCGTGTGAGTTCCCACTGTGCTTTGATTACTACCCTACCACGGCTCCAAGGAGGCGTGCAAACAGGTTTTAGTTGGATACAGTCCTGAGCCACATGAAGGCAGTGAGCGGATCATCGGGGATTCATCTCTCTCGGTATTGGGGGTTGATGTCACGCTGTGCACAGGTGGCCATCACCAAAAATCCTCGGCCTGGGTATACGAGAATTACCGATCCAGGATCGATAGTTTCTCAGATGGTGATGGGTTATATACCAACACGAATTATCGCGTTATTAGGGGTCTGACATTATCCACCCCCCTAGACTCGATATGCGATACTCTTAGACGAACAGACCAGACTGTACGGATAATGTCACTGTCAGGCTCAGTAGGGTTTCTGGATGAGTTCGCTCGTCGGCCTCCCTTTCGCTCAATACCTGGGTAGCCGTTACGTACAGCTAGTGCCACTGACATACTTGTGCTTAAACCCACTGTCAGCGTATTGACGAGTCTTTAGAGTCCCACACAGAGGGTTTCCCTGGTTCGGACGAAACGTTGTAGATGCCGTATGGTTCTATGGTAGGGTTCGATCATATACGTGCACTTGTGCACGGATCATGATCGGACGGATACTACTAGTGAGCTTTGGTTTAAGCCGGATCCTAGTGTTATATTGTTGGAATATTTTCGTCTCGTTGTATTCGTATTCAGTCGGAATACGGATGCAGGTATGTATATACGGATGAGGGGTATTCTTGTAATTTGTTACAAGATTATTTTGAAGTTGCCAATTTATTTTCTCGACATAAACATTTGGTTTAATGTTTAATTAATGGAAAAATGTGAGTCATGTATTTTGGCTTTTTCCTTGTTGTGCTGGCATTTTCCAGCAAGCATTTCGTGGGCTTTTTTTGTGCTAGCATTGCACTTGTGAGCATTAATTCGTGAGTCATGTTCATTTATGAGGCATGGTACTTATTTTATTTATTATTTTGTGATGGCTTAAGAATTTGTGGTGGTTGTTTTTTTGAGCTTGGATTTTTCTTGGCTGTTGAAGTGCAGGGGCCATTTTCTTGGGTTGCTATTAATTTCCTCACCACTACACAAAAAATCCCAGAGAACCATTCATATGTTTTTGGCCGAGCCCCATTTTTACTCCAAGCAAAAATTCTTTAGCTCACAATTTTCCATCCATGGCAACTTCATTTACCTCCACCCAAATCATTGGGTGCTTTGAGACAAAGTATTCATACACTATCTCTACTTCACCTTGGGTATCTAGGCTAGTAAACTGGATGCCCGAGTTGCCTCAGTTGTGAGACGGGAGCCCGTATTAAGAATCCTTGACATGGATCGTATTCGACGAGGGAGACCGGAGAGCGAACTTGTTCGGGGCAACCGCGAAGAGCTTGGGAACTGGTTGAAGACCGAAGGACATGGATCGATCGGTATAATCTCTTAAACTCCTTATATAGTTTGCTAGTAAACGGCTAATGGAACGATCCGGGTAATTGGTTATGGTAGCGACAAGTTTTACAAATATTTGTTTTGCATTTGGCCACAGATTGATGGCCGGGATCCTGTCGTAACCTTACATAGTGAACACCCGAACTCTAGTAAAGGTTCACATGAAGAAATGAACAATCTTGCTTGAAGTCTTCGAGGCCGAAGATGATCTACGTTGAGAAGACTCAAGCTCATGCTAGTTCTTCACTAATGGTAGATTAGTGATGCAAACACCCTAAACTAAATGGCTAATATAGTAGAGGATGATGAAGTAGGAATTGGGCTCACTTTAGCAATATTTCATCACCTTTTCAAAAGCTAGAAAGCTTTTCCATGAGGAAGAAAAAGATAAAGTGGAGATGAGAATGAAACTCATGAGGTGAGAATAGCAACCATGGGTGAGTTAGTGTCATACCCTAACTCATGTAGAGACTAAACTATAGCTAACAATAATGGTTAGGTTAATAAATATCTATAAGTAAAACAAAATTAGTGGACCTGGTCAATGGTTCCACAAGCTTCTACAAGCTTGTAGCCATGACAAATTTCCATCCAATTTTGAATTACTTAGATAAATATAAACCCTTCATTATATCAGGCATGGTGTATGTCTCATACACCAATGTATCATATGGCATCTAGCATGATACAAAAAATGTACATTAATATATATCACATATATACTATATATACACAAGTGAGAAAAAGAAATGTTTAAGTGATCTAATATTAGTTCATGTAAGTTAATATATCAAATATATAATTATACATTAAATTATCAAATTAACACTTGATTTAATAATCCGGCTATACAACCGACTAATATCATATGAATCAACTTATCGAATCAACACTTGATCCGATAACCCAGCTATATCACATATAACCGACCGATATCATATATCGCGAGAATAGAATGCGGTATCACATACGCGCATTAATCGGTCCCAGCACATATCACATGTGTGCTCCTATTTCGTTTCTGAACCAGGAAACCTCTGTGTAGGACTCTAAAGACTCGTCAATACACCGGCAGTAGGTGATGATCATATCAAACACCCACAAGCCACAAGAGGTCTGCTAAACGTAACGGCCACCCGGATATTGAGTGATCAGAAGATCAACAAGAAAGCCTGCTCAAACTCCTGCGAATCCAATCAGTAACACTACCGTACAGTCCGGTCTCTTCGTCAGATATATCGCATATCACAGCCTGGGGGTGGTATAGCGTCAGACCCCAATAGCCTGATAAGTCATGCCGATGCAATATCCATAACGGTTCGAGAAACTACTGATAACCCTTACCAGTAGATCTCAGCAACCCTGGCCAGGAATTTCCCGTTATGGCCAATCGAGCATAGCGCAACATCAACCCCCAATACCGGGAGAGGCGAAATCCCCTCGCATCGATCATTGCCTCCACGTGACTCTGGACTGTACCTAAAAACCACCTTTTTGCACGACTTAGTAAAGCCGTGCTAGGGTGGAAATCAAAGCACAGTGGGAGACACACAAGACTCTATGATGATCTCGGGTCGACAGACTAACCTGTACCAGTGTCACCAGAGAACTGCTATCTGACGTGAGGAATAATACCATCTAGGAGTTCTCGGTGAGTCCTGTTCAGTATACCCAGTCTCCACTGAGCACCCGTATACCTTCTCTGATGTCAAACACCAATGGATGTGGGATCATCCATCGCCTGTCATATGGGTCAAGAAACATGTACGCTAGTCTACTCTGGAATATTGATGCCCTATCTCGATACTCTCACGACCAGGAACAATTGAAGGATGAACTCACAGACTACCCAAAACCCACTAGTATGATCTCTATCATAATCCTGGAAGTCAAGTACACATCCTAACGGTTTTATCAATATGTAACAGAGAGACAGTAAGTGTATATGTTAAGATAAATAGCAACCAGATAGCATACTATCATGTCGAGCAAGAAAGTCCTCCCTATGTATGACAAAGCATCTACTATAATATACATCATATATACAATAATGGTCTCTTAGGCATACATATAACTAACATCTCCCACTTGCACTAAGACCATGTATTGGCTTATCCCAGACCTATCATCTCGAATAGCCTCTCAAACTGCGTCTGAGGGATGGCCGTTGTAAGTGGATCTGCAGTGTTGTTCTCCATGTCTACTCTCCACACCTCGATCTCCCGACAATCCACGATCTCCCTGATCAGGTGATACCGCCTCAAGATATGTATAGACTTCTGATGGGACCATGGTTCCTTTTCTAAATCTATAGCTCCATCGTTGTCACAATACAAAGGTATTGGATCAACAATGGACGGAACCACCTGAAGTTTTGTAATGAACTTCTTCATCTAGACTGCTTTTTTGCGGCGTCACATGCAGCGATATACTCTGCCTCGATCGTCGAGTCAGCAACGGTATCCTGCTTGGAGCTCTTCCAACAGACCGCCCGTCCATTGAGGGTAAAGACATAACCCGACATGGATTTGGAGTCATGCTTGTCACTCTGGAAGCTGGAGTCAGCGAAGGCCTCGATCTGGAGGTCTTTACTATCGTACACCTAGAACATCTCCTTAGTCCTTCTCAGGTACTTGAGAATGTTCTTAACTGCTATCCAGTGCTTCTTCCCATGGTTTGACTGATACCTGCTTACCACGCTCAGTGCGTAAGCAATATTTGGTCTGGTACACAACATCGCATACATTATAGAGCCTACCGCAGAAGCGTAGGGTATAATACTCGTGTGTTCCCTTTCTAAATCAGTCTTGGGAGATAACTCTTTGGAGAGGGTGATCCCGTGACAAGCCGGTAGATTACCGTGCTTGGAATCTTCCATACTAAATCCTTTTATTATGGTGTCGATGTACCTGGACTGTGAAAGTCCTAACATCCTCTTAGATCTATCACGATAGATCTGGATCCCTAGAATGTAGGAGGCATCACCCAGGTCTTTCATGAAGAATTTCTATGACAAGAACCCTTTGACCGATTGTAGCATAAGAATGTCTTTTCCTATCAGAAGAATGTCATCCACGTACAATACGAGGAATACGACACTTCTTCCTACAATCTTACTATAAATGCATGGTTCATCTAGAATTTTGATAAAGTCAAATTATTTGACCGTCTCATCAAAGCAGATGTTCCAACTCCGCGATACCTACTTTAATCCATAAATGGATTTAAGCAACTTGCACACTCTTCCGCTGCTCCCACTCTCTATGAAACCCTATGGCTGGTTCATATAAACATTCTTCCAAATTTCCATTTAGAAAAGTGGTCTTTACATCCATCTGCCAAATTTTATAATCATGGAAGGAAGCAACGGAAAGTAGTATCCGAATGGATTTAAGCATAGTCACTGGAGAAAAGGTTTCGTTATAGTCCAAGCTAGGTCTTTGACGAAAACCTTTTTCTACAAGTCTAGCCTAATAGGTTTCAACCTGTCCATCTGCACTAATCTTCTTTCTGAAGATCTATTTGCATCCTATGGGTTTTACCCCTTGAGATGCAATGTCCAAAGTCCATACTTTGTTGGTGTACATGGATTCCATTTCGGTCCGAATTGCATCCATCCATTTCACTAAGTCTCTGCTCGTAATGGCTTGCTGGAAACTAGTTGACTCATCGTTATTGATGATGCAATCTTCTTTATCCCCATCTATGAGAAAATTGTAGTATCTTTTGGGCGGATAAGACTGCCTACTAGATCTGTGGAGTGGCGCAGGAACGTCCGGTTATTTTGAAACTTCTGGTTGCACCATGCTTTCAGTAATAGTTTATGGTTCTGGAATTTCTTCCAGTTCTATTGCACTCCACTTATTTCTTTCTCAAGAAATTGAGTCTCCAGATAGTGGGCATGCCGAGAAACAAAAACCTTTTGTTCCTCCGTGTAATAGAAAAGATACTCCCTGGAGTTCCTTGGGTATCCCACAAACTTACACGGTACCGATCGTGTCTCGAGCTTATCCGCATGCTACTTTTTGACGAAAGCTGGACATCCCCATATCTTTAGATACTTAAGATAGGGTTTCTTCCCACTCCACATTTCATATGGTGTGGTAGGAACAGACTTAGTAGGAACCATGTTCAAAAGATATGCAGCAGATTCCAGTGCATAACCCCAGAAGGATCGCGGTAACTCAGCGTTACTCATCATGGAATATACCATATCCAATAATGTCAAGACCCAACTCAGGAATTCGACCGACACTTAAATCACGCAACGTCTAAAGGCGTAACGTAATTCAAGTAATACGAAACCCAGAATCTAAACCGTGAAATAAATTAGAGTGTTTTAAAATATCAATTTTAAAAGTAGAAGAGTTATATCAAACCTTTTTAAATCTTAAGTTATTACTAAAAATTTCGGCAGCATATCCCTTGTAAAAACTGATCCAAACCGATACATAAGCAATATATACATATAAAACATCCCCACTTGGGAGCAATCTCATGCCTACAGGCAGAACACAAACACATAGCAGATATACGACGCCATAGTCGAAGAAATAAGCAAATAAGAAAAGAAACAACATTCACAACAGAGCACAAAAGTCGGCTCACACGAGCACGAACCCAGAGTAAATATAATGCAATCTCAATCTTCCAGTCTCGTCTCTTAGTCGATACATACATGTGGTAGATGGAGTATACTAGATACAAAGATAAGAGTACAAGTCGAAAGCACAAGAATACTCACAACCCACCTACAAAATATATCACGTCCAAAAGTAATGGTAGCAGCAGTAGTAGAAAAAGTAGAGTGCCCCGCCGCAACTACACTGAAGATCGGCCCTGCAACACACTGTGGCACAACGGAGGTGAGTTGCTAACTCGTGAGTAGTAAATAACATCATACATGGTGATTGCAAGCATGAACGTAACAGCGACAATCCTAAGTATGAGATTATGATGGCATATATAACAGTATGGATGCGGCATAAATCATGAGCAAAGTATAACATCAGGGTGCAACAACTATATGAAACAGAACATGTCATAATAAGTCCTGAATGTGGATTAAAACAGAGGTACTATCGATAAATCGTCATAGAAACGGTGTCAAGCAACGACACTCAAATCCTAATATCTCAGGTGCCGTCACTCTGATCAGCCCTCATATCTATCTGATCATATAACTCCGGTCGGTATCCTCCGGATATCCGCCAAGTTTCTATACAATCACCAGTAGGTAGTGCTCCCCTGCCGTGCTCAACGCTTTTCTATACGATCTTCTTGTCCCAGGGTACCGTTTCGGGTCCACCATGTACCCGCAGACGGTGCCTCCTCACTCCTCGAATCGGGTATACTCATCACTCAGAACCGAAAAAACCCATGGTGGACACCAAATATCATATCAAGGGAAAACAACATTTTAAAATAATCCAAGTTTTGAAAATGTATTTTGCGGTTTTCCAAATCCACGAAAACCGAAATCTCATGAAATATCATATGAGAATATGGTACTAATAGCAATGTATGTATGATGTTGACATGATGCGTTCCGGTACAATAAACGAAAGTCTAACTACCAATTAAGATGTAATACAATATAGTTATTCATGGGGAATTCTATAGTGTGCATGGCATGGCAATTACCAACGGTGTGTGTGGGCATATGAATCAGTGCTCGTGCGACATGAACCATTGGTAATGGTGCAGTGTCCTGATGAGGATATGTCAATGAATCACAAGTAATAGGATGCACATTATGATACTCATGCACAAATCACAAATGTATATGTATATAGTATAAGGTTTTATAACTAGAATCTGTTGGGATACCTAGGACGGCAGCAAGGTTTCGGGCAGCATCATCCACGCCAAGTTTAAATTTTTGCCGTTCTAGATAACCCTAAACCTAGGTTCTTAACTAAAGAATCATACGGAATCGAAATGTAAACACTTTACAACTAAGAGATTAGGGATTACAACCTTTGTAGTCCTCTCCTTCACTTCTAAAGGTCCGAGTTGAAGTCTCTTTGCTGCGATCATCATGCTCCCGGACTCTAGAGAGGCTCCATGAGGTGAATGAGGCATCCTTGCTTGTAGTCTTCACAATCCAAGATGATCTACGTCAAAGCAACACAATCCCAAGCTTTCACTTCACTAATGAGGTATTAGTCAAGCAAACAGCCTAATCTAAGTGGCTAGAATATATGACGATGATGAAGTAGGAATTTTGCTCACTTTAGTATTTTATTTCTCATTATTTTTTCATCACATGAAGAAATCAAGAGAGTAAGAATCAAGAGCAAGAAGAAGAATAAACTCAAGCTCAAGTGAGAATGAATTGTGATGAGGTTAGAAATGTAACCAAGGGTTAAAAGTATCATGGCTAACTCATGTAAAGAATAAACCATAGGCTACGGTTAGGGTTAGGTTAAAAAATATCTTAGCAAATATCTAAAGAGTGGACTAAGTCAACTTAAGAAAATATCTTAAGTATTTATCCACAATTTAGATTTAACTAAAATAAATAATAAACCTAACCTTAATTTTAGCCATGGTGTGAATCTCATTAAACCCTAGTTGCATTTATAACCTAGCATGTTACAATATTATATATCACATATATAATATATAATGTAACAAAAGAAAATAATACAATAAACATATATCATATATATGTTAAATGTATCCAAAGTGAGAAAATGAAATACTTAAGTGATCATATATTAGTTAATGTAATTTAATATATCAAATATATAATTATACATTAAATTATCGAATCAACACATGATCCGATAATCCGGCTATATCACATATAACCGACTAATATAAAATGTATCATCTTATCGAATCAACACTTGATCCGATGTCCCGGCTATATCACATATAACCGGCCGATATCATATATCGCGAGAATAGAATACGGTATCACATACTCGTATCAATCTCGGTCCCGCACATATCACATATGTACTCCTACTCCGTTTCTCCTGAGCCCCGAAACCTCTGTGTAGGACACTAAAAACTCGTCAATACGCTGGCAGTATTTGATGATCATATCAAACACCCACAAGCCGCAAGCGGTCAGCTAAACGTAACGGCCACCCGGGTATTGAGCGACTAGAAGATCAACAAGCAATCCTGCTCACACTCCTGTGAATCCAATCAGTAACATTACCATACAGTCCGGTCTCTTCGTCTAATATGTCGCTTATCCAGTTTAGGGGTGGTATACGTCAGACCCCAGTAACTGATAAGTCGTGTCGATATGAGGCTCATAACAGGTCGAGAAATTACTGATAACCCTTACTAGTAGATCTCTATATCAGCCCTAGCCAGGGAATTCCAGTTATAGCCAATCGAACACAACGCAACATCAACCCCCAATACCGGGAGAGACGAAACCCCTCCTATTGCTCATTGCCTCCATGTGATTCGGCACTGTACCCAAAATCCACCGTTTTTCACATTCTCTTGAACGTGGTAAGGTGGAAATCAAAATACAATGGGAATCATACAAGACTCAATGACGATCTCGGGTCTACAGACTAACCTGTACCAGTGTCACCAGAGAACTGCTATCTGATGATAGGTATAATACCATCTAGGAGTTCTCGGCGAGTCCGTTCAGTGTACCCAGTCTCCACTGAGCACCCGTACACCATCTTTGATGTCAAACACCAATGGATGTGTGATCATCCATCGCCCATCATATGGGTCAAGATGCGTATACGCTAGTCTACTCTGGAGTACCGATACCCTGTCTCGATACACCCTCGACTAGGATCAATTATAGGATGTACTTTTAGACTACTCTGGCCCCACTAGTATGATCTGCATCATAGTCCTAGTAGTCAAGTACATATCCCAAAGGCTTTATCAACATGTGAGAGCAAGACAGTAAACCAATACAAGTCAACATGTTTAGACAAAGTGAAACCAGATAGCATACTATCATATCGAGCAAGAAAGTCCTCTATATATATATCCAAGCATCCACTATAATATACATCATATGTACAATAATGGCTTCTAGGGTATATACATAACTAACAATCTCCCACTTGCACTAAGGCCAGCTGTTGTAGTATCTCATACCCAACATCCTGAAGTGTCTCTCAAATTGTATCTGTGGTATCTCCTTCGTGAGTGGATCCGCAGTGTTGTCCTTCGTGTCAACTCTGCCGACCTCAATCTCGTAGCGATCAACTATCTCCTGGATCAGGTGATATCGCCTCAGAATATGCTTGGATCTCCGATGGGATCTGTGTTCCTTGGCCAAAGCCACAGCTCCAGTGTTATCACAATACAAAGGTATTGGATGCTCAATGGACGGAACCACTCCAATTCAGTTATGAACTTCTTCATCCAGACAGCCTCTTTGGCAGCATCGTTGGCAGCGATATATTCAGCCACCATCGTCGAGTCTGCCATGGTTTCCTTTTTGGAACTCTTCCAACACACCGCCACTCCATTGAGGGTAAAGACAAATCCTGAGTGCGACCTAGAGTCGTCCTTATCACTTTGGAAGCTCGAATCGGTAAAGGACTCCACTTGGAGTTCTTCGTTACCATACACCAAGAACATCTCTTTAGTCCTTCTCAAGTACTTAAGAATGTTTTTCACAGCTGTCTAGTGAGTCTCTCCTGAATCTGATTAATACCTACTCACTACACTTAATGAGTATGCTACATCGGGTCTGGTACATAGCATTGCGTACATGATAGAGCCTACTGCCGAAGCATAGGGTATCCCTTGCATGCGTGCTCTCTCAAAATCAGTCTTAGGAGACATCTCTTTGGAGAGAGTGAGTCTAGAAGTCGTGGGTAAATTCCCACGCTTGGATTCTTCCATACCAAACCTCTTTAGTATGGTGTCAATGTACCTGGATTGGGAAAATCCCATTATCCGTTTAAATCTATCTCTATAGATCTTAATCCCCAAAATGCAGGAGGCATCACCTAGATCATTCATTGAGAATCTATATGATAAAAAGAGCTTGACCGAGTGCAGCATAGGATCATCATTTCCTATCAAGAGTATGCCATCCACGTACAATACGAGGAAGACAACCTTACTCCCTGCTACCTTCTTGTAAATACAAGGTTCACCTACGTTTTTGATGAAGTCAAACTCTTCGAATACAACATCAAAACAGATATTCCAACTCCGTGATGCCTGCTTTAACCCGTAAATGGATTTAAGCAGCTTGCACACCCTTCCGCTGCTCCCACTGTCTATGAAGCCTTCTGGCTGAGTCATGTACACGCACTCCTCTAAATCACCATTTAGAAAGGTGGTCTTAACATCCATTTGCCAGATTTCGTAGTCATGGTATACAGCAATGGCAAGTAAGATCCGGATGGACTTAAGCGTAGCCACTGGAGAAAATGTTTCATCAGAATCTTCACCCGGTCTTCGACGAAAACCCTTTGCAACAAGTCTAGCTTTGAAAGTCTCAACTTTTCCATCTGTAGGGTTGCCTAGCACAGCAGCAAGTTTTCGGGATGCATCATCCATGCCAATTTTAAAAATTTGTCGTTCTAGTTAACCCTAACCCTAGAATCGCTACAAGAAAATTCGACGAAACATTATGCAAACACTTTACATCTAAAGTGAACAAGGAATACAACCATTGTAGACCGGTCCATCTGTCACGACCCGAAAATGGCACGTGATGGCCCTTAAGATACGCAATGTCTACAGGCGTAACTCAATTTAAGTAAGCCGAAAACCCAGCAATCTAAACCATCAAAAGTAGTAAGAAAGTGATAATAGCATTTTCAAAACCATTGAAATCTCAACCCAAATTCTTCAAAGTCCAACTTTTCTTCCTTTAAAATTTTGGCAGCACCTCCTTTGTAAAACAAGCCCCCAAAAATGGGTACAACATAATATAAGTAAAAGCATCCCAAACGGGAGCAAAATCCACGCCCAACGGCGGAAAACAACCACCACAACAGATATACAACGCCGTAGCGAAGATAGAGACGATATAAATAAAACTGCATAAAAACCTCCAAGTCACAAAATAATATACAATATCGTCCTCACATCAAGTCTCTAAGTCATACAAGATAATGGTAGATGGAGAGTACAGGATACAACGAATATACAACAAGCAATATCGGATAATCGCAAAACCTATCTAAGAAAAACTGCACATTGTCAGGCGAAGCGGTATCCACAGCAAAAGATGATACGACGGATGAAAATAGCCCTGCCTCTGACTATCCTGAGGAACACCAGCAAAACACTGTGGCACAACGGGGGTGAGTTGCCAAATCGTGAATAGTAAAATAATATATGCAGGTAATCGCGAGTATGCACGTACAGCGCGAATCAAACATAAGCATCTAATAGCAATGAATGGTCATATGTAATGCATCAGTCATGAAAGGTACGCTAGCAGGTACTACTAATAAATGAAGCAATAATATGACAATATGTATGCAATAATCGAAGGTACTCTATCAGGTACAACTAAAACATGAAACAATGCATTTAATAGTATGTAAATGCAACAGTCATGGAAAGTACTTTATCAGGTACAACAAATACATGAAGCAGTGCATAAACAATAAATGTGGAGTATGGAATAAAACATGTCATTCCCACGGAAATTCTAACCTCGTGGTAAGACCAAAATCCAACAAGACAATTCAATTCCCAATTTCCACAAATCAGCCCCCTAATTGGCTCTCATATCATGTAAGTCTCATATATCCTTAATGTACAACATCAAGTAAATCTCATATATCCTGAATGTCCAACATCAAGTATATCTCATATATCCCGAATGTACAACATCAAGTAGATCTCACATATCCTGTGTGTACAGTATCTGTATATCCCACATATCCTGTGTGTACAATATCAGTATCAAATAAGTTTCATATAAGGTGAGTGTCTAACATCGACACCTAAAACATCATGAAATAAGTGTCAAGCATCGACACCGAAATACTGATATATCAGGTTCTGTCACCATGACTGGCCTCTTGATAGGTACGTATTATATGCTATACCGAAAATCCCAAGTGCCTAGCTCTGACCCTCGTCTTTCCACGTATTCATACGTACATAACTCCCGTCGGTATCCCCACGATAACCGTCGAGTCATTGGTAATGTCACCGGAGTGTATGGTTCCCCTGCCAGGCTTAATCGGCAAGGTCCATCAATCATCTTGCCCTAGGGTACCTCCGGGCCCCACCATGTACCCACAGACGGTGCCTCCCGCTCCTCGAATCAGGTATATAATAAGAACCGATAAAACTCATGGTGGCTGCTGAAATATCATATCAAGAGGAACCAGGTTTTTCAAATAATGCATAATTTCATGAACTCCCACGGTCCTCAAATCCATGAAACATCATGAAAAAAATCTATATCTCAATGCGAAAATCCATGAATCTAATATACGCAGCATGAAACTGAAATGCGAGCGTATAAAGGAAAAGCCGATATTTAACTGCAACCAGTTAAAATATAAAACATGCGGTTCCTAATTCTCCAAGTCCAATATAACATCAAATAAAGGTAAATATGTAGCTATAACCAGATATATACGTAAACATAAAGGTATAGCAAGATATATGTATCTACCTATCAGTAATGATGTAATATACCCTCCAGATATAAATGAAGTATGTAAGTAAGGTACACACATAGCTATGTCATTATGTGTGTATGTACCTATTGCTGGTGGTACAATACCCTATAGTTATACAGGTAACTAGCATGTAAGCATGTCAAGGCATATGTGTAAGCATGTAAGTATACAGGTATGCTATAAGTCATATGCATAATGAAATATGAATCAATATCTCAATGTCCAGATTGAAAGAGATTTAGCATTCTTTTGCTTCAAAAGATGTATCAAAGAATTATTGTTTACCGCAATCAAGAACGGCGTCGCTTGGTAGCTAGCCGGTGAGTACGGGTCGGTCCACAGGGATTTTGTGTATTCTCGATTTGTTCTAACGAGTTAATTCCGATTGTTGTCGGATTGATTATTCCTAAAAAATAAGGTTGATCTAAACTAGGATTAAAATTTTGGTAGGGTTAGGTTTAGGTTAAGTTTGGAAAGTCAATATTCCTCACCGCTTTCTATACCCCAACTAAGATCTATGAGGTGTTATGGTAATAATTAATAAAGTGGATTAGTACCATCGGGAAGAAACGATGTTTCTTCCTCTAGATTCTTGTCCTTCCTTTCTTAATTCTTACCCTAACCTCCATGGAAAACATATACAACCATTCGTTTATACTACGGTATCACCGCTACCTCATGGGATAGGGTGCCGTAGGGAGCGGTGTGTGCATGTATGCATGGAGTCCTATAAAAACGTGTGATGGGCAAGAAAGGGGTGAGAGATCTTCATCTCTCAAGCCTTCCCCAAATCTAACCCTAACAAGCGAGGAGACTACCCACTCATTAGGGAATTGATTAACATGTTCTAAATTAATTAACTAGGGCAGAGAATAAACTCTAAATTAGGGCAGAAAGGAAAATTATACTAGGGCAGATAATAAAATTAACTAGGGCAAGAATAGAAAACTTACTCTAATTTGATGCACTCTTCATACTTTATAAGAATTAAAATTCTGAATTTAGATAGATACAATGAGGCACAAGAAGAGGCATCACCTAAAAGAGGTTTTAGGGTTTCTATTTATAAGACATAGAAACCCTAGGGTTACATCCGATACACATCTGTATTTACAAATTTACCCTAAAAAGACTAGTCAACGCCCTGCCGCCGCCGTCACAATATGCACCGACACATGCTCCATATGGCCGTGGAACCGTGGCCAAAACCCATGTTTGGCCGCGGATCCGCGGACATATAGAGGGCTTGATGGCTCAGTTTTCTATGTCTTCTGTCTGTTGCTATTTTCTTCTGTTTTCCTCAGTTGGTTCTTCAGAATGTTTTCTGGTTCTCTTCCAGATTTCCACAGTGAATAATGTAGTGGACTTTACCATTCTCTTCGTGTCGAAGTCTTGAAGCTTGCGCTGCCTTTGTACTTTGTGAACTTGTTTATTGATCTTCATTTATTTTCCAAACTGTAGGCTTGATCAAGATTCTTCCATTTGTTGGTTGTAGTCTCACTTTTGTATCGTCTTTTCATCTTTTTCACTGTTTTTGTTCCGAAACCTGTACCTGCAACTATGTAGCAGACATTGATCAAAAGCACCTGTTTATTTGTAAAATGACTAAGAATGGGGAATATAATAATGCAAAATTATGATATGAATAAATACCCCCAAACTTATCTTTTGCTCGTCCTCCAGCAAACCTAGTTTTATTCTTGAAAAAGACCTAGCCTCACTTTTGCAGGGAAACGCGATTGCACTGAGCTCGTGCAACAAGTCGTTAAACGTCTAGGTGTCCCTAGTAGGAGGAGTGTTGTCTCTTGAGGGTTTTTAGCAGATACTACCCACAAAATCCTATCAATTCGGCCTATTGACTTTTATTCTCCAATTAGGTTTTCTAACAAGAACTATATTATCTTCGACTCAGAAATTATCCACCCGTATTTTTCACGCTTCCTTATTATTTAACTTAAGATTATATATATTCTTGTAAATTTACTTAGCTTTTAGCATCTTTTAAGTTTTCCTTTTAGGGTTCCATCTCAACTTAGGAATTTTTATCTTCTCTACTAAAAATATATTTCCTATTTTTCATTCCCATCTTTTATCTAAACCCCAATCACATGCCCCTACGTGTGTGTATATATCACCCTTACACTTGGAAATTCAAATCAAGCTATTATACTCTTGTCCATCGTCCAAACTACTTCTCAATTGGTGAATTTTTAGATGAAATTGCTCACACATCCTTCATGCGACCGTTAATACTTCTTGAGCTACCAACGACCGATTACAAAATGTGTTTGCACATTAAAGCGTAATTCCTAGTCTTGTAATACCTAAGGCTTAAGCAGTGACTCCCAAACCAGTTGGTCTAAGGCACTAGGTGATAAAGCACCCTCGCTAAATATTTTTTCTATTAATGCAGCCTTAAGTAATTACAAAAACCAATGTTCATTTTTTTATCTCTTTATTCACACTTGTATTTTTTTATTATTTTCCTTCGTACTAAGGACTTTAGACAAGAGCATTTCAAGGTCCCTTCTACTATTCCAAATTTCAAGGTTCGTGTTTGTGCAATTTGTAAGGTATATATTTTCAGAATTTAGACTTAACTTTAGGAATTATTTTTCAAACTTATACTTTAATAAAAATATCAATACTTTTCCCTTGTTTTAACTTAGCCCAAGAAGTGAACTCAAAATTTGCCTATTTCTAAGTAAACTACAAAGACGTATATTTTCTACCATTAAATTTTAAGAAAGGTTATTTTTAGGGTTTTTAATTTACTAAGTTGAGGATCTAGTTTTTCCTAGCTAGTCAACCGTCATGTCAAACTTAAGTCAAATATGGCCAAAATTGAACTTTTCAATTTTTATAATTTTTGAAAATTTTCAATTCACACTTGTATTTTAAAATAAGTATGCAAATGCAAAAATATACACATGAATGCGAGGGAAGAAGGCTTACCGAGCATACCCCCAAACTTAAACTTGACAGTGTCCTCACTGTCAGACTACACCAAGAGGGTCAAAATTGTCGGCACTCCACCGTTTATTTTTTATTTTATATATTTTTTATTTTTTTTAAAGAAAAACAAAATATATATACAAAAAGGTCCCCCTCAAACTTAAGTGAGACAGTGTTTCCACTGATTAAGCGTTAAAGTTCAGAGTTAGGGAGGAGAAAAACACAGTATCAAGCTATACAAGGCCTTACACAGGCCAAAGGTTAGCACCAACCATTCAAAAATTTTATCGTTATAATGGTGTGGTTGGTGAATGAATGGAGTGTAGAGAAAAGAAATGAGAAGCACACGAGACCGTATGGGAAGAAAGGTGGAATATGGTCTCGGTATATTAGGAGAAGAATGGCGGAAGAGAGAAAGAAGTGTAGCACGAACTTGATGGTGTAAATTGAGTGAATAAATTAGCACAAATTGTGATGACCGATGTGTTAAAAGCGATTGTGCTAATTTATCAACCCGTCAAGAAATGGGGTCAAATCCCTCAAGATTCGCAAGAAAACATGGATACGTTGAACTTGGTAAACCATCCATTGAAAATGGAACCGCGACAGATTCTTGCGCGGTCGAAACAATGGAAAGAACGAAGGGGAGTGATTTAGGGATAGTCTTATTCTCACCTAAGTAAACTGTCTCGAACTCGAAGGATTCCATCAATGATTCGAAATGACTGTAAGCAACCGAGTCTGATGGTTCAACTAACTCATTTGAAAATTCAAAGGACTCAAACTCGGGCAGTGAGTCTTCAAAATCGTCCGTAAAAGTGAAACACTCGTAATCAATATCGGTTGTGAGAACTGTGTCAGATTCAAGGAAGAACGCACTAGTGGCGTCAAAACTGCTATGATCGAACAGAAATTTTTCAAGCTCACAGTCCTCCTGCATGATCTTTTACGTGGTCGGAACGATGGAAAGGAGGGGGTGATTTAGGAAGTATAACAGTTAAAGGTTCAGGAGGATGAATTGGAAAATCCGACACATCAAACAAAACTGCTTCATCCTCAATACTATCCTCATAATTCTCCTCAAAAGTTATCTCATCCATGCAATTATCATCAAAATCAAGACGCATATGAAGTTCGGGAGAAACATTGAATGACTCGGGATGATGAATTGGAGAGAAAATTTCAGTCAAATCTACGGGTTCATCATCCAAAATATTCCCGGCGTCAATATCCATAATCAAGTGAAAATTAATTCTCTCAGACACCTCATCAAAAGCATGGATATCGATCAATTTAGGTTCTAGAGTGGAGGTGTAAAGGTCAAAAGGATTGGTGATGGTTTCACTTGAAAAGGGTTCTTCACAATCAGGTAAATCAAACACTACAAAGTCGCACAACTCATTACACCTTTTATCTATAACTGGTGAATCATTTGGGACACTTGATTGAAAACTGGAGTTGTGGGATTCCATTGGGTATGGGTGGGTTTGATTTGGAAGTGTGTACAGCTCACTCTCACCACTCAAATTCTCACTCTGTCCAACCACCTCATCATACATTGGAATTTTTGGAGCTAGTTGGAAACTAGCTACCGGGTCACTAAGTTGCATAAGGACAGCAATTAACGCATCCAAATTCCTCATCTGTTTGTTTGTCGCTACAATATAAGCTTCCAACGACTGTTCTAGACTAGGCATGGGTTATGAAGGGGTTTCAATAAAAGATTCGAAGTTGTTTGGATATGTGAAACTCCCAAATGGTTGTGTAGAAACAATGTCTAGTAAAGGTGCGGATGTCGGGTAGGACTGGTAGGAATTGAATGGTTGGACAGGAGTAGGATCAACATTTGGATAAAAAGGGGAATGGAAGTGTTGATCCCAAGAACTAGAAGTGTTGAAAGGAGTGAAAGATCGGTTACGAGATTGTTCTATATGTTCAGCAATAGACATGGGTTTCGGAGTTACAGCAGGACTCGAAAAAGGAGTATCAACGTAAGAAGGTGGTGAAGGTTGACACGGTTGATACAAAGTGGATTGCGGAGTCCAACTGTTTCTCCTAGACGCTTCTATTCGATCTTTCAAAGAAATTTTGGGCATGGAGGGGTCGTCCGTAATTCGACCGAAACAATTCGCGTAGGAAGCAAAGTTTGGTTCAGGATACCAAAGTTCGACAAGAGTTTTATGAGGTGGGGTACCTATGATGTAGGAAAGGGGAAGAAAAAGAATGTAGGGTGCACGGATTTCTTAGCGACAAGTTGCAAGTTTTTTTTTTTTGTAAAAAAAAAATTTCTTTTTGTGTTTTTTTATGGAGCATTTTGCAAAAAAAAATTCAATAAAAGGCTTAGACACACGTTCAATCAATCACAAATGCACAATCAAGCCTGGATCTAGATTCACCTAGGTCAGCTAGACAGCTCCTAACTATTCCAAAGGGCAAGAAATAGGACCTCAAACCTCCTCTTCACCGCCAATTGTGGCCAGGTAAGCACAAGTAGAGAAAGGAGGGATCCGCTCACGAATCACCGTGAGACGGGCCTTTTAAAGTTACCTTTCCCTACCTATCTAGCCTAGGCACCACAAAGTCAGGTTATGATCAACGGTCGATGCCTACAACTATTCCTTTGTCCTATTGAGCGTGAAGTCCTTAGGGCTGAGTCTAATCTTTTTTAATTAACTTGATGGTCAATGCAATATGCTTTAAGTGATTTTTGGGGTCCTAGGAAGGGTGATGAAATCCTCAATCTGGATTGGTGTTCAAGCCCCTTAAAGTCAATTTAAAATATGCAAAGAAGTAAACACAATCACTTGCAAATAATTTTTTTAAGCGCGGCGCAAAGAATCCTGCACAAAATCAAGTTATTGGAGAAGGGAAGAAGTTTTTTTGCGCAAAGAATTCTGTAGGAATTTTTTTTAAGAAAACTTACAGAGGAATTTTGGAATGATGATGTCAGCTAGGCGCAGCGGAAGCGCAGTCAATGACTCCTTCTGCGGCGGTTCTGCGGTCAAATGGTTGACTCGGGCCTCCAAACTTCTTCTGTTGTCTATTACGGTCCTCCTCTGTTTGTTCAAATTTGCTGTTTTCTGTTTTGCTCTCTGGATTTTTCCAGATCTGAATTTGTTTTTCGATCCTGCACAATTCAAACGAAAATACCCTTCACAAAATAACAAGATGATAAATTTTTATAATTTTTTTATAATTTTTCAGTTTTTATGATTTTTCAATTTTATATTAATCTGAAATTACAAAAAGAGAATAACAACGCCATCCCCGGCAACGGCGCCATTTGATTGAAAGAGATTTAGCGTGCTTGCGCTTCAAAAGATGAATCAAAGAATTATTGTTTACCGCAATCAAGAATGGCGTCGCTTGGTAGCTAGCCGGTGAGTACGGGTCGGTCCACAGGGATTTTGTATATTCTCAATTTGTTCTAATGAGTTAATTCCGATTGTTGTCGGATTGATTATTCCTAAAAGCTAATGTTGATCTAAACTAGGATTAAAATCTTGTTAGGGTTAGGTTTAGGTTAAGTTTGGAAAGTCAATATTCCTCACTGCTTTCTATGCCCTAATTAAGATCTATAAGGTGTTATAGTAATAATTAATAAAGTGGATTAGTACCATCGGGAAGAAACGATATTTCTTCCTCTAGGTTCTTGTCCTTCCTTTCTTAATTCTTACCCTAACCTCTATGGAAAACATATACAACCGGTAGGTTATACTACGGTATCACCGCTACCTCGTGGGATAGGGTGCCGTAGGGAGCGGTGTGTGCATGTATGCATGGAGTCCTATAAAAACGTGTGATGGGCAAAAAAGGGGTGAGAGATCTTCATCTCTCAAGCCTTCCCCAAATCTAACCTTAATAAGCGAGGAGACTACTCACTCATTAGGGAATTGATTAACATGTTCTAAATTAATTAACTAGGGCAGAGAATAAAATCTAAACTAGGGCAGAAAGGAAAATTATACTAGGGCAGATAATAAAATTAACTAGGGCAAGAATAGAAAACTTACTCTAATTTGATGCACTCTTCATACTTTATAAGAATTGAAATTCTGAATTTAGATAGATACAATGAAGCACAAGAAGAGGCATCAGCTAAAAGAGATTTTAGGGTTTCTATTTATAAGACATAGAAACCCTAGGGTTACATCCGATACACATCTGCATTTACAAATTTACCCTAAAAAGACTAGTCAACGCACCGCCGCCATCGTCACAATATGCACCGACACGTGCTCCATATGGCCGCGGAACCGCGGCCAAAACCCATGTTTGGCCGCGGATCCACGGCCATATAGAGGGTTTGATGGCTCAGTTTTCTATGTCTTCTGTCTGTTGCTATTTTCTTCTGTTTTCCTCAGTTGGTTCTTCAGAATGTCTTCTGGTTCTCTTCCAGATTTCCACAGTGAATAATGTAGTGGACTATACCGTTCGCTTCGTGTCGAAGTCTTGAACCTTGCGCTGCCTTTGTACTTTGTGAACTTGTTTATTGATCTTCATTTATTTTCCAAACTGTAGGCTTGATTAAGATTCTTCTATTTGTTGGTCGTAGTCTCACTTTGTATCGTCTTTTCATCTTTTTCACTGTTTTTGTTCCGAGAACCTGTAACCTGCAACTATGTAGCAGACATGGATCAAAAGCACCTGTTTATTTGTAAAATGACTAAGAATGGGGAATATAATAATGCAAAATTATGATATGAACATGTCCCTAACCAACAATATCATATCTATAAGGTTGTTGTGCGTGTCATGGCAATTATTGACGGTGTGTGTGGTATACAATCAGTGCTCGTGCAACATGAGCCGTCAATAATAGTGCAGTGTCCTAAGAGCACTAGTCCAAGCACAACAATAACCAAGCAGTAATGTGTATGCGCAACTCTATATATACAATAGAATATGCGACAAAACATAACATCTCTAGCCCAGACGCATAACGCCATGCGGGCGATTCCCCTGTAGATGTTAAATCTACTCACCAACCGTCCTTGCTAAGTGAAGCCAACCACTTGTTTCCCCTTCTTCGCAGCGTCCGAAGTCCTCGCCTGTGAACCTAAAACAATACAACGATAACATAAGTATATATTAGTAAACGACCAAAAACATGCACAAACTAAGTTTTACCGACTCACCAACTCGAAACATAATCTCAAGTGTTCGTATTGTGGCTAACGTACGTAACGACACAACGAAATCAACCCAAGAGCAAAACCAGCACGAAGTGCACGGACCGTGTCAGATAACGTATCACGCGTAGTCGTATCACTAGAAACTACCCAAGTGATTCCAGATTTTGCATATAGAGAAAACTCAACAACCAAACAAGGCCAAACACACCTAAACCAAAGCATAGAGCTACCCTCAAAAACCCAAACCCCAACTCCAACCCACGGCCGAGGTCACCGGATCCCCTTCGCGTCGTCGCCGGCCGAGTCTGAGCTCCTTGGGTTCGTGCTCGAGGTGAGGTCCATGGCCACTGGTACAAAACAACTACATTTTTTGGTTTTCTAGTACACGCTCCGGGTCACAGCAGAACACAGATATCACAAAATGATACTAAAAATACGATATTATGCACAAAACTTATCTTTACACTATCTAAACTGAAATTATTAGGCTACACAACACTAAAACAACTTAACTTACAGAAAGAGATCATTACCTAACCAAAAGAACTCAAAGATCCAAGCTATCCAAGCTCCTAGACATCCAAGAGGCAAAACTATATCAAAGATGTGATTTTGGAGAGATTTTATGAATTTTGTGATGGATTTTGTGTGAAGAAGTGATGAGTGTTCAGTTTAGAGTTGAGGGAGATAGAGAAATAATGCTAAGGGAATAAGTGTGAGGGAAAATGAGAGAAGAGAATAAAGAGAAAGAGAGAGGTGAGTGCAAGAGGTGAGTACACCATGCATTAATTCTCCCATTAATGCATTCACGCACCATCATTAGTCACCATGCCACCTTTCTCTTCCAAAATAAATATCTCTCTCTCTCTCTCTCTCACAACAATAACCTAGAAGATAAAGGCTAGTTTAAAGCAAAAGGATTAAAGCAAAGGATTAGATTAGAGTTAAGTATCATGGTCACTAATACTAGATTAGAACAAACAACCCCACACATTTACATGCACACGTGCGTGCAAGCGCATAAAAAATAATATTAAAATAATAATTAAATGTTATAAAATGTGAGGAACCCGAATTGGCAAACTTTTTACAGTAAACCTTCATTACCGTCTAAACTAACACTAACCGAAATATAAGGCGTTACAATCTCCCCCTTATAAAAATTCGTCCCCGAATTTAAAATTCTCATCAAGCGTACCTTCAAAGAGATGAGTACGAAACTCCCAAATCTCACTCGCAGCCTCCCAAGTGATCACCTCACTATACAGCTACGTCCAATAAAACCCTCCACAGATGGCAAGACCCTTGACCGAAGTTTCTCCACCTGCCGAGCCACTAACATAAATGGCTGCCGGTGAACGAAAAAATCACGTCCAAGCTAAATGGTCTGGTGCTGAATCATGTGCGAAAGTTCATGAAGGTTATTGCAAAGTATTGACACAAGGAATACGGGGTGAAAAACTCGATAATCTAGGCGGAAGTGCCAAACTAAAGGCAACGGAACTAACTCTCTTGAGGATCTCAAAAGGACCTACAATCCTGGGATAAGCCTCCCAAAACTCAACAAGTCATTTATCGGAAAATCCTTAGGAATACATGATCTCCCACTACGAACTCAAGTCTGCGACCACCACGATCGACATAAGACCTCTGTCTGCATTGGGCTGTCCTTATCCTGACCTGAACCAACTGGATCATCTCCGAAGTCTTTCGACTAGCTGGGGTCCAAAAATCCTACTCACGCAGAGTTAGAAAAATAGAATGGCAATCGACACAACCTAACAACAAAACCTAAAGGTTGTCAATTGGAGTGTCTCCTGATAATAGCTATCGAAGGAGAACTCTAACAATGGATAGTGATGATCCCAACTGCCAACAACAACAAGTACGTACGCACAAGCCCTCCAGAGTCTGTATAGCCCGCTCTCATAAACCCTCGTCCTGCGGATGGAAAAGCGGAGCTAAAGCTCAACCAGTACCCAAGGCTTCCTGAAGCTTCTCCCAATTACGGCTAGCGAACAGGGTGCCTTAATTGGATACAACACATGAAGGAACTCCGTGCGACGCACAAACTTAACAAAGAACAACTGAGCAAACTGAGAATAACCGGACAACAAACACCCGAATGGAGTCACACCCTGTCTAGACCTGGGTAGACACCACAACTAAAATCATGGAGATCTGCTCCCATTCGCTCTCCGGAACGGTTAAAGATTGCAACTCTCCAGCCGGTCTCAAATGCTCAACCTTAGCTCACAACCAGACAGACACCTTGAACGAAATCCGCAACTTCACTCTTCACCCTGCCCACCAGTAACTAACTCACAAGTCACGTCACAAATTGGTGGAACTTGAATGAACACAGGAAGCTGAATGATGTGCCTGCTCTAGGATTTCGCGTCTCTACCCATCAACATCAGGTACACACAAATGCGTCCCTAAACGTAGCACACCCTGGTCACAAATCATGGACTCCGAATCTTTACCCAGCCGAGCATGCTCAAGTATCACAGACAACGAGCATCGGTGGGCTGTGCCTCACGAAAACGATTAAGGAAAAGTGGTCGGGCGCGGACATGAGCAAGTTGTCCCATCAGTAGAGGTGAACCTAGCTGTACTCAACGATCACACAAGAACTATAAATCTGCAGAAGACAGTCTTTAATCTGCGCACAACTGGGACAAGCTAACCCCTGGCCTACGACTAAAGCATCAGCTACCACAGTCGCCTTGCCATGGGTAGTAAAGGATTTCACAACACAATCCTCCACAAGCTCCATCCAACGGCGCTATCTCAACAATCAAAACCCGCTGCAGGGAGATGTACATTAAGCTCTGGTGGTCCATGAAAATCTGACACAACTCTCCACACAAGTAGTACCCTCGGATCTTCAACGCACGACCACCGCGGCCATCTCCAGATCATGAGTGGGATATCCTGCTCGTACTTCCTCCAACTATGGAAGTAAAAGCGATAACTCTATAATACCACATCAACGCAAAATCGAGCCCCACTCGTGAAACATCACAGTAAAACAACAAAATCGCCCGAACCAGCAAGCAAGAAAGAACTGGTGCAGTTGTCAACCGAGTCTCCAACTGCTGAAAACTCCACACAAATGCCTCAGTCCACAGAAAAAGAACCTCCTTCCTGGTCAGTTCAGTCAGCGGTGCAACGATACACAAGCAATCCTGCACGAAACGGCGGTAAAAACCTGCTAAGCCCAAAATCTGCGGACCTCTGTCCTGGATATAAGTATGGGTCAAAGCTGTACGACATCGATCCTTCTTGGGTCCATATGAAGACCGTCTCCCGTAACTACTAGACCTAAGAGTCAACACAATCAATCCTGAAGGAACACTCCGAGAATTTAGCAAACAACTGGTGCTATCCCAGTATCTGCAAAATAAATCCTCAAGTGCTTCTCACGTTCCTCATGACTCATTGGAATAGACCAGAATGTCATCAATGACACAACAATAAACTGATCGAGGAACGGCCTGAAGAAATCTGGTTCATCACATCCACAAATGCTGCGAGGGCACTGGTGAGTCCAACAACACCACCAAAACACACACACCGCCCGTAGCACGCACAAAAGCAGTCTTCGGAATGTCATCACTCCGAACCCGCAACAATGATGACCTGATCCCAAACAAACTTAGAAAATGTCTCGCACTCTGGAGATGATCGAAGAAATCGCCAATGCGAGGTAAAGGATACCTATCCGCACCGTAAGCCGGTTCAATTGACGATCAATCAACACACAACCTCAAACCGTCGTCTTCTCCCAGACGAAAAGAAAAGGAGCTCCCCAAAGCGAAACACTCGGACGCACTAGTCCCCCAACAAACAACTCTGCAGCTGATCCTTAAGCTCCCTAAGCTCCGCCGGCTCATCTGGAACAACGTCGGAAAACTCTCGCGCGAAAAGAACCCGGTCCAACCAACCCACTATGGCTCCGATATCATGAATGAAAGCCAAAAAATTTTGACATCCTCTCCTCAAAAAGCCGACAAGCGAAAAAGACTGAATTCAAGCTGTGAGAGGCGACACCACTGTCTCTCTACACAACAAGAACTGACTCGCTGGGAAAACAAGAACTGACTCGCTGGGAAAACAAGAACCTGACTGTTTCCTCGCGGCAGTCCACAGACTCCTAGCATGTAGCTAACCAGTCCGTGCCCAGGAAAACGTCAAATCTAACATCTCTAGAAGGATCACAACGTCGGACAAATCTCTATCTCCTACCCGATTAGCACATGACTGAAACAAGTGTCGCGCAACAAAAGAATCGCTGATTGAAGTTAACACAATAAACGGCTGATCTAGCATACAAAAATCTCAGTCCAACCAAGGCACAAAGTGTGTAAAACAACAAGTGCATAGATCCCGAACAAAACCAACATAAGAATCAAAGAACATACAAATTAAGAATACCTGAAAACTCTGCATTGGACGCCCGTGCGTCCTGATGAGTAGAACCAAACCCTCGTGTCTACCTTCTACCCGGAACTGTCAGAACTCTTCCTCTGCCAGACCATTCTCTCGGAACCAACCCTCCGTGACCACGACCTCTCTGAACATGGGTCTGACGCGGTACTAAGGAACAATCCCTGATGTGGTGATGAAGGCTCCCGCATCGAAAAAATCCATACGATGGTTGCTGACCCTCCTGGGGATGAGAGCTGAACGAATGTCCTCGTCCCAAGCCTCTACTACTCCTGCGACGGTCACGAAACCTGTCTCGACGCCTAAGCCTCTGTCTCTTGAATGGTACACCTGTACGAGCCCTCCTCTGTTCCGGAACTCCCAAAGTCTCAAAAAGACGCTCTTCATCAAAACGAGCTGCATCCACTGGTGCTGTGTGAGTAACATAAGGCTGAGTGCTGACTGTAAGGAACAACTGGGTAACAGGGGTGACAACCTCCTGTCGCTGCTCTCGAATGGCCTCAACCAAAGAACTCATCGTCTTGCGCAAGTCCTGCATCTCTGCCACAAGCCTAGCGATACTATCAGTCGAAGGCGAATCCATCTGCCCCTGTGCAACGAGCATGCCATCCTGGTCAGTTCTCGTCCCACCCGAGTAAATCCTGACCTCGGCCTTTGCTGCATGACTCTGAGTCCTCATAGTCATCGGCGGCAAATGCTAAAATGGAAAATAGGATTCGATAAGAACACGGAAATCGAATCACAAGGATATGTATCATCAAAGAAGGAATTTCAAGCATTTGTACTTAGGTCACTTTAGGCGGAGTACCGTGTCGTGAGTATGCCGCGGACATACACACTACGTTACTCTGCTTAAGCCACCTACTCCATCATACCAAGGTCATCCTACACTCCGTAAGGTAAAACCTAGCGCTCTGTTACCAACTTTGTCACGACCCGAAAATGGCACGTGATGGCCCTTAAACTATGCAACGTCTACAAGCGTAACGCAATTTAAGTAAGCCGAAAACCCAGCAATCTAAACCATCAAAAGTAGTAAGAAAGTGATACTAGCATTTTCAAAACCTTTGAAATCTCAACCCAAATTCTTTAAATTCCAACTTTTCTTTCTTTAAAATTTTGGCAGCACCTCCTTTGTAAAACTAGACCCCAAAATGGGTACAATATAATATAAGTAAAAGCATCCCAAACAGGAGCAAAATCCATGCCCAAACGGCGGAAAACAACCACCACAACAGATATATGACGCCATAGCGAAGAAAGAGACGATATAAATAAAACTGCATAAAAACCTCCAAGTCACAAAATAATATACAATATCGTCCTCACATCAAGTCTCTAAGTCATACAAGATAATGGTAGATGGAGAGTACAGGATACAAAGAATATACAACAAGCAACATCGGATAACCGCAAAACCTACCTAAGAAAAACTGCACACTGTCAGGCGAAGCGGTATCCACAGCAAAAGATGATACGACGGATGAAAATAGCCCTGCCTTTGACTATCCTAAGGAACACCAGCAAAACACTGTGGCACAACGGGGGTGAGTTGCCAACTCGTGAATGGTAAAATAACATATGCAGGTAATCGCGAGTATGCACGTACAGCGCGAATCTAACATAAGCATCTAATAGCAATGAATGGTCATATGTAATGCATCAGTCATGAAAGGTACGCTAGCAGGTACTACTAATACATGAAGCAATAATATGACAATCTGTATACAATAATCATGGAAGGTACTCTATCAGGTACAACTAAAACATGAAACAATGCATATAATAGTATGTAAATGCAACAGTCATGGAAAGTACTCTATCAGGTACAACTAATACATGAAGCAGTGTATAAACAATAAATGTGGAGTATGGAATAAAACATGTCATTCCCACGGAAATCTAACCTCGTGGTAGGACCAAAATCCAACAAGACAATTCAATTCCCAATTTCCACAAATCAGCCCCCAAATTGGCTCTCATATCATTTAAGTCTCATATATCCTTAATGTATAATAGCAAGTAAATCTCATATATCCTGAATGTCCAACATCAAGTATATCTCATATATCCCGAATGTACAACATCAAGTAGATCTCACATATGCTGTGTATACAATATCAGTATATCCTACATATCCTGTGTGTACAATATCAGTATCAAGTAAGTTTCATATAAGGTGAGTGTCTAACATCGACACCTAAAATATCATGAAACAAGTGTCAAGAATCGACACCGAAATACTAATCTATCAAGTGTTGTCACCACGACTGGCCCTCTGATAGGTACGTATCATACGCTATACCGAAAAGCCTGAGTGCCTAGCTCTGACCCTCGTCTTTCGACGTATTCATACGTACATGACTCCCGTCGGTATCCCCGTAATAACCGCCGAGTCAATGGTAATGTCACCGGAGTGTATGGTTCCCCTGCCAGGCTCAATGGGCAAGGTCCATCAATCGTCTTGCCCCGGGGTACCTCCGGGCCCCACCATGTACCCGCAGACGGTGCCTCCCGCTTCTCGAATCGGGTATATAATCAGAACCGATAAAACTCATGGTGGCTACTGAAATATCATATCAAGAGGAACCGGGTTTTTTCAGATAATGCATAATTTCATGAACCCCCACGGTCCTCAAATCCCTGAAACATCATGAAAAAAATCCATATCTCAATGCGAAAATCCATGAATATAATATACGCAACATGAAACAGAAATGCGAGTGTATAAAGGAAAAGCTGCTATTTAACTGCAACCAGTTAAAATATAAAACATGCGGTTCCTAATTCTTCAAGTCCAATATAACATCAAATAAAGGTAAACATGTAGTAATAACCAGATATATACGTAAACATAAAGGTATAGCAAGATATATGTATCTACCTATCAGTAATGATTTAATATACCCTCCAGGTATAAGTGAAGTATATAAGCAAGGTACATACATAGCTATGTCATTATGTGTGTATGTACCTATTGCTAGTGGTACAATACCCTATAGGTATACAGGTAACTAGCATGTAAGCATGTCAAGGCATATGTGTAAGTATGTAGGTATACAGGTATGCTATAAGTCATATGCATAACGAAATATGAATCAATGTCTCAATGTCCCTAACCAACAATATCATATATATAAGGGTGTTGTACATGTCATGGCAATTATTGACGGTGTGTGTGGCATACAATCAGTGCTCGTGCAACATGAGCCGTCAATAATAGTGCAGTGTCCTAAGAGTACTAGTCCAAGCACAACAATAACCAATCAGTAATATGTATGCGTAACTCTATATATGCAATAGAATATGCGACAAAACATACCATCTCTAGCCCAGACACTTAACGCCATGAGGGCGATTCCCCTGTAGATGTTAAATCTACTCACCAACCGTCCTGTCTAAGTGAAGCCAACCACTTGTTTCCCCTTCTTCGCAGCGTCCGAAGTCCTTGCCTGCGAACCTAAAACAACACAACGATAACACAAGTATATATTAGTAAACGACCAAAAACATGCACAAACTAAGTTTTACCGACTCACCAACTCCAAACATAATCTCAAGTGTTCGTATTGTGGCTAACGTACGTAGCGACACGACGAAACCAACCCAAGAGCAAAACCAGCACGAAGTGCACGGACCGTGTCGGATAATGTATCGCACGTAGTCGTATCACTAGAAACTATCCAAGTGATACCAGATTTTGCATACACAGAAAACTCAACAACCAAACAAGGCCAAACACAGCTAAATCAAAGCATAGAGCTACCCTCAAAAACCCAAACCCCAACTCCAACCCACGGCCGAGGTCGCCGGATCCCCTTCGTGTCGTCGCCGGCCGAGTCCGAGCTCCTTGGGTTCGTGCTCGAGGTGAGGTCCTATGGCCACTGGTACAACCCAACTACATCGTTTGGTTTTCTAGTACACGCTCTAGGTCACAGCAGAACACAGATATCACAAAACGACACTAAAAATACGATATTATGCACAAAACTTATCTTTACACTATCTAAACTGAAATTATAAGGCTACACAACACTAAAACAACTTAACTAACAGAAAGAGATTATTACCTAACCAAAAGAACTCAAAGATCCAAGCTATCCAAGCTCCTAGGCATCCAAGAGGCAAAACTATATCATAGATGTGATTTTGGAGAGATTTTGTGAATTTTGTGATGGATTTTGTGTGAAGAAGTGATGAGTATTCAGTTTAGAGTTGAGGGAGATAGAGAAATAATGCTAAGGGAATAAGTATGAGGGGAAATGAGAGAAGAGAATAAAGAGAAAGAGAGAGGTAAGTGCAAGAGGTGAGTGCACCATGCATTAATTCTCCCATTAATGCATTCATACACCATCATTAGTCACCATTCCACCTTTCTCTTCCAAAATAAATATCTCTCTCTCTCACAACAATAACCTAGAAGATAAAGGCTAGGTTAACGCAAAAGGATTAAAGCAAAGGATTAGATTAGGGTTAAGTGTCATGGTCACTAATACTAGATTAGCACAAACAAACCCTCACATTTACGTGCTCATGTGCGTGCATGCCCATAACAAATAATATTAAAATAATAATTAAATGTTATAAAATGTGAGGAACTCGAATTGGTAAACTTTTTACAGTAAACCCGCATTACCGTCTAAACTAACACTAACCTAAATCTAAGGAGTTACACCTTCACTTCAATAGCTCCGTGTAGTAGTCCCTTCGCTACGATCATGAACTCCCGAACTTTAGAAAGGCTCCTATAAAGAAACGAACAAGCTTGCATCGAAGTCTTCGAGGCCGAAGATGATCTACGTCGAGGAGACACTAACCGAAGCTATCTCTTCACTAATGGTGAGATTAGTGAAGCAAACACTCTAAACTAAATAGCAAGTAGTAGAGGATGATGAAGTAGGAAGTGGGCTCACTTTAGTTTTATTTTTCTCACACTAATTCTTCACTTGGAAAAAACCTAGCAAGCTTTTTCTTTTGTTGAAGAAGAAGAAGAAATGAAACTCATGAGAGAGTCAATGGATACCATGGGTAAGTTAAGCATCATATGCTAACCCTTGTAGAGACATAACCATGGTTAGGATAATTGGTTGGGTTAATAAATATCTTAGGAAAAGCAAAACTTGTGGACTTAGTCAATGCAAATCCAAGCTTCTCAAAGCTTCTTGCGATGACAAAATGCCACCATTTTGATTTACCAAAATAAATAAAACCCCCCATTATTCATAGCATGGTGTAAGTCATACACACACCCATATTGCATGTATCATCAAACATGACACAAATTAATGTACACTTGCATATATCACATATATACAATGTGCTCAAACAAAGTGAGAAAGGAAATCTTAGGTGAACCAATACTAGTTAATGTAAATATATCAAATATATAATTATACATTAGATTATTAAATCAACACTTGACTTAATAATCCGGCTATATCATATATAACCGACTAATATCATATGCAACGACTTATCGAATCAACACTTGATCCGATAACCCGGCTATATTGCATATAACCGACCGATGTTACAAATCGCGAGAATAAAATACGGCATCTCATATAGTATTAATCTCGGTCCCGCACATAATACATATGTGCTCCTACTCCGTTTCACTTGAGCCAGGAAACTGTGTAAGACTCTAAAGACTCGTCAATACGCCGGCAGTAGGTGATGATCATATCAAACACCCACAAGTCGCAAGCGGTCAGCTAAATGTAACGGCCACCCGAGTATTGAGCGATCAGAAGATCAACAAGCAAGCCTGCTCGTACTCCTGTGAATTCACTCAGTAACACAACCGTACAATCGGGTCTCTTCGTCTGATATGTCGCATATCAACATCCTAGGGGTGGTGTAACGTCAGACCCCAATAGCCTGATAAGTCATGCCGATGCAAGGTCCATAACGGTTCGGGAAATTACTGATAATACTTACCGGTAGATCTCAGCAACCCTGGCCAGGGATTTCCTGTTATGACCAATCGAGCATAGCGCAACATCAACTCCCAATACCAGGAGAGACGAAACCCCTCCTATCGCTCATTGCCTCTATGTAACTCGGGACTGTACCCAAAAACCACCTTTTTGCATGATCTCTTGACCGTAGTATGGTGGAAATCAAAGCACAGTGGGAATCATACAAGACTCTATGACGATCTCGGGTCTACAGACTAACCTGTACCGGTGTCGCCAAAGAACTGCTGTCCGACGATAGGTATAATACCATATAGGAGTTCTCGGCAAGTCCGTTCAGTGTACCCAGTCTCCACTGAGCACCCGTATACCTTCTCTGATGTCAAACACCAGTGGATTTGGGATCATCCATAGCCCATCATATGGGTCGAGAAGCGTATACGCTAGTCTACTATGGAGTATCGATGCCCTGTCTCGATACTCCCACGACTATGAACATTTGAAGGATGTACTTATCGACTACCCTGTCCCCACTAGTATGATCTACATCATAATCCTGGTAGTCAAGCACTTATCCTAAGGGCTTTATCCACATGTAATAGAGAGACAATAAGTGTACATGTTAAGATAAAGTGCAACCAGATAGCATACAATCATATCGAGCAAGAAAGTCCTCCCTATATATGTCCAAGCATCCACTACAATATACATCACATGTACAGTAATGGACTCTAGGCCATACATATAACTAACACCATCTACACCAAGTTTCTTCTTAAAGATCCATTTGCTCCTAATGGGTTTTACCCCTTCAGGAGCAATTTCCAAAGTCCATACTTTGTTGGTGTACATGGATTCTATCTCAGATTGCTTTGCATCCAGCCATTTCACAGAGTCACCACTCGTGATGGCCTGCTCGAAGCTAGTTGGGTCATCGCCTTCCATGATTCAATCCTCGCTTCCACCGTCAATGAGAAAACCGTAGTATCTCTCTGGTAGACGAGGTACCCTACTAGATCAGCGGAGCGGCTGGGGTTCGTCTGGAACCACTGAATCCTATGCTTCCAATAAATCATCAGTTGCAGTTTGTGCTGCTGGAACTTCTTCCAGCTCTACCTCTTCGCCACTAATTTCTTTTATAAGAAATTCCTTTTCTAAAAAGGTGGCATATTGAGAAATAAACACCTTGTGTTCCTCAGCATGGTAGAAAGTATATCCATAAGAATCTTTTGGATATCCCACAAACTTACATAGAATTGATCTTGCCTCAAATTTGTACGGATTTTGCTTTTTAATATAGGCCGGACAACCCAATATCTTAACTCGTTTAAGAGATGGTCTCTTCCTATTCCATATCTCATATGGAGTGGTAGGCACCGATTTGATTGGAACACTATTTAATAGGTATGCGGCCGTCTCCAGCGCATAACCCAAAAAGGAAATAGGCAACTTAGCAGTGCTCATCATAGAGCGCACCATATCTAATAGGGCGCGATTCCTCCGCTCCGTTACACCGTTGTGCTGTGGTGTATAGGGAGGAGTAAGCTGAGAGAGAATCCCATTCTCTTTTAGATAGTCCCAGAATTCATTGCTCAAGTATTCTCCTCCTCGATCAGATCGAAGGATCTTAATACTTTTACCAGTTTGGTTCTCGACTTCGTTTTTATATTCTTTGAATTTCTCAAAAGCTTCAGACTTGTATTTCAACAGGAACACATGTCCGTATCTTGAGAGATCGTCAGTGAATATAATGAAGTACGAAGAACCATTCCAGGCATGTGTAAACATGGGACCGCATACATCACTATGTATAAGTTTCAAGAGTTCCATAACTCTCTTTCTCCGTGTCCACTAAACGGAGTTTTGGTCATTTTGCCTTTGAGCTATGACTGGAAAGTGTCATAAGATGAAAATTCGAACGGATTCAAATATCCATCCTTATGTAACTTAGCTAGTCGTGTCACATTGATATGACTTAGTCTACAATGCCATAAGAAGGATTCGTTCATTTCTGAACTCTTCCTCTTGTGTGTGTTTTGTACATTAAGAACTGTGGTTTGATCTAGAACGTATATGCCATTATTTAACGAGCCTGATCCAATCAACTTTTGATTCAGGAAAATGTTCATAACATTATCCTGTACTCCAAAATTATATCCTTCTTTACTCAATAAAGAAACTGATATAAGATTGCACATCAGGGTCGGAATTTAATAGTATTCGTTCAGAATCAATGTATTACCATTTGACAATATAAGGTGATATTCGCCAACTGCTTTGGCTGCAACATTTGCACCATTCCCTACTCTTATGGAATGATCACCCATTCCCAGTTCCCTACCTTTCCTTAGCCCATGTAACATATTACATATGTAGGATCCTAATACGGTATCTTATACCCAGGATGTAGAGTGAACTGAGAAACAGTTCTCGATAACAAACACACCTGAAGAAGATGCATCAACATGCTTATTCTTCGTTTGGGCGGTGTGAGAATCTATATATTCCCCTATTTCCTGTTCAGTCTTATAACAATTATAAGAATGAACGGAACCAATGTTCCTCTGCTCAGTATAACAAGCGGGTTCAGTCAATACATCCATATTATTATCTTGATTAAGGCCTGACATGGTCGCTACCTGGAGAGAAAGAGAAGAAAACACTTAGCGTATGCTCTTGCAAGATTAGATTGGTTATTATCTTATCTAATCAGGATGGCTCCCACTGTTTTTATCAAATCTTCCTTAAAACCCTAAAAGGTAAGATTAGTAGAGATTAATTACACCTTACAAGTTCTCCAATCTTTCAGTCAAGTAAGTGTTGGTACTTTGAGGGAGGTTTCTCGTGCTTTCGCACGGACCTAATTAAAATAAACCTCATTTTCGCAGAGGCATAACCCCGTTAACACCTTTCTAGTCACCTACTTGATCGGCTAATTGTCCTGTGTAAAACTCTCCTAGGAGTAACTCTTACTCGCTGTGGGTATCAGGATCCAACTATCTCATATAAGGTATGCAATCTCATTGCAAATTTCAACACTTGAAATTCCCGATAATTCTTTTACCCCTAGTGTCTTATGACCTTAACTATGGTCAACAAATTATAAGCACTAGTCAAGTTCTACCCGTCATTTCTCGATTAATTTAGACCCACCCACATGACCCTTAACTATGGTCAACAAAGTCGCATGACTGTCCTAATTAATCACATCATATGTTTTATAGGAAGACATCACTTAGCTACCGCACACTTCGCCTTAACTATGGTCAACAAACGCAGCACGAATACTAAATACTCTACTTCCTAAAATGACGGAGGGTTACGACAGGTTTTTAAGAAAACCTTTTACGTAATGAACTTGAGATCGTTGTAGAAACAAGTGATTTTGAAAAGGAGTGTTTTTGAGACTTTTACTAGTTTCGCTAAAGAGGTCACTCCCGGTGAAGAGATCTCGGCTCTTTCCTTATCGAATAAGGTGCAGGATATTTCACAAATACCGCTTTGCAAAGCAAGACCTATAAAAGCAATCAAAAACAAAACCGACTGAGTTGTAGAATCTGCTAGTTTCGCTAAAGTGGTCACTCCCGGTGAAGGGATCTCGGCTCTTTCCTTATCGAATAAGGTGCTGAATATTCTACAAGGAATACTGCTATGCAAAGAAAAAACTAGAGCTACCTTTTTATATATTTGATTCTACAACATCTTTTAGGTTTCTTTTTCTTTCATTAATCTCATTAATGAATTCCTATCATTTATGCTTCCTAAGCATCACAGAAGAAACGAAAATACAACGTACGCTTATGCCATCCGCATTCGCCACAGTGTCCCGTTATGCACCATTAATGTCACGACCCAAAATTTGGCCCGTAACCGGCACTTAAACTACGTAACGTCTACAGGCGTACGCAACTCAAGTAAGCCAAAACCCAGAAATCTAAACCATCCAAAACTGGATCAATGGAGAAAACATAGTTTTAAACATTCGGAAAATTTCAAGTAAAAATCTTTAAGTTTAGTTTTCGTTCTTAAAAATTTCGGCAGCAGCTCCTTTGTAAAAACTAACCCCGAAAACGGGTACAACATAGATAATAATAAAAGCATCCCAAACGGGAGCAAATCACGCCCAATGGCGGAGACAACCACCACAAACATATATACGACGCCGAAGCGAAGAAATATAAAAGAAAACCGCATAAAGAAGTAAAACTTTTCAACAAAACCGGCTCCCACGAGTATGGCACCCAGAGTCACCACAAAATAACACTGAATTCTCACAAGTGGTTTCTAAGTCATATACAATATAGTGGTAGATGGAGAATACTAGATCCAACAAAAGATATACAAGGTATAAACAGATAACCACAAACCTACCTAAAAGCAAGGCCTCACAGCCAACCGTAGCGGTATCCACAAAAGTAGAGATGATAAGATGCCCTGCCGCGACTACTCAGAGGGTAAGTCCTGCAAAACACTGTGGCACAACGGGGGTGAGTTGCTAACTCGTGAATAGTAAATAACATCATACAGTAATCGCAAGTATGCACGAACAGCGATCTATCTATCACATGTAATCCGATAGCATAAGTATGATAAGTGAATATGCAACAATCATGTAAAGGTACATCATCAGGGTACTACAACTACATGAAGCAATACATATCAACATAATCCTGAGTGTGGGATGATATAATATAAAATCTCATGCAAAATCATCAGCATGGAAAAACACCAGTGTCCCTCACTGACACATCAAATCCCAAATCCTCAGGCACCGCATCCTCAGATCGCCCCTCACATCCTGTAAGTCTCATGGAACCTGAGTATCTATCATCGACACCCGAAACATCATGAAAACATGTACCTATAAGTATATATATATGAGGATATCAACCCCGTATGTCTACCGACTATACGTAAAAATCATGGAACCCTGAGTGTCTAACACCGACACTCGAAATATCATGAAACCCATGTCTAGCATCGACACGTAAATCCTCATAACTCAGGTGCTGTCACCACGACTGGCCCTGACGATATGTCGTACATCACTTCGGTCGGTATCCCCACGATAACCGCCGAGTCCAAATACAATCACCGGTAGGTACTTGCCCACCTTCCAGGCTCATCGTCCGTACCATGAACATCTTGCCGAGGGGAACCGTACCGGGCCCCACCATGTACCCGTACACGGCCCACTCACTCCTCGCATCGGGTATATATCACAATTCTCAGAACCGAGAAATCTCATGGTGGACGCATCAAATATCATATCAAGAGAAACCGGGTTTTCAAATAATACATAGTTTCTTGAAAATACCCCCATAGTTCTCAAATCCATAAATCATATGAAATACATATCTCAATGCGTAAAATCCATATAAAACTGATATATGCAACATAAAACATCAACATGAGCATATAAAGGGAAAACCGCTCTTTAAATTGAATCTAGTTTTAAAACATATCATGCGGTCCCCAATTCCTTCGAAAACAAATGCAGTATCATATGAAGTGTACATGTAAGTGTAGCAAGGTTTACGCATCTACATGTAATCAAGTATGTGGGTGTACATGTCAATATGTATGCATGATGTACAAGTAGCTATAGCAAGATATACGTGAAGTGGAATAAGGGTCACTACCTCAACTATTCCTGCCCAATGCAATATCACGTATGTATGTGTCCACAGTACTTCATATGCACAATAGAATAAGAGTGACTACTCCAATCATTCTTATCCACTACCATATCACATATGTAGGTGTTTGTACGTGTCATGGTAATTACAGACGGTGTGGATGTAGTATACAATTTAGTGTTCGTGCAACATGAACCGTCAGTAATGTGTTATATCTAAAGGTACGAGTCAAGTACAACAGATAATACTATGTAATGACATTCATATGAAAGTAAATAATATGCAAATACATGCATCTATCATATCATATTCGCCCCGACGCATAACGCCATACGGGCGATTTCCCCGTAGATGTTAAATCTACTCACCGATGGTCTCGAGCTATGAAAATCCGATCACCTGCTTTCCCATGTCCGCAGCACTCGAAGTCCCTGCTTGCGAACCTAAAATTTCATAAATACCATACAAAAGCTAAATATCCTATAATGACGAAAAGACAATGAAACGCGATGAAAACGCCCGGAAAATTACACTGCACGCTTAGCGCATCTATCACGCACGATATCGGCCAAAAACCCTAATTAGGGTCGCTAAACTACAAAACACCAAGTCTGGACCCCGATCGTCCTGATCACGCAACACAACACAAATAATTACGAGGAATACAATAGATATAACCTCGCAACGACCAATCGAACCCACGTCGTAAAAACCCCGAAATCGAGTAAGCAACCTATCGCAATATTTCGCACTAGTTTCAAGCTAACGCATATCTAGCGATTACAAATACCTTAAAATAGCTTAACTAAGCTATCTAAACCATTCCTATATTTTTAACACTCGCTAATTATATTTTAGCAAAAACCTAGTAAGCTAATTGCATAATTAAACAAAGTGTTCATTAGCAAAAATTAACATTTTCAACTAAGTTAAACTTCTCCAAAACACAAATTAACACTTCAAATGAACACTAATCACTTAAACAAAATTTAACCCTAACATGATTTCCTAAACCAAATATAAATGAATTAATCATGATTTAAAAACTAAACTAAACACATAATTAGCTAACTAAATTAGCTAGATTAAGATTAAAGCAAATATATAAGGATTGAGGTAAGAATTATACCTCCCCAAGAACACAAAATGAAACTTAATCCAACATCTTAGCATCAAAAACCAAGCTTTGTTGAAGATCCATGAAGGATTAATGAAGGAAAAATGGTTTAATTTTTATATAGGAATTTTTGGATTTATTTTTGGAATTCTTTTGTGTTTTTAACTGAAAAAGAGTGAAGAATGAGCAAGGAAAATGAAATGGGCAGAAATGGGGATGAGGCTCGGCCAAGGACGAATGGGGGGCATTTTTGTGAATATTTTGTGAAGAAATAGCTAGGAAAAAGAGTAATAAATGCTAATTAAAACTATTTGCCACCTTTCACTCTTTTCTTTTCTTTTTTTTAATCCAAATCCTTTTGCACAAAAGAAAAATCTAGATATTTGAAAAGAAACTTCTAAAATAATTCTAGTGACAAAAATTAATTTATTCACAAGAGAAAATTTTTCCCGATTTACATGCACAAAATACCGCTTAAAATAATATTTTATTTGGGAAAAATTCTATCTAAACCAAAACCTCTCAAATACTCCCAAAGTTCACGCACAAGCTTTATTTTAGCTAAACTAGGTGCCGGCAAGTTCATACGGACGTTTAATCGAAATCGGATTAAAAGAGGGAAAACCGACAATTTTGCCCTAAAACGGAAAAATTCGCAAAACGATTTCTAAAACGTTACAATTAAGTTACTTAACTAACGGCATAGTGGGATGGGACTACCGCGGGTGCAAAACATAAGCAACGTTTATTATATATCATATATACAATAATAAATCATTCGTCTCACGCATATGAAATGATCACATCACAGAATATCAGCAGCAGAAGATAACATACGAAATATTTGATATACTAGAAGGTCCATGTTTTATTTTGAACCTGTATAAAAAATGGATTCTACGGTCGCGATGAATAGCCAAACCCATATCCGTAGACCCCTACGAGAGCGGCAAGTAACCCTCCCGATTCTAGGGTTAGGAGACCCGGTCTCGACTCCTCGAAATGGCCTCCCACTGGACCATAGAACCTGGTTACTTGTGCTCCCCTCCTTGGGTCTATCCTAATGCGGAAAAGTAAATAATATACAATGGTGACATAATCCTCAACCCGGAAGTGCCCGAATAAAAGAATATTAGATACAATGAATTTTACATGAATGAAAATGAAAAACTCTCATCTCACATAAAACCCCCGGCTATTCAAAATACGACGATCCAATATAACATATCACAGCAACATATAACATCACATGTCATCAACCTAAATAAATATGCGTATCCCAATTGTCGTTGATGTATAGCAACGAAACCGGCGATACACCATATATTACACTTATGGTCACAGAAAAGAAAGTGAAAAACTACAACATTTGGAATCCACAATCACTTTAGACATCATAAACCCGAAATATCATATATTACGGATTTCATGCCTAACTATATGAATTCCACATATTGTATCACATTCCAGATAACTAGACAATGTTAAACTTTCCGATCGAATAAACAAACACCCAAAATTTCCCAAATAGCTCAACACTTGAGCGGAGTTCAAAAGGTCCCAGAACATGCCACGGCTCCTATGAACCAACCATAGAAGGGTCAACCAATGTTTCACATGTGGCACCGCTGAAATACCACAAATCCTAGGGTTTAGTGGCGGTTCTGATGGTCACATAATCGAGTTAAGGTTTTGTTCTTCTATATGGTTCACAGAATCGCTTGCATAATTTTCTGAAAGTTTTAAACTAGGGAAAAATACAACACTTGGAAAAATTTCTAGCAAGGGAAAAAGTGGGTTATTGATATCCGTTCGAACTTTTTAACACCGTCTAAATAAAACGAAAACAGACTAGAATTACGAATACAAAACACTCCGAATTGCCTCTGTAAAAAGATAACATCATATGCAAATTTAGCAAAAATAAACAACACCCGAAATACCAAAACCCTGAACCTTGAACACTGTAAAAATTTCAACCCTAAACAGGCCGAGGTGGCCGGTTATGAAACATGTGTGGCCGTCCCAATTCTGAGGGAAGGGGTGAATTTTGTACAGTGTTCCTTATGTATCTCCTACATCATTCTGCAACTGTTTAAAAAAAATTTGACACCTGAAAAATTTCGACAGAAACTGTTAGTTGTATGTATGCCCTAGAGGCCAGTATTGTACATATTATGTATATTATATTGGATGCTTGGACATATATAGAGATGACTTTCTTGCTCGACATGATAGTATGCTATCTGGTTGATATTTATCTTAACATGTACACTAGTCTCTTTATACTGTCTTATAGTTACATGTTGGTAAAGCCCTTAGGATGTGTACTTGACTACCTGGACTATGATGCAGATCATACTAGTGGGGACATGGTAGTCCATAAGTACCTCCTTCAAGGTCCCTAGTCGTGGGTGTATCGAGACGGGGCATCGTTATACCAGAGTAGACTAGCGTATACGCTTCTCGACCCATGTGATGGGCGATGGATGATCCCATATCCATTGGTGTTTGACATCAGAGATGGTGTACGGGTGCTCAGTGGTGACTGGGTACACTGGACGGACTCGCCGAGAACTCCCAGATGGTATTATACCTCACGTCAGATGGCAGTTCTCAGGTGACACTTGTACAGGTTAGTCTGTAGACCCGAGATCGTCATAGAGTCTTGTATGATTCCCACTGTACTTTGATCTCCACCTTACCACGTCCATGAGGGCGTGCAAAATGGTGGTCTTTGGGTACAGTCCCGAGTCACATGGAGGCAATGAGCGATAGGAGGGGTTTCGTCTCTCCCGGTATTGGGGGTTGATGTTGCGCAGTGCTCGATTGGCCGTAACAGGGAAGTCCCTGGCCAGGGCTGATCAGAGATTTGCTGGTAAGTGTTACCAGTAGTTTCTCGACCCGTTACGAGCCTCACATCAGCACGACTTATCGGGTTATTGGGGTCTGACGTATACCACCCTTAGACTTGATATGCGACGTATCAGACGAAGAGACTTGACTGTATGGTAAGTGTTACTGGTCGGATTCGCAGGAGTGTGAGCGGGCTAGCTCGTCGATCTTCTGATCACTCAATACCCGGGTGGCCATTACGTTTAGCAGACCGCTTGCGGCTTGTGGGTGCTTGATATGATCATCACCTGCTACCGGCGTATTGACGAGTCTTTAGAGTCCTACACAGAGGTTTCCTGGCTCAAGCGAAACGAAATAGGAGCGCATATGAGGTATGTGCAGGACCGAGAATAATGCGTATGTGATACCGCATTTCATTCTCGCGATATATGTTTCGATTGGTTATATTCGATATGACCTAGTTATCGAATCATTGATTCGATAAATCGATACATTGAATACTAGTCGGTTATGTGCGACATGACCGGATCATTGAATCAAGTGTTGATTTAATGATTTAATGTATAATTATATATTTGATATATTACTTTGCATTAACTAGTATTGGTTCACTTTAAACGGATTTTTCTCACTTGGATTGCACATTGTATATGTGATATACTTTTGTGCACTTTTTGTATCATGTTTGATGATACTTGATCATTAGTTAAGTTTATAGAATTAATCCATGGTTAATTGATAATTAGGTTTTTGCATTTTCATTTATTTATTTATTTATTTATTTATTTATTTGGAAAAGAATTAGATGAGAATGGTGGCTTTCTTTGTCATTTGTTGAAGCTTCATGAAGCTTTGACTTTAGCAACCATCCTTATCTTCATGCTTAACCCTAACCCATCCTAGTGACCATGGTTAATTCTCTACACTTAACCCTAGTTCAAGTTATGATAAGTATTTGTTTTTAAATTATTTTTAACATAACACTTATCATAATCTTTTCTTGAGCTCATCTTCTTCTTCTTCTTCAAGCTTGCTACTCCAATAGCAAGTTGAGATCTAGTGAGTTAAATCCAAATCTAAAGTGAACCCACCTCCTATTTCTTCATCCTCTACCTCTTGCCAAGTTGTTTTGGGTGTTTACTTCACAAGTTTCACAAGTTTGTGAAGTCGGAGCTTGAGTTTGTGCAACCTCGACGTAGATCGTCTTTGACACAAAGCCGACGACCTATTCCGCTCGCTTTCCCGATGAAGCCGATGATCGAGTCAAGGATTCATGATGGACAGCGAGGACATGACCACGTGGAGCTAAGGAGGCGGAAATCCGGATCTACAAAGGTTGTATATCCGTATCCTAGTAGTTAACAGTTAACTAGCTTTCATTTTCGCCTAAACATCTAGTTAAAGATCCGTAGTCTAGGGTTTCTCGGCACTAAAAATTTTAATTTGGCATGTTCGATGCCTTGTGAGAACCCACTAGGGTGCCTAGGAACCTTTCACTGGTATCAGAGCCTAGCTAGAGCCTTAGGCGAAGTCCCGACGACGTTTGAAGTCCGAACGAACACGAAGCCCAAATACTTTAGAGCTCTCTGGACATTTTCATAAATCTGGGAATTTTTGATATTAAAAATGTCTAAAAAATTCAGCATAGAATTATAAGCATTACTGTGTAAAACGATTCCATTTACTGTTCATTATGCCGCAGAAGCGCGGCAGAAGCTTGCTTTCTGCCGCCCTTCCGCGGCCACATAGTGACGTCATCCCATTTGTTTTGCACAGTAATACCTGATAAATTCTGGTGAGTTTTCTGGATATTTTTAAATTTATTTAAGGGTTGAGTGCTCTGGAGTTATATTGGGAATCGATGAATTCAATCGGAAAATCAAACTTTGTCTAAGTGTTTTTCCAGATAATTGTAGAATATGTTAAAGAATTCGACCGGATACGAATACCCAGGTTTTCCCCTGCCGGAATATCCAAGTGTTGGATTTTCTGTGGTTAAAAGACATTCTGAGTAGTGCAAGTAACGCGATGGTCCCTCTAGAAGACACAAACCTTAACTCGATTATGTGACCGTCTTGAACTGCCCTTTGAACCTTCGGGTTTGGGGCAGTACGGCGTGCCACATGTGAGGCGTTGGCTTGACCCTTCTACGGCTGGACCGTTGGTACTGAGGTATGAAGTGAATGTCTTTGAACCTATTTCATGTGTTGATCGGTGTCGGGAAAACTTGGGTGTTCGAATGTTCGATCGGAAAGTTTGATATATTCTATTTATCCGGAATTGGATACAATAATTGGAATTCACAAACGGTTATGAGATAACTGGATGGATGTTATAAATCTAGCGGTTTAGTTTCATTGGATATCGAAAAGAGTTTTCGATAATGGGACTAAAATGCGGGATTTATATCTATTAGGCATGTGATGTCTAAAGAGATTGCGGATTCCAATTGTTGTAGTTTTACACTTTCTTTTCTGTGACCGTAAGTGTAGTATGTTCATATCGCCGGTTTCGTTGCTATACGTCAACGACAATTGGGGTATGCATACTTACTTACGTTGATGACATGTGATGTTATGTGTTGCTGGATATGTTATATTGGATCGTCGTATTCGAATAGCCGGGGGTTTTTATGTGAGATGAGTGTTTTTCGTTTTCATTCATGTAAAAACTTGTATGTAATATTCTTTTATTCGGGGCACTTCCAGGATGCGGGAGTTGTCACCCTTTGTATATTATTTACTTTTCCGCATTAGGATAGACCCAAGGAGGGGAGCACAAGTAACCGGGTTCTGGGGTCCAGTGGGAGACCAACTCGAGGAGTCGAGTCCGGGTCTCCTAACCCTAGAATTGGCAGGGTTGCTTGCCGCTCTCGTAGGGGTCTAGGGGTGTGGGATTGGCTATTCATCACGACCGTGGAATCCGTGTTTTATACTGGCTCGTATTGAAAACACGGACGTCCTAGTATATCCAATATTTCATATGTTTATTCTGCTGCGATATCTGTGTTGAGATTCTGTGATGGATATAATATATAGTATATATGATATATTATATAGATGTTACTTATTTTTTACACCCGCGCTAGCCCTGCCCTGCTCTGTCGTTAGTTACCTAACCTAACGGTGCACGAGGGGACATCGAGGCGAATGCGGATGGCATAAGTGTACGTCATATCTATCTGTGATGCTTAGGTATTTAAATGATGGGACTTCATTAATGTGATTAATGAAAGATAAGAAACCTAAGATGTTGTAGAATCAGATTTTAAATAAAACAGGTAGCTACAGTTCTTGCTTTGCATAGCGGTATATATGATATACCCTGCACCTTATTCGATGAGGAAAGGACCGAGATCCCTTCACCGGGAGTGACTCCTTTAGCAATAACTGGCAGATGCTACACACTCGGTTTGGTTTTGATTGCTTTTAAGAGTTTTTGCTTTGCACAGCGATATATATGATATATCCCGCACCTCATTCGACGAGGAAAGGACCAAGATCCCTTCACCGGGAGTGACTCCTTTAGCAAAACTGGAAAAGCCTCAAAATCACTCCATTTTAAAACTTCATTTGATTCTACAACGATATCAAGTTCATTACGCTCATGGTTTTATGAAAACCTGCGTAGCCCTCCGTCATTTCAGATAAATCCTACTTAGTATTCGTGCTACGTTTGTTGACCTCCGTCAAGGCGTAGTGTGCGGTAGCTAACTAGTATTTGTCTGCTTATGCATATGATGCAGATTGGATTAGGGTAGTCGTACGACCTTGTTGACCTCCGTCAAGGGTCGTGCGGGTGGGTTTGATTCAATCAAGAAATGACGGGTTGAACTTGACTTGCACCCTGTGGTTTGTTGACCTCCGTCAAGGTCATAGGATGCTTGGGGCAAAACATTATCGGGAATTTCAAGTGTTGAAATTTGCAATGAGATTGCATACCTTCTATGAGATAGTTGGATCCCGATACCCGCTGCGAGTAAGAGTTACTCCTGGGAGAGTTTTACACAGTGCAATTAGCCGATCAAGTAGGTGTCTAGAAAGGTGTTAACGAGGTTACGCCTCTGGGAAAACGAGGTTTACAGTAATTAGGTTCGTACGAAAGCACGGGGGACCTCCCTCAAAGTACCGACACTGGCCTGGCTGAAAGATTGGCGAACTTGTAGTGTGTAATTAATCCCGGCTAGTCTTTCCTTTTAGGGTTTGGAGGAAGATTTGATAAAAAGCAGTGGGAGCCATCCTGATTAGATAAGATAATAACCAATCTGATCTTGCACGAGCATACGCTAAAGTGTTTTCTTCTCTCTCTCTCCAGGTAGCGACCATTTCATGCCTTAATAAAGATAATAATATGGATGTATTGACCGAACCCGCATGTTATACTGTGCTGGGGAACGTTGGTTCCGTTCATTCTTATAAGAGTTATAGGAATGAACAGGATATAGGGGAATACCAGGATTCCCATGCCACCCGAATGAAGAAAGTACATGTTGATGCATTTTCTTCGGGTGTGTTCGTTACTGAGAACTGTTTCTCCATTTGCTCTACGTCCTGGGTATTGGATACCGGGTTGGGATCCCATATATGTAATCAGTTACATGGGCTAAGGAAAGGTAGAGAACTTGGAGAAGGTGATAAAGACATTAGAGTTGGAAATGGTGCAATTGTTGCAGCTAAGACTGTCGGGGAATATCACCTTGTATTACCAACCGGTAATACATTGGTTCTGAACGAATGCTATTACATGCCGAACCTGATATGCAACATTATATCGGTTTCTTTATTAAGTAAAGAGGGATATAATTTTGCATTACAAGACAATGTTATGAACATTTTCCATAACCAAAAGTTGGTTGGATCAGGCACGTTGTGCAATGGCATTTATGTTCTAAACCAATCAACAGTCCTGAGTATAACAAACACACACAAGAGGAAGAGTTCTGAACTCAATGAATCCTTCTTGTGGCATTGTAGACTGGGTCACATCAATGCGACACGACTAGCTAAGTTGCATAAAGATGGATATTTAAATCCGTTTGAATTTTCATCCTATGACACTTGCCAGTCATGTCTCAAAGGCAAGATGACCAAGACTCCGTTTACGGGACACGGAGAAAGAGTTACCGAACTCTTAGGACTGATACATAGTGATGTATGCGGTCCCATGTCTACACATGCCAGGGATGGTTCTTCATACTTCATTACATTCACTGACGATCTCTCTAGGTTCGGGTATGTGTTCCTGATGAAACACAAATCGGAAGCTTTTGAGAAATTTAGGGAATATAAACAAGAAGTTGAGAACCAAACCGGAAAAAGTATTAAAATCCTTCGATCTGATCGAGGAGGAGAATACTTGAGCATTGAATTCCTGGACTTCCTAAAAGAGAATGGGATTCTCTCTCAGCTAACTCCTCCATATACACCACAGCACAACGGTGTATCGGAGCGGAGAAACCGCACCCTATTAGATATGGTGCGCTCTATGATGAGTGTAGCTGAGTTGCCTATTTCCTTCTGGGGATATGCACTGGAAACAGCAGCATACCTACTGAACAGGGTTCCCACCAAATCTGTGCCTACCACACCATATGAGATATGGGAAGGGAAGAGACCATATCTTAATTTTATAAAGATATGGGGTTGCCCGGCCTATGTCAAAAGACAAAAACCGGACAAACTCGAAGCAAAGATCTGTTTTGTGTAAGTTTGTTGGATATCCCAAACATTCACGAGGGTATATCTTCTACCACAGTGAGGAACAAAGAGTATTTGTTGCTCAACATGCCACCTTTTTAGAAAAGGAATTTCTTGCAAAAGAAATTAGTGGCTCTGAGGTAGAACTGGAAGAGGTTCCAGCTGAACAAAACACAACAGAAGATTTAGTGGAACCAGAGCATTCAGTAGCTTCCGACGAACCTCAGCCTCTCCGCCGATCTGGTAGGGTTTCTCGTCCACCTGAGAGATACTACGGTTTTCTCATTGATGGTGGAAGCGAGGATTGCATCATGGAGGGTGATGACCCAACTAGTTTCGAGCAGGCCATCACGAGTGGGGACTCAGTGAAATGGCTGGATGCTATGCGGTCCGAGATGGAATCCATGTACACCAACAAAGTATGGACTTTGGAAGTTGCTCCTGAAGGGGTAAAACCCATTGGGAGCAAGTGGATCTTTAAGAAGAAACTTGGTGTAGATGGGAAAGTGGAGACTTTCAAAGCTAGACTTGTAGCAAAGGGTTTTCGTCAAAGACCAGGTGTGGACTATGACGAAACCTTTTCTCCAGTGGCTATGCTTAAATCCATCCGAATCATGCTTGCCATTGCTGCCTTTCATGACTACGAAATCTGGCAAATGGATGTTAAGACCGCCTTTCTAAATGGTGATTTAGAAGAGTGCGTGTACATGACTCAGCCAGAGGGCTTCGTAGACAGTGGGAGCAGCGGGAAGGTGTGCAAGCTGCTTAAATCCATTTATGGATTAAAGCAAGCATCGCGGAGTTGGAACATCTGCTTTGACGTCGTTATCAAAGAGTTTGATTTCGTCAAAAATCCAGATGAACCTTGTATTTACAAGAAGGTGGCAGAGAGTAAGGTTGTCTTCCTCGTATTGTACGTGGACGACATACTCTTGATAGGAAATGATATTCCTATGCTGCAATCGGTCAAGCTCTTCTTATCACAAAGATTCTCAATGAAAGATCTTGGTGATGCCTCCTGCATATTGGGAATCAGGATCTATAGAGATAGATCCAAACGGATTTTGGGATTGTCCCAATCCAGGTACATTGACACCATACTAAAGAGGTTTAGTATGGAAGAGTCCAAGCGTGGGAACATGCCCACGATCTCTGGAGTCACTCTCTCCAAAGAGATGTCTCCTAAGACTGATTTGGAGAGAGCTCGCATGCAAGGGATACCCTATGCTTCGGCAGTAGGCTCTATCATGTATGCGATGCTATGTACCAGACCCGATGTAGCATACTCACTAAGTGTAGTGAGCAGGTATCAAGATGATCCTGGAGAGAGTCACTGGACAGCTGTGAAGAGCATTCTCAAGTACTTGCGAAGGACTAGAGATATGTTCTTGGTGTATGGTAACGGAGAACTCCAAGTGGAGTCCTTTACCGATTCGAGCTTCCAGAGTGATAAGGACGACTCTAAGTCGCAGTCGGGCTTTGTCTTTACCCTTTACGGAGGGGCGGTTAGCTGGAAGAGTTCCAAGCAGGAAACCGTGGCAGACTCGACGATGGAGGCTGAATACATCGCTGCCAACGATGCTGCTAAAGAAGCTGTCTGGATCAAGAAGTTCATTACTGAACTTGGAGTGGTTCCATCCATTGAGCATCCAATACCTTTGTATTGCGATAACAATGGAGCGGTGGCTTTGGCCAAGGAACCCAGGTCCCATCAGCGGTCCAGGCATATTCTGAGGCGGTATCACCTGATCCGGGAGATAGTTGATCGCCGGGAGATCGAGGTCAGGAGAGTTGACACGAAGAACAACACGGCGGATCCACTCACGAAGGCCATTCCCCAGATACAGTTTGAGAGACTCTTCGGGATGCTCGGTATGAGATACTACAGCAGCTGGCCCTAGTGCAAGTGGGAGATTGTTAGTTGTATGTATGCCCTAGAGGCCAGTATTGTACAGATTATGTATATTATATTGGATGCTTGGACATATATAGAGATGACTTTCTTGCTCGACATGATAGTATGCTATCTGGTTGATATTTATCTTAACATGTACACTAGTCTCTTTATACTGTCTTATAGTTACATGTTGGTAAAGCCCTTAGGATGTGTACTTGACTACCTGGACTATGATGCAGATCATACTAGTGGGGACATGGTAGTCCATAAGTACCTCCTTCAAGGTCCCTAGTCATGGGTGTATCGAGACGGGGCATCGTTATACCAGAGTAGACTAGCGTATACGCTTCTCGACCCATGTGATGGGCGATGGATGATCCCATATCCATTGGTGTTTGACATCAGAGATGGTGTACGGGTGCTCAGTGGTGACTGGGTACACTGGACGGACTCGCCGAGAACTCCCAGATGGTATTATACCTCACGTCAGATGGCAGTTCTCAGGTGACACTTGTACAGGTTAGTCTGTAGACCCGAGATCGTCATAGAGTCTTGTATGATTCCCACTGTACTTTGATCTCCACCTTACCACATCCATGAGGGCGTGCAAAACGGTGGTCTTTGGGTACAGTCCCGAGTCACATGGAGGCAATGAGCGATAGGAGGGGTTTCGTCTCTCCCGGTATTGGGGGTTGATGTTGCGCAGTGCTCGATTGGCCGTAACAGGGAAGTCCCTGGCCAGGGCTGATCAGAGATTTGCTGGTAAGTGTTACCAGTAGTTTCTCGACCCGTTACGAGCCTCACATCAGCACGACTTATCGGGTTATTGGGGTCTGACGTATACCACCCTTAGACTTGATATGCGACGTATCAGACGAAGAGACTTGACTGTATGGTAAGTGTTACTGGTCGGATTCGCAGGAGTGTGAGCGGGCTAGCTTGTCGATCTTCTGATCGCTCAATACCCGGGTGGCCGTTACGTTTAGCAGACCGCTTGCGGCTTGTGGGTGCTTGATATGATCATCACCTGCTACCGGCGTATTGACGAGTCTTTAGAGTCCTACACAGAGGTTTCCTGGCTCAAGCGAAACGAAATAGGAGCGCATATGAGATATGTGCAGGACCGAGAATAATGCGTATGTGATACCGCATTTCATTCTCGCGATATATGTTTCGATTGGTTATATTCGATATGACCTAGTTATCGAATCATTGATTCGATAAATCGATACATTGAATACTAGTCGGTTATGTGCGACATGACCGGATCATTGAATCAAGTGTTGATTTAATGATTTAATGTATAATTATATATTTGATATATTACTTTGCATTAACTAGTATTGGTTCACTTTAAACGGATTTTTCTCACTTGGATTGCACATTGTATATGTGATATACTTTTGTGCACTTTTTGTATCATGTTTGATGATACTTGATCATTAGTTAAGTTTATAGAATTAATCCATGGTTAATTGATAATTAGGGTTTTGCATTTTCATTTATTTATTTATTTATTTATTTGGAAAAGAATTAGATGAGAATGGTGGCTTTCTTTGTCATTTGTTGAAGCTTCATGAAGCTTTGACTTTAGCAACCATCCTTATCTTCATGCTTAACCCTAACCCATCCTAGTGACCATGGTTAATTCTCTACACTTAACCCTAGTTCAAGTTATGATAAGTATTTGTTTTTAAATTATTTTTAACATAACACTTATCATAATCTTTTCTTGAGCTCATCTTCTTCTTCTTCTTCAAGCTTGCTACTCCAATGGCAAGTTGAGATCTAGTGAGTTAAATCCAAATCTAAAGTGAACCCACCTCCTATTTCTTCATCCTCTACCTCTTGCCAAGTTGTTTTGGGTGTTTACTTCACAAGTTTCACAAGTTTGTGAAGTCGGAGCTTGAGTTTGTGCAACCTCGACATAGATCGTCTTTGACACAAAGCCGACGACCTATTCCGCTCGCTTTCCCGATGAAGCCGATGATCGAGTCAAGGATTCATGATGGACAGCGAGGACATGACCACGTGGAGCTAAGGAGGCAAAAATCCGGATCTTCAAAGGTTGTATATCCGTATCCTAGTAGTTAACAGTTAACTAGCTTTCATTTTCGCCTAAACATCTAGTTAAAGATCCGTAGTCTAGGGTTTCTCGGCACTAAAAATTTTAATTTGGCATGTTCGATGCCTTGTGAGAACCCACTAGGGTGCCTAGGAACCTTTCAGAAACTAGGGTTTCGATTCAGATGTTTCGGAGTTGTTTCGATTTTGTAATCCTACATTATCCGTCTAATTCTCTAGCTAGGCTCTGATACCACTGTTGGGATACCTAGGATGGCAATAAGGTTTCGGGTAGCATCATCCATGCCAAGCTTAAATTTTTGCCGTTCTAGATAACCCTAAACCTAGGTTCTTAACTAAAGAATCATACGGAATCAAAATGTAAAAACTTTACAACTAAGAGATTAGGGATTACAACCTTTGTAGTCCTCTCCTTCACTTCTAAAGCTCCGAGTTGAAGTCCCTTCACTGCGATCATCATGCTCCCGGACTCTAGAGAGGCTCCATGAGGTGAATGAGGCATCCTTGCTTGCAGTCTTCACAATCCAAGATGATCTACGTCGAAGCAACACAAACCCAAGCTTTCACTCACTAATGAGGTCTTAGTGAAGCAAACACCCTAATCTAAGTGGCTAGAATATATGAGGATGATGAAGTAGAAATTTTGCTCACTTTAGTATTTTATTTCTCACTATTTTTTCATCACATGAAGAAATCAAGAGAGCAAGAATCAAGAGCAATAAGAAGAAGAAGCTCAGGCTCAAGTGAGAATGAATTGTGATGAGGTTAGAAATGTAACTAAGGGTTAAAAGTATCATGGCTAACTCATGTAGAGAATTGTAAGGCTACTAGGCACACTATAGAGGTCTCACAAGGCATCAACCATGCCAATTTAAAATTTTATGGGTGCCGAGAAACCCTAATACGGATCGTAGACTAGATGTTTAGGCGAAATACGAAACTAGTTAACACTTTAACTAAAGGAGAGAGACTACAACCTTTGTAGATCCGGTTCTCCACTTCCTTAGCTCCACGTAGTCATCCCCTCGTTGTCCATCTCGAATCTCGGACTCTCGCGTCGGCTTCATCGGAGAAATGAGCAGAATAGGTCGTCGGCTTCATGCCGAAGATGATCTACGTCGAGGTTGCACAAGTTCAAGCTCCAACTTCACCAAGTTGTGAAACTTGTGAAGAAAACACCCAAAAAAACTTGGCAAGAGGTAGAGGGTGAAGAAATAGGAGGTGGGTTCACTTTAGAATTGGATTTCTCTCACTTTAGCTCAAGTTGCCATTGATGGACTTAAGCTTTTCTTGAAGAAGAAGATGATGAAGAAGAAGAAAGAATATGATAAGTTATTTTAAAATGAAAAGAAAAACTAAACTTATCATAATGTGAACCATAGTTAAGTGTAGAGAATTGACTAAGGTTAGAAGAATGGTTAGGGTTTAATGTGAAGACAAAATGGTCACAAAGTCAAAGCTTCATGAAGCTTCAACAATGTTCAAGAATGAAAGCAACCATTTTGTATTCTTATCCCATTCTTTTTCCAAAAATGAATAAATAAAAGAATGGATATATAAAAACCCTAATCACTTTCTTAACCTTGGTTTAATTCTATACACTTAACCAAATGAGCAAGCATCATCTAACATGATACAAACATGTGCACAAAAGTATATCACATATACAATTTGCACATCAAGTGAGAAAATCCATTTTGTAGGGTTCCTAGGCATCCTAATGAGGTCTCACAAGGCATCAACCATGCCAATTTCAAAAATTACGGTGCCGAGAAACCCTAAACTACGGATCGTCGGCTAGATATTTAGGCGATAAAATAAACTAGTTAACACTTAACTAAGAGATACGGAAATACAACCTTTGTAGATCCGGTCCTCCACCTCCACGGCTCCAAGATGAGGTCCTCTCCGCTGTCCAAATCAAATCCAGGATCTAGCGTCGTCTTCATCTGAGAATGGACGGGCTAGGTCGTCGACGACGTGCCGAAGATGATCTACGTCGAAGCATCACTAGATCGAGCTCCACCTTCACCAAGTGTTGAAAACTTGTGAAGGAAACACACTCTACTACTTGTCAAGAGGTAGAGGATGAAGAAATAAGAAGTGGGTAGACTTTAGTTTTTGATTTCTCACTCATTTCATCAATCCACCATTGATGAAGTGAAGGTTTCTTCTTGAGTTCAAGGAAGAAGAAGAAGAAAATGTTATTATGATAAGAATAATTAAAAAATGAGAAAAGAAATTCATTCTTATCATAATTGAACCATAGTTAGGTGTAGAGAATCAATCATGGTTTAGTGGAATGGTTAGGGTCAAGCTAGAGACAAAATGGTCACTTAGTCAAAAGATCAAGAAGCTTCAACTAGAATCCAAAATTAGCAACCATTTCATTTCATTTTCTTTTATTCATTTATCATAAATAAATGGATAATTAAATAAGATAAATGAATAACAAATAATAAACCCTAACCTATTCATTAACCAAGGTTTAACACTTTACACTTAACCAAAAAGCATGTATCATCAAACATGATACAAGCTAGTGCAAAAAATCATATCACATATATAATGCGCACATCCGAGTGAGAAAATCCATCTTAAAGTGAACCAATACTAGTTAATGCAAAGTAATATATCAAATATATAATTATACATTAAATCATTAAATCAACACTTGATTTAACGATCCCGTCATATCACATATAACCGACTAGTATCCAATGTATCAGTTTATCGAATCAATCCTTGATTCGATAACTAGGGTATATCGCATATAACCTAATCGATACATTCATCGCGAGAATGGAATACGGTATCACATACACGCATTATTCTCGGTCCCGCACATATCTCATATGCGCTCCTATTTCGTTTCGCTTGAACCAGGAAACCTCTGTGTAGGACTCTAAAGACTCGTCAATACGCCGGCAGCAGGTGATGATCATATCAATCACCCACAAGCCGCAAGCGGTCTGCTAAACGTAACGGCCACCCGGGTATTGAGCGATCTGAAGATCGACGAGCAAGCCCGCTCACACTCCAGTGAATCCAACCAGTAACACTACCGTACAGTCCGGTCTGATCGTCTGATATGTCGCATATCTCGCCTAGGGGTGGTAAACGTCAGACCCCAATAGCTCGATAAGTCGTGTCGATATTAGGTCTATAACTGTTCGAGAAACTACTGGTAACACTTACCAGTAAATCTCAGCAACCCTGGCCAGGGATTTCCTGTTATAGCCAATCGTACACAGCGCAACATCAACTCCCTATACCGGGAGAGACGAATCCCCTCCTATCGCTCATTGCCTCCATGTGATTCGGGACTGTACCCAAAAACCACCGTTTTGCACGCCCTCTTGGACATGGTAAGATAGAAATCAAAGCACAGTGGGAACCACACAAGACTCTATGACGATCTCGGGTCAACAGACTACTCTGTACCAGTGTCACCAGAGAACTGCCATCTGACGTCAGGTATAATACCATCTGGGAGTTCTCGGCGAGTCCGTCCAGTGTACCCAGTCTCTACTGAGCACCCGTATATCTCCTCTGATGTCAAACACCAATGGATATGGGATCATCCATCGCCCATCTGTATGGGTCGAGAAGGTACACGCTAGTCTACTCTGGTATATCGATGCCCCGTCTCGATACACCCACGACTAGGGACTTTGAAGGATGTACTTATGGACTACCATGTCCCCACTAGTATGATCCGCATCATAGTCCAGGTAGTCAAGTACACATCCTAAAGGCTTTACCAACATGTAACAGAGAGACAATCAGTATACACATTAAGGTAAAGTGCAACCAGATAGCATACTATCATGTCGAGCAAGAAAGTCCTCCCTATATATGTCCCAGCATCCACTACAATATACATCCTATGTACAGTAATGGCCTCTAGGGCATACATATAACTAACAATCTCCCACTTGCACTAGGGCCATCTGTAGCAGTGGTTGCAGTATCTCATACTCAACCATCCCATAAAAGTCTCTCTCTGGGAAAAGGCCTTTCGTGAGTGGATCCGCTGTGTTTTTCCTCTGAGTCTACTCTCCTAACCTCGATCCCTTGGAGATCAACCATCTCCATGATCAGGTGATACTGCCTTAGAATATGTCTGGATCACTGATGGGACAGGGGTTCCCTGGCCAAAGCCACACTTCCATTGTCACACAATGGTAGGAACCTTGTTCATCTCATGAACCTATATACATCCAAACAGCCTCTTTGGTAGCATCTTAAGTAGCGATGTATCCTGCCTTTATCATCTAGTATGTCGCGGTATCTAGCTTGGAACTCTTCCAACATACCGTCCCTTTACTTAGGGTAAAGACAATGCCTGTGACTGACATTCAGTCGTCTTTATCACCCTGGAACACTTCCAGTGATTCTCCCCAGGATCAATTGATACTATCTCACTACAACTAGTGAGAATCCTAACATCCAATTAAATCTATCTCATAGATCCAAAACTCAGGATTTAGGAGGTATCACTTTGATCCTATGTGGAGAATCATAGTGATAAGCGGAGATTGATCGAGCGTAGCATAGGAAACTCCTTCCCTAGCAAGAGTATGTCATTCACGTACTCTACGAGGATCGTCACCATACTCCCTACTACCTTTTTGTTTATACAAGGTTCATCTACCATTTTGATGATGTCAAACTCTTTGACTAATCCATCAAAACAGATGTTCCAACCCCGCGATGCCTGCTTTATCCTATAAAGCATCTTGCACACGTTTCCGCTGCTCCCACTGTCTACGAAGCCCTCTGGCTGTGTACTTATAGACGCTCTCTTCCAAAACATCATTTAGAAAAGCTGTCATGACACCCAACCACCAGATATCGTAGTCATGGTATGTAGCCGTGGCAAGTAGGATCCGGATGGACTTAAGCATAGCTACTTAGAAAAGGTTTCATCATCATCCATACCTGGTCAATGATGTAGACCTTTAACAAGTCTAGCTTTGAAAGTCTCAACTCTTCCATGTACACCAAGTAATCTTCTCAAGATATACTTACTCCTGATGGGGATTTAACCCTTCAGATATAGCAACCAAAGTCCATACTTTGTTGGTGTATATGGATTCCATCTCAGATCACTAAGCATCCAGCCATTCTTACAGAGTCTTACTCCTGATGGCCTGCTCGAAACTAGTTGGGTCATCATCTCATGATGCAATCCTCGCTCCCACTGTCATAGAGGAACCGAAGTATCTCTCAGGTGGGTGAGGAACCCTACTAGATCGGCGGAGAGGCTGAGGTTCGTTGGTAACTATTGAATCCTTTGGTTCCATCAAATCATCTTCTGTAGTTTGCATAGCTGGAACCTTTCCAGTTCTACATAACTAACCTTGCCTCGAGTTTGTCCGGATTTTGCTTTTAGACATAGGCCGGACAACCCTAAATCTTAATTAACTTAAGACATGGGCTCTTCCCTTTCCATATCACATATGAAGTGGTAGGCATTGATTTGATTCGAACCCTATTCAATAGGTATGCAACTTCCCAAGTGCATATCACCCAAAAGGAAACAGGTAACTCAGTAGTACTCATCATAGAGCACACCTTATCATATAGGGTGTGATTGCTCCGCCCTGATATACCATCGTGCTATGGTGTATACAGAGGAGTAATGCTGAGAGAGAATCTCATTCTCCTTTAGAAAAGTCCAGGAATTCCATGCTCAAGTATTCTCCTCCTTGATCACATCAAAGGACATAATACTTATACCCGTATTGGTTCTCTACTTCTAACTTATATTCTGTGAATATCTCAAAAGGTTCGGACTTGTGTTTCAACAGGAACATATGTCTGAATCTAAAGAGATCATCAGAGAATGTAATGAAGTACAAAGAACCGGTCTTGGCATGTGTAGACTGGGGACCTTTATACATCAACATGTATCATCCCAAGAGTTTACTAACTTTTTCTCTGTTTCCAGTAAACGGAGCTATGGTCATCTTATCTTTGTGACATGACTGGCGAGTTTCACAAGATGTAAATTCAAACTGATTTAAATATGCATCTATATGTAACTCTAGCTAGTCGGGTCATATTGATCTGACCTAGTCTACAATGCCTCAAGAAGAATTCGTTCAGTTCTGAACTCTTCCTCTTGTGTGTGTTCTGTATACTAAGAACTGTAGTTTGATTTAGAACATTAATGCTTTTAGATAACGTGCCTGAACCGATCAACTTTTGATATAGGAAATGTTCAAAACATTGTCCAACAATACAAAATTTTATCGTTTCTTTACTAATAAAGAGACAGATATGATTTTGCATAACAGGTTCGGTATCTAATAACATTCGTTCAGAATCAATATATTGTAATACAGGGTGACAGTGACCAACAGACTTGGCTGCAACATTTGCCCCGTTTTCTGCCTCATGAAACTTATCACCCGTTCTCAGTTCTCTACCTATCTGTAGCCCTATGTAACATATTACATATCTGGGATCCTGATCTGGTATCACATACCCAGGACGTAAAGGATACTGAGAAACAGTTCTGTGTAATGAACAAACCCGAAGATGATGCATCAGCATGCACTCTCTTCGTTTGGGCGGCACAGGAATTCTGGTAATCCCCTATTTCCTGCTCCGTCTTATAACATTTATAAGTTGGAGCGGGACCAACGTTCCCCAGCTCAGTATAACAAGCGGGTTCGGTCAAATATCCGTATTATTATCTTGATTAAGGCGTGATATGGTCGCTATCTGGAGAGAGAGAGAGAAGAAAACACTCAGCGTGCGCTCTTGCAAGAATAGATTGGTTATAATTTTATCTAATCAGGATGGCTCCCACTGCTTTTTATCAAATCTTCCTTCAAACCCTAAAAGGAAAGACTAGCCGGGATTAATTACACACTACAAGTTCGCCAATCTTTCAGCCAGGCCAGTGTCGGTACTTTGAGGGAGGTCCCCCGTGCTTTCGCACGAACCTAATTAATGTAAACCTCGTTTTCCCAGAGGCGTAACCTCGTTAACACCTTTCTAGACACCTACTTGATCGGCTAATTGTAATGTGTAAAACTCTCCCAGGAGTAACTCTTACTCGCAGCGGGTATCGGGATCCAACTATCTCATAGAAGGTATGCAATCCCATTGCAAATTTCAACACTTGAAATTCCCGATAATATTTTGTCCCTAGCGTCCTATGACCTTGACGGAGGCCAAACAACCCATGGTCCGCTAGTCAAGTTCATGAAAGGTTCCTAGGCACCCTAGAGTGGTCTCACAAGGCATTTTAAAAAAATTTGGTGCCGAGAAACCCTAGACTACGGATCGTCGCTAGAATTCTAGGCGAAACTAAAAGATAGTTAACAGTTAACTACTGGGATACGGAAATTACAACCTTTGTAGATCCGGATATCCACCTCCACGGCTCCGCAAGGGCGTCCTCTCGCTGTCCATCTTGAAGCTTGAACTCTCGTGACGGCTTCATCGGAGAAACGTGCGGAATAGGTCGTCGGCTTCGTGTCAAAGACGATCTACGTCGAGGTTGCACAAACTCAAGCTCCGACTTCACAAACTTGTGAAACTTGTGAAGTAAACACCCAAAACAACTTGGCAAGAGGTAGAGGGTGAAGAAATAGGTGGTGGGTTCACTTTAGAATTGGAATTATCTCACTTTAACTCAAGTTGCCATTGATGGACCTTGAGCTTGAAGAAGAAGAAGAAGATGAAGATGAAGAAAGAAAGATAAGTCTTCATATTTTAAAATAAAACTAATATGAATACTTATCATATCTTGACCATGGTCAAGTGTAGAGATTAAACCAAGGTTAGTAAGTGTGGTTAGGGTTAAGGATGAGATAAGGATGGTGGACTTTGTCAAAGCTTCATGAAGCTTCAACATAGCTCCAAAATAAGCCACCATTCTTAACTTGATCCTTTCAAATAAATAAACAAATAAATAAATGAAAAACCAAAACCCTAATCATCACTTAACCATGGTTTAACCCTTTACACTTAATCACATTATCAAGTATCATCAAACATGATACAAAGTAGTGCACTAAAGCATATCACATATACAATGTGCATCAAGTGAGAAAAATCCGTTTAAAGTGAACCAATACTAGTTAATGCAATGCAATATATCAAATATATAATTATGCATTAAATCATTAAATCAACATTTGATTCAATGATCCGGTCATGTCACACATAACCGACTAGAATCTAATGTATCGATTTATCGAATCAATGATTCGATAACTAGGTCATATCGAATATAACCAATCGAAACATATATGGCGAGAATAAAATGCGGTATCACATACACGCATCATTCTCGGTCCTGCACATATCTCATATGCGCTCCTATTTCGTTTCGCTTGAGCCAGGAAACCTCTGTGTAGGACTCTAAAGACTCGTCAATACGCCGGTAGCAGATGATGATCATATCAAGCACCCACAAGCCGCAAGCGGTATGCTAAACGTAACGGCCACCCGGGTATTGAGCGATCAGAAGATCGACGAGCTAGCCCGCTCACACTCCTGCGAATCCGACCAGTAACACTTACCATACAGTCCGGTCTCTTCGTCTGATATGTCGCATATCAAGTCTAGGGGTGGTATACGTCAGACCCCAATAACCCGATAAGTCGTGCTGATGTGAGGCTCGTAACGGGTCGAGAAACTACTGGTAACACTTACCAGCAAATCTCCGATCAGCCCTGGCCAGGGACTTCCCTGTTACGGCCAATCGAGCACTGCGCAACATCAACCCCCAATACCGGGAGAGACGAAACCCCTCCTATCGCTCATTGCCTCCATGTGACTCGGGACTGTGCCCAAAGACCACCGTTTTGCACGCCCTCATGGACGTGGTAAGGTGGAGATCAAAGCACAGTGGGAATCACACAAGACTCTATGACGATCTCGGGTCTACAGACTAGCCTGTACAAGTGTCACCTGAGAACTGCCATCTGACGTGAGGTATAATACCATCTGGGAGTTCTCGGCGAGTCCGTCCAGTGTACCCAGTCTCCACTGAGCACCCGTATACCATCTCTGATGTCAAACACCAATGGATATGGGATCATCCATCGCCCATCACATGGGTCGAGAAGCTTATACGCTAGTCTACTCTGGTATATCGATGCCCCGTCTCGATACACCCACGACTAGGGACCTTGAAGGATGTACTTATGGACTACCATGTCCCCACTAGTATGATCTGCATCATAGTCCAGGTAGTCAAGTACAAATCCTAAGGGCTTTACCAACATGTAACCATAAGACAGTATAAAGAGACTAGTGTACATGTTAAGATAAATGGCAACCAGATAGCATACTATCATGTCGAGCAAGAAAGTCATCTCTATATATGTCCAAGCATCCAATATAATATACATAATCTGTACAATACTGGCCTCTACGGCATACATACAACTAACTATCTCCCACTTGCACTAGGGCCAGCTGCTGTAGTATCTCATACCGAGCATCCCGAAGAGTCTCTCAAACTGTATCTGGGGAATGGCCTTCGTGAGTGGATCCGCCGTATTGTTCTTCGTGTCAACTCTCCTGACCTCGATCTCCCGGCGATCAACTATCTCTCAGATCAGGTGATACCGCCTCAGAATATGCCTGGATCGCTGATGGGACCTGGGTTCCTTGGCCAAAGCCACCGCTCCATTGTTATCACAATACAAAGGTATTGGATGCTCAATGGATGGAACCACTCCAAGTTCAGTAATGAACTTCTTGATCCAGACAGCCTCTTTGGCAGCATCGTTGGCAGCGATGTATTCAGCCTCCATCGTCGAGTCTGCCACGGTTTCCTGCTTGGAACTCTTCCAGCTAACCGCCCCTCCGCAAAGGGTAAAGACAAAGCCCGACTGCGACTTAGAGTCGTCCTTATCACTCTGGAAGCTCGAATCGGTAAAAGACTCCACTTGGAGTTCTCCGTTACCATACACCAAGAACATATCTCTAGTCCTTCGCAAGTACTTGAGAATGCTCTTCACAGCTGTCCAGTGACTCTCTCCAGAATCAGCTTGATACCTGCTCACTACACTTAGTGAGTATGCTACATCGGGTCTGGTACATAGCATCGGATACATGATAGAGCCTACTGCCGAAGCATAGGGTATCCCTTGCATGCGAGCTCTCTCCAAATCAGTCTTGGGAGACATCTCTTTGGAGAGAGTGACTCCAGAGATCGTGGGTAAGTTCCCACGCTTGGACTCTTCCGTACTAAACCTCTTTAATATGGTGTCAATGTACCTGGATTGGGACAATCCCAAAATCCGTTTGGATCTATCTCTATAGATCCTAATTCCCAATATGCAGGAGGCATCACCAAGATCTTTCATTGAGAATCTTTGTGATAAGAAGAGCTTGACCGATTGCAGCATAGGAATATCATTTCCTATCAAGAGTATGTCGTCCACGTACAATACGAGGAAGACAACTTTACTCTCTGCCACCTTCTTGTAGATACAAGGTTCATCTGGATTTTTGACGAAATCAAACTCTTTGATAACGACGTCAAAGCAGATGTTCCAACTCCGCGATGCTTGCTTTAATCCATAAATGGATTTAAGCAACTTGCACACCTTCCCGCTGCTCCCACTGTCTACGAAGCCATCTGGCTGAGTCATGTACACGCACTCTTCTAAATCACCATTTAGAAAGGCGGTCTTAACATCCATTTGCCAGATTTCGTAGTCATGAAAGGCAGCAATGGCAAGCATGATTCGGATGGATTTAAGCATAGCCACTGGAGAAAAGGTCTCGTCATAATCCACACCTGGTCTTTGACGAAAACCCTTTGCTACAAGGCTAGCTTTGAAAGTCTCCACTTTCCCATCTACACCAAGTTTCTTCTTGAAGATCCACTTGCTCCCAATGGGTTTTACCCCTTCAGGAGCAACTTCCAAAGTCCATACTTTGTTGGTGTACATAGATTCCATCTCGGACCGCATAGCATCCAGCCATTTCACTGAGTCCCCACTCGTGATGGCCTGCTCGAAGCTAGTTGGGTCATCATCCTCCATGATGCAATCCTCGCTTCCACCATCCATGAGAAAACCGTAGTATCTCTCAGGCTGGCGAGGAACCCTACTAGATCGGCGGAGAGGCTGAGGTTCATTGGGAGCTACTGAATCTTCTGGTTCCACTAAATCTTCAGTTACGGTTTGTGTATCTGGAACCTCTTCCAGCTCTACCACTTTGCCACTAATTTCTTTTTCAAGGAATTCCTTTTCTAAAAAGGTGGCATGTTGAGCAACAAACACTTTTTGTTCCTCACTGTGGTAGAAAAAATACCCATAAGAATTCTTTGGATATCCCACAAACTTGCAGAGAACTGACCGTGCCTCGAGCTTGTCTGGATTTTGTCTTTTGACATAGGCCGGACAACCCCATATCTTAACTCGTTTAAAATATGGTCTCTTCCCACTCCATATCTCATATGGTGTGGTAGGTACAGATTTAGATGGAACTTGATTCAATAGGTATGCTGCTGTCTCCAGCGCATAACCCCAGAAGGAAATAGGTAACTCAGCTGTGCTCATCATAGAGCGCACCATATCTAATAGGGTGCGGTTCCTCCGCTCCGATACACCGTTGTGTTGTGGTGTATATGGAGGAGTTAGCTGAGAGAGAATCCCATTCTCTTTTAGGAAGTCCAGGAATTCATTGCTCAAGTATTCACCTCCCCGATCTGATCGAAGGATTTTAATACTTTTTCCGGTTTGGTTCTCGACTTCTTGTTTATATTCCCTAAATTTCTCAAAAGCTTCTGATTTGTGTTTCATCAGGAACACATATCCGAATCTAGAGAGATCGTCAGTGAATGTAATGAAGTATGAAGAACCATCCCTGGCATGTGTAGACATGGGACCGCATACATCACTATGTATTAGTCCTAAGAGTTCGGTAACTCTTTCTCCGTGTCCCGTAAACGGAGTCTTGGTCATCTTGCCTTTGAGACATGACTGGCAAGTGTCATAGGATGAAAATTCAAACAGATTTAAATATCCATCCTTATGCAACTTAGCCAGTCGTGTCGCATTGATGTGACCCAGTCTACAATGCCACAAGAAGGATTCGTTGAGTTCAGAACTCTTCCTCTTGTGTGTGTTTGTTATGCTCAGAACTGTTGATTGATTTAGAACATAAATGCCATTGCACAACGTGCCTGATCCAACCAACTTTTGGTTAAGGAAAATGTTCATAACACTGTCCTGTAATACAAAATTAAATCCTTCTTTACTTAGCAAAGAAACCGATATAATGTTGCATATCAGGTTCGGCATGTAATAGCATTCGTTCAGAACCAATGTATTACCAGTTGGTAATTCAAGGTGATATTCCCCGACAGTCTTAGCTGCAACAATTGCACCATTTCCAACTCTAATGTCTTTATCACCTTCTCCAAGTTCTCTACCTTTCCTAAGCCCATGTAACTGATTACATATATGGGATCCTGACCCGGTATCCAATACCCAGGACGTAGAGCAAATGGAGAAACAGTTCTCTGTAACGAACATACCCGAAGAAAATGCATCATCATGTACTTTCTTCATTCGGGTGGCATGGGAATCCTGGTATTCCCCTATATCCTGTTCATTCCTATAACTCTTATAAGAATGAACGGAACCAACGTTCCCCAGCACAGTATAACATGCGGGTTCGGTCAATACATCCATATTATTATCTTTATTAAGGCATGAAATGGTCGCTACCTGGAGAGAGAGAGAAGAAAACACTTTAGCGTATGCTCGTGCAAGATCAGTTTGGTTATTATCTTATCTAATCAGGATGGCTCCCACTGCTTTTTATCAAATCTTCCTCCAAACCCTAAAAGGAAAGACTAGCCGGGATTAATTACACACTACAAGTTCGCCAATCTTTCAGCCAGGCCAGTGTCGGTACTTTGAGGGAGGTCCCCCGTGCTTTCGCACGAACCTAATTAATGTAAACCTCGTTTTCCCAGAGGCGTAACCTCGTTAACACCTTTCTAGACACCTACTTGATCGGCTAATTGCACTGTGTAAAACTCTCCCAGGAGTAACTCTTACTCGCAGTGGGTATCGGGATCCAACTATCTCATAGAAGGTATGCAATCTCATTGCAAATTTCAACACTTGAAATTCCCGATAATATTTTTCCCCGACAATCTGTGACCTTGACAAGGTCAACAAACCATAGATCGCAAGTCAAGTTCAACCCGTCATTTCTTGATTGAATCAAACCCACCCGCACGACCCTTGACAAGGTCAACAAGGCCGTACGACTACCCTAACTCAATCTGCATCATATGCATAAGCAGATAAATACTGGTTAGCTACCGCACACTGCGTCTTGACAAGGTCAACAAACGCAGCACGAATACTAAACAGGACCTATCTGAAATGACGGAGGGCTACGCAGGTTTTTCATAAAAACCATGAGCGTAATGAACTTGATATTGTTGTAGAATCAAATAAAGTTTTGAAATGGAGTGATTTTGAGGCTTTTCTGGTTTTGCTAAAGGAGTCACTCCCGGTGAAGGGATCTCGGTCCTTTCCTCGTCGAATGAGGTGCGGGATATATCATATATATTGCTGTGCAAAGCAAAAACCCAAAAGCAGTCAAAAGCAAACCGAATGTGTAGCATCTGCCAGTTATTGCTAAAGGAGTCACTCCCGGTGAAGGGATCTCGGTCCTTTCCTCATCGAATAAGGTGCGGGGTATATCATATATACCGCTGTGCAAAGCAAGAACTGTAGCTACCCTTTTTATTTTAAAATTCGATTCCACAACATCTTAGGTTTCTTATCTTTCATTAATCACATTAATGAAGTCCCATCATTTAATACCTAAACATCACAGATAGATATGACGTACACTTATGCCATCCGCATTCGCCTCGATGTCCCCTCGTGCACCGTTAGGTTAGGTAACTAACGACAGAGCAGGGCAGGGCTAGCGCGGATGTAAAACATAAGTAACGTCTATATAATATATCATATATACTATATACTATATCCATCACAGAATCACATCACAGATATCGCAGCAGAATAAACATATGAAATATTGGATATACTAGGACGTCCGTGTTTTCAATACGAGGCAGTATAAAACACGGATTCCACGGTCGTGATGAATAGCCAATCCCACACCCCTAGACCCCTATGAGAGCGGCAAGCAACCCTGCCAATTCTAGGGTTAGGAGACCCGGACTCGACTCCTCGAGTTGGTCTCCCACTGGACCCCAGAACCCGGTTACTTGTGCTTCCCTCCTTGGGTCTATCCTAATGCGGAAAAATAAATAATATACAAACGGTGACTACTTCCGCTACCTGGAAGTGCCCCAAATAAAAGAATATTACATACAAGTTTTTACATGAATGAAAATGAAAAACACTCATCTCACATAAAAACCCCCGGCTATTCGAACACGACGATCCAATATAACATATCCAGCAACACATAACATCACATGTCATCAACGTAAGTAAGTATGCATACCCCAATTGTCGTTGATGTATAGCAACGAAACCGGCGATATGAACATACTACACTTACGGTCACAGAAAAGAAAGTGTAAAACTACAACAATTGGAATCCGCAACTTCTTTAGACATCGCATGCCTAACAGATATAAATCCCGCATTTTAGTCTCATTATCGAAAACTCTTTTCAATATCATATGGGACTAAATTGCTAGATTTATAACATTCATTCAGTTATCACATAACTGTTTGTGAATTCCAATTATTGTATCCAATTCCGGATAAATAGAATATATTAAACTTTCCGATCGAACACTCGAACACCCAAGTTTTCCCGACACCGATCAACACATGAAATAGGTTCAAAGACATTCACTTCATACCTCAGTACCAACGGTCCAGCCGTAGAAGGGTCAAGCCAACGCCTCACATGTGGCACGCCGTACTGCCCCAAACCCGAAGGTTCAAAGGGCAGTTCAAGACGGTCACATAATCGAGTTAAGGTTTGTTGTCTTCTAGAGGGACCATCGCGTTACTTGCATTACTCAGAACGTCTTTTAACCACAGAAAAATCCAACACTTGGAATTATTCCGGCAGGGGAAAACTTGGGTATTTGTATCCGGTCGAACTCTTTAACATATTCTACAGTTATCTGGAAAAACACTTAGACAAAGTTTGATATTCCGATCGAATTCATCGATTCCCAATATAACTCCAGAGCACTCAACCCTTAAATAAATTTAAAAATACCCAGAAAACTCACCAGAATTTATCAGGTATTACTGTGCAGAAATAGTGGGATGATGTCCCCTTGTGCCGCGGAAACGCGGCAGAAGGCATGTTTCGCCTAGAATTCTAGCTCTGATACCAGTGAAAGGTTCCTAGGCACCCTAGAGTGGTCTCACAAGGCATTTTAAAAAAATTTGGTGCCGAGAAACCCTAGACTACGGATCGTCGCTAGAATTCTAGGCGAAACTAAAAGCTAGTTAACAGTTAACTACTGGGATACGGAAATTACAACCTTTGTAGATCCGGATATCCACCTCCACGGCTCCGCAAGGGCGTCCTCTCGCTGTCCATCTTGAAGCTTGAACTCTCGTGACGGCTTCATCGGAGAAACGTGCGGAATAGGTCGTCGGCTTCGTGTCAAAGACGATCTACGTCGAGGTTGCACAAACTCAAGCTCCGACTTCACAAACTTATGAAACTTGTGAAGTAAACACCCAAAACAACTTGGCAAGAGGTAGAGGGTGAAGAAATAGGAGGTGGGTTCACTTTAGAATTGGATTTATCTCACTTTAACTCAAGTTGCCATTGATGGACCTTGAGCTTGAAGAAGAAGAAGAAGATGAAGATGAAGAAAGAAAGATAAGTCTTCATATTTTAAAATAAAACTAATATGAATACTTATCATATCTTGACCATGGTCAAGTGTAGAGATTAAACCAAGGTTAGTAAGTGTGGTTAGGGTTAAGGATGAGATAAGGATGGTGGACTTTGTCAAAGCTTCATGAAGCTTCAACATAGCTCCAAAATAAGCCACCATTCTTAACTTAATCCTTTCAAATAAATAAACAAATAAATAAATGAAAAACCAAAACCCTAATCATCACTTAACCATGGTTTAACCCTTTACACTTAATCACATTATCAAGTATCATCAAACATGATACAAAGTAGTGCACTAAAGCATATCACATATACAATGTGCATCAAGTGAGAAAAATCCATTTAAAGTGAACCAATACTAGTTAATGCAATGCAATATATCAAATATATAATTATGCATTAAATCATTAAATCAACATTTGATTCAATGATCCGGTCATGTCACACATAACCGACTAGAATCTAATGTATCGATTTATCGAATCAATGATTCGATAACTAGGTCATATCGAATATAACCAATCGAAACATATATGGCGAGAATGAAATGCGGTATCACATACACGCATCATTCTCGGTCCTGCACATATCTCATATGCGCTCCTATTTCGTTTCGCTTGAGCCAGGAAACCTCTGTGTAGGACTCTAAAGACTCGTCAATACGCCGGTAGCAGATGATGATCATATCAAGCACCCACAAGCCGCAAGCGGTCTGCTAAACGTAACGGCCACCCGGGTATTGAGCGATCAGAAGATCGACGAGCTAGCCCGCTCACACTCCTGCGAATCCGACCAGTAACACTTACCATACAGTCCGGTCTCTTCGTCTGATATGTCGCATATCAAGTCTAGGGGTGGTATACGTCAGACCCCAATAACCCGATAAGTCGTGCTGATGTGAGGCTCGTAACGGGTCGAGAAACTACTGGTAACACTTACCAGCAAATCTCCGATCAGCCCTGGCCAGGGACTTCCCTGTTACGGCCAATCGAGCACTGCGCAACATCAACCCCCAATACCGGGAGAGACGAAACCCCTCCTATCGCTCATTGCCTCCATGTGACTCGGGACTGTGCCCAAAGACCACCGTTTTGCATGCCCTCATGGACGTGGTAAGGTGGAGATCAAAGCACAGTGGGAATCACACAAGACTCTATGATGATCTCGGGTCTACAGACTAACCTGTACAAGTGTCACCTGAGAACTGCCATCTGACGTGAGGTATAATACCATCTGGGAGTTCTCGGCGAGTCCGTCCAGTGTACCCAGTCTCCACTGAGCACCCGTATACCATCTCTGATGTCAAACACCAATGGATATGGGATCATCCATCGCCCATCACATGGGTCGAGAAGCTTATACGCTAGTCTACTCTGGTATATCGATGCCCCGTCTCGATACACCCACGACTAGGGACCTTGAAGGATGTACTTATGGACTACCATGTCCCCACTAGTATGATCTGCATCATAGTCCAGGTAGTCAAGTACAAATCCTAAGGGCTTTACCAACATGTAACTATAAGACAGTATAAAGAGACTAGTGTACATGTTAAGATAAATGGCAACCAGATAGCATACTATCATGTCGAGCAAGAAAGTCATCTCTATATATGTCCAAGCATCCAATATAATATACATAATCTGTACAATACTAGCCTCTAGGGCATACATACAACTAACAGTTCAACCCGTCATTTCCTGATTGAATTAAACCCACCTGCACGACCCTTGACGGAGGCCAAACAACGCCGTACGAATACCCTAATCCAATCGCATCATATGCTAGCAGATAAGCACTAGTTAGCTACCGTACACTACGCCTTGAAGGAGGCCAAACAACCGCAGCACGAATACTAACTAGTACGTATCTGAAATGACGGAGGGCTACGACAGGTTTTTCTGAAAACCTATTGCGTAATGAACTTGATATCGTTGTAGGATCGAATGAATTTTGAAAATGGAGTGCTTTTGAGGCTTTTCTAGTTTTGCTAAAGGAGTCACTCCCGGTGAAGGGATCGTCGGTCCTTTCCTCGTCGAATGAGGTGCGGGATATATCATATATATCGCTGTGCAAAGCAAAAACACTTAAAAGCAATCAAAAGACAAACCGAGTGTGTAGCATCTGCCAGTTATTGCTAAAGGAGTCACTCCCGGTGAAGGGATCTCGGTCCTTTCCTCATCGAATAAGGTGCAGGATATATCACATATACCGCTGTGCAAAGCAAGAACTGTAGCTACCTGTTTTATTTTGAAATTCGATTCTACAACATCTTAGGTTTCTTTTATTTCATTAATCACATTAATGAAGTCCCATCATTTAAATTACCTAAACATCACAGATAAATATGACGTACACTTATGCCATCCGCATTCGCCTCGATGTCCCCTCGTGCACCGTTAGGTTAGGTAACTAACGGCAGAGCAGGGCAGGGCTAGCGCGGGTGTAAAACATAAGTAACGTCTATATAATATATCATATATACTATATACTGTATCTATCACAGAACATCACATGATCACATCACAGATATCGCAGCAGAAGAAACAAATGAAATATTAGATTTACTAGGACGTCCGTGTTTTCAATACGAGCCAGTATAAAACACGGATTCCACGGTCGTGATGAATAGCCAAACCCACACCCCAAGATCCCTACGAGAGAGGCAAGCAACCCTACCAATTCTAGAGTTAGGAGACCCGGACTCGACTCCTCGAGTTGGTCTCCCACTGGACTCCAGAACCCGGTTACTTGTGCCCTCCTCCTTGGGTCTATCCTAGTGCGGAAAAGTAAATAATATACAAACGGTGACAACTTCCGCAACCTGGAAGCGCCCCAATAAAAGAATATTACATACAAGTTTTTACATGAATGAAAATGAAAAACACTCATCTCACATAAAAACCCCCGGCTATTCAAACACGACGATCCAATATAACATATCCAGCAACACATAACATCACATGTCATCAACGTAAGTAAATATGCGCATCCCAATTGTCGTTGACATATAGCAACGAAACCGGCGATATCACATATTACACTTACGGTCACAGAAAAGAAAGTGTAAAACTACAACAGTTGGAATCCGCAACCATCTCAGACATCGCATGCCTGACCAAATGAATTACTTAGACATCACATGCCTAACAATTATAAACCCCGCATTTCAGTCTCATTATCGAAAACTCTTTTCAATATCAAGTTGGGTAATTCAACAAGATTCCCGACATCCTGATCGAATACTCGTCGCAAACTTTAGTAGGCGGCCGCACCCCCGATACCGTAGACGAAGTGCACCAAGGCGGAACACCGCTACCGCGAGCACTCGGACGGATGCTTTCGGCAACGGGGTTCTCCTACAGTCACTTGGTCGGGGCTATGGGGTGTAGCTGTCTATTAAGTTTACCCGGCGAGTATCCGCGTACGCTACGTGATTGCGACGGACTTTTGATCACATCAAAATTCCGTGGCAACCAATCAAGTGAGACTAAACTGCTATGTTAATAACATTCATTCAGTTATCTCATAACTGTATGTGAATTCCAATTATTGTATCCCATTCCGGATAAACAGAAAATGTTAAACATTCCGATTGAACATTCGAACACCCAAGTTTTCCCGATACAGATCAACACATGAAATAAGTCTAACAACATTCAGTTCGTGCCTCAGTACCGACGGTCCAGCCGTAGAAGGGTCAAGCCAACGCCTCACATGTGGCACGCCGTACTGCCCCAAACCCGAAGGTTCAAAGGGCAGTTCAAGACGGTCACTTAATCGAGTTAAGGTTTGTTGTCTTCTAGAGGGTCCATCGCGTTACTTGCACTACTTAGAACGTCGTTAAACTATGGAAAAATCCAACACTTGGAAATTTCCCGACAGGGGAAAAGTTGGGTATTTATATCCCGTCGAACTTTTTAACATATTCTAAAAATTATCCGGAAAGCCACACAGACAAAATTTGATACTCCGATCGAAACACCGAATCCCCAAAAAAAAATCCCAGAAAATACAACTCTGGAATAAATTTTAAAAATACCCAGAAAATCCAGCATAAAATAATAGGAGTTACTGTGCAAACAGTGTACGATGACGTCATCATTCCGCCGCGGAACCGCCGCAGAAGGGAGGCTTCTGCCGCGGTTCAGCCGCGGTTTGTACTGTTCATCGAAAAAATTTTGCATCCTAATTCTTATTTTTTCCTGCTGAATTTTTTAGCAATTTTTAATTTGAAAAAATACACGTTTTCAGAAAACGTCCAGAGAGCATTTTCCGGTTGGGGTTTCGGGTCGTTCGGACTTCAAAATCCGTCTAGACTTCGCCTAAGGCTCTAGCTAGGCTCTGATACCACTGTAGGGTTCCTAGGCATCCTAATTAAGTCTCACAAGGCATCAACCATGCCAATTTCAAAAATTACGGTGCCGAGAAACCCTAAACTACGGATCGTCGGCTAGATATTTAGGCGATAAAATAAACTAGTTAACACTTAACAAAGAGATACGGAAATACAACCTTTGTAGATCCGGTCCTCCACCTCCACGGCTCCGAGATGAGGTCCTCTCCGCTGTCCAAATCAAATCCGGGATCTAGCGTCGGCTTCATCGGAGAATGGATGGGCTAGGTCGTCGACGACGTGCCGAAGATGATCTACGTCGAAGCATCACTAGATCGAGCTCCACCTTCACCAAGTGTTGAAAACTTGTGAAGGAAACACACTCTACTACTTGGCAAGAGGTAGAGGATGAAGAAATAGGAAGTGGGTAGACTTTAGTTTTGGATTTCTCACTCATTTCATCAATCCACCATTGATGAAGTGAAGGTTTCTTCTTGAGTTCAAGGAAGAAGAAGAAGAAAATGTTATTATGATAAGAATAATTAAAAAATGAGAAAAGAAATTCATTCTTATCATAATTTAACCATAGTTAGGTGTAGAGAATCAATCATGGTTTAGTGGAATGGTTAGGGTCAAGCTAGAGACAAAATGGTCACTTAGTCAAAAGATCAAGAAGCTTCAACTAGAATCCAAAATTAGCAACCATTTCATTTCATTTTCTTTTATTCATTTATCATAAATAAATGGATAATTAAATAAGATAAATCAATAACAAATAATAAACCCTAACCTATTCATTAACCAAGGTTTAACACTTTACACTTAACCAAAAAGCATGTATCATCAAACATGATACAAGCTAGTGCACAAAATCATATCACATATATAATGCGCACATCCGAGTGAGAAAATCCATCTTAAAGTGAACCAATACTAGTTAATGCAAAGTAATATATCAAATATATAATTATACATTAAATCATTAAATCAACACTTGATTTAACGATCCGGTCATATCACATATAACCGACTAGTATCCAATGTATCGGTTTATCGATCAATCCTTGATTCGATAACTAGGGTATATCGCATATAACCTAATCGATACATTCATCGCGAGAATGGAATACGGTATCACATACACGCATTATTCTCGGTCCCGCACATATCTCATATGCGCTCCTATTTCGTTTCGCTTAAGCCAGGAAACCTCTGTGTAGGACTCTAAAGACTCGTCAATACGCCGGCAGCAGGTGATGATCATATCAATCACCCACAAGCCGCAAGCGGTCTGCTAAACGTAACGGCCACCCGGGTATTGAGCGATCTGAAGATCGACGAGCAAGCCCGCTCACACTCCAGTGAATCCAACCAGTAACACTACCGTACAGTCCGGTCTGATCGTCTGATATGTCGCATATCTCGCCTAGGGATGGTAAACGTCAGACCCCAATAGCTCGATAAGTCGTGTCGATATTAGGTCTATAACTGTTCGAGAAACTACTGGTAACACTTACCAGTAAATCTCAGCAACCCTGGCCAGGGATTTCCTGTTATAGCCAATCGTACACAGCGCAACATCAACTCCCTATACCGGGAGAGACGAATCCCCTCCTATCGCTCATTGCCTCCATGTGATTCGGGACTGTACCCAAAAACCACCGTTTTGCACGCCCTCTTGGACATGGTAAGATGGAAATCAAAGCACAGTGGGAACCACACAAGACTCTATGACGATCTCGGGTCAACAGACTACTCTGTACCAGTGTCACCAGAGAACTGCCATCTGACGTCAGGTATAATACCATCTGGGAGTTCTCGGCGAGTCCGTCCAGTGTACCCAGTCTCTACTGAGCACCCGTATATCTCCTCTGATGTCAAACACCAATGGATATGGGATCATCCATCGCCCATCTGTATGGGTCGAGAAGGTACACGCTAGTCTACTCTGGTATATCGATGCCCCGTCTCGATACACCCACGACTAGGGACTTTGAAGGATGTACTTATGGACTACCATGTCCCCACTAGTATGATCCGCATCATAGTCCAGGTAGTCAAGTACACATCCTAAGGGCTTTACCAACATGTAACAGAGAGACAATCAGTATACACATTAAGGTAAAGTGCAACCAGATAGCATACTATCATGTCGAGCAAGAAAGTCCTCCCTATATATGTCCCAGCATCCACTACAATATACATCCTATGTACAGTAATGGCCTCTAGGGCATACATATAACTAACACATTTAAAGTGAACCAATACTAGTTAATGCAAAGTAATATATCAAATATATAATTATACATTAAATCATTAAATCAACACTTGATTTAACGATCCGGTCATATCGCATATAACCGACTAGTATCCAATGTATCGGCTTATCGAATCAATCCTTGATTCGATATCTAGGTTATATCGAATACAACCAATCGATACATCCATCACGAGAATGGAATACGGTATCACATACACGCATTATTCTCGGTCCTGCACATATCTCATATGCGCTCCTATTTCGTTTCGCTTGAGCCAGGAAACCTCTGTGTAGGACTCTAAAGACTCGTCAATACGCCGGTAGCAGATGATGATCATATCAAGCACCCACAAGCCACAAGCGGTCTGCTAAACGTAACGGCCATCCAGGTATTGAGCGATCAGAAGATCGACGAGCTAGCCCGCTCACACTCCTGTCAATCCAACCAGTAACACTTACCGTACAGTCCGGTCTGTTCGTCTGATATGTCGCATATCAAGTCTAGGGGTGGTAAACGTCAGACCCCAATAACCGATAAGTCGTGCCGATGTGAAGCTTATAACGGGTCGAGAAACTACTGGTAACACTTACCAGCAAATCTCTGATCAGCCCTGGCCAGGGACTTCCCTGTTACGGCCAATCGAGCACAGCGCAACATCAACCCCCAATACCGGGAGAGACGAAACCCCTCCTATCACTCATTGCCTCCATGTGACTCGGGACTGTACCCAAAGAACACCGTTTTGCACGCCCTCATGGACGTGGTAAGGTGGAGATCAAAGCACAGTGGGAATCACACAAGACTCTATGACGATCTCGGGTCTACAGACTAACCTGCACAAGTGTCACCTGAGAACTGCCATCTGACGTGAGGTATAATACCATCTGGAAGTTCACGGCGAGTCCGTCCAGTGTACCTAGTCTCCACTGAGCACCCGTACACCATCTCTGATGTCAAACACCAATGGATATGGGATCATCCATCGCCCATCTCATAGGTCGAGAAGCGTATACGCTAGTCTACACTGGTATATCGATGCCCCATCTCGATACACCCACGTCTAGGGACCTTGAAGGATGTATTTATGGACTACCATGTCCCCACTAGTATGATCTGCATCATAGTCCAGGCAGTCAAGTACACATCCTAAGGGCTTTATCAACATGTAACTATAAGACAGTTTAAAGAGACAAGTGTACATGTTAAGATAAAGAGTAACCAGATAGCATACTATCATATCGAGCAAGAAAGTCATCTCTATATATGTCCAAGCATCCAATATAATATACATCATCTGTACAATACTGGCCTCTAGGGCATACATACAACTAACAATCTCCCACTTGCACTAGGGCCAGCTGCTGTAGTATCGCATACCGAGCATCCCGAAGAGTCTCTCAAACTGTATCTAGGGAATGGCCTTTGTGAGTGGATCCGCCGTGTTGTTCTTCGTGTCAACCCTCCTGACCTCGATCTCCCGGCGATCAACTATCTCCCGGATCAGGTGATACCGCCTCAGAATATGCCTGGATCGCTGATGGGACCTGGGTTCCTTGGCCAAAGCCACCGCTCCATTGTTATCGCAATACAAAGGTATTGGATGCTCAATGGATGGAACCACTCCAAGTTTAGTAATGAACTTCTTGATCCAGACAGCCTCTTTGGCAGCATCGTTGGCAGCGATGTATTCAACCTCCATCGTCGAGTCTGCCACGGTTTCCTGCTTGGAACTCTTCCAGCTAACCGCCCCTCCGTAAAGGGTAAAGACAAATCCCGACTGCGACTTAGAGTCGTCCTTATCACTCTGGAAGCTCGAATCGGTAAAGGACTCTACTTGGAGTTCTCCGTTACCATACACCAAGAGCATCTCTTTAGTCCTTCGTAAGTACTTGAGAATGCTCTTCACAGCTTTCCAGTGACTCTCTCCAGGATCAGCTTGATACCTGCTCACTATACTTAGTGAGTATGTTACATCGGGTCTGGTACATAGCATCGCGTACATGATAGAGCCTACAGCCGAAGCATAGGGTATCCCTTGCATGCGAGCTCTCTCCAAATCAGTCTTGGGAGACATCTCTTTGGAGAAAGTGACTCCAGAGATCGTGGGCAAGTTCCCACGCTTGGATTCTTCCATACTAAACCTCTTTAGTATGGTGTCAATGTACCTGGATTGGGACAATCCCAATATCCTTTTGGATCTATCTCTATAGATCCTGATTCCCAATATGCAGGAGGCATCACCAAGATCTTTCATTGAGAATCTTTGTGATAAGAAGAGCTTGACCGATTGCAGCATAGGAATATCATTTCCTATCAAGAGTATGTCGTCCACGTACAATACGAGGAAGACAACCTTACTCTCTGCCACCTTCTTGTTGATACAAGGTTCATCTGGATTTTTGACGAAATCAAACTCTTTGATAACGACGTCAAAGCAGATGTTCCAACTCCGCGATGCTTGCTTTAATCCATAAATGGATTTAAGCAGCTTGCACACCTTCCCGCTGCTCCTACTATCTACGAAGCCCTCTGGCTGAGTCATATACACGCACTCTTCTAAATCACCATTTAGAAAGGCGATCTTAACATCCATTTGCCAGATTTCGTAATCATGATATGCAGCGATGGCAAGCATGATCTGGATGGATTTAAGCCTAGTCACTGGAGAAAAGGTTTCGTCATAGTCCACACCTGGTCTTTGACGAAAACCTTTTGCAACAATTCTTGCTTTGAAAGTCTCCACTTTCCCATCTACACCAAGTTTCTTCTTGAAGATCCACTTGCTCCCGATGGGTTTTACCCCTTCAGGAGCAACATCCAAAGTCCATACTTTGTTGGTGTACATGGATTCCATCTCGGACCGCATAGCATCCAGCCATTTCACTGAGTCCCTACTCGTGATGGCCTGCTCAAAGCTAGTTGGGTCATCATCCTCCATGATGCAATCCTCGCTCCCACCATCCATGAGAAAACCGTAGTATCTCTCAGGTTGGCGAGGAACCCTACTAGATCGGCGGAGTGGCAGAGGTTCATTGGGAGCTACTGAATCCTCTGGTTCCACTAAATCTTCTGTTGTGTTTTGTTCAGCTGGAACCTCTTCCAGTTCTACCTCAGAGCCTCTGATCTTTTTTGCAAGAAATTCCTTTTCTAAAAAGGTGGCATGTTGAGCAACAAATACTCTTTGTTTCTCACTGTGGTAGAAGATATAACCTCGCGAATATTTGGGATATCCAACAAATTTACACAAAACAGACCTTGCCTCGAGTTTGTCCGGTTTTTGTCTTTTGACATAGGCCGGGCAACCCCATATCTTAATAAAATTAAGATATGGTCTCTTCCCTTCCCATATCTCATATGGTGTGGTAGGCACAGATTTGGTGGGAACCCTATTTAGTAGATATGCTGCTGTTTCCAGTGCATATCCCCAGAAGGAAACAGGTAACTCAGCTACACTCATCATAGAGCACACCATATCCAATAGGGTGCGGTTCCTCCGTTCTGATACACCGTTGTGCTGTGGTGTATATGGAGGAGTTAGCTGAGAGAGAATCCCATTCTCTTTTAGGAAGTCCAGGAATTCAATGCTCAAGTATTCACCTCCTCGATCAGATCGTAGGATTTTAATACTTTTCCGGTTTGGTTCTCGACTTCTTGTTTATATTCTCTAAATTTCTCAAAAGCTTCTGATTTGTGTTTCATCAGGAACACATATCCGAATCTAGAGAGATCGTCAGTGAAAGTAATGAAGTATGAAGAACCATCCCTGGCATGTGTAGATATGGGACCGCATACATCACTATGTATCAGTCCCAAGAGTTCGGTAACTCTTTCTCCGTGTCCCGTAAACGGAGCTTTGGTCAGCTTGCCTTTGAGACATGATTGGCAAGTGTCATAAGATGAAAATTCAAACGGATTTAAATATCCATCCTTATGCAACTTAGCTAATCGTGTCGCATTGATGTGACCCAGTCTACAATGCCACAAGAAGGATTCGTTCAGTTCTGAACTCTTCCTCTTGTGTGTGTTTGTTATGCTCAGAACTGTTGATTGATTTAGAACATAAATGCCATTGCACAACGTGCCTGATCCAACCAACTTTTGGTTACGGAAAATGTTCATAACATTATCCTGTAATACAAAATTATATCCCTCTTTACTCAATAAAGAAACCGATATAATGTTGCATATCAGGTTCGGCATGTAATAACATTCGTTCAGAACCAATATATTACCAGTTGGTAATACAAAGTGATATTCCCCGACAGTCTTAGCTGCAACAATTGCACCATTTCCAACTCTAATGTCTTTATCACCTTCTCCAAGTTCTCTACCTTTCCTAAGCCCATGTAACTGATTACATATATGGGATCCTGACCCGGTATCTAATACCCAGGACGTAGAGCAAATGGAGAAACAGTTCTCTGTAACGAACACACCCGAAGAAAATGTATCAACATGTACTTTCTTCATTCGGGTGCCATGGGAATCCAGGTATTCCCCTATATCCTGTTCAGTCCTATAACTCTTATAGGAAAGAACGGAACCAACGTTTCCCAGCACAGTATAACATGCGGGTTCGGTCAATACATCCATATTATTATCTTTATTAAGGCATGAAATGGTCGCTACCTGGAGAGAGAGAGAAGAAAACACTTTAGCGTAAGCTCGTGCAAGATCAGATTGGTTATTATCTTATCTAATCAGGATGGCTCCCACTGGTTTTTATCAAATCTTCCTTCAAACCCTAAAAGGAAAGACTAGCCGGGATTAATTACACACTACAAGTTCGCCAATTTTTCAGCCAGGCCAGTGTCGGTACTTTGAGGGAGGTCCCCCGTGCTTTCGCACGAACCTAATTAATGTAAACCTCGTTTTCCCAGAGGCGTAACCTCGTTAACACCTTTCTAGACACCTACTTGATCGGCTAATTGTAATGTGTAAAACTCTCCCAGGAGTAACTCTTACTCGCAGTGGGTATCGGGATCCAACTATCTCATAGAAGGTATGCAATCTCATTGCAAATTTCAACACTTGAAATTCCCGATAATATTTTGCCCCTAGCACCCTATGACCTTGACGGAGGTCAACAAACCATAGGCTACTAGTCAAGTTCAACCCGTCATTTCTTGATCGAATTAAACCCACCCGCACGACCCTTGACGGAGGTCAACAAGGCCGCACGACTACCCTAATCCAATCAGCATCATATGTATAAGCAGATAAATACTAGTTAGCTACCGCACACTACGCCTTGACGGAGGTCAACAAACGTAGCATGAATACTAAATAGGACTTATCAGAAATGACGGAGGGCTACGACAGGTTTTTTTGAAAACCTATTGCGTAATGAACTTGATATCGTTGTAGAATCAAATGAAGTTTTGAAATGGAATGATTTTGAGGCTTTTTTAGTTTTGCTAAAGGGGTCACTCCCGGTGAAGGGATCGTCGGCCCTTTCCTCGTCGAATGAGGTGCGGGATATATCATATATATCACTATGCAAAGCAGAAACTATAGAAGCTATCAAAAGCAAACCGAGTGTGTAGCATCTACCAGTTATTGCTAATGGAGTCACTCCCGGTGAAGGGATCTCGGTCATTTCCTCATCGAATAAGGTGCAGGATATATCACATATACCGCTGTGCAAAACAAGAACTGTAGCTACCTGTTTTATTTAAAATTTGATTCTACAACATCTGAGGTTTCTTTTCTTTCATTAATCACATTAATGAAGTCCCGTCATTTAAATACCTAAACATCACAGATAAATACGACGTACACTTATGCCATCCGCATTCGCCTCGATGTCCCCTTGTGCACCGTTAGGTTAGGTAACTAACGACAGAGCAGGGCAGGGCTAGTGCGGGTGCAAACATAAGTAACGTCTATATAATATATCATATATACTATATAAAGTATCTATCACAGAACATCACATGATCACATCACAGATATTGCAGCAGAAGAAACATATGAAATATTGGATATACTAGGACGTCCGTGTTTTCAATACGAGCCAGTGTAAAACACGGATTCTACGGTCGTGATGAATAGCCAATCCCACATCCATAGACCCCTACGAGAGCGGTAAGCAACCCTACCAATTCTAGGGTTAGGAGACCCGGACTCGACTCCTCGAGTTGGTCTCCCACTGACCCCAGAACCCGGTTACTTGTGCTCCCCTCCTTGGGTCAATTCTAATGCGGAAAAGTAAATAATATACAAAAGGTGACGACTTCCGCTACCAGGAAGTGCCCCAAATAAAAGAATATTACATACAAGTTTTTACATGAATGAAAATGAAAAACACTCATCTCACATAAAAAACCCCGGCTATTCAAACACGACAATCCAATATAACATATCCAGCAACACATAACATCACATGTCATCAACGTAAGTAAATATGCGCATCCCAATTGTCGTTGACATATAGCAACGAAACCGGCGATATCACATATTACACTTACGGTCACAGAAAAGAAAGTGTAAAACTACAATAGTTGGAATCCGCAACCTCTTTAGACATCGCATGCCTAATCAAATGAAATACTTAGACATCACATGCCTAACAGCTATAAACCCCGCATTTTAGTCTCATTATCGAAAACTTTTTTCAATATCAAATGAAACTAAACCGCTAGATTTATAACATTCATTCAGTTATCACATAACTGTTTGTGAATTCCAATTATTGTCTCCCACTCCGGATAAACAGAAAATATTAAACTTTCCGATCGAACATTCGAACACCCAAGTTTTCCCGAAACCGATCAACTCATGAAATAAGTTCAAAGACATTCACTTCATGCCTCAGTACCAACGGTCCAGCCGTAGAAGGGTCAAGCCAACGCCTCACATGTGGCACGCCGTACTGCCCCAAACCCGAAGGTTCAAAGGGCAGTTCAAGACGGTCACATAATCAAGTTAAGGTTTGTTGTCTTCTAAAGGGACCATCGCGTTACTTGCACTACTTAGAACGTCCTTAAACCATGCAAAAATCCAACACTTGGATATTTTCCGGCAGGGGAAAAGTGGGGTATTTATATCCGGTCGAACTTTTTAACATATCAAAAAAATTATCCGGAAAAACATATAGACGAAGTTTAACAATCCGATCGAATCTACGATTCCCAATACAACCCCAGAACACTCAGCTCTTGAGTCAAATTAAAAATTCCCAGAAAATTCAGAACTGTGAAAGAGGAATTACTGTGCAAAAATGGGAAGGTGACGTCATCAATTGGCCACGGAACCGCCGCAGAAGCCATGCTTCTGCCGCGGTTCCGCCGCACTATGGAGGAATTATGGGTACGGGCTTCACAGTAATTCTTTCAATTCCCTGCTGAGTTTTCTGCATATTTTTAATTCAGTAAAATCCCAGAATTTGAAAAAAGTCCAGAGAGCATGAAAATTCTAGGGTTTTGGTTCGTTCGGATTTCAAACGTCGTCTAGACTTCGCCTAAGGCTCTAGCTAGGCTCTGATACCACTGTAGGGCTACTAGGAACACTATAGAGGTCTCACAAGGCATCAACCATGCCAATTTAAAATTTTATGGGTGCCGAGAAACCCTAATACGGATTGTAGACTAGATGTTCAGGCGAAATACGAAACTAGTTAACACTTTAAGTAAAGGAGAGAGACTACAACCTTTGTAGATCCGGTTCTCCACTTCCTTAGCTCCACGTAGTCGTCCCCTCATTGTCCATCTCGAATCTCGGACTCTGGCGTCGGCTTCATCGGAGAAATGAGCGGAATAGGTCGTCGGCTTCGTGCCGAAGATGATCTACGTCGAGGTTGCACAAGTTCAAGCTCCAACTTCACCAAGTTGTGAAACTTGTGAAGAAAACACCCAAAACAACTTGGCAAGAGGTAGAGGGTGAAGAAATAGGAGGTAGGTTCACTTTAGAATTGGATTTCTCTCACTTTAGCTCAAGTTGCCATTGATGGACTTAAGCTTTTCTTGAAGAAGAAGATGATGAAGAAGAAGAAAGAATATGATAAGTTGTTTTAAAATGAAAAGAAAAACTAAACTTATCATAATTCTTTAGCTCAAGTTGCCATTGATGGACTTAAGCTTTTCTTGAAGAAGAAGATGATGAAGAAGAAGAAAGAATATGATAAGTTGTTTTAAAATGAAAAGAAAAACTAAACTTATCATAATGTGAACCATAGTTAAGTGTAGAGAATTGACTAAGGTTAGAAGAATGGTTAGGGTTTAGTGTGAAGACAAAATGGTCACAAAGTCAAAGCTTCATGAAGCTTCAACAATGTTCAAGAATGAAAGCAACCATTTTGTATTCTTATCACATTCTTTTTCCAAAAATGAATAAATAAAAGAATGGATAAATAAAAACCCTAATCACTTTCTTAACCTAGGTTTAATTCTATACACTTAACCAAATGAGCAAGCATCATCTAACATGATACAAACATGTGCAAAAAAGTATATCACATATACAATTTGCACATCAAGTGAGAAAATCCATTTAAAGTGAACCAATACTAGTTAATGCAAAGTAATATATCAAATATATAATTATACATTAAATCATTAAATCAACACTTGATTTAACGATCCGGTCATATCGCATATAACCGACTAGTATCCAATGTATCGGCTTATCGAATCAATCCTTGATTCGATATCTAGGTTATATCGAATACAACCAATCGATACATCCATCGCGAGAATGGAATACGGTATCACATACACGCATTATTCTCGGTCCTGCACATATCTCATATGCGCTCCTATTTCGTTTCGCTTGAGCCAGGAAACCTCTGTGTAGGACTCTAAAGACTCGTCAATACGCCGGTAGCAGATGATGATCATATCAAGCACCCACAAGCCGCAAGCGGTCTGCTAAACGTAACGGCCATCCGGATATTGAGCGATCAGAAGATCGATGAGCTAGCCCGCTCACACTCCTGTCAATCCAACCAGTAACACTTACCGTACAGTCCGGTCTGTTCGTCTGATATGTCGCATATCAAGTCTAGGGGTGGTAAACGTCAGACCCCAATAACCGATAAGTTGTGCCGATGTGAGGCTTATAACGGGTCGAGAAACTACTGGTAACACTTACCAGCAAATCTCTGATCAGCCCTGGCCCGGGACTTCCCTGTTACGGCCAATCGAGCACAGCGCAACATCAACCTCCAATACCGGGAGAGACAAAACCCCTCCTATCGCTCATTGCCTCCATGTGACTCGGGACTGTACCCAAAGACCACCGTTTTGCACGCCCTCATGGACGTGGTAAGGTGGAGATCAAAGCACAGTGGGAATCACACAAGACTCTATGACGATCTCGGGTCTACAGACTAACCTGCACAAGTGTCACCTGAGAACTGCCATCTGACGTGAGGTATAATACCATCTGGGAGTTCACGGCGAGTCCGTCCAGTGTACCCAGTCTCCACTGAGCACCCGTACACCATCTCTGATGTCAAACACCAATGGATATGGGATCATCCATCGCCCATCTCATGGGTCGAGAAGCGTATACGCTAGTCTATACTGGTATATCGATGCCCCGTCTCGATACACCCACGACTAGGGACCTTGAAGGATGTACTTATGGACTACCATGTCCCCACTAGTATGATCTGCATCATAGTCCAGGCAGTCAAGTACACATCCTAAGGGCTTTATCAACATGTAACTATAAGACAGTTTAAAGAGACAAGTGTACATGTTAAGCTAAAGAGTAACCAGATAGCATACTATCATATCGAGCAAGAAAGTCATCTCTATATATATCCAAGCATCCAATATAATATACATCATCTGTACAATACTGGCCTCTAGGGCATACATACAACTAACAAGAATAAACCATGAGCTAGGGTTAGGGTTTGGTAAACAAATATCTTAGCAAATATCTAAAGAGTGGACTAAGTCAACTTAAGAAAATATCTTAAGTATTTATCCACAATTTAGAATTAACTAAAATAAATAATAAATCTAACCTTAATTTTAGCCATGGTGTGAATCTCATTAAACCCTAGTTGCATTTATAACCTAGCATGTCACAATATTATATATCACATATATAATATATAATGTAACAAAAGAAAAGAATACAATAAACATATATCACATATATGTTAAATGTATCCAAAGTGAGAAAATGAAATACTTAAGTGAGCATATATTAGTTAATGTAATTTAATATATCAAATATATAATTATACATTAAATTATCGAATCAACACTTGATCCGATAATCCGGCTATATCACATATAACCGACTAATATAAAATGTATCATTTCATTGAATCAACACTTGATCCGATGTCCCGGCTATATCATATATAACCGGCCGATATCACATATCGTGAGAATAGAATACGTTATCACATACTTATATCAATCTCGGTCCCGCACATATCACATATGTGCTCCTACTCCGTTTCGCCTGAGCCCGGAAACCTCTGTGTAGGACTCTAAAGACTCGTCAATACGCTGGCAGTAGGTGATGATCAAATCAAACACCCACAAGCCGCAAGCGGTAAGCTAAACGTAACGGCCACCCGGGTATTGAACGATCAAAAGATCAACAAGCAAGCTTGCTCACACTCCTGTGAATCCAATCAGTAACACTATCGTACAGTCCAGTCTCTTCGTCTAATATGTCGCATATCCAGTCTAGGGATGGTATACGTCAGACCCCAGTAACCGATAAATCTGTAACGCTTTGAAATTCGTTTAGGTTTATTTCGCGTTAGTTAGCATTGATGCGTGTTTTTTCATAAAAGAACCGTAAATCTTATTTTCCTTTTTAACTTGTCTAATTGAGATGAGAAGTGTTTTTATATATATAAATGGGGTTTATTAATTTTAAAGTAGCTTGTGTTCTTTTAATTAGAAATTATTTTCCTTAATTACTTTTCCTAAACGCGGATTAGCGAAACTTGCTTACACACTTAACACATTTTGGTAACATATGTTTTTTTTCCCACCTCTTTCAAGTTAGCATTTTCTTTTCTTTTTAAGCCATAAAGAAATTAGAATTGAGAGAAAAGAGAGAGGCATGGAGAGCATTTAATGTGGCATGGTGAGCCTTGACTTTGACATTTCTCTCTCTTTCTTTCTCCCTCTCTTCTCTCTCTCCCTCTCATTCTGAAAAATTCAGCAGAGATAGCAGCTCCAGCAGCAACCCTTCATCCTCTTTTTCTTCTTCTTTCACTTCTCTTTGAATCCATAGACAACCCTACAGAAAAACCTCATATTCCTTCACACAAAACCTTGGAAAAATGGCTCTTTTGGGGATTTTGGTGGCAAGTCGGTGCATTTAAGGGCAAGGGCTGGAATTTGAATTTCCCTAGGGTCTTTTGAAGGTATCAAATTCAACCATATCACCCTAATTCATAACTTGTATGTTTTGGCTGTTAAAAATCGTATTTTGTACTTTTTTGGTGCTATGAAGGGGAAGTAGTGAAGTTTATGTTAAGTTAACATTTTTATGGCTTGTTTAGCTTAGTGATGTGTTATTAGTGTTGTTTTAACCAAGGGTTTGCTTCAGGTTTCACTAAAATACCTTAATGTATCGATTTAGTGTTAAAATAGCTTTTTAACTAGGTTTTTGGGTTCTGTGTGATCTGCTTGTACCCTGTTTGCTTCAAGAAAATATTGTATTTACTGGAGCATGTACACTAGGTTTAGAGAACACACACGAAGCACAGGAGCCCAGCTCCCTAGGTGGGCCGCCGAAAAATTCTTTCTGGCCGCAAATTGCGGCCAGATGGGGGACTTGGGTGCAGGGGTTTGTTCTGTAGGTGTCTGCTACTATTTGAAGACTTATGGTATATGCAATTTTGTAACATTCCTTCTGTAGAAAAATCTGGAACTATTTACCCTATTTCGTATATTTTTAACCTTCACGACACATGTGATACGTGTGTGGGTTTGGGGTTTTCTGCGTATCGCGACGTGTCAGGGTAGCTTCAGGCGCGTAATCACACGTTTTAGCGTATCGCACACCCACGCGTTTGGTTCGCGACGCGGGGTTCTAGTTTGGCTTTAATGTCGCGTTTTTGTAGATTTGAGCTTATGTGTGTTAATTTATGAAATTCTAGGTTCGCAGGCGAGTACGACCGACGCCGAGAAGAAGGGGAAACAAGTCGTCGGCTACACTTAGCACGAGACTATGGTGAGTAGATTTAACGTCTACGAGGAAATCGCACGTACGGCGTTAAGCGTCAAGGCTGATAGGGCATTCTAGCAGCATATTGCATTTACATACATTGACTGTTCATAAATACTATTTGTTGCATACTATATTCCCTGCCATATAAGAACTTAGAGTTAACAGAACACCGCACTGTTACTAACGGTTCATGTTGCACGAGCACTAATCTGCATGTTACACACACACCGTTAGTAATTGCCATGACACTCACGCTATAGAATTGCCTTGAATAATATATTGTAGCTCACTCCTATATGATTTGACATGATCATGTTACTTGTGCACTTACTCATTTGCATATCCATACTTTGGCACATTCAAACTGTACCTATCTAGATAAGCTGATTTTTAGTAAAACTGGGAACCGCATGATACCTTCTAAAAACTGAATCTAATTTAAAAGCGGTTTCTCCCTTTTGCTTATAGTACGACTTCTGATTGCATATATTACATCGCATGGATTTACGCATTAGCTTTAGATTTCATGTGTTTTCTGGATTTGAGGACCGTGGGGTTATTTAAGAAAATATGCACTGTTTTGAAAACCCGGTTCCTCTTCATATGATATATTGGTGCGTTCACCATGCGTTTTCTCGATTCTGAGACGTGTGCTTGAAACCCGATTCGAGGAGTTGGATGATCCGTTTGCGGGTTCATGGTGGACCCGGTATGGTACCCCGGGACGAGAACGGATCTGCTGTGTAGCTAGACGGTGAGCCTGACAGTGGGACCACTACCTACCGGTGATTGGTTGGACCTGGCGGTTATCCGGAGGATACTGACCAGAGTCGATGGATGGATATGGGATGACCCGTACTACTGGGGTCGAGGGCCGATTCCGAAGACGGAGCCCGATATATGAGTATTTGCGTGTCGATGATGGACACGATTATTTCATGATATTTCGAGTGCCGATGTTGGGCATTCGCGATTCACAGAGATTTACAGGATTTAAGGGCCGATGAGGATTACGGCGCCTGAGTTTTATTGGGATTTGGGTGTATTGATGGACACCGATTATTTTCTACGTTGACATTCCGTGTTGATGTTATTTTATCCCATGCTCAGCATTCATTATTATGCATCTCATCTTGTAGTCATATTACCTGATAGAGTACTTATGCATGATTATTGCACATACTGCTTATCGCATATTGATATTATATGCTGGCATATGTTAGAGTAGCGCAGTACGTGCATACTCGCGATTACCTTTATATGTTATCTTCTATTCACGAGTTGGCAACTCACCCCCGTTGTGCCACAGTGTTTGCAGGTTGCCCTTCAGAGTAGTCACGGCAGGCTCCTTCCTTGTATCTTTTGGCTACGGATACCACTGCAGTTGGTGCGTGAGATGTTTTGCTGTCAGGTAGGTTATGGTATCCGGTTATTTCCATTGTACATATTTTTGTATCTAGTGCTCTCCATCTACTCTTTTGTATTGACTTAGAGACCAGTGTGAGGACGATGATGTATATTATTTGTATTCTGGCGTCGAGCTCGTGTGAGCCGACTTTACTTATGCAATTTTATCATTTGTGATGTTTTTCACTTATTGCTCATTTCTTCGCTACGGTGTCATATATTACTCTTGTGGTGTTTGTTTCCGCCGTTGGGCGTGATTGCTCCCGTGTGGGATGCTTTATTTCATTGTATATTATTTTTATTCATATCTTGTTTTGCACCCGATTTCAGGGTTAGTTTTACAAAGGAAATACTGCCAAAATTTTTAAGATAATAACTTAAACTTTAAAGAATGTTATTATACTACTTAAGGTTTTCCAAATGTTTCAAACAAATGTTTTCAAACTCATTACTTTTAATGGTTTTGATTTCTGGGTTTCGGCTTACTTAGTCGTGTTACGCCTGTAGACATCACGTAGTTAAGTGCCGGTCACGAGTCGAACTTCGGGTCATGACAAAGTTGGTATCAGAGTCGGTCCCTCAAAAGTAGGTCTATGGTTCAAGGACGAACCATTGTTCTAAATAGGGGAATGTAATACCCCAGGTGGAGTTGGGACTGAATACCACCTACCCCGTGAGAAGTGAAGTGTTATCCGGTATCGAGGTGGGGATGTAACCGATAAGGATGCACACGGGGACCCACCAGAACAATAGGAAGTATCGAATTCCATTCCGAAAGAGGGCACGATCTGAACTATAAATGAAATGATACCACTCTTATAATACAGAGGCGCCTTTTGGATGAATCGGAACTCCGGAGTTTGAAAAACTCCGTAGTTAAGCGTGCTTGAGCCAGAGAAATTTTGGGATGGGTGACCTACAGGGAAGTAGACCCGGGTTCATTCAAAAGGACAAAACCGTGCGGTTTCGGCCAGAGCGGACAATACCATCTGTGTTTAGAGGTGGGTTGTGACAAATATGGTATCAGAGCGTAGGTTTTACCTTTCGAAGTATAGGATGACTCTGGTATGATGGAGTAGGTAGCTGAAGCAGAGTGACGTAGCGTGTGTATGTTCCGCGGCATACTCACGACACGGTACTCTGCCTAAGCGACCTTAGGACTTATTGATCTAAATTCCTTCATGAGTATAAATATTCTTGCGATTCGATTTCCGTATCCTTATCGAATCCTGTTTCCTTTTCAGCCATTATGCCGCCAAAGACTACGAGGGCGCAGAGAGCGGCCGCGAGAGCCGAGATTAGAGTTGATTCGTCTGAGACGAGGACAGACCCGGGCAGTACACCCGTTGCACAAGAGCAGACGGTTCCTCCTCCGACAGACCAGATCACTATGTTAGGGGCCGGTATGCAGGAGATGCGCCAGGTGATAGGATCCGGTATGCAGGAGATGCGCCAGATGATAGGATCGCTAGTTGAGACACTTCGAGCGCAGTGACCAGAGGTAGTTCCACCTGTTGCAGGGACCGTGATGCTACCTACGGTGCAGGCAGTTGCCCCTACAGCTACAGAGGTCATTACAGTATCGCTATCAAAGTTTATGAGGCTGAAGCCTCCGGTCTTCACAGGCACCGATGCAGCCGAGGACCCACAGTCTTTCTTTGATAGGATGGTTCGGATATGTCGTTCCCTCAGATGCTCAGATGCGAGATGGGTAGAGTTCGCGAGCTTTCGTCTGGAAGGTCTTGCGCAGAAATGGTGTAATCGGTCGAGAAGGGTAGAGCAGCAGGTCTTCCTCCTATGACCTGGAAAGAGCTCGTGGCGATGTTCCTTGCCCACTTTCTTCCATAGAGTGTCAGAGATTCTAGAGCGCGCAGGTTCGAGTCCTTACGTCAGACTCCGGAGATGATAGTGGCAGAGTACGACGTGCTGTTCACAGAGCTATCTGTCTATGCCACATATTTAGTGGCTACTGAGAAGATGCAAGTCAAGAGGTTTGTCCGAGGCTTGCTTACCCCGTTATTTCTTGCGATCAGTGCACAACACTGCAAGACCTATGCAGCAGCTGTAGCTGCAGCCTTATTAGTCGAGGAGCGCCTTGCTGAGACTTCGGTAGTTCCAGAGCCGAAGAGAGTTCGTGCGGATACATCAGCACAGAGACAGCCTTTTTAGCACCGTGACAGATGTCTTGCAGGTGGCAGAGATTTGGTGCGAGGCCGGTTGTTCAGCTCCTATCCCCAGGAGGGTCAGCGGTCATCGTCGGGATGTTTCCGCTGCGGGAGTTCTTATCATCGTGTTCGAGATTATCCTGAGATACACCAGAGGGAGGCAGCGGTATCGCATGTCACATTACCACCTTCACCACCCCAGAGGGCATTGCCTATTGTACCTACTGTTGCTCCGCGTCCGACTCATGCACCGAAAGGTCGTGGTCGCGGAGGATTTGGTCATAGAGGACGAGATGGCAGAGGCAGGGTACAACCAGTTGCTAGTGGAGGACAGTCAGTCGCAGGTGGAGGACAGGCATAGGTTTTTGCTTTGACGCATACGGACGCACAGGCGTCCAATGCGGTGGTCTCAGGTATCCTTTCAGTATGTTCTGTTGGCGCGCACGTGTTGTTTGATCTGGGATCTACGCACTCGTATGTTTCCACACACTTCGTGCCGAGTTTGGGTAGAGAGTCCGATTTTCTTGATCAGCCGCTTGTTGTGACCACCCCTGTGGGCGAGTCGTTTGTTGCTACACACGTGTTACGATCCTGTACAGTCCGTATTGGTGAGAGAGAGTTGCCTGTCAACTTGATCCTTCTTGACATGTTGGACTTCGACGTTCTTTTGGGCATGGATTAGTTAGCCGCATGCTATGCGTCTGTGGATTGCCGCGAGAAGACAGTTAGGTTTTGTTTTCCCGGCGAGTCGACTTTTGTTGTGCTGGGGACCGTGGTGCCGCCCCTCACAGTTTGATCTCTTCTTTTCGCGCTGGACAACTTTTGAGGAAGGGATGTCAGGGATTTCTCGCCTATGTTTGCTATACTAGAGCTACAGAGGTTCCATTGGATCAGGTTCCAGTTGTTAGCGAGTTCCCTGATGTATTCCCTAACGAGCTTCCTGGGCTACCGCCTGAGCGAGATATTTCTTTCTGTATTGATTTGATTCCTGATACGGGGCCTATTTCTATACCACCTTATCGGATGGCCCCGGCGGAATATAGAGAGTTGAAGGGTCAGTTGCAAGATTTGCTGGATAAAAGACTTATTCGACCCAGTGTGTCTCCTTGAGGTTCTCCGGTCCTGTTCGTCAAGAAGAAGGATGGCAGTTTGCGTTTGTGTATCGACTACTGCCAACTGAACAAGGTTACAGTGCGGAACAAGTATCCTTTGCCACGCATCGACGACTTATTCGACCAGCTTCAGGGGGCAGGATACTTTTCGAGGATCGATTTACGATCAGGCTACCATCAGCAGCAGGTTCGACAGGAGGACATTCCGAGGACAGCTTTCCGCACGCGCTACGACCATTATGAGCTTTTGGTGATGTCGTTCGGACTCACCAATGCGCCAGCAGCATTCATGGACTTGATGAATCGTATTTTCCGGCCGTATCTTGATCTGTTCATCATCGTATTCATTGATGATATCTTGGTGTATTCCCGGAGTAGAGTGGAGCACGAGCAGCACCTGCGGATCATACTGCAGACCTTGAGGGAGCACCAGCTTTTCATAAAATTCTCCAAGTGCGCATTCTGGCTGTACAGCGTAGACTACTTGGGTCACGTGATTACATGAGATGGTATATGTGTAGACCCGAGGAAGATCGATTCCATTCAGCGTTGGCCCAGACTCACATCAGTTACGGAGATTCGCAGCTTTCTAGGACTGGCCGGCTACTACAGGCGATTTGTGCAGGACTTCTCCCGTATAGCTGCACCTTTGATCGGGATGACCTGGAAGGGAGTTCCTTTCAATTGGACGGAGGAGTGCGAGCACAGTTTTCAGCAGCTACGGACTCGACTGACTACGGCGCCGGTGTTATCATTGCCTTCAGGATCGGGCGGATTTGTGGTCTATTGTGATGCTTCTTGAGTAGGGCTAGGGTGCGTATTGATGCAGCATGACAGGGTGATCGCGTATGCTTCTCGGCAATTGAAGAAACATGAAAAGAATTACCCCACCTATGATTTAGAGATGGCTGCAGTAGTCTTTGCACTTAAGATCTGGCGACATTACCTATACGGCGAGTCGTGCCAGATATTCACTGATCACAAGAGCCTAAAGTATATATTTCAGCAGCGAGACCTGAATCTTAGAAAGCGCCGTTGGATGGAGTTAGTGAAGGACTACGATTGTGAGATCTTGTATCACCCGGGCAAGGCTAATGTAGTGGCGGATGTTTTAAGTAGGAGGCCCGGGGGTAGTCTATCTTGTTTGAGCGTAGTGCAGAGGCAATCGTCGGCAGATTGGCAGATTTTATGCGATAGCCGAGTGCAGTTCAAGTTCACGCCGATCAGGGGACAGCTTGCGCATGTTCGTGCACGCCCACAGTTGCTTGACCGTATACATGAGGCACAGTACAGTTGTTAGTGTATATGCCCTAGAGGCCATTACTGTATCATACTAGTTTGTATATTACTTAATGAAAGCTTAGGATATTCACCATTGTATAGACAGTCTTTCTCAAAATAGTAGTATGCTACTTGGTTTCTTTCTACTTCAATGTGTGTACATGTGTTTCTTTTAACATATCGCCTATACACATTAGTGGAGCCCTTAGGATCTTTGCTTGATTACCAGCGTTGTGATGGCAGTCACACTCGTGGGGGCTGGGTAATCCACAAGCACATCCTTATGCAGGTCCCTAGTCGTAGGACTATCGAGACAGGGCATCAATACTCCAGAGTAGGCTAGCGTATGTGCTTCTCATCCCAGCACGGGAGACGGTCTGTCCCACAGCCGTCAGTACGTCGTACTTGAGATAGTATGCGGATGCTCGTTAGGTTACGAGTACACTGGACAGGACTCGTCGGGAACTGTTGGTTGGCACTATACCTATCGTCAGTTGTCAGTTCCCAGGTGACATGAGTACAGCTTAGTCCGCTGACTTGACACTGTCACTTCGCCTCAAGTGTGTTCCTACTGTACTTTGATTGCTACCCTACCACGGCTCAAAGGAGTCGTGCAAACAGGTAGTAGTTGGGTGCAGTCCCGAAGCACTTAGAGGCAGTGACGGTTAGATAGAATTCGTTTCTCCCGGTATTGGGAGTTGATATCGCGCTGTGTCTAGGAGAGCCATTACACATAGTCGTCCCTAGCCAGGGCAAGCGAGATACACTGGTAGGTTTCCAGTGTTATCTCAGGGTGTTCTGGGCTACACTCCGACACGACTTGTACCGCTATTAGGGGACTAACGTTTACCATGCCCCTAGGCCCGCCATGCGATATTCTCAGACGAACAGACCGGACTGTACGCAGATTGTCACAGACAGGCTCAGTAGGAGTTCGGATGGGTTCGCCTCATCAATCTTCTTATCGGCATCTACCTGGGGGGCCGTTACGTACAGCTAGTGCCGGTTGCGGTCTGTGGTTAAACCCACTGCCAGCGTAGTGTCGAGTCTTTAGAGTCCCACACAGAGGGTTATTCGCCTTTTGGGCAAAACAGAGTAGAGGTCGCATGGTTTTGCGACGGGGTTCGTTCATATCCGCGCACTTGTACACGTTTGGTGTCCGGACAGTCATTACTAGCGGGCTCCGGTTTGAGCCAAATCCTAGTATATGTTTTGGGGTTAGTTTTATCTCATTGTATTCGTGTTCCTCGGAACACGAATGCGGGTGTGTATGCACAGTTGACTGAGGCAGAGGAAGAGGATTCTCATTAGGGTTTTGGTACGGGTGTGTATGCACAGTTGACGGTTGTCTTTTACCAAACCTTAATGAATATGTGAAATATCAATTAATAATATTAATTAAAGGAAATTGAGTTATGGTTAGGGTTGTTGACTTGTTGACCAAGGTTGACTTGTTGACCAAAGTTGAAAAGTTGACCATCATCATTTCAAGCAAAGATACTCTTTGATCTTTGCAAAACTCATTTAAAATGAAATGATAATGGTCATTTCAACATACCATCACCTTTTTCCTTTTTGATTAATTTTGTTAATTGATTAATTCACATATATTTGTTATGGTTGTTTAACTCATCTCATTCTCTCATTCTCATTATCTCTCATCTTTTCCTCTTCCTCTTCCTCTAGCTCAAGGAAAATCCTTCTCATGAGTTGAGAACCATTTCCTTTGAGATAAAACACCAAATCCACTCTCTACTCATCCTAAGGTTGAAGGTCTAGCAAGCCGAACACTTTAGTTTCCTCAAGTTCGAGGAAGGAGCTCAAGGTAGAGACCCTCAGGTGGATCCATCTTCGGCAAGAGAAGGCGACGAGGAGAGAACAATCCGACCACCACATAGAGTCCAAGAGAAGGAGTTCAAGTTGAGGTATAACCCCATAACCGAGTAGGTAAAGCTCTTGTTAGTTGCTAGTGTGTAGTTTAGCAAAGATCCGTGTTTTATAGTCCATGTTACCATAACCCAAAAAAATCGTTTTTCACCGTTTCCGCAAGCCCGAAAGAACCGGTAGAGGTAACGTGGACTTACAGGGGTATCAGAGCCTAGCTAAACACACCCTAGCATGTTAGCAAAGTATCTATAATTTCGATCGGACAAAAAAACCGCATAACACGTTAAAAATATCAACTTTCTGCCGATTTTTATTTCTGCTCAAAAAATAATAAATCATGTACTAAAAATCGGCTCAGGGTTTTTACAGAACAGGCAAGAAAAACAATCCAGTGAGTCGACTAACTCACCGCGGATCCGCGACAAGAGCTTGCTCATGCCGCGGATACACGGCCGAGTTGACTCGGCCATGGGTCGTTTCTCCTGCAGTGTTCTTATATTGGTGTTTTGTGATTTTTAGGATGGTTTGTTTCTGCCCAGAATTTCCAGAGAACAAATTTGTTTTTCGGGTGGCTACAAATCCGTATTTTGATCGGATTTCTGTAGACTTTGGCTAATGGGTTGTATCTGTAATGTTTATATGTATTGAACGTCTGCTAATCGCTATACGTCGATTAGTCGGGATTATACATATCTGTGATCTGTAATGTTGATGGTATGTGTATATGAATTTGTGGGATTATCGCGGATGAATAGCCGGGGGGTTGTGAGATGAGAGTTTTTTCTTTATCTTTCAATTTATGTAATATGTAAATTTGATGTAATATTATTTGTATGGCCGCACATCCGGGATGAGGTTGTAGCCGCCGTTGTATAATTTCTTTTTACTGTTTTTGCTCCTAGGATAGACCCAAGGTGTGGTGCACAAACTACCGGGTATCTCGAAGTGTCGAGTGGCCTACTCACGTCATTGAGGGAGGTTGCTTCGCTTCGGGTACTTGGCGGGTAGTTTGCCGCACCCGTAGGGGTCTAGGGTGGGGTATTGGCTATTCATCGTGACCGTGTAATCCGCTTTTCATTACAGTCTCGAACGAATCGCAGATTCCTAGTATATCCAAAGTATTCATCTGTGATCTAGAATGGCTATCATTGCATGTGACGAATGTATATATCTATATATGATATCTATTTAGGCTTTGCTTATGTTTTGCATTCGCGCTAGTCCAGCCTCCGCTCTGTCATTAGTTAAGTAACCTAACGGGTGATGACGGGGCCCCGTGGCGAATGCGGATGGCATAAGCGTACATCATATTTTCGTTGTTTTCTGCAATGGTAGGATTAAATGATGGGACGCATTAAATTAATGCAAGAAAATAAACCAAGTAAAAGTCGTTGGAACACTTTCAAAACCACTCGGTTCTTTTCAAAAACCAACTTTTAAACGCGGTGCCTGAACCACTCCTTTTAAAAGCTATCTCGTTCCATCGATTATATCAAGTTCACTACGTTCACGGTTTCGCCAAAACCATTTGTAGCCCTCCGTCATTTCATATGGATAGTCAATAGTATTCAAGCTGTGTTTGTTGGCCAAAGTCAAGGCACAGTGATTGGTAGCTATTGGATATTCATATGCAGCATAGAAAGATGCGTTGGTTTGGGACAGTCGTACTGCCTTGTTAGCCAAAGTCAAGGGTAGGTACGGGTAGGTTCAAATTAACCTGGAGAATGACGAGTAGAACTTGACATGTGACTTATGATTTGTTGGCCAAAGTCAAGGTCATAAGAGCATGGGGCAAAAATCCACATCGGGAGTTTCAAAAGAAACTGAAACTTGCTAGTGCAACATACCATTTGGAGTGTGATGATTTTGGTAGGATTCCTTCAGTTTTATCGCACGATGATATTTGGATCCCGATCTTACTGTGAGTATATGCTACTCATCGGGAAATTTCTCACTTAACGATCAATGCTATAAACCAAGTAGGTGTCTTGAAAGGTGTTAGCGGGGCTACGCCCCCAGAGAAAAGAGGTTATTTAATTAAGGAACTTCGCGAAAACGTTGGAAAACCTCCCTCGAAGTACCAACACTGGCCTGGCTGAACGGTTAAGCAAGTATTGTATGGTGAGATTGATCCCGACTAATTCTTCCTTTTTGGTTTGAGGAGGGATTCGAGAGACAGTGGGAGCCATCCTGTTTAGACAAATTAAAAAGCACTCTAAACTTGCAAGAGCATCATGCTAAAGTGTTTCTTCTGTCTCTCCTAATTGCAGCGACCAATCGACATGACCGGACTTAAGTTATTACTAGATAAAAACATACTGACAGGGCCAAACTACGAAGATTAGCTCAGGAATGTCAAAATGGCAATCACTTACGACAAGTTGGGGTATCTCCTTACCACCAAAGCTCCCCCTGTCCCAGGTCCCACCTCCAGCGTCGCGGATATAGAAATCCATAAGACATGGGAGATCGACTGCGCGAAGGCCAAGTGCCTCGTGCTTGCCTCTATGGACAATGAAGATCAGAGGAGGCACGAGAATATGGACCTGGAATCCATATTTCTTCATACAAAAGAACTGTATGGAGAGCAATCCCGTATCGCCAGATACGAAGTCTCGAAAAAGTTGTTTTCGACGAGATTGGCCGTTGGATCATCGGTAGCGGAACACGTGCTTAAGATGATTGGCTTCATTGAAGAGCTCGTGGACCTTGGGACCACGTTAGAGAACGAGCTCTATATGGACTTGATTCTCCAGTCCCTTCCTTCCACTTACGCCCAGTTTATCCTGAACTTCAACTTGCAAGGAAAAGAGGTTGAACTTCCGGAGCTTCTCAACATGTTGAGGAGTGCAGAGGGCACCCTACAGAAAGGTAGGGAAACATCCACTTTGTTTGTAGGAGGATCTTCCTCTTCTAAGTCCAAAGCAAAAGCCAAGGGAAAGAAGAAGAAAGCCCCCGCCAAACCAAGGGGCGGTGTTAGTAAAGTGGATACCAAGGGAAAGGCAAAGGCAACAAAGGTAGTGGGAAAGCTTGTGGGAAAGGAAGAATGCTTTTACTGTCACAAGAGTGGACACTGGAAAAAGGATTGCAGGGCTTGGAAGGCCAGAAACCAGGATCCGAAGCAAGTTGCGGCTTCGGCTTCAGGTGTGTATGTTATTGAAAACTGTCTATCAATAAACTCTACATCCTGGGTATTAGATACCGGATCAGGATTTCATATCTGTAATTCTTTGCAGGCACTGAGAAGGCGTAGGGTTTTGAAGGCAGGTGATATGACCCTCAGAGTTGCAAACGGAGCTGGCATGGATGCTGAGTCTGTGGGGGACTATCACCTAGGATTGTCAGATGGGCATGTTTTGGTTTTGCGTGATTGTTATTTTGTACCCAATGCAACCTGTAATATCATATCTGTATCTTTATTATCTATAGAAGGTTACGAATTTGCATTTGTAAGCAATGTTGTAACATTCACCTTAATCACGTTTTGATTGGGTCAGGTACATTAAGCAATGGTATATACGTATTAAACCAACCACAGATTTTCAATGTTCAGAATACACACAAAAGAAAGTCTCCAGAGATAAATCATGCTTTCTTATGGCATTGTAGACTGGGTCACATCAATGAGAGAAGGTTGACTAAGTTACATACAGAAGGATATTTGGATCCGTTCGAATATCAATCATATGCAACTTGTCAATCCTGTCTTAAAGGAAAGATGACAAAGACTCCGTTTACTGGACATGGAGTAAGAGCAAGCGAGCTCTTAGGACTCGTACACAGTGATGTGTGCGGTCCAATGTCTACATATGCACGAAGCGGTTATTCTTACTTCATTACTTTTACGGATGACTTTTCAAGGTACGGATATGTCTTCTTAATGAAGCATAAATCCGAAGCCTTTGGAAAATTCCAGGAATATAAGAATGAAGTAGAAAAACAAACAGACAAAAGTTTCAAGACACTAAGATCTGATCGAGGTGGTGAATACTTAAGTGCCGAGTTCCTGGATTACTTAAAAGAGAATGGAATTCTCTCTCAGTTTACTCCTCCATACACTCCGCAACATAACGGTGTATCGGAGAGACGGAACTGGACCCTATTGGATATGGTACATTCCATGATGAGTAACGTCGAGTTACCGCGATCATTCTGGGGATATGCACTAGAATCAGCTGCATATCTTTTGAACCGAGTTCCAACTAAGACAGTGCCTACCACACCATATCAGATGTGGTATAGGAAGAAACCCTATCTTAAACATATTAAGACATGGGGATGTCCAGCTTTTGTCAAAAAGCAGCATGCGGACAAGCTCGAGGCACGCTCAGTACAGTGCAAGTTTGTGGGATATCCAAAGGACTCCAAGGGATATTTCTTCTATTGCGAAGAAGAACAAAAGGTTTTTGTTTCTCGTCATGCCTACTTCTTGGAAACTGAATTTTTGGAAAATCAGATAAGTGGGAGCGCAATAGAACTGGAAGAAATTTCAGAACCACAGACTATTACTGAAAGCTTAGTAGAACCAGAGGATTCGAAAGAAGAGGATATTCCTGCACCACTCCGCAGGAATAGTAGGCAATCTCATCCGCCCGAGAGATACTACGGTTTTCTCATAGACGGGGATAGAGAGGATTGCATCATTGATTATGATGAGCCGACTAGCTTCCAGCAGGCCATTCAGAGCGTTGACTCGGTAAAATGGCTGGATGCAATGCGGACCGAAATGGAATCCATGTACACCAACAAAGTATGGACTTTGGACGTTGCTCCAGATGGGGTAAAACCCATGGGATGCAAATGGATATTCAAAAGGAAGATTGGTGTAGATGGACAGGTCGAGACCTATAAGGCCAGACTTATTGCAAAGGGTTTTCGTCAAAGACCTGGATTGGACTATGACGAAACCTTTTCTCCAGTGGCTATGCTGAAATCCATTCGGATCCTTCTTGCCATTGCTGCCTTCCACGATTATGAGATTTGGCAGATGGACGTAAAGACCGCTTTTCTAAATGGAAGTTTAGAAGAGTGTGTCTATATGGACCAGCCAGAGGGTTTCATTCAGAGTGGGAGCAGCGGAAAGGTGTGTAAGTTTCTTAAGTCCATTTATGGACTAAAGCAGGCATCGCGGAGTTGGAACATCTGTTTTGATGAAACGGTCAAAGAATTTGGCTTTATCAAAAATCCAAATGAACCATGCATCTATAGTAGATTTGTAGCATGAACTGCCGTATTCCTCATTTTATAGGTGGATGACATTCTCTTGATAGGAAATGACATTCCTATGCTACAATCTGTCAAAGGATTCTTGTCACACAGGTTCTCCATGAAAGACCTGAGTGATGCCTCTTACATTCTGGGGATCCAGATCCATCATGATAGATCCAAGAGGATATTAGGACTTTCATAGTCCAGGTACATCGACACCATACTGAAAAGATTCAGTATGGAAGATTCCAAGCGCGGTAATCTACCAGCTTGTCATGGGATCACCCTCTCCAAAGAGATGTCTCCCAAGACTGATTTGGAAAGGGATCGCTTGTCTATTATACCCTATGCTTCTGCGGTAGGCTCTATAATGTATGCGATGTTGTGTACCAGACCAGATATAGCTTATGCACTGAGTGTAGTAAGCCGGTATCAGTCAAACCTTGGGGAGAAGCACTGGATAGCGGTAAAGAACATTCTAAAGTACCTGAGAAGGACTAAGGAGATGTTCTTGGTGTATGGCGGAAAAGACCTCCAGATTGAGGCCTTTGCTGATTCCAGCTTCCAGAGTGACAAGGATGATTCCAAGTCCATGTCGGGTTTTTGTCTTTACCCTTAATGGAGGGGCGGTGTGTTAGAAGAGTTCCAAACAGGAAACCGTTGCTGACTTGACGATGGAAGCGGAATATATCGCTGCATCTGATGCCGCAAAAGAAGCCGTCTAGATGAGGAAGTTCTTGAAAGAACTTGAGGTGGTTCCGTCCATTGTTGATCCAATACCTCTGTATTGCGACAACAACGGGGCTATAGCTTTAGCGAAAGAACCCAGGTCCCATCAGAAATCCAGACACATCTTAAGGCGGTATCACCTGATCAGGGAGATCGTGGATCTCCAGGAGATCGAGGTTCGGAGGGTTGCATCAGAAGATAACACTGCAGATCAATTCACGAAGGCCTTGCCCCAGACTCAGTTCGAGCGGTTGATCGAGATGATAGGTCTTCGATACGCCAGTACATGGCCTTAGTGCAAGTGGGAGACTGTTAGTGTATATGCCCTAGAGGCCATTACTGTAACATACTAGTTTGTATATTACTTAATGGAAGCTTGGGATATTCACCATTGTATAGAAAATCTTGCTCAAAGTAGTAGTATGGTACTTGGTTTGTTTCTACTTCAATGTGTGTACATGTGTTTCTTTTAACATGTCGCCTATACATATTAGTGGAGCCCTTAGGATCTTTGCTTGATTACCAGCGTTGTCAAGGCAGTCACACTCGTGGGGGCTGGGTAATCCACAAGCACATCCTTATGCAGGTCCCTAGTCGTAGGACTATCGAGACAGGGCATCGATACTCCGGAGTAGACTAGTGTATGCGCTTCTCATCCCAGCACGGGAGACGGTCTGTCCTACAGCCGTCAGTACGTCGTACTTGAGATAGTATGCGGGTGCTCGTTAGGTTACGAGTACACTGGACTGGACTCGTCGGGAACTGTTGGTTGGTACTATACCTATCATCAGTTGTCAGTTCCCAGGTGACATGAGTACAGTTTAGTCCGCTGACTTGACACTGTCACTTCGCCTCGAGTGTGTTCCCACTGTACTTTGATTGCTACCCTACCACGGCTCAAAGGAGGCATGCAAACAGGTAGTAGTTGGGTGCAGTCCCGAAGCACTTGGAGGCAGTGACGGTTAGATAGGATTCGTCTCTCCCGGTATTGGGGTTGATATCGCACTGTGTCTAGGAGAGCCATTACACATAGTCGTCCCTGGCCTGGGCAAGCGAGATACACTGGTAGGTTTCCAGTGTTATCTCAGGGTATTCTGGGCTACACTCCGACACGACTTGTACCGCTATTAGGGGACTCACGTTTACCACTCCCCTAGGCCCGCCATGCGATATTCTCAGACGAACAGACCGGACTGTACGCAGATTGTCATAGACAGGCTCAGTAGTAGTTCGGATGGGTTCGCCTCATCAGTCTTCTTATCGGCATCTACCTGGGGGGCCGTTACGTACAGCTAGTGCCGCTTGCGGTCTGTGGTTAAACCCACTGCCAGCGTAGTGTCGAGTCTTTAGAGTCCCACACAGAGGGTTATTCGCCTTTTGGGCAAAACAGAGTAGAGGTCGCATGGTTTTGCGACGGGGTTCGTTCACATCCGTGCACTTGTGCATGTTTGGTGTCCGGACAGTCATTACTAGCGGGCTTTAGTTTGAGCCAGATCCTAGTATATGTTTTGGGGTTAGTTTTATCTCATTGTATTCGTGTTCCTCGGAACACAAATGCGGGTGTGTATGCACAGTTCACTGAGGCAGAGGAAGAGGATTCTCATTAGGGTTTTGGTACGGGTGTGTATGCACAGTTGACGGTTGTCTTTTACCAAACTCTAATGAATATGTGAAATATCAATTAATAATATTAATTAAAGGAAATTGAGTTATGGTTAGGGTTGTTGACTTGTTGACCAAGGTTGAAAAGTTGACCATCATCATTTCAAGCAAAGATGCTCTTTGATCTTTGCAAAACTCATTTAATGTGAAATGATAATGGTCATTTCAACATACCATCACCTTTTTCCTTTTTGATTAATTTTGTTAATTGATTAATTCACATATATTTGTTATGGTTGTAAAACTCATCTCATTCTCTCATTCTCATTATCTTTCATCTTTTCCTCTTCCTCTTCTTCTAGCTCAAGGAAAATCCTTCTCATGAGTTGAGAACCATTTCCTTTGAGATAAAACACCAAAGCCACTCTCTACTCATCCTAAGGTTGAAGGTCTAGCAAGCCGAACACTTTAGTTTCCTCAAGTTCGAGGAAGGAGCTCAAGGTAGAGTCCCTCAGGTGGATCCATCTTCGGCAAGAGAAGGCGACGAGGAGAAAACCATCCGACCACCACAAGGAGTCCAAGAGAAAGAGTTCAAGTTGAGGTATAACCCCCTAACCGAGTAGGTAAAACTCTTGTTAGTTGCTAGTGTGTAGTTTAGCAAAGACCCGTGTTTTATAGTCCATGTTACCATAACCCCAAAAAATCGTTTTTCACCGTTTCCGCAAGCCCGAAAGAACCGGGAGAGGTAACGTGGACTTACAACAGTGTTGGCCATTGTTCAGAGATTATGGCACAGATTGGACAGGGCAGATTTTCTGAGTTCGTGATCGATGATCAGGGGATACTGCGATTTGGGACTAGACTGTGCGTACCAGATGCTGAGGGACTGCGGCGTGAAATTTTTGAGGAGGCACATCAATCGGTGTACAGTGTTCATCCAGGTTCCACCAAGATGTACCATGATATGAGAGATGTTTACTGGTGGTACGGAATGACGGGGGACATCGCAGATTTCGTGTCGAGATACCTGACTTGTCAGCAAGTCAAGGATGAGCACCAGAGGCCCGCTGGAGAGCTACAGCCGTTACCCATTCCGGAGTGGAAATGGGAACAGATTTCTATGTACTTTATTGTGGGTCTACCCAGGACCAGTTGAGGGTATGACTCCTTTTGGGTGATCGTAGATCGTTTAACAAAAGCGGCTCACTTCCTGCCGGTGAAGACAACTTTTGGATTTTCTCAGTATGCCCAGATATACATCGACGAGATTGTACGACTGCACGGAGTTCCGACGTGTATCATGTCCGACAGAGGCACCCAGTTTACCAGCCAACTATGGCAGTGGCTTCAGGAGGCTTTGGGCACCCGCTTGAGTTTCAGCACAGCATTTCATCCGCAGACCGACGGACAGTCAGAGCGGACTATTCAGACTCTCGAGGACATGCTCCGAGCGTGCGTATTAGACTTCGAAGGTAGCTGGGACCATCAATTACCCTTAGTAGAGTTCTCCTACAACAATAGCTTCCAGGAGACCATTCAGATGGCACCATTCGAGGCTCTTTATGGGAGGAGATGCAGATCGCCCGCCTGTTGGACCGAGCTCAGTGAGAGAAGTATCTTAGGGCCGCAAATTGTCGAGGAGAAGACCGCGAAGATCCAGTTGATTCGCGATAGGATGAGGGAAGCCCAGAGTAGGCAGAGATCTTATGCGGACCGTCGTCGGGGCAGACTTGAGTTCTCTGTTGGTGATCATGTTTTCTTGAGGGTCTCCCCAATGAAAGGTGTGATGAGATTTGGGAAGAAGGGGAAGCTTAGTCCCAGGTACGTGGGCCCCTTCGAGATCCTCGAGCGTGTTGGTGCAGTTGCGTATCGGTTAGCCCTTCCGCCCAGTTTCCCAGATGTGCACCCAGTATTTCACGTTTCAATGCTCCGCAAGTATCTTCATGATCCTTCGCATGCGATTCAGCACCCGACGATCCAGCTGGAGCACGACCTTTCTTTTGCAGAGCAGCCGGTGGTCATCTTGGATCGACAAGTGAAGAATTGAGATCGAAGAATATACCGTCCGTCAAGGTCCTTTGGCGTAGCCCGAGCAGCGAGGAGGTCACTTGGGAGACCGAGAGCGAGATGAGGAAGAAATATCCCCATCTCTTTGAAGGTACGCGTAGCTAGATTTTTTTTTAAAATTCGGGGACCGAATTTCTTTAAGGGGGTAGATTGTAACGCTTTGAAATTCGTTTAGGTTTATTTTGCGTTAGTTAGCATTGATGCGTGTTTTTCATAAAAGAACCGTAAATCTTATTTTCCTTTTTAACTAGTCTAATTGAGATGAGAAGTGTTTTTATAAGTATAAATGGGGTTTATTAATTTTAAAGTAGCTTGTGTTCTTTTAATTAGAAATTATTTTCCTTAATTACTTTTCCTAAATGCTGATTAGTGAAACTTGTTTGCACACTTAACACATTTTGGTAACACATGTTTTTTTTCCCACCTCTTTCAAATTAGCATTTTCTTTTCTTTTTAAGCCATAAAGAAATTAGAATTGAGAGAAAAGAGAGAGGCATGGAGAGCATTTAATGTGGCATGGTGAGCCTTGACTTTGACATTTCTCTCTCTTTCTTTCTCCCTCTCTTCTCTCTCTCCCTCTCATTCTGAAAAATTCAGCAGAGATAGCAGCTCCAGCAGAACCCTTCATCATCTTTTTCTTCTTTTTTCACTTCTCTTTGAATCCATACACAACCTTACACAAACACCTCATATTCCTTCACACAAAACCTTGGAAAAATGGCTCTTTTGGGGATTTTGGTGGCAAGTCAGTGCATTTAAGGGCAAGAGCTGGAATTTGAGTTTCCCTTGGATCTTTTGAAGGTATCAAACTCAACCATATCACCCTAATTCATAACTTGTATGTTTTGGTTGTTAAAAATCGTATTTTGTGCATTTTTGGTGGTATGAAGGGGAATTAGTGAAGTTTATGTTAAGTTAACAATTTTATGGCTTGTTTAGCTTAGTGATGTATTATTAGTGTTGTTTTAACAAAGGGTTTGCTTCAGGTTTCACTAAAATACCTTAATGTATCGATTTAGTGTTAAAATAGCTTTTTAACTAGGTTTTTGGGTTCTGTGTGATCTGCTTGTACCCCGTTTGCTTCAGGAAAATATTGTATTTACTGGAGCATGTACACTAGGTTTAGAGAACACACACGAAGCATGGGAGCCCAACTCCCTAGGTGGGCCACCGGAAAATTCTTTCTGGACGCAAATTGCGGCCAGATAGGGGACCTGGGTGCTTGGGTTTATTCTTTAGTTGTCTGCTACTATTTGAAGACTTATGGTATATGCAATTTTGTAACATTTCTTCTGTAGAAAAATCTAGAACCATTTACCCTATTTCGTATATTTTTAACCTTCACGACACGTGTGATACGTGTGTGGGTTTAGGGTTTTCTGCGTATCGCGACTTGTCGGGGTAGCTTCAGGCGTGTAATCACACGTTTTAGCGCATCGCACGCCAACGCGTTTGGTTCGCGACGCGGGGTTCTAGTTTGTCTTTAATGTTGCGTTTTTGTATATTTAAGCTTATGTGTGTTAATTTGTGAAATTCTTGGTTCGCTGGCGAATACGACGGACGCCGCGAAGATGGGGAAACAAGTCGTCGGCTACACTTAGCACGAGACTACGGTGAGTAGATTTAACATCTACGGGGAAATCGCCCGTATGGCGTTAAGCGTCAGGGCTGATAGGGAATTGTAGCAGCATATTGCATTTACATACATTGACTGTTCATAGATACTATTTATTGCATACTATATTCCCTGCCATATAAGAACTTAGAGTTAACAGAACACCGCACTGTTACTAACGGTTCATATTGCACAAGTACTAATCTGCATGTTACACACACACCGTTAGTAATTGCCATGACACTCACGCTATACAATTGCCATGAATAATATATTGTAGCTCACTCCTATATGATTTGACATGATCACGTTACTTGTGCCCTTACTCATTTGCATATCCATACTTTGGCACATTCAAACTATACCTATCTAGATAAGCTGATTTTTGGTAAAAACTGTGAACCGCATGATACCTTTTAAAAACTGAATCTAATTAAAAAGCGGTTTCTCCCTTTTACTTATAGTACGACTTCTGATTGCATATATTACATCGCATGGATTTACGTATTAGCTTTGGATTACATGTATTTTCTGGATTTGAGGACCGTGGGGTTATTTAAAAAAATATGCACTGTTTTGAAAACCCGGTTCCTTTTCATATGATATTTTGGTGCGTCCACCACGCGTTTTCTCGGTTCTGAGACGTGTGCTTGAAACCCGATTCGAGGAGTTGGATGATCCGTTTGTGGGTTCGTGGTGATCCCGGTATGGTACCCCGGGGCGAGAACGGATCTGCTGTGTAGCTAGACGGTGAGCCTGACAGTGGGACCACTACCTACCGGTGATTGGTTGGACCTGGCGGTTATCCGGAGGATACTGAACAGAGTTGATGGATGGATATGGGATGACTCGTACTGCTGGGGCCGAGGGCCGATTTCGCAGACGGAGCCCGATATATGAGCATTTGCGTGTCGATGCTGGACACGATTATTTCATGATATTTCGAGTGTCGATGTTGGGCATTTGCGATTCTCAGATATTTATAGGATTTGAGGGCCGATGAGGATTACGGCACATGAGTTTTATTGGGATTTTGGTGCATTGATGGACACCGATTATTTTCTACGTTGTCATTCCGTGTATATGTTATTTTATCCCATGCTCAGCATTCATTATTATGCATCTCATCCTGTAGTCATATTACCTGATAGAGTACTTATGCATGATTATTGCACATACTGCTTATCGCATATTGATAATATCTGCTGGCATATGTTAGAGTAGCGCAGTAAGTGCATACTCGCGATTACCTTTATATGTTATCTTCTATTCACGAGTTGGCAACTCACCCCCATTGTGCCACAGTGTTTGCTGGTTGCCCTTCAGAGTAGTCGCGGCAGGCTGCTTCCTTGTATCTTTTGGCTATGGATACCACTGCAGTTGGTGCGTGAGTTGTTTTGCTGTTAGGTGGGTTGTGGTATCCGGTTATTTCCATTGTACATATTTTTGTATCTAGTACTCTCCATCTACTCTTATGTATTGACTTAGAGACCAGTGTGAGGACGATGATGTATATTATTTGTATTTTGGCATAGAGCTCGTGTGAGCCGACTTTACTTATGCAGTTTTATCATTTGTGATGTTTTTCACTTATTGCTCATTTCTTCGCTACGGCGTCGTATATTACTCTTGTGGTGTTTGTTTCCGCCGTTGGGCGTGATTGCTCCGGTTTAGGATGCTTTATTTCATTGTATATCATTTTTATTCATATCTTGTTTTGCACCCGATTTCGGGGTTAGTTTTACAAAGGAAATGCTGCCAAAACTTTTAAGATAATAATTTAAACTTTAAAGAATGTTATTAAACTACTTAAGGTTTTTTCAAATGTTTTCAAACTCACTACTTTTAATGGTTTTGATTTCTGGGTTTCGACTTACTTAGTCGCGTTACGCCTGTAGACGTCATGTGGTTAAGTGCCATTCACGAGTCGAACTTCGGGTCGTGATAAAGTTGTGTCGAAATGAGGCTCATAACAGGTCGTGAAACTACTGATAACACTTACCAGTAGATCTCCAAATCAGCCCTGGCCAGGGACTTCCAGTTATACCCAATCTAACACAACACAACATCAACCCCCAATACCGGGAGGACGAAACCCCTCCTATCGCTCATTGCCTCCATGTAATTCGGGACTATACCCAAAAGCCACCATTTTGCACGTTCTCTTGAACGTGGTAAGGTGGAAATCAAAATATAGTGGGAGTCACACAAGACTCTATAACGTTCTCGGGTCTACAGACTAACCTATACCAGTGTCACCAGAGAACTGCTATCTGTCGATAGGTATAATAACATCCAGGAGTTCTCGGCGAGTCCGTTCAGTGTACCCAGTCTCCAATGAGCACCCGTACACCATCTTTGATGTCAAACACGAATGGATGTGGGATCATCCATCGCCCATCATATGGGTCAAGATGCATATACGCTAGTCTACTCTGGAATATCGATGCCCTGTCTCGATACACCCTCGACTAGGAACAATTATAGGATGTACTTTTGGACTACCCTGGCTCCACTAGTATGATCTGCATCATAGTCCTAGCAGTCAAGTGTTAGTTGTATGTATGCCCTAGAGGCCATTATTGTACTTATGATGTATATTATAGTGGATGCTTGGACATATATAGAGAGGACTTTCTTACTCGACATGATAGTATGCTATCCGGTTGCTCTTTATCTTAATATGTATACTTGTTTCTTGATACTGTCTTGTGGTTACATGTTGGTAAAGCCCTTAGGATGTGTACTTGACTACCAGGATTATGATGCAGATTATACTAGTTGGGCCATGGTAGTCCATAAGTTCATCCTTTAATGTTCCTAGTCCTAGGTGCATCGAAACAGGGCATCGATATACTAGAGTAGACTAGCGTATACACTTCTCGACCCATGAGATGAGCGATGGATGATCCCATATCTATTAATGTTTGAAATCGAAGATGGTATACGGGTGCCCAGTGGAGACTGGGTACACTGGACGGACTCGCCGAAAACTCCTAGATGGTATTTTACCTCACATCAGATAGCAGTTCTCTGGTGACACCGGTACAGCTTAGTCTGTAGACCCGATATCGTCATAGAGTCTTGTGTGATTCCCACTGTGCTTTGATTTCCACCTTACCACGTTCAAGAGGACGTGCAAAACGGTGGTTTTTGGGTACAGTCCCGAGTCTCATGGAGGCAATGAGCGATAGGAGGGGTTTCGTCTCTCCTAGTATTGGGGGTTGATGTTGCGCTGTGCTCGATTGGCCATAACAGGGAAGTCCCTGGCCAGGTCTGATTTAGAGATTTACTGGTAAGTGTTATCAGTAGTTTCTCGACCCGTTATGAGCCTCGTATCGCATGACTTATCGAGTTATTGGGGTCTGACGTTTACCACCCCTACACTTGATATGCGACATATTAGACGAAGAGACCGGACTGTACGGTAGTGTACTGACAGGCTTTACAGGAGCTAGATTGTTGATCTTCTGATCGCTCAATACCCGGGTAGCCGTTATGTGCAGCTAGTACCGCTGATGACTTATGAGTGCTTGATGTGATCATCACCTACTGTCGGCGTATTGACGAGTCTTTAGAGTCCTACACAGAGCTTTTACTGGCTCAGGCAAAATGAAGTAGGAGCATATATGTGATATGTGCAGGACCGAGAATAATACAAGTATGTGATACCGTATTTTATTCTCGCGATATTTGTATCGGTCGGTTATATGTGATACAGCCAGGTTATAGAATCAAGTGTTGATTCGATAAGTTGGTACATATAATATTAGTCGGTTATATATGATATAGACGGATTATTAAATCAAGAGTTGATTTGATAATTTAGTGTATAATTGTATATTTGATATACTAGTTTACATTAACTAATATTAGCTCACTTAAGCATTTATTTTTCTCACATGTGCACACTTAATATATATGTGATATATATTAATTGTGTTCTATTTTGTGTCATGGTTGATGACACACACTACATGAGTGTATGAGACTTACGACATACTAATTAAAATGTAGGGTTTAGATATTTAAAGTAAATCCAAATTAGTGGATAACTGGTCACATGCATGAAGCTTGTAGAAGCTTGTGGATGCATTGACTTAGTCCACTAATTTTGTTTTATTAAAGATATTTATTAACCTAACCATTATAACTTAGCCATGGTTATGTCTCTACATGAGTTAGATATATGATACAAACTCACCCATGCTTGATTCTCTCACCTCATTAGTTCATTCTAATCTCTTGACTTCATCTTCTTCATCCTTGAGAAAAGGCTTGCTAGTTTTTTCCAATGTGAGAAAATATTGTGAGAAAAAAAAACTAAAGTGAGCCCAATTCCTACTTCATCATCATCTACTAGATTAGCACTTTAGTATAGGGTGTTAGCTTCACTAATCTTTCATTAGTGAAGTAGTATCTTGAGTTAGTGTCTCCTCGACGTAGATCATTTTCGGCCTCGAAGACTTCAAGAAAGTTCGTTCCTTTCACCTTGAGAAACCATGCAAGAGTCCGGGAGTTCCATGATTGCAGCGAAGGGACCACTATAAGGAGCAATTGAAGTGAAGGACCAGTCTATAAAGGTTGTATTCCGTTATCACTTAGATGTAAAGTAGTTTACATTTCGTTTCGTATGTTTCTCTAGTTAACGATTCTAGTTTAAGGTTCTTTAAAACGGAAAATTTTGAAAATGGCATGGATGATAGCTCCTGAAACCTTGCTGTCATTCATAGGAACCCTACAGTGGTATCAGAGACAGGCTTGAGTATTAGGCGTTGCGTAGGCGAAATTAGAAGTCCGAACGAACTCGGAATAACCAAATTTTCCCACTTTCTGGAAATTTTTTCAAAAGTTGAAATTTTTCATATTAAAAATATTCAGAAAATCATGCAGGTAATTCTATGGACCCTCTTGAAGAACGAGTTCCTAACTCGCTTTAGTGAACGTGGAACCGCGGCCAAAACATGGTTTTGGCGGTTCCGCGGCGCCACTAAGGAGGCAAGGGACGACACTTCAATGGTTAGTCCATTGGTACTGGAGCATGCTTCTGGGAATTTTTAATAGTACTTAAGTGTTGAGCTTTCTGGGAATTTTGGGAATTCGTTGATTCGCTCGAATTGTTTAACGTCGTCTAGCTTTCTGAAATGTGATAAAATATGTGGAATTCATATAGTTAGGCATGAAATCAGTAATATATGATATTTAGGGTTTATGATGTCTAAGGTTATTGTGGATTCCAAATGTTGTAGTTTTTCATTTTCTTTTCTGCGACCGTAAGTGTAATATGTGGCGTATCGCCAGTTTCGTTGCTATACATCAATGACAATTGGGATATGCATATTTACTTACGTCGATGACATGTGATGTTATGTGTTGCTGAGATATGTTATAAGCGTAATAGGTGTACCCTCTCCTAATCCTAGGAGCCCTCACAACCTGAGAGAAGGTAAAAAGAAAAGACAACTGAATAGTCCTATTCAATTTCTCCAAAACCAGAATCCATCCTCGAATCTGGAACAAGTTCCTTCGAGTTCGTAACTATATGATGGATTTATCCAATGGAAGTGGATGTTCGTAGTGATACAGGGTGTTCTGGAGAAATGCAAAGGGTAAAAGGAGTGGCAATGATGTATGCAACTCAGACAATCCAAAAGCCAATGTTTTAAGAAACATTCAGCGTGCACTTTAACCTAGATCAGAATAGTTAATCACTTTATCTAATCAGGATGTCTCCCACTGTATCCTCAAATTCTCCTCCAAACCTGAAAGAAGAATTAGTCGGGATCACCAGAGGAGTAAACCAACTCATCAGTGGGTATCGGGATCCAACTATCATCGCATGATAACTTGATGGAATCCACTCAAGTTATCACACTCCAGATGGTATGCGCGTGCCTGTCAAGTTTCAGTTTCTTTAGAAACTCACGATGTGATTTTTACCCCAAGCGGCTTATGACCTTGACAGAGGTCAACATATCATAAGTCGCAAGTCAAGTTCAACCCGTCATTGTCCTGGATTAACTTAGACCCACCCACACGTGCCCTTGACAGAGGTCAAAATGACCATGCAGCTGTCCTAACTAATCACATATATATGCAACAAACAAGTATTACCCGGCTACCAAGCACTGTGCCTTGACAGAAGTCAACATACACAGCATGAATACTAAGTAATACCTGTAAGAAAAGACGGAGGGCTACGGCTGGTTTTTGGCGAAAAACCTTTAACGTAATGAATTTGATATCGTTGAAGGAACCGCATGGCTTTTTATAAATATATAGTGGCGAAAACCATTCCTAAAGAGGTCACTCCCGGTGAAGGGATCTCGGCTCTTTCCCCGTAGAATGAGGTGCAGGATATTCCAAACTGAATACCACGATGCAAAGCAAAAAGTAATCGACAATAGTGAAGTTATTACCCTGATGCAAACCTCTGCCCAAGGGTCACTCCCGATGAAGGGATCTCGGCCCTTGCCTCGTCGAATGAGGTGCTGGATATTCATAACCGAATACCACTGTGCAAAGTAAAAGAGAACGTCCTTGTAAGAACAGCTTTTTGAAAATTGTTCCAACAACATAGAATAGGTTTGTTTTCCTTGCATTGATCTGAATCAACTCAGTCCCATCAATTAATCACACCACAAAAGAACAAAAATATAATGTACGTATATGCCATCCGCATTCGCCACTGGGTCCCATCATCACCCGTCAGGCTACTTAACTAACGATAGAGCGGGGACTGGACTAGCGCGGGTGTAAAACATATACAATATCTGCTAGTATATATATCAATATATAATAATCGCTCCAGGCGTGATAAATGCAATATCACAGAAAAGTAATAAGCATCACAGAGCAATACATATAATCTAGAAGCCCTGGGTTTCCTTTGAGCCACAATTGAAACCCAACGTTCCCCTATTTATGTAGATAGCCTGTGCAATGAAAACTTAGACCCCTACGAGTGCAGCAAGTTACCCACCAAAACCTAAAGCGAGGCTGCCCGCTTCAGCAAAGTGAATGGACCACCCAGCACTTCACGGAATCCGGTAACTTGAGCACCCCTCCTTGGGTCAACCATACCCCCTACGAGTGCGGCGAATAGTCTGCCAATTCTAGAGTGAAGCCCCTTCCGTCTCAAAGCCATGAGATGCGGGCCCGTTTCCCTTTAGAACCCGGATATCCGTGCACTCCACTGCGGGTAATCCTAGTACAGAAAAGAAAATATGTACAACGAGTACATCGATCTCAACCTAGTCGTGCCCCAAAAGAATAATATACAAACAGGCATGACGGCAGTCCACATATCGGACGCTCGCCCCGCGATATCAAATGTATAAATAACACCAAACTGTACTACCATTGCATCCAAGCTATCCACCACGACAATCTGCAACATCACAGCACAACATAGAACATCAACGTGAATGTCACGTTCGCAAACCCGTTTAAAAGGACTACAGAAATTAGACAAGATTTACCGTTCAAATGACATTCACTGTCGCAGATAGAAATGTATGTACTGTAAACTTTAAACAATGTTAGAAATTATCGAGTTCGAAATAACCCCGAATAGCCCCAAACAAGTAGATAAAACCATATCCAAACTGGGCTAAACAAACAATATCACTGAACCAACATTATAGAGACTAGACTACACTGTAAATTTCAAATCGAGACGCTTTAAAATGGCCGGCCTGCTCAGATTTTAGCCCTATGTGGCCGGTCCAATTTGTGTGGAATTGGCTCGTATTTGAAGTGCAAGATAGTGGTCACTTAAGTAGTCTTCTGTAGTTGTTTAAAGAGTTTTTTAAGACACTTTGAAATTCGACAGAAACTGCAATGTTTTGAGTGGTGTTTCGGGTCTGTTTTGATTTCGATACTTTAACATTGCCTAAACAAGCAAGCTAAGGGTTAATGGGTTGGCTCTGATAGCATGTAGGGTTATGGTAGTGCCCCGGCCATCAATCCGAGGCCAAATGCGGAACAAAAACTTTTCAAACTTGGCGCTACCACAACCAAATACCCAGATCGAACCATTAACCGTTAACTAGCAACTACTGTAAAGAGTTCAGAGATTATATCGATCGATCCGTGTCCTTCGGTCTTCAATCTCCATCCCATGTTTGTCGCAGCTTCCCCAACAAAGTTTGCTCTTCGATCTCTCTCATCGAAGTGTCACCATGTCGAGGAATCTTTATACGGGCTCCCGCTTCTAACCGAAGCAACTCGAACATGAAGTTTGCTAGCCGACATGTCCAAGGTGAAGTAGAGATTGTGTGTGATTACTTTGTATCAATACACTCTAGGATTCTCAACACATGAGAGGGATAGAATGGAGGTTGAAGAAGAAGCATGAGTGAATAGTTGTGAGCACAAGAAAAAGCTAGTGAAGAAAATGGCAATTCTATTTGTGTGAGAAATTTTGTGAGAGCTCTATTCACAAATCAAGAACAAATCCCCACCTTAAGTGGCTGCCCTCTCTCTCTCCACATATCAATCCCACACAATAATCAATCAAGAGAATAAACATGGCATAAGAAAACACACCACGAGTCACTAAAAAAGCACATGCCACATTTAATGCTTAAGATCATGACTTGCACTCACATTTTCCACTTAATAAACATTAATCCAAATGTTTAAAATAATAAATAGAATGGCATCTTCTTAAGTAAACTCGTGACGGATCACAAGAGTACCCATCATCCGTATATACATAGCTGCATCCGTATTCCGACTGAATACGAATACTACGAGACGAAAGTAATCCAACCATCTAATACTAGGATCCGGGTTAAACCAAAGCCCACTAGTATGATCCGTCCGATCCTGATCCATGCATGAGTGCACGTATATGATCGAATCTTGCCATAAAACCATACGGCCTCAACAACGTTTCGCTTGAACATAGGAAACTTTCTGTGGGGGACTCTAAAGACTCGTCAATACGCTGACAATGGGTTTAACCATAAGCACGTCAGTGGCACTAACTGTATGTACCTGCTGCGCAGGTATTGAGCAAAAGGGAGGCCGACTAGCGAACTCATCCTGGAACCCTACTGAGCCTATATGTGACAATATCCGTACAGTCCGGTCTGTTCGTCTATGAGTATCGCATATCGGGCCTAGGGGATGGTAAAGGTCAGACCCCCAATAGCGGTATGTCGTGTCGAAGTGTAGCCCAGAACACCTTAAGAAACTACTGGAATACCTACTAGTAAATCTCACTTGCCTTGGCCAAGGACATTGTGTAATGGCCCTCCAAAACAGCGCGATATCAACCCCTAATACCGGGAGAGACAAATCCTGTCTAACCGCCACTGCCTCCAAGTGCTTCGGGACTGCACTCAAGTACTACCTATTTGTATGACTTCTTTGAGCCGTGGTAAGGTAGCAATCAAAGAACAGTGGGAACACACTTGAAACAATGTAGCAGTGTCAAGTCAACGGACTAGTCTGTACTCATGTCACCTAGGAATTGCTTCGGATGATAGGTATAGTACTAATCAGCAGTGCCCCTGCGAGTTCGTCCGGTGTACTCATAACCCAATGAGCATCTATATACTATCTTAGGTGAAACAACTGACACGAATGGCTTGTGAGACCAGCCACCGCCCCTTGTCGGGGTCTCGATCTGTATACACTAGTCTATTATCGGAGTATCGATGCCCAGTCTCGAAACTCCCACGACTAGGGACACTTTAAGGATATGCTTATAGACCACCCAACTCTCACGTATATGATCGCCATCATACTGCTGGTAGTCAAGCAAGAATCCTATGGGCTCTATCAACATGTAACAGTGATCTGTAATGTAACCTGAAGCATGTACACGATGATAAAGACAAAGAAGATAGCATACTATCATCTCGAGTAAGACTGTCCTACCGGTATAGGTCCTCCCTCAATCATTGCAATCACATGCCTGCGATCCAATAATTGACTTTGAGGGCACTATAGTCAACACATATGTTATCTTCTGCAGCTGATATTCTGTGATGTGATCATTTTATATGCGTGAGACGAATGCTTTATTATTGTATATATAATATTTAATAAACGTTGCTTATGTTTTACACCCGCGCTAGTCCCGCCCTGCTATGCCGTTAGTTAAGTAACCTAACGGTGCATAACGGGACACTGTGGCGAATGCGGATGGCATAAGCGTACGTTGTATTTTCGTTTCTTCTGTGATGCTTAGGAAGCATAAATGATGGGACATCATTAATGAGATTAATGAAAGAAAAGAAACCTAAAAGATATTATAGAATCAAATTTTCAAAAAGGGTAGCTCTAGTTCTTGCTTTGCATAGCGGTATTCCTTATAGAATATCCAGCACCTTATTCGATAAGGAAAGAGCTGAGATCCCTTCACCGGGAGTGACCACTTTTGCGAAACTAGCAGATGCTACAAACACTCGGTTTTGTTTTTGATTGCTTCTTTTAGTTCTTGCTTTCCATAGAGGTATTTGTGAAATATCCTGCACCTTATTCGATAAGGAAAGAACCGAGATCCCTTCACCGGGAGTGACCTCTTTAGCGAAACTAGTAAAATCCTAAAAAACACTCCTTCGATTCTACAACGATATCAAGTTCACTACGCAAAATGTTTTCACAAAAACCTGTCGTAGCCCTCCGTCATTTCAGATAAGTCCTACTTAGTATTCGTGCTACGTTTGTTGACCTCCGTCAAGGCGTAGTGTGCGGTAGCTGACTAGTATTTATCTGCTTATGCATGTGATGTAGATTGGATTAGGGTAGTCATACGACCTTGTTGACCTCTGTCAAGGGTCGTGCGGGTGTTTTTAATTCAATCAAGAAATGACGGGTTGAACTTGACAAGCAGCCTTTGGTTTCTCGCATAGGATGTTAGGGGCAAAATATTATCGGGAATTTCACGTGTTGAAATTTGCAATGAGATTGCATACCTTCTATGAGATAGTTGGATCCCGATACCCACTGCGAGTAAGACTTACTCCTGGGAGAGTTTTACATAAGACAATTAACCGATCAAGTAGGTGTCTAGAAAGGTGTTTACGGGGTTATGCTTCTGGGAAAATGAGATTTATTTTAATTAGGTCTATGCGAAAACACGGGGAACCTCCCTCAAAGTACCAATACTGGCCTGGCTGAAAGATTGGCAAAATTGTAGGGTGTAATTAATCCCGACCAGTCTTTCCTTTTAGGGTTTGAAGGAAGATTTGATAAAAACAGTAGGAGCCATCCTGATTAGATAAAATAATAACCACTAATCTTGCAAGAGCATATGCTAAAGTTTTTTCTTCTCTCTCTCTCCAGGTAGCGACTATGTCAGGCCTTAATTAAGATAATAATATGGATGTATTAACCGAACCCACTTGTTATACTGAGCTGAGGAACATTGGTTCCGTTCTTTCTTATAATTGTTATAAGATTGAGCAGGAAATAGGGGAATATCCGGATTCCCATACCACCCAAATTAAGAAGAAGCATGTTGATGCATCTTCTTCGGGTGTGTTAGTCATCGAGAACCGTTTCTCAGTTCACTCTACGTCCTGGGTATTAGATACCGAATCGGGATCCCACATGTGTAATATATTACATGGGCTAACGAAAGGTAGAGAACTGGAAATGGGTCAATCATTCCGTAAGAGTAGGGAATGGGGCAAATGTTGCAGCCAAAGAAGTTGGCGAATATCACCTTGTATTATCAAATGGTAATACATTGATTCTGAACTAATGCTATTACATTCCAACCCTGATATGCAATCTTATATCAGTCTTTTTATTAAGTACAGAAGGATATAATTTTGTAGTACAGGATAATGTTATGAACATCTTCCTGAATCAAAAGTTGATTGGATCAGGCTCGTTAAATAATAGCATATGCGTTCTAAATCAAACCACGGTTCTTAATGTACAAAACACACACAAGAAGAAGAGTTCAGGAATGAACAAATCCTTCTTGTGGGATTGTAGACTAGGTAATATCGATGCAACACGACTAGCTAAGTTACATAAAGATGGATATTTGAATCCGTTCGAATTATCATCTTATGAAACTTGCCATTCATGTCTCAAAGGAAAGGTGACCAAAACTCCATTTAGTGGACACAGAGAAAGAGTTAGGGAACTCTTGGGACTAATACATAGTGATGTATGTGGTTCCATGTCTACACATGCCAGGAATGGTTCCTCGTACTTCATTACATTCACTGACGATCTCTTAAGATACGGACATGTGTTCCTATTGAAACACAAGTCTGAAGCTTTTGAGAAATTCAAGGAATATAAATCCGAAGTAGAGAACCAAACGGGTAAAAGTATTAAAATCCTACGATCTGATCGAGGAGGGGAATACTTGAGCAATGAGTTCCTGGATTATCTAAAAGAGAATGGGATTCTCTCTCAGGTTACTCCTCCGTATACATAACAACACAACGGTGTATCGAAACGGAGTAATCACACCATATTAGATATGGTGCGTTCTATGATGAGCACCGCTGAGTTACTTATTTTCTTTTGGGGGTATGCGCTTGAGACGGCCATATACCTATTGAATAGAGTTCCAACAAAATCCTGCCTACCACTCCATATGAGATATAGGAAGGGAAGAGACCGTGTCTTAATTTTGTTAAGATATGGGGTTTCCCAGTTAAAAGCAAAATCCGGACAAGCTCGAAGCAAGGTCTGTTCTGTGCAAGTTTGTAGGATATCACAAGCATTCGCGTGGACATATCTTCTATCACCCTGAAGAACAAAAGGTGTTTATTTCTCAACATGCCACCATTTTAGGAAAGGAATTTCTTGCAAAGGAAATCAGTGGCGAGGAGGTAGAACTGGAAGAAGTTCCAGCAATACAAACTATGACAGATGATTTGGTAGAACCAGAGGATTTGATAGCTCCCAACGAACCTCACCCTCTCCGCCGATCTAGTAGGGTTCCTCATCCACCTGAGAGATACTACGGTTTTCTCGTTGATGGTGAAAGCGAGGATTGCATCATGGAGGATGATGACCCGACTAGCTTCGAGCAGGCCATCATGAGTGGAGACTTTATGAAATGGCTGGATGCAATGTGATCTGAGATGGAATCCATGTACACCAACAAAGTATGAACTTTGGAAGTTGCTCTTGAAGGGGTAAAACCTATTGGGAGCAAATGGATCTTTAAGAAGAAACTTGGTGTAGATGGAAAAGTTGAGACTTTCAAAACTAGAGTTGTTGCAAAGGGTTTTCGTCAACGACCAGGTGTGGATTATGATGAAACCTTTGTTGGGATTCCCTTGAACCTAGTCTAGGGTTTGGTAGCATCACTCATGCCACTTTAAAAATTAGAGAGGTGCAAAGCAAACAAACCATGAATCTTAACTAGAATTTTTAAAGTAAGAACAACTTGCATCACATGCATAGAATATTCTATCACTAAGTGCTGAGATTACAACCTTTATAGACCTCCCTTGGTGACTCCTTGAACCTTTGAGAGTTTGGAACGGATCGCTAGCAACCTTCCAAGTCCACGATGATCCACCCGAAGTCCCTTTGCCCAAAGCTCCTTCCTTTACTTGATCCATGGAAGAAGTATAGAAAACACCCTACACAAATGGGCTAGATGTGTGTAGAATGATGAGGTGATTTGTATTCTCTAATCAAAACCCTTTCTTTTTAACTAACTCACTCAAACGAAAACTCAAGAGAGAGGAAGAAGAAGATGATGGCTAAGCTCAAGCTCAAAAGCTTTTGTGATGAGTAATAAAACTACATTGAGATGAGAATGAAATAATCATATTAAATCCTTCTCACCCCAAACCATGGTTAGTTAATATCTAGATATTTTACATTGAGTTAAATAGACAAAAGAGAATTAACTCATGGTTAAAAGTTAGCTCAAGAATGGTAAAAAAGTCAAAGCAAGATAAACATTAACCATGAGTGAATTTTCTTTAAACTTAACTCAAAAATAAATATATATGTACCACCATATAGTGTATCATCAACCATGATAACTATCCATATATGCATGTATGTGTCCATGCATATCAACATGTGCATACATGCATGCAAACATCTTCAACAAAGAAAAAGGTTCAAATAAAGAATTAAACTAAAAGTCAAATGTTAAATCAACACTTGATTTAACAAATCGGTCATATCACATACGACCTGACCAATAGAAAAACGCCCGATTAACATACGGTATCACATACTCGCATTCATTTGGGTCCCGTGCATATCTCATATGCACACCACATCGTTTCGTCTGAGCTAAGAAACTCCTGTGTGGGACTCTAAGACTCGTCAATACACCGGCAATGGGTGATGATCATATCAAACACCCACAAGCCGCAAGCAGTCAGGTAAACGTAACGGCCACCCAGGTATTGAGTGATCAGAAGAAAACCAGCGAAGCTGTCAAAACTCCCATCGAGCCAATCAGTAACACTATCGTACGGTCCGGTCTCTTCGTCTCATATGTCGCATATCCAACTAGGGGTGGTAAACGTGATACCCCAGTAACCGATAAGTCGTGTCGATGTGAGGCTCATAACGGGTCGAGAAACTACTGATAACTCTTACCAGTAGCACTCCATATCAGCCTTGGCCAGGGACTTCAAGTTATAGCAATCGAACACAACGCAACATCAACTCCCAATACCGGGAGAGGCGAAACACCTCTTATCGCTCAATGCCTCCATGTGATTCGGGACTGTACCCAAAAGCCACCATTTTGCACCTTCTCTTGAACGTGGTAAGGTGGAAATCAAAGCACAGTAGGAATCACATAAGACACTATGACGATCTCGGGTCTACAGACTAACCTGTACAGTGTCACCAGAGAACTGCTATCTGACGATAGCTATAATACCATCTAGGAGTTCTCGGCGAGTCCGTTCAGTGCACCCAGTCTCCACTGAGCACCCCTACACCATCATTGATGTCAAACACCGGTGGATATGGGATCATCCATCGCCCATCATATGGGTCAAGATGCATATACGCTAGTCTACACTGGTGTATCGATGCCCTGTCTCGATACACCATCGACTAGGAACAGTTATAGGATGTACTCTTGGACTACCCTGGCTCCACTAGTATGATCTGCATCATAATCCCAGTAATCGAGTATATATCCTAAGGGCTTTATCAACATATGAGAGCAATACTGTAAACCAATACAAGTCAACATGTTAAGAAAAAGTAAAACCAGATGGCATACTATCATGTCGAGCAAGAAAATCCTCTCTATATATATCCAAGCATCCGCTATAATATACATCATATGTACAACAATAGCCTCTAGGGCATATATACAACTAACAATCTCCCACTTGCACTAAGGCCAGCTGTTGGAGTATCTTATACTCAACATCCCGAAGAGTCTCTCAAATTGTATCTGCGGTATGGCCTTCATAAGTAGATCCGCAGTGTTATCCTTCGTGTCAACTCTCTTGACCTCGATCTCGCGGCGATCAACTATCTCTCGGATCGGGTGATACCGCCTCAGAATATGTCTGGACTTCTGATGGGACCTGGGTTCCTTGGACAAAGCCACAGCGCTATTGTTATCACAATACAAATGTATTGGATGCTCAATAGACGGAACCACACCAAGTTCAGTTGTGAACTTCTTCATCCAGAAAGCCTCTTTGGCAGCTGATTGGTGTGAAAAAAGTGTTTGTTTACCGCAATCAATAACGGTGTCGCTCGTAGCTAGACCGAGATGAGTACGGGTCGTCCTCTGGGAAACGTGGAACCTTTTATTTTTACTTTAGATGTGTTGAGAAAGAGAGGAGGAATAAAGAATTTTGTGAAAAGTTTCTAGATCTACTTTAAACAAGAATGTAAAATATAGATCTAGATTTTTTTTAGAGATTTAAATAATATAATAATAGGGCTTATAGGGTTCGTTAGGATTTAGTAGTTATGGAAGATTAATTAAAAGTTACCCTTTTTATCCATTAATAGATTTAGAACTAGAACGACGGTGATGCGTGTAGATTAGGGTTTCTGGAGGGAAAAGGAATCCCACTCTTAACCCTTATCTCGACATGGAACTCCGTTCATTTCTAGCCTTTACCAAAACAATCATTAATCTAATCTCTAATCGCGGTCGGAACTAGCAAGGAATTGCTAGTTCGCCCGATTAGGATGTTAATGATTATTTTAATAAAGTTCCTAAACTTTATAGGACTTAAAAAGGGTTTAATTATTTTCATCGCCCATTAGCCTACCCTAATCCTACGAACCCTAACAAGCGGAGAATTACTCGCGCATGTTGGGAGAAGAAGATGAAAAGAAATCGAGGGAAAACATAATGTAAAAAAAAACAAACAATTAAATAAAAACTACCTTTATTAATCAACTCCTTCAAGCTACACTTTTAATCCATAGAAAATGATTACAAAACTTGATTTGCTTCTCGATCTTTCCTAAGGAGGTAGTCGAACAGTCGATGATCAGCCTGGATGCGTGAGCGTTGGGAGCTTCGTGATCTCTTCGGCTTGATGGCTTTTCCAAGAGGCCCTCGGTGCCTTTTTATAGTGCAAAGCCAGAATATTATTGTTGAAAATTTGGTAAAATATAGATTTGATTTACCCCAAAAATCCTCAGCTCCCAAATCCATATAAGTGCGGCGGATCCGCGGCAAATGGTGGCTAGGGCCGCGGATCCGCGGCCATGTAATCTCTGCCGTTCATCAAACTTCAGGGGCTCTGTTCTTGTGACATGTGGGCTCCTCTGGAATCTTTGTATCTTTGAAATATTCTCTCGGTTGCTTCCAGACTTGGTCTCCAAGTTTTCTTCTTAATTTGGCAAGATTTCTTCAACAACTTGATTTCTTTGATATATTCTGCATAACAACTTGGAAAATTCTGCACAACAACTCAAATAAGATTTTAGTAGACTTTGTTCTACTAGAATTAGGTCAATAATATTTGCATACATTTTCCTACCAAAATGATAATTAAATATATTAACACATGGAAAATAATGTTTTTACACATAAACCCTCATATGTATAATATATTATAATAAAGTCCTTTTTTAATATAAAAATGGTAGGAAAAATGTACTACAAATGTGCAGTTTTATCGACTGAACAAATACCCCCAAACTTATCTTTGATCGTCCCGAGCAAACTAGTTTATTTAAGAGGAGAAAAAGAAAAGAGAAAACTAAGCACACTTTCGTAGGCAGACATGATTGCACTGAGCATGTGCAACAAGCCGTTAAACCTCTAGATGTCCCTAGTAGGAGGAGTGTTGTCTCCTGAGGGTTTTCAGCGGATTACACCCACAAAATCCTATAACAAAAGAGAGATGGTGAAATTTACATATAAAGACAAGAACCATAAAAGAAATACTTCGAAAAGAAGAGTTTCCAACTATACTAGCTTTTCAGTTGTCATGAGCCCTATCTTAATAGTCATGAAAAAATGTTAGAAATCACATCATCCCTCAATGAAACATCGTCTTTATTCTTCATTCCTACCTTACATCCAAACATTGATCATATAACCCCACGTGTGTGTAAAGAACATCCCTACACTCGGAGAATTCAATTCAAGCTATCATACTCTTGTCCATCTACCTCAGTACTTTTTTAATTTTATGAATACTTAGGTTTGCTCACACCTTTTCATGCGACCGTTAATACTTCTTGAGGTACTAACCGACCGATTACTCATGTGCTTGCAGATTCGGTGATAATATTTTCCTCGTCTTGCACCACCTAAGGCTTAGCAGTGACTCCCAGACCAGTTGGCCTTAGGACACTAGGTGAAGAGGCACCCTCGCTATATTTTTTTATTGCTGCCTTGGCGATACAAAACCATTGTTCATTTTTTTTCTTTTCACCATTTTTATTTTTTCTTCATTTTTTTCACTTCCTTCATACTTTGGCTTTTATACAAGAGCATTTCAAGGTATCCTCTACTATCCCGAGTTTCAAGACGTGTGTAAGTGCATATAGTAGGGTATCAACATTCAAATGTTTGGCTTCCAGAATAGAAATTATTTTTCAGACTTATTTTTATCCTCAGATTAGTGACTTCCTTCATTTTACTAACCCTTGGGACAACAGCTCATAACTACTTATTACTAGTTCATATAAGAAAACTTCTAATTTTCTTGGTTTTCTTAAACTATTCCTCTCTTTTGGATGTAATGTTTCACTTTCTATTCATTTTTTATATATAAAAAAAAAAATTTAATACCCGGTGTCAAAGATAATTCAGTGAATACAAACCTCCCTTCAGTGAATACAAACCTCCCCCCAAACCTGTTTTCAGCAGTGTCCTCACTGATGTAGCCTTTTGAGAACAAGGACCTGTATACTAAGGGAGAGATATAAGGGGTAAAATAATAGTGAAATGAAAAATTCCCCCAAACTTATTCTTTGACACGCACAGATATTCAATCAAATCCATTTTTTACTCACCTCCATTTCTTAAAATGAGAAAATTTTATCAAAACATGGAGGTGAGGCGGAGGAATTTTAGTTTTGATAAAGCGGCTCCTGTAAAAACAGGAGCTCCTCCGCGGGGTCAGCAGAAAAATACAGTTTTAATCTATGCCCATTTGCTTTAAAAATCGAACCGTTTTTCAAATTTTCGACTTCAACTGCCCCGTGCGGGTGTACATACCGCACCACAAAAGGTCCTTTCCAACGAGATTTAAGCTTACCCGGATGAAGATGGAGACGGGAATCGTAAAGAAGGACTTGTTGCCCCGATGTGAAGGTTTTTCTAGAAAGATTTTTATCGTGGAACACTTTAGTCCTATTCTTTACTATCACCGCATTATCGTAAGCTTCATCGCGGAGTTCGCTTAGCTCATTCAATTGCAGCTTCCGATAGCTGCCTGCATGATCAAGATCAAAATTAAGCTCTTTAATAGCCCACATTGCCTTATGTTCAATCTCGACAGGGAGGTGGCATGCCTTCCCAAACACAAGGCGGTATGGAGACATACCAAGATCGGTCTTATAAGCGGTGCGGAATTCCCAAAGAGCATCCGTCAATTTGGTTGACCAATCCTTACGGTTTTTGAAAACCGTCTTCTCCAATATCTGTTTGATCTGCCTATTTGAGATCTCAGCCTGCCCGCTTGTTTGGGGATGATAGGGCGTAGAAAGCTTGTGAGTGATTGAATATTTCCGCATCAAGGACTCGAAAGACCTATTGCAGAAATGTGTCCCGTTGTCGCTAATGATAGCGCGAGGGTGTCCGAATCGCGAAAAGATATTTTCTTTAAGGAACTTAATGACAACTTTGTTGTCATTAGTGCGACACGGTACAGCTTCCACCCACTTCGAGACATAATCAACCGCTAACAAGATATATAGATTCCCAAAGGAGTTGGGAAAAGGGCCCATAAAATCAATACCCCAAACATCAAATATTTCCACAACCAATATAAGTTGGAGCGGCATCTCGTTCCTTCGTGAAATCCGACCCAAATGCTGACATCGCGGACAAGTTTTGCAATGTTCAAATGCATCTTTAAATAATGTTGGCCAATAAAAGCCACATTGCAAGACTTTCTCCGCCGTTTTTTGAGGTCCAAAGTGACCGCCGCATGCCTGATCATGACAAAATGATAACACGCTCTTGAATTCATCGTTAGGGACACACCTACGAATGATTTGATCGGAACAATACTTGAATAGATTTGGTTCATCCCAGTAAAAATATTTTACTTGGGATAAAAACCGAAGTTTGTCTTGTTTCGACCAATCGCTAGGTATAAGTCCCGTCGCAAGATAGTTCACGATATCCACGAACCAAGGTTCATAGGATACATTCAAGAGTTGTTCGTCGGGAAATGAGTCATTTATCGGCACGGTCACAGTTGGCGAAGAAGTGATGCGTGAAAGATGGCCGGCTGCTACGTTTTCACATCCACTCTTGTCTTTGATAACAAGATCAAATTCTTGTAACAATAGGATCCAATGTATTAGCCTGGCCTTTGCATCCTTCTTCGTTAAAAGATGTCGTAGGGCGGAGTGATCTGTGTAAACCACAATAGGCGAGCCAATCAAGTAGGGCCTGAATTTCTCTAATGCAAATACAACTGCCAAGAGTTCTTTCTCGGTAGTTGTGTAATTTATTTGTGCATCATTCAAGGTCCTACTTGCATAGTAAATTACATGTGGCATCTTATCAATATGCTGTCCTAAGACAGCACCAATAGCAAAATCTGATGCGTCACACATAAGCTCGAACGGGTGGTTCCAATCCGGAGATGATAGAACGGGGGCTGTAGTGAGTGATTCTTTAAGCGATTCAAAAGCAGCCTTACAATCCGAATCGAAGTGAAAAGTAGTGTCCTTGGCCAATAGAAGGGTTAAGGGTCTAGCAATTTTGCTAAAGTCCTTAATGAATCTCCTATAAAATCCTGCATGACCAAGGAAGGATCGTATATCTTTGACGCAATTGGGACGAGGGAGGTTTTGAATGACATCTATTTTAGCTCTGTCAATCTCAATGCCTTTATGTGAAATTATATGTCCAAGTACAATACCTTCTTGGACCATAAAATGGCATTTTTCCCAATTCAAAGTCAAGTTCTTATCCTTACAGCGGGTAAGAACAGCGTCAAGATTACGAAGGCAGTCCTCAAAGGAGTCCCCAAAAATGGAGAAATCGTCCATAAAAATTTCTAGAAAATTTTCCGCCATATCTGAAAATATCCCCATCATGCACCGCTGAAATGTAGCGGGAGCGTTGCATAACCCAAAGGGCATGCGTCTATAAGCAAAAGTTCCGAAAGGACAAGTAAAAGTGGTTTTATCTTGATCCTTTTCGGCGATGGGGACCTGGTTGTAACCAGAGTATCCGTCCAAGAAACAGTAGTATTCGTGTCCCGCTAATCGTTCCAACATCTGGTCAATGAAAGGTAGAGGGAAGTGATCTTTCCTCATCGCGGCATTGAGTTTCCTGTAATCGATACATACGCGCCACCCAGTTTGGGTGCGTGTTTGGATTAACTCATTAGCCTCATTAGTGATGACCGTGATGCCAGACTTTTTAGGGGCCACATGAATTGGACTTACCCATTGACTATCAGATATGGGGTAAATTATTCCACTATCAAGGCACTTGACGATTTCTTTCTTTACCGCCTCCTTCATAACGGGATTTAACCGTCTTTGTGGGTTCCGGGTTGGTTTGGCTTCATCCATCAGATGTATGTTATGTTCAACAATTAAGGGACTAATCCCTTTGATGTCGGCCATTGTCCAACCAAATGCTTGCCGATTCGATCTCAACACTGCCAAAAGTGCATTCTCTTGCTCTAAGGCTAGAGAAGCGGAGATAATCACTGGCAAAGTCTCATTCTCTCCTAAATATGCATATTTAAGATGAGAAGGTAGCGGTTTGAGATCAAGAATTGGCGGAAAGACTATAGAAGGTGGGGTAAGCGAATGTTATTCGGACTCCCGAAGAGGTTCAAAACTTGCATAAGACATTGACTCGGAAAGTGCTGCTGACTTTTGCAATGAGTCAACGGGTTCAATCTCAAGGTCGGACTCATTGAACATATCCTCACTGTAAAGTGGTGCAAGATCGAACGATGTCTCATTAGTGTTGTCGAGAACATCAAAGCAAAGTTCCTCATCCATGCAGCTTTCGGGAGCTATCTCGTGGATGGAACAAACATCCAGCAATTGAGCAGAAGGTTCTGATGGCTGACTTCCTAGCTTGTAAATATTAAGCTCAATTGTCATTTTCCCGAAGGATAAGTTCATAGAACCGTTACGACAATTAATCACAGCGTTAGAAGTTGCTAGGAAGGGTCGACCAAGTATTACCGGGATTTGATTGCGCGGGTTTGCCACAGGTTGTGTATCTAAAACAATAAAGTCCAAGGGAAATATGAATTCCCGGACTTTAATTAACACATCCTCTAGTTCGCCCCGAGGTTTGGTGATAGATCGGTCAGCCATTTGGAGAGTACAATGGGCGGGTTTTAACTCTCCAATTCCTAACTGCTCGTATACTGAATAAGGAAGCAAGTTGACGCTAGCGCCTAGATCGAGTAAAGCACGATTTATATTTTTACCCCCAATAGAGATAGAGATTGTAGGACAGCCGGTGTCCTTACGTTTCTTTGGTATTTGTTGGGTAAAAGCTGTGCTAACATTACTCGTCATGAAAACCTTTTTAGGCACTTGAGTTTTTCTCTTCCTAGTGCACAAGTCTTTAAGGATTCTTGCATAAGATGGGACTTGTTGAATAGCATCTAGGAGAGGAATATTCACGCTAACTTGCTTAAACATTTCCACAATCTTCTCCATTTGCGGGTTAGGTCGGTTGGCCCTTAATCGGTTTGGAAATGGAGCTCGATCAATAAGTTTTGGGTCCAACGTTTATGGAGAAGACTGTGGCGACGGATTCGATCCCAAAATTGGAGTGGGAATCGACTTAGATAGATTTGGTGAAATGTTTGAGCCTTGGGGAAAACGGAGAATAGGCTCGGATGAAGGTGGGAGACTAGACGAGTTAGGGGAAGAAGAAGAAGAAGGGGTATCAAATGTGTCACTGTCATCAACTTGCTCACCCACTTGGTTGTTCAGCACTCTCCCCAATCTCAACGTAGTGACGGCATTCACATTATGACTTTGTGAATGGCCAGGATTCGGTAGGGGTTGAGATGGGAGTTTCCCTTTCTCTCTCGCACTCATTGCGGCGTTTAACTGTGCGATTTGGTTTTCTATTGATTTAATACTCTCACCATGGGAGGAGGAGTTTTTCGTTAGGGTATCAATAGAAGACCTTATCTCAGCCGAATTTTGCATGGATTGTTTCATGAACATATCCAAAGTTTGTGCAAGTGAGTTGTCAATACCGGCCACTTGTGGTGTAGAAATGTTGGCCGGATTTTGGAAATTTTGTGACTGAAAGGGGGGCTGATTCTGTGGTTGTGGTTGCTGTGGAGGAGGTCTTTGATAATTACTTTGTTGGTTTTGATTCCAAGCAAAGTTAGGATGATTCCTTTATCCTTGATTGTATGTGGAAGAATAAGGGTCGTTTCTAGGTCGCTGCTGAAAAGCAGCATTAGCTTGAAACGATGCGTTCATAGGGCATTCTTCCGTTAAGTGTGAAGGATCCGAACAGCAACCACAGACAGTCTTGGGAAGCGTGACCTGATTTAGGGAGAATGATGAAAATTTGTTCTCAATAGCATCGAGTTTCTTCTGTATCGCTGCCATTTCGGCTTTTACTGCGATAGAAACATCGAGCTGGTGAATACCTCCCTTAGTTGAAGATGGTCTTACGCTTTCCCACTGCAACGTGTGTTCAGCGAGATCTTCTAGATATTTCCATGCTTCACCGTCATCTTTAGACATGAAATTGCATTGACACATTGTTTCAAGCATCTGCTTTGTCACTGGATTAATGCCCTCATATATAATCCGACATAAATCCCATCTTTGTATTCCGTGATGGGGGCATTGGACAAGCAGATCTTTGAAACGTTCAAAGCACTTCCAAAATGGTTCATTGGGAAGCTGGGTGAACTGGTTGATCTCGCTCCTAATATGTGCAGTCTTATGATTTGGGTAAAACTTCTTAAGAAATGCTACGACGAATTCATCCCAATTAGCGATAGAGTGTGCGGCAGTATTGTAAAGCCATTTTTCTGCCAAGTCGCACAGTGTGAATGGGAGAAGACGTAAGCGCATAGCATCTAAAGTCAATTGTGAAGTACCCATCATTGCGCATACGTTTTCGAATTTGGTGATAAAAACGTATGCGTCTTCCGACTTAAGCCCGTGAAATTTAGGCAGCAGATTGATGTAGTGGGGTTTAATTTCGAAATTATCCCCATTAGGTGGTGGAAGAGATAGACAAGTAGGAAGAGAACCACGAATAGGATAGCATCTCTCTTGGAGAGAGATGCGCGGTGGGTTCTGCGCACCTGCGGGTGGTGGCAGCGTGGTGTTATAATTAGATGGAGTGTCGTCCATCACGATCGATGTAGTGTGTGGTGGGGGAAAAGAAGATGAAGAAGTACCGACTTCGGTGTCGATAGCAGGAACGCGGACAAGACGGGCACTAGGATCCCGTGTCCAGCCGAGCATGCACTAAGCGGGTTTAGTGCAAGTGGCAGCGTGTGTATGATTTAAAATTGGCTTGTTTTGAAAAATGTGGGACTCAAGACAAATCTCCCTAAGATGCACAAGCAACCCTAGATCTAAGGTCACCTAGGTCCAGTCTCTAGACCGCTCCTAGACTTCCAAAGGACAAGCCGCAGGATAAATCCTCTACCGCCTCCGTACTACCCTTGTAGCGAGGTAAGTGCCAGGTAAGTGGGAAGGAACCACCACAACAGTGGGCCTAATTAAAAACCACTAGCCTTTGTCACACTTGCCTAGGCACTACAAAAGTAATGCGGATAAACGATAGATTACCCACGACCTTCCTCTGTCCTTATTGAGCGCGACAGTCCTTAGAGTCTGGTCTAGATATTTTTTAAATTAATGAAGGGTTGATCTATATGCTCGGTTTGTGATTTGTGGGGCTTAGGAAGGGTGATGAAATCCCCACCTAATCTTGATTTGGTCTTTGCCCCTTAAAGTCCGTATTAAATATGCAAAACAAAACCAATCACAAAACTTTTGCAAAAAGATTTTTAAGCGGCGCTATTTTGCAAAGAATCCTGCAGAAAATAGATTTTATTGGATTTGAGGGGAGAGAGAAGGAGTTGAGAATCTTACCAGAGAATTCCGTAGCCCTAATCCCTCCAAGACGCCGCGTTTCCGCCGCAGGAAGCACCTTTGTGCCGCGGTTCCGCCACGAGGTGGATGGAACAGTTGATGAAAATTTTTCTCAAGCCCTCTGTGCTCCTCTGGATCTCGATGAATGCCTCTGTCTTCTGTCTTCCTCAATTCTGTAACTCCAGATCTCCTTGCAAAATTCACGCACAAATCGTTAAATATGCAATTTGCAGTTTTGTGTTAATAATGATATAAATCGTCTAAGAATTCAACATAAATATTAAAAATAAAAAATTACGCACGTATCCCCGGCAACGGTGCCATTTGATTGGTGTGAAAAAAGTGTTTGTTTACCGCAATTAATAACAGTGTCGCTCGTAGCTAGACCGAGATGAGTACGGGTCGTCCTCTGGGAAACGTGGAATCTTTTATTTTTACTTTAGATGTGTTGAGAAAGAGGGGAGGAATAAAGAATTTTGTGAAAAGTTTCTAGATCTACTTTAAACAAGAATGTAAAATATAGATCTAGATTTTTTTTAGAGATTTAAATAATATAATAATAGGGCTTGTAGGGTTCGTTAGGATTTAGTAGTTATGGAAGATTAATTAAAAGTTACCCTTTTTATCCATTAATAGATTTAGAACTAGAACGACGGTGACGCGTGTAGATTAGGGTTTCTGGAGGGAAAAGGAATCCCACTCTTAACCCTTATCTCGACACGGAACTCCGTTCATTTCTAGCCTTTACCAAAACAATCATTAATCTAATCTCTAATCGCGGTCGGAACTAGCAAGGAATTGCTAGTTCGCCCGATTAGGATGTTAATGATTATTTTAATAAAGTTCCTAAACTTTATAAGACTTAAAAAGGGTTTAATTATTTTCATCGCCCATTAGCCTACCCTAATCCTACGAACCCTAACAAGCGGAGAATTACTCGCGCATGTTGGGAGAAGAAGATGAAAAGAAATCGAGGGAAAACATAATGTAAAAAAAAAACAAACAATTAAATAAAAACTACCTTTATTAATCAACTCCTTCAAGCTACACTTTTAATCCATAGAAAATGATTACAAAACTTGATTTGCTTCTCGATCTTTCCTAAGGAGGTAGTCGAACAGTCGATGATCAGCCTGGACGCGTGAGCGTCGAGAGCTTCGTGATCTCTTCGGCTTGATGGCTTTTCCAAGAGGCCCTCGGTGCCTTTTTATAGTGCAAAGCCAGAATATTATTGTTGAAAATTTGGTAAAATATAGATTTGATTTACCCCAAAAATCCTCAGCTCCCAAATCCATATAAGTACGGCGGATCCGCGGCAAATGGTGGCTAGGGCCGCGGATCCACGGCCATGTAATCTCTGCCGTTCATCAAACTTCAGGGGCTCTGTTCTTGTGACATGTGGGCTCCTCTGGAATCTTTGTATCTTTGAAATATTCTCTCGGTTGCTTCCAGACTTGGTCTCCAAGTTTGCTTCTTAATTTGGCAAGATTTCTTCAACAACTTAATTTCTTTGATATATTCTGCATAACAACTTGGAAAATTCTGCACAACAACTCAAATAAGATTTTAATAGACTTTGTTCTACTAGGATTAGGTCAATAATATTTGCATACATTTTCCTACCAAAATGATAATTAAATATATTAACACATGGAAAATAATGTTTTTACACATAAACCCTCATATGTATAATATATTATAATAAAGTCCTTTTTTAATATAAAAATGGTAGGAAAAATGTACTACAAATGTGCAGTTTTATCGACTGAACAGCAGCATCGTTGGCAGCGATGTATTCGGCCTCCATCGTCGAGTCTGCGACGGTTTCTTACTTGGAACTCTTCAAACAAACCGCCCCTCCATTTAGGGTAAAGACAAATCCCGACTGCGACTTAGAGTCGTCCTTATCACTTTGGAAGTTCGAATCGGTAAAGGACTCTACTTCGAGTTCTTCGTTACCATACACCAAGAACATCTCCTAAGTCCTTCTCAAGTACTTGAGAATGTTCTTCACAGCTGTCCAGTGATTCTCTTCTGGATTTACTTGAGTATGCTACATCGGGTTTGGTACATAACATCGCGTACATGATAGAGCCTACTGCCGAAGCATAGGGTATCCCTTGCATTCGAGCTCTCTCCAAATCAGTCTTGGGAGACATCTCTTTGGAGAGAGTGAGTACAGAGATCGTGGGTTGGTTCCCACGCTTGGATTCTTCCATACTAAACCTCTTTAGTATGGTGTCAATGTACCTGGATTGGAACAATCCCAGTATCCTTTTAGATCTATCTCTATAGATCCTAATCCACAAAATGCAGGAGGCATCACCTAGATCTTTCATTGAGAATCTATGTGATAAGAAGAGCTTGACCGAGTGCAGCATATGAACATCATTTCCTATCAAGAGTATGTCATCAACGTACAATACGGGGAAGACGACCTTACTCTCTGCTACCTTCTTGTAGATATAAGGTTTATCTACGTTTTTGATGAAGTCAAACTCTTTAACTACAACATCAAAACAGATGTTCCAACTCCGCGATACCTGCTTTAACCCGTAGATGGATTTAAGCAGCTTGCACACCTTTCCGCTGCTCCCACTGTCTACGAATCCCTCTGGTTGAGTCATGTACACGCACTCCTCTAAATCACTATTTAGAAAGGCGGTCTTAACATCCATCTGCCAGATTTCGTAGTCATGGTATGCAGCAATGGCAAGTAAGATCCGGATGGACTTAAACATAGCCACTAGAGAAAAGGTTTCGTCATAATCCACACCTGGTTATTGACGAAAACCCTTTGCAACAAGTCTAGCTTTGTATGTCTCAACTTTTCCATCTACACCAAGTTTCTTCTTAAAGATCCATTTGCTCCCAATGGGTTTTACCCCTTCAGGAGGAACTTCCAAAGTCCATACTTTGTTGGTGTACATGGATTCCATCTCAGATCGCATTGCATCCAGCCATTTTACAGAGTCTCCACTCGTGATGGCCTGCTCAAAGCTAGTCGGGTCATCATCTTCCATGATGCAATCCTCGCTCCCACCATCGATGAGAAAACAGTAGTATCTCTCTGGTGGATGAGGAACCCTACTAGATCGGCGGAGCGGCTGAGATTCGTCGGGAACTACTGAATCCTCTGGTTCAACCAAATCTTCTATCGTAGTTTGTATAGCTGGAAGCTCTTCCAGTTCTATTTCCTGGCCACTAATTTCTTTTTCAAGAAATTCCTTTTCTAAAAAGGCGGCATGTCGAGAAACAAACACCTTTTGTTCCTCGACGTGGTAGAAGATATACCCTTGTGAGTTTTTGGGATATCCTACAAACTTGCACAAGACAGACCTTGCCTCGAGTTTGTCCGGATTATGCCTTTTGACATAGGACGGACAACCCCATATCTTAACATAATTAAGAGATGGTATTTTCCCCTTCCATGTCTCATATGGAGTGGTAGGCACTGATTTGGTAGGAACCATATTCAATAGGTGTATGGCTGTCTCAAGCGCATACCCCAAGAAGGAAATAGGCAACTCAGCAGTGCTCATCATAGAGCGCACCATATCTAATATGGTGAGATTCCTCCGCTCCGATACACCGTTGTGCTGTGGTGTATAAGGAGGAGTAAGCTGAGAGAGAATCCCATTCTTTTTTAGATAGTCCAGGAACTCATTGCTCAAGTATTCTCCTCCTCGATCTGATCGAAGGGTCTTAATACTTTTACCCGTTTGGTTCTCTACTTCATGCTTATATCCTCTGAATTTGTCAAAAGTTCAGACTTGTGTTTCAACAGGAACACATGTCCGTATCTTGAGAGATCGTCAGTGAATGTAATAAAGTAGGAAGAACCATTCCTGGCATGCATAGACATGGGACCACATACATCACTATGTATCAGTCCCAAGAGTTCTGTAACTCTTTCTCCGTGTCCACTAAACGGAGTTTTGGTCATTTTACCTTTGAGACATGACTGGAAAGTGTCATAAGATGAAAATTCGAACGGATTCAAATATCTATCCTTATGCAACTTAGCTAGCCGTGTCGCATTGATATGACCTAGTCTACAATGCCACAAGAAGGATTCGTTCATTTCTGAACTCTTCCTCTTGTGTGTGTTTTGTACATTAAGAACCGTAATTTGATTCAGAATGTATATTCCATTACTTAACGAGCCTGATCCAATCAACTTTTGATTTAGGAAGATGTTCATAACATTATCCTTTAGTACAAAATTATACCCTTCTTTACTCAATAAAGAAACTGATATAATATTGCATATCATGGTCGGAATGTAATAGCATTTATTCAGAATAAATGTATTACCATTTAGCAACACAAGGTGATATTCGCCAACTGCTTTAGCTGCAACATTTGCAAAATTCCCTACTCTTACGGAATGATCACCCATTCCCAGTTCTCTACCTTTCTTTAGCCCATGCAACATATTGCATATGTGGAATCCTTATCCGGTATCTAATGCCCAGGACATAGAATGAACTGAAAAACAGTTCTCGGTAACTAACACACCCGAAGAAGATGCATAATCATGCTTATTCTTCATTTTGGCGGCGTGAGAATCCAGATATTCTCCTATTCCCTGCTCGGACTTATAACAATTATAAGTTGGAGTGGGACCAATGTTCCCCTGCTCAGTATAACAAGCGGGTTCAGTCAATACATCCATATTATTATCTTGATTAAAGCCTGACATGGTCGCTACCTGGAGAGAGAGAGAGAAGAAAACACTTTAGCGTACGCTCTTGCAAGATTAGATTAGTTATTATCTTATCTAATCACGATGGCTCCCACTGCTTTTTATCAAATCTTCCTTAAAAACCCTAAAAGGTAAGACTAGCCGGGATCAATTACACCTTACAAGTTCGCCAATTTTTCAGCCAGGCCAGTGTTGCTTCTTTGAGAGAGGTTCCATATGCTTTCGCACGGACCTAATTAGAATAAACCTCTTTTTCCCAGAGGCATAACCTCATTAACACCTTTCTAGACACTTACTTGATCAGCTAATTGTCATATGTAAAACTCTCCCAGGAGTAACTCTTACTCGCAGTGGGTATCAGGATCCATCTATCTCATAGAAGGTATGCAATCTCATTGCAAATTTCAACACTTGAAATTCCCGATAATGCTTTTACCCTTAACGTGTTATGACCTTGACGAAAGCCAACAAACCATAGTCCGCTAGTCAAGTTCAAGCCGTACATTTCTTGATTGAATCAAACCCACCCGCACGACCCTTGAGGAAAGCCAACAAAGCCGTACGACTACCCAAATCCAATCGCATCATATACTGCAGATAAGCATTAAATAGCTACCGCACACTACGCCTTGACGAAAGCCAACAAACGTAGCACGGATACTAAATATTACTTATCTTTAATGTCATAGGGCTACGCAGGTTTTTCAGAAAACCATGAGCGTAATGAACTTGATATCGTTGTAGAAATAAGTGATTTTGAAAAGGAGTGTTTTTGAGGCTTTTGTAGTTTCGCTAAAGAGGCCACTCCCGGTGAAAGGATCTCGGCTCTTTTCTTATCGAATAAGGTGCAGGATATTTCACAAATACCGCTGTGCAAAGAAAGAACTATAGAAGCAATCAAAAACTAAACCGTGAGTTTGTAGCATCTGCTAGTATTGCTAAAGAGGTCACTCCCGGTGAAGGGATCTCGGCTCTTTCCTTATCGAATAAGGTGCTGGATATTCTATAAAGGATACCGCTATGCAAAGCAAAACTAGAGCTACCCTTTTTATAGATTTGATTCTACAACATCTTTTAGGTTTCTTTTCATTCATTAATCTCATTAATGAATCCCATCATTTATGCTTCTTAAGCATCACAGAAGAAACGAAAATACAACGTACGCTTATGCCATCCGCATTCGCCACAGTGTCCCATTATGCACTGTTAGGTTACCTAACTAACGGCATACCGGGACAGGACTAGCGCGGGTGTAAAATATAAGCAACGTTATTATATATCATATATACAACAATAAAGCATTCGTCTCACGCATATAATATGATCATATCACAGTATATTAGCAGCAGAAGAAATATATGAAATATTGGATATACTAGGAGGTCCGTGTTTTATTTTGAGCCTGTATAAAACACGGATTCCACGGTCGCGATGAATAGCCAAACCCACATCCCTAGACCCCTACAAGAGCAGCAAGTAACGCTGCCAATTCTAGGGCTAGGAGACCCGGTCTCGACTCCTCGAGATGGCCTCCCACTGGACCCTAGAACCCGGTTACTTGTGCTCCCCTCCTTGGGTATATCCTAATACGGAAAAGTAAATAATATACAATGGTGACATCATCCTCAACCCAGAAGTGCCCCAATAAAAGAATATTACATACAATGAATTTTACATGAATGAAAATAAAAACTCTCATCTCACATAAAACCCCCGGCTATTCAAAACACGACGATCCAATATAACATATCACAGCAACACATGACATCTCATATTATCAACATAAGCAAGTATGCGTATCCCGATTTTCGTTGATGTATAGCAACGAAATCGGCGATACCCTACATACTACACTTACGGTAGCAAAAAGAAAGTGAAAAACTACAATATTTGGAATCCAAAATCATCTTAGATATCGTAAACCCGAAATATCACATATTGTGGATTTCATGCCCAACTTTATGAATTCCACATATTGTATCACATTACAGATATATCAAGACAATGTTTAACATTTCGATCGAATCAACATACACTCACAAATTACCCCGTGAGCTCAACACTTGAGCAAAGTCAAAAATACTCAGTAATCGTGCCACAGTGTCCATGGACCAGCCGTAGAAGGAGTTAACCAATGCCTCACTTAGGACATCACGGAACTACAGCAAACCCTAGAGTTCGATCACGGTTCCGTAGGCATTGAATCGAGTTAAGGTTAGTATGTTCTTCTAGAGTGTTCATTAGGGCACTTGCACGATTTTACGAATACAATCAACTAATGAAAATCACAACACTTGGAAATTTCAGCGGGGTACAAGATGTGGTGTTCGAAGTTCGTTCGAACTACTAAACATTGTCAAGGTTATCAATATAGTGTTAAATTATACGACTACGAAACACTACGAATTAGCCCCAGGTCAAAATAATCATCACATAAAAATTGGGCTAAGCAAACAATACTAGAAACCCCAAATACAGAAGAGAAGAGCACGGGAGAAATACGGAGTGCAGAGTGGGTAAGGGGGCCGGCCAGGCCGGAATTTCTGGCCTGGTGCTCGGCCAAAATCCGAGCACCACTCCCTGTATTTCACCCATGTTCTTAGGTTCTCCTATACAATGTTCTGCACCTGTTTACAAAATTTTAAAACGACTTTTTAGAAAATTTCCAAAGAGCAATTTTAGGGTTTCATAATACCGTATTGTCAGAGTCGATTTCGTTTTCGTATTTGTTTTAACACCGTGTCTAAAATTCTAGGTTGGCTCTGATACCACTGTTGGTCAGGCAGCCACCCTATCCAATGGGGTCACCGTGGCACCAACGGGTCCCTCAGCAGCTACTTTTTACGCATGCCCCCTCGTGAGGACTACAACCCGCCGGAACACCTTCTGGTCTCGGGACACCCTGGGGGTAAGAGCCTATGCTTCGCCACACTGTCCCACAGTGAGAACGCCCCATAGGTCGACATCCAATACCTAGTAGCTCTGATACCACTGTTGGGTTTCCCTTTGCACATAGTCTAGGGTTTGGTAGCATCTCTCATGCCACTTTAAAAATTAGAGAGGTGCAAAGCAAACAAACCGTAAATCTTAACTAGAATTTCTAGGATAACAACAACTTGCATCACATGCATAGAATATTCTATCACTAAGTGCTGAGATTACAACCTTTGTGGACCTCCCTTGGTGACTCCTTGGACCTTTGAGAATTTGGAACGGATCGCTAGCAACCTTCCAAGTCCAGGATGATCCACCCGAAGTCCCTTTGCCCAAAGCTCCTTGTTGTACTTGATCCATGAAAGAAGTGTAGCAAACACCCTACACAAATGGGCTAGATGTGTGTATAATGATGAGGTGGTTTGTATTCTCTAATCAAAACCCTATCTTTTTAACTAACTCACTCAAATGAAAACTCAAGAGAGAAAGGAAGAAGAAGATGATGGCTAAGCTCAAGCGCAAAAGCTTTTGTGATGAATAATAAAACTAAATTGAGATGAGAATGAAATAATCGTATTAAATACTTCTCTTCTCAAACAATGGTTAGTTAATATCTAGATATTTTACATTGAGTTAAATAGAAAAAAGAGAATTAACTCATGGTTAAAAGTAAGGTCAAGAAAGGTCAAAAAGTCAAAGCAAGATAAACATTAACCATGAGTGAATTATCTTTAAATTTAACTAAAAAATAAATATATATGTATATTAACTACCATGTGAGTCTTGCATTGCCACCATATAGTGTTATCATCAACCATGATAACTATCAATGTATGCATGTATGTGTCCATGCACATCAACATGTGCATACATGCATGCATACATCTTCAACAAAAAAAGGGTTTAAATAAAGAATTAAACTAAAAGTCAAATGTTAAATCAACACTTGATTTAACAAACCGGTCATATCACATATGACCTGACCAATAGAAAAACGCCCGATTAACATACGGTATCTCATACTCGCATTCAATCGGGTCCCGCGCATATCTCATATGCACACCACATCGTTTCTCCTGAGCTAGGAAACTCCTATGTGGGACTCTAAGACTCGTCAATACGCCGGCAGTGGGTGATGATCATATCAAACACCCACAAGCCACAAGCGGTCAACTAAACGTAACGGCCACCCAGGTATTGAGCGATCAGAAGAAAACCAGCGAAGCTGTCAAAACTCCCATCGAGCCAATCAGTAACACTACCGTACAGTCCGGTCTCTTCGTCTCATTTGTCGCATATCCAGTCTAGTGGTGGTAAACGTCATACCCCAGTAACCGATAAGTCGTGTCGATGTGAGGCTCATAACGGGTCGAGAAACTACTGATAACTCTTACCAGTAGCACTCCATATCAGCCCTGGCCAAGGACTTCCAGTTATAGCCAATCGAACACAGCGCAACATCAACTCCTAATACTGGGAGAGACGAATCCCTACCTATCGCTCATTGCCTCCATGTGATTCGGGACTGTACCCAAAAGCCACTGTTTTGCACATTCTCTTGAACGTGGTAAGGTGGAAATCAAAGCACAGTGGGAATCACACAAGACTCTATGACGATCTCGGGTCTACAGACTAACCTGTACCAGTGTCACCAAAGAACTGCTATCTGACAATAGTTATATTACCATCTAAGAGTTCTCGGCGAGTCCGTTCAGTGTACCCAGTCTCCACTGAGCACCCGTACACCATTTTTGATGTCAAACACCGATGGATATGGGATCATCCATCGCCCATCATATGGGTCAAGATGCGTATACGCTAGTCTACTCTGGTGTATCGATACCCTGTCTCGATACACCCTCGACTAGGAACAGTTATAGGATGTACTCTTGGACTACCCTGGCCCCACTAGTATGATCTGCATCACAATCTTAGTAATCGAGTACATATCCTAAGGGCTTTATCAACATACTAGAGCAAGACTGTAAACCAATACAAGTCAACATGTTAAGATAAAGTAAAACCAGATAGCATACTATCATGTCGAGCAAGAAAGTCATCTCTATATATATCCAAGCATCCACTATAATATACATCATATGTACAACAATGGCCTCTAGGGCATATATACAACTAACAACCTTTTCTCCAGTGACTATGCTTAAGTCCATCCAGATCCTACTTGCTATTGCTGCATACCATGACTACGAAATCTGGTAAATAGATGTTAAGACCGCTTTTCTAAATGGTGATTTAGAGGAGAGCGTGTACATGATTCATCCGGAGGGCTTCATAGACAGTGGGAGCAGCGGAAATGTGTGCAAGCTGCTTAAATCCATCTACGAGTTAAAGCAGGTATCGCGGAGTTGGAACATCTGTTTTGATGTCGTTATCAAAGAGTTTGATTTCGTCAAAAACATAGATGAAACTTGTATATACAAGAAGGTGGCAGAGAGTAAGATTGTCTTCCTCGCATTATACGTGGATGACATACTCTTGATAGGAAATGACATTCCTATAATACAATCGGTCAAGTTCTTCTTATCACAAAGATTCTCAATGAAAGATCTAGGTGATGCCTCCTACATCTTGGGAATTAAGATTTATAGAGATAGATCTAAACGGATACTGGATTGTTCCAATCCAGGTACATTGACACCATACTAAAGAGGTTTAGTATGGAGGAATCCAAGCGTGGGTTTTTACCTACGATCTCAGGTCTCACTCTCTCTAAAGAGGTGTCTCCCAAGACTGATTTGGAGAGAGCTCGCTTGCAAGGGATACCCTATGCTTCGGCTGTAGGCTCTATCATGTACGCGATGCTATGTACAAGACCCGATGTAGCATACTCACTAAGTGTAGTGAGAATGTATCAAGCAGATCCAGGAGAGAGTCATTGGACTGCTGTGATCGGCATTCTCAAGTACTTGAGAAGGACTAAAGAGATGCTCTTGGTGTATGGTAACAGAGAACTCCAAGTTGAGTCCTTTACCGATTCGAGCTTCCAGAGTGATAAGGACGAATCTAAGTCGCACTCGGGATTTGTCTTTATCCTTAATGGAGGGGCGGTATGCTGGAAGAGTTCCAAGCAGAAAATCGTGGCAGACTCGACGATGGAGGCTGAATACATCGCTGCCAATGATACTGCCAAAGAGGCTGTCTGGATGAAGAAGTTCATAACTGAACTTAGAGTGGTTCAATCCATTGAGTATCCAATACCTTTGTATTGTGATAACAATGGAGTGGTGGCTTTGTCCAAGGAACCCAGGTCCCATCAGCGATCCAAGCATATTCTGTGGCAGTATCACCTGATCCGGGAGATAGTTGATCGCCGGGAGATCGAGGTCAGGAGAGTTGACACGAAGAACAATACAGTGGATCCACTCACGAAGGCCACTCCCCAGATACAGTTCGAGAAACTCTTCGGGATGTTGGGTATGCGATACTACAGCAGCTGGCCCTAGTGCAAGTGGGAGATTGTTAGTTGTATATATGCCCTAGAGGCCATTATTGTACATATGATGTATATTATAGTGGATGCTTAGACATATATAGAGAGGACTTTCTTGCTCGACATGATAATATGCTATCTGATTGCTATTTATCTTAACATGTATACTTGTCTCTTGATACTGTCTTATGGTTACATGTTGGTAAAGACCTTAGGATGTGTACTTGACTACTAGGATTATGATGCAGATCATACTAGTGGGGCCATGGTAGTCCATAAGTTCATCTTTTAATGTTCCTAGTCATGGGTGTATCGAGACAGGGCATCGATATACCAGAGTAGACTAGCGTATACTTTTCTCGACCCATGAGATGGGCGATAGATAATCCATATCCATTGATGTTTGACATCGGAGATGGTATAAGAATGCTCAATGGAGACTGGGTACACCGGACGGACTCACCGAGAACTCCTAGATGGTATTATACCTCACGTCAGATAGCAGTTCTCTGGTGACACCAGTACAGGTTAGTCTGTAGACCCGAGATCGTCATAAAGTCTTGTGTGATTCCCACTGTGCTTTGATTTCCACCCTACCATGTTCAAGAGGACGTGCAAAATGGTGGTTTTTGGGTACAGTCCCGAGTCACATGGAGGCAATGAGCAATAGAAGGGGTTTCATCTCTCCCGGTATTGGGGGTTGATGTTGTGCTGTGCTCGATTGGCCATAACAGGGAAGTCCTTGGCCAGGGCTAATTTAGAGATTTACTAGTAAGTGTTATCAGTAGTTTCTCGACCCATTATGAGCCTCGTATCGGCATGACTTATCGAGTTATTGGGGTCTGACGTTTACCACCCCTAGACTTGATATGTGACATATCAGACGAAGAGACCGGACTGTACGATAGTGTTACTGACAGGATTTATAGGAGCTAGAGCGGGCTTGCTTGTTAATCTTTTGATCGCTCAATACCCGGGTAGCTGTTACGTCCAGCTAGTACCGCTGACAGCTTGTGAGTGCTTGATGTGATCATCACCTACTGCCGGCGTATTGACGAATCTTCAGAGTCCTACACAGAGGTTTTACTAGCTCAGGCAAAACGAAGTAGGAGCACATATATGATATGTGCGGGACAGAGAATAATACGAGTATGTGATACTGTATTCTATTCTCACGATATTTGTATCAGTCGGTTATATGTGATATAGCCGGGTTATCGAGTCAAGTGTTGATTCGATAAGTTGGTACATATAATATTAGTCGGTTATATGTGATATAGCCGGATTATTAAATCAAGTGTTGATTTGATAATTTAGTGTATAATTGTATATTTCATATACTAGTTTACATTAACTAATATTAGCTCACTTAAGCATTTATTTTTCTCATATGTGCACACTTAATATATATGTGATATATATTAATTGTGTTCTATTTTGTGTCATGGTTGATGACATACACTACATGGGTGTATGAGATTTACACCATACTAATTATAATGTAGGGTTTAGATATTTAAAGTAAATCCAAAAGTAGATAATTAATCACATGCATGAAGCTTGTAGAAGCTTGTGGATGCATTGACTTAGTCCAATAATTTTCTTTTACTAAAGATATTTATTAACCTAACCATTATAACTTAGCCATGGTTATGTCTCTACATGAGTTAGATATATGATACAAACTTACCCATGCTTGATTCTCTCACCTCATTAGTTCATTTTTATCTCTTGACTTCATCTTCTTCATCCTTGAGAAAAAAGTTTGCTAGTTTTTTCCAAAGTGAGAAAAATAAAACTAAAGTGAGCCCACTTCCTACTTCATCATCCTCTACTAGATTAGCACTTTAGTAAAGGGTGTTAGCTTCACTAATCTTTCATTAGTGAAGTAGTAGCTTGAGTTAGTGTCTCCTCGACGTAGATAATCTTCAGCCTCGAAGACTTCAAGCAAGTTCGTTCCTTGCACCATGAGAAGCCATGCAGGATGTTGGGTCCCGGCAGCGCTCCGGCCATCGAAACACGGCCAAAATGTGGAATAAAATTTTCTTAAACCGGCTCTACCGCTATCCGAATCCCGGATCGACCTTAAACCTTAAACTAGCAAACTAACTAAGAGTTAGAATCGTTATACCGAGTTGATCCGTGTCCTTCGGTCTTCATTCCAAGCTCCTGGCGGCTCGTTGATGTGGTTTGGTTGCCGGTCTTCCTTCGTCTCCGATGATCCACCCGAGGGAAACGGCGCATGCTCCAGCTCGACGAACGAGGCTACCGGCTCTCCAAAGTTGCTAACGATGGACAGTCGAGGTGTAGTAGTGTGTCACTATATTTTCTCTCATACTCATGAGCTCCATAGAGAAACTCAAGAAAGATGAAGAAGCAGGTGGACTTTGCATGAGCAAAAATGACTAAGTGTGCAAGTAATGAGAGTGAGAGAGTGGGCTAGCTTGTAAATTAATCATGCATCCAAAAATGAATCCCTCTCCAATCATGGTCGGTCCCCCTTCTCTCTCTCCCATCAAGAAAAATCATTTTCTTTTTAATCATTAAACAATGCACCATACTTAGCTACAAGCACTTTGAACCATGCTTTGACACTATGCACTTTCCACCTCACACTTCCACCTCATTTGTGAGTCAAATGAATTTCCAAAAATGGAAATTCATACAAATGATGTGGCACCTTCTAGAAGCTATCCCGTAGAAAATACGGAATACTTCCCGGTACATGTACCGAAATACATATACGCGTATTCGTACAAAAATACGAATAGCCAAGAGAGAAAACGAATAGCGAACAATAATACTAGAATACATATATACAAATACATATATGAATTATTAAATCAAAATCCGATTTAATAATCCGGCTTAATCCTAAGCCGCTAGTATTAACAACCGTCCGATCAAAGTCTGCGCAGCAAGTGCACATATTTAATAGGACACCTGTATGTATCAACATACGTCATGTACACCATATCGCCTGAACCGTGAAAACCCTCTGTGTGGGACTCTAAAGACTCTTCAATATGCTGGCAGTGGGTTTAACCACAAGCACGTCGGCAGCACTAGCTGTACGGAACGGCTGCCCAGGTATTGAGCAAAAGGAAGGTCGACGAGCAAACTCATCCTGAACCCCTATTGAGCCTATCAGTGACAATATCCGTACAGTCCGGTCTGTTCGTCTAAGAGCATTGCATATCGAGTCTAGGGGGTGGATAAAGTCAGACCACCAACAACGCGATATTTAGTGTCGGCATGTAACCCATCACCACCTGAGAAATTATCGATCCTGGATCGGTAATTCTCGTTCACCATGGCCATGGATTTCTGGTGATGGCCACCCGTACACAATGCGACATCAACCCCCAATACCGGGAGAGACGAATCCCCGACGATCCGATCACTGCCTCCATGTGGCTCGGGACTGTACCCAACTAAAACCTGTTTGCACGACTCCTTTGAGCCGTGGTAGGGTAGTAATCAAAGCACAGTAGGAACTCACACGAGACAAATGACGATCTCAGGTCGACAGACTAACCTGTACACATGTCACCTGAGAACTGCTATCTGACAATAGGTATAATACCAACTAGTAGGTTCCCGGCGAGTCCGTCCAGTGTACTCATAACCCAATGAGCACCTGCATACTATCTTAGGTGAACAAACTAACACCAATGGCTTGTGAGACCTGGCCACCGCCGCTCGTCGGGGTCTCGATCAGTATGCACTAGTCTACACTGGAGTATCGATGCCCGGTCTCGATACTCCTACGACTAAGGACATTTAAGGATGTGCTTATAGACCCCAGCTCCCACATATATGATCGCCATCATAATACTGGCAGTCAAGCAAGAATCCTAAGGGCTCTATCAACACGTACATGATAATAAAGACGAACCAAATAGCATACTATCATCTTGAGTAAGACTGTTTTATCGGTACAGATCCTACCTCAATCATTACAATCATCTGTCCGCGACTATGATAATTGCCTTGAGGGCACTATATCCAACAATCCCCCACTTGCACTTAAGGCCAATTATTGCGATGTCGCATACACACAGCCCGTGTAATACCGAACACCCAATTTCTCTACTAATCAATTTCGCAAAGCCCGTTTGCGAAAATGATTGCGTTCAAGAAATAGCCTCAGTGAGTGGATCTGCTCCAATGTTTCTTTTTGTATCTCTCTTAATCTCAACTTCGCGGAGAAAACTATCTCCCGAAATGAGCAATACTTGTCTTAGAATTTGTCTGGATATCTGATGGGACCCAGTTCACAAATGAACTCTAAATCCAGCAAACTACTTAGACTATACCGTCCACTGAATTTAATCAGTATCCTGCGCCATGCCTTTCCTCAGTATCCGCTTGGACCACCTGTCCAACATACTGTCCCTTAAATAAGGGAAAAACTATAACTCTGACAGTCACTATGTCATCCACGTCACCTTGGAAGCCTGAAATGATAACCTACTCCTGAAGGAGGCTGCCGTAATCATTTCCCTAGAACATCCATTTATGTTTAATAACTGCTTCCCAATGTTTCTCCAGGAGTGGATTAATATATCTGCTTATTGCATCTAGTGCAAAAGAAATATCTGGTGTGGTCCTCGATATTTTATGATTAACTCAAGTGCCTAAGCAAGTGATATGCTAATCATGCAGACCCCTCTCTCCTTTAGTCTGTAAGACACCTTTAGAGAGGCCATCACCTGCAGGTACACCACCATGCCAGGAGTCGTCCATTCTAAAATTCCTTTAGAATAATGTCAAAGTACCCAGATTGGGATACTTCCCAAATCTAGATCTAAAACCATAGATCTAGTAACAAAAACCTGATATTATATCTATATCTTATGTGGAGAAACAACTGTGTGACAACCAAAGTATAACCGATTGTAGTATAGGAATATCTCTTCCTATCAAGTTCATGTCATCCCAATACCTGGACATCACTCTCTACTACCTTCTTACCAGATCCATCTCCTATTCTGATGAAGTCAAAGCCAATGACTGTCACATCAAAAATAGATGATCTAATTCCGCTATACCTGCTTTAGTCTATAGACATAAGCTACTTGTCCACTACGCTTCCGCTGCTCCCACTGATTACAATAACCCTCTGGCAGAGTCATATATACATGCATATCTAAAGCTAGTTTAGAACGACGCTATACTCATCCTCCTGCCGGGTCTTATAGTCTAGAACGGCGGCAATGGCAATCTGGGTGAACAAGAACCTCCTTGTCACCGTCTCTGAGAGGACCAAAGTACCTCTCGGGTGCCTGAGGTTACCTAACAAATCTGCGGAGAGGCTAATGGAGCATCAAATCCAATTGAATCCTTAGGCTCTATTAAATTTCCAGTAATCGTTTGTGGTTCTGGAATAACTTCCAGTTCTACCATACTACCACTTGTGTTTTCTGAAAAAGTCCATTTTATTAAAACTGCGGCGAGTCAAGAACAATATAAATATTGATCTTCCTAATGGTAGAACGTTAACCCTCGTCAAAGCCCGGGATAACCCACAAACAGCCATTACTGAAACGTGCCTTTAGTGTATCCGGATTCTGGTTTTAAGCATCAGACGGACAACTCCCTATACCTTAACATCGTTAAGATATAAATTGATTCTATATTAATCTAATATAGAAACAAAAGCACTAATCTAATTTGAACCAGATTCAAAAACATGCATCTGTCTCCGATGCATATCAACCAAATGGAAAAAGGACAATCAGCATTACTCATCTAGGAGTGCATCCATATATGAGTAACCCGAAAGAGAAGCAAGTTCTTAAAAGCATTACTATAAACTGAGTACCAACCCCTTTGTCCTAATGGACACTGGACAACATACAATACTTTGTATAAGTCCCCTGAGTTCAATAACTCAAACCCTATGCGTTCTAGGTTGAAAAGCTGTACTATGGTTAAGAAGAATTACACCGCTGTTGAATGCACCTTACCTAATCTCCAACTGATATAGGTAAATATCATAGACACAATATCAAAAAGTTATATCTCACTTTATAAAATAAATGTACAGATATATCAGTTTGAAATTGGTGCATAACAATGGATATTCAAAACCAAATACTTGCCATCCGGCAAAATCCAGATGATTTCCTCAAATATCACCAATTACAACGAATTCCGATATAATGAGGATCTAATCACCCAATTCCCAATATCTTACTCCCACTCACCATCTATAATAATATACAGATGTGAGAAAATGATCTGGTAAATACATACCCTGGAGTTAGATTCCAACTGGGAAAACAGTTATCAATTAACACCGCACAGTGAAACTGAAACATGAAAATGTTTCGAAGGGGTTTAACTGGTATTCCTAGTAACGCCTCTTCCACTATCCTGATTAACGACAGTAACCATATACTTACCTTCCCTCACTCCAATCCCTTTATTATGTCTTTACTTATTACCTTCTGTACACCTTCTTTAGGCTAATTGGTTTTCTTCTTTCCCTACCCTTCGACACCAGCCTAAGGTTTGGAAGAAGCCTATCCAATAAGCGTAATAGGTGTACTCTCCTAATCCTAGGAGCCCTCGCAACCTGAGAGAAGGTAATTGGAAAAGACATCTGAATAATCCTATCCAATCTCTCCAGAACCATAATCCATCCTCGAAAATGTTCCTTCGAGTTCGTATATAACTATACGATGGATTTATCCAATGGAAGTGGATATCCGTAGTGATACGGTGTGTTCTACAGAAAAGCAAAGTGGATGTAGGAGTGGAAGGGGTATACACGGTCTTTGTCGTGAATGATGGCGATCGAAATTTCCTTTGCCATTTTTTTAATCCCTTTATATGTCTATACTATTACCTTCTGTATACCTTAGTTAAGCTTGTTGGTTTTCTTCCTTCCCTACCGTTCGGCTCCTGCCTATGGTTTGGAGGAGGACTATCCAATAAGCTCAATAGGTGTACCCTCTCCTAATCCTAGGAGCCCTCACAACCTGAGAGAAGGTAAAGAGAAAAGACAACCGAATAATCCTATTCATTCTCTCCAGAACAAGAATCCATCCCCGAAAAAGTTCTTTCGAGTTCATATGTAACTATACGATGGATTTATCCAATGGAAGTGGATACTCACAGTGATACGAGGTGTTCTGTAGAAAAGCAAAGGTGATATAGAAGTGGCGATGATGTATGCGACACCGTGACATTCCAAAAGTCAAAGTGTTTTAAGAAGGTTCGGTTAACTTGGTTTCATGAGTTTTAGTCAAAGGTTGGGTCATCGTCACAGCCAGAGAGAGAGAGTGAGAAGAAACACTCAGCGTGCACTCTAACCTAGATCAGAATGGTTGATCATTTTATCTAATCTGGATGGCTCCCACTATTTCCTCAAATTCTCCTTCGAACCCAAAAGGAGAATTAGTCAGAATCACCCGAGGAGTAATCCTACTCATCAGTGGGAATCGGAATCCAACTATCATTGCATAATAACCTGATGGAAGCCACTCAAGTCACCACACTCCAGAAGGTATGCGCATGCCTGGCAAGTTTCCTATATGTTTGAAACTCCCGATGTGTGTTTTTACCCCTAGGACCCAAGTGACCTTGACAATGCCAACATATCAAAGAGTCCTAGTCAAGTTCAACCCGTTATTATCTTGATTGCGTTAAACCTACCCGTACGAGACCTTGACAATGCCAACATAACCGTACGACTGTCCTAACCAATCCACATATCCATGCGACAGAAAAGCATTACAGAACTACCGCACACTACGCCTCGGCAATGCACGACATACGTAGCACGAATACTAAGCAATACTAATCTGAAATGACAGAGGGCTACGGCTGGTTTTTGGCGAAAAACCTTTAACGTAATGAACTTGATATCGTTGAAGGAATCTAAGTGGTTTTTATAAATATATAGTGGCGAAAACTTTTGCTAAAGAGGTCACTCCCGGTGAAGGGATCTCGGCTCTTTCCCCGTCGAATGGGGTGCAGGATATCCCAAATGAATACCACGATGCAAAGTAAAAGGAAACGACTATAGTAAAGTTATTACGTTGACGCAAACTTTTACCCAAGGGGTCACTCCCGATGAAAGGATCTCCGCCCTTGCCTCGTCGAATGAGGTGCAGGATATTCCAAAATGAATACCATGATGCAAAGCAAAAGAAAACGTATGTAATGTCAGTTTTTAAAAACTTGGTTCCAACAACATCATATAAATAGGTTTGTTTTATCCTTGCATTGATAAGAATCAATGCAGTCCCATCAATTAATCACACCAGAAATGAACGAAAATAAAATGTACGTATATGCCATCCGCATTCGCCACTGGGTCCCGTCATCACCCGTTACGTTACTTAACTAACGACAGAGCGGGGACTGGGCTAGCGCAGGTACAAAACATATAGAACATCTACTAGTATATATATATATATATATATATAACATTCGTCCCAGGCATGATATAAGCAACATCACAGAAATATCACAGAAGTAACACAGAATGGTGGATAATCTGGAGCCCCGGGTTTCACTTGAGCCGCAAGTGAGACCCGGCGTTCCCTGTCGTGTGGATAGCCTATGCAATGAAATCTAAACCCCTATGAGCGCGGCAAGCTACCCACCAAAACCAGAAGCGAGGCAGCCCCTTTCAACAAAGTGAATGGGCCACTCGGCACTTCACGGAATCCGGTAACTTGAGCACTCGTCCTGGGTCAACCTATACCCCTTATGAGTGCGGCGAATAGCCCGCAAATTCTAGAGTAAGGTCCCCTCCGTCCCAACGCCATGAGATGCGGACCAGTTGCCCTCTAGAACCCGGCTATTCGTGCACTCCACCGCGGGGTAATCCTAGTATAGAAAATAAAATAATATACAAGGGTGACATCGACCTCACCCCGGTCGTGCCCCAAAAGAATAATATACAAACTGGCAGTGACGGCAGTCCACATGTCGGACGCTCGCCCCGCAATATCAAATGCACAAATGAAATTAAACTATACTAACATTGCACCATAGCTATCCACCACGACGATCCAACCAACATCACAGCACAACACAGAACATCAACGTGAATATCACGTTCGCAAACCCATCTAAAAGAACATATAGCAATTAGACGAGTTTACCGATCAAATGACATTCACGGTCGTAGAATATAATGTATGTATTGTCAAACGCACGCTCAAATTATCGATCGACTAAGTTCTAAATTGGCCCCAATAGCAATAACAGCACTGCACAGAAAACTGGGCCAAAACAGAATATCAAAAAATTACAATTCCAAGACAGGAGGCTATAGGAGAAATTTTAGAGCCCATCGCCACTAATTGGCTGCAGAACCGCCGCCAAAATGGGGTAAGTGCGGCGGTTCCGCGGCGCAATAAAGGCTTCAGGACCCCAAATTTTCCCTGTACCCTTATAATCGCCTGCATGGATTTTTAAGATGTGTGAAATAATTTTTTGACCACATTTGAAAATCGACAGCAAACAGAAAAATGGAATCGTGTTTTTAGAAATTTCCGTCGATCGATCTTTCAAGCACTTTTAAACAAGCTAGTAAGGGGTTTAAAGGTGGCTCTGATACCATGTTGGGTCCCGGCAGCGCCCCGGCCATCGAAACGTAGCCAAAATACGGAATAAAATTTTCTGAAACCGGCGCTACCGCTACCCGAATCCGGGATCGACCTTAAACCTTAAACTAGAAAACTAACTAAGAGTTAGAATCGTTATACCGAGTTGATTCGTGTCCTTCGGTCTTCATTCCAAGCTCCTAATGGCTCCTTGATGTGGTTTGGTTGCGGTCTTCCTTCGACTCCGATGATCCACCCGAGGGAAACGGCGCAAGCTCCAGCTCGACGAACGAGGCTACCGGCGCTCCGAAGTTCCTAACGATGGAGAGTCGAGGTGTAGTTGTAACATTTCAAAAAAAATAAAATATTATTTTTGGGAATTTTTATAATTTAATATTAATTTTTAATGAATATTTTAATATTTCGGTATAATTAAATATCGATAAATGGGGAAAATTTTGGAAAATTCTAAAATAGGGTATTTTATGGGATTATGCCATTTTTAAGTTTTTATGGTTAGTTATATGCTAATTTAGTGCTAATCGCGATTAAAAATCGCTAATTGGATTTTTAGGTTTTTCGTGAAAAAGTGTGCACATATCATTTTCCACACTTGTTACACTTGTTACATGTTTTGGGTGTATGGTTGCTTAGGGTTTGCCATTGAGTGAGAAGGAAAAGAAAAAGAAAAGAAAAGATAAAGGTATCATGATTATGAGAGAGAAAGAGAGGGTAGAATAGGTCAACTTTCATTTGAACCATGCCTCCCCTATCATTTCTTCAACCCCCTTTTCTCTCTCCCCTCTCCTAGAGCTGCTGCTGCCCCTGCTCCCTCCTCCTCCCTCTTCAAGCTTAGATCCACCATGGAAACGACCCCGAAACCCCATTTCGACTTAACAAAACTTGCTCACAAGCTCGAGAGGATCGCATTGGACTAAGAAAGAGTGCATCTTGAGGACTTTGAGCAACTCAAGAAAATTCTTGAGTTGCCAAAGGAGGTAATTTCTGCACCCCTAGCATGGTATTTCAATTCTTATTGCATCCATACTAGTTTCATGTCGATATGGTGTCGTTTGATGGACTTTTGAAATTTCAAGTTAGGGTTAGGAGTTGAATTGAGTTGTAAAGTGAAATTGAGGCTTGTAGTGACCTTAGAATCCTGTTAGTGATGTTACATTGGACCAGACCGGAGAGTTAAACCCAAAAATACGGAATTACGGGACTTCCGTGTCGGTTTGTGAGATGTTTTAGTGTGCAGGGAAATCTGGATTGTACTGGGACTTTTACGGGAGAAATAAACAAGTCCAGAGACCAAATTGAGACCCTAGGAACACCCTGTAGCAAAACAAGCACCATTGGGGTACATGAGGCCGGCCAGGTCGGTTTTGCCTGTAGAGGGGCTCGGCCACTTGGTGAGGAGATGGGTCCAGGTTTCTACTGTAGGTCATATACACCCTATACATCACTCTAGACTTGTGTGCTTGCCTTTATTTGGCCAGAGACGAAATCTGGGATCATTTTCTTGGGTTGCTGCTTTGAAACGAGTTTTGGTTTTGCGTATTTCGATTTCCAGATTTTGATATTTGTGCATTATCTCGATCGTGTGATGTTTCTACATCTATATCGAGTGATTTCGGGTTGTTTTGCGAAGGCTAACCATAGGTTCTAACCTATAGGCCTTTTAGCGTATCGTGTTGGTTTTCGCGTGTCGTTTTAAGTTTCGATTTGGTTTTAATGCGATACGATACGTGTGATATATAGGTACCCCCATGGCGATCCAAGACGATGCAGAAGATGAAGGCGACATCGACACCGACATGCAGGATACAGGTGAGTAGATTTCTATCTACGGGGAGAAGTCGGGTGATGGCGTATAGCACCCCCGCAGTTCATGGTGATGTATACGAATACGTATACACACATATATATTGATTATATATTGTTGAGTTTATTGATGATAAGATAGATTTTAAGTGTGATTGGATAGGTTTAGTGTTGCGAGACCCTAGAGTAGAGGTTGCACCACACACAAACCCATACTTGCATACATTCTTCTTTCATTGTGCTTATACAAGAATGTGTATTTATGTGTTCACATGGGTATGGGACTATGTGTTCACATACTGGATTTGAGGATAGTAATTGGGATTTGAGATGAGTCGATAAGATTTGATTGAGACCGCGAGATCGGTGATATGGCAGAATTCGTATTTGAGATACGTCCTGATGTTATAGCGGATGTTTGGATGACGATACCATGTAAATAGTGATATATATATAAAATGGTTGACATGTGATCGTGATATGAGATAGGATATAATATGATAAGATATTTATAATGGGTCGCTTTGGGCGATGTATACCTCTTTGTGATATGTGACGATGATATCGGTTTGTTTGAGGCTGTAGATCAGCAGTCAGGTCATGATCTTATTGATGATATTAGTAATATACTAGACGTAGGTCAGTACCCTGGATTGTGATCTTTGATAAAGAGGATATCAGATGAATAAAGTGATGAATATGATATTGATCCGTACCCAGATTTGGGATGCCGTACGACGGATTTACGTACGAGCTATATTGATATTTGATCCGCACTCTTGACTTGGGAATATTGATTATCGATATGGTATCGGATGTGATATTATCGAGGCGGGATCACCGACTATATATATATATATGTATCGACTCATATGTTAGGCGGTTTCCTTACCTTTAGTTTAGCTTGTTAGCTCGGCCGTATAATTTAGTGTAGTGGTTAGACTAGATTTATATTAAATGTAGATTTGTTATCATCGTGTCTAGTATTTAGCTCCCGCTCATTATTGCTGTTCGCTCCGCATCACATACTTATATTGTAATTTCTTATTGCATTATTGCTATCATACTGTTAGGACATCAGCACCATTACCGATGATGCGTATATACCATGTATACTTACTTGCCGGCTCACACACATCTTCATCGGTAATTGCTATGTCACGAACACTTTAGAAAATACTATCTCATTGACATAGGTTGTTAGCTAATGATTTAGACATGATATTAGTGTACTTGCCTTATATGCTAGATTAGACATTGTAGTTATTACTTGCTATTTCATGCATGTTATTATTCATTAATATGCCGCATTCATGGATTTTTATGCTTATATTCACTGTTTACATGCTATTGAGGATTTGGATTCGGATTTCCATGAGATTTCTGGGATTTGGGGGAAAACCGCAAAAACATTTATAAACTTCTTTTCTCTCTCTTTAAATGAAAAGCTCGGTTTTCCCAAGATGTATGAGTCGTCCACCATGAGTTTGCTGATGGATTTCGAGATCCGATTCAAGGAGATGGATGAACCGTTTCGGGTACATGGTGGGCCCGGTGCGGTACCCCGGGGCAAGAAGATCGCAGATGATGGTGTTAATCCTGGCAGGGGTGTAACGTTTTGAAAATCGTTTCGGTGAAATTTCGAAAAATCGGTAAAATAAGGGGTTTTTCTGTAAAAAGTCAAAATACAAATATCTTATTATAAAAATTAAATATACATATTCTAGCTATGTAATTGCTATTATTTGGTGTTTATTGAGCCGTGTTCATACCATAATATTGTATTTTATATTCCCCATTCTTATGCATTTTACAATGAAAACATGTGCTTTTGACGCATGTCTGCTACATGTTACAGGTTACAGGTTCTTGGACAGGAAACAGTGAAAACGATGAAAAGATAATGCAAAAGTGGACTTTAACCAACAAACAGAGAATCTTGATCAAGCCTACATGAAGATCAGTTCACAAAGCAAGATTCAAGACATCGACTCAAAGCGAACGGTTAAAAATCCATTGCGAATTGTTCACTGGAAATCTGGAACTAACCTAGAAGCCCAAATGGAAAACAACATATATAAAAAGGAATAAAGAGTCACCAGAAGCCAGAAGCAAAAAGACCAGAGCCCAACTCCATCTTTTGGCCGCGGAACCGCGGCCAAACCAGGCCTCGGGCCGCGGTTCCGCGGCCATCTAGGGCACGGAGTTCGAGAAAAATTGCCAAAATGCTGAGGCGGCGCTGATCTTTGACTTAGTGTTTTCTTAGAGGGCATTTTTGTAAATACAGATGTGCGAATCAAAATGTAACCTAGGGTTTCCTATTATCTATAAATAGGACTCTAATCATTGTAATTTCTCATGCCTCTTCTCATGAAATAAAATTCTGTTTTTCTTGAAATAAGAGTGCATCAAAAGTAAGTAGATTATTTTCTTTGCAATAATTTTAGTTTTTCATATCTGTTCTTATTTTCTCGCCTTAGTTTAGTTTTTATTAACTTGCAATCGATGTCTTCTTTCTTTAATAAATTCTTGTTTTCTTTCATCCCCTCAATAAGCGAGTAGTTTCCTCGCTTGTTAGGGTTAGGAATAGGGAAGGATTTGAGAGATGAAGATCTCTCATCTCTTTTCATCGCTAAACTTTTATGAACATTAGAACTCCATGCATACCTTTTGATTCCGCTCCCTACGGCACTTTTACCTTCAAGGTAACGGTGAACTCCGTAGTCTAAAGGCCCGGATCTTAAGGTTTTCCATGGAGGTTAGGGTGAAGATTAAGAAAGGGAGGACAAGGATCTAGAGGAAGAATCAATCTTCCCAATCATCCTAATCACCTTTGTTAATATTTACCATAACTCTAATATGATTGATTTAATTGATGGCAATGGAAAGAGATGTAAATCTTTATTAACCAGATTTTCCCTAAACCTAATCCTAGCAAGTTTCTAATTCTACCTTCATACAACTTCGATTTTTAGATTTAATTAAACTTCCAAACACCTTTTGGAATTAACTCGTAAGAACTTAAAGAAGATTTACACATCCCTGTGGACCGACCCGTATTCACCGGCTAGCTGCAAAGCGACGCCGTTCTTGATTGCGGTTACAAATATTTTTGATCTATCTTTTAGAAAGCGCAAGCACGCTGAATCATACCAATCAAGCCGCTGGTGAAATTTCAAATTTTCTGAAAAAAATATTATTTTATTATTATTTTAAGCCGTCACTAATATATTTAATTAGGGAAAATTACAAATCGGAATGAGTTGAAACAAATTTTATGCATCATAAAACATTAAATAAAATTTTATCATGTGGTTTTTGGAACGAAATCATTTGCCAAAACGGTTTAGAAATTATTGAAGAAAAAAGGTTTTTTTAGCGTAAATGGATGTTTGGGGTATTGTATTTATCATTTTTCATCACCCCACACCCGTACCCACACCCACACACCCCCACTTACTCCTCCCCATGGCTGAATTCAGCACCCACCATAATTTTTCCCCACTTGATTTCAAAGGAAAAGAAATGAAAGAAAAGAAAAGAAAATGGGTGAATTAGGTGGACTTTTGACCTTACCTTGACCTTGACTTTCCTCCCTTGCATTTTCTCTACCTCCCTCTCTCTCCTCACCCCCATTTCTGGCCTCCCAACAGCAGCAGCCCCCCCCTCAAATCCCACTCTTTCTTCGTCAAAAAAATCCACAAATCACTTCAAAATCCATGCAAATTCAAATCTAAATCCAAATCCGACTCCTAACCATTTTAGCTTAGCCCGTATAGCATGTATCCTTGTGAAAAGAGAGCATTTTGGAGGGCCATGGATACTTGTGGATCTTCATATGTTTTTGGGTATAATTCTAAACTTTTTGTTGCTTAATTTGTTACTAATTTCTTAAGCTAATTTACTTAAGTGTTAATTTGGTTATGTGAGTTTAATTGCAAGTTTTGGAATTCAAGTTGTGAATTTGATTGCAAGTTAGGGTTTTATAAAATTGGTGTATGGTTGTGTGTTATATTTAGGCTTTGTTGTCATGATAATACAAGGTTAGTAGCTAGTGTGAATGGTTAGTTTTAAAATTGTGTTAATTTGCTAAATTGCTTACTAGGTTTTTGAAATTTGTTAAATTCTTGGGATTAAAAATGTGTTTAGGGTTTTCATGACTTCATTAACTTTATTAAGTGTGGTTTAATGTTTTAGATCATGCAAATCTAAGCTAGATTATAGTTTGTACATTTTTGCTTTGAAATTGTTAAAAAGGGTATTTTTGTAAACTAGAATATTAGGATTTTTGGAATTTAATGAGATTAAATTCCGGAAATTGTTTATACGACTTATTAAAGATATTTAATAAATATATTGGTCGCTACATTCATTTAAACATCGTGTTTTGTACAAAAACGGCGAATTGTGCTTGCTAGATTTTCGGAAAAACGACTTTTTAAGTGAAATTGGCGTTTTTGTGAGTTTTAACCTAGTTTATATTAAAATTAGTGTTCGTGAATGTGCAAATGAGTGTGATTGGATTTTTCTCGATGGTTTGACGTTTGTACATCGACATCGAGGGTTGGTTTGACTATTCTTGCATGCGTAGGCGATAGGTTTGGACCTATGCGTGATACGCGTGCCGATTTGATTTTCGTATGCCGTTTCATTCTCGAATTTAGTTTTAATACGATATGGTGCGTTATGATATGTAGGTACCCCCATGTGGACTTCGAGACGACAAGCAGGCGCGTGGCGACGTCGGCACCGGCTAGCGAGGACCAGGTGAGTAGATTTATATCTATGGGGAGAAGTCGGGTGGATGGCGTATAGCACCCCCGCAGTCCGTGGTGGTGTATACGGATGCGTATACACACCAACAATTATTATATGTTATTTGGGATTAATAACGATGCTTAGGATGGATATTGGTGTGTTGGATTATTTTAGCGTTGCGAACCCTAGGGTAGTGTTGCACTACACATACACACACACATACACACATACATACTTGCATACATTCCTATTGATATGTGCTCATGTGATTCTTTATAGTTATGTGTTCACATGGGTATGGGACTATGTGTTCACATACGGATTGAGGATGATACTTGGGATTGAGCTGAGTCGATGAGATTTGATTTGAGGCCGTGAGATCGGTGATATAGCAGGGTTCGTATTTGAGATACGACATGACGTTGTAGCGGGTCCTTGACGTAGTGTTTCACACACGTCCATGCATACGTAGGCGGTATCAATATGGTACTAGACGTAGATCAGTACCCCGATCTTGATATTTGATAAAGAGGATACCAGGTGAATAGTATGATGAATGTGATATTGATCCGTACCCAGATTTGGGAGGCCGTACGACGGATTTACGTACGAGCTATATTGATGATTGATCCGCACTCTTGACTTGGGATGCCTGATTATAGATATGGTATCAGTTATGATATTATTGAGGCGGGATCACCGACTATACATATACAGGTAGGTATATGTATCGACTCAGATGTTAGGCGGTTTCCTTACCTGTAGTTCAGCTTGTTAGTTCAGCCGTATAGTTTAGTGTAGTTGTTAGATTAGATTAGACTTCTTACCTATTTCAAAAACTAACGAATCGTGGGTATTTTAAAAGACAGCCCAAGGGATCCTACGATATTTCAAAAGACGTATCTTTTCATAAAAACACCGTAGCCCCTATTTTCAAAAACCCCATGATTCGTGTTATTTCAAAAGGCACCATTTGTAGGACTTATATTAGATTAATACTGATCAGTTATCGTTGTGTCTAGTATTCTGCTCCCGCACATTATTGCTGTTCGCTCTGCCCCGCATACTTATTTTGCTGCATACTCCATTATTGATATCATGCTGTTAGGACACCAGCACCATTACCGATGATGCGTATGTACCACATACACTTACTTGCCGGCTCACACACATCTTCATCGGTAATTGCCATGTCACGTACACTTAGAAAATACTATTGCTTGACTTAGGTTGTTAGTTAGTAGTTGATACGATATTAGTGTACCTGCCTTATATGCCAGTTTAGACATTGTAGTTATTACTTGTCACTTCATGCATACTGTTATTCCATTGTTCATGCCTAGTTATTAATCACACATTGCAACTTGGTTATTGATACCATATACATTCATTATCATTGACATATGCACTTGTGATGATTTCTTGAGATTTATGATATTTCTGGATTTCGGGGGAAAGCCGCAAAATTTCTAAACTTATTATATTTTTAAAATATGTAAATTGCGGTTTTCTAGTGATGTAAGTGTCGTCCACCATGAGTTTGATGTGGTTTTCGAGATCCGTGTCGAGGAGTGGAGGAACCGTCACGGGTACATGGTGGGCCCGGTATGGTACCCCGGGGCAAGAGGAATGTGGTGTTGACGTTGAGCCTGGCTGGGGAGCACTACCTACCGGTGATATTACCCGACGCGTCGGATATCCGGAGGATACCGTCGTGGTCTTGAGATGGATGGTAGGGGCCGGTCTGGACTGACGGCGCCCTAGATATTGAGATTGAGACATTGATATTTCGAGACAGTGAGATTTATGTTTTGTGTCGATGCTAGACACTGTTGATACTAATTTCATTATGATACCTCAGTTTAAAAACCAGAAGGAAATCTCACTAATTTATGAAAACAGTTTCTTCATTTACATGTATTCTGTTTTCATGCATTCATACCTCATTCATATGATATATTGCTACCTGAGGCACTGACACGGGCACATGAGATTGCACTCGGTTAGATATTACCCTAGCCATTGTTATAAGCTGCATGTTATACATATTTTTGAGGATATATTATGATCATTGACCTAGGATTGCGTTATTTATGCGATTTCTGTGCGTAGATGTTTTTCTATTCACGAGTTGGCAACTCACCCCCGTTGTGCCCCAGTTTCTTGCAGGTTTGCCGTACAGGTTTCATTACGGCTTTGCGGGCATAGTTTCATTCGGGTGATTTGCTAGTAGGTAGGTTTACTTGTATCATACCCCCATTATATATCTTGTATATCATTATTCTGTTGTATCTAGAATCTCCATCAACCAAACATGTATTTTTGAGATAGAGACCGGTGTTGTTTATTCTTTCGACCTTAGAGTCGCTCGTTATATTTCTGGTGGTTTTGAGTTTCCTTTTGAGTTTTGATCCTCGCCGTTGGCGTTGTATATTATATTGCTTGTGTGGTTGTGACCGTCGATTGACGAAGAGCTAGCTCCCGCTTGGGGATGCCTTTTTCTTAATTTCGTATACTATTCATGTTGTATCCCGTTTGGGGGCCAGTATTTACAAAGGAGACTCTGCCGAAATTTTTAGTAAATTTTTGATGTTTTTAAAAACTGCATAATTCGGCTTATGCTATTGAAACTACTTGCTTTAATTTGGTTTTTCCTGCACTCTACTTCTTTTCTTGGTTTGGATTTCTGGGTTTTCGGTTTACTTAGATTACGTACGCCTCGAGACGTTCGTAGTTTAAGTGCCGGTCATGTTCTGTACTTTCGGGTCGTGACAAAGTTGGTATCAGAGCGTTAGGTTTTACCTTCGGAGCGTAAGATGACCCTTGGTTGATGGAATAGGTGACTAAAGTAGAGTGACGTACCGTTGGTATGTTCCGCGGCATATTTACGACACGCCACTCCACTTAAGGAGCCTTAGGATGTACATTTCCTTGTTCAGTATTATATTCCTTCCTGATCTAGCCTCATCGGTACCAGTTTGGTTTTGCTACTACGGTTACGGGCAGGGAGAGCTACGGCTAGAGTTGCGGTCAGCACAAGCTCGTTACGAACGAGGACTGACCAGGGCGAAATTCCGGCGACACACGATTGCAGAGATGTATCTTTTTACTGTGTTTCCGTGCCACGAGTGTTTGGCGGATCGCCTTTATGAGGTTACTCGGAGGCGCTGATCAACACTAGGGACTTGAGCCAATGATAGAGGCCAGCCAGATTTTGATGACCGTTGGTATGTTGCTTACTCCTGATGATTGAGACACTGTTCAGCATGCAGACGAGCAAGCCAGTGGTTGCTGCGAGCGACGAGATATCGCCCCATATGTTGGAGCTATTGCGGGGCGAGTTGTACGAATAGATGATAGAAGGTCGCTAGTCACCCGATGATGAATGACTAGGACAGGTGGTTCGTTCGCCTACCCCGATGCGAGGTCATCAGATAGATTGATTCCAGCTAGAGACGACTTCACGCAGAGACGTGAGGGTCGACAGACACGATCGAATGTCGGAAAACCTATTATTCCAAGATTAAAGTATTCAGAAAGACATGCAGGCAATTCTATGGTCCCTCTAGAAGAATGAAATCCCAACTCGACATAATGACCGTGTGAAAGCCTTTGAACCTTCGGGTTTGCGGCAGTTCCACGGTGCCATTAGTGAAGCTTGGGTTTGCCCTTCTACGGCTGGACCACCGATGCTGTGGTATATATATTCGATACTATTAAACTGTGCCCAAGATGTTGAGCTCTTGGGGGATTATGAGGTTTCGACGAATCGATCGAATGGTTCGACTTCAATCGGATGCTAGGTAGTGAGATGCATTCTTGGGAGACTCCAGATACGAGGATAGCCGTTGGAGCTCAGTCCATGCAGCCACGATGAGACGAGTCCGAAGCGGTCGACATTAGAGAAAATGGAGTAAGAGGTTCGTATAAGATTCAGATATGATGACGTTCCCCTCCGCCGACATCAGAGATGCGATGCGCATGCCGAGGTAAAGTACTTGATATACCTTCCAGAAGGAGTCGCGATTAGTATGCAGTCGTTCCAGAGCAAGATGCAGATATAGGAAAGGACGATGACTTCCGGACAGTTGGCAGAGACGAGACATGGAATAGACCGTGAGCAGGATTCCTTCCAGGACACTGCTGCAATGATACTTGCACCCAGGATCAGATGTGTCACGTACATTCAGAGAGCCAGAGGCCGACGCCAGTGATATGCTGTCTTACGAGTGGTCACGATGATTGACCAAGAGATGACCAGAGAAGTGCCAGAACGGAATCGTCCCCGTTAGCACACCTTACAGGGCCGATGAGCCGATGGACCGAAAGATTGGTAATTCACAGTGAAGACCTTGACCCAGGAGTGGTCATGGTTACGCACACCAGCAGGACAGAGTTCATGATCATCGACGAGACGTCCCACTAGTGACCGTGACAGTTGGCCGAGATTCTTAGAGGATGCACTTGAGCGGTACTATTCCGCCATTATTGATTACGATGTTTTGGGTGATTTATTCGTATGATTTGATTTTGATGATTGAGGATTTACGACCTTTGCACAGTGTTGCACTTGAGATCGTTTTCGTGCTTTAGTTTCACATGTTTGTGATATTACGGTTTTAAACAGTTGAGTTGTTTTGTGCGTATGCATGCACACGATTTCGTTCCTGCACTCGGTATAGTTTATATATGCTTGCAGTGCAGTGATACGCCTTTTGTGCACTTAGATGCACTGGACTTCGATTTCGATTATGATACTCGATATTTGTTTTGTGCACCTTGTGCACCTGATTGATTTTGCGCACGTTCGGCGCTTGATATTGGATTTCATGATTTCGTACACGATGGATGCACCTGATTTGGACTTTCGCGCATGTTGGGCGCATGTTTTGAAGGGTGATTTTGGTGCACACCAGAGGCACTAAATCGAGATTTTTCGTGCATGTCAGATGCACCTGATTTTGCTGTCAGGCACACATGTTGCCTACGACAGATGTTTCATGCACACCCGATGCACTTAGATGTTGTTTCTGTGCACATGTATGGCACATTCATGGATTTTGATTCCGTGCGCACCAGACGCACGTAGTATTCATGTGCATATTTTGGGATTGATTTCTTATAGAGTAGTACGTTTTTATGATATTGCTATGTGTTTTCGTACTGAGCAGGACTAGTCAGAGGACAGTACCTGAATATATTTTGCATGCATTGATAGTTATTGAAGGGATTTCCAAAAAGCGAGCTATAGCCTCAGTATTTACCTACGTGTCTGATATGACACGAAATGTTTAAAACAAGGAGACCCTTCTAAATTGTTTCCAAAACGGCGGAACGTACATTTCAAACAAAGGTATATATGTATATAGTTATTTTCTTATGATAAACGTCCGCCACTGTGCAGTGTTATACGCGTTGCACAGCGACTTAAAGAGATTTGGCATACATTTCCTTCAGATACTTACAGATATAGATTCGATATTTACATGTATAGTTTCGAGTTATATCATATTGGTTTTGATTTGGATTTGGCATTGATGTCTTCTCCATGACTCCGATGATTGCGGGATGCTTGACGGAGTTTTGATTTGAGTTATATACTTATTTTTCAAGCGCACGCGCTACGCTACGATTTGTCTTATGTATTTACAATTTCAGAGCCCCGACGACTTGATGGTTTTTTTTAAATGTTTTAGTATTTGGGGGAGTTTGAATTTAAATTCGGGGACCGAATTTCTTTAAGGGGGAAGATTGTAACGTTTTGAAAATCGTTTCGGTGAAATTTCGAAAAATCGGTAAAATAAAGGGTTTTCTGTAAAAAGTCAAAATACAAATATCTTATTATAAAAATTAAATATACATATTCTAGCTATGTAATTGCTATTATTTGGTGTTTATTGAGCCGCTGGTGAAATTTCAAATTTTCTGAAAAAAATATTATTTTATTATTATTTTAAGCCGTCACTAATACATTTAATTAGGGAAAATTACAAATCGGAATGAGTTGAAACAAATTTTATGCATCATAAAACATTAAATAAAATTTTATCATGTGGTTTTTGGAACGAAATCATTTGCCAAAACGGTTTAGAAATTATTGAAGAAAAAAGGCTTTTTTTTAGCGTAAATGGATGTTTGGGGTATTGTATTTATCATTTTTCATCACCCCACACCCGTACCCACACCCACACACCCCCACTTACTCCTCCCCATGGCTGAATTCAGCACCCACCATAATTTTTCCCCACTTGATTTCAAAGGAAAAGAAATGAAAGAAAAGAAAAGAAAATGGGTGAATTAGGTGGACTTTTGACCTTACCTTGACCTTGACTTTCCTCCCTTGCATTTTCTCTACCTCCCTCTCTCTCCTCACTCCCATTTCTGGCCTCCCAACAGTAGCAGCCCCCCCCCTCAAATCCCACTCTTTCTTCATCAAAAAAATCCACAAATCACTTCAAAATCCATGCAAATTCAAATCTAAATCCAAATCCGACTCCTACCCATTTTAGCTTAGCCCGTATAGCATGTATCCTTGTGAAAAGAGAGCATTTTGGAGGGCCATGGATGCTTGTGGATATTCATATATTTTTGGGTATAATTCTAAACTTTTTGTTGCTTAATTTGTTACTAATTTCTTAAGCTAATTTACTTAAGTGTTAATTTGGTTATGTGAGTTTAATTGCAAGTTTTGGAATTCAAGTTGTGAATTTGATTGCAAGTTAGGGTTTTATAAAATTGGTGTATGCTTGTGTGTTATATTTAGGCTTTGTTTTCATGATAATACAAGGTTAGTAGCTAGTGTGAATGGTTAGTTTTAAAATTGTGTTAATTTGCTAAATTGCTTACTAGGTTTTTGAAATTTGTTAAATTCTTGGGATTAAAAATGTGTTTAGGGTTTTCATGACTTCATTAACTTTATTAAGTGTGGTTTAATGCTTTAGATCATGCAAATCTAATCTAGATTGTAGTTTGTACATTTTTGCTTTGAAATTGTTAAAAAGGGTATTTTTGTAAACTAGAATATTAGGATTTTTGGAATTTAATGAGATTAAATTCCGGAAATTGTTTATACGACTTATTTAAGATATTTAATAAATATATTGGTCGCTACATTCATTTAAACATCGTGTTTTGTACAAAAACGGCGAATTGTGCTTGCTAGATTTTCGGAAAAACGACTTTTAAGTGAAATTGGCGTTTTTGTGAGTTTTAACCTAGTTTATATTAAAATTAGTGTTCATGAATGTGCAAATGAGTGTGATTGGATTTTTCTCGATGGTTTGACGTTTGTACATCGACATCGAGGGTTGGTTTGACTATTCTTGCATGCGTAGGCGATAGGTTTGGACCTATGCGTGATACGCGTGCCGATTTGATTTTCGTATGCCGTTTCGATCTCGAATTTAGTTTTAATACGATATGGTGCGTTATGATATGTAGGTACCCCCATGTGGACTTCGAGACGACAAGCAGGCGCGTGGCGACGTCGGCACCGGCTAGCGAGGACCAGGTGAGTAGATTTATATCTACGGGGAGAAGTCGGGTGGATGGCGTATAGCACCCCCGCAGTCCGTGGTGGCGTATACGGATGCGTATACACACCAAAAATTATTATATGTTATTTGGGATTAATAACGATGCTTAGGATGGATATTGGTGTGTTGGATTATTTTAGCGTTGCGAACCCTAGGGTAGTGTTGCACTACACATACACACACACATACACACATACATACTTGCATACATTCCTATTGATATGTGCTCATGTGATTCTTTATAGTTATGTGTTCACATGGGTATGGGACTATGTGTTCACATACGGATTGAGGATGATACTTGGGATTGAGCTGAGTCGATGAGATTTGATTTGAGGCCGTGAGATCGGTGAAATAGCAGGGTTCGTATTTGAGATACGACATTACGTTGTAGCGGGTCCTTGACGTAGTGTTTCACACACGTCCATGCATACGTAGGCGGTATCAATATGGTACTAGACGTAGATCAGTACCCCGATCTTGATATTTGATAAAGAGGATACCAGGTGAATAGTATGATGAATGTGATATTGACCCGTACCCAGATTTGGGAGGCCGTACGACGGATTTATGTACGAGCTATATTGATGATTGATCCGCACTCTTGACTTGGGATGCCTGATTATAGATATGGTATCAGTTATGATATTATTGAGGCGGGATCACCGACTATACATATACAGGTAGGTATATGTATCGACTCAGATGTTAGGCGGTTTCCTTACCTGTAGTTCAGCTTGTTAGTTCAGCCGTATAATTTAGTGTAGTTGTTAGATTAGATTAGACTTCTTACCTATTTCAAAAACTAACGAATCGTGGGTATTTTAAAAGACAGCCCAAGGGATCCTACGGATATTTCAAAAGACGTACCTTTTCATAAAAACACCGTAGCCCCTATTTTCAAAAACCCCATGATTCGTGTTATTTCAAAAGGCACCATTTGTAGGACTTATATTAGATTAATATTGATTAGTTATCGTTGTGTCTAGTATTCTGCTCCCGCACATTATTGCTGTTCGCTCTGCCCCGCATACTTATTTTGCTGCATACTCCATTATTGATATCATGCTGTTAGGACACCAGCACCATTACCGATGATGCGTATGTACCACATACACTTACTTGCCGGCTCACACACATCTTCATCGGTAATTGCCATGTCACGTACACTTAGAAAATACTATTGCTTGACTTAGGTTGTTAGTTAGTAGTTGATACGATATTAGTGTACCTGCCTTATATGCCAGTTTAGACATTGTAGTTATTACTTGTCACTTCATGCATACTGTTATTCCATTGTTCATGCCTAGTTATTAATCACACATTGCAACTTGGTTATTGATACCATATACATTCATTATCATTGACATATGCACTTGTGATGATTTCTTGAGATTTATGATATTTCTGGATTTCGGGGGAAAGCCGCAAAATTTCTAAACTTATTATATTTTTAAAATATGTAAATTGCGGTTTTCTAGTGATGTAAGTGTCGTCCACCATGAGTTTGCTGTGGTTTTCGAGATCCGTGTCGAGGAGTGGAGGAACCGTCACGGGTACATGGTGGGCCCGGTATGGTACCCCGGGGCAAGAGGAATGTGGTGTTGACGTTGAGCCTGGCTGGGGAGCACTACCTACCGGTGATATTACCCGACGCGTCGGATATCCGGAGGATACCGTCGTGGTCTTGAGATGGATGGTAGGGGCCGGTCTGGACTGACGGCGCCCTAGATATTGAGATTGAGACATTGATATTTCGAGACAGTGAGATTTATGTTTTGTGTCGATGCTAGACACTGTTGATACTGATTTCATTATGATACCTCAGTTTAAAAACCAGAAGGAAATCTCACTAATTTATGAAAACAGTTTCTTCATTTACATGTATTCTGTTTTCATGCATTCATACCTCATTCATATGATATATTGCTACCTGAGGCACTGACACGGGCACATGAGATTACACTCGGTTAGATATTACCCTAGCCATTGTTATAAGCTGCATGTTATACATATTTTTGAGGATATATTATGATCATTGACCTAGGATTGCGTTATTTATGCGATTTCTGTGCGTAGATGTTTTTCTATTCACGAGTTGGCAACTCACCCCCGTTGTGCCCCAGTTTCTTGCAGGTTTGCCGTACAGGTTTCATTACGGCTTTGCGGGCATAGTTTCATTCGGGTGATTTGCTAGTAGGTGGGTTTACTTGTATCATACCCCCATTATATATCTTGTATATCATTATTCTGTTGTATCTAGAATCTCCATCAACCAAACATGTATTTTTGAGATAGAGACCGGTGTTGTTTATTCTTTCGACCTTAGAGTCGCTCGTTATATTTCTGGTGGTTTTGAGTTTCCTTTTGAGTTTTGATCCTCGCCGTTGGCGTTGTATATTATATTGCTTGTGTGGTTGTGACCGTCGATTGACGAAGAGCTAGCTCCCGCTTGGGGATGCCTTTTTCTTAATTTCGTATACTATTCATGTTGTATCCCGTTTGGGGGCCAGTATTTACAAAGGAGACTCTGCCGAAATTTTTAGTAAATTTTTGATGTTTTTAAAAACCGCATTATTCGGCTTATGCTATTGAAACTATTTGCTTTAATTTGGTTTTTCCTGCACTCTACTTCTTTTCTTGGTTTGGATTTCTGGGTTTTCGGTTTACTTAGATTACGTACGCCTCGAGACGTTCATAGTTTAAGTGCCGGTCATGTTCTGTACTTTCGGGTCGTGACAAGGGGAGCACTACCGGCCGGTGATTTTAACCGACGCGTCGGATATCCGGAGGATACCGTCGTGGTCTTGAGATGGATGGTAGGGGCCGGTCTGGACTGACGGCGCCCTAGATAGTGAGATTGGGACATTGAGATTTTAAGATATTGAGGTACAGAGATTGCGACACAGAGATATCGAGATATTTGGATACTTGTTTTGTATCGATGCTAGGCACTGTTTATGCTGATTTCATTTATGATACCTCATTTTAAAAATACAAAGGAAATCTCACTAAATTATGAAAGCAGTTTCTTCGGTACATGTATTTTGTTTTCATGCATTCATACATCATCCATATGATATATTGCTACTTGAGGCACTGACACGGGCATATGGGGTTACACTTGGGTTAGATATTTACCCTAGCCATTGTTTTAGGCTGCTGGTTATATATTTGAGGATATATTATGATCGTATGACCTAGGATTACGTCATACATGCGATTCCTGTTCGTAGATGTTTTTCTACTCACGAGTTGGCAACTCACCCCCGTTGTACCCCAGTTTCTTACAGGTTTTGCCGTACATGTTTCATTACGGCTTTTCTGGCACTGCTTCTTTCGGGTGACTTGCTAGTAGGTGGGTTTATTTGTATCGTACCCATCATTATACATTGTATATTATTATTCAGTTGTATCTAGAAGTTCCATCAACCAAACATGTATTTTTTTTTCAGATAGAGACCAGTGATGTTTATTCTTTCGACCTTAGAGTCGCGCGTTGTATTTCTATGGATTTCTTGTTGTTTTGAGTTCCTTTTGAGTTTTGATCCTCGCCCTTGGCGTTGTATATTATATTGCTTGTGTGGTTGTGACCGTCGATTGACGAAGAGCTAGCTCCCGCTTGGGGATGCCTTTTATTGATTTCGTATACTATTCATGTTGTATCCCGTTTGGGAGCCAGTATTTATAAAGGAGACTCTGCCGAAATTTTCAGGAAATATTTGATGTTTTTAAAAACGCATAATGCGGCTTATGCTATTAAAACTACTTGATTTAAATTGGTTTTCCTTCACTCTACTACTTTTCTTGGTTTGGGATTTCTGGGTTTTCGGCTTACTTAGATTACGTACGCCTCGAGACGTTTCGTAGTTTAAGTGCCGGTCATGTTCCGTACTTTCGGGACGTGACAAAGTTGGTATCAGAGCGTTAGGTTTTACCTTCAGAGCGTAGGATGACCTTTGGTTGATGGAATAGATAGCTTGAGTAGAGTGATGTTAGTTATATGTATGCCCTAGAGGCCATTACTGTATATAGGATGTATATTGTAGTGGATGCTGGGACATACATAGGAAGGACTTTCTTGCTCGACATGATAGTACGCTATCTGGTTGCACTTTATCTTAACATGTATACTTTCTGTCTCTCTGATTACATGTTGATAAAGCCCATAGGATGTGTGCTCGACTTCCAGGACTATGATGTAGATCATACTAGTGGGGCCTGGGTAGTCCAAGAGTACATCCTTGAATTGTTCCTAGTCGAGGGAATATCGAGACGGGGCATTGATATTCCAGAGTAGACTAGCGCATATCTTCTCGACCCATGCGATGGGCGATGGATGATCCCATATCCATTGGTGTTTGACATCGAAGATGGTATGCGGGTGCTCAGTGGAGACTGGGTACACTGAACGGACTCGCCGAGAACTCCCAGATGGTATTATACCTCACGTCAGATGGCAGTTCTCTGGTGACACTGGTACAGCTTAGTCTGTTGACCCGAGATCGTCATAGAGTCTTGTGTGTCTCCCACTGTGCTTTGATTTCCACCCAACCACGGCTCTACTGAGTTGTGCAAACAGGTGGTTCTTGGGTACAGTCCCGATTCACATGGAGGCAATGAGCGATAGGAGGGGATTCGTCTCTCCCGGTATTGGGGGTTGATGTTGTGCTATGCTCGACTGGCCATAACAGGAAATCCCTGGCCAGGGTTGCAGTGATATGCTGGTAAGAGTTATCAGTAGTTTCACGAATGTTATGGACCTCAAGTCGACATAACTTATCGAGCTATTGGGGTCTGACGTTTACCACCCCTAGGCGAGATATGCGACATATCAGACGAACAGACCGGACCGTACAATAAGTGTTACTGGTTGGATTCGCAGGAGTGTGAGCGGGCTTGCTCGTCGATCTTCTGATCGCTCAATACCCGGATGGCCGTTACGTTTGGCAGACCGCTTGCGGCTTGTGGGTGTTTGATATGATCATCATCTGCTGCCGGCGTATTGACGAGTCTTTAGAGTCCTACACAGAAGTTTCTTAGCTCAAGCGAAACGAAATAGGAACGCATATGAGATATGTGCGGGACCGAGAATGATGCGTGTATGTGATACCGTATTTCATTCTCGCGATGAATGTGTCGAATGGTTATATGCGATATAACCTAGTTATCGAATCAAGGATTGATTCGATAAGCCGATACATATGATACTAGTCGGTTATATCCGATATGACCGGATCATTGAATCAAGTGTTGATTTAATGATTTAATGTATAATTATATATTTGATATATTACTTTGCATTAACTAGTATCGGTTCACTTTAAATGGATTTTCTCGCTCGGATGTGCGCATTGCATATGCGATATGATATTGTGCACTAGTTTGTATCATGTTTGATGATACATGTCTTTTTGTTAAGTGTAAAGAATTAAACCTTGGTTAATGAAATCATTAGGGTTTACTATTTGCTTATTCCTTTATTTATTTGTTTTATTCATTTTGGTATTTATAATAAGCATATTGAGAAAGAAACAAAATGGTTAGCTTTCATTCTTTCATGAAGCTTCATGAAGCTTCATGAAGCTTTGACCAAAGGTGACCATTTTGTTTTTATCTCAAACCCTAACCACTCACTAACCTTGGTTAACTCTCTACACTTTACTATGGTTCAAATATGATAAGGATTGATTTTTTCTTTTCTATTCTATTATTCTTATCATAATATTTGAGCTTTTTCTTCTTCTTCCTTCAAGTGAAGAAAAGCTTGACCATCAATGGCAAGTCATCAAATCTAGTGAGAAATCCAAAACTAAAGTTAACCCACTTCCTATTTCATCATCCTCTACCTATTGCCAAGTAGTATAGGGTGTTTCCTTCACAAGTTTTTCCGACTTGGTGAAGTTGGAGCTTGTTCTAGCGATGCCTCGACGTAGATCATCTTCGGCATCGAACCGACGATCAAGCCCGCCTATTTCTTCGACGAAGCCGATACTTGAGTTCCGGATTCATTTTGGACAGCGGAGGGGACTTCGTTGCGGAGCCGTGGAGGTGGTGGACCGGATCTACAAAGGTTGTATATCCGTTCCCTTAGTTAAAATGTTAACTAGTTTATGTTTTCGCCTAAATATCTAGTAAACGATCCGTAGTCGGGTTTGTAGGCACCCGTAAAATTTTATTTGTGCATGTTTGATCACTTGTGAGACTTAACTAGAGTGCCTAGGAACCCTACAGTGGTATCAGAGCCTAGCTAGAGCCTTAGGCGAAGTCTAGACGGAATTTGAAGTCCGATCGAACCAAAACCCGAGCCCGGATCATGCTCTCTGTACTTTTTTGAAAACAGTGATTTTTTCAACATTAAAAATATTCAGAATAATTAGCAGGTGAATATATGACGTACTGTGAAATTCGTGCCACTGACTCCTTCATACTGCCGCGGTTCCGCGGCACGAGCAAGGCTCGTGCGGCGGTTCCGCGGCGGTACGGCCACTTCATTTAATACTTTTTACACAGTATCTCATAATTATTAATGCTGAATTTTCTGTGAATTTTTAATATTTATTTCAGAGTTGAATGTTCTGGGATGTTTTGGAGCTTTGATGATTCGATCGGGTTTATCAAATTTTGTCTGTGTGGCTTTCCGGATAAATTTTTGAATATGTTAAAAAAGTTCGACCGGATATAAATACCCAATTTTTCCCCTGTCGGGAAATTTTCAAGTGTTGGATTTTTCCGTTGTTTAACGACGTTCTAAGTAGTGCAAGTAACTCGATGGTCCCTCTAGAAGACAACAAACCTTAACTCGATTATGTGACCGTCTTGAACTGCCCTTTGAACCTTCGGGTTTGGGGCAGTACGGCGTGCCACATGTGAGGCGTTGGCTTGACCCTTCTACGGCTGGACCGTTGGTACTGAGGTACGAACGGAATGTTGTCAGACTTATTTCATGTGTTGAGCTGTATCGGGAAAATTTGGGTGTTCGATTGTTCGATCGAAAAGTTTAACATTTTCTGTTTATCTGGAATGGAATACAATAATTGGAATTCACAATAAGTTATGAGATAACTGAATGAATGTTATAAACACAACAGTTTAGTCTCACTTGATCGGTTGCCACGGAATTTTGATGTGATCAAAAGTCCGTCGCAATCACGTAGCGTACGCGGATACTCGCCGGGTAAACTTAATAGACAGCCTCACTCCATAGCCTCGACCAAGTGACTGTAGGAGAACCCCGTCGCCGAAAGCATCCATTAGGGTGCTCGCGGTAGCAGTGTTCCGCCTTGGAGCACTTCGTCGACGGTATCGGGGGTGCGGCCGCCTACTAAAGTTTGCGACGACTATTCGATCAGGATGTCGGGAATCTTGTTGAATTGCCCGACTTGATATTGAAAAGAGTTTTCGATTTTGAGACTAAAATGCGGGATTTATAATTATTAGGCATGCGATGTCTAAGTAATTCATTTGGTCAGGCATGCGATGTCTGAGATGATTGCGGATTCCAACTATTGTAGTTTTACACTTTCTTTTCTGTGACCGTAAGTGTAATATGTGATATCGCCGGTTTCGTTGCTATATGTCAACGACAATTGGGATGCGCATATTTACTTACGTTGATGACATGAGATGTTATGTGTTGCTGGATATGTTATATTGGATCGTCGTGTTTGAATAGCCGGGGTTTTTTTTATGTGAGATGAGTGTTTTTCATTTTCATTCATGTAAAAACTTGTATGTAATATTCTTTTATTGGGGCGCTTCCAGGTTGCGGAAGTCGTCACCCGTTGTATATTAGTTACTTTTCTGCACTAGGATAGACCCAAGGAGGGGAGCACAAGTAACCGGGTTTTGGGGTCCAGTAGGAGACCAACTCGAGGAGTCGAGTCCGGGTTTCCTAACCCTAGAATTGGCAGGGTTGCTTGCCGCTCTCGTAGGGGTCTGGGGGTGTGGGATTGGCTATTCATCACGACCGTGGAATCCGTGTTTTATACTGGCTCGTATTGAAAACACGGACGTCCTAGTATATCCAATATTTCATATGTTTCTTCTGCTGTGTATTATCTGAGATCATGCGATGTTCTGTGGCAGATATTATATATAGTATATATGATATATTATATAGACGTTGCTTATGTTTTACACCCGCGCTAGCCCTGCCTCGCTCTGGCGTTAGTTACCTAACCTAACGGTGCAGACGGGACATCGAGGCGAATGCGGATGGCATAAGCGTACGTTATATTTATCTGTGATGGTTAGGTGGACTTAAATGATGGGATATTCATTAATGAGATTAATGAAAGAAAATAAACCTAATTGATGTTGTGGAATCGAATTTCAAAATAAAACAGGTAGCTACAGTTCTTGCTTTGCATCGCGGTGTTCATTATAGAACATCCTGCACCTTATTCGATGAGGAAAGGACCGAGATCCCTTCACCGGGAGTGACTCCTTTAGCAATAACTGGCAGATGCTACACACTCGGTTTGTTTTTGATCACTTCTATAGTTTCTTCTTTTCACAGTGATATATATGATATATCCCGCACCTCATTCGACGAGGAAAGGCCCGACGATCCCTTCACCGGGAGTGACCCCTTTAGCAAAACTAGAAAAGCCTCAAAAACATTCCATTTAAAAATCATTTGATTCCGCAACGAGATCAAGTTCAAAGCGTTAAAGGTTTTCGCAAAATCCAGCCGCAACCCTCCGTCATTTTAGGAAGTAGAGTACTTAGTGTTCGTGCTGTGTTTGTTGACCATAGTCAAGGCACAGTGTACGGTAGCTAAGTGATGTCTTCCTACACCGCATATGATGCGATTAGTTAGGACAGTCGCGTGACTTTGTTGACCTTAGTTAAGGGTCATGTGGGTGGGTCTAATTAATCACGAAATGACGGGTAGAACTTGTCTAGTACTTATGAATTGTTGACCATAGTTAAGGTCATAGGTGCTAGGGGTAAAAACCTTTATCGGGAGTTTCAAGTGTTGAAATTTGGAATGAGATTGCATACCTTCTATGTGATAGTTGGATCCCGATACCCACTGCGAGTAATTGTTACTCCTGGGAGAGTTTTGCACTTTGCAATTAGCCGATCAAGTAGGTGTCTAGAAAGGTGTCAACGGGGTTACGCCTCTGGGAAAACGAGGTTTATAGTAATTAGGTCCGTGCGAAAGCACGGGGAACCTCCCTCAAAGTACCGACACTGGCCTGGCTGAAAGATTAGCGAACTTGTAGAGTGTAATTAATCCCGGCTAGTCTTTCCTTTTAGGGTTTGAAGGAAGATTTGATAAAAACAGTGGGAGCCATCCTGATTAGATAAAATATATAACTAATCTATTCTTGAAAGAGCGCACGCTGAGTGTTTTCTTCTCTCTCTCTCCTGGTAGCGACCATATCACGCCTTAATCAAGATAATAATACGGATTATTGACCGAACCCGCTTGTTATACAGAGCTGGGGAACGTTGGTCCCGCTCTAACTTATAATTGTTATAAGACAGAGCAGGAAATAGGGAAATACCAGAATTCCTATGCCGCCCAAACGAAGAAAGTGCATATAATGCATCTCCTTCGGGTGTGTTCATTACAAAGAACTGTTTCTCAGTATCCTCTGCATCCTGGGTATATGATACCGGATCAGGATCCCAGATATGTAATCTGTTACATAGGGCTACAAAAAGGTAGAAAAACTGAGAACGGATGATAAGTTTCATGAGACAGAAAACGGGGCAAGTGTTGCAGCCAAGTCTGTTGGTCACTGTCACCCTGTATTACGAATACATTGATTCTGAACAAATGCTATTAGATACCGAACGTGATATACAAAATCATATCTGTCTCTTTATTAGTAAAGAAATGATATAATTTTGTATTGATGGATAATGTTTTGAACATTTCCTATATCAAAAGTTGATCGGTTCAGGCACGTTATCTAAAAGCATTGACGTTCTAAATCAAACTACAGTTCCTCGTATACAGAACACACACAAGAGGAAGAGTTCAGAAATGAACGAATTCTTCTTGAAGCATTGTAGATTAGGTCATATCAATGCGACCCGACTGGCTAAAGTTACTTTTAGATGTATATTTAAATCAGTTTGAATTTACATCTTGTGAAACTTGCCAGTCATGTCACAAAGATATAATGACACCAGCTCTGTTTATTGGAAACAGAGGAAGAGTTGGTAAACTCTCGGGACTGATACATGATGATGTATGTAAGGTCTCCTGTCTACACATACCAGGACTGGTTCTTTATATTTCATTATATTCTCTGATAATCTCTCAAGATTCAGTCATATGTTCCTGTTGAAACATAAGTCCGAACCTTTTGAGGTATTCGCAGAATATAAGTTAGAAGTAGAGAACCAAAATACGGGTATAAGTATTATGTCCTATGATGAGATCAGGGAGGAGAATACTTGTGCATAGAATTCCTGGACTATTCTAAAGGAGAATGAGATTCTCTCTCAGCATTACTCCTCCGTATACACCATAGCACGATGGTATATCGGGGTAGAGCAATCACACCCTATATGATAAGGTGTGCTCTATGATGAGTACTACTGAGTTACCAGTTTCCTTTTGGGTATTATGCGCTTGAGAAGCTGCATACCTATTGAATAGGGTTCCAATCAAATCACTGCCTACCGCTTCATATATGATATGGAAAGGAAGAGCCCATATCTTAAGTTGGTTAAGATTTGGGGTTGTCCGGGCTATGTCTAAAAGCAAAATCCGGACAAGCTCGAGGCAAGGTATGTTATATAGAACTGGAAATGTTCCAGCTATACAAACTGCAGCTGAAGATTTGACAGAACCAAAGGATTCTATAGTCCGCGACGAACCTCAGCCTCTCCGCCGATCTAGTAGGATTCCTCATCCGCCTGAGAGATACCTCGGTTTCTCGATGACAGTGGGAGCGAGGATTGCATCATGAGATGATGACCCAACTAGTTTCGAGCAGGCCATCGAGAGTAGGGACTCTGTAAGAATGGCTGGATGCTTAGCGATCTGAGATGGAATCCATGTACACCAGCAAAGTATGGACTTTGGTTGCGATATCTGAAGGGTTAAATCCCCATCAGGAGCAAGTATATCTTGAGAAGATTACTTGGTGTAGATGGAAAAGTTGGGACTTTCAAAGCTAGGCTTATTAAAGGTTTTAGTCATCAACCAGGCATGGATAATGATGAAACCTTTTCCAAGTGACTATGCTTAAGTCCATCCGGATCCTACTTAACATTGCTACATACCATGACTACGATATCTGGTGGTTGGGTGCCCTGACTGTTTTTCTAAATACTGATTTAGAAGAGAACGTCTATAAGAACAAAGCCAGAGGTCTTCGTAAACAGTGGGAGCAGCGGAAACATGTGCAAGTTGCTTTACATAATGAAGCAGGCATCGCGGAGTTGGAACGTCTGTTTTGATGTGATAGTCAAAGTGTTTGATTTCATCAAAATGGTAGACGAACCTTGTATATACAAAAAGGGTAGTAGAGAGTAAGGTGGTCATCTTCGTATTGTACGTAGACAACATACTCTTGATAGAAAAAGAGTTTCCTATACTACGATCGGTCAATCTCCTATTATCACTAGGATTCCCCAAATAGGATCAAAGTGATACCTCCTAAATCCTGAGTTTTCATCTATGAGATAGATGTAATTGGATGTTAGGATTCTCACTAGATGTAGTGAGATGGTATCAATCGATCCTGGGGAGAATCACTGGAAGTGTTCCAGGGTGATAAAGATGACTGAATGTCAATCACAGGCACTGTCTTTACCCTCAGTAAAGGGACGGTATATTGGAAGAGTTCCAAGCTTGATACCGTGGCAAACTAGACGATAAAGGCTGGTAACATCGCTATTAATAGATACTACCAAAGAGGAAGTTTGGGTGTATATTGGTTCATAAGATGAACTAGGTTCCTGCCATTGTATGATAATGGAAGTGTGGCTTTGGCCCTAGAACCCTGGTCCCATCAGTGACCCAGACATAATCTAAGGCAGCATCACCTGATCATGGAGATAGTTGATCTCCAGGGTGATCGAGATTAGGAGAGTAGACTCAGAGGACAACACGGCGGATCCACTCACGAAGGCCCTTTTCCCAAAGAGAGACTTTTAGGGGATGGTTGAGTATGTGATACTGCAACCACTGCTACAGATGGCTCTAGTGCAAGTGGGAGATTGTTAGTTATATGTATGCCCTAGAGGCCATTACTGTACATAGGATGTATATTGTAGTGGATGCTGGGGCATATATAGGAAGGACTTTCTTGCTCGACATGATAGTACGCTATCTGGTTGCACTTTATCTTAACATGTATACTTTCTGTCTCTCTGATTACATGTTGATAAAGCCCATAGGATGTGTGCTCGACTTCCAGGACTATGATGTGATCATACTAGTGGGGCCTGGGTAGTCCAAGAGTACATCCTTGAATTGTTCCTAGTCGAGGGAATATCGAGACGGGGCATCGATATTCCAGAGTAGACTAGCGCATATCTTCTCGACCCATGCGATGGGCGATGGATGATCCCATATCCATTGGTGTTTGACATCGAAGATGGTATGCGGGTGCTCAGTGGAGACTGGGTACACTGAACGGACTCGCCGAGAACTCCCAGATGGTATTATACCTCACGTCAGATGGCAGTTCTCTGGTGACACTGGTACAGCTTAGTCTGTTGACCCGAGATCGTCATAGAGTCTTGTGTGTCTCCCACTGTGCTTTGATTTCCACCCTACCACGGCTCTACTGAGTTGTGCAAACAGGTGGTTCTTGGGTATAGTCCCGATTCACATGGAGGCAATGAACGATAGGAGGGGATTCGTCTCTCCCGGTATTGGGGGTTGATGTTGTGCTATGCTCGACTGGCCATAACAGGAAATCCCTGGCCAGGGTTGCAGTGATATGCTGGTAAGAGTTATCAGTAGTTTCACGAATGTTATGGACCTCAAGTCGACATAACTTATCGAGCTATTGGGGTCTGACGTTTACCACCCCTAGGCGAGATATGCGACATATCAGACGAACAGACCGGACCGTACGGTAAGTGTTACTGGTTGGATTCGCAGGAGTGTGAGCGGGCTTGCTCGTCGATCTTCTGATCGCTCAATACCCGGATGGCCGTTACGTTTGGCAGACCGCTTGCGGCTTGTGGGTGTTTGATATGATCATCATCTGCTGCCGGCGTATTGACGAGTCTTTAGAGTCCTACACAGAGGTTTCTTAGCTCAAGCGAAACGAAATAGGAACGCATATGAGATATGTGCGGGACCGAGAATGATGCGTGTATGTGATACCGTATTTCATTCTCGCGATGAATGTGTCGAATGGTTATATGCGATATAACCTAGTTATCGAATCAAGGATTGATTCGATAAGCCGATACATATGATACTAGTCGGTTATATCCGATATGACCGGATCATTGAATCAAGTGTTGATTTAATGATTTAATGTATAATTATATATTTGATATATTACTTTGCATTAACTAGTATCGGTTCACTTTAAATGGATTTTCTCGCTCGGATGTGCGCATTGCATATGCGATATGATATTGTGCACTAGTTTGTATCATGTTTGATGATACATGTCTTTTTGTTAAGTGTAAAGAATTAAACCTTGGTTAATGAAATCATTAGGGTTTACTATTTTCTTATTCCTTTATTTATTTGTTTTATTCATTTTGGTATTTATAATAAGCATATTGAGAAAGAAACAAAATGGTTAGCTTTCATTCTTTCATGAAGCTTAATGAAGCTTCATGAAGCTTTGACCAAAGGTGACTATTTTGTTTTTATCTCAAACCCTAACCACTCACTAACCTTGGTTAACTCTCTACACTTTACTATGGTTCAAATATGATAAGGATTGATTTTTTCTTTTCTATTCTATTATTCTTATCATAATATTTGAGCTTCTTCTTCTTCTTCCTTCAAGTGAAGAAAAGCTTGACCATCAATGGCAAGTCATCAAATCTAGTGAGAAATCCAAAACTAAAGTTAACCCACTTCCTATTTCATCATCCTCTACCTATTGCCAAGTAGTATAGGGTGTTTCCTTCACAAGTTTTTCCGACTTGGTGAAGTTGGAGCTTGTTCTAGCGATGCCTCGACGTAGATCATCTTCGGCATCGAACCGACGATCAAGCCCGCCTATTTCTTCGACGAAGCCGATACTTGAGTTCCGGATTCATTTTGGACAGCGGAGGGGACTTCGTTGCGGAGCCGTGGAGGTGGTGGACCGGATCTACAAAGGTTGTATATCCGTTCCCTTAGTTAAAATGTTAACTAGTTTATGTTTTCGCCTAAATATCTAGTAAACGATCCGTAGTCGGGTTTGTAGGCACCCGTAAAATTTTATTTGTGCATGTTTGATCACTTGTGAGACTTAACTAGAGTGCCTAGGAACCCTACAAGTGACGTACCGTACGTATATTCCGCGGCATATTTACGATACACTACTCCACTTAAGAAGCCTTAGGATGTATATTTCTTTGCTCAGTATTATATTCATTCCTGATCTAGCCTCATCGGTACCGGTTATGGTTTTGTTGCCACGATTACGGGCAGGGAGAGCTACGACTAGAGTTGCGGTCAGCACGAGCTCGTCACGAACGAGGATTGACAAGGGCGTAATTCCGGCAACGCACGAGTGCAAAGATGTGTCTTTTTATGGTATTTTTGCGCCACGATCATTGGATGGATCGCTGTATGAGATTACTCAGATGTGCTGATCGGCACCAGAGGATTACGCCACTGATAGAGGCCAACCAGATTTTGATGACCATTGGCGTATTGCTTATTCATGTTGATTGAGGCACTGTTCAGCGTGCAGACGAGTGAGCCAGTCATTGCTGCGAACGACGAGATATCGCCCCAGATGTTGGAGCTATTGCAGTACGGGTTGTACTAAGAGATGATAGAAGGTCGCTAGTCACCCGAGGATGAATGACTAGGACATGTGGTTCGTTCGCCTACCCGATGCGAGGTCATCAGATAGATTGATTCCAGCTAGAGACGACTTCACGCGGAGACGTTGAGAGTCGACAGAGACGATCGAATGTCAGAAACCTATTATTCCAAGTTTAAAGTATTCGGAAGAGCATGCAGGCAATTCTATGGACCCTCTAGAAGAATGAAACCCTAACCCGACTTAATGACCGTGTGAAAGCCTTTGAACCTTAGGGTTTGCGACAGTTCCGCGGCGCCATTAGTGAGGCTTGGGTTTGCCCTTCTACGGCTGGACCATCGATGCTATGGTACGTACTCGATACAATTAAACTGTACCCAAGATGTTGAGCTCTTAGGGGATTATGAGGTTTTGACGAATCGATCGGATGGTTTAACTTCGTTCGGATGCTAGGTGGTGAGATGCATTTCTTAGGAGACTCCAGATACGAGGATAGCCGTTGGAGCTCAGTCCATGCAGCCACGATGAGACGAGTCTGAAGCAGTCGACATTAGAGAAAGTGGAGTAAGAGGTTCGTACGAGATCTTGATGAGACGACGTTCCACTCCGCCGACATCAAAGATGCGATACGCATGCCGAGACATTGCACTTGGATATACCTTCCAGAAGGAGTCGCGATGAGTATGCAGCCATTCCGGAACGAGAACAGATCTAGTAAGAGACGATGACTTCCGGAAAGTTCAGCAGAGACGAGATTTGGGAGAGATCTCGACAGGACCTTTCTGGGACGAATTACGAGAAGACCTGGATCCAGGAGTGGCCATGATACGCACACCAGCAGGCCAGATTTCAGGATCGTTGACAAGACATGCTATGAGTGACCACGACAATTGGCCAGAGATTCTTGGAGGATGTGATTGAGCGGGACTATTCCGCCATACTTGATTTTGGTATTTTGAGCGATATATTCGCATGATTTAGTTTTGATGATTGGGTTTCATGATATTGTTTTCATGCACCATGGTTGCACCTACTGAGTATTTACGACTTTTGAACAGTTGTTGCACTTGTTACCGTTTTCGTGCCTTGGTTTCACATATTTATGATTTTATGGGTTTCATACAGCTGAGTTGATTTTGTGCATATGTATGTATACGATTTGGTTTTGCACTCGGTATAGTTCACATATGCTTGCAGTGCAGTGTTACGCATTTTATGCACTTAGATGCACTGGACTTCGATTTCGATTGTGATGCTCGATATTTGTTTTGTGCACCTTGTGCACCTGATTGGATTTCGCGCATGTTGGGCGCATGTCATGAGATACAATTTTGGTGCACACCAGATACACTAAATCGAGATTTTTCGTGCATATCAGATGCACCTGATTTTGCTGTCAGGCACACACGTTGCCTATGACAGATGCTTCGTGCACACCCGTTGCACCTTGATGTTGTTTCTGTGGACATGTATGGCACATTCATGGATTTTGATTTCCGTCCACACCAGACGCACGTAGTATTCATATGCATTTTTGGGATTGATTTCTTATAGAGCAGTACGTTTTTATGATATTTGCTATGTGTTTTCGTACTGAGCAGGACTAGTCAGAGGACAATACCTGAATGTATTTTGCATGCATTGATAGCTATCGAAGGGAATTTCAAAAAGCGAGCTATAGTCTCAGTATTTACCTACGTGTCTGATATGACGCGAAACGTTTAAAACAAGGAGACCCTTCTAAATTGTTTCCAAAACGGCGGAACGTACACATTAAATAAAAGATATATATACGTATATGGTTATTTTCTTACGAGACATCCGCCACTGTGCAGTGTTATGCGCATTGCACAGCGACTTCAAAAGATGTGGCATGCATTTCCTTCAGATATTTACATATATAGATTTGATAATTACATGAATAGTTTCGATTTATATCATATTGGTTTTGCTTGGATTTGGCATTCGTGTCTTTACCTTGACTCCGATGATTGCGGGATGCTTAACGGAGTTTCGATTTCGAGTTATCTGCTCACTACTCATGCGCATGTCTAGCGCTATGATGCGTTTTATGTATTGACGATTTCGGAGCCTCGACGACTTGGATTTTTATTGAAATGTTTTAGAATTTAGGGGTTTAAATTTAAATTCGGGGACCGAATTTCTTTAAGAAGGGAAGATTGTAACTGTCACGACCCGAAAGTACGGAACGTGACCGGCACTTAGATTACGAAGCGTCTAAAGGCGCCACGTGACCTAAGTAAGCCGAAGCCCAGAAATCTAAACCATAAAAGAAGAAAAAGAAGAGAAGAAAAGAAAACAAGTATAAAAACATCAGCAAATTTTGCCAAAATTTTCGGCAGAGTCTCCTCTGTAAAAACTAGCCCCCAAACGGGTACAACAAGTATAATATGAATAAACAATAAAAAGCATCCCCAAACGGGTGCTAGCTCAACGCCAATAGGCGGAAACAACCACAACAAACACAATAATATACAACGCCAAAGGGCGAGGCTCAAAACTCAAAAGAAAACAAAACCACCATATCAGAATAATACATGCGCGACTCTAAGGTCGAAATAAAAGACTGGTCCAATAAACTTATCAAGTAATACAAATATGGTTGATGGAGCTTACTAGATATAAATGAATGAATAAAAGTACAATGGTGGTTCGAATACAAGTGAACCAACCTACCGTGCAAATCACCTTGAAGAAAAGATGTGCCAACAAGCTGCCACGGAAACCTGTACATCGAACCTCAAATATAATTTGGCACAACGGGGGTGAGTTGCCAACTCATGAGTAGAAGACATCTATGAAAAGAAATCGAATGCACGACGCTATCCTAGGTCATAATAATACACTATAATATCCCAATCATCTAGTAATAGCAGGGTAATACTACGTGTAAGTGCAAATACTCCGTGTCGTGTCAGTGCCTCATATAGTACTATGTCATATGAATGGATATGCATGCACCATGAATGTAAAATAAACAAATCCTGAAATCCAGGTATATCTGTATAAGAAATCTTTAGCTGTTATCATAGTAAAACGGGTATAGAAACCGGAAATATCAACAATGAAATCCATGGAAATCCGTGTCAAGTATCGACACAAACATGTAAATCTCAAGTCTCATAGTCTTAATATCTCGGGCTCCGTCAGTCCGGATCGGCCCATATCATCAAATCTCATGACAACGGTCGGTATCCTCCGGATATCCGCCGCGCCAGACATCACCGGTAGGTAGCCTTCCCCTGCCAGGCTCATCGTCTACAACTCGATCTTCTTGCCCCGGGGTACCATACCGGGCCCACCATGTACCCGAGACGGTTCATCCACTCCTGGAATCGGGTCTCGAAATCCAACAGAAAACATGAAATACTCATGGTGGACGACACATACATCACGAGAAAACCGCATCTTATTTAAAAAGAGAGGAGGAGAGAGAGAGAGAGAAGTTTTTATATATATTCTTGCGGTTTTCCCCAAAAATCCAGAAATCTTACAGAAATCCAAATCTCAAAATCATGAGTAGTATATGATAAATGTCGGTATATGCTCATAATACTGTGCGATAACATGAAAATATGAATGCAGGAATGTCTAAGTAATGAATATCATGTCTGTACTAATGTCAGAGAATAATCACAATATTATATCTGTCTGATTGTTAACTGATTCTATCAACAAAAGATAATATGATCTAAAGTGTACGTGACATAGCAATTACCGATGATGATGTGTGTGAGCCGGCGAATAAGTGTGCGTGGAATATGCGCATCATCGGTAATAGTGCTGGTATCCTAACAGGTAAAGTTTATACTGATTATAGCAACATATAAAAGAACATGCACCATGATGATTACAGTATGAATGTAAATACAGATGTGCATTATCCACTCCTTTGCGAGATACGAGTACAACTACCACTATGTGAGTAGAACCTAAACCAGTGTCCATCTAATATCCTAAGAAACTAACCTAAGAAACTAGTCAGTAAGAAACTAGAGTCTATCGAAGGTCTGAATCAATATCTCTAATAGTCGGCGATCCCGCCTCAATAGCGTCACGTACGTAGTACGGCTTCCTCGAATCAAGAGTGCGGATCAATCATCAAATCTAGGCCTCGTACGGTAAAATCTATCATACGGCATCCCAATATCGGGGTACGGTCAAGTATCTCCTAGGTGTCTCCTCATTCGTATATTGTCATCATCAACACATCTCATGATCAAGGTGCTAAACTGTGATCGCATACATCAATCATATATCATTGCCATCATGATAAGCATCATTAGTTTATCCTCAGAAATATCATGTCATATGTATCATATTGTGACTAGGTCATACTTATATGATATCGGCATCAGGTCACACCAATATAATGTCGTAATCAAGTTATACCTATATCATATCGTGTTCAGTGACAAGTTACAGTCCGAGTACTATTCTAGCGTCCCATGTACATCAATATCACCACCACTCTTTATAATTTATATATTCATGTTCATTATCTAATTCTCTAATGATCCGCTAACACTTTATTACGACTGTATAGTCAAGAATCATGGCATCAAGCTCAGTTATACTGTTTCATCATACCTCGGATATCATATCACATCAATGAATCACCTATACGTGTTGTATATATATGTATATACCTATACCTAGTTCTATATATATACACATACACGTACCCCATGTCGAGTTTCAGTGTGTGCGTGGGTGTGTTTCTATCTGAAACCTACGAACCTCTTCCAAGGTACTCATCCTCTGATATGGTTTTCCTAAATCAGTCTAGTCCAGCCTAGGGTCAATACTAGGGTCCTACTAGGGTCACGTCTGGTTTCCTAATGTCAATAAGTACTATTCCTATTCTACGTTGCGGGGGTGCTAAACGCCATCCACCCGACTTCCCTCCGTAGATATGCATCTACTCACCTGGTCCATGTCTGCCGAAGACAGTGTCGCCATCCTCCTCTTCATCGCCCGCAGTCCATGTGAGGGGTACCTCCACAACCTCATGTCCCAACTTGAAAATGAGCCTAAAAAATACATGCTTTCCCACTCCAAAATCCATGTAAAGAAGAGTAGAGAATAAAGGGTATGAAATAATTAGGTTTTTGTGGAATTTTAATTGGATTTTTGAAGTATTTTTAATGAATTTTGAATAAAAATGAAGTGGGAAATGGGGGGGGGCTGCCATGGATGAGTTGTGGCCGGCCATGGGGAGGGAGCAAGAGAAAAGAGTGAAGAAAAGTGTGGAAGTTTCAAGAAAGAATCATCATTTAAAGTCTTTTCATGGTTTTAATTATTTATTTATTTATTCCTTCACTATAGCAACTCAAGAAAAGTCTAGAAAATAGCAAAAATTTGCAAATAATTTTTGCATGATACATACTAAATTCTAACATGCCATGGTTCATTTTTACAAATTAAAACCATTTAACTTTGTAATTTACACTAATTTAGTGTAAAAATAAAGCTTATGTTAATATTTAAAATAATTAATTTAGGAAATTTTTTTAATTAAACTAAAAATTTATAAGTGGCTAAATAAACACTATTTACTAGTAATTACATAATTAAATAGGTATTTTTGAATTTATAATGAAAAACAATCACGGTTTGGTTTTACGAAAAATACGTTTTACTTTACCGAAAATCCTAAAATTCACTTAAACACTTTTATTCATTTAATTATTTATTTAATTATTTTTAAAACGTTACAATCTTCCCCCCTTTAAGAAATTCGGTCCCCGAATTTAAATTAAAACTCCCCCTCCAAATACTAAAACATTTAGCAAAACACTCAAATCATCGGGGCTCCGAAATCATCAATACATAACAAAAATCAACTCCGTCAAGCATAACGAAATCATCGGAGTTATGGCGAGAATAAAATATCAAAACCCAATATGAAAACCAACATAATATAGATCAATCTACAACTTATATATAGTGTGCATCATAGTGAAACTGTACAAATATCTGGATAAGGAAATATACAAAAACCCCTTTTGAAAATTGCCGTGTGATGCACGTGTCACGGCATAAGTAGCGGACGTTTATTTTTAAAAAAAATAACTATATATATATATATATATATCGTTTATTTAACATACACGTCCCGCCTGGTTACTAAATCAATAATAATAATTAGGAAAACATACTGCTCAAACTAAAATCAATCCCAATCACATCAATAAAATGTCATGTGCGTCCGGTGCGCACTGAAATTGAAACCAATTACAGATACCATGAATACCTACAAAACAAAACTAAGTGCAACAGGTGTGCACCAAAAATATCTGTCAAGTGCAACGGGCGTGCACGACACAATATCAGGTGCATCTAATCTGCACAAAACCCCGATTTAGTGCATCTGGTGTGCAAAAAATCGCATCAAGTGCGCCAAGTATGCGCAAGAATCCTAATCAGGTGCACATGGAGCACGAAAACATACATCGAATATCAGACTCGAATCACAGTACGAAAATGGATAAAAACTAGGTCGAAACATATGTCAAAATCACGTGTAACCCCTATGCACGAAATCAAATCAAAAATCCCAAAATATATAAAACCAAATCAAGTGTACTGGTTGTGTACTAAACAACATCAATACAACTGATATATGAAACACAAATAGAATGAAGGTACACTCATGAAATACCAATCGTAGAACAAAGTCCTCAAAATAAAAAAATCCAATCAACGAAAATAGGAAATTCAAATCACTAAATCACAATCGTAAACACTATCGTCAATGTGCGCCTCTTTCCTCTGATGTCGGCTGCTTTAAACTCGCCTCTTCGTAGCTATACAGACTGCGCTACCAACGGCAACACTCATATCTAGAGTCTCCCATGTAATCGATCCCTTCACCTGATATCCGGACTACATTAAACTTTTCGATCGATCCATCAAAATCCCATAATTCCCCGAGAGCTCAACACTCAAGTACAGTTTAAAAATATCCGGTACATACCCCAGCATCGATGATCCAGCTGTAGAAGGGCAAACCCAAGCCTCACTAATGGCACAGCGGAACTGCCGTAAACCCTAAGGTTCAAGGGCGTTCTCGTGGTCATTATGTCGAGTTAGGGTTTCATTCTTCTAGAGGGTCCATCGAAATACCTGCATGTTCTTCCGAATACTTTAAACTTAGGAAAATGGTTTTCTGATAATCGTTCGAACCCTTTAACTTCATCCGGACGGCATGTGAATACCCTTCGCCCGCACGCTAAGCAATGCTTCAATTCTCAAGAATAACCAATACTCTAATGGTTATCGCATTCGAGCCGCAGCTTCCTCTGCCCGTGCGCCTGTGGTAACAGAACCACCCTCCGACATCGACGAAGATAGATCAAGGAACGAATGAAATACGGTGCAAACAAATGTACATCCTAAGACTCCTTAAGCAGAGTAGCGTATCGTAAGTATGCCGCGGACCATACCCACGGTACGTTACTCTACCTAAATCGCCTACTCCATCAACCAAGGGTGACCTAAACTTATACAGGGTTAAACCTAGCGCTCTGATACCAACTTTGTCACGACCCGAAAGTACGGAACGTGACCGGCACTTAGATTACGAAGCGTCTAAAGGCGCCACGTGACCTAAGTAAGCCGAAGCCCAGAAATCTAAACCATAAAAGAAGAAAAAGAAGAGAAGAAAAGAAAACAAGTATAAAAACATCAGCAAATTTTGCCAAAATTTTCGGCAGAGTCTCCTCTGTAAAAACTAGCCCCCAAACGGGTACAACAAGTATAATATGAATAAACAATAAAAAGCATCCCCAAACGGGTGCTAGCTCAACGCCAACAGGCGGAAACAACCACAACAAACACAATAATATACAACGCCAAAGGGCGAGGCTCAAAACTCAAAAGAAAACAAAACCACCATATCAGAATAATACATGCGCGACTCTAAGGTCGAAATAAAAGACTGGTCCAATAAACTTATCAAGTAATACAAATATGGTTGATGGAGCTTACTAGATATAAATGAATGAATAAAAGTACAATGGTGGTTCGGATACAAGTGAACCAACCTACCGTGCAAATCACCCTGAAGAAAAGATGTGCCAACAAGCTGCCACGGAAACCTGTACATCGAACCTGTAATAAAATTTGGCACAACGGGGGTGAGTTGCCAACTCGTGAGTAGAAGACATCTATGAAAAGAAATCGAATGCACGACGCTATCCTAGGTCATAATAATACACTATAATATCCCAATCATCTAGTAATAGCAGGGTAATACTACGTGTAAGTGCAAATACTCCGTGTCGTGTCAGTGCCTCATATAGTACTATGTCATATGAATGGATATGCATGCACCATGAATGTAAAATAAACAAATCCTGAAATCCAGGTATATCTGTATAAGAAATCTTTAGCTGTTATCATAGTAAAACGGGTATAGAAACCGGAAATATCAACAATGAAATCCATGGAAATTCGTGTCAAGTATCGACACAAACATGTAAATCTCAAGTCTCATAGTCTTAATATCTCGGGCTCCGTCAGTCCGGATCGGCCCATATCATCAAATCTCACGACAACGGTCGGTATCCTCCGGATATCCGCCGCGTCAGACATCACCGGTAGGTAGCCTTCCCCTGCCAGGCTCATCGTCTACAACTCGATCTTCTTGCCCCGGGGTACCATACCAGGCCCACCATGTACCCGAGACGGTTCATCCACTCCTGGAATCGGGTCTCGAAATCCAACAGAAAACATGAAATACTCATGGTGGACGACACATACATCACGAGAAAACCGCATCTTATTTAAAAAGAGAGGAGGAGAGAGAGAGAAGTTTTTATATATATTCTTGCGGTTTTCCCCAAAAATCCAGAAATCTTACAGAAATCCAAATCTCAAAATCATGAGTAGTATATGATAAATGTCGGTATATGCTCATAATACTGTGCGATAACATGAAAATATGAATGCAGGAATGTCTAAGTAATGAATATCATGTCTGTACTAATGTCAGAGAATAATCACAATATTATATCTGTCTGGTTGTTAACTGATTCTATCAACAAAAGATAATATGATCTAAAGTGTACGTGACATAGCAATTACCGATGATGATGTGTGTGAGCCGGCGAATAAGTGTGCGTGGAATATGCGCATCATCGGTAATAGTGCTGGTATCCTAACAGGTAAAGTTTATACTGATTATAGCAACATATAAAAGAACATGCACCATGATGATTACAGTATGAATGTAAATACAGATGTGCATTATCCACTCCTTTGCGAGATACGAGTACAACTACCACTATGTGAGTAGAACCTAAACCAGTGTCCATCTAATATCCTAAGAAACTAACCTAAGAAACTAGTCAGTAAGAAACTAGAGTCTATCTAAGGTCTGAATCAATATCTCTAATAGTCGGCGATCCCGCCTCAATAGCGTCACGTACGTAGTACGGCTTCCTCGAATCAAGAGTGCGGATCAATCATCAAATCTAGGCCTCGTACGGTAAAATCTATCATACGGCATCCCAATATCGGGGTACGGTCAAGTATCTCCTAGGTGTCTCCTCATTCGTATAATGTCATCATCAACACATCTCATGATCAAGGTGCTAAACTGTGATCGCATACATCAATCATATATCATTGCCATCATGATAAGCATCATTAGTTTATCCTCAGAAATATCATGTCATATGTATCATATTGTGACTAGGTCATACTTATATGATATCGGCATCAGGTCACACCAATATAATGTCGTAATCAAGTTATACCTATATCATATCGTGTTCAGTGACAAGTTACAGTCCGAGTACTATTCTAGCGTCCCATGTACATCAATATCACCACCACTCTTTATAATTTATATATTCATGTTCATTATCTAATTCTCTAATGATCCGCTAACACTTTATTACGACTGTATAGTCAAGAATCATGGCATCAAGCCCAGTTATACTGTTTCATCATACCTCGGATATCATATCACATCAATGAATCACCTATACGTGTTGTATATATATGTATATACCTATACCTAGTTCTATATATATACACATACACGTACCCCATGTCGAGTTTCAGTGTGTGCGTGGGTGTGTTTCTATCTGAAACCTACGAACCTCTTCCAAGGTACTCATCCTCTGATATGGTTTTCCTAAATCAGTCTAGTCCAGCCTAGGGTCAATACTAGGGTCCTACTAGGGTCACGTCTGGTTTCCTAATGTCAATAAGTACTATTCCTATTCTACGTTGCGGGGGTGCTAAACGCCATCCACCCGACTTCCCCCCGTAGATATGCATCTATTCACCTGGTCCATGTCTGCCGAAGACAGTGTCGCCATCCTCCTCTTCATCGCCCGCAGTCCACGTGAGGGGTACCTCCACAACCTCATGTCCCAACTTGAAAATGAGCCTCAAAAATACATGCTTTCCCACTCCAAAATCCATGTAAAGAAGAGTAGAGAATAAAGGGTATGAAATAATTAGGTTTTTGTGGAATTTTAATTGGATTTTTGAAGTATTTTTAATAAATTTTGAATAAAAATGAAGTGGGAAATGGGGGGGCTGCCATGGATGAGTTGTGGCCGGCCATGGGGAGGGAGCAAGAGAAAAGAGTGAAGAAAAGTGTGGAAGTTTCAAGAAAGAATCATCATTTAAAGTCTTTTCATGGTTTTAATTATTTATTTATTTATTCCTTCACTATAGCAACTCAAGAAAAGTCTAGAAAATAGAAAAAATTTGCAAATAATTTTTGCATGATACATACTAAATTCTAACATGCCATGGTTCATTTTTACAAATTAAAACCATTTAACTTTGTAATTTACACTAATTTAGTGTAAAAATAAAGCTTATGTTAATATTTAAAATAATTAATTTAGGAAATTTTTTTAATTAAACTAAAAATTTATAAGTGGCTAAATAAACACTATTTACTAGTAATTACATAATTAAATAGGTATTTTTGAATTTATAATGAAAAACAATCACGGTTTGGTTTTACGAAAAATACGTTTTACTTTACCGAAAATCCTAAAATTCACTTAAACACTTTTATTCATTTAATTATTTATTTAATTATTTTTAAAAAGTTACAGTAACATTTCAAAAAAAATAAAATATTATTTTTGGGAATTTTTATAATTTAATATTAATTTTTAATGAATATTTTAATATTTTGGTATAATTAAATACCGATAAATGGAGAAAATTTTGGAAAAATTATGGAAAATTCTAAAATAGGGTATTTTATGGGATTATGCAATTTTTAAGTTTTTATGGTTAGTTATATGCTAATTTAGTGCTAATCGCGATTAAAAATCGCTAATTGGATTTTTGGCTTTTTCGTGAAAAAGTGTGCACATATCATTTTCCACACTTGTTACACTTGTTACATGTTTTGGGTGTATGGTTGCTTAGGGTTTGCCATTGAGTGAGAAGGAAAAGAAAAAGAAAAGAAATGATAAAGGTATCATGATTATGAGAGAGAGAGGGGGGGTAGAATAGGTCAACTTTTATTTGAACCATGCCTCCCCCATCATTTTTTCAACCCTTTTCTCTCTTCCCTCTCCTAGAGCTGCTGCTGCCTTTGCTCCCTCCTCCTACCTCTTTAAGCTTAGATCTACCATGGAAACGACCCCGAAACCCCATTTCGACTTCACAAAACTTGCTCACAAGCTCGAGATGATCGCATTAGACTAAGAAAGAGTGCATCTTGAGGACTTTGAGTAACTCAAGAAAATTCTTGAGTTGCCAAAGGAGGTAATTTCTGCACCCCTACTATAGTATTTCAATTCTTATTGCATCCATACTAGTTTCATGTCGATATGGTGTCGTTTGATGGACTTTTGAAATTTCAAGTTAGGGTTAGGAGTTGAATTGAGTTGTAAAGTGAAATTGAGGCTTATAGTGACCTTAGAATCCTGTTAGTGATGTTACATTGGACCAGACCGGAGAGTTAAACCCAAAAATACGGAATTACAGGACTTCCGTGTCGGTTTGTGAGATGTTTTAGTGTGCAGGGAAATCTGGATTGTACTGGGACTTTTACGGGAGAAATAAACAAGTCCAGAGACCAAATTGAGACCCTAGGAACACTCTGTAGCAAAACGAGCACCAATGGGGTACATGAGGCTGGCCAAGTCGGTTTTGCCTGTAGAGGGGCTCGGCCACTTGGTGAGGAGATGGGTCCAGGTTTCTACTGTAGGTCACATACACCCTATACATCACTCTAGACTTGTTTGCTAGCCATTATTTCGCCTGAGACGAAATCTGGGATCATTTTCTTGGGTTGCTGCTTTGAAACGAGTTTTGGTTTTGCGTATTTCGATTTCTAGATTTTGATATTTGTGCGTTATCTGGATCGTGTGACGTTTGTACGTCTATATCGAGTGATTTCGGGTTGTTTTGCGAAGGCTAACCATAGGTTCTAACCTATAGGCCTTTTAGCATATCGTGTTGGTTTTCACGTCTCGTTTTAAGTTTCGATTTGGTTTTAATGCGATGCGATACGTGTGATATGTAGGTACCCCTACAGCGATCCGAGACGATGCAGAAGATGAAGGCGACACCGACACCGACACGCAGGATACAGGTGAGTAGATTTATATCTATGGGGAGAAGTCGGGTGATGGCGTATAGCACCCCCGCAGTTCGTGGTGATGTATACGAATACGTATACACACATATATATTGATTATATATTGTTGAGTTTATTGATGATAAGATAGATTTTAGGTGTGATTGGATAGGTTTAGTGTTGGGAGACCCTAGAGTAGAGGTTGCACCACACACACACCCATACTTGCATACATTCTTCTTTCATTGTGCTTATACGAGAATGTGTATTTATGTGTTCACATGGGTATGGGACTATGTGTTCACATACTGGATTTGAGGATAGTAATTGGGATTTGAGATGAGTCGATAAGATTTGATTGAGACCGCGAGATCGGTGATATGGCAGGATTCGTATTTGAGATACGTCCTGATGTTATAGCGGATGTTTGGATGACGATGCCATGTAAATAGTGATATATATATATAAAATGGTTGACATGTGATCGTGATATGAGATAGGATATAATATGATAAGATATTTATAATGGGTCGCTTTGGGCGATATATACCTCTTTGTGATATGTGACGATGATATCGGTTTGTTTGAGGCTGTAGATCAGCAGTCAGGTCATGATCTTATTGATGCTATTAGTAATGTACTAGACGTAGGTCAGCACCCTGGATTGTGATCTTTGATAAAGAGGATATCAGATGAATAAAGTGATGAATGTGATATTGATCCGTACCCAGATTTGGGATGCCGTACGACGGATTTACGTACGAGCTATATTGATGTTTGATCCGCACTCTTGACTTGGGAATATTGATTATCTATATGCTATCGGATGTGATATTATCGAGGCGGGATCACCGACTATATATATATATATGTATCGACTCAGATGTTAGGCGGTTTTCTTACCTTTAGTTTAGCTTGTTAGCTCGGCCGTATAGTTTAGTGTAGTGGTTAGACTAGATTTATATTAAATGTAGATTTGTTATCATCGTGTCTAGTATTTAGCTCCCGCTCATTATTGCTGTTCGCTCCGCATCGCATACTTATATTGTAATTTCTTATTTCATTGTTGCTATCATACTGTTAGGACACCAGCACCATTACCAATGATGCGTATGTACCACGTACACTTACTTGCCAGCTCACACACATCTTCATCGGTAATTGCCATGTCACGAACACTTTAGAAAATACTATCTCATTGACATAGGTTGTTAGCTAATGATTTAGACATGATATTAGTGTACTTGCCTTATATGCTAGATTAGACATTGTAGTTATTACTTGCTATTTCATGCATGTTATTATTCATTAATATGCCGCATTCATGGATTATTATGCTTATATTCACTGTTTACATGCTATTGAGGATTTGGATTCGGATTTCCATGAGATTTCTGGGATTTGGGGGAAAACCGCAAAAACATTTATAAACTTCTTTTCTCTCTCTTTAAATGAAAAGCGCGGTTTTTCCATGATGTATGAGTCGTCCACCATGAGTTTGCTGATGGATTTCGAGACCCGATTCGAGAAGATGGATGAACCGTTTCGGGTACATGGTGGGCCCGGTGCGGTACCCCGGGGCAAGAAGATCGCAGATGATGGTGTTGAGCCTGGCAGGGGAGCACTACCGGCCGGTGATTTTACCCGACGTGTCGGATATCCGGAGGATACCGTCGTGGTCTTGAGATGGATGGTAGGGGCCGGTCTGGACTGACGGCGCCCTAGATAGTGAGATTGGGACATTGAGATTTTGGGATATTGAGGTACAGAGATTGCGACACAGAGATATCGAGATATTTGGATACTTGTTTTGTATCGATGCTAGGCACTGTTTATGCTGATTTCATTTATGATACCTCATTTTAAAAATACAAAGGAAATCTCACTAAATTATGAAAGCAGTTTCTTCAGTACATGTATTTTGTTTTCATGTATTCATACATCATCCATATGATATATTGCTACTTGAGGCACTGACACGGGCATATGGGGTTACACTTGGGTTAGATATTTACCCTAACCATTGTTTTAGGCTGCTGGTTATATATTTAAGAATATATTATGATCGTATGACCTAGGATTGCGTCATACATGCGATTCCTGTTCGTAGATGTTTTTCTACTCACGAGTTGGCAACTCACCCCCGTTGTGCCCCAGTTTCTTGCAGGTTTTGCCGTACAGGTTTCATTACGGCTTTGCTGGCACTGTTTCTTTCTGGTGACTTGCTAGTAGGTGGATTTATTTGTATCGTACCCATCATTATACATTGTATATTATTATTCAGTTGTATCTAGAAGTTCCATCAATCAAACATGTATTTTTTTTTCAGATAGAGACTGGTGATGTTTATTCTTTCGACCTTAGAGTCGCGCGTTGTATTTCTATGGATTTCTTGTTGTTTTGAGTTCCTTTTGAGTTTTGATCCTCGCTCTTGGCGTTGTATATTATATTGCTTGTGTGGTTGTAACCGTCGATTGACGAAGAGCCAGCTCCCGCTTGGGGATGCCTTTTATTGATTTCGTATACTATTCATGTTGTATCCCGTTTGGGAACCAGTATTTATAAAGGAGACTCTGCCGAAATTTTCAAGAAATATTTGATGTTTTTAAAAACGCATAATTCGGCTTATGCTATTAAAACTACTTGATTTAAATTGGTTTTCCGTCACTCTACCACTTTTCTTGGTTTGGGATTTCTGGATTTTCGGCTTACTTAGATTACGTACGCCTCGAGACGTTTCGTAGTTTAAGTGCCGGTCATGTTCCGTACTTTCGGGACGTGACAGTAGTAGTGTGTCACTATATTTTCTTTCATACTCATGAGCTCCATGGAGCAACTCAAGAAAGATGAAGAAGGAGGTGGACTTCGCATGAGCAAAAATGACTAAGTGTGCAAGTAATGAGAGTGAGAGAGTGGGCTAGCTTGTAAATTAATCATGCATCCAAAAATGAATCCCTCTCCAATCATGGCTGGCCCCCCTTCTCTCTCTCCCATCAAGAAAAATCATTTTCTTTTTAATCATTAAATAATGCACCATACTTAGCTACATGCACTTTGAACCATGCTTTGACACTATGCACTTTACACCTCACACTTCCACCTCATTTGTGAGTCAAATGAATTTCCAAAAATGGAAATTCATACAAATGATGTGGCACCTTCTAGAAGCTATCCCATAGAAAATATGGAATACTTCCCGGTACATGTACCGAAATACATATACGCGTATTCGTACAAAAATACGAATAGCCAAGAGAGAAAACGAATAGCGAACAATAATACGAGAATACGTATATATAAATACATATATGAATTATTAAATCAAAATCCGATTTAATAATCCGGCTTAATCCTAAGCCGCTAGTATTATCAACCGTCCGATCAAAGTCTGCGCAGCAAGTGCACATATTTAATCGGACACATGTATGTATCAACATACGTTATGTACACCATATCGCCTGAACCGTGAAAACCCTCTGTGTGGGACTCTAAAGAATCGTCAATACGCTGGCAGTGGGTTTAACCATAAGCACGTCAGCGGCACTAGCTGTACGTAACGGCTGCCCAGGTATTGAGCGAAAGGGAGGCCGACGAGCAAACTCATCCTGAACCCCTACTGAGCCTGTCAGTGACAATATCCATACAGTCCGGTCTGTTCGTCTAAGAGCATCGCATATCGAGTCTAGAGGGTAGATAAAGTCAGACCCCCAACAACGCGATATTTAGTGTCGGCATGTAACCCATCACCACCTGAGAAATTATCGATCCTGGATCGGTAATTCTCGTTCACCATGGCCATGGATTTCTGGTGATGGCCATCCGTACACAATGCGACATCAACCCCCAATACCGGGAGAGACGAATCCCCGACGATCCGATCACTGCCTCCATGTGGCTCGGGACTGTACCCAACTAAAACCTGTTTGCACGACTTCTTTGAACCGTGGTAGGGTAGTAATCAAAGCACAGTGGGAACTCACACGAGACAAATGACGATCTCAGGTCGACAGACTAACCTGTACACATGTCACCTTGGAACAGCTATCTGACAATAGGTATAATACCAATTAGCAGGTTCCCGGCGAGTCCGTCCACTGTACTCATAACCCAATGAGCACCTGCATACTATCTTAGGTGAGCAAACTAACACCAATGGCTTGTGAGACCTGGCCACCGCCCCTCGTCAGTGTCTCGATCAGTATACACTAGTCTACACTGGAGTATCGATGCCCGGTCTCGATACTCCTACGACTAGGGACATTTAAGGATGTGCTTATAGACCCCGGCTCCCACATATATGATCGCCATCATAATGCTGGCAGTCAAGCAAGAATCCTAAGGGCTCTATCAACACGTACATGATGATAAAGACTAACCAGATAGCATACTATCATCTTGAGTAAGACTGTTTTATCGGTATAGGTCCTACCTCAATCATCACAATCATCTGTCCGCGACTATGATAATTGCCTTGAGGGCACTATATCCAACACAGGAGTCCAGGAGTTCTATGATCGCAGCGTAGGGACCACTACAAGGAGAAATTGAAGTGATGGACCGGTCTATAAAGGTTGTATTCCGTTATCACTTAGATGTAATGTAGTTTAGATTTCGTTTCGTATGTTTCTCTAGTTAACGATTCTAGTTTAAGGTTCTTTAAAACAGAAAAATTTTGAAAATGGCATGGACGATGCCTCTTGAACCCTTGCTGTCGTTCAGAGGAACCCTACATCAAGTACATATCCCACCGGCTTTATCAACATGTGAGAGCAAGACAGTAAACCAATACAAGTCAACATGTTTAGACAAAGTGAAACCAAATAGCATACTATCATATCGAGAAAGAAAGTCCTCTCTATATATATCCAAGCATCCATTATAATATACATCATATGTACAACAATGGCCTATAGGGCATATATATAACTAACAGAATCTAGCCATCAGCGCTTAATGCCATACAGGCAATTCCCTCGTAGATGTTAAATATACTGACTGAAACGGTCTCGAGCTACTCGAATCCGACCACTTCCTTCCTTTTCCTATCCTCATCTAAAGTCTCCGTAAACGATCCTACCATCGCACAAAACCATAACACATGAGGCTAATAAATTTTCGATATGACACGTACACATACGCTACACGAACAAATCAATTCCCATAAGTTATCGTGTGGGAGCTTAGCATGTTAAACGTGTGCAACAATATCTAAGATAACCCCTAAGGGCTGCTAACTACACAAAACACCTAAACGAGAGTCGGAAAAAATTCGTATCGCACGTTAACAAAATGTCTAAAATATGGTCAAACGGTCCCAGATTTTTATATTCAAACAATTAGAGAAAGTTGCACATTCCATAGGCCTAATTGGAGTTCCAAAGAGCACTCGACAAAGATTCACACCCAAAGACCCCAGATGGGCCGCAAATTGCGGCCAAAAACACTAAATTTGCAGCCTGAAAATAGAGGGGAGGGCTCAGGTTTTGGGGGTGTATACGTGGCCCTAAGACTAGCTCCCAGTAATGGAAACTTCTCTAAAAAGTCTCTAGGTTGATAGCAGATTCGAAAAGAAACCCTAATCTTAACTAAATACTATATTTAACACTAAACCAAAACATTGAGGCGGTTTAGTGAAAACTTGGTGTTTTAACAAGGCTATTTAGTTACCAAAACACTCTATTTAACTTAGATTAGGTCATAACTAATCTATGAACTTCATAACCCCAAGAACATTCCTCAGGTATAAATATCATAAAACATAACTCTAGTTAAGATTAGGGGTTTGTTAGCAAAAACTTGTTAACATAAAAGCTTTTCTAGAGCCTACTTAAGAGTTTTGATTCTTACTTCACCAAAACTTGAAGGAAACCCTAACCATGCAAGCTCCAAGACTCTCAAGAGAGACTAACCATGATTAAGTCAGGGATTAGTGATAGTTTGTGGTGATTAAAGCTTAATTTGTTGTATGAAAAATTTTCGAGTGATGAGGTGAGTAGGAGAAAGAAGAAGAAGAAGAATAAGAAGAAGAGAGGAAGAAGAGATGAGAAAGAGGAGAGAAATAAAGGGGAGAGGGATGGCCCATGAGAGCTATGCCCATATCTTCTCTCTTCATTTAATGCACCTCACATCCATGTCTCCTCCGTCATTTCTTTTCTTTTCTTTTCTTTTCTAAACCCTTTAATTACTTAAAATATTTTAAGAAACAAAATAAATATAGTTAATTTTCTATGGCTAGAAAAACATGTTTTAACTTAATTTAATATGTTGTTAAAACTAGATTAGCATAACATATGTGTGCATATATAACAAAGTACATACATAAATAAATAAATAATAATTAATTAAATAAAATATGTGAAAATAATTACTAACTAAACTTTGTCAAAAACCCATGATATATCGCTTAATTAACTCTAATCGCGTTTTAGGGCGTTATAGTCTTCCCCCTTAAAGAAATTCGGTCCCCGAATTTAAAATCTAACTACGCGTACCTTCGAAGAGATGGGGAAATTTCTTCCACATCTCACTTTCGGCTTCCTACGTGACCTCTTCGCTATTCGGGTCACGCCAAAGAACTTTCACATACGCTAAAACATTTGACCGTAGTTTCTTCACCTGCCGGTCCAGGATAACTACCGGCTGCTCGATGAAAGAAAGATCGCGCTCCAGCTAGATTGTCTAGTGTTGAATCACGTGAGAAGGGTCATTAAGGTACTTATGAAGCATCGATACATGAAATATAGGGTTTACATCCAGAAAACTAGGTGGAAGTGCTAAGCGATAGGCGACGGTACTAACTCACTTAATAATCTCGAAAGGACCCACATATCTGGGACTAAGCTTTCCTTTCCTTCCAAAGCTCATCACACCCTTCATCGGCGAAACCCGTAAGAAAACATGATCACCCACGGTGAACTCAAGTCTGCGATGATGACGATCGGCATAAGACTTCTGCCTACTCTGGGCTACTCTCATCCTATCTTGGATCAACTGGATCTTCTCCGTAGTCTCTTGAACAAGCTGCAGTCCCAAAATCCTGTTCTCGCCGAGCTCGGTTCAATAGACTGGTGATCGAAACTTTCTCCCATACAAGGCCTCGAAAGGTGCCATCTGAATCGTCTCCTGAAAACTGTTATTATAGGAGAACTCTATCAAGGGTAAGTGACGATCCTAACTGCCACCAAAATCTAGTACGCACGCTCAGAGCATATCCTCGAGAGTCTGTATAGTCCGCTCTGACTGATCATCGGTTTGCGGGTGGAAAGCGGTACTAAAACACAAACGGGTACCCAAGGCTTCCAGAAGTTTCTGCCAGAGTCGGCTGGTAAACTGAGTGCCTCTGTCGGAAACAATGCATGTCGGAACGCCGTGCAACCGCACAATCTCATCAATGTAGAGCTGAGCATACTGAGCAAACCCGTAAGTGGTCTTCATTAGAAGGAAGTGAGCCACCTTCGTTGACCGGTCTACAATCACCCAAATAGAGTCATACCCTCGACTGGACCTAGGTAGACCCACAACGAAATCCATGGAGATTTGCTCATATTTCCACTTCGGAATGGGCAAAGGCTGTAACTCTCCCGCCGGTCTCTGGTGCTCGGCCTTGACTTGCCGGAAAGTTAGGCATCTCAAAATGAAATCTGAAACATCTCTTTTCACCCCTTCCCACCAGTAGACATCTCTCAAATCAAGATACATCTTGGTGGAACCCGGATGAACGTTGTATGCTGACTGATGTGCCTCCTCTAGGATCTCATGTCTCAACCCCTCAGAATCTGGTACACATAGACGAGTCCTAAATCGTAGCACTCCCTGACCATCAATCACAAACTCTGAATCTCGGATTTATGTTTCATCAAGAATACATGTCCATACCTTGAGAAGTCGTCCATAAAAGTAATGAAGTAGGAATAACCACTTCTTGCATGTGTATACATTGGACCACACATGTCGCTGTGTATGAGTCCCAAGAACTCGGTGGCTCTTACTCCGTTTCCAGTGAACGGAGTCTTTGTCATCTTTACTTTGAGACATGATTGACAAGTTGCATAAGACAGATATTCAAATGGATCCAAATATCCCTCTTTATGTAACTTTGTCGTGTTTCATTGATGTGACCTAGTCTACAATGCCATAAGAAAGCTTGATTTAATTCTGGAGACTTTCTTTTAAGTATGTTCTGGACATTGAAAACTTGGTGTTGATTTAATACGTATATACCATTGTCCAGTGTACCGTACCCAATCAAACCATGATTAAGGTGGATGTTTACAATATTGCTTACAAATATAAAATCATAACCTTCTTTAGATAGTAAACATATAGAGATGATATTACATGTCAAACTAGAAACACAAAAACAGTTACGCAAAATCAAAATGTGTCCACTTGTCAATCCTAGGTGATATTCCCCTACGGATACAGCATCCACACTCGTTCCGTTAGCAACCCTAAGGGTCATATCACCTGCCTTTAAAGCTCTACGGTTTCTCAGTGCCTGCAATGAATTACAGATATGAGATCCTGATCTGGTATCCAATTCCTAGGAAGTAGAGTTAATTGATAGACGGTTTTCAATCATAAACACACATGAAGCCGAAGCCACAACTTGCTTCGAATCCTGGTTCTAGGCTTTCCAGGCCCTGCAGTCCTTCTTCCAATGACCTTTCCTGTGACAATAGAAGCATTCATCTTTCCCTACTGTCGGCTCCCCAACTTTTGCCTTGCCCTTCCCCTGTACCTTATTGACACCTCTTTTCGGCTTGGTGGTGTTGGATATGTATGCCCTAGAGGCCATTATTGTATATGTATACATTTGGATAATTGGACATATATATGTATAAGACAGTCTTGCTCGATATGATAGTATGCTATCTGGTTTGTATTTATCTTAACATGTGCGTATGTTTTACTTGCTATTACATATCTTTTATACATGTTGATAAAGCCTGTAGGATCATTGCTAGACTACCTGCGTTGTGATGACGATCATACTTGTGGGAGCTGGGTAGTCAGTACGCACATCCTTAAATAGTCCCTAGTCATAGGAGTATTGAGACTGGGCATCGATATTCCAAAGTAGACTAGTGTATGCGTTTCTAGACCCGACGAGGGGCGATGGTATGGCCCCGCAACCATTGGTCTTTCGCACTTAAGATCATATACAGGTGCTCACTGGGGGTGAGTACACCGGTCGGACTCAACGAGAACTTCTATATGGTACTATACCTATCGTCAGATGGAAGTTCTCAGGTGACATGAGTACAGGTTAGTCTTTAGACCTGAGATCTTCATTTGTCTCATGTGAGTTCTCACTCTGCTTTGATCACTACCCTACCACGGCTCTACTGAGTCGTGCAAATAGGTTTTGGTTGGGTACAGTCCCGTGCCACATGGAGGCAGTGAGCGATTGTCGGGGATTTGTTTCTCCCGGTATTGGGAGTCGATATCACACTGTGTTTGATTGGTCAGGACCATAAGACCTTGGCCAAGACAGTTGGGATTTACTGATAGGCTGATCAGTGGTTTCCCGGATTGGTCCTGAGCCGCATCAGCATGAATTACCAGGTTATTAGGGTCTAACTTTTACCACCCCCTAGACCCGGTATGCGATACTCTTTGAGACGAAGAGACCGGACTGTACGGAGATTGTCACAGATAGGCTCAGTAGGGATCCGAATGAGTTTTCTCGTCGGCCTTCTTTTTCGACAGGTAGCCGGGTAGCCGTTATGTCAACTAGTGTCGCTGACGTGCTTGTGGTTATGGATTTATCTAGTAACTCACCGCCGGCGTATTGTCGAGTCTTTAGAGTCCCACATAGAGGGTTTCCTTGGTTAAGGCGAAATGATGTAGTAGCCGTATTGGATACATGTAGGGTCTCAATCGATTGATGTACTTTGTACTCAGACTTTCGATCGGACAGTTGGTAATACTAGCCGGCTTGGGTTTGAGCCAGATTATTAAATCAGGTATTGATTTAATAGTATACATATATGTATTTCGATATCTATATTCTAGTATTACGTTCTTCGTGTTATTCTATCTGTTTGGGCATTCGTGTTTTTATCCGAATGCAAGTATGTATATACAGCAGACTGTAATCCGTATTTTATTACAGATTACCTTCTAGAAGGTGGACACCTCATCATGGACTTTTCCATTTATTGATAAATGGAAATGAGGCGGAAATTAAGGAGAGGGAGGAATGGTGATTGGCATGGCTTCAATAGTTCACAAATGAATTCTTTATTCATTTATGGTTACTATTGAAGCATGGCTACACTTGTTTATTCATGAGAATTGATACACAAAACCTTTGTGTGATTTTCTCTCACTTGCATGCTTCATTATTCTTGAGCTCCCATTTTTGCTTCACCCTCCTCCCTCCTCTTGAGTTTCCTCCATCTTCATCATCTTCCTCTTCACTACCCTCTCATGAGTTGAGAAACAAGTGAAGAGGCTAGAAAGAGATAGCAAAACACTTAGATCATCACACTACATCCTAGACTACTTGGTTTAGCAACCCAAGTTCTCTAGTTGCTCCACTTGACATATAGTGTGGAGCTAAATCCATGGATCATATCTCTCGGGTGGATCATCTACGACAAAGGAGGACCGGAGAGCAAGATCGATCGCGGAGAACCAAAGGAGCCAACAAAGAAGATCAAGCATGTTCAAGGTGGCCACTTGGAGCTAACGAAGAGGAAAGAAGACCGAAGGACTTGGATCGTTTAGTGAGACTTCTTTCATAGTAGTTAGTTCATCTTATTTAGTTTTGCTAGATAAGTTTATGGTAAGATCCGGGTTAAGGGTTATTCTAGCGCCATGTTCTAGTCGTTAAAAAAAAAATTATTCCATGGAAGTTGGCCAGGGCGCTAGCATAACCTTTTATGGTATCAGAGCCAGCCCATAAACCCTACACTAGCAAGTTTAAACAATGTTAAAACAACGAAACCGAAACAGCTCCAAAAGTTTGAAACCAAACTTCCAATTTCTGTCGATTTTTTAAAGGCTTCAAAATTTTTTTTAAGCAAGTGCAGAGTGATCCTTTGACTATGAGATGAGCCCAGAACAACAACGATGCAATTCTACCAAGTTTGGATCGGCCACATCATGGAAATTTCCGGCCTCACTGGTTTTGTAGTGGAGAATTGGGTCGAGTTTTGTTCTGGATTCTTATCTCGTGGAGTTTGGTTTCAGGTGTTGTTTGTTTTTGCCCAAGTTTGATGTTCTGATGTTTTTCAGTTTGGGGCATTTTGGAGTGTTTCGAAGTCGTTATATTTTAACAACTGTTTAATTGTTATCAGTACTTAGATTAGCATCTGCGACTGTGAATGTCATTTAATCGGTAAACCCATCTATCTGCTATATGTCCTTTTAGATGAGTTTGCGAACATGACATTCACGTTGATGTTTTGTGATTGTGCTGATATTGTGGTTGGATTTTCGTTGTGGATAGCCGGTAGTGCAATGATTGTTGGATATAGTGCCCTCTAAGTCAATTATTGGATCGCAGGTACGTGATTGCAATGATTGAGGGAGGACCTATACCGATAAAACAGTCTTACTCGAGATGATAGTATGCTATCTGGTTTGTCTTTATCATCATGATAGAGCCCATAGGATTCTTGTTTGACTACCAGCAGTATGATGGCGATCATATATGTGGGAGCTGGGGTCTATAAGCACATCCTTAAAAAGGGTCCCTAGTCGTGGGAGTTTCGAGATAGGGCATCGATACTCCAGAGTAGACTAGTGTATACAGTCGAGACCCCGACGAGGGGCGGTGGCCGGTCTTACAAGCCACTGGTGTCAGTTAGATCACCTAAGATGTATACAGGTGCTCATTAGGTTATGAGTACACCGGACAGGACTCGCCGGGAACATGCTAGTTGGTATTATACATATCGTCAGATAGCAGTTCCCTAGTGACATGTGTACAGGTTAGTTCATCGACCTGAGGTCGTCATTTGTCTCGTGTGAGTTCCCACTGTGCTTAGATTACTACCCTACCATGATCAAAGGAGTTGTGCAAACAGGTTTTAGTTGGGTACAGTCCCGAGCCACATTGGAGGCAAGTGAGCAGATCTTCGGGGATTCGTCTCTCCCTGTATTGGGGGTGAGATCGCGCTGTGTTTAGGAGAGCCATTACACGAAATCCCTGGCCAGGGTAATCGAGATATACTGGTAGGTATACCAGCAGAATCTCAGGGTGTTCTGGGCTGCTCTCTGACACGACTTATGCAGCTATTGGGGGTCTGACGTTTACCGACCCCCTAGGCCTAATATGCGATACTCATAGACGAATGTTCCGGACTGTATATATATTGTCACTGTCAGACTCAGTAGGGTTTATAGATGAGTTCGCTCGTCAGCTTCCCTTCCAATCAATACATAGGCAAAACGTTACGTACAGCTTGTACCTCTGACGTGCTAGTGGTTATACCCAGTGCCAGTATACTGATGAGTCATTAGAGTCCCCCACCGACACTTTCCCAAGTTTGGGCGAAACGTTGTAGAGGCCGTATGGGTTTATGGCAAGGTTCGGAAAATGCACGTGCGTTTTCGCACGTGTCAGTTTTCGGGCAGATAATACTGGTAGGCTTTGGTTTAAGCCGGAACCCAGTATTATACTGTGTAGATATAATATCTTTGTCTCAGTTGCATTTGTATTCGGTCATAATACAAATGCGGGCATGTTTATACCAATATGGGGTTATCCTGAAATTCGTTTCGGGATGATTTTTGGAAGTTGCCAGTTTCCAGTTTTCTATCAGCCGTATTTTGACATTCGGTTAAATACGGATTTATCTTTTCTCCTTGTAGTGAGTCAGTGTTCTAGAAGATTCTAGAGAGGATGACAAGGCTAGTGACTCACTTGAGTCATTAATGGTTCATTAATGATAAAGCATGACTAGGTTTAAGTTGATTGGTTGCATTTAATGTTTGATAATGAGTCATTCTTTCATTTTTTGTTATGATAACTATCATTTGTTATGGTCACCACTTGAAGCTCCTACACTCACCTCCCTCTTCTATTTGTAGTGGCCGGCCCCTCTTTGTGAGGCATGGTTGTTCATTTGATTTCATTTGCAAAAGATTATGATAGTTTAGTGTATGGAAATTTCATATAGTTCAATTTCCATTCACCCGATTCCAAAAGGCAACTTCTTATAACCGTCCGTCCGTGACCTTGGACGTAACGAGACAAAGCATTCTACTCATTCTCTACTTCATCTTGGCCGTCTCTTTTAGCAAACTTGACGATCGAGTTGCCTCGGTTCAGAGGCGGGAGCCCGTTTAAAGATCCGTCGACGTGGTGCCATCTGGACGATGAGAACGGAGATCAAGCAAGTTCGGATCAGTTGCAACATAGCGTGGGATGATGGTTGAAGACCGAAGGACTCGGATCATTCGGTATAACAATTCTACCCTCTTTACAATTTGTTAGTTTAGCTTTAATGGACGATCCGGGATAAAGTACGCGATAGCGCCAGTCGTAAAAGTTTTGTTCCGCATATCGGCGTCTGTCAGACGTCCGGGGCACCGCCGCGTACTTACAGTGGTATCAGAGCCTGACCATTTTGCTATACTAACTTGTGCTAACGCGTTTAAAACATCGATCGAACCGAAAATCAAAAATCGCATTTTTCTTGCTTGACAGTTTCTGTTGTTTTTAAACGGTGTCCTAAAAATATTTCACACATCTCAGAAAACTGTGCAGGCTTTTCTAAGAACCACGACAAAATTTGGGCACATGAATCCACCAAGTAGCCGCGGAAACGCGGCCAAACCCATGGTTTGGCCGCGCATTCGCGGCCACTTGGTGAGCTCATGCTCCCAAATTTGTACAGTGGGTTCTCTGTTGGATTTTGGGGTTTTTGGTATATATCGTTTGGGCCCAGGTTTTGTTACTGTACACCAGATTCTTGTGGGGCCCACTTCGGCAAATTTAGTCGATCGAAATTTTAAACTTGTTAAGTTTTTCAATACTTTCATTATATCTCCGACCGGGAATGTCATTTGATCGGTAAACCGCGTCTGATTGCTATAGTTCTTTTAGACGGGTTTGCGAACGTGACATTCGCGTTGATGTTCTGTGTTGTGCTGTAATGTTGCGGATTTTTCGTGGTGGATAGCAGGGTGCAATGATAGTGTTGTTTAAATTTATTTGTACATTTGATATTGCGGGGCGAGCGTCCGACTTGTGGACTGCCGTCACTGCCTGTTTGTATAATATTCTTTTGGGGCACGACCAGGTTGCGGTCGATGTACCTATTGTACTATTTTTTTCTGTACTAGGTTTACCCCGCGGTGGGGTGCACGAATAACCGGGTTCTGGAGTGAAACGGGTTCGTATCTCATGGCATTGAGAGGCAAAGGGACCACACTCTAGAATTGGCAGACTATTCGCCGCACTCGTAGGGGGTACAGGTTGACCCAAGGAAGGGTGCTCAATTTACCGGATTCCGTGAAGTGCCGGGTATTCCATTCACTATGTTGTGGGGACTACCTCGCTTCAGGTTTTGGCGGGTAACTTGCCGCACCCGTAGGGGTCCAGGTTTCATTGCACAGGCTATCCACACGACCAAGGGAGCGTCGAGTTTTAGCAGAGGCTCTGTGAAACCCGGGGATCCCAGATTATCTGTATTGTTCTGTGATGCTTATTACTTTTCTGTAATGTTGCATATTATCACGCCTGGAGCGATTACTGTATATTAGTATATATACTATTAGATGTTGTATATGTTTTACACCCGCGCTAGTCCAGTCCCCGCTCTGTCGTTAGTTAAGTAACCTAACGGGTGATGACGGGACCCAGTGACGAATGCGGATGGCATATACGTACATTTTATTTTCGTTCTTTTCTGGTGTGATTGATTGATGGGACTGCATTGATTCTTATCAATGCGAGATAAAACAAACCTATATTTGATGTTGTTGGAACAAATTTTAAAATTATTACAAAGACGTTTCCTTTTGTTATGCATAGCGGTATTCAGTTGGAATATCCTGCACCTCATTCCACGAGGAAAGAGTCGAGATCCCTTCACCGGGAGTGACTTCTTTAGCAAAAGATTTTCGCTACTATATATTTTTATAAAGCTATCAGGTTCCTTCAACAAGATCAGGTTCATTACGTTAAAGGTTTTTCGCCAAAAACCAGCCGTAATCCTCCGTCGTTTCTTATGGATGGTCAGTAGTATTCAAGCTATGTTTGTTGGCCTACGTCAAGACATAGTGTTTGGTAGCTGCTGGGTATTCATTTGTTGCATAGATAGATGCATTAATTTAAGTCAGACGTACACCTTGTTGGCCTACGTCAAGGGCTTGTACGATGACTTAAGTTGATCAGGACAACGATGGGTAGAACTTGACATGTTGTTTATGACTTGTTGGCCTACGTCAAGGTCATAAGAGCATGGGATAAAAATTACATCGGGAGTTTCAAACATACAAGAAACTAGCCAGACTTGCGCATACCTTCTGGAGTGTGTTGACTTGAGTGGCTTTCATCAAGTTATCATGCGATGATAGTTGGATCCCGATTCTCACTGATGAGTTGGTATACTCTTCGGGTGACCCCGACTAATTCTTCTTTCAGGTTTGGAGGAGAATTTGAGATAACAGTGGGAGGTTTCCTAATTAGATAAAATGATAACCATTCTGATTTAGGCTAGAGTGCACGCAGAGTGTTTCTTCTCTCTCTCTCTCTTTGGCAGCGACTTTTGACCGACCCTAGACTATAACTCAGTGACCAAAGTTGACCGAACCTTCTTAATATACTGACTTTTGGATTGTCTAAAGTTGCATAAGTCATTGCTACTCTTTCTTTTACCCTTTGTATTTCTCAGAACATCCCGTATTACTACGGACATCCACTTCCATTGGATAGATCCATCGTATGGTTATATACGAACTCAAAGGGACTTCTTTGACGATGGATCCAGGTTCAGGAGAAATAGAATTGGTTTATTCTGTTGTCTTTTATTATCACCTTCTCTCAGGTTGCGAGGGCTCCTTGGTTTAGGAAAGTACATCTATTACGCTTATTGGATAGTCTTCTTCCAAACCATAGGCTGGTGCCGAAAGGTAGGGAATGAAGAAAACCAATTAGCCTAAGAAAGGTGTGCAGAAGGTAATATGTAAAGACAAGATAAAGGAACTAGAAAGAGGGCAAAGTAAATTGCGACTATTTACATTCATGACCAAACCACGTGTTTCATCGCCACTCCTACTTCACCTTTGATTTCTCCAGAACAACCCGTATCACTACGAACATCCAATTCTATTGGATAAATCCATCGTATGGTTATATACGAACTCGAAGGACATTTTTTCGAGGATGGATTCTGGTTCAGGAGAAATAGGAATAATGTATTATTCAGTTGTCTTTTATCATCACTTTCTCTCAAGTTACGAGTACTCGTAGGATTAGGAGGGTACACCTATTATGCTTACTGGATAGTCTTCTTCCAAACCATAGGCTGGTGCCGAACGGTAGGGAAGGAAGAAAACCATTTAGCCTAATAATGGTGTACAGAAGGTAACGACTAAAGACAAATAAAGAGAATGGGAAAGATGGCAGGGAAATATACGGTTAAAGTCATGATTTGGATTATGGAAGAGGCATTACTAGGAATACCAGGAAACCCCTACAAAACATATTTATGTTTCATATTCACTGTGCATTGTTAATAGAAAACTGATTTCCCGATTGGATACTTACTCCAGGGTATGTATTTACCAGGAACGATTCTCACATCTGCATGGTTTTACAGATGTTGAGTGGGAGCGAGTTATTGGGAATTAGGTGATCATCCTCATTATATCAGAATTCGTTGTAATTGGTGATATTTGAGGAAATCTCCTGGGAACAGTTTTCAACCTACAACGTACAGGTTATGAGTTATTCAAACTCAGCGGACTTATACAGAGTATTGTATGTTGTCCAGTATCCGTCAGGACAACGGGGTTGGTCCTCGTACTATGTTCTGTTTACTTGTAACTTCTCTAGTTTTTAGACAAGTATTTTGTAGAAATACAATATCTAAGTTTTGAGAAGTTGTGGGTATAGGAATAAAGTAGAGAACCAAGTATCGCAAGTATCGGGATTCTTCAAAGAAATCGAAGATGTAGATACTTATGATAGGTATTCAATTGATAGTAATGGTTTTTGAGAAACTTGTTTCTCTTTCAGGTTACTCATAATTGGATGGATTCCTAAGTTGAGTAATACTGATCAGCCTCTCTCTATTAAGTTATTATGCACTGGAGACAGCTGCATAATTTGAATCTGGTTCCAATTAAATAAGTGCCAAAGTTTCTATATTGGATATAGAACGATTCAAATCTTAACGATGTTAAGGTAAGGAGAGTTGTCCAGCTTATGCTTAAAACCAGACACTGGATAACTCAAGGCACGTTTCTGTAATGGCAGTTTGCAGGTTGACCCAAGCTTCGACGAGGGTTGATTTTCTACCATCTGAAAGATCAATAGTGATATTGTTCTTGACTCGCCACAGTTTTATTAAAATGGATTTTTTCAGAAAAACAGTAGTGCGAGCATAGTAGAACTGGAAGTGATTCCAGGACCGCAAACGATTACGGAAAGTTTTAATAGGACCTAAATATTCAATCAGGTTTGACATTCCAATAGCCACTACGCAGATATGGTGGGTAACCTCAGACACCCGAGAGGTACTCCGGTAGCCTCAAGGACGGTGACAGGGAGGTTCTAGTTTACCCAGACTTGACACTACTGTTGTTCCAGACTATGAGACCCGGCAGGAGGAAATGTATAGCGTCGTTCTAAACTAGTTTTAGAAGTACACGTATATATTATTCTGCCAAAGGGTTGTTGTAGTCAGTGGGAGCAGCGGAAGCATGGTGGGCAAGTAGCTAGTGTCTATTTATAGACTTGAGCAGATATAGCGAAGATTGATCATCTGATTTTTGATGTGACAGTCATGGGTTTGACTTCATCAGAATAGCGGATGGATCTGTTAAGAAGGTAATAGGGTGTGATGTCCTGGTATTTGGATGACATACACAGAGTGGGAAGTAAAATTCCTATACTGAACGGTTGTACTGAGGTCGTCACACAGTTGTTTCTCCACAAAGGACATGGATGTAATATCTGACATTCTGATTACTAGATCTATGGTTTTATATCTAGAATTGGGTAGTTTCCCAATGTGAGTACTTTGACAGTATTCTAATAGTATTATAGAATAGATGGCTCCTGGCATGGTGGTGTACCTGCAGGTAATGGAGTCACCCTCTCTAAAGGTGTCTTACAGACTAAAGGGGAGAGGGATGTGCATGATTGACAGATCACTTGCTTAGGCAATTGAGTCAATCGTGAGATGTCAAGTACCACGCCAGATGTTGTTATTGCACTAGATGCAATAAGTTTATATTAATCCAATCCTGGAGAAACATTAGGAAGCAGTTTTAGAACATAAGTGGATGTTCTACGGATTTGATAACGGCGGCCTCCTTCGGGAGACGGTTATCATTCCAGGCTTCAAAGGTGACATAGATGACAGAATGATTGTCAAGGTTATAGTTTTTCCTCAGACGAGGGACAGTATTATGGACAGGCGGTCCAAGAGGATACTGTGGGAGGCATAGTGCTAGACACTGATTAGTTTCAGTGATCGATACAGTCTAAGAAGTTTGGATTTGGAGTTCATTTATGAACTAGGTCCAGTCAGATATCCAGACATTTTCTAAGACAGATATTACTCAATTCGGGAGATGGTTTTCTCCGTGAGGTTGAGATATAGAGAGATACAGAAAGAAACACTGGAGCGGATCCACTCACTGAGGCTATTTCTCGAACACATTAGTTTCGCAAACAGGCATTGTGAAACTGATTAGTAGAGGAGTTGGATGCTCGGTATCGCACGAGCTGTGAGCACTCGACATCGCAATAATTAGCCTTAAGTGCAAGTGGGAGATTGTTGGATATAGTGCCCTCTAAGTCAATTATTGGATCGCAGGTACGTGATTGCAATGATTGAGGGAGGACCTATACCGATAAAACAGTCTTACTCGAGATGATAGTATGCTATCTGGTTTGTCTTTATCATCATGATAGAGCCCATAGGATTCTTGTTTGACTACCAGCAGTATGATGGCGATCATATGTAAGTCCATATTGCGACCCCCGGTGCTTACGGGGAGGCGGAAACGGTATAAAAAACAAATTTTTATCGCAAGAGGCAACATGGACTAAACAAGGTCGGGATCGTGACTAAACTAAACTAGCAAACACGCTAAAGGGAGTTAGCTACTCGGATGAAGGTTATACCTAAACTTGAACTCCTTCTTCTTTAAACCTTGTAGAGGTTGATGGTTCTCTTCTTGTCGCCTTCTTCCGTCGAAGATGGATCCACCTCGAAGGTTCGACCTTTGGGCTCTTCCTCGATCTTTGAGTGAACTAGGGTTTCCGGCTTGCTAAACCTTGAACCTAGAATGAGTAGAGAGTGACTAGGGGTTGCTTTTCTTTTTAAAGAGAAGGATTCTCAACACATGAGAAGGGTTCTCTTTTTGCTAGAGGAAGAAGAAGATGAAGTGAGGAGAGAGAAGCTAAATGAGATAATGAGATATCTTTTTCTTTCTTGCAACCATAATGCCAAAAGAAAAGAATTATCTAAATAATAATAATTCAAAATAAGAATAGTTGATGGTAATTTGGAATGACTACTATCATGCTTCTTTAAATGAAATGTAAGCATGAATCAAGGAGGATCTTTCAAAGCATGATGGTGGTCAACATTCAACCATGGTCAACAAGTCAACCATGGTCAACAAGTCAACAAAATCAACCATAACAAAATTCTCATTTAATTACTATTATTAATCGATAATCCATAAATCCATTAGGGTTTGGAAAATGAAGACTGTCAACTGTGCATACGCACCCATTCCGAAACCCTAATGAAATACCTCACCTCCGCCTCAAGCAACTGTGGATACACACCTGCATTCTCGTTCCGAGGAACAAGAATACCGAGATATAAAAGCAACCCCAAAACATATACCAGTATCTGGCTCAAACCAGAGCCTGCCAGTATAATCCGTCCGGACTCCAAACGTGCACAAGTGCGCGGATGAGAACGAACCCAGTCGCAAAACCATGCGACCTCTACTCTGTTTTGCCCAGAGGCGAATACCCTCTGTGTGGGACTCTAAAGACTCGACACTACACTGGCAGTGGGTTTAACCACAGACCGCAAGCGGCACTAGCAGTGCGTAACGGTCCCCAGGTAGATGCCGACAAGAAGGCTGACGAGGTGAAACCCCATCTGAACTCCTACTGAGTCTGAATGTGACATTCTCCGTACAGTCCGGTCTGTTCGTCTGATACATCGCATGTCGGGCCTAGGGGCGGTAAAACGTCAGTCCCCCAATAGCGGTACAAGTAGTGTCGGAGTGAAGCCCAAAACACCCTGAGATAACACTGGAAACCTACCAGTATATCTCGCTTGCCCTGGCCAGGGACTACTCGTGTAATGGCTCTCCTAAACACAGCACGATATCAACCCCCAATACCGGGAGAGACGAATCCTGTCTAACCGGCACTGCCTCCAAGTGCTTCGGGACTGCACCCAACCACTACCTGTTTGCACGACTCCTTTGAGCCGTGGTAGGGTAGTGATCAAAGTGTAGTGGGAACACACTCGAGGCGAAGTGCCAGTGTCAAGTCAGCGGACTAAGCTGTACTCATGTCACCTGGGAACTGATAACTGACGATAGGTATAATACCAACCTTTCAGTTCCCGACGAGTCCTGTCCAGTGTACTCGTAACCTAACGAGCACCCGTATACTATCTCCAGTACGACGTACTGATGGCTGTGGGACAGACCATCTCCCACACTGGGATGAGAAGCGCATACGCTAGTCTACTCCGGAGTATCGATGCCCTGTCTCGATAGTCCTGCGACTAGGGACCTGTATAAGGATGTGCTTATAGATTACCCAGCCCCCACTAGTGTGACTGCCATCACAACGCTGGTAATCAAGCAAAGATCCTAAGGGCTCCACTAATGCGTATAGGTGATATCGCAAAATAAACACATATACACATTGAAGTAGAAACAAACCAAGTAGCATACTACAATATTGAGCAAGATTGTTTATACAAGGTGAATATCCCAAGCTTCCATTAAGTAATATACAAACTAGTATGATACAGTAATGGCCTCTAGGGCATATACACTAACAATCTCCCACTTGCACTAAGGCCATGTACTGGCGTATCGAAGATCTATCATCTCGATCAGCCGCTCGAACTGAGTCTGGGGTAGGGCCTTGGTGAATGGATCTGCAGTGTTCTCTTCTGAAGCAACCCTCCGAACCTCGATCTCCTTGCGATCCACGATCTCCCTGATCATGTGATACCGCCTCAAGATGTGCCTGGATCTCTGATGGGACCTGGGTTCCTTTGCTAAAGCTATAGCCCCGTTGTCGCAATACAGAGGTACTGGGTCAAGAATGGACGGAACCACCTGAAGTTCTTTTAAGAACTTCCTTATCCAGACAGCTTCTTTTGCGGCATCAGATGCAGCGATATATTCCGCTTCCATAGTCGAGTCTGCAACGGTTTCCTGTTTGGAACTCTTCCAACACACCGCCCCTCCATTGAGGGTAAAGACAAAACCCGACATGGACTTGGAATCATCCTTGTCACTCTGGAAGCTGGAGTCAGCAAAGGCCTCAATCTGGAGGTCTTTTCTGCCATACACCAAGAACATCTCCTTAGTCCTTCTCAGGTACTTGAGAATGTTCTTTACCGCTATCCAATGTTTCTCCCCAGGGTTTGACTGATACCGGCTTACTACACTCAGTGCATAAGCTACATCCGGTCTGGTACACAACATCGCATACATTATAGAGCCTACCGCAGAAGCGTAGGGTATAATAGACATGCGATCCCTCTCCAAATCAGTCTTGGGAGACATCTCTTTAGAGAGGGTGATCCCGTGACAAGCCGGTAGGTTACCGCGCTTGGAATCTTCCATACTGAATCTTTTCAGTACGGTGTCGATGTACCTGGACTGTGAAAGTCCTAATATCCTCTTGGATCTATCACGATGGATCCGGATCCCCAGGATGTAAGAGGCATCACCCAGGTCTTTCATGGAGAACCTGTGTGACAAGAAACCCTTGACAGATTGTAGCATAGGAATGTCATTTCCTATTAAGAGAATGTCATCCACGTATAAAACAAGGAATACTACAGTTCTCGCTACAAATCTACTATAGATGCATGGTTCATCTGGATTTTTGATAAAGTCAAATTCCTTGACCGTCTCATCAAAACAGATGTTCCAACTCCGCGATGCCTGCTTTAGTCCATAGATGGACTTAAGCAACTTGCACACCTTTCCGCTGCTCCCACTCTGAATGAAACCCTCTGGCTGATCCATATAGACACACTCCTCTAAACTTCCATTTAGAAAAGCGGTTTTTACGTCCATCTGCCAAATCTCATAATCGTGGAAGGCAGCAATGGCAAGAAGGATCCGAATGGATTTCAGCATAGCCACTGGAGAAAAGGTTTCGTCATAGTCCAAGCCAGGTCTTTGACGGAAACCCTTTGCTACAAGTCTAGCTTTATAGGTCTCAACCTGTCCATCTACACCAATCTTCCTTTTGAAGATCCACTTGCATCCTACGGGTTTTACCCCGTCTGGAGCAATGTCCAACGTCCATACTTTGTTGGTGTACATGGACTCCATTTCGGTCCGCATTGCATCCAGCCATTTTACCGAGTCAACGCTCTGAACGGCCTGCTGGAAGCTAGTAGGCTCATCATAGTCTATGATGCAATCCTCTCTATCCCCGTCTATGAGAAAACCGTAGTATCTCTCGGGCGGATGAGACTGCCTACTACTTCTGCGGAGCGGCGTAGGAATGTCCTGTTCATTTGAACCTTCTGGTTCCACTAAGCTTTCAGTAATAGCCCATGGTTCTGGAATTTCTTCCAGTTCTACTGTGCTCCCACTTATCTGGTTTTCCAAAAACTCAGTTTCCAAGAAATAGGCATGACGAGAAACAAGAACTTTTTGTTCCTCTTCACAGTAGAAGAAATATCCCTTGGAGTTCTTTGGATATCCCACGAACTTACACTGTACTGAGCGTGCCTCGAGCTTGTCCGCATGCTGCTTTTTAACAAAAGCTGGACATCCCCAAGTCTTGATGTGACTGAGATGGGGCCTCTTCCCACACCACATCTCATATGGTGTAGTAGGCACAGTCTTAGTAGGAACTCGGTTCAAAAGGTACGCAGCTGATTATAGTGCATACCCCCAGAATGATCGCGGTAACTCAGCGTTACTCATCATGGACCGTACCATATCCAATAGGGTCCGGTTCCGTCTCTCCGATACACCGTTATGTTGCGGAGTGTATGGAGGAGTAAGCTGAGAGAGAATCCCGTTCTCTTTTAAATAATTCAGGAACTCGGCACTTAAGTATTCTCCACCTCGATCCGATCTTAGAATCTTGATACTTTTGCCGGTTTGTTTTTCTACTTCATTCTTAAATTCCTGGAATTTTTCAAAAGCTTCGGACTTATGTTTCATTAAGAAGACATAACCGTATCTTGAAAAATCATCCATAAAATTAATGAAGTAAGAATAACCGCTTCGCGCATGTGTAGACATTGTACCGCACACGTCGCTGTGTACGAGTCCCAAGAGCTCGCTCGCTCTTACTCCGTGTCCAGTGAACGGAGTCTTTGTCATCTTTCCTTTGAGACAGGATTGACAAGTGGCATATGATTGATATTCGAACGGATCCAAATATCCTTCTGTATGTAACTTAGTCAACCTTCTCTCATTGATGTGACCCAGTCTACAATGCCATAAGAAAGTCTGATTGATATCTGGAGACTTTCTTTTGTGTGTATTCTGGACATTGAAAATCTGTGGTTGGTTTAATACGTATATACCATTGCTCAGTGTACCTGACCCAATCAGAACTTGATTAAGGTGAATGTTTACAACATTACTTACAAACGCAAATTCATAACCTTCTTTAGAAACCAAAGATACAGAAATGATATTACAAGTTGCGTTGGGTACAAAAAAGCAATTACGCAAAACCAAAACATGCCCATCTGACATTCCCAGGTGATAGTCCCCCACGGCTTTAGCATCCATGCTAGCTCCGTTCGCAACTCTGAGGGTCATGTCACCTGCCTTCAAAACCCTACGGCTTCTCAACGCCTGCAAAGAATTACAGATATGAGATCCTGATCCGGTATCTAATACCCAGGAAGTAGAGTTTATAGAAAGACAGTTTTCAATAACATACACACCTGAAGCTGAAGCCGCAACCTGCTTCAGTTCCTGTGTCCTGGCTTTCCAAGCCCTGCAATCTTTCTTCCAGTGTCCACTTTTATGACAATAGAAGCACTCTTCCTTTCCAACAAGCTTCCCCGCAATCTTTGTTGCCTTTTCCTTTCCCTTCGTACCCACTTTACTAACACCGCCTCTTGGTTTGGCGGGGGCTTTCTTCCTCTTTCCCTTGGCTTTCGCCTTGGACCTAGAGGAAGAAGATCCTCCTACAAACAAAGCGGGTGTTTCCCTACCCTTCTGTAGGGTGCCCTCTGCGCTCCTCAGCAGGTTGAGGAGTTCTGAAAGTTCAACTTCCTTTTCTTGCAAGTTGAAATTCAGTATGAACTGGGCGTAAGTGGATGGAAGGGACTGGAGAATTAAATCTGTATAGAGTTCACTATCCAACGTGGTCCCAAGTTCTGCGAGCTCCTCAGTGTAGCCAATCATCTTAAGCACGTGGTCCGCTACCGATGATCCGACGGCCAACTTTGTCGAAAACAACTTCTTCGACACTTCTTATCTTGCGATACGAGACTGCTCTCCATACAGTTCTTTTGTATGGAGAAATATGGACTCGAGGTCCATATTCTCATGCCTCCTCTGATGTTCGTTGTCCATAGAGGCAAGCACGAGGCACCTGGCCTTCGCGCAATCAATCTCCCAAGTCTTACGGATTTCCTTATCCGCGACGCTGGAGGTGGGACCTGGGATGGGGGGAGCTTTGGTGGTAAGAAGATACCCCAGCTTGTCGTAAGCGATTGCCAATTTGACATTCCTGAGCCAATCTTTGTAGTTTGGCCCTGTCAGTATGTTTTTATCTAGAAGTAACTTAAGTCCAGTCATTTCGATTTGGTCGCTGCAGGGGGAGAGAAGAAACACTTAGCACGATGCTCTTGCAAGTTTAGAATGGTTTTTAATTTGTCTAAACAGGATGGCTCCCACTGTCTCTCGAATCCCTCCTCAAACCACAAAGGAAGAATTAGCCGGGATCAAACCCACCGTACAATACTTGCTTAACCGTTCAGCCAGGCCAGTGTCGGTACTTCGAGGGAGGTTTTCCAACGCTTTCGCGAAGTTCCTTAATTTAAGAACCTCTTTTCCCTGGGGGCGTAGCCCCGCTAACACCTTTCTAGGCACCTACTAGGTTTATAGCATTGATCGTTTAGTGAGAAATTTCCCGAGGAGTAGCATATACTCACAGTAGGATCGGGATCCAAATATCATTGCGTGACGAAAATGAAGGAATCCTACCATAATCATCACACTCCAAATGGTATGCAAATTTAGCAAGTTTCAGTACTTATGAAACTCCCGATGTGGATTTTTGCCCCATGCTCTTATGACCTTGACTTTGGCCAACAAATCATAAGTCACATGTCAAGTTCTTCCCGTCGTTCTCCAGGTTAATTTGAATCCACCCGTACATACCCTTGACTTTGGCCAACAAGGCAGTACGACTGTTCCAAATCAACGCATCTATCTATGCTGCACATGAATATCCAATAGCTACCAATCACTATGCCTTGACTTTGGCCAACAAACACAGCTTGAATACTATTGACTATTTATGTGAAACGACGGAGGGCTACGAATGGTTTTGGTAAAACCGTGAACGTAGTGAACTTGATATAATCGATGGAACGAGATAGCTTTTAGAAGGAGTGGCTCAAGCTTCGCATTTAAAAGTTAGTTTTGAAAAGAACCGAGTGGTTTTTCGAAAGTGTTCCAACGACTTTAACTTGGTTTATTATCTTGCATTAGTTATTTTAATGCGTGATATTCTTGCATTAGTTCTTTTAATACGTCCCATCATTTAATCCTACCATTGCAGAAAACAACCAAAATATGACGTACGCTTATGCCATTCGCATTCGCCACGGGGTCCCGTCATCACTTGTTAGGTTACTTAACTAACGACAGAGCGGGGGCTGGGCTAGCGCGGCTGTAAAACATAAGCAACGCCTAAATAGAAAGCAATGATAGACATTACAGATCACAGATGAATACATTGGATATACTAGCAATCCGCAATCCTTTCGAGCCTGCAACGAAAAGCGGATTACACGGTCGCGGTGAATAGCAAATACCCCACCCAAGACCCCTACGGGTGCGGCAAACTACCCGCCAAGAACCCGGTAGTTTGTGCACCCCTCCATGGGTCTATCCTAGGAGCAAAAACAGTAAAAAGAATTATACAATGATGGCTACAACCCCGACCCGGTTGTGCGGCCAAACAAATAATATTATTACATCAATTTACATTTACAAATGAATGAAAGAAAAACAAAAGCTCATCTCACATCCACCCCGGCTATTCACCCGCGACAGTCCAACAGATTCATATACACAATCCAATATCAAACACAGATCATGTATAACCCCGACTAATCGACTTATAGCGATTAGCCGACGTTCAATACATGCAAACATCACAGATATAACCAACATAGCCAAAGTGTAGCGAAGTTCGGAAAAAAATACGGAATTATAGGACCCCAAAAGTAAATTTCTGTTCTGGAAAATCTGGGTACATATAATACATCTTAAAAATCCCAAAACCAACACAGAAGAACACTGCACGAAAAACGATGCAGAGAGGACAACAAACTGCGGCGGTTCCTCGGCACATGCCTACCTCGTGCCGCGGAACCGCGGCGGTTTAAAGGAATTATGGCATCGTATTTCTTGTGTGTTCAAACAAAACCCTGAGCCGAATTTACAAGTATAAAGTTTTTCATTTAGAGCAGAAAAAAATTCAACAGAAACTTAGGGTTTTGGTTTTTCCGGTTTTGCGATTTTTCGGTATCGAACTTCCATACACTTCGTTACCAAGCTAGTTTAAGTTTAGTTAGGCTCTGATACCACTGTAAGTCCATATTGCGACCCCCGGTGCTTACGGGGAGGCGGAAACGGTATAAAAAACAAATTTTTATCGCAAGAGGCAACATGGACTAAACAAGGTCGGGATCGTGACTAAACTAAACTAGCAAACACGCTAAAGGGAGTTAGCTACTCGGATGAAGGTTATACCTAAACTTGAACTCCTTCTTCTTTAAACCTTGTAGAGGTTGATGGTTCTCTTCTTGTCGCCTTCTTCCGTCGAAGATGGATCCACCTCGAAGGTTCGACCTTTGGGCTCTTCCTCGATCTTTGAGTGAACTAGGGTTTCCGGCTTGCTAAACCTTGAACCTAGAATGAGTAGAGAGTGACTAGGGGTTGCTTTTCTTTTTAAAGAGAAGGATTCTCAACACATGAGAAGGGTTCTCTTTTTGCTAGTGGAAGAAGAAGATGAAGTGAGGAGAGAGAAGCTAAATGAGATAATGAGATATCTTTTTCTTTCTTGCAACCATAATGCCAAAAGAAAAGAATTATCTAAATAATAATAATTCAAAATAAGAATAGTTGATGGTAATTTGGAATGACCACTATCATGCTTCTTTAAATGAAATGTAAGCATGAATCAAGGAGGATCTTTCAAAGCATGATGGTGGTCAACATTCAACCATGGTCAACAAGTCAACCATGGTCAACAAGTCAACAAAATCAACCATAACAAAATTCTCATTTAATTACTATTATTAATAGATAATCCATAAATCCATTAGGGTTTGGAAAATGAAGACTGTCAACTGTGCATACGCACCCGTTCCGAAACCCTAATGAAATACCTCACCTCCGCCTCAAGCAACTGTGCATACACACCTGCATTCTCGTTCCGAGGAACAAGAATACCGAGATATAAAAGCAACCCCAAAACATATACCAGTATCTGGCTCAAACCAGAGCCTGCCAGTATAATCCGTCCGGACTCCAAACGTGCACAAGTGCGCGGATGAGAACGAACCCTGTCGCAAAACCATGCGACCTCTACTCTGTTTTTCCCAGAGGCGAATACCCTCTGTGTGGGACTCTAAAGACTCGACACTACGCTGGCAGTGGGTTTAACCACAGACCGCAAGCGGCACTAGCTGTGCGTAACGGTCCCCAGGTAGATGCCGACAAGAAGGCTGACGAGGTGAAACCCCATCTGAACTCCTACTGAGTCTGAATGTGACATTCTCCGTACAGTCCGGTCTGTTCGTCTGATACATCGCATGTCGGGCCTAGGGGGCGGTAAAACGTCAGTCCCCCAATAGCGGTACAAGTCGTGTCGGAGTGAAGCCCAAAACACCCTGAGATAACACTGGAAACCTACCAGTATATCTCGCTTGCCCTGGCCAGGGACTATTCGTGTAATGGCTCTCCTAAACACAGCGCGATGTCAACCCCCAATACCGGGAGAGACGAATCCTGTCTAACCGGCACTGCCTCCAAGTGCTTCGGGACTGCACCCAACCACTACCTATTTGCACGACTCCTTTGAGCCGTGGTAGGGTAGTGATCAAAGTGTAGTGGGAACACACTCGAGGCGAAGTGCCAGTGTCAAGTCAGCGGACTAAGCTGTACTCATGTCACCTGGGAACTGATAACTGACGTTAGGTATAATACCAACCTTTCAGTTCCCGACGAGTCCTGTCCAGTGTACTCGTAACCTAACGAGCACCCGTATACTATCTCCAGTACGACGTACTGATGGCTGTGGGACAGACCATCTCCCACACTGGGATGAGAAGCGCATACGCTAGTCTACCGCTGAGTATCGATGCCCTGTCTCGATAGTCCTGCGACTAGGGACCTGTATAAGGATGTGCTTATAGATTACCCAGCCCCCACTAGTGTGACTGCCATCACAACGCTGGTAATCAAGCAAAGATCCTAAGGGCTCCACTAATGCGTATAGGTGATATCGCAAAATAAACACATGTACACATTGAAGTAGAAACAAACCAAGTAGCATACTACAATATTGAGCAAGATTGTTTATACAAGGTGAATATCCCAAGCTTCCATTAAGTAATATACAAACTAGTATGATACAGTAATGGCCTCTAGGGCATATACACTAACATCATATATGTGGGAGCTGGGGTCTATAAGCACATCCTTAAAAAGGGTCCCTAGTCGTGGGAGTTTCGAGATAGGGCATCGATACTCCAGAGTAGACTAGTGTATACAGTCGAGACCCCGACGAGGGGCGGTGGCCGGTCTCACAAGCCACTGGTGTCAGTTAGATCACCTAAGATGTATACAGGTGCTCATTAGGTTATGAGTACACCGGACAGGACTCACCGGGAACATGCTAGTTGGTATTATACATATCGTCAGATAGCAGTTCCCTAGTGACATGTGTACAGGTTAGTTCATCGACCTGAGGTCGTCATTTGTCTCGTGTGAGTTCCCACTGTGCTTAGATTACTACCCTACCATGCTCAAAGGAGTTGTGCAAACAGGTTTTAGTTGGGTACAGTCCCGAGCCACATTGGAGGCAAGTGAGCGGAACTTCGGGGATTCGTCTTTCCCTGTATTGGGGGTGAGATCACGCTGTGTTTAGGAGAGCCATTACACGAAATCCCTGGCCAGGGTAATCGAGATATACTGGTAGGTATACCAGCAGAATCTCAGGGTGTTCTGGGCTGCTCTCTGACACGACTTATGCAGCTATTGGGGGTCTGACGTTTACCGACCCCCTAGGCCTAATATGCGATACTCATAGACGAATGTTCCGGACTGTACAGATATTGTCACTGTCAGACTCAGTAAGGTTTATAGATGAGTTCGCTCGTCAGCTTCCCTTCCAATCAATACATAGGCAAAACGTTACGTACAGCTTGTACCTCTGACGTGCTAGTGGTTATACCCAGTGCCAGTGTACTGATGAGTCATTAGAGTCCCCCACCGACACTTTCCCAAGTTCGGGCGAAACGTTGTAGAGGCCGTATGGGTTTATGGCAAGGTTCGGAAAATGCACGTGCGTTTTCGCACGTGTCAGTTTTCGGGCAGATAATACTGGTAGGCTTTGGTTTAAGCCGGAACCCAGTATTATACTGTGTAGATATAATATCTTTGTCTCAGTTGCATTTGTATTCGGTCATAATACAAATGCGGGTATGTTTATACCAATACGGGGTTATCCTGAAATTCGTTTCGGGATGATTTTTGGAAGTTGCCAGTTTCCAGTTTTCTATCAGCCGTATTTTGACATTCGGTTAAATACGGATTTATCTTTTCTCCTTGTGGTGAGTCAGTGTTCTAGAAGATTCTAGAGAGGATGACAAGGCTAGTGACTCACTTGAGTCATTAATGGTTCATTAATGATAAAGCATGACTAGGTTTAAGTTGATTGGTTGCATTTAATGTTTGATAATGAGTCATTCTTTCATTTTTTGTTATGATAACTATCATTTGTTATGGTCACCACTTGAAGCTCCTATACTTACCTCCCTCTTCTATTTGTAGTGGCCGGCCCCTCTTTGTGAGGCATGGTTGTTCATTTGATTTCATTTGCAAAAGATTATGATAGTTTAGTGTATGGAAATTTCATATAGTTCAATTTCCATTCACCCGATTCCAAAAGGCAACTTCTTATAACCGTTCGTCCGTGACCTTGGACGTAACGAGACAAAGTATTCTACTCATTCTCTACTTCATCTTGGCCGTCTCTTTTAGCAAACTTGACGATCGAGTTGCCTCGGTTCAGAGGCGGGAGCCCGTTTAAAGATCCGTCGACGTGGTGCCACCTGGACGATGAGAACGGAGCTCAAGCAAGTTCGGATCAGTTGCAACATAGCGTGGGATGATGGTTGAAGACCGAAGGACTCGGATCATTCGGTATAACAATTCTACCCTCTTTACAATTTGTTAGTTTAGCTTTAATGGACGATCCGGGATAAAGTACGCGATAGCGCCAGTCGTAAAAGTTTTGTTCCGCATATCGGCGTCTGTCAGACGTCCGGGGCGCCGCCGCGTACTTACAATGATTTAGAACAGTTTGTATTCATTTGTACATTTGTTATTGCGGGGCGAGCATCCGACATATGGACTGCCGTCTTTGCAGGATTGCATATTATTTGTTTGGGGCACGACCGGGTTGAGGTCGATGTCACCATTTGTACATATTATTTTCATTTTCTGTACTAGGATTACCCCGTGGTGGAGTGCACGAATAGCCGGGTTCTAGAAGGCAACAAGCCCACATCTCATGTCGTTGAGACGGAGGGGGCTTCATTCTAGAATTGGCGGTCTATTCGCCGCACTCGTAGGGGGTATAGGATGACCCACTGAGGGGCGCCCAAGTTGTAAGTTATATGTATGCCCTAGAGGCCATTACTGTACATGTGATATATATTGTAGTGGATGCTTGGACATATATAGGGAGGACCTTCTTGCTCGACATGATGGTATGCTATATGGTTGCTCTTTAACTTAACATGTACACTTATTGTCTCTCTATTACATGTTGATAAAGCCCTTAGGATGAGTACTTGACTACTAGGATTATGATGCGGATCATACTAGTGGGACAGAGGTAGTCGGTAAGTACATCCTTCAAATGTTCCTAGTCATGGGAGTATCGAGACAGGGTCGATACTCCAGAGTAGACTAGCGTATGCGCTTCTCGACCTATATGATGGGCGATGGATGATCCCATATCCATTGGTGTTTGACATCAGAGAAGGTATATGGGTGCTCAGTAGAGACTGGGTACACTGAACGAACTCGCCGAGAACTCCTAGATGGTATTATACATATCGTCCGATAGCAGTTCTCTGGTGACACTAGTACAGGTTAGTCTGTCGACCCGAGATCATCATAGAGTCTTGTATGATTCCCACCGTGCTTTGATTTTCGCCTTACCACGTTCAAGAGATCGTGAAAAATGGTGGTTTTTGGGTACAGTCCCGAGTCACATGGAGGCAATGAGCGATGCGCGGGGATTTCGTCTCTTCCGGTATTGGGGGTTGATGTTGTGCTGTGCTCGATTGGCCAGAACAGGAAATCCCTGGCCAGGGTTGCTGAGATCTACTGGTAAGTGTTATCAGTAGTTTCTCGAACCATTATGGACCTTGTATCGGCATGACTTATCAGGCTATTGGGGTCTGACGTTATACCACCCCAGGCTGTGATACGCAACATATCAAACGAAGAGACCGGACTGCACGATAGTGTTACTGATTAGATTCACAGGAGTATGAGCAGGCTTACTTGTTGATCTTCTGATCGCTCAATACCCGGGTGGCCGTTGTTGGGTTACGGCAGCGCCCTGGCCGTCAATCCGAGGCTAAATGCGAAACAAAAACTTTTCAAACTTGGCGCTACCACAACCAAATACCCGGATCGTGCCATTAACCGTTAACTAGTAAACTGTAAAGGGAGTTCAGAGATTATACCGATCGATCCATGTCCTTCGGTCTTCAATCTCAGTCCCATGCTTTTCGCGGCTGCCCCAACGAAGTTCGCTCTCCAATCTCGCTCGTCAAAGTGGCACCACGTCGAGGAATCTTTATACTGGCTCTCGCTTCTAACCGAAGCAACTCGAACATGAAGTTTGCTAGCCGACATGTCCAAGGTGAAGTAGAGATTGTGTGTGATTATTTTGTCTCAATACACTCTAGGATTCTCAACACATGAGAGGGATAGAGTGGAGGTTGAAGAAGAAGCCATGAGTGAAGAGTTGTGAGCACAAGAAAAAACGAGTAAAGAAAATAGCAATGCTATTTGTGTGAGATATTTTGTGAGAGCTATCTATCAAAAACTCAAGACCAAAACACAACCATATATGGCTGCTCCCTCTCTCTTCCACATAATATCCCACACCCCAAATCAATAAAGAAATGGACATGGCACAAAAAATCACACCATGAGTCACCAAAATAGCACATGCCATAATCAATGCCCTAAGTTAAAACTTATGCTCACAATTTCCACCTAATTAAACTTTAAAACAAAAGTTTAATCCAAAAAGAATTGGCATCAACTAAAGTTATCTTGTAACGAATTACAAGAAGACCCCTCATCCGTATATACATACCCGCATGCGTATTCCGACTAAATACGAATACTACGAGACGAAAGTAACCCAACCATCTAATACTAGGATCCGGTTTAAACCAAAGCCCACTAGTATGATCTGTCCGATCATGATCCGTATACGAATGCATGTATATGATCGAACCCTGCCATAAAACCATACGGCCTCTACAACATTTCTCCCTAACTTGGAAAACATTCTGTGGGGGACTCTAAAGACTCGTCAATACGCTGGCAGTGGATTTAACCACAAGCACGTCAGTGGCACTAGCTGTACGTAACGGCTGCACATCTATTGAGCGAAAGGGAAGCTGACGAGCGAACTCATCCTGAAACCCTACTGAGCCTATCTGTGACAATCTCCGTACAGTCCAGTCTGTTCGTCTATGAGTATCGCATATCGGGCCTAGGGGGATGGTAAACGTCAGACCCCAATAGCGGTATAAGTCGTATCGGAGTGTAGCCCAGAACACCTTGAGAAACTACTGGAAGACCTACTAGTAAATTTCACTTGCCTTGGCCAAGGACTTTGTGTAATGGTTCTCCAGACACAGCGCGATATCAACCCCCAATACCGGAAGAGACGAATCTTATCTAACCGCCACTGCCTCCAAGTGCTTCGAGACTGCACCCACCCACTACCTGTTTGCATGACTCCTTTGATCCGTGATAGGGTAGCAATCAAAGAACAGTAGGAACACACTTGAAGCAAAGTAGCAGTGTCAAGTCAACGGACTAAGCTGTACTCATGTCACCTGGGAACTGCCTGACGATATGTATAGTATCAATCAGCAGTTCCCCCACGAGTCCGTCCGGTGTACTCATAACCCAATGAGTACCTGTATACTATCTTAGGTGAACCAACTGACACCAATAGCTTGTGAGACCAGCCACCGACCCTCGTCGGGGTCTCGATCCGTATACACTAGTCTACTCATGGAGTATCGATACCCAGTCTCGAAACTCCCACGACTAGGGACACTTTAAGGATGTACTTATAGACTACCCAACTCTCACGTATATGATCGCCATCAGACTGTTGGTAGTCAAGAAAGAATCCTATGGACACTATCAGCATGCAATAATGATCTGTAATGTCATCTGAAGCATGTAAATGATGATATAGACAAACCAGATAGCATACTATCATCTCGAGTAAGATTGTTCTACCGGTATAGGTCCTTCCTCAATTATTGCAATCACTTGCCTGTGATCCAATAATTGACTTGAGGGCACTATAGCCAACAATCTCCCACTTACACTTAAGGCTAATTATTGCGATGTCGCATACTCACAGCCCATGTGACACCGAGTACCCAACTCCTCTACTAATCAGTTTCACAAAGCTCGTTTGTGAAATTATTGCGTTCGAGAAATAGCCTAAGTGAGTCGATCCGCTCTGATGTTTCTTTCTATGTCTCTCTTTATCTCAAGCTCGCGGAGCAAGCCATCTCTTGAAATGAGCAATACCTGTCTTAGAATATGTCTGGATGTCTGATAGGACCCAGTTCACAAATGAACTCCAAATCCAGTAAACTTCTTAGACTGTATCGTCAACTGAATTTAATCAGTATCCCGTGCCACGCCTCTCTCATTATCCGCTTGAACCACCTGCCCAAACTACCGCCCCTCGTCAGAGGGAAAACTATGACTCTGACAGTCACTCTGTCATCCAGGTCACCTTGGAAGTCTGGAATGATAACCGTCTCCCGAAGGAGGCTGATGTTATCAAATCCCTAGAACATTCACTTATGTTCTAAAACTGCTTCCGAACATTTCTCCGGGGTTGGATTAATATCTCAACTTATTGCAAATAAGGCAAAAACAATATCTAGTGTGGTACTTGACATCTCATGATTGACTCAATTGCTAAAGCAAGTGAAATGCCAATCATGTACATCCCTCTCCCCTTTAGTCTGTAAGACACCTTTAGAGAGGGTGACTCCATCACCTGCACGTACACTACCATGCCAGGAGTCGCCCATTCTTAAATACTTTTAGAATGCTGTCTAAGTACCCAGATTGGGAAAATACCCAAATCTAGATCTAAAACTATAGATCTAGTAACCAGAATGCCTGATATAATATCATATCCTATGTGGAGAAACCACTGTGTGACAACCATAGTATCACCGATCGTAGTATAGGAATTTCACTTCCTACAACGTGCATGTCATCCAAATACCAGGACATCACATCCTACTACCTTCTTAACAGATCCATATCCTATTCTGATGAAGTCAAAGCCTATGACTGTCACATTTAAATAGATGATCTATCTCCGCTATATCTGCTTTAGTCTATAAATAGACATAAGCTACTTGTCCACTATGCTTCCGCTGCTCCCACTGACTACAACAACCCTCTAGCAGAGTCATATACACGTGCACTTTTAAAGCTAGTTTAGAACGACGCTATACTCTTCCCCTTCTGGGTAACATAGTCTAGAACAACAGTAGTGTCAAGTCTGGGTAAACAAGAACCTCCCTGTCACCGTCTTTGATAATACCGAAGTACCTCTCGGGCGCTTGAGGTTAAGATCAATCCTTTTTCTTTCCCAGATGTCCAATACGAGTGACTCCATCCGGTTATCCACCATATCTGCAGAGTGGCTAATGGAATGTCAAACCTGGTTGAATCTTTCGGTCCTATTAAATTTTCAGTAATCGTTCGCGGTTCTGGAATCACTTCCAGTTCTACCATACTCCCACTATGTTTTCTGAAAAAGTCCATTTTACTAAAACTGTGGCAAGTCAAGAACAATATCACTATTAATCTTCCAGATGGTAGAAAATTACCCCTCGTCATACCCTGGGATACCCCACAAACTGCCATTACAAGAACGTGCCTTGAGTTATCCAGAGTCTGGTTTTAAGCATAAGCCGAACAACTCTATATACCTTAACATCGTTAAGATATAATCCATTCTATATACAATATAGAAACAAAGGCAATGATTTAATTGGAACCAGATTCAAATCATGCAGCTGTCTCCAGTGCATGTCAACTAAATGGAGAGAGGTCGATTAGCATTACTCAACTTAGGAGTGCATCCAATTATGAGTAACCTGAAAGAGAAACAAGTTTCTCAAAACCATTACTATCTACTGTATGCCTAATACAAGTATCTACATCTTCGATCACCTTGAAGAATCCTGATACTTGCAACGCACAATTCTCTACTTTATTCTTGTACCTATAACTTATCAAAACTTGGACCTTGTATTTCTACGAAACACGTGTCTAAAACTTGAGAAGTCACAAGTAAACAGAAAATAGTACGAGGACCAACCCCTCTGTCCTAATGGACACCGGACAATATACAATACTCTGTATAAGTCCCCTGAGTTGAATAACTCAGACCCTGTGCATCGTGGGTTGAAAACTATACTATGGTTATGAAGAATTACACCGCTGTTTAATACTCCTTACCTAACCATCAACTGATATAGGTAAATGTCATGGACATAATTTCAAAAAGTTATATCTCACTTTATAAAATAAAAGTACAGATATATCAGTTTGAAATTGGTGCATAACAACGGATATTCAAAACCAAATATTTGACGTCCGGCAAAAACCCCAGGCAATTTCCTCAAATATCACCAATTACATCGAATCCCGATATAATGAGGATGATCATCTAATTCCCAATAACTTACTCCCACTCATCATCTGTAAAATCATACTGATGTGAGAATCAAACCTGGTAAATACATACCCTGGAGTAAGGATCTAATTAGGAAATCAATTTTCAATTAACAACACATAGTGAAACTGAAACATAAAAATGTTTCGAAGGGGTATCCGGGTATTCCTAGTAATGCCTCTTCCACTATCCAGATTCATAACTGCAACCTTATATTTCTTTGCCATCTCTCCAAATCGCTTTATTTGTCTTTACTCATTACCTTCTGTACACCCCCTTAGGCTAAATGGTTTCTTCCTTCCTTACCGTTCGGCACCAGCCTATGGTTTGGAAGAAGACTATCCAATAAGCGTAATAGGTATACTCTCCTAATTCTAGGAGTACTCGCAGCCTGAGAGAAGGTGATGATAAAAGACAACTAAATAAACCATATTATATTTCTCCTGAACCGGAGAAAAGCAAAGGTGAAGTAGGAGTGGCAAGGAAATACGCAGTTTGGTCGTAAATGATAGCAGTCGCAATTTACTTTGCCCTCTTTCTAATCCCTTTATTTTGTCTTTGCTCATTACCTTCTGTACACCACACTTGGCTAATTGGTTTTCTGCATTCCCTACCTTTCGATACATGCCTATGGTTTGAAAGAAGACTATCCAATAAGCGCAATAGGTGTACTCTCCTAATCCTAGGAGTACTCACAACCTGAGAGAAGGTAAAAGGAAAAGACAACAGAATAATCCTATTCAATCTCTCCAGAACCAGAATCCATCCTCGAATCTGGAACAAGTTCCTTCGAGTTCGTATGTAACTATACGATAGATTTATCCAATGGAAGTGGATGTTCGTAGTGATACGGGGTGTTCTGGAGAAATGCAAAGGGTAAAAGAAGGAGTTGCAATGATGTATGCAACTCAGACAATCCAAAAGCTAGTGATTTAAGAAAGTTCGGTTAACCTGGTCACTGAGTTATAGTGTAGGGTCGGGCCATGGTCGTTGCTAAAGAGAGTGAGAAAGAAACACTCAGCGTGCACTCTAACCTAGATCATAATGGTTAATCACTTTATCTAATCAGGATGTCTCCCACTGTGTCCTTAAATTCTCCTCCAAACCTGAAAGAAGAATTAGTCGGGATCACCTGAGGAGTAAACCAACTCATCAGTGGGTATCGGGATCCAACTATCATCGCATGATAGCCTGATAGAATCCACTCAAGTCACCACACTCCAGAAGGTATGCGCATGCCTGGAAAGTTTCAGTTTCTTTAGAAACTTCCGATGTGTGTTTTTACCCCTAGGAACCAAGTAACCTTGATTGAGCCAACATATCAAAGGATCATAGTCAAGTTCAACTCATCATTATCTTGATTGCATTAGACCCACCCGCACGAGTTCTTGACTGAGCCAAAATGACCGCACGACTGTCCTAACCAATCACATATCTATGAAATAGAAAAGCATTACAGATCTACCGCACACTACGCCTCTGCTGAGCACGACATACGTAGCACGAATACTAAGTAATACTAATCTGAAATGACAGAGGGCTACCGCTGGTTTTTGGCGAAAAACCTTTAACGTAATGAACTTGATATCGTTGAAGGAACCGGATAGCTTTTTACAAATATATAGTGGCGAAAACCTTTGCTAAAGAGGTCACTCCCGGTGAAGGGATCTCGGCTCTTTCCCCGTAGAATGAGGTGTAGGATATTCCAACTGAATACCATGATGCAAAGCAAAAATTAATCGACTATAGTGAAGTTATTACCCTGACGCAAACCTCTGCCTAAGGGGTCACTCCTAGTGAAGGGATCTCGGCCCTTGCCTCGTCGAATGAGGTGCTGAATATTCATAACCGAATACCACTGTGCAAAACAAAAGAAAACAACCTTGTAATAACAGCCCTTTTGAAAATTGTTCCAACAACATCGAATAGGTCTGTTTTACTTGCATTGATCTGAATCAACGCTGTCCCATCAATTAATCACACCAAAAAAGAACAAAAATATGATGTACGTATATGACATCCGTATTCGCCACTGGGTCCCGTCATCACCCGTTAGGTTACTTAACGAACGACGGAGCGGGGAATGGACTAGCGCGGGTGTAAAACATATACAACATCTACTAGTATATATATAAAACTATATAATAATCGCTCCAGGCGTGATAAATGCAACATCACAGAAAAGTAATAAGCATCACAGAACAATACAGATAATCTGGGTGCCCCGGGTTTCCTTTGAGCCACAACTGAAACCCGACGTTCCCTTGGTCGTGTGGATAGCTTGCGCAATGAAAACCTAGACCCCTATGAGTGCGGCAAGTTACACGCCAAAACCAAAAGCGAGGCAACCCCCTTCAGCAAAGTGAACGGACCACCCAGGACTTCACGGAATCCGGTAACTTGAGCACCCCTCCTTGGGTCAACCTATACTCCCTATGAGTACGGCGAATAGCCCGCCAATTCTAGAGTGAAGCCCCATCTGTCTCAAAGCCATGAGATGCGGGTCCGTTGCCTTCCAGAACCTGGCTATCCGTGCACTCCACCGCGGGGTAATCCAAGTACAGAAAAGAAAATATGTACAGCGGGTACATCGACCTTAACCCGGTCGTGCCCCAAAAGAATAATATACAAACAGGTAGTGACGGCAGTCCATATGTCGGACGCTCGCCCCATGATATCAAATGTACAAATAAAACTAAACTGCACTATCATTGTACGCAAGCCATCTACCACGATGAATCCGCAACAGTACAGCACAACACAGAATATCAACGTGAATGTCATGTTCGCAAACCCGTCTAAAAGGACTATAGCAATTAGACAAGATTTACTGCTCGAATGACATTCACGGTCGTAGATAGAAAAGTATGTACTGCAAACTTTAAACAATATTAGAAAATATCGACTTCGAAATAACCCCCGAATAGCCCCAAACAACTAGATAAAACCATATCTAAACTGGGCTAAAGAAACAACATCACTGAACCAACATTCCAGAGACAAGATTACCCTGAAAATTTCAAGTCCAAACACCCCGATGTGGCCGGTTTTGAGCATGCTCTCGCCGGGTGAAATCAGGTAGATAGGGCTTAAATTTTTAAGGTGTTCAAGTGGTCACTAAAATAGCCTTCTGCAATTGTTTAAAAACTTTTTGAAGACACTTTTAAAATCGACAGAAACTGCAATGTTACAAGTGATGTTTCGGGTTGTTTCGGTTTCGATAGTTTAACATTGTCTAAACCAATTAGTATGCAGTTAATGGTTGGCTCTGATACTATGTTGGGTTACAGCAGCGCCCTGGCCGTCAATCCGAGGCCAAATGGGGAACAAAAACTTTTCAAACTTGGCGCTACCACAACCAAATACCCGGATCGTTCCATTAACCGTTAACTAGCAAACTGTAAAGGGAGTTCAGAGATTATAACGATCGATCCGTGTCCTTCGGTCTTCAATCTCTTCGCCAAGCTCCTTGCGGCTGCCCCCAAACAAACTCGCTCTCTGATCTCGCTCGTCGAAGTGGCTCCACGTCGAGGATTCTTTATACGGGCTCCCGCTTCAAACCGAAGCAACTCGGACATGAAGTTTGCTAGCCGACATGTCCAAGGTGAAGTAGAGATAGTGTGTGATACTTTGTCTCAATACACTCTAGGATTCTTAACACATGAGAGGGATAGAGTGGAGGTTGAAGAAGAAGCCATGAGTGAAGAGTTGTGAGCACAAGAAAAAGCTAGTGAAGAAAATGGCAATGCTATTTGTTTGAGATATTTTGCGAGAGCTCTCTATCAAAAACTCAAGACCAAAACACAACCATATATGGCAGCCCTCTCTCCTCCACATAATATCCCACACCCCAAATTAATAAAGAAATGGACATGGCACAAAAAATCACACCATGAGTCACCAAAATAGAACATGCCATAATCAATGCCCTAGGTTAAAACTTATGCTCACAATTTCCACCTAATTAAACTTTAAACCAAAAAGAAATGGCATCAACTAAAGTTATCTTGTAATGAATTACAAGAATACCCCTCATCCGTATATACATACCCGCATGCGTATTCCGACTGAATACGAATACTACGAGACGAAAGTAATCCAACCATCTAATACTAGGATCCGGCTTATACCAAAGCCAACTAGTATGATCCGTCCGATCATGATCCGTGTGCACGTATATGATCGAACCCTGCCATAAAACCATACGGCCTCTACAACGTTTCGCCCGAACTTGGGAAACTTTCTGTGGGGGGCTCTAAAGACTCGTCAATACGCTGGCAGTGGGTTTAACCACAAGCACGTTAGTGGTAGTAGCTATACATAATGGTTGCCCATGTATTGAGCGAAAAGGAAGCTGACGAGCGAACTCATCCTGAAACCCTACTGAGCCTATCTGTGACAATCTACGTACAGTCCGGTCTGTTCGTCTATGAGTATCGCATATCGAGCCTAGGGGATGGTAAACGTCAGACCCCCAATAGCGGTATAAGTCGTGTCGGAGTGTAGCCCAGAACACCTTCAGAAACTACTGGAATACGTACCAGTAAATCTCACTTGCCTTGGCCAAGGACTTTGTGTAATGGCTCTCCAGACACAGCGCGATATCTGTTGGGTTTCCTCACCACCTCATCTAGGGTTTGGAAGCATCACACATGCCATAATTAAATTTTATGAGGTGCTAAGTAAACTAACCTTGGATCGTAACCAGAATTTTAGGGTAACAATCAATAAGCATCACATGCAAGAAGCAATTTAACACTAAGTGAAGAGATTACAACCTTTGTAGACTTACTTTGGTGACTCATTGGCACTTTAAGAGTTTGAAACGGATCGATAGTGGTCTTCCTAGTCCACGATGATCCACCCGTAGTCCTTTTGCCCAAAGCTCCTTCCTTAACTTGATCTTTAAAAGAAGTGTAGCAAACACCCTACACAAATGGGCTAGAGATGTGTAGAATGATGATGTGGTTTATATTCTCTATCAAAACCCTTTCTTTTTTACTAGCTTACTCTATGGAAAACTCAAGAGAGCAAGAGAATGAGGAAGAAGAGGATAATGGTAAAGCTTTTGCTCAATAGAAAATGATATATCTTTATGTTAAAAATGAGAATAGAAATTATATATAATTTCACACTCTCATCCTTAAACATGGCTTAATAAATATCTAGATATTTATTTAGGAGGAAAAATGAACCATAGAAAATTAACTCATGGTTAAAGGTAAAGTCAAATGTAGAGTCAAGAAGAATTATCCACCATGAATTGATTTCCTATTACATTAATTCCAAAATAAATATATAAGCATATTTATTCCTATGTGAGTCTTGCACTGCCACCACTTGTGTATCATCAACCATGACACACAAGAATGTATGCATGTATGAGTCCATGCACATCATCATGTGCATCAACATAAACATATGCATACATGCATGCATACAAATAGAAAAGGGTTTAATAAAGAATTAAGCTAAAAGTTTATGTTAAATCAATACTTGATTTAACAAACCAGTCATATCACATACGACCCAACCAATAGAAAAACGCCCGATTAATATACGGTATAACATACACGCATTTAATCGGGTCCCCGCGCATATCTCATATGCACACCGCATCTTTTCGCCTGAGCTAGGAAACTCCTGTGTGGGACTTTAAGACTCGTCAATACGTCGGCAGTAGGTGATGATCATATCAAACACCTATAAGCCGCAAGCAGTCAGCTAAACGTAACGGCCACCCGGGTATTGAGCGATCAGAAGAAAACCAACGAAGCTGTCAAAACTCCCGTCGAGCCAACTGGAAACACTTACTGTACAGTCCGGTCTCTTCGTCAGATATGCTGCATATCGAGTCTAGGGATGGTTTCGTCGACCCTAATAACTCAATAAGTCATGCCGGTGTATGGCTCATAACAAATTGAGAAACTACTGATAGCACTTATCAGTAAATCTCAGCATCCCTGGCCAAGGACTTCCTGTTATAGCCAATCGAGCATAGCGCAACATCAACCCCCAATACCGGGAGAGACAAACCCCTCCTATCACTCATTGTCTCCATGTACCTCACGACTATACCCAAAGTCCACCTGTTTGCATGACTCAGTAGAGCCGTGGTAGGGTGGAGATCAAAGTACAGTGAGAGGACACACAAGACTCTATGACGATCTTGGGTCTACAGACTAACCTGTACCAGTGTCACCTGAGAACTGCTATCCGACGATAGATATAATACCACATAGGAGTTCTCGAGTCCGCTCAATGTACCCAGTCTCCACCAAGCACCCGCATACAATCTTTGGTGTCACCACACCAGATGGATATGGGATCATCCATCGCCCATCACATGGGAAAAGAATGGTATATGCTAGTCTACTCTAGAACATCGATGCCCTGTCTCGATACACCCACGACTAGAAACAGTTAAAAGATATGCTTATAAACTATACGTGTCCCACTAGTATGATATACATCATAGTCCCAGTAGTCAAGCAAATATCCTATGGGCTTTATCAACATGTACCAAATGAGTAAGATGCATGATCAATAAACATGTCAAGATAAAGTAAACCAGATAGCATATTATCATGTCGAGCAAGAAAGTCATATATCTATATATATATATATATATATATATATATATATATATATATATATATATATATATATATAGACACACACACACATATACATGTCCAAGCATCCACTATACATATAATGGCCTCTAGGGCATACATATATCCAACAATCTCTCACTTGCACTAAGGCCAGTTATTGGCGTATCTTATACCCAACATCTTAAAAGTCACTTATGCTGCGGCTGTGGAAGGGCCTTGGTGAGTGGATCCGCGCTGTTATCCTTTGTATCTACTCTCCAAATCTCGATATCGTGGCCATCTACTATCTCCCGGATCAAATGATATCGCCTCAGGATGCGTCTGGACTTCTGATGGGACATCGGTTCTTTGGCTAACGCCATAGCCCCATTATTATCACAATACAATGGTATTGGATCAACAATGGTTAGAACTACTCCTAGTTCCGCGACGAACTTCTTCATCCAGACGGCTTCCTTGGCAGCATCATTTGCAGCAATATACTTAGCTTCCATCGTGGAGTCTGCAACGGTATCCTATTTGGAACTCTTCCAACTAGCAGCCCCTCCATTGAAGGTAAATACAAACCCTGAGATAGATTTGCTGTCATCCTTATCACTTTGGAAGCTGGAATCGGTAAAGGCCTCCATTTGGGGATCCCTATTACCATACACCAAGAACAATTCTCTAGTCCTTCACAAGTACTTAAGAATGTTCTTCACTGCTATCCAATGTTTCTTCCCTGGGTTGGATTGATACCTGCTTAATACAGCTAGTGCATAAGCTACATCAGGGCTGTAGGGTGTTTTTCGTCACTCCATTGAGATGGGAATGCGCGTGCGCTTGTCAGGCGCATTACAGACTCCCTCTGCCTAGGATAGGCTAGGGTTTATTGATTGCGGGGATCCAAATCTCCGGCAGCCGTGGACTAAGCTGCCGTTAATTACCCCTCGCCTTTGGAGCGAGGGAACCTCCGATTAACGGGTCAAACAGGTCATGCGAACTCAATGTGCAGTGTATGTGTGTTGTGTTTTGAAGGGGGGTTTTGGATATATTGGGGGCCCCGCAGAGTTTTTACGGGGGTCCCTCTATCCGGATAGCGGGCTGGGGGTCAAGAGGGCGAGCAACCCCCTTGCGGGGTGCGGGGCAGTGCCTCGTTAGAATTTTTTTCTAACAGGGACAGTGTCGTGGAGTATGTGTGTGTGTGTATGTATATATGTATATATGCATATATATATATATACATATGTATATGTATATATACATATGTATATGTATATATACATATGTATATAAAGGGGGAAAAGGTATCCAAAGGATGCGTGGGAGAAAGCGCTCGGGCTCTAGCGCTCTGGACGCTAGGGCGCTACCGCCCTACGTGCCAGGCACGTGGGCACTCAAGCGCTAGCGCTTTGGGCGCTAGCGCCTTGAGGCAAGAGCGCTAGCGCCCCACGTGCCAGGCACGTAAGAGCTCGGGCGCTAGCGCTTTGGGCGCTAGCGAAAGAGCGCTAGCGCTCGGGCGCTAGCACTCAAAGCGCTAGCGCTCGGGCGCTAGCGCTCTGAGCGCAAGAGCGCTAGCGCTTTGAGCGCTAGCGCCCCACGTGTCAGGCGCTAGCGCTTTGGGCGCTAGCGCTTTAAGCGCTAGTGCCCTACGTGTCAGGAACGTGGGCGTTCGGGCACTAGCTCTTTGGGCGCTAGCGCTTTGAGCGCAAGAGGGACTTGGTCCCTGCAATAGAAGTTGTACTCCCAGAAAGGCACACTTATTATTTTGTGTGTGTGTGTGTGTGTAATATGAGGAGTTAAACTCCTAGGATATTTTGAAGCTGATGAAGGGGGCTTCTCCCCTTGAGCCCTGGATCCTCCCCAAAGTGGGGTTTTAGGAGATGGGTCTCCTTCTTCTTCCTTTGTTGGCCGGATCTTGAAGATCAAGAAGTATGGGATTTTAAAAATCTCCTTTCTGAGATCTGATGGAAAATCTGAGTTCCCCTTTGTGGGTTTTGTGGTGAAAAACCATTTAGTTTTATAAAAGAAAGAGTAAAACTCTTGATTTAATTCAAAAGAAAGAAGAAGGTTTTAGAACCTTGAGGAAGGAGAAAAATCTCAGATCTGGATTCTTTTTAGGGAGAGAAAAAGTTGTTGAGATATTTTCATTATCTTTGGCTTTATAGGTTATACACTTTACATATAGCCCCTTAGGCTTCACAAAATGGCATTTCGCCTATCCCATGGCTCATGTGCCATTTCTTTTTGCACATAAGCCATGGGCTTTACAAAAATTTGGCTTTATGCCCATTTTTCTTACATTTATTCATAAAATAAAATAAAATAAATACACCAAAAATTATTTATTACAGAATTTTTATCTTGGCCTGGGGAAGGCCGGTCGTTTCATGTTCGGGCTTGACCCGGGCATTGGCCCACTTGACCTGGGTTTGGGCCCACTTGGCTTGGGGTTGACTTTGATTTTGACTTGGTCAACCGGGGTGTAAATTTCGACCCCAACAAAATGCCCCCCATCAATACATGCACACAACATATGTGGGTCGTGTGCATGAAATTGATGGATCTTCTTTCACGTGGAGGTCGACTCCGTTTTGACGACGTGGATGTCGTTTCTGCCATTTTAGTGACGTGGACGGTCGATTCTGCCCTTTTTACGACTTGGACAGTCGATGCTGCCATTTTTGCGACTTGGACGGTTGGTACTGCTCTTTTTGCGACTTGGACGGTCGGTGCTGCCATTTTAGCGACTTGGACGGTCGGTGCTGCCATTTTTGCGAATTGGGCGGTCGGTTCTGCTTTTTTTGCGACTTGGACAGTCGATGCTGCCTTTTTAGCGACTTGGACAGTCGGTGCTGCCCTTTTAACGACTTGGACGGTCGGTGCTGCCATTTTAGTGACTTGGACAGTCGGTACTGCCATTTTTATGACTTGGACGGTCGGTGCTGCCATTTTTGCGACTTAGACGGTCGGTTCTGCTCTTTTTGCGACTTGGACGGTCGATTCTTCCCTTTTGCGACTTGGACGATCGGTTCTGCCCCTTTTGCGATGTGGAAGGTCGATGCTGCCCTTTGCGACTTGGACGGTCGATTCTGGATTTGACTTGCTCCGCTTCTTGCGATGTCAGGGATGAAGTTGACTTGTTTCCGAGGTGGAATTTGATTCTGCCAGGGAAGTCATTGGTTGTTTTGCTGATTTGATGTGATTTGGATTGACATCATCACTGCTACACTGGAATATGGTACCAGGAGCGAATCATCATTTATCATGACAGGATTTGGGGATTTTGGTTTTGGTTTGGCATCAGCACCGCTACACTGGAATATGGTACCAGGAGTGAATCATCATTTTCCATGAGGGAATTTCCCTCGTTCCCAGTTTAACGACTTAGGGGTCATATGTTCCCAGTTTAACAACTTAGAGGTCATCTATTCCCAGTTTAAAGACTTAGGGGTCTATTGGATTGGATTTTGGAATTTTGGGGTCAGGGTAGGCATCAGCGTTGCTAACACTGAAGCACACGTGCCAAGAGCAATTCATCATTTGCCTTCTCCTGTTGGGGAGCGATGGGTTAGGAGACAGGTTTAGATCCCTATCACCTAAGGCTTTTCAATTTTATGAGCCGTAAGGGTCTCATAAAAGCATTTTCTTCCTACGAGTCGAAAGGATCTCGTAGGTGCACTTTCTCCTTAGGAGTCGTAAGGACTCCTAAGTGTGTTTCTCCTTTGTGAGTCGTAAGCATCCCACGAAGGTTTGTTCTCCTCATGTATCGTGGGGACACATGAGTGGGTCTTCCCAAATGGAGCATAATTCCGAGGGCGGGGACCAGCCGCGTAACTGGTGATTGCGGTGGGGCATGGGTATGCTGAGAATTATTTGAGCCCGTGGATTGTATACGGTAGTCAATTTGGGGACTAACTGTAGGGCCGGGAGAATTTTAAGAAATTGGATTTTGGTTGGCGTCTACATCGCTGCACTGGAATATGGTACCAGGAGCAACTCATCATTCGCCATTTGGGGACTTGGAATTTGGATCTTGTTTGGCATCAGCATTGCTGCACTGGAATAATGCCAGAAGCAACTCATCATTTGCCTCGGGAGGACTTAGGATTTGGGTTTTTGGTCGGCATCAGCACCGCTAACACTGAAGCGAAATGCCTGGAGCGACTCATCATTTGCCGTTGCCCGTTGGGGAACGATGGCTTAGGAGACAGATTTAGGTCCCTATCACCTAAGGCTTTTCAATTTTTTGAGCCGTAAGGATCCAATAAAAGCATTTTCTCCCTACGAGTCGAGAGGATCTCGCAGGTGTATGTTCTCCTTAGGAATCGTGAGGATTCCTAAGTGTGTTGCTCCTTTGTGAGTCGTTAAAATCTCACGCAAGGATTTTCTACTCATAAGGTCGAGAGGACTTTGCGAGTGTGTTTTATCCCTTTTCACGAGTTTTCACCCTTTCGGGGCCGGCATTCCTGCTGTTTTTACTCACGGAGCCCTTTTGGGTTTTCATCCATGCCCGTGCCCATTTTGCTTGTGGACATACCCTTTATTTTGCCGCTGGTGGGACTTTAAAATCAGCCTCACCGGCAAGACTTGGGAGAGATAAGGGTCGTTTATGCCCGTGAATTGTATACGGTTTTGCAGGATGTATGATCCAGACCGTAGGGCCGGTGTGCTCAATTCGCCTACGACTTTGAGCATTCACGCGTAGTATTTCTTGAGATATAGGCCATTGATGGGTGGCATGGGCCTTTCTCCTTCGGCACTTATTAGTTGGTAGGATCCTCCATCGAACACTTTCTCGATGACGTATGGTCCCTCCCAGTTTGGCTCGAATTTTCCTTTTGCATATCGATTGGGGATGATCGGTCTTTTGAAGAGCAACACCAATTCGCCTTTCTTGAAAGCGCGGAGACGGGCCATCTTGTTATAGGCCCGTGACATTTGTGTTAGTTATGTGTTAGTTATATGTATGCCCTAGAGGCCATTACTTTGCATTGGATGTATATTGTAATGGATGCTGGGACATATATAGGTAGGACTTTCTTGCTCGACATGATAGTACGCTATCTGGTTGTTATTTATCTTAACATGTATACTTTCTGTCTCTCTGTTACATGTTGATAAAGCCCTTCGGATGAGTACTCGACTTCCAGGACTATGATGCAGATCATACTAGTAGGGCATGGGTAGTCAATGAGTACATCCTTCAATGTTCCTAGTCGTGGGAATATCGAGACGGGGCATCGATATTCCAGAGTAGACTAGCGTATGTCTTCTCGACCCATGTGATGGGTGATGGATGATCCCATATCCATTGGTGTTTGACATCAGAGATGGTATGCGGATGCTCAATGGAGACTGGGTACACTGAACGGACTCGCCGAGAACTCCCAGATGGTATTATACCTCACATCAGATAGCAGTTCTCTGGTGACACTGGTACAGCTTAGTCTGTTGACCCGAGATCGTCATAGAGTCTTGTGTGTCCCCTAATGTGCTTTGATTTCCACCCTACCACGGCTCTACAGAGTCATGCAAACAGGTGGTTTTTGGGTACAGTCCCGATTCATATGGAGGCAATGAGCGATAGGAGAGGATTCGTCTCTCCCGGTATTGGGGGTTGATGTTGCGCTATGCACGACTGGCGATAACTGGAAATCCCAGGCCAGGGTTGCAGTGATATACTGGTAAGAGTTATCAGTAGTTTCACGAATGTTATGGACCTTATATCGGCATGACGTATCAAGTTATTGGGGTCTGACGTTTACCACCCCTAGGCGAGATATGCGACATATCAGACGAACAGACCGGACTATACGGTAAGTGTTGGTGGTTGGATTCACAGGAGTGTGAGCGGGCTTGCTCGTCGATCTTCTGATCGCTCGATACCCTGGTGGCCGTTACGTTTAGCAGACCGCTTGCGGCTTATGGGTGTTTGATATGATCATCACCTGCTGCCGGCGTATTGACGAGTCTTTAGAGTCCTACACAGAGGTTTCCTGGCTCAAGCGAAACGAAATAGGAGCGCATATGAAATATGTGCGGGACCGAGAATAATGCGTGTATGTGATACCGTATTCTATTCTCGCAATGAATGTATCGATTGGTTGTATGCGATATAACCTAGTTATCGAATCAAGGATTGATTCGATAAGCCGATACATTAGATATTAGTCGGTCATATGCGATATGACCGGATCGTTAAATCAAGTGTTGATTTAATGATTTAATGCATAATTATATATTTGATATATTATTTTGCATTAACTAGTATTGGTTCACTTAAGATGGATTTTCTCACTTGATGTGCACATTGTATATATGATATAGTTTTGTGCACTAGTTTGTATCATGTTTGATGATACATGAAAGCTTGGGTGTAGGTTTACTTTAAACCATGTTTAAGTGAATGGTTAGGGTTTTGTTATCTTTTCTTAACTATTTATTTTGTTTTATTTATTTTAGGGAAAGAAAAGAAATGGTTGCTTCTTTGTTTTGTTTCTTTGAAGCTTCAAGAAGCTTTGACCATTCTTGTTTCTTTCCTAAACCTAACCATTCACCTAACCTTGGTTTATTCTCTACACTTAACCATGGTTGCTAAAATGATAAGAATGACTTTATTTCCATTTATTCATTTATTCTTATCATATTCTTTTTCTTCTTCTTCTTCTTCAAGAAGAAAGAAGCTTGCTAGTATCAATGGTGACTTGAGAAAAAGAGTGAGAAATCCAATTCTAAAGTGAACTCACTTCCTATTTCTTCATCCTCTACCACTTGCCATGTAGTATAGGGTGTTTTCTTCACAAATTTCATGACTTGGTGAAGTTGGAGCTTGATCTTGAGTTGCCTCGACGTAGATCATCTTCGGCATCGAAGTCGACGACCTAGCCCGATCTTTTCTCCGATGAAACCACCGCGAGAGTCTAGGATTCCGATGGGTATAGCGGAGGGACGTCATCACGGAGCCAAGGAAGTGAAGGACCGGATCTACAAAGGTTGTAGTCACTTTCCTTTAGCAATAAAGTTGTTTACTTGCTTGCATCGCCTTACCTCTAGTAACGATCTAGTTTAGGGTTTCTCGGTACATAGAAAAATTTTGAATTGGCCATGTTTGATCACTTGTAGAACCTCATGGGTGTACCTAGGAATCCTACAGTGGTATCAGAGCCTACCTAGAGCCTTAGGCGATGCGTAGACGGAGTTAGAAACCCGATCGAACCCGAAACCCTAATCCATGACCCCTCTCTGTACATTTTTGAAAATTATGGATTTTTCTGAATTAAAAATACCTGAAAAATATAGCAGAAAAATATAAGAATTGTGGTGAAAAACGACCCCCTAAATCGTACATTCCACCGCGGAACCGCGGCAATAGCTTGCTTGGGCCACGGTTCCGCGGCCGTACAGAGGAGTTAGGTTATCATTTTTGCACCATAATTCCTATTTCTGTGATTTATATTTTATGGGTATTTTTATTTTGACTCAAGAGTTGAGTATTCTGGGTTGTATTGGGAGTTCGTAGATTCGATCGGATTGTCTAATTTTGTCTATGTGTTTTTTCCGGGCAATTTAGAATATGTTAAAAAGTTCGACCGGATATAAATACCCATTTTTTCTCCTGCCGGAAAATTTCCAAGTGTTGGATTTTTCCGTGGTTTAAATACGTTCTAAGTAATGCAAGTAACGCGATGGACCCTCTAGAAGACAACAAACCTTAACTCGATTATGTGACCGTCTTGAACTGCCCTTTGAACCTTAGGGTTTGGGGCAGTACGGCGTGCCACATGTGAGGCATTGGCTTGACCCTTCTATGGCTGGACCATTGCTACTGTGGCATGAAGTGAATGTTCTTAAAATTTATTTCATGTGTTGAGCTGTTTCGGGAAAACTTGGGTGTTTGATTGTTCGATCGGAAAGTTTAACATTTTCTATTTATCTGGAATGTGATACAATATTTGGAATTCACAAGTAGTTATGAGATAACTAATATGAATGTTATAAACATAGCACTTTAGTCTCACTTGATCGGTTGCCACGGAATTTTGATGCGATCAAAAGTCCGTCGCGATCACGTAGCGTACGCGGATACTCGTCGGGTAAACTTAATAGACAGCCTCGCCCCATAGCCTCGACCAAGTGACTGTAGGAGAACCCCGTCACCGAAATCATCCGTTCAGGTGCTCGCGGCAGCGGTGTTCCGCCTTGGTGCACTTCGTCGACGGCGTCGGGGGTGCGGCCGCCTACTAAAGTTTGCGACGAGCATTCGATCAGGATGTCGGGAATCTTATTGAATTGCCCGACTTGATATTGAAAAGAGTTTTCGATAATGAGACTGAAATGCGGGATTTATAATTGTTAGGCATGCGATGTCTAAGGAATTCATTGAATTAAGCATGCAATGTCTAAAGAGGTTGTGGATTCCAACTGTTGTAGTTTTACACTTTCTTTTCTGCGACCGTAAGAGTAATATGTGATATCGCTGGTTTCGTTGCTATATGTCAACGACAATTGGGATGGGCATATTTACTTACGTTGATGACATGTGATGTTATGTGTTGTTGGATATGTTATATTGGATCGTCGTGTTTGAATAGCCGGGGTTTTTTTTTATGTGAGATGAGTGTTTTTCATTTTCATTCATGTAAAAACTTGTATGTAATATTCTTTTATTGGGCACTTCCAGGTTGCGGATGATGTCACCATTTGTATATTATTTACTTTTCCGCATTAGGATAGACCCAAGGAGGGGAGCACAAGTAACCGGGTTCTAGGGTCCAGTGGGAGACCATCTCGAGGAGTCGAGTCCGGGTCTCCTAACCCTAGAATTGGTAGGGTTGCTTGCCGCTCTCATAGAGGTCTAGGGGTGTGGGTTTGGCTATTCATCGCGACCGTGGAATCCGTGTTTTATACTGGCTCGTATTAAAAACACGGACGTCCTAGTATATCCAATATTTCATATGATATTTTCTGCTGCGTTATCTGTGATGTGATCATGTGATTTGTTCAGATAGATATAGTATATAGTATATATGATATATTATATAGACGTTGCTTATGTTTTATACCCGCGCTAGCCCTGCCTCGCTCTGGCGTTAGTTACCTAACCTAACGGTGCAGACGGGACATCGAGGCGAATGCGGATGGCATAAGCGTACGTTATATTTATCTGTGATGTTTAGGTGGAATTAAATGATGGGACATTCATTAATGAGATTAATGAAAGAAAATAAACCTAATTGATGTTGTGGAATCGAATTTCAAAATAAAACAGGTAGCTACAGTTCTTGCTTTGCATCGCGGTGTTCATTGTAGAACATCCTGCACCTTATTCGATGAGGAAAGGACCGAGATCCCTTCATCGGGAGTGACTCCTTTAGCAATAACTGGCAGATGCTACACACTCGGTTTGTCTTTTGATTGCTTCTATAGTTTCTGCTTTGCACAGTGATATATATGATATATCCTGCACTTTATTCGATGAGGAAAGGGCCGACGATCCCTTCACCGGGAGTGACCCCTTTAGCAAAACTAGAAAAGCCTCAAAAACATTCCATTTAAAAACCATTTGATTCCGCAACAAGATCAAGTTCAAAGCGTTAAAGGTTTTCATAAAAACCATTCGCAACCCTCCGTCATTTTAGGAAGTAGAGTACTTAGTATTCGTGCTGTGTTTGTTGACCATAGTCAAGGCGCAGTGTACGGTACCTAAGTGATGTCTTCCTACACCGCATATGATGCGATTAGTTAGGACAGTCGCGTGACTTTGTTGACCTTAGTTAAGAGTCATGTGGATGGGTCTAATTAATCACGAAATGACGGGTAAAACTTGACTAGTGCTTATGATTTGTTGACCATAGTTAAGGTCATAGGTGCTAGGGGTAAAAACCATTATCGGGAGTTTCAAGTGTTAAAATTTGCAATGAGATTGAATACCTTCTATATGATAGTTGGATCCCGGTACCCACTGCGAGTAATTGTTACTCCTGGGAGAGTTTTGCACTTTGCAATTAGCCGATCAAGTAGGTGTCTAGAAAGGTGTCAACGGGGTTACGCCTCTGGGAAAACGAGGTTTACTGTAATTAGGTCCATGCGAAAGCACGGGGAACCTCCCTCAAAGTACCGACACTGGCCTGGCTGAAAGATTGGCGAACTTGTAGAGTGTAATTAATCCCGGCTAGTCTTTCCTTTTAGGGTTTGAAGGAAGATTTGATAAAAACAGTGTGAGCCATCCTGATTAGATAAAATAATAACCAATCTGATCTTGCAAGAGCGCACGCAGAGTGTTTTCTTCTCTCTCTCTCCTGGTAGCGACCATGTCACGCCTTAATCAAGATAATAATACGGATGTATTGACCGAACCCGCTTGTTATACTGAGCTGGGGAACGTTGGTCCCGCTCCAACTTATAATTGTTATAAGACAGAGCAGGAAATTGGGGAATACCAGATTTCCCGTGCCACCCAAATGAAGAAAGTGCATGTTGATGCATCATCTTCGGGTATGTTCGTTACATAGAACTGTTTCTCAGTATCCTTTACGTCCTGAGTATGTGATACCGGATCAGGATCCCGCATATGTAATCTGTTACATGGGCTACAAGTAGGTAAAGAACTGAGAACGGGTGATAAGTTTCATGAGACAGAAAACGGTGCAAGTGTTGCAGCCAAGTCTGTTGGTCACTGTCACCCTGTATCCCAGTATATTGATTCTGAACGAATGTTATTAGATACCGAACCTGATATACAAAATCATATCAGTCTCTTTATTAGTAAAGAAATGATAAAATTTTGTATTGTTGGATAATGTTTTGAACATTTCCTATATCAAAAGTTGATCGGTTCAGGCACGTTATCTAAAAGCATTGATGTTCTAAATCAAACTACAGTTCCTAGTATACAGAACACACACAAGAGGAAGAGTTCAGAAATGAACGAATCCTTCTTGAGGCATTGTAGACTAGGTCATATCAATGCGACCCGACTGGTTGAAGTTGCATTATAGATGCATATTTAAATCAGTTTGAATTTACATCTTGTGAAACTTGCCAGTCATGTCACAAAGATTTGATGACCATAGCTCTGTTTATTGGAAACAGAGAAAGAGTTAGTAAACTCTTGGGACTGATACATGATGATGTATGTAAGGTCCCCTGTCTACACATGCCAGGACCGGTTCCTTGTACTTCATTACATTCTCTGATAGTCTCTCAAAATTCAGCCATATGTTCCTGTTGAAACATAGGTCCGAAGCTTTTAAGATATTCACAGAATATAAGTTAGAAGTAGAGAACCAAAAACCGGGTATAAGTATTATATCCTATGATAAGATCAGGGAGGAGAATACTTGTGCATGGAATTCTTGGGCTATTCTAAAAGAAAATGAGATTCTCTCTCAGTATTACTCCTCTGAATACACCACAGCAAAACGGTGTATCAGGACGGAGTAATCGCACCGTATTAGATATGATGTGCTCTATGATGAGTACTACTGAGTTACCTATTTCCTTTTGGGGGTTGTGCACTTGAGAAGTTGCATACCTATTGAATTGGATTCGAATCAAATCAGTGCCTACCACTCCATATGAGATATGGTATGGGAAGAGCCTATCTCTTAAGTTAGTTAAGATTTGGGGTTGTCCGGCCTATATCTAAAAGCAAAATCCGGACAAAATCGAGGCAAGGTCAGTTTTGTAGAACTGGAAAGGTTCCAGCTATACAAAACTGCAGCTGATGATTTGACAGAACCAAAGGATTCAATAGTTCCCAACGAACCTCAGCCTCTCCGCCGATCTGGTATGGTTTCTTATCCGCCTGAGAGATCCTTCGATTTCTCGATGACAGTGGGAGCGAGGAATGCATCATGAGATGATGACCCAACTAGTTTCGAGCAGGCCATCGAGAGTAGGGACTCTGTAAGAATGGCTGGATGCTTAGCGATCTGAGATGGAATCCTTATACACTAACAAAGTATGGACTTTGGTTGCTTTATCTGAAGGGTTAAATCCCCATCAGGAGCAAGTACATCTTGAGAAGATTACTTGGTGTAGATGGAAAAGTTGAGACTTTCAAAGCTAGGCATGTTAAAGGTTTTCATCATCGACCAGGCGTAGATAATGATGAAACCTTTTCCAGTGGCTATGCTTAAGCCCATCCGGATCCTACTTGCCACGGCTACATACCATGACTACGATATCCGGTGGTTGGGTGCCATGACTACTTTTCTAAATAATGATTTAGAAGAGAACATCTATAAGAACACAGCCAGAGGGCTTCGTAAACAGTGGGAGCAGCGGAAACGTGTGCAAGTTGCTTTATAGATTAAAGCAGGCATCGCGAAGTTGGAACCTCTGTTTTGATGTGGTAGTCAAAGTGTTTGACTTCATCAAAATGGTAGATGAACCTTGTATATACAGAAAGGTAGTAGGGAGTATGGTGGTGATCCTCGTAGAGTACGTGGATGACATACTCTTGATAGGAAAAGAGTTTCCTATGCTACATACGGTCAATCTCCTCTTATCACAAGGATTCTCCATATAGGATAAAGTTGATGCCTCCTAAATCCTGGGATTTGGATCTATGAGATAGATCTAAATGGATGTTAGACTTCTCACTAGGTTTAGTGAGATGGTATCAATCGATCCTGGGGAGAATCACTGGAAAGGTTCCAGGATGATAAGGACGACTGAATGTCAGTCACAGGCATTGTCTTTACCCTCAGTGGAGGGACGGTAAGTTGGAAGAGTTCCAAGCTATATACCGTGGCAGAATAGACGATAAAGGCTGGTAACATCGCTATTAAAGATACTACCAAAGAGGCAGTTTGGGTGTATATTGGTTCATAAGATGAACTAGGTTCCTACCATTGTATGACAATGGAAGTGTGGCTTTGGCCCAGGAACCATGGTCCCATCAGTGACCCAGACATATTCTGAGGCAGCATCACCTGATCATGAAGATAGTTGATCTCCAGGGTGATCGAGGTTAGGAGAGTAGACTCAGAGGATGTCACGACCCGAAAGTACGGAACATGACCGGCACTTAAACTACGAACGTCTCGAGGCGTACGTAATCTAAGTAAACCGAAAACCCAGAATCCAAACCAAGAAAAGTAGTAGAGTGCAGGAAAAACCAACTTAAAGCAAGTAGTTTCAATAGCATAAGCCGAATTATGCGGTTTTTAAAAACATTAAAAATTTACTGAAAATTTCGGCAGAGTCTCCTTTGTAAATACTGGCCCCCAAACGGGATACAATATGAATAGTATACGAAATCAAGAAAAAGGCATCCCCAAGCGGGAGCTAGCTCTTCGTCAATCGACGGTCACAACCACACAAGCAATATAATATACAACGCCAACGGCGAGGATCAAAACTCAAAAGGAAACTCAAAACCACCAGAAATGTAACGAGCGACTCTAAGGTCGAAAGAATAAACAATACTGGTCTCTATCTCAATAAATACATGTTTGGTTGATGGAATTTACTAGATACAACTGAATAATATTATACAAGGTAATATGATGGGTACGATACAAGAAAAACCCACCTACTAGCAAGTCACCCGAACGAAACTGAGCCCGCAAAGCCGTAATGAAACCTGTACGGCAAAACCTGCAAGAAACTGGGGCACAACGGGGGTGAGTTGGCAACTCGTGAATAGAAGAACATCTACGCACAGAAATCGCATAAATAACGCAATCCTAGGTCAATGATCATAATATATCCTCAAATATATGTATAACAGGCAGCCTATGACAATGTCTAGGGTAATATCTAACCCGAGTGTAATCACATGTGCCCGTGTCAGTGCCTCAGGTAGCAATATATCATATGAGTGAGGTATGAATGCATGAAAACAGCATACATGTAAATGAATAAAACTGTTTTCATAAATTAGTGAGATTTCCTTTGTATTTTTTTCAAATGAGGTATCATAACTGAAATCAGCACCAAAGGTGTCTAGCATCGACACAAAACATAAATCTCAATGTCTCAAAATCTCAATATCTAAATCACAATATCTAGGGCGCCGCCAGTCCAGACCGGCCCCTACCATCCATCTCAAGACCACGACGGTATCCTCCGGATATCCGACGCGTCGGGTAATATCACCGGTAGGTAGTCTCCCCCTGCCAGGCTCATCGTCATCACCACGAGCTTCTTGCCCCGGGGTACCTTACCGGGTCCACCATGTACCCGAAACGGTTCCTCCACTCCTCGAACTCGGGTCTCACATGTCGCTCTCAGCACCGAGAAAACACATGGTGGACGCACTGAAATATCATATCCAGGGTAACCGGGTTTTTAAAACAATTACATATTCTCTTTTGAAATATCCACAGTTCCCAAATCCAGAAATATCAAGGAAATCCGAGTCCAAAACCTCAATAGCACATAAACTAGTGAATAAAGGCATGGGAATCCATGCGTGCGGTATAACAATGAATAACAATATGCATGAAGTAGCAAGTAATAACTGAAATGTCTAATATGGCATATAAGGAAAGTACACTAATATCATGTCAAAACTACTAGCTAACAAGCTAAGTCAAGCAAATATATTCTCTAAAGTGTACGTGACATGGCAATTACCGATGAAGATGTGTGTGAGCCGGCAAGTAGTTGTACGTGGTACATACGCATCATCGGTAATGGTGCTGGTGTCCTAACAGCATGATATCAATAATGGAATATGCAGCACAATAAGTATGCGAGGCAGAGTGAACAGCAATAATGTGAGGGAGCTGAATACTAGACACAACGATAACTAATCTGCAATAATCTAATATAAGTCCTACAAATGGTGCCTTTTGAAATAACACGAATCATGGGGTTTTGAAAATAGGGGCTACGGTGTTTTTATGAAAAGATACGTCGTTTTTGAAATATCCGTAGATTCCCTTGAGCTGTGTTTAAAAATGCCCATGATTCGTTAGTTTTTGAAATAGGTAAGAAGTCTAATCTAATCTAACAACTACACTAAACTATACGGCTGAACTAACAAGCTGAACTACAGGTAAGGAAACCGCCTATCATCTGAGTCGATACATATACATACCTGTATATGTATAGTCGGTGATCCCGCCTCAATAATATCATATCCGATACCATATCTATAATCAGGCATCCCAAGTCAAGAGTGCGGATCAATCATCAATATAGCTCGTACGTAAATCCGTCGTACGGCATCCCAATCTGGGTACGGGTCAATATCACATTCATCATACTATTCACCTGGTATTCTCTTTATCAAATATCATGATCGGGGTACTGATCTACGTCTAGTACCATACTGATACCGCCTACGTGTGCATAGACATGTGTGAAACACTACGTCAAGGACCCGCTACAACGTCCTGTCGTATCTAAGATACGAACCCTGCTATATTACCGATCTCACGGCCTCAAATCAAATCTCATCGACTCAGCTCAATCCCAAGTATCATCCTCAATCCGTATGTGAACACATAGTCCCATTACCATGTGAACACATAACTATAAAGAATCCCATGAGCACATATCAATAGGAATGTATGCAAGTATGTATGTGTGTATGTGTAGTGCAACACTACCCTAGGGTTCGCAACACTAAAAATAGTCCAACACACCAATATCCATCCTAAGCATCGTTATTAATCCTAAATAACATATAATAAATGTTGGTGTGTATACGCATCCGTATACACCACCACGGACTGCGGGGGTGCTATACGCCATCCACCCGACTTCTCCCCGTAGATATAAATCTACTCATCTGGTCCTCGCTAGCCGGTGCCGACGTCGCCACGCGCTTGCTTGTCGTCTCGAAGTCCACATGGGGGTACCTACATATCATAATGCACCATATCTCATTAAAATCCAACTCATGATCAAAACGATGCACGAATCCCACATACGTCAAAACCTATGGTTGCTTTCACAAATCAACCCAAAAACCCTCGACGTCGGCGTACAAACGCCAAACCATCGAGAAAAACCCAAATACACTCATTTGCACATTCACGAACACTAATTTTAATATAAACTAGGTTGAAACTCGCAAAAACGCCAATTTCACTCAAAAAGTCATTTTTCCGAAAATCTAGCGAGCACAATTCACCGTTTTTGTACAAAACATGTTGTTTAAATGAATGTAGAGGCCAATAAATTTATTAAATATCTTAAATAAGTCATAGAAACAATTTCCGGAATTTAATCTCATTAAATTCCAAAAACCCTAATATTCTAGTTTACAAAATACCCTTTTTAACAATTTCAGAGGAAAAAAAATGCACAAACTACAATTTATGTTGGATTTCCATGAACCAAAAGCATTAAACCACTCAATATAATCTTTATAATGACATGAAACCTAAATTTGAATTTTATCTCATAAGAATATAATTATTTAAAAAACCTAGTTTACCAATTATATAATTATCACTTTTAAATTAACAAATATGCAAACTAGCAACTTAAATTGGATTTAGCATAACATTAACATGTCAATTATATCACATAAACTAAATCTCACAACACAAAATACCAATTTAAAATCAAACCCCTCTCTTGAATTTTAAATCATGCACCTAAAAGTAATTAAAAACCTAATTAAACAATTAATTAAGCTAACCTAAGCAATTAACAACACATTAAGCAAAAAGGTTAGAATTTATACCCAAATAATTTGAAGAACCCACAAGCACACTTAGCCTCCCAAATTGAAATCTAAATCCCTAGATCCATGCTATGGTAGCCAAGGGAAAATGGGTAGGAGGTGGATTTTGATTTGGATTTTTGCTTGATTTTTTGTGGATTTTTCAAGCATTTTTGAAGAACTTTTTTAAAGAGAAGGAGATGAAGAATGAAGGGCTGTTGGGGTTCAGATTTTGGCCAGAAAATGAGTGGGGGAGGAGAGAGAGGGAGGTGGAGAAAAATGGGGAGAAAGTCAAAGTCAATTCAAGGTCAAAAGTCTAACTAATTTATCCATTTTCTTTTCTTTTCTTTCATTTCTTTTTCTTTGAAATTCAAGTGGGGAAAAAAATGAGGGCTGCTGAATTTAGCTAAGGGGAGAAGTAAGTGGGGGTGTGTGGGTGTGGGCACGGGTGTGGGGTGATGAAAAATGATAAATACAATACCCCAAACATCCATTTACGCTAAAAAAAAGCCTTTTTTCTTCAATAATTTCTAAACCGTTTTGGCAAATGATTTCGTTCCAAAAACTACATGATAAATTTTTATTTAAAGTTTTATGATGCAAAAAATTTGTTTCAACTCATTCCAATATGTAATTTTCCCTAGTTAAATGTATTAGTGACGGCTTAAAATAATAATAAAATAATATTTTTTTCAGAAAATTTGAAATTTCACCAGCGGCTCAATAAACACCAAATAATAGCAATTACATAGCTAGAATATGTATATTTAATTTTTATAATAAGATATTTGTATTTTGACTTTTTACAGAAAACCCCTTTATTTTACCTATTTTTCGAAATTTCACCGAAACGATTTTCAAAACGCTACAATCTTCCCCCCTTAAAGAAATTCGGTCCCCGAATTTAAATTCAAACTTCCCCAAATACTAAAACATCTAAGAAAAACCATCAAGTCGTCGGGGCTCCGAAACTGTAAATACATAAAACAAATCGTAGCGCAGTGCATACGCTTAAAAAAAATGAGTATATAACTCAAATCAATACTCCGTCAAGCATCCCGCAATCATCGGAGTCATGGAGAAGACATCAATGCCAAATCCAAATCAAACCAATATGATATAACTCTAAACTATACATGTAAACATCGAATCTATATCTGTAAGTATCTGAAGGAAATGCATGCCAAATCTCTTAAGTCGTTGTGCAACGCGTATAACACTGCACAGTGGCGGACGTCTATCATAAGAAAATAACTATATATATATATATACCTTTGTTTGAAATGTACGTTCCGCCGTTTTGGAAACAATTTAGAAGGGTCTCTTTATTTTAAACATTTCGTGTCATATCGGACACGTAGGTAAATACTGAGGCTATAGCTCGCTTTTTGGAAATCCCTTCAATAACTATCAATGCATGCAAAATGTATTCAGGTACTGTCCTCTGACTAGTCCTGCTCAGTACGAAAACACATAGCAATATCATAAAAACGTACTGCTCTATAAGAAATCAATCCCAAAATATGCACATGAATACTACGTGCGTCTGGTGCGCACGGAAATCAAAATCCAAGAATGTGCCATACATGCACACAGAAACAACATCTAAGTGCATCAGGTGTGCATGAAACATCTGTCGTAGGCAACATGTGTGCCTGACAGCAAAATCAGGTGCATCTGACATGCACGAAAAAAAAAATCTCGATTTAGTGCCTCTGGTGTGCACCAAAATCACCCTTCAAAACATGCGCTCAACATGCGCGAAAATCCAAATCAGGTGCATCTATCGTGCATGAAATCATGAAATCCAATATCAAGCGCCGAACGTGCGCAAAAGCAATCAGGTGCACAAGGTGCACAAAACAAATATCGAGTATCACAATCAAAATCAAAGTTCAGTGTATCTAAGTGCACAAAAGGCGTATCACTGCACTGCAAGCATATATAAACTATACCGAGTGCAGGAACGAAATCGTGTGCATGCATACGCACAAAACCAACTCAGCTGTTTAAAACCGTAAAATCACAAACATGTGAAACTAAAGAACGAAAACGATATCAAGTGCAACACTGTGCAAAGATCGTAAATCCTCAATCATCAAAATCAAATCATACGAATAAATCACCCAAAACATCGTAATCAATAATGGCGGAATAGTACTGCTCAAGCGCATCCTCTAAGAATCTTGGCCAACTGTCGCGGTCACTAGTGGGACGTCTCGTCGATGATCATGAACTCTGTCCTGCTGGCGTGCGTAACCATGACCACTCCTGGGTCAAGGTCTTCACTATGAATTACCGATCTTTCGGTCCATCGGCTCATCGGCCCTATCAGGTGTGCTAACGGGGACGATTCCGTTCTGGCACTTCTCTGGTCATCTCTTGGTCAATCATCGCGACCACTCATAAGACAGCATATCACTGGCGTCGGCCTCTGGCTCTCTGAATGTACTTGACACATCTGATCCTGGGTGCAAGTATCATTGCAGCAGTGTCCTGGAAGGAATCCTGTCCACGGTCTCGTCCATGTCTCGTCTCTGCCAACTGTCCGGAAGTCATCGTCCTTTCCTATATCTGCATCTTGCTCTGGAACGACTGCATACTCATCGCGACTCTTTCTGGAAGGTAAATCTAAGTACTATGCCTCGGCATGCGCATCGCATCTCTGATGCCGGCGGAGTGGAACGTCATCTCATCTAGATCTGGTACGAACCTCTTACTTCACTTTTCTCTAATGTCGTCTGCTTTGGACTCGTCTCGTCGCGGCTGCATGGACTGAGCTCCAACGACTATCCTCGTATCTGGAGTCTCCCAAGAATGCATCTCACCACCTAGCATCCGAATTAAGTCGAGCCATCCGATCGAGTCGTCAAAACCTTATAATCCCCCAAGAGCTCAACCTCTTGGGCACAGTTTAATAGTATCGAGTACATACCACAGCATCGGTGGTCCAGCTGTAGAAGGGCAAACCCAAGCCTCACTAATGGCGCCCTAGAACTGCCGCAAACCCGAAGGTTCAAAGGCTTTCACACGGTCATTAAGTCGAGTTAGGGTTTCATTCTTCTAGAGGGACCATAGAATTGCCTGCATGTCTTTCCGACTACTTTAAACTTAGATAAATAGGTTTCTAACATTCGATCGTCTCTGTCGACTCCCAACGTCTCCGCGTGAAGTCGTCTCTAGCTGGAATCAATCTATCTGATGACCTCGCATCGGGGTAAGCGAACGAACCACCTTTCCTAGTCATTCATCCTCGATGACTAGCGACCTTCTATCATCTCTTAGTACAACTTATACTGCAATAGCTCCAACGTCTGGGGCGATATCTCGTCATTTGCAGCAATAACTGGCTCACTCGTCTGCATGCTGAACCGTGCCTCAATCATCAGGAGTAAGCAACACACCAACGGTCATCAAAATCTGGTTGGCCTCTGTCAGGGGCTCAATCCCCTAGTGTTGATCAGCACATCCGAGTAACCTCATAAAGGCGATCCGCCAAACGCTCGTGGCGCGGAAACACAGTAAAAAGACACATCTCTGCAATCGTGTGTCGCCGGAATTTCGCCCTGGTCAGTCCTCGTTCGTGACGAGCTTGTACTGACCGTAACTCTAGCCGTAGCTCTCCCTGCCGTAACCGTAGCAGCAAAACCAAACTGATACCGATGAGGCTAGATCGGAATGAATATAATACTGAACAAGGAAATGTACATCCTAAGGCTTCATAAGTGGAGTGGCGTGTCGTAAATATGCCGCGGAACATACCAACTGTACGTCACTCTACTTTAGTCACCTATTCCATCAACCAAGGGTCATCCTACGCTCCGAAGGTTAAAACCTAACGCTCTGATACCAACTTTGTCACGACCCGAAAGTACGGAACATGACCGGCACTTAAACTACGAACGTCTCGAGGCGTACGTAATCTAAGTAAACCGAAAACCCAGAATCCAAACTAAGAAAAGTAGTAGAGTGCAGGAAAAACCAACTTAAAGCAAGTAGTTTCAATAGCATAAGCCGAATTATGTGGCTTTTAAAAACATCAAAAATTTACTGAAAATTTCGGCAGAGTCTCCTTTGTAAATACTGGCCCCCAAACGGGATACAATATGAATAGTATACGAAATCAAGAAAAAGGCATCCCCAAGCGGGAGCTAGCTCTTCATCAATCGACGGTCACAACCACACAAGCAATATAATATACAACGCCAACGGCGAGGATCAAAACTCAAAAGGAAACTCAAAACCACCAGAAATGTAACGACCGACTCTAAGGTCGAAAGAATAAACAATACTGGTCTCTATCTCAATAAATACATGTTTGGTTGATGGAATTTACTAGATACAACTGAATAATATTATACAAGGTAATATGATGGGTACGATACAAGAAAAACCCACCTACTAGCAAGTCACCCGAACGAAACTGAGCCCGCAAAGCCGTAATGAAACCTGTACGGCAAAACCTGCAAGAAACTGGGGAACAACGGGGGTGAGTTGCCAACTCGTGAATAGAAGAACATCTACGCACAGAAATCGCATAAATAACGCAATCCTAGGTCAATGATCATAATATATCCTCAAATATATGTATAACAGGCAGCCTATGACAATGTCTAGGGTAATATCTAACCCGAGTGTAATCACATGTGCCCGTGTCAGTGCCTCAGGTAGAAATATATCATATGAGTGTGGTATGAATGCATGAAAACAGCATACATGTAAATGAATAAAACTGTTTTCATAAATTAGTGAGATTTCCTTTGTATTTTTTTCAAATGAGGTATCATAACTGAAATCAGCACCAACGGTGTCTAGCATCGACACAAAACATAAATCTCAATGTCTCAAAATCTCAATATCTAAATCACAATATCTAGGGTGCCGCCAGTCCTGACCGGCCCCTACCATCCATCTCAAGACCACGACGGTATCCTTCGGATATCCGACGCGTCGGGTAATATCACCGGTAGGTAGTCTCCCCCTGCCAGGCTCATCGTCATCACCACGAGCTTCTTGCCCCGGGGTACCTTACCGGATCCACCATGTACCCGAAACGGTTCCTCCACTCCTCGAACTCGGGTCTCACATGTCGCTCTCAGCACCGAGAAAACACATGGTGGACGCATTGAAATATTATATCCAGGGTAACCGGGTTTTTAAAACAATTACATATTCTCTTTTGAAATCTCCACGGTTCCCAAATCCAGAAATATCAAGGAAATCCGAGTCCAAAATCTCAATAGCACATAAACTAGTGAATAAAGGCATGAGAATCCATGCGTGCGGTATAACAATGAATAACAATATGCATGAAGTAGCAAGTAATAACTGAAATGTCTAATATGGCATATAAGGAAAGTACACTAATATCATGTCAAAACTACTAGCTAACAAGCTAAGTCAAGCAAATATATTCTCTAAAGTGTACGTGACATGGCAATTACCGATGAAGATGTGTGTGAGCCGGCAAGTAGGTGTACGTGGTACATACGCATCATCGGTAATGGTGCTGGTGTCCTAACAGCATGATATCAATAATGGAATATGCAGCACAATAAGTATGCGAGGCAGAGTGAACAGCAATAATGTGCGGGAGCTGAATACTAGACACAACGATAACTAATCTGCAATAATCTAATATAAGTCCTACAAATGGTGCCTTTTGAAATAACACGAATCATGGGGTTTTGAAAATAGGGGCTACGGTGTTTTTATGAAAAGATACGTCGTTTTTGAAATATCCGTAGATTCCCTTGAGCTGTGTTTAAAAATGCCCACGATTCGTTAGTTTTTGAAATAGGTAAGAAGTCTAATCTAATCTAACAACTACACTAAACTATACGGCTGAACTAACAAGCTGAACTACAGGTAAGGAAACCGCCTATCATCTGAGTCGATACATATACATACCTGTATATGTATAGTCGGTGATCCCGCCTCAATAATATCATATCCGATACCATATCTATAATCAGGCATCCCAAGTCAAGAGTGCGGATCAATCATTAATATAGCTCGTACGTAAATCCGTCGTACGGCATCCCAATCTGGGTACGGGTCAATATCACATTCATCATACTATTCACCTGGTATTCTCTTTATCAAATATCATGTTCGGGGTACTGATCTACGTCTAGTACCATACTGATACCGCCTACGTGTGCATGGACATGTGTGAAACACTACGTCAAGGACCCGCTACAACGTCCTGTCGTATCTAAGATACGAACCCTGCTATATTACCGATCTCACGGCCTCAAATCAAATCTCATCGACTCAGCTCAATCCCAAGTATCATCCTCAATCCGTATGTGAACACATAGTCCCATTACCATGTGAACACATAACTATAAAGAATCCCATGAGCACATATCAATAGGAATGTATGCAAGTATGTATGTTTGTATGTGTAGTGCAACACTACCCTAGGGTTCGCAACACTAAAAATAGTCCAACACACCAATATCCATCCTAAGCATCGTTATTAATCCTAAATAACATATAATAAATGTTGGTGTGTATACGCATCCGTATACACCACCACGGACTGCGGGGGTGCTATACGCCATCCACCCGACTTCTCCCCGTAGATATAAATCTACTCACCTGGTCCTCGCTAGCCGGTGCCGACGTCGCCACGCGCTTGCTTGTCGTCTCGAAGTCCACATGGGGTTACCTACATATCATAATGCACCATATCTCATTAAAATCCGACTCATGATCAAAACGACGCACGAATCCCACATAGGTCAAAACCTATGGTTGCTTTCACAAATCAACCCAAAAACCCTCGACGTCGGCGTACAAACGCCAAACCATCGAGAAAAACCCAAATACACTCATTTGCACATTCACGAACACTAATTTTAATATAAACTAGGTTGAAACTCACAAAAACGCCAATTTCACTCAAAAAGTCATTTTTCCGAAAATCTAGCGAGCACAATTCACCGTTTTTGTACAAAACATGTTGTTTAAATGAATGTAGAGGCCAATAAATTTATTAAATATCTTAAATAAGTCATAGAAACAATTTCCGGAATTTAATCTCATTAAATTCCCAAAACCCTAATATTCTAGTTTACAAAATACCCTTTTTAACAATTTCAAAGCAAAAAAAAATGCACAAACTACAATTTATGTTGGATTTCCATGAACCAAAAGCATTAAACCACTCAATATAATCTTTATAATGACATGAAACCTAAATTTGAATTTTATCTTATAAGAATATAATTATTTAAAAAACCTAGTTTACCAATTATATAATTATCACTTTTAAATTAACAAATATGCAAACTAGCAACTTAAATTGGATTTAGCATAACATTAACATGTCAATTATATCACATAAACTAAATCTCACAACACAAAATACCAATTTAAAATCAAACCCCTCTCTTGAATTTTAAATCATGCACCTAAAACTAATTAAAAACCTAATTAAACAATTAATTAAGTTAACCTAAGCAATTAACAACACATTAAGCAAGAAGGTTAGAATTTATACCCAAATAATTTGAAGAACCCACAAGCACACTTAGCCTCCCAAATTGAAATCTAAATCCCTAGATCCATGCTATGGTAGCCAAGGGAAAATGGGTAGGAGGTGGATTTTGATTTGGATTTTTGCTTGATTTTTTGTGGATTTTTCAAGCATTTTTGAAGAACTTTTTTAAAGAGAAGGAGATGAAGAATGAAGGGCTGTTGGGGTTCAGATTTTGGCCAGAAAATGAGTGGGGGAGGAGAGAGAGGGAGGTGGAGAAAAATGGGGAGAAAGTCAAAGTCAATTCAAGGTCAAAAGTCTAACTAATTTATCCATTTTCTTTTCTTTCCTTTCATTTCTTTTTCTTTGAAATTCAAGTGGGGAAAAAAATGGGAGCTGCTGAATTTAGCTAAGGGGAGAAGTAAATGGGGGTGTGTGGGTGTGGGCACGGGTGTGGGGTGATGAAAAATGATAAATACAATACCCCAAACATCCATTTACGCTAAAAAAAAGCCTTTTTTCTTCAATAATTTCTAAACCGTTTTGGCAAATGATTTCGTTCCAAAAACCATATGATAAATTTTTATTTAAAGTTTTATGATGCACAAAATTTGTTTCAACTCATTCCAATTTGTAATTTTCCCTAATTAAATGTATTAGTGACGGCTTAAAATAATAATAAAATAATATTTTTTTCAGAAAATTTGAAATTTCACCAGCGGCTCAATAAACACCAAATAATAGCAATTACATAGCTAGAATATGTATATTTAATTTTTATAATAAGATATTTGTATTTTGACTTTTTACAGAAAACCCCTTTATTTTACCGATTTTTCGAAATTTCACCGAAACGATTTTCAAAACGCTACAGAGGACAACACGGCGGATCCACTCACAAAGGATTTTTCCCAGAGAGAGACTTATATGGGATGGTTGAGTATGTGATACTGCAACTACTGCTACAGATGGTCCTAGTGCAAGTGGGAGATTGTTAGTTATATGTATGCCCTAGAGGCCATTACTGTGCATTGGATGTATACTGTAATGGATGCTGGGACATATATAGGTAGGACTTTCTTGCTCGACATGATAGTACGCTATCTGGTTGTTCTTTATCTTAACATGTATACTTTATGTCTCTCTGTTACATGTTGATAAAGCCCTTAGGATGAGTACTCGACTTCCAGGACTATGATGCAGATCATACTAGTGGGGCCTGGGTAGTCAATGAGTACATCCTTCAATGTTCCTAGTCGTGGGAATATCGAGACGGGGCATCGATATTCCAGAGTAGACTAGCGTATGTCTTCTCGACCCATGTGATGGGCGATGGATGATCCCATATCCATTGGTGTTTGACATCAGAGATGGTATGCGGGTGCTCAGTGGAGACTGGGTACACTTAACGGACTCGCCGAGAACTCCCAGATGGTATTATACCTCACGTCAGATGGCAGTTCTCTGGTGACACTGGTACAGCTTAGTCTGTTGACCCGAGATCGTCATAGAGTCTTGTGTGTCTCCCACTGTGCTTTGATTTCCACCCTACCACGGCTCTACAGAGTCGTGCAAACAGGTGGTTTTTGGGTACAGTCCTGATTCACATGGAGGCAATGAGCGATAGGAGGGGATTCGTCTCTCCCGGTATTGGGGGTTGATGTTGCGCTATGCACGACTGGCCATAACTGGAAATCTCTGGCCAGGGTTGTAGTGATATACTGGTAAGAGTTATCAGTAGTTTCTTGAATGTTATGGACCTTATATCGGCATGACTTATCAAGCTATTGGGGTCTGACATTTACCACCCCTAGGCAAGATATGCGACATATCAGACGAACAGACCGGACTATAGGTAAGTGTTACTGGTTGGATTCACAGGAGTGTGAGCGGGCTTACTCGTCAATCTTCTGATCGCTCGATACCCGGGTGGCCGTTACGTTTAGCTGACCGCTTGCGGCTTGTGGGTGTTTGATATGATCATCACCTGCTGCCGGCGTATTGACGAGTCTTTAGAAACCTACACAAAGGTTTCCTGGCTCAAGCGAAACGAAATAGGAGCGCATATGAGATATGTGCGGGACCGAGAATAATGCGTGTATGTGATACCGTATTCTATTCTCGCGATGAATGTATCGATTGGTTGTATGCGATATAACCTAGTTATCGAATCAAGGATTGATTCGATAAGCCGATACATTAGATATTAGTCGGTCATATGCGATATGACCGGATCGTTAAATCAAGTGTTGATTTAATGATTTAATGCATAATTATATATTTGATATATTACTTTGCATTAACTAGTATTGGTTCATTTAAGATGGATTTTCTCACTTGATGTGCACATTGTATATATGATATAGTTTTGTGCACTAGTTTGTATCATGTTTGATGATACATGCAAGCTTGGGTGTAGGTTTACTTTAAACCATGTTTAAGTGAATGGTTAGGGTTTTGTTATCTTTTCTTAACTATTTATTTTGTTTTATTTATTTTAGGGAAAGAAAAGAAATGGTTGCTTCTTTCTTTTGTTTCTTTGAAGCTTCAAGAAGCTTTGACCATTCTTGTTTCTTTCCTAAACCTAACCATTCACCTAACCTTGGTTTATTCTCTACACTTAACCATGGTTGCTAAAATGATAAGAATGACTTTATTTCCATTTATTCATTTACTCTTATCGTATTCGTTTTCTTCTTCTTCTTCTTCAAGAAGAAAGAAGCTTGCTAGCATCAATGGTGACTTGAGAAAAAGAGTGAGAAATCCAATTCTAAAGTGAACCCACTTCCTATTTCTTCATCCTCTACCACTTGCCATGTAGTATAGGGTATTTTCTTCACAAGTTTCATGACTTGGTGAAGTTGGAGCTTGATCTTGAGTTGCCTCGACGTAGATCATCTTCGGCATCGAAGTCGACGACCTAGCCCGATCTTTTCTCCGATGAAACCACCACGAGAGTCTAGAATTCCGATGGGTACAGCGGAGGGACGTCATCATGGAGCCAAGGAAGTGGAGGACCGGATCTACAAAGGTTGTAGTCACTTTCTTTTAGCAATAAAGTTGTTTACTTGCTTGCATCGCCTTACTTCTAGTAACGATCTAGTTTAGGGTTTCTCGGCACATAGAAAAATTTTGAATTGGCCATGTTTGATCACTTGTAGAACCTCATGGGTGTGCCTAGGAACCCTACATTATTTATATGCCCTAGAGGCCATTGTTGTACATATGATGTATATTATAATAGATGCTTGGATATTTATAGAGAGAACTTTCTTGCTCGTCATGATAGTATGCTATTTGGTTTCACTTTATCTTAACATGTTGACTTATATTAGTTTACTGTCTTACTCTTACATGTTGATAAAGCCTTTAGGATTTGTACTCGACTACTGGGACTATGATGAGATCATACTAGTGGGGCCACGGTAGTCGATGAGTACATCCTATAACTGTTCCTAGTCGAGGGTGTATCGAGATAGGGCATCGATACACCAGCGTAGACTAGTGTATACGCATCTTGACCCATATGATGGGCGATGGATGATCCCATATCCATCGGTGTTTGACATCAAAGATAGTGTACGGGTGCTCAGTGGAGACTGGGTACACTGGACGGACTCGCCGAGAACTCCCCAGATGGTATTATACCTCATGTCAGATGGCAGTTCTCCGGTGACATTGGTACAGGTTAGTCTGTAGACCCGAGATCGTCATAGAGTCTTGTGAGATTCCCACTGTGCTTTGATTTCCACCTTACCACGTCCAAAAGGGCATGAAAAACGGTGGCTTTTGGGTGCACTCCCGAATCACATGGAGGCAATGAGCGATAGGAGGGGATTCGTCTCTCCCGGTATAGGGAGTTGATGTTGTGCTGTGTTCGATTGGCTATAACTGGAAGTCCCTGGCCATGGCTAATTTAGAGATTTACTGGTAAGTGTTGCCATTAGTTTCTCGACCCGTTATGAGCCTCACATCGACACAACTTATCGATTACTGGGTCTGACGTCTACCACCCCTGGATTAGTTATGCAGCATATCAGACGAAGAGACCGGACTGTACGGTAGTGTTACTGATTGGATTCACAGGAGAATGTACAGGCTTACCTTTTAATCTTCTGATCGATCAATACCTGGGTGGCTGTTACGTTTAGCTGACCACTTGCAGCTTGTGGGTGTTTGATATGATCATCACCTACTGCCGGCGTATTGACGATTCTTTAGAGTCCTACTCAAAGGTTTCTTGACTCAGGAAAAACGGAGTAGGAGCACATTGTAAGTCTACGGTAGTGCCCCGGCCGTCTAACAGATGCCAAATGCGGAACAAAAACTTTTTAGAAACTGGCGCTATCGCGTACCGTAACCCGGATCTGCCATTAAAGCTAAACTAACAAATTACAAATGGGTAGAAACGTTATACCGAATGATCCGAGTCCTTCAGTCTTCAACCATCATCCCACGCTTTGTTGCGGCTACTCCGATCTCCTGAATCTCCAGTCTCGTCGTCCAGGTGGCACCACGTCGATGGATCTTTAAACGGGCTCCCGCCTCTGAACCGAGGCAACTCGATCGTCAAGTTTGCTAGAAGAGACGACCAAGATGATGTAGAGAATGAGTAGAACACTTTGTCTCGTTACGTCCAAAGGTATGGACGAACGGTTAATGAAGTTGCCTTTTGGAATCGGGTGAAATGAGAATTGTCTATTCTAATTTCCATGCACCAAAAACCTTATTCTTTTTTCTAACAACCATCATCCTCATCATAGAATGGCCGGCCACTTTAAAAGAAGGAGGAGGGTGAGTGTAGGAGACAAGAGAGTGACCATTAGCATTAAACCAAAAGAATGAGTCACAAGACACCTTGTATGAATGCATTAATGAAAACAATGAATCACTTAACCTAGTCACCTTGTCATTAAATGCACCATTAATGACCTAATGACTCACAAGCCTTGTCACCCTCTCTAGAACCTTCTATAACACTGAATCACCTCATCAAAAAAAGATAAATCCGCATTTAACCGAATGTTAAATACGGCTGATAGAAAACTGGAAACTAGCAACTTCCAAAAGTGATCCTGAAACGAATTTCAGGATAACCCCGTATCAGTATAAACATACCCGCATTTGTATTACGGCCGAACATAAATGCATCTGAGACAAAGATATTATATCTACACAGTATAATACTCGGATCCGGCTTAAACCAAAGACGACCAGTATTATCTGCCCGAAAAACGACACGTGCGAAAACGCACGTGCATTTTCCGAACCCTGCTATAAAACTTTACGGCCTCTACAACGTTTCGCCCAAACTTGGGAAAGTGTATGTGGGGGACTCTAATGACTCATCAACACACTGGCACTGGGTATAACCTCTAGCACGTCAGAGGTACGAGCTGTACGTAACGTTTGCCTATGTATTGATTGGAAAGGAAGCTCACGAGCGAACTCATCTATAAACCCTACTGAGCCTGACAGTGACAATGTATATACAGTCCGGTCCGTTCGTCTAAAGAGTATCGCATATCGAGTCTAGGGGGGTGGATAAAGTCAGACCCCTAATAACGCGATAATTCGTGTCGGTATGAAGCCTATCACCACCTGAGAAACTACCGATCCAAATCAGCAATTCTCCATTACCTTGCCAAGGATTTCTAGTGATGGCCACCCGTGCACTGCGCGACATCAACCCCCAATACCGGGAGAGACGAACCCCCGACGATCCACTCACTTTCCTCCAATGTGGCTCGGGACTGTACCCAACTAAAACCTGTTTGCACAACTCCTTTGGGCATGGTAGGGTAGTAATCTAAGCACAGTAGGAACTCACATGAGACAAATGACAATCTCAGGTCGATGAAGTAACCTGTACACATGTCACCAGGGAACTGCTATCTGACGATATATATAATACCAACTAGCATGTTCCCGGCGAGTCCTGTCCGGTGTACTCATAACCTAATGAGCACCTGTATACATCTTAGGTGATCCAACTGACACCAGTGGCTTGTGAGACCGGCCACCGCCCCTCGTCGGGGTCTCGACTGTATACACTAGTCTACTCTGGAGTATCGATGCCCTGTCTCGAAACTCCCACGACTAGGGACACTTTTAAGGATGTGCTTATAGACCCCAGCTCCCACGTATATGATCGCCATCATACTGCTGGTAGTCAAGCATGAATCTTATGGGCTCTATCATCATGCAATTGTGAACTAAAGCATATATACGATGATAAATACAAACCAGATAGCATACTATCATCTCGAGCAAGACTGTCATATTGGTATAGGTCCTGCCTCAATCATTGCAATCACCTACCTGCGATCCAATAATTGACTTTGAGGGCACTATCTCCAACAATCTCCCACTTGCACTCAAGGCTAATTATTGCGATGTCGCATACTCACAGCCCGTGTGATATCGAACATCCAACTCCTCTACTAATCAGTTTCACAAAGCTAGTTTGTAAAACTCTTGTGTTCGAGAAATAGCCTCAGTGAGTGGATCTGCCCTGATGTTTCTTTCTATGTCTCTCTTAATCTCAAGTTCGCGGAGAAAACCATCTCCCGAAACGAGTAATACCTGTCTTAGAATATGTCTGAATATCTGATGGGACCTAGTTCATAAATGAACTCCAAATCCAGACTTCTTAGACTTTATTGATAACTGAACCTAATCAGTATCGCGCACCATGCCTCCCACGGTATCCTCTTGGACCACCTGTCCATAATACTATCCCTCATCATAGGGAAAACTATAACTCTGACAATCACTCTGTCATCCTTGTCACCTTGGAAGCCTGGAATGATAACCGTCTCCCGAAGGAGGCTGCCGTCATCAAATCCGTAGAACATGCACCTTATGTTCTAAAACTGCTTCCTTACGTTTTTCAGGATTGGATTAATATAAACTTATCACATCAAGTGCAAAAACTACATCTGGTGTGGTACTTGACATCTCATGATTGACCCAATTGCCTAAGCAAGTGATCTACCAATCATGCGCATCCCTCTCTTCTTTAGTCTCTAAGACACCTTTAGAGAGGGTGACTCCATCACCTGCAGGTACACCACCATGCCAGTAGTCATCTATTCTAAAATACTATTAGAATACTGTCAAAATACCCACATTGGGAAACTACCCAAATCTAGATCTAAAACTATAGATCTAGTAACCAGAATGTCTGTTATTATATCCATATCCTGTCTGGAGAAACAACTGTGTGACGACCATAGTATAGGAATTTTACTTCCTACTCTGTGTATGTCATCCAAATACCAGGACATCACACTCTACTACCTTCTTAACAGATCCATCCCCTATTCTGATGAAGTCAAAGTTATGACTGTCTTATTAAAATTAGATGATCTAATCTCCGCTATATTTGCTCAAGCCTATAGGTAGACATAAGCTATTTGTCCACTACGCTTCCGCTGCTCCCACTGACTACGACAACCCTCTGGCAGAATAATATACACGTACACTTCTAAAGCTAGTTTAGAACGATGCTATACTTATCCTCTTGCCGGGTTTCATAGTCTGGAACAATAGTAGTGTCAAGTCTGGGTAAACAAGAACCTCCCTGTCACCGTCCTTGAGGCTACCTGAGTACCTCTCGGTTGTCTGAGGTTACCCACCAAATCTGTGGAGTGGCTAATAGAATGTCAAACCTGATTGAATATATAGGTCCTATTAAATTTTCCGTAATCGTTTGCGGTTCGGGAATCACTTCCAGTTCTACCATACTCCCACTACTGTTTTCTGGAAAAAATCCATTTTACTAAAACTGTGGCGAGTCAAGAACAATATCACTATTGATCTTCCAGATGGTAGAAATGTCAACCCTCGTCAAAGCCAGGGTCAACCCACAAACTGCCATTACAGAAACGTGCCTTGAGTTATCCAGTGTCTGGTTTTAAGCATAAGCTGGACAACTCCCCTTACCTTAACATAGTTAAGATATGAACCATCTATATCCAATATAGAAACAGAGACACTAATTTAATTGGAACCAGATTCAAACCATGCAGCTGTCTCCAGTGCATATTAACTTTAATGGAGAGAGGCTGCTCAGCATTACTCAACTTAGGAATCCATCCAATTATGAGTAACCTGAAAGAGAAAACTAGTTTCTCAAAACCCATTACTATTATCTGAATACCAATCACAAGAATCTACATCTTCGATCTCTTTGAAGAATCCTGATAGTTGCGACAGCTGGTTCTCTACTTTATTCTTATACCCATAACTTCTCAAAACTTAGACATTGTATTTCTACGAAACACTTGTCTAAAAACTAGAGAAATCACAAGTAAACAGAACATAGTACGAGGACCTACCCTTTTGTCCTGATGGACACTGGACAACATACAATACTCTATATAAGTTCGCTGAGTTCAAATAACTCAATACCTGTGCATCGTAGGTTGAAAACTGTACCCAGGCGACTTTCTCAAATATCACCAATTACAACGAATTCCGATATAATGAGGATGATCACCTAATTCCCAATAACTTACTCCCACTCATCATCTGTAATAAAACCATACAGATATGAGAATGAAACCTGGTAAATTCATACCCTGGAGTAAGTATCTAATCGGGAAAACATTTTTCTTTTAACAATGCGCAGTGAAACTGAAACATTAAAATGTCTCGTAGGGGTATCCTGGTATTCTTAGTAATGCCTCTTCCATAATCCAATTCATGACTATAACCGTATATTTCATTTGCTATCTCTCCAAATCCCTTTATTTGTCTTTAGTCGTTACCTTCTGTACACCATCGTTAGGCTAAATGGTTTTCTTCCTTCCTTACCGTTCGGCACCAGCCTATGGTTTGGAAGAAGACTATCCAGTAAGCATAATAGGTGTACTCTCCTAATCCTAGGAGTACTCGCAATTTGAGAGAAGGTGATGATAAAAGACAACTGAATAATACCTTATTCTATTTCTCCCGAACTGGGGAAAAAGAAAAGGTGAAATAAGAGTGGCGATGAAGTACGTGGTTTGGTCGTGAATAATAACAGTCGCAATTTACTTTGCCCTTTTTCTAATCCCTTTATTCTTGTCTTTACATATTACCTTCTGCACACCCTACTTAGGCTAATTGGTTTTCTTCATTCCCTAACTTTCGGCACCAGCCTATGGTTTGGAATAAGACTATCCAATAAGCGTCATAGGTGTACTCTCCTAAACTAAGGAGCCCTCGCAACCTGAGAGAAGGTGATAATAAAAGACAACTGAATAAACCAATTCTATTTCTCCTGAACCTGGATCCATCCTCGAAGTAGTACCTTTGAGTTCGTATATAACCATACGATGGATCTATCCAATGGAAGTGGATATCCGTAGTAATACGGGGTGTTCTGAGAAATGCAAAGGGTAAAAAAAGGAGCGGCAATGACTTATGCAACTTGGACAATCCAAAAGCCAGTATTTTAAGAAGGTTCGGTCAACTTGGTCACTGAGTCATAGTCTAGGGTCGGTCAAAGATCGCTGCCAGAGAGAGAGAGAGAGAAAAGAAACACTCTATGTGCACTCTAACCTAGATCAGAATGGTTATCACTTTATCTAATCAGGAAACCTCCCACTGTAATCTCAAATTCTCCTCCAAACCTGAAAGAAGAATTAGTCGGGATTACCCGAAAAGTAAACTAACTCATCAGTGGGAATCGGGATCCAACTATCATTGCATGATAACTTGATGGAAGCCACTCATGTTATCACACTCCAGAAGGTACGCGCATGCCTGGCAAGTTTCAGTTTATATTTGAAACTCCCGATGTGATTTTTGCCTCATGCTCTTATGACCTTGACTTTGGCCAACAAATCATAAGTCACATGTCAAGTTCTACCCGACATTATCCAAGTTAATTTGAACCCACCCGCACATGCCCTTGACTTTGGCCAACAAGGCAGAACGACTGTCCTAAACCAACGCATCTATCTATGCAACACATGAATGTTCAGCAACTACCAAAAACTATACCTTGACTTTGGCCAACAAATATAGCTTGAATACTACTGACAATCCATAAGAAATGACGGAGGGCTACGGCTGGTTTTTGGCGAAAAACCTTTAACGTAATGAACTTGATCTTGTTGAAGGAAACTGATAGCTTTTTATAAAAATATAGTGGCGAAAACGTTTTGCTAAAGAGGCCACTCCCGGTGAAGGGATCTCGGCTCTTTCCTCGTGGAATGAGGTGCAGGATATTCCAACTGAATACCGCGATGCAAAGCAACTTGTAATCGACTATATTAAAGTTATTACCCTGACGCAAACTTCTGCCCAAGGGGTCACTCCCGGTGAAGGGATCTAGGCCCTTGCCTCGTCGAATGAGGTGCAGGATATTCTAAACTGAATATCACTATGCAAAACAAAAAGAAACGTCTTTATAATAACACTTTAAAATTTGTTCCAACAACATCAAATATAGGTTTGTTTCATCCTTGCATTGATAAGAATCAATGCAGTCCCATCAATCAATCACACCAGAAAAGAACGAAAATAAAATGTACGTATATGCCATCCGCATTCGCCACTGGGTCCCGTCATCACCCGTTAGGTTACTTAACTAATGACAGAGCTGGGGCTGGACTAGCGCGGGAGTAAAACATATACAACATCTAATAGTATATATACCAATATACAATAATCGCTCCAGGCGTGATAATATGCAACATTACAGAAAAGTAATAAGTATCACAGAATAATACAGATAATCTGGGATCCCCGGGTTTCACAGAGCCGCTACTGAAACCCGACGTTCCCCTGGTCGTGTGGATAGCCTGTGCAATGAAACCTAGACCCCTACGGGTGCGGCAAGTTACCTGCCAAAACCTGAAGCGAGGTAGTCCCTACAACATAGTGAATGGAACACCCGGCACTTCACGGAATCCGGTAAATTGAGCACCCCTACTTGGGTCAACCTGTACCCCCTACGAGTGCGGTGAATAGTCTGCCAATTCTAGAGCGAGGTCCCTCTGCCTCTCAAAGCCATGAGATACGGACCCGTTGCCTTCCAGAATCCGGCTATCTGTGCACTTCTTCGCGGGGTAAACCTAGTAAAGAAATAAAAATATGTACAACGGGTACATCGACCTCAACCTGGTCGTGCCCTAAAAGAATATTATACAACAGGCAGTGACGGCAGTCCATATGTTGGACGCTCGCCCCGCAATATCAAATATACAAATAAATCCAAACTGCACTATCATTGCACCCTGCTATCCACCACGACATATCCGCAACATCACAGCACAACACAGAACATCAACGCGAATGTCACGTTCGCATACCCGTCTAAAAGAACTATAGCAATCAGACGCGGTTTACCGATCAAATGACATTCCCGGTCGGAGATATAATGTAAATACTGCATACTAACAAATTTAAAATTTCGATCGACTAAATTTCCCGAAGTGGGCCCCACGTACTTCTTCTGTACAGTAATAAAATCTGGGCCAAAATGAACAGTACTAAAAACCATAATTTCCCAAGAAAAGCCCACTGGAGAATTTTGATGCACTGTTCCCACAGTACTGCCGCGGTTCCGCGGTCAAACCCTAGGTTTGACTGCGGATCCGCGGCGGTCACGTGGGATCACGTGCTCAAAATTTTCCCGTTTGCTTAGAAAACCCTGCTTTGCTTTCTGTGATATGTAAAATTATTTTTAGGCCCCTTTAAAAATCGACAGAAACTCAGGTGCTGAAAAATATGATTTTCGAAATTCGGTTCAATCGATGTTTTAAACGTGTTAGCGCAAGTTAGTAAAGCTTAATGGTGAGGCTTTGATACCACTGTAAGTCCACGGTAGCGCCCCGGCCGTCTAACAGACGACAAATGCAGAACAAAAACTTTTTAGAAACTGGCGCTATCGCGTACCGTAACCCAGATCTGCCATTAAAGCTAAACTAACAAATTACAAATGGGTAGAAACGTTATACCGAATGATCCAAATCCTTCGGTCTTCAACCATCATCCCACGCTTTGTTGCGGCTACTCCGATCTCCTGAATCTCCAGTCTCGTCGTCCAGGTGGCACCACGTCGACGGATCTTTAAACGGGCTCCGGCCTCTAAACCGAGGCAACTCGATCCTCAAGTTTACTAGAAGAGACGACCAAGATGATGTAGAGAATGAGTAGAACATTTTGTCTCGTTACGTCCAAAGGTATGGACGAACGGTTAATGAAGTTGCCTTTTGGAATCGGGTGAAATGAGAATTGTCTATTCTAATTTCCATGCACCAAAAACCTTATTCTTTTTTCTAACAACCATCATCCTCATCATAGAATGGCCGGCCACTTTAAAAGAAGGAGGAGGGTGAGTGTAGGAGACAAGAGAGTGACCATTAGCACTAAACCAAAAGAATGAGTCACAAGACGCCTTGTATGAATGCATTATTGAAAACAATGAATCACTTAACCTAGTCACCTTGTCATTAAATGCACCATTAATGACCTAATGACTCACAAGCCTTGTCACCCTCTCTAGAACCTTCTAGAACACTGACTCACCTCATCAAGAAAAGATAAATCCGCATTTAACCGAATATTAAATATGGCTGATAGAAAACTGGAAACTGGCAACTTCCAAAAGTGATCCTGAAACGAATTTCAGGATAACCCCGTATCAGTATAAACATACCCGCATTTGTATTACGGCCGAATACAAATGCATCTGAGACAAAGATATTATATCTACACAATATAATACTCGGATCCGGCTTAAACCAAAGCCGACCAGTATTATCTGCCCGAAAAACGACACGTGTGAAAACGCACGTGCATTTTCCGAACCCTTCCATAAAACTATACGGCCTCTACAACGTTTCGTCCGAACTTCGGAAAGTATCTGTGGGGGACTCTAATGACTCATCAACACACTGGCACTGGGTATAACCTCTAGCACGTCAGAGTTACGAGCTGTACGTAGCGTTTGCCTATGTATTGATTGGAAGGGAAGCTGACGAGCGAATTCATCTATAAACCCTATTGAGCCTGACAGTGACAATGTATATACAGTCCGGTCCGTTCGTCTAAAGAGTATCGCATATCGAGTTTAGGGGGGTGGATAAAGTCAGACCCCTAATAACGCGATAATTCGTGTCGGTATGAAGCCCATCACCACCTGAGAAACTACTGATCCAAATCAGTAATTCTCTACTACCTTGGCCAAGGATTTCTAGTGATGGCCACCCGTGCACTGCGCGACATCAACCCCCAATACCGGGAGAGATGAACCCCCGACGATCCGCTCACTTGCTTTCAATGTGGTTCGAGACTGTACCCAACTAAAACCTGTTTGCACAACTCCTTTGAGCGTGGTAGGGTAGTAATCTAAGTACAGTAGGAACTCACATGAGACAAATGACGATCTCAGGTCGATGAACTAACATGTATATATGTCACCAGGGAACTGCTATCTGACGATATGTATAATACCAACTAGCATGTTCCTGGCGAGTCCTATCCGGTGTACTCATAACCTAATGAGCACCTGTATACATCTTAGGTGATCCAACTGACACCAGTGGCTTGTGAGACCGGCCACCGCCCCTCGTCGGGGTCTCGACTGTATACACTAGTCTACTCTGGAGTATCGATGCCCTGTCTCGAAACTTCCACGACTAGGGACTCTTTTAAGGATGTGCTTATAGACTCCAGCTCCCACGTATATGATCGCCATCATACTGCTGGTAGTCAAGCATGAATCCTATGGGCTCTATCATCATGCAATAGTGAACTAAAGCATATATACGATGATAAATACAAACCAGATAGCATACTATCATCTCGAACAAGATTGTCATATCGGTATAGGTCATGCCTCAATCATTGCAATCACCTACCTGCGATCCAATAATTGACTTTGAGGGCACTATCTCCAACACACATATGTGATATGTGCGGGACCGAGAATAATACGATATGAGATACCGTATTCTATTCTCGCGATATTTGATATCATAAGGGTCATCGGATCAAGTGTTGATTCGATGAATCGGTACATGATATATTAGTCGGTTATATGTGATATAGCCGGATTGTCGGATCAAGTGTTGATTCGATAATTTAATGTATAATTATATATGTGATATATTACATTACATTATCTAATATTGGCTCGCTTTATTGATTCATTTTCTCACCGCATAATATATTGATATATATGCGATATATGTTAATTGTATTATTTTCTTTTGTTACAAATATATATTATATATGTGATATATAATATTGTAACAAGTTATGTTTACAAATGCAACATGATTAGTGGAGATTAAACATGGTTAGGGTTTGATTGGGGTTAGTCTTTTCTTGAAGCTTCTAGAAGCTTTTGTTTTGTTTCTTGCTTAAATATTTTGTTTAGATATTTTGCTTAGATATTTCTAATCCAACCCAAACTCTTAACCCTAGTAAACTCTCTACATGAGTTAATGATTCATATTATTAACTCAAGGGTTCATTTGTGAGCATAGTAATTTTTCATTATTCATCATAAAAGAAATCATCTTCTTCTTTCTCCTTGCAAAGCTTTCTAGCTTTTGGTTTTGTGATAGATTAGTGTGAGAAATTGATAATAAAAGAGAGCATAATTCCTACTTCATCATCCTCATCTAATCTAGCCAATTAGATTAGGGTGTTCACTTCATTAATACTTGATTAGAGAAGTGAGAGCTTGAGTTAAAGAAACTTCAAGGTAGATCATCTTTGAAAAGGAAGACTACAAGCAAGCATGGATCATTCGGGTTGTGGAGCCTCTCTTGAGTCCGGGAGATCATGGATCGCGGTGAAGGGACTTCTACTCGGAGCTTATGAAGCGAAGGAGCGGACTACAAATGTTGTAATCGCTCTCTCTTAATTGTAAAGATGTTTACTTGCATGTTTAACCCTAATTATCTAGCAAAGATCCTTGCTTTGGGTTGTTCGGCACTTCTAAAATTTAAATCGGGCATGGTTGATGCCTTGTAGAACCTTGTGACAGTGCCTAGTAATATTACAGTGGTATCAGAGCCTAGCTAGAGTATTAGGCGACGTGTATACGAAGTCAGAATTCCAATCGAACCCCGAAACATCGAACTAGACCCCCTCTCTGGAAATTTTTTAAAAATATGATTTTTTTCTGTATTAAATATACTCAGAAAATTCAGCAGGGAATTTTAAGGATTACTGTGAAAAACGAACCACTAATCCCCTCAAAGCGCCGCGGAACCGCGGCAATACCATGCCTTGAGCGGCGGTTCCGCGGCCGTATGTGGGTATTAGGGTTAGATTTTTCACAGTAACATCCGTAGGTATTTATACATACTTCTGGGAATTTTTAATATTACTCAAGTGTTGAGTATTCTGGGGATCTTTTATATTCGTTGATTCGATCGGAAAGTTTAATTTCGTTTTGTTTTCCGGATAATTTAGAACGTATTAAAATGTTCGAACGGATATCAATAACTCACTTTTTCCCGACACAAAAAACTTTCAAGTGTTGAATTTTTCTTGAGTTTAAATATTTCGGAAAAACATGCAAGCATAACTGTGGACCCTCTAGAAGAAGGTAACCTTAACTCGATTATATGACCGTCAAAACTTCCACTGAACCTTTGGGTTTGTGGTAGTTTGGCGTTGCCACATGTGAGGCGTTGGTTTGACCCTTCTACGGCTGGTTCATTGGGCTGTAACATGTTCTAGGAATTTTTGAACTCCGCTCAAGTGTTGAGCTATTTGGGAAATATTGGGTATTTGATTATTCGACCGGAAAGTTTAGTATTGTCTATTTATCTGGAATGTAATACAATATGTGGAATTCATATAGTTAGGCATGAAATGCGAAGTATGTAATATTTCGGATTTACAATGTCTAAAGTGATTGTGGATTCCAAATATTGTAGTTTTACACTTTCTTTTCTGTGACCATAAGCGTAGTATGTAGTGTATCGCCGGCTTCGTTGCTATACATCAACGACAATCGGGATACGCATACTTGCTTACGTTGATGATATGTGATATTATGTGTTGCTGTGATATGTTATATTGGATCGTCGTGTTCTAAATAGCCGGGGGTTTTATGTGAGATGAGGGTTTTTATTTTCATTCATGTAAAATTCATTGTATGTAATATTCTTTTATTAGGCACTTCCGGGTTGAGGTTGTTGTCACCATTGTATATTATTTACTTTTCCACATTAGGTAGACCCAAGGAGTGGGAGCACAAGTAACCGGGTACTAGGATACAGTGGGAGGCCATCTCGAGGAGTCGAGACCGGGTCTCCTAATCCTAGAATTGGCAGTGTTGCTTGCCGCTCTCGTAGGGGTCCAGGGATGTAGGTTTGGCTATTCATCGCGACCGTGAAATCCGTGTTTTATACAGACTCAAAATAAAACACGGACATCCTGGTATATCCAATATTTCATATGTAATCTTCTGCTGCAATGTTCTGTGATGAGATCATATTACTGCCTGAGACGAATGCTTATCCTATATATATATATATATGTTAATATATAAATATTACTGCTTTCGTTTCTTCTGTGATGCTTAGGAAGCATAATTGATGGGATTTATTAATGAGATTAATAAAAGAAAAGAAACCTAAAAGATGTTGTAGAATCAAAACTTTATAAAAAGGGTAGCTACAGTTTTGCTTTGCATAGTGGTATATATGATATACCCTCCACCTTATTCGATGAGAAAAGTGCCGAGATCCCTTCACCGGGAGTGACCTCTTTAGCAAAACTGGCAGATACTACAAACCCACGGTTTAGTTTTTGACAGCTTCTATAGTTCTTGCTTTGCACAGCGGTATATATGATATACCATGCACCTTATTCGATGGGGAAAGAGCCGAGATCCCTTCACCGGGAGCGACCTCTTTAGCGAAACTAGAAAAGCCTCAAAAACACTCCTTTTCAAAATCACTTGTTTCTACAACGATATCAAGTTCATTATGCTCATGGTTTTCTGAAAAACTTGCGTAGCCCTCCGTCAATTCAGATAAAGACTGGTTAGTATTCGTGCTGCGTTTGTTGACCTTAGCCAAGGCGTAGTGTACGGTAGCTAATTAGTGTTTATCTGCTAAAACATGAGATGTGATTGAGTTAGGGTAGTCGTACGACTTTGTTGACTTTAGCCAAAGGTCGTACGGGTGGGTTTAATTCAATCGGGAAATGACGGGTTGAAGTTGGCTAGCGCTTATGATTTGTTGACCTTAGCCAAGGTCATGAGTTGCTAGGGGAAAAAGCATTATCGGGAATTTCAAGTGTTGAAATTTGCAATGAGATTGCATACCTCCTATGAGATAGTTGGATCCCGATACCCACTGTGAGTAAAAGTTACTCCTGGGAGAGTTTTACATAGGACAATTAGCCGATCAAGTAGGTGTCTAGAAAGGTGTTAACGGGGTTATGCCTCTGGGAAAATGAGGTTTACTTTAATTAGGTCCGTGCGAAAACACGGGGAACCTCCCTCAAAGTAACAACACTGGCCTGGCTGAAAGGTTGGCGAACTTGTAAGGTGTAATTAATCCCGGCTAGTTTTTTCTTTTAAGGTTTGAAGGAAGATTTGATAATAACAGTGGGAGACATCCTGATTAGATAAGAAATAACCAATCTAATCTTGCAAGAGCATACGCCAAAGTGTTTTCTTCTCTCTCTCCAGATAGCAACCATGTCAGGCCTTAATCAAGATAATAATATAGATGTATTGACTGAACTAGCTTATTATACTGGGCAGGGGAACGTTGGTCCCGTTTTTTCTTATAAGTGTTATAAGACTGAGCAGGGAATAGGAGAATATCTGGATTCTCACGCCGCCCAAACGAAGAACAAGCATGTTGATGCACCTTCTTCGGGTGTGTTAGTTATTGAGAACTGTTTCTTAGTTCACTCTACGTCCTGGGTATTAGATACCAGATCGGGATCCCATATATGTAATTTGTTACGTGGGCTACGTAAAGGTAGAGAACTGGGAATGGGTGATCATTCCGTAAGAATAGGGAATGGTGCAGATATTGCAGCCAAAGCAGTTGGCGAATATTACCTTGTATTACCAAGTAGTAATACATTGATTCTGAACGAGTGCTATTATATACCGAACATGATGTGCAACATTATATCGATTTCTTTATTAAGTAAAGAAGGATATAATTTTGTAATACAGGATAATGATATGAACATCTTCCTAAATCAAAAGTTGATTGGATCAGGCTCGTTACATAATGGCATATTCATTCTCAATCAAAATACAGTCCTTAATATACAAAACACACACAAAAGGAAGAGTTCAGAAATGAACGAATCCTTCTTATAGCATTGTAGTGTTGCGCCACGGCAGCGCCCTTGCTCGGAAACCGGCGCTACCGCGGACAATTAAAACCCGGATCGAAACCATTAACCTAGCTAGCTATCTAGAGATGGGGTGAGAAGTTATACCAAGCGATCCGTGTCCTTCGGTCTTCATCTCCACTCCGATCTCTTGCGGAATCTCCGTCACCTCCTCGCTCGTCGGAAAGGGGCACCACGTAGCCGGAATCTTTTACGGGCTCCCGCCTCTTGACCGAGGCAACTCGGGCGCGAAGTTGGCTAGCCGACGCGTCCAAGGCTTGCTATAGAATAGTGTAGTGAACTTGTCTCTTGGGGTTATGAGGTTGCCTTGTTGTGAAGGAATAGAGAAGAGAAGGAGGGAAAGAAATGAGCTTTGAAGCTAGTCTTTTGCAACCATGGAATGAGATGGAAAATGGCACACACCAAAATAATACCTCTCACTCTCTCTCTTGAAAATGGCCGGCCCCTCTCTATCTCAAAATAGATTGGAGAGAGAAAAAGAAAATCAAGAAAGAATATATCAACAATATAGAAAAAGGGTCACTCTCATTCTAATCCAAATCCTTTCCACCATCCATCAAATGAAAAGCAAGTGATGAGATTAAAAAGGAATCTCATCATGAAATAACAATCATGATGCCACAAATATGCAAAGAAACCCCTCACAAAATGTTAATTGCAAACTTGCAATTAACACCCTCCACCAAGAAAGTCCGACCGAGAAGGAATGAAGGAAAACCGGACGGAACGGAATGCAAACTGGCAACCCCAGAAAACCGATCCCATAATAAATTACAGGAAAACCCCGCTACTGCAAATACATGCCCGCATTTGTATTCCCACTGAACACAAATGCAAAGAGACAAAACTACACTATCAAATACTAGAATCCGGCTTAAGCCAAAGCCGGCTAGTAAAAACTGTCCGATCACGATCCGTGCAATACCGCACGTATCTGATCGAACCCTGCCATATCTCCATACGGCCTCTACAGCGTTTCGCCCGAAACTTGAGTAACTGTAACTGAGTGTGGTGGACTCTAAAGACTCGTCAATACCTTGGCTGTGGATTTAACCACTAGCACGTCAGAGATATAAGCCAATACGTGACGGGCCACCAGGTATTGACAAAATGGGACGTCGATGAGGAAGCTCACCCCGACACCCAACTGAGCCTGTCAGTGACAATATCCGTACAGTCCGGTCCGTTCGTCTATGAGTATCGCATGGCGGGCCTAGGGGGTTGGTAAAAGTCAGACCCCCAAAAGCGGTACAAGTCGTGTCGGAGCGTAGCCCAGAACGCCCTGAGATACTACTGGAATACCTACCAGTAAATCTCCTGCCTCGGCCGAGGGCTTTGCGTAATGGCTCTCCTAGACACAGCGCGACCTCACCCCCAATACCGGGAGAGACGAACCCCTGCAGATCCGCTCACTGCCTCCATGTGGCTCGGGACTGTACCCAACTAAAACCTGTTTGCACGACTCCTTTGAGCCGTGGTAGGGTAATAATCAAAGCACAGTGGGAACTCACACGAGACAAATGACGATCTCAGGTCGATGAACTAACCTGTACACATGTCACCAGGGAACTGCTATCTGACATCTGGTATAAGACCAACTAGCAGGTTCCCGGCGAGTCCTGTCCGGTGTACTCATAACCCAATGAGCACCTGTATACATCTTAGGTGAACCAACTGACACCAGTGGCTTGTGAGACCGGCCACCGCCCCTCGTCGGGGTCTCGACTGTATACACTAGTCTACTAACGGAGTATCGATGCCCTGTCTCGAAACTCCTACGACTAGGGACCTTTTAAGGATGTGCTTATAGACCACCAGCTCCCACGTATATGATCGCCATCATACTGCTGGCAGTCAAGCAAGAATCCTAGGGGCTCTATCAACGTGTAATAGCGACATGTCAGGTCACCTAAAGCAGTACACGATGATAAAGATAAACCAGATAGCATACTATCATCTCGAGTAAGACTGTCCTACCGGGATAGGTCCTCCCTCAATCATTGCAATCACGTGCCTGTGATCCAATAATTGACTCTGAGGGCACTAACTCCAACAATCTCCCACTTGCACTCAAGGCTAATTATTGCGATGTCGCATACTCACAGCCCGTGTGATACCGAACACCCAACTCCTCTACTAGTCAGTCTCACAAAGCCCGTTTGCGAAACTATTGCGTTCGAGGAATAGCCTCAGTGAGTGGATCCGCTGTGATGTTTCTTTCTATGTCTCTCTATATCTCAAGTTCGCGGAGAAAGCCATCTCCCGAAATGAGCAATACCTGTCTTAGAATGTCTGGATGTCTGATGGGACCTAGCTCATAAATGAACTCCAAATCCAAACTTCTTAGACTGTATCATCAACCGAACTTAATCAGTATCCTGCGCCATGCCTCCCTCAGTATTGCCTTGGACCACCTGTCCAAAATACTGCCCCTCGTCAGAGGGATAACTATAACTCTGACAACCTCCTTGTCGTCCATGTCACTTTGGAAGCCTGGAGTGATAACCGTCTCCTAAAAGGAGGCAGCCGTTATCATATCCCTAGAACATTCACTTATGTTCTAAAACTGCTTCCGACTGGTTTTCCAGGATTGGATTAATATCAACTTATTGCACCTACTGCAAGAACAACATCTGGTGTGGTACTTGACATCTCATGATTGACTCAATTGTCTAAGCAAGTGATCTGTCAATCATGCGTATCCCTCTCCTCTTTACTCTGTAAGACACCTTTAGAGAGGGCGACTCCATTACCTGCAGGTACACTACCATGCCAGGAGTCGTCCATTCTAAATACTCATAGAATGCTGTCAAGGTACCCAGATTGGGAAACCACCCAAATCTAGATCTAAAACCATAGATCTAGTAACCAGTATGTCTGATATAATATCCAAGTCCCATGTGGAGAAAACACTGTGTGACGACCAAGGTATAACCGATCGTAGTATAGGAATATCACTTCCTATTACCTTCTCAACAGATCCATCCCCTATTCTGATGACGTCAAACCTATGACTGTCACATCAGAAACAGATGATCTAACTCCGCTATATCTGCTTTAGTCTATAAATAGACATAAGCCTGATGTCCACCAATGCTTCCGCTGCTCCCACTGACTACGACAACCCTCTGGTGGAGTCATATAGACGCGCACTTCTAAAGCTAGTTTAGAACGACGCTATACTCATTCTCCTGCCGGGTCTCGCAGCCTGGAACAACAGCAATGGCAAGTGTGGGTAAACAAGAACTTCCCTGTCACCGTCCTTGAGGCTACCGGAGTACCTCTCGGGTGCCTGAAGTTACCCACCTTATCTGCGGAGTGGCCAATGGAATGTCAAATCAGATTGAATCTTTAGGTTCCTGATTAAATCTTCAGTAATCGTTTGCGGTTCTGGAATCACTTCCAGTTCTACCATACTCCCACTACTTTTTCTGAAAAAATCCATTTTTAATAAAAACTGTGGCGAGTCTAGAACAATATTTCTACTGTTCATCCAGATGGTAGAAAATCAACCCTCGTCATAGCCTGGGTCAACCCACAAACAGCCATTACAGAAACGTGCCTTGAGTTATCCGGAGTCTGGTTTTAAGCATAAGCCGGACAACTCCCCGTACCTTAACATCGTTAAGATATGAACTGTTCTATATCCAATATAGAAACAGAGGCACTGATTCAATTGAACCAGATTCAAATCATGCAGCTGTCTCCAGTGCATGTCAACTAAATGGAAAGAGGCCGATCAGCGTTACTCAACTTAGGAATGCTTCCAATTATGAGTAACCTGAAAAAGAAGCAATTTCTCTTTATCATTACTATCAACTGAATACCATACGCAAGTATCTACATCTTCGATCACTTTGAAGAATCCCGATACTTGTTATACCTGGTTCTCTACTCTATTCAAATACCTATAACTCCTCAAAACTTAGACCCTGTATTTCCACGAAACACATGTCTAAGAACTGGAGAAGTTAAAAGTAAACAGAATATAGTACGAGGACCAACCCCTCTGTCCTAATGGATACTGGACAACATACAATACTCTGTATAAGTCCGCTGAGTCTAACAACTCTTTCACTGTGTGTCGTAGGTTGAAAACTGTACTTATGGTTAAGAAGAATTACACCGCTGTTTAATGCTCCTTACCTAACCATCCACTGATATAGGTAAATGTCATCGACATAATATCAAAAGGTATATCTCACTCTATGAAAATAGACGTACAGATATATCAATTTGAAATTGGTGCATAACAGCGGATATTCAAAACCAAATATTTGCCGACCGGCAAACAGCCCAGGTGATCTCCTCAAATATCACCGATTACAACGAATCCCGATATAATGAGGATGATCACCCAATTCCCAATAACTTACTCCCACTCATCATCTGTAAAACCATACAGATGTGAGAATCATACCTGGTAAATACATACCCTGGAGTAAGTGTCTAATCAGGAAATCAGTTTTCTTTTAACAATACACAGTGAAACTGAAACATTGTAATGTTTCAATGGGGTATCCTGGTATTCCTAGTAATGCCTCTACCATTATCCAGATTCACAACTGTAACCGTATAATTCTTTGCCACCTCACCAAATCCCTTTATTTGTCTTTAGTCATTACCTTCTGCACACCCCTTTAGGCCAATTGGTTTTCTTCCTTCCCTACCGTTCGGCACCAGCCTATGGTTTGGAAGAAGACTATCCAATAAGCATAAAAGGTGTACTGTCCTAATCCTAGGAGCACTCGCAAAACGAGAGAAGGTGAAGATAAAAGACACCTGAATGTACATTATTCCTATTTCTCCTGAACCAGGATCCATCCCCGAACTGGAACAAGTTCCTTTCGAGTTCGTATATAACCATACGATGGATTATCCAATAAAATGGGATCTTCGTAGTGATACGGAGTGTCCTGGAGAAATACAAAGGTGATTTAGGATTGGCGAAGAAATACTTGGTTTGGTCGTGAATAGCAGTCGCAACTTACTTTGCCCTCTTACTAATCCCTTGCTTTGTCTTAACTTAATACCTTCTGTACACCGTTTTAGGCTAACTGGTTTTCTTCATTCCCTACCGGTCGGCACCAGCCTATGGTTTGGAAGAAGACTATCCAATTTGCGTAATAGGTGTACTACTCCTAAACCAAGGAGTACTCGCAACCTGAGAGAAGGTGAAAAGAAAAGACAACTGAATAATCCTATCCGTTTTCTCCAGAACTAGAAACCATCCTCGAAGTCCTCCGAGTTCGTATATAACCATACGATGGTTTTGTCCAATGGAAGTGGACGTTCGTAGTAATACGGGGTGTCCTGGAGAAAAGGGTAAAAGTAGGAGTGGCAATGAGGTCTGCAACTCAGACAATCCAAAAGCCAGTGTTAAGAAGGTTCGGTCAACTTGGTCACTGAGTCAAAGTCCAGGGTCGGGTCAATGGTCGCTGCCAGAGAGAGAGAAAAGAAACACTCAGCGTGCACTCTAACCTAGATCAGAATGGTTACCACTTTATCTAATCTGGAAACCTCCCACTGTACCTCAAATTCTCCTCCAAACCTGAAAGAAGAATTAGTCGGGATCACCCGAGGAGTAAACCAACTCATCAGTGGGAATCGGGATCCAACTATCATCGCATGATAACTTGACGGAATCCACTCAAGTCACCACACTCCAGAAGGTATGCGCATGCCTGGCAAGTTTCAGTTCTTTTGAAACTCCCGATGTGATTTTTACCCCTAGGACTCAAGTGACCTTGACGGAGTCAACAAATCAAAGAGTCCTAGTCAAGTTCAACCCGTCATTATCTGGATTGCATTAAACCCACCCGTACGTGCCCTTGACGGAGTCAACAAGGCCGCACGACTGTCCTAACCAATCCCACTTATGCGACAAACAAGTACCACTTAGCTACCGTACACTACGCCTTGACGGAGTCAACAAACGCAGCACGAATACTAAATAATACCCATAAGAAATGACGGAGGGCTACGAATGGTTTTTGGCGAAAAACCTTTAACGTAATGAACTTGATATCGTTGAAGGAACTGCATAGCCTTTTATAAAATATAGTGACGAAAACCTTTACTAAAGAGGTCACTCCCGGTGAAGGGATCTCGGCTCTTTCCTCGTAGAATGAGGTGCATGATATTCCAACTGAATACCACGATGCAAAGCAAAAGTAATCGGCTATAGTGAAGCTATTGCCCTGACGCAAACTTCTGTCCAAGGGGTCACTCCCGGTGAAGGGATCTCGGCCCTTGCCTCGTCGACTGAGGAGCAGGATATTCCAAATGAATACCTCGATGCAAAACAAAAGTGAACGTCCTTGCAATAACAGCTTTTTGAAAAAGTGTTCCAACAACATCAGATTAGGTTTGTTTATCTTGCATTGATCCGAATCAATGCAGTCCCATCAATTGATCACACCACAAAGAACGAAAATATACTGACGTACGTATATGCCATCCGCATTCGCCACTGGGTCCCGTCATCACCCGTTAGGTTAGCTAACTAACGGCAGAGCGGGGACTGGACTAGCGCGGATGTAAAACATATACAACATCTACTAATATATATATACCAATATATAGTATTTCGCTCAAGGCATGAATAAAAAAGCAGCAACACAGAAATGTATAGCAACACAGAACAATACAGATATCTGGAAACCCCGGGTTTCACAGAGCCGCTGCTGAAACCCGATGTTCCCCTGGTCGTGTGGATAGCCTGTGCAATGAGAAACCTAGACCCCTACGGGCGCGGCAAGTCACCCGCCAAAACCTGAAGCGAGGCAGCCCCCTTCAGCACCGTGAATGGACCACCCAGCACTTCACGGAATCCGGTAACTTGGGCACCCCTCCTGGGTCAACCTGTACCCCCTACGAGTGCGGCGGATAGCCAGCCAATCCTGGAGTGAAGCCCCCTCCGTCCCAATGCCATGAGATGCGGGCTTGTTGTCTTCTAGAACCCGGCTATCCGTGCACCCCACCGCGGGGCAACCCTAGTACAGAAAGTAAAATATACATACACCGGGTACATCGACCGCAACCAGGTCGTGCCCCAAAAGAATAATACAAACAGGCAGTGACGGCAGTCCACATGTCGGATGCTCGCCCCGCAATAACAAATGTACATAATACAACAAAACTGTACTAGCATTGCATCCAGGCTATCCCCCACGACCGATCCGCAACACCACAGCATAAACATAGAACATCAACGTGAAAATCACGTTCGCAAATCCGTCTAACCGGGCTATAGCAGTTAGACCGGATTTACCGATCGAGTGACATTCACGGTCGCAGATATAATGTAAATACTGTGAAATAATGTGTTTAAAATTTTCCGATTGACAAAAAATTAACAAGTGGGCCCCCAACCAATACTGTAGCAGTTACAGAAAACCTGGGCCCAAATTTAATATCCCAAAACCCACAAAATAAGTCCAGAAGCCCACTGAAAAAGGATGAGGCAATGACCCCACTAACTTGCGGCGGAAGCGCGGCCAAAAGGTGGTTTTGGCCGCCCTTCCGCGGTCCTGATAGGGGTTCACTGTCTCGGTTTTTTTCAGTGTTCTTATAACTCCCTGCACATCTTTCTGAGATCACCTGAAAAATTTTTAGAGACCAAAAAAATCCAACAGAAAACTGATGTGAAGGAATATGTGGTTTTTGGAATTTCGGTCGATCGGATAAGCAAAACACATTAGAACAATCTAGGTAAGGTTAATGGCGTGGCTCTGATACCATGTTGCGCCACGGCAGCGCCCCGGCCTCGTAGTCGAGGCCAAAATGCGGAATAAAATTTTTTCCTTGCTCGGAAACCGGCGCTACCGTGGACAATTAAAACCCGGATCGAAACCATTAACCTAGCTAGCTATCTAGAGATGGGGTGAGAAGTTATACCAAGCGATCCGTGTCCTTCGGTCTTCATCTCCACTCCGATCTCTTGCGGAATCTCCGTCACCTCCTCGCTCGTCGGAAAGGGGCACCACGTAGCCGGAATCTTTTACGGGCTCCCGCCTCTTGACCGAGGCAACTCGGGCGCGAAGTTGGCTAGCCGACGGGTCCAAGGCTTGCTATAGAATAGTGTAGTGAACTTGTCTCTTGGGGTTATGAGGTTGCCTTGTTGTGAAGGAATAGAGAAGAGAAGGAGGGAAAGAAATGAGCTTTGAAGCTAGTCTTTTGCAACCATGGAATGAGATGGAAAATGGCACACACCAAAATAATACCTCTCACTCTCTCTCTTGAAAATGGCCGGCCCCTCTCTATCTCAAAATAGATTGGAGAGAGAAAAAGAAAATCAAGAAAGAATATATCAACAATATAGAAAAAGGGTCACTCTCATTCTAATCCAAATCCTTTCCACCATCCATCAAATGAAAAGCAAGTGATGAGATTAAAAAGGAATCTCATCATGAAATAACAATCATGATGCCACAAATATGCAAAGAAACCCCTCACAAAATGTTAATTGCAAACTTGCAATTAACACCCTCCACCAAGAAAGTCCGACCGAGAAGGAATGAAGGAAAACCGGACGGAACGGAATGCAAACTGGCAACCCCAGAAAACCGATCCCATAATAAATTACAGGAAAACCCCGCTACTGCAAATACATGCCCGCATTTGTATTCCCACTGAACACAAATGCAAAGAGACAAAACTACACTATCAAATACTAGAATCCGGCTTAAGCCAAAGCCGGCTAGTAAAAACTGTCCGATCACGATCCGTGCAATACCGCACGTATCTGATCGAACCCTGCCATATCTCCATACGGCCTCTACAGCGTTTCGCCCGAAACTTGAGTAACTGTAACTGAGTGTGGTGGACTCTAAAGACTCGTCAATACCTTGGCTGTGGATTTAACCACTAGCACGTCAGAGGTATAAGCCAATACGTGACGGGCCACCAGGTATTGACAAAATGGGACGTCGATGAGGAAGCTCACCCCGACACCCAACTGAGCCTGTCAGTGACAATATCCGTACAGTCCGGTCCGTTCGTCTATGAGTATCGCATGGCGGGCCTAGGGGGTTGGTAAAAGTCAGACCCCCAAAAGCGGTACAAGTCGTGTCGGAGCGTAGCCCAGAACGCCCTGAGATACTACTGGAATACCTACCAGTAAATCTCCTGCCTCGGCCGAGGGCTTTGCGTAATGGCTCTCCTAGACACAGCGCGACCTCACCCCCAATACCGGGAGAGACGAACCCCTGCAGATCCGCTCACTGCCTCCATGTGGCTCGGGACTGTACCCAACTAAAACCTGTTTGCACGACTCCTTTGAGCCGTGGTAGGGTAATAATCAAAGCACAGTGGGAACTCACACGAGACAAATGACGATCTCAGGTCGATGAACTAACCTGTACACATGTCACCAGGGAACTGCTATCTGACATCTGGTATAAGACCAACTAGCAGGTTCCCGGCGAGTCCTGTCCGGTGTACTCATAACCCAATGAGCACCTGTATACATCTTAGGTGAACCAACTGACACCAGTGGCTTGTGAGACCGGCCACCGCCCCTCGTCGGGGTCTCGACTGTATACACTAGTCTACTAACGGAGTATCGATGCCCTGTCTCGAAACTCCTACGACTAGGGACCTTTTAAGGATGTGCTTATAGACCACCAGCTCCCACGTATATGATCGCCATCATACTGCTGGCAGTCAAGCAAGAATCCTAGGGGCTCTATCAACGTGTAATAGCGACATGTCAGGTCACCTAAAGCAGTACACGATGATAAAGATAAACCAGATAGCATACTATCATCTCGAGTAAGACTGTCCTACCGGGATAGGTCCTCCCTCAATCATTGCAATCACGTGCCTGTGATCCAATAATTGACTCTGAGGGCACTAACTCCAACATGTAGACTTGGTCATATCAATGCGACACGGCTAGCTAAGTTATATAAGGATGGATATTTGAATCCGTTCGAATTATCATCTTATAATACTTGCCATTCATGTCTCAAAGGTAAAATGACCAAAACTCCTTTTAGTGGACACGGAGAAAGAGTTGAGGAACTCTTAGGACTGGTACATAATGATGTATGAGGTTGCATGTCTACACATGCTAGGAACGGTTCTTCCTACTACATTACATTCACTGACGATCTCTCAAGATTCGGACATGTGTTCCTAATGAAACACAAGTCTGAAGCTTTTGAGAAATTCAGAGAATATAAGCACGAAGTAGAGAACCAAACGGGCAAAAGTATTAAAATCCTTCGATCTGATCGAGGAGGAGAATACTTAAACAATGAGTTTCTAGATTATCTAAAAGAGAATGGGATTCTCTCTCATCTTACTCCTCCTTATACACCACAGCACAACAGTGTATCGGAGCGGAGGAATCGCACCCTATTGGATATGGTGCGCTCTATGATGAGCACTGCTGAGTTACCTATTTCCTTCTGGGGGTATGCGCTTGAGACAGCCATATACCTATTGAATAGAGTTCCAACCAAATCGGTGCCTACCACTCCATATGAGATATGGAATGGGAAGAGACCATCTCTTAAACGAGTTAAGATATGAGGTTGTCCGGCCTATATCAAAAGGCAAAATCCGGACGAACTCGAGGCACGATCAGTTCATTGCAAGTTTATGGGATATCCAAGTAATTCGTATGGATATCTGTTCTACCACGTTGAATAACAAAAAGTGTTTTTTTCTCAACATGCCACCTTTTTAGAAAAGGAATTTCTTGCAAAAGAAATTAGTGGCAAAGAGGTAGAGCTGGAAGAGGTTGCTGCACCGCAAACTACAACTGATAATTTATTGGAACCAGAGGATTCAGCAGTTCCTTACGAACCCCAGCCTCTCCGCCGATCTAGCAGAGTTTCTCATCCACCTGAGAGATACTACGGTTTTCTCGTTGATGGTGGGAGCGCGGATTGCATCATGGAAGATGATGACCCGACTAGTTTCGAGCAGGCCATCACGAGTGGTGACTCTGTGAAATGGCTGGATGCAATGCGATCTGAGATGGAATCCATGTACACCAACAAAGTATGGACTTTGGAAGTTGCTCCTGAAGGGGTAAAACCCATTGGGAGCAAATGGATCTTTAAGAAGAAACTTGGTATAGATGGAAAAGTTGAGACTTTCAAAACTAGACTTGTTGCAAAGGGTTTTCGTCAATGATCAGGTGTAGATTATGACGAAATTTTTCTCCAGTGGCTATACTTAAGTCCATCCGGATCTTACTTGCCATTGCTGCATACCATGACTACGAAATCTAGCAGATGGATGTTAAGACCGCCTTTCTAAATGGTGATTTAGAAGAGTGCGTGTACATGACTCAGCCAGAGGGCTTCATAGATAGTGGGAGCAGCGGAAAGGTGTGCAAGCTGCTTAAATCCATTTACGGGTTAATGCAAGCATCGCGGAGTTGGAACATCTGTTTCGATGTTGTAGTCAAAGAGTTTTACTTCATCAAAAATAGAGATGAACCTTATATATACAAGAAGGTTGCAGAGAGTAAGGTTGTCTTCCTCGTATTCTACGTAGATGACATACTCTTGATAGGAAATGATGTTCCTATGCTTTACTCGGTCAAGCTCTTCTTATCACAAAGGTTCTCAATGAAAGATCTAGGTGATGCCTCCTGCATACTGGGAATAAGGATCTATAGAGATAGATCTAAACGGATACTGGGATTGTCCCAATCTAGGTACATTGACACCATACTAAAGATGTTTAGTATAGAAGAATCCAAGTGTGGGAATCAACCCACGATCACTGGACTCACTCTCTCCAAAGAGATGTCTCCCAAGACTGATTTGGAGAGAGCTCGCATGCAAGGGATACCATATTCTTCGGCAGTAGGCTCTATCATGTATGCGATGCTATGTACCAGACCTGATGTAGCATACTCACTAAGTGTAATGAGTCGGTATCAAGAAGATCCTGGAGAGAGTCATTGGACAGCTGTGAAGAACATTCTCAAGTACTCGCGAAGGACTAAAGAGATGTTCTAGGTGTATGGTAACGGAGAACTCCAGGTGGAGTCCTTTACCGATTCGAGCTTCTAAAGTGATAAGGACGACTCTAAGCCGCACTCGGGATTTGTCTTTACCCTCAATGGAGGGGCGGTGTGTAACACCTTAGAATGTGTTTTATGGATAATTATATTATAATGTATAGTTTTTAATAAAATGTTTACCAAATTGATTTACAATTATTTTATCATATTTAATGAATATTTTATTAGAATTTTTCTAGCGTTGCACACACTTGTGCATGTTAACTAGGGTGTAATTTGGGGATTTACTATGATTAGCAACATGGTGAACTAACCATTCCCTAATCTAGTTTTAAAATTTATAATAAGTGCTTTGGGTTTTCTTTGCATGGTAGTTCTTTTAAAATGAAAAATGAAAAATGAATTTAAAAAGGAATTTAAATAGGGTTGAAGTGTTGACCAAAGAGAGAGAGAGAGATGAGCATGGGGCAACATGGCATGAACCATGCTCATTTAATGAAGTGAGAGAGAGTGAGAAGGAGGGGGGTTGAATTGTTTCTCTCATTCTCATTCTCACTCTCATTGCTCTCATTCTCTCACTTTCAAAAACACACACACACACACACACAAGGCAGCAGCAGCTCCAGCAGCAGCACCAGGAGAAAGCAGCAGCACCAGAAGCAACATCAGCATCAGCAGCAAGCAGCAGTAGCAGCAAGCAGCAGTAGCAGCAACAGCATCAGCAGCAGCTTCTGCAACAGCAGCAGCAGAGGCCCTAGCAAATTGCAGCAGCTCTTCTTCCTCCATTCACTTCTTCTCCTGCTTCCTAGGATCCCTTAGGGTGTAACTCTCAAACCCAATTTCTCTTTTGCTTAACTTGTGTGCTAATTAGCTTCGGTTTGAGTTGAAAGTTAGCTTTTGTGCTAAAATGGTGATTGATGTGGAATTTTGATTATGTGATGATTGTGTTGGCTAACCCTACCTATTTAAGTGTTATTAGGGTCACTTTAACTGAGAATTAACCCAGATTTCACTAAAAAACCATAAGGTTTCCAATTGTGTGCAAATTAGCGTTTTTAAGCGATATTTTAGCTTTTTGTAATCTGCTTTTGACCCGGACCCTTCAGAACAAAATTGAGAAAACTGCAGTATGCTTACTAGGTTTAGACAACACCACAAGAACACGAGCCCCTAATTCCCAACCAAGGCCGCCAATTAATGCAATCTGGCCGCAAATTGCGGCCAGGAAAGAGAGTTGGGTGTTGGGGTCTTGGCTAGGGTAGTCTGCTGTATTCTATAGTGTTTTAGCATGTGTAGTTTTGTGAGATTTGACCTGTAGGAAAATCTGGGACAATATATCGTGTTTCATGTCCGTTGTGTTTGCGCGATACGCGCGATACGTGAGTGGGTTCTGCGATCCAGCGTGTCGCGGCATGTCGCGGTAGTTTTAGACGCGTATCCACACGTTTCAGCGTATCGTGCACACGCGCGTTTAGTTCGCGATGCAAGTTTCTCGTTTAGTGTCGATATCGCATTTTGCGAGATATTTGCTTATATATATGATTTCCTTGTCTAATTTTCAGGTTTGCAGGCGGGGACTACGGACATAGCTACAGGGAGAAACAAGTGGTAGGATTCACCTTGCGTGGGGCGCTGGTGAGTAGATTTAACATCTACAGGGGAATCGCCCGCATGGCGTAATGCATCTGGGCTAGGATTCTAATACTTGTCGCATATTCTACGTCATTGTTAGAATTGCGCCTTTACCCTATTTACTTAGATATAGATGTATTGTGACTAGTAGCCGTAGGACACTGCACATATTATTGACGGTTCATGTTGCACGAGCATGGATTGTATGCTACACACACACTGTCAATAATTGCCATGTCACACACAAACCATTATAGATATTATATTACTTATCACATTTGACATTTAGCTACAGAGATACCTTTGCTCATATTTTACTTATACCCAGAGGGTATACTACATATTTTACTTATACCCAGGAGGGTATACTACACTATTTACTTATAGGTAGACACCTATACATAGCTGTACCATATTGATTTTGCATACATCTGGTTTCAGCTACATATTTTCCTTTATATGCTCGCATTTCAGATATATCGCACATATTTATTCATGGATTTGCGCATTGTTATTTGGATTTTACATGATGTTTTCTGGATCTGGGAACCACGGGAGTTCATGAAATTATGCATATATTGAAAAACCCGGTTTCCTTCATATGATATTTGCGCAGCCACCATGAGATTTATCGGTTCTGATTATATACCCCATACGAGGAGTGGGTGTCGTATGAGGGTACATGGTGGGGCCCGGTATGGTTCCCCTCGGCAAGATGATCGATAGACTTTACCGATTGAGCCTGGAGGCGGGCGAGTACCTACCGGTGACAGTACCAATGACTCGGTGGGGATCATGGGGATACCGTTGGGAGTTATGAACATATGGATACGTCGAGAGGCGAGGGTCAGAGCTAGGCACTCGAGCTTTCGGGATAGCGTATGATACGTACCTATCAGGATGTTAGTCTTGGTGACGGCATCTGATAGATCAGGATTTCTGTGTCGATGTTTGGCACATTGTTTTCATGATATTTCTTTTAACACCTTTGTATATATAACAGGGGATTTAGTCGCTGTTATATATACCCTACACCAATATTAGTGGAGTGGGATGCTAATATATGTGTATTGACACCATCATATTTATTTCTGCAAATATATATTTAGGATGCTAGAATCTTACTTGAGTTTGATTTGGGATATTAGGTGATTCATTGAGATTGGATACCGGATACATATGAGATTACTGATTTGTATATTTGGGATATAGGAGATTACTCGATATTGTACATTGAGGAGATGTGAGACTTATATGATATGAGAGCCCAACTTGGGGGCTGATTTGAGGAATTGTGAATTTGAGTGTCTTGATGGATTGTGATCCTACCACGATGTCAGGATTCCGTGGAAATGACATATTTCACTCCATACCTCATACCTATTTATTTATGCACCGTTTCATGTATTAGTAGTACCTGTTAGTGTACCCTTCATGATTGCTGCATATCTACATTCTCAAATCCCTATTGCATGATTATTGCATACTATTGTCATATCACTATTACTTCATACATTGGTTGTACCTGCTAGTGTACTTTCCATTATTCTGCATTGATATGACCTGTTATTACTATTAATTGCATATCTTAGATTCATGCTGTACGTACATACCTGCGATTACCTGCATATGTTATCTACTATCCACGAGTTGGCAACTCAACCCCGTTGTGCCACAGTTGTTTTGCAGGGTGTTCCCCAGAGTAGTCGAGGCAGGCTATTCACCTATCATCTTTTGCTACAGATGCCGCATCGGCTCACAGTGTGCTATTTTGCTTAGGTGGGTTTTGGTAGTTATCTGTATTTTGTATTGTACATTCGTTGTATCTTGTACTCTCCATCTACTATTATGTTGTTGACTTAGAGACTTGGTGAGGACGATATTGTATATTATTTGTGGATTTGTTGTCTTTTATATAGATTTATCTCTATTGTCTTTTATTTCTTCGCTACGACGTCGTATATTTGTGGTGGTGATTGTTTTCCGCCTTTGGGCGTGTATTTGCTCCTGTTTAGGATGCTTTATTTATCTTTATCTGTTGTACCCCTTTTGGGGTTAGTTTTTACAAAGGGGGTGCTGCCAAAATTTTAAAGAAAGAAGTTGGACTTTTAAAGAATTTGGGTTGAGATTTCAAATATTTCAAAATTTTCTATTATCTTTTCCGTATTTTTATGGTTTAGATTTCTGGGTTTTGGCTTCCTTTTACTGCGTTACGTCTTTAGGCGTTGCGTAGTATTAGGGCCGTCACGTGCTAATTTCGGGTCGTGACAAAGTTGGTATCAGAGCGCTAGATTTTACCTTTCGGAGTGTAGGATGACCATGGTATGATGGAGTAGGTAGCTTAAGTAGAGTAACGTAGTGTGTGTATGTCTGCAGCATACCCACGATGCGGTACTTCGCCTTAAGTGACCTAAGTACAACTTGCTTGAAATTCATTCCTTGATGATTCGATTTCCTTATTCTTATCGAATCTTATATCTATTTATAGCCTTGCCGCCGATGGCTATGGGGACTCAGAGTGATGCAGCGAGGGCCGAGGTCAGAGTTGGCTCGGGTGAAACGAGCACTGACCAGGATGGCACGCTAGTTGCACAGGTGCAGACGGATCGGCCTTCGACATATAGTATCGATAGGCTTGTGGAAGAGATGCAGGACTTCCGCCAGACGATGAGTTCATTAGTTGATGTCGTTCGGGAGCTACGACAGGAGGTTGTCACCCCTGTTACTCAGTTGTCCTTTGCAATCAGCATGCAGCAGTCCGTCACCTACATAGCACCAGTGGTTGCAGCTCCAGTTGACGAGGCACATATTCCAAAGACGCTGAGAGTTCCTGGACAGTGGAGGACTCGTACCGGTGTACCAGCCCAGAGAAAGAGGTTCGGCCGTCGAGACAGATTTCGTGGCCATCGTGGGAGTAGCAGAGGCTTAGGACGAGAACAGTCGTTCAGCTCTTATTCCCAGGAGGGTCAGCAGCGTTATATTGGATGCTATCGATGCGGGAGGCTTCGTCACCACATCAGGAGTTGTTCCCTAACACCGCGTCAGGGTCGTATTCAGAGAGGTCGTGGACGTGGAAAGTTCGCTTAGAGGAGTCAGTCTACCAGAGGAGTTCAGCCAGTTGCGGGTAGAGAGCAGACACATGAGTTTTCTTCTACTCATCGGGATGCGCAGGCGTCCAATGTGGAGTTTTCAGGTATCCATAATTCGCATGTTCTTTTGATGTATTCATTGTTTTTCACACTTGTACCGTGGTTGGGTAGATTAGTCGTAGTTGGTGTTAACTTCTGTCAGTGATTCTTTTGTTGCGCGACACGTATTTTAGTTGTGCGCCAATCGGATAGGAGATAGAGATTTGTCCGTCGTTTCGATCCTTCTAGAGATGTTAGATTTGATGTTCTCCTAGGCACGGACTGGTTAGCTACGTGCTAGGCGTCTGTGGGCTACCGTGGGGAAACAGTTAGATTTTGTTTTGCCCAGCGAGTCAGTTCTTGTTGTGCAGGTGGATAGTTGTGCCACCTCTCACAGCTTGAATTCAGCCTTTTTCGCTAGTCGGCTATTGAGGTGATGTCGTGGATTCTTGGCGTTCATTCGTGATACCATAGCCACAGTTGGGATTGTTGGACCAGTGTTCCTTGCGTGCGAGAGTTTTCCGACGTTGTTCCAGATGAACCGGCGAAGCTTAGGGAGCTTAAGGATCAGCTGCAGAGTTGTTTGTTGGGAAATTTTGTGCGTCGGAGTGTTTCGCTTTTGGGAGCTCCTATTTCTGTTCTTCAAGGAGAAAGATGACAGATTGCGATTGTGGATTGATGGACCGTCAATTGAACCGGCTTACGGTGCGGATGGGTATCCTTTACCTCGCATTGACGATTTCTTCGATCAGCTCCAGAGTGCGAGACATTTTCTAAGTTTGTTCGGGATCAGGTCATCATTATTGCGGATTCGGAGTGATGACATTCCGAAGACTGCCTTATGCGTGCTACGGGCTTTTTGTGTATTAGTGAGTCATTAGATTCACTGATGCCCTAGCAGCATTCGTAGATGTGATGAACCAGATTTCTTCAGGCCGTTCCTCGACCGGTATTGTTATGTTATTTATGACATTCTGGTCTATTTAATGTGTCTTGAGGGACAGGAGTAGCACTTGAGGATTTGTTATGCAGATACTGGGAGAGCACCAGCAGTTGCTAGATTCTTGGAGTGTTTCTTCAGGCTTGTTTTGTGTTTACTCCTAGGTCTTGTAGTCATGGGAGACGGTTTCGTATGGTTCCGAGGAAGATCGTGGCCGTACAGCTTAGGCCCAGACTTGTGTGCAGGACGGAGATCAGCAGATTTTTGGGCTTAGCAGGGTTTTTTTTGCGCCGTTTCGTGCAGGATTGCTAGAGTAGTGCTGCACCGTCGACTGAATTGACCGCAATGGAGGTTTCTTTTCTTTGGACTGAGGCATGTGTGCGGAGTTTTCAGCAGTTGAAAATTCGGTTAACAATGACATCGGTTCTTTCTTTGCTCTCTGGTTCGGGCGACCTTGTTGTTTAACTGTAATGTTTCTTGAGTGGGCTCGAGTGTGTACTGAGGTGACACTATAGAGTTATCGCTTTTGCTTCCCTATATTTGGAGGAAGTACGAGAAGGATATTCCACTCATGATCCGGAGATGACCGCAGTGGTTTTGCGTTGGGGATTTGGAGACACTATTTGTTCGAGAATCGTGTCCGATTTTCACGGACCACCAGAGCTTAATGTACATCTTCCTGCAGCGGATTTTGATTGTTGTGATAGTTTTCTGCAGATTTAAAGTTCTTGTGCGATCGTTGAGTACAGCTTAAGTTCGTCTCTACTGAGGGGACAGCTTGCTCATGTCCGCGCCCAACCATTCTTCCTAAATCGCTTTCGCGAGACACTACTCGCCGATACTCGTTCGTCAGTGATACTTGAACATACTTGGCTGGGTAATGATTTGGAGTGCTTGATTTGTGACAATGGTGTGCTAAGTTAGGGACGCTTTTGTGTACCTGATATTATCAGGTAGAGACGTGAAATCCTAAGGCAGGCACATCTGTCAACTCTCTGTATTCATTCAAGCTCCACCAACATTGACGTGACTTTTGTGATAGTTACGGGTGGGCAGGGATGTAAAGAGAAGTTTCAAGTTTCGTTTCAAGTTGTCTGTCTTTTTGTGTGTTTGGGTTGAGCATCTGAGGCCGGCTGGAGAGTTGCAACCTTTAACCGTTCCGAAGTAGGAGTGGGAGCAGATCTCCACGAATTTTGTTATAGTTTCTACCCAAGTTTAGTCAGGGTGTGACTCCATTCGGATTCTTTTCGTCCGGTTATACTCAGTTTGCTCAGTTTTTCTTCGTTAAGTTGTGCGTTTGTGTTAATTGTTGTCAGCAGTTGGGGATCGTCACTCGCCGTTGTTAAGGTTCTCCTTTGATAGCTGTTATCAGGAGACACTCCAATTGGCAAACTTTAGGTTTAGGGGTTAGGTCGTGTCGATCACCAATCTATTGTTTTTTCTGACTCTGCGTAAGTAGGATTTTGGACCCCAGCTAGTCTAGAAACTTCGGAGATGATCCAGCTGATTCAGGTCAGGATGAGAGTAGCCCAGTGCAAATAGAGGTCTTATGCCGACTATGTTGGTCGTAGACTTAAGTGCTTAGTGGTAAATCATGTATTCCTGTGGATTTTTCCGATAATTAACGTGTTGAGTTTTGGGAAGCTTATTCCAGGATTTAAGTCCTTCTGAGATCCTCTAAGCGAGTTAGTTTCGTTGCCTTTAATTTGGCACTTCCGCCCAGATTATGGAGTTTTCACCCCGTATTCCTTGTGATGATACTTTACAATTACCTTCATGACCTTTCTCACATGATTTAGCATCAGACCATTTAGCTTAGACGCGATCTTTCGCTCACCAGCAGCCAATTGTGTTAATGGCTCGACAGGTGGAGGAACATCGGTCAAGAGTCTTGCCATCTGTGAAGGGTTTTCTTGGACTTAGCCGTATAGTAAGGTAATCACTTGGGAGGCTGCGAGCGAGATTTGAGAGTTGTAATCTTCTCTTTGAAGGTACGCTTAGTATAGTTTTTTTTAAATTCGAGGACGAATTTCTTTTAAGGGGGGAGATTGTAACACCTTAGAATGTGTTTTATTGATAATTATATTATAATGTATAGTTTTTAATAAAAAGTTTACCAAATTGATTTCTAATTATTTTATCCTATTTAATGAATATTTTATTAGAATTTTTCTAGCTTTGCACACACTTGTGCATGTTAACTAGGGAGTAATTTGGGGATTTACCATGATTAGCAACATGGTGAACTAACCATTCCCTAATCTAGTTTTAAAATTTATATTAAATGCTTTGGGTTTTCTTTGCATGGTTGTTCTTTTAAAAAGAAAAATGAAAAATGAATTTAAAAAGGATTTTAAATAGGGTTGAAGTGTTGACCAAAGAGTGAGAGAGAGATGAGCATGGGGCAACATGGCATGAGCCATGCTCATTGAATGAAGTGAGAGAGAATGAGAAGGAGGGGGGTTGAATTGTTTCTCTCATTCTCACTCTCATTGCTCTCATTCTCTCACTCTCAAACACACACACACACACACACACACACACACAAAGCAGCAGCAGCTCCAGCAGCAGCACTTGGAGCAAGCAGCAGCACTAGAAGCAACATCAGCATCAGCAGCAAGCAGCAGTAGCAGCAACAGCATCAGCAGTAGCTTCTGCAACAGCAGCAGCAGAGGCCCCAGCAACTTGCAGCAGCTCTTCTTCCTCCATTCACTTCTTCTCCTGCTTCCTAGGATCCCTTAGGGTATAACTCTCAAACCCAATTTCTCTTTTTGCTTAGCTTGTGTGCTAATTAGCTTCGGTTTGAGTTTAAAGTTAGCTTTTGTGCTAAAATGGTGATTGATGTGGAATTTTGATTATGTGATGATTGTGTTGGCTAACCCTACCTATTTAAGTGTTATTAGGGTCACTTTAACTGAGAATTACCATAGGGTTTCCAATTGTGTGCAAATTAGCGTTTTTAAGCGATATTTTAGCTTTTTGTAATCTGCTTTTGACCCGGACCCTTCAGAACAAAATTAAGAAAACTGCAGTATGCTCACTAGATTTAGACAACACCACAAGAACACGAGCCCCTAATTCCCTACTTTGGCTGCCAATTAATGCAATCTGGCTGCAAATTGCAGCCAGGAAAGAGAGTTGGGTGTTGGGTTTGGGCTAGGGTAGTCTGCTGTCTTCTATAGTGTTTTGGCATGTGTAGTTTTGTGAGATTTGACCTGTAGGAAAATTTGGGACAATATATCGTGTTTCATGTTCGTTGTGTTTGCGTGATACGCGTGATACGTGAGTGGGTTCTCGATCCAGCGTGTCGCGGTAGTTTTAGACGCGTATCCACACGTTTCAGCGTATCGTGCACACGCGTGTTTAGTTCGTGACGCGAGTTTCTCATTTAGTGTCGATATCGCGTTTTGCGAGATATTTGCTTATATGTATGATTTCCTTGTCTAATTTTCAGGTTTGCAGGCAGGGACTACGGACACAGCTACAGGGAGAAACAAGTGGTAGGATTCACCTAGCGTAGAGCGCTGGTGGGTAGATTTAACATCTACAGGGGAATCGCCCGCATGGCGTTATGCGTCTTGGCTAGGATTATAATACTTGTCGCATATTCTAAGAATTGTGCCTTTACCCTATTTACTTAGATATAGATGTACTGTGACTAGTAGCCGTAGGACACTGCACATATTATTGACGGTTCATGTTGCACGAGCACGGATTGTATGCTACACACACACCGTCAATAATTACCATGTCACACTCAAACCATTATAGATATTATATTACTTATCACATTTGACATTTAGCTACAGAGATACCTTTGCTCATATTTTACTTATACCCAGAGGGGTATACTACATATTTTACTTATATCCAGGGGGTATACTACATCATTTACTTATAGGTAGACACCTATACTTAGCTGTACCTTATTGATTTTTCATACATCTGGTTTCAGCTACATATTTTCCTTTATATGCTCGCATTTCAGATATATCGCACATATTTATTCATGGATTTGCGCATTGTTATTTGGATTTTACATGATGTTTTCTGGATTTGGGAACCGTGGGAGTTCATGAAATTATGCATATATTGAAAACCCCGGTTTCCTTGATATGATATTTCTGCGGCCACTATGAGATTTATCGGTTCTGATTATATACCCCATACGAGGAGTGGGTGCCGTATAAGGGTACATGGTGGGGCCTGGTATGGTTCCCCTCGGCAAGATGATCGATGGACTTTGCCGATTAAGCCTGGAGGCGGGCGAGTACCTACCGGTGACAGTACCAATGACTCGGCGGGGATCATGGGGATACCGTTGGGAGTCATGTACGTATGGATACGTCGAGAGGCGAGGGTCAGAGCTAGGCACTCAAGCTTTCGGGATAGCGTATGATACGTACCTATCAGGATGTTAGTCTTGGTGACGGCATCTGATAGATCAGGATTTCTGTGTCGATGCTTAGCACATTGTTTTCATGATATTTCTTTTAACACCTTTGTATATATAACAGGGGATTTAACCACTGTTATATATACCCTTACACCAATATTAGTGGAGTGGGACGCTAATATATATGTATTGACCCCATCATATTTATTTCTGCAATTATATATTTAGGATGCTTGAATCTTACTTGAGTTTGATTTGGGATATTAGGTGATTCATTGAGATTGGATACCGGATACATATGAGATTACTGATTTGTACATTCGGGATATAGGAGATTACTCGATATTGTACATTGAGGAAATGTGAGACTTATATGATATGAGAGCCCAACTTGGGGGCTGATTTTAGGAATTGTGAATTTGAGTGTCTTGATAGATTTTGATCCTACCACGATGTCAGGATTCCGTGGAAATGACATATTTCACTCCATACCTCATACATATTTATTTATGCACCGTTTCATGTATTAGTAGTACCTGTTAGTGTACCCTTCATGATTGCTGCATATCTACATTTTCATATCCCTATTGCATGATTATTGCATACTATTGTCATATCACTATTGCTTCATACATTGGTTGTACCTGTTAGTGTACTTTCTATTATTCTGCATTGATATGACCTGTTATTACTGTTAATTGCATATCTTAGATTCATGCTGTACGTACATACCTGCGATTACCTGCATATGCTATCTACTATTCACGAGTTGGCAACTTACCCCCATTGTGCCATAGTTGTTTTGCAGGGTGTTTCCTCAGAGTAGTCGGGGAAGGCTATTCACCTATCATCTTTTGCTACAGATACCGCATCGGCTCACAGTGTGCTATTTTGCTTAGGTGGGTTTTGGTGGTTATTTGTATTTTGTATTGTACATTCGTTGTATCTTGTACTCTCCATCTACTATTATGTTGTTGACTTAGAGACTTGGTGAGGACGATATCGTATATTTGTGGTGGTGATTGTTTTCCGCCTTTGGGCGTGTATTTGGTCCTGTTTGGGATGCTTTATTTATTTTTATCTGTTGTACCCCTTTTGGGGTTAGTTTTTATAAAGGGGGTGCTGCCAAAATTTTAAAGAAAGAAGTTGGACTTTTAAAGAATTTGGGTTGAGATTTCAAATGTTTCAAAAATTTCTATTATCTTTTCCGTATTTTCATTGTTTAGATTTCTGGGTTTTGGCTTTCTTTTACTGCATTACGTCTTTAGGCGTTGCGTAGTATTAGGGCCGTCACGTGCCAATTTCGGGTCGTGATACGGTGTGTTGGAAGAGTTCCAAACAAGAAACCGTTGCAGACTCGACAATGGAGGCTGAATACATCGCTGCCAACGATGCTGCCAAAGAGGCTGTCTGGATGAAGAAGTTCATCACTAAACTTGGTGTAGTTCCGTCCATTGAGCATCCAATACCTTTGTATTGCGATAACAATGGAGCTGTGGCTTTGGCCAAGGGACCCAGGTCCCATCAGAAGTCTAGACATATTCTGAGGCGGTTTCACCTGATCAGGGAGATAGTTGATCACCGGGAGATCGAGGTCAGAAGAGTTGATACGAAGGACAACACTGCTGATCCACTCACGAAAGCCATACCCCGAATTTAATTTGAGTGATTATTCGGGATGTTAGGTATGAGATACTACAACAGCTGGCCTTAGTGCAAGTGAGAGATTGTTAGTTATGTATATGCCCTAGAGGCCATTGTTGTACATATGATATATATTATAATGGATGCTTGGATATATACAGAGAGGACTTTCTTGCTCGTCATGATAATATGCTATTTGGTTTCACTTTATCTTAACATGTTGACTTATATTAGTTTACTGTCTTGCTCTCACATGTTGATAAAGCCCTTAGGATTTGTACTCGACTACTGGGACTATGATGAGATCATACTAGTGGGGCCACGGTAGTCGATGAGTACATCCTATAACTGTTCCTAGTCGAGGGTATATCGAGACATGGCATCGATACACCAGCGTAGACTAGCGTATACACATCTTGACCCATATGATGGGCGATGGATGATCCTATATCCATCGGTGTTTGACATCAAAGATGGTGTACGGGTGCTCAGTAGAGACTGGGTACACTGGAAAGACTCGCCGAGAACTCCCCAGATGGTATTATACCTCACGTTAGATGGCAGTTCTCCGGTGACACTGGTACATGTTAGTCTGTAAACCCGAGATCGTCATAGAGTCTTGTGAGATTCCTACTGTGCTTTGATTTCCACCTTACTACGTCCAAGAGGGCGTGCAAAATGGTGGCTTTTGGGTGCAGTCCCGAATCACATGGAGGCAATGAGCGATAGGAGGGGATTCGTCTCTCCAGGTATAGGGAGTTGATGTTGTGCTGTGTTCGATTGGCTATAACTGGAAGTCCCTGGCCAGGGCTAATTTAGAGATTTACTGGTAAGTGTTACCAGTAGTTTCTCGACCCGTTATGAGCCTCACATCGACACGACTTATCGGTTACTGGGGTCTGACGTTTACCACCCCTAGACTAGATATGCAACATATCAGACGAAGAGACTGGACTGTACTGTAGTGTTACTGATTGGATTCACAGGAAATGTACAGGCTTGCTTGTTGATCTTCTGATCGATCAATAACTGGGTGGCTGTTATGTTTAGCTGACCGCTTGCAGCTTGTGGGTGTTTGATATGATCATCACCTACTGCCGGCGTATTGACGATTCTTTAGAGTCGTACTCAGAGGTTTCTTGACTTAGCCAAAACGGAGTAGGATCACATATGTGATATGTGCGGGACCGAGAATAATACGATATAAGATATCGTATTCTATTCTCGCCATATTTGATATCAGACGGGTCATCGGATCAAGTGTTGATTCGATGAATCGGTACATGATATATTAGTCGGTTATATGCGATATAGCCGGATTGTCGGATCAAGTGTTGATTCGATAATTTAATGTATAATTATATATGTGATATATTACATTACATTATCTAATATTGGCTCGCTTTATTGATTCATTTTCTCACCGCATAATACATTGATATATATGCGATATATGTTAATTGTATTATTTTCTTTTGTTACAAATATATATGATATATGTGGTATATAATATTATAACAAGTTATGTTTACAAATGCAACATGATTAGTGGAGATTAAATATGGTTAGGGTTTGATTGGGGTTAGTCTTTTCTTGAAGCTTCTAGAAGCTTTTGTTTTGTTCCTTACTTAGATATTTTGTTTAGATATTTTGCTTAGATATTTCTAAACCAACCCAAACCCTTAACCCTAGTAAACTCTCTACATGAGTTAATGATTCATATTATTAACTCAAGGGTTCATTTGTGAGCATAGTAATTTTTCATTATTCATCACAAAAGAAATCATCTTCTTCTTCCTCCTTGCAAAGCTTTCTAGCTTTTGGTTTTGTGATGGATTAGTGTGAGAAATTAATAATAAAAGAGAGCATAATTCCTACTTCATCATCCTCATCTAATCTAGCCAATTAGATTAGGGTGTTCACTTCATTAATACTTGATTAGAGAAGTGAGAGCTTGAGTTAAAGAAACTTCAAGGTAGATCATCTTTGAAAAGGAAGACTACAAGAAAGCATGGATCATTCGGGTTGTGGAGCCTCTCTTGAGTCCGGAAGATCATGGATCGCGGCGAAGGGACTTCTACTCGGTGCTTATGAAGCGAAGGAGCGGACTACAAAGGTTGTAATCCCTCTCTCTTAGTTGTAAAGATGTTTACTTGCATGTTTAACCCTAATTATCTAGCAAAGATCCTTGCTTTGGGTTGTTCGGCACTTCTAAAATTTAAATCGGGCATGGTTGATGCCTTGTAGAACCTTGGGACAGTGCCTAGTAACCCTACAATTTGGGCTCGGTATAGCTCCAGATTTTGCTGCACCGCGAGCCTCTTTTCTTCGAGGGCGTCATGCTCTTCCAACCGAAGGAGCACGTTTTCCTCCTTCGTCAATTCATGCTGAACAGACATTCTTAAGCTTGGAACTTCAACTTCGAGGGGGAGGACCGCCTCCACTCCGAAGAGCAATGAGTAGGGAGTGGACTGAGTTAGAGTACGGTGCATAGTACGATATGCCTACAATGCCTCATGAAGTTTGAGATTCCAGTCTCTCTTGTTGGCTGAAGCATTTTTCCTCAGGAGCTTGCACAAAGTTTTATTGAAGGCTTCGGCCAGCCCATTGGCCCTTAGATTATAGATGGAAGAATATCTCCAGTCTATCTTGTATTGAGTAGCGAACCTTGCGACTTTGAAGCTCTTAAAAGAAGGCCCATTGTCAGATATGATTCTTCTTGGTGTACCGAAGCGATATAGAATATTATGCTGGAAGAACGTCAGAATATTTTCTGTCTTGACTTCTTTTAGCGGGACAGCTTCAGCCCATCTAGAGAAATAGTCAGTTGCGGCCAATATAAACCGTGGCCTTTGGATGACAGAGGATCAATTGGGCCAACTATATCGGTGCCCCAAACTTCAAAGGGCCACGACGCCACCGTAGGATGCAATGGATTGGGATGCTTGTGAATGAAATCACCATGGATTTGGCAGATATGGCATTTCTTTGCATGCTCCTCGCAATCCCTTATCATGGTGGACCAGTAATATCCAAGCCGTTTGATCTGAGGGCATATTTTGGGGCCTGACTGGTGAGCCCCGTAGATGCTTGAGTGAACTTCCTTCATAACTTTCTGGGCTTCGGCCGATGATAGGCACCTAAGCCAGAGTTGGTCATATGACCTACGGTATAGCATGTCATTTACAAACATGTATCGGAGAGCTCTCTTCTTCAGCTGAATCCTTGCAGATTTTCCTCCGGGCAGCTTATTGTATCTGAGGTACTCTATGAAAGGTTCTCTCCAATCGGGCTCGTCTTGGATGGTCGGAGCTTCTTTGGCAGGACTGCTCTTCTTTCCCGCGCTTTCCTCTTCTCATAGAGAGAATGGGGGTATAATTTGCCGGCTCCTGACTGTGATCAGAATTTCGTCCATGTCAGGATCAGCCAGCTCCTTGGCTAAGCGATCGAGTACGTCAGCCTTTCCATTCAATGATCTAGAGACCCTCATTAGTTCAATGTGAGTGAAACGTTTCATGAGTTCCACCACTCGGCTTCTGTACCGAGCTAACTCAGGTTTGTATATCTTATAGTCGCTGCTTACTTGGTTGACGACATGCTGGGAGTCACCGTAAATCCGTAGCCGAAGGATTTCCATTTCTACGGCGAGCTCCAGACCAGCTATCCGAGCTTCATACTCAGCTTCATTGTTTGTTCGAGGCTCGGTGAGAGCGAAAGAACGCTGTAGGGTTCCCATTGATGGCTTGATGAACACCAATCCTATCCCTGCTTTTATCTCCGGGATGCTTGATTTACTGGAGGTCCTTATTGATGAGGCTCCATCGGAGTAGAGCTCCCAAAATGGCTCATCTTCCTCGAGGTGCAGCACCTGTTCGTCGGGTAACCCACAATTTAGTTGCGACCCTTCTGGTATAGGATGAGCGACGAGTAAGTCTGCAAGAGCTTGCTCTTTCACTGCTTTCTGAGGAGTATAAACTATGTCAAACTCAAGTAGCATGACAGCCCATCTTGACATTCTACCGGCTAGGCTTGCTTTGGTCATTAAGTGTTTGAGTGGGTCGACCCTAGAGATCAGCATAACCCGATGAGCGAGCAGATAGTGTCACAGCTTCTTTACAGCGAACATCAGAACCAGCATTACTTTTCGATCGGGGAATAGTTATGTTCAGCCCCGACTAAAGTTCGACAGAGGTAATAGAGGGCATTCTCTTTTCCCTCCTCGTTGTTCTGGGCAAGGAGCGCACCGAGTGACTCATCTAGCGCGGTAGTGTAGAAAATCAGCGGTTTATTTCGAATGGGTGAGGCCAGCACTGGAGGGTGCAACAAGTATTGTTTGATACTTTCGAACGCTTCTTGACATTCGGCATCCTAGACAAAAGGAGCTCATTTTTTCATGAGCTTTGAGAAGGGCCTACATCTCCCCGATAGATTTGAGATAAAACTTCGTATATAAGCAAACTTGCCTTGAAAAGATCTTAGCTGCGTCAAATTCTTCGGAGTGGGCATCTCCATGATGGCCTTTATCTTTGATGGGTCAACTTCAATCCCTCGATGTCGGACTATGAAGCCCAGAAATTTTCCAGACGACACGCCAAAAGCACACTTTAGAGTTTTCATTTTCAGATCGTACTCCTTCAGTCTGGTGAGAACGGTCCTAAGATCTTGGATTTGATCAGCCTTGGCTTCACTCTTGACGACCAGTTCATCAACATAGCATTCGATGACTTTATGGATTAGGTCATCAAAGATATTGGTCATTGCCCTTTGATATGTGGCACCTGTGTTCTTCAGTCCGAACGGCATCACCTTGAAGCAGTATATTCCGATCGGGGTTCGAAATGCTGTGTGCTTCTCATCCTCAGGCGACATCTTGATCTGGTTATACCCAGACGAGCCATCCATAAAAGTGAACAACTCATAATTTGAGGTGTCATCGACCATCATTTCCATGACCGGTAGCAGGAAGTCGTCTTTAGGACATGCCTTGCTGAAGTCCCTGAAATCAACACAAACTCGGATCTGCCTATTTTTCTTCTTCACTGGGACTATGCATGCGATCCAGTCCACATATTTCTCTTCCCTGATGAAGCCGGCATCGATGAGTTTCCTGGTTTCCTTGATGACCTTTTCTTCCAGTTCCCTTCTCATTCTTCGAGGAGCTTGTTTGACTGGCTTAGCATCAGGAGATATAGCCAACTTATGCACGGCCACTTCAAAGGAAAGGCCAGGCGTTTCTTTGTACGTCCACGCGAAGTAGTCGATGAACTCATGCAGCAGGGCGATTATCTGCTCTTTCATTTCCTCTGACAAGGGTGAGCTGATGTAGGTCGGCCTTGGATTATCGGGCGTTCCTAAGTCAACCCCGGTTAGCTCATCAAAAGTTGCTTGTCCGCCATCTTCGAGATCTTGTGGAGCTTCTTCTAGCTCGGCTAGCTCGTCTTCATCATTTGACTCTTCGTTGGCGTCCCTAATATGGATCATGTAGCATGCCTTAGAATCCGGTTGAATGAAGCCGATGCCCCGTCTATCTGGAATTCGTCCATCGATGAGTGTTCGAACCTGGAGCGGATGCCATAACCCTTCATAAAACTTTGCTTCGGACTCTGTTTGATATAACCGGCATCCGCACTTTTTGAAATATTCCTGCATCATGGGTGCATAGTATCTGGGAATGAGGACGGCTCTTATCCCTCTCTCATAGGGTAGGCACGCGACAGACAAATCGTCCGGGTGCACAACGGGGTTTGACCCATAAAACAGGATGCCTTTCTGTCCACTTTTCCTTCCGGGGACGTAGAAAGTTTTCAGCTGGTCCACGGTGGAGACTGACAACGCATCGAGCTCTTTGCACATCTGCTCCGGTACCCTTGTGACGGCTAGGGACCCTTCTGCAATTTTGAAGATCTCTCGTAGTTTCGCTTGTTGCATGGGGGTCCAATCTGCACTGCTGTTGCACGGCAGGTCCTCTTCCTCCGACTCTCCAGTGTCGCTGCCAAGATGAGGGCGGACAGTGTCACTACCGAAATGCGGGCGCACTTGGGCGTTTTTGCTTCTGAAAGTGACAGCTGGCTCAGATTTGCTTTTGAGTCTTAGGGGCACTCTATCCTCAGTCGGTTGTGGCTTAGCATTTCGGTGGTTCATAAAGTACCGAGAATCTTCATATCGGACTTCATGCACACCGAATGGCTGGATGTCTCCGTCAATGCGTCTTTCTTCGCCATTTTTAGTATACTTCATAGATTGATGGAGAGTTGACGGAATGATGTCGTAGTCGTGGAGCCACAGCCACCCTAAGAGAATTTTATAAGACGTGTCGGTGTCAATCACGTATATCTTAGCTTCGGTCTGCAGATCCCCAGGTTTGATTGGCAGAGCTATGGACCCCAGAACTTGCTGGCAATTTTGGTTGAAGCCTTGAATGACAATCCTTTCCCTTGACAGGTGTCGGACGTCCATTGACAAACTTTTCAGAGTTCGCAAGTTCATGATGTTCACTAAGGACCCCGGATCAATCAATATGCGAATAATCCAATATCCGTCACTGTATCCGGTCACGTAAAGCGGTTGATTTGCTCAGCCGTTCCCAGTAGCAAGTCTTCATCCTTAAACGTGACTACGGCAGCATGCAAAGCGTACTGGGCTTCTTTCATATTAATTTCCGCAAATAGAGCCTGATACCGCTCAGGGTTTTGTAGAGCCTGGATGAGAACATTTCTAAGTTCCTTAGATAGGACCAAGGCATCGTAGATGCTCAGGAGAGACGGAAGTTTCCGAAGATGAGCCAAGACATTATAGTCCACCGAGGAAGTACTTGAGTTTTCATTAGCCAGTTCTCTGCCATCTTCCTCATTAGAAACCTATTTTTCCTTCCCTTTTGGGGCGTTGCCCTGATTTGGTGGTTGAGCCCTGCCGCTTCTGAGCTGTATTTGATTGGCCTTTGTGGCGAGCTCCTCGTCCTCTTCGGGAAAACAGAGCTCCCCCTCAAAGTCGTCGCCCAGATGGATGGCGTAGCAGGTCATTATAAGGATCTCTTCATTGGAGTCTTCTTCTAACTCCTCCAGAATTTCAGCCGCTTTTATAGGGAGGAACTCCTTCAATTGAATCAGAGTTCTTTCCTTTTGTTCATAGTCTTCGAAGGAATCGATATATTTTTGAATGGTCGATCTCCCTGCCGACTCTTTTTCACGCCAAGCTGCACTTTTCTTCTTCTTGAGCTTTCTTGGATTTTGAGCCTGATGGAGCCGCGATGGCAGCTGGACTGGTAGGCTTCTTCTGTCCTTCCCATTCCGTCCTGGGCTCTTTCTGAAGCACCTTTAGCATCTTCTTCATCTTATTAGATATGTGCTTACTCCAAGGAGGCTGCGGTGAGTCGGTCTCATTTCTCAGGGCAGCGGGTTCGGCTGTCTGCTCCCAGAAAGCTTCAGCTTCTATCTGTATAAAGTTGGTGGTTGCAACTTGATTGTTCACCAACACACTTTTGGACAGCTCGATCTCTCCAGCCTTGTACTGCTTCTCGACCCAGTCTTTGAAGATATAGCAATCCTCGATCGCATGGCTCACTACTCGGTAGTACGGGCAATACAGCGGATTGTCGGTCATTTTTGCTTCTTGAGGTCTTTTTGACTCCGGCAATTGTAGACAGTTGTTCAAGTCATCTTTAAATATCTTGCAGACCTTGTCCCTCCTGAAAGAGTAAACCTTTTTCTTTTTCTCCTCTGGGGAAGGCCCTTCTACTCCCAGCACTGGTTTTCGAGACCGGTTGGTTTTGGATTCGCCCGCCTGTCACTACCCAAAGTTCGGCACGTGACCGGCACTTAACTACATAACGTCTACAGGCAAAACTCGATCAAGTAAGCCGAAACCCAGAAATCAAAACCATTAAAATAGTGAGTGAAGAAAAACATGAGTTTAAAACATATAGAAAACCTTGAGTAATTTAGTAAAAATCTTTAAAGTTTAAGTTATTTTCTTAAAAATTTCGGCAGCACCTCCTTTGTAAAAACTAGCCCCGAAAATGGGTACAAAACATGATATAAGTAAAATGACTGATTACAAGAATATAACATCCCCAAACGGGAGCAATCACCCCCAATGGCGGAAACAATCCCCACAAGAATAATATATGACGCCGTAGCGAAGAAATGAACAATATAAGTGAAAAACATCATAAAAGATAAAACTGCATACATAAAGTCGGCCCACATGAGCTCGACACCAGAGTACAAAATAATATACAATATCGTCCTCACAACTGGTCTCTAAGTCAATACATGAAATAGTAGATGGAGAGTACTAGATATAATAGTGTGTACAAATGGAAAATAACCGGATACCACAAAACCCACCTAGCAGCAAAACAGCTCACGCGCCAACTGCAGTGGTATCCGTAGCCAAAATGATACAAGAGATAGCCTAGCCGCAACTACTTTTAGGGTCGACCTGCAAACACTGTGGCACAACGGGGGTGAGTTGCCAACTCATGAATAGTAGATAACATATAAAGGTAATCGCGAGTATGCACGTACTGCGATACTCTAATATGTGCAATCAGATAACATCTATATGATGAGCTGGGTATGCGATAATCATGCAAAAGTACTCTATCATGTACAACAATACCCTTTCCCTCCATTTCCCCCGCTAACCGGTAAAAACAGGCTGCTACATGATGCAATGCATAACAATGAATGCTGAGCATGGGATAAAATATCATTAACATGGAATATCAACGTGGAAAAACCCCGGTGTCTACCAAAAATACCTAAAATCCCGATAACTCAGATGCCGTCACTCTATCCTGTAAATCTTATAGAAGCGGGGTGCCCAACATCGACACCCAAAAACAACATGAAATACTCGTGTCCAGCATCGACACGCAAATCCTCATATATCGGGCTCCGTCAGTCCGGATCGGCCCACGGGCTCTGTCTGCGGAATCGGCCCTCGGCCCCGGCAGTACAGGTCATCCCGTATCCATGTCTCGTCTCTGGTCAGTATCCTCCGGATAACCACCAGGTCCAACCAATCACCGGTAGGTAGTAGTCCCTCTGTCAGGCTCATCGTCATCCACATGAAATCTCTTTCTCGCCCCGGGGTACCATACCGGGTCCACCATGTACCCGCAAATGGATCGTCCTCCTCCTCAAATCGGGTTTCACATGACACACGTCTCAGAACCGAGAAAACGCATAGTGGACGTACTGAAATATCATATCAAGAGAAACCGGGTTTATCAAAACAGTGCCTTCTTTCTTAAAATAATACCACGTTTCTTAAATCCAGAAATCACACAAATCCAAAACTCACTGCGTAAATCCATGCAATGTGTCATATACCTTATAAAATCGTACTACGAGTAAAAGGGGAAAACGCTCTTTTAAAAGGATCCAGTTGAAAAACATTTCATGCGGTCCCTAATTTTTAAATCAAAGTCATCATCATCTATTTAAGTGCAAGAGTATGTATGTATGTAGGCATGGATGCACAAAGATATATATATCTACGCAGGTATGGATGTACAGTATGTATATGTGCCAATATGCGACAGAATCATCTCTAATCATCAATGATGCAATAATCAAAATGATGTATGGTTCGTAGCAATCCTATAGTGCGAGTTTCATGGCAATCACTAACGGTATAGGTGTAACATAGTACTCGTGCAGCTTGAACCGTTAGTGACAATTCGGTGTTACATAACTACTGTTTCTATATGCAACAAAGGATGGGTACACTACAATAGTATGTATGCACAAGCAATATACATATAAATATATATACGCGACTACAATATCCTATCAAGGCCTGACGCTTATGTTGCGCCACGGCAGTGCCCCGGCCGTCTATCCGAGGCCAAAATGCGGAATCAAAATTTTTCCTTACTCGGAAACCGGCGCTACCGCGGACAAAGAAAACCCGGATCGTTTACCATTAACCTAATGCTAGCAATCAAGAGATAGGGTAAGAAGTATACCGAGTGATCCGAGTCTTCCGGTCTTCTCGTCATCGTCCCGATCTCCCGCGGAAAGTCTTGCCTCCACATCGTCGCCTCCTCGCCGGAAAGGGCACCACAACGCCTGCGTCTTTTACGGGCTCCCGCCTCAATACAGAGGCAACACGGGCGCGAAGTAGGCTAGCCGACGCGTCCAAGATTTGCTGTAGAATGTGTAGTGTAGAGGCTATGTCTCATTTGGGGTTTGTTGCCATTTGAAGATGATGGAGGAAATGAGATAAGAAAAATGGTGCTTGCATTTTTCTAGCATGAATGAGATCAAGAAGATGAAACTCTCAAGAATGAAGAACTCTCTTCTTCTTTCTCTCTCAAAATGTTTTTCTTTTCATCTAGTGAGAATAATAAGGTGGAGGAATGAATATCTCAAACAAGAGGGAGGTGAGTGTAGGAGAGCATGAAGGGTGACCACATCAAGAGACAAAGAAACATCAACCGTGCTTCACACATTAATCAAACCCATACCCTCATTAATGCAAGTGAAGGAGTAATAGATAATGATGCTATCATAATCAATCTTTATGCAAGAAACCCCCTCCACAAATGTTATTTGCACAATTGCAAATAACCCCCTCCATCGGAAAAGTCCGGCCGGGAAAGAACAAAGGAAAACCGGCCGGAACGGAAAGCAAACTGGAAACTCCAGAAAACTGGTCCCGTAATAAATTATAGGAAAACCCCGACACTGTGCATACACACCCGCATCTGTATTCCGACCGGATACAAATGCAATGAGACAAAATCTACACTGTACTAAAGTAGGACCGGCTTAAGCCAAAGCCGGCTAGTAAAATCCGTTCGATCCTGATCCGTGCAATGCCGCACGTATCAGATCAAACCCTGCCATATAACTATACGGCTACTAGTACATAACTGTCCGATCCTGATCCGTGCAATACCGCACGTATCTGATCGGACCCTGCCATATCTCCATACGGCCTCTACAGCGTTTCGCCCGAAAGCTGAGTAACTGAAAGTGTGGTGGACTCTAAAGACTCGTCAATACAATGGCTGTGGATTTAACCACTAGCACGTCAGAGGTATAAGCCAATATGTAACGGGCCACCAGCTATTGACCAAAAGGGACGTCGATGAGCGAACTCATCCTGACACCCTACTGAGCCTGTTAGTGACAATATCCGTACAGTCCGGTCCGTTCGTCTATGAGGATCGCATGTCGGGCCAGGGGGTTGGTAAAAGTCAGACCCCCAAAGGCGGTACAAGTCGTGTCGGAGTGTAGCCCAGAATGCCCTGAGATACTACTGGAATACCTACCAGTAAATCTCCTGCCTCGGCCGAGGGCTTTGCGTAATGGCTCTCCTAGACACAGCGCGACCTCACCCCCAATACCGGGAGAGACGAACCCCTACAGATCCGCTCACTGCCTCCATGTGGCTCGGGACTATACCCAACTAAAACCTGTTTGCACGACTCCTTTGAGCCGTGGTAGGGTAGTAATCAAAGCACAGTGGGAACTCACACGAGACAAATGACGATCTCAGGTCGATGAACTAACCTGTACACATGTCACCAGGGAACTGCTATCTGACATCTGGTATAAGACCAACTAGCAGGTTCCCGGCGAGTCCTGTCCGGTGTACTCATAACCCAATGAGCACCTGTATACATCTTAGGTGAACCAACTGACACCAGTGGCTTGTGAGACCGGCCACCGCCCCTCGTCGGGGTCTCGACTGTATACACTAGTCTACTAATGGAGTATCGATGCCCAGTCTCGAAACTCCCACGACTAGGGACCATTTAAGGATGTGCTTATAGACCTCAGCTCCCACGTATATGATCGCCATCATACTGCTGGTCGTCAAGCAAGAATCCTAGGGGCTCTATCAACGTGTAATAGCGACATGTCTGGTCACCTAAAGCAGTACACGATGATAAAGATAAACCAGATAGCATACTATCATCTCGAGTAAGACTGTCCTACCGGGATAGGTCCTCCCTCAATCATTGCAATCACGTGCCTGTGATCCAATAATTGACTCTGAGGGCACTATCTCCAACAATCTCCCACTTGCACTCAAGGCTAATTATTGCGATGTCGCATACTCACAGCCCGTGTGATACCGAACACCCAACTCCTCTACTAGTCAGTCTCACAAAGCTCGTAAGCGAAACTATTGCGTTCGAGGAATAGCCTCAGTGAGTGGATCCGCTGTGATGTTTCTTTCTATGTCTCTCTATATCTCAAGTTCGCGGAGAAAGCCATCTCCAGAAATGAGCAATACCTGTCTTAGAACGTCTGGATGTCTGATGGGACCTAGCTCATAAATGAACTCCAAATCCAAACTTCTTAGACTGTATCATCAACTGAACTTAATCAGTATCCTGCGCCATGCCTCCCTCAGTATTGCCTTGGACCACCTTTCCAAAATACAGTCCCTCATCAGAGGGAGAACTATAGCTCTGACAACCTCCTGTCGTCCATGTCACCTTGGAAGCCTGGAGTGATACCCGTCTCCTAAAGGAGGCAGCCGTTATCATATCCCTAGAACATTCACTTATGTTCTAAAACTGCTTCCGACTGTTCCTCCAGGATTGGATCAATATCAACTTATTGCATCTAGTGCAAGAACAACATCTGGTGTGGTACTTGACATCTCATGATTGACTCAATTGCCTAAGCAAGTGATCTGCCAATCATGCACATCCCTCTCTACTTTAGTCTATAAGACACCTTTAGAGAGGGTGACTCCATTACCTGCAGGTACACTACCATGCCAGGAGTCGTCCATTCTAAATACTCATAGAATGCTGTCAAAATACCCTGATTGGGAAACCACCCAAATCTAGATCTAAAACTATAGATCTAGTAACCAGTATGTCAGATATAATATCCAAGTCCCATGTGGAGAAACCACTGTGTGACGACCAAAGTATAACCGATCGTAGCATAGGAATGTCACTTCCTACTCTGTGTATGTCATGCAAAACCAGGACATCACACCCTACTACCTTCTCAACAGATCCATCCCCTATTCTGATAACTTCAAACCTATGACTGTCATGTCAGAAATAGATGATCTATCTCCGCTATATCTGCTTTAGTCTATAAATAGACATAAGCATGATGTCCACCAATGCTTCCGCTGCTCCCACTGACTACGACAACCCTCTGGCAGAGTCATATAGACGTGCACTTCTAAAGCTAGTTTAGAACGACGCTATACTCATCCTCCTGCCGGGTCTCGCAGCCTGGAACAACAACAATGGCAAGTGTGGGTAAACAAGAACTTCCCTGTCACTGTCCTTGAGGCTACCGGAGTACCTCTCGGGTGCCTGAAGTTACCCACCTTATCCGCGGAGTGGCCAATGGAATGTCAAATCAGATTGAATCTTTAGATTCCTTATCAAATCTTCGGTAATCGTTTGCGGTTCTGGAATCGCTTCCAGTTCTACCATACTCCCACTACTGTTTTCTGAAAAATAACCATTTCCCTTTTTTTTTTTAAAATGTGGCGAGTTAAGAACAATATCACTATTGATCTTCCAGATGGTAGAAAATCAACCTTCGTCATAGCCTGGGTCAACCCACAAACAGCCATTACAGAAACGTGCCTTGAGTTGTCCAGTGTCTGGTTTTAAGCATAAGCCGGACAACTCCCCGTACCTTAACATCGTTAAGATATGAACTGTTCTATATCCAATATAGAACCAGAGGCACTGATTTAAATGAACCAGATTCAAATCATGCAGATGTCTCCAGTGCATGTCAACTAAATGGAAGGAGGCCGATCAGCGTTACTCAACTTAGGAATGCTTCCAATTATGAGTAACCTGAAATAGAAGCAATTTCTCTTTATCATTACTATCAGCTGAATACCATACACAAGTATCTACATCTTCGATCACTTTGAAGAATCCCGATACTTGCTACACCTGGTTCTCTACTCTATTCAAATACCTATAACTCCTCAAAAACTTAGACCCTGTGTTTCCATGAAACACATGTCTAAGAACTAGAGAAGTTAAAAGTAAACAGAATATAGTAGGAGGACCATCCCCTCTGTCCTAATGGACACTGGACAACATACAATACTCTGTATAAGTCCGCTGAGTCTAACAACTCTTTCACTGTGCGTCGCAGGTTGAAAACTGTACTTATGGTTAAGAAGAATTACACCGCTGTTTAATGCTCCTCACCTAACCATCCACTGATATAGGTAAATGTCATCGACATAATATCAAAAGGTATATCTCACTCTATGAAAATAGACGTACAGATATATCAATTTGAAATTGGTGCACAACATCGGATATTCAAAACCAAATATTTGCCGACCGGCAAACAGCCCAGATGATCTCCTCAAATATCACCAATTACAACGAATCCCGATATAATGAGGATGATCACCCAATTCCAAATAACTTACTCCCACTCATCATCTGTAAAACCATACAGATGTGAGAATCAAACCTGGTAAATACATACCCTGGAGCAAGTGTCCAATCGGGAAATCAGTTTTCTTTTAACAGTACACAGTTGAACTGAAACATTGAAATGTTTCGGTGGGGTATTCCGGTATTCTTAGTAATGCCTCTTCCATTATCCAGATTCACAACTATAACCGTATAATTCTTTGCCACCTCTCCAAATCCCTTTATATGTCTTTAGTCATTACCTTCTGCACACCCCTTTAGGCCAATTTCTTTTCTTCCTTCCCTACCGTTCGGCACCGGCCTATGGTTTGGAAGAAGACTATCCAAAAAGCATAAAGGGTGTACTGTCCTAATCCTAGGAGCACTCGCAACGCGAGAGAAGGTGAAGATAAAAGACACCTGAATGTACTTTATTCTTATTTCTCCTGAACCAGAATCCATCCCCGAACTGGAACAAGTTCCTTTCGAGTTCGTATATAACCATACGATGGAGTATCCAAATAAACTGTTGATCTTCGTAGTGATACGGAGTGTCCTGGAGAAATACAAAGGTGATTTAGATTTGGCGAAGATATACTCGGTTTGGTCGTGAATAGCAGTCGCAATTTACTTTGCCCTTTTACTAATCCCTTGCTTTGTCTTAACTTAATACCTTCTGTACACCATCGTTATGCTAATTGGTTTTCTTCATTCCCCACCGTTCGGCACTAGCCTAAGGTTTGGAAGAAGACTATCCAATTTTCGTAATAGGTGTACTATCTCCTAAACCAAGGAGTACTCGCAATGAGAGAAGGTGAAAAGAAAAGACAACTGAATAATCCTATTCGTTTTCCCCAGAACCAGAAACCATCCTCGAAATCTTTCGAGTTCGTATATAACCATACGATGGTTTTGTCCAATGGAAGTGGACGTTCGTAGTAATACGGGGTGTCCTGGAGAAAAGGGTAAAAGTAGGAGTGGCAATGAGGTCTGCAACTCTGACAATCCAAAAGCCAGTGTTAAGAAGGTTCGGTCAACTTGGTCACTGAGTCATAGTCCAGGGTCGGGTCAATGGTTGCTGCCAGAGAGAGAGAAAAGAAACACTCAGCGTGCACTCTAGCCTAGATTAGAATGGTTATCACTTTATCTAATCTAAAAACCTCCCACTGTACCGTCAAATTCTTCTCCAAACCTGAAAGAAGAATTAGTCGGGATCACCCGAGGAGTAAACCAACTCATCAGTGGGAATCGGGATCCAACTATCATCGCATGATAACTTGACGGAATCCACTCAAGTCACCACACTCCAGAAGGTATGCGCATGCCTGGCAAGTTTCAGTTCTTTTGAAACTCCCGATGTGATTTTTACCCCAAGCGGTTTATGACCTTGACTAGGTCAACAAACCATAAACCGCCAGTCAAGTACAACCCGTCATTATTCTGGATTGCATTAAACCCACCCGTACGTGCCCTTGACTAGGTCAACAAGGCCGCACGACTGTCTTAACCAATCCCACTTATGCAACAAACAAGTACCACTCAGCTACCGAACACTACGTCTTGACTAGGTCAACAAACGCAGCACGAATACTAAATAATACCCGTAGGAAATGACGGAGGGCTACGGCTGGTTTTTGGCGAAAAACCTTTAACGTAATGAACTTGATATCGTTGAAGGAACTGCATAGCCTTTTATAAAATATAGTGACGAAAACCTTTACTAAAGAGGTCACTCCCGGTGAAGGGATCTCGGCTCTTTCCCCGTAGAATGAGGTGCAGGATATTCCAACTGAATACCACGATGCAAAGTAAAAGTAATCGGCTATAGTGAAGTTAATGCCCTGACGCAAACTTCTGTCCAAGGGGTCACTCCCGGTGAAGGGATCTCAGCCCTTGCCTTGTCGACTGAGGAGCAGGATATTCCAAATGAATACCACGATGCAAAACAAAAGTGAACGTCCTTGCAATAACAGCTTTTTTGAAAAATGTTCCAACAACATCAGAATAGGTTTGTTTATCTTGCATTGATCCGAATCAACGCAGTCCCATCAAATGATCACACCACAAAGAACGAAAATATACTGACGTACGTATATGCCATCCGCATTTGCCACTGGGTCCCGTCATCACCCGTTAGGTTAGCTAACTAACGGCAGAGCGGGGACTGGACTAGCGCGGATGTAAAACATATACAACATCTACTAATATATATACCAATATATAGTATTTCGCTCAAGGCGTGAATAAAATGCAACATCACAGAAATGTACAGCATCACAGAACAATACAGATATCTGGAAGCCCCGGGTTTCACAGAGCCGCTGCTGAAACCCGACGTTCCCCTAGTCGTGTGGATAGCCTGTGCAATGAAATCCTAGACCCCTACGGGCGCGGCAAGTCACCCGCCAAAACCTGAAGCGAGGCAGCCCCCTTCAGTACCGTGAATGGACCACCCAGCACTTCACGGAATCCGGTAACTTGGGCACCCCTCCTGGGTCAACCTGTACCCCCTACGAGTGCGGCGAATAGCCCGCCAATCCTGGACTGAAGCCCCCTCCGTCTCAATGCCCTGAGATGCGGGCCCGTTGCCCTCCAGAACCCGGCTATCCGTGCACCCCACCGCGGGGCAACCCTAGTACAGAAAGTAAAATATACATACACCGGGTACATCGACCGCAACCAGGTCGTGCCCCAAAAGAATAATACAAACAGGCAGTGACGGCAGTCCACATGTCGGACGCTCGCCCCGCAATATCAAATGTACATAATACAACAAAACTGTACTAGCATTGCATCCAGGCTATCCCCCACGACCGATCCGCAACATCACAGCATAAACATAGAACATCAACGTGAAAGTCACGTTCGCAAATCCGTCTAACCGGGCTATAGCAGTTAGACCGGATTTACCGATCGAGTGACATTCACGGTCGCAGATATAATGTAAATACTGTGAAATAATGTGTTTAAAATTTTCCGATTGACCAAAAATTAACAAGTGGGCCCCCAATCAAAACTGTAGCACTCACAGAAAACCTGGGCCCAATTTTAATATTCCAAAACCCCTAATATAAGCCCAGAAGCCCACTGAAAAAAGATGAAGCAATGACCCCACCATCTTGCGGCGGAAGCGCGGCAACAAGGGGGGTTTTGCCGCGCTTCCGCGCTCTAGTTGAGGGTTCATTGTCTCGTTTTTTCCCAGAGTTCTTAGAACTCCCTGCACATCATTCTAAGACCACCTGAAAAATTTTTAGACTCCAAAAAATTTCGACAGAAACTGATTGTGCTAGAAAAATACGGTTTTTGGAAATTTTGGTCAATCAAAAACGCAAACACATCAAACGAAGCTAGGTAAGGTTAATGGCGTGGCTCTGATACCATGTTGCGCCACGGCAGCGCCCCGGCCATCTATCCGAGGCCAAAATGCGGAATCAAAATTTTTCCTTACTCGGAAACCGGCGCTACCGCGGACAAAGAAAACCCGGATCGTTTACCATTAACCTAATGCTAGCAATCAAGAGATAGGGTGAGAAGTATACCGAGTGATCCGAGTCCTCCGGTCTTCTCGTCATCGTCCCGATCTCCCGCGGAAAGTCTTGCCTCCACATCGTCGCCTCCTCGCCGGAAAGGGCACCACAACGCCTGCGTCTTTTACGGGCTCCCGCCTCAATACCGAGGCAACTCGGGCGCGAAGTAGGCTAGCCGACGCGTCTAAGATTTGCTGTAGAATGTGTAGTGTAGAGGCTATGTCTCATTTGGGGTTTGTTGCCATTTGAAGATGATGGAGGAAATGATATAAGAAAAATGGTGCTTGCATTTTTCTAGCATGAATGAGATCAAGAAGATGAAACTCTCAAGAATGAAGAACTCTCTTCTTCTTTCTCTCTCAAAATGTTTTTCTTTTCATCTAGTGAGAATAATAAGGTGGAGGAATGAATATCTCAAACAAGAGGGAGGTGAGTGTAGGAGAGCATGAAGGGTGACCACATCAAGAGACAAAGAAACATCAACCATGCTTCACACATTAATCAAACCCATACCCTCATTAATGCAAGTGATGGAGTAATAGATAATGATGCTATCATAATCAATCTTTATGCAAGAAACCCCGTCCACAAATGTTATTTGCACAATTGCAAATAACCCCCTCCATCGGAAAAGTCCGGCCGGGAAAGAACAAAGGAAAACCGGCCGGAACGGAAAGAAAACTGGCAACTCCAGAAAACTGGTCCCGTAATAAATTACAGGAAAACCCCGACACTGTGCATACACACCCGCATCTGTATTCCGACCGGATACAAATGCAATGAGACAAAATCTACACTGTACTAAACTAGGACCGGCTTAAGCCAAAGCCGGCTAGTAAAATCCGTTCGATCCTGATCCGTGCAATGCCGCACATATCAGATCAAACCCTGCCATATAACTATACGGCTACTAGTACATAACTGTCCGATCCTGATCCGTGCAATACCGCACGTATCTGATCGGACCCTGCCATATCTCCATACGGCCTCTACAGCGTTTCGCCCGAAAGCTGAGTAACTGAAAGTGTGGTGGACTCTAAAGACTCGTCAATACAATGGCTGTGGATTTAACCACTAGCACGTCAGAGGTATAAGCCAATACGTAACGGGCCACCAGCTATTGACCAAAAGGGACGTCGATTAGCGAACTCATCCTGACACCCTACTGAGCCTGTCAGTGACAATATCCGTACAGTCCGTTCCGTTCGTCTATGAGGATCGCATGTCGGGCCTAGGGGGTTGGTAAAAGTCAGACCCCCAAAGGCGGTACAAGTCGTGTCGGAGTGTAGCCCAGAACGCCCTGAGATACTACTGGAATACCTACCAGTAAATCACCTGCCTCGGCCGAGGGCTTTGCGTAATGGCTCCCCTAGACACAGTGAGACCTCACCCCCAATACCGGGAGAGACGAACCCCTGCAGATCCGCTCACTGCCTCTATGTGGCTCGGGACTATACCCAACTAAAACCTGTTTGCATGACTCCTTTGAGCCGTGGTAGGGTAGTAATCAAAGCACAGTGGGAACTCACACGAGACAAATGACGATCTCAGGTCGATGAACTAACCTGTACACATGTCACCAGGGAACTGCTATCTGACATCTGGTATAAGACCAACTAGCAGGTTCCCGGCGAGTCCTGTCCGGTGTACTCATAACCCAATGAGCACCTGTATACATCTTAGGTGAACCAACTGACACCAGTGGCTTGTGAGACCGGCCACCGCCCCTCGTCGGGGTCTCGACTGTATACACTAGTCTACTAATGGAGTATCGATGCCCAGTCTCGAAACTCCCACGACTAGGGACCATTTAAGGATGTGCTTATAGACCTCAGCTCCCACGTATATGATCGCCATCATACTGCTGGTCGTCAAGCAAGAATCCTAGGGGCTCTATCAACGTGTAATAGTGACATGTCTGGTCACCTAAAGCAGTACACGATGATAAAGATAAACCAGATAGCATACTATCATCTCGAGTAAAACTGTCCTACCGGGATAGGTCCTCCCTCAATCATTGCAATCACGTGCCTGTGATCCAATAATTGACTCTGAGGGCACTATCTCTAACAGCTTAACGCCATACGGACGATTTCCCCGTAGATGTTAAATCTACTCACAGTGGTCCCATGCTAAGTGTAGCCGACTACATGTTTCCCCTTCTTTGAGGCGTCCGACGTACCCGCCTGCGAACCTAGATTTACACAAAGAATACAAATAAGCTAAAATTATGCAAAAACGCGATACTAAGGCAATACGGAAAAAGTAGCGTCGCAAGCTAAACGCGTTAACTCAATACACCAAAACGTGCGTGTGCTAAACCTAGAACTACCCCGACGCACTGTGATGCACAGAACCCACCAGACCATCTCGAAGCGTACGTATCGTGCTAAACACAAAACTCTAATTAAGGGCAACTGGTCCCAGATTTTTACCTGGAACCAAACCCAGAAAATAAACAAAGCCAAACACAGAAAAATACACCCAGGCACCCCCCTGCAAAGCACCAACCCCCAGTTCCCTCGGGAAGCCGGCGAGCTCGGAAATGGGGAGGATGTCGCCGGATTTGTGGGAAGGGGAGGGGCTCATATTCCTACACAATACTCTACAAAGCCTGCACAACAATCTGTATAAGTTTGCAACTCAAGAAAACAATTGCAGATAAAGCAGATTCGCCGTATCCTACACTTTTGTTTAAAAACGTTTTAAAAACACTAATTTGGTGCAAAAAGGTATTTTAGTGTAAACTGAAGAAAAGACTTGTTTTAAACAATACTAATGGCACTTAATTAAGTTAACCAGACCCTAATATCCCTAACTTAACCTAAACTTCACTTAAACCACAAGATTAGCACTAAAATTCACTAAAACACTAGATTTAACTAATTAAACTACAAGTTAAGCAAATAAGTGATTAAAGTGGGCTTAATACCTCACAATTGGTCAAGAAGTGGCACCACTTGCTGGTCTAGCCCCAAGAGTTCAGATTTAGCTCAAAGATCCATAAAGGAATGATCTTGGAGTGATAAATGTGGGTTGGTGTGAGGTAGATGTGTTTTAAATGAAGATTTGAGTTAGAAAATGATGAGAGAAGGAGAGGAGATGAAGGGGAAGGGGCTGAGATGCTGCTGCCTGCTGCTGCTGAGCAGGAAAATGAGAGGGAAGGGAGAGAGAGTGTGTATGTAAGGAAGTCAAAGCCCATGCCTTAATAAATGCCCCCGCCCCCCATGCCTCTCTCTTTTCTCTAAAAATTCAATTTTCTTTTAGTGTTAAAAGTTATGGTTTTATTTTAAAAAGAAAAGACATAATAACTTGAATGAAGTGGGAAAAAGAAACATGTAATACAATATGCGATAAGTGTGCATGCTAGTTACACTAAATTGCTTGGAAAAATACAATTAAGGAAAAAAAATTGTTAAGTGAACACTAAACTAATTACTACTTAATAGAACACATTTAAATATAAAAACACGTATTTTCAAAATTACAACTTGATTTAATCTAGTTTAAGTGAAAAAATTAATAAATTATGAGATTTTATGAAAAACACGCATTATCGCTAATTAACACGAAAATAATCTAAACTAAATTTTCAAAGTGTTACAATCTTCCCCCCTTAAAGAAATTCGGTCCTCAAATTAAAAAAAAAAATCTAGCTACGCGTACCTTCAAAGAGATGGGGATATTTCTTTCTCATCTCGTCCTCGGTCTCTCAGGTGACCTCCTCGCTGCTCGGCTCACGCCAAAGGACCTTGACGGACGGTATAATCTTCGATCTTAATTTCTTCACCTGCCGATCCAGGATAACCACCGGCTGCTCTGCAAAAGAAAGGTCGCCTTCCAGCTGGATTGTCGGGTGCTGAATCGCATGCGGAGGATCATGAAGATTCTTGCGGAGCATCGAAACGTGGAAGACGGGGTGAACGTCTGGAAAACTGAGCAGAAGAGCTAACCAATACGCAACTGCAACAACACGCTCGAGGATCTCGAAGGGTCTTGTTCAGTTGATAAAACTGCACATTTGTTATTACATTTTTCCTACTATTTCTATATTAAAAAAGGTCTTTATTATAATATATCATACATATGAGGGTTTATCTGTAAAAATAATATTTTCCATGTGTTGATATATTATAATTAGCATTTGGTAGGAAAATGTAGGCAAATAATATCATTGACCAAATCTTAACTCTACTAAATATTATTTGAGTTGTTGTGCAGAATTTTCAGGTCTAAAATCAAGGAAATCAAGTTGTTAAAGAAAACCTGCCTAATTAAGAAATCAAAATTAAGAAATCAAATCTGGCAGCAACTACGATAAGATTTCCAAGTTCCAAAGGTAACAGAAATCACCACATGTCACATAGAGGAAGCCCCAAGAAAATGATCAAAGGACCAGATTAAGTGGCCGCGGGTCCGCGGCCATACCCCACTTGGGCCGTGGATCCGCGGCAAGATTGAAGAGTTAGGAGCCGAGAATTTTCAGGGTGAATCTTAATACATGCTTCCAAATTTAGAAGCTAAGTTTCTGGCTTTGGGACTATAAATAAAGACCGAGAGCCTCTTGGAAAAATTATCAAGCCGACGCGATCACGATGTCCAAGACGGCTCACGCATCCAGGCTGGTCATCAACGGTTCATCTACCTCCTTAGAAGAGATCGAGAAGCAAACTAGGTTTTTGTAATCATTTTCTAAGGAATCAAAGTGTACTTGATCTTGTTGATTAATAAAGGTAGTTTATTGCATTTTATTTTCTTCATGATTTCTATCTCTTCTTATCCCAACATGCACGAGTAATTCTCCGCTTGTTAGGGTTCGTAGGATTAGGGTAGGCTAATGGATGATGAACATCCCTAAACCCTTTTTAAGTCCTATAAAGTTTATGAACTTTATCAAAAGAATCATTAACATCCTAATCCGGCGCGCTAACAATTTATTGTTAGTCCCGACCGCGATTAGAGATTAGATTAATGATTGTTTTGGTAAAGGCTGGATATGAACGGAGTTCCGTGTCAAGATAGGGGTTAAAAGTGGGATTCATTTTCCCTCCAGAAACCCTAATCTACACGCATCACCGTCGTTCTAGTTTTAAATCTATTAAAGGATAAAAAGGGTAACTTTTAATTAATCATCCATAACTACTAAATCCTAACGAACCCTACAAGCCCCCTTATTATATTAACTACATCCATAAATAATCTAGATCTATATTCTGCATTAGTGCTTAACGTAGATCTAGAAACCACTCTACAATATTCTTTATCCCTCCTCTCTTTCTCAACACGCCTAAAGTAAGAATAAAAGGTTCCACGTTTCCCTGAGGACGACCCGTACTCATCTCGGTCTAGCTACACGCGAAACCGTTATTGATTGCGGTTATTCTACAAACACACTTTTCCACACCAATCAAATGGCGCCGTTGCCGGGGATACGTGCGTAATTTTTTAATTTTACTATTTGTGTTGAATTCTTATACGATCTATATCATAAATAAAACAAAACTGCAAATTATATATTTAACGATTGTCGTGTGAATTTTGCGAGGGGATCTGGAGTCACGGAATTGAGGAAACAGAGATTCAGCGACATTCATCAAGATCCAGAGGAGTACAGAAGGCCACAGAAAAAAATTCATCAATTGATCCTGTTGGGCTAGCCTAGCACCTCATGAAGGGATTGGAAGCATCACATGTACCAAAGATGGAATTTTTAGGGTGCTAAGTTAACGATCATTGAATCGTTCCTAGAAAATTAGGGTTTCAAATTTTTGCACATCAACATAAGCAAGAAAAGCTAGGGTTTTGAGAGTACAACCTTTGTATCTCCCTACGCTAGACTCCTCGGCTACTTGGGGTTTGGAAAAGCTCCACTTGAACTTCTCTAGGTCACCGATGATCCACCCGGAGTCCGCTTTGTCCAATCTTGCAACTTCACCCGATCAAGAGAATGAAACGAAGCTAACACTCCAAACAAGTGGGCTAGACTTATGTAGAATGGTGTTGTAGTTCTCTTTCTCACTTCAAAATCCTTTCTTGTTGAGTATATTGCTCACTACAAAAATCTAGAGAGCAAATGAGAGAGGAAGAAGAAGATGATGGCTATTCTTTTACAAGAGTGAAAAGAATAACTCTTGTTAAGAAAAATGAAAATATATGTATATATATTTTCTTGTTCTCATCTCAAACCATGGTTAAACAATGAATATCTTATTGAACTTGAGTTAAAACACAAAAGGAAAGTTTACCCAAGGTTAAAAGGTGGGTGAGGATGGTTAGGTCAAAAGAAGAGTGTAGAAACAAATCAATGATAACCATTTTCCTTTTTTCTTTTTGTTTTAAATCAAATGCAATAAAATCCATATATAAAAGCATGGTGTGAGTATTATATTGCCGCCATTTTCATGTATGTACAACCATGAAGGATGTATGTATGTATGTGTGTGTGTATGTACATCCATATGTGCATGAATCTATAAAGAAGGCATACATACATGCATACATACATCAAACTCAAGAAAGGATTTCAAGTGAGAAACTAATGGTTAAATGATAAATCAACACTTGATTTATCAATCCGGCCATATCACATATGACCCCACCAAAAGCAAGCCGCCCGATCAATATACGGTATCCTATACGCGCATTTTAATCGGGTCCATGCGCATATCGCATACGCGCACCACAACGTTTCGCCTGGACTAGGAAACTCCATTGTGCGACTCTAAGACTCGTCAATACGCCGGCAGTGGGTGATGATCATATCAAGCACCCCCAAGCCGCAAGCGGTCAGCTAAACGTAACGGCCACCCGGGTATTGAGCGATCAGAAGAGAACAAGCGAACCTGCTACAACTCCCGTCGAGCCAATCGGCAACACTTCCCGTACAGTCCGGTCTCCTCGTCTGATATGTCGCATATCAAGTCTAGGGGTGGTAAACGTCAGACCCCAATAACTGATAAGTCGTGCCGATGTGAGGCTCATAACGGGTCGAGAAACTACTGGTAACACTTACCAGTAAATCTCCAATCAGCCCTGGCCAGGGACTTCCCTGTTACGGCCAATCGAGCACAATGCAACATCAACCCCCAATACCGGGAGAGACGAAACCCCTCCTATCGCTCATTGCCTCCATGTGACTCGGGACTGTACCCAAAAACCACCGTTTTGCACGTCCTCATGGACGTGGTAAGGTGGAAATCAAAGCACAGTGGGAATCACACAAGACTCCATGACGATCTCAAGTCTACAGACTAACCTGCACAAGTGTCACCTGAGAACTGCCATCTGACGTGATGTATAATACCATCTGGGAGTTCTCGGAGAGTCCATCCAGTGTACTCAGTCTCCACTGAGCACCCGTATACCATCTCTGATGTCAAACACCAATGGATATGGGATCATCCATCGCCCATCTCATGGGTCGAGAAGCGTATACGCTAGTCTACACTGGTATATCGATGCCCCGTCTCGATACACCCACGACTAGGGACCTTGAAGGATGTACTTATGGACTACCATGTCCCCACTAGTATGATCCGCATCATAGTCCAAGTAGTCAAGTACACATCCTAAGGGCTTTACCAACATGCAACTATTAGACAGTATAAAGAGACTAGTATACATGTTTGGATAAAGAGTAACCAGATAGCATACTATCATATCGAGCAAGAAAGTCATCTCTATATATGTCCAAGCATCCAATATAATATACATCATCTGTACAATACTGGCCTCTATGGTATACATACAACTAACAATTCCCACTTGCACTAGGGCCAGCTGCTGTAGTATCGCATACCGAGCATCCCAAAGAGTCTCTCAAACTGTATCTGGGGAATGGCCTTCGTGAGTGGATCCGCTGTGTTGTTCTTCGTGTCAACCCTCCTGACCTCGATCTCCCGGCGATCAACTATCTCCCGGATCAGGTGATACCGCCTCAGAATATGCCTGGATCGCTGATGGGACCTGGGTTCCTTGGCCAAAGCCACCGCTCCATTGTTATCACAATACAAAGGTATTGGATGCTCAATGGATGGAACCACTCCAAGTTCAGTAATGAACTTCTTGATCCAGACAGCCTCTTTGGCAGCATCGTTGGCAGCGATGTATTCAGCCTCCATCGTCGAGTCTGCCATGGTTTCTTGCTTGGAACTCTTCCAGCTAACCGCCCCTCCGTAAAGGGTAAAGACAAATCCCGAATGCGACTTAGAGTCGTCCTTATCACTCTGGAAGCTCGAATCGGTAAAGGACTCCACTTGGAGTTCCCCGTTACCATACACCAAGAGCATCTCTTTAGTCCTTCGTAGGTACTTGAGAATGCTCTTCACAGCTGTCCAGTGACACTCTCCAGGATCAGCTTGATACCTACTCACTACACTTAGTGAGTATGCTACATCGGGTCTAGTACATAGCATCGCGTACATGATAGAGCCTACAGCCGAAGCATAGGGTATCCCTTGCATGCGAGCTCTCTCCAAATCAGTCTTGGGAGACATCTCTTTGGAGAGAGTGACTCCAGAGATCGTGGGTAAGTTCCCACGCTTGGATTCTTCCATACTAAACCTCTTTAGTATGTTGTCAATGTACCTAGACTGGGACAATCCCAATATCCTTTTAGATCTATCTCTATAGATCTTGATTCCCAATATGCAGGAGGCATCACCAAGATCTTTCATTGAGAATCTTTATGATAAGAAGAGCTTGACCGATTGCAACATAGGAATGCCATTTCCTATCAAGAGTATGTCGTCCACGTACAATACGAGGAAGACAACCTTACTCTCTGCCACCTTCTTGTAGATACAAGGTTCATCCATGTTTTTGACGAAATCAAACTCTTTGATAACGACGTCAAAGCAGATGTTCCAACTCCGCGACGCTTGCTTTAATCCATAAATGGATTTAAGCAGCTTGCACACCTTCCCGCTGCTCCCACTATCTACGAAGCTCTCTGGCTGAGTCATGTACACGCACTCTTCTAAATCACCGTTTAGAAAGGCGGTCTTAACATCCATTTGCCAGATTTCGTAATCATGATATGCAGCGATGGCAAGCATGATCCGGATGGATTTAAGCATAGCTACTGGAGAAAAGGTTTCGTCATAGTCCACACCTGGTCTTTGACGAAAACCCTTTGCAACAAGTCTCGCTTTGAAAGTCTCCACTTTCCCATCTACACCAAGTTTTTTCTTGAAGATCCACTTGCTCCCAATGGGTTTTACCCCTTCAGGAGAAACTTCCAAAGTCCATACTTTGTTGGTGTACATGAATTCCATCTCGGACCGCATAGCATCCAGCCATTTCGCTGAGTCCCCACTCGTGATGGCCTGCTCGAAGCTAGTTGGGTCATCATCCTCCATGATGCAATCCTCGCTCCCACCATCAATGAGAAAACTTTAATATCTCTCAGGTGGGTGAGAAAACCTGCTAGATCGGCGGAGTGGCTGGGGTTCATCAGGTACTACTGAATCCTCTGGTTCTACCAAGTCTTCTGTTATAGTTTGTGTCGCTGGAACCTCTTCCAGTTCTACCTCAATGCCACTGATCTGTTTCATAAGAAAACCTTTTTCTAAGAAAGTGGCATGTGGAGAAACAAACACCTTTTGTTCCTCGTGGTGGTAGAAGATATACCCTTGTGAATTTTTGGGATATCCTACAAACTTACATAAGACAGATCTTGCCTCGAGTTTGTCCGGATTTTGTCTTTTGACATAGGCCGGACAACCCCATATCTTAACATACTTAAGAGATGGTCTCTTCCCTTTCCATATCTCATATGGAGTATTAGGCACTGATTTGGTAGGAACCATATTCAATAGGTGCATGGCTGTCTCAAGCGCATACCCCCAGAAGGAAATAGGCAACTCAGCAGTGCTCATCATGGAGCGCACCATATCTAATAGCGTGCGATTCCTCCATTCCGATACACCGTTGTGCTGTGGTGTATAAGGAGGAGTGAGCTGAGAGAGAATCCCATTCTCTTTTAAATAATCCAGAAAATCATTGCTCAAGTATTCTCCTCCTCGATCAGATCGAAGGATCTTAATACTTTTGCCCGTTTGGCTCTCTACTTCGTGCTTATATTCTCTGAATTTCTCAAAAGCTTCAGACTTGTGTTTTATCAGGAACACATGTCCGTATCTAGAGAGATCGTCAGTGAATGTAATGAAGTAGGAAGAAACGTTCCTGGTATGTGTAGACATGGGACCGCATACATCACTATGTATCAGCCCTAAGAGTTCCGTAACTCTTTCTCCGTGTCCCGTAAACGGAGTTTTGGTCATTTTGCCTTTGAGACATGACTGGCAAGTATCATAAGATGAAAATTCAAACGGATTTAAATATCCATCCTTATGCAACTTAGCTAGTCGTGTCGCATTTATGTGACCCAGTCTACAATGCCACAAGAAGGATTCGTTCAGTTCTGAACTCTTCCTCTTGTGTGTGTTTTGTAAATTGAGGGCCGTATTTTGATTGACAATGAATATGCCATTATGTAACGAGCCTGATGCAATCAACCTTTGATCTAGGAAGATGTTCATAACATTATCCTGTATTACAAAATTATATCCTTCTTTACTCAGTAAAGAAACTGATATAATGTTGCAAATCATGTTCGGTATATAATAGCACTCATTCAGAACCAGTGTATTATAACTTGTTAATACAAGGTGATATTCGCCAACTGCTTTGGCTGCAACACTTGCACCATTCCCTACTTGAACGGAATGATCACCCTTTCCCAGTTCTCTACCTTTCCGTAGCCCATGTAACTGTTTACATATGTGGGATCCTGATCCGGTATCTAATACCCAGGACGTAGGGTGAACTGAAAAACAGTTCTCAATGACAAACACACCCGAAGAAGGTGCATCAACATGCATGTTCTCCGTTTGAGCGGCGTGAGAATCCAGATATTCTCCTGTTTCCTGTTCAGTCTTATAACACTTATAAGATAGAACGGGTTCAACGTTCCCCTGCACAGTATAACATGCGGGTTCGGTCAATACATCCATATTATTATCTTGATTAAGGCATGACATGGTCGCTACCTGGAGAGAGAGAGAAGAAAACACTTTAGCGTATGCTCTTGCAAGATCAGATTGGTTATTATCTTATCTAATCAGGATGGCTCCTACTGGTTTTTATCAAATCTTCCTTCAAACCCTAAAAGGAAATATTAGCCGGGATTAATTACACCTTACAATTTCGCCAATCTTTCAGCCAGGCCAGTGTCGGTACTTTAAGGGAGGTTCCCCGTGCTTTTGAACGGACCTAATTAGAGTAAACCTCGTTTTCCCAGAGGCGTAACCCCGTTGACACCTTTCTAGACACCTACTTGATCGGCTAATTGTCCTGTGTAAAACTCTCCCAGGAGTAACAATTACTCGCAGTGGGTATCGGGATCCAACTATCTCATAGAAGGTATGCAATCTCATTGCAAATTTCAACTCTTGAAATTCCCGATAATGCTTTTGCCCCTAACGTACTATGACCTTGACGAATGCCAAACAACCCATAGTGCGTTAGTCAAGTTCAACCCGTACATTTCTTGATTGAATTAAACCCACCCGCACGACCCTTGACGAATGCCAAACAACGCCTTACGAATACCCTAATCCAATCGCATCATATGCAACAGATAAATAGTAAATAGCTACCGTACACTACACCTTGACGAATGCCAAACTACCGTAGCACGAATACTAAGTAATATCTATCTAAAATGTCGGAGGGCTACGCAGGTTTTTCAGAAAACCATGAGCGTAATGAACTTGATATCGTTGTAGAATCGAATGAATTTTGAAATGGAGTGATTTTGAGGCTTTTATTAGTTTTGCTAAAGAGGTCACTCCCGGTGAAGGGATCTCAGCTCTTTCCTCATCGAATAAGGTGCGGGATATATCCTATATATCACTATGCAAAGCAAAACTCCAAAAGCAGTCAAAAGTCAAACCGAGTGTTGTAGCATCTGCCAGTTTTGCTAAAGAGGTCACTCCCGGTGAAGGGATCTCGGCTCTTTCTCCATCGAATAAGGTGCAGGGTATATCATATATACCGCTATGCAAAGCAAAACTGTAGCTACCCTTTTATTTGAAAATTTGATTCTACAACATCTTTTAGGTTTCTTTTCTTTCATTAATCACATTAATGAAGTCACATTATTTAAGTCACCTAAAACATCACAGATAAATACGACGTACACTTATACCATCCGCATTCGCCTCGATGTCCCCTCGTGCACCGTTAGGTTAGGTAATTAACGACAGAGCAGGGCAGGGCTAGTGCGGGTGTAAAACATAAGTAACGCCTATATAATATATCATATATACTATATACTGTATCCATCACAACATATCAAATGATCACATCACAGATATCGCAGCAGAAACATAGATATAATGTGGGATATACTAGGACGTCCGTATTTAGTATTTAGCCAACAATAGAAAATACGGATTCCACAGTCGCGATGAATAGCCACGCCCATACCCTGGACCCCTACGAGAGCGGCAAGCGACCCTACCAATTCTGGAGTTTAGGAGACCCGGTCTCGACTCCTCGAGATGGCCTCCCACTGAACCCCAGAACCCGGTCACCCATGCTCTCCTCCTTGGGTCCATCCTAATGCGGAAAAGTAAATAATATACAACAGTGGTGGCATCAACCTCAACCCGGAAGTGCCCCAAATAAAAGAATATTACATTACATTTGAATTTACATGAAGGAAAATATTAAAACTCTCATCTCACATAAAACCCCCGGCTATTCAATCGCGACAATCCTGCACATCATATCTCAGCAACACATAATATCTCATATCAACAACGTAAGTAAGTATGCATACACCGATTGTCGTCGACGTATAGCAACGACAATCGGTAATACCACTACATACTACACTTACGGTCACAGAAAAGAAAGTGTAAAACTGCAATATCTGGAATCCACATTCTCTTTAGACATCGTAAATGCGAAATATCACATACTTCGTATTTCATGTCTACTAATATGAATTCCACACATTGCATCACATTCCAGATAAACAGACAGTATTAAAGTTTTCGAACGAACGATCAAATACCCAAGATTCGCTAAAGCTCAACACTTGAGCGGAGTTCAAAAACCCGGAGTGTGACACAGTAGTAGCGGTCCAGCCGTAGAAGGGTCAAGCCAACGCCTCACATGTGGCACGCCGTACTGCCCCAAACCCTAAGGTTCAAAGGGCAGTTCAAGACGGTCACATAATCGAGTTAAGGTTTGTTGTCTTCTAGAGGGTCCGCCATAAAACTTGCACGTATCTCCGAAGGATTTAAACCCCGTGAAAAGTGAGCAAATGACACTCGTTCGAACAATTCGATACTTTCTAATTTACCCGGAAAAGTCACGAAATGAAAATTCCGATCGAATCGACGAGTCCAAAACCATCTCCAGAATTTACAGAACAAGAATCAGATTAAACATACCTAAAACATTATACAAGCATTTTTAGGAATTACTGTGCAAATAACAAGTCATGACTCCTCTGTACGGCCGCGGATCTGCGGCCCAAGCCATGATTGGCCGCGGATCCGCGGCCCAAGCCATGATTGGCCGCGGTTCCGCGGTGGTTTGAACTGTTCATGGCTTCGAATTTCACAGCACTTCTTAGATTTTCATGCTGTATTTTTTAAGTATTTTTAATTCTGAAAATATCCAGATTTTAAAAAAAATCCAGAGAAGGTCCCGTAATGTCGTATTTTTGTTCGATCGGAGTTTTTACTTCGTAGAAGTGTCACCTAATGTTCTAGGTCGGCTCTGATACCAATGTTGGGTTAGCCTAGCACCTCATGAAGGGATTGGAAGCATCACATGTACCAAAGATGGAATTTTTAGGGTGCTAAGTTAACGATCATTGAATCGTTCCTAAAAAATTAGGGTTTCAAATTTTTGCACATCAACATAAGCAAGAAAAGCTAGGGTTTTGAGAGTACAACCTTTGTAGCTCCCTACGCTAGACTCCTCGGCTACTTGGGGTTTGGAAAAGCTCCGCTTGAACTCCTCTAGGTCACCGATGATCCACCCGGAGTCCGCTTTGTCCAAGCTTGCAACTTCACCCGATTATGCGAATGAAACGAAGCTAACACTCCAAACAAGTGGGCTAGACTTGTGTAGAATGGTGTTGTGGTTCTCTTTCTCACTTCAAAATCCTTTCTTGTTGAGTATATTGCTCACTACAAAAATCTAGAGAGCAAATGAGAGAGGAAGAAGAAGATGATGGCTATTCTTTTACAAGAGTGAAAAGAATAACTCTTGTTAAGAAAAATAAAAATATATGTATATATATTTTCTTGTTCTCATCTCAAACCATGGTTAAACAATGAATATCTTATTGAACTTGAGTTAAAACACAAAAGGAAAGTTTACCCAGGGTTAAAAGGTGGGTGAGGATGGTTAGGTCAAAAGAAGAGTGTAGAAACAAATCAATGATAACCATTTTCCTTTTTCCTTTTTGTTTTAAATCAAATGCAATAAAATCCATATATAAAACCATGGTGTAAGTCTTATATTGCCACCATTTTCATGTATGTACAACCATGAAGGATGTATGTATGTATGTATGTGTGTATGTACATCCATATGTGCATGAATCTATAAAGAAGGCATACATGCATGCATACATCCATCAAACTCAAGAAAGGATTTCAAGTGAGAAACTAATGGTTAAATGATAAATCAACACTTGATTTATCAATATGGCCATATCACATATGACCCCACCAAAAGCAAGCCGCCCGATCAATATACGGTATCCTATACGCGCATTTTAATCGGGTCCATGGGCATATCGCATACGCGCACCACAACGTTTCGCCTGGACTAGAAAACTCCATTGTGGGACTCTAAGACTCGTCAATACGCCGGCAGTGGGTGATGATCAAATCAAGCACCCCCAAGCCGCAAGCGGTCAGCTAAACGTAACGGCCACCCGGGTATTGAGCGATCAGAAGAGAACAAGCGAACCTGCTACAACTCCCGTCGAGCCAATCGGCAACACTTCCCGTACAGTCCGGTCTCCTCGTCTGATATGTCGCATATCAAGTCTAGGGGTGGTAAATGTCAGACCCCAATAACTGATAAGTCATGCTGATGTGAGGCTCATAACGGGTCGAGAAACTACTGGTAACACTTACTAGTAAATCTCCAATCAGCCCTGGCCAGAGACTTCCCTGTTATGGCCAATCGAGCACAGTGCAACATCAACCCCCAATACCGGGAGAGACGAAACCCCTCCTATCGCTCATTGCCTCCATGTGACTCGGGACTGTACCCAAAAACCACCGTTTTGCACGCCCTCATAGACGTGGTAAGGTGGAAATCAAAGCACAGTGGGAATCACACAAGACTCCATGACGATCTCGGGTCTACAGACTAACCTGCACAAGTGTCACCTGAGAACTGCCATCTGACGTGAGATATAATACCATCTGGGAGTTCTCGGCGAGTCCGTCCAGTGTACTCAGTCTCCACTGAGCACCTATATACCATCTCTGATGTCAAACACCAATGGATATGGGATCATCCATCGCCCATCTCATGGGTCGAGAAGCATATACGCTAGTCTACACTGGTATATCGATGCCCCGTCTCGATACACCCACGACTAGGGACCTTGAAGGATGTAATTATGGACTACCATGTCCCCACTAGTATGATCCACATCATAGTCCAGGTAGTCAAGTACACATCCTAAGGGCTTTACCAACATGCAACTATTAGACGGTATAAAGAGACTAGTATACATGTTTGGATAAAGAGTAACCAAATAGCATACTATCATATCGAGCAAGAAAGTCACCTCTATATATGTCCAAGCATCCAATATAATATACATCATCTGTACAATACTGGCCTCTAGGGTATACATACAACTAACAGATCCCTCTCTCTTACGGCGGATCCGCGGCCGGAAGTGCACATCGGTGGCGGAAGCGCGGCCAGTGAGGAGATCTAGGGCTTCATTCTTCTCTGGTAAGATTCTAACCTCCTTCTCTCTCCTCTGAAATCTAATAAAATATCTTTTCTACAGGATTCTTTGCAAAATATCGCCGCTCAAAAATCTTTTTGCAAAGTTTTGTTTTGCGGTTTGTTTTTGCATATTTTAATGCAGATTTTTAAGGGGCAAGACCAAAATCCAGATTAGGTGGGGATTTCATCACCCTTCTTAAGCCCCACAAATCACAAACCGAGCATCTGCATCAACCCTACATTAATTTAAAAAATATCTAGACCAGACTCTAAGGACTGTCGCGCTCAATAAGGACAGAAGAAAGTCGTGGGTAATCTATCGCTTATCCGCATTACTTTTGTGGTGTCTAGGCAAGTGTGTCTAAGGCGAGTGGTTACTTAATTAGGACCACTAATTTCGTAGTGGGGAGCCTCCCACTTACCTAGCACTTACCTGGCTACAAGGGTAGTAAAGAGGCGGTAGATGATTGATCCTACGGCTTGTCCTTTGGAAGTCTAGGAGCGGTCTAGAGACTGGACCTAGGTAACCATAGTTCTAGGGTTGTTTGTGCATTTTTGTGTGATTTGTCTAAATCCATCATTTTTCAAAACAAACAAATTATTTTCTCCCCTTTTACCCCTTCCCCCTTCTTCTCTTCTTATAATGGGTGACCTAAACAGAAGAACACTTGCCGAGCTTTGCTGTCCACAACCAGATATCTCTTGTTTTCGTAATCCCTTCGATATACCGTCCGGCTCTTCCATGTCCTTAAGAGATCATATAGAACAAGCAGGAAGAAACAGTTGGCCACCTCAGTCTAGGTTTTATCAACCGTATCATAATCCTACACCTGTTTCAGTTGATACCCAAAGTGAGGAAGCCCCTAGACGAATGTCCATTGCTGAGCACATAGCTAGAGCTAGAGACCAAATTTCAACCCGGACCAATATCAACCATCACCTCCACTTTCCAAAGAAGAGTTTGATAGCCAACCGACCAACCCATATCAATATTCTTCTTATCACAATGTTGACCCTACTCCCACCCAATTTTCGCAACCATTCTATTCCTATCAATCCAATCCGACTTTTCCACCTTCTCTAGACAGTTCTTCTAATCAGTCATTTGGGAGTTTTAATTATCCACAGGAATTTCAATCTTATACTGAAACCCCTTATCAACCCAAGACTAGTCTGGAGCAGACATTAGAAAGATTTCTGGAATTGTCGAACCAAATTAGGAAGGAAACAACAGAGTGTATGCAAGCAAAGAATTTCAAACCTGCCCAAAAATTTTCAGTATATGATTCGGGCATAGGACAAAATGAGAATTTGGGTAGTGAGACAGAACTGTACACCCTTCCTAATCAAACCTCCCCATTCCAAAATGAAATCCACAACTCCAGTTTCATAGATTCATCAAGTACTCCAAATAGAATGTCTGATAAGTTGTGTGACTTTGTAGTGTTTGATTTACCCGACTGTGAAGGGTCCATTTCAAGTGAAACCATACCCAACCCTTGTGATCTCTACACCTCCACTCGTGAACCAAAACTGATTGAAAACCATACTTTTGATGAGCTGTTTGAGAATTTTAACCTTCACTTGAATGAGGTGATTGACGTTGGGGATATATTGATTGATGAACCCGAAATTTTGGATGATTTTGTCCCACCAATTCATCAAATCCTTTCACTTCCTTGTGGTCATCATCTTGAGCCTTTAATTTTTCCCGAACCCCAAATATGTCTTGAAGTTGATGATAAAGGTATACCCGAAGAAATACAACCTCCATCTTCCACATCTGGTACAGCAACACTCGACACACCAATTTGTTTACCCTTTTCACCTTCTACTTTCTCCGGTTCTTCTTCTGTTCCTATAGTTTTAGTGAGTTTTAATAAATCACAATCCGTTAATTCAAGTTCAATAATACCAAAAATTCAACTTGATTTGGATATTTTTGAAAATGAGGTAGATGAGTTTTTCAAGTCCTCTACCTCAATGATTTTTGATGGATCAAGTAGGATAAATTCTGGCACAAAACTCTTTGACAACAAAATGTTCAATCACACCATTGATAAAAGTTTTGAAGAACTTTTTGCTGACGAACTTGAATTTTTAAACAATACGGATTTTGGGTTTTTGATCAATCTCCACCTATAGAGGTTGAACTGTCACCATTCCTTCTTCCTAATCATTTGCATTCATTCTCATTCTTTCTTTTCTCTAATTTCAAACCCTTTCCAGGCCACCTCTTATCCCTTCCCCATTTTTTCTTCACTCGATACAGCACATTCTTCCACCGACCTATACGCTATACTGATAAAATCTTTGAATGGTTGGTGTTAACTTTTGGTCTTTGTAAAGTCTTACTTTGACCAAATGACTCACCCCCTCTTAAAATGCTTCATATTGTCTAACACATATTTGAGGGGGGGGGTATATTTTTGGCTCTTGAAAGAAAATGATTTTTACAAAATTGTGAGCCAAAAATAAGTTTGGGGGGGGGGATTTTCACTTTCATATATTCTTGCCCCTATTAATAATTTCCTCCCAAGTCTACAGGTTTTTGAGTTTCACGGATGACATCAGTGAGGACACTGCTGTAAACAGGTTTGGGGGAGGTTTGTGCTTATTTACACATCAATTTGCATCATACTTTGCATAAGCACAACATTTTCAAAAAAAATTTTGAAAAAAATTCTTTTATAACAAAAGAGTAGAAAGTGAAAAGTTACATCCAAAAGATAAGGAATAGTTTAAGAAAACCATGAAAATTAGAAGTTTTCTTAAACGAACTAGTAATAACTAGTTATAAGCTGTTGTCCCAAGGGTTTGTAAGAAGAAGTCACTAATCTGAGGATAAAAATAAGTCTGAAAAATAGTTTCTATTCTGGAAGCCAAACATTTGAATGTTGATACCCTACTATATGCACTTACACACGTCTTGAAACTCGGGATAGTAGAAGATACCTTGAAATGCTCTTGTCTAAAAGCCAAAGTATGAAGGAAATAAAAAACTGAAGAAAATATAAAAATGGTGAAAAGAAAATGAACACTGGTTTTGTTATCGCCAAGGTAGCAATAAAAAAATATAGCGAGGGTGCTTCATCACCTAGTGCCTTAGACCAACTGGTTTGGGAGTCACTGCTAAGCCTTAGGTGGTGCAAGACGAGGAAAATACACCGTATAAGCAAGCATATGAGTAATCGGTCGGTTAGTACCTCACGAAGTATTAACGGTCGCATGAAAATGTGTGAGCAATCTAAATATTCATCAAATTAAAAAGTACTGAGGTAGATGGACAAGAGTATGATAGCTTGAATTGAATTCTCCGAGTGTAGGGATGATCTATTCACACACGTAGGGGTATATCATCGATGTTTGGATGAAAGGTAGGAATGAAGAATAAAGACGATGTTTTATTGAGGGATGATGTGATTTCTAACATCTTTTCATGACTATTAAGATAGGGCTCATGACAACTGAAAAGCTAGTGTAGTTGGAAACTCTAAATTTTCAAAGTATTTCTTTTATGGTTCTTATCTTTATATGTAAATTTCACCATCTCTCTTTTGTTATAGGATTTTGTGGGTGTAATCCGCTGAAAACCCTCAGAAGACAACACTCCTCCTACTAGGGACACCTAGAGGTTTAACGTCTTGTTGCACGTGCTCGGTGCAATCGTGTTTGCCTACTGATTGAAATGATTTCCGATTGTGTAGTATGAAAATTGTATAGAAATCATAACCAAAAATTATTTGACCGCAATCAATAACGGTGTCGAATGTAGCGCGTTAGTAAGTGCGGATCGTCCACAGGGAAAGTGTAATCGTTCGCGTTTCGAATTAGATGAATCGAAACTTTAAAGAAAAGAAAAGAAAAAAATTCATGATATGTAATTGAATTTCAAGAATTAGAAAATCTAGATCTAATAACAAGAAAATGATAAAATCAAGAATTGAGATGTTTGTGATGATTTCCAAACCAAATATCAAGAATCGAAGTGAGGCTCGTAGGAATCGATCGGATCTATAGATGTGATGCAATCTAGCGATTACGTATTCTTATCCATCGATGAGTTGATACTAGATCGATGATGATCGACGAGAATTAGGGATTTCATGTGAAACTAGGGTTTTATCATCTATCCCTTGTTCCTTCGTTGATATCATTCACATTCTATCCTCTAGTAAATTCAAGAATCGATCGTGGATCCCTAATTTCGAGCGATCACAATCAAGAAAGTATCGCAACGAAACTAGGTCGTCGATTCTTCAATTTGCTAGGGTTTACAAAACTCGTAGGACTTAAGAATCGTTTTAAGATTTGTTACATCATTATTCTATTGATCGTCTCGACTCCTTTACGAGCGGAGTTTTACTCAAACATCACAACAAGAATCACAATCACAAATTGAGATCGAATCATGATGCAAGAATTTAAAGAAAGCAGGATTAAAGAATTTCACCTTTTATTTATATCAACAATTCCGTTACAAATCACTCAAGAACTACAAGAGGAAGAACTCGATCGTCGATTTGGCTTCGCTCGTCTCCTTGAGTCGCGGATCGGCTTGGATCACTTGCTTGATTGAAGATCGGCTCCGCTCCTAAAAGGTTGAAGGCTTCTTGCTTGAATGGTACTCGGGATCTTGAATTTGGATTGGAATTAGGGTTAGGGTTTCGCACAAGTCGTGTCACTCAACTTGTGGGTGGAAGATTAAGAGATGGGATGAATTGGAGATTAGCCATTAACCCTAGATCTAGGCTCTCTTTTATAGACCATCCAAAACCCTAGATCTAGGATTTCAAATTTGAATTTTCCCTCCAAAAGTTTGTTAAAGAGAGCCTTCTAGATGAAGTTTGTTAAGCCGAGCCTTCTAGATGAGCCACGTGGCATTTCTACAATGTTCTGGAAGCTTGGGCCGTTAGAGGAGACACGTGTAGGAAATCTGGGGAGCTGAAGCTATCAAGCCGCCGCGGATCCACGGCGCAAGCAGGCTCCCGCCGCGGATCCGCGGCTCTTTATGGGCCTTAGGGCTTGGGAATTTTTGTTATTTCTTGTTCTGACAATTGGGCCTTGTTTTGATATGTTGAATTGTGTAATTCCCTCTATATTAATGCCAGATCAAAAATCATAGACTTGGCGCAATTTTGATCAGCTCTTTGATAATCTTGGCTCGGTCCCTGAAATCTCCTGCACAGACTTCGAAACAAGTGTTGCGCAATACAGGGATGATGCAATGCCATGATAAACATACAATTTCCTTCGAAATGCCGTTTTTAGAGTATAACACATGCAATCTGGTATTTCAGGACTATTTTGCTAATATGTGCAATATGAATACCGAACACTTCTAGATGAGTGCAAATGATAGGGAAATTGCCGTGTTAAAAATGCAGTATTTTCGACTGATCAAATTCCCCCAAACTTATTTTCGGTCGTCTCGAGCGAATTGCTTTATTAAAAAGAGAAGGAGAAAATAAAGAAAGAGAAAAACTAACTAACACACTTTCGTAGGCAACACGATTGCACTGAGCACGTGCAATAAGCCTTTAAACCTCTAGGTGTCCCTAGTAGGAGGAGTGTTGTCTCCTGAGGGTTTTCAGCTGATTGCACCCACAAAATCCAATAATAAAAGAAAGATCATGAATATTACATTTAAAGACAAGAATTGTAAAAGAAAGACTTTGAAAATTAGGGTTTCCAACTAAGCTAGATTTTCGGTTGTCATGAGCCCTATCTTAATAGTCATGAAAAGATGTTAGAAATCACGTCATCCCTCAATAAAACAACGTCTTATTCTTCATTCCTATCTTTCTTCCAAACATCGATCATATCACCCTACGTGTGTGTAAAAGACATCCCTACACCCGGAGAATTCAATTCAAGCTATCATACTCTTGCCCATCAGCCTCGGTACTTTTTAATTAATGAATATTTAAATGAATTTGCTCACACACTTTCATGCGACCGTTAATACTTCTTGAGGTACTAACCGACCGATTACTCATGTGCTTGCTTATTTGGTGTATTTTCCTCGTCTTGCACCACCTAAGGCTTAGCAGTGACTCCCAAACCAGTTGGCCTTAGGGCACTAGGTGAAGAGGCACCCTCGCTATATTTTTTTATTGCTGCCTTGGCGATAACAAAACCAGTGTCCATTTCTTTCACCATTTTATATTTTATTCATTTTTTTTTATTTCCTTCATACATCGGCTTTTAGACAAGAGCATTTCAAGGTATTCTCTACTATCCCGGGCTTCAAGACGTGTGTAAGTGCGAATAGCAGGGTATCAACGTTCAAAATGTTTGGCTTCCAGAATAAGAACTATTTTTCAGACTTATTTTTATTCTCAGATTAGTGACTTCCTTCATCTTACTAACCCTTGGAACAACGGCTCATAACTACTTATTACTAGTTCGTATAAGAAAACTTCTAATTTTCTTGGTTTTCTTAAATTTTTCAAATCTTTTGGATGTAATTTTTCATTATCTAATCTTTTATTATCTTATTTATGTACAAAAATATTTATATTTTTGAAATTTTTTAAATTTTTATAGGTTTTCAAAAAAATGTTTTGTGCTTATGCAAAGTATAATGCAAATGATGCGAAAATAAGCAAAAACCTCCCCCAAACTTGTTTTCAACAGTGTCCTCACTGTTGCCATCTGCTAAATCTGAAAAACCTGTAAGCTTGGGAGGAATTTATTAGTGGGGGCAAAATATTTAAGTGAAGAACCTCCCCTAAACTTATTTTTGGCTCAAAATTTTGTAAAACTTTTCTTTTCAAGAGCCCGATTATACCCCCCCAAATTTGAGTTAAGCAATATTAATCTTTGAAAATCACATGAGGGGGTCAAAAATCATTGGTCGATGCCAAGCTTTGCAAAGACCGAACGTCAACACCAACCATTCAAAAATTTTATCAATGCAGTGCTCTGGTCGGTGGAAGAAGAAGTGGGGAAAGGGTAAGTGGTGGAATAGAATGTGTGTGCGTCTCATTTCGAAGAGATGATGCAGTGATTGTGATGGATTACTCGCATTCTTTTTACAGTCCAAAAGAATGGGTGGAGGTTCAATTTCATTGATTGGGAGATGATTCATCTCAACACCCGTGTCATTCAAAAATGCGAGTTCATCAGCGAAGATTTCCTCAAAAGTTCCATCAATACCCTGGAGAATAATGTCATCACAAAGTGCGGGGTGATCTTCAGACTCTAAGAACGGTTCATAATCAGTGTTAGTTGTTGACCCGGACATCTCGGTGGAAGAGTCCGTATGCGTATGATACATAGTTGGGTCAAACAACAATATATGAAAAGAGTCAAGATCGGTATCATGAGGATCATCAAATTCGCTGCTGTCGACATCCATTAAGTCGACAGAACAGACCTGAGCAGTAGGTTCGGAGGGTACACTTCCCAACTTGTAAATGTTCAGCTCTATTGACCTATTCCCGAAAGATAGGGTCATAGAGCCATTACGACAGTTGATGATAGCGTTGGAAGTGGCCAAAAAGGGGCGACCTAAAATCACCGGAATTTGATTCCGTGGGCTAGCTACAGGCTGTGTATCAATTACAATAAAGTCCACAGGGAATATAAATTCCTCGATTTTTATTAACACATCCTCCAGTTCACCCCTAGGTTTGGTGATTGATCGGTCAGCCATTTGGAGAGTTATGCTCGAGGGCTTTAACACTCCGATACCTAGTTGCTTGTAAACAGAGTATGGAAGCAAGTTAACACTAGCGCCAAGGTCTGGTAGAGCACGGTTGATGTGTTTTTCCCCGATAGAAATGGAAATAGTAGGACAGTCAGGGTCCTTACATTTCCTCGGTAATTGCTGGGGGAAAGCCGTGTCTACAGTCTTTGCCATGAATATCAATCTTGGGCACTTGAGTCTTCCTCTTCCTAGTGCACAAGTTCTTAAGAGTTTTCGCATAGGACAGAACTTGTTGGATGGCATCTAGGAGAGGGATGTTGATATTAACTTGCTTAAAAATGTCCATAATCTTCTCCATATATGGACTCGATTTATTAGCCCTTAACCGATTAGGATAAGGTGATTTAGCAATAAGCGCTGGGTCCATCATAGGAGAAGGAAGTGTGTGTGGACCCGATCCCAGAATACAAGTGGGGATCGTCGGTGGTAGACTAGAAGAAATGGGCTGAGGTGGAGAGCCTTGTGGGAAACGAAGAATAGGCTCGTAAGAAGGTGGTGGGGTAGAAGAACTGGGGTGAGAATTAGAAGTAGAAGTGGAAGGAAAGGTCTCAGCCGGAGTATCATCGATAGATTTTTCAGTGTCATCAATCTCTTCCCCAACGTGATTGTCAAGCACTCTTCCAGATCTCAACGTGGTGATTGCATCCACATGATGTGAATAGCCAGGATTGGGTAAAGGTTGAGCTGGAAGTTTCCCTTTCTCTCTTGCACGCATTTCGGCTTTTAGTTGTGCAATTTTTTCTTCCATCGATTTGATATTCTCATTTTGAGAGACAATGATCTTCATCACATTTTCGACGGAAGATTGCAAACTTGCCGTCCCTTGGATGGATTGTTTCATGAAAGTATCCAAGGTTTGTGCTAGTGCAGAGGTATTATCTGTACCGGTCAATTGCAAAGAGTTTTCATGTGGTGCAAAAGTGTTGGCCGGAATTTTGAAATTTTGTGATTGGTAAGGGTGCTGACTCAAATGAAGTGGTGGTTGCTGTTGTGGTGGAGGGACCCTTTGGAAATTGTTTTGGGTTGGAACCGTGTTTTGAGATTGTGATTGGTTCCAAGCAAAGTTAGGGTGATTCCTCCAACCCTGATTATATGTGGAAGAAGATGGATCGTTCCTAGGTCTTTGAAATGCGGCATTGGTATGCTCGTGACCTTGAAACGGAGAATTTCGTGGACATTCTTCTGTGAGATGAGAAGGATCAGAACAGCATCCACATACAGTTTTGGAAAGCGACATTTGATTTAGGGCGGCTAAAATTTGTTTTCCATAGTCTCGAGTTTCTTTTGCATAGCCGAAATGTCAGCTTTAACTCCTATGGAAATATCATTTCCATCCCTAGACGATTGACTCACACCCTCCCACTGTAAAGATTTTTCAGCGAAATCTTCTAAAAATTTCCAGGCTTCCCCATCATCTTTGGTCATGAAGTTGCCTTAACACATAGATTCAAGGGTCTGTCTTGTGTTAGGATTAATGCCTTCATAAATGATTCGGCACGATTCCCATCTGGGGATTCCATGATGTGGACATTGAACTAACAGATCCTTAAAGCGTTCAGGACATTATGAAAATGTTTCATTTGGAAGCTGGGTGAATTGATTGATTTCGCTACGGACTCGAGCTGTTTTATGATGTGGGTAGAATTTCTTAAGGAATGCTTTTACGAATTCTTCCCAGTTTGAAATGGAATGTGCGGTTGTGTTATACAGCCACTTCTCGGCTATATCGCACAAGGTGAATGGGAGAAGACGAAGACGCATAGCATCCACAGAAAGCTGTGAAGTACCCATCATTGCGCATACATTTTCAAATTTGGTAATAAAGACATATGCGTCTTCAGACTCGAGACCGTGAAATTTTGGTAGAAGGTTGATGTATTGGGGTTTAATTTCAAAATTTTCCCCGTTAGCTGGTGGAATGGAAAGACAGGTGGAAAGGGGACCTCGAATAGGATAGCACCTCTCTTGGAGAGAGATGCGAGGTAGATTCTGCGCACCAACGGACGGCGGCGGAGTAGTGGTAAAGAAATTCGATGGAGACGGATCCATCGGTGTGGGTGTGGGGGTGGGTAAAAGAGAGGTAAATGTAGAAATACCGACTTTTGGGTCGATCGGGGGGACGCGGACTAAACGGACACTAAAATCACGTGTCCAGCCTATCTTGCACTAAAAAGGGTTAGTTCAAGTGGCAGCGTGACTTATAATTAGGGGAATGAATGAATGTGATTGGTGTTTGTTCTGAAAAATGATACGGATTTTTGAAAATATGATGCGATCACAACAAATGCAACAAGCAATACCCTAAAATCTAGTGGTCACCTATGTCAGGCTCTAGACCGCTCGTAACTGCCAAAAGACAAGTCGCAGGATCAATCCTCCACTGCCTCTTTGTCTCTCCTATGGCCAAGTAAGTGCCAGGTAAGTGGGAGGTTCTCCACTACGTAAGTAGTGGGCCGAATTAAGTAACCACTAGCCTTCGACACACTTGCCTTAGACACCACAAAAGAAATGCGGATAAGCAATGAATTACCCACGGCCTTCTCTTGTCCTAAGTGAGCGCGACGGTCCTTAGAGTCATCTCTAAATATTTTTTAGTTAATGAGAGTAATGCGGATGCAAGTTTGTGATTTTTGGGGCTTAGGAAGGGTAATGAACTCCCCACCTAATCTGGATTTGGTCTTTGCCCCTTAAATTTCCGTATTAATACGCAAAAAACCAAAAATCAAAACACGCACAATTTATTTTGCTTTTGCGGCGCTGCGATTATTTGCAAAGAAACCTGCACAAAATTGTTATTGGAGCAGATGAGGAGAGAGATAAGAAAGTTAGAGACTCACAGAGCAAATTTGGTACAGTGATTCAGCTACATAGCCGCGGAATCGTGGTGTAAGATTCCTAATGCCGCGGAATCGTGGTGGGGTGAGTTGATCACTGCTCCAAAATTTTCCAGCAAGCTTCTGTTCACTCCCTTAGCTCTCTGGTATATTCTAAAAAAAATTTCCACAGCTCGACAAGTTCCAGATTTCCTCGCAACAAATCACAACAACACGTTTAGGGTTTGTGCGAATTTAGATCAAAAAATATGGATGGAATAAACTTTTCAACTCAAATTTCAAAATACGAACAATTAGCGCACTATCCCCGGCAATGGCGCCATTTGATTGTTTACGATTTCCGATTGTGTAGTATGAAAATTGTATAGAAATCACAACCAAAAATTATTTGACTGCAATCAATAACGGTGTCGAATGTAGCGCGTTAGTAAGTGCGGATCGTCCACAGGGAAAGTGTAATCGTTCGCGTTTCAAATTAGATGAGTCGAAACTTTAAAGAAAAGAAAAGAAAACAATTCATAATTTGTAATTGAATTTCAAGAATTAGAAAATCTAGATCTAATAACAAGAAAATGATAAAATCAAGAATTGAGATGTTTGTGATGATTTCCAAACCAAATATCAAGAATCGAAGTGAGGCTCATAGGAATCGATCGGATCTATAGATATGATGCAATCTAGCGATTACGTATTCTTATCCATCGATGAGTTGATACTAGATCGATGATGATCGACGAGAATTAGGGATTTCATGTGAAACTAGGGTTTCATCATCTATCCCTTGTTCCTTCGTCGATATCATTCACATTCTAGCCTCTAGTAAATTCAAGAATCGATCGTGGATCCCTAATTTCGAGCGATCACAATTAAGAAAGTATTACAACGAAACTAGGTCGTCGATTCTTCAATTCGCTAGGGTTTACAAAACTCGTAGGACATAAGAATCGTTTTAAGATTTGTTACATCATCATTTTATTGATCGTCTCAACACCTTTACGAGCGGAGTTTTACTCAAACAACAACAAGAATCACAATCATAAATTGAGATCGAATCATGATGCAAGAATTTAAAGAAAGCAGGATTAAAGAATTTCACCTTTTATTTATATCAACAATTCCGTTACAAATCGCTCAAGAACTACAAAAGGAAGAACTCGATCGTCGATTTGGCTTCGCTCGTCTCCTTGAGTCGCGGATCGGCTTGGATCACTTGCTCGATTGAAGATCGGCTCCGCTCCTAAAAGGTTGAAGGCTTCTGCTTGAATGGTACTCGGGATCTTGAATTTGGATTAGAATTAGGGTTAGGGTTTCACACAAGTCGTGTCACTCAACTTGTGGGTGGAAGATTAAGAGATGGGATGAATTAGAGATTAGCCATTAACCCTAGATCTAGGCTCTCTTTTATAGACCATCCAAAACCCTAGATCTAGGATTTCAAATTTGAATTTTCCCTCCAAAAGTTTGTTAAAGAGAGCCTTCTAGATGAAGTTTGTTAAGCCGAGCCTTCTAGATGAGCCACGTGGCATTTTTACAATATTCTTGAAGCTTGGGCCGTTAGAGGAGACACGTGTAGGAAATCTGGGGAGCTGAAGCTATCAAGCCGCCAAGGATCCACGGCGCAAGAAGGCTCCCGCCGCGGATCCGCGGCTCTTTATGGGCCTTAGGGCTTAGGAATTTTTGTTATTTCTTGTTCTGACATTTGGGCCTTGTTTTGATATGTTGAATTGTGTAATTCCCTCTGTATTAATGCCAGATCAAAAATCATAGACTTGGCGCAATTTTGATCAGCTCTTTGATAATTTTGGCTCGGTCCCTGAAATCTCCTGCACAAACTTCGAAACAAGTATTGCGCAATACAGGGATGATGCAATGCCATGATAAACATACAATTTCCCTCGAAATGCCGGTTTTAGAGTATAACACATGCAATCTGGTATTTCAGGACAGTTTTGCTAATATGTGCAATATGAATACCGAACACTTCTAGATGAGTGCAAATGATAGGGAAATTACCGTGTTAAAAATGCAGTATTTTCGACTGATCACCTACGAAAGTGTGCTTAGTTTTCTCCTTTCTTTTCTCTCTCTTGAATAAACTAGTTTGCTCGGGACGATCAAAGATAAGTTTGGGGGTATTTGTTCAGTTGATAAAACTGCACATTTGTTATTACATTTTTCCTACTATTTCCATATTAAAAAAGGTCTTTATTATAATATATCATACATATGAGGGTTTATCTGTAAAAACAATATTTTCCATGTGTTGATATATTATAATTAGCATTTGGTAGGAAAATGTAGGCAAATAATATTATTGACCAAATCTTAACTCTACTAAATATTATTTGAGTTGTTGTGCAGAATTTTCAGGTCTAAAATCAAGGAAATCAAGTTGTTAAAGAGAACCTGCCTAATTAAGAAATCAAAATTAAGAAATCAAATCTGGCAGCTGTAAGTCCACGTTACCCTTCCCCGGTTCTTTGGGGTTCCGGAAATGGTGAAAAACGATTTTTTCTAGGGTGGTAACATGGACTCAAAATACGGGTCTTTGTTAAACAACAATCTAACAACCTAACTAGGAGTTTTACCTACTCGGTTAGGGGGTTATACCTTACTTGAACTCCTTCGTCTTCAACTCCTTGCGGTGGTCGGATCGGCCTCACCTCGTCGTCTCCTCGCGCCGAAGATGGATCCACCCGAAAGCTTCTACCTTTTGGCTTCTACTTCAAACTTGAAGAAAACTAGGACACTTGGCTTGCTAGACCTTGTGTGCTAGGATGAGTAGAGAAGTGTAATGGTGTTTTTATCTATAAGGCAATGGTTCTCAACTCATGAGAGGGAGTTGCCTTGAGCTAGAGAGAGAGCAAGAGGAAGAAGGAGAGCTCAAGCATGAGAGAGAAAGGAAATGAAAGAATGAGCAAGTCTTTTGCCATCCAAGCTCTCATAATCCAAAATCATGATAACAAATAATGATAATTGAGTATTATGTGATGGTTGTTATCATATCAAATGAAAATATCATTTCTTGCATTAAATGCAATTTGTGAACCATCAAGCAAGCAAAAGTCAATGCCAAGAAATGATAGCCATTGTCATGATGGTGGTCAACAAGTCCAACCTAGTCAACCGGTCAACAAAGTCAACAAGTCAACAAAGTCTACCCTTTAACCCAACCATGTCACATTAATACTTAATTAATATTATTGTTAATCACAATTCTAATTCTCATTAGGGTTTAGCAAAAGTCAACAGTCAACAACCCTAATGAGAATCCTCTGCCTCTGTCTCTGTCAACCGTGCATACACACCCGCATCCGCGTTCCGGGGAACACGAATGCAAACGAGATAAAATCAATCACAAAACGTATACTAGGATCTGGCTTAAACCAAAGCCCGCTAGTATTAACTGCCCGGTCACTAAACGTGCACAAGTGCATGGATGTGACCGAACCCTGTCTCAAAACCATGCGACCTCTACTCTTTTGCCTAAAAGAGAATAGCTCTCTGTGTGGGACTCTAAAGACTCGACACTATGCTGGCAGTGGGTTTAACCACAGACCGCAAGCGGCACTAGCTGTGCGTAACGGCCCCCAGGTAGATGCCGAAAAGAAGACGGACGAGGTGAAACCCATCTGAACTCCTACTGAGCCTGAATGTGACAATCTCCGTACAGTCCGGTCTGTTCGTCTGAGAATATCGCATGGCGGGCCTAGGGGGTGGTAAACGTCAGTCCCCTAATAGCGGTACAAGTCATGTCGGAGTGTAGCCCAGAACACCCTAAGATAACACTGGAAACCTACCAGTATATCTCGCTTGCCCTGGCCAGGGACGGCTGTGTGTAATGGCTCTCCATGACACAGCGCGATATTAACTCCCGATACCGGGAGAGACGAATCATGTCTAACCGTCACTGCCTCCAAGTGCTTCGGGACTGCACCCAACTACTACCTGTTTGCACAACTCCTTTGAGCCGTGGTAGGGTAGTAATCAAAGTACAGTAGGAACACACTCGAGGCGAAGTGACAGTGTCAAGTCAGCGGACTAAGCTGTACTCATGTCACCTGGGAACTGATAACTGACGATAGGTATAGTACCAACCAATTAGTTCCCGACGAGTCCTGTCCAGTGTACTCGTAACCTAACGAGCACCCGCATACTATCTCAAGTACGACGTACTGACGGCTGTGGGACAGATCGTCTCCTCTGCTGGGATGAGAAGCGCATACGCTAGTCTACTCCGGAGTATCGATGCCCTGTATCGATAGTCCTACGACTAGGGACCTGTATAAGGATGTGCTTGTGGATTACCCAGCCCCCACGAGTGTGACTGCCATCATAACGCTGATAATCAAGCAAAGATCCTAAGGGCTCCACTAATGTGTATAGGTGATTTACTAAAATAAACACATGTACACATTAAAGAAGAAACAAACCAAGTAGCATACTACCATTTTGAGCAAGATTGTCAATGCAACTGTGAATATCCCAAGCTTCCATTAAGTAATATACAAACTAGTATGATACAGTAATGGCCTCTAGGGCATATACATTAACAATCTCCCACTTGCACTAAGGCCATGTACTGGCGTATCGAAGACCTATCATCTCGATCAGCCGCTCGAACTGAGTCTGGGGTAAGGCCTTCGTGAGTGGATCAGCAGTGTTATCTTCCATAGCAACCCTCCGAACCTCGATCTCCTGGCAATCCACGATCTTCCTGATCAGGTGATACCGCCTCAAGATGTGTCTGGACTTCTGATGGGACCTGGGTTCCTTCGCTAAAGCTATAGCCCCGTTGTTGTCGCAATACAGAGGTATTGGATCAACAATGGACGGAACCACCTGAAGTTCCATTAAGAACTTCCTCATCCAGACAGCTTCTTTTGCGGCATCAGCAGCAGCGATGTATTCCACTTCCATTGTCGTGTCAGCAACGGTTTCCTGTTTGGAACTCTTCCAACACACCGCCCCTCCATTGAGGGTAAAGACAAAACCCGACATGGACTTGGAATCATCCTTGTCACTCTAGAAGCTGGAGTCAGCAAAGGCCTCGATCTGGAGGTCTTTTCCGCCATACACCAAGAACATCTCCTTAGTCCTTCTCAGGTACTTGAGAATGTTCTTTACCGCTATCCAGTGTTTCTCCCCAGGGTTTGACTGATACCGGCTTACCACGCTCAGTGCATATGCTATATCTGGTCTGGTACACAACATCGCATACATTATAGAGCCTACCGCAGAAGCGTAGGGTATAATAGACATGCGATCCCTTTCCAAATCAGTCTTGGGAGACATCTCTTTGGAGAGGGTGATCCCGTGACAAGTCGGTAGATTACAGTGCTTGGAATCTTCCATACTGAATCTTTTCAGTATGGTGTCGATGTACCTGGACTGCGAAAGTCCTAACATCCTCTTGGATCTATCACGATGGATCCGGATCCCCAGAATGTAAGTGGCATCACCCAGGTCTTTCATGGAGAACCTGTGTGACAAGAACCCCTTGACAGATTGTAGCATAGGAATATCATTTCCTATCAAGAGAATGTCATCCACGTATAAAACGAGGAATACGACAGTTCGTGCTACAAATCTACTATAGATGCATGGTTCATCTGGATTTTTGATAAAGCCAAATTCTTTGACAGTGTCATCAAAGCAGATGTTCCAACTCCGTGATGCCTTCTTTAGTCCATAGATGGATTAAGCAACTTGCACACCTTTCCGCTGCTCCCACACTGAATGAAACCCTTTGGCTGGTCCATATAGACACACTCCTCTAAATTTCCATTTAGAAAAGCGGTCTTTACGTCCATCTGCCAAATCTCATAATCGTGGAAGGCAGCAATGGCAAGAAGGATCCGAATGGATTTCAGCATAGCTACTGGAGAAAAGGTTTCGTCATAGTCCAAACCAGGTCTTTGACGAAAACCCTTTGCAACAAGTCTAGCTTTATAGGTCTCAACCTGTCCATCTACACCAATCTTCCTCTTGAAGATCCATTTGCATCCTACGGGTTTTACCCCATCTGGAGCAATGTCCAAAGTCCATACTTTGTTGGTGTACATGGACTCCATTTCGGTCCGCATTGCATCCAGCCATTTTACCGAGTCAACGCTCTAAATGGCCTGCTGGAAGCTAGTAGGATCATCATAATCAATGATGCAATCCTCTCTATCCCCGTCTATGAGAAAACCGTAGTATCTCTCGGGCGGATGAGACTTCCTACTACTCCTGCGGAGCGGCGTAGGAATGTCATGTTCTTTCGAATCCTCTGGTTCTACTAAGCTTTCAGTAATAGTCCGTGGTTCTGGAATTTCTTCCAGTTCTATTGCGCTCCCACTTATTTCTTTTTCTAAGAACTGGTGTTCCAGAAAGTGGGCATTACGAGAAACAAAGACTTTTTGTTCCTCTGCGTAATAGAAAAGATACCCCTTGGAGTTCTTTGGGTATCCCACAAACTTGCACAGTACTGAGCGTGCCTCGAGTTTGTCCGCATGCTGCTTTTTGACAAAAGCTGGACATCCCCAGATCTTCAGATACTGAAAATAGGGTTTCTTCCCACTCCACATCTCATATGGTGTGGTAGGCACAGTCTTAGTTGGAACTCGGTTCAAAAGGTATGCGGCTGATTCTAGCGCATATCCCCAGAATGATCGCGGCAACTAAGCGTTACTCATCATGGAACGTACCATATCCAATAGGGTCCGGTTCCGTCTCTCCGATACACCGTTATGTTGCGGAGTGTATGGAGGAGTGAGCTGAGAGAGAATACCATTCTCTTTTAGGTAATCCAGGAACTCGGCACTCAAGTATTCACCACCTCGATCAGATCTCAGTGTCTTGATACTTTTGCCGGTTTGTTTTTCTACTTCATTCTTATATTCCTCGAATTTTCCAAAGGCTTCGGATTTATGTTTCATTAAGAAGACATGTCCGAATCTTGAAAAATCATCCGTAAAAGTAATGAAGTAAGAATAACCGCTTCGCGCATGCGTAGACATTGGACCGCACACGTCGCTGTGTACGAGTCCTAAGAGCTCGCTCGCTCTTACTCCGTGTCCAGTGAACGGAGTCTTTGTCATCTTTCCTTTGAGACAGGATTGACAAGTTGCATATGATTGATATTGGAACGGATCCAAATATCCTTCTGTATGTAACTTCGTCAACCTTCTCTCATTGATGTGACCCAGTCTACAATGCCATAAGAAAGCCTGATTAGTTTCCGGAGACTTTCTTTTGTGTGTATTCTGGACATTGAAAATCTGTGGTTGGTTTAATACGTATATACCATTGCTTAATGTACCTGACCCAATCAGAACTTGATTAAGGTGAATGTTCACAACATTACTTACAAATGAAAATTTATAACCTTCTTTAGATAATAAAGATACAGAAATGATATTACAAGTTGCATTGGGTACAAAATAGCAATTACACAAAACCAAAACATGTCCATCTGACAATCCCAGGTGATAGTCCCCTACGAACTCAGCATCCATGCCATCTCCGTTTGCAACTCTGAGGGTTATATCACCTGCCTTCAAAACCCTACGCTTTCTCAGTGCCTGCAAAGAATTACAGATATGAGATCCTGATCCGGTATCCAATACCCAGGAAGTAGAGTTTATTGAAAGACAGTTTTCAATAACATACACACCTGAAGCCGAAGCCGCAACTTGCTTCGGATCCTGGTTTCTGGCCTTCCAAGGCCTGCAATCTTTCTTCCAGTGTCCCTTCTTATGACAATAGAAGCATTCTTCCTTTCCCACAAGCTGCCCCGCTATCTTTGTTGCCTTTGCTTTTCCCTTCGTATCCACTTTACTAACACCGCCCCTTGGTTTGGCGAAGGCTTTCTTCTTCTTTCCCTTGGCTTTCGCCTTGGACTTAGAAGAGGAAGATCCTCCTACAAACAAAGTGGATGTTTTCCTACCTTTCTGAAGGGTGCCCTCTGCACTCCTCAGCATGTTGAGGAGCTCCGGAAGTTCAACTTCTTTTCCTTGCATGTTGAAGTTCAGGATAAACTGGACGTAAGTGGAAGGAAGGGACTGGAGAATCAAGTCCGTATAGAGCTTGTTCTCTAACGTGGTCCCAAGGTCCGCAAGCTCCTCAATGAAGCCAATCATCTTAAGGACGTGTTCCGCTACCGATGATCCGATGGCCAGCCTTGCCGAAAACAGCTTCTTCGACACTTCGTATCTGGCGATACGAGATTGCTCTCCATACAGTTCTTTTGTATGGAGAAATATGGATTCGAGGTCCATATTCTCGTGCCTCCTCTGATGTTCATTGTCCATAGAGGCAAGCACGAGGCACTTGGCCTTCGCGCAATCGATCTCCCAGGTCTTACGGATTTCCCTATCCGCGACGCTGGAGGTGGGACCTGGGACAGGGGGAGCTTTGGTGGTAAGGAGATACCCCAGCTTGTCGTAAGTGATTGCCATTTTGACATTCCTGAGCCAATCTTTGTAGTTTGGCCCTGTCAGTATGTTTTTATCTAGAAGTAACTTAAGTCCGGTCATGTCGATTGGTCGCTGCAATTAGGAGAGAGAGAAGAAACACTCAGCATGATGCTCTTGCAAGTTTAGAGTGGTTTTTAGTTTGTCTAAACAGGATGGCTCTCACTGTATCTCGAATCCCTCCTCAAACCAAAAAGGAAGAATTAGTCGGGATCAATCTCACCGTACAATACTTGCTTAACCATTCAGCCAGGCCAGTGTCGGTACTTCGAGGGAGGTTTTCCAACGCTTTCGCGAAGTTTCTTAATTTAAGAACCTCTTTTCCCTGGGGGCGTAGCCCCGCTAACACCTTTCTAGACACCTACTAGGTTTATAGCATTGATCGTTGAGTGAGAAATTTCCCGAGGAGTAGCATATACTCACAGTAGGATCGGGATCCAAATATCATTGCGTGACAAAACTGAAGGAATCCTACCAGAATCATCACACTTCAAATGGTATGCAGCGCTAGCAAGTTTCAGGTTCTTTTGAAACTCCCGATGTGGATTTTTGCCCCATGCTCTTATGACCTTGGCGTGAGGTCAAAATGTCATAAGTCACATGTCAAGTTCTTCCCATCATTATCCAGCTTAATTTGAACCCACCCATACCTATCCTTGACGTAGGCTAAAATGGCAGTACAACTGTCTCAAACCAACGCATTCTATCTATGCAACAGATAAATATCCGGTAGCTACCAATCACTATGCCTTGGCGTGAGGTCAAAATACATAGCTTGAATACTACCGAATATTTAACTGAAATGATGGAGGGCTACGAATGGTTTAGGCAAAACCGTGAACGTAGTGAACTTGATATAATCGATGGAACGAGATAGCTTTTAAAAGGAGTGGCTCAAGCTCCGCATTTAAAAGTTGGTTTTTTGAAAAGAACCGAGTGGTTTTGAAAGTGTTCCAACGACTTTACTTTGGTTTATTTTCTTGCATTAATTTTAATGCGTCCCATCATTTAATCCTACCATTGCAGAAAACAACCAAAATATGACGTACGCTTATGCCATCCGCATTCGCCACGGGGCCCAGTCATTACCCGTTAGGTTACTTAACTAACAACAGAGCGGGGGCTGGACTAGCGCGGATGCAAAACATAAGCAACGCCTAAATAGATATCATATATAGATATATAGCAATGATAGCCATTACAAATCACAGATGAACACATTGGATATACTAGTAATCCGCATTTCGTACGAGCCTGTAACGGAAAGCGGATTACACGGTCGCGATGAATAGCCAATACCCCACCCTAGACCCCTACGGGTGCGGTAAACTAACCGCCAAATACCCGAAGCGAAGCAACCTCCCTCAACACGTGAGTAGGCCACTCGACACATCGAGGTACCCGGTAGTTTGTGCACCCCCTCCATGGGTCTATCCTAGGAGCAAAAACAGTAAAAGAAATTATACAATGACGGCTACAACCTCACCCCGGTTGTGCGGCCAAATAAATAATATTACATTAATTACAAATTTACATGAATTGTAGGAAAAAGAAAACTCTCATCTCACAACCCCCGGCTATTCACCCGTGACAATCCAATGAATTCATATACACATACCATCAACATTACAGATCACAGATATGTATAACCCCCACTAATCGACGTATAGCGATTAGCAGATGTTCAATACATATATCACATCACAGAAATATACCCGTCAGCTTAAGTCTTTAGAAGTTCGATCAAAATACGGATTTTTAAGCCCCAAAAACAAATTTTTCTTTCTGGAAAATCTGGGCAGAAAAATCATATTCCAAAAATCTCAAAACACCCACAGAAACACACTGCAGCAAACCCGATCCACGGCCGAGTCAACTCGGCCGCGGATCCACGGCAAGAAGCTCTTCTTGCCGCGTTTCCGCGGTGAGTTGATCAGTTCAGTAGACTGTTTTTCTGCACTGTAAACTAAAAACCCTGAGCCGATTTTTCAATAGTGTTAAATTATTTTTAGAGCAGGAAAAAAATCGACAGAAAGTTTGGGTTTCGTGCATGTTTTGCGACTTTTTCTCCGATCGAACTTCTAGTTACTTTGCTAACATGTTAGATAGTGTTTAACTAGGCTTTGATACCACTGTAAGTCCACGTTACCCTTCCCCGGTTCTTTGGGGTTGCGGAAATGGTGAAAAACGATTTTTTCTAGGGTGGTAACATGGACTCAAAATACGGATCTTTGTTAAACAACTATCTAACAACCTAACTAGGAGTTTTACTTACTCGGTTAGGGGGTTATACCTTACTTGAACTCCTTCGTCTTCAACTCCTTGCGGTGGTCGGATCGGTCTCACCTCGTCGTCTCCTCGCGCCGAAGATGGATCCACCCGAAAGCTTCTACCTTTTGGCTTCTACTTCAAACTTGAAGAAAACTAGGACACTTGGCTTGCTAGACCTTGTGTGCTAGGATGAGTAGAGAAGTGTAATGGTGGTTTTATCTCTAAGGCAATGGTTCTCAACTCATGAGAAGGAGTTGCCTTGAGCTAGAGAGAGAGCAAGAGGAAGAGGGAGAGCTCAAGCATGAGAGAGAAAGGAAATGAAAGAATGAGCAAGTCTTTTGCCATCCAAGCTCTTATAATCCAAAATCATGATAACAAATAATGATAATTGAGTATTATGTGATGGTTGTTATCATATCAAATGACAATATCATTTCTTGCATTAAATGCAATTTGTGAACCATCAAGCAAGCAAAAGTCAATGCCAAGAAATGATAGCCATTGTCATGATGGTGGTCAACAAGTCCAACCTAGTCAACCGATCAACAAAGTCAACAAGTCAACAAAGTCAACCCTTTAATCCAACCATGTCACATTAATACTTAATTAATATTATTGTTAATCACAATTCTAATTCTCATTAGGGTTTAGCAAAAGTCAACAGTCAACAACCGCAATGATAATCCTCTGCCTCTGTCTCTGTCAACCGTGCATACACACCCGCATCTACGTTCCGGGAAACACGAATGCAAACGAGATAAAATCAATCCCAAAACGTATACTAAGATCTGGCTTAAACCAAAGCCCGCTACTATTAACTGCCCGGTCACTAAACGTGCACAAGTGCACGGATGTGACCGAACCCTGTCGCAAAACCATGCGATCTCTACTCTTTTGCCTAAAGGCGAATAGCTCTCTGTGTGGGACTCTAAAGACTCGACACTACGCTGGCAGTGGGTTTAACCACAGACCGCAAGCGGCACTAGCTGTGCGTAACGGCCCCCAGGTAGGTGCCGAAAAGAAGACGGATGGGGTGAAACCCATCTGAACTCCTACTGAGCCTGAATGTGACAATCTCCGTATAGTCCGGTCTATTCGTCTGAGAATATCGCATGGCAGGCCTAAGGGGGTGGTAAACGTAGGTCCCCTAATAGCGGTACAAGTCGTGTCGGAGTGTAGCCCAAAACACCCTAAGATAACACTGGAAACCTACCAGTATATCTCGCTTGCCCTGACCAGGGACGACTGTGTGTAATGGCTCTTCGTGACACAGCGCGATATCAACTCCCAATACCGGGAGAGACGAATCCTGTCTAACCGTCACTGCCTCCAAGTGCTTCGGGACTGCACCCAACTACTACCTGTTTGCACGACTCCTTTGAGCCGTGGTAGGGTAGTAATCAAAGTACAGTGGGAACACACTCGAGGCGAAGTGACAGTGTCAAGTCAGCGGACTAAGCTGTACTCATGTCACTTGGGAACTAATAACTGACGATAGGTATAGTACCAACCAATCAGTTCCCGACGAGTCCTGTCCAGTGTACTCGTAACCTAACGAGCACCCGCATACTATCTCAAGTACGACGTACTGACGGCTGTGGAACAGACCGTCTCCTCTGCTGGGATGAGAAGCGCATACGCTAGTCTACTCCGGAGTATCGATGCCCTGTCTCGATAGTCCTACGACTAGGGACCTGTATAAGGATATGCTTGTGGATTACCCAGCCCCCACGAGTGTGACTGCCATCACAACACTGGTAATTAAGCAAAGATCCTAAGGGCTCCACTAATGTGTATAGGTGATATACTAAAATAAACACATGTACACATTAAAGCAGAAACAAACCAAGTAGCATACTACCATTTTGAGCAAGATTGTCAATACAACTGTAAATATCCCAAGCTTCCATTAAGTAATATACAAACTAGTATGATACAGTAATGGCCTGTAGGGCATATACACTAACAGCAGCAACTACGAGAAGATTTCCAAGTTCCAAAGGTAACAGAGATCACCACATGTCACATAGAGGAACCACCAAGAAAATGATCAAAGGACCAGATTAAGTGGCCGTGGATCCGCGGCCATACCCCCTTTGGGCCGCGGATCCGCGGCAAGATTGAAGAGTTAGGAGCCGAGAATTTTCAGGGTGAATCTTAATACTTGCTTCCAAATTTAGAAGATAAGTTTCTGGCTTTGGGACTATAAATAAAGACCGAGAGCCTCTTGGAAAAATTATCAAGCCGACGCGATCATAAAGTCTAAGACCGCTCACGCATCCAGGCTGGTCATCAACGGTTCATCTACCTCCTTAGAAGAGATCGAGAAGCAAACTAGGTTTTTGAAATCATTTTCTAAGGAATCAAAGTGTACTTGATCTTGTTGATTAATAAAGGTAGTTTATTGCATTTTATTTTCTTCATGATTTCTATCTCTTCTTATCCCAACATGCGCGAGTAATTCTCCGCTTGTTAGGGTTCGTAGGATTAGGGTAGGCTAATGGATGATGAACATCCCTAAACCCTTATTAAGTCCTATAAAGTTTATAAACTTTATCAAAAGAATCATTAACATCCTAATCGGGCGCGCTAACAATTCATTATTAGTCCCGACCGCGATTAGAGATTAAATTAATGATTATTTTGGTAAAGGCTAGATATGAACGGAGTTCCGTGTCGAGATATGGGTTAAGAGTGGGATTCCTTTTCCCTCCAGAAACCCTAATCTACACGCATCACCGTCGTTCTAGTTTTAAATCTTTTAAAGGATAAAAAGGGTAACTTTTAATTAATCATCCATAACTACTAAATCCTAACGAACCCTACAAGCCCCCTTATTATATTAACTACATCCATAAATAATCTAGATCTATATTCTGCATTAGTGCTTAACGTAGATCTAGAAACCACTCTACAATATTCTTTATCCCTCCTCTCTTTCTCAACACGCCTAAAGTAAGAATAAAAGGTTCCACGTTTCCCTGAGGACGACCCGTACTCATCTCGGTCTAGCTACAGGCAACACCGTTATTGATTGCGGTTATTCTACAAACACACTTTTCCACACCAATCAAATGGCGCCGTTGCCGTTTCTATATCTACGTTAAGCACTAATGCAAAATATAGATCTAGATTATTTATGGATCTAGTTAATATAAGAAGGGGGCTTGTAGGGTTTGTTAGGATTTAGTAGTTATGGACGATTAATTAAAAGTTACCCTTTTTATCCTTTAATAGATTTAAAACTAGAACGACGATGATGCGTGTAGATTAGGGTTTCTGGAGGGAAAAGGAATCCTACTCTTAACCCTTATCTCGACATGGAACTCCATTCATATCTAGCCTTTACCAAAACAATCATTAATCTAATTTCTAATCGCGGTCGGGACTAACAGGTCCCACATATCTGGGACTAAGTTTCCCCTTCTTCCCAAATCTCATCACACATTTCATTGGGGAGAACCTCAAGAAAACATGATCGCCAACAGAAAACTCAAGTCTGCGCCGACGATGGTCCGCATAAGATCTCTGCTTGCTCTGGGTTGCTCTGATCCTATCGCGAATCAACAGGATCTTCGCGGTCGTCTCCTCAACAATCTGCGGTCCCAAAATATTGCCCTCGCTGAGCTCTGTCCAACAGACGGACGATCTGCATCTCCTTCCATATAGAGCCTCGAATATTGCCATCTGAATGGTCTCCTGGAACCTGCTGTTGTAGGAGAACTCTACTAAGGGCAAATGATGATCCCAGCTACCTTCAAAATCTAAGACGCACGCTCGGAGAATGTCCTCGAGAGTCTGAATAGTCCTCTATGACTGGCCGTCGGTCTGCGGATGAAATGTTGTGTTGAAACTCAAGCAGGTGCCCAAAGACTCCTGAAGCCTCTGTCATAGTCGGATAGTAAACTGGGTACCTCGGTCGGACACGATACATGTCGGGACTCCATGCAGTCGTACGATCTCGTCAATGTATATCTGGGCATACTGAGCAAATCCGAAAGTGGTCTTCACCGGCAGGAAGTGAGCCACTTTCGTCAATCGATCCACGATCACCCAAATGGAGTCATACCCTCGACTAGTCCTGGGTAGACCCACAATGAAGTCCATAGAAATCTGCTCCCATTTCCACTCCGGAATGGGCAACGGCTGTAGCTCTCCCGCGGGCCTCTGGCACTCGGCCTTGACTTGCTGACAAGTCAGTCATCTCGACACGAAGTCTGTGACATCCCTCTTCATCCCGTCCCACCAGTAAGCATCTCTCATATCATGGTACATCTTGATGGAACCCGGATGAACACTGTACACCGATCGATGTGCCTCCTCAAGAATCTCATGCCGCGGTCCCTCAGCATCTGGTACGCACAGTCTAGTCCCAAATCGTAGTATCCCCTGGTCATCGATCACGAACTCGGAAAATATACCCTGTCCAATCTTTGCCATGATCTCTGAACAACGGTCATCATTCTATTGTGCCTCATGTATACGGTCAAGCAACTGTGGGCGTGCACGAACATACGCAAGATGTCCCTTGATCGGAGTGAACTCGAACTGCACTCGGCTGTCACATAAAATCTGCCAATCTGCCGACGACTGCCTCTGCACTGCGCTCAAACAAGACAGGCTACCCCCGGGCCTCCTACTTAAAGCATCCGCCACTACATTTGTCTTGCCCGGGTGGTAAAGGATCTCACAATCGTAGTCCTTCGCTAACTCCATCCAACGGCGCTGTCTAAGATTCAGGTCTCGCTGCTGAAATATGTACTTCAAGCTCTTGCGATCAGTGAATATCTGGCATGACTCGCCGTATAGGTAATGTCGCCAGATCTTGAGTGCAAAGACCACTGCAGCCATCTCCAAATCGTGAGTGGGGTAGTTATGTTCGTGTTTCTTTAGCTGCCGAGAAGCATACGTGATCACCCTGTCGTGCTGCATCAATACGCACCCTAGCCCCATTCGAGAAGCATCACAATAGACCACAAATCCGCCCGATCCCGAAGGCAATGATAACACCGGCGCCGTAGTCAAACAAGTCTGCAACTGCTGAAAGCTATGCTCGCACTCCTCCGTCCAATCAAAAGGAACTCCCTTCCGGGTCAACCCGGTAAACGGTGCAGCAATACGGGAGAAGTCCTGTACAAATCGTCGGTAGTAGCCGGCCAGTCCTAGAAAGCTGCGGATCTCCGTAACTGATGCTGGTCTGGGCCAATGCTGAACGGCCTCGATCTTCTTCGGGTCCACACATATACCATCTCGTGTAATCACGTGACCCAAGAAATCTACGCTGTCAGGCCAGAACGCGCACTTGGAGAATTTTGCGAACAGCTGGTGCTCCCTCAAGGTCTGCAATATGATCCGCAGGTGCTGCTCGTCCTCCTCTCGGCTCCGGGAATACAATAAAATGTCGTCAATGAATATGATGATGAACAAATCAAGATACGGCCTGAAAATATGGTTCATCAAGTCCATAAACGCTGTTGGGGAATTGGTGAGGCCGAACGACATCACCAAAAACTCATAGTGACCGTAACGCGTGCGGAAAGCCATCCTCGGAATATCCTCCTATCGAACCCGCAACTGATGGTAGCCTGATCGCAAGTCGATCCTCAAAAAGTATCCTTCACCCTGAAGCTGGTCGAACAAGTCGTCGATACGTGGTAAAGGATATCTGTTCCGTACGGTAACCCTGTTCAGCTGGTGGTAGTCAATACACAGGCGCAAACTGCCGTCCTTCTTCTTGACAAACAGGACTGGCGCACCCTAAGGAGATACACTAGGTCGAATAAGCCCTTTATTCAGCAAATCTTGCAACGGACCTTTCAACTCTCTAAGCTCCGCCGGGGCCATCTGATAAGGCGGTATGAAAATAGGCCCCGTGCCGGGAATCAAGTCAATACAGAAAACAATATCGCGCTCAGGCGGTAGCCCAGGAAGCTCGTCAGGGAAAACATCAGGGAACTCACTAACAATCGGAACCTGGTCCAACGGAACCACGGTAGCTCTAGTATCGCAAACATAGGCTAGAAATCCCTGACATCCCTTCCTCAAAAGATGTCCAGCGCGAAGAGACGAAATCATAATGTCAGGGGCGGCACCACAGTCCTCCTGCACCACAAAAGCCGACTCGCCGGGAAAACAAAACCTAACTGTCTTCTCGCGGCAGTCTACAGACGCGTAGCATGTGGCTAACCAGTCTATGTCCAGGAGAACGTCGAAGTCCAACATCTCCAGAAAGATCAAGTCGACAGGAAACTCTCTCACACCAATACAGACAATACACGACTGGAACACGTGTCTAGAAATAAGCGACTCGCCCACAGGAGTGGTCACAGCAAGTGGCTGATCAAGCAAACCAGACTCTCTACCCAAACTCGGCATGAAACGTGTGGAAACGTATGAGTGCGTGGATCCCGGATCAAACAACAAGTGTGCGTCAATAGAACATACTGAAAGGGTACCTGAGACCACTGCATTGGATGCCTGCGCGTCCTGATGCGTCAAAGAGAAAACCCGTGCATGTCCCCTACCTACGACGGCGGTCCCCCACTAGCAACCGGCTGTCCTCTGCCGGCGCTGGCTGTCCTCCGCCGGCAGCTGGCTGTCCTCTGCCTCGGCCACCTCGTCCTCTCTGAGCAAACCCTCCGCGACCACGACCTCTCTGTGCATGAGTCTGACGCGGAGTAACAGCATATATAAGAGGCAACGCACTCTAGGGTGGAGAAGGTGGAAATGTGACATGTGATACGGCGGTCTCGCCCCCACGTGGCTCCGGAAAATCTCGAACCTGATGATAAGTACTCCCGCACCGGAAACATCTAGACAGTGACTGCCGGCCCTGTGGATAGGTGCTGTATAACCGTCCCCGTCTCGAACCTCCGTCATCATCACGGCCTGGAGGGGGTCTGCCTCGGCGCCTACCCATCTGCCTCTGGGAAGACATATCTGTTCAAACTCTCTTCGGTTCCGGAACTACCGAAGTCTCAGAAAGGCGCTCCTCGACTAACAAGGCAGCATCTACAGCTACTGCATAGGTCTCGCAATACTGTACGCTGATCGCAAGAAACAACGGGGTAAGCAAGCCTCGAACAAATCTCTTGACTCGCATCTCCTCAGTAGCCACTAAATATGGGCCATAAACAGATAGCTCGGTGAACAGTACATCGTACTCTGCCACTGTCATCTCCGGAGTCTGACGTAAAGACTTGAACCTGCGCGCTCTAGAATCTCTGACACTCTATGGAAGGAAGCGGGCAAGGAACACCATCACGAACTCAGTCCAGGTTATAGGAGGAAGAGCTGCTGCTCTACCCTTCTCTACCGACTCACACCACTTCTGCGCAAGACCTTCCAGGAGAAAGCTCGCGAACTCCACCCATCTTGCGTCTGAGCATCTGAGTGAACGACATATCCGGGCCATCCTATCGATAAATGACTGTGGGTCCTCGGCTGCATCGGTTCCTGTGAAGACCGGTGGCTTCAGCCTCATAAATTCGGATAGCGATATGGTAATAACCTCTGTAGCTGCAAGGGCAACTGTCTGGACTGTAGGTATCATCGTGGTCCCCGTAACGGGTGGAACTACCTCTGGTCGCTGCGCTCGAAGTGTCTCAACTAACGACCCTATCATCTGGCGCATCTCCTGCATACCCACCCCTAGCATGGCGATCTGGTCTGTCGAAGGAGGAACAGTCTGCTCTGGTACAACTGGTGTACTGCCCGGGTCAGTCCTCGTCTCAGACGAGTCAACTCTAATCTCGGCTCTCGCGGCCGCTCTCTGTGCCCTCGTAGTCTTTGGCGGCATAATGGCTGAAAAGAAAATAGGGTTCAATAAGGATACGGAAATCGAATCACAAGAATGTATATAATCATGAAAGAATTCCAATCAATAAGTTCTAAGGTCACTTAGGCGGAGTACCGTGTCGTGAGTATGCCGCGGAACATACACACGCTACGCCACTCTGCTTCAGCTACCTATTCCATCATACCAAGGTCATCCTACACTCCGAAAGGTAAAACCTAAGCTCTGATACCAACTTTGCCACGACCCAAAGTTTGGCCCGTGACCGGCACTTAACCATGTAACGTCTACAGGCGTAACACGATCAAGTAAGCCGAAACACAGAAATCAAAACCATTAAAATAGTGAGTGAAGAAAAACAAGAGTTTAAAACATCTAGAAAACCTTGAGTAATTTAGTAAAAATCTTTAAAGTTTAAGTTATATTCTTAAAAATTTCGGCAGCACCTCCTTTGTAAAAACTAGCCCCGAAAACGGGTACAAAACATGATATAAGTAAAATGACTGATAACAAGAATATAACATCCCCAAATGGGAGCAATCACGCCCAACGGCGGAAACAATCCCCACAAGAATAATATACGACGTCGTAGAGAAGAAATGGGCAAAATAACTGAAAAACATCATAAAAGATAAAACTGCATACATAAAGTCGGCTCACACGAGCTCGACACCAGAGTACAAAATAATATACAACATCATCCTCACAACTGGTCTCTAAGTCAATATAAGAAATAGTAGATGGAGAGTACTAGATACAATAGTGTGTACAAATGGAAAATAACCGGATACCAAAAAACCCACCTAGCAGCAAAACAGCCCATGCGCCAACTGCAGTGGTATCCGTAGCCAAAAAGATACAAGAGATAGCCCTACCGCAACTACTCTGAAGGTCGACCTGCAAACACTGTGGCATAACGGGGGTGAGTTGCCAACTCGTGAATAGTAGATAACATATAAAAGTAATCGCGAGTATGCACGTACAGCGATACCCTAACATGTGCAATCAGATAACATCTATATGATGAGATGGGTATGCGATAATCATGCAAAAGTGCTCTATCAGGTACTACAACTACATGATACAATGCATAACAATGAATGCTGAGCAAGGGATAAAATATCATCAACACGGAATATCAACGTGGAAAAACCCCGATGTCTACCAAAAACACCCAATATCCCGATAACTCAGACGCCGTCACACTATCCTGTAAATCTCATAGAAGCGGAGTGCCCAACATCAGCATCCAAAAACAACATGAAATACTCGTGTCCAGCATCGACACGCAAATCCTCATATATCGGGCTCCATCAGTCCGGATCGGCCTACGGGCTCCTTCTGCGGAATTGGCCCTCGGCCCCGGCAGTACGGGTCGTCCCGTATCCATGTCTCGTCTCTGGTCAGTATCCTCCGGATAACCGCCAGATCCAACTTATCACCGGTAGGTAGTAGCCCCTCTGTCAGGCTCATCGCCATCCATACGAAATCTCTCTCGCCCCGGGGTACCATACCGGGTCCACCATGTACCCGCAAACGGATAGTCCTCCTCCTCGAATCAGGTTTCACATGTCACACGTCTCAGAACCGAAAAAACACATGGTGGACGCACTGAAATATCATATCAAGAGAAACCGGGTTTTTCAAAACAGCGCCTACTTTCTTAAAATAATACCACGTTTCTTAAATCCAGAAATCACATGAATCCAAAACTCACTGCGTGAATCCATGCAATGTGTCGTATGCCGTATAAAATCGTACTACGAGTAAAAAAGGAAACCGCTCTTTTAAAAGGATCCAGTTGAAAAACATTTCATGCGGTCCCCTATTTTTAAATCAAAATCATCATCATCTATGTAAATGCAAGAGTATGTATGTATGTAGGTATGGATGCACAAAGATACATATATATATATATATATATATATATCTACGCAGGTATGGATGTACAGTATGTATATGTGCCAATATGCGACAGAATCATGTCTAATCATCAATGATGCGATAATCAAAATGATGTACGGTTCATAGCAATCCTATAGTGCGAGTGTCATGGCAATCACTAACGGTGTGGGTGTAACATACAAATAGTACTCGTGCAGCTTGAACCGTAAGTGACAGTGCGGTGTTACATAACTACTGTTTCTATATGCAACAAAGGATGGGTACACTACAATAGTACGTATTCACAAGCAATATACATATAAATATATATGCGTGACTGCAATATCCTATCAAGCCCTGACGCTTAACGCCATACGGGCGACTTCCCCGTAGATGTTAAATCTACTCACAGTGGTCTCGTGCTAAGTGTAGCCGACTACTTGTTTCCTTTTTTTTGCGGCGTCCGACGTACCAGCCTGTGAACCTAGAATTTACACAAAGAATACACATAAGCTAAAATCCTGCAAAATCGCGATATTAAGGCAATACGGAAAAAGTAGCGTCGCAAGCTAAACGCGTTAACTCAATACACCAAAACGTGTGTGTGCTAAACCCAGACCATCTCGAAGCGTACGTGTCACACTAAACACAAAACTCTAATTAAGGGCAACTGGTCCCAGATTTTTACCTGGAACCAAACCCAGAAAACAAACAAAGCCAAACAAAGAAAAATACACCCAGGCACCCCCTGCAAAGCACCAACCCCTAATTCCCTATGGAGGCCGGCGAGCTCGGAAATGGGGAGGATGTCGCCGGATTTGTGGGAAGGGGAGGGGCTCGTATTGTTAGTTGTATGTATGCCCTAGAAGCCAGTATTGTACAGATGATGTATATTATATTGGATGCTTGGACATATATAGAGATGACTTTCTTGCTCGATATGATAGTATGCTATCTGGTTGCTCTTTATCTTAACATGTATACTAGTCTCTTTATACTGTCTTATAGTTACATGTTGGTAAAGCCCTTAGGATGTGTACTTGACTACCTGGACTATGATGCAGATCATACTAGTGGGGACATGGTAGTCCATAAGTACATCCTTCAAGGTCCCTAGTCGTAGGTGTATCGAGACGGGGCATCGATATACCAGGGTAGACTAGCGTATACGCTTCTCGACCCATGAGATGGGCGATGGATGATCCCATATCCATTAGTGTTTGACATCAGAGATGGTATACGGGTGCTCAGTAGAGACTGGGTACACTGGACGAACTCACCGAGAACTCCCAGATAGTATTAGACCTCATGTCAGATGGCAGTTCTCAGGTGACACTTGTGCAGGTTAGTCTGTAGACCCGAGATCGTCATAGAGTCTTGTGTGATTCCCACTATGCTTTAATCTCCACCTTACCACGTCCATGAGAGCGTGCAAAACGGTGGTTTTTGGGTACAGTCCCGAGTCACATGGAGGCAATGAGCGATAGGAGGGGTTTCGCCTCTCCCGGTATTGGGGGTTGATGTTGTGCTGTGCTCGATTGGCCCTAACAGGGAAGTCCCTGGCCAGGGCTGATTCAGAGATTTGATGGTAAGTGTTACCAGTAGTTTCTCGACCCGTTATGAGCCTCACATCGGCATGACTTATCGGTTATTGGGGTCTGACGTTTACCACCCCTAGACTTGATATGCGACATATCAGAAGAGGATACCGGACTGTACGGGAAGTGTTGCCGGTTGGCTCGACGGGAGTTGTAGCAGGTTTGCTTGTTCTCTTCTGATCGCTCAATACCCGGGTGGCCGTTAGGTTTAGCTGACCGCTTGCGGCTTGCGGGTGCTTGATATGATCATCACCCACTGCCGGCGTATTGACGAGTCTCAGAGTCCCACAATGGAGTTTCCTAGTCCAGGCGAAACGTTGTGGTGCGCGTATGCGATATGCGCATGGACCCGATTAAAATGCGCGTATAGGATACCGTGTATTGATCGGGCGGCTTGCTTTTGGTGGGGTCATATATGATATGACCGGATTGATAAATCAAGTGTTGATTTATTAATTAACCGTTAGTTTCTCACTTGAAATCCTTTCTTGAGTTAGTTGGATGTATGCATGCATGTATGCCTTCTTTTTGATTCATGCACATATGGATGTACATATACACATACATACATGCATCATCCTTCATGGTTGATTATACATAGAATATGATGGCAATATAAGACTCACACCATGGTTTTAATATGGATTATTATTGTATTTATACTAAAACATAAAAGGAAAGAAAAAGGGTTCATTATTGATTTGTTTCTACACTCTTCTTTTGACCTAACCATTCTCACCACCTTTTAACCTTAGGTTAAGTTTCCTTTTGTGTTTTAACTCAAGTTCAATAATGAATTCATTGTTTAAACCATGGTTTGAGATAAGAACAAGAAAATATATAAACATATATTTTCATTTTTCTTGACAAGGGTTATTCTTTTCACTCTTGAAAAAGAAATTGCCATCATCTTCTTCTTCCTCTCTCATTTTGCTCTCTAGCTTTTTGTAGTGAGCAATATACTCATCAAGATTGGATTTTGAAGTGAGAAAGAGAACCACAACACCATTCTACACAAGTCTAGCCCACTTGTTTGGAGTGTTAGCGTCATTTCGTTCTCTTGACCGGGTGAAGTTGCTAGCTTGGACAAAGCGGACTCCGGGTGGATCATCGGTGACCTAGAGGAGTTCAAGCGGAGCTTTTTCAAACCCCAAGTAGCCGAGGAGTCTAGCGTAGGGAGCTACAAAGGTTGTACTCTCTAAACCCTAGCTATTCTTTCATATGATGATGTGAAAAATTTAGAAACCCTAATTTTCTAGGAACGATCCGATGTTTGTTAACTTAGCACCCTAAAGACTCCACCTTTGGCACATGTGATGCTTCCAAACCCTTCATGAGGTGCTAGGCTAACCTTTCATTGGTATCAGAGCCGACCTAGAACATTAGGCGACTATTTTACGAAGTTAAAACTCCGATCGAACCGAAATACGACTTTCTCGGATGCCCACTGGACTTTTTTTAAAATCTGGTTATTTTCAGAATTAAAAATATGGAAAAACATTCAGCAGGTAAATATAAGAGTTACTGTAAAAAACGAGACCATGAACAGTAAATTTAAGCGCGGAACCGCGGCAATAGCCTGCTTAGGCCGCGGTTCCGCGGCCGTTCTATTTCTTCATGGTGTCATTTTTGCACAGTAACTCATTTCACTGCTTGTATAATTTTTAGGGTATTTTTAATCTGAATTTTGTGCTGTTTGTTCTGGAGATGGTTTTGGACTCGTCGATTCGATCGGAATTTTCATTTCGTGTTTTTTTCCCGGATAAATTAGAATGTATTGAAGTGTTTGAACGAGTATCATTTGCTCACTTTTCACGGGGTTTAAAATCTTTCGGAAATACGTGCAAGTTTGTTTGTGGTGGACCCTCTAGAAGACAACAAACCTTAACTCGATTATGTGACCGTCTTGAACTGCCTTTTGAACCTTAGGGTTTGGGGCAGTACGGCGTGCCACATGTGAGGCGTTGGCTTGACCCTTCAACGGCTGGACCGCTACCACTGTGTCACACTCCGGGTTTTTGAACTCCGCTCAAGTGTTGAGCTTTAGCGAATCTTAGGTATTTGATCGTTCGTTCGAAAACTTTATTACCGTCTATTTATCTGGAATGTGATGCAATATGTGGAATTCATATAGTTGGACATGAAATACGAAGTATGTGATATTTCGCATTTACGATGTCTAAAGAGAATGTGGATTCCAAATATTGCAGTTTTACACTTTCTTTTCTGTGGCCGTAAGTGTAGTATGTCGATATCGCCGGTTTCGTTGCTATACATCAACGACAATTGGGGTATGCATACTTACTTACGTTGATGATATATGATATTATGTGTTGCTGAGATATGATGTGCAGGATTGTCGCGATTGAATAGCCGGGGGGTTTTTATATGAGATGAGGGTTTTATATTTTCATTCATGTAAATTTAAATGTAATGTAATATTCTTTTATTTGGGGCACTTCCGGGTTAAGGTCGATGCCACCAGTGTTGTATATTATTTACTTTTCCGCATTAGGATGGACCCAAGGAGAGGAGCACAGGTGACCGAGTTCTGGGGTTCAGTGGGAGGCCATCTCGAGGAGTCGAGATCGGGTCTCCTAAACTCCAGAATTGGTAGGGTCACTTGCCGCTCTCGTAGGGGTCCAAGGTGTGGGCTTGGCTATTCATCGCGACTGTGGAATCCGTATTTTCTATTGCTGGCTAAATACTAAATACGGACGTCCTAGTATATCCCACATTATATCTATGTTTCTGCTGCGATATCTGTGATGTGATCATTTGATATGTTCTGATGGATACAGTATATAGTATATATGATATATTATATAGACGTTACTTATGTTTTGCACCCGCACTAGCCCTGCCCTGCTCTGTTGTTAGTTACCTAACCTAACGGTGCATGAGGGGACATCGAGGCGAATGCGGATGGCATAAGTGTACGTCGTATTTATCTGTGATGTTTAGGTGACTTAAATGATGGGACTTCATTAATGTGATTAATGAAAGAAAAGAAACCTAAAAGATGTTGTAGAATCAAATTTTCAAATAAAAGGGTAGCTACAGTCTTGCTTTGCATAGTGGTATATATGATATACCCTGCACCTTATTCGATGAGGAAAGAGCCGAGATCCCTTCACCGGGAGTGACCTCTTTAGCAAAACCGGCAGATGCTACAACACTCGGTTTGACTTTTGACTGCTTTTGGAGTTTTGCTTTGCACAGTGATATATATGATATATCCCGCACCTTATTCGATGAGGAAAGAGCCGAGATCCCTTCACCGGGAATGACCTCTTTAGCAAAACTAATGAAAGCCTCAAAATCACTCCATTTCAAAACTCACTTGATTCTACAACGATATCAAGTTCATTACGCTCATGGTTTTTCTAAAAAACCTGCGTAGCCCTCCGTCATTTCAGATAGATATTATTTAGTATTCGTGCTATGTTTGTTGACTTAGTCAAGGCGTAGTGTACGGTAGCTAAATAATGTTTATCTGTTACAACATGAGATGTGATTGGATTAGGGCATTCGCACGGCCTTGTTGACTCAATCAAGGGTCGTACGGGTGGGTTTAATTCAATCGAGAAATGTACGGGTTGAACTTGACTTGCGATTTATGGTTTGTTGACTTAGTCAAGGTCATAGATCGCTAGGGGCAAAAGCATTATCGGGAATTTCAAGTGTTGAAATTTGCAATGAGATTGCATGCCTTCTATGAGATAGTTGGATCCCGATACCCACTGCGAGTAATTGTTACTCCTTGAAGAGTTTTACACAGGACAATTAGCCGATCAAGTAGGTGTCTAGAAAGGTGTCAACGGGGTTACGCCTCTGGGAAAACGAGGTTTACTTTAATTAGGTCCGTGCGAAAGCACGGGGAACCTCCCTCAAAGTACCGACACTGGCCTGGCTGAAAGATCGACGAAGTTGTAGGGTGTAATTAATCCCGGCTAGTCTTTCCTTTTAGGGTTTGAAGGAAGATTTGATAAAAACCAGTGGGAGCCATCCTGATTAGATAAGATAATAACCAATCTGATCTTGCAAGAGCATACGCTAAAGTGTTTTCTTCTCTCTCTCTCCAGGTAGCGACCATGTCATGCCCTAATCAAGATAATAATATGGATGTATTGACCGAACCCGCATGTTATACTGTGCAGGGGAACGTTGGATCCGTTCTATCTTATAAGTGTTATAAGACTGAACAGGAAACAGGAGAATATTTGGATTCTCACGCCGCCCAAACGAAGAACATGCATGTTGATGCACCTTCTTCAGGTGTATTTGTTATTGAGAACTGTTATTCAGTTCACCCTACGTCTTGGGTATTAGATACCGGATCAGGATCCCACATATATAAGCAGTTACATGGGCTACGGAAAGGTAGAGAACTGGGAAAAGGTGATCATTCAGTTCAAGTAGGGAATGGGGCAAATGTTGCAGCCAAAGCAGTTGGCAAATATCACATGGTATTACCAAGTGGTGATACACTAGTTCTGAATGAATGCTATTATATACCGAACATGATGTGCAACATTATATCAGTTTCTTTATTAAGTAAAGAAGGATATAATTTTGTAGTAAAGGATAATGTTATGAACATATTCCTAGATCAAAAGTTGATTGCATCAGGCTCGTTACATAATGGCATATTCATTCTCAATCACAATACAGTCCTCAATATACAAAACACACACAAGAGGAAAAGCTCAGAAATGAACGAATCCTTCTTGGGGCACTGTAGACTTGGCCATATCAATGAGACACGGCTGGCTAAGTTACATAAGAATGGATATTTGAATTCATTCGAATTATCATCTTATGACACTTGCCATTCATGTCTCAAAGGAAAGATGACCAAAACTCCGTTTAGTGGACACGGAGAAAGAGTTACTGAACTCTTAGGACTGGTACATAGTGATGTATGCGGTCCTATGTCTACACACGCCAGAAACGGTTCTTCCTACTTCATTACATTCACTGACGATCTCTCTAGATACGGGCATGTGTTTCTGTTGAAACACAAGTCTGAAGCTTTTGAGAAATTCAGATAATATAAGCACGAAGTAGAGAACCAAACGGGCAAAAGTATTAAGATTCTTCGATCTGATCGAGGAGGTGAATACTTAAGCATTGAATTCCTACATTATCTAAAAGAGAATGGGATTCTCTCTCAGCTTACTCCTCCTTATACACCACAGCACAACGGTGTATCGGAACGAAGGAATCGCACCCTATTAGATATGGTGCGCTCAATGATGAGCAATGCTGGGTTACCTATTTCCTTTTGGGGGTATGCGCTTGAGACAGCCATATACCTATTGAATCTAGTTCCGTCTAAATCTGTACCTACCACACCATATGAGATATGGAGTGGGAAGAGACCATACTTTAAACGAATTAAGATATGGGGTTGTCCGGCCTATGTCAAGAAGCAAAATCCGGACAAACTCGAGGCACGATCAGTTCTTTGCAAGTTTATGGGATATCCAAAGAATTCTCAAGGATATTTTTTCTACCAAGCGGAGGAACAAAGAGTGTTTGTTGCTCAACATGCCACCTTTTTGGAAAGGGAATTTCTTGCAAAAGAAATTAGTGGCAAAGAGGTAGAGCTGGAAGAGGTTCCAGCACCATAAACTACAACTGATGATTTAGTAGAACCAGAGGATTCAGTAGTACCCGACGAACCCCAGCCGCTCCGCCGATCTAGCAGGGTTTCTCATCCGCGTGAGAGATACTACGGTTTTCTCATTGATGGTGGAAACGAGGATTGCATCATGGAAGATGATGACCCAACTAGCTTCGAGCAGGCCATCACGAGTAAGGACTCAGTGAAATGGCTGGATGCAATGCGGTCTGAGATGGAATCCATGTATACCAACAAAGTATGGACTTTAGAAGTTGCTCCTGAAGGGGTAAAACCCATTGGTAGCAAGTGGATCTTCAAGAAAAAACTTGGTGTAGATGGGAAAGTGGAGACTTTCAAAGCTAGACTTGTTGCAAAGGGTTTTCGTCAAAGACCAGGTGTGGACTATGACGAAACCTTTTCTCCAGTGGCTATGCTTAAATCCATCCGGATCATGCTTGCCATCGCTGCATATCATGACTACGAAATCTGGCAATTGGATATTAAGACCGCCTTTCTAAACGGTGATTTAGAAGAGTGCGTGTACATGACTCAGCCAGAGGGCTTCGTAGACAGTGGGAGCAGCGGGAAGGTGTGCAAGCTGCTTAAATCCATTTATGGATTAAAGCAAGCATCGTGGAGTTGGAACATCTGCTTTGACGTCGTTATCAAAGAGTTTGATTTCGTCAAAAACGTAGATGAACCTTGTATCTACAAGAAGGTGGCAGAGAGTAAGGTTGTCTTCTTCGTATTGTACGTGGACGACATACTCTTGATAGGAAATGATATTCCTATGCTGCAATCGGTCAAGCTCTTCTTATCACAAAGATTCTCAATGAAAGATCTTGGTGATGCCTCCTGCATATTGGGAATTAGGATCTATAGAGATAGATCCAAACGGATATTGGGATTGTCCCAATCCAGGTACATTGACACCATACTAAAGAGGTTTAGTATGGAAGAATCCAAGCTTGGGAACTTACCCACGATCTCTGGAGTCACTCTCTCCAAAGAGATGTCTCCTAAGACTGATTTGGAGAGAGCTCGCATGCAAGGGATACCCTATGCTTCGGCTGTAGGCTCTATCATGTATGCGATGCTATGTACCAGACCCGATGTAGCATACTCACTAAGTGTAGCGAGCAGGTATCAAGCTGATCCTGGAGAGAGTCACTGGACAGCTGTGAAGAGCATTCTCAAGTACTTACGAAGGACTAAAGAGATGCTCTTGGTGTATGGTAACGGAGAACTCCAAGTGGAGTCCTTTACCGATTCGAGCTTCCAGAGTGATAAGGACGACTCTAAGTCGCAGTCGGGATTTGTCTTTACCCTTTACGGAGGGACGGTTAGCTGGAAGAGTTCCAAGCAGGAAACCGTGGCAGACTCGACGATGGAGGTTGAATACATCGCTGCCAACGATGCTGCTAAAGAGGTTGTCTGGATCAAGAAGTTCATTACTGAACTTGGAGTGGTTCCATCCATTGAGCATCCAATACCTTTGTATTGCGATAACAATGGAGCGGTGGCTTTGGCCAAGGAACCCAGGTCCCATCAGCGATCCAGGCATATTCTGAGGCGGTATCACCTGATCCGGGAGATAGTTGATCACCGGGAGATCGAGGTCAGGAGGGTTGACACGAAGAACAACACGGCGGATCCACTCACGAAGGCCATTCCCCATATACAGTTTGAGAGACTCTTCGGGATGCTCGGTATGCGATACTACAGCAGCTGGCCCTAGTGCAAATGGGAGATTGTTAGTTGTATGTATGCCCTAGAGGCCAGTATTGTACAGATGATGTATATTATATTGGATGCTTGGACATATATAGAGATGACTTTCTTGCTCGATATGATAGTATGCTATCTGGTTGCTCTTTATCTTAACATGTATACTAGTCTGTTTATACTGTCTTATAGTTACATGTTGGTAAAGCCCTTAGGATGTGTACTTGACTACCTGGACTATGATGCAGATCATACTAGTGGGGACATGGTAGTCCATAAGTACATCCTTCAAGGTCCCTAGTCGTAGGTGTATCGAGATGGGGCATCGATATACCAGGGTAGACTAGCGTATACGCTTCTCGACCCAAGAGATGGGCGATGGATGATCCCATATCCATTGGTGTTTGACATCAGAGATGGTATACGGGTGCTCAGTGGAGACTGGGTACACTGGACGGACTCGCCGAGAACTCCCAGATGGTATTATACCTCACGTCAGATGGCAGTTCTCAGGTGACACTTGTGCAGGTTAGTCTGTAGATCCGAGATCGTCATAGAGTCTTGTATGATTCCCAATGTGCTTTGATCTCCACCTTACCACGTCCATGAGGGCGTGCAAAACGGTGGTTTTTGGGTACAGTCCCGAGTCACATGGAGGCAATGAGCGATAGGAGGGGTTTCGTCTCTCCCGGTATTGGGGATTGATGTTGCGCTGTGCTCGATTGGCCATAACAGGGAAGTCCCTGGCCAAGGCTGATTTAGAGATTTGCTGGTAAGTGTTACCAGTAGTTTCTCGACCCGTTATGAGCCTCACATCGGCACGACTTATCGGTTATTGGGGTCTGACGTTTACCACCCCTAAACTTGATATGCGACATATCAGACGAGGAGACCGGACTGTACGGAAGTGTTGCCGGTTGGCTCGACGGAAGTTGTAGCAGGTTTGCTTGTTCTCTTCTGATCACTCAATACCCGGGTGGCCGTTACGTTTAGCTGACCGCTTGCGGCTTGCGGGTGCTTGATATGATCATCACCCACTGCCGGCGTATTGACGAGTCTCAGAGTCCCACAATGGAGTTTCCTAGTCCAGGCGAATCGTTGTGGTGCACGTATGCGATATGTGCATAGACCCGATTAAAATGCGCGTATAGGATACCGTGTATTGATCGGGCGGCTTGCTTTTGGCGGGGTCATATGTGATATGACCGGATTAATAAATCAAGCGTTGATTTATTAATTAACCGTTAGTTTCTCACTTGATATCCTTTCTTGAGTTAGTTGGATGTATGCATGCATGTATGCCTTCTTTTTGATTCATGCACATATGGATGTACATATACACATACATACATGCATCATCCTTCATGGTTGATTATACATGGAATATGATGGCAATATAAGACTCACACCATGGTTTTAATATGGATTATTATTGTATTTATACTAAACATAAAAGGAAAGAAAAAGGGTTCATTATTGATTTGTTTCTACACTCTTCTTTTGACCTAACCATTCTCACCCACCTTTTAACCTTAGGTTAAGTTTCCTTTTGTGTTTTAACTCAAGTTCAATAATGAATTCATTTTTTAAACCTTGGTTTGAGATGAGAACAAGAAAATATATAAACATATATTTTCATTTTTCTTGACAAGGGTTATTCTTTTCACTCTTGAAAAAGAAATTGCCATCATCTTCTTCTTCCTCTCTCATTTTGCTCTCTAGCTTTTTGTAGTGAGCAATATACTCATCAAGATTGGATTTTGAAGTGAGAAAGAGAACCACAACACTATTCTACACAAGTCTAGCCCACTTGTTTGGAGTGTTAACTTCATTTCGTTCTCTTGACCGGGTGAAGTTGCTAGCTTGGACACAGCGGACTCCGGGTGGATCATCGGTGTCCTAGAGGAGTTCAAGCGGAGCTTTTTCAAACCCCAAGTAGCCGAGGAGTCTAGCGTAGGAAGCTACAAAGGTTGTACTCTCTAAACCCTAGCTTTTCTTTCATATGATGATGTGAAAAATTTAGAAACCCTAATTTTCTAGGAACGATCCGATGTTTGTTAACTTAGCACCCCTAAAGACTCCACCTTTGGCACATGTGATGCTTCCAAACCCTTCATGAGGTGCTAGGCTAACCTTTCACGTATTCCTACACAATACTCTACAAGGCCTGCACAACAATCTGTATAAGTTTGCAGCTCAAGAAAACAATCGCAGATAAAGCAGATTCGCCGTATCCTACACTTTTGTTTAAAAACGTTTTAAAAACACTAATTTGGGGTAAAAAGGTATTTTAGTGTAAACTGAAGAAAAGACTTGGTTTAAACAACACTGGTAGAACTTAATTAAGTTAACCAGACCTTAATATCCCTAACTTAACCTAAACTTCACTTAAACCACAAGATTAGTACTAAAATTCACTAAAACACTAGATTTAACTAATTAAACTACAAGTTAAGCAAATAAGTGATTAAAGTGGGCTTAATACCTCATAATTGGTCAAGAAGTGGCACCACTTGCTGGTCTAGCCCCAAGAGTTCAGATTCGGCTCAATGATCTATAAAGGAATGATCTTAGAGTGATAAATGTGAGTTGGTGTGAGATAGATGTGTTTTAAATGAAGATTTGAGTTATAAAATGATGAGAGTAGATGAAGGGGAGGGGGCTGAGATGCTGTTGCTGCTGCTGCTGAGCAGGAAAATGAGAGGGAAAGGAGAGAGAGAGTGTGTGCGAGGAAGTCAAAGCCCATGCCTTAATAAATGCCCCCCCCCCCTGCCTCTCTCTTTTCTCTAAAAATTCAATTTTCATTTAGTGTTAAAAGTCATGGTTTTATTTTAAAAAGAAAAGACATGATAACTTGAATGAAGTGGGAAAGTGAAACATGTAATACAGTATGTGATAAGTGTGCATGCTAGTTACACTAAATTGCTTGGAAAAATACAATTAAGGAAAAAAATTTGTTAAGTGAACACTAAACTAATTACTACTTAATAAAACACATTTAAATATAAAAACACATATTTTCACAATTACAACTTGATTTAATATAGTTTAAGTGAAAAATTTAATAAATTACGAGATTTTATGAAAAACACGCATTATCGCTAATTAACACGAAAATAATCTAAACTTAATTTTCAAAGTGTTACACCGCCCTTCGCTTTTCTTCATTGTCGGACGCATTGAAGACATTGGTACTGTTGGAACTCCCGCTTCTACGATTGTCGTCCCGCTTGATTTTCCAAGTCTTGTCTCTCTGAGAGTCCGGGGAAGACTCTTGCTTCTAGCGTTGCAGCATTTGGACTTTCGTAGTTAGCTCTTGAAACGTCTTGAGGCCTGCTATACACAAGAATGGGACCATACAATTGCTGAGGTTCCCAATGAGAAGGCTGACGGACTGGTCCTGCTCCAGCGGCGGTTCGCACTTGACCGTGAGATTACGCCATCGGGCGATAAAATCGGTATTGCTTTCATTCTTCCCCGGCTTGGTCCTTACAAGGTCAGCAATGGAGATTTTATCACTGACACTCATGAACCATTGCCGAAACAGAGACTCCATTTGGGCAAAGGTAATGACAGACCCATCTGGTATACTCGCGTACTAGTCAAAAGCGACACCGGTCAGGCTGTTGACAAACTAACGAAGAAGGAGCGCATCATTGCCCCTGTATTTCCGCACGATGCTTTAAAGTGGGCGACGTGCTGATTTGCATTTCCCGTCCCATCAAATCATCCGAACTTAGGAATGACGTAACCGCTCAGGAATTCGATCAGATCGTACTGTGTGGGATATGGCCACCCACTACTGCCAATCTCTTTCTGAGCTTCCGCTTCGGCCACCAATGTTTTAACCTTGCTGGTGACCAAATCCATTATCCGATCTTGTGTTAGCGGGATAGTGTTATCTAGGACCAAGGCATCCCCAGAAGCGGAATGTGGGCGGCTTTCGTGCGGCTCGACGAATCTTGGACCCAAAGGGACAGGCATCGGCCACTTCGGATTGTCATCATCCGGCTCATGAGTAGTGACTTGTGCTTGATTGGGAGGCGCTCGAGCAATTTGAGCCGTAAGCTGCATCACAACGTTCGTTAGAACGTCAATTTTCGAATAGAGCATGGCCATCTCTTTATCTTTGCTCCTGAGCTATTTTTGAACCTCTTGAAGCAGCTCTTGCTTCGCGGTCCTGGGGCGAAAAGTCGGCTCTTCCTCGCTGTCTGAGCTTGACTCTGCCTGGACCGAAGGGTCCTTCTGCCTATCGTCCTCATCGAGAGGGTTTTCATCATCCAGCGGAGGCGGCTGTTCTTAGGAAGCGGAAACCACATTCAAGCCAGATTGGGCTTGGAATGTGGTGGCCCCATCCTTTCTTTTGCTGCGAAGGTTGTCGCTGGGGCGCCCACCCGCCATATAGACCGTATGGATAATATATCCAGCCGTCTTTTTATTATCGGCGGCTGATTTTACAGATCGCTGTCTCGACTCCCCTTTTTCGATAGCGGGCAGTCGATTGAAGGCGGCTGGCCTGACCAGGTTCTTGAATGGTGCTAGCGCTTCTTCTCTGGATTTGCCCCGCTGCTTTCACGCGGCGCAGAGTGCCTGATAGACTCTTGAAGAGACAGTATCATACCTTATCTATTGGGGCCGGGACACGTCTCTTTGTAGCATTGTCCGGACCGATGTCTTCTTGATTCTGGCTGTCATGGCATTTCTCTGAACCCACTTCAGAGGTTCGAAGGAATTGCAGATTTTTATGGCCAATTCAGCCGTCGTCGCCGGATGACTCTGCTCTTGGAATCGCACAAGATTCCACATGGCCGGAGTCCTGGCCCTCTTGTTGGCTCGATACCTGAGCCGCTTCTGCCTTAACTTTTCTGTTTTAAGCATTTGGCAGAGTTCGGCCGTTCGGGAAGACGCTATAGACCGATTGATAGAGAGGCCAGAGGAGACACCCGATCGTGCATTTGATGGAGTCATCGCCTGAGCTCGTCCGCAACGTTTGATGTTGCCCTTTGAACCGGAAGTCTTGCCCCCATCTGGAGCACCAGAGAGTCGTTCAGACACCGTCTTAAGTTTCGGTTGTGGTGCCTTGGCGATCACGACATTCGGCCTCTTGACCCTCGAGACCGGCTTGGCCGCCTGCTTTGCCGGGATTTCTGCCAGATGAGCTCTTTCGGCAGGGTAGATGATGACGGAGCCAAACTGGCGGGGCAGTTCCTCCCACTGTCGACTGAGGCTTGCGGGGAGAACTACACGAGCATTTACCTTGACCACGTACGGGATCGAGGTCGCATCGGAAGCTGAATTCATCTTAGGAGACATCGTCGCTGAAAGTTGCTGTACGAAAAAATAAATTATTTCAGTACAAACATCGGCATATATGTTAAATGAGTTCGCATGAACGCTTAACCCGAGATATGGGAGGAGAGAAAGGTCCCACCGGGCGTGCCAGAATCTGTAGGGTGTTTTTCGTCACCCCATTGAGATGGGAATGCGCGTGCGCTTGTCAGGCCCATTACAGACTCCCCCTTCCTAGGGTAGGCTGGGGTTTATTGATTGCGGGGATCCAAATCTCCGGCAGCTGCGGACTAAGATGCCGTTAATTACCCCTCGCCGTTGGAGCGAGGGAACCTCCGATTAACGGGTCAAACAGGTCATGCGAACTCAATGTGCAGTGTATGTATGTTGTGTTTTGAAAGGGGGTTTTGGATATATCGGGAGCCCCGCAGAGTTTATACGGGGTCCCGCTACCCGGATAGCGGGCTGGGGGTCAAGGGGCTAGCAGCCCCCTTGCGGGGTGCAGGGCAACGCCCCGTTAGAATTTTTTTTCTAACAGGGACAGTGTCGTGGAGTGTGTGTGTGTGTATACATATATATATGTATGTATATATACATATATATATGTATGTATATGTATATGTATATAAAGGGGGGAAAGGCATCCAAAGGATGCGTGGGAGAAAGTGCTCGGGCGCTAGCGCTTTGAACGCTAGGGCGCTAGCGCCCTACGTGCCAGGCACGTGGGCGCTCAAGCACTAGCACTTTGAGCGCTAGCGCCCCACGTGTCAGGCACGTGAGAGCTCGGACGCTAGCACTTTAGGCGCTAGCGCAAGAGCGCTAGCGCCCCATGTGTCAGGCGCTCGGGCGCTGGCGCTTTAGGCGCGAGCGCTCTGAGCGCAAGAGCGCTAGCGCTTTGAGCGCTAGCGCCCCATGTGTCAGGCACTCGGGCACTAGCGCTTTAAGCGCAAGAGTGATAGCGCTTTGAGCGCTAGCGCTTTGAGCGCTAGTGCCCAACGTGTCATACACGTGGGCGCTCGGGCGCTAGCACTTTGGGCGCTAGCGCTTTGAGCGCAAGAGAGACTTGGTCCCTACAATAGGAGTTGTACTCCCAGAAAGGCACACTTATTATTTTGTATATATATATATATATATATATATATATATATATATATGAGGAGTTAAACTCCTAGGATATTTTGAAGCTGATGAAGGGGGCTTCTCCTCTTGAGCCCTGGATCCTCCCCAAAGTGGAGTTTCTGGAGATGGGTCTCCTTCTTCTTCCTTTGTTAGCCGGATCTTGAAGATAAAGAAGTATGAGATTTTAAAAATCTTTCCTTTCTGAGATCTAATGGAAGATCTGAGTTCCCCTTTGTGGGTTTTGTGGTGAAAAACTATCTAGTTTTATAAAAGGAAGAGTAAAACTCTTGATTTAATTCAAAAGAAAGAAGAAGGTTTTAGAACCTTGAGGAAGGAGAAAGATCTCAGATCTGGATTCTTTTTGGGGAAAGAAAAAGTTGTAGAGATATTTTCATTAACTTTGCCTTTATAGGCTATACACTTTACATATAGCTTTTTGGGCTTCACAAAATGGCATTTTGCCTATCCCATGGCTCATGTGCCATTTTTTTTTCACATAAGCCATGGGCTTTACAAAAATTTGGCTTTATGCCCATTTTTCTTACATTTTTTCGTAAAATAAAATAAAATAAATACACCAAAAATTATTTATTACAGAATTTTTATCTTGGCATTAGGAAGGCCGACCGTTCCATGTTCGGGCTCGACCCGGGCATTGGCCCACTTGACCTGGGCTTGGGCCCACTTGGCTTGGGGTTGACTTTGATTTTGACTTGGTCAACCGGGGTGTAAATTTCGACCCCAACAAGGGCGAGTACATAACATCGCATACATTATAGATCCTACGGCTGAAACGTAGGGTATAATGCTCATGCGAGCTCTCTCTTCATTAGTCTTCGGACAGAAGTCCTTGGAGAAAGTGATTCCATGACAAGCGGGCAAGGCACTACGCTTGGAATCTTCCATACTAAACCTTTTTAGAATGGTGTCAATTTACTTTGATTGGGACAGTCCCAATAACCTCTTGGATCTATCTCTATAGATCCTTATGCCCAAAATGTACGAGGCATCACCCAGGTCCTTCATGGAGAACCTTTGTGATAAGAATAGTTTGACCGATTGTAGCATAGGAATATCATTTCCTATCAAGAGAATGTTATCCACGTACAATACGAGGAATGTGACCGTACTCCCTACAATCTTCTTATAAATGCATGGCTCATCTACATTTTTGACAAAATATCATGACCCGAAATTTGGCACGTGACGGCCCTTAAACTACGCAACATCTATAGGTGTAACGCAATTTAAGTATGCCGAAAACCCAACAATCTAAACCATCAAAAGTAGTAAGTGATAATAGCATTTCCAAAACTTTGGAAATCTCAAACCAAATTTTTTAAAGTCCATCTTCACTTTCTTAAAAATTTCAGCACCACCTCCTTTGTAAAAACCAACCCTAAAAATGGGTACAACATAAATATAAGGAAAGCATCCCCAACGGGAGCAAATACACGCCCAACGGCGAAAAACAACCACCACAACAGATATACGACGCTGTAGCGAAGAAATAAAAGATGATATAAGTAAAACTGCATAAAAGACATCCAAGTCACCAAAATATACAATATCGTCCTCACATCAAGTCTCTAAGTCATACACATGAAAGTGGTAGATGGAGAGTACATGATACCATGAATATACAATGAACATGAAAGGATAACCACAAAATCCACCTAAAGCAAAACTGCACACTGTGAGCCGAAGCGGTATCCGCAGCAAAAAATCATAAGATAGATGAATAGCCTGCCTCGACTACTCTGGGAAACAACCTGCAAAACCCTGTGGCACAACGGGGGTGAGTTACCAACTCGTGATTAGTAACTAACATATGCAGGTAATCGCAAGTATGTACGTACAGCGCGAATCTAACATATGCAAGCTAATAGCAAAAAAAGGTCATAAGAATGCAACAGTCATTAAAGGTACACTAGCGGGTACAACTAATACATGAAGCAATAATATGACAATCTGTATGCAACAATCATGTAAGGTACTCTATCGGGTACTACTAATACATAAAGTAGTGATATGACAATGTATATATGCAACGGTCATGAAAGGTACTCTTGCAGGTACAACTAATACATGAAGCAATGCATATAAAATAAAAGTATGTAAATGCAACGGTCATGGAAGGTACTCTATCAGGTACTACTAATACATGAAGCAGTGCATAAACAATAAATGTGGAGTATGGGATGAAACATATCATTTCCATGGAATCCTGACATCGTGGTAGGACCAAAATCCATCAAGACAATCCAAATTCCATTTTCCTCAAATCAGCCCCTAAATTGGCTCTCATATCATGTAAGTCTCATAAATCCTGAATATACAATATCAGCAAATCTCATATGTCCTGAATGTACAAAATCAACTAAATCTCATATATCCTGTATCCAATATCAAGTGGATCTCATATAAATCCTGTATCCAATATCAAGTGAATCTCATATATCCTGAATCCAATATCAAGTGAATCCCATATGTCCTAAATATATTTGCATGAATAATTATAATGATGTATATAATTGATATGTATACATATATTAGCGTCCCATTCCACTAATATATATGTGTGTGTGCGCGCGCGCGCACGCATATATAACAACGTCCCATTCCACTATTATATATACTTAAGAGTAAAAATATCATGAAAACCTGTGTCAAGCATCAACACATAAAGGCTGATCTATCAGGTGTTGTCACCACGACTGGCACCCTGATAGGTACGTATCATACGCTATACCAAAAGCTCGAGTGCCTAGCTCTGACCTCGCCTTTCGACGTATCCATACGTACATGACTCCCGTCGGTATCCCCACGATAACCGCCGAGTCACAGGTACTGTCACCGGTAGGTATGGTTCCCCTGTCAGGCTCAATCGGTAAGGTCCTTTAATTGTCTTGCCTCGGGGTACCTCCGGGCCCCACCATGTATCGTCATACGGCCCACGACGCTCCTCGCATGGGGTATATATATCAGAACCGATAAAACTCATGGTGGCTGCTGAAATATCATATCAAGAGAAACCGGGTTTTTCAAATAATGTATAAGTTCATGAAACTACCACGGTCCTCAAATCTAGAAAACATCATGAAAAATCCATATTTAAATGCAAAAATCCATGAATATAATATACGCAACATAAAACTGAAATGCAAGCATATAAAGGAAAAGTCGCTATTTTACTGCAACAAGTTAATATAAATATCATGCGGTTCCTAATTTCTCCAAGTCTATATAACATCAAATAAAGGTAAACATGTAGCTATGGCCAGATATATGTGTAAATATAAAGGTATAGCAATGTATATGTATCTACCTATAAGTAATGATGTAATATACCTTCTAGGTATAAGTGAAGTATGTATGCAAGGTATACATGTAGCTATGTCATTATGTGTGTATGTACCTATCGCTAATAGTACAATACCCTATACTATACAGGTAACTAGCATGTAAGCATGTCAAGGCATATGTGTAAGCATGTAGGTATACAGGTATGCTATATATTATATGCAACAAGGAATATGAATCAATGTCTCAATGCCCCTAACCAAACAATATCATATCTATATATGTGTTGTGCATGTCATGGAAATTATTGACGATGTGTGTAGCATACAATCAGAGCTCGTGCAACATGAGTCGTCAATAATAGTGCAGTGTCCTAAGGGTACAAGTCCAAGCACAACTAGTAATTAAGCAATAAGGTGTATGCGCCACTCTATATATGAAATAGAATATGCGACAATAACATAACATTTCTAGCCCAGACGCATAACGCCATGCAGGCGATTCCCTTGTAGATGTTAAATCTACTCACCAACATTCCTGACTAAGTAAAGCCAACTACTCGCTTTCCCCTGTTCGCAGCGCCCGAAGTCCCCGCCTGCGATCCTGAAAGCATATAACAATATAACAAGTATATATTAGCAATCGACCAATAACACATACCAACTACGTTTGACCGACGCACCAACTCCAAACATACTCTCAAGTGTTCATCAAGTGGCTAACGCGCGTAGCGACACTACGAAACCAACTCAAAAGCAAAAACTACACAAAGACATGAGCGACATCGGCACGACCCTAACTAAGAACGCAAAGCGACACAACTACCAAACCTAGACCCTGATCGTACCAATCGCGCATTCACAACGCAATAATAAACGTGGAATCTAATATAATTAACGTAGCAACGTTCAAAGAAACTCACGCCAAAACTTACCGAAATCTAGTAAGCAGCATATATCATTTTAGCACAAAACTACAACTTTTTACCAAAACTAGAATTTACAGACATCATAAAATAGCAAGGTTAAACCATTTAAACCTTTACTATAATTTTAAATCTCACTAATTAGGATTAGTAAAAGTTTAGTTTGCTAATTAGCTTAATTATCCGATTAGGAAAATATCAATTAACAAATTAACAACTTAGTTTTTCATAATCTTCAATTAACAATTAACCATTTCATCAAAATAAAACCTAACTTGAACTTCATTAATATTAACATGAATGAATTAAAAATGAAATTAAAGCTATAATTAAACAATTAAATAGCTAGTTTATGATTTAAACATAACAGTTAAGGATTAGGGTTAGGGTTTTATACCTCACAAAAGATCAAAATCAAGCAACTAGAAATCCAAATTTAGCCTCCAAAATCCTCACTAGAATGATGATCCAAGCTAGTTTTGAGTTCAAGAATGAAGGGAAATGATTATATTTGAGTTTGTATGAATTTATTTGGATTTTTGATGATTTATTTGTGCAAGAAATTGATGAAATGAGGTGAGAGGAAAGAAGGGCAGCAAAGGAATGAGGAGGGGCCGGCCATTCAAGATGTGTGTGGGGGGGGGGGGGGGTTTGTGGAAAAAATGAAGAAAGTTCTAGCAAAAATTCAATTAATGCACATTTAATGCAAATGCCACCTTTTCTTTCTTTTATTTTCTTTTAAAATTAAATCCTTTTGTCACCATAAATATCTAGATATTAGAATGAATGGTTTAACAAAATATCTAGTGATTAGATTAGCATAGAATCTCATTAGTAGTAACTAACCCAAGCCAAAAAGTAATTACCACTAATAAAGTGCACAATTAAAGCATTAAAAAAACATTTTAATTAGGGAAAATTCTGTGTGAACCAAAACTTCCAATTGACCCCTAAATTCTGCGCACTAGCTTTATTCTAGCTAAATTAGGTGCCGACAAGTCTATACAGAAGTTTGATCACAATCGGGTTAAAACGGAAAACACCGACTATTTTACCCTAAAAACGGAAAATTCGCAAAACGATTTCTAAAACGTTACAATCTTCCCCCATTAAAGAAATTCGGTCTCCGAATTTAAAATTCTCACTAAGCGTACCTTCAAAGAGATGAGTACAAAAACTCTTAAATCTCGCTCGCAGCCTCTCAAGTGATCGCCTCACTATACGGCTACACCAAAGAACCTTCACATATAGCAAGACCCTTGACCGAAGTTTCTCCTCTGATTTAACTCGAACTTGATGATATCCGGATCGCAAATCCAGCTTCGAGAATACCCTCACGCCACTGAGCTGCTCGAACAATTCACCAATGCGAGAGATCGGGTACTTGTTCTTAATAGTCACCCGGTTTAATTCTCGATAATCGATGCACATCCTCCTTGTGTCATCTTTCTTCTTGACTAGAAGAACTGGAGCCCCCCAAGGTGAGTTGTTGCTGCGAATCCAAACCTTCTCTAGCAATTCGGTAACCTGCTTCTTTACTTCTTCCAACTCCACAGGTGCCATCGGATAGTACGCCCTTGACATTGGCGCTGCACCAGGAACAAGATCGATCGTGAACTCCACATCTCATTTTGGCGGTCAACCCGAGATGTTCTCGAACACGTTCATGAACTTTCGAACTACAGCTGGCGCTTCCTCCTTATCAACTTCTATCGACGAAAGAACGGCGCTTGTTAGCCTAGCCCTAAACTCGACTGGCCCGACAGAACTGCTACCTCCAGCAAAAACAAACTCCGGGTGTCAGGGAATCAGGAAAATCACTTTCTTTGCCTTACAATCAATGTGGGCATGGAAAGTGCCGAGAAAATCCATTCCCAAGACAACATCATAACTGCCGGTATCAATCACCAAGAAATCTGCAAATAACTCTCGTCCGGAGATAACAACTGAACAATCCTTGAACTCACTACTAGATATGATCTTCCCGTTCTCAGTGTGTATGTCCCAACAATAAGACAGGGTCGTGCAAAAAATCGAATGTGCAGCAATAAACTTGGACGACATAAAACAATGGGATGCACCAGAATCGAATAATGTTAATGAGGAAAAACCATGAACAAGTAGGATGCCCGAAATGACTTCGCCTGAAGCCAAACACTGAAGAAGATAAGCATGATAAGCAGAATTCAAGCCTGCGATAAAACATGAACTGATAAGCAATGAAACCGAGAGAAGTAAGGTAATATAATGATCATAAAACAAGGAAATGAATCAAGACAAGGACTCCAAGTTACTTAAATAGAGTACCGCATTGTAACCATGCTACAGTTCATAGTTACAATCACACAACTCCGTTCAAGTCGCCCAAATCCTACTATCAGAATCGAAAGAATAGGTAGGGAGAAACAATAAGGAATCAAAAGGATTTCAAGCCGAGATGCAAAGTCATTCCATCTCGTCAAGATAAAGGGCCAAGAGAAAGATAAGATTCAAGAATGGCAAGAGGTAAAGTGGCAGGACATGTTCCTAATTACGGGTTTTCTGATTCGTGTATTGGGTCCAATACCCAACTACAAAAGAATCAAACCCGATTAACCTAAATCATATGTCTCTGATACCAAACAAACCCTGTCACACCCCGCGTCCCAGAGTGTGCTAAGATCGGCATGTAACATAGCCAACCATGCTACCTGTGGCTAGGAAATATCCATCCACAGTCACATTACGGCTGTCTATAAGATATCAAGAACAATAAAATAAAATGAACTATCTAGTACATGTCCATATGCCAGAATAAACGAGTTAAGAAATAATATGCGGAAGCAATAAATCCAATAAACAATAACGTCTGGAAAGTACGTCCTAAATACGGGCTCACATTAGCAAATGAAAGTACGGCAATAAAACTAAACTAAACTAAATACTAACAGGATCCTCACTGCTCAGCCTGACAGCGGAAATACTCCTGATCAGCCTGCGAAAGAGACAGAGGATCTGGACCATGCAGAACCCAGACGTCAGTGCATCATAATATCAAACAATAAAATATAATCAGGAGATAACAAGATATGCAGGCATGAGTATGAACAGTATTGAATGTATAACAGTAACACGAATATGGAACAGTGAAGTGTATGTGCATGCGGTGAGTAATCTATGCTACTGGGTTAATTACTCTCAAGTCTTTGAAATCAATCTAATGAATTGTCGATGTAACTCAATAGTATCCCGTGCACACCCGAGACCACGGTCCAGACTCTCGGGGCTGAATCCGAGAAGTGCCGCTAAGCAAAAAACAGTAAACATATACAGACGAATGATGTCAGCAGCAGCATCCCGGGACTACCCTACCCCCCAAAAATGATCAGTATAAGCGTCGAACTGTTGAGTTACAAGTCAGGTTTCATTATTGATCACCAAGGTTATGTGTTCAAGTCAGGTATTGATAAATATGAATATAATGCCAACACAGGATCAAGCAGGTACAGGTTTTGTCTGAATAGACAAAAGGATATGTCCGTCGAGACAACAAGTCAGGGTCTTCGGCATTAACAAGATCAGGTATCAAGTCAAGCAGTGGTGTATCAGGTCATGTCAGGTGGTACACAGTGTATCAAATGGATGCCCAACAGTAAAATGTAGCAGGTATCGAAACGCGGTGAAAGCACGGATGCAAGAATAGAAATCAGCGGTAACATGATATAATATGACATGGCATGCAACTAGATATATAATCAATAACACGGATATGAACGGATATCAGAGAAACGGTAAAACTGTAACATGGATATGAAATGCAATGAACATGTAATAATTCTATACCTATGGATGTAAAATACGTTGCATAACCTGTAACGAGATAAAATTGCATGCAACTAGATATGTAAATAACGGTATGGATACGTACGGGTATCGAAAAATTGTAAAACTATAACATAGGATGCATAATCCAGTAAACATGTGATATTTTTATTCATATGGATGCAAATATAATAATATAGCATGTAGCAAGATATACTTGCCTGATCGGATCTCAAGACGGGATGCATACGCTATATCCAACGTCGAGTAAACGTCGCAATGTACACACGTGCACACGGGACAGGAACAGGCAAAGCAAGAAGGTGACCACGCTGGCTGGGAACGTCCACTGGGTTGCCCGGATCATCGGCGACGGCATGGCTCTGGCGATGACCGGAATCAAGAATTCAAGAAAGAGAAAAGAGAAGGAAAAGTTGAAGAAGAAGAAGAAGGAGAAGGGAGAAGAGGGGTTGGGGTCCTCTGGGTTTCCTCTGGGGTCAGAGGCGAGGCAGGGGAGACGACGACGACGATGGGTCGGAGCTCCAGCGAGTTACAGGTGAGGGTTGCAGTGCTCGGGAGTTCTTGGTATCGTGTTTGGGTTGTAGGGTTCCTAGGCACACACAAGAGGTTCCACAAGGCATCAACCATGCCAAATTCAAATTTTCCATGTGCCGAGAAACCCTAATGCTAGATCGTTAACTAGAGGTAAGGCGAAACATGCAAGTAAACAACTTTATTGCTAAGTGAAAGAGACTACAACCTTTGTAGATCCGGTCCTCCACTTCTCTAGCTCCGTGTTGACGTCCCTCCACTACGATCATCGGAATCCCGGACTCTATCGTCGGTTTCATCGGAGAAATGGGCAGGCTAGGTCGTTGACTTCGATGCCGAAGATGATCTACGTCGAGGCAACTCAAACTCAACCTCCATCTTCACTAAGTCATGAAACTTGTAAAGAAAACACCCTATACAACATGGCAAGTGGTAGAGGATGAAGAAATAGGAAGTGGGTTCACTTTGGATTTTGATTTCTCACTTGATTTCATCACTTGGAATTTTCAAGAAAGGTTTTCTTTTTCTTCATGAAGAAGAAGAAGAAAAGAATGGAAAAAGAATTAACTTAAAAGAAAATTCAAGTGAATCTTATCATAATGCAACCATGGGTGAGATTAACACATGTAGAGAGCAAACCATAGTTTAGGTGATGGTTAGGTCAAAGCATAAAGACAAAATGGTTAAGACTTTGAAAAATGCTAAGAAGCTTCATGAAGCTTAAAGCAAAGAAAGAAAAAGCCACCATTTTGTTTTTACAAAATAAATAAAGAAAATAAAACCCTAACCATTAACTAAACATGGTTTAAAGCATACACACCCAAGTTTGCATGTATCATCAAACATGATACAAACTAGTGCACAAAAATATATCACATATACAACTTGTGCAAATCAAGTGAGAAAATCAATCTTAAGTGAACAAATACTAGTTAATGTAAAGTAATATATCAAATATATAATTATACATTAAATCATTAAATCAACACTTGATTTAATGATCCGGTCATACTGCATATAACCAACTAATATCAAGTGTATCAATGTATCGAATCAACACTTGATTCAGTAACCCGGCTATATCTCATATAACCGTCCCATGATACATATCGCGAGAATAGAATACAGTATCACATACTGGTATTATTCTCGGTCCCGCACATATCTCATATGCGCTCCCATTTCGTTTCCCTTGAGCCAGGAAACCTCTGTGTACGACTCTAAAGACTCGTCAATACGCCGGCAGTAGGTGATGATCATATCAAACACCCACAAGCCGCAAGCAGTCTGCTAAACGTAACGGCCACCTGAGTATTGAGCGATCAGAAGATCAACTAGCAAGCCCGCTCACACTCCTGTGAATCCAACCAGCAACACTTACCGTACAGTCCGGTCTGATCGTCTGATATGTCGCATATCTCGCCTAGGGGTGGTAAACGTCAGACCCCAGTAGCTTGATAAGTCATGTCGATATGAGGTCTATAATATTTCGAGAAACTACTGGTAACACTTACCAGTAAATCTCAGCAACCCTGGCCAGGGATTTCCGGTTATAGCCAATCGAACACAGCACAACATCAACTCCTTATACCGGGAGAGACGAATCCCCTCCTATCGCTCATTTCCTCCATGTGATTCGGGACTGTACCCAACAACCACCGTTTTGCACGCCCTCTTAGACGTGGTAAGGTGGAAATCAAAGCACAGTGGGAATCACACAAGACTCTATGACGATCTTGGGTCTACAGACAAACATGTACCAGTGTCACCAGAGAACTGCCATCTGACGTAAGGTATAATACCATCTGGGAGTTCTCGGCGAGTCCGTCCAGTGTACCCAGTCTCTACTGAGCACCCGTATATCATCTCTGATGTCAAACACCAATGGATATGGGATCATCCATCGCCCATCTGTATGGGTCAAAAAGGTATACGCTAGTCTACACTGGTATATCGATGCCCTGTCTCGATACACCCACGACTAGGGACCTTGAAGGATGTACTTATGGACTACCATGTCCCCACTAGTATGATCTGCATCATAGTCCAGGTAGTCAAGTACAGATCCTAAGGGCTTTACCAACATGTAACAGAGAGACAATCAGTATACACGTTAAGGTAAAGAGAAACCAGATAGCATACTATCATGTCGAGCAAGAAAGTCCTCCCTATATATGTCCAGGCATCCACGACAATATACATCCTATGTATAGTAATGGCCTCTAGGGCATACATATAACTAACATTGGTGCAGGGAAGAGTTGATGTTGGGAGGTGGTGGCGATGGTGGTGATGAGGGAGGTGAAACGAGGGTGGTGGCGAGAGTACTGGGGCGACGGTGAGGGGTCGCCGGCGAAGAGGCGATGGAGGCTCGGGTGTAGACTCGGGTGTGTAGGGAAAAGGGCTCAGGGTTTGGCTTGGGGTGTTGGTGAGGAGATGGAGGCGGTGCTGGTGATGAGGGGAGGACGATGAGGTGGTCGACGGTGAGGGGCGAGGCGAGGGCATGGGTTAGGGCTTCGCGAGTGAAGGCGGCGGGAAAACGAGGAGGATGGAGAAGAGAGAGGACTTGGGGATTATAAAGAAATAGGTTTTGGGTATAATTAATATATATAGATAATATATAAATAAAGAGATAGGAGAGAGACAGAGAGAGATATTATGAGGCGGAGGAAAGATTTGATTATAGAGAATAGTTTTTAAATATATATTTTAGTTATAAAAACCGTATACAAAACAACTGTATATATAAGGATTAAAATATTAAATAGATTTGAGTTTTCTGGCTAATACAAAATTACTCTAAAATATACCCGGGTTGGGTCAAAAATTATGGTTTGTAAATACGGATAATATGCATGTCAACCAAAAACAAAATAGGATATCCGGGTAACGAAAATGCATACCCCCAAGAACGGATACACGTAGCGTACACGTAGCTATCCAAACAAGTCTGTTTCATTGAACGGGATGAGAAAATGATGTACGGATGCTACCACAGGGTCAGGGGTATGATGCAGGCCATGCTAGATATTTTTAAAATATTTTATTTGACTATAAATGTTATATTAAAAAATGCAGATGCCAGTTATAATGCAGTTATACAACATGAAAGTGCACGGATTCTCATAACTAGCCGGGATAAATTATAAACAAGAATCAAGAAGGGTTTCCAGCAAGCGGGTCGGGTCGGATGCAAACGCGGATACCAATTATACTATTCGCATCCAAAACACAATAAATCAAGAAATAGCCATAAATAAAGAATTGCCCAAAATAGAACTAGTATAAATGAACTAGGATGTTACAAATGAAATCAACAGAAATCCATATCAAACATCGATACAAAATCCTCAATATCCCGGACTCCGTTAGTCCAGATCGGCCCAAATCATCAAATCTCACAATTACGGTCGGTATCCTCCGGATATCCGCCGCGCAAAATATCAATGGTAGGTAGTCTGTCCCTGCCAGGCTCATCATCTACATCTCGAGCTTCTTACCCCGGGGTACCTTACCGGGTCCACCATGTACCCGAAACGGTTTATCTTATTCCTTGAATTGGACCTCAAAAACCAACTCAATCAGGAAAACTCATGGTGCACGCCATATACATCATATCACGAGAAAACTGCAACTTGCTTTTCTAAAATGATAATGAGTTTATAAAATCCTTGCGGTTTTCCCCAAATCCAGAAATCTCATGGAAAATCCGAAATCCTAAAATCAAAAGTCAATAAGCAGTGAATACCGGCATAAAGCCCCACAATATTGTATAGCAGAATGAATATATAATACATGGAGTATCTAAGTAATGCAATATCTAAACTAGCATATGAGAGTAAGCATACTAGTACTATGTTGAAACTACCAGCTAGCAGGTTATACCAATGAAATAACGTTTTCTAAAGTGTACGTGACATGGCAATTACCGACGATGATGTGTGTGAGCCGGCAAGCAAGTGTACGTAGAACATACGCATCATCGGTAATGATGCTGGTGTCCTAACAGACGGGGTTCATAATAGCTAAAGAAAACAAATGTAATAAATATGCAATGCAATAAGAACATAAAAATAACAGAACAAGTGAATAGTAAATGTAGGATTATAAAATATACGTATCAGTGTACGATTCATACGGTTTTAATGTTTTGAAATAGTACGAATCGTGGTTTTTAGAAAAATAGGGGCTACAGTGTTTTTGAGAAAAAATATTCCTTTGAAAAATCCGTAGTATCTCTCGGGCTGTCTTTAAAAATACTCACGATTCGTTAGTTTTGAAAATATATATGACTCGAGACTAGTCTAGAATCTACCTAAACAAGTAAGAGACTAACTAAGAAACTAGTCAGAAGGATAAGAAAATCTACCTAAATTCCGAGTCGATATACTTAGTAATTGGTGATCCAGCCTCATAGCGGCACGTACTGTATAATACATAGTACGGCATTCTCGAATTAAGAGTGTGGATCAATCATCTTAAATGTCTCATACGTTAATATCCATCATACGGCATCCTCAAAGTCAAGGGTACGGGTCAAAATCATATATAATATCATCCTTCATACGGTATCATCATCATACAATATCATGATCATGGGTATGGTTCTAAAGTCTCGTACATTCAAATATTATCAACTCACATATCATCGTATGTATGAATACATATTGCCCAACGATCCATTATAATATCATATCACATACCATATCACGACTCAATCATATATCCAAATCTCACGGCATCATGCCCGATCATATCGACTCATCTGCACATATCGCATTCTGTCCTCATCACCCGTGTATATGTATACACACACACACATACTCACATACATATATATATACATACATATACACACAAAATCAAGTGTGTGTGTGTGTGACTATGTATAATCTACGATTCGCCACCAAGGTAATCATCCTTTGGATAGGTCTTCCTAGATCAACCTAATCTAATCTAAGGTCTTCTAAATACCCTATTCGCTAAGTATCCAAATATCGCATCCAAACTTACTAATATAGTAATACCCTATTCTACTGTTGCGGGGGTTCTATACGCCATCCACCCGACTTCCTCCATAGATATACATCTACTTACCTTGATCTTCGCTTGCCGATATCAATAACTCCACTCTCTCCCTTGTCATACGATGTCCACGCGAGGCACCAACAATTTTCAATACGTTACATCGTAATACGAATCGAATACGAAAACCAAAACGGCATACGAAACACACATAGGTTAGAACCTATGGTCTACGCGTGCAAAAACAACCAAACAACCCTCGTCGTTAACGTATAAACATCAATCGATCGAGACAAAACACTAATATCAAAACTCAAGTTACTAAAACCACAAAACTCAAAACAGCAACTTAGTAAACTAGCTCCAGATTTAAAATCAAGTAAATTGGGACTAATCTAACAATATAAGGGATAGTTTATGAGATAAGTGAGCTATAGGCCAAACCCCAGCAGCAGAGACCCAAATAGGCCCGGCGAGAATGTGAAAAAAATGGGTTTCGCCGGTTTTTCAAAGGAATTGGGGTCTCGTATTTTAGTGGTGGTCTCCTAGGGTTCTAATGAGGTCTCTGTGGTTGTTTGATTTTTCTATAATAGTCCCAGGTTGCACCAGATTCCCTGTAGTCCCCAAAATACACATAAAACCGACATTTGAAATAGTTATAACTCAAGTCTTAGGTTTTACTCTCTGCTTTGGTCCATGAAACTAACACTACAAAGGTTGTGGTCCCTAATTACACTCAATTACACCATCACAACCCATAATCTCCCCCTAAATCTCATCTTGGAAAATTTAAATATCACTAAACCACACTTGATCAACTCTAAGCTACTATAGGAGGTGAGGATAACAAATAACTTAACTAACAGTGTAGGATTTACCTCATGAAAGCAACTAGAGAAAATTCTAGGGTTGCCCAAGTGCCTCAAAGTCTCAACTTGATCCAACCATCATGCTTGTAGTGAGCTAGAGATAAATTTTTATGAAAGTGGTATGGCATTTTAGTTATGTTTTGAGGGTGTTGTAAGGAGGTAGAGATGGGAAGAAAGGAGATGAAGGAGATGGAGAAAATGTAAGATGAGAGTGAGATGAAGAAATGTAGAAGTGTGTAGACTTTTCTCCCCCCCCCCTTGTGTGTGTCTCTCTCTCTGTGTGTGTGTGTGTGTAGGTAGCCATGCCTATGGTCCCATTCTCTCCACAAAATATCTTCTCTTTATTTCCTTTTCCTTTTTATTTTCTTTTCTTTCATTTTCTCACTTTAAAACAAAAAACACAATATATATGAAAATGAAGACATGGTTAATATATAAAAAAAATGTACAAGTGTGGCAACATGTCATGTTGCATGACACAATATGTAAACTTGATCAATATATGATTATGGAAAATTTAATCAAGTTTAGCATTAATATTGTATACAAATAATTATTTAAATAAACTATAATTGTCCAATTCTCATAACTCCCTTCAAAAACAATGATTTAAATAAATTTTCCAATTATTTTCCAACTATAATATATAATTATACCATTCATTAAAACTAATCTCCATACCTCTAAAATATTCATAATATTTATTATTTTAATTATTTAAATTCCCCAAAATAATATTTTATTTTTCTAAAATGTTAAGAACTCTTCCAACATACCATCCCTCCACTGAGGGTAAAGACAAAACCCGAGACTGACTTTCAGTCATCCTTATCACTCTGGAAACTCGAATCGGTAAAGGACTCGTCCTAGAGTTCACCATTACCATACACCAAGAACATCTCTTTAGTCCTACTCAAGTACTTAAGAATGTTCATCACAACTTTCCAGTGTTTCTCTCCTGGATCTTATTGATATCTACTCACTACACCTAGTGAATAAGCTATACCCGGTCTAGTACACAACATCGCATACATGATTGACCCGACTGCTGAAGCATAAGGTATCTCTTGTATGCGAGCCCTCTCCAAATCAGTCTTGAGAGACATCTCTTTGGAGAGAGTGATTCCTGAACAAGCGGCTACATTACCACGCTTAGAATCTTCCATACTAAACCTCTTTAGTATGGTATCTATGTACCTGGATTGGAATAATCCCAACATCCATCTAGATCTGTCTCTATAGGTCTTAATCCCCAAGATGCAGGAGGCATCACATAGATCTTTTATGGAGAACATGTGTGATAAGAAGAGGTTGACCGGGTGTAGCATAGGAACATCGTTTCCTATCAAGAGTATGTCATCCACGTACAATACGAGGAAGACAACCTTACTCTCTACAACCTTTTCATATATACATGGTTCATCTACATTTTTGATGAACTCAAACTCTTTAACAGCTTTATCAAAACAGATGTTCCATCTCCGCGGTGCCTGTTTTAATCCGTAGATGGATTTAAGCAACTTGCACACGCTTCCGTTGCTCCCACTGTCTACTAAGCCCTCTGGCTGTGTCATATATACGCTCTCTTCTAAATCACCATTTAGAAAAGCGATTTTGACGTGTAATCTGCCAGATTTCGTAGTTATGGTATGAAGCAATGGCAAGTAGGATTCTAATGGACTTAAGCATAGCCACTGGAGAAAAGGTTTCATCATAGTCGATACCAGGTCGTTGACGAAAACCTTTTGCTATAAGTATAGCTTTGAAAGTCTCAACTTTTCCATTTACACCAATTTATCTTTCTCAAAGATCCACTTGTCCCCGATGGGTTTTACCCCTTTATAAGCAATATCCAAAGTCAATACTTTGTTGGTGTACATGGATTCCATCTCAGATCGCACAGCATCCAGCCATTTCACAGAGTCCCCACTCATGATGGCCTGCACGAAACTAGTTGGGTCATCATCTACCATGATGCAATCCTCGCTCCCACCGTCTATGAGAAAACCGTAGTATCTCTCAGGTGGATGAGGAACCCTACTAGATCTGCATAGTGGCTGCGGTTCGTCGGGGACTATTGAACCCTCCGGTTCCACCAAATCGTCAGTTATAGTTTGTGTTGCTGGAACTTCTTCCAATTCTACCTCATTGCCACTAATTTCTTTCACAAGAAATTCCTTTTCTAAAAAGGAGGCATGTCTAGAAACAAACACTTTTTGTTCCTCGGTGTGGTAGAAGATATTCCCTCGCGTTGGTTTGGGTATCCTACAAACTTGCACAGAGCTGACCATGCCTCAAGTTTGTCTGGATTTTTCTTTTTAACATAAGCCGAACAATCCCAAATGTTAACTTGCTTAACATATGGTCTCTTCCCATTCCATATCTCATATGGAATGGTAGACAATGGTTTTGGTCGGAACTCTATTCGATAGGTATATGGTTGTCTCAAAAGCATAACCCCAAAAGGAAATAGGTAACTCAGCAATACTCATCATAGAGCACACCATATCTAATAGGGTGTGATTCCTCCACCCCGATATACCGCTTTGCTGTGGTGTATACGGAGGAGTAAGCTGAGAGAGAATCTCATTATTTTTTAAATAGTCTCGGAATTCCGTGCTCAAGTATTCTCCTCCCCGATTATATCGAAGGATTTGAATACTTTTACCCATCTGGTTCTTAACTTCGTACTTTATATTCCTTGAAATTATTAAAAGATTCGGATTTGTGTTTCAACAGGAACGCATGTCCGTATCTTGAGAGATCGTCGGTGAATATAATAAAGTACGAGGAAGCATTCCTCGCATGTGTAGACATAGGACCACATACATCACTATGTATCTGTCCAAGTGTTCAGTAGCTCTTTCTCCATTTCCAGTAAACGGAAATTTGGTCACCTAGTCTTTGAGACATGACTGGCAAGTTTCATAAGATGTAAATTTGAACGTATTCAAATATGCATCCTTATGCAACTTTAGCTTGTCTTGTCGCATTGATATGACCTAGTTTACAATGCCACAAGAAAACTTCGTTCATATCTGAATTGTTCCTCTTGTATGTGTTTTGTACGTTTAGAACTGTGGTTTGATTCAGAACGTATATACTGTTACATAACGTACCAAACCCAACCAACACTTGATTTAGGAAAATGTTCATAACATTTTTCTCTAATGCAAAGTTATATCTTTCATTATCCAAATGTAACAACCCTAAACTTTCTGTATGAATTTTTTTAAAAATACAGAAAGGAGTACCTAAGCCTGAGCACAAGTTATAAATTTGTTTTTCTTTTAAACATCAAGAAACAACTTGTAGCTCACTGGTAAAGCCTTGCATTGCTGTGACATAGCCCCTGTGATCGAATCCCAACAGCCACATTATTTTTATTGATTTTTCTTTTAAACTTTTAGAAGCTCAAAAGTTTGCACGTGCACTGCACGTAAAAGGAAAATTCACAACAAAAACAAACGTGTGGAAAATGCTATTTACACAGCCTAGGACACGTGGCCCCAATCCAAGTCCCATCCCCTCCAAGTTGACCGGCGAGATCTTGATTTGGGCCGGCACCATCGGTCCAAATCGTACCAAATGCTCACAAAATTTAACCCTAGCACCTCTTGGTCTACCCCACTACCCCCATGTTGTTTGATTTCTCTACATTTATCCAAAGAATGATAAATCCCCTCTTTAATCCATTTTTAATGCACATTTTAATTCTATTCTTCATTACCCTAAACCCTAATTTTCTCTATAAATACCGCACCACATTTCACCCTTCCTCATTCAAAATTTCATTACAAAAACCCTCAAAATTTTCCAAGTCCCAAGTTGTGCAAGTAGAGTTAGGAAAGGGCAAAATTCCGACGACATTTCGAGGAGATTCCGGCAACGAAAAGATACCCCGACGCTTTCCTAAGCTTCCCACTTCTCCCCTCTATCTTAATAGCTAGTAAGTTCCTTCTCCCCTCCCCTTCTACTATTCTAAAACTTTCATCTTTCAAAACCCGTTGGAAGCCGAGTTAATCCGACTTCCGATTCGTTTTTCCTTAAAAATTCCATTTTTCTTAAATAACGAAATACCATATTCTCTCATAATGTTTAACAAACATAAATAAACACATTAGAACAAGTTTTATCTCAAAATAATTCATGTTGCAATATTTTTTTCATTTTTACAGTAAAATACCACCATGTTTACAAACGATATTGTCATCAACTTTTTTTTACCGTATTTCTTTTAGAAAACTCACGAGGTAAGGACCTACCTTATCACAAAAAACATATTGGATATAGCACGATGAACTTTGGAATTCTAGATTATGGGAAAATACACTTTTACGACTAAATACCCTAAACTTACAAAACCGTTTTCTTTAAAAAGAGTGTTAACTAATTCCTTACAAATACACCTCTACAACCCATTTTGGGGAACCCCGATCGGGATGGTATGGGTTATCGCACGTCCTCGGGCCTAGTAGAGCGAGATGCAGACCTCCACAAGGAGTATTCGATCTCGATGGAATTTTTAATGCTATTTTTAAGAAAATGAGATTTCTACAAAATAAATAAAAAATTATTTTTATTAAATATATAAATATATATATATAGATATTATAAAATGATCTATTTTAAAATATATTATACAAATATTCCATGTTTTCTAAATCAAAGCAATCGTCATTTCATGAAACTACCATTACACTTCAATGCAATTCCAATATTTCATTAAAATACCATGTACAATGGAAACTAGATTCTACTCACTAGAATATTTCACTTTTATAAAATATACATCTACGAAAAACCATAAAAACGATAATTAAATACTTGAGGTGTATTTTTAAAATATATCAAAACTATTTTTAAATAAAACCCCCTCAGGTTATACTAATTTACAATAAGGACCCTAGTAAACATAGGTTTAAACGGGACCAATTCTCTTGAGCCTCGGGGAGCCGGAGAAAGTGGATGCTTGCCTATCTAAGGTAGACAATCTAATAATGGTGTTATCAATACGGTAATTGTCTTGGAAAAAGACACAAATTTTGTCGTCCATGTGCAGCAGTTACCGATAATATCAAGATAATTCAGGACTTCAATTTCTTTTCAAAATGTCTGACTCAGACAGAGTCTCGATCTAATCAATCTGACTTGAATATAATTCAAGTATAAACTACAATACAACATGAATCTATGAACTCCAGAATACAATCTATAACAATCTATTTTGACTACACCGAACCATGGATATACCCTGACTACATGACTATCCATTTACATCCATTCCGTCTACTGATATCATAGTTTCGGCAAATCTTCCATTTTTTACAAGACAATACAATACCATAAGTAGAATCAATAAAATCAATATAATAAGATATTATGGGGTTTATAAAGGGGTAGACTGGTACGGAACATGTTAAAGGTGGCACGAGGTGGTCACTAAAGACGTAATTACATCAATGTGGTTGTTCCGTGGTATTTTCGACGAGCCTTGTACTACGGGTTACCAAAGTCCACGGTGTAAGTTGGACTCCTCTCATATACACTGGCATATTCTGTACCAAGCTACAAACAACTGTGTTAACATTATAATCCATACATCACTAGTTATATTCTCTTTCTGTCTTTTCTATCTCTACTCATCTTTGGGACTTACCGAGCGATTGTTCACTGACGACGTTCCTTTTCTTCTTTCTTTGGAATGCTGGCAGGAGGACCCAACTCTGAGGAGTTCGAGACTAGGCAGGAGCACTTGGAGCAAACCCCTGAGCAGTATACTGAAGACCCCGAGCTATAGTCACTTGTATATATTTTCTTTTCAGTTCATGCCATTGTTTAGGCATTGCTTTCCATTCTTGTATTTACATTTCCAGTTGTACCTGTAAAAGAATGTTTAATAAATAAAATTATTGTTCATTATATTCCTGTCTCTTGCGTACATTTACTTTATATTGCTTAGATACGCTTAGCATGTTTACTTCTGAGTAAATACATAGCGGGCATCGCCGCGTCCCCTTGCCGTACATCGGCTGCCGTACACCGAGAAGAGCGGCGTAACAGGTTTTGTTGGCAGCCCATGCAGGTCAGTGCTGCATGGAACCCTACCATGCGGGTCAATTCTGCATGAAGTCCTAAGAAATATAACACAAGAATCAGCAACTAAAAACATTCTTTATAATTCATATTCCTTGAATCTTACAACTTCATATATTTTGAATCTATTCTAACCCAAATTTTTCTTTCAAGGTTATGAGTTCTCTAAACAACACCAGCACCAACTTCAACAACACACCACCACCGCTACTGCTTACGCCTACCATTGCTGCTCCGATTAATGAGCATATGGTACTGCTTGAGGCAATCCAAAGCCTCCTGAAAGGAAAGCAGCAGCAAATTGCTATATTAATGAACCTTCCAAAAGCGGAAGCGCCCGGAGTAAAGCAATTCCGGGCATTGCACCCAAAACAATTTTCGGGAAAATAAAGCCTTCTGGAAGCTGAAGAATGGGCTCAGAGTATTGAGGATGATCTAGAAGCGGCACAAGTGCCAGAGATCGCTTGGGTACGAGTTGCGAAGCTGCAACTCATCGACAACGCCCAAGTTTGGTGGAAGGCGGAAGAAAGCTGTCTTGACCAACCTATTGAATGGAGGACTTTTCGCGACATGTTCGATGCGAAATACTTCCCGGAGACTGCCCGATTTGACATGGAACGGCAATTCATCCATCTGCAACAAGGTTCGATATGGACCAAATATGTGGATGAGTATGATATTGAGTTTACCATGCTCAGCAGGTAAGATATGTCTCAGTGTTCGATTTTTATATCACATACTACACAGCTAACACAAGAACGTAACAGGTTTGCGGCCCATCTTATACCGACTACTGAGATCAGATCAAGACGATTTTAGCAACGGTTGGACCAGGAGATCCAAGTTGCATTAGCTACAGAGGAATTCTCAACCCACGACCTAGCTTTGAAAGCTGCCCGTCGATATGAGTCAGTAGTAAAGAGGAAGGGCAAGCCCCAATCTGCCGGTGTGAAGCGCCCTGCCACTCAGATGGCAGGAGGAGCCTCTTCAAGGCCATCATTTGTACTGAGAGGACCGGAAGAAACAAATAACGAGCCAAGTCCAGATTTTTGCTTCTACTGCAAAAGGGATGGACACTTATGGAAGGACTGTAGGCGCGCAAAAGGCCTGTGCTTAGTTTGTGGCGCATCCAATCATGGAATTGGAACATGTCCTTATATACGCAACACAGTTCCAACTCACAACACTTATCCGCAGCGGCCAGCTATCCAAGCTCCTGCGCCTCGTCTTGCACTCATAGCTCCACCTCCACGTAGACCTTCTGCACAACCTAATCGCAAATTCCATTAGCCACTGAGGAACATGCCTCGTGGGCAGAGAAACATGCCCCAAGGACAGAGGAATGTACCTCCAGCTAGGAGGAATATACCCAGCGATAGGCTTTCACTTTAGCAGTCGTAGAAGCCGAGACTGTAAATCAAGGTAACCCTGGTAATTCCCTCACATCTTTCCAAAACTTTTGCATTCTTTCGTTCTTCCAAATATTTTTATGCATTATCACTAGTTCTATCACCATCACTAGCACCAAATTGTTTTGAATCTGTTACACTTTCCTTTTATAAATTTCGAGAACGAAATTTTTTATAAGGAGGGTAGAATGTAACACCCTAAACTTTCTGTACGATTTTTTTCAAAAATACAGAAAAGAGTACTTAAGCCTGAGCACAAGTTTTAAATTTGTTTTGCTTTTAAACAGTAAGAAACAACTTGTAGCTCGCTGGTAAAGTCTTGCACTGCTGTGGCGTAGCCCCTGTGATCGAATCCCCCCAGCCACATATTATTTTTATTGATTTTTCTTTTAAACTTTTAGAAGCTCAAAGGTTTGCATATGCACTGCACGTAAAATGAAAAGTCACAATAAAAAAACATATGGAAAATGCTATTTATACAGCCTAGGACACGTGGCCCCAATCCAAGCCCCATCCCCTCCAAGATGACCGGCGAGATCTTGATTTGGGCCGGCACCATCGGTCCAAACCGTACCAAATGCTCCCAAAATTTAACCCTAGCACCCATTGGCCTACCCTACTACCCCATATTGTTTGATTTCTCTGTATTTATCTAGAGAATGATAAATCCCCTCTTTAATCCATTTTTAATGCACATTTTAATTCTATTCTTCATTACCCTAAACCCTAATTTTCCCTATAATACCACACCACATTTCACCCCTCCTCATTCAGAATTTCATTACAAAAACTCTTAAAAATTTCCAAGTCCCAAGTTGTGCAAGTGGAGTTAGCAAAGGGCAAAATCCCGACGACGTTTCGAGGAGATTCCGACGACGAAACGATGCGCCGACGCTTTCTTAAGCTTCCCCCTTCTCCCCTCTATCTTAATAGCTAGTAAGTTCCCTCTCCCTTCCCCTTCTACTATTCTAAAACTTTCATCTTTTAAAACCCGTCGGAAGCGGAGTTAATCCGAATTCCGATTCGTTTTTCCTTAAAAAATTCCATTTTTCTTAAATAACAAAATACCATATTCTCTCATAATTTTTAAAAAATATAAATAAACACATTAGAACAAGTTTCATCTCAAAATAATTCATGTTGCAATTTTTATTTCATTTTTACAGTAAAATACCACCATGTTTACAAACGATATTATCATCCACTTTTTTTTACCGTATTACCTTTAGAAAACTCACAAGGTAAGGACCTATCTCATTACAACACACATATTGTACATAGCACGATGAACTTTGGAATTCTAGATTATGGGAAAATACACTTTTACGAATAAATACCCTAAGATTACAAAACCGTTTTCTTTAAAAAGATTGTTAATTAATTCCTTGCAAATACGCCTCTACAACCCATTTTGGGGAACCCCGATCGGGATGGTTCAAGTTATCGCACGTCCTCGGGCCTAGTAGAGCGAGATGCAGACCTCCACAAAGAGCATTCGATCTCGATGGAATTTTTAATGCTATTTTTAAGAAAATGAGATTTCTACAAAATAAATAAAAATTTATTTTTATTAAATATATAAATATATATATATGAATATTATCAAAAGATCTATTTTAAAATATATTATACAAATATTCCATATTTTCTAAATCAAACCAATCACCATTTCATGAAACTACCATTACACTTCAATGCAATTCCAATATTTCATTAAAATACCATGTAGAATGGAAACTAGATTCTACTCACTAGAATATTTCACTTTTATAAAATATACATCTATGAAAAACCATAAAGACGATAATTAAATACTTGAGGTATATTTTGAAAATATATCAAAACTATTTTTACATAAAACCCCCTCAAGTTATACTAATTTGCAATAAGGACCCTAGTAAACATAGGTTTAAGCGGGAGCAATTCTCTTGAGCCTCGGGGAGCCGGAGAAAGTGGGTGCTTACTTATCTAAGGTAGACAATCTAACAATGGTGTTATCAATACGGTAATTGTCTTGGAAAAAGACATAAATCCTGTCGTCCATGTACAGCAGTTACCGATAACATCAAGATAATTCAGGACTTCAATTTCTTTTCAATGTGTCGGACTCAGACAGAGTCTCAATCTAATCAATCTGACTTGAATATGATTCAAGTATAAACTACAATACAATATAAATCCATGAACTCCAGAATACAATCTATAACAATCTATTTTGACCGAACCGAACCATGGATATACCCTAATTACATGACTATCCATTTACATCCATTATGTCTACTGATATCATGGTTTTGGCAAGTCTTCCATTTTTTACAAGACAATACAATACCATCAGTACAATCCATACAATCAATATAATAAGGCATTATGGGGTTTATAAAGGGGTAGACTGGTACGGAACATGTTAAAGGTGGCACGAGATGGTCACTAAAGATGAAATTACATCCATGTCGTTGTTCCATTGTATTTTCTACGGAGCTTTGTACCACGGGTTACCAAAGTCCTCGGTGTAAGTTGGACTCCTTTCGTATACACTAGCATATTCTGTACCAAGCTGCAAACAACTGCGTTAACATTATAATACATACATCACTAGTTATATTCTCTTTCTGTCTATTCTATCTCTACTTATCTTTAGGAATTACCGAGAGATTGTTCGCTGAAGACATTCCTTTTCTTCTTTCTTTGGAATGTTGTCAGGGGGACCCGACTCTGAGGAGTTTGAGACCAGCCAAGAGCACTTGGAGCAGACCCCTGAGCAGTACACTGAAGACCCCGAGCTATAGTCACTTGTACATATTTTCTTTCCAGTTCATGCCATTATTTAGGCATTGCTTTCCATCCTTGTATTTATATTTCCAGTTGTACCTGTAAAAGAATATTTAATAAATGAATTTTCTGTTCATTATATTCCTGTTTCTTGTGTACATTTACTTTATATTGTTTAGATACGCTTAGCGTGTTTACTGTTGAGTAAATACGTAGCAGGCCTCGCCGCGTCCCCTTGCCATACACCGGTTGCCGTACACCGGGAAGCAGGGCATGACACCAAGTAAAGATATGAATATAAATTGCACATCATTGAGGATATGTAATAACAGTTGTTTTTAGAATCAATGTATTACTACTTAATACTAGGTGATATGCGCCAACTGAATTGGCTGCAACAATTGCACCATTCCCTACTACTAGAGACATATCACCCTTTCCCAGTTCTCTACCACTCTATAGCCCATGTAACAAATTACATGCGTAGTAGACTAATTCGGTATCAAATACCCAGGACGTGGAGTTAACTGAGAAGCAGTTCTTGGTAATGAACATGTTTCCCCCAATCAAACAATTTTCTTTTCTTTTCGATTAACTTTTCAATTCAAACAAATCTAACATAGAAACGAATCGCACAATCCCTGTGGACGATCCGCACTCGCTTACGATCTACAACTGACACCGTAATTGATTGCGGTCAAATATAATTCTTTGATTGTGAATTCTATTCATTTTCTAAACCGGCACAAAGATATAGATCAACCAAATGGTACCATTATCGGGGATCATTTGATTTACACAGACAATCGGAAATCGTTTCAATCAAATGGCGCCGTTGTCGGGGATCGCGCGCTAATTCGTTTTATATTGAAGTTTGAATTGAAAGATTTATTCCATTACATTTTTGAGATCAAAATTCGTACAAACCCTAAACGATTTGTTGTGGTTTATTGCAAGGAGATCTGGAGCTTTATGTGAACGTGAAATAAATTTTGGGATATACCAGAGAGCAGAGGGAGTCTACAGAAGCTCCCTGGTGAATTTTGGTTCACTGATCGCATCATCCAACCGCGGAACCGCAGTCTAAGTACCCATATGCGGCAGAACCGCAGCATTCCTGGGGGATCTCTGTAAAATTTTTGCTTCAGGTGATTTCTTACCTTCTCCTCTCTCCTCTTTTTAGCTCCAACTAATAATTTTCTGCAGGATTCTTTGCAAAAATCGCAGCGCCGCAAAAAGCAAAATTAAATTTGTGCGTGTTTTTGTTTCTTGGTTGTTTGCATAACAAATACGGATATTAAGGGGTAAAGACCAAATCCAAATTAGGTGGGGAGTTCATTACCCTTCCTAGGCTCCGAAAATCGCAAAACTTGCATCCGCATTGACCCACATTAACTAAAAAATATCTAGAGATGACTCTAAGGACCGTCGCGCTCACTTAGGACAGAAGAAGGCCGTGGGTAATTGTAACACCCGAGCCCAATACTACTATTTTCTGTTATTGGTTGAGCATTAGATATTACTCATTTCATTTATCTTGCTTATTTGGGTCTTACTGTAAAATTTTATCTGGCTAAGTCATTCTGCATATAACAAATTTTAGCATCTAAAATAAAATTGAAAATATTCATCTTGGCCTACTTGACACCCTTAGCCTCGTGGTAGCGTCCGTGCATTGTGTTCCCGTCCCGTTCAGTGAAACGGGCGAGTTTGGATGGCTACGTGCACGTGCGTGTGTCCGTTTTGGGAGTATGCTTTTTAATCATAAAACATTTCATTTTAAAATTTGGAACCCGCCTAAAATCCTATTATTTGAATTTCGAATTTTGGACCCAACCCGGACGCAATTTGGAAATGTTTCATTTGGCGCCAAAATCCTAAATTTTAATATTATTAAAACCTTCGCATATATTTTTCTAACTAATCTGATATCTTACTGTTCATTACCTATCTTTTAAATCTTTAAGTTAACCATATGATATTTTTTACAATCTTTTATATCCTTCTCAATTTATTCTCTCAGCCAATCGCAACCTCCCCTTTAACCCCGTGGGCCCCACTTTCTCTCTCTCTCTCTCCACTTTTTCCTCTCTCTCCCTCTCCCTTATATATTCTCTCGTACTTCTCTTTATCATTTTTCTCTTCTTGCTTCATGTCTCGTTTCTCATTTCTTTTAACTGTTCTTTTGTTACCGGAATTCCGTCGTGCCGGTGACGTTTCTCGACGTTCCAGCGAGATACCCCGACCCGTGTGGTTCCTTTGTTCGTCGTTTGGGTTCATTCCGTGAACCGTGCGCCGTCGCGAGTTTTCCCCGCCGACGGTTAACGTTCCGTTTTCCCGATTCGCGACCCATCGAGGCAAGTTAATCTTGCTACATGCTATATACTTTTATAATCTTCATTTTATAATATTATACATTTGAAAATCTTATAGTTTACATATGAAATGTCGTTGAAAAATCGGATATGACAAATCTGAAATTTACTGTACACCTTATATTATAAAATTCATTATAAATCATAGAAAAATCATTAGGATACGTTCTTTAGTTCGTTACGAAGCTAATTCAGAATAATATAACTCTATGAAATATTTACTTGCAAAATAAATTGTTTAATTAACGTAAAATGCAATTGAACACGTCTCTAAATTGCTGTCCAGGGAAATTCCAGCAGCAAACTTTCAACTTTGAATATTCATAACTTTTTGTAGGGATAACCTGAGATGCTTATACTTATAAAACTGAAAACCTTATTGAATTATCTTTGTTTTGGTATAAGATACGTCTCTTTTGGAGAAAATTTGTTATTTTTAAGCTATTTTACAAATTAGGGTGACGCTAAATTTCTGAACGGAACCTTCTTGTGCATGGTTAATCAATACATCTTTTATAGTTACTAATCGCTTTGAATATGCTATCCATATTAATATTATTATATCACATATTGTTTAGTTGTACATCCCACATTACCATTTTATAGTTTTATAACTTTTCGGATACCCGTTTGCATCCATCGCATTTAAGATACATATAATTGCATCCATAGATCACATCACTACATAATAATGTGATATTAACACTCCATGTTTAATAAATTGTATCCTAATTAATATTGGAACTATAAATGTAACCCTAATCGATAACTGTGCATCCATATCCTTGAAATTATATCTATTGGCATATCATATTACATGTTCCAGTTATTGTTCTGATAGTACTCATGCTTGTTTATTTATACACATGTTTATATTAGTTTGATTATGAGCACCCACATGACATCTTGTGCTTCCTGACATGACCTGTTACACTTCCTACTTGACATGACATGGTACCGTACACTCTTGACATGACATGACACCTTTATACATTACCTGGTTGACCTGATGTACCATGGCTTTACCTGTTACCTGATCTCATGCCTAATGCCGACAAACCTGACCATTCCTGCTGTCGATCCAGACAGACCTACTTTTACTTGACTTTGTGTTGGCATTAGTCCTTGACTACTGAACACCTGACCTGACATACATAGTTTGGGGGTATGGGGAAATCAAAGGTGAAACCGACTTGTAACTCAACAGTTCGATACATTGTTCTGATCAGTCTTACGGGCTTGGCCAGTCCGGGAGTGATGATGCTGACATCACTCGTCCATCCTACTACCTACTTTTACTGCTTAGCGGCACGTCTCGGGTTCAGCCCCGAGGGTCATGACCGTGGTCCCGGGCACGCACGGGATACTATTGAGTTACATCGACGATTCATCAATTGATTTCAAAGACTATAGAGTAGAAACCTGATAGGACGGTTTAGTCACCACTGCACATTACCCTGTTCTGTCATTTCTTAGTACTGCTTTGTTCATGTTCATATTTGCATTGCTTATTATCATGTTTACATTATATACTTGATGTCACGACGCGCTGACGTCTGGGTTTTGCATGGTCCAGATTCCTTACCACTATCGACGACCGAGCAGGAGTACTTCAGCCAGCAGGCTGAACTGTGAGTTCCTTAGAGTTTAGTTTATTTATTTTCTTTCCATTTCCAGATGTGAGCCCGCATTATGGGACGTACTGTTTATTCATTGTATTGGATCATTAGCTTCCGCACTTATTGTTTATTGATTCTTGTTATTATGGATTTGGACATGTATTAGATTAGCTTTTTTTTTATCTTGTTCTTGATAACCTTACAACCGTAATGTGACTGTGGATGGATACTTCCTACCCACAGGTAGCATGGTTGGCTATGTCACGTGCCCAATCTTGCGTACTCTGGGAAGCGGGGCGTGACATGGTTTTATGGTATCAGAGCCATAGGTTAATTGGGTTGATTCTTTGTAGTTGGGTATTGTACCCAATACACGAATCAGAATACCCGTGTTTAGGAAACATGTCCAGCCACATTGACCGTTTTATCATTCTTGAATCACATTCCTCCTGATTATATCTTTTATGACGTGCAAACTTACTTTGCATGTCGACTCGGAAACCTGAATTATTGTTATCCCTAGGACTTGGGCGACTTGGGTGGAGTTAAGTAATTGCGGCTATGATACCGCGGCATAGCTACAATGCAGTACTCTATTTAATTATCTTGGAGTTCTAGCCTTGATCTATACTCGAAATCTATCATCATACTAATGTTGGGTACTTTGATTTCCAGGATTTATGGCCAGTACGAATTTGAAGATGGACCAAAGAAGTGCGGTCTTAGCCGCCAGGCGTAGAGTGATAAGGGGATTGCTGGAGAGTCTAAAGGAACAGACCGAGCTGGAACCGGCTTTTGCACTGAACCAAACGCCGGTACGTAGAAGTATTCCTGTGAACAGGCGCAGCGTAGCGCCAATGAAGAAGCCTGTGATCGCTGATCGAAGGAAGAGCATAAGTTGTAACTACTGCAATTTACCGGGCCACATGAAAAGGGATTGTCGAAGAAGACTGGGACTCTGTTTTAGATGTGGAGCGGCAGATCACGCCGTTAATGCTTGTCCGTCGAAGCCTCCGCAGGGTTCGTTCCAAGGGCGGGAACGGCTTACCCAAGGACCAAATCAGACTCGAGCGTTCACGTTGACAGCTGAGGAAGCTAAGGCATCGGGAGAAGTGGTTTCAGGTAATTTACTCGTTCATGGTTTTCCCGCTTGGCATTACTTAATTTCGGAGCATCCCACTGTTTATGTCATCCAAATTTATAACTACACACTCGATCACCTGCACGACCCTGTCTAGTTTCTGGGACATACACACTGGGAATGGGAAAATCATAGCTAGTAAGGAATGTAGAGTTTGTACAGTTGTTGTTTGCGGACGAGAGCTTTTTGCAGATTTCTTGGTGATTGATACGGGCAGTTATGATGTAGTTTTGGGAATGGATTTTCTTGGCACTTTCCACGCACACATTGATTGTAGGGCAAGGAAAGTAATTTTCCAGATTCCCGGGCACCCTGAGTTTACTTTCATTGGAGGAAGCAGTTCTGTCGGGCCAGTCGAGTTTAGGACTAGGCCGACGAACAGTGTTCTTGCAGCTATGGTAGTGGATAATAGTGAAGAGCCGGCAGTTGTCCGCGACTTTATGGATGTGTTTGAAGATATTTCGGGCTTACCGCCGAAGCGAGATGTGGAGTTTGCGATTGACCTTATTCCTGGTGCAGCGCCAGTATCAAAATCTTATTATCCGATGGCACCGGTGGAATTGGAAGAAGTTAAGAAACAAGTGGGTGAATTACTCGAGAAGGGATGGATTCGAAGCAGCAACTCGCCTTGGGGAGCTCCAGTCCTTTTAGTAAAGAAGAAGGATGGCACGAGAAGGATGTGCATTGATTATCGAGAATTGAACCGGGTGACTATTAAGAACAAGTACCCGATCCCTCGCATTGGAGAACTCTTTGAGCAGCTTAGTGGCGCGAGGGTATTCTCAAAACTGGACTTGCGATCAGGATATCATCAGGTCCGAGTGAAGGCAGAAGACATTTGCAAGACAGCGTTTCGGACTCGGTATGGGCATTTCGAGTATTTAGTGATGCCCTTCGGAGTGACTAATGCGCCGGCAATATTTATGGATTTGATGAACAGGATCTTTTCACCGTTCTTGGACCAGTTTATTGTGGTATTCATTGACGATATTCTGGTGTACTCGAAGAGTCCGGAGGAGCATGCTGAGCACTTACGGATCGCACTGCAGACGCTGAGACAAGAGAAGTTATTCGCGAAGATGAGTAAGTGCGAATTCTGGCTGGAAGAAGTGAAGTTTCTGGGGCATGTTGTGTCGGGCAATGGAATTGCCGTTGATCCCGAGAAGATTGCAGCAGTTCGAGATTGGCCTATTCCGAAGAATGTTGCGGAGATAAGGAGTTTTCTTGGACTCGCCGGATACTACAGAAGGTTTGTGGAGAACTTCGCTCGCGTAGCTGAGCCGTTAACCAAGCTCACGTGTAAGGAGGTACCGTTTGTTTGGACGGATGGATGTGCATTGGCCTTCGAGACGTTGAAGCAGAAGTTGATAACCGCCCCGATCCTGACCGTACCGGATAATTCAGGAGGACTGGTGTCACAGCGACGCATCTGGAAAGGGATTGGGATGTGTTTTAATGCAGAATGGGAAAGTCGTCGCTTACGCATTGAGACAACTGAAGACTCATGAGAAGAACTATCTGACTCATGACTTAGAGCTTGCAGCCGTGATCTTCGCCCTGAAGATTTGGAGACACTACCTATTGGGCGAGAGAGTCGAAGTCTTTACAGATCACAAGAGTTTGAAGTATGTGTTCACTCAGAAGGAGTTGAACATGAGACAACGCAGGTGGTTAGAGCTGATGGCCGACTACGACCTCGATCTTAAGGACCATCCGGGAAAAGTTAACGTCGTGCCAGATGCGCTAAGTCGGTTACCAGCAATTTAGTTATTGACTGCACAGAGAGAGATCATTGAGGAGTTTCGGAGATTTGACTTGGAGGTTGTGCTACCGCGTGCTACAGGACAGTTGATGCAGTTGCAAGTACAATCGTCCTTAGTTGAGAAGATTAAAGCGACGCAATCGCAGGATCCTAGACTACAAAAGAATTTCGAGAGCAGGTGGAAGCCGGACTACGAACCGATTTACTGATCCATGAAGATGGTTCGTTGAGATATGGTAGCCGTGTGTGTGTGCCAAAAGGAGATGTGCGTGAAGAGCTTATGAAGGAGGCACACAGTTCAGCTTACTCTGTACATCCAGGAGGGACAAAGATGTACCGAGATATTCGACAGCACTTCTAGTGGGAAGGTATGAAACGGGAAATTGCTCGCTTCGTGGCTAAGTGCTTGGTGTGTCAGCAAGTCAAGGCTGAACACCAAAGGGTTGCTGGTTTGTTGCAACCACTTCCGATTCCTCAGTGGAAGTGGGAACATATAACCATGGATTTCGTGACGGCTTTACCGCGGAGTCCAAAGGGCAACAATGCTGTATGGGTGATTGTCGATCGGTTGACCAAGGCAGCTCACTTTATTCCTTTTCGGGTTGGTCAATCGACGGAGACTTTGGCAGAGCGGTACATGCAGGAGATTGTCAGATTGCATGGAGTACCGGTAAGCATCGTGTCCGATCGGGACACTCGGTTCTTGTCGCACTTTTGGAGGAGTTTACAAGAAAGTTTGGGGACTCGATTGAAGTTTAGCACAGCTTATCATCCCCAGACTGATGGACAATCAGAGAGAACGATCCAGACCCTTGAAGATATGTTGAGGGCCTGCATGTTGGACTTCAAAGGTTCTTGGGGAGATCATCTACACCTGGTGGAGTTTTCGTACAACAATAGCTTCCAAGCAACTATTCAGATGGCTCCGTTTGAAGCACTGTATGGGCGTAATTGCCGTTCACCTGTTTGTTGGGATGATGTTGGTGAACGAAGGTTACTAGGACCAGATTTGGTGGTACAGACAGTCGAGAAGGTGAATACAATCAGGAAGCACATGAAGGCAGCTCAAGACAGACAGAAAAGTTGGGCCGACACGTCAAGAAGACCTCTAGAGTTCGCCGTGGGTGATTTGGTATTCCTGAAGATATCACCGACTACAGGGGTGATTCGCCTTGGAAGTCAGGGAAAGCTTAATCCCCGATTCGTTGGACCCTTCGAGATATTGGAGCGTGTTGGAGAGGTAGCGTACCGGTTGGCGTTACCGCAGTCATTGGCAGGAGTGCACGATGTGTTTCATGTGTCTCAACTACGGAGGTATGTTCGTGATGATGCTCATGTATTGGATCATTCGGAGTTGACCGTACGGGAGGACCTAACTTTTGAGGAGCGACCAGTTGAAATCAAGGATCGAAAAGAAAAGGTTCTTAAGATCAAGGTTATCCCTCTTGTGCTAGTTTCTTGGGGTAATCGATAGCATGGAGAACCCACTTGGGAGCGAGAAGACGAGATCCGACAGAAATTCCCTCACCTTTTCCAGTAGTTAGCTATCTTGTATTCTTGGAATTTCGAGGACGAAATTCTTTTGTAGTTGGGTATAATGTAACACCCGAGCCCAATACTACTATTTTCTGTTATTGGTTGAGCATTAGATATTACTCATTTCATTTATCTTGCTTATTTGGGTCTTACTGTAAAATTTTATCTGGCTAAGTCATTCTGCATATAACAAATTTTAGCATCTAAAATAAAATTGAAAATATTCATCTTGGCCTACTTGACACCCTTAGCCTCGTGGTAGCGTCCGTGCATTGTGTTCCCGTCCCGTTCAGTGAAACGGGCGAGTTTGGATGGCTACGTGCACGTGCGTGTGTCCGTTTTGGGAGTATGCTTTTTAATCATAAAACATTTCATTTTAAAATTTGGAACCCGCCTAAAATCCTATTATTTGAATTTCGAATTTTGGACCCAACCCGGACGCAATTTGGAAATGTTTCATTTGGCGCCAAAATCCTAAATTTTAATATTATAAAAACCTTCGCATATATTTTTCTAACTAATCTGATATCTTACTGTTCATTACCTATCTTTTAAATCTTTAAGTTAACCATATAATATTTTTTACAATCTTTTATATCCTTCTCAATTTATTCTCTCAGCCAATCGCAACCTCCCCTTTAACCCCGTGGGCCCCACTTTCTCTCTCTCTCTCTCCACTTTTTCCTCTCTCTCCCTCTCCCTTATATATTCTCTCGTACTTCTCTTTATCATTTTTCTCTTCTTGCTTCATGTCTCGTTTCTCATTTCTTTTAACTGTTCTTTTGTTACCGGAATTCCGTCGTGCCGGTGACGTTTCTCGACGTTCCAGCGAGATACCCCGACCTGTGTGGTTCCTTTGTTCGTCGTTTGGGTTCATTCCGTGAACCGTGCGCCGTCGCGAGTTTTCCCCGCCGACGGTTAACGTTCCGTTTTCCCGATTCGCGACCCATCGAGGCAAGTTAATCTTGCTACATGCTATATACTTTTATAATCTTCATTTTATAATATTATACATTTGAAAATCTTATAGTTTACATATGAAATGTCGTTGAAAAATCGGATATGACAAATCTGAAATTTACTGTACACCTTATCTTATAAAATTCATTATAAATCATAGAAAAATCATTAGGATACGTTCTTTAGTTCGTTACGAAGCTAATTAAGAATACTATAACTTTATGAAATATTTACTTGCAAAATAAATTGTTTAATTAACGTAAAATGCAATTGAACACGTCTCTAAATTGCTGTCCAGGGAAATTCCAGCAGCAAACTTTCAACTTTGAATATTCATAACTTTTTGTAGGGATAACCTGAGATGCTTATACTTATAAAAATGAAAAGCTTATTGAATTATCTTTGTTTTGGTATAAGATACGTCTCTTTTGGAGAACATTTGTTATTTTTAAGCTATTTTACAAATTAGGGTGACGCTAAATTTCTGAACGGAACCTTCTTGTGCATAGTTAATCAATACATCTTTTATAGTTACTAATCGCTTTGAATATGCTATCCATATTAATATTATTATATCACATATTATTTAGTTGTACATCCCACATTACCATTTTATAGTTTTATAACTTTTCGGATACCCGTTTGCATCCATCGCATTTAAGATACATATAATTGCATCCATAGATCACATCACTACATAATAATGTGATATTAACACTCCATGTTTAATAAATTGTATCCTAATTAATATTGGAACTATAAATGTAACCCTAATCGATAACTGTGCATCCATATCCTTGAAATTATATCTATTGGCATATCATATTACATGTTCCAGTTATTGTTCTGATAGTACTCATGCTTGTTTATTTATACACATGTTTATATTAGTTTGATTATGAGCACCCACATGACATCTTGTGCTTCCTGACATGACCTGTTACACTTTCTACTTGACATGACATGGTACCGTACACTCTTGACATGACATGACACCTTTATACATTACCTGGTTGACCTGATGTACCATGGCTTTACCTGTTACCTGATTTCATGCCTAATGCCGACAAACCTGACCATTCCTGCTGTCGATCCAGACAGACCTACTTTTACTTGACTTTGTGTTGGCATTAGTCCTTGACTACTGAACACCTGACCTGACATACATAGTTTGGGGGTATGGGGAAATCAAAGGTGAAACCGACTTGTAACTCAACAGTTTGATACATTGTTCTGATCAGTCTTACGGGCTTGGCCAGTCCGGGAGTGATGATGCTGACATCACTCGTCCATCCTACTACCTACTTTTACTGCTTAGCGGCACGTCTCGGGTTCAGCCCCGAGGGTCATGACCGTGGTCCCGGGCACGCACGGGATACTATTGAGTTACATCGACGATTCATCAATTGATTTCAAAGACTATAGAGTAGAAATCTGATAGGACAGTTTAGTCACCACTGCACATTATCCTGTTCTGTCATTTCTTAGTACTGCTTTGTTCATGTTCATATTTGCATTGCTTATTATCATGTTTACATTATATACTTGATGTCACGACGCGCTGACGTCTGGGTTTTGCATGGCCCAGATTCCTTACCACTATCGACGACCGAGCAGGAGTACTTCAGCCAGCAGGCTGAACTGTGAGTTCCTTAGAGTTTAGTTTATTTATTTTCTTTCCATTTCCAGATGTGAGCCCGCATTATTGGACGTACTGTTTATTCATTGTATTGGATCATTAGCTTCCGCACTTATTGTTTATTGATTCTTGTTATTATGGATTTGGACATGTATTAGATTAGCTTTTTTTATCTTGTTCTTGATAACCTTACAACCGTAATGTGACTGTGGATGGATACTTCCTACCCACAGGTAGCATGGTTGGCTATGTCACGTGCCCAATCTTGCGTACTCTGGGAAGCGGGGCGTGACAGTAATTCATTGCTTATCCGCGTTTCTCTTGTGGTGCGTAGGCAAGTGTGTCGAAGGCTAGTGGTTACTTAATTAGGCCCACTACTTACGTAGTGGAGAACCTCCCACTTACCTGGCACTTACCTGGCCACAGGAGGGACAAAGAGGCAGTGGAGGATTTATCCTGCGTCTTGTCTTCTGGCAGTTAGGAGCGGTCTAGAGATCTGACCTAGGCGACCCCTAGAATTAGGGTTTTGTGTGTTGCATTTGTTGTGTCGCATCATTTTTTTCAAAAAATCCGTCTCTTTTTCAAAGCAAACACCGCATTCATTCATACCCCTAATTATAAGTCAACGCTGCCACTTGTACTAACCCTTTTTAGTGTAAGATAGGCTGGACACGGGATTCTAGTGCCCGTTTAGTCCGCGCCTCTCCTATCGACTCCGAAGTCGATATTTCTCCATTTACCTTTCCTTTACCCACTACCACACCCACACCGATGGATCCGAATCCATCAAACTTCTTTAACCCTAATCTGCCGCCGTCCGTTGGTGCGCAGAATCCACCCCGCATCTCTCTCCAGGAGAGGTGCTACCCTATTCGAGGTCCTCTTTCGACCTGCTTATCCACACCACCAGCCAATGGGGATAATTTTGAAATTAAACCCTAATACATCAATCTTTTACCCAAATTCCACGGACTCGAGACTGAGGACGCGTACGTTTTCATTACCAAATTTGAAAACGTATGTGCAATGATGGGTACGTCACAACTTTCAGTGGATGCTATGCGTCTACGACTTCTTCCATTTACTTTGTGCGATATAGCCGAGAAGTGGCTATATAACACTACCGCACACTCTATTACGAATTGGGAAGAATTCGTCGCTGCATTCCTTAAGAAATTTTACCCAATACAAAAGACAACTCGAATCCGTAGCGAACTGAATCAATTTGCCCAGCTCCCTACTGAACCATTCTCTAAATGCTTTGAACGTTTCAAGGATCTATTGGTTCAATGTCCTCATCACGGCATCCCGAGATGGGATCTTTGCCGAATCATCTATGAGGGCATTAACCCAAAGACTAAACAGAGCCTTGAAAACATGTGTCAAGGTACTTTTATGACTAAGGATGATGGGGAAGCGTGGAAGTTTTTAGAAGAGTTCGCTGAAAAACCACTACAATGGGAGAGTGGAACCCAACCATTGAATAGGGGCGGCGTACACCAAATAGATGTGTCCATAGGTGTTCGAGCTGAGATGGCAGCAATGCAAAAGAAGCTCGACGCTATGGAACACAAATTTGCAGCAGCCTCCCTAAACCCAGTGTCACTCCCCAAAACTGTTTACGGGTGCTGTTCTGATCCGTCTCATTTAACGGAAGAATGTCCATTAAACTCTGCGTTTCAAGGTCACGAGGATACAAATGCCGCATTTCAAAGACCTCGAAACGATCCATATTCTTCCACGTACAATCAGGGTTGGAGGAATCACCCTAATTTTGCTTGGAACCAACAACAATCTCAAAACACGGTTCCAAGCCAAAATAATTTTCAAAGGGCTCTTCCACCACAACAGCAACCACTTCAACTCACTCAGCACCCCTACCAATCACAAAATTTCCACAACCAGGTCAACACTCCTGCACAGTCTAATCCTATGCAGTTGTCCTGTTCTGACGAATTCTCTCAATTCACTCAAACTATGAAATCACTTTTGTCAAATTTCATAGAGGTTTCGGCTGAGATTAGATCTTCCGTCAGTGAGATAAAGAAAAATTCAGCGTCCCAAGCTGAGAGTATCAGATTGATGGAAGCTGAAATCGCACGACTTAAAGCCGAAATGAGTGCGAGAGAAAAAGGGAAACTTCCCTTTCAACCCTACAGAATCCTGGGCATTACAATGTAAATGCTGTCACAACGTTGAGATCGGGAAAAGTGCTGAACAATCATATCGGGGAAGGAATTGATGATATTGAAAATCATATCAATAACGCCCCGGCTGAGACCTTTCCACACACACACACACTTCTCCTTCTGATCCTTGTTCTTCTACCCCACCGCCTTCTCGCGAGCCTATTCTCCATTTCCCACTAGGCTCGACACCTCAGTATAGCCCTTCTTGTTCTCCACAGGCGGTCCCCACACCTCTTTTGGGATCTCGTCTACCCCCTCTTCCTTCTCCTATGATGGACCCGACGCTTATTGCAAAAGCACCTTACCCGAATCGGTTAAGGGGTAACAGAACGAGTCCTCATATGGAGAAAATTATGGAAATGTTCAAACAGGTTAACATCAACATCCCTCTCCTAGATGCGATTCAACAAGTCCCCGCCTATGCGAAAATTCTTAAGGACTTGTGCACTAGGAAGAGGAAGACTCAAGTGCCGAAGAAGGTCTTTATGTCTAATAATATTAGCACTGCTTTTATTCCCCAGCTACCAAAGAAACGTAAGGACCCAGGATGTCCTACAATATCGATTTCTATTGGGGGTAAAAACATAAATCGTGCTCTTTTAGACCTTGGCGCAAGTGTTAACCTACTTCCATATTCTGTATATGAGCAATTAGGGATTGGAGAGTTGAAACATGCTCACTGCACTCTCCAAATGGCAGACCGTTCGATCACCAAACCTAGGGGTGAGCTCGAGGATGTGTTGATTAAGGTCGGGGAATTTGTTTTCCCTGTAGACTTCATTGTACTCGACACACAGCCTGTAGCAAACCCCCGGGGCCAAATTCCGGTGATTCTGGGTCGTCCTTTCCTTGCCACTTCCAACACTGTTATAAACTGTAGAAATGGTTCAATGAACTTATCATTTGGAAATATGACCATTGAACTAAATATCTACAAAGTTGGAAGTCAGCCATCAGAACCTTCTGCTCATATTCTAGATGTGTGCTCTGTCCACGAGATCGCTCCCGATAGTTGCGGAGCTGAGGAACTATGCTTTACTGATCTCGACGACATTACCACATCTCTGTTTGATCTCACACATGATCTTAGTGAGGACACTTTTCCTACACTTGAGTCCGACACTCCTGACTTTTCTCCACCCGAGTCTGTATCTTTCACAGGCTCTGAGCTTCTTTGTAATTCCAAAAATCACTCGATGATCCCCCCTTCTATCATTTCTCCGCCTGAATTAGATCTAAAAATTGTACCTTCTCATCTTAAATATTCTTATTTAGGTGAGAATGAGTCTTTACTGGTTATCATATCCGCTTCTCTAGCATTAGAGCAAGAGAATGCACTTTTATCGGTATTGAGATCTAATAAAGAGGCGTTTGGTTGGACTATGGCGGACATCAAAGGGATTAGTCCCTTGATAGTTGAACATCATATACATGTGATAGATGATGCCAGAACAACCCGAGAACCACGGAGACGGTTAAATCCCGTCATGAAGGAAGCGGTGATGAAAGAGATCGTCAAATGCCTAGATAATGGTATTATATACCCCATCTTCGATAGCCAATGGGTGAGTCCTATAGATGTCGTTCCTAAGAAATCCGGCATCACTGTTATTACCAATGAGGCAAATGAGTTGATTCAGACATGCACCCAAACTGGGTGGCGTGTATGTATTGATTACAGAAAACTCAATGCTGCCACGAGGAAAGACCACTTTCCTCTACCATTCATTGATCAAATGCTGGAACGCTTAGCAGGAAGAGAGTATTATTGCTTTATGGACGGATACTCAGGCTATAATCAGGTCCCCATCGCCAAAAAGGATCAAGATAAAACCACTTTTACTTGTCCTTTTGGTACCTTTGCTTACAGTCGCATGCCCTTTGGGTTATGCAATGCTCCCGCTACCTTTCAGCGGTGTATGATGGGGATATTCTCTGATATGGTAGAGAATTTTCTGGAGATCTTTATAGACGATTTTTCGATTTTTGGAGACTCTTTTTCTGATTTCCTATCGAATCTTGACGCAGTTCTTACTCGTTGCAAAGAGAAGAACTTAACTTTGAACTGGGAAAAATGCCATTTCATGGTCCAAGAAGGAATTGTACTTGGACATGTTATTTCACAGAAAGGCATTGAGGTTGACAGAGCTAAGATAGATGTCATTCAAAACCTCTCTCATCCCAAAAGCGTCAAAGATATTCGATCTTTCTTTGGCCATGCAGGCTTTTATAGGAGATTCATTAAGGACTTTAGCAAAATTGCTAGACCTTTAACTCTTCTCCTGGCCAAGGATACGACCTTCCACTTTGACTCGGACTGTGAGACAGCTTTCGACTCACTTAAACACTCACTCACTTCAGCCCCCGTTCTATTGTCTCCAAATTGGGACTACCCCTTTGAGCTGATGTGTGACGCATCCGACTTTACAGTAGGCGCAGTCTTAGGACAGCACATTGAAAAGATGCCACACGTGATCTACTATGCAAGTAAGACCCTGAACGATGCACAAATCAACTGTACAACCACCGAGAAAGAACTTTTAGCGGTTGTATTTGCATTAGAAAAATTCAGGCCTTACTTAATTGGCTCTCCTATAGTTGTGTACACTGACCATTCCGCCTTAAAACATCTTCTGGCGAAGAAAGATGCAAAAGGTCGACTAATACGTTGGATCCTACTGTTACAAGAATTTGATCTTGTTATCAAAGATAAGAAAGGATGTGAAAACGTAGTAGCCGACCATCTTTCACGCATCTCTTCTTCCCTTGTGACCCTGCCGATCAATGATTCGTTTCCTGACGAACAACTCTTGAACGTATCCAATGAACCATGGTTCAGGGATATTGTGAACTATCTTGTCACGGGACTTATACCGAGCGAGTGGTCAAAACAGGACAAATACCGTTTTTTATCCCAAGTAAAACACTTTTACTGGGATGATCCATATTTGTTTAAATATTGTCCTGATCAGATCATTCGCCGGTGTGTCCCGAAAGAAGAGTTCAAGAGTGTTCTTTCTTTTTGTCATGATCGGGCCTGTGGGGGTCACTTCGGTCCTAAAAAGACGGCGGAAAAGGTTTTGCAATGTGGATTTTATTGGCCGACCTTATTCAAGGACGCATTTGAGTATTGCAAAACATGTACACAGTGTCAGTACACGGGTAGAATCTCCCGGAGAAATGAAATGCCTCAGCAACCCATTCTGGTTGTTGAAATATTCGATGTTTGGGGCATTGATTTTATAGGTCCCTTTCCCAACTCCTTTGGGAATTTGTACATACTGCTGGCGGTTGATTATGTCTCAAAATGGGTTGAAGCCATTCCATGTCGCACTAATGACAGGAAAGTTGTCATTAAGTTCTTGAAAGAGAATATCTTTTCGCGATTTGGACAACCACGCGCTATCATTAGCGATAATGGGACACATTTCTGCAACAGATCTTTCGAGACTCTGATGCGGAAATACGCAATCAACCACCGACTTTCTACACCATATCATCTCCGAACGAGCGGGCAGGCTGAGATCTCAAACAGACAAATCAAACTAATCCTGGAGAAGACTGTTGCTAAGAATAGAAAAGACTGGTCGACCAAACTGACGGATGCTCTTTGGGTATTCAGAACTGCATATAAAACCGACCTTGGGATGTCTCCATATAGGATAGTGTTTGGGAAGGCATGTCACTTACCCATCGAGATAGAGCATAAAGCATTGTGGGCTATTAAGGAAATTAATTTTGACCTCAAAGAAGCCTGCACCTTTCGGAAGCTGCAACTAAATGAGCTAAGCGAACTCCGCGATGAAGCTTATGATAACGCTGTAATTGTAAAGAATAGGACTAAGGTTTTTCACGATAAAAACATTTTGAGGAAAACATTTTCAGCTGGTCAACAAGTCCTTCTTTATGATTCACGATTACACCTTCACGCAGGTAAGCTCCGATCTCGGTGGAAGGGACCTTTTATTGTACGGTCTGTATACCCGCACGGGGCAGTAGAAGTAGAAAATGTTTAAAACGGCACATTTTTCAAAGTGAATGGACATAGACTAAAGCCGTATTTTTCCACTGACCCCACGGAGGAGCTCTTGTTCTTACAAGAGCCAGTTTATTTGGATTAAAATTCCTCCGTCTCACCTTCATATCCTGTTTATCACTGCATCATGTTTTGAATGAAGGTGAGTGAAAAGAATAAGTTTGGAGGAAGTTCTTCGCTTATATATTTTTCCCCCACTAATAATTCCCCCCAGGCTTACAGGTTTTTGTAGGTATAGCGATTGGCAACAGTGAGGATACTGTTGAAATCAAGTTTGGGGGAGGTTTGTGCTTATTTTTGCATCATTAGCATATCATCTGCATAAGCACAAAACATTTTTGAAAAAAAAACTATAAAAATTTTATAAAAAAAATTTCAAAACTATAAAAATATTTTTGTACATAAATAAGATAATAAAAGATTAGATAGTGAAAAATTACATCCATGAGATTAGAAAAATTTAAGAAAACTAAGAAAATTAGAAGTTTTCTTATACGAACTAGTAATAAGTAGTTATGAGCCGTTGTCCCAAGGGTTAGTAAGATGAAGGACGTCACTAATCTGAGGATAAAACTAAGTCTGAAAAATAGTTTCTATTCTGGAAGCCAAACATTTTGATCGTTGCTATCCTGCTATTCGCACTTACACACGTCTTGAAACCTGGGATAGTAGAGGATACCTTGAAATGCTCTTGTCTTAAAGCCGATGTATGAAGGAAATAAAAAGAAAAAAAAGTGAATAAAAATATAAAGTGGTGAGAAAAATGGACACTGGTTTTGTTATCGCCGAGGGCAATAAAAATGTATAGCGAGGGTGCCTCTTCACCTAGTGCCCTAAGGCCAACTGGTCTGGGAGTCACTGCTATGCCTAAGGTGGTGCAAGACGAAGAAAATACACCAAATAAGCAAGCACATGAGTAATCGGTCGGTTAGTACCTCAAGAAGTATTAACAGTCGCATGAAAGTGTGTGAGCAATCTCATCTAAATATTCATTAATTAAAAAGTACTGAGGCTGATGGGCAAGAGTATGATAGCTTGAATTGAATTCTCCGGGTGTAGGGATGTCTTCACACACACGCAGGGTGATATGATCGATGTTTTGGAAGAAAGATAGGAATGAGAAATAAGACGATGTTTTATTGAGGGAGGACGTGATTTCTGACATCTTTTCATGACTATTAAGATAGGGCTCATGACAACCGAAAAGCTAGCTTAGTTGGAAACCCTAATTTTCAAAGCTTTTCTTCTACGATTCTTTTCTTTAAATGTAATAATCATGATCTTTCTTTTATTATTGGATTTTGTGGGTGCAATCCGCTGAAAACCCTCAGGAGACAACACTCCTCCTACTAGGGACACCTAGAGGTTTAAAGGCTTGTTGCACGTGCTCAGTGCAATCGTGTTGCCTACGAAAGTGTGCTAGTTAGTTTTTCTCTTTCTTTATTTTCTCCTTCTTTTTAATAAACAGTTCGCTCGAGACGATCGAAATTAAGTTTGGGGGAATTTGATCAGTCGAAAATATTGCATCTTTTAACCGGCAATTTCCCCATCATTTGCATTCATATAGAAGTGTTCGGCATTCATACAGCACATATTAGCAAAACTGTCGCAAAATATCAGATTACATGTGTTAGACCTTAAAACTGGCATTTCTAGGGAAATTGACTGCATTTCATAGCATGGCATCATTCCTATATATCGCAACCCATGTTTCGAAGTATATGCAGGAAAATCAGAAGCTTGCTCAAATCGACGCTGCTAAAAGAATACGCCAACTCAAGGAATTGGAATCTGGTAATGTTCAAAAGGTTATTCTGAGATTCATCATATCAGAGAATGTACTTGAGGACATCACAAGTCAACACAGGAAATATGCAGCCCCAAGGAGCCCAAATGGCCGCGGAACCGCGGCCTAAGCCGCCTATTGCCGCGGTTCCGCGATGGTCTTGCCTCTTCATCACCCCAATTTTGCACCATAACTCCTCCCTCGGTGTGTACAGCTCAGAATGACACAACAATTTCCAGAAAGCCCCAGAACCTTCTGCCAGATCAGCAAACCCTTGGAGCCACACTAAACTAGCCTTGTATTCTAGAAACTTCTCCCTAAACCCTAGCTTAAACCCTAAGCTAAGCCTAACTAACTACTTCTAGAAGTCTTTCAACAAACTTTTGGAGGGAACTTCTATTTCAAACTCAAGGCTTAGGGTTTGGGAAATCTATAAATAGTACCCTAAGCTCACTTGTAAAAGATTATTCATTCAATTGATCCATTCATTGATTCATTCATTGTTGTTGAGTAGAAACCCTAGTTCTTCTTCTACCCAACAACAACCACCTCCAAACCCTAACCCTAATCCAATCCACAAATACCCACTTCAAGATTCATGGAGTTCAAGCCAAGCAAGTCTTCTACAACCCTTTAGAAGCAAAGCCGGACTTCATCAAAGCACGAGGTCGAAGCGATCCAAGACTCAAGAAGCCGAGCGATGCAAGATTCGACGAGCAAAGTTCCTTCCTCTTGTAATTCTTGAGAGTTGTAACTTCTTGTTGATATAATAAAGGTGAAGATTCTTTAAACTTGTGTACATTTTAATTCTTGCATCATGATTTCATTTCAATTCTTGAATGCATTCTTTGTGATGATGTGTGAATAAACTCCGCTCGTGGAGGAGTCGAGATGATCGTAGAATGATGATGTTGATAAATCTTTAAACGTTTTCTTAAGTCCTATAGCGATTGTAAATTCTTGAAAATAGAATGATCGATGATCTAGAACGATGTGAAATGGGTTCTTGATTCTTTCGCACGATCTAGAGAATCAACGATCGATCATTGTATCTTCAAGAAGCTATTTAGCGAATGTGATTCATCGAAAGGACAAAGGATAGGACGAAGAACCCTAATTCTTCACAAGATCCTTAAACCTCGATCAATCGACATCGTGTTAGCATCAATTCGCTAATGGATAAGAAACTTTGACTTCTAATCTTCATCACATCTACAATCTAATCGATTCCTACGAGCTTTATTACAAATCTTGAAACTCTAAGTGATTGGAATTCTATCGAAACTCGATTCTTGATGTTTATCATTTTCTTGATTCTTGATTAGAATAGTGACACTTGAAACATTTGATAAAATCTTGAATCATGTTTTCTTTTCTTTTCGATTAACTTTTCGATTCAAACAAATCTAACATAGAAACGAATCGCATAATCCCTGTGGACGATCCGCACTCACTTACGATCTACAACTGACACCGTAATTGATTGCGGTCAAATATAATTCTTTGATTGTGAATTCTATTCATTTTCTAAACCGGCACAAAGATATAGATCAACCAAATGGTACCATTATCGGGGATCATTTGATTTACACACACAATCGGAAAATATAAACAATCAGCGCTACTTAAACAGAAGCGCTCCACGCTCTTTGTCTGGTGCATTGCGCCGAGCGCGCCACGTGCTCCTCACGTGTGCGCTACTTCACTATAAGTGCACTGCGCTCATTGTCTGGCGCATAGCGCCAAGCACGCCATGTGATCCTTACGTGTGCGCTGAGAGAACATAAATTGTTCTTTAAATAACAAAGCCCCAGAGCTATGATGAGTGCCCAGCACTCAATAAAAGACAAAAAGATTATCAAAGCCCAAACCAATACTCAGTATTGTTAAATGTTCAACATCGTAATTAAATGGGCCGAGCCCAAAGTGGCCACAGATCCCTAATTCAGATCAATTGAGTCCATGTGCTCACAAATCTTTGATCTTAGTTCCAAATTGGACTACAAATCTTCCAACCAATATTGGTTCAAGGGTACATCTCTTCACTCCTCTGATATTTGTCGTTGTAATCCTTCAACGTCTTCAGAGAGGTGACGGGTCCCGATAACCAGACATTCCACGGACTGTGGGGTCCTTAAACTCATGGACTATGATGTCTTTAAACTTTACAGACTATGATGTCTCTAAACTACTACGGACTGTGGGGTCCTTAAACTCATGGACTATGATGTCCTTAAACTTTACAGACTATGACGTCTTTAAACTGGACCGCAAATTCCTTAAACTAAAATAATAGAGTCCAAATGCTCTTATGTTGGATCTAAATGATCCTGTTAAGTTGATCTTAGTCTAAAATTAGACTAACGTATCCTTAACAAATGATTAAGTTGATCTTAGTCTAAAAACTAAACTAACGTATCATTAACAAACGTTTAAGTTGATCTTAGATTCAAATGAGACTAACACATCCTTAAACCCAACCCAAAACCTAAATCTAAGAAAATACGGATTTGGACTAATCCACGCCCTACGGACGACAACATAAATTAGTCTCCGTATACAATCCACGGGCAACCAAAGATAAAACAAACACACACACGACACGAAGTGACCATCTGGAGAAGGAGAAAGTCGTTGCCGTGATACGGTAGCGTAATTAACTGCAGGGGCTTGCACCTGCACGGAAGAGCATCCCCACAATCAAAAACCTCTCAAACGAGGGGGAATCTGACGAAGTCTGCTACATCGGCTGTATCCGTCTAATCCTTCGATACATGGTGCCATAAATCAACTTGGCATCTTCGGAGAGGTGGACGGATAAAACCAAATAGCATCTGCCCCCGAATTCAGGCAAGACCGACCTACGCGGCCGCGTCTCTGTGTTCGGCGGAGAACAGATTCTGGCATGCCCGGTAAAGACCGCAATGTCCTAGAACTTGCAACTGACCGAGACGTCTATAAACTACTACGGACCGCAGCATCCCAAGGCTGACACAAAAAAAAAGGTACGTCCATAAGCGAGATGGGCACGGATGAAAACCTGAAAGGGCTCCATAAGTAAAAAAAAACAGAGCTACCGGCGAGTTTGTGAAAACCCAAAAGGGTGCAATCTCGTTAAAAGACACTTGCAAGGTCCTCTCGACCTTATAAGGAGAAAATACCTGCGTGAGATCCTTACGACTCACAAGGGAGCAACACACTTAGGGATCTCCACGATTCCTAAGGAGAAGTTACACTTACAAGATCCTCACGACTCGTAAGGAGAATTCCCCTTTGAGACCCTCATGGCTCATAGGATTCAAAAGCCTTAAGTTACAGGGATCTGAACCTGTTCTTAAGCCATCACAACCCACAGACTGCCCTACAAGCGTTTCAATTTGACCCGTGTATACAATCCATGGTCACAAATAAGCATTTCCCTAACAAAGTCCCATCAGTGACTAGGGATATGCTCACACGGTGAACGACCCTTGTATTAGTGTGATATGCCCTAGAGGCCATTATTGTATAGTACTAGTTTGTATATTACATTTTGGAAGCTTGGGATATATACACAGTATTAAGACAGTCTTGCTCGACATAGTAGTATGCTACTTGGTTTGTATCTATCTTAATATGTGTATGTGTTTCTATCAACATATTGCTAATACATATTGATAGAGCCCTTAGGATCTTTGGTTGACTACCAGCGTTATGATGGCAGTCACACTAGTGGGGGCTGAGTAGTCTACAAGCACATCCTTATACAAGTCCCTGGTCGTAGGATTATCGAGACATGGCATCGATAATCCAAAGTAGACTAGTGTATACGCTTCTCATCCCTGGAGGGGAGATGGTCTGTCCCGCAGCCATCAGTACGTTGTACTGGAGAAAGTATGCAGGTGCTCGTTGGGTTACGAGTACACTGGACAGGACTCGCTGGGAACTGTTGGTTGGTATTATACCTATCGTCAGTTATCAGTTCCCAGGTGACATAAGTACAGCTTAGTCCATTGACTTGACACTGCTGCTTCGCTTTGAGTGTGTTCCCACTGTTCTTAGAATACTACCCTACCACGACTCAATTAATTCGTGCAAACAGGTAGTAGTTGGGTGCAGTCCCAAAGCACTTGGAGGCAGTGGCGGTTAGATAGGATTCGTCTCTCCCAGTATTGGGGGTGATATGGCGCTGTGTCTGGAGAGCCATTACACAAAGTCCCTAGCCAGGGCAAGCGAGATTAACTGGTAGTATTTCCAGTAGTTTCTCAGGGTGTTCTGGGCTACACTCCGACATGACTTGTACCACTATTAGGGCTCTGACATTTACCACCCCCTAGGCCCGACATGCGATGCTCTTAAACGAACAGATCGGACTGTACGGAGATTGTCACATTCAGGCTCAGTGGGAGTTCGGATGGGTTCACCTCATTGGTCTTCTTATCGGCATCTACCTGGGGACCGTTACGTACAGATAGTACCGCTTGCAGCCTGTGGTTAAACCCACTTCCAGCGTAGTGTCGAGTCTTTAGAGTCCCACACAGAGAGTTGTTCACCTTTGGGCAAAATAGAGTAGAGGTCGTATGGTTTTTACGACAGGGTTCGTTCACATATGCGTACTTGTGTGCGTTTTGGTGTTCGGGCATACTAATGGGCTTTAGTTTAAGATAGATCCTAGTATTTAATTTTGGCTTGGTTCAGTCTCATTGCATTCGTGTTCTTCGGAACGCAGAAGCGGGTATGTATATACAGTTGACAGAGAAAAACGAAGGAGACACCTCATTAGGGTTTTTAACCATTGACTTGATTAAGACCTTAATGAGATGAAGGAAATTGATTAAAAGTTTTAATTAGTGATAATTGTGCTATGGTTATTTGGATTGACCATTTGACTTGTTGACCAAAGTTGACTTAGATATTTTTTTGTTAAGCATGAGATATTTTGTGCTTAGCATTAATGGTGACATGATAATGGTCAAATCCAATAAACCATCACAATTTTTGCTAATTAAAACTATTATTCTTTTTATGCTAATATGAGAGCTATCTCTTCATTCTATCATGATACATTCTCTCTCCTAGCTCTCTCTCCTTCATCCTCTCTCTCAAACCCTAACCTCTCATGTGTTGAGAACCAAGGGAAATTGAGACCAAACCACTAAAATCACTCTCTACTCTCTCTAAGGTTCTTAGTCTAGCACACCAAGCACCTTAGTTACTTCAAGATAGAGGTTGGAGCTTAAGATAGAGGCCTTCGGGTGAATTTTTCTTTGGCAAAGAGAAAACGGTGAGGAGGAGCCATCTACACCACTCCAATGAGCTCACAACAAGGGGAAGCAACACAAGAAGAGAAGGAGTTCAAGCTTTTGGTATAATCTCTTAACCTAGTAGTTAAAGCTCCATGTTTGTTTGTTAGTTTTTGTTTAGCAAAGATCCTTCATGGTTAGTCTATGTTTCCTTCAAAGAAAAATTCGATTTTCACCTTTTCTGCCTCCCCGAAAGTACCGGGGTGGGTAACATAGACTTACAGTGGTATCAGAGCCTAACTAAACAACAGCTAATATGTTAGCAAAGTCGTTATAACTTCGATCACGAAAAAAATCCCGAAAACACACCAAAACTTGTATTTTCTGTCGATTTTTAAAACAGGCCTAAAAATATTTTCAGTGAAATGAAAAATACAAGCAGGCTTTTTAGATAGAATTTTGGGTGCCTGAATTGCTCATAAGACCGCGGATGTGTGGCCGATCCAAGCGATCCGCCGCGGATCCGCGGCCGAGTCAACTCGGCCGCGCACCAAAATTCTTCTGGGGTTCTCTGTGTTTGTTTTGTGTATTCTGGAAAGTTTTGTTTCTGCCCAGATTTATCGGAGTACTGGATTTTACTTGGGGTAGATTCAAATACAGTTTTTGATCGAAATTCTATAAACTTTAGCTAATTGGATTATATCTGTAATGTGATATATGTACTGAACGTCTACTAATCGCTATGCGTCGATTAGTGGTGGTTGTACATATCTGTGATCTGTGATATTTGATTGTGTATATAAACTTATTGGATTGTCGTGAATGAATGGCCGGGAATGTGAGATGAGTGTTTTTTTTTATCTTTCATTTGATGTAAAATGTAAATTGATGTAATATTATTTTTGGGTCGCACATCCAGGTTGAGGATGTAGCCACCTTTGTATATTATTTATTTTACTGTTTTCTGCTCCTACGATAGACCCAAGGTGGGGTGCACAGACTACTGGGTATTTTGAAGTGCTGAGTGGCCTACTCACTTTGTTGAGGAAGGCTGCTCCACTTCAGGTATTTGGCGGGTAGTTTGCCGCACCCATAGGGGTCTAGGGTTGGGTTTTGGCTATTCATCACGACCGTGTAATCTATCTTTCATTGCAGGCTCGAACGAAACGCAGATTCCTAGCATATCCAATGTGTTCATCTGTGATCTGGAATGACTATCATTGCGTCTGACGAATGTATATATCTATATATGATATCTAGTAGACGTTGCTTATGTTTTGTATCTGCGCTAGTCCAGCCCCCGCTCTGTCGTTAGTTAAGTAACCTAACGGGTGAATGACGGGGCCCAGTGGCGAATGCGGATGGCATAAGCATTCGTTATATTTTCGTTATTTTCTGCAATGGTAGGATTAATTGATGGGACGCATTATATTAATGCAAAGAAAATAAACCAAAGTTAAATCATTGGAACAATTTCAAAACCACTCGGTTTTTCAAAACAGCAAAACTTTTAAATGCGGAGCTTAAACCACTCCTTTTAAAAAGCTATCGTGTTCCTTCGATTATATCAAGTTCACTACGTTCACGGTTTCGCCAAAACAATTCGTAGCCTTCCGTCATTTCATATGGATAGTCAATAGTATTCAAGCTATGTTTGTTGGCCAAAATCAAGGCATAGTGATTGGTAGCTGTTGGATATGCATATGAAGCATAGATAGATGCGTTGGTTTGGGACAGTCGTACTACATTGTTGGCCAAAGTCAAGGGTAGGTACGGGTGGGTTCAAATTAACCTGGAAAATGACGGGTGGAACTTGACATGTGACATTTGATTTGTTGGCCAAAGTCAAGGTCATAAGAGCATGGGGCAAAAATCCATATCGGGAGTTTCTAAGGAAACTGAAACTTGCTAGTGTTGCATACCATTTGGAGTGTGATAATTTTAGTAGGATTCCTTTAGCTTTATCTCACGATGATATTTGGATCCCGATCCTACTGTGAGTATATGCTACTCCTCGGGAGATTCTTTTTCACTTAAAGATTAATGCTATAAACCAAGTAGGTGTCTAGAAAGGTGTTAGCAGAGCTACGCCCATAGGGAAAAGAGGTTATTTAATTAAGGAACTCCGCGAAAGCGTCGTAAAACCTCCCTCGAAGTACCGACACTGGCCTGGCTGAACGGTTAAGCAAGTATTGTACGGTGAGATCAATCCCGACTAGTTCTTTCTTTATGGTTTGAAGAAGGATTCGAGAAACAGTGGGAGCCATCCTGTTTAGACAAACTAAAAACCACTCTAAACTTACAAGAGCATCATGCTAAAGTGTTTCTTCTCTCTCTCCTAATTGCAGCAACCAAACATCATGTCGGGCCTTGAGTTACTATTAGATAAAAATATATTGATAGGGCCAAACTACAAAGATTGGTTCAGGAATGTCAAAATGGCAATCACTTGTTGGATATAGTGCCCTCAAAGTCAATTATTGGATCGTAGGTAAGGATTGCAATGATTGAGGGAGGACCTATACCGGTAGGACAGTCTTACTCAAGATGATAATATGCTATCTGGTTTGCCTTTATCATCGTGTACAACTTTAGGTGATTGTTCACTATTACACGTTGATAGATCCCTTAGGATCCTGCTTGACTACCAACAGTATGATGGCGATCATATACGTGAGAGTTGGGTAGTCCATAAGCACATCCTTAAAAGTGGTCCCTAGTTGTGGGAGTTTCGAGACAGGGCATCGATACTCCGGAGTAGACTAGTGTATACAGTCGACACCTCGACGAGGGGCGGTGGCAGGTCTCACAAGCCACTGGTGTCAGTTGGATCACCTAAGATGTATACAGGTGCTCATTGGGTTATGAGTACACCGGACAGGACTCGCCGGGAACCTGCTAGTTGGTATTATACCTAGTGTCAGATAGCAGTTCCCTGGTGATATGTGTACAGGTTAGTTCATTGACCTGAGGTCGTCATTTTTCTTATGTGAGTTCCCACTATGCTTTGATTATTACCCTACCATGGCTCAAAGGAGTCGTGCAAACAGGTTTTAGTTGGGTACAGTCCCGAGCCATATGGAGGCAAGTGAGCGGATCGGCAGGGGATTCGTCTCTCCCGGTATTGGGGGTGAGATCACGCTGTGTCTAGGAGAGCCATTACACAAAGCCCTCAGCCGAGACAGGAGATTTACTGGTAGGTACTCCAGTAGTATCTCAAGGTGTTCTGGGCTACACTCTGACACGACTTATACCGCTATTGGGGGTCTGACGTTACCAGCCCCTTAGGCCCGATATGCGATACTCATAGACGAACGGACCGGACAGTATGTATATTGTCACTGATAGGCTCAGTAGGGTTCTGATTTTTCTCAAAAACTATCTATTACCGCAATCAAGAACGGCGTCGCTTTGCAGCTAGCCGGTGAATACGGGTCGGTCCACAGGGATGTTGTGAATTTCCTAGTCGCTCTTACGAGTTAATTACGAACGGTGTGAATGGATTAATTAAATCTAAAAACTAAATTAATCTAGGGCAATTGAATTAAAGATCCAACTATCTAACTAGGGCAAGGAATTAAATTCAATCTAGGGCAGAGAATGAAAAATTAACTAGGGCAAGAATTGAAATCTAAACTGGGGCAATTAAATAAATCTATTTACTTTACAGATGGCTCTCTCCAAACATTTACACAGGGTTGTCAGATCTGAATAGATGATATGAAAAGAGGTATCGATGCTCTCCAAAAGATTTCTAAATTTTATTCATAAAAAGAGGAATGAGGGAGGCATAAGAAATTACAAAGAATAGAGTTCCTATTTATAGAGAATAGAAACCCTAGGTTACATTTTGATCCGCATGTCTACAATTACAAAAATAGCCCTATAAAGACCAGTCAACGCCGCCACAAACTTTTGGTAAAAAGCAATCTTCCTTTTGTCTTCTTCTGGCCGCGGAACCGCGGCAATGGTGGGCTTGGGCCGCGGTTCTGCGGCCCAATAGTTGAATCACATGCTGAAATTTTCAGGTATTGTTTTGGGCTTTCTGGGCTTTAATATTCTGTATTTCTTTTCTCAATTTAGCTTCTGACTCTCTTCCAGATTTTCCAGTGAACATTGTTGTGGACTTTAACCGTGGCTTTGTGTCGACGTCTTGAACTTTGCTTTGTGAACTGTTTCTTATGTAGGCTTGATCAAGATCTTCTGTTCATTGGTTAAAGTCCACTTTTTCATCGCCTTTACATCGTTTTCACTGTTTTCTGTCCAAGAACCTGTAACCTGTAACATGTAGCAGACATGCGTCAAAAGCACCTGTTTATTTATAAAAAGAATAAGAATAGGGAATATAATAATGCAATATTCTGGTGTGAATAAATACCCCCAAACTTATCTTTTGCTCGTTCTCGATCAAACTTATTTTTATTCACTAAAATCCTAACCGTACTTTCGCAGGGAAACGCGATTGCACTGAGCACGTGCAACAAGCCGTTAAACCTCTAGGTGTCCGTAGTAGGAGGAGTGTTGTCTCCTGAGGGTTTTCAGCTGATTACACCAATATTCTCCAAAATCCTATCAATTTGGCTTTTTCGACTTTAATTCTCCAATTAGGTTTTCTAACAAGGAATTCTATTATCGTCGACTCGTAAATTATCCACCCATATTCTTCACACTTCCTCATTATTTAACTTAAGATTATATATGTTATGTAGACCTACTTAGCTTTCGGCATCTCTTAAGTTTTCCTTCTAAAGTTCTATCTCCACTTAGGAATTTCTATCAACTCTACTAAAGATACAAGTTCTATTCTTCATCCCTTTCTCTCATCTAAACTCCAATTACATACACCCACGTGTGTGTATAAATCACCCCTACACTTGGAAATTCAAATCAAGCAATCATACCCTTGTCCGTTGTCCAAAGTACTTATTTGTAGGTGATTTTTTAATTGAATTTTGCTTACACATCCTTCATGCGACCGTTAATAATTCTTGAGGTACCAACAACTGATTACAAGATGTGTTTGCACATTAAAGCATAATTCCTAGTCTTGCAACACCCAAGGCTTTTAGCAGTGACTCCCAAACCAGTTGGTCTGAGGCACTAGGTGATGAAGCACCCTCGCTAAATATTTTTCTATTTTTGCAACGGCGCAATTTGATTTGTCTGTCAAAAACTATCTATTACCGCAATCAAGAACGGCGTCGCATGTAGCTAGCCGGTGAGTACGGGTCGGTCCACAGGGATGTTGTGAATCTCCTAATCGCGCTTACGAGTTAATTCCGAAGGGTGTTCGGATTGATTATTAAATCTAAAATCCAAATCTATCTAGATCTAGTCTTGCTAGGGTTAGGTTTAGGGATGGTTTGGAAATGCAAGTAAATCTCAACTCTTTCTATACCGGAATGAAGATCTATGAGGAGTTATGGTAATTATCAATAAAGGGGATTAGATCCATTCGGAAAGGTGTTCCTTCCTCTAGGTTCTTGTCCTTCCTTTAGAGATCCTTACCCTAACCTCCATGGAAAACGCGCGCAACCGGGCCTTTACACTACGGTGTCACCGCTACCTCGAGGGGTAGGATGCCGTAGGGCGCGGTGTGTCCGTGTATGCATGGAGTCCTATTGAAAATATATTATGGGTAAGAAAGGGATGAGAGATCTCATCTCTCAAAATCCTTCCCCAAAGCTAACTCTAAGCAATTTATCTACGGCAAGAAATTAAATCTACCTATGGCAAAGAATTGAAATCTAAACTAGAGCAAGAAATTAAATCTACTTACAGATGCATCTCTCCAATCATCAACGCAGGTTTGTCAGATCTGAATCCATGAGTTGAAAAGAAACATCGATGCTCTCCATAATGAGATCTGAATTTTATTATTAAAAGGAGGCATAAGAAATTACAATCTTTAGAGTTCCTATTTATAGAGAATAGGAAACCCTAGGTTTCATTTTGATCCGCACATCTACATTTACAAAAATAGCCCTATAAAGACCAGTCAACGTCGCATCGAGTTTAGGTAAAATTTTCACAAAACCCGGGCACTAGACGGCCGCGGAACCGTGGCAATAGCAGGCTTGGGCCGCGGTTCCGCGGCCCTTTGGAAGGATTAGGTGCTGAAACTTTTGGGTTATGTTCTTGGTCTTCTTGGGCCTCTGGTTCTTTGGTTCTTCTATCAATTGGGCTTCTACATTGGTTCCAGATCTTCAGTGAACAATTTGCAATGGATTTTTAACCGTTCGCTTTGTATTCTTGGACCTTGCATTGCCTTGTACTTTGTAAATTTTATCTTTGATGTAGGCTTGATCAAGAGTCTTCTGTTTGTTGGTCAAAGTCCACTTTTGCATCGTCTTTTCATCGTTTTCACTATTTCCTGTCCAAGAACCTGTAACCTGTAATATGTAGCAGACATGCGTCAAAAGCACCTGTTTATTTATAAAAAGAATAAGAATGGGGAATATAATAATGCAATATTATGGTGTGAACAAATACCCCCAAACTTATCTTTTGCTCGTGCTCGAGCAAACTTATTTTTTATTCTCTACAAAAACCTAACCGCACTTTCGCAGGGAAACGCGATTGCACTGAGCTCGTGCAACAAGCCATTAAACCTCTAGGTGTCCCTAGTAGGAGGAGTGTTGTCTCCTGAGGGTTTTCAGCGGATACTACCCACAAAATCCTATCAATTCGGCCCATTGATTTTTGTTCTCCAATTAAGTTTTCCAACAAGGAATTCTACTATCTTTTACTTGTAAATTATCCACCCACATTCTTCACAATTCCTCATCATTTAACTTAAGATTATATATGTTCTATAGACTTACCTAGCTTTCGGCATTTCTTAAGTTTTCATTTTAGGGTTCCATCTCCACTTAGGAATTTTTATCAACTCTTACTAAAGATACAAGTTTTATTCTTCACTCCTTTCTCTCATCTAAATCCCAATCACATACCCCTACGTGTGTGCATAAATCACCCCTACACTTGGAAATTCAAATCAAGCAATCATGTCCTTGTCCGTTGTCCAAAGTACTTATTAGTAGGTGAATTTTTAATTGAATTTTGCTTACACATCCTTCATGCGACTGTTAATATTTCTTGGGGTACCAACAACCGATTACAAGATGTGTTTGCACATTAAAGCGTAATTCATAGTCTTGCAACACCCAAGGCTTTTAGCAGTGACTCCCAAACCAGTTGGTCTAAGGCACTAGGGGATGAAGCACCCTCGCTAAATATTTTACTATTTTTTCAGCCTTAAGTAATCACAAAAACCAGTGTCCATTTTTTTTTCTTTATTCACTTTTTTTTTTCTTTTATTTTCTTCGTACTAAGGACTTTAGACAACAGCATTTCAAGGTCTCTTCTACTATTCCAAGTTTCAAGGTGCGTGATTGTGCAATTTGTAGGGTATACATTTTCAGAATCTAGACTTAAGTTGGGAACTATTTTTCAAACTTATACTCTAATAAGAACATCAATACTTTTCCTTCGTTTCGACTTAGCCCAAGAAGTGAACCCAAAATTTTCCTATTTCTAAATAAACTACAAGGCATATATTTTCTACCGTTAAACTTTAAGAAATGTTATTTTTAGGGTTTTAATTTACTAAGTCTAAGATCTAGTTGTTCCTAGGCAGTTAACCTATTTGTCAAACTCAAGTCAATTAGCCAAAATTGAATACAATAATTTTTATAATTTTCGAAATTTTTCAATTTTTATGGGTTTTCAAATAAATATGCAAATGCAAAAATATGTACAAATGAATGAGAAGGAAGAAGACGTACCGAGCATACCCCCAAACTTGAACTTGACGGTGTCCTCACTGTCATGCTAAACCAAGAGGGTCAAAAATGCCGGTACTCCCCTGTTTATTTATTTATAAATAAAAAAAATTATATTTTTTTAATGTTTTGAATTTTTTTTTATTTTTTATAGAAAAAGAAAACAAAAAATATATATATACATATATACAACAAGGTTTCCCCCAAACTCAAGCTTGGCCTTACACAAGCCAAAGATTAGCACCAACCATTCAAAAATCTTATCGTGGTAATGGTCGAGTTGGTGAAAGAATGGGGTAAAGAAAAGGAATGAGAAACACACGAGACCATGTGGGAAGAAGGGTGGAATATGGTCTCGGTGGAGGAGAAGAATGACGACAAGGAGAAAGAAGTGTAGCACGAACTTGAGGGTGTAAATCGAGTGAATAAATTAGCACAATATGTGATGACCGATGTGTTAAAAGCGATTGCGCTAACCTATCAACCCGTCGAGAAATGGGGTCAAATCCCTCAAGATTCGCAAGAAAACATGAGTACGCCGAACTTGGTATAAGAGATGAAAGCGTAACGGTCACTTGCACGGTCGGAACAATGGAAGGTAGGGAAGGGAGTGAATTAGGGATAGTCGTAATCTCGCCTAAGTAATCTGTTTCGAACTTGAAGGATTCCATCAATAGTTCGAACTGACTGTAAGCAACCGAGTCTGATGATTCAACTAACTCATCTGAAAATGTAAAGGACTCAAACTCGGGCGGTGAGACTTCAACATCGTCCGAAAAAGTGAAACACTCGTAAGTGTTATCGGCTGTGAGAACTGTGTCTGATTCAAAGGAAAAGTTTTCAAGCTCACAGTCGTCAAGCGTGATATTAGGCGTGATCGGAACGATGGAAAGGAGGGAGGGTGATTTAGGTAAAGGTTCAAGAGGATGAATTGGAAAATCCGACAGATCAAACAAAAATGGTTCAATCTCAATATTATCCTCAAGACTCTCCTCAATACTATCCTCATAAGTCTCCTCAATATTTAGCTTATCCATGCCATTATCATTAAAATCAAGACGCATATGAGGTTCGGGAGAAACATTTAATGACTCGGGATGATGAATTGGACATAAAATTTCAATCAAATCGACTGGTTCATCATCCAAAATATTCCCGGCGTCTATATCCTCAATCAAGTGAAAATCAATTTTTTCTGACACCTCATCAAAAGCATGGATATTTATCGATTTAGGTTCTAGATTGGAGGTGTAAAGGTCAAACGGATTAGGTGCGGTTTCACTCGAAATGGGTTCTTCACAATTTGGCAAATCAAACACTACATAGTCGCACAACTCATCATTTTGGACACATGTTTGAAAATTGGAGTTGTTGGATTCAATTGGGTATGGGTAGGTTAGATTTGGCAATCCTCTCACATTCTCACTCTGTCCAACCGCCTCCTTATACATTGAAAATTTTGAAACTAGTGGGAAACTAGCTACCGGTTCACTAGGTTGCATAAAGGCGACCACGGACGCTTCCACATTCCTAGTCATTTTGTTTGTTGCTAAGATATATGCCTCCAACGACTCTTCCAAACTAGACTTGGGTGGTGAGGGGGTTTCGGTAAAAGATTCAAAATTGTGTGGATATGCAAAACTCCCAACAGACTGTGTAGAAACGGTGTCTAGTGAAGGTGGGAAGGTCGGGTAGGACTGGTAGGAAGTGGGTAGTTGGGCAAGGGTAGGGTCAACATGTGGATAACAAGGTGAATAATCGTGTGGATCCCTAGAACTAGATGAGTGGAGAGGGATGAAAGATCGGCTGCGAGATTGAGCGATATGCTCAGTAATGGATATCGGTTTAGGAGTGACAGCAGGACTTGAAAAAGTGGTATCAACATGTGGAAGTGGTAAAGGTTGACTTGGTTGACACAAAGTGGGTTGAAAAGTCAAACTGTTTCTCCTAGACGCCTCTATTTGATCTTTCAAAGATATTTTAGGTAAGGAAGGATCGTCTTTAAATTGACCGAACAAATTGACGTACGACGCAAAATTAGGTTCGGGATACCAAAGTTCGGCAAGTGATTTATTATGTGGGGTACCCATGTTAGAAGAAAGGGGAAAAGAAAGAAGGTTGGGTGGTGTAAGGATTTATTTGCGGCAAAAAATCCACATTGATAGTATCATTAATATTATGACTATATATTTGAGATTGCTCAGTTTTATGCTCGGTTTTAAACCTGTTTGCATTTTTAATGTGTATATTAACCTCCAGGATATATTACCCCTTGATATCAATCCTTAATTAAACATTCCCAAAACTAATTACACATTCTCATATGGTTGCAGATCACTATTGTTGTCCTTCTCCAGCTCTGGACCTCAGCCTACCTCCACGATGCATCCCGGCTAAAGACTTTAACAGTTTCATACTTCTTCGGCTCCTTTCTGAACCACAACCTCTTCCTGGCTATCCACGAGCTGAGCCACAACCTGGCCTCCTTCTTAAAAAAAATTTGCAAGTCTTTTAAAAAAATTTCTTTTTTTTCTTTTTCTCTTTATTTGGAAATTGTTGCAAAAAAAATTTTTGATAAAAGATATGCAACAGAAAAATATTACTTGCAATCTATTTCTAATTTAAACTAGGCGCAAAAATCCTGCACAAGATTTGTTATATGGAAGGGAATATATTTTATAGCTCACGGAATCCTGCAGGAATTTCCAGAAAAGATATTTCAAAATATACAGAGAAGAAACAGAGGAACTTACAGAGCAAATTTGGACAAATGTTGCCACCAAACGGCAGCTTTTCAGCGGCCGAACAGGGGGTCCCACCGCGGTTCCGCGGTTCTCTAGCCAGCACGGTTCCCAAAAAATTTTCTCACGTACTAACTCATCGAGGTGGTCGCGGTTCAGCGGTACAAAGTAGGTTTCGGCGGCGGAAACGCGGCAGGATGGGGGGTTCAAATCTCCAGAAAAATTCTACTGTTCTGTTTTTGAAATCCTTCTCTGTTCTGATCTCCTGATTTCTGTTTCGCCTTCTGGAAATTTCCAGATCCGTCTCGATTGTTCTTGCAAGATTCATACAACAAAGTACCCTTTCCAAAAAAATAACAATTGATATATTTTTATAATTTTTGGATTTTTTAGATTTTTATGATTTTTTAATTTAAGATTAACCCGAAATTGCAAAGAGGAAAGTTCTACGCCATCCCCGGCAACGGCGCCATTTGATTTTATAGCAAAAACTATAATTACCACAATCAAGAACGGCATCGCATGTGGCTAGCCGGTGAGTACGGGTCGGTCCACAGGGATGTTGTGAATCTCCTAATCGCGCTTACGAGTTAATTCCGAAGGGTGTTCGGATTGATTATTAAATCTAAAATCTAAATCTATCTAGATCTAGTCTTGCTAGGGTTAGGTTTAGGGATGGTTTGGAAATGCAAGTAAATCTCAACGCTTTCTATACCCGAATGAACATCTATGAGGAGTTATGGTAATTATCAATAAAGGGGATTAGATCCATTTGGGAAGGTGTTCCTTCCTCTAGGTTCTTGTCCTTCCTTTACAGATCCTTACCCTAACCTCCATGGAAAACGCGCGCAACCGGGCCTTTACACTACGGTGTCACCGCTACCTCGAGGGGTAGGATGCCGTAGGGCGCGGTGTGTCCGTGTATGCATGGAGTCCTATTGAAAATATATTATGGGTAAGAAAGGGATGAGAGATCTCATCTCTCAAAATCCTTCCCCAAAGCTAACTCTAAGCAATTTATCTACGGCAAGAAATTAAATCTACCTAGGGCAAAGAATTGAAATCTAAACTAGAGCAAGAAATTAAATCTACTTACAGATGCATCTCTCCAATCATCAACGCAGGTTTGTCAGATCTGAATCTATGAGTTGAAAAGAAACACCGATGCTCTCCATAATAAGATCTGAATTTTATTATTAAAAGGAGGCCTAAGAAATTACAATCTTTAGAGTTCCTATTTATAGAGAATAGGAAACCCTAGGTTACATTTTGATCCGCACATCTACATTTACAAAAATAGCCCTATAAAGACCAGTCAACGTCGCATCGAGTTTAGGTAAAATTTTCACAAAACCCGGGCACTAGACGGCCACGGAACCGCGGCAATAGCAGGCTTGGGCCGCGGTTCCGCGGCCCTTTGGAAGGATTAGGTGCTGAAACTTTTGAGTTATGTTCTTGGTCTTCTTGGGCCTCTGGTTCTTTGGTTCTTCTATCAATTAGGCTTCTACATTGGTTCCAGATCTTCAGTGAACAATTTGCAATGGATTTTTAACCGTTCGCTTTGTATTCTTGGACCTTGCATTGCCTTGTACTTTGTAAATTTTATCTTTGATGTAGGCTTGATCAAGAGTTTTATGTTTGTTGGTCAAAGTCCACTTTTGCATCGTCTTTTCATCGTTTTCACTGTTTCCTGTCCAAGAACCTGTAACCTGTAATATGTAGCAGACATGCGTCAAAAGCACCTGTTTATTTATAAAAAGAATAAGAATGAGGAATATAATAATGCAATATTATGGGGTGAACAGGTTCCAGGATGAGTTCGCTCATCAGGCTTCCCTTTCGGTCAGTACATGGGCAGCCGTTACGTACAGCTAGTGCCGCTGACGTGCTTGTGGTTAAACCCACTGCCAGGGTACTGACAAGTCTTTAGAGTACCCTACAGATAGTTTCCTAAGTTCGGGCGAAACGTTGTAGAGGCCGTATGGTTTTATGGCAGGGTTCGAAATTGCACGTGCATTTTTGCACGTGTCATATTTTGGTGTCACGACCCGAAAGTACGGAACATGACCGGCACTTAAACTACGAACGTCTCGAGGCGTACGTAATCTAAGTAAACCGAAAATCCAGAAATCCAAACCAAGAAAAGTAGTAGAGTGCAGGAAAACCAACTTAAAGCAAGTTGTTTCAATAGCATAAGCCGAATTATGCGGTTTTTAAAAACATCAAAAATTTACTGAAAATTTCGGCAGAGTCTCCTTTGTAAATACTGACCCCCAAACGGGATACAACATGAATAGTATACGAGATCAAGAAAAAGGCATCCCCAAGCGGGAGCTAGCTCTTCGTCAATCGACGGTCATAACCACACAAGCAATATAATATACAACGCCAACGGCGAGGATCAAAACTCAAAAGGAAACTCAAAACCACCAGAAATATAACGAGCGACTCTACGGTCGAAAGAATAAAAAACACTGGTCTCTATCTCAATAAATACATGTTTGGTTGATGGAATTTACTAGATACAACGGAATAATATTATACAAGGTAATATGATGGGTACGATACAAGAAAAACCCACCTACTAGCAAGTCACCCGAAGAAAACTATGCCCGCACAGCCGTAAAGAAACCTGTACGGCAAACCTGCAAGAAACTGGGGCACAACGGGGGTGAGTTGCCAACTCTTGAATAGAAAAACATCTACGCACAGAAATCGCATAAATAACGCAATCCTAGGTCAATGATCATAATATATCCTCAAAAATGTATATAACATGCAGCCTAACAATGGCTAGGGTAAATATCTAACCCGAGTGTAAACTCATGTCCCCGTGTCAGTGCCTCAGGTAGCAATATATTATATGGATGATGTATGAATGCATGAAACAGAATGCATGTACTGAATAAAACTGGTTTCATAAATCAGTGAGATTTCTGTATTTTAAAAGAAATGAGGTACCATATATGAAATCAGCATAAAACAGTGCCCAGCATCGACACAAAACAAGTGTCCAAATACCTCGATATCTCTGTGTCACAATCTATATACCTCAAGTCTCAATCTCAATGTCTCAATCACAATATCTAGGGCGCCGTCAGTCCAGACCGGCCCCTAGCATCCATCTCAAGACCACGACGGTATCCTCCGGATATCCGACGCGTCGGGTAATATCACCGGTAGGTAGTGCTCCCCTGCCAGGCTCACATCGTCATCATCACGCGCTTCTTGCCCCGGGGTACCTTACCGGGTCCACCATGTACCCGAAACGGTTCATCCGTCTCCTCGAATCGGGTCTCAAAATCCATCAGCAAACTCATGGTGGACAACTCATACATCATGGAAAAACCGCACTTTTTTATTTTAAAAGAGAGAAAAGGTTTATTTATGTTTTTGCGGTTTTCCTCCAAATCCAGAAAATCTCATGGAAATCCGAATCCAAAACCTCAATAATACGTAAAATAGTGAATATATGCAGGAGAAACCATGAATGCGGCATAACAATGAATAACAGTATGCATGAAGTAGCAGCTAATAACTACAATGTCTAAACTAACATATGAGGCAAGTACACTAATACCATGTCAAATTACTAACTAACAAGCTAAGTCAAGCAATAATATTTTCTTAGGTGTACGTGACATGGCAATTACCGATGAAGATGTGTGTGAGCAGGCAAGTAAGTGTACGTAGCACATACGCATCATCGGTAATGGTGCTGGTGTCCTAACAGCATAATATCAACAATGCAATATGAAATAACAATGTAAGTATGCGATGCGGAGCGAGCAACCAAAATGAGCGGGAGCTAAATATTAAACACTGGTGCCATTTGAAATAACACGAATCGTGGGGTTTTGAAAATAGGGCTACGGCAGTTTTAAGAAAGGATACGTCTTTTGAAATATCCGTAGATCCCTTGACCTGTCTTTTAAAATACCCACGATCCGCTAGTTTTGAAATAGGTAGGAGTCTAATCTAATCTAATAACTAAACTAAACTAAAGGGCTAAGCTAACAAGCTGGACTACAGGTAAGGAAACCGCCTAACATCTGAGTCGATATATATACATACCTGTATATATATTAGTCGGTGATCCCGCCTCAATAATATCATATCCAATACCATATCTATAATCAGACATCCCAAGTCAAGAGTGCGGATCAATCATCAAAATATAGCTCGTACGTAAATCCATCGTACGGCATCCCCAAATCTGGGTACGGGTCAATATCATATTCATCACACTATTCATTCGGTAACCTCTTTGTCAAAGATCATAGTCTAAGGTACTGACCTATGTCTAGTACAATACTAATATCATCAATATGGTCATGATCTGGCTACTGATCGACAGTCTCATACAAACTGATATCATCAGCACATCATCATCAAGGGGTATACATCGCCCAATATGGCCTAATATCAATATCCTAGCATATCATGTCTCATATCACGATCATATGTCGACCATTTTATTTATAACACTATTCACCTGTATCGCCGTCCCAAGATCCGCTATGACACCAGGACGTACCTCAAGTACGAATCCTGCCATATCACCGATATCACAACCTCAACACAAATCTCATCGACTCATCTCAATCCCAAGTATCATACTCAGATCCGTATGTGAACACATAGTCCCATACCCATGTGAACACATAACTATATATATATTCCCGTAAACACAAATGGAAGAAGAATGTATGCAAGTATGGGTGGGTGGGTGCATGTATGGTGCGACCACTACTCTAGGGTTTCGCGATACTAAACCATCCATATTTATCATCAATAAACTCAAACAATATATAATCAATAAATGTGTGTATACGTATTCGTATACATCACCACGAACTGCGGGGGTGCTATACGCCATCCACCCGACTTCTCCCCGTAGATATAAATCTACTCACCTGATCTTCGCTCGCCGGTGCCGACGGCGCCACGTTCTTGCTTGTCGTCTCGAAGTCCATATAGGGTACCTACATATCATAACGCACCGTATCGCATTAAAATCCGACTCATGACCAAAACGACACACGAATCCCACATAGGTCAAAACCTATGGTTGCTTTTCACAAATCAACCTAAAAACCCTCGATGTCGGCATACAAACGCCTAACCATCGAGAAAAACCCAAATACACTCATTTGCATATTCACGAACTCTAATTTTATTATAAAATAGCTTAAAACTCATAAAAACCCCAATTTCACTTAAAAGTCATTTTTCCGAAAAGACTAGCAAGCACAATTCGCCGTTATTGTACAAAACATAATGTTTAAACGAATCTAGAGGCCACAATATTCACTAAATATCTTAAATAAGTAAAAAAAATGATTCCCATAATTTAATCTCATTAAATTCCATAAACCCCAAAAACCTAGTTTACAAATTATCCAATTTTAACAATTTTCAAACAAAAATTCTCGATTTAAGAATTAAGCTTAGATTTGCATAACCTAAGGTATTAAACTACTCATTATAATGTTAATAATGCTATGAAACCATAATTAGATTTTTAAACCTAATTATTAGACTAATTATAAAAACCTAGTTAGCAATTAGCAAAGTTATCACAATTTTAAATTAACAAATTAGCAAATAGCAACTAACTTAGATTTTGCATACAACTACATGTTAATCTCCTCATTAAAACCATAAACAAATGATAAAAACCTCACTTGATCACAAACCCTAATCATTAATTCAAAACCCTTCTCTTGAATTTTAATTCAAGCACCTAGAACTAATTAAAAAAAACCTAATTAAGCTAACATGAAACAATTAGCACAATTTAAGAAAAGGTTAGAATTATACCTCATGATCAAGAGATCAAATATGAAAATCAAGCCTCTAAAATGCCAACTTGCTCCCTAGATCCATGCAAGAATAGCAAATGAAAAATGGGTAGGAGTTGGATTTTAATTTTGCTTTGATTTTTGAACGGATTTTGATGCATTTTGAGTGGATTTTTGATTAGAAATGAGATGAAGAATTGAAGGGGCTGAAGAAAGGGGGAGGCTCGGCCATTGTGCAGGTGGGGAAAGTGTGGGAGAGAGTGAGGTGTTGATTAGAGAAAGAGAAAGTCAAAAACCCATACCTCAAGTCAACACACTCATTCTTTATTCTTTCATTTCTTTTCTTTTGTTTTCTTCTCTTTTCTTTTTGAAGTGGTGAAAAGAGTGGGAGTGGGGCAGCAAGGGTTCAGCCATCATGATTGGGAAATGGGGGTTTGGGTGTGTGTACGGATGTGGGGTGATGAAAAATGATAAATACAATACCCCAAACATCCATTTACGCTAAAAAAAGCCTTTTTTTCTTCAATAATTTCTAAACCATTTTGGCAAATAATTTCATTCCAAAAACCACATGATAAAATTTTATTTAATGTTTTATGATGCACAAAATTTGTTTCAACTCATTCCAATTTGTAATTTTCCCTAATTAAATGTATTAGTGACGGCTTAAAATAATAATAAAATAATATTTTTTCCAGAAAATTTAAAATTTCACCAGCGGTTCAATAAACACCAAATAATAGCAATTACATAGCTAGAATATGTATATTTAATTTTTATAATAAGATATTTGTATTTTGACTTTTTACAGAAAACCCCCTTATTTTACCGATTTTTTTCGAAATTTCACCGAAACGATTTTCAAAACGTTAAAATCTTCCCCCCTTAAAGCAATTCGGTCCCCGAATTTAAATTCAAACTCCCCCAAATACTAAAACATCTAAGAAAACCATCAACTCGTCGGGGCTCCGAAATTGTAAATACATAAAACAATTCGTAGCGCAGCGCATGCGCTTAAAAAATGAGTATATAACTCAAATCAAAACTCCGTCAAGCATCCCGCAATCATCGGAGTCATGGAGAAGACATCAATGCCAAATCCAAATCAAAACCAATATGACATAACTCGAAACTATACATGTAAATATCGAATCTATATCTGTAAGTATCTGAAGGAAATGCATGCCAAATCTCTTTAAGTCGCTGTGCAACGCGTATAAAACTGCACAGTGGCGGACGTCTATCATACAAAAATAACTATATACATATATACCTTTATTTGAAATGTACGTTCCGCCGTTTTGGAAACAATTTAGAAGGGTCTCCTTGTTTTAAACATTTCGTGTCATATCAGACATGTAGGTAAATACTGAGGCTATAGCTCACTTTTTGGAAATCCCTTCATTAACTATCAATGCGTGCAAAATATAATCAGGTACTGTCCTCTGACTAGTCCTGCTTAGTACGAAAACACATAGCAATATCATAAAAACGTACTGCTCTATACGAAATCAATCCCAAAATATGCACATGAATGCTACGTGCGTCTGGTGCGCACGGAAATCAAAATCCATGAATGTGCCATACATGCGCACAGAAACAACATCTAAGTGCATCGGGTGTGCATGAAACATCTGTCGTAGGCAACGTGTGTGCCTGACAGCAAAATCAGGTGCATCTGACATGCACGAAAAAAATCTCGATTTAGTGCATCTGGTGTGCACCAAAATCGCATCTCAAAACATGCGCTCAACATGTGTGAAAACCCAAAACCAGGGGCATCCATCATGCACGAAATCATGAAATCCAATATCAAGCGCCGAACATGCGCAAAATCAAATCAGGTGCATAAGGTGCATAAAACAAATATCGAGTATCATAATCGAAATCGAAGTCCAGTGCATCTAAGTGCACAAAAGGCGTATCACTGCACCGCAGGCATATATAAACTATACAGAGTGCAGGAACCAATTCGTGTGCGTGCATACGCACAAAATCAACTCAAATGTCTAAAACCGTAAAATCACAAACATGTGAAATCAAAACATGAAAACGATATCAAGTGCAACACCGTGCAAAGATCGTAAATCCCCAATCATCAAAATCAAATCATGCGAATAAATCACCCAAAACATCGAAATCAATAATGGCGGAATAGTACCGCTCAAGTGCATCCTCTAAGAATCTCGGGCCAACTGTCGCGGTCACTAGTGGGACGTCTCGTCGATGATCATGAACTCTGGCCTGCTGGTGTGCGTAACAATGACCACTCCTGGGTCAAGGTCTTCACCGTGAATTACCAATCTCTCGGTCCATCGGCTCATCGGCCCTGTCAGGTGTGCTAACGGGGATGATCCCGTTCTAGCACTTCTCTGGTCATCTCTCGGTCACTCATCGCGACCACTCGTAAAACAGCATATCACTGGCGTCAGCCTTTGGCTCTCTGAATGTACGCGACACATCTGATCCTGGGTGCAAGTATCATTGCAGCAGTGTCCTGGAAGGAATCCTGCTCACGGTCTCTTCCATGTCTCGTCTCTGCCAACTGTCCGGAAGTCATTGCCCTTTACTATATCTGTTTCTTGTTCCGGAACGGCTGTATACTCATCGCGACTCCTTCTGGAAGGTATATCCAAGTAAAATGCCTCGGCATGCGTATCGCATCTCTGATGTCGGAGGAGTGGAACGTCATCTTATCTAGATCTGGTATGAACCTCTTACTCCACTTTCTCTAATGTCGACTGCTTCGGACTCGTCTCATCGTGGCTACATGGACTGAGCTCCAACGGCTATCCTCGTATCGGGAGTCTCCCAAGAAATGCATCTCACCACCCAGCATCCGAATTAAGTCGAGCCATCCGATCGAGTCGTCAAAACCTCATAATCCCCCCAAGAGCTCAACCTTTTGGGCACAATTTAATAGTATCGAGTACATACCACAGCATCGGTGGTCCAGCCGTAGAAGGGCACACCCAAGCCTCACTAATGGCGCCGTAGAACTGCCGCAAACCCGAAGGTTCAAAGGCTTTCACACGGTCATTAAGTCGAGTTAGGGTTTCATTCTTCTAGAGGGACCATAGAATTGCCTGCATGTCTTTCCGACTACTTTAAACTTAGAATAATAGGTTTCTGACATTCGATCGTCTCTGTCGACTCCCAACGTCTCCGCATGAAGTCGTCTCTAGCTGGAATCAATCTATCTGATGACCTCGCATCGGGGTAGGCGAACGATCCGCATGTCCTAGTCATTCATCCTCGATGACTAGCGACCTTCTATCATTGGCTGAATCCTTCAGTGCTGATCTGCCCGTCCGAGTAATCTCACACAGCGATCCATCAACCCTCGTGGCGCGAAAACACAATAAAAAGACACATCTCTGCAATCGTGTGTCGCCGGAATCACGCCCTGGTCAGTCCTCGTTCGTAACGAGCTCGTGCTGACCGCAACTCTAGCCGTAGCTCTCCCTGCCCGTAATCGTGGTAGCAAAACCATAACGGCTCATCTAGATCGGAATGAATATAATACTGAGCAAAGAAATGTACATCCTAAGGCTTCTTAAGTGGAGTAGCGTATCGTAAATATGCCGCGGAACATACCCACGGTACGTCACTCTACTTTAGTCACCTATTCCATCAACCAAGGGTCATCCTACACTCCGAAGGTAAAACCTAACGCTCTGATACCAACTTTGTCACGACCCGAAAGTACGGAACATGACCGGCACTTAAACTACGAACGTCTCGAGGCGTACGTAATCTAAGTAAATCGAAAACCCAGAAATCCAAACCAAGAAAAGTAGTAGAGTGCAGGAAAACCAACTTAAAGCAAGTTGTTTCAATAGCATAAGCCGAATTATGCGGTTTTTAAAAACATCAAAAATTTACTGAAAATTTCGGCAGAGTCTCCTTTGTAAATATTGACACCCAAACGGGATACAACATGAATAGTATACGAAATCAAGAAAAAGGCATCCCCAAGCGGGAGCTAGCTCTTCGTCAATCGACGGTCATAACCACACAAGCAATATAATATACAACGCCAACGGCGAGGATCAAAACTCAAAAGGAAACTCAAAACCACCAGAAATATAACGAGCGACTCTACGGTCGAAAGAATAAACAACACTGGTCTCTATCTCAATAAATACATGTTTGGTTGATGGAATTTACTAGATACAACGGAATAATATTATACAAGGTAATATGATGGGTACGATACAAGAAAAACCCATCTACTAGCAAGTCACCCGAAAGAAACTATGCCCGCACAGCCGTAAAGAAACCTGTACGGCAAACCTGCAAGAAACTGGGGCACAACGGGGGTGAGTTGCCAACTCGTGAATAGAAAAACATCTACGCACAGAAATCGCATAAATAACGCAATCCTAGGTCAATGATCATAATATATCCTCAAAAATGTATATAACATGCAGCCTAACAATTGCTAGGGTAAATATCTAACCCGAGTGTAAACTCATGTGCCCGTGTCAGTGCCTCAGGTAGCAATATATTATATGGATGATGTATGAATGCATGAAACAGAATGCATGTACTGAATAAAACTGGTTTCATAAATCAGTGAGATTTCTGTATTTTAAAAGAAATGAGGTACCATATATGAAATCAGCATAAAACAGTGCCCAACATCGACACAAAACAAGTGTCCAAATACCTCGATATCTCTGTGTCACAATCTATATACCTCAAGTCTCAATCTCAATGTCTCAATCACAATATCTAGGGCGCCGTCAGTCCAGACCGGCCCCTAGCATCCATCTCAAGACCACGACGGTATCTTCCGGATATCCGACGCGTCGGGTAATATCACCGGTAGGTAGTGCTCCCCTACCAGGCTCACATCGTCATCATCACGCGCTTCTTGCCCCGGGGTACCTTACCGGGTCCACCATGTACCCGAAATGGTTCATCCGTCTCCTCGAATCGGGTCTCAAAATCCATCAGCAAACTCATGGTGGACGACTCATACATCATGGGAAAACCGCACTTTTTTATTTTAAAAGAGAGAAAAGGTTTATTTATGTTTTTGCGGTTTTCCTCCAAATCCAGAAAATCTCATGGAAATCCGAATCCAAAACCTCAATAATACGTAAAATAGTGAATATATGCAGGAGAAACCATGAATGCGGCATAACAATGAATAACAGTATGCATGAAGTAGCAGCTAATAACTACAATGTCTAAACTAACATATGAGGCAAGTACACTAATATCATGTCAAATTACTAACTAACAAGCTAAGTCAAGCAATAATATTTTCTAAGGTGTACGTGACATGGCAATTACCGATGAAGATGTGTGTGAGCCGGCAAGTAAGTGTACGTAGCACATACGCATCATCGGTAATGGTGCTGGTGTCCTAACAGCATAATATCAACAATGCAATATGAAATAACAATGTAAGTATGCGATGCGGAGCGAGCAACCAAAATGAGCGGGAGCTAAATATTAAACACTGGTGCCATTTGAAATAACACGAATCGTGGGGTTTTGAAAATAGGGCTACGGCAGTTTTAAGAAAGGATACGTCTTTTGAAATATCCGTAGATCCCTTGACCTGTCTTTTAAAATACCCACGATCCGCTAGTTTTGAAATAGGTAGGAGTCTAATCTAATCTAATAACTAAACTAAACTAAAAAGCTAAGCTAACAAGCTGGACTACAGGTAAGGAAACCGCCTAACATCTGAGTCGATATATATACATACCTGTATATATATTAGTCGGTGATCCCGCCTCAATAATATCATATCCGATACCATATCTATAATCAGACATCCCAAGTCAAGAGTGCGGATCAATCATCAAAATATAGCTCGTACGTAAATCCGTCGTACGGCATCCCCAAATCTGGGTACGGGTCAATATCATATTCATCACACTATTCATTCGGTAACCTCTTTGTCAAAGATCATAGTCTAAGGTACTGACCTATGTCTAGTACAATACTAATATCATCAATATGGTCATGATCTGGCTACTGATCGACAGTCTCGTACAAACTGATATCATCAGCACATCATCATTAAGTGGTATACATCGCCCAATATGGCCTAATATCAATATCCTAGCATATCATGTCTCATATCACGATCATATGTCGACCATTTTATTTATAACACTATTCACCTGTATCGCCGTCCCAAGATCCGCTATGACACCAGGACGTACCTCAAGTACGAATCCTGCCATATCACCGATATCACAACCTCAACACAAATCTCATCGACTCATCTCAATCCCAAGTATCATACTCAGATCCGTATATGAACACATAGTCCCATACCCATGTGAACACATAACTATATATATATTCCCGTAAACACAAGTGGAAGAAGAATGTATGCAAGTATGGGTGGGTGGGTGCATGTATGGTGCGACCACTACTCTAGGGTTTCGCGATACTAAACTATCCATATTTATCATCAATAAACTCAAACAATATATAATCAATAAATGTGTGTATACGTATTCGTATACATCACCACGAACTGCGGGGGTGCTATACGCCATCCACCCGACTTCTCCCCGTAGATATAAATCTACTCACCTGATCTTCGCTCGCCGGTGCCGACGGCGCCACGTTCTTGCTTGTCCTCTCGAAGTCCACATAGGGTACTTACATATCATAACGCACCGTATCGCATTAAAATCCGATTCATGACCAAAACGACACACGAATCCCACATAGGTCAAAACCTATGGTTGCTTTTCACAAATCAACCTAAAAACCCTCGATGTCGGCATACAAACGCCAAACCATCGAGAAAAACCCAAATACACTCATTTGCATATTCACGAACTCTAATTTTATTATAAAATAGCTTAAAACTCATAAAAACCCCAATTTCACTTAAAAGTCATTTTTCCGAAAAGACTAGCAAGCACAATTCGCCGTTATTGTACAAAACATAATGTTTAAACGAATCTAGAGGCCACAATATTCACTAAATATCATAAATAAGTAAAAAAAATGATTCCCATAATTTAATCTCATTAAATTCCATAAACCCCAAAAACCTAGTTTACAAATTATCCAATTTTAACAATTTTCAAGCAAAAATTCTCGATTTAAGAATTAAGCTTAGATTTGCATAACCTAAGGTATTAAACCACTCATTATAATGTTAATAATGCTATGAAACCATAATTAGATTTTTAAACCTAATTATTAGACTAATTATAAAAACCTAGTTAGCAATTAGCAAAGTTATCACAATTTTAAATTAACAAATTAGCAAATAGCAACTAACTTAGATTTTGCATACAACTACATGTTAATCTCCTCATTACAACCATAAACAAATGATAAAAACCTCACTTGATCACAAACCCTAATCATTAATTCAAAACCCTTCTCTTGAATTTTAATTCAAGCACCTAGAACTAATTAAAAAAAACCTAATTAAGCTAACATGAAACAATTAGCACAATTTAAGAAAAGGTTAGAATTATACCTCATGATCAAGAGATCAAATATGAAAATCAAGCCTCTAAAATGCCAACTTGCTCCCTAGATCCATGCAAGAATAGCAAATGAAAAATGGGTAGGAGTTGGATTTTAATTTTGCTTTGATTTTTGAAGGGATTTTGATGCATTTTGAGTGGATTTTTGATTAGAAATGAGATGAAGAATTGAAGGGGCTGAAGAAAGGGGGAGGCTCAGCCATTGTGCAGGTGGGGAAAGTGTGGGAGAGAGTGAGGTGTTGATTAGAGAAAGTCAAAAACCCATACCTCAAGTCAACACACTCATTCTTTATTCTTTCATTTCTTTTCTTTTGTTTTCTTCTCTTTTCTTTTTGAAGTGGTGAAAAGAGTGGGAGTGTGGCAGCAAGGGTTCAGCCATCATGATGGGGAAATAGGGGTTTGGGTGTGTGTACGGGTGTGGGGTGATGAAAAATGATAAATACAATACCCCAAACATCCATTTACGCTAAAAAAAAGCCTTTTTTTCTTCAATAATTTCTAAACCATTTTGGCAAATAATTTCGTTCCAAAAACCACATGATAAAATTTTATTTAATGTTTTATGATGCACAAAATTTGTTTCAACTCATTCCAATTTGTAATTTTCCCTAATTAAATGTATTAGTGACGGCTTAAAATAATAATAAAATAATATTTTTTCCAGAAAATTTAAAATTTCACCAGCGGTTCAATAAACACCAAATAATAGCAATTACATAGCTAGAATATGTATATTTAATTTTTATAATAAGATATTTGTATTTTGACTTTTTACAGAAAACCCCCTTATTTTACCGATTTTTTTCGAAATTTCACCGAAACGATTTTCAAAACGTTACATTTGGACAGATAATACTGGTGGGATTTTGTTTAAGCCGGATCCATGTATTATATTGAGTCGGAATATTTTAGTCTCTCGTATTCGTATTCGGTCGGAATACGGATACAGGTATGTATATACTGGTGAGGGGTATTTTCGAAATCAGTTATGAGAATACTTTAGAAGATCCATTTCTATTTGGATTAATCATTTTGGTTTAAATTATTAATTGGTTTTGGAAAGGGTGACTCATTACTTCTAGAATGATCACTAATGACTCATGTAATGAGGCATCAAGTGAGTCATTAAGTATTAATGAATTTTGTTTTGTGAAGAGATATTTGAGGAGATATTTTCTTTAGATATTTCTCTTTGGTTTTTTGATAAAAGATGAGAACCTCATTCATCTATTCACATAAGAAGAAAAAGAGAGAAGTTTTATATGCTTGAGTTCTTTTGCTCTCTTGAGTTTCTTGAGTTCACCATTTCCAAACCCTAGCATCTTCTTCAACCTCCACCCTAACCCTCTCATTTGATGAGAACCCTAGGGTGTTTGAGACAAAGTATTCTACTCGTTCTCTACTTCATCTTGGTCATCTCTTTTGGCAGACTTGATGACCGAGTTGCCTCGGTATAGAGGCGGGAGCCCATTTAAAGATCCGTAGCTGTGGTGCCACCTTGAGGAGGAGCAAAGAGATCGGAGTTTCCGCAAAGGAGTGTGGGATGATGGCTAAAGACCGAAAGACTCGGATCGATCGGTATAGCCTTTCTAGCTCTTTACAGCTTGTTAGTTTAGCATTAATGGAAAGATCCGGGTTATAGTATGCGATAGCGCCAGTTATAAAAGTTTTTGTTCCGCGTTTGGCGTCAGAATGACGGCCGGGGCGCTACCGTAGAATTACATAGTATCAGAGCCACGCCATTAACGTTTACTAACTTGTTCTAACGTGTTTAAAATATCGATCGAACGAAATTTCCAAAACCGTATTTTTCAGGCTAAAGTTTCTGTCGAATTTTTAAACAGGTCTAAAAATCATTTTGAGCAACTCAGAAAATCGTGCAGGCTTTTTTAAGACCACAGTAGAAATTTGGCCCACTGATTCGACCATAGTGCCGCGGAACCGCCGCACAAGCCCAGGTTTGGTCGCGGTTCCGCCGCAGTCTTGGTGCTTCAGTGTACCATATTTCTTCTGGCAGTTTTTCATGGGGAATTGTGGTTTCTGGAATATTTTGTTTGGGCCCAGATTTTGTTTGAGTACTGCAGTAGTACGTGGGGCCCACTTCGGGAAGTTTTGTCGATCGGAATTTTAAACTTGTTAGTTTACAGTACTTACATTATATCTCCGACCGTGAATGTCATTCGAGCGGTAAATCATGTCTAATTGCTATAGTCCTTTTAGACGGGTTTGCGAACGTGACATTCGTGTTGATGTTCTGCGTTGTGTTGTGATGTTGCGGATTTGTCGTGGTGGATAGCAGTGTGCAATGGTAGTGCAGTTTGGATTTATTTGTACATTTGATATTGCGGGGCGAGCGTCCAACATGTGGACTGCCGTCACTGCCTGTTTGTATAATATTCTTTTGGGGTACGACCGGGCTGAGGTCGATGTACCCGTTGTACATATTTTCATTTCTGTACTAGATTTACCCCGCGACGGGGTGCACGGATAGCCAAATTCTTGAGGGCAACGGGTCCGCATCTCATGGATTTGAGTGGCAGAGGGCCTCACTCTAGAATTGGCAGACTATTCGCCGCACTCGTAGGGGTACAGGTTGACCCATAGAGGGGTGCTCAAGTTACTGGATTCCGTGAAGTGCAGGGTGGTCCATTCACTTTGCTGTAGGGGGCTGTCTCGCTTCAGGTTTTGGCGGGTAACTTGCCGCACCCGTAGGGGTCTAGGTTTCATTGCACAGGCTATCCACACGACCAGGGGAACGTCGGGTTTCAGTAGCGGCTCTGTGAAACCCGGGGATCCCAGATTATCTGTATTGTTCTGTGATGCTTATTACTTTTCTGTAATGTTGCATATTATCACGCCTGGAGAGATTATTGTATATTGGTATATATACTAGTAGATGTTGTATATGTTTTACACCCGCGCTAGTCCAGTCCCCGCTCTGTCGTTAGTTAAGTAACCTAACGGGTGATGACGGGACCCAGTGACGAATGCGGATGGTATATTCGTACATTTATTTTCGTTCTTTTCTGGTATGATTAATTGATGGGACTGCGTTGATTTTGATCAATGCAAAGGAAAACAAACATGTTTGGATGTTGTTGGAACAATAAAAAGTGTTATTACAAAGACGTTTTCTTTTGTTTTGCATAGGGCTATTCAGTTGGAATATCCTGCACCTCATTCGACGAGGCAAGGGCCGAGATCCCTTCACCGGGAGTGACCCCTTGGGCAGAAGTTTGCGGCAGGGTAATAACTTCACTATAGTCGATTACATGTTGCTTTGCATCATGGTATTCAGTTGGAATATCCTGCACCTCATTCCACGAGGAAAGAGCCGAGATCCCTTCACCGGGAGTGACCTCTTTAGCAAAGGTTTTCGCCACTATATTTTTATAAAAAGCTATCAGGTTCCTTCAGCGAGATCAAGTTCATTACGTTAAAGGTTTTTTCGCCAAAAACCAGCCGTAGCCCTCCGTCGTATCTTATGGATGGTCAGTAGTATTCAAGCTAAATTTGTTGGCCTTCGTCAAGGCATAGTATTTGGTAGCTGCTGGGGTATTCATTTGTTGCATAGATAGATGTGTTGGTTTGGGACAGTCGTATAGCCTTGTTGGCCTTCGTCAAGGGCTTGTACGGATGGGTTCAAATTGACCTGGACAATGACGGGTAGATCTTGACATGTGACTTATGATTTGTTGGCCTTCGTCAAGGTCATAAGAGCATGGGGCAAAAATCACATCGGGAGTTTCAAACATACAGGAAACTTGTCAGGCATGCGCATACCTTCTGGAGTGTGATAACTTGAGTGGCTTCCATCAAGTTATCATGCGATGATAGTTGGATCCCGATTCTCACTAATGAGTTGTTTACTCTTCGGGTGATCCCGACTAATTCATCTTTCAGGTTTGGAGGAGAATTTGAGATAACAGTGGGAGGTTTCCTGATTAGATAAAGTGATAACCATTCTGATCTAGGTTAGAGTGCACGCAGAGTGTTTCTTTTCTCTTTCTCTTTGGTAGCGACCTTTGACCGACCCTAGACTATGACTCAGTGACCAAGTTGACCGAACCTTCTTAAAATACTGGCTTTTGGATTGTCTAAGTTGCATAAGTCATTGCCGCTCCTTTTTTTACCCTTTGTATTTCTCAGAACACCCCGTATTACTACGGACATCCACTTCCATTGGATAGATCCATCGTATGGTTATATACGAACTCGAAGGGACTTCTTCGAGGATAGATCCAGGTTCAGGAGAAATAGAATTGGTTTATTCAGTTGTCTTTTATTATCACCTTCTCTCAGGTTGCGAGGGCTCCTTGGTTTAGGAGAGTACACCTATTACGCTTATTGGATAGTCTTGTTCCAAACCATAGGCAGGTGCCGAAAGGTAGGGAATGAAGAAAACCAATTAGTCTAAGTAGGGTGTACAGAAGGTAATAACTAAAGACAAAATAAAGGGATTAGAAAGAGGACAAAGTAAATTGCGACTGTTATCATTCACGACCAAACCGCGTACTTCATCGTCACTCCTATTTCACCTTTGCTTTTTTCCCCAGTTCGGAAGAAATAGAATAAGGTATTATTCAGTTGTCTTTTATCATCACCTTCTCTCAAGTTGCGAGTACTCCTAGGATTAGGAGGGTACACCTATTATGCTTATTGGATAGTCTTCTTCCAAACCATAGGCTGGTGCCGAACGGTAGGGAAGGAAGAAAACCATTTAACCTAACGATGGTGTACAGAAGGTAACGATTAAAGACAAATAAAGGGATTTGGAGAGATGGCAAAGAAATATACGGTTACAGTCATGAATAGGATTATGGAAAAGGCATTACTAGGAATAACAGGATACCCCTACAAGACATTTTAATGTTTCAGTTTCACTGTGCATTGTTAAAAGAAAAACTGTTTTCCCGATTAGATACTTACTCCAGGGTATGTATTTACCAGGTTTCATTCTCATATCTGTATGGTTTTTACAGATGATGAGTGGGAGTAAGTTATTTGGAATTAGGTGATCATCCTCATTATATCGGAATTCGTTGTAATTGGTGATATTTGAGGAAATCACCTGGGTACAGTTTTCAACCTACGATGCACAGGTTTTGAGTTATTCAAACTCAGGGGACTTATACAGAGTATTGTATGTTGTCCAGTGTCCGTCAGGACAAAGGGGTAGGTCCTCGTACTATGTTCTGTTTACTTGTGACTTCTCTAGTTTTTAGACAAGTGGTTCGTAGAAGTACAATGTCTAAGTTATGAGAAGTTGTAACTATAAGAATAAAGTAGAGAACCAGATATCGCAAGTATCGGGATTCTTCAAAGAGATCGAAGATGTAGATTCTTGTGATTGGCATTCAGTTGATAGTAATGGTTTTGAGAAACTTGTTTCTCTTTCAGGTTACTCATAATTGGATGGATTCCTAAGTTGAGTAATGTTGATTAGCCTCTCTCCATTAAGTTTATATGCACTGGAAACAGCTGCATGGTTTGAATCTGGTTCCAATTAAATTAGTGCATCTATTTCTATATTGTATATAGAATGGTTCATATCTTAACGATGTTAAGGTAAGGGGAGTTGTCCAGCTTATACTTAAAACCAGACACTGGATAACTCAAAGCACGTTTTTGTAATGGCAGTTTGTGGGTTGACCCTGGCTTTGACGAAGGTTGACATTTCTACCATCTGGAAGATCAATAGTGATATTGTTCTTGACTCGCCACAGTTTATTAAAATGGATTTTTTCAGAAAACAGTAGTGGGAGTATGGTAGAACTGGAAGTAATTTCAGAACCGCAAACGATTACGGAAAATTTAATATGACCTATATATTCAATCAGGTTTGACATTCCAATAACCACTCCCCAGATATGGTGGGTAACCCCAGACACCCAAGAGGTACTCCGGTAGCCTCAAGGACGGTGAAAGGGAGGTTCTTGTTTACCCAGACTTGAGTCTACTGTTGTTCCAGACTATGAGACCTGGCAAGAGGATAAGTATAGCGTCGTTCTAAACTAGCTTTAGAAGTGTGCGTATATATTATTCTGCCATAGGGTTGTCGTAGTCAGTGGGAGCAGCAGAAGCATAGTGGGCAAGTAGCTTATGTCTATTTATAGGCTTAAGCAGAGATAGCGGAAATAAGATCATCTAATTTTTGATATGACAGTCATGGGTTTGACTTCATCAGAATAGGGGATGGATCTGTTAAGAAGGTAGTAGGGTGTGATGTCCTGGTATTTGGATGACATACACAGAGTAGGAAGTAAAATTCCTATACTACGATCGGTTGTACTTTGGTCATCACACAGTTGTTTCTCTACAAAGGACATAGATATAATATCTGACATTCTGGTTACTGGATCTATGGTTTTAGATCTAGATTTGGGTAGTTTCCCAATGTGGGTATTTTGACAATATTCTAATAGTATTTTAGAATAGATGACTCCTGGCATGGTGGTGTACCTGCAGGTGATGGAGTCACCCTCTCTAAAGGTGTCTTACAGACTAAAGGGGAGAGGGATGTGCATGATTGGCAGATCACTTGCTTAGGCAATTGAGTCAATCGTGAAATATCAAGTACCACACCAGATGTTATTTTTTGCACTAGATACGATAAGTTTATATTAATCCAATCCTGAAGAAACAAAACGAAGCAGTTTTAGAACATAAGTGCATGTTCTACGGATTTAATGACGGCAGCCTCTTTCGGGAGACGGTTATCATTCCAGACTTCTAAGGTGACATGGATGACAGAGTGATTGTCAGAGTTATAGTTTTCCCTCTGACGAGGGACAGTATTATGGACAGGTGGTCCAAGAGGATACTGTGGGAGGCATGGTGCTGGATACTGATTAGGTTCAGTAATCAATACAGTCTAAGAAGTTTGGATTTGGAGTTCATTTATGAACTAGGTCCCATCAGATATTCAGACATATTCTAAGACAGGTATTACTCGATTCGGGAGATGGGTTTCTCCGCGAACTTGAGAATAAGAGAGACATAGAAAGAAACATCAGGGCGGATCCACTCACTGAGGCTATTTCTCGAACACAAGAGTTTTACAAACTAGCTTTGTGAAACTGATTAGTAGAGGAGTTGGATGTTCGGTATCACACGGGCTATGAGTATGCGACATCGCAATAATTAGCCTTAAGTGCAAGTGGGAGATTGTTGGATATAGTGCCCTCAAAGTCAATTATTGGATCGCAGGTACGTGATTGCAATGATTGATGGAGGACCTATACCGATATGACAGTCTTGCTCGAGATGATAATATGCTATCTGGTTTGTCTTTATCATCGTATACATGCTTTAGTTCACTATTGCATGATGATAGAGCCCATAAGATTCTTGCTTGACTGCCAACAGTATGATGGCGATCATATACGTGGGAGCTGGGGTCTGTAAGCACATCCTTAAAGTGTCCCTAGTCGTGGGAGTTTCGAGACAGGGCATCGATACTCCAGAGTAGATTAGTGTATACAGTCGAGACCCCGATGAGGGGCGGTGGCCGGTCTCACAAGCCACTGGTGTCAGTTGGATCACCTAAGATGTATACAGGTGCTCATTAGGTTATAAGTACACCGGACAGGACTCGCCGGGAACATGCTAGTTGGTATTATACATATCGTTAGATAGCAGTTCCCTTGTGACATGTGTATAGGTTAGTTTGTCGACCTGAGATCGTCATTTGTCTCGTGTGAGTTGCCACTGTGCTTTGATTTATACCCTACCATGCTCAAAGGAGACGTGCAAACAGGTATTTTTTGGGTACAGTCCCGAGCCACATAGAGGCAGTGAGCGGATCGTCGGGGATTCGTCTCTCCCGATATTGGGGGTTGATGTCGTACAGTGCACGGGTGGCCATCACTAGAAACCCTCGACCGAGGTAGTGGAGAATTACTGATTTGGATCAGTAGTTTCTCAGGTGGTGATGGGCTTCATGCCGACACGATTTATCGCGTTATTAGGGGTCTGACTTTATCCACTCCCCTAGACTCGATATGCGATACTCTTTAGACGAACGGACCGGACTGTATGTATATTGTCACTGTTAGGCTCAGTAGGGTTTATGGATGAGTTCGCTCATCAGCTTCCCTTCTAATCAATACATAGGCAAACGTTACGTACAGCTCGTACCTCTGACGTGCTAGTGGTTATACCCAGTGCCAGTGTGTTGATGAGTCATTAGAGTCCCCCACAGATAGTTTCCCAAGTTCGGGCGAAACGTTGTAGAGGCCGTATGGGTTTATGGCAGGGTTCGGAAAATGCACGTGCGTTTTCGCACCTGTCATTTTTCGGGCAGATAATACTGGTCGGCTTTGGTTTAAGCCGGATCCAAGTATTATACTGTGTAGATATAATATCTTTGTCTCAGAAGCATTTGTATTCGGTCGTAATACAAATGCGGGTATGTTTATACTATTATGGGGTTATCCTGAAATTCGTTTCAGGATCGCTTTTGGAAGTTGCCAGTTTCCAGTTTTCTATCTGCCGTATTTAACAGTCGGTTAAATGCGGATTTATCTTTTCTTCTCTCGGGTGAGTCATGAGGGTGAGTCGTGGTTCTAGAAGCTTCTAGATTAGTGACTCATCTTGGCATTAATTGTTGCATTAATGAGTTGATGAGGTGTATTAGTGACTCATTCTTTTGCATTGATGTTTCTTGTTCTTGCTTAGATATTTTCTCTTGATCTTTTGTTATGATAAGCTTCATTCTTATGGTCACCACTTGCTCCTACACTCACCCCCCTCTCTCTATTTAGTGGCCGGCCACCTCTTGGTGAGGATCATGGTTGCTAGAAAAAAGATATAGTTATTTGGTTCATGGAAATTAAGCATACTCATTTTCACATTTCCACCCAATCCAAAAGGCAACTTATTTAACCGTTCGTCCATAGCTTTGGACGTAACGAGACAAAGTGTTCTACTCATTCTCTACAACATCTTGGTCGTCTCTTTTAGCAAACTTGACGACCGAGTTGTTAGTGCATATGCCCTAGGGGCCATTATTGTATCATACTAGGTTGTATATTACTTAATGGAAGCTTGGGATATTTACAGTTGTATATAACAGTCTTGCTAAAATGGTAGTATGCTACTTGGTTTGTGTCTACTTTAATATGTGCATATGTTTCTTGTAACGTATCACTTATACATATTAGTAGAGCCCATAGGATCTTTTCTTGATTACCGGAGTTGTGATGGCAGTCACACTAGTAGGGGCTGGGTAGTCTGTAAGCAACATCCTATACAAGTCCCTGGTCATTGGATTATCGAGATAGGGCATCGATACTCTAGAGTAGACTAGTGTGTACGCTTCTCATCCCAGTTGGGGAGATGGTCTGTCCCATAGCCATTAGTACGTCGTACTTGAGATGGTATAAAGGTGCTCGTTAGGTTATGGGTACACCGGACAGGACTCGCAGGAGAACTGTTTGGTTGGTATTATACCCGTCGTCAGTTAACAGTTCCCAGATGACATGAGTACAGCATAGTCCGCAGACTTGACACTGCTACTTCGCCTCGAGTGTGTCCCACTGTTCTTAGATTGCTACCCTACCACGGCTCAAAGGAGTCGTGCAAACAGGTAGCAGTTGGGTGCAGTCCCGAGCACTTGGAGGCAGTAGTGGTTAGATAGGATTCGTCTCTCCCGGTATTGGGAGATGATATCGTGCTGTGTCAGAGAGCCATTACGCAAAGTCCCTGGCCAGGGCAAGCGAGATATACTGGTAGGTTCCAGTAGCTTCTCAGGGTGTAATGGGCTTCGCTCCGACACGACTTATACAGCTATTAGGGGACTGACGCTTACCGCCCCCTAGGCTTAATATGCGATAGTCTTAGACGAACAGACCGGACTGTACGGAGATTGTCACATCAGGCTCAGTGGGAGTTCGGATGATTTTCCTCATCGGCTTTCTTATCGACATCTACCTGGGGACCGTTACGTACAGGTAGTGCCGCTTACGGTCTGTGGTTAAACCCACTGCCAGCGTAGTGTTGAGTGTTTAGAGTCCCACACAGAGAGTTTCCCTGCTCCAGGAAAAACGATATAGAGGTCGTATGGTTTTACGACAAGAGTTCGGACGCATACGTGTGTTTACGCACGTACGACTTTTCGGACAGTTTTTACTAGCCGGCTTTGGTTTAAGCCAGATTCTAGTATCGGGTTATAGGATTTATACAGTCTAAAGTTTTTCCGTGTTTTCACGGATTGGAGGGGCGTTCTCGTAATTTGTCGGGAAGCTTCAAGAAGAGTGGTGACTAAGGGGTTAAGGTGGCATGAGCATTAATTGCTTAATGACTCATTTGTGTGATTCATCCTTTGCATTAAATTATTCATTAATGAGTTAATGAGTCATATGATGAATCACACTAAGTGAATGAATATAACCATGATGATTAATCATTTATATTCTTTATTTGATAAATTGTTATGGTTGTTAAATTCACATGAGCTCATTATTCTTATTCATTCTCATCTTCACCTTCTCTCTCCTCAAGCTCTCTCATTCTTCAAACCCTAACCCTAACCTCTCATGAGTTGAGATCAAGGGTTAGCTAGACTAATACATCCATAACCTCACTCTATATTCCCTAGGTAGCTTAGATTATCACTTTAAGCAACCTAGTTATCTCAAGTTTGAGATTAAGCTTGGCGTAGGAGCTCTCGGGTGGATCGTCTTTGACTCAAGGAGGCCGTTGAGGTGCCGATGTTCCAAGGAGCCTACGAGGAGTGGAGGACAGCGATGAAGACCCGAAGGACAAGTAACGTGAGGTATAACTTCGTATCTGAGTAGTTAAACCTCTAGTAGATAGTTAGCAATGGTTTAGATAACGATTCATGCGCTCAAGTCTATGTTACGAAGTTTTGATAATCGTTTTTCATATATTCCGCCTCCCCGCAAGTTCGTGGGGCGCGTGACATGGATTTACAGTGGTATCAGAGCCAACTAAACCATTACTAACTTGTTAGCAACTGATTAGAAGTTCGATCGACAGAAAAACACGAAAACAAAAATACGAAACCCTAAGTTTCGGTTAATTTTAAAAGTGTCTGAAAAACTATTTGACATACCTTAAAATTGACAGCAGGGAAATTAATGAATACTGGGAAAATACGAGCCAGTAACTCGGCAAAACGGCCACGGATCCGTGGCAATAGAGTGCTTCTGCCGCGGATCCGCCGCCGAGTCAACGTCGAGTTGACTCGGAGTTTCACAGTAATTCATAATTTCTGGTTTTTTGTTTTCCTGTATGTTCTGTTTCTACCCAGGTTGCTTCTTTGCTGGTTTGCTTTTGGGGTAAACACGGAATATGGTTATCGATCGATGTTCTAAGATATTTGCTAATCGGGTTATGATCTGTAATGTTTAATGCGTTCGTAAACCTCCCCTAACTGCTAGTATGTCGGTTGGCAGAGGGTTGCACATTTCTGTAATGTTTACTGTTTGTGTATATGAACTGTATTGGACTGTTGTGATGATTAGCAGGGGTTTGAGATGTGTTTAATATTCATTCATTCAATGTAAATGTAATTTGATGTAATATTCTTTTGCGGGGCACATCCAGGTTGCGGTTGTAGCCACCGTTGTATTATTATTTCTTTTTACTGTTTTTGCTCTTAGGATAGAGCCAAGATGGGGTACACAAACTACCGGGTACGTTGAAGTGTTTAATGGCCTACTCACGTTGTTGAGGGAGACCGCTTCACTTCGGGTACTTGGCGGGTAGTTTGCCGTACCCGTAGGGGTCTAGGGTGGGGTAATGGCTATTCATCACAACTGTGTAATCTGTCTTTTATTGCAGGCTCAAAGAAAATGCGGATTGCTAGTAAATCCAATAAAGTTTATCTGTGATCTGGAATGCTTATTATTGCGTCTGAAGAATGTAAAATATCTATATATGATAGCTATTAGACGTCACTTATGTTTTACACCCGCGCTAGCCAGCCCCCGCTCTGTCGTTAGTTAAGTAACCTAACGGGTGATGACGGGACCCAGTGGCGAATGCGGATGGCATAAGAGGACGTGGTATTTTCGTTGTTTTCTGCAATGATAGGATAAATGATGGGACACATTATTATAATGCAAAGAAAATAAACCAAAGTTTAATCGTTGGAACAAATTTAAAAGAAACCACTCGGTTATTTTAAAAGATCAGAATTTTTAATTGCGGAGCTTTAACCACTCCTATTAAAAAGTATCAGGTTCCTTCGATTATATCAAATTCACTACGTTCACGGTTTTGCCAAAACCAGTCGTAGCCCTCTGTCATTTTAGTTAAATATTCAGTAGTATTCAAGCTATGTATTTTGAGCTTCGCCAAGGCATAGTGATTGGTAGCTGCTGGATATTTATCTGTAGCATAGATAGATGCATTGGTTTGGGACAGTCGTACTACTATTTTGGCCTTCGTCAAGGGTATGTACGGGTGGGATCAAATTAACCTGGAAAATGACGGGTAGAACTTGACATGTGACTTATGATATGTTGGCCTTCGTCATGGTCATAAGAGCATGGGGCAAAATTTTATATCGGGAATTTCTAAAGAAAACTGAAATTTGCAGTGAGAGCATACCATTTTGGAGTTTGATGAATGTTGGTAGGATTCCTTCAACATTATCATACGATGATATTTTGGATCCCGATCCTACTGTGAGTATATACTACTTATCAGGAGATTCGTCACTTAACGATCAATGCTATAAACCAAGTAGGTGCCTAGAAAGGTGTCAGAGAGGCTACGCCCCCAGAGAAAAGAGGTTATTTAATTAAGGAACTTCGCGAAAGCGTTGGAAAACCTCCCTCGAAGTATCGACACTGGCCTGGCTGAACGGTTAAGCAAGAAATTGTACGGTGAGAATAGTCCTGGCTAATTCTTCTTTTATGGTTTGAGGAAGGATTCGAGAAACAGTGGGAGCCATCCTGTTTAGATAAAATTAAAAACCAATCTAAACTTGCAAGAGCATCATGCTAATAGTATTTTCTTCTCTCTCTTAAATTGCAGCGACCTTGTGACCACGACTAGGTTACATCTAGATAATAAATTGACTGAATCTTACTTGTATAAATGGCAAAGGTCTGTCCAGATGTCCATTGCCTATGACAAGCTGGACCACCCTATTACTACTCAAGATCCCGCCGTCCCAGGTCCAGTTTCCACTGTCACGGATATGGATATCCGTCAGACAAGGGAAAAAGATAAAGTGAAAGCTAAGTGCCTCGTGTTAGCTTCAGTTGATGGTGTATACCAGAAGCAGCACGAGAAGATGGACTCGGTTTCCATCTTTCTCCATAATAAAGATTTATATGGAGCAATCTCATATCGCAAGATATGAGACCTCGAACGAATTAAATCAAGCGAGGTTGGCTGACGGGTCATCTGTAGAGGACAACGTCCTTACAATGACTAGCTGTATTGATGAGCTCCAGGACCTGGAGACCGCGTTGGGAAACGAGTCAGATACTGACTTGATTCTTCAGTCTCTGCCTCCTACCCTGAAGGAAACCAGGAAAGTAAAAGGAAAGAGAAAGGCAAAAGTATCAAGACACTGAGATCTGATCGAGGTGGTGAATACTTAAGAGCCGAGTTCCTGGGTTACTTAAAAGAGAATGGAATTCTCTCTCAGCTTACTCCTCCATACACACTACAACACAATGGTGTATCAGAAAGGAGGAATCGAACCCTATTGGATATGGTTCGTTCCATGATGAGTAAGGCTGAGTTACCGCGATCTTTTTGGGGATATGCGCTAGAAACAGCTGCTTATCTTTTGAACAAAGTTCCAACCAAGACTGTACCTACCACACCATATCAGATGTGGAGTGGGAAGAAACCCTATCTTCAGTACCTGAAGACATGGGGATGTCCATCTTTTGTAAAAAGGCAGCATACGGACAAACTCGAGGCACGCTCAGTACAGTGTAAGTTTGTGGGATACCCAAAGAACTCCAAGGGGTATTTTTTCTATTACGCAGAGGAACAAAAAGTTTTTGTTTCTCATCATGCCCATTTTCTGGAACATCAGTTTTTAGAAAAAGGAACAAGTGGGAGCGAAATAGAACTGGAAGAAATTCCAGAAGCACAAACTACTGCTGAAAGTTTGGTAGAACCAGAAGTTCAAGAAGAACAGGACATCCCGACACCACTCCGCAGAAGTAGTAGGCAATCTCATCCGCCCGAGAGATACTACGATTTTCTTATAGACGGGGATAGAGAGGATTGCACTATTGACTATGATGAGCCTACTAGCTTCCAGCAAGCCATTCAAAGCAGTGACTCAGTAAAATGGCTGGATGCAATGCGGACCGAAATGGAGTCCATGTACACTAACAAAGTATGGACTTTGGACGTTGCTCCAGATAGGGTAAAACCCGTAGGATGCAAATGGATCTTCAAAAAGAAGATTGGTGTAGATAGACAGGTTGAAACCTATAAAGCTAGACTTGTTGCAAAGGGTTTCCGTCAAAGACCTGATTTGGACTATGACGAAACCTTTTCTCCAGTGGCTATGCTTAAATCTATTCGGGTCCTTCTTGCTATTGCTGCCTTCCACGATTATGAAATCTGGCAGATAGACGTAAAGACGGCCTTTCTAAATGGTATTTGGAAGAGAGCGTCTATTTGGATCAGCCAGAGGGATTCATTCAGAGTGAGAGCAGCGGTAAGCTACTTAAGTCCATTTATGGACTAAAGCAGGCATCGCGGAGTTGGAACATCTGTTTTGATGATGCTGTCAAAGAATTTGACTTTATCAAAAATCCAGATGAACCATGCATATACAGTAAGATTGTAGGGAGAGCTGTAGTATTTCTCGTCTTGTACGTGGATGACATTCTCCTAATAGGAAATGATATTCCTATGTTACAGTCAGTCAAAGGATTCTTATCACAGAAATTCTCCATGAAAGACCTGGGTGATGCCACCTACATTCTGGGGATCCGGATCTATCGTGATAGATCAAAAAGGATGTTGGGACTTTCACAGTCCAGGTATATAGACACCATAGTGAAGAGATTCAGTTTGGATGATTCTAAGCGTGGTAACTACCGGCTTGTCACGGAATCACCCTCTCCAAAGAGATGTCTCCCAAGACTGATTTGGAAAGGGATCGCATGTCGATTATACCCTACGCTTCTGCGGTAGGCTCTATAATTTATGCAATGTTATATACCAGACCAGATGTAGCATATGCATTGAGTGCAGTAAGCCGGTATCAAGCAAACCCAGGGGAGAAGCACTGGACAGCAGTAAAGAACATTCTCAAGTACCTGAAGAGGACTAAGGAGATGTTCTTGGTGTATGGCGGAAAAGACCTCTAGATGGAGGCCTTTGCCGACTCCGGCTTCCAGAGTGACAAGGATGACTCCAAATCCATGTCGGGTTATGTCTTTACCCTCAATGGAGGGGCGGTCTGTTGGAAGAGTTCCAAACAGGAGACCGTTGCTGACTCAACAATGGAAGCGGAGTACATAGCTGCTTGCGATGCCGCAAAAGAAGCTGTCTGGATGAAGAAGTTCCTCACAGAACTTCAGGCGGTTCCTTCCAGTGTTGGTCCAATACCTCTGTATTGCGACAACAACGGCGCTATAGCTTTAGCGAAGGAACCCAGGTCCCATCAGAAGTCCAGACACATCTTAAGGCGGTATCACCTGATCAGGGAGATCGTAGATCGCCGGGAGATCGAGGTGAAGAGAGTAGGGATGGAGAATAACATTGCTGATCCATTCACAAAGGCCCTTCCTAAGACGCAGTTCGAGAGGCTATTCGAGATGATAGGTCTACGATATGCCAGCTCATGGCCCTAGTGCAAGTAGGAGATTGTTAGTGTATATGCCCTAGGGGCCATTATCGTATCATACTAGGTTGTATATTACTTAATGGAAGCTTGGGATGTCCACAGTTGTATATAACAGTCTTGCTAAAAATGGTAGTATGCTACTTGGTTTGTGTCTACTTTAATATATGCATATGTTTCATGTAACGTATCACTTATACATATTAGTAGAGCCCATATGATCTTTGCTTGATTACCAGCATTGTGATGGCAGTCACACTAGTGGGGGTGGGTAGTCTATAAGCAACATCCTATACAGGTCCCTGGTCATTGGATTATCAAGATAGGGCATCGATACTCCAGAGTAGACTAGTGTGTACGCTTCTCATCCCAGTTGGGGAGATGGTCTGTCCCATAGCCATCAGTACGTCGTACTGGAGATAGTATGCAGGTGCTCGTTAGGTTACGGGTACACCGGACAGGACTCACAAGGGAACTGATTGGTTGGTTTTATACTCGTCGTCAGTTAACAGTTCCCAGATGACATGAGTACAGCATAGTCCGCAGACTTGACACTGCTACTTCGCCTCGAGTGTGTCCCACTGTTCTTAGATTGCTACCCTACCACGGCTCAAAGGAATCGTGCAAACAGGTAGCAGTTGGGTGCAGTCCCGAGTACTTGGAGGAAGTAGTAGTTAGATAGGATTCGTCTCTCCCGGTATTGGGAGATGATATCGCGCTGTGTCAGAGAGCCATTACGCAAAGTCCCTGGCCAGGGCAAGCGAGATATGCTGGTAGGTTCCAGTAGCTTCTCAGGGTGTAATGGGCTTCGCTCCGACACGACTTATACAGCTATTAGGGGACTGACGCTTGCCGCCCCCTAGGCTTGATATGCGATAGTCTTAGACGAACAGACCGGACTGTACGGAGATTGTTACATCAGGCTCAGTGGGAGTTCGAATGATTTTCCTCATCAGCCTTCTTATCGACATCTACCTGGGGACCGTTACGTACAGCTAGTGCCGCTTACAGTCTGTGGTTTAACCCACTGCCAGCATAGTGTCGAGTCTTTAGAGTCCCACACAGAGAGTTTCCCTGCTCCAGGCAAAACGATATAGAGGTCGTATGGTTTTACGACAAGAGTTCGGACGCGTACGTGTGTTTACGCACGTACGACTTTTCGGACAGTTTTTACTAGCCGGCTTTGGATTAAGCCAGATTCTAGTATCGGGTTATAGGATTTATACAGTCTAAAGTTTTTCCGTGTTTTCATGGATTGGAGGGGTGTTCTCGTAATTTGTCGGGAAGCTTCTAGAAGAGTGGTGACTAAGGGGTTAAGGTGGCATGAGCATTAATTGCTTAATGACTCATTTGTGTGATTCATCATTTGCATTAAATGATTCATTAATGAGTTAATGAATCATATGATGAATCACACTAGGTGAATGAATCTAACCATGATGATTAATCATTTATATTCTTTATTTGATAAATTGTTATGGTTGTTAAATTCACATGAGCTCATTATTCATATTCATTCTCATCTTCACCTTCTCTCTCCTCAAGCTCTCTTATTCTTCAAACCCTAACCCTAACCTCTCATGAGTTGAGATCAAGGGTTAGCTAGACTAATACATCCATAACCTCACTCTATATCCCCCAGGTAGCTTAGATTAGCACTTTAAGCAACCTAGTTATCTCAAGTTTGAGATTAAGCTTGGCGTAGGAGCTCTCGGATGGATCGTCTTTGACTCGAGGAGGCCGTTGAAGTGCCGATGTTCCAAGGAGCCTACGAGGAGTGGAGGACAGCGATGAAGACCCGAAGGACAAGTAATGTGAGGTATAACTTCATATCCGAGTAGTTAAACCTCTAGTAGATAGTTAGCAATGGTTTAGATAACGATTCAGGTGCTCAAGTCCGTGTTACGAAGCTTTGATAATCGTTTTTCATATATTCCGCCATCCCGCAAGTTCGTGGGGTGCGTGACATAGACTTACACGAGTTGCCTCGGTTCAGAGGCGGGAGCCCGTTTAAAGATCCGTCGACGTGGTGCCACCTGGACGAGAAGATTGGAGATTCAGGAGATCAGAGCAGCCGCAACAAAGCGTGGGATAATGGTTGAAGACCGAAGGACTCGGATCATTCGGTATAACATTTCTACCCACTTTGTAGTTTGTTAGTTTAGTATTAATGGCAGATCCGTGTTATAGTACGCGATAGCGCCAGTTGTAAAAGTTTTTGTTCCGCATTTGGCGTCTGTTAGACGGCCGGAGCACTACCGTGGACTTACAGGAAGCATAGTGGGCAAGTAGCTTATGTCTATTTATAAAGTAGAGCGGATATAGCGGAGATAGATCATCTAATTTTGATGTGAAAGTCATGGCTTTGACTTCATCAGAATAGGGGATGGATCTGTTAAGAAGGTAGAAGGATGTGATGTCCTGGTATTTGGATGACATACACAGAGTAGGAAGTAAAATTCCTATTCTACGATCGGTTATATTGTGGTCGTCACACAGTTGTTTCTCCACAAAGGATATGGATATAATATCTGACATTCTGGTTACTAGATCTATGGTTTTAGATCTAGATTTGGGTATTTTCCCAATGTGGGTACTTTGACAGTATTCTAATAGTATTTAGAATAGATGACTCCTGGCATAGTGGTGTACCTGCAGGTGATGGAGTCACCCTCTCTAAAGATGTCTTACAGACTAAAGGGGAGAGGTATGTGCATGATTGGCAGATCACTTGCTTAGGCAATTGAGTCAATCGTGAGATGTCAATTACCACACTAGATGTTGATTTTGCACTAGATGCAATAAGTTTATATTAATCCAATCCTATAGAAGCATTCGGAGGCAGTTTTAGAACATAAGTGGATGTTCTACGGATTTGATAACGGCAGCCTCCTTCGGGGTACGCTTATCATTCCAGGCTTCAAAGGTGACAATGATGACAGAGTGATTGTCAGAGTTATAGTTTTCCCTCTGACGAGGGGCAGTATTATGGACAGGTGGTCCAAGAGGATACTGTGGGAGACATGGTGCAGGGGTTCAGTTACCGATACAGTCTAAGAAGTTCAGATTTGTAGTTCATTTATCATAGGTCCCATCAGATATCCAGACATATTCTAAGACAGGTATTACTCAATTCGGGAGATGGTTTTCTCCGCGAACTTGAGACTAAGAGAGACATAGAAAGAAACATCGGGCCGGATCCACTCATTGAGGCTATTTCTGGAACACAAGAGTTTTACAAACGAGCTTTGTGAAACTAATTAGTAGAGGAGTTGGGTGTTCAGTATCACACGGGCTGTGAGTATGCGACATCGCAATAATTAGCCTTAAGTGCAAGTGGGAGATTGTTGGATATAGTGCCCTCAAAGTCAATTATTGGATCACAGGTAGGTGATTGCAATGATTGAGGGAGGACCTATACCGGTAGAACAATCTTACTCGAGATGATAGTATGCTATCTGGTTTGCCTTTATCATCGTGTACAGCTTTAGGTGACTGTTCACTATTACACATTGATAGAGCCCTTAGGATCCTGCTTGACTACCAACAGTATGATGGCGATCATATACGTGAGAGTTGGGTAGTGATTGATAGAGATTTTAGCGATCAAAAATATAATTACCGCAATCAGAAACGGCGTCGCTTCGCAGCTAGCCGGTGAGTACAGGTCGATCCACAGAGACGGGTAAATTTCTTTAGAGTGTTTTAACGAGTTGATTCTATTTGTAGTTTTGGTAGGTTTATAAAAATCTAAAGACTGGATCTAATTAATTTAATTTAGAATCTTGCTAGGGTTAGGATTAGGGGAAGTTTTGGAAATTAATATTTTTCCTCACCGCTTTCAATACCTTCCTTTTTTAGATCTCTTAGGTGTTAAGTTAATTATCAATAAAGTGGATACAAATCTTTTGGGAAGATGTTTCTTCCTCTAGATTTGTACCCTACCTTTGTTGATAATTATCCTAACCTTCACGGAAAACGCGCGGAACCGGCCCTTTATACTACGGTTCATCGTTACCTCGAAGGGTAGGATGCCGCAGGGAGCGGTTGTGCTCGTATGCGTGAAGTTCTAATTCATTAGGTGAAGGTGGCATTGAAAGGGGCGAGAGATTTCATCTCTCAACCCTTTCCCTAAGGCTAACCCTAACAAGCGAGGAGACTACTCGCTCATTAGGGGATGAGAAGACATTATAATTAAAAGAGATAAAAGACTTACTAGGTTGACGGCTCCCTTCAAACAAGAAGAACAGATCTGAAATTTACTCCCAGAAATTCTGAATTTTATTGATTGAAAAGAGGCATGAGAAATTACAAGGTCTTGGGTTCTATTTATAGGACATAGAAACCCTAGGGTTACAATTTGCACCGCATGTCTACAATTACAAATATACCCCCAGAAAATCTTTCCATAGTCTTCAGAACATTTAGGTAAATTTTTATTTCCATGAAGACTTTAAATGGCCGCGGATCCGCGGCCTTGGTGGGCTTTGGGCCGCGGATCCGCGGCCCAATGATGAAATCAATTTATTCTTTTTCTTGGGTTTCTGTATATTGCTTTGGGCTTCCAGGTTCTTCATTCCTATTTTCGATTAGGCTTCTGTATTAATTCCAGATCGTCAGTGAACACTTTGCAATGATCTTTTAACCGTCTTTCTTGTAAATTTGGATCTTGCATCGCCTTGTTAATGGTGAACCGTTCTTCTGCTGGGCTTTACTAAGATCCTCCTAATTGTTGGTCAAAAGTCCTTCTTTTGTGTCGTCTTTTGTGTTTTTCACTGTTTTTGCTCCAACAACCTGTAACCTGTAACATGTAGCAGACATGGGTCAAAAGCACCTGTTTTTATTGTAAAATGCATAAGAATGGGGAATACAAAATGCAATATTATGTTATGAACAAATACCCCCAAACTTATCTTTTGCTCGTCCTCGAGCAAACTTATTGTTTTATTCTCTACAAAAAACCTAACCGCACTTTCGCAGGGAAACGCGATTGCACTGAGCTCGTGCAACAAGCCGTTAAACCTCTAGGTGTCCCTAGTAGGAGGAGTGTTGTCTCCTGAGGGTTTTCAGCGGATTACACCCACAAAATCCTTTAAATTTGGCCTTTCGACTTTTGTTCTCCAATTAGGTTTTCTAACTAAGAATTCTATTATCGTCGACCCGCAAATTATCCACCCATATTCTTCACACTTCCTCATTATTTAACTTAAGATTATATATCCTGCAGATCTACTTAGCTTTCGGCATTTCTTAAGTCTTCCTTCTAGGGTTTCCATCTCCACTTAGGAATTTCTATCAACCCTTACTAAAGATACAAGTTCTATTCTTCATTCCTCTCTCTTATCTAAACTCCAATCACATATCCCCACGTGTGTGTAAATATCACCCCTACACTTGGAAATTCAAATCAAGCAATCGTACTCCCGTCCATTGTCCAAAGCACTTGTGAATTTTCACTTTCGCATCCTTCATGCGACTGTTAATACTTCTTGAGGTACCAACAACCGATTACAAGATGCGTTAGCGTTTTAAAGCGTACTTCCTAGTTTTGCAACACCCAAGGCTTTAGCAGTGACTCCCAAACCAGTTGGTCTAAGGCACTAGGTGATGAAGCACCCTCGCTAAATATTTTTCTATTTTTACAGCCTTAAGTAATCACAAAAACCAGTGTCCATTTTTTTTCTTTATTCACTTTTATTTTGTTTTTGTTTTTATTTTCATTGTACTAAGGACTTTAGACAAGAGCATTTCAAGGTCTCCTCTACTATTCCAAGTTTCAAGGTGCGTGATTGTGCAAATTGTAGGGTATACGTTTTCAGAATCTAGACTTAAGCTAGGAACTATTTTTCAAACTTATACTCTAATAAGAACATCAATACTCTTCCCTTGTTTCGACTTAGCCCAAAAAGTGAACCCAAAATTTGCCTATTTCTAAATAAACTACAAGGTATATACTTTCTACCGTTAAACTTTAAGGAATGTTATTTTTAGGGTTTTTAATTTACTAAGTCTAAGATCTAGTTGTTCCTAACCAGTTAACCTATTTGTCAAACTCAAGTCAATTATAGCCAAGATTGAATACAATAATTTTTATAATTTTTGAAATTTTTCAAATTTTTATGGGTTTTCAAATAAATATGCAAATGCAAAAATATATACAAATGAATGCGAAGGAAGAAGACGTACCGAGCATACCCCCAAACTTGAACTTGACAGTGTCCTCACTGTCATACTAAACCAAGAGGGTCAAAATACCGGCACTCCCCTGTTTATTATTATTTTTTTTATTTTTAATGTTTTGAAATTTTTATTTTTTTATTTTTTAGAGAAAAAGAAAACAAAAATATATACAAAAAGACCCTCCCCCAAACTTCAATTAAACTATGTTAGACAATACTGCCCAACTTTGCATCGGCCAAAAGTCAACACCAACCATTTGAAAAATTTATCAGTAAAGAATATTGATGGGTGAAAAAATAAGTTGTGGTGGTCCGCAAAGAATTGGGGAAGATAGAAGTAATGGAATGGGAGGTGTGGAGGTGAATATACAGGTGAAGGTGATGCATCGAAACGAGAATGTAAGTGATCAGCAATCAGTGGAGTGTTGGCATTCTCGTACCTTATTAAAAGAAATGGGGGTATTTCAACTTCTAAGGGGGGAAGTTGGCTCACCACAATACCCCCAAGATGTTCCCGTGTGTCCTCTATTGACATGGCCTCATCCATCAATTGTGTATGATATTCACTTATGAGGAAACTGATCTCCTCGATGTCCGCCATAGTCCAACTGAAAACTTGCCGCCTATCTTGTAAGACTTTTAAAATAGCGTTCTCTTGCTCGAAGGCTAGAGAGGCTGATATGATAATGGGAAAAGTCTCATTCTCACCTATGTAAGCATATCTACGGTGAAACGGCAAGGGCATGAGTTTGAATTTCTGAGGCAAAAGAACCATTGCGGAATCTACCTCGAACTCAAAGGACTCTAACACAGGTTCGAAATCACTGCAAACAACCGATTCGGATGGTTCGACTGACTCATCCAAAAATTCAAACGACTCATATTCGGGCTGTGAGTTGTCGTCATCCGAAAAAGTGAAACATTCATAATCAGCATCGGTTGTGTCAACGGTAGTAAGCTCAAGGAGGGACGCACTAGTGGCGTCAAAACTGTTTTCATCAAATAGAAATCTTTTAAGCTCGCAGTCCTCCTGCGTGATTTCGTGAATAGAGCAAACTTCTCGTGTACTAGTTTTAGGCACGGGGGGCAGACTTCCCATCTTATAAATATTGAACTCACTAGACCTCTTTCCGAAGGATAGAGTCATGGAGCCATTGCGACAATTTATTATGGCATTGGAAGTGGCCAAAAATGGTCGACCAAGAATCACCGGAATTTGGTTTCTTGGGTTAGCAACAGGTTGTGTATCCATAACGATAAAATCAACGGGAAATATGAATTCCCCGACTTTGATCAACACATCCTCTAGTTGACCCCTTGGATAGGTGATTGATCGATCAGCCATTTGGAGAGTGCAACGAGTGGGTTTCAACTCTCCAACCCCTAATTGTTCGTACACGGAGTAAGGAATCAGGTTAACACTAGACCCAAGATCTAAAAGTGCTCGATTAATTTGCTTATCCCCAATTGTGATGGAAATCGTAGGACAGCCGGGGTCCTTTCATTTCTGGGGTAAGGTTTGATGGTGGTTAATAGCATTGCTCACTGCACTAGCCACTAGCACTTTCTTGGGTACTTGAGATGCCTTTCTCTTTGAAGTGCATAAGCCCTTTAAGATTTTCGCATATGAAGGGCTTGTTGGATAGCATCCAAGAGAGGTATGTTTATGCTAACCTGCTTAAATATCTCCACAACCTTTTCCACTTGTGTATTTGGTTTATTAGGACTCAACCTGTTTGGAAATGGTGCATTTTGAAAATTAGTTGAGTCAAATGTTTGTGGAGCAGACTGTGGATTAGGAACGGATCCCGGTGTAGATGTGTTCGTGTTGTGAGAAATGGGTCCGTTCGAGTCAGGAGAAGTAGAGCCGTGTGAAGGGTGGAGAATAGGCTCTAAAGAAAAAGGTGAAGAAGGAAGTGAAGAAAATGAAGAAGGGGAAGAAGAACCACCGGCGGGGATGTCATCACTAGTTTCCACATTATTTTGCAACTCTCTTCCGGATCTCAACGTGGTCACCGCATTTATATTGTGATTGTGATATGCGTTTTGTGCGTGACCGGGATTGGGCAATGGTTGAGATGGAAGCTTTCCCTTTTCTCTCTCGCTCAACGCAGCAGTTAATTGTGCAATTTGTGCCTCAATAGATTTGATACTTTGATCGTGTGAAGCATTGTTATTCATTAAAGATTGAACATAACTTTCAAATCTTGCTGCGGATTCTGTAGTTTGCTTGAGAAATGCTTCAAGACTTTTCTCGAGCGAGCTAACCTTATCATCATTAGGTTGAACCAAATTGTTCGTTTGATTTGTATAAGGTTGTTGTTGGAAAGGTTGCTGGTGTTGAGTTTGTAAAGGTGCTTGTTGTTGTTGTGGAGGGGGTCTTTGAAAATTATTATTTCCTTGGCCTTGTTGATTTTGGTTCCAAGCGAAATTTGGGTGACTCCTCCACCCCTGATTGTATGTCGAAGAATACGGATCATTTCTTTGTCTTTGCTGAAATGCAGCATTGACTTGATCCTGTCCTTGAATAGGTGCATTATAAGGACACTCTTCGGTTAGATGTGATGGGTTCGAACAACAAGCACAAACAGTTCGTGTGGGTAGAGTAGGGGCAGGAGAAGTCGATGAGATTTTTGTCTCAATGGCTTCTAGCTTTTTCATAAGTGAGGCCATCTCGGCCTTCATAGCTATCGACATATCTATTTGATGTATGCCTGCCCTAGATTGACCACTAGAAGAAGATGATGTGGTCTTGGTACTCTCCCATTGAATTGTTTGCTCACTTAGGTCCTCAAGAAACTGCCACGCTTCGTCGCTAGATTTAGAGAGAAAATGACCTTGACATATTGTTTCTAGCAACTGCTTCGTTGCTGCGTTCAATCCCTCGTATAATGTTTGGCAAAGTTGCCACTTTTCTATCCCATGATGGGGACATTGAACGAGTAGGTCCTTAAATCTCTCGAAGCACTTCCAAATGGTTCGGAAGGAAGCTGTGAAAATTGTATGATTTCGTTTCTGATTTTAGCAGTTTTGTGGTGAGGATAGAACTTTTTCAGAAAAGCTCTCACAAACTCATCCCAATTTCTAATGGAGTGTGATGCGGTGCTGTATAGCCACTTCTCGGCTAGGTCACATAAGGTGAAAGGAATGACCCTTAGCCTTATTGCGTCATCACTTAATTGGGTTGTCTTCATCATGGCGCAAACGTTTTGGAATTTATTAATGAAAATATATGCATCTTCGGATTCCAAACCATGAAACTTAGGCAGCATATTGATGAAGTGTGGTTTTATTTCAAAATTATCCCCATTTGCCGGTGGGGGTGAAAGACAAGTGGGAAGGGCGGTGCGGACGGGGTAGAAAAGATCCTGGAGCGCGACTCGTGCGGGCGCTTCGACAGGCGGGAGATTCGGGTTATTCGCACCTAACGGAGGCGGAATCATTCCCGTCGGCAAGGTATAGTTGGGGTCGTGTCCCGACATACCTTCGAAAGAAGAATTTGAAGATGGAGGTAAGGAGAAGGAGGGAACGTCGACGAAGGGTTCGTCGAAGGGTTCGTTGGTCGGTACCAACGAAACACGGACTAATCGGGCGTTAGTATCCCTAGTCCAAGATGATATACACTAAAGGGTAGTGCAGTCAGAAAACAGAATGTGAAGGTAAGAAAACGAACTTTGAGAAGAAGTGGTGTAAGTGAGTGCAAAGATTCTTTAGCGACAAGTTGCAAGTTTTGAAAAGATTTTCCTTTTTCTTTTTAAGTGAGCTTTTGCAAAAAGATTTTGAAAAGAGACTAGTGACACAACTGCAATTAACCACACATGCACAATCAGGCCTAAGTCTAGGGTCACCTAGGTCCGCTAGACAGCTCCTAACTGTTCCAAAGGGCTAGAGATAGAACCTCAAACCGCCTCTTCACGGACAAGTACGGCCAGGTAAGTGGGAAGGAACCACCACTACAGTGGGCCTAATTAAAAACCACTAGCCTAGTCACCGCAATGTCGGTTAGGATAAACGGCCGATGCCTATACTAGTCCTCTGTCCTATTGAGCTCGACGTCCTTAGGGCTGAGTCTAATATTTTTTAGATTAAAAGTGGTCAATGCAGATGCTTTAAGTGATTTCTGGGGTCCTGGGAAGGGTAATGAAATCCCCACCCAATCTGAATTGGTCAATAGCCCCTTAAAGTCAGATTAAAATATGCAAAGCAGTAAATCACTTGCAATCAATTTGCTTTTAAGCGCGGCGCAAAGAATCCTGCAGAAATCTGTTATTTAGAAGGGGGAAAAAGATTTTTACGCAAAGAAATCCTGCAGAAAGATTTTTACAGAGAGATATATGGGAGATTGCAGAGAGGAGAGAGAAAAATCAAACCAGAGAAATTTGGTGCGCTGACGTGTCACACCAAGCGCGGATCCGCGGCAGATGGGCTAGTTTCGCGGCGGAAGCGCGGCTCTATGAAGGAATCTCGCTCTGAAAGTTTTTGTGCTGCTCTGTGCTTGTAATTCTTCTCTGTTCCTATGTACCAAATTTTGATTTGCCCTCTGTAAAACTCCAGATCCTTGATTCTTCGTTGTTCCTGCAAGATCCAAAAGATACACCCTTCAAACAGATCAAATTTGATTATTTTTTTTTATATTTTTTTTATATTTTCAGATTTTTATAATTTTTTTAAAATTTATATCAACCCGAAAATTCACAAAAAGAAAGATTACGCCGTCCCCGGCAACGGCGCCATTTGATTGATAGAGATTTTAGCGATCAAAAATATAATTACCGCAATCAGAAACGGCGTCGCTTCGCAGCTAGCCGGTGAGTACGGGTCGATCCACAGAGACGGGTAAATTTCTTTAAAGTGTTTTAACGAGTTGATTCTATTTTTAGTTTTGGTAGGTTTATAAAAATCTAAAGACTGGATCTAATTAATTTAATTTAGAATCTTGCTAGGGTTAGGATTAGGGGAAGTTTTGGAAATTAATATTTTTCCTCACCGCTTTCAATACCTTCCTTTTTTAGATCTCTTAGGTGTTAAGTTAATTATCAATAAAGTGGATACAAATCTTTTGGGAAGATATTTCTTCCTCTAGATTTGTACCCTACCTTTGTTGATAATTATCCTAACCTTCACGGAAAACGCGCGGAACCGGCCCTTTATACTACGGTTCATCGTTACCTCGAAGGGTAGGATGCCGCAGGGAGCGGTTGTGCTCGTATGCGTGAAGTTCTAATTCATTAGGTGAAGGTGGCATTGAAAGGGGCGAGAGATTTCATCTCTCAACCCTTTCCCTAAGGCTAACCCTAACAAGCGAGGAGACTACTCGCTCATTAGGGGATGAGAAGACATTATAATTAAAAGAGATAAAAGACTTACTAGGTTGACGGCTCCTTTCAAACAAGAAGAACAGAACTGAAATTTACTCCCAGAAATTCTGAATTTTATTGATTGAAAAGAGGCATGAGAAATTACAAGGTCTTGGATTCTATTTATAGGACATAGAAACCCTAGGGTTACAATTTGCACCGCATGTCTACAATTACAAATATACCCCTAGAAAATCTTTCCATAGTCTTCAGAACATTTAGGTAAATTTTTATTTCCATGAAGACTTTAAATGGCCGCGGATCCGCGGCCTTGGTGGGCTTTGGGCCGCGGATCCGCGGCCCAATGATGAAATCAATTTATTCTTTTTCTTGGGTTTCTGTATATTGCTTTGGGCTTCCAGGTTCTTCATTCCTATTTTCGATTAGGCTTCTGTATTAATTCCAGATCGTCAGTGAACACTTTGCAATGATCTTTTAACCGTCTTTCTTGTAAATTTGGATCTTGCGTCGCCTTGTTGATGGTGAACCGTTCTTCTGCTGGGCTTTACTAAGATCCTCCTAATTGTTGGTCAAAAGTCCTTCTTTTGTGTCGTCTTTTGTGTTTTTCACTGTTTTTGCTCCAACAACCTGTAACCTGTAACATGTAGCAGACATGGGTCAAAATCACATGTTTTTATTGTAAAATGCATAAGAATGGGGAATACAAAATGCAATATTATGTTATGAACAGGTAGTCCATAAGCACATCCTTAAAAGTGGTCCCTAGTCATGGGAGTTTCGAGACAGGGCATCGATACTCCGGATTAGACTAGTGTATACAGTCGAGACCCCGACGAGGGGCGGTGGCCGGTCTCACAAGCAACTGGTGTCAGTTGGATCACCTAAGATGTATACAGGTGCTCATTGGGTTATGAGTACACCGGACAGGACTCGCCGGGAACCTGCTAGTTGGTATTATACCTAGCGTCAGATAGCAGTTCCCTGGTGACATGTGTACAGGTTAGTTTATCGACCTGAGATCGTCATTTGTCTCGTGTGAGTCCCACTGTGCTTTGATTATTACCCTACCACGGCTCAAAGGAGTCGTGCAAACAGGTTTTAGTTGGGTACAGTCCCGAGCCACATGGAGGCAAGTGAGCGGATCGGCAGGGGATTCATCTCTCCCGGTATTGGGGGTGAGATCGCGCTGTGTCTAGGAGAGCCATTACACAAAGCCCTTGGCCGAGGCAGGAGATTTACTGGTAGGTACTCCAGTAGTATCTCAAGGCGTTCTAGGCTACACTCTGACACGACTTATACCGCTATTGAGGGTCTGACGTTACCAGTCCCTTAGGCCCGATATGCGATACTCATAGACGAACGGACCGGACTATATGTATATTGTCACTGATAGGCTCAGTAGGGTTCCAGGATGAGTTCGCTCATCAGGCTTCCCTTTCAGTCAGTACATGGGCAGCCGTTACGCACAGCTAGTGCCGCTGACGTGCTTGTGGTTAAACCCACTGCTAGGGTACTGACGAGTCTTTAGAGTCCCCCACAGATAGTTTCCCAAGTTCGGGCGAAACGTTGTAGAGGCCGTATGGTTTTATGGCAGGGTTCGAAATTGCACGTGCATTTTTGCACGTGTCATATTTCGGACAGATAATACTGGTGGGCTTTGGTTTAAGCCGAATCCATGTATTATATTGAGTCAGAATATTTTAGTCTCTCATATTCGTATTCGGTCGGAATACAGATACAGGTATGTATATACTGGTGAGGGGTATTTTCGTAATCCGTTACGAGAATACTTTAGAAGATGCATTTCTTTTTGGATTAATCATTTTGGTTTAAATGATTAATTGGTTTTGGAAAGGGTGACTCATTCTTAGTGACTCATTACTTCTAGAATGATCACTAATGACTCATGTAATGAGGCATCTAGTGAGTCATTAAGTATTAATGAGTTTTGTTTTGTGAAGAGATATTTGAGGAGATATTTTCATTAGATATTTCTCTTTGGTTTTTTGATAAAAGATGAGAACCTCATTCATCTATTCACATAAGAAGAAAAAGAGAGAAGTTTTATATGCTTGAGTTCTTTTGCTCTCTTGAGTTTCTTGAGTTCACCATTTCCAAACCCCAGCATCTTCTTCAACCTCCACCCTAACCCTCTCATGTGATGAGAACCCTAGGGTGTTTGAGACAAAGTATTCTACTCGTTCTCTACTTCATCTTGGTCATCTCTTTTGGCAGACTTGATGACCGAGTTGCCTCGGTATAGAGGCGGGAGCCCGTTTAAAGATCTGTAGATGTGGTGCCACCTTGAGGAGGAGCAAAGAGATTGGAGTTGCCGCAAAGGAGCGTAGAATGATGGCTAAAGACCGAAGGACTCGAATCGATCGGTATAGCCTTTCTACCTCTTTACAGTTTGTTAGTTTAGCGTTAATGGCAAGATCTGGGTTATAGTATGCGATAGCGCCAGTTATAAAAGTTTTTGTTCCGCGTTTGGCATCAAAATGACGGCCGGGGTGCTACCGTAGAATTACATCACTTATGACAAATTGGGGTATCTCCTTACCACTAAGGCCCCCGCCGTCCCAGGTCCAGAATCCAGCGTCGCGGATAAGAAAATCCGTAAGACCTGGGAGATTGACTGCACGAAGGCCAAGTGCCTCGTGCTTGCCTCTATGGACAATGAGCATCAGAGGAGGCACGAGAATATGGACCTTGAATCCATATTTCTCCATACTAAGGAACTATATGGAGAGCAATCCCGTATCGCTAGATACAACCCCTCGAAAAGATGTTTCAAGCGAGGTTGGCTGTTGGATCATCTGTAGAGGAAAACGTCCTAAAGATGATTGGCTACATTGAGGAGCTCGCAGACCTTCGGACCACGTTAGAAAATGAATTGTACACTGACTTGATTCTCCAGTCCCTTCCTTCCACCTACGCCCAGTTTATCCTGAATTTCAACATGCAAAGAAAAGAAGTTGAACTTCCGGAACTCCTCAACATGTTGAGGAGTGCAGAGGGCACCCTGCAGAAAGTCAGGGAAACACCGGCTTTGTTTGTTGGAGGAACTTCCTCTTCTAGGTCCAAGGCGAAAGCCAAAGGAAAGAAGAAGAAAGCCCCCACCAAACCAAGGGGCGGTGTTAGTAAGGTGGAAGCTAAGGGAAAAGCAAAGGTAGTAGGACAGACTGTGGGAAAGGAAGAATGCTTTTATTGTCATAAGAAAGGACACTGGAAGAAAAATTGCAGGGCTTGGAAGGCCAAGAACCATGACCCGAAGCAAGTTGTGGCTTCGGCTTCAGGTGTGTATGTTATTGAAAACTGTCTGTCAATCAACTCTACTTCCTGGGTATTGGATACCGGATCAGGATTTCATATCTGTAATTCTTTGCAAGCACTGAGAAGGCATAGAGTTTTGAAGACAGGTGATATGACCCTCAGAGTTGCAAACGGAGCAAGCATGGATGCTGAGTCCGTGGGGGACTATCACTCAGGATTGACAGATGGACATGTTTTGGTTTTGCGCAACTGTTATTTTGTACCCAGTTCAACTTGTAATATCATATCTGTATCTTTAATGTCTAAAGAAGGATATGATTTTGCATTTGTAAGCAATACTGTAAACATTCACCTTAATCATGTTTTGATTGGGTCGGGTACATTAAGCAACGGAATATACGTATTAAACCAACCGCAGATTTTTAATATCCAGAATACACATAAAAAAAAGTCTCCAGAATTAAATCACGCTTTCTTATGGCATTGTAGACTGGGTCACATCAATAAAACATGATTGACCAAATTACATAAAGAGAGATATTTGGATCCGTTCGAATATCAGTCTTATGCAACTTGTCAATCTTGTCTTATGGGAAAGATGACAAAGACTCCGTTCACTGGACACGGAGTAAGAACGAACGAGCTCTTGGGACTGATACACAGCGATGTATGTGGTCCAATGTCTACACATGCGCGAAATGGTTATTCTTACTTCATTACTTTTACGGACAATTTTTCAAGATATGGACATGTCTTCTTAATGAAGCATAAATCTGAAGCCTTTGAAAAATTCCAGGAATACAAGAATAAAGTAGAAAAACAAACAGGCAAGAGTATCAAGACACTGAGATCTGATCGAGGTGGTGAATACTTGAGTGCCGAGTTCCTGGATTACCTAAAAGAGAATGGAATTCTCTCTCAGCTTACTCCTCCATGCACACCACAACACAATGGTGTATCGGAGAGACGGAACCGAATCATATTGGATATGGTATATTCCATGATGAGTAACGCTGAGTTACCACGATCTTTCAGAGTTATGCACTAGAATCAGCCGCATATCTTTTGAACCGGGTTCCTACTAAGTCAGTGCCTACCACACCATATCAGATGTGGAGTGGGAAGAAACCCTATCTTAAACACATTAAGACATGGGGATGTCCAGCTTTTGTCAAAAAGCAGCATACGGACAAACTCGAGGCACGCTCAGTACAGTGTAAGTTTGTGGGATATCCAAAGAACTCTAAGGGATATTTCTTCTATTACGCAGAGGAACAAAAGGTATTTGTTTCTCGTCATGCCTGCTTCTTAGAAACTGAATTTTTAGAAAATCAGATAAGTGGGAGCGCAATAGAACTGGAAGAAATTCCAGAACCACAAGCTATTACTGAAAGCTTATTAGAACCAGAAGGTTCAAAAGAACAGGACATTCCCGCACCGCTCCGCAGGAGTAGTAGGCTTTCTCATCCACCTGAGAGATACTACGGTTTTCTCATAGACGGGGATAGAGAGGATTGCATCATTGATAATGATGAGCCGACTAGCTTCTAGCAGGCCATTCAGAGCACTGACTCGGTAAAATAGTAGGATGCAATACGGACCGATATGGAGTCCATGTACACCAACAAAGTATGGATTTTGGACGTTGCTCCAGAAGGGGTAAAACCCGTAGGCTGCAAATAGATCTTCGAAAGGAAGATTGGTGTAGATGAACAGGTTGAGACCTATAAGGCTAGACTTGTTGCTAATGGTTTTCGTCAAAGACCTGGTTTGGACTATGACGAAACCTTTTCTCCAGTGGCTATGCTCAAATCCATTCGGATCCTTCTTGCCATTGCTGCCTTCCACGATTATGAGATTTGGCAGATGGACGTAAAAACCGCTTTTCTAAATAGTAATTTAGAGGAGTATGTCTATATGGACCAGCTAGTGGGTTTCATTCAGAGTGGGAGCAGCGGGAAAGTGTGCAAGTTGGTTAAGTCCATTTATGGACTAAAGCAGGCATCGTGGACTTGGAACATCTGTTTTGATGAGACGATCAAAGAATTTGACTTTATCAAAAATCCAGATGAACCATGCATTTATAGTAAGATTGTAGCACGAACTGTTGTATTCCTCGTCTTGTACGTGGATGGCATTCTCTTGATAGGAAATGACATTCCTATGCTACAATCTATCAAAGGGTTCTTGTCACAGAGGTTCTCCATGAAAGACCTGGGTGATGCCTCTTACATTCTGGGGATCCGGATCTATCGTGATAGATCAAAAAGGATATTGGAACTCTCGCAGTCCAGGTACATCAACACCGTACTGAAAAGATTCAGTATGGAAGATTCCAAGTGCGGTAATTTACCGGCTTGTCACGGGATCACCCTCTCCAAAGAGATGTCTCCCAAGACTGACTTGGAAAGGGATCGCATGTCTATTATACCCTATGCTTCTGCGGTAGGCGCTATAATGTATGCGATGTTATGCACCAGACCAGACGTAGCTTATGCACTGAGTGTGGTAAGCCGGTATCAGTCAAACCCTGGGGAGAAGCACTGGATAGCGGTAAAGAACATTCTGAAGTACCTGAGAAGGACTAAGGATATATTTTTGGATTACGGCGGAAAAGACCTCCAGATCGAGACCTTTGCTGACTCTAGCTTCCAGAGTGACAAGGATGACTCTAAATCCATGCCGGGTTATGTCTTTACCCTCAATGAAGGGGTGGTCTGTTGGAAGAGTTCAAAACAGGAAACCGTTGCTGACTCGACGATGGAAGCGGAGTATATCGCAGCTTCTGATGCCGCAAAAGAAGCAGTCTGGATGAGGAAGTTCTTAACAGAACTTCAGGTGGTTTCGTCCATTGTTGATCCAATACCTCTGTATTGTGACAACAACGGGGCTATAACTTTAGCGAAGGAACCCAGGTCCGATCATAAGTTCAGACACATCTTGAGGCGGTATCACCTGATCAGGGAGATCGTGGATCGCCGGGAGATCGAGGTTCGGAGGGTTGTTACAAAAGATAACACTGCAGATCCATTCACAAAGGTCATTCCTCAGACGAAGTTTGAGAGGCTATTCGAGATAATAGGTCTGCAATATTCCAGCACATGGCCTTAGTGCAAGTGGGAGATTGTTAGTGTGATATGCCCTAGAGGCCATTATTATATAGTACTAGTTTGTATATTACATTTTGGAAGCTTGGGATATATAAACAGTATTATGACAGTCTTGCTCGACATAGTAGTATGCTACTTGGTTTGTATCTATCTTAATATGTGTATTTGTTTCTATTAACATATTGCTAATACATATTGATAGAGCCCTTAGGATCTTTGCTTGACTACCAGCGTTGTGATGGCAGTCACACTAGTGGGGGCTGAGTAGTCTACAAGCACATCCTTATACAGGTCCCTAGTCATAGGATTATCGAGACATGGCATCGATAATCCAGAGTAGACTAGTGTATACGCTTCTCATCCCAGAAGGGGAGATGGTCTGTCCCACAGCCATCAGTACGTCGTACTGGAGATAGTATGCAGGTGCTCGTTAGGTTACGAGTACACTGGACAGGACTCGCTAGGAACTGTTGGTTGGTATTATACCTATCGTCAGTTATCAGTTCCCATGTGACATAAGTACAGGTTAGTCCGTTGACTTGACACTGCTGCTTCGCCTCGAGTGTGTTCCCACTGTTCTTAGATTACTACCCTACCACGACTCTATTGAGGCTTGCAAATAGGTAGTAGTTGGGTGCATTCCCGAAGCACTTGGAGGCAGTGGCGGTTAGATAGGATTCGTCTCTCCCAGTATTGGGGGTGATATCGCGCAGTGTCTGGAGAGCCATTACACAAAGTCCCTGCCCAGGGCAAGCGAGATTTACTGGTAGTGTTTCCAGTAGTTTCTCAGGGTGTTCTGGGCTACACTCCGACATGACTTGTACCACTATTAGGGGTCTGATATTTACCGCCCCCTAGGCCCGACATGCGATGCTCTTAAACAAATAGACCGGACTGTACGGAGATTGTCACATTCAGGCTCAGTGGGAGTTCGGATGGGTTCACCTCATCGGTCTTCTTATCGGCATCTACCTGCGGACCGTTACGTATAGATAGTACCGCTTGCGGCCTGTGGTTAAACCCACTTCCAGCGTAGTGTCGAGTCTTTAGAGTCCCACACAGAGGGTTGTTCACCTTTGGGCAAAACAGAGTAGAGGTCGTATGATTTTACGACAGGGTTCGTTCACATATGCGTACTTGTGCGCGTTTTGGTGTTCGGGCAGTTGATACTAATGGGCTTTGGTTTAAGCCAGATCCTAGTATTTGATTTTGGCTTGGTTCAGTCTCATTGCATTCGTATTCTTCGGAACGCGGAAGTGGGTATGTATATACAGTTAACAGAGACAAACGAAGGAGACACCTCATTAGGGTTTTTGACCATTGACTTGATTAAGACCTTAATGAGATAATGGAAATTGATTAAAAGTTTTAATTAGTGATAATTGCGTTATGGTTATTTGGATTGACCATTTGACTTGTTGACCAATGTTGACTTAGATATTTTTTTGTTAAGCATGAGATATTTTGTGCTTAGCATTAATAATGACATGATAATGGTCAAATCAAATAAACCATCACAATTTTGCTAATTAAAATTATTATTCTTTTTATGCTAATATGATAGCTATCTCTTCATTCTATCATGATACATTCTCTCTCCTAGCTCTCTCTCATTCATCCTCTCTCTCAAACCCTAACCTCTCATTGTTTGAGAACCAAGGGAAATTGAGACCAAACCACTAAAATCACTCTCTACTCTCTCTAGGGTTCTTAGTCTAGCACACCAAGCACCTTAGTTACTTCAAGATAGAGGTTGGAGCTCAAGGTAGAGGCCTTCGGGTGGATCTTTCTTTGGAAAAGAGAAGACGGTGAGGAGGAGCCATTTACACCACTCCAAGGAGCTCACAACAAGGGGAAGCAACACAAGAAGAGAAGGAGTTCAAGCTTTTGGTATAATCTCTTAACCTAGTAGTTAAAGCTCCATGTCTGTTTGTTAGTTTTTGTTTAGCAAAGATCCTTCATGGTTAGTCTATGTTTCCTTCAAAGAAAAATTCGATTTTTACCTTTTCCGCCTTCCCGAAAGTACCGGGGTGGGTAACATAGACTTACACCTTGTAAGTTCTCTCGACTTATAAGGAGAAAACACTCTTGTAAGATCCTTACGACTTATAAGAGAACACACACATAGGAATCTTCATGATTCCTAAGTAGAAAATGCACCTACGAGATCCTCATGACTCGTAGGGAGAAATACCTTTATGAGACCCTTACGGCTCGTGAAGTCAAAAGGCCTTAGTCGACAGGATCTTAACCTTGTTTGCTAAGCCACCTTTGTTCGAACCGACAAAGGCAAATGATGATTCGCTCCTGGCAATATCCCATTAGTAGCGATGCTGATGCCTAAATCGATATCAAATCCCAAGTCCTTTCACGGCAAATGATGATTCGCTCCTGGCAATTTTCCAGTCGTAGCGACGATGCTGAGATTGGCATCAGGTTCCGAGTTCCACACTCGCGATAAAAAAATAGCGAGTTAAAAAATGCATATGAAATAGCCGAAATAATGGGGCAACTTGCAACAAAATCATCAAGTAAAATATTCATACAAAAATAGTCGAAATGATTGGGCGACTCGCAATAAAAAGCAGCGAGTAAAAAGAAAAAAAAGCCGAAATGATTGGGCACCGCGAAAAATAGCCGAAATGATTGGGCAATCGCGACTTTCGCGATATAAAAGCTGAAATGATAGAGCATCGCGGAAAGAAAAAAATAATAATAAAAAAAAATTAAATGAAACTTTTTTTCCCTACAGGTGAGATCACATCGATCCCTGTATACAATCCAGGGGAACAAACAAAAAGGGAAACATATCATCCCACCAGGCTCCATCAGAAAGAGAGCCAAGTCTCGATGGCAACATCTACAACTTAGAGATCAACAATGGCGTTCCTTCTCGATCCAACCGGAAGTAGATACGACGTCAACAAACGGAGCCATGGCAAAGTCCCCTAGTTCCAAATCTCGATGGTCCACAGACAACCTAGAGACTATCTCAGATCCGCGACAGAGTCCCTAGTTCCAAGTCTCGATGGCCATATCTACAGCCTGGAGACCCACAACAGCGTTCCTCCTCATTCCAGCAGGATTCGGACGCGACAATCAATCTCGGAGCCACGGCAGAGTCCCTAGTTTCAAGTCTCGACGGCCATATCTGCATCCTGGAGACCCACAACAGCGTTCCTCCTCATTCCAGCAGGATTCAGACCCTCGGAGCCATAGCAAAGTCCCTAGTTCCAAATCTCGACAGTTCACAGACAACCTAGAGACCACTTCGACATTCGTCTCATTACAGCAGACGCAACGTCAGCAAAGCGGAGCCATAGCAAAGTCCCTAGTTCCAGGACTCGGCGGTGCACAGACAACCAAGAGTCAATCCTGACCCTGTATGGCTAAAGTCAATCCTGACCCCATATGGCCAAAGTCAACCCCTGACCCCGTATGGCTAAAGTCAATCCTGACCCTATATGGCCAAAGTCAACCCCTGACCCCGTATGGCTAAAGTCAATCCTGACCCATATGGCCAAAGTCAACCCCTAACCCCGTATGGCTAAAGTCAATCCAGACCCTATATGGCCAAAGTCAACCCCTGACCCCGTATGGCTAAAGTCAATCCTGACCCCATATGGCCAATGTCAACCCTCGACCTCCCTATCAAAGCAATGCTTTGATTCGGGAGCAGTTCAACTCATCAATCACTTACGAGTCCTCTCGACTTGTAAGGAAGAGAATTCCCTTGTGAGATCCTTACGACTCTCAAGAGAAAAACAGACTTAGGAATCCTCACGAATCATAAGGAGAAAATACACCTACGAGATCCTCTCGACTCGTAAGGAGAAAAGACTTTGTGAGATCCTCACGGCTCATAAAGTTGAAAAGTATTAGGTGGAAGATCCTAACCATATCTCCTAAGCCATCGCTACCCTGCAAAGAATCCAAGATGGACAGCTACATACTCTTTACAGACCACATTTGCCAAAATTACATGCCAGAGACATGGAGGTGCTACTCAAGAGTGCATAAACTGCTCGGCATCAAATCGAGATGAAAAGGAGTAACCTACGGACGTTAATCACATAATATGAATGACAGTAAGAAGAATATTTGATTCGCATCCAGTTAAGCGTTCGAAGCATACCTATTTATGTATGTGCAAAAGATTTAGTGCGTAAAATAAACACACGGAAACAAGGAATTTACTATTCATACTTCAAAAGGTTCTTACAGCGATGAAAACAGTAAATAAGAATATCATTAAAATGATTACAATGGCAAGACATCAAATCCAGGACATGGATTGAGAAATTCAAAAGTAAGGCCATCTAAAATATTTCGGGCCTCTCGGACCATTCTCGTGTGCTTCCTCTCACGATCACAAGCGTCAGGGTCCTCGCTGATGTCCTCCACCCTTCGATAGGCAGCGATTATCGTCGCCTGTTGAAAAGTTTGATGCAGAATATCAACAAGATTGTCTCGCCTTTTCTTTGAAATTAAGCCCATCAGATACACCGAGTGCACCTTGTCTTCGGCATCATCCAATGCCCTAAGCGGCATGCCTTGATAAAATAAAGGAAATGCTCCCCAGATCGCTCTCACAATGAGCTTTAAAAGAGCAGAACGACGAGAAAGCAGCCGACCATTGTATTCATCAAAGTGACGCATGATTTCGGCGCACTAAGCGTTTGTGAACTCCTGGTTCTGGCAGTGGCCTAGTGAGCGGATGTCTCCGTAAGAAATAATTTCATCGAGATCATACAGATGAGCGGCCATAACGTCTGAAAAAGAAAATCAGTGAGAGTTAGTGGACAGACTGAAAAAGCTTATTGAAACAAACACGGGGATTTAAACAACTCTTGATATCCTCACGAAGAAAACAAGTACTGATTAAAACACCCAACGAATTTAATTTTGTACAATTAAGGAGGAAATCCTCAAAGGATTCTCATTTAATAAGGGCCCCTCAGGCCAAGGAGTAAATCTCGCATTGAGAGCAGCGCTCCATAACAAAGTGACATCTGTCAGGTCTGATGATGAAAGGAATAAAATTCCTCAAGAAAAATCTTCAAGAGTCATGCTCTGTATAATGATGGAATAACCCATCAGAAAACTTAAAACAAAGCTTTTTAATGAGTCAAAAAGTCTGAGATCTTCAAGATCTATGAACAAACTCTAAGAGTTTTCATGAAAGATTAAACAAATCTATATGATTTGAAAAGAGCAAAGCTCTGTTAATGGGTTAAGAAACCCTAAGAAAGATCTCTTTAGATCTATGAAGAGCAAAGCTCTATTGAGAAACCCTAAAAATCTATATGATTTGAAAAGAGCAAAGCTTTGTTAATGGGTGAAACCCTAGAAAGATTTAATCTTTACCTGAATTTTTGACAGAGTTCTGTCCCTAAGAAAATTCTTAAGACGAAGAGCTATGCTCTGAAGGAGAAATAATTCTCAGGAAAAAAAAGTAAGAAGATGAACAGAGATCATCTCAAAGGGCCAAGGGTCATATTTATAGGCCTAGAGAGCCATTTCAACTTCTGAGTTGATCCAATGGCAGAGATGCTGCCACCGCTGCACTCACGTGCAGGCCACGTGAGCGCAACGGTGGAGGGGCATTTGTTCCCCCTAATCAGAGCAAAGCTCTGTTTAAATTTTCAAAATTTGAAATGAAGCAGCGCTTCATAAAAACGCCAGCAAGCAGCGTTCACGTGCAAAGCACGGGTGCGCTAGCGCTGAGAGCACTAGCGCTCACATGCAGAGCACGAGTGCGCTCGCGCTACGAGCGCCAGTGCTCCAGCGCTCTGAAGCAGCGCTCACGTGCAAAGCACGAGTGCGCTAGCGCTAGAACTAAATGTTCCCCACCGTTGGATCAAAAATCCAACAAAGATGATAAATCATCAAGTTACCAGAATAAAATCCTGTTAAGAAAACATTCTTCCGAATCTTTCCAAACAAAAATATTTTGCTCTGTAAATCAGAGCACCTTCGGATCAATGATCCAATGGTGATTAAAAATCACTAAAATACAGAATAAATTCTGTGTGGGAAAAGATTTCTCAATCTTGTTAAAAACAAGAAGATTGCCTTCTGTAAATCAGAAGCCCTAGGATTAAAGATCCAACGATAGGGAAATCCCCAAATCAATTAGAGAAAAGATCTCTTCAACCGATTCAACAAATCAGCTTGCCCTATATAAAAGCCCCAAGACTTCAAGTCTGAGATAGAGGAAACCCCCATAAACTTTGAGAAAACTTCAGAGAGAAGAGCAAGCTCTCGGCAGAAGAAGAATTTTTCTTCAAGGTAAAAACAGATAGATAAAAAATCTCATACAAAAAGAACTTAGTTCTTATGACAGATCATAGATCTATAAGACAAATTGTCTTTCACAAAAGAGATCATAACATCTCATTATAAAAAGGGGAGAGAATAATTCAATTCTCTTAGGATCACAGATCCATAAAGGCAAAGCCTTTCACCAAGAACATAAGAGATTGAAACATCTCCTTTAAAAATAAGAACTTTGTTCTTAGATCCATGAGACAAAGTCTCTTATAAGAGAGAATTAATTCTCAGAGTGCAAAGCTTCCTATAAAGAGCCTCAGCGCTCCAATTAAACGAAGAGCCTCAGCGCTCCAAAACTAGCGCACAGCGCTGCAGAGCCTTACCGCTCCAAATTTAAAGAAAGCGCTCCGCGCTCATTGTCTGACGCACTGCGCCACGTGCTCCTCACGTGTGCGCTATTTCACAGAAGCCCTCAGCGCTTCAAGTCTGGCGCACTGCGCCAAGCGCGCCACGTGCTCCTCACGCGTGCACTATTTTATAGAAGCCCTCAGCGCTCCAAGTCTGGCGCACAGCACCAAGCACACCACGTGCTCCTCACGTGTGCGCTACTTAAACAGAAGCGTTCCGCGCTCTTTGTCTGGTGCATTGCGCCGAGCGCGCCACGTGCTCCTCACGTGTGCGCTACTTCATTATAAGCGCACTACGCTCATTGTCCGGCGCATAGCGCTAAGCACGCCATGTGCTCCCCACGTGTGCGCTGAGAGAACATAGATTTTCTTTAAATAACAAAGCCCCAGAGCTATGATGAGTGCCCAACACTCAATAAAAGACAAAAAGATTGTCAGAGCCCAAACCGATGCTCAGCATTGTTAAATGTTCAACATCTTAATTAAATGGGTCGAGCCTAAAGTGGCCATAGATCCCTAATTCAGATCAATTGAGCCCATGTGCTCACAAATCTTTGATCTTAGTCCCAAATTGGACTACAGATCTTCCAACCAGTATTGGTTCAAGGGTACATCTCTTCACTCCTATGATATTTGTCGTTGTAATCCTTCAACGTCTTCAGAGAGGTGACGGGTCCCGACAACCAGACATTCCATGGACTGTGGGGTCCTTAAACTCATGGACTATGATTTTCTTAAACTTTACAGACTATGATGTCTCTAAACTACTACGGACTATGCGGTCCTTAAAATCATGGACTATAATGTCCTTAAACGTTACAAACTATGACGTTTTTAAACTGGACCGCAAAGTCCATAAACTAAAACAATAGAGTCCAAATGCTCTTTTGTTGGATCTAAATGATCCTGTTAAGTTGATCTTAGTCTAAAATTAGACTAACGTATCCTTAACAAATGGTTAAGTTGATCTTAGTCTAAAAACTAGACTAACGTATCCTTAACAAACATTTAAGTTGATCTTAGTTTCAAATGAGACTAACACATCCTTAAACCCAACCCAAAACCCAAATCTAAGAAAATACAGATTTGGACTAATCCACGCCCTACGGGCGACAACATAAATTAGTCTCCGTATACAATCCATAGGCAACCAAAGATAAAACAAACACACACATGACATGAAGTGACCATCTGGAGAAGTAAAAAGTTGTTGCCGTGATGCGGTAGCGTAATTAACTGCAGGGGCTTGCGCCTGCAGGGATGAGCGTCCCCACAATCAAAAACCCTTCAAACGAGGGGGAATTTGACGAAGTCTGCTACATCAGCCGCATCCTTCTAAACCTTCGATACATGGTGCCATAAATCAACTTAGCATCTTCAGAAAGGTAGACAGATAAAACCAAATAGCATCTGCCCCCAAGTTCAGGCAAGACGGACCTACGCAGTCGCGTCTCTCTGTTCGGCGGAGAACAGAACACACCCGAAGACAATGCATCAACATGCTTATTTTTCGTTTGGGTGGCGTGGGAATCCGAATATTCCCCTATTCCTTGCTCAGACTTATGACAGTCATAAGATTGACCGGAACCTAGCCCGGTATAATAAGTAAGTTCGGTCAATACATCCATATTATTATCTTAATTAAGGCATGTCTTTGGTCGCTACCAAGAGAGAGAGAAGGATAATCACTTTGCGTGTGCTCTTTACAAGATTAGATTGGTTATTATTTTATCTAATCAAGATGGCTCCCACTGTTTTTATCAAATCTTCCTTCAAACCATAAAAGGTAAGATTAGTCGGGATTAATTACATTCTACAAGTTCGCTAACCGGTCAGCCAGGCTAGTGTCGGTACTCCGAAGGAGGTTCCCCGTGCTTTCGCATAGACCTAATTAAAATAAACCTCGTTTCCCTAGAGGCATAACCCCGTTGACACCTTTCTAGACACCTACTGGATTAGCTAATTGTAAAGTGCAAAACTCTTCCAGGAGTAACTCTTACTCGCAGTGGGTATCGGGATCCAACTATCATATAGAAGGTATGCAATCTCATTGCAAATTTCAACACTTGAAATTCACAATAATTGTTTTTACCCCTAGCCACTTATGACCTTAACAAGGTCAACAAATCATAAGCTCTAGTCAAGTTCAACCCGTCATTTCTTGATTGGATTAAACCTACCCGTACGACCCTTAACATAGTCAGCAAAGCCGTACGACTACCATAATCCAATCGCATCATATGGTTACAGATAAGCACTAATTAGCTACCGCATACTACGCCTTAACATAGTCAACAAACGTAGCATGGATACTAAATGGCACTTATCTGAAATGACGGAGGGCTACGGCTGGTTTTGAAGAAAACCTTTAACATAATGAACTTGATATTGTTGTAGAATCTAGTGATTTTTGAAAATGAGTGTTTTTGAGGATTTTGCTAGTTTCTCTAAAGAGGTCACTCCCGGTGAAGGGATCTCGGCTCTCTCCTCATCAAATGAGATGTTGGATATTCATCAAGGAACACCACTATACAAAGCAAGAACTAGAGAAGCTATCAAAAGACAAAACCGAGTGGGTTGTAGCATTTGCTAGTTTCGCTAAAGAGGTCACTCCTGGTGAAGGGATCTCGGCTCTTTCCTCATCGAATGAGGTGCTGGATATTCATCAAGGAATACCATTATGCAAATCAAAAACTAGAGCTACCCTTTTTGAAAATTTGATTCTACAACACGTTTAGGTTTCTTTTCTTTCATTAATCTCATTAATGAAGTCCCGTCATTTAATGTTTCCCAAATATCACAGAAAAATGAAACGAAAATAGAACGTACGCTTATGCCATCCGCATTCGCCATGGGGTCCCGTCATACACTGTTAGGTTACTTAACTACCGGCAGAGCGGAGGCTGGACTAGCGCGGGTGTAAAACATAAGCAACGTTTATTATATATCATATATATAATATAACATTCATCTCACGCGGTAATATGATCACATCACAGAACTAAGCAGCAGAAGCAACATATGAAATATTGGATATACTAAGATGTCCGTGTTTTAAATTTAGCCAGTAATGTAAAACACGGATTCTACGGTCGTGATGAATAGCCAAACACACATCCCTAGACCCCTACGAGAGTGGCAAGTAACCCTACCAATTCTAGAGTTAGGAGACCCGGTCTCAACTCCTTGAGATGGTCTCCCACTAGACTCTAGAGCCCGGTTACTTATGCTCCCCTCCTTGGGTCTATCCTAATGCGGAAAAGTAAATAACATACATCAGTGGCGTCATCATCCTCAACCTGGAAGTGCCCCAATAAAAGAATATTACATACAGATTTTACATGAATGAAAATAAAAACTCCCATCTCACATAAAACCCCCGGCTATTCATTCATGACGATCCAATAAATCATATCACCAACAACACATAATATCGCATGTCATCAACGTAAGTAAATATGCTTATCTCGAATTTCATTGACATATAGCAACGAGATCGGGATTCCCCGCATATTACACTTACGATCACAGAAAAGAAATGGAAAAATATAATAATTAGAATCCGTATATCCTTAGATATCATAAACTCAGAATATCTCATATTCCGGATTTCATGCCTAACCTATAAACCTTGTATTTTAGTATCAAATTGAAAACTCTTTTCAATTACGTTAGTCGGGCAATTCAACAGGATTCCCGACTGCATTATCGAATACTCGTCGGAAACTTTAGCAGATGGCCGCACCCCCGATACCATCGACGAAGTGCACTAAGGCGGAACACTGTGGCCATAAGCACCTGAGTGGGTGCGTTTGGTAACGGGGTTCTCCTACAGTCACTTGGTCGGGGCTATGGGCGTGGCTATCTACTAGAGTTATCCGACAAGTGTTCGCGTACAATACGCAATTGCGACGGAGTTTTGATCCGAATCAAAATTTCGTAGCAACCGATTAACCGAGACTAAAATATTAGATTTACAATATACTAACTAATTTTCACAAAACTAATTGATCCGGATTCTAAATATTGTATCACATATCACCAAGATCTATACAACGTTAAACTTTTCTATCGATTTAACAAACACCCACAAAATCCAGAGACCTCAACAACTTGAGAATTATTAAAAACATCCAAAGAGTGCAAAAACTACAAATGGAGCAGCAAAGAAAAAATAAACTCATGAAACCACAAAAGTGCGGCAGAACTGCGGCGGAACTAAGGTTTGGGCCACGGTTCCGCGGCGGTTTGATGGTGTCAGGGGTTCAAATTTTCTGGGGCTCCATAAAGAAGCCTGCACGATTTTCTACATAGTTTTAATTACGAAAATTTCAACTATTGAAAAATTCGACAGAAACATCACAAAAATGCGGTTTCGAAAACCGATCGTACACTTTAATATCGTAATGACCTACCCAAATATTCTAGCTTGGCTCTGATACCATGAAAGTCTACACTAACACCATAACAACGTTTTAGTAGCATCAAGCATGCCAAATTTAATTTTTTCTAGGTGCTAAGTTAGACTAACCAAGATCTTAACTAGAATTTTAGGGTTAAACCTATGATGATATGAAATACTAAAGAAGTGAAAGAGATTATACCATTGTAGATCGAGTCCTTCACTTCTTAAGCTCCGGGTTGTAGTCCACGTGACTCCACTAGGCTCCACTTAAGAGTTTGATCGAGCTTTCTCCGATGACCTTCGTGCCGAAGATGATCCACGTGAAACCCACTAGCTCAAGCTACCTCTTCACTAATCTCCTATTAGTGAAGAAAACACGCCATACCAAAGTGCTAGTTTGGTGTGGGATGGTGAAGTAGGGAATAAATTTAGCTCACTACTTTGTTCAAACCTCCATGGTTCACATCACATGTGAGGGGTTGGAGTTTTAATGCATGAAGAGAAAGAAGAAGAAGAGAGCAAGGGAGTGTTAGGGAGCAACTCAAGAATGAGCTCAAAAAATGTTTGAATGGCTACACTCATGTGTTGCATTATTGAAGTATGGAAATATCTCAAATATAAAAATTGAGTCATACTTCAGTAGTGCACACAAATAAATAAACAATAATAAAAGTCATTCCTCAACCCATGATCTCATTTTCTACCTCATTTCTATTTTTCACAAAAATAGAAAATCATGCCATGCTTAATATATATATATATATATATATATATATATATATATATATATATGTTAATGGAGGAAAGAGGCCATAAGAGGGAATTTCCTCCTATGGCGTCAAAAAAATACACCCTCCCTCATTTTTTCCGACGATCGGCACCCACCATCTTCATCGTTATCATCTAAGATATGGGTACATCAAATTTCATGTGATTCTACAACTTTTTCACCATTGATTTAGTGGGTTCAAAATTAACGGTTTACCGACAATAAAACTTTTTACATTGCTAAATCAACGGTGAAAAGGTTGTAGAATCACATGAAATTTAGTGTATCCACATCTACGATGATAACGATGAAGTTGGTGGGTGCCGATCGGCGGAAAAATTGAGGGAGGGTGTATTTTTTCGACACCATAGAAGGAAATTTCTTCCTATGGCATCTTTCCTCCATTATTCTCATATATATATATATATATATATATATATATATATTAAGTAAATAATTGGTGAGCTAATAATATTAGTTAGGATATAATTATATCGAATATAATATATATCACATTATTAAATCAACACTTGATTTAATAATCCGGTTATATCACATATAACCAACTAATATCATTTATCTGTATATCACATTATCAAATCAACACTTAACTCGATAATCCGGTTACATCACATATAATCTGACCGACATCAGATAACTGCCAGATTACAATACAGTATCACATACTCGTATTTAATCAGACCCCCGCACATATCAACATATATGCCCTACTTCGTTTCGCTAACCAGGAAACTTCTGTATAGGACTCTAAAGACTCGTCAATACGCCAGCAGTAGGTGATGATCACATCAGTCGCCTACAAGCCGTCAGCTGTACTAGCTGGACGTAACGGCTACCTGGGTATTGAGCGATATGAAGATCAACAAGCAAGCTTGTCCATACTCTCCATGAAGCCTATCAGTAACACTTCCGTACAGTCCGGTCTCTTCAACTGATATGTCGCATATCAAGTCTAGGGATGGTAAACATCAGACCCCAGTAACTTGATAAGTCATGCCAATGTCTGGCCTATAACAGTTCGAGAAACTACTGATAACACTTATCAGTAAATCTCAGCAGCAGTTCTGGCCAGGAACTTCCAGTTATAACCAATCGAGCATAGCACAACATCAACTCCCAATACCGGGAGAGACGAAACCCCTCCAATCGCTCATTGCCTCCATGTGATTCGGGACTGTACCCAAAATCCGCCTGTTTGCACGTCTTCTATGAGCGTGGTAGGGAGGAAATCAAAGCACAGTGGGAGCCACACAAGACTCTATGACGATCTCGGGTCTACAGACTAACATGTACCAGTGTCACCAGAGAACTGCTATCTGACGATAGGTATAATACCAAGTAGGAGTTCTCGGCGAGTCCTATTCGGTATACCCATTCTCTAATGAGCACATGTGTACAATCTTTGATATCACACACCAATGGTTGTGGGATCAATCATCACCCTCTAAGGGACAAGAAACGTACACACTAGTCTACTTTGAAATATTGATGCCCTGTCTCGATATCCCCTTGACTAGGAACGGTTAAAGGATGTACTTTTGGACCACCCTGGTCCCACTAGTATGATCTCATCATAATCCTGGTAGTCAAGTACATATCCTAAGGGCTTTATCAATATGTAAGAGACAGACAGTATAATAATACCAGTCTACATGTTAAGATAAAGATAACCAAATAGCATACTATCATGTCAAGCAAGAAAGTCCTCTATATATATATCCAAGCATCCACTATATCAACAATAATGGCCTCTAGGGTAACATATTCCTAACAAAGTGCGTGTGTATATGACTCTGGCAGAGAGTTGTTGTAGTCAGTGGGAGCAACGGAAGCGTAGTAGGCTAGTAGCTTATGTCTATTTATAGACTAAAGCAAGTATAGTGGAGATATATCATCTATTTTTGATGTGACAGACATAGAGTTTGACTTCATCAAAATAACAGATAGACCTGGTAAGAAGTTAGTAGGGAGTGATGTCCTGGTATTTGGATGACATACTCCTAATAGGAAGTGATATTCCTATGCTACGATCGGTTATACTGTGGTTGTCACAAGGTATTTCTCCACATAGGATCTGGATAAAATATCAGGGATTCTGGTCACTAGATCTATGGTTTTAGATCTAGATTTGGGAAGTGTCCTAATTTGGGTACTTTGACACTATTCTAAAGTGTTTTAGAATGGACGACCCCCGGCGTGGTGGTGTACCCGCAGGTGATGGAGTCACTCTCTCTAAAGAGATGTCTTCTAAACTGATGAGGAGAGGGATTTGAATGAATGACATATCACTTGCTTAGGCAATTGAGTCAATCATGGTTTGTCAAATACTATCCCAGATATTGGTTTTGCACTAGCTGCAATAAGTATATATTAATCCAATCATGGAGAAACATTGGGAAGCAGTTATGAACATAAGAGGATGTTCTTGGTATATGATAACGACAGCCTCCTTCAGGAGGCGGTTATCATTTCAGGCTTCCAAGGTAACCTGGATGACAGAATGGCTGTCAGAGTTAATAGTTTTCCCTCTTTTGAGGGGCAGTATGTTGGACAGGTGGTCCAAGTAGATACTGAGGAAGTCATGGTGATCAGTCGAAAATATTGCATTCTTAACACATCAATTTCCCTACTCTTTGTAATCATCTAAAGGTGTTTGGTATAAATATAGCACATATTAGCAACCCGTCTGCAAAATATCAAATAACATGTGTTATACATTATAACCGGCATTATGAGGGAAATTGTGTGTTTATTATTACATGCATGATCTTTGTATATCAAAAACTTGTCTCGAGATTGTGTGCAGAAAATTCTCCAGGTAAAAGAGCCAGGACTGCTAAAAGTGTTGATAAAACGCATCAAGTCCAAGACTTGTGATCTGGAAGTAAACAAGAAAATATAAAAATATTCCAGACATCAGGAAAGTGCCATAAAGCCAACACAAATAAACACTAGAAGTTTCATGCAGAGATCACTCCAAACGGCCGCGGATCCGCGGCCGAGTCAGGCCGATCCGTCGCGGATCCGCGGCCGAGTCGACTCATCGGCGGCAGAAACTTTTTTCAGAAGCCCCCTTTCAACGGCCAAACTTCTTCAAGACACTTCAGTTCTTCAAATCTCCAGAAGCTTCCCTCCAATAGCAAAGCTTCTCATGCAAGCAAGCAAACCACCTTAATCTAGAAACTTCTACCTAGCTTCTTGTACAAGCTTCATAACAACCAAGCTTCCAAGGGAAGCTAGACCTAGCTTCTAGGGGAAGCTAAAGAGAAAACTATAAAAAGGGACCTAGTGCTTCATTACAAAGGTTGTTCAACATTCTACACCAAATTTACGCAAGTTGAGTAACACAACTTGTGATTCAAAACCCTAGCCTAAATCCAATTCCAAAGCCAAATCAAGATCCATCAAGAAGCGAATCAAGCAAGCCTTCAACGATCCTTTGAAGCAACGCCGACCTTCATCCGAGAAAGAGATCCACGACTATCCGCGACTCAAGAAGATCGATGCGAAGCTAATTTCGGCGGATCTAGTTACCTCCTCAAATCTTGTAACCTCGAGTTAAGTGAATTGTACCTAATCGTCGATTAATAAAGGTGAATATTGTAAATCTTGCTTTTCTTTACATTCTTGCATTATGAAAAGTTATCGATTCTCTATTCTTTCCTTTTTCATGATGTTTGAGTAAAATCTCCGCTTGTAGCGGAATCGAGAGAATAGGTAGATGATGTTGATGAAATTCTTGAACAATTCTTAAGTCTTATGAGTTTTGTAAACTTTAGGAAATCGAATCATCGAAAACCTAATTTGAGCGAGATCGATTTCTTCGCTCCAAATTAGAGATCAACGATCGGTGATTTAATTTCCTAGAGGCTAGAATTTGAATGATAATCAATGAAAGGACAAGGGATGATGATGGAGAAACCTTAGTTTCATCGATAGATCCGTAAACCTCATTGATAGTAATCGATCTAGCAATAAATCTTCAATAGATAAGAATTAGTAATCATTAGTATTCATCATCACTATCAATTTGATCGATTCCTACAAGCTACTATACAAATCTTGATAATTCAAACTATTTGGACATTTTCTTGATCTCTATCATTTCTTGATTTTAGATCTAGTTTTTTATGATTCTTGAAACTAAAATCTCATGAATATTGAATCATTTTCTTGTATCTTTTAATTTTCAACTCAACTGAAACGATAACGAACAAATCACACTTTCTCAGTGGACGATCCGCATTCACCGACGAAACTACAATAGACACTGTCAATTGATTGCGGTATAAATTTCTTTGGCTGTGATTAAAACTTTTACATACACACGAAGAACGAATCAATCAAATGGCGCCGTTGTCGGGGATAGTGTGCTAATTTGTTCGTTTTTGTAATTTGAGTTGGAAAATTTATTATTCCATCAGAATTTTTAGATCAAAATTCGCAACAAGCGCTTAACAATTTGTTATGATTTGCTTCAAGGAAATCTGGAATCTCTGGAGCGAGAGGAAAAATATTCAGAGCATCACAGAGAATTCAGTGAGGCAAAAGGAGCATCTACACCAATTTTTGTGCAGAGATCTCAACATCAGACCGCGTATCCGCGGCCGTAGGTAGCATATTGCGGCGGTTCCGCGGTATTCTAGCTGATTCAGTGCACTAAAATTCTCTGGTATATTCTGTACTTTCTTATCTCCTCCCTGCTCTGTCCATTAACCAATTTCTGCAGGTTTCTTTGCAAAAATTCACAGCGCCGCTAAAAAGAAAAAATTTATGCGTGTTTAATCTTGGCTGTTTACATATTTTAACACGGAAATTAAGGGGCAAAGACCAAATTCAGATTAGGTGGGGAGTTCATTACCCTTCCTAATCCCCAAAAATCACAAACTTGCATCCGCATCACCCTCATTAACTAAAAAAATCTAGACTAGACTCTAAAGACCGTCGCGCTCAATTAGGACAAAAGGAGGTCGTGGGTAATCTATTGCTTATCCGCATTTCTTTTGTGGTGTCTAAGGCAAGTGTGTCTAAGGCAAGTGGTTACTTAATTAGGCCCACTACTTACGTAGTGGAGAACCTCCCACTTACCTGGCACTTACCTGGCCACAGAAGGGGCATAGAGGCAGTAGAGGATCTATCTTGCGACTTGTCTTCTGGAAGTCTAGGAGCAGTCTAGAGACTTGACCTAGGTGACCATTAGACTTAGGGTTGCTTATGCATTGTTTGTGGGAATTTTTTTTAAAAAAATTCCGTCTCTTTTTCAAAACAAACACCAATCCAAACTTTTCTCTAATTACCACAACGCTGCCACTTGTGCTAAACCATTTAGTGCATGCTCGGCTGGACACGGGATTCTAGTGCCCGTCTTGTCCGCGTTCCTCCTATCGACTCCAAAGTCGGTAATTCTACGTCTACTTGTTCTTTACCCACCACCAAACCCACTTCGATGGACGGTTCTCCATCGAACTACTTTAACACTACTCTGCCACCGTCCGCAGGTGCGCAGAATCTGCCCCGCATCTCTCTCCAAGAGAGATGTTACCCTATGCAAGGTCCTCTTTCGACCTGTCTCACCATTCCACCAGCCAATGGGGACAATTTTGAAATCAAAACACAATACATCAATCTTCTACCAAAATATCACGGTCTCGAGTCTGAGGACGCATAAGTCTTTATTACCAAATTTGAAAATGTATGCGCTATGATGGGTACTTCACAGCTTTCTGTGGATGCTATGAGATTACGTCTTCTCCCATTCACTTTGTGCGATATAGCCGAGAAGTGACTTTATAACACAGCCGCACATTCTATTTCGAACTGGGGAGAATTCGTAACAGCATTCCTTAAGAAATTCTACCCCAATCATAAGATAGCTCGAGTCCGTAGCGAAATAAATCAATTTACCCAGCTTCCAAATGAACCATTCTCGAAGCGTTTTGAACGCTTCAAGGATCTGTTAGTTTAATGTCCTCATCACGTAGTTCCTAGATAGGATCTGTGCAGAATCATATATGAGGGCATTAATCCTACAACAAAACAGACCCTTGAATCCATGTGTCAAGGCACCTTCATGAATAAAAATGCTGGTGAAGCCTGGAGATTTTTAGAAGATTTCGCTGAAAAAACTTTATAGTGGGAGAGTGTAAACCAATCATCGTCTAGGGGTGGCATTCATCAAATTGATGTTTCTGTAAGTGCACGGCGGCGCCCCGGCCTCCATCCCGAGGCCAAATGCGGAAGCGATGGTTAACTTTAATTTTTCTTGAACCGGCACCACCGCGCACTAAAACCCGGATTGAACCATTAACTAGTCCTAACTAACTACAAGATGGGAAGAGAGATATACCGACTGATCCGTGTCCTCCGGTCTTCTCGTCGTCGTCCCGATCTCCCACGGAAGCTCTGGTCTCCACCCCGTCGCCGGAAGGGCACCACGTCGCCGGCTTCTTTTACGGGCTCCCACCTCTATACCGAGGCAACTCGGGCACGAAGTTAGCGAGCCGACGTGCCCAAGGTATTATGTAGAATCGTGTGTAGAACCATGTCTCATTTTGGGGTTCATGGAGGTTGCCATAATGGTGCAGGAATTGAGCTAGTGGAATTTTTGATGAACTTGGGAATTTTGTGGCATGAAAAGAACAACAATTCCCACATCCAAAATTTGGACAGCCCCAAGAGGGAATGGCCGGCCATGGCTTATTGGAGAGGAGAGAATGAGAATAATTGTATGGATGATGGAACCACAATAATAATGCAAGAGAGAAAAGGTCATCATATGAAGAAATGATCACAAAGAAACTCCAACACTCAAACTACCATCATCAACAACCATGATTGCTCACAAAGTCAAGCAATCATGAACTTAAGAAAGTCAAGGAATGGTCCTCCATCATGAGACCATCATGACACAAGAAAATGCAAAGAACACCCTTCTAAATTGTTTATTTGCACAAATGCAAATAAGCCATCCTCCACCAATCTTCGGCCAATGAAAGATACCAATGAAAATGGCCAAAACGGAAAGCAAACTGGCAACTCCAGAAAACTGGTCCCGTAATAAATTACAGGAAAACCCCGATACTGTGTATACACACCCGCATCTGCATTCCGACCGAAATACAAATGCAATGAGATAAAATCTACACTGTACTATACTAGGATCCGGCTTAAACCAAAGCCGGCTAGTAACATCCGTTCGATCCTGATCCGTGCAATACCGCACGTATCTGATCGAACCCTGCTATATATCCATACGGCCTGTAGTACAAATTGTCCGATCCTGATCCGTGCAATACCGCACGTATCTGATCGGACCTTGCCATATCTCCATACGGCCTCTACAGCGTTTCGCCCGAAAACTTGAGCAACTGAATGTGGGGGACTCTAAAGACTCGTCAACAGCTTGGTTGTTGATTTAACCACTAGCACGTCAGAGGTATAAGCCAATACGTAACGGGCTACCAGGTATTGACCAAAAGGGACGTCGATGAGCGAACTCATCCTGACACCCTACTGAGCCTGCCAGTGACAATATCCGTACAGTCCGGTCCGTTCGTCTATGAGCATCGCATGGCGGGCCTAGGGGGTTGGTAAAGTCAGACCCCCAATAGCGGTACAAGTCGTGTCGGAGTGTAGCCCAGAACACCCTGAGATACTACTGGAATACCTACCAGTAAATCTCCTGCCTCGGCCGAGGGCTTCGTGTAATGGCTCTCCTAGACACAGCGCGACCTCACCCCCAATACCGGGAGAGACGAACCCCTGAAGATCCGCTCACTGCCTCCATGTGGCTCGGGACTGTACCCAACTAAAACCTGTTTGCACGTCTCCTTTGAGCGTGGTAGGGTAGTAATCAAAGTACAGTGGGAACTCACATGAGACAAATGACGATCCTCAGGTCGATGAACTAACCTGTACACATGTCACCAGGGAACTGCTATCTGACGTCTGGTATAATCCCAACTAGCAGGTTCCCGGTGAGTCCTGTCCGGTGTACTCATAACCCAATGAGCACCTGTATACATCTTAGGTGAACCAACTGACACCAGTGGCTTGTGAGACTGGCCACCGCCCCTCGTCGGGGTCTCGACTGTATACACTAGTCTACTCTGGAGTATCGATGCCCTGTCTCGAAACTCCCACGACTAGGGACCTTTTAAGGATGTGCTTATAGACTACCAGCTCTCACGTATATGATCGTCCTCATACTGCTGGCAGTCAAGCAAGAATCCTAGGGGCTCTATCAACGTGCAATAGCGATCTGTCTGGTCACCTAAAGCAGTACACGATGATAAAGATAAACCAGATAGCATACTATCATCTCGAGTAAACTGTCCTACTGGGACAGGTCCTCCCTCAATCATTGCAATCACGTGCCTGTGATCCAATAATTGACTCTGAGGGCACTATCTCCAACAGTTTCCATAGGAGTTAGAGCTGAAATGGCAGCAATGCAAAAAAAAATCGAAGCTATGGAACATAAATTTTTAGCAGCCTCCCTAAATCAGATGTCACTCTCCAAAACTGTCTGTAGATGTTGTTCTGATCCATCTCATCTTACGAAAGAATGTCCTTTAAATTCTCCGTTTCAAGGTCAAGGGCATACCAATGCTGCTTTCCAACAAAGACCTAGAAATGATCCGTATTCTTCCACTTATAATCAAGGTTGGAGGAATCACCCTAACTTTGCTTGGAACCAACAACAAAATCAAAACACGGTTCCAAATCAAAATAATTTTTAAAGGGGCCCTCCACCACAACAGCAACCACTTCAAATAAGTCAGCATCCTTACCAATCACATAACTTTCAGAATCCGGTCAACACACCTGCATCGTATAATCCTTTGCAGTTGACCGGTACTGATAAATCCTCTTCACTCGCACAAACCATGAATTTGATTCTGAAAAATTTCATGCAAGTTTCGGCTGAGGTTCAGTCTTCTGTCAATGATATAAAGAAAAACTCCACCTCCGAAGCTGAGAGTATAAAATCGATGGAAGCACAAATTGCACAATTAAAAGCCGAAATGAGTGCTAGAGAGAAAGGGAAACTTCCGTCTCAACCCCTAAAAAATCCTGGGCATTCGCAACACTACAATGTGAATGCCATTACAATGTTGAGATCCGGAAGAGTGCTGAATAATCACATTGGGGAAGAGATTGATGATAATGAAAAATCTATCAATAACACCCCGGTTTTCACTTCCACTTTTTCTTCCACTTCTACATTCACTTCTACTTCTAATCCTACTTTATCTACCCCACCACCTTCTTGCAAGCCTATTCTTCGTTTTCCTCAAGGCTCGACACCTCAGCATATCTCTTCTAGTCCACCAAAGATGATCTCCACTCCTATTCTGGGATCAGTTACACACACACCACCTTCTACAATGTTAGACCCAGCTCTTATTGCTAAAGCTCCTTATCTGAATCGGTTAAGGGGAAACAAATTGAGTCCGCATATGGAGAAGATTATGGAAATGTTCAAACAGGTTAACATCAACATCCCTCTCCTAGATGCTATTCAACAAGTCCCCACTTGTAGGGTTAGCTTAGCACCTTAGCAAGGTTTTGGCAAGCATCAATCATGCTAATTTAAAATTTTTGGGGTGCTAAACAAACTCTAACCAAGATCTTAACTAGAGACTTAGGGTTAAACATGTATGTAAACAACTTTACATCTAAGAGAGAGTGATTACTACCTTTGTAGTCCCCTCCTTCGCTTCATAAGCTCCGTGTTGAGGTCCCTTCGCTGTGATCATCAAGTATCCGGACTCTAGAAAGGCTCCATGAAGAGAAAGATGCAAGCTTGCTTCCAATCTTCAACTACTAAGATGATCTACCTTGAAGAATCCCAAACCCAAGCTCTTGTTTCACTAATCAAGTATTAGTAAAGCAAACACCCTAATCTAAGTGGATAAAATAGATGAGGATGATGAAGTAGGAATTTATCTCTCTTTTGTTTTAAATTTCTCACTCATTATCATCACTTGTCAAAAACCTAGTGAAGGTTTTTATCAAAGAAGAAAGAAGAAGAAGATGAAGCAATCCTTTTGTGATGAATAATGAAAATCGTTGTTATGGTTACAAATCAACCATGAGTTAAGCATGAAGGCTTAACCCTTGTAGATAATAAACTAGGGTAAAGGGTTTGGGTTGGGTTAAGAAAATATCTACTCAAAAATATCAAGCTAGATGACAAAAAGGCAAAACTTCATGAAGCTTCATGAAAGCTTCATCCAAACTTAACCCAAATCCAAACCCTAACCATGTTTAAACTCTACAAAGTATGTTTCATTTGTAACCCTAACATGTTACAATATTATATATCACATATATAATATATAATGTAACAAAATAAAATAATACAATTAACATATATCGCATATACATCAATGTATTATCCATGTGAGAAAAAGAATCTTGAAGTGAGCTTATATTAGTTAATGTAATGTAATATATCAAATATATAATTATACATTAAATTATCGAATCAACACTTGATCCGATAATCCGGCTATTTCACAAATAACCGACTAATATAATCTGTATCAGTTCATCGAATCAACACTTGATCCGATGATCCGGCTATATCACATATACCCGGCCGATATCACATATCACGAGAACCTAATACGGTATCGCATACACATATTATTCTCGGTCCCGCACATATCACATATGTGCTCCTACTCCGTTTTGCCTGAGCCAGGAAACCTCTTATGTAGGACTCTAAAGAATCGTCAATACACCGGCAGTAGGTGATGATCATATCAAACACCCACAAGCTGCAAGCGGTCAGCTAAACGTAACAGCCACCCAGGTATTGAGCAATCAGAAGATCAACAAGCAAGCCTGTACATTCTCCTATGAATCCAACCAGTAACACTCCCGTACAGTCCGGTCTCTTCGTCCGATATGTCGCATATCCAGTCTAGGGGTGGTAAACGTCAGACCCCAATAACCGATAAGTCATGTCAATATGAGGTCCATAACAGTTCGAGAAACTACTGATAACACTTACCAGTAAATCTCAGCAACCCTGGCCAGCGATTTCCAGTTATAGCCAATCGAATACGGCGCAACATCAACTCCCTATACCGGGAGAGACGAAACCCCTCCTATCGCTCATTGCCTCCATGTGATTCATGACTGTACCCAAAAGCCACCGTTTTGCACTCCCTCTTGGACGTAGTTAGGTGGAAATCAAAGTACAGTGGGAATCACACAAGACTCTATGACGATCTCGGGTCTACAGACTAACCTGTACCAGTGTCACCAGAGAACTGCCATCTAACGTGAGGTATAATACCATCTGGGAGTTCTCGGTGAGTCCGTCCAGTGTACCCAGTCTCCACCGAACACCCGTATACTTTCTCTAATGTCAAACACCATGGATATGGGATCATCCATCGCCTATCTACATAGGTCAAGAAGCATACGCTGGTCTACACTGGTATATCGATGCCCTGTCTCAATACACCTACGACTAGGAACATTTGAAGGATGTACTTAGTGACTACACTGTCCCCACTAGTATGATCTACAGCATAGTCCTGGTAGTCAAGCACTCATCCTAAGGGCTTTATCAACATGTAACATAGAGACAATCAGAGTACATGTTAAGATAAAGAGCAACCAGATAGCATACTATCATGTCGAGCAAGAAAGTCCTCCCTATATATGTCCAAGCATCCACTGCAATATACATCGTATGTACAGTAATGGCCTCTAGGGCATACATATAACTAACAATCTCCCATTTGCACTAGGGCCATCTGTTGTGGTATCGCATACCCAACAATCAGCTATCGTTGAAGTATCTCATACTCAACCATTCCATAAAAGTCTCTACTGGAAATAGGCCTTTATGAGTGGATCCGCCGTGTTGTCCTCTGTGTCTACTCTCCTGAACCTTGATCTCCCTGGAGATCAACCATCTCCACTAATCAGGTGATACTGCCAAGAATATGTCTGGATCTCTGAATGGACGGGGGTTTCTAGGCCCAGGCCACAACTCCATTGTTACACAATGGTAGGAAGAAAGTTCATCCCATGAACTTATATATGTCCATACTGTCTCTTTGGTAGCATCCTTGGTAACGATGTATCTTGCCTTTAATTGTCTAGTAAGTCACGGTATCTAGCTTAGAACCCTTCCAACATACCGTCCCTCCACTTAGGGAAAAGACAGTACCTGTGACTGACATTCAGTCGACCTTACCACCCTGGAAGCTATCCAGTGATTCTCCCCAGGATCGATTGATACCATCTCACTACACCTAGTGAGAATCCTAACATCCACTTAGATCTATCTCATAGATCCAATATCCAAGATTTAGAAGGTATCATGTTGATCCTATATGGAGAATCTTTGTGATAAGAGGAGATTGACCGAGCGTAGCATAGGAAACTCCTTTCCTATCAAGAGTATGTCATCCACGTACTATACGAGGATCACCACCATACTCCCTACTACCTTTTTGTATATACTCGGTTCATCTACCATTTTGATGAAGTCAAACTCTTTGACTACTACATCAAAACAGACGTTCCAACTCCGCGATGCCTAATTTATCCCATAAAACATCTTGCACACGTTTCTGCTGCTCCCACTGTCTATGAAGCCCTCTGGCTGTGTACTTATAGACGCTCTCTTCCAAATCACTATTTAGAAAAGCAGTCATGACACCCAACCGCCAGATATAGTGGTCATGGTATGTAGCAGTGGCAAGTAGGATCTGGATGGACTTAAGCATAGCTTTGAAAGTCTCAACTTTTCCATGTACACCAAGTAATCTTCTCAAGATATACTTGCTTCTTATGGGGATTTAACCCTTCAGATAAAGAAACCAAAGTCCATACTTTGTTGGTGTATATGGATTCCATCTCAGATCGCATAGCATCCAGCCATTCTCACAGAGTCCCCACTCCTGATGGCCTGTTCGAAACTAGTTGGGTCATCATCTCATGATACAATCCTCGCTCCCACTGTCATAGAGAAAACCGAAGTATCTCTCAGGTGGGTGAGGAACCCTACTAGATCGGCGGAGAGGCTGAGGTTCGTTGGAAACTATTGAATCCTCCGGTTCTACCAAATCATTAGCCGCAGTTTGTATAGCTGGAACTCCTTCCAGTTCTACCTCATGACCACTAATTTCTTCATAAGAAATTCCCTTTCCAAAAGGTGGCATGCTGAGAATCAAAACACCTTTCGTTCCTCAGGGTGGTAGAAGATATTCCCTTGCGAATGCTTGGGATATCCAACAAACTTCCACAGAACTGACCTTGCCTCGAGTTTGTCCGAATTTTTCTTTTAGACGTTGGCCGGACAACCCCAAACCTTAACACCCTTAAGAGATGGGCTCTTCCCATACCATATCACATATGGAGTGGTAGGCAGCTGATTTAATTAGAACCCTATTCAATAGGTATGCAGCTTCTCAAGTGCATATCCCCAAAAGAAAATAAGCAACTCAGTAGTACTCATCATATAGCACACTATATTACATAGGGTGTGATTGCTCCGCCCTGATACACCGACATGCCGTGGTGTATATGGAGGAGTAATGCTGAGAGAGAATCTCATTCTCCTTTAGAATAGTCCAGAAATTCCATACTCATGTATTCTCCTCCTTGATCACATCAAAGGACATAATACTTATACCCGTTTTTGGTTCTCTACTTCTAACTTATATTCTGTGAATATCTTAAAAGTTTCGGACTTATGTTTCAATAGGAACATATGTCTGAATCTTGAGAGATCTTCAGTGAATGTAATGAAGTACACAGAACCGGTCCTGGCATGTGTAGACAGGGGACCTTACATACATCATCATGTATCAATCCCAAGAGTTCACTGACTCGTTCTCTGTTTCCAATAAACGGAGCTATGGTCATTTTATCTTTGTGACATGACTGGCAAGTTTCACAAGATGTAAGTTTAAACTGATTTAAATATGCATCTTAATGTAACTTAGCTAGTCGGGTCGCATTGATATGACTTAGTCTACAATGCCTCCAGAAGGATTTGTTCATTTCTGAACTCTTCTCCTTGTCTGTGTTCCGTACGTTAAGAACTGTAGTTTGATTTAGAACGTATATGCTTTTAGATAACGTGCCTGAACCGATCAACTTTTGATATAGGAAATGTTCAAAACATTATCCAACAATACAAAATTATATCCTTCTTTACTAATAAAGAGACCGATGTTGTATGTCAGGTTCGGTATCTAATAACATTCGTTCGGAATCAATGTATTTGGCAATACAGGGTGATAACTGCCAACTCACTTGGCTTGCAACAATTGCACCATTTCCAACTCTTGAAACTTATCACCCGTTCTCAGTTCTCTACCTATCTGTAGCCTATGTAACAAATTACATTTGCGGAATCTTGATCCAATATCTCATACCCATGACGTAAAGGATACTGAGAAACAGTTCTTGGTAATGAATATACCCGAAGAAGATGCATCAGCATGCACTTTCTTCGTTTGGGCGGCACGGGAATTCTGGTAATCCCCTATTTCCTGCTCGGTCTTATAACAATTATAAGTTGGAGCGGGACCAACGTTCCCTAACGCAGTATAACAAGTGGGTTCGGTCAAGACATCCGTATTATTATCTTGATTAAGGCGTGACATGGTCGCTACCTGGAGAGAAAGAGAAGAAAACACTCAGCGTATGCTCTTGCAAGATTAGATTGGTTATTAATATATCTAATCAGGATGTCTCCCACTGTTTTAGTCAAATCTTCCTTCAAACCCTAAAAGGTAGGACTAGCCGGGATTAATTACACTCTACAAGTTCGCCAATCTTTCAGCCAGGCCAGTGTCGGTACTTTGAGGGAGGTTTCCCGAGCTTTCGCATGGACCTAATTAAAATAAACCTTGTTTTCCCGGGGGCGTAACCCCGTTAACACCTTTCTAGACACCTACTCGATCGGCTAATTGTAATGTGTAAAACTCTCCCAGGAGTAACTCTAACTCGCAGTGGGTATCGGGATCCAACTATCTCATAAAAGGTATGCAATCTTATTGCAAATTTCAACACTTGAAATTCCCGATAATATTTTGCCCTTAGTACTTATGATCTTAACTATGGTCAACATATCATAAGCACTAGTCAAGTTCTACCCGTCATTTCATGATTAATTAGACCCACCTACATGACCCTCAACTATGGTCGACATAATCACATGACTGTCCTAATTAATCGCATTATATGATGTGTAGGAAGACATCACTTAGCTACCGTACACTACGTCTCAACTATAGTCGACATACGCAGCACGAATACTAAGTACTCTACTTCTTAAAATGACGGAGGGCTACGACAGGTTTTTAAGAAAACCCTTTGCGTAATGAACTTGATATCGTTGTAGAATCGAGTGATTTTAAATAGAATGTTTTTTAAGCCTTTTCTAGTTTTGCTAAAGAGGTCACTCCCGGTGAAGGGATCGTCGGCTCTTTCCTTATTGAATAAGGTGCAGGATATTTCATAAATATCACTATGCAAAGCAAGAACTATAAAAACAATCAAAAGAAAAACCGAATTTTTAGCATCTGCTAGTTTCGCTAAAGAGGTCACTTCCGGTGAAGGGATCTCAGCTCTTTCCTTATCGAATAAGGTGCTGGATATTCTACAAGGAATACCGCTATGCAAAGCAAGAACTGGAGCTACCAGTTTTCGAAACAAGTTTCTACAACATCTTTAGATTTCTTTTATTTCATGAATCTCATTAATGAAGTCCCATTTTATTATGCTTCACAAGCATCACATTTGAAAACGAAATCAACAATATACCATATATATCTCATATATATAATATAAATGTAGGGTTCCTAGGCACACTAATGAGGTCTCACAAGGCATCAACCATGCCAAATTCAAATTTTTTTTCATGTGCCTACGAACCCTAATACGGATCGTTAACTAGAGGATAAGCGAAAACAAATGCAAGTAAACAACTTTACTCTAAAGTGAAAGAGACTACAACCTTTGTAGATCCGGTCCACCACTTCCTTGGCTCCGTGATGACGTTCCTCCGCTGCAACCATCGGAATCCTGGACTCTCTCGGTGGTTTCATCGGAGAAAAGATCGGGCTAGGTCGTTGACTTCGATGCCGAAGATGATCTACGTCGAGGCAACTCTAACTCGAGCTCCATCTTCACCAAGTCATGAAACTTGTGAAGAAAACACCCTATACTATATGGCAAGTGGTAGAGGATGAAAAAATAGGAAGTGGGTTCACTTTAGATTTGGATTTCTCACTTGATTTCATCACTTGACATTTTTCTAGAAAGCTTTTCTTTTCTTCACTTGAAGAAGAAGATGAAGAAGAACAAAAAGAATAATGGATTAATTCCAAAAAGAAAAATGAAGTGATGGTTATCATAATGCAACCATGGGTGAGGCTAACTCATGTAGAGAATGAACTAGGGTTTAGGTAAATGGTTAGGGTTAAGGCAAAAGACAAAATGGTCAAAGCTTTTCCAAGCTTCATGAAGCTTCAAGTAGAAAACAAAAGAAGCCACCATCTTATATTTTGCCAAAAATAAATAAAAAGAATAAATAAGTAAACCAAACCCTAACCATTAACCTAATCAAGGTTTAAAGCATACACACACCCAAGTTTGCATGTATCATCAAACATGATACAAACTAGTGCACAAACATATATCATATATACAATGTGCACAATCAAGTGAGATAATCAATCTTAAGTGAACCAATACTAGTTAATGTAAAGTAATATATCAAATATATAATTATACATTAAATCATTAAATCACCACTTGATTTAACGATCCGGTCATATCGCATATGACCGACTAATATCCAATGTATCGACTTATCGAATCAATTCTCGATTCGATAACTAGGTTATATCGCATACAACCAATCGATACATTCATCGCGAGAATAGAATACGGTATCACATACACGCATTATTCTCGGTCCCGCACATATCTCATATGCGCTCCTATTTCGTTTCGCTTGAGCCAGGAAACCTCTATGTAGGACTCTAAAGACTCGTCAATAAGCCGGCAGCAGGTGATGATCATATCAAACACCCACAAGCCGCAAGCGGTCTGCTAAACGTAATGGCCACCCGGGTATTGAGCGATCAGAAGATCAACGAGCAAGCCCGCTCACACTCCTGTGAATCCGACCAGTAACACTTACCGTACAGTCCGGTCTGATCGTCTGATAGGTCGCATATCTCGCCTAGGGGTGGTAAACGTCAGACCCCAACAGCTCGATAAGTCGTGTCGATATGAGGTCTATAACAGTTCGAGAAACTACTGGTAACACTTACCAGTAAATCTCAGCAACCCTGGCCAGGGATTTCCGGTTATAGCCAATCGAACACAGCGCAACATCAACTCCCTATACCGGGAGAGACGAATCCCCTCCTATCACTCATTGCCTCCATGTGAATCGGCACTGTACCCAAAAACCACCGTTTTGCACGCCCTCTTCGACGTGGTAAGGTGGAAATCAAAGCACAGTGGGAATCACACAAGACTCTATGACGATCTCGGGTCAACAGACTACTATGTACCAGTGTCACCAGAGAACTGCCATCTGACGTAAGGTATAATACCATCTGGGAGTTCTCGGCGAGTCCGTACAGTGTACCCAGTCTTCACTGAGCACCCGTATATCATCTCTGATGTCAAACACCAATGGATATGGGATCATCCATCGCCCATCTGTATGGGTCGAGAAGGTATACGCTAGTCTACTCTTGTATATCGATGCCCCGTCTCGATACACCCACGACTAGGGACCTTGAAGGATGTACTTATGGACTACCATGTCCCCACTAGTATGATCCGCATCATAGTCCAGGTAGTCAAGTACACATCCTAAGGGCTTTACCAACATGTAACAGAGAGACAATCATCGTACACGTTAAGGTAAAGAGCAACCAGATAGCATACTATCATGTCGAGCAAGAAAGTCCTCCCTATATATGTCAAAGCATCCACTACAATATACATCCTATGTATAGAAATGGCCTCTAGGGCATACATATAACTAACAATAAACATCCGTCTCAATCTGTAATATGATCTCATCACAGAACATTGCAGCAGAAGAACATATATGAAATATTGGATATACTAGGAGGTCCGTGTTTTAATGCGAGCCTGTATAAAAGACAGATTCCACGATCGCGATTAATAGCCAATCCCACAACCCTAGACCCCTACGAGAGCGGCAAGCAACCCTACCAATTCTAGAGTTAGGAGGCGTAGTCTCGACTCCTCGAGATGGTCTCCCACTGGACCCTAGAACCCAGTTACTTGTGCTCCCCTCCTTGGGTCTATCCTAATGCGGAAAAGTAAATAATATACAATGGTGACATCATCCTCAATCCGGAAGTGCCCTAATAAAAGAATATTACATACAATGAATTTTACATGAATGAAAATAAAAACTCTCATCTCACATAAAAACCCCGGCTATTAAAAACACGACGATCCAATATAACATATCACAGCAACACATAACAACATATGTCATCAACGTAAGTAAATATGCGTATCCCAGTTGTCGTTGACATATAGCACCGAAGCCGGCGATACACCAATATTACACTTACGATCGCAGAAAAGAAATTGAAAAACTACAACATTTGGAATCCACAATCACTTTAGACATCTTAAATCCGAAATATCACATACTTCGCATTTCATGCCAAACTATATGAATTCCACATATTATATCACATTCCAGATAAATAGACAATGTTAAACTTTCCGATCGAATAAAGAAACACCCAAGATTTCCCAAATAGCTCAACACTTGAGCAGAGTTCAAAAAATCCCAGAACATGTCACAGCCACTATGAACCAGCCGTAGAAGGGTCAAACCAACGCCTCACATGTGGCAACGCTAAACTACCACAAACCATATGGTTCAGTGGCGGTTTTGACAGTCACATAATCGAGTTAAGGTTATGTTCTTCTAGAGGGTCCACAGATGAGCTTGCAAGATTTTTCTGAAAGTTTTAAACTCAAGGAAAATTCCAACACTTGAAAGTTTTCCGACAGGGGAAAAAGTGAGTTATTGATATCCGTTCGAACCTTTTAACACGTTCTAAATTACCTGGAAAAACCTAAACGAAGTTAAACTTTCCGATCGAATCAACGAGTTCCCAAAATTTTCCAGAAAGCTCAACACTTGAGTAGAATTAAAAATTCCCAGAACCATGAAAAAGTACCCAAGAATAAACCCCTGAAGTATTAGCCCCCAACTCCCAAAGTTGGCCGTGGAACCGCCGCCAAACGCATAGTTTGGCCGCTGTTCCGCGGTCCCTTGAGTGAGTTATGTCTTCGTACTTTACAGTAATCCTTAGAATTCCTTGCATGATTTTCTGAGTATTTTTAATATGAAAATTTTCAACTTTTGAAAAAAATTCCAGAAAGTGGGATTTATCGAGGTTTCGGAGTTCAATCAAACTTCAAACTTCGTCTAGACAACGCCTAATGCTCTAGCTTGGCTCTGATACCACTATAGGGTTAGCTTAGCACCTTAGCAAGGTTTTGGCAAGTATCAATCATACTACTTTAAAAATTTTAGGGTGCTAAACAAACCCTAACCAAGATCTTTACTACAGACTTAGGGTTAAACATGCATGTAAACACCTTTACATCTAAGAGAGAGGGATTACAACCTTTGTAGTCCGCTCCTTCGCTTCATAAGCTCCGTGTTGAGGTCTCTTCGCTGCGATCATCAAGTACCCGGACTTTAGAAAGGCTCCATGAAGAGAAAGATGCAAGCTTGCTTCCAATCTTCAACAACTAAGAGGATCTACCTTGAAGAATCTCAAACCCAAGCTCTTGCTTCACTAGTCAAGTGTCAGTAAAGAAAACACCCTAATCTATGTGGCTAGAATAGATGAGGATGATGAAGTAGAAATTTAGCTCTCTTTTGTTTTCAATTTCTCACTCATTATCATCACTTGTCAAAAACCTAGTGAAGGTTTTTATCAAAGAAGAAAGAAGTAGAAGATGAAGCAATCCTTTTGTGATGAATAATGAAAATCATTGTTATGGTTACAAATCAACCATGAGTTAAGCATGAAGGCTTAACCCTTGTAGAGAATAAACTAGGGTAAAGGGTTTGGGTTGGGTTAAGAAAATATCTACTCAAAAATATCAAGCTAGATGACAAAAAAGCAAAGCTTCATGAACCTTCATGAAAGCTTTATCCAAGCTTAACCCAAATCCAAACCCTAACCATGTTTAAGCTCTACAAAGTATGTTGCATTTTTAACCCTAACATGTTACAATATTATATATCACATATGTAATATATAATGTAACAAAATAAAATAATACAATTAACATATATCGCATATACATCAATGTATTATCCATGTGAGAAAAAGAATCTTTAAGTGAGCTTATATTAGTTAATGTAATGTAATATATCAAATATATAATTATACATTAAATTATCGAATCAACACTTGATCCGATAATCCGGCTATTTCACAAATAACTGACTAATATAATCTGTATCAGTTCATCGAATCAACACTTGATCCGATGACCCGACTATATCACATATACCCGGCCGATATAACATATCGCGAGAACTTAATACGGTATCGCATACACGTATTATTCTCGGTCCCGCACATATCACATATGTGCTCCTACTCCATTTTGCCTGAGCCAGGAAACCTCTTGTGTAGGACTCTAAAGAATCGTCAATACGCTGGCAGTAGGTGATGATCATATCAAACACCCACAAGCTGCAAGCGATCAGCTAAACGTAACAGCCACCCAGGTATTGAGCAATCAGAAGATCAACAAGCAAGCATATACATTCTCCTGTGAATCCAACCAGTAACACTTCCGTACAGTCTGGTCTCTTCGTCTGATATGTCGCATATCCAGTCTAGGGGTGGTAAACGTCAGACCCCAATAACCAATAAGTCGTGTCGATATGAGGTCCATAACAGTTCGAGAAACTACTGATAACACTTACCAGTAAATCTTAGCAACCTTGGCCAGGGATTTCCAGTTATAGCTAATCGAACACAGCGCAACATCAACTCCTTATACCGGGATAGACGAAACCCCTCATATCGCTCATTGCCTCCATGTGATTCGGGACTTTACCCAAAAGCCACCATTTTGCACTCCCTCTTGGACATGGTTAGGTGGAAATCAAAGTACAGTGGGAATCACACAAGATTCTATGAAGATCTCGGATCTACAGACTAACCTGTACCAATGTCACCAGAGAACTGCCATCTGACGTGAGGTATAATACCATCTGGGAGTTCTCGGTGAGTCCGTCCAGTGTACCCAGTCTCCACTAAGCACCCGTATACTTTCTCTGATGTCAAACACCAATGGATATAGGATCATCCATCGCCCATCTACATGAGTCAAGAAGCATACGCTAGTCTACACTGGTATATCGATGCCCTGTCTCGATACACCTACTATTAGGAACATTTGAAGGATGTACTTAGTGACTACACTGTCCCTACTAGTATGATCTACAGCATAGTCCTGGTAGTCAAGCACTCATCCTAAGGGCTTTATCAACATGTAACATAGAGACAATCAGAGTACATGTTAAGATAAAAAGTAACCAGATAGCATACTATCATGTCGAGCAAGAAAGTCCTCCCTATATATGTCCAAGCATCCACTACAATATACATCGTATGTACAGTAATAGCCTCTAGGGAATACATATAATTAACACCGCTTATGCGAAAATTCTTAAAGACTTGTGCACTAGGAAGAGGAAGACTCGAGTGCTTAAGAAGGTTTTCATGACTAATAATGTTAGCACTGCTTTTACCCCACAGTTACTAAAGAAACGTATGGACCCAGGATGTCCTACGATATCGATTTCTATTGGGGGTAAAAACATTAACCGTGCTTTACTTGACCTGGGCGCAAGTGTTAACCTACTTCCATACTCTGTCTACGAGCAGTTAGGGATTGGAGTGTTGAAACCAGCTCATTGCACTCTCCAAATAGCAGACCGATCAATCACCAAACCTAGGGGTGAACTGGAGGATGTGTTGATAAAAGTCGGAGAATTTATATTCCCTGTGGACTTTATTGTTCTCGATATACAATCTGTAGCAAACCCATGGAACCGAATTCTGGTGATGTTGGGTCAACCATTCCTTACCACTTCCAATGCTGTCATTAACTGTCGAAACGGTTCAATGAACCTATCTTTTAGAAAAATGACAATTGAACTGAACATCTATAAAATTGGAAGTCAGCAGTCTGAACCCTCTACTCACATACTTGATTTCTGTTCTGTCCACGAAATTGCTCCCGAAAGTTGCGAAGTTGATGAACTTTGCTTTGAAGATCTCGATGAAACTAGCACATCAATGTTTGATCTTGCACATCTTAGTGAGGACACTATTTCCACTCCTGAGTCTGAACTTTGTGACTCTTCACTTTCCGAATCTATATCTTTTGCAGGCTACGAGCTTCTTCGTGACTCTGAATGTCATTCTCTTACCCCACCTTCTATAGTTTCTCCGCCAGCATTAGATCTCAAACTTTTACCTTCTCATCTTAAATATGCATATTTAGGTGAGAATGAGTCTTTACCTGTGATCATATCCGCTTCTCTAGCCTCAGAGCAAGAGAATACGCTTTTGACGGTATTGAGATCTAATAGGCAAGCATTTGGTTGGAGTATGGCTAACATAAAAGGGATTAGTCCCTTGATTGTTGAATATCATATACATCTGATGGATGAAGCCAAGCCAACCCGAGAACCACAGAGATGGTTAAACCCCATCATGAAGGATGCGGTAAAGAAAGAAAACGTCAAATGCCTTGACAATGGTATCATTTACCCATCTCCGATAACCAATGGGTAAGTCCAATTCATGTCGTCCCTAAGAAATCTGGCATTACGGTCATAACAAATGAGGCAAATGAGTTAATCCAGACGCGCGCTCAAACTGGATGGCGTGTATGTATTGATTATAGAAAACTCAATGCCGCAACAAGGAAAGACCAGTTTCCTCTACCTTTCATTGACCAGATGCTAGAACGCTTAGCTGGACGGGAATATTATTGCTTCATGGACGGATACTCTGGCTATAACCAGGTCCCTATTGCCAAAAAGGATCAAGACAAAACCACATTTACTTGTCCTTTTGGTACTTTTTCTTATAGACACATGCCCTTTGGGTTATGCAATGCTCCCGCTACATTTCAGCAATGTATGATGGGGATATTCTCGGACATGGTCGAGAATTTTCTGGAAATTTTCATGGACGATTTCTCGATATTCGGAGATTCTTTTGCTGACTGTCTATCTCATCTTGACGCGGTTCTTACTCGTTGCAAGGAGAAGAATTTAACCTTGAATTGGGGAAAATGCCATTTCATGGTCCAAGAGGGAATTGAGGTTGACAAAGCTAAAATAGATGTCATTCAAAACCTTCCTCATCCCAAATGCGTCAAGGATATACGATCTTTTCTTGGCCATGCAGGTTTTTACAGGAGATTCATTAAGGATTTTAGCAAAATTTCTAGACCTTTAACTCTTCTCTTGGTTAAGGACACAACCTTTCACTTTGACTCGGATTGTGAGGCTGCATTTGACTCACTCAAACACTCTCTCACTACAGCCCCCGTTCTATCATCTCCAGATTGGAACCACCCGTTTGAGCTTATGTGTGATCCATCAGATTTTGCAGTTGGTGCAGTCTTAGGACAGCACATTGAAAAGATACACACGTGATTTATTATGCAAGCAAGACTTTGAATGATGCTCAAATTAACTATACAACTACCGAAAAGGAACTTCTGGCAGTTGTATTTGCATTAGAAAAAATCATGCCTTACTTGATTGCTCACCTATTGTTGTGTACATGACCACTCCGCCTTAAAACATCTTTTGGCAAAGAAGGATGCTAAAGGAAGGCTAATACGTTGGATCCTTCTATTATAAGAATTTGATCTTGTTATTAAAGATAAGAAAAGATGTGAAAACGTAGTTGTCGACCATCTTTCGCGCATCTCTTCTTCATCTGTAACCCTGCCGATCAATGATTCTTATCCAGACAAACAACTCTTGAACGTATTCAACGAACCTTGGTTCAGGGATATTGTGAATTATCTTGCTACGGGGCTTATTCCCCGCGAATGGTCAAAACAGGACAAACATCGATTTCTATCCTAAGTAAAACATTTTTACTTGGAAGAACCTTATTTGTTTAAGTATTGTCCTGACCAGATCATTCGCAGATGTGTCCCTAATGATGAATTCAAGAGTGTTCTATCTTTTTGTCATGATCAGGCATGTGGGGGTCATTTCGGTCCTCGAAAGACGGCGGAAAAGGTTTTGCAATGTGGTTTTTATTGGCCGACTTTGTTCAAAGATGCATTTAATCATTGCAAAACCTGTGCACAGTGTCAACACATGGGTAGGATTTCCCGAAGAGATGAGATGCCACTTCAACCCATCTTAGTGGTTGAAATTTTCGACGTTTGGGGTATTGACTTTATGGGTCCTTTCCCAACTTTGGGAATCTGTACATATTGCTTGCGGTTGATTACGTCTCGAAATGGGTTGAAGTTATTCCTTGTCGCACTAATGACAAAAAGGTTGTTATTAAGGTTTTAAAAGAAAACATCTTTTCGCGGTTTGGACATCCACACGCTATCATTAGCGATAACGGGACACATTTCTACAATCGGTCTTTCAAGACTTTGATGCGAAAATATGCAATCAACCACAAACTTTCCACACCCTATCATCCCCAAACGAGCGGGCAAGCTGAGGTTTCAAACAGACAAATCAAAAATTTTTTGGAAAAAACGGTTTCTAAAAATCGAAAAGATTGGTCAACCAAATTGACGGATGCTCTTTGGGCGTTCCGAACTGCATATAAAACAGATCTAGGTATGTCTCTTTACATACTAGTGTTTGGAAAGGCTTGTCACCTTCCGGTCGAGATTGAACACAAAGCAATGTGGGCCATTAGAGAACATAACTTTGACTTAAATCAAGCCTGCAACTTTCGGAAGCGGCAATTAAACGAGCTAAGCGAACTCCGTGATGAAGCTTATGATAATGTTGTAATTGTAAAGAATCGGACTAAGGTATTTCACGATAAAAACATTTTGAGAAAAACTTTTACACCTGGTCAACAAGTCCTTCTTTATGATTCACGATTCTATCTTCATGCGGGTAAGCTAAAATCTCGGTGGAAAGGACCTTTTGTTGTGCGGTATGTATACCCGTACGGGGCAGTTAAGGTTGAAAATATTGAAAACGGTACAATTTTCAAAGTAAATGGATATAGATTAAAACCGTATTTTTCCACTGACCCCTCGGAGGAGCTCCTGTTTTTACAGGAGCCACTTTATAATGACTAATTTTCCTCCACCTCACCTCCATGACTTAGTAATTTCGTCACATTTTTAGAATGGAGGTGAGTCAACTTGTACATACATTTGAAAAAAAATTTTAAAAAGATATACAAAACAAAACAATAAAAATTTTGTACATAAATAAAAGAATAAGTTTGGGGGAGATTTTCACGATCATATTTCATGTTCCCTTTAACAATTTTTGCCTCCCAAGCTTACAGGTTTTTTGAGCTTTAGCAGAAGACAACAGTGAGGACACTGTTGAAAACAAGTTTGGGGGAGGTTTGTACTTATTTTCGCATCATTTTGCATCATACTTTGCATAAGCACAAAACTTTTAAAACATATAAAAAATTCAAAAGATAAAATATTTAATATTTAATTTTATAATAAAAGATTAGATAGTGAAAAATTACATCCAAAAGATTAGAAAAATTTAAGAAAACTAAGAAAATTAGAAGTTTTCTTAAACGAATTAGTAATAAGTAGTTATGAGCCATTGTCCCAAGGGTTAGTAAGATGAAGGAAGTCACTAATTTGAGGATAAAAATAAGTCTGAAAAATAATTCATATTCTGGAAGCCAGACATTTGAATGTTGATACCCTACTATACGCATTACACACGTCTTGAAACTCGGGATAGTAGAGGATACCTTGAAATGCTCTTGTCTAAAAGCCAAAGTATGAAGAAAATTATAAATGAATAAAAAATATAAAATGGTATAGAAAAATGAACACTGGTTTTGTTATCACCAAGGCAGCAATAAAAAAATATAGCGAGGGTGCTTCATCACCTAGTGCCTTAGACCAACTGGTTTGGGAGTCACTGCTAAGCCTTAGGTGCTGCAAGACGAGGAAAATACTAATCCACCTAATCAGCAAGCACATGAGTAATCGGTCGGTTAGTACCTCAAGAAGTATTAACGGTCGCATGAAAAATGTGTAAGCAATTCCATCTAAATATTCACCGATTAAAAAGTACTGAAGTGATGGACAAGAGTATGATAGCTTGAATTGAATTCTCCGAGTGTAGGGATGTCTTTTACACACACGTGGGGATATATGATCAGTGTTTAGAAGAAAGGTAAGAATGAAAAATAAAGACGATGTTTTATTGAGGGATGATGTGATTTCTAATATCTTTTCATGACTATTAAGATAGGGCTCATGAAAACTGAAAAGCTAGTATAGTTGGAAACTCTAATTTTCAAAGTTTTTCTTTTACAATTCTCATCTTTATATGTAACTTTCACGGTCTTCCTTTATTATGGGATTTTGTGGGTGCAATCCGCTGAAAACCCTCAGGAGACAGTACTCCTCCTACTAGGGACACCTAGAGGTTTAAAGTTTTGTTGCACGTGCTCAATGCAATCGTGTTGCCTACGAAAGTGTGCTAATTAGTTTTTCTTTTTCTTTATTTTCTCCTTCTCTTAAATAAAAGACGTTTTCTCGAGATGACCAAAATTAAGTTTGGGGGAATTTGATCAGTCCAAAATATTGCATTCTTAACACATCAATTTCCCTACTCTTTGTAATCATCTAAAGGTGTTTGGTATAAATATAGCACATATTAGCAATCCGTCTGCAAAATATCAAAAACCATGTGTTATACATTATAACCGGCATTATGAGGGAAATTGTGTGTTTATTATTACATGCATGATCTTTGTATATCAAAAACTTGTCTCGAGATTGTGTGCAGAAAATTCTCCAGGTAAAAGAGCCGGGACTGCTAAAAGTGCTGATAAAACGCATCAAGTCCAAGATTTGTGATCTGGCAGTAATAAAAGAAAGTATAAACATATTCTAGACATCAGGAAAGTGCCATAAATCCAACACAAATAAACACTAGAAGTTTCATGCAGAGATCACTCCAAACGGCCGCGGATCCGCGGCCGAGTCAGGCCGATCCGCCGCAGATCTGCGACCGAGTCGACTCATCGGCGGCAGAAACTTTTTCCAGAAGCCCCCTTTCAACGGCCAAACTTCTTCAAGACGCTTCAGTTCTTCAAATCTCCATAAGCTTCCTTCCAACAGCAAAGCTTCTCATGCAAGCTAGCTAGCTACCTTAATCTAGAAACTTCTACCTAGCTTCTTGTACAAGCTTCATAACAACCAAGCTTCCAAGGGAAGCTAGACCTAGCTTCTAGGGGATGCTAAAGGGAAAACTATAAAAAGGGACCTACTGCTTCATTACAAAGGTTGTTCAACATTCTACACCAAATTTACGCAAGTTGAGTGACACAACTTGTGATTCAAAACCCTAGCCCAAATCCAATTCCAAAGCCAAATCAAGATCCATCGAGAAGCGAATCAAGCAAGCCTTCAACGATCCTTTGAAGCAACGCCGACCTTCATCCGAGCAAGAGATCCGCGACGATCCGCGACTCAAGAAGATCAATGTGAAGCTAATTTCGGCGGATCTAGTTAGCTCCTCAAATCTTGTAACCTCGAGTTGAGTGAATAGTACCTAATCGTCGATTAATAAAAGTGAATATTGTAAATCTTTCTTTTCTTTACATTCTTGCATTATGAAAATTATCGATTCTTGATTCTTTCCTTTTTCATGATGTTTGAGTGAAATCTCCGCTTGTAGCGGAATCGAGAGAATAGGTAGATGATGTTGATGAAATTCTTGAATAATTCTTAAGTCTTATAAGTTTTGTAAACTTTAGGAAATTGAATCATAGAAAACCTAATTTGAGCGAGATCGATTTCTTCGCTCAAAATTAGAGATCAACGATCGGTGATTTAATTTGCTAAAGGCTAGAATTTGAATGATAATCAATTAAAGGACAAGGGATGATGATGGAGAAACCCTAGTTTCTTCAATAGATCCCTAAACCTCATTGATTGTCATCGATCTAGCAAAAAATCTTCAATAGATAAGAATTAGTAATCATTAGTATTCATCATCACTATCAATTTGATCGATTCCTACAAGCTACTTTACAAATCTTGATAATTCAAACTATTTGGACATTTTCTTGATCTCTATCATTTCTTGATTTTAGATCTAGTTCTTTATGATTCTTGAAACTAAAATCTCATGAATATTGAATCATTTCCTTTTATCTTTTAATTTTCAACTCAACTGAAATGATAACGAACAAATCACACTTTCTCAGTGGACGATCCGCATTCACCGACGAAACTACAATAGACACCGTCAATTGATTGCGGTATAAATTTCTTTGGTTGTGATTTAAAATTTTCCATACACACAAAGAACGAATCAATCACATGGCACTGGATACTGATTAGATTCAGTGGAAGATATGATCTAAGAAGTTTTTTGGATTTGGAGTTCATTTGTGAACTTGGTCCCTTCAGATATCCAGACAAATTCTAAGACATGTATTACTCATTTCGGGAGATAGTCTTTCTCCGTGAAGTTGAAATATAGAAAGATAAAGATAGAAACATTGGAGCGGGTCCACTTACTGAGGCTATTTCTCGAATGCGATAGTTTCACAAACGTGATTTGCGAGACTGATTAGTAGAGAAGTTGGGTATTCGGTATCATACGGACTGTGAGTATGCGACACCGCAATAATTAGCCTTAAGTGCAAGTGGGAGATTGTTGGATATAGTGCCCTCAAGTCAATTATTGTAATCGCGGGCAGGCAATTGCGATGATTGAGGGAGGACCTATACGGGTAGAACAGTCATACTCGAGATGAGAGTATGCTATCTAGTTTGACTTTATCATCATGTACATGCATTAGGTGGTGTTACAGATCACTATTATATGTTGATAAAGCCCGTAGGATTATTGCTTGACTACCAGTGTTATGATGGTGATCATACATATGGAGGCTGGGTAGTCCATAAGCACATCCTTAAATGTCCCTAGTCATGAGAATATCGAGACTTAGCATCAATATTGTGGAGTGGACTGGTGTTTCTAGACCCCGACGAGGGGCGATGGTTAGTCCCACGGCCATTGGTCTTTCGCACCTAAGATCGCATGCATGTGCTCACTGGGGGTGAGTACACTGGACGGACTCGCCGGGAACATGTTAGATAGTATTATACCTACGTCAGATAGCAGTTCTCAGGTGACATGAGTACAGGTTAGTCTGTCGACCTGAGATTGTCATTTGTCTCATATGAGTTCTCACTGTGGTTTGATTACTACCTTCCACGGCTCAAAGGAGTCGTGCAAATAGGTTTTAGTTGGGTACAGTCCTGAGCCATATGGAGGCAGTGAGCGATTGTTTGGTATTCGCCCCTCCCGGTATAGGGAGTCGATATCGCACTATATTTGATTGGCCAGAACCATAAGACCATGGCCAAGGAAGTTGGGATTTACTGATTGTTAGATCAGTAGTTTCCCGGATTGGTCCTGAGCCACATTGGCATGAATTATCAGGTTATTAGGGTCTGACGTTTACCACCCCTAGACCCGGTATATGATACTCTCAGATAAAAAGACCGGACTGTATGGAGATTGTCAATGACAGGTTCAGTAGGGATCCGGATGAGTTTGCTCATCGGCCTTCCTTTCGACAGGCATCCGGATAGCCGTTACATACAGCTAGTGCCACTGACGTGCTTATGGTTATGGATTTATCCAGTAACTCACTGCCGACATACTGTCGAGTCTTTAGAGTCCCACACAGAGGGTTTCCCTGGTTCAGGCGAAATGATATAGTAGCCGTATTTTGATACGTCCGGAGTTCTAATCGAATGATTGTACTTGTTATCCGGACTTTCAATTGAATGGTTGATAATACTAGCCGGCTTAGAATTGAGCTGGATTATTAAATTAGGTACTGGTTTAATAATTTATGTATATATATTTCGATATGTATATTCTAGTATTATGTTCTTTGTATTATTCTATCTCTTTGGGTATTCGTATTTTGATACGAATACGGGAATGTATATACGGTTGAGTGTTTTTATATTTATATGGAAAACATTCTAGAAGGTGGACACCTCATTTTAGATTTATCCATTTATTTTTAAATAGAAATGAGGTGTAAAGATAGTGATGTGAGAATGGTGAGAACCATACTTGAATAGTGTTGACAAATGAATTGTATATTCATTTGTGCAAACTATTCAAGTATGGTTGCTATATCTTTATTGAAAAAATGATTTTTATAAAACCATGCTTCATGATTTTCTCACATGATGGATGAAAGAAATGAAATCATCCTCACCATTTTACTTATCTCTCCTCACCAGTCTTTCTTGAGCTCATCCTCCTCCTTCTTGATCTTCCTCCCTATAATCTCATGTGTTGAGAATCAAGGGTGGAAGAGAGATAAATATGCACTAAGAACAACTCACTACATCTTAGACACTCTAGATTAGCAACCTAAAGTCTCTAGTTACTTCACTAGATTTTTAGTGTGGAGCTAGAGCCATGAACCATATCTCTCGGGTGGATCATCTTCAACGAAGGAAGACCGGTGGTCAAACTCGATTAAGGAGACCTAAAGGAGCTAATAAAGAGGGTAGAAGACCGAAAGGCACAGATCTTTTGGTAAAGCAACTCTATCATAGTAGCTAACCACTTTGTAGCTTACTAGTTTCATGTTTGGTTTCGATTCTAGGTAGTCGTTTCTAGCGCCAAGTTTTCTAAACACCAAAAATTTTCGTTCCGCAATAGCCACGGTTAGTGGCCAGGGCGCCAGGAACCCCAACATTTATAATACTGGATAATCGTGAAAGTTATTATAAGTACGGTTATATATATATAACAATTTATAGTGGACACATCAATTTAGTTGCATGCGATATCACAGCTAGATAACTATGACAACTATAATCATGTTATTTATTATGATTTGTTATGCGATTAAATACTTCACCCATTTAGTATAAAATACCTGACATAATTGCGACCTGCCATCTTGCTACTGCTATAGCTATATTGCTTATACCTGCTATCTGTAATATTTACCGATACTAACAATTCTGACCTGTTGTCCTAATGGACATGACCTGTTGTTCGATAGATATAACTGTTAGTTATATGTATGCCCTAGAGGCCATTACTGTACATACGATGTATATTATAGTGGATGCTTGTGTTGGATATATATGCCCTAGAGGTCAGTATTGTATATGTATACTTATGGATGGTAGGATATGTATGTACAGGACAATCTTGCTCAGTTTTATAGTATATTATTTGACTTGTCTTTGTCAGGATATGTGTATTTATTTCTATTGTTGTTATATCTAGCTTGCACATATTGATAAAGACTCGATATGGTGGTATACTATTATGGTTTGTCTTTATCTTAACATGGCATATGTCATACTCGTTATTACATATTGCGGTTACATGTTGATAAAGCCCGTAGGATCTTGCTTGAATACCTACGTTGTGATGGTGATCACACTTATGGGAGCAGGGTAGTCCATAAGCACATCCTTAAATGGTCTCTAGTCGCGTGAGTATCGAGACTGGGCATTGATACTCAAGAGTAGACTAGTGTATACGTTTCTAGCCCCATCGAGGGATGGTTTGTCCCGCAGCCATTGGTCTGATGCACCTAAAATCGTATACAGGTGGTCACTGGGGGTGAGAACACTGGACGGACTCACCGAGAACTTCCAGATGGTACTATACCTATCGTCAGATGGAAGTTCTCGGGTGACATGTGTACAGGTTAGTCTTTGGACCTGAGATCGGCATTTGTCTCGTGTGAGTTCCTACTGAGCTTTGATCACTACCCTACCACGGCTCTACTGAGTCATGCAAACAGGTTTTGGTTGGGTTCAGTCCCGAGCCACATGGAGGCAGTGAGCGATTGTTGGGGATTCGTCTCTCCTGGTATTGGGAGTCGATATCGCACAGTGATCGATTGGTCAGGACCATAAGACCTTGGCCAAAGCAGTTGGGATTTACTGATAGGTTGATCAGTAGTTTCCCGAATTGGTCCTGAGCCACATCGGCATGACGTATCAGGTTATTAGGGTCTAACGTTCACCACCTCCTAGACCTGGTATGCGATAGTCTTTGACGAAGAGACCGGACTGTACGGATATTGTCACGGATAGGCTCAGTAGGAGTTCGGACGAGTTTGCTCGTCGGCTTTCCTTTTCGACAGGTACCTGGGTAGCCGTTACGTATAGCTAGTGCCGCTGACGTGCTTGTGGTTAAACCTACTGCCAGAGTACTGTCGAGTCTTTAGAGTCCCATACAGAGGGTTTCCCAGCTTCGGGCGAAACGATGTAGAGGTCGTATGGTTTTGCTACAGGGTTCGTTCACATACGCGTACTTGTGCGTGTATGGTGTTCGAGCGGTTAATACTAGTGGGCTTTGGTTTAAGTCGGATCCTAGTATTTGATTATTGGATTGGCTTCGTCTCATTGTATTCGTGCTTCTCGGAACACGGATGCCGGTATGTATATATGGTTGAAAGGGACAGAGAAGGAGACACCTCATTAGTGTTTTGACCATTGACTTGATTAAAACCATAATGCGATGGAGGAAATTGTTTACTAATCTTTATTAGAGATAATTGTGTCAAGGTTAATTGGTTTAACCATTTGACTTGTTGACCATTGTTGACTTAGATATTTTTGTTGAGCACAAGATATTTTGCTCAGCATTAATTATGACATGATAATGGTCAAATCAAATGAACCATCACAATTATCTTAATAAAACTTATTATTCTTTTTCCTCATAAGATAGCTCTCTTCATTATTCTTACTCTCATTCTCTTTCGTGGCTCTCCCCTTCTTCCCTCCCATAACCCTAGTGTCTCATGAGTTGAGAATCAAGGGTTTGTGAGACTAAGCAACCCAAAATCACACTCCACTCACTCTAGTCTACTTAGATTAGCAAGCTAAGTATTCTAGTTACCTCAACTTGGAGGTTTAGCTCAAGGTTGGAACTCTCGGGTGGATCATCGTTGACATAAGATGGCCAAAGTTCAAGCACGATCCATACTTCCGTCGAGGAGCTTAAGGAGAGGTTCGAAAATCCGAAGGACTTGTTTTCTTTAGGTATACTTTCTATTAATTGTAGATAGAACCCTAACATGCTAACTAGGTTTATGGTAAAGTCCAGTTTAGTGTTATTCTAGCGCCAAGTTTTGTATAGCTATAAAAAATTTGTTCCGCATTTAGCCACGGGAGTTGACCGGGGCGCTAGTGTAACCCTTCATGGTATCAGAGCCAAGCCATAAAATCTATACTAGCGAGTTTCAACGTGTTTAGAATATCGATCGACCAAATTTTTCAAAACCAAAATTCCATTTTTATAGTTTCTGTCGAATTTTAAAAGTGGTCAAAAATCAATTTTATAGTCTCAGAAAATCGTGCAGGCCTTTTTAAGAACCCTCAAGAAATTTAGGCCCATGATCCCTCTAACACCGCAGAACCGCCGCGCAAATCACATGTTGGTCGCGGTTCCACGGCGGTATTGGGGCTTCTGTGCTCAATATTTCTTCTGGGGTTCTTTTGTTTGGAATTATGGTTTCTGGAATGTTTATTTTTTGGGCTCAGATTTGTTTCAGTACTGGATTAGAACTTGGGGCCCACTTGGAAAGGTTTAGTCGATCGAAATTTTAAAATACATATTTTGTTATCAGTACTAAGTTTAGCATCTAGGACCGTGAATGTCATTTGATCGGTAAACCCGTTTATCTGCTATATGTTCTTTTAGACGGATTTGCGAACGTGACATTCACGTTGATTTTTATGTGATTGTGCTGAGATTGTGGTTGGATTGTCATGGTGGATAGCATGTGGTGTAATGTTAGAAGTACATTTTATATTCATTTGTACATTTGTTATTGCGGGGTGAGCGTCCGACATGTTGACTGTCGTCTTTGACAGGTTCTATATTATTTTGGGGTACGGCCGGGTTGAGGTCGATGTCACCATTTGTACACATTATTTTCTTTTTCTGTACTAGGATTGCCCCGCGGTGGAGTGCACAAATAGCCGGGTTCTAGAAGGCAACAAGCCCGCATCTCATGGCGTTGAGACGAAGGGGGCTTCATTCTAGAATTGGCGGGCTATTCGCCGCACTCGTAGGGGGTACAGGTTTTCATTGCACAAGCTATCCACACGACCGGGAACGTCGGGTTTTATTTGCGGCTCAAAATGAAACCCGGGGCTCCAAGATTATCCACATTTCAGTATTGTTGGCTGAGATTATGTGATGTTGCTTATTATCATGCCGGGGACGAATGTTATATATACTTATATATATATTAGTAGATGTTGTATATGTTTTACACCCGCGCTAGTCCAGCCCCCACTCTGTCGTTAGTTAAGTAACCTAACGGGTGATGGCGAGGCCTAATGGCGAATGCGGATGGCATATACATACATTGTATTTTCGTTCTTTTCTGGTGTGATAAGATTAAAATGATGGGACCGCATTAATTTTGATTAATGCAAGATAATAAACCTAAAAGATGTTGTTGGAACTATGTTTTAAAAAAAACTGACATTACAGACGTTCTCTTTTGCTTTGCACAATGGTATTCGATTATGAATATCCAGCACCTCATTCGACGAGGCAAGGGCCGAAATCCCTTCATCGGGAGTGACCCCTTGAGTAAAAGTTTGCATCAACGTAATAACTTCACTACAGTCGATTATTTTTGCTTTGCATCGTGGTATTCATTTTGGAATATCCTGCACCTCATTCGACGAGGAATGGGCCGAGATCCCTTCACAAGGAGTGACCTCTTTAGCAAAAGTTTTTGCCACTATATATATTTGTAAAACTACTCAGGTTCCTTCAACGATATCAAGTTCATTACGTTAACGGGCTTTTCGCCAAAAACCCAGTCGTAGCCCTCCATCATTTCGGATTGGTATTGCTTAGTATTCGTGCTACGTATTTCGTGCTCAGCCGAGGCGTAGTGTTCGGTAGCTATGTAATATTTTTCTGTAGCAAATTATGAGATTGGTTAGGAAAGTCGTGCGGTCATTTTGGCTCAGTCAAGGACCCGTACGGGTGGGTCTAATGCAATCAAGATAATAACGGGTTGAACTTGACTAGGATCTTTTGATATGTTGGCTCAGTCAAGGTCACTTGGGTCCTAGGGGAAAAAACCACATCGGGAGTTTCAAACATACAGGAAACTTGCAGATTCAGCATACCTTCTAGAGTATGGTGATTAGAGTGGATTCCATCTAGTGCATCACACAATGATAGTTGGATCCCGATCCCATTGATGAGTAGGGTTACTCTTGGGAGATTATTTCACTTAACAATCAATGCTATAAACCAAGTAGGTGTCTAGAACGGTGTTAGCGGGGCTACGCCTCCAGGGAAAAGAGGTTATATAATTAAGGAACTTCGCGAAAGCGTTGGAAAACCTCCCTCGAAGTACCAACACCAGCCTGGCTGAAAGGTTAAGCAAGTATTGTGACGTGTGATTAAATCATGACTAGTTCTTCTTTTAGGGTTTGAAGAAGAATTTGAGAAAACAGTGGGAGCCGTACTGGTTAGATAAATTTATAACCAATCTAATCTTGCAAGAGCGCACGCTGAGTGTTTCTTTTCTCTCTCTCTAGGTAGCAACCATTTCACGCCCTAATCAAGATAATAAAATGTATCGCTTGATCGATCCAAATTCTTATTTGGGGATGGGGAACGTCTGTTCGGCTCTAACTTATGACAACAGTCATGGGTGTGAGCAAGGGAAAGAGGATTGTTTGAATTCCTTGAAGACCCCATCGAAGAAGAAACATACTATTGTGTCTTCTTCAGGTATTCTTGTAATTGAGAACTACTTTTCGCTCAGTCCTACCTCCTGGCTACTAGATACCGGATCAGGATCTCATATCTGTAATTTATTGCAGGGACTGAGAAAAAGTAGGATAGTTGGACCTGGTGATATGTCCTTCGGGGTAGGGAATGAAGTACAAGTTAATGTTGCAGCCATCAGTGAATATCACCTAGTGTTGACAAATGGCAATACTATGATTTTGAACAATTGCTACTATGTACCTTCCATGGTTTGCAACATCATATCAGTTTCTTTACTTGATAAAGATTTAAATTTGTTCTTGATAGAAATATCATGAACATTTACCTTGATAAGGTACTGGTTGCAGAAGGTACACTGTGTAATGGTATCTATGTTCTAAATCAGAATACAGTTCTCAATGTACAAAACACACGCAAGAGGAAAAGTTCAGATACGAACGAATCCTACTTGTGGCATTGTAGACTTGGTCATATCGGAGAGAAAAGACTAAGTAAGTTACATAAAGATGGACTCTTGAATACGTTCGAATTTTCATCTTATGAAACTTGTCAGTCTTGCCTCAAAGGAAAGATGACCAAATCTCAGTTCACTGGACATGGAGAAAGAGCAGCAGAGCTCTTGGGACTCATACACAGTGATGTGTGTGGTCCGATGTCTATACATGCAAGGGGTGGGTTCTCGTACTTCATCACGTTCACTGACGATCTCTCTAGATTCGGGTATGTGTATCTTATGAAACACAAATCTGAAGCTTTTGAGAAATTCAAAGAATTTAGAAACGAAGTGGAGAACCAGACTGGGAAAAGTATTAAGATCCTCCGGTCTGATAGGGGAGGGAAGTACTTAAGCACGGAATTCTTAAATTACTTAAAAGAGAATGGAATTCTCTCTCAGCTTACTCCTCCTTATACACCACAGAACAATAGTGTATCGGATCGGAGGAATCGTACCCTATTGGATATGGTTTGCTCCATGATGAGTAATGTTGAGTTGCCTCTCGGTATATCTATTGAATGATGTTCCGTCTAAATCCGTGCCTAAGAGACCATTCGAGATATGGAATGGTAAAAGGCCGTATCTAAAACGTATTAAGATATAGGGTTGTCCGGCCTATGTAAAAGTACAAAATCCGGACAAATTGGAGGCACGTTCAGTTTTATGCAAGTTTGTGGGATATCCTAAAAATTCAATAGGATATCTGTTCTACCACACTGAGGAACAGAAGGTGTTTGTATCTCGCCATGCCACCTTTTTAGAGTGGCAATTTCTTGCAAAAGAAACAAGTAGGAGTTCGGTAGAACTGGAAGAAATTCAGCGACCACAAACTGAAACTGAAGATTTGATAGAACCAGAGAATTCAATAACCCTAGACGAACCTCATCCACTTCGCAGATCTGGTAGGATTTCTCATCTGCCCGAGAGATACTACGGTTTTCTCATAGACGGGGATCGAGAGGATTGCATCTTGGAAGAAGATGATCCTACCAGTTTCAGGCAGGCCATTATCAGTAGGGACTCTGATAAGTGGCTGGATGCTATGCGATCTGAAATGGAGTCCATGTACACCAATAAAGTGTGGACCTTGGATATTGCTCCACCTGCGGTAAAACCCATTGGATGCAAATGGATCTACAAAAGGAAACTTGGTGTAGATGGGCAGGTGGAAACCTATAAGGCTAGACTCGTTGCAAAAGGTTTTCGTCAAAGACCAGGTATGGATTATGACGAAACCTTTTCTCCAGTGGCTATGCTCAAATCCATTCGGATTCTACTTGCCATTGCTGCTTTTCATGACTATGAGATCTGGCAGATGGACGTAAAAACGGCTTTTCTGAACGAAAGTTTAGAAGAGTCCGTTTATATGGATCAGCCAGAAGGTTTCGTAGACAGTGGGAGCAGCGGGAAGGTGTGCAAGCTACTTAAATACATTTATGGTTTAAAGCAGGTATCGTGGAGCTGGAACATCTGTTTTGATGAAACAGTGAAAAACTTTGACTTCATCAAGAACGAAGATGAGCCATGTATATATAAGAAGATTGTAGGACGAACTGTCGTGTTCCTAGTCTTGTACGTGGACGAAATTCTTTTGATAAGAAATGACATTCCTATGCTACAATCGGTCAAGCTATTCTTATCACAAAGGTTCTTCATGAAAGACCTAGGTGATGCCTCGTACATTCTGGGGATCAAGATCTACAGAGATAGATCTAAGAGATTATTGGGACTTTCGCGGTCCAGGTACATAGAGACCGTACTAAAGAGATTTAGTATGGAAGATTCAAAGCGCGGTAACATACCCGCATTGCACGAAATCACCCTCTCTAAGGAGATGTCTCCAAAGACTGACGGGGAGAGCGTTCGCATGAGCACTATACCCTACGCTTCGACGGTAGGATCTATAATGTATGTGATGCTTTGTACAAGACCAGATGCAGCTTACGCACTAGGCGTGGTGAGCTTGTATCAGTCAGACCCAGGTGAGAACCACTGGACGGCAGTGAAGAACATTCTCAAGTACCTGAGAAGGACTAAAGAGATGTTCCTGGTTTACGGTAATGGAGACCTCAGGGTCGAGTCCTTTACCGACTCAAGCTTCCAGAATGACAAGGATGACAGCAAGTCTGCCTCGGGTTTTTTGTTTACCCTCAACGGAGGGGCGGGGTGTTGAAGGAGTTCCAAACAGGACACCGTCGCAGAATCGACGATGGAGGCTGAATACATTGCCGCAAGCGATGCCACAAAAGAAGCGATCTGGATGAAGAAGTTCATAGCTGAACTTCAGGTAGTTCCGTCCATTATTGACCCAATACCTTTGTATTGCGATAACAATGGGGCTATAGCTTTAGTGAAGGAACCACGGTCCCATCAGAAATCCAGGCACATCTTAAGGCGATATCACCTGATCAGGGAGATCGTAGATCGCCAGGAGATCGAAGCCTGGAGAGTGGATACGAAAGAGAACACGGCGGATCCATTTACAAAGGCCCTCCCTCAAGCACAGTTCGATCGACTTTTTGAGATGTTGGGTATGCGGTACACCAATATCTGGCCTTAGTGCAGACGTTGGGTATTCGGTACGCTAATTACTGGCCTTTAGTGCAAGTGGGAGATTGTTGGAAATATATGCCCTAGAGGCCAGTATTGTATATGTATACATATGGACGCTTGGGATATATATGTATAGGACAATCTTGCTCAGTTTTATAGTATATTATTTGACTTGTCTTTTCAGGATATTGTATTTATTTCTATTGTTGTTATATCTAGCTTGCACATATTGATAAAGACTCGATACGGTGGTATACTATTATGGTTTGTCTTTATCTTAACATGGCATATGTCATACTCGTTATTACATATTGCGGTTACATGTTGATAAAGCCCGTAGGATCTTGCTTGACTACCTGCGTTATGATGGTGATCACACTTGTGGGAGAAAGGTAGTCCATAAGCACATCCTTAAATGGTCCCTAGTCACGTGAGTATCGAGACTGGGCATTGATACTCCAGAGTAGACTAGTGTATACGTTTCTAGCCCCATCGGGGGATGGTTGGTCCTGCAGCCATTAGTCTGATGCACCTAAAATCATATACAGGTGCTCACTGGGGGTGAGTACATTGGACGGACTCGCCGAGAACTTCCAGATGGTACTATACCTATCGTCGGATGGAAGTTCTCAGGTGACATGTGTACAGGTTAGTCTTTGGACCTGAGATCGGCATTTGTCTCGTGTGAGTTCCCACTGAGCTTTGATCACTACCCTACCACGGCTCTACTGAGTCGTGCAAATAGGTTTTGGTTGGGTTTAGTCCCAAACCACATGGAGGCAGTGAGCGATTGTTGGGAATTCGTCTCTCCTGGTATTGGGAGTTGATATCGCACAGTGATCGATTGGTCAGGACCATAAGACCTTAGCCAAGGCAGTTGGGGTTTACTGATAGGTTGATCAGTAGTTTCTCGGATTTGTCCTGAGCCACATCGGCATGACTTATCAGGTTATTAGAGTCTGACGTTCACCACCCCTAGACCCGGTATGCGATAGTCTTTGACGAAGAGACCGGACTGTACGGATATTGTCACGGATAGGCTCAGTAGGAGTTCGGACGAGTTTTCTCATCGGCTTTCCTTTTCAACAGGTACCTGGGTAACCATTACGTATAGCTAGTGCCGCTGACGTGCATGTGGTTAAACCCACTGTCAGACTACTGTCGAGTCTTTAGAGTCCCACACAGAGGGTTTCCCAACTTCAGGCGAAATGATGTAGAGGTCGTATGGTTTTACGACATGGTTCGTTCACATACGCGTACTTGTGCACATATGGTGTTCGAGCGGTTAATACTAGTGGGCTTTGGTTTAAGCCGGATCCTAGTATTTGATTATTGGATTGGCTTCGTCTCATTGTATTCATGTTTCTCGGAACACGGATGCGGGTATGTATATACGGTTGAGAGGGACAGAGAAGGAGATACCTCATTAGGGTTTTGACCATTGACTTGATTAAAACCATAATGAGATGGAGGAAATTGTTTACTAATCTTTATTAGAGATAATTGTGTCATGGTTAATTGGTTTGACCATTTGACTTGTTGACCATTGTTGATATAGATATTTTTATTGAGCACAAGATATTTTGCTTAGCATTAATTGTGACATGATAATGGTCAAATCAAATGAACCATCACAATTATCTTAATAAAACTTATTATTCTTTTTCCTCATAAGAGAGCTCTCTTCATTATTCTTACTCTCATTCTCTTTCTTGGCTCTCCCCTTCTTCCCTCTCATAACCCTAGTGTCTCATGAGTTGAGAATCAAGGGTTAGTGAGACTAAGCAACCCAAAATCACACTCCACTCACTCTAGTCTACTTAGATTAGAAAGCTAAGTATTTTAGTTACCTCAACTTGGAGGTTTAGCTCAAGGTTGGAACTCTCGGGTGGATCATCGTTGACAGAAGGTGGCCGAAGTTCAAGCACAATCCATACTTCCGTCGAGGAGCTTAAGGAGAGGATCGAAGACCCGAAGGACTTGGTTTCTTTAAGTATACTTTCTATCATAGTAAATAGAACCCTAACATGCTAACTAGGTTTATGGTAAAGATCCGGCTTAGTGTTATTCTAGCGCCAAGTTTTGTATCGCTATAAAAATTTTGATCCGCATTTGGCCACGGGAGTTGGCCGGGGTGCTAGTGTAACCCTTCAGCTTGGACATATATATGGAGGACTTTCTTGCTCGACATGATAGTATGTTATCTGGTTGCTCTTTATCTTAACATGTGCGCTGATTGTCTCTATGTTACATTTTGATAAAGCCCTTAGGATGAGTACTTGACTACCAGGATTATGATGCAGATCATACTAGTGGGGACAGTGTAGTCGATAAGTACATCCTTCAAATGTTCCTAGTCGAGGGTGTATCGAGACAGGACATCGATATACCAGAGTAGACTAGCGTATAGATTCTTGACCCATGTAGATGGGCGATGGATGATCCCATATCCATTGGTGTTTGACATCAGAGATAGTATGCGGGTGCTCAGTGGAGACTGGGTACACTGGACGGACTCGCCGAGAACTCCCAAATAGTATTATACCTAACATCAGATGGTAGTTCTCTGGTAACACTGGTACAGATTAGTCTGTAGACCCGAGATCGTCATAGGGTCTTGTGTGATTTCCACTGTGCTTTGATTTCCACCTTACTACATTCAAGAGAACGTGCAAAACGGTGGCTTTTGGGTACAGTCCCGAATCACATGGAGGCAATGAGCGATAGGAGGGGTTTCTTCTCTCCTGGTATTGGGAGTGGATGTTGCGCTTTGCTCGATTAGCTATAACAGGAAGTCCCTGGCCAAGGCTGCTTTAGAGATATACCGGTAAGTGTTATCAGTAGTTTCTCGACCCATTATGAGCCTCATATCGACACGACTTATCGAGTTACTGGGGTCTGAAGTTTACCACCCCTAGACGAGATATGCGACATATCAGACGAAGAGACCGGACTATACGATCTTTTCTTGGCCATTGAGGTTGACAAATCACATCCTAAGGTGTTATAATCTTCCCCCTTAAAGAAATCGATTTGGTAAACTTTTTTATTAAAAACCATATATTAAAATATAATTAGCCACTAATCACATCCTAAGGTGTTACAATCTTCCCCCTTAAAGAAATTCATCCCCGAATTTAAAAATATAAAGCTACGCATGCCTTCAAAGAGATAAGGGAATTTCTTCCGCATATCGCCCTCGGCCTCCCAAGTGATCTCTTCACTATTCGGGCTGCGCCGAAGCACCTTCACATATGGCAAGACCTTCGATCGAAGTTTCTTCACCCTCCAGTCCAATATCACGACTGGCTGCTCGGTGAACGAAAGATCGCGCTCGAGCTGAACGGTCTGATGCTGAATCATGTGAGAAGGGTCATGTAGGTATCTGTGAAGCATTGACACATGGAATACGGGGTGAACATCTGGGAAGTCGGGTGGAATAGCCAAACGATATGCTACCGCGCCCACACACTCGAGGATCTCGAAGGGACCTATAAATCTGGGGCTAAGCTTCCCCTTCCGTCCAAACCTCATCACTCCCTTCATCGGAGAGACCCTCAGAAAAACGTGATCACCAACTGCGAACTCTAATCTGCGGCTGTGTCTATCAGCATACGATTTCTGCCTACTCTGAGTTGTCCTCATCCTATCTCGAATCAGCTGTATCTTCTCGGTCGTCTCCTGTACGATCTGTGGCCCCAAAATACTGTTCTCACTGGGCTCTGTCCAACAGACGGGCGATCTACATCTCCTCCCATACAAGGCCTCGAAAGGTGCCATCTGAATAGTATCCTAGAAACTATTGTTGTAGGAGAACTCCACCAAGGGTAAATGATGATCCCAGCTACCAACAAAGTCTAAAACGCACGCTCGGAGCATGTCCTCGAGAGTCTGAATAGTCCGCTCTGACTGGCCGTCGGTCTGCGGATGAGATGCTGTGCTGAAACTCAAGCGGGTGCCCAACGCCTCCTGAAGCCTCTGACATAGTCGGCTGGTAAACTGGGTGCCTCGGTCGGACACGATACATGTCGGGACTCCATGCAGTCGTACAATCTCGTCGATGTAAATTTGGGCATACTGAGCAAATCCGAAAGTCGTCTTCACCGGCAGGAAGTGAGCCGCTTTCGTCAATCGATCCACGATCACCCAAATGGAGTCATACCCTCGCCTAGTCCTGGGTAGACCCACAACGAAATCCATAGAAATATGTTCCCATTTCCACTCCGGAATGGGTAACGGCTGTAGCTCTCCCACTGGCCTCTGGTGCTCGGCCTTGACTTGCTGACAAGTCAGGCATCTCGACACGAAGTCTGTGATGTCCCTCTTCATCCCGTCCCACCAGTAAACGTCTCTTATATCATGGTACATCTTGGTGGAACCCGGATGAACACTATATACCGATCGATGCGCCTCCTCAAGAATCTTACGCCGTACTCCCTCAGCATCTGGTACGCACAGTCAGTCCTAAATCGCAGTATCCCCTGATCATCGATCACGAACTTGGAAAATCTGCCCTGTCCAATCTGCGCCATAATCTCTGAACAACGGTCATCACTGTACTGTACCTCATGTATACGGTCAAGCAACTGTGGGCGTGCACGAACATGCACAAGCTGTCCCCCGATCGGCGTGAACTCGAACTGCACTCGGCTGTCGCATAAAATCTGTCAATCTGCCGACGACTGCCTCTGCACTGCGCTCAACTAAGATAGACTACCCCCGGGCCTCCTGCTCAAAGCATCCGCCACTACATTTGCCTTACCCGGGTGATACAAGATCTCGCAATCGTAGTCCTTTACTAGTTGCATCCAACGACGCTGTCTAAGATTCAGGTCTCACTGCTGAAATATATACTTCAAGCTCTTGTGATCAGTGAATATCTGGCACGACTCGCCGTATAGGTAATGTCGCCAGATCTTGAGTGCAAAGACCACTGCAGACATCTCCAAGTCGTGAGTGGGGTAGTTCTGTTCATGCTTCTTCAACTGCCGTGAAGCATATACGATCACCCTGTCATGCTGCATCAATACGCACCCTAGCCCCACTCGAGAAGCATCACAATAGACCACAAATCCGTCCGATCCTGAAGGCAATGATAACACCGACGCCGTAGTCAAACGAGTCCGCAACTGCTGAAAGCTATGCTCGCACTCCTCCGTCCAATCGAAAGGAACTCCCTTCCGGGTCAACCCAGTCAAAGGTGCAGCAATACGGGAGAAATCCTGTACAAATCACCTGTAATAGCCGGCCAGTCCTAGAAAGCTGCGAATCTCCGTAACTGATGCGGGTCTGGGCCAACTCTGAACGGCCTCGATCTTCCTCGGGTCCACACATATACTATCTCGTGTAGTCACGTGACCCAAGAAGTCTACGCTGTCAAGCCAGAATGCACACTTGGAGAATTTTGCGAAAAGTTGGTGCTCCCTCAAAGTCTGCAGTGTGATCCGCAGGTGCTGCTCGTGCTCCTCTCGGCTCCGGGAATACACCAAAATATCGTCAATGAATACGATGATGAACAAATCAAGATACGGCCTGAATATACAGTTCATCAAATCCATGAATGCTGCTGGGGCGTTGGTGAGTCCGAACGACATCACCAAAAACTCATAATGGCCGTAGCGCGTGGGGAAAGCTGTCCTCGGTATATCCTCCTGTCGAACCCGCAACTGATGGTATCCTGATAGCAAGTCGATCCTTGAAAAATATCCTGCCCCCTGAAGCTGGACGAATAAGTCGTCGATGCGTGGCAAAGGATATCTGTTCCGCACGGTAACCCTGTTCAGCTGGCGGTAGTCGATACACAAACGCAAACTGCCGTCCTTCTTCTAGACAAACAAGACCGGAGCACCCCAAGGAGACACACTGGGTCGAATAAGTCCCTTATCCAACAAATCTTTTAACTGACCCTTCAACTCACTAAGCTCCGTCGGGGCCATCCGATAAGGCGATGTAGAAATAGGTCCCGTGCCGGGAATCAAATCAATACAGAAAGCAATATCGCGCTCAGGCGGTAGCCCAGGAAGCTCGTCAGGGAAGACATCAGGAAACTCACAAAAAATCGGAACCTGGTCTAATGGAACATCTGTAGATCTAGTATCGCAAACATAGGCTAGAAATCCCCGACATCCCTTCCTCAACAGTTGTCCAGCGCGATGAGAAGAAATCAAACTGTGAGGGGCGGCACAACAGTCCCCCCTGCACAACAAAAGCCGACTCGCCGGGAAAACAAAATCTAACTATCTTCTCGCGGCAGTCCACAGACGCATAGCACGTGGCTAACCAATCCATGCCCAAAAAAATGTCGAAGTCCAACATCTCAAGAAGGATCAAGTCGACAGGCAACTCTCTCTCGCCAATACGGACAACACAGGATCGGAACATGTGGCTAGCAACAAACGACTCTCCTACAGGAGTGGTCACAACAAGCGGCTGATCAAGCAAACCGGACTCTCTACCCAAACTCGGCACGAAGTGTGCGGAAACGTACGAGTGCGTGGATCCGGGATCAAACAACACGTGTGCGTCAACAGAACATACTGATAGGGTACCTGAGACCACTGCATTGGACGCCTGCGCGTCCTGATGCATCAATGCAAAAACCCGTGCATGTCCTCCACCTGCAACTGGCGGTCCCCTACTAGCAGCTGGCTGTACTATGCCGACAGCTGGCTGTCCTCTACCTCGGCCACCTCGTCCTCTATGAGTAAACCTCCACGACCACGGCCTCTCTGTGCATGAGTCTGGCACAAAGCAACAGTAGGTACAATAGGCAACGCCCTCTGGGGTGGGGAAGGTGGATGTGTGACATGTGGTGCTGCTGCCTCCCTCCGGCGTATCTCGGTACCATCTATGACGCGGTGATGGGGACTACCATACCCAAAGCATCCACGCGATGACTGCTGACCCTCCTGGGGATAAGAGCTAAACATCTGACCTCGCCCCGAGTCTCTGCCACCTGTACGACGTCTATCACGGCGTCCGAATGGAAGTCTCTGTGCTGCTGTGTCAGTACGAACCCTCTTCGGCCCTGGAACTACCAAAGGCTCTGCCAGGCGCTCCTCGACTAATAGGGCTGCGTCTACAGCTGCTGCATATGTTTCGCAATGCTGTGCGCTGATCGCGAGGAATAGTGGGGTAAGTAAGCCTCGAACAAATCTCTTGACTGGCATATCCTCAGTAGCCACTAGGTATGGGGCATAAACTGTTAGCTCGGTAAATAGTACATCATACTCTGCCACTGTCATCTCCGGCGTCGGCGACTCGAACCTGCGTGCTCGGGTATACCTGACACTCTGGGGAAGGAAACAGGATAGAAATACCATCACAAACTCGGTCCAGGTCATAGGAGGAAGAGCTGTTGCACTGCCCTTCTCGACCGATTCACACCATTTCTGCGCAAGACCTTCCAGGCGAAAGCTCGCGAACTCTACCCATCTCGCATCTGAGCATCGGAGTGAACGACATATCCGGGCCATCCTATCAATGAAAGACTGTGGGTCTTCGGCTGCATCGGTGCATGTGAAGACTGTTAGTTATATGTATGCCCTAGAGGCCATTACTGTACATAGGATGTATATTGTAGTGGATGCTGGGACATATATAGGGAGGACTTTCTTGCTCGACATGATAGTATGCTATCTGGTTACTCTTTACCTTAACGTGTACTCAGATTGTCTCTCTATTACATGTTGGTAAATCCCTTAGGATGTGTACTTGACTACCTGGACTATGATGCGAATCATACTAGTGGGGACATGGTAGTCCATAAGTACATCCTTCAATGTCCCTATTCGTGGGTGTATCGAGACGGAGCATCGATATACCAGAGTAGACTAGCGTATACCTTCTCGACCCATACAGATGGGCGATGGATGATCCCATATCCATTGGTGTTTGACATCAGAGATGATATACGGGTGCTCAGTGGAGACTGGGTACACTGGACAGACTCGCCGAGAACTCCCAGATGGTAATATACCTTATGTCAGATGGCAGTTCTCTGGTGACACTGGTACAGAGTAGTCTGTTGACCCGAGATCGTCATAGAGTCTTGTGTGGTTCCCACTGTGCTTTGATTTCTATCTTACCACGTCCAAGAGGGCGTGCAAAACGGTGGTTTTTGGGTACAGTCCCGAGTCACATGGAGGCAATGAGCGATAGGAGGGGATTCGTCTCTCCCGGTATAGGGGGTTGATGTTGTGCTGTGTTCGATTGGCTATAACAGGAAATCCCTGGCCAGGGTTGCTGAGATTTACTGGTAAGTGTTACCAGTAGTTTCTCGAAGTGTTATAGACCTCATATCGACACGACTTATCGAGCTATTGGGGTCTGACGTTTACCACCCCTAGGCGAGATATGCGACATATCAGACGATCAGACCGGACTGTACGGTAGTGTTACTGGTTGGATTCACTGGAGTGTGAGCGGGCTTGCTCGTCGATCTTCTGATCGCTCAATACCCGGGTGGCCGTTACGTTTAGCAGACCGCTTGCGGCTTGTGGGTGTTTGATATGATCATCACCTGCTGCCGGCGTATTGACGAGTCTTTAGAGTCCTACACAGAGGTTTCCTGGCTCAAGCGAAACGAAATAGGAGCGCATATGAGATATGTGCGGGACCGAGAATGATACCAGTATGTGATACTGTATTTGATTCTCGCGATTTGTGACATTGATCGGTTATATGCGATATAGCCGGGTTATAGGATCAAGTGTTGATTCGATCAGATGTTACTGTTGATATTAGTCGGTTATATGCGATATGACCGAATCATTAAATCAAGTGTTGATTTAATGATTTAATGCATAATTATATATTTGATATATTACTTTGCATTAACTAGTATCGGTTCACTTAAGATGGATTTTCTCACTCGGATGTGCGCATTGTATATGCGATATACTTTTGTACACTTGATTGTATCATGTTTGATGATACATGTATACTTGGTTAAGTGTAAAGAATTAAACCATGGTTAAACATATAATTAGGGTTTTATTTTTCCATTATTTATGTATTTGTTTATACATTTTGGAAAATAAATGGAAAAGAGAAAAGAGTGGTGGCTTTATTTGTTGTTTAGTTGAAGCTTCATGAAGCTTTGACCTAGTCCACCATTCTTATCTCATCCTTAACCCTAACCATTCCTTTAACCTTGGTCAATTCTCTACACATAACCATAGTTAGAATTATGATAAGTAATGATTTTATTATTCTTTTTAGAATAACTTATCATAACACTTTTCTTCTTCTTCTTCATCTTCTTCCATGAAGAAACCTTACTTCATCAATGGTGATTGATGAAAACAAGTGAGAAATCCAATTCTAAAGTGAACCCACTTCCTATTTCTTCATCCTCTACCTCTTGCCAAGTAGTATAGGGTGTTTCCTTCACAAGTTTTCATCGCTTGGTGAAGGTGGAGCTTGATCTAGCGATGCCTCGACGTAGATCATCTTCGGCATGGACATCGACGACCTAGCTCGCCTATTCTCCGATGAAGCCGACGCTAGAGCCCGGGAATTCACTAGGACGGCGAGGGGACTTCGTTGCGGAGCTATGGAGGTGCAGCACCGGATCTACAAAGGTTGTATTTCCGTTTCCTTTTTGTTAAGTTGTTAACTAGTTTCTTTTTCGCCTAGAAATCTAGCCAACGATCCGTTCTAGGGTTTCTCGGCACCGTTTAAATTTGAAATTGGCATGGTTGATGCCTTGTGAGACCTCATTAGGGTGCCTAGGAACCCTACAGTGGTATCAGAGCCTAGCTAGAGCCTTAGGCGAAGTCTAGACGGAATTTGAAGTCCGAACGAACCGAAACCCCAAAATTTCCTTTAGAATAATCCAGGAATTCCGTGCTCAAGTATTCTCCTCCTTGATCTCATCAAAGGACATAATACTTGTACCCGTATTGGTTCTCTACTTCTAACTTATATTCTGTGAATATCTCAAAAGGTTCAGACTTGTGTTTCAACAGGAACATATGTCTGAATCTTGAAAGATTATCAGAGAACGTAATGAAGTATAAAGAACCTATCTTGGCATGTATAGACCGGGGACCTACATACATCAACATGTATCATCCCAAGAGTTCACTAACTCTTTCTCTGTTTCCAATAAACAGGGCTATGGTCATCTAATCTTTGTGACATGACTGGCAAGTTTCATAAGATGTAAATTCAAACTCATTTAAATATGTATCTTATGTAACTTCAGCTAGTCGGGTCGCATTGATATGACCCAGTCTACAATACCTCAAGAAGGAATCGTTCATTTCTGAACTCTTCCTCTTGTGTGTGTTCCGTATACTAAGAACTGTAGTTTGATTTAGAACGTTAATGCTTTTAGATAACGTGCCTGAACCGATCAACTTTTGATATAGGAAATGTTCAAAACATTATCCAACAATACAAAATTTTATCATTTCTTTACTACTAAAGAGACTGATATGATTTTGTATATCAGGTTCGGTATCTAATAGCATTTGTTCAGAATCAATGTATTGGTAATACAGGGTGACAGTGACCAACAGACGCGGTGAAAATGTGGAATTAGGCGGCCGAATTTCACAGTCACTCTTATATATTCCTGATGTGTTTTCTGAATATTTTTAATATTTATTCAAGAGTTGAATTTTCTGGAGTTGTTTTGGGGATTCGGTGTTTTGATGGAGTATCAAATTTTGTCTGTGTGGCTTTCCGGATAATTTATGGATATGTTAAAAAGTTCGACCGGATATAAATACCCAACTTTTCCCCTGTCGGGAAATTTCCAAGTGTTGGATTTTTCCGTAGTTTAACGACGTTCTAAGTAGTGCAAGTAACGCGATGGACCCTCTAGAAGACAACAAACCTTAACTCGATTATGTGACCGTCTTGAACTGCTTTTTGAACCTTCGGGTTTGGGGCAATACGGCGTGCCACATGTGAGGCGTTGGCTTGACCCTTCTACGGCTGGACCGTTGGTACTGAGGCACGAACTGAATGTTTTTAGACTTGTTTCATGTGTTGATCTGTATTGGGAAAACTTGGGTGTTCGATTGTTCAATCGGAAAGTTTGACATTTTCTATTTATCTGGAATGGGATACAACAATTGGAATTCACAATAGTTATGAGATAACTAAATGAATGTTATAAACATAGCAGTTTAGTCTCACTTGATCGGTTGCCACGGAATTTTGATGTGATCAAAAGTCCGTCGCAATCACGTAGCGTACGCAGATACTCACCGGGTAAACTTAACAGACAGCCTCACTCCATAGCCCCGACCAAGTGACTGTAGGAGAACCCCGTCGCCGAAAGCATCCGTTCGGGTGCTCGCGGTAGCGGTGTTCCGCCTTGGTGCACTTCGTCGACGGCATCGGGGGTGCGGCCGTCTACTGAAGTTTGCGACGAGCATTCGATCAGGATGTCGGGAATCTTGTTGAATTGCCCGACTTGATATTGAAAAGTGTTTTCGATGATGGGACTAAAATGCGGGGTTTATAATTGTTAGGCATGTGATGTCTAAGGAATTCATTTGGTCAGGCATGCGATGTCTGAGGTGGTTGCGGATTCCAACTGTTGTAGTTTTACACTTTCTTTTCTGTGACCGTAAGTGTAATATGTGATATCGCCGGTTTCGTTGCTATATGTCAACGACAATTGGGATGCGCATATTTACTTACGTTGATGACATGTGATGTTATGTGTTGCTGGATATGTTATATTGGATCGTCGTGTTTGAATAGCCGGGGGTTTTTATGTGAGATGAGTGTTTTTCATTTTCATTCTTGTAAAAACTTGTATGTAATATTCTTTTATTGGGGCGCTTCCAGGTTACGGAAGTTGTCACCGTTTGTATATTATTTACTTTTCCGCACTAGGATAGACCCAAGGAGGGGAGCACAAGTAACCGGGTTCTGGAGTCCAGTGGGAGACCAACTCGAGGAGTCAAGTCCGGGTCTCCTAACTCTAGAATTGGTAGGGTTTCTTGCCGCTCTCGTAGGGGTCTAGGGGTGTGGGTTTGGCTATTCATCGCGACCGTGGAATCCGTGTTTTATACTGGCTCGTATTCAAAACACGGACGTCTTAGTATATCCAATATTTCATATGTTTCTTCTGCTGCGATATCTGTGATGTGATCATGTGATGTTCTGTAATAGATACAGTATATAGTATATATGATATATTATATAGACGTTACTTACATTTTACACCTGTGCTAGCCCTGCCCCGCTCTGCCGTTAGTTACCTAACCTAACGGTGCATGAGGGGACATCGAGGCGAATGCGGATGGCATAAGTGTACGTCGTATTTATCTGTGATGTTTAGGTACTTAAATGATGGGACTTCATTAATGTGATTAATGAAATAAAAGAAACCTAAGATGTTGTAGAATCGAATTTCAAAATTAAAACAGGTAGCTACAGTTCTTGCTTTGCATAGAGGTATATGTGATATATCCTGCACCTTATTCGATGAGGAAAGGACCGAGATCCCTTCACCGGGAGTGACTCCTTTAGCAATAACTGGCAGATGCTACACACTCGGTTTGTCTTTTGATTGCTTTTAAGAGTTTTTGCTTTGCACAGTGATATATACGATATATCCCGCACCTCATTCGACGAGGAAAGGACCGACGATCCCTTCACCGGGAGTGACTCCTTTAGCAAAACTAGAAAAGCCTCAAAAGCACTCCATTTTAAAATCATTTGATTCTACAACGATATCAAGTTCACTACGCAATAGGTTTTCAGAAAAACCTGTCGTAGCCCTCCGTCATTTCAGATAAATCCTGTTTAGTATTCGTGCTGCGTTTGTTGACCTTGTCAAGGCGCAGTGTGCGGTAGCTAACCAGTATTTATCTGCTTATGCATATGCGGCCTTGTTGACCTTGTCAAGGGTCGTGCGAGTGGGTTTGATTCAATCAAGAAATGACGGGTTGAACTTGACTTGCGGTCTATGGTTTGTTGACCTTGTCAAGGTCATAGATCGTTCGGGGCAAAATATTATCGGGAATTTCAAGTGTTGAAATTTGCAATGAGATTGCATACCTTCTATGAGATAGTTGGATCCCGATACCCGCTGCGAGTAAGTGTTACTCCTGGTAGAGTTTTATACATTACAATTAGCCGATCAAGTAGGTGTCTAGAAAGGTGTCAACGGGGTTACGCCTCTGGGAAAATGAGGTTTACAGTAATTAGGTTCGTGCGAAAGCACGGGGGACCTCCCTCAAAGTACCGACACTGGCCTGGCTGAAAGATTGGCGAACTTGTAGTGTGTAATTAACCCGGCTAGTCTTTCTTTTTAGGGTTTGAAGGAAGATTTGATAAAAAGCAGTGGGAGCCATACTGATTAGATAAAATAATAACCAATCTATTCTTGTAAGAGCGCACGCTGAGTGTTTTCTTCTCTCTCTCTCCTGGTAGCGACCATATCACGCCTTAATCAAGATAATAATACGGATATTTGACCGAACCCGCTTGTTATACTGAGCTGGGGAACGTTGGTCCCGCTCCAACTTATAAATGTTATAAGACAGAGCAGGAAATTGGGGATTACCAGAATTCCCATACCGTCCAAACGAAGAGAGTGCATGCTGATGCATCATCTTCGGGTGTGTTCATTACAGAGAACTGTTTCTCAGTATCCTCTACGTCCTGGGTATGTGATACCCGATCAGGATCCCAGATATGTAATCTGTTACATAGGGCTACAGATAGATAGAGAACTGAGAACGGGTGATAAGTTTCATGAGGCAGAAAACGGGGCAAGAGTTGTAGCCAAGTCTGTTGGTCACTGTCACCCTGTATTACAATACATTGATTCTGAACGAATGTTATTAGATACCGAACCTGATATACAAAATCATATCAGTCTCTTTATTAGTAAAGAAATGATAAAATTTTGTATTGTTGGATAATGTTTTGAACATTTCCTATATCAAAAGTTGATCGGTTCAGGCACGTTATCTAAAAGCATTAATGTTCTAAATCAAACCACAGTTCTTAGTATACGGAACACACACAAGAGGAAGAGTTCAGAAATGAACGAATCTTTCTTGAGGCATTGTAGACTAGGTCATATCAATGCGACCCGACTGGCTGAAGTTACATTTAGATGCATATTTAAATTAGTTTGAATTTATATCTTGTGAAACTCGCCAGTCATGTCACAAAGATAAGATGACCACAGCTCTGTTTATTGGAAACAGAGAAAGAGTTAGTGAACTCTTGGGATATGATACATGTTGATGTATGTAAGCTCCCCTGTCTACACATGCCAAGATCGGTTCTTTGTACTTCATTACATTCTCTGATGATCTCTTTCGAGTTTCAGACCTATGTTCCTGTTGAAACACAAGTCCGAACCTTTTGAGATATTCACAGAATATAAGTTAGAAATAGAGAACCAAAATACGGGTATAAGTATTATGTCCTATGATGAGATCAAGGAGGAGAATACTTGAGCACGGAATTCCTGGACTATTCTAAAGGAGAATGAGATTCTCTCTCAGCATTACTCCTCCGTATACACCATAGCACGATGGTATATCGGGGCGGAGCAGATACACCCTATTTGATATGGTGTGCTCTATGATGAGTACTACTGAGTTACCTATTTCCTTTTTGGGAGTTATGCACTTGAGAAGCTGCATACCTATTGAATAGGGTTCAAATCAAATCAATGTCTACCACTTCATATGTGATATGGAAAGGGAAGAGCCCATATCTTAAGTTAGTTAAGATTTGGGGTTGTCCGGCCTATGTCTAAAAGCAAAATCCGGACAAGCTCGAGGCAAGGTCTGTTATGTAGAACTGGAAATGTTCCAGCCATACAAACTGCAGCTGATGATTTGATAGATCCAAAGGATTCAGTAGATTCCAACGAACCTCAGCCTCTCCGTTGATCTAGTAGGGTTCCTCACCCACCTGAGAGATACTTCGGTTTCTCTATGACAGTGGGAGCGAGGATTGCATCATGAGATGATGACCCAACTAGCTTCGAGCTGGCCATCAGGAGTGGGACTCTGTAAGAATGGCTGGATGCTTAGTGATCTGAGATGGAATCCATGTACACCAACAAAGTATGGACTTTGGTTGCTATATCTGAAGGGTTAAATCCCCATCAGGAGCAAGTATATCTTGAGAAGATTACATGGTGTAGATGGAAAAGTTAAGACTTTCAAAGCTAGACTTGTTAAAGGTTTTCATCATCGACCAGGCATGGATAATGATGAAACCTTTTCTAGTACCTATGCTTAAGTCCATCCAGATACTACTTGCCACGGCTACATACCATGACTACGATATCTGGTGGTTGGGTGTCATGACAGCTTTTCTAAATGATGTTTTAGAATAGAGCGTCTATAAGTACACAACCAGAGTGCCTCGTAGACAGTGGGAGCAGCGGAAACGTGTGCAAGATGTTTTATGTGATAAAGCAGGCATCGCGGAGTTGGAACATCTGTTTTGATGGATTAGTCAAAGAAGTTGACATCATCAAAATGGTAGATGAACCTTGTATAAACAAAAAGGTAATAGGGAGTATGGTGACGATCCTCGTAGAGTACGTGGATGACATGCTCTTGATAGGGAAGGAGTTTCCTATGCTACGCTCGGTTAATCTCCGCTTATCACAATGATTCTCCACATAGGATCAAAGTGATACCTACTAAATCCTAGCTTTTGGATCTATGAGATAGATCCAAATGGAAGTTAGGATACTCACTAGTTGTAGTGAGTTGGTACCAGTTGATCCTGGGGAGAATCACTGGAAGGGTTCCAGGGTGATAAAGACGACTGAATGTCAGTCACAGGCATTGTCTTTACCCTCAGTAAAGGAACGGTATGTTGGAAGAGTTCCAAGCTAGATACCGTGGCATACTAGACGATAAAGGCAGGATACATCGCTACTCAAGATTCTACCAAAGAGGATGTTTGGGTGTATAATGGTTCATGAGATGAACTTCGTTCCTCCCATTATGTGACAATGGAGTTGTGGCTTATGCCAAGGAACGCCGGTCCCATCAGTGATCCAGACATATTCTAAGACAGTATCACCTGATCATGGAGATGGTTGATCTCCAGGGTGATCGAGGTTAGGAGAGTAGACTCAGAGGACAACACAGCGGATCCACTCACAAAGGCCTGTTCCTAGAGAGAGATTTTTATGGGATGGTTGAGTATGAGATACTGCAACCACTGCTATCAGATGGCCCTAATGCAAGTGGGAGATTGTTAGTTATATGTATGCCCTAGAGGCCATTACTGTACATAGGATGTATATTGTAGTGGATGCTGGGACATATATAGGGAGGACTTTCTTGCTCGACATGATAGTATGCTATCTGGTTACTCTTTACCTTAACGTGTACTCAGATTGTCTCTCTATTACATGTTGGTAAAGCCCTTAGGATATGTACTTGACTACCTGGACTATGATGCGGATCATACTAGTGGGGACATGGTAGTCCATAAGTACATCCTTCAATGTCCCTATTCGTGGGTGTATCGAGACGGGGCATCGATATACCAGAGTAGACTAGCGTATACCTTCTCGACCCATACAGATGGGCGATGGATGATCCCATATCCATTGGTGTTTGACATCAGAGATGATATACGGGTGCTCAGTGGAGACTGGGTACACTGGACGGACTCGCCGAGAACTCCCAGATGGTAATATACCTTACGTCAGATGGCAGTTCTCTGGTGACACTGGTACAGAGTAGTCTGTTGACCCGAGATCGTCATAGAGTCTTGTGTGGTTCCCACTGTGCTTTGATTTCCATCTTACCACGTCCAAGAGGGCGTGCAAAATGGTGGTTTTTGGGTACAGTCCCGAGTCACATGGAGGCAATGAGCGATAGGAGGGGATTCGTCTCTCCCGGTATAGGGGGTTGATGTTGCGCTGTGTTCGATTGGCTATAACAGGAAATCCCTGGCCAGGGTTGCTGAGATTTACTGGTAAGTGTTACCAGTAGTTTCTCGAAGTGTTATAGACCTCATATCGACACGACTTATCGAGCTATTGGGGTCTGACGTTTACCACCCCTAGGCGAGATATGCGACATATCAGACGATCAGACCGGACTGTACGGTAGTGTTACTGGTTGGATTCACTGGAGTGTGAGCGGGCTTGCTCGTCGATCTTTTGATCGCTCAATACCCGGGTGGCCATTACGTTTAGCAGACCGCTTGCGGCTTGTGGGTGTTTGATATGATCATCACTTGCTGCCGGCGTATTGACAAGTCTTTAGAGTCCTAAACAGAGGTTTCCTGGCTCAAGCGAAACGAAATAGGAGCGCATATGAGATATGTGCGGGACCGAGAATGATACCAGTATGTGATACTGTATTTGATTCTCGCGATTTGTGACATTGATCGGTTATATGCGATATAGCCGGGTTATAGGATCAAGTGTTGATTCGATCAGATGTTACTGTTGATATTAGTCGGTTATATGCGATATGACCGGATCATTAAATCAAGTGTTGATTTAATGATTTAATGCATAATTATATATTTGATATATTACTTTGCATTAACTAGTATCGGTTCACTTAAGATGGATTTTCTCACTCGGATGTGCGCATTGTATATGCGATATACTTTTGTACACTTGATTGTATCATGTTTGATGATACATGTATACTTGGTTAAGTGTAAAGAATTAAACCATGGTTAAACATATAATTAGGGTTTTATTTTTCCATTATTTATGTATCTTTTTATACATTTTGGAAAATAAATGGAAAAGAGAAAAGAATGGTGGCTTTATTTGTTGTTTAGTTGAAGCTTCATGAAGCTTTGACCTAGTCCACCATTCTTATCTCATCCTTAACCCTAACCATTCCTTTAACCTTGGTCAATTCTCTACACATAACCATAGTTAGAATTATGATAAGTAATGATTTTATTATTCTTTTTAGAATAACTTATCATAACACTTTTCTTCTTCTTCTTCATCTTCTTCCATGAAGAAACCTTACTTCATCAATGGTGATTAATGAAAACAAGTGAGAAATCCAATTCTAAAGTGAACCCACTTCCTATTTCTTCATCCTGTACCTCTTGCCAAGTAGTATAGGGTGTTTCCTTCACAAGTTTTCATGGCTTGGTGAAGGTGGAGCTTGATCTAGCGATGCCTCGACGTAGATCATCTTCGGCATGGACATCGACGACCTAGCTCGCCTATTCTCCGATGAAGCCGACGCTAGAGCCCGGGAATTCACTAGGACAGCGAGGGGACTTCGTTGCGGAGCTATGGAGGTGGAGCACCGGATCTACAAAGGTTGTATTTCCGTTTCCTTTTTGTTAAGTTGTTAACTAGTTTCTTTTTCGCCTAGAAATCTAGCCAACGATCCGTTCTAGGGTTTCTCGGCACCGTTTAAATTTGAAATTGGCATGTTTGATGCCTTGTGAGACCTCATTAGGGTGCCTAGGAACCCTACAAAGACCGGAGGCTTCAGCCTCATAAACTCGGATAGCGATACCGTAATAACCTCTGTAGCTACATGGGCAACTGCCTGTACGGTAGATACCATCGTAGTCCCCGTAACGGGTAGAACTACCTCTGGTCGCTGCGCTCGAAGCGTCTCGACTAACGACCCTATAAGCTGGCGCATCTCCTGCATACCGGCCCCTAACATGGCGATCTGATCTGTCGTAGGAGGAACAGTCTGCTCTGGTACAACGGGTGTACTGCCTGGATCAGTCCTCTTCTCGGACGAGTCAACTCGAATCTCGGCTCTCGTGGCCGCTCTCTACGCCCTCGTAGTCTTTGGTGGCATAATGGCTAAAAAGAAAGTATGATTCGATAAGGATACGGAAATCGAATCACAAGAATGTACATAATCAGGAAGGAACTTCAATCAATAAGTCCTAAGGTCGCTTAGGCGGAGTACCGTGTCGTGAGTATGCCGCGGAAAATACGCACGCTACGCCACTCTGTTTCAGCTACCTACTCCATCATACTAGGGTCATCCTACACTCCGAAAGTAAAACCTACGCTCTGATACCAACTTTGTCACGACCCAAAGTTCGGCCCGTGACCGGCACTTAACCACGTAACGTCTACAGGCGTAACGCGACTAAGTAAGCCGAACCCAGAAATCAAAACCATTGAAAAAGTAGTGAGTGTTAAAACATTTAATGGAGACATTTGTTAAAACATTTAGAAAACCTTAAGTTGTTTAGTAAAATTATTTAAAGTTTAATTTATTGTCTTAAAAATTTTGGCAGCATTTCCTTTGTAAAAACTACCCCGGAATCGGGTACAAGACAAGATATGAGTAAAATGCTATACAATAAGAATAAAGCATCCCAAACGGGAGCAATCACGCCCAACGGCAGAAACAATCACCACAATAATAATATACGACACCGTAGCGAAGAATGAGTAAAAATAAGTGAAGACAACATGAAATATAAAACTGCATAAATAAAGTCGGCTCACAACGAGCTCGACACCAGAGTACAAAATAATATATATCGTCCTCACAACTGGTCTCTAAGTCAATCCATGAATAGTAGATGGAGAGTACTAAATACAACAGTGTATACAACTAGAAAAATAAACAGATACCGCACAAAAACCCACCTATCAGCAAAAGGGCTCCCGCGCCAACTGCAGTGGTATCTGTATCAAAAGATGCAAGAAAGCAACCTGCCGCAACTACTCTGAGGGGCAACCTGCAAACACTGTGGCACAACAGGGGTGAGTTGCCAACTCGTGAATAGTAGATAACATATAAAAGTAATCGCGGGTATGCACGTACTGCGATACTCTAACATATGCCAGCAGATAATATCCATATGATGAACTGGATACGCAATAACCATGCCTAACAAGTGCAATTTAATAACATCAATATATGATGAGCAGGATATGCAATAATCATGCAAAAGTACTCTATCAGGTACTACAACTACAGGATGAGATGCAAAATACTGAATACTGAGTATGGGATAAAATAACATCTACATGGAATGTCAACATGGAAAATAACCGGTGTCCATCAATGCACCCAAATCCCCGTAAATCTCAGGTGCCGTCACCCTCATCGGCCCTCAAATCCTGTAAATCTCATAGAATCGTGAGTGCCCAATATCGGCACTCGAAATATCATAAAATAATCATGTCCAGCATCGACACGCAAATCCTCAAGTATCGGGCTCCGTCAGTCCGGATCGGCCCACGGGCTCCGTCTGCGGAATCAGCCTTCGGCCCCGGCAGTACGTGTTGTCCCGTATCCATCTATCGACTCTGGTCGGTATCCTCCGGATAACCACCAGGTCCAACCAATCACCGGTAGGTAGTAGTCCCTCCGTCGGGCTCACTGTCTAACAAAGGTTATGAATTTGCATTTGTAAGAAATGTTGTAAACATTCACCTTAATCAAGTTTTGATTGGGTCAGGTACATTAAGCAATGGTATATACGTATTAAACCAACCACAGATTTTCAATGTTCAGAATACACACAAAAGAAAGTCTCCAGAGATAAATCATGCTTTCTTATGGCATTGTAGACTGGGTCACATCAATGAGAGAAGGTTGACTAAGTTACATACAGAAGAATATTTGGATCCGTTCGAATATCAATCATATGCAACTTGTCAATCCTGTCTCAAAGGAAAGATGACAAAGACTCCGTTTACTGGACACGGAGTAAGAGCAAGCGAGCTCTTGGGACTCGTACACAGTGATGTGTGCGGTCCAATGTCTACACATGCGCGAAGCGGTTATTCTTACTTCATTACTTTTACGGATGACTTTTCAAGGTACGGATATGTCTTCTTAATGAAACATAAATCCGAGCCTTTGGAAAATTCCAGGAATATAAGAATGAAGTAGAAAAACAAACCGGTAAAAGTATCAAGACACTGAGATCTGATCGAGGTGGTGAATACTTAAGTGCCGAGTTCCTGGATTACCTAAAAGAGAATGGAATTCTTTCTCAGCTTACTCCTCCATACACTCCGCAACATAACGGTGTATCGGAGAAACGAAACCGGACCCTATTGGATATGGTACGTTCCATGATGAGTAAGCTGAGTTACCGCGTTCATTCTGGGGATATGTACTAGAATCAGCTGCATATTTTTTGAACCGAGTTCCAACTAAGACAGTGCCTACCATACCATATCAGATGTGGAGTGGGAAGAAACCCTATCTTAAACATATTAAGACATGGGGATGTCCAGCTTTTGTCAAAAAGCAGCATGCGGACAAGCTCGAGGCACGCTCAGTACAGTGCAAGTTTGTGGGATATCCAAAGGACACTAAGGGATATTTCTTCTATTGCGAAGAGGGACAAAAGGTTTTTGTTTCTCGTCATGCCTACTTCTTGGAAACTGAATTTTTGGAAAATCAGATAAGTGGGAGTGCAATAGAACTGGAAGAAATTCCAGAACCACAGACTATTACTGAAAGCTTAGTAGAACCAGAGGGTTCGAAAGAACAGGACATTCCTGCACCACTCCGCAGGAGTAGTAGGCAATCTCATCTGCCTGAGAGATACTACGGTTTTCTCATAGACGAGGATAGAGAGGATTGCATCATTGATTATGATGAGCTGACTAGCTTCCAGCAGGCTATTCAGAGCGTTGACTCGGTAAAATGGCTGGATGAAATGCGGACCGAAATGGAGTCCATGTACACCAACAAAGTATGGACTTTGGACGTTGCTCCAGATGGGGTAAAACCCGTGGGATGCAAATGGATCTTCAAAAGGAAGATTGGTGTAGATGGACTGGTCGAGACCTATAAGGCTAGACTTGTTGCAAAGGGTTTTCGTCAAAGACCTGGTTTGGACTATGACGAAACCTTTTCTCCAGTGGCTATGCTGAAATCCATTCGGATCCTTCTTGCCATTGCTGCCTTCCACGATTATGAGATTTGGCAGATGGACGTAAAGACCGCTTTTCTAAATGGAAGTTTAGAGGAGTGTGTCTATATGGACCAGCCAGAGGGTTTCATTCAGAGTGGGAGCAACGGAAAGATGTGCAAGTTGCTTAAGTCCATTTATGGACTAAAGCAGGCATCGCGGAGTTGGAACATCTGTTTTGATGAAACGGTCAAAGAATTTGGCTTTATCAAAAATCCAGATGAACCATGCATCTATAGTAGATTTGTAGCACGAACTATCGTATTCCTCGTTTTATACGTGGATGACATTCTCTTGATAGGAAATGACATTCCTATGCTACAATCTGTCAAAGGATTCTTGTCACACAGGTTCTCCATGAAAGACCTGGGTGATGCCTCTTACATTCTGGGGATCCGGATCCATCGTGATAGATCCAAGAGGATATTAGGACTTTCATAGTCCGGGTACATCGACACAATACTGAAAAGATTCAGTATGGAAGATTCCAAGCGCGGTAATTTACCAGCTTGTCACAGGACCACCCTCTCCAAAGAGATGTCTCCCAAGACTGATTTGGAAAGGGATCGCATGTCTATTATACCCTACGCTTCTGCGATAGGCTCTATAATGTATGCGATGTTGTGTACCAGACTAGATGTAGCTTATGCACTGAGTGTGGTAAGCCGGTATCAGTCAAACCCTGGGGAGAAGCACTGGATAGCGGTAAAGAACATTCTCAAGTACCTGAGAAGGACTAAGGAGATGTTCTTGGTGTATGGCGGAAAGGACCTCCAGATTGAGGCATTTGCTGACTCCAGCTTCCAGAGTGACAAGAATGATTCCAAGTCCATGCCGGGTTTTGTCTTTACCCTCAATGGAGGGGCGGTGTGTTGGAAGAGTTCCAAACAAGAAACCGTTGCTGACTCGACAATGGAAGCGGAATATATCGCTGCATCTGATGCCGCAAAAGAAGCCATCTGGATGAGGAAGTTCTTGAAAGAACTTCAGGTGGTTCCGTCCATTGTTGATCCAATACCTCTGTATTGCGACAACAACGGGTCTATAGCGTTAGCGAAGGAACCCAGGTCCCATCAGAAATCCAGACATATCTTAAGGCGGATCACCTGATCAGGGAGATCATGGATCGCCAGGAGATCGAGGTTCGGAGGGTTGCATCAGAAGGTAACACTGCAGATCCATTCACGAAGGCCTTGCCCCAGACTCAGTTCGAGCGGCTGATTGAGATGATAGGTCTTCGATACGCCAGTACATGGCCTTAGTGCAAGTGGGAGATTGTTAGTGTATATGCCCTAGAGGCCATTACTGTATCATACTAGTTTGTATATTATTTAATGGAAGCTTAGGATATTCACCATTGTATAGACAATCTTGCTCAAAATAGTAGTATGCTACTTGGTTTGTTTCTACTTCAATGTGTGTACATGTGTTTCTTTTAACATATCGCCTATACACATTAGTGGAGCCCTTAGGATCTTTGCTTGATTACCAGCGTTGTGATGGAAGTCACACTCGTGGGGGCTGGGTAATCCACAAGCACATCCTTATACAGGTCTCTAGTCGTAGGACTATCGAGACAGGGCATCGATACTCCGGAGTAGACTAGCGTATGCGCTTCTCATCCCAGCACGGGAGAAGTCTGTCCCACAGCCCTCAGTACGTCGTACTTGAGATAGTATGGGGGTGCTCGTTAGGTTACGAGTACACTGGACAGGACTCGACGGGAACTGTTGGTTGGTACTATACCTATCGTCAGTTATCAGTTCCCAGGTGACATGAGTACAGCTTAGTCCGCTGACTTGACACTGTCACTTCGCCTCGAGTGTGTTCCAACTGTACTTTGATTACTACCCTACCACAGCTCAAAGGAGTCGTGCAAACAGGTAGTAGTTGGGTGCAGTCCCGAAGCACTTGGAGGCAGTGAAGGTTAGATAGGATTTGTCTCTCCCGGTATTGGGAGTTGATATCGCGCTGTGTCTAGGAGAGCCATTACACATAGTCGTCCCTGGCCAGGGCAAGCGAGGTACACTGGTAGGTTTCTAGTGTTATCTCAGGGTGTTTTGGGCTACACTCCGACACGACTTGTACCGCTATTAGGGGACTGACGTTTACCACCCCCCTAAGCCCGCCATGCGATATTCTCAGACGAACAGACCGGACTGTACGCAGATTGTCACATACAGGCTTAGTAGGAGTTCGGATGGGATCGCCTCATCAGTCTTCTTATCGGCATCTACCTGGGGACCGTTACGTACAGCTAGTGCCAGTTGCGGTCTGTGGTTAAACCCACTGCCAGCGTAGTGCCGAGTCTTTAGAGTCCCACACAGAGGGTTATTCGCCTTTGGGCAAAACTGAGTAGAGGTCGCATGGTTTTGCGCTGGGGTTCGTTCACATCCGCGCACTTGTGCACGTTTGGTGTCCGGACAGTCATTACTAGCGGGCTCTGGTTTGAGCCAGATCCTAGTATATGTTTTGGGGTTAGTTTTATCTCATTGTATTCGTGTTCCTCGAAACACGAATGCGGGTGTGTATGCACAGTTGACTGATGCAGAGGAAGAGGATTCTCATTAGGGTTTTGGTACGGGTGTGTATGCACAGTTGACGGTTGTCTTTTACCAAACCCTAATGAATATGTGAAATATCAATTAATAATATTAATTAAAGGAAATTGAGTTATGGTTAGGGTTGTTGACTTGTTGACCAAGGTGGACTTGTTGACCAAGGTTGAAAAGTTGACCATCATCATTTCAAGCAAAGATGCTCTTTGATCTTTGCAAAACTCATTTAATGTGAAATGATAATGGTCATTTCAACATACCATCACCTTTTTCCTTTATGATTAATTTTGTTAATTGATTAATTCACATATATTTGTTATGGTTGTAAAACTCATCTCATTCTCTCATTCTCATTATCTCTCATCTTTTCCTCTTCCTCTTCCTCTAGCTCAAGGAAAATCCTTCTCATGAGTTGAGAACCATTTCCTTTGAGATAAAACACCAAAGCCACTCTCTACTCATCCTAAGGTTGAAGGTCTAGCAAGCCGAACACTTTAGTTTCCTCAAGTTCGAGGAAGGAGCTCAAGGTAGAGACCCTCTGGTGGATTCATCTTCGGCAAGAGAAGGCGACGAGGAGAGAACCATCCGACCACCACAAGGAGTCCAAGAGAAAGAGTTCAAGTTGAGGTATAACCCCCTAACCGATTAGGTAAAGCTCTTGTTAGTTGCTAGTGTGTAGTTTAGCAAAGATCCGTGTTTTATAGTCCATGTTACCATAACCCTAAAAATCGTTTTTCACCATTTCCGTAAGCCCGAAAGAACCGGGAGAGGCAACGTGGACTTACAGTGGTATCATAGCCTAGCTAAACACACCCTAGAATGTTAGCAAAGTATCTAGAATTTCGATCGGACAAAAAAACCGCAAAACACGTTAAAAATATCAACTTTCTGCCGATTTTTATTTCTGCTCAAAAAATAATAAATCATGTACTAAAAATCGGCTCAGGGTTTTTACAAAACAGGCAAGAAAAACGATCCAGTGAGTCGACCAACTTACCGCGGATCCGCGGAAAGAGCTTGCTCCTGCTGCGGATCCGCGGCCGAGTTGACATGGCCGTGGGTCGTTTCTCCTGCAGTGTTCTTATATTGGTGTTTTATGATTTTTAGGATGGTTTGTTTCTGCCCAGAATTTCCAGAGAACAAATTTGTTTTTCGGGTGGTTACAAATCCGTATTTTGATCGATTTTCTGTAAACTTTGGCTAATGGGTTGTATCTGTAATGTTTTTATGTATTGAACGGCTGCTAATCGCTATACGTCGATTAGTGGGGGTTATACATATCTGTGATCTGTAATGTTGATGGTATGTGTATATAAATTCGTTGGATTGTCGCGGATGAATAGCCGGGGGGTTGTGAGATGAGAGTTTTTCTTTATCTTTCAATTCATATAATATGTAAATTTGATGTAATATTATTTGTATGGCCGCACATTCGGGATGAGGTTGTAACCGCCATTGTATAATTTCTTTTTACTGTTTTTGCTCCTAGGATAGACCCAAGGTGGGGTGCACAAACTACCGGGTATCTCGAAGTGCCGAGTGGCCTACTCACGTCGTTGAGGGAGGTTGCTTCGCTTCGGGTACTTGGCGGGTAGTTTGCCGCACCTGTAGGGGTCTAGGGTGGGGTATTGGCTATTCATCGCGACCGTATAATCCGCTTTTCGTTACAGGCTCGAAAGAATCGCGGATTCCTAGTATATCCAAAGGATTCATCTGTGATCTGGAATGGCTATCATTGCATGTGACGAATGTATATATCTATATATGATATCTATTTAGGCGTTGCTTATGTTTTGCATCCGTGCTAGTCCAGCCCCCGCTCTGTCGTTAGTTAAGTAACCTAACGGGTGATGACGGGGACCCGTGGCGAATGCGAATGGCATAAGCGTACGTTATATTTTCGTTGTTTTCTGCAATGGTAGGATTAAATGATGGGACGCATTAAATTAATGCAAGAAAATAAACCAAGTAAAAGTCGTTGGAACACTTTCAAAACCACTCGGTTCTTTTCAAAAACCAACTTTTAAACGCGGAACTTGAACCACTCCTTTTAAAAGCTATCTCGTTCCATCGATTATATCAAGTTCACTACGTTCACGGTTTCGCCAAAACCATTCGTAGCCCTCCGTCATTTCATATGGATAGTCAATAGTATTCAAGCTGTGTTTGTTGGCCAAAGTCAAGGCACAGTGATTGGTAGCTATTGGATATTCATATGCAGTATAGATAGATGCGTTGGTTTGGGATAGTCGTACTGCCTTGTTGGCCAAAGTCAAGGGTAGGTACGGATGGGTTCAAATTAACCTGGAGAATGACGGGTAGAACTTGACATGTGACTTATGATTTGTTGGCCAAAGTCAAGGTCATAAGAGCATAGGGCAAAAATCCACATCGGGAGTTTCAAAAGAAACTGAAATTTGCTAGTGCTGCATACCATTTGGAGTGTGATGATTCTAGTAGGATTCCTTCAGTTTTATCGCACGATGATATTTGGATCCCGGTCCTACTGTGAGTATATGCTCCTCCTCGGGAAATTTCTCACTTAACGATCAATGCTATAAACCAAGTAGGTGTCTAGAAAGGTGTTAGCGGGGCTACGCCCCAGGGAAAAGAGGTTATTTAATTAAGGAACTTCACGAAAGCGTTGGAAAACCTCCCTCGAAGTACCAACACTGGCCTGGTTGAACAGTTAAGCAAGTATTATACGGTGAGATTGATCCCGACTAATTCTTCCTTTTTGGTTTGAGGAGGGATTCGAGAGACAGTGGGAGCCATCCTGTATAGACAAATTAAAAACCACTCTAAACTTGCAAGAACATCATGCTAAAGTGTTTCTTCTCTCTCTCCTAATTGCAGCGACCAATCGACATGACCGGACTTAAGTTATTACTAGATAAAAACATACTGACAGGGCCAAACCACAAAGATTGGCTCAGGAATGTCAAAATGGCAATCACTTACGACAAGTTAGGGTATCTCCTTACCACCAAAGCTCCCTCTGTCCCAGGTCCCACCTCCAGCGTCGCGGATATAGAAATCCGTAAGACATGGGAGATCGACTGCGCAAAGGCCAAGTGCCTCGTGCTTGCCTCTATGTACAATGAACATCAGAGGAGGCACAAGAATACGGACCTGGAATCCATATTTCTTCATACAAAAGAACTGTATGGGGAGCAATCCCGTATCGCCAGATACGAAGTCTCGAAAAAGTTGTTTTCGACGAGATTGGCCGCCGGATCATCGGTAGCGGAACACGTGCTTAAGATGATTGGCTTCATTGAAGAGCTCGCGGACCTTGGGACCACGTTAGAGAACGAGCTCTATACGGACTTGATTCTCCAGTCCCTTCCTTCCACTTACGCCCAGTTTATCCTGAACTTCAACTTGCAAGGAAAAGAGGTTGAACTTCCGGAGCTCCTCAACATGTTGAGGAGTGCAGAGGGCACCCTACAGAAAGGTAGGGAAACATCCACTTTGTTTGTAGGAGGATCTTCCTCTTCTAAATCCAAGGCGAAAACCAAGGGAAAGAAGAAGAAAGCCCCCGCCAAACCAAGGGGCAGTGTTAGTAAAGTGGATACAAAGGGAAAGGCAAAGGCAACAAAGGTAGTAGGAAAGCTTGTCGAAAAGGAAGAATGCTTTTACTGTCATAAGAGTGGACACTGGAAAAAAGATTGCAGGGCTTGGAAGGCCAGAAACCAGGATCCGAAGCAAGTTGTAGCTTCGGCTTCAGGTGTGTATGTTATTGAAAACTGTCTATCAATAAACTCTACATCCTGCGTATTGGATACCGGATCAGGATCTCATATCTGTAATTCTTTGCAGGCACTGAGAAGGAGTAGGGTTTTGAAGGCAGGTGATATGACCCTCAGAGTTGCAAACGGAGCTGGCATGGATGCTGAGTCCGTGGGGGACAATCACCTGGGATTGTCAGATGGGCATGTTTTGGTTTTGCGTGATTGTTATTTTGTACCCAATGCAACCTGTAATATCATATCTGTATCTTTATTATCTAAAGAAGGTTATGAATTTGCATTCGTAAGCAATGTTGTAAACATTCACCTTAATCAAGTTTTGATTGGGTCAGGTACATTAAGCAATGGTATATACGTATTAAACCAACCACAGATTTTCAATGTTCAGAATACACACAAAAGAAAGTCTCCAGAGATAAATCATGCTTTCTTATGGCATTGTAGACTGGGTCACATCAATGAGAGAAGGTTGACTAAGTTACATAAAGAAGGATATTTGGATCCGTTCGAATATCAATCATATGCAACTTGTCAATCCTGTCTCAAAGGAAAGATGACAAAGACTCCGTTTACTGGACATGGAGTAAGAGCAAGCGAGCTCTTGGGACTCGTACACAGTGATGTGTGCGGTCCAATGTCTATACATGCGCGAAGTGGTTATTCTTACTTCATTACTTTTACGGATGACTTTTCAAGGTACGGATATGTCTTCTTAATGAAACATAAATCCGAGCCTTTGGAAAATTCTAGGAATATAAGAATGAAGTACAAAAACAAACCGGCAAAAGTATCAAGACACTGAGATCTGATCGAGGTGGTGAATACTTAAGTGCCGAGTTCCTGGATTACCTAAAAGAGAATGGAATTCTCTCTCAGCTTACTCCTCCATACACTCCGCAACATAACGGTGTATCGGAGAGACAGAACCGGACCCTATTGGATATGGTACATTCCATGATGAGTAACGCTGAGTTACTGTGATCATTCTGGGCATATGCACTAGAATCAGCTGCATATCTTTTGAACCGAGTTCCAACTAAGACAGTGCCTACCACACCATATCAGATGTGGTGTGGGAAGAAACCCTATCTTAAACATATTAGGACATGGGGATGTCCAGCTTTTCTCAAAAAGCAGCATGCGGACAAGCTCGAGGCACGCTCAGTACAGTGCAAGTTTGTGGGATATCCAAAGGACTCCAAGGGATATTTCTTCTATTACGAAGAAGGACAAAAGGTTTTTTTCTCGTCATGCCTACTTCTTGGAAACTGAATTTTTGGAAAATCAGATAAGTGGGAGCGCAATAAAACTGGAAGAAATTCCAGAACCACAGACTATTACTGAAAGCTTAGTAGAACCAGAGGGTTCGAAAGAACAGAACATTCCTACACCGCTCCGCAGGAGTAGTAGGCAATCTCATCCGCCCGAGAGATACTACGGTTTTCTCATAGACGGGGATAGAGAGGATTGCATTATTGATTATGATGAGCCGACTAGCTTCCAGCAGGCCATTCAGAGCGTTGACTCGGTAAAATGGCTGGATGCAATGCAGACCGAAATGGAGTCTATGTACACCAACAAAGTATGGACTTTGGACGTTGCTCCAGATGGGGTAAAACCCGTGGGATGCAAATGGATCTTCAAAAGGAAGATTGGTGTAGATGGACAGGTCGAGACCTATAAGGCTAGACTTGTTGCAAAGGGTTTTCGTCAAAGACCTGGTTTGGACTATGACGAAACCTTTTCTCCAGTGGCTATGCTGAAATCCATTCGGATCCTTCTTGCCATTGCCGCCTTCCACGATTATGAGATTTGGCAGATGGACGTAAAGACCGCTTTTCTAAATGGAAGTTTAGAGGAGTTTGTCTATATGGACCAGCCAGAGGGTTTCATTCAGAGTGGGAGCAGCGGAAAGGTGTGCAAGTTGCTTAAGTCCATTTATAGACTAAAGCAGGCATCGCGGAGTTGGAACATCTGTTTTGATGAAACGGTCAAAGAATTTGGCTTTATCAAAAATCCAGATGAACCATGCATCTATAGTAGATTTGTAGCACGAACTGTCGTATTCCTCGTTTTATACATGGATGACATTCTCTTGATAGGAAATGACATTCCTATGCTACAATCTGTCAAAGGATTCTTGTCACACAGGTTCTCCATGAAAGACCTGGGTGATGCCTCTTACATTCTGGGGATCCGGATCCATCGTGATAGATCCAAGAGGATATTAGGACTTTCACAGTCCAGGTACATCGACACAATACTGAAAAGATTGAGTATGGAAGATTCCAGGCACGGTAATCTACCAGCTTGTCACGGGATCACCCTCTCCAAAGTGATGTCTCCTAAGACTGATTTAGAAAGGGATCGCATGTCTATTATACCCTACGCTTCTGCGGTAGGCTCTATAATGTATGCGATGTTGTGTACCAGACCAGATGTAGCTTATGCACTGAGTGTGGAAAGCCGGTATCAGTCAAACCCTGGGGAGAAGCACTGGATAGCGGTAAAGAACATTCTCAAGTACTTGAGAAGGACTAAGGAGATGTTCTTGGTATATGGCGGAAAAGACCTCCAGATTGAGGCCTTTGCTGACTCCAGCTTCTAGAGTGACAAGGATGATTCCAAGTCCATGTCGGGTTTTGTCTTTACCCTCAATGGAGGGGCGATGTGTTAGAAGAGTTCCAAACAGGAAACCGTTGCTGACTCGACAATGGAAGCGGAATATATCGCTGCATCTGATGCCGCGAAAGAAGCCGTCTGGATGAGGAAGTTCTTGAAAGAACTTCAGGTGGTTCCGTCCATTTTTGATCCAATACCTCTGTATTGCAACAACAATGGGGCTATAACTTTAGCGAAGGAACCCAGGTCCCATCAGAAATCCAGACACATCTTAAGGCGGTATCACCTGATCAAGGAGATCGTGGATCGCCAGGAGATCGAGGTTCGGAGGGTTGCATCAGAAGGTAACACTGCAGATCCATTCACAAAGGCCTTGCCCCAGACTCAGTTCGAGCAGCTAATCGAGATGATAGGTCTTCGATACGCCAGTACATGGCCTTAATGCAAGTGGGAGATTGTTAGTGTATATGCCCTATAGGCCATTACTGTATCATACTAGTTTGTATATTACTTAATGGAAGCTTGGGATATTCACCATTGTATAGACAATCTTGCTCAAAATAGTAGTATGCTACTTGGTTTGTTCTACTTCAATGTGTGTACATGTGTTTCTTTTAACATATCGCTTATACACATTAGTGGAGCCCTTAGGATCTTTGCTTGATTACCAACGTTGTGATGGCAGTCACACTCGTGGGGGCTGGGTAATCCACAAGCACATCCTTATGCAGGTCCCTAGTCGTAGGACTATCGAAACAGGGTATCGATACTCCGGAGTAGACTAGCGTATGCGCTTCTCATCCCAGCACGGGAGACGGTCTGTCCCACAGCCCTCAGTACGTCGTACTTGAGATAGTATGCGGGTGCTCGTTTGGTTACGAGTACACTGGACAAGACTCGACGGGAACTGTTGGTTGGTACTATACCTATCGTCAGTTATCAGTTCCCAGGTGACATGAGTACAGCTTAGTCCGCTGACTTGACACTGTCACTTCGCCTCGAGTGTGTTCCCACTGTACTTTGATTACTACCCTACCACGGCTCAAAGGAGTCGTGCAAATAGGTAATAGTTGGGTGCAGTCCCGAAGCACTTGGAGGCAATGACGGTTAGATAGGATTCGTCTCTCCCGGTATTGGGAGTTGATATCGCGCTGTGTCTAGGAGAGCCATTACACATAGTCGTCCCTGGCCAGGGCAAGCGAGGTACACTGATAGGTTTCTAGTGTTATCTCAGGGTGTTCTGGGCTACACTCCGACACGACTTGTACCGCTATTAGGGGACTGACGTTTACCACCCCCTAGGCCCGCCATGCGATATTCTCAGACGAACAGACCGGACTGTACGCAGATTGTCACATACAGGCTTAGTAGGAGTTCGGATGGGATCGCCTCATCAGTCTTCTTATCGGCATCTACCTGGGGACCGTTACGTACATCTAGTGCCGCTTGCGGTTGTGGTTAAACCCACTGCCAGCGTAGTGTCGAGTCTTCAGAGTCCCACACAGAGGGTTATTCGCCTTTGGGCAAAACAGAGTAGAGGTCGCATGGTTTTGCGACGGGGTTCGTTCACATCCGCACACTTGTGCACGTTTGGTGTCCGGACAGTCATTACTAGCGGGCTCTGGTTTAAGCCAGATCCTAGTATATGTTTTGGGGTAAGTTTTATCTCATTGTATTCGTGTTCCTCGGAACACGAATGCGGGTGTGTATGCACAGTTGACTGATGCAGAGGAAGAGGATTCTCATTAGGGTTTTGGTACGGGTGTGTATGCACAGTTGACGGTTGTCTTTTACCAAACCCTAATGAATATGTGAAATATCAATTAATAATATTAATTAAAGGAAATTGAGTTATGGTTAGGGTTGTTGACTTGTTGACCAAGGTTGACTTGTTGACCAAGGTTGAAAAATTGACCATCATCATTTCAAGCAAAGATGCTCTTTGATCTTTGCAAAACTCATTTAATGTGAAATGATAATGGTCATTTCAACATACCAACACCTTTTTCCTTTTTGATTAATTTTTTTAATTGATTAATTCACATATATTTGTTATGTTGTAAAACTCATCTCATTCTCTCATTCTCTCATTCTCATTATCTCTCATCTTTTCCTCTTCCTCTTCCTCTAGCTCAAGGAAAATCCTTCTCATGAGTTGAGAACCATTTCCTTTGAGATAAAACACCAAAGCCACTCTTTACTCATCCTAAGGTTGAAGGTCTAGCAAGCCGAACACTTTAGTTTCCTCAAGTTCGAGGAAGGAGCTCAAGGTAGAAACCCTCAGGTGGATCCATCTTCGGCAAGAGAAGGCGACGAGGAGAGAACCATCCGACCACCACAAGGAGTCCAAGAGAAGGAGTTCAAGTTGAGGTATAACCCCCTAACCGAGTAGGTAAAGCTCTTGTTAGTTGCTAGTGTGTAGTTTAGCAAAGATCCGTGTTTTATAGTCCATGTTACCATAACCCTAAAAATCGTTTTTCACCATTTCCGCAAGCCCGAAAGAACCGGGAGGGTAACGTGGACTTACAGTGGTATCAGAGCCTAGCTAAACACACCCTAGCATGTTAGCAAAGTATCTAGAATTTCGATCGGACAAAAAAACCGCAAAACACGTTAAAAATATCAACTTTCTGCCGATTTTTATTTCTGCTCAAAAAATAATAAATCATGTACTAAAAATCGGCTCAGGGTTTTTACAGAACAGGCAAGAAAAACAATCCAGTGAGTCAACCAACTCACCGCGGATCCGCGGCAGAGCTTGCTCCTGCCGCGGATCCGCGGCCGAGTTGATACGGCCATGGGTCGTTTCTCTTGCAGTGTTCTTATATTGGTGTTTTGTGATTTTTAGGATGGTTTGCTTCTGCCCAGAATTTCCAGAGAACAAATTTTATTTTTGGGTGGTTACAAATCCGTATTTTGATAGATTTTCTGTAGACTTTGGCTAATGGGTTGTATCTGTAATGTTTTTATGTATTGAACGTCTGCTAATCGCTATACGTCGATTAGTGGGGGTTATACATATCTGTGATCTGTAATGTTGATGGTATGTGTATATGAATTCGTTGGATTGTCACGGATGAATTGCCGGGGGGTTGTGAGATGAGAGTTTTTCTTTATCTTTCAATTCATGTAATATGTAAATTTGATGTAATATTATTTGTATGGCCGCACATCCGGGATGAGGTTGTAGCCACCATTGTATAATTTCTTTTTACTGTTTTTGCTCCTATGATAGACCCAAGGTGGGGTGCACAAACTACCGGGTATCTCGAAGGGCCGAGTGGCCTACTCACGTCGTTGAGGGAGGTTGCTTCGCTTCGGGTACTTGGCGGGTAGTTTGCCGCACCCGTAGCGGTCTAGTATGGGGTATTGGCTATTCATCGCGACCGTGTAATCCTCTTTTCGTTACAGGCTCGAACGAATCGCGGATTCCTAGTATATCCAAAGTATTCATCTGTGATCTGGAATGGCTATCATTGCATGTGACGAATGTATATATCTATATATGATATCTATTTAGGCGTTACTTATGTTTTGCATCCGCGCTAGTCCAGCCCCCGCTCTGTCGTTAGTTAAGTAACCTAACGGGTGATGACGGGGCCCCGTGGCGAATGCGGATGGCATAAGCGTACGTCATATTTTCGTTGTTTTCTGCAATGGTAGGATTAAATGATGGGACGCATTAAATTAATGCAAGAAAATAAACCAAGTAAAAGTCGTTGGAACACTTTCAAAACCACTCGGTTCTTTTCAAAAACCAACTTTTAAACGCGAAGCTTGAACCACTCCTTCTAAAAGCTATCTCGTTCCATCGATTATATCCAGTTCACTACGTTCACGGTTTCGCCAAAACCATTCGTAGCCCTCCGTCATTTCATATGGATAGTCAATAGTATTCAAGCTGTGTTTGTTGGCCAAAGTCAAGGCATGGTGATTGGTAGCTATTGGATATTCATATGCAGCATAGATAGATGCGTTGGTTTGGGACAGTCTGTTAGCTGTATGTATGCCCTAGAGGCCAGTATTGTACAGATGATGTATATTATATTGGATGCTTGGACATATATAGAGATGACTTTCTTGCTCGATATGATAGTATGCTATCTGGTTGCTCTTTATCTTAACATGTATACTTGTCTCTTTATACTGTCTTATAGTTACATATTGGTAAAGCCCTTAGGATGTGTACTTGACTACCTGGACTATGATGCGGATCATATTAGTGGGGACATGGTAGTCCATAAGTACATCCTTCAAGGTCTCTAGTCATGGGTGTATCGAGACGGGGCATCGATATACCAGTGTAGACTAGCGTATACGCTTCTCGACCCATGAGATGGGTGATGGATAATCTCATATCCATTGGTGTTTGACATCAGAGATGGTATACGGGTGCTCAGTGGAGACTGGGTACACTGAACGGACTCGCCGAGAACTCCCAGATGGTATTATACTTCACGTCAGATGGCAGTTCTCTGGTGACACTTGTGCAGGTTAGTCTGTAGACCCAAGATCGTCATAGAGTCTTGTGTGATTCCCACTGTGCTTTGATTTCCTCCTTACCACGTCCATGAGGGCGTGCAAAACGGTGGTTTTTGGGTATAGTCCCGAGTCACATGGAGGCAATAAGCGATAGGAGGGGTTTCGTCTCTCCCGGTATTGGGGGTTGATGTTGAGCTGTGCTCGATTGGCCGTAACAGGGAAGTCCCTGGCCAGGGCTGTTTTAGAGATTTACTGGTAAGTGTTACCAATAGTTTCTCGACCCGTTATGGGCCTCACATCGGCACGACTTATCGGTTATTGGGGTCTGACGTTTACCATCCCTAGGCTCGATATGCAGTATATCTGACGAAGAGACCGGACTGTACGGTAGTGTTGCCGGTTGGCTCGACGGGAGTTGTAGTAGGTTCGCTTATTTTCTTCTGATCGCTCAATACCCGGGTGGCCGTTACGTTTAGCTGACCGCTTGCGGCTTGGGGGTTCTTGATATGATCATCACCCACTGCCGGCGTATTGACGAGTCTTAGAGTCCCACAAAGGAGTTACCTAGTCCAGGCGAAACGTTGTGGTGCGCGTATGCGATAGCGCATGGACCCGGTTAAAATGCGCGTATAAGATACCGTATATTAATCAGGCGGCTTGCTTTTGGTTGGGTCGCATGTGATATGGCCGAATTGATAAATCAAGTGTTGATTTATTATTTAACCATTAGTTTCTCACTAGAAATCCTTTCTTGTATTTTTGGATGTATGCATGCATGTATGCATTCTTTCTTGTTCATGCACATATGGATGTGCATGCACACATACATACATACATCATCCTTCATGGTTGTTTATACGTAGAAAATGATGGAAATATAAGAATCACACCTTATGTTTATATATATGGATATATATATATTTGCATTTGTTTTAAAACAAAAGATAAAGATTAATACATGGTTTCTACACTCTTCTTCAACTAACCATGCTCACCTACCTTTTAACCATGTGTTAATCTTTTCTTTTATGTTTTAACTCAAGTGAAATAATATCCATATAATATAACCATGGTTTGAGATGAAGAGTGGAAAATATATATACATATATTTTATATTTTTTCATTAGTGATTATCATTTATCTTCTTCTTAAAAAGCCATCATCTTCTTCTTCCTTGCTCTTTTGCTCTCTAGATCACTCAAGTGAGCAAAATACTCAACAAGATAGGATTTTGAAGTGAGAAAAAGAACCACAACACCATTCTACACTAGTCTTGCCCATTAGTGGAGAGTGTTAGCTTCCATTTTCTTTCTTGATCTTGTGAAGTTGCAAGCTTGGACAAAGCGGACTCCGGGTGGATCATCGTGGACCTAGAGGAGTTCAAACGGATCTTTTCCAAACCCCAAGTAGCCGAGGAGTCTAGCGTAGGGAGCTACAAAGGTTGTACTCTCAAAACCCTAGCTTTTCCTACTTGTGATGATGTGTTGTTTTTGAAACCCTAATTTTCTGGGAATGATTCTTTGTGTGTTCACTTAGCACCCTAAAAATTTAATCTTTGGTACATGTGATGCTTCCAAACCCTTCATAAGGTGCTAGGTAAACCTAACATTGGTATTAGAGCCGACCTAGAACTTTAGGCGACACTTTAGCGAAGTTAAAACTCCGATCGAACCAAAATACGGTTTTTTAGAACCCTCTCTGGACAATTTTTGAAACCGTGGTTTTTCCAGAATTAAAAATACTTAAAAAATACAGCAGGAAAATCTAAGAAACACTATGAAATACAAAGCCATGAGCCGTACAAGCCGCCGCGGAACCGCGGCCATACCTTGCTTGGGCCGCGGCTCCACGGCCGTACAGATGCTTCATAGCTTCTTATTTACACAGTAATTCCTATACCTGCTTGTATATTGTTTTAGGTATGCTTAATCTAATTCATGTGTTGAATATTCTGGGTTTGGTTTTGGACTCGGTGATTCGATCGGAATTTTAATTTCGTGTTTTTTCCGGATAATTAGAAAGTATTGAATTGTTCGAACGAGTGTCGTTTGCTCACTTTTGACGGGATTTAAATCTTTCGGAAATACGTGCAAGTTTTGTGGTGGACCCTCTAGAAGACAACAAATCTTAACTCGATTATGTGACCGTCTTGAACTGCCTTTTGAACCTTAGGGTTTGGGGCAGTACGGCGTGCCACATGTGAGGCGTTGGCCTGACCCTTCTACGGCTGGACCGCTACTACTGTGACATACTCCGGGTTTTTGAACCCCGCTCAAGTGTTGAGCTTTAGGGAATTTTGGGTATTTGATCATTCGTTCGAAAACTTTAATACTGTCTATCTATCTGGAATGTGATGCAATATGTGGAATTCATATAGTTAGACATGAAATACCAAGTATGTGATATTTCGCATTTACGATGTCTAAAGAGAATGTGGATTCCAGATATTGCAGTTTTACACTTTCTTTTCTGTGACCGTAAGTATAGTATGTAGTGGTATTGCCGATTGTCGTTGCTATATATCGACGACGATCGGTGTATGCATACTTACTTACGTTGATGATATGAGATATTATGTGTTGCTGAGATATGATGTGCAGGATTGTCGCAATTGAATAGCCGGGGGGTTTTATGTGAGATGAGAGTTTTATATTTTCATTCATGTAAATTCAAATGTAATGTAATATTTTTTTATTTGGGGCACTTCCGGGTTGAGGTTGATGCCACCAGTGTTGTATATTATTTACTTTTCCGCATTAGGATGGACCCAAGGAGGGGAGCACAGGTGACCGGGTTCTGGGGTTCAGTGGGAGGCCATCTCGAGGAGTCGAGACTGGGTCTCCTAAACTCCAGAACTGGTAGGGTCGCTTGCCGCTCTCGTAGGGGTCCAGGGTGTGGGCTTGGCTATTCATCGCGACTGTGGAATCCGTATTTTCTATTGTTGGCTAAATACTAAATACGGACGTCCTAGTATATCCCACATTATATCTATGTTTCTGCTGTGATATCTGTGATGTGATCATTTGATGTGTTATGATGGATACTGTATATAGCATATATGATATATTATATAGATGTTACTTATGTTTTACACCCGCGCTAGCCCTGCCCCGCTCTGCCGTTAGTTACCTAACCTAACAGTGCACGAGGGGACATCGAGGCGAATGCGGATGGCATAAGTGTACGTCGTATTTATCTGTGATGTTTAAGTGACTTAAATGATGGGACTTCATTAATGTGATTAATGAAAGAAAAGAAACCTAAAAGATGTTGTAGAATCAAATTTTCAAAAAGGGTAGCTACAGTTTTTGCTTTGCATAGCGATATATATGATATATCCCGCACCTTATTCGATGAGGAAAGAGCCGAGATCCCTTCACCGGGAGTGACCTCTTTAGCAAAACTGGCAGATACTACAACACTCGGTTTGTTTTTGATTGCTTTTGGAGTTTTTGCTTTGCATAGCGATATATATGATATATCCCGCACCTTATTCGATGAGGAAAGAGCCGAGATCCCTTCACCGGGAGTGACCTCTTTAGCAAAACTAATGAAAGCCTCAAAATCACTCCATTTCAAAATTCACTCGATTCTACAACGATATCAAGTTCATTACGCAATAGGTTTTCAGAAAAACCTTTCGTAGCCCTCCGTCATTTCAGATAAGTCCTGCTTAGTATTCGTGCTGTGTTTGTTGACCTTGTCAAGGCGAGTGTGCGGTAGCTGACCAGTATTTATCTGCTTATGCATATGATGCAGATTGGATTAGGGTAGTCGTACGGCCTTGTTGACCTTGTCAAGGGTCGTACGGGTGGGTTTAATTCAATCAAGAAGTGACGGGTTGAACTTGACTTACGGTCTATGGTTTGTTGACCTTGTCAAGGTCATAGATCGTTTGGGGCAAAATATTATCGGGAATTTCAAGTGTTGAAATTTGCAATGAGATTGCATACCTTCTATGAGATAGTTGGATCCCGATACCCACTGCGAGTAATTGTTACTTCTGGGAGAGTTTTACACAGGACAATTAGCCGATCAAGTAGGTGTCTAGAAAGGTGTCAACGGGGTTACGCCTCTGGGAAAACAAGGTTTACTTTAATTAGGTCCGTGCGAAAGCACGGGGAACCTCTCTCAAAGTACCGACACTGGCCTGGCTGAAAGATTGGCGAAATTGTAAGGTGTAATTAATCCCGGCTAGTCTTTCCTTTTAGGGTTTGAAGGAAGATTTGATAAAAAACAGTGGGAGCCACCCTGATTAGATAAAATAATAACCAATCTGATCTTGCAAGAGCATACGCTAAAGTGTTTTTCTTCTCTCTCTCTCCAGGTAGCGACCATGTCATGCCTTAATCAAGATAATAATATGGATGTATTGACTGAACCCGCATGTTATACTGTGCTGGGGAACGTTGGTTCCGTTCTTTCTTATAAGAGTTATAGGACTGAACAGGATATAGGGGAATACCAGGATTCCCATGCCACCCAAATGGAGAAAGTACATGTTGATGCATTTTCTTCGGGTGTGTTCGTTACAGAGAACTGTTTCTCCATTTCCTCTACGTCCTGGGTATTAGATACCGGGTCAGGATCCCATATATGTAATCAGTTACATGTGCTTAGAAAAGGTAGAGAACTTGGGGAAGGTGATAAAGACATAAGGGTTGGAAATGGTGCAATTTTTGCAGCTAAAACCGTCGGGGAATGTCACCTTATATTGCCAACTGGTAATACATTGATTCTGAACGAATGCTATTACATGCCGAACCTGATATGCAACATTATATCGGTTTCTTTGTTGAGTAAAGAGGGATATAATTTTGTGTTACAGGATAATGTTATGAACATTTTCCGTAACCAAAAGTTGGTTGGATCAGGCACGTTGTGCAATGGCATTTATGTTCTAAATCAATCAACAGTTCTGAGTATAACAAACACACACAAGAGGAAGAGTTCAGAACTGAACGAATCCTTCTTGTGGCATTATAGACTGGGTCACATCAATGCGACACGACTAGCTAAGTTGCATAAGGTGGATAATTGAAACCGTTCGAATTTTCATCTTATGACACTTGCCAGTCATGTCTCAAAGGCAAGATGACCAAAACTCCATTTACGGGACACGGAGAAAGAGTTACTGAACTCTTGGGACTGATACATAGTGATGTATGCGGTCCCATGTCTACACATGCCAGGGATGGTTCTTCGTACTTCATTACATTCACTGACGATCTCTCTAGATTCGGATATGTGTTCCTGATGAAACACAAATCAGAAGCTTTTGAGAAATTTAGAGAATATAAACAAGAAGTCGAGAACCAAACCGGAAAAAGTATTAAAATCCTTCGATCTGATCGAGGAGGTGAATACTTGGGCAATGAATTCCTGGACTTCCTAAAAGAGAATGGGATTCTCTCTCAGCTGACTCCTCCATATACAGCACAGCACAACGGTGTATCAAAACGGAGGAACCGCACCCTATTAAATATGGTGCGCTCTATGATGAGCACAGCTGAGTTACCTATTTCCTTCTGGGGATATGCGCTGGAGACAGCAGCATACCTATTGAATCAAGTTCCATCTAAATCTGTACCTACCACACCATATGAGATATGGAGTGGGAAGAGGCCATATCTTAAACGAGTTAAGATATGGGGTTGTCCGGCCTATGTCAAAAGACAAAATCCGGACAAACTCGAGGCACGGTCAGTTCTTTGCAAGTTTGTGGGATATCCAAAGAACTCATATGGGTATTTTTTCTACCACAGTGAGGAACGAAAAGTGTTTGTTGCTCAACATGCCACCTTTTTAGAAAAGGAATTTCTTGTAAAAGAAATTAGTGGCAAAGTGATGGAGCTGGAAGAGGTTCCAGATACACAAACCGCAACTGAAGATTTAGTGGAACCAGAGGATTCAGTTGCTCCCAACGAACCTCAGCCTCTCCGCCTGTAACGTTTTAAAAATAATTAAATAAATAATTAAATGAATAAAAGTGTTTAAGTGAATTTTAGGATTTTCGGTAAAGTAAAACGTATTTTTCGTAAAACCAAACCGTGATTGTTTTTCATTATAAATTCAAAAATACCTATTTAATTATGTAATTACTAGTAAATAGTGTTTATTTAGCCACTTATAAATTTTTAGTTTAATTAAAAAAATTTCCTAAATTAATTATTTTAAATATTAACATAAGCTTTATTTTTACACTAAATTAGTGTAAATTACAAAGTTAAATGGTTTTAATTTGTAAAAATGAACCATGGCATGTTAGAATTTAGTATGTATCATGCAAAAATTATTTGCAAATTTTTGCTATTTTCTAGACTTTTCTTGAGTTGCTATAGTGAAGGAATAAATAAATAAATAATTAAAACCATGAAAAGACTTTAAATGATGATTCTTTCTTGAAACTTCCACACTTTTCTTCACTCTTTTCTCTTGCTCCCTCCCCATGGCCGGCCACAACTCATCCATGGCAGCCCCCCCCCCATTTCCCACTTCATTTTTATTCAAAATTCATTAAAAATACTTCAAAAATCCAATTAAAATTCCACAAAAACCTAATTATTTCATACCCTTTATTCTCTACTCTTCTTTACATGGATTTTGGAGTGGGAAAGCATGTATTTTTGAGGCTCATTTTCAAGTTGGGACATGAGGTTGTGGAGGTATAAATCCTTCTCTTTTGTTTTATTTCTATTAGATATTTCTTTTAAAGCATAATTAGATTAATTAGATTAATTCTTGTTGCAAATTCTAAAATTCAAGTTAGGGTTTGAAAATTCAATAGGTGGTTTTTGTTAATTAATTAGGGTTATGATAGGTAGTTTAACATCTTTTAGAATGGAAAATTCTTGCATGGTGGTGGTATAATAAATTGTTTATCGAAATTGTTTTAATTGAACTATTTAGCTAACTAGATTTTCTAAATTGTGTTGTGGGTAAAATAAAATTCTTATTAAGAGTGTTATCATTAGATAGTAATTTTAATGAGAATATTAGCATATTAATTTAATGAAAAACTTAGTTCGATCACTAGATTATTTTGATAATTGGAAAAAAATAGTAATAAAATGCTATTATTTTGTAAACTAGATTTTAGGAATTTCTAAATAAATGTGATTAAAAATATAATATTGATTTCATTATATCATTATCATCATAAATTGTGGTTTAAGTCATTAATTTATGCAAAATCATGTTTTGAGGTGGAATTGTGGTATTTTGCTTGGAAAATGTTGAAAATTGTTAAATGTTGCAAACTAGAAATTTCAAATTAATATAAATTTGTGTAATAAAAATATAGTAATGGTTTGTATAGTCTAGTAATGCTATTTAATGAGTTTTATGACCATTAGTTTCATGTAAATGTCAAGTTTTGATGAAAAACGGTATACTGGCATTTTCGGGTTTTTGCGAAATTGGACGGTTTGATAGATTTTAGGGTTTCGATGGATTTAATCGTGTTTTATGGTATAAGTAATGTGTTTTTAAACTACAAGTTGTTTGATGATGTTATCTCGATCCATCGAAGTTTGTACGCCGATATCGAGCTGTATTTGGTTCTTTTGCGTGGACGGGACATAGGTTTTAACCTATGCTTGTTCCTTGTATCGTTTGAATTTTGTATGTGATTCGGTTTACGATGCTATTTATATGTTTGCGTCTAGGTACCCCTCACGTGGACTGCGGGCGATGAAGAGGAGGATGGCGACACTGTCTTCGGCAGACATGGACTAAGTGAGTAGATGCATATCTACGGGGGGAAGTCGGGTGGATGGCGTTTAGCACCCCCGCAACGTAGAATAGGAATAGTACTTATTGACATTAGGAAACCAGACGTGACCCTAGTAGGACCCTAGTATTGACCCTAGGCTGGACTAGACTGATTTAGGAAAACCATATCAGAGGATGAGTACCTTGGAAGAGGTTCGTAGGTTTCAGATAGAAACACACCCACGCACACACTGAAACTCGACATGGGGTACGTGTATGTGTATATATATAGAACTAGGTATAGGTATATACATATATATACAACACGTATAGGTGATTCATTGATGTGATATGATATCCGAGGTATGATGAAACAGTATAACTGGGCTTGATGCCATGATTCTTGACTATACAGTCGTAATAAAGTGTTAGCGGATCATTAGAGAATTAGATAATGAACATGAATATATAAATTATAAAGAGTGGTGGTGATATTGATGTACATGGGACGCTAGAATAGTACTCGGACTGTAACTTGTCACTGAACACGATATGATATAGGTATAACTTGATTACGACATTATATTGGTGTGACCTGATGCCGATATCATATAAGTATGACCTAGTCACAATATGATACATATGACATGATATTTCTGAGGATAAACTAATGATGCTTATCATGATGGCAATGATATATGATTGATGTATGCGATCACAGTTTAGCACCTTGATCATGAGATGTGTTGATGATGACATTATACGAATGAGGAGACACCTAGGAGATACTTGACCGTACCCCGATATTGGGATGCCGTACGATAGATTTTACCGTACGAGGCCTAGATTTGATGATTGATCCGCACTCTTGATTCGAGGAAGCCGTACTACGTACGTGACGCTATTGAGGCGGGATCGCCGACTATTAGAGATATTGATTCAGACCTTAGATAGACTCTAGTTTCTTACTGACTAGTTTCTTAGGTTAGTTTCTTAGGATATTAGATGGACACTGGTTTAGGTTCGACTCACATAGTGGTAGTTGTACTCGTATCTCGCAAAGGAGTGGATAATGCACATCTGTATTTACATTCATACTGTAATCATCATGGTGCATGTTCTTTTATATGTTGCTATAATCAGTATAAACTTTACCTGTTAGGATACCAGCACTATTACCGATGATGCGCATATTCCACGCACACTTATTCGCCGGCTCACACACATCATCATCGGTAATTGCTATGTCACGTACACTTTAGATCATATTATCTTTTGTTGATAGAATCAGTTAACAACCAGACAGATATAATATTGTGATTATTCTCTGACATTAGTACAGACATGATATTCATTACTTAGACATTCCTGCATTCATATTTTCATGTTATCGCACAGTATTATGAGCATATACCGACATTTATCATATACTACTCATGATTTTGAGATTTGGATTTCTGTAAGATTTCTGGATTTTTGGGGAAAACCGCAAGAATATATATAAAAACTTCTCTCTCTCTCTCCTCCTCTCTTTTTAAATAAGATGCGGTTTTCTCGTGATGTATGTGTCGTCCACCATGAGTATTTCATGTTTTCTGTTGGATTTCGAGACCCGATTCGAGGAGTGGATGAACCGTCTCGGGTACATGGTGGGCCCGGTATGGTACCCCGGGGCAAGAAGATCGAGTTGTAGACGATGAGCCTGGCAGGGGAAGGCTACCTACCGGTGATGTCTGGCGCGGCGGATATCCGGAGGATACCGACCGTTGTCGTGAGATTTGATGATATGGGCCGATCCGGACTGACGGAGCCCGAGATATTAAGACTATGAGACTTGAGATTTACATGTTTGTGTCGATGCTTGACACGGATTTCCATGGATTTCATTGTTGATATTTCCGGTTTCTATACCCGTTTTACTATGATAACAGCTAAAGATTTCTTATACAGATATACCTGGATTTCAGGATTTGTTTATTTTACATTCATGGTGCATGCATATCCATTCATATGACATAGTACTATATGAGGCACTGACACGACACGGAGTATTTGCACTTACACGTAGTATTACCCTGCTATTACTAGATGATTGGGATATTATAGTGTATTATTATGACCTAGGATAGCGTCGTGCATTCGATTTCTTTTCATAGATGTCTTCTACTCACGAGTTGGCAACTCACCCCCGTTGTGCCAAATTTTATTACAGGTTCGATGTACAAGTTTCCGTGGCAGCTTGTTGGCACATCTTTTCTTCAGGGTGATTTGCACGGTAGGTTGGTTCACTTGTATCCGAACCACCATTGTACTTTTATTCATTCATTTATATCTAGTAAGCTCCATCAACCATATTTGTATTACTTGATAAGTTTATTGGACCAGTCTTTTATTTTGACCTTAGAGTCGCGCATGTATTATTCTGATATGGTGGTTTTGTTTTCTTTTGAGTTTTGAGCCTCGCCCTTTGGCGTTGTATATTATTGTGTTTGTTGTGGTTGTTTCCGCCTGTTGGCGTTGAGCTAGCACCCGTTTGGGGATGCTTTTTATTGTTTATTCATATTATACTTGTTGTACCCGTTTGGGGGCTAGTTTTTACAGAGGAGACTCTGCCGAAAATTTTGGCAAAATTTGCTGATGTTTTTATACTTGTTTTCTTTTCTTCTCTTCTTTTTCTTCTTTTATGGTTTAGATTTCTGGGCTTCGGCTTACTTAGGTCACGTGGCGCCTTTAGACGCTTCGTAATCTAAGTGCCGGTCACGTTCCGTACTTTCGGGTCGTGACAAAGTTGGTATCAGAACGCTAGGTTTAACCCTGTATAAGTCTAGGTGACCCTTGGTTGATGGAGTAGGCGATTTAGGTAGAGTAACGTACCGTGGGTATGGTCCGCGGCATACTTACGATACGCTACTCTGCTTAAGGAGCCTTAGGATGTACATTTGTTTGCACCGTATTTCATTCGTTCCTTGATCTATCTTCGTCGATGTCGGAGGGTGGTTCTGTTACCACGGGCGCACGGGCAGAGGAAGCTGCGGCTCGAATGCGATAACCATTAGAGTATTGGTTATTCTTGAGAATTGAAGCATTGCTTAGCGTGCGGGCGAAGGGTATTCACATGCCGTCCGGATGAAGTTAAAGGGTTCGAACGATTATCAGAAAACCATTTTCCTAAGTTTAAAGTATTCGGAAGAACATGCAGGTATTTCGATGGACCCTCTAGAAGAATGAAACCCTAACTCGACATAATGACCACGAGAACGCCCTTGAACCTTAGGGTTTACGGCAGTTCCGCTGTGCCATTAGTGAGGCTTGGGTTTGCCCTTCTACAGCTGGATCATCGATGCTGGGGTATGTACCGGATATTTTTAAACTGTACTTGAGTGTTGAGCTCTCGGGGAATTATGGGATTTTGATGGATCGATCGAAAAGTTTAATGTAGTCCGGATATCAGGTGAAGGGATCGATTACATGGGAGACTCTAGATATGAGTGTTGCCGTTGGTAGCGCAGTCTGTATAGCTACGAAGAGGCGAGTTTAAAGCAGCCGACATCAGAGGAAAGAGGCGCACATTGACGATAGTGTTTACGATTGTGATTTAGTGATTTGAATTTCCTATTTTCGTTGATTGGATTTTTGTATTTTGAGGACTTTGTTCTACGATTGGTATTTCATGAGTGTACCTTCATTCTATTTGTGTTTCATATATCAGTTGTATTGATGTTGTTTAGTACACAACCAGTACACTTGATTTGGTTTTATATATTTTGGGATTTTTGATTTGATTTCGTGCATAGGGGTTACACGTGATTTTGACATATGTTTCGACCTAGTTTTTATCCATTTTCGTACTGTGATTCGAGTCTAATATTCGATGTATGTTTTCGTGCTCCATGTGCACCTGATTAGGATTCTTGCGCATACTTGGCGCACTTGATGCGATTTTTTGCACACCAGATGCACTAAATCGGGGTTTTGTGCAGATTAGATGCACCTGATATTTTGTCGTGCACGCCCGTTGCACTTGACAGATATTTTTGGTGCACACCTGTTGCACTTAGTTTTGTTTTGTAGGTATTCATGGTATCTGTAATTGGTTTCGATTTCAGTGCGCACCGGACGCACATGACATTTTATTGATGTGATTGGGATTGATTTTAGTTTGAGCAGTATGTTTTCCTAATTATTATTATTGATTTAGTAACCAGGAGGGACGTGTATGTTAAATAAACGATATATATATATATATATATATAGTTATTTTTTTTAAAAATAAACGTCCGCTACTTATGCCGTGACACGTGCATCACACGGCAATTTTCAAAAGGGGTTTTTGTATATTTCCTTATCCAGATATTTGTACAGTTTCACTATGATGCACACTATATATAAGTTGTAGATTGATCTATATTATGTTGGTTTTTATATTGGGTTTTGATATTTTATTCTCGCCATAACTCCGATGATTTCGTTATGCTTGACGGAGTTGATTTTTGTTATGTATTGATGATTTCGGAGCCCCGATGATTTGAGTGTTTTGCTAAATGTTTTAGTATTTGGAGGGGGAGTTTTAATTTAAATTCGGGGACCGAATTTCTTAAAGGGGGGAAGATTGTAACGTTTTAAAAATAATTAAATAAATAATTAAATGAATAAAAGTGTTTAAGTGAATTTTAGGATTTTCGGTAAAGTAAAACGTATTTTTCGTAAAACCAAACCGTGATTATTTTTCATTATAAATTCAAAAATACCTATTTAATTATGTAATTACTAGTAAATAGTGTTTATTTAGCCACTTATAAATTTTTAGTTTAATTAAAAAAATTTCCTAAATTAATTATTTTAAATATTAACATAAGCTTTATTTTTACACTAAATTAGTGTAAATTACAAAGTTAAATGGTTTTAATTTGTAAAAATGAACCATGGCATGTTAGAATTTAGTATGTATCATGCAAAAATTATTTGCAAATTTTTGCTATTTTCTAGACTTTTCTTGAGTTGCTATAGTGAAGGAATAAATAAATAAATAATTAAAACCATGAAAAGACTTTAAATGATGATTCTTTCTTGAAACTTCCACACTTTTCTTCACTCTTTTCTCTTGCTCCCTCCCCATGGCCGGCCACAACTCATCCATGGCAGCCCCCCCCCCATTTCCCACTTCATTTTTATTCAAAATTCATTAAAAATACTTCAAAAATCCAATTAAAATTCCACAAAAACCTAATTATTTCATACCCTTTATTCTCTACTCTTCTTTACATGGATTTTGGAGTGGGAAAGCATGTATTTTTGAGGCTCATTTTCAAGTTGGGACATGAGGTTGTGGAGGTATAAATCCTTCTCTTTTGTTTTATTTCTATTAGATATTTCTTTTAAAGCATAATTAGATTAATTAGATTAATTCTTGTTGCAAATTCTAAAATTCAAGTTAGGGTTTGAAAATTCAAGAGGTGGTTTTTGTTAATTAATTAGGGTTATAATAGGTAGTTTAACATCTTTTAGAATGGAAAATTCTTGCATGGTGGTGGTATAATAAATTATTTATCGAAATTGTTTTAATTGAACTATTTAGCTAACTAGATTTTCTAAATTGTGTTGTGGGTAAAATAAAATTCTTATTAAGAGTGTTATCATTAGATAGTAATTTTAGTGAGAATATTAGCATATTAATTTAATGAAAAACTTAGTTCGATCACTAGATTATTTTGATAATTGGAAAAAAATAGTAATAAAATGCTATTATTTTGTAAACTAGATTTTAGGAATTTCTAAATAAATGTGATTAAAAATATAATATTGATTTCATTATATCATTATCATCATAAATTGTGGTTTAAGTCATTAATTTATGCAAAATCATGTTTTGAGGTGGAATTGTGGTATTTTGCTTGGAAAATGTTGAAAATTGTTAAATGTTGCAAACTAGAAATTTCAAATTAATATAAATTTGTGTAATAAAAATATAGTAATGGTTTGTATAGTCTAGTAATGCTATTTAATGAGTTTTATGACCATTAGTTTCATGTAAATGTCAAGTTTTGATGAAAAACGGTATACTGGCATTTTCGGGTTTTTGCGAAATTGGACGGTTTGATAGATTTTAGGGTTTCGATGGATTTAATCGTGTTTTATGGTATAAGTAATGTGTTTTTAAACTACAAGTTGTTTGATGATGTTATCTCGATCCATCGGAGTTTGTACGCCGATATCGAGCTGTATTTGGTTCTTTTGCGTGGACGGGACATAGGTTTTAACCTATGCTTGTTCCTTGTATCGTTTGAATTTTGTATGTGATTCGGTTTACGATGCTATTTATATGTTTACGTCTAGGTACCCCTCACGTGGACTGCGGGCGATGAAGAGGAGGATGGCGACACTGTCTTCGGCAGACATGGACCAGGTGAGTAGATGCATATCTACGGGGGGAAGTCGGGTGGATGGCGTTTAGCACCCCCGCAACGTAGAATAGGAATAGTACTTATTGACATTAGGAAACCAGACGTGACCCTAGTAGGACCCTAGTATTGACCCTAGGCTGGACTAGACTGATTTAGGAAAACCATATCAGAGGATGAGTACCTTGGAAGAGGTTCGTAGGTTTCAGATAGAAACACACCCACGCACACACTGAAACTCGACATGGGGTACGTGTATGTGTATATATATAGAACTAGGTATAGGTATATACATATATATACAACACGTATAGGTGATTCATTGATGTGATATGATATCCGAGGTATGATGAAACAGTATAACTGGGCTTGATGCCATGATTCTTGACTATACAGTCGTAATAAAGTGTTAGCGGATCATTAGAGAATTAGATAATGAACATGAATATATAAATTATAAAGAGTGGTGGTGATATTGATGTACATGGGACGCTAGAATAGTACTCGGACTGTAACTTGTCACTGAACACGATATGATATAGGTATAACTTGATTACGACATTATATTGGTGTGACCTGATGCCGATATCATATAAGTATGACCTAGTCACAATATGATACATATGACATGATATTTCTGAGGATAAACTAATGATGCTTATCATGATGGCAATGATATATGATTGATGTATGCGATCACAGTTTAGCACCTTGATCATGAGATGTGTTGATGATGACATTATACGAATGAGGAGACACCTAGGAGATACTTGACCGTACCCCGATATTGGGATGTCGTACGATAGATTTTACCGTACGAGGCCTAGATTTGATGATTGATCCGCACTCTTGATTCGAGGAAGCCGTACTACGTACGTGACGCTATTGAGGCGGGATCGCCGACTATTAGAGATATTGATTCAGACCTTAGGTAGACTCTAGTTTCTTACTGACTAGTTTCTTAGGTTAGTTTCTTAGGATATTAGATGGACACTGGTTTAGGTTCGACTCACATAGTGGTAGTTGTACTCGTATCTCGCAAAGGAGTGGATAATGCACATCTGTATTTACATTCATACTGTAATCATCATGGTGCATGTTCTTTTATATGTTGCTATAATCAGTATAAACTTTACCTGTTAGGATACCAGCACTATTACCGATGATGCGCATATTCCACGCACACTTATTCGCCGGCTCACACACATCATCATCGGTAATTGCTATGTCACGTACACTTTAGATCATATTATCTTTTGTTGATAGAATCAGTTAACAACCAGACAGATATAATATTGTGATTATTCTCTGACATTAGTACAGACATGATATTCATTACTTAGACATTCCTGCATTCATATTTTCATGTTATCGCACAGTATTATGAGCATATACCGACATTTATCATATACTACTCATGATTTTGAGATTTGGATTTCTGTAAGATTTCTGGATTTTTGGGGAAAACCGCAAGAATATATATAAAAACTTCTCTCTCTCTCTCTCCTCCTCTCTTTTTAAATAAGATGCGGTTTTCTCGTGATGTATGTGTCGTCCACCATGAGTATTTCATGTTTTCTGTTGGATTTCGAGACCCGATTCGAGGAGTGGATGAACCGTCTCGGGTACATGGTGGGCCCGGTATGGTACCCCGGGGCAAGAAGATCGAGTTGTAGATGATGAGCCTGGCAGGGGAAGGCTACCTACCGGTGATGTCTGGCGCGGCGGATATCCGGAGGATACCGACCGTTGTCGTGAGATTTGATGATATGGGCCGATCCGGACTGACGGAGCCCGAGATATTAAGACTATGAGACTTGAGATTTACATGTTTGTGTCGATACTTGACACGGATTTCCATGGATTTCATTGTTGATATTTCCGGTTTCTATACCCGTTTTACTATGATAACAGCTAAAGATTTCTTATACAGATATACCTGGATTTCAGGATTTGTTTATTTTACATTCATGGTGCATGCATATCCATTCATATGACATAGTACTATATGAGGCACTGACACGACACGGAGTATTTGCACTTACACGTAGTATTACCCTGATATTACTAGATGGTTGGGATATTATAGTGTATTATTATGACCTAGGATAGCGTCGTGCATTCGATTTCTTTTCATAGATGTCTTCTACTCACGAGTTGGCAACTCACCCCCGTTGTGCCAAATTTTATTACAGGTTCGATGTACAGGTTTCCGTGGCAGCTTGTTGGCACATCTTTTCTTCAGGGTGATTTGCACGGTAGGTTGGTTCACTTGTATCCGAACCACCATTGTACTTTTATTCATTCATTTATATCTAGTAAGCTCCATCAACCATATTTGTATTACTTGATAAGTTTATTGGACCAGTCTTTTATTTCAACCTTAGAGTCGCGCATGTATTATTCTGATATGGTGGTTTTGTTTTCTTTTGAGTTTTGAGCCTCGCCCTTTGGCGTTGTATATTATTGTGTTTGTTGTGGTTGTTTCCGCCTGTTGGCGTTGAGCTAGCACCCGTTTGGGGATGCTTTTTATTGTTTATTCATATTATACTTGTTGTACCCGTTTGGGGGTAGTTTTTACATAGGAGACTCTGCCGAAAATTTTGGCAAAATTTGCTGATGTTTTTATACTTGTTTTCTTTTCTTCTCTTCTTTTTCTTCTTTTATGGTTTAGATTTCTGGGCTTCGGCTTACTTAGGTCACGTGGCGCCTTTAGACGCTTCGTAATCTAAGTGCCGGTCACGTTCCGTACTTTCGGGTCGTGACACCGCCGATCTAGTAGGGTTCCTCGCCAACCTGAGAGATACTATGGGTTTCTCATGGATGGTGGGAGCGAGGATTGCATCATGGAGGAGGATGACCCAACTAGCTTCGAGCAGGCCATCACGAGTGGGGACTCAGTGAAATGGATGGATGCTATGCGGTCCGATATGGAATCCATGTACACCAACAAAGTATGGACTTTGGAAGATGCTCCTGAAGGGGTAAAACCCATTGGGAGCAAGTGGATCTTTAAGAAAAAACTTGGTGTAGATGAGAAAGTGGAGACCTTCAAAGCTAGACATGTTGCAAAGGGTTATCGTCAAAGACCAGGTGTGGACTATGACGAAACCTTTTCTCCAGTGGCTATGCTTAAATCCATCTGGATCATACTTGCCATCGCTGCATATCATGACTACGAAATCTGGCAAATGGATGTTAAGACCGCCTTTCTAAACGGTGATTTAGAAGAGTGCGTGTACATGACTCGGCCAGAGGGCTTCGTAGATAGTGGGAGCAGCGGGAAGGTGTGTAAGCTGCTTAAATCCATTTATGGATTAAAACAAGCATCGCGAAGTTGGAACATCTGCTTTGACGTCGTTATCAAAGAGTTTGATTTCGTCAAAAACATAGATGAACCTTGTGTCTATAAGAAGGTGGCAGAGAGTAAGGTTGTCTTCCTCGTATTGTACGTGGACGACATACTCTTGATAGGAAATGACATTCCTATGCTGCAATCAGTCAAGCTTTTCTTATCATAAAGATTCTCAATGAAAGATCTTGGTGATGCCTCCTGCATATTGGGGATTAATATCTATAGAGATAGATCTAAACGGATTTTGGGATTGTCCCAATCCAAGTACATTGACACCATACTAAAGAGGTTTAGTATGGAAGAATCCAAGCGTGGGAACTTACCCACGATCTCTGGAGTCACTCTCTCCAAAGAGATGTCTCCCAAGACTGATTTGGAGAGAGCTCGCATGCAAGGGATACCCTATACTTCGGCTATAGGCTCTATCATGTACACGATGCTATGTACCAGACCCGATGTAGCATACCCACTAAGTGTAGTGAGTAGGTATCAAGCTGATCCTGGAGAGAGTCACTGGACAGCTGTGAAGAGCATTCTCAAGTACTTACGAAGGACTAAAGAGATGCTCTTGGTGTATGGTAATGGAGAACTCCAAGTGGAGTCCTTTACCGACTCAAGCTTCCAGAGTGATAAGGACGACTCTAAGTCGCAGTCGGGATTTGTCTTTACCCTTTACGGAGGGGCGGTTAGCTGGAAGAGTTCCAAGCAGGAAACCGTGGCAGACTCGACGATGGAGGCTGAATACATCGCTGCCAATGATGCTGCCAAAGAGGCTGTCTGGATCAAGAAGTTCATTACTGAACTTGGAGTGGTTCCATCCATTGAGCATCCAATACCTTTGTATTGTGATAACAATGGAGCGGTGGCTTTGGCCAAGGAACCCAGGTCCCATCAGCGATCCAGGCATATTCTGAGGCGGTATCACCTGATCCGGAAGATAGTTGATCGCCGGGAGATCGAGGTCAGGAGGGTTGACACAGAACAACACAGCGGATCCACTCACCAAGGCTATTCACCAGATACAGTTTGAGAGACTCTTCGGGATGCTCGGTATGCGATACTACAGCAGCTGGCCCTAGTGCAAGTGGGAGATTGTTAGTTGTATGTATGCCCTAGAGGCCAGTATTGTACAGATGATGTATATTATATTGGATGCTTGGACATATATAGAGATAACTTTCTTGCTCGATATGATAGTATGCTATCTGGTTGCTCTTTAACTTAACATGTATACTTGTCTCTTTATACTGTCTTATAGTTACATGTTGGTAAAGCCCTTAGGATGTGTACTTGACTACCTGGACTATGATGCGGATCATACTAGTGGGGACATGGTAGTCCATAAGTACATCCTTCAAGGTCCCTAGTCCTGGGTGTATCGAGACGGGGCATCGATATACCAGTGTAGACTAGCGTATACGCTTCTCGACCCATGAGATGGGCGATGGATGATCCCATATCCATTGGTGTTTGACATCAGAGATGGTATACGGGTGATCAGTAGAGACTGGGTACACTGGACGGACTCGCCGAGAACTCCCAGATGGTATTATACCTCACGTCAGATGGCAGTTCTCTGGTGACACTTGTGCAGGTTAGTCTGTAGACCCGAGATCGTGATAGAGTCTTATGTGATTCCCACTGTGCTTTGATTTCCACCTTACCACGTCCATGAGGGCGTACAAAACGGTGGTTTTTGGGTACAGTCCCGAGTCACATGGAGGCAATGAGCGATAGGAGGGGTTTCATCTCTCCCGGTATTGGGGGTTGATGTTGCGCTGTGCTCGATTGGCCGTAACAGGGAAGTCCCTGGCCAGGGCTGTTTTAGAGATTTACTGGCAAGTGTTACCAGTAGTTTCTCGACCCGTTATGGGCCTCACATCGGCACGACTTATCGGTTATTGGGGTCTGACGTTTACCATCCCTAGGCTTGATAGGCAGCATATCTGACGAAGAGACCGGACTGTACGGTAGTGTTGCCGGTTGGCTCGACGGAAGTTGTAGCAGGTTTGCTTGTTTTCTTCTGATCGCTCAATACCCGGGTGGCCGTTACGTTTAGTTGACCGCTTGCGGCTTGGGGTGCTTGATATGATCATCACTCACTGCCGGCGTATTGACGAGTCTTAGAGTCCCACAAAGGAGTTACCTAGTCCAGGCGAAACGTTGTGGTGCGCGTATGCGATATGCGCATGGACCCGGTTAAAATGCGCGTATAAGATACCGTATATTAATCGGGCGGCTTGCTTTTGGTTGGGTCGCATGTGATATGGCCGGATTGATAAATCAAGTGTTGATTTATCATTTAACCATTAGTTTCTCACTAGAAATCCTTTCTTGTATTTTTGGATGTATGCATGCATGTATGCATTCTTTCTTGTTATGTGCATGCACACATACGGATGTGCATGCACACATACATACATACATCATCATTCATGGTTGTATATACATAGAAAATGATGGCAATATAAGAATCACACCTTATGTTTATATATATGGATATATATATATTTGCATTTGTTTTAAAACAAAAGATAAAGATTAATACATGGTTTCTACACTCTTCTTCAACTAACCATGCTCACCTACCTTTTAACCATGTGTTAATCTTTTCTTTTATGTTTTAACTCAAGTGAAATAATATCCATATAATATAACCATGGTTTGAGATGAAGAGTGGAAAATATATATACATATATTTTCTATTTTTTGATTAGTGATTATCATTTCTCTTCTTCTTAAAAAGCCATCTCTTCTTCTTCCTTGCTCTTTTGCTCTCTAGATCACTCAAGTGAGCAAAATACTCAACAAGATAGGATTTTGAAGTGAGAAAAAGAACCACAACACCATTCTACACTATTCTTGCCCATTAGTGGAGAGTGTTAGCTTCCATTTTCTTTCTTGATCTTGTGAAGTTGCAAGCTTGGACAAAGCGGACTCCGGGTGGATCATCGGGGACCTAGAGGAGTTCAAGCGGACCTTTTCCAAACCCCAAGTAGCCGAGGAGTCTAGCGTAGGGAGCTACAAAGGTTGTACTCTCAAAACCCTAGCTTTTCCTACTTGTGATGATGTGTTGTTTTTGAAACCCTAATTTTCTAGGAATGATTCTTTGTGTGTTCACTTAGCACCCTAAAAATTTAATCTTTGGTACATGTGATGCTTCCAAACCCTTCATAAAGTTCTCGGTAAACTTAACACAGTCGTACTGCCTCGTTGGCCAAAGTCAAGGGTAGGTACGGGTGGGTTCAAATTAACCTGGAGAATGACGGGTAGAACTTGACATGTGACTTATGATTTGTTGGCCAAAGTCAAGGTCATAAGAGCATGGGGCAAAAATCCACATCGGGAGTTTCAAAAGAAACTGAAACTTGCTAGTGCTACATACCATTTGGAGTGTGATGATTCTGGTAGGATTCCTTCAGTTTTATCGCACGATGATATTTGTATCCCGATCCTACTGTGAGTATATGCTCCTCCCCGGGAAATTTCTCACTTAACGATCAATGCTATAAACCAAGTAGGTGTCTAGAAAGGTGTTAGTGGGGCTACGCCCCTAAGGAAAAAAGGTTATTTAATTAAGGAACTTCGCGAAAGCGTTGGAAAACCTCCCTCGAAGTACCAACACTGGCCTGGCTGAACGGTTAAGCAAGTATTGTACAGTGAGATTGATCCCGACTAATTCTTCCTTTTTGGTTTGAGGAGGGATTCGAGAGACAGTGGAAGCCATCCTGTTTAGACAAATTAAAAACCACTCTAAACTTGCAAGAACATCATGCTAAAGTGTTTCTTCTCTCTCCTAATTGCAGCGACCAATCGACATGACCGGACTTAAGTTATTACTAGATAAAAACATACTGACAGGGCCAAACTACAAAGATTGGCTCAGGAATGTCAAAATGGCAATCACTTACGACAAGTTGGGGTATCTCCTTACCACCAAAGCTCCCCCTGTACCAGGTCCCACCTCCAGCGTCGCGAATATAGAAATCCGTAAGACATGGGAGATCGACTGGGCGAAGGCCAAGTGCCTCGTGCTTGCCTCTATGTACAATGAACATCAGAGGAGGCACGAGAATATGGACCTGGAATCCATATTTCTTCATACAAAAGAACTGTATGGGGAGCAATCCCGTATCGCCAGATACGAAGTCTCGAAAAAGTTGTTTTCGACGAGATTGGCCGCCGGATCATCGGTAGCGGAATACATGCTTAAGATGATTGGCTTCATTGAAGAGCTCGCGGACCTTGGGACCACGTTAGAGAACGAGCTCTATACGGACTTGATTCTCCAGTCCCTTCCTTCCACTTACACCCAGTTTATCCTGAACTTCAACTTGCAAGGAAAAGAGGTTGAACTTCCGGAGCTCCTCAACATGTTGAGGAGTGCAGAGGGCACCCTACAGAAAGGTAGGGAAACATCCACTTTGTTTGTAGGAGGATCTTCCTCTTCTAAATCCAAGGCGAAAGCCAAGGGAAAGAAGAAGAAAGCCCCCGCCAAACCAAGGGGCGGTGTTAGTAAAGTGGATACGAAGGGAAAGGCAAAGGCAACAAAGGTAGTGGGAAAGCTTGTCGAAAAGGAAGAATGCTTTTACTGTCACAAGAGTGGACACTGGAAAAAAGATTGCAGGGCTTGGAAGGCCAGAAACCAGGATCCGAAGCAAGTTGCGGCTTCGGCTTCAGGTGTGTATGTTATTGAAAACTGTCTATCAATAAACTCTACATCCTGCGTATTGGATACCGGATCAGGATCTCATATCTGTAATTCTTTGCAGGCACTGAGAAGGAGTAGGGTTTTGAAGGCAGGTGATATGACCCTCAGAGTTGCAAACGGAGCTGGCATGGATGCTGAGTCCGTGGGGGACAATCACCTGGGATTGTCAGATGGGCATGTTTTGGTTTTGCGTGATTGTTATTTTGTACCCAATGCAACCTGTAATATCATATCTGTATCTTTATTATCTAAAGAAGTTTATGAATTTGCATTTGTAAGCAATGTTGTAAACATTCACCTTAATCAAGTTTTGATTGGGTCAGGTACATTAAGCAATGGTATATACGTATTAAACCAACCACAGATTTTCAATGCTCAGAATACACACAAAAGAAAGTCTCCAGAGATAAATCATGCTTTCTTATGGCATTGTAGGCTGGGTCACATCAATGAGAGAAGGTTGACTAAGTTACATAAAGAAGGATATTTGGATCCGTTCGAATATCAATCATATGCAACTTGTCAATCCTGTCTCAAAGGAAAGATGACAAAGACTCCGTTTACTGGACACGGAGTAAGAGCAAGCGAGCTCTTGGGACTCGTACACAGTGATGTGTGCGGTCCAATGTCTACACATACACGAAGCGGTTATTCTTACTTCATTACTTTTACGGATGACTTTTCAAGGTATGGATATGTCTTCTTAATGAAACATAAATCCGAGCCTTTGGAAAATTCCAGGAATATAAGAATGAAGTAGAAAAATAAACCGGCAAAAGTATCAAGACACTGAGATCTGATCGAAGTGGTGAATACTTAAGTGCCGAGTTCCTGGATTACCTAAAAGAGAATGGAATTCTCTCTCAGCTTACTCCTCCATACACTCCGCAACATAACGGTGTATCGGAGAGACGGAACCGGACCCTATTGGATATGGTACGTTCCATGATGAGTAACGCTGAGTTACCGCGATCATTCTGGGGATATGCACTAGAATCAGCTGCATATCTTTTGAACCGAGTTCCAACTAAGACAGCGCCTACCACACCATATCAGATGTGGTGTGGGAAAAAACCCTATCTTAAACATATTAAGACATGGGGATGTCCAGCTTTTGTCAAAATGCAGCATGCGGACAAGCTCGAGGCACGCTCAGTACAGTGCAAGTTTGTAGGATATCCAAAGGACTCCAAGGGATATTTCTTCTATTGCGAAGAGGGACAAAAGGTTTTTGTTTCTCGTCATGCCTACTTCTTGGAAACTGAATTTTTGGAAAATCAGATAAGTGGGAGCGCAATAGAACTGGAAGAAATTCCAGAACCATAGACTATTACTGAAAGCTTAGTAGAACCAGAGGGTTCGAAAGAACAGGACATTCCTGCACCGCTCCGCAGGAGTAGTAGGCAATCTCATCCGCCCAAGAGATACTACGGTTTTCTCATAGACGGGGATAGAGAGGATTGCATCATTGATTATGATGAGCCGACTAGCTTCCAGCAGGCCATTCAGAGCGTTGACTCGGTAAAATGGCTGGATGCAATGCGGACCGAAATGGAGTCCATGTACACCAACAAAGTATGGACTTTGGACGTTGCTCCAGATCGGGAAAACCCCATGGGATGCAAATGGATCTTCAAAAGGAAGATTGGTGTAGATGGACAGGTCGAGACCTATAAGGCTAGACTTGTTGCAAAGGGTTTTCGTCAAAGACCTGGTTTGGACTATGACGAAACCTTTTCTCCAGTGGCTATGCTGAAATCCATTCGGATCCTTCTTGCCATTGCTGCCTTCCACGATTATGAGATTTGGCAGATGGACGTAAAGACCGCTTTTCTAAATGGAAGTTTAGAGGAGTGTGTCTATATGGACCAACCAGAGGGTTTCATTTAGAGTGGGAGCAGCGGAAAGGTGTGCAAGTTGCTTAATTCCATTTATGGACTAAAACAGGCATCGCGGAGTTGGAACATCTGTTTTGATGAAACGGTCAAAGAATTTGGCTTTATCAAAAATCCAGATGAACCATGCAACTATAGTAGATTTGTAGCACGAACTGTCGTATTCCTCGTTTTATACGTGGATGACATTCTCTTGATAGGAAATGACATTCCTATGCTACAATCTGTCAAAGGATTCTTGTCACAATGGTTCTCCATGAAAGACCTGGGTGATGCCTCTTACATTCTAGGGATCCGGATCCATCGTGATAGATCCAAGAGGATATTAGGACTTTCACAGTCCAGGTACATCGACACCATACTGAAAAGATTCAGTATGGAAGATTCCAAGCGCGGTAATCTACCAGCTTGTCACGGGATCACCCTCTCCAAAGAGATGTCTCCCAAGACTGATTTGGAAAGGGATCGCATGTCTATTATACCCTACGCTTCTGCGGTAGGCTCTATAATGTATGCGATGTTGTGTACGAGACCAGATGTAGCTTTTGCACTGAGTGTGGTAAGTCGGTATCAGTCAAACCCTGGGGAGAAGCACTGGATAGCGGTAAAGAACATTCTTAAGTACCTGAGAAGGACTAAGGAGATGTTCTTGGTGTATGGCTGAAACGACCTCCAGATTGAGGCCTTTGCTGACTCCAGCTTCCAGAGTGACAAGGATGATTCCAAGTCCATGTCGGGTTTTGTCTTTACCCTCAATGGAGGGGCGGTGCATTGGAAGAGTTCCAAACAGGAAACCGTTGTTGACTCGACAATGGAAGCGGAATATATCGCTGCATCTGATGCCGCGAAAGAAGCCGTCTGGATGAGGAAATTCTTGAAAGAACTTCAGGTGGTTCCGTCCATTGTTGATCCAATACCTCTATATTGCGACAACAATGGGGCTATAGCTTTAGCGAAGGAACCCAGGTCCCATCAGAAATCCAGACACATCTTAAGGCGGTATCACCTGATCAGGAAGATCGTGGATCGCCAGGAGATCGAGGTTCAGAGGGTTGCATCAGAAGGTAACACTGCAGATCCATTCACGAAGGCCTTGCCCCAGACTCAGTTCGAGCGGCTGATCGAGATGATAGGTCTTCGATACGCCAGTACATGGCCTTAGTGCAAGTGGGAGATTGTTAGTGTATAGCCCTAGAGGCCATTACTGTATCATACTAGTTTGTATATTACTTAATGGAAGCTTGGGATATTCACCATTGTATAGACAATCTTGCTCAAAATAGTAGTATGCTACTTGGTTTGTTTCTACTTCAATGTGTGTACATGTGTTTCTTTTAACATATCGCCTATACACATTAGTGGAGCCCTTAGGATCTTTGCTTGATTACGAGCGTTGTGATGGCAGTTACACTCGTGGGGGCTGGGTAATCCATAAGCACATCCTTATGCAGGTCCCTAGTCGTAGGACTATCGAAACAGGGCATCGATACTCCGGAGTAGACTAGCGTATGCGCTTCTCATCCCAGCACGGGAGACGGTCTGTCCCACAGCCGTCAGTACGTCTTACTTGAGATAGTATGCGGGTGCTCGTTAGGTTACGAGTACACTGGATAAGACTCGACGGGAACTGTTGGTTGGTACTATACCTATCGTCAGTTATCAGTTCCCAGGTGACATGAGTACAGCTTAGTCCGCTGACTTGACACTGTCACTTCGCCTCGAGTGTGTTCCCACTGTACTTTGATTACTACCCTACCACGGCTCAAAGGAGTCGTGCAAACAGGTAGTAGTTGGGTGCAGTCCCCGTTTTGCCCAATCAGAGCAAAGCTCTGTTGAAATTCAAAATTCAAAATTCTGAAGCAACGCTTCAAGTCTCGGGCGCAACGCGCCACATGTCAGGCGCAGATACGTCAGCGCGGCGCCCAAGAAGACGCACCCAATCAGAGCAAAGCTCTATTAAAGGAACCAACGCTTCAGTTACGCTGCGCTGTGCGCTGCGCGACACGTGTCAGCGCAGATGCGCTAGCGCAGCTGCGCTGCGCTGCGCGACACGTGTCAGCGTAGTTGCGCTGCGCGCTGCGCGACACGTGTCACGCGCTAGGGCATCTGCGCTGAACAGAATTAAAATTTTAAGAAATCTTTTCTGTTCTTGTTAAAACAAGAAGATTTTCTTCTGCAAAGCAGAAGCCCTTGGATCAAGGATCTAACGGTAGGGAAAATTCCCCAAATCACTCAGAGAAAGGCATCTTTAACAAATTTAACTAATTTATGGGCACTATAAAAAGGACCCTTGGCCTCAATTAAAAGGCATCAACATCTTTCTAAAAGAAAAAGAAGGAGAGAAGAGAACTCTGAGAAACTCCTCAAGAATAAAAAAAGGTAAAAACCTTTAGAAAAAAGAGAAAGTTCTCTTATGAACAGATCATAGATCTAAAAACAAGATCAATGATCTTTAATAAAAATAAAATAAAAATAGTGCTTTGCACTTTTCATGAACCTTTGGTTCTCTGAGATAAGAAAAACAAGAAAAAAAAGAAAAACTTTTTTTTCTTTGATCTAAATTAGATTAAGAAATCAAATAGTGCTTTGCACTTCTGTTCTTGAATCTAAAAGATTCTTGGTGCTTTGCACTTGCAAATTGCGCTGTTGCGCTCCTGGGAGAGCACCACGTGTCAGCATCTAAATCACTTGCGCTATGCGCTCTTGAAATAAGAGCTTTGCTCTCTGGAGTTGGCGCAACTCATCAGAGCGCGCCACGTGTCAGCAGCGCAACAGCGGAGCGCACTAGCGCAGCACACTGCACTGTTGCGCTTGCGCTCACCAGAGCATGACACGAGTCTTCACCACAAGCGCTTGCGCTCAGTGAGTGGCGCAAAGCGCCTAACAAATGCAATGCAGGGCCAAGCCCAATTAAAAGACCAAACAGGCCTAATTAAATTGATGCTTTGCATCATTTATAAATGGGCAAAGCCCAAACAAAAATAATAAAATGCTATGCAAATGCCTTGCAGAGCCCAAAATAAATTGATGCTCTGCATCTTTTATGGGCAGAGCCCAAACAAGAAAGTAGAAATAATGCAATGCATTATTTAAGTGTAGGCAAAGCCCTGGCACAAGTCTAATGGACTAAAAATAAATAAAATGTTGAACATTTTCAACTGGACCTAGCCCAATTCTGGCCGTAAGTCCTTAAATTAAATTGAACTGAGCACAAATGCTCTCTCTCTCTCTCAAATCAATTTATATCCGGTTCGAGGGTACATCTCCGAACTCCTTTGACATCCATCGTTGTAATTCCTCAACGACGTCAAAGAGGTGACGGGTCCCAACAACCACACATCAATACGGACTGCGGGGTCCTTAAACTCGTGGACCGAAACGTCCTTAAACTAATATTCGTCCCAAAATGGGAATGTCGGACCGAAACGTCCTTAAACTAATGATGGACCGAAACGTCCTTAAACTAATATCGGATCGAGACGTCCCTAAACTAATATCGGACCGAGACGTCCCTAAACTGGAACATAGACCGCAACGTCCTTAAACTACCTATGGACCACTACGTCCCTAAACTGGAACAATAGAGCCTCCAAATGCTCTTTTGTCGGATCTAAATGATCCCGTTTAAGTTGATCTTAGCCCCAAACACGGCTAATGTATCCTTAAACATTCAAACGGACTATAAAACTCCAAATCAATCTTGGTTCAAGGGTACATCTCTGAACTCCTCTGACATCTGCCGTTGTAATCCTTCAACGACGTTAGAGAGGTGACGAGTCCCGATGGCCAGATATTAAATGGATTATCACGTTAAGTCGATCTTAGTCTCAAAACAGGACTAACGTATCCATAACGAATGTTTAAGTTGATCTTAGCCGCAACGCGACTAATGCATCCTTAAACTAAAAACACCAAATCCAAATCTAAGTAAATACGGATTTGGACTAATCCACGTCCTACGGGCGACGGCACTACTTAGTCTCCGTATACAATGCACGGGCAACCACAAACAAAAAAAACACACACGACACGAAGTGAAATTCTGGAGAAGGAGAAAGTGGCTACCGCGATGCGGTAGCGTAATTAACTGCAGGGGCTTGCGCCTGCAGGGAAAAGCGTCCCCACAATCAAAAACCCCTCAAGCGAGGGGGAATCTGACAAAGTCTGCTACATCGGCCGCATCCGTCTAAACCTTCGATACACGATGCCATAAATCAACTTGGCATCTTCGGAGAGGTAGACGGATAAAACCAAATAGCATCTGCCCCGAATCTCAGGCACAGACGTCCTAACGTCTCGGCCGCCATTCGGAGGGGAACAGATTCTGGCACGCCCGGTAGGACCTCTTTCTCTTTCCACTCCACACTTCGTGTGTCGTGTTCGCGAACGAATCGCGGTTTACTGTAGTTGCCTGTGGATTCGAGGTACTAAGATTTGGTGTCTTGCTCCGTGCAGAAAACAGAAGATCAATGGCTTCAAACCGCACTGCCTACAACTGCAATTCTCGCTCAGTCCTTGCTGGAGGAGTGACTTATGGGCCCCAAGCGGCCTCCCTTTTCAAAATGCCGGTGGAGCAGGTGGCTCAAACCACCACTGGTCTATTTTTTAGGACCATGCTCCCACCAATGAGCTTCAACACCCCAATGACATTGCAAGAAGCTCCAAAGAAGTCGGTCTTCGATCGACTTACCACTACCGCGACCCCTCTCGACAGGTCGCCCAACTCCACTGCTTCAGGTTTTAATGGATTAGGCCAGAACTCCATCGGGCCCATGAAGAAGCCTGCCATACCAGAAGACGTTATCCCGAAGCGGATAGCCATCCCAGCTCCCGTTCTTGGCGAAGTCACCAAGGTTGCTTCCCATGCTCGGAAGTCCGCTTCTGACAGGTTGGCCGTCCCCGTTCAACGGACGTCGGTCTTTAAAAGGCTGGTACCAGCATATTCTGACCAACACGGGGGGAATGAGGAGGTCACCCCTATAGCTAAAATAACTCCATTAGCACGACATGCTCGACGTCGCCACTGGCGCCGAGTAAAGAAGGCTGGGGGCAACTCCCTCTCTGGGATAACTCCGCCAGCTCCAACGGTGGGGACCGATGCTGATGTTCCAACCGGGAACAGCTTTGAATTGCTAAACACGGTGCGCAGAAACTCTCCTACTGCGGTGCTGAAGCGAACTCCTTCACCTATGGAGAATACTCCAGAGAAGAAGCTAGAACAGCCCCATCAACGGCTGTCCTCTAAAATTTACAGAGTCTGGCGACAGGTCCGGGAGTCAGTGATTGATGAAAACTATCTCCGCCAACGGAAAAAAATGAAGGTTCGGCAAGAGAAGGATTACTCCGTCAAGCCCCAAAAACCAATAGTTACCCGGGTGCCCATTACAACGGCCCCCTTAACTCCAATCACTCAAAAGAAAATGAGGCCGCAAAAAGCCCCTGTGAACATGGCGAAGCATAAAAGCGCTGAACACAAACGCCCCAAATCTGGGGGCATGGTGGTGCACACTGTTTATATGGCTTCTGGAAAGGAGGAAAGCCGCACTTCTACGGGCCACCGACCGCTCACCCGATCCGTGACGAAAGCCCAGAAGCAACAACAAAAGCTTCAGGAAATGATGACTACAATGGCTGCACTCACTGAGCCAAAAGAAAGCTCTGAAACGTCTTCGGATGAGCGTCAAGAACAAGAAACCGACGCTGACTTTTTACGCAGAGTCCTCGAAAAGAGGGACAAAGAAGCTGCAGAGCAAGCGGCTAACATAAAACAGATGGCGCTCCTCTTCCAAGATATGGTAGGGATGATGTTACAGCCGGACCCTCCTGCTGAAGATCCTCCGATCGTCCTTGAAGACGACAGGGGAGAAACGTCAAATCCTCCACCGGCTCTGTCAACAGCCAAGGAGGAGACAATATCCAAAGCTGACTTGGACGAATATATTGCTCAGCAGATCCGGGTTCATCAGGTGAATGAAGCGGCTGGGCAAATTGCTAGAACCGGACGACCGTATCCGAGCTGGTACGACCAAATCAGTTACCCGCCGGGATATACGATCCCTAAATTCCATGTATATAAAGGGACAGGGAATCCGCATCAGCATGTCGCTCAATTCAGGGCCTTATGCGGCAATACTGGAGGCGATGACAAATTGTTGCTACGTCAATTCGTCGGTAGCTTAGCAGAAACAGCTTTTGAATGGTATTCGGAGCTACCTAACGACTCTGTCAAAACATTTGCAGAGATGGAGCTGCTGTTTACATAAAGATTCGCGAGTGCTAGTGAACGCACCCCGATAACAGCACTAATAAATGCCAGAATAAGGCCAAGCGAAACGTGGGTCCAATATGCAACACGATGGCGAAACCTATGGTCGAAATGCGAACAACGCATAGAAGAGGCATCTGCGGTAGGCATGTTTGTGGGCACTCTCGATCCGCAGGCGACCATCTCGCAATTCATGATGTTCTTCAGGCCGACCACCTTCCAGGACTTGATTGACAAATTATCCCAAATGGACCAGTTGGGCCATAGACCGTCTCCTCCAAAATCAGATTCCCGAGATGAGAAAGGAAAAGGGAAAGTGATCGTCGTCGCCAATGCTCAACAACAGTCGAGCAACTCAAAGCCGATCGTTCGCCAAAACAACGTGCGTCCACGCCCATCCCTCGAAGAGAGGCTAGGAAGTCCTTACTCGTTTCCTCAGAATAAAACGAGAAGACTGTTTGAGCTGGCAGTGCGTAACAGACTCATCAATCTGCCGAGTCCAAAGCGTCTGTCGCAGCCAGGCGATCTTAATAATCCCAATTATTGCCCTTACCACCAAACGGTAAGTCACCCGATTGAGGATTGTTTCGTCTTTAAGGGATGGATCGAGGATCAATACCTGCAAGGCAAGTTCGCGCTGTCTGAAAGCTGGAAGGTAAACCCACCACAGCCGCACTCTCCAAAGAAGACGGACACACCGGGGGCAGCTTGTTCTTTAGTCAAGGATGAAAACAATGGAGAAAACTCATCGGATGAATCCGAAGACTACGTAGCGACTTGTCATATGATTTCTCATTCACTGACGGATGATAAAGAGGCTCCTTGCGCTGAGAAACCAATGGCGAATCCTGAGCCGAAGATTCTACAGCCATCAGACGAGTTGATCGATGTCTTCCTATGTGAAATTCGTCTGAAAGCAAAAGCCAATCAAGAGCGTGAAATGGCCATACTAGAAAGAACCAAGGTATTCCCGTCAAATCAAAAGCCATATACTGTGGGTAAAAACAAATTCAAGACGAGGAAACGGTTCGCCAAAGCTCTATCAGTAGGAATGAAGCTACCGCCCTCTGAAGAAAATTCTTTCTCTGAGGTAGAGATGCACCCTAACTTCTGTTTATATCATCAGAAGATCATACATCCTACCGAAGACTGCGAGTCCTTTAACTGTTGGTGGCAAGGGTATGTCGCTCAAAAGCAACACTTCGACAGGACAAAGTGTGAAGCTTGTGGACATCGGAAAAATGCGATATATGAGCGCAAAGGAGCCGCCACAAACTGTCATATAGCCGACTTCAAGGGATCACAAATTATCACCTTTGGAAGCGACTCTGACGAAGAAGTGTTGGAGATAGTGCCCTCAGAGTCAATTATTGGATCACAGGCATGTGATTGCAATGATTGAGGGAGGACCTATCCCAGGAGGACAGTCTTACTCGAGATGATAGTATGCTATCTGGTTTATCTTTATCATCGTGTACTGCTTTAGGTGACCTGACACGTCGCTATTACACGTTGATAGAGCCCCTAGGATTCTTGCTTGACGACCAGCAGTATGATGGCGATCATATACGTGGGAGCTGGGGTCTATAAGCACATCCTTAAAAGGTCCCTAGTCGTGGGAGTTTCGAGACTGGGCATCGATACTCCATTAGTAGACTAGTGTATACAGTCGAGACCCCGACGAGGGGCGGTGGCTGGTCTCACAAGCCACTGGTGTCAGTTGGTTCACCTAAGATGTATACAGGTGCTCATTAGGTTATGAGTACACCGGACAGGACTCGCCGGGAACCTGCTAGTTGGGATTATACCAGACGTCAGATAGCAGTTCCCAGGTGACATGTGTACAGGTTAGTTCATCGACCTGAGATCGTCATTTGTCTCGTGTGAGTTCCCACTGTGCTTTGATTACTACCCTACCACGGCTCAAAGGAGTCGTGCAAACAGGTTTTAGTTGGGTACAGTCCCGAGCCACATGGAGGCAGTGAGCGGATCTGCAGGGGTTCGTCTCTCCCGGTATTGGGGGTGAGGTCGCACTGTGTCTAGGAGAGCCATTACGCAAAGCCCTCAGCCGAGGCAGGAGATTTACTGGTAGGTATTCCAGTAGTATCTCAGGGCGTTCTGGGCTACACTCCGACACGACTTGTACCGCCTTTGGGGGTCTGACTTTTACCAACCCCCTAGGCCCGACATGCGATCCTCATAGACGAACGGACCGGACTGTACGGATATTGTCACTGACAGGCTCAGTAGGGTGTCAGGATGAGTTCGCTCATCGACGTCCCTTTTGGTCAATAGCTGGTGGCCCGTTACGTATTGGCTTATACCTCTGACGTGCTAGTGGTTAAATCCACAGCCATTGTATTGACGAGTCTTTAGAGTCCACCACACTTTCAGTTACTCAGCTTTCTGGCGAAACGCTGTAGAGGCCGTATGGAGATATGGCAGGGTCCGATCAGATACGTGCGGTATTGCACGGATCAGGATCGGACGGTTTGTACTAGTAGCCGTATGGATATATGGCGGGGTTCGATCAGATATGTACGGTATTGCACGGATCAGGATCGAACGGACATTACTAGCCGGCTTTGGCTTAAGCCGGTCCTAGTCTAGTACAGTGTAGATTTTGTCTCATTGCATTTGTATCCGGACGGAATACAGATGCGGGTGTGTATGCACAGTGTCGGGGTTTTCCTGTAATTTATTACGGGACCAGTTTTCTGGAGTTGCCAGTTTGCATTCCGTTCCGGCCGGTTTTCCTTTGTTCTTTCCCGGCCGGACTTTTACGATGGAGGGGGTTATTTGCAGTTTTGCAAATAACACTTTGTGGAGGGTTTTTTTGCATAATGATTTATTATGATATCTTTCATCCATGCTTGCATTAATGTGATTTGAGTGGGCATGGGTTTGATGTGAGAAGAAGCATGGTTGATGTTTCTTTGTCTCTTGATATGGTCACCATTCTTGTGCTCCTACACTCACCTCCCTTCATGCTTCATATACTTTCTTTCCTCCACCATTTTATTCTAGGATGATAAGTTTTTCATGAGAGGAAAAAGAAAGAGAGAAGAAGAAGAAGAGAGTGTTTCATTCTTGAGAGTTCCATTTTTCTTGATCTCATTCATGCTAGAAAAATGCAAGCACCATTTTTCTTATCTCATTCCTCCATCATCTTGAAATGGCAACAAATCCCCAAATGAGACATAGCCTATACACTACACTTCCTACAGCATATCTTGAGCATGTCGAGTTGCCGGCTTCATGCTCGAGTTGCCTCGGTATTGAGGCGGGAGCCCGTAAAAGACGAAGGCGATGTGGTGCCCTTTCCGGCGAGGAGGCGACGATGTGGAGCCTAGAATTTCCGCGGGAGATCGGGATGATGAAGAGAAGACCGGAGGACTCGGATCACTCGGTATACTTTTCTTCCCATCTCTTGATTGCTAGCATTAGGTTAATGGTAAACGATCCGGGTTTTCTTTGTCCGCGGTAGCGCCGGTTTCCGAGTAAGGAAAAATTTTGATTCCGCAATTTGGCCTCGAGTAAGACGGCCGGGGCGCTGCCGTGGCGCAACATGGTATTAGAGCCACGCCATTAACCTAGTCTAGCTTGCTCTAGTATGTTTAAAGACCCGATCGAACAAAAATCCCAAAAACTGTATTTTGTGCGCATCAGTTTTCTGTCGAATTTTTTTGGACTCTAAAAATTTTTCAGGTAGTTGCAGAATGATGTGCAGGGAGTTTTAAGAGATCTGGTAAAATTTGGTTGTCTGAATCCATGCTTCCACCGCGGAAGCGCGGCCAAAGTCATGCTTTGGCCGCGCTTCCGCCGCCGGTTAAACTCCTCACAGCACCAAACTTTTTCAGATGGTCTTACACTCTAAAATAGGGTTTTTGGAATATAATTTTTTGGCCCAGATTTTCTGTAAGTGCTACAGTGATGCTTGGGACCCATTTGGTATAATTTGTTCGATCGGATATTTTAAACTTGCTGGTTCACAGTATTTACATTATATCTGCGACCGTGAATGTCACTCGATCGGTAAATCCGGTCTAACTGCTATAGCCCGGTTAGACGGAATTGCGAACGTGACTTTCACGTTGATGTTCTATGTTCATGCTGTGATGTTGCGGATCGGTCGTGGGGGATAGCCTGGATGCAATGCTAGTACAGTTTTGTTGTATTATGTACATTTGATTTTGCGGGGCGAGCGTCCGACATGTGGACTGCCGTCACTGCCTGTTTGTATTATTCTTTTGGGGCACGACCTGGTTGCGGTCGATGTACCCGGTATATGTATATTTTACTTTCTGTACTAGGATTGCCCCGCGGTGGGGTGCACGGATAGCCGGGTTCTGGAGGGCAACGGGCCCGCATCTCAGGGCATTGAGACGGAGGGGGCTTCAGTCCAGGATTGGCGGGCTATTCGCCGCACTCGTAGGGGGTACAGGTTGACCCAGGAGGGGTGCCCAAGTTACCGGATTCCGTGAAGTGCTGGGTGGTCCATTCACGGTGCTGGAGGGGGCTGCCTCGCTTCAGGTTTTGGCGGGTGACTTGCCGCGCCCGTAGGGGTCTAGGATTTCATTGCACAGGCTATCCACACGACCAGGGGAACGTCGGGTTTCAGCAGCGGCTCTGTGAAACCCGGGGCTTCCAGAAATCTGTATTGTTCTGTGATGCTGTACATTTCTGTGATGTTGCATTCTTTTCACGCCTTGAGCGAAATACTATATATTGGTATATATATTAGTAGATGTTGTATATGTTTTTCATCCGCGCTAGTCCAGTCCCCGCTCTGCCGTTAGTAAGCTAACCTAACGGGTGATGACGGGACCCAATGGCGAATGCGGATGGCATATACGTACGTCAGTATATTTTCGTTCTTTGTGGTGTGATCAATTGATGGGACTGCATTGATTCGGATCAATGCAAGTTTAAACAAACCTATTCTGATGTTGTTGGAACAATTTTTCAAAAAGCTGTTATTGCAAGGACGTTCACTTTTGTTTTGCATCGTGGTATTCATTTGGAATATCCTGCTCCTCAGTCGACGAGGCAAGGGCCGAGATCCCTTCACCGGGAGTGACCCCTTGGACAGAAGTTTGAGTCAGGGCAATAGCTTCACTATAGCCGATTACTTTTGCTTTGCATCGTGGTATTCAGTTGGAATATCCTGCACCTCATTCTACGGGGAAAGAGCCGAGATCCCTTCACCGGGAGTGACCTCTTTAGTAAAGGTTTTCGTCACTATATTTTTATAAAAGTTATCCAGTTCCTTCAACGATATCAAGTTCATTACGTTAAAGGTTTTCGCCAGAAACCATTCGTAGCCCTCCGTCATTTCGGATTAGTATTGCATAGTATTCGCGCTACGTTTGTCGTTGCTATTCGCCGAGGCGTAGTGTGCGGTAGCTCTGTAATGCTTTCTGTCGCATGGATATGTGGATTGGTTAGGACAGTCGTGCGACTTTGTTGATTATTCGTCAAGGGTCGTGCGGGTGGGTTTAACGCAATCAAGATAATGACGGGTTGAACTTGACTAGGACCTTTTGATTTGTTGATTATTCGTCAAGGTCACTTGGGTCCTAGGGGTAAAAATCATATCGGGAGTTTCAAAAGAACTGAAACTTGCCAAGCTTGCGCATACCTTCTGGAGTGTGGTGACTTGAGTGGATTCCGTCAAGTTATCATACGATGATAGTTGGATCCCGATTTCCACTGATGAGTTGGTTTACTCCTCGGGTGATCCCGACTAATTCTTCTTTCAGGTTTGGAGGAGAATTTGAGGTACAGTGGGAGGTTTCCAGATTAGACAAAGTGATAACCATTCTGATCTAGGTTAGAGTGCACGCTGAGTGTTTCTTTTCTCTCTCTCTCTGGCAGCGACCATTGACCCAACCCTGGACTATGACTCAGTGACCAAGTTGACCGAACTTTCTTAACACTGGCTTTTGGATTGTCAGAGTTGCAGACCTCATTGCTACTCCTACTTTTACCCTTTTCTCCAGGACACCCCGTATTGCTACGAACGTCCACTTCCATTGGACAAAACCATCGTATGGTTAGATACAAACTCGAAGGACTTCGAGGATGGTTTCTGGTTCTGGAGAAAACGGATAGGATTATTCAGTTGTCTTTTCTTTTCACCTTCTCTCAGGTTGCGAGTACTCCTTGGTTTAGGAGTAGTACACCTATTACGCAAATTGGATAGTCTTCTTCCAAACCATAGGCTGGTGCCGGCCGGTAGGGAATGAAGAAAACCAGTTAGCCTAAACGGTGTACAGAAGGTATTAAGTTAAGACAAAGCAAGGGATTAGTAAGAAGGCAAAGTAAGTTGCGACTGCTATTCACGACCAAACCAAGTATTTCTCCGCCAATCCTAAATCACCTTTGTATTTCTCCAGGACACTCCGTATCACTACGAAGATCCTATTTTATTGGATAATCCATCGTATGGTTATATACGAACTCGAAAGGAACTTGTTCCAGTTCGGGGATGGATTCTGGTTCAGGAGAAATAGGAATAAAGTACATTCAGGTGTCTTTTATCTTCACCTTCTCTCGCATTGCGAGTGTTCCTAGGATTAGGACAGTACACCCTTTATGCCTTTTGGATAGTCTTCTTCCAAACCATAGGCTGGTGCCGAACGGTAGGGAAGGAAGAAAACCATTTGGCCTAAAGGGGTGTACAGAAGGTAATGACTAAAGACACAGAAAGGGATTTAGAAAGATGGCAAAGAATTATACGGTTACAGTTGTGAATCTGGATAATGGAAGAGGCATTACTAGGAATACCAGCATACCCCATCGAAACATTTTTAATGTTTCAGTTTCACTGTGTACTGCTAAAAGAAAACTGATTTCCCGATTAGACACTTACTCCAGGGTATGTATTTACCAGGTTGGATTCTCACATTTGTATGGTTTTACAGATGATGAGTGGGAGTAAGTTATTGGGAATTGGGTGATCATCCTTATTATATCAGGATTCGTTGTAATCGGTGATATTTAAGGAAGTCGCCTGGGTTGTTTGCCGGACGGCAATTATTTGGTTTTGAATATCCGCGGTTATGCACCAATTTCAAATTGATATATCTGTACGTCTATTTTCATAGAGTGAGATATACCTTTTGATATTATGTCGATGACATTTACCTATATCAGTGGATGGTTAGGTAAGGAGCATTAAACAGCGGTGTAATTCTTCTTAACCATAAGTACAGTTTTCAACCTGCGACGCACAGTGAAAGAGTTGTTAGACTCAGCGGACTTATACAGAGTATTGTATGTTGTCCAGTGTCCATCAGGACAGAGGGGTTGGTCCTCGTACTATATTCGGTTTACTTATGACTTCTCTAGATTTTAGACAGCTGTTTCGTGGAAACACAGGGTCTAAGTTTTGAGGAGTTATAGGTATTTGAATAGAGTAGAGAACCAAGTGTAGCAAGTATCGGGATTCTTCAAAGAGATCGAAGATGTAGATACTTGTGTATGGTATTCAGTTGATAGTAATGATGAAGACAGATTGCTTCTCTTTCAGGATACTCATAATTGGAAGCATTCCTAAGTTGAGTAACGCTGATCGGCCTCTCTCTATTTAGTTGACATGCACTGGAGACAGCTGCATGATTTGAATCTGGTTCAATTAAATTAGTGCCTCTGGTTCTATATTGGATATAGAACAGTTCATATCTTAACGATGTTAAGGTACGGGGAGTTGTCCGGCTAATGCTTAAAACCAGACTCCGGATAACTCAAGGCACGTTTCTGTAATGGCTGTTTGTGGATTGACCCAGGCTATGACGAGGGTTGACTTTCTACCATCTGGCAGATCAATAGAAATATTGTTCTAGACTCGCCACAGTTTTATTAAAAATGGATTTTTTCAAAAACAGCAGTGGGAGTATGGTAGAACTGGAAGCAATTCCAGAACCGCAAACGATTACTGAAGATTTGATAAGGAACCTAAAGATTCGATCTGATTTGACATTCCATTGGCCACTCTGCAGATAAGGTGGGTAACTTCAGGCACCCGAGAGGTACTCCGGTAGCCTCAAGGACGGTGACATGGAAGTTCTTGTTTACCCACACTTGCCATTGTTGTTGTTCCAGACTGCGAGACCCGGCAGGAGGATGAGTATAGCGTCGTTCTAAACTAGCTTTAGAAGTGCACGTCTATATGACTCTGGCAGAGGGTTGTCGTAGTCAGTGGGAGCAGCGGAAGCATTGGTGGACTTCATGCTTATGTCTATTTATAGACTAAAGCAGATATAGCGGAGATAGATCATCTATTTCTGATGTGACAGTCATGGGTTTGACGTCATCAGAATAGGGGATGGATCTGTTGAGAAGGTAGTAGGAAGTGATATTCCTATACTACGATCGGTTATACTTTGGTCGTCACACAGTGTTTTCTCCACATGGGACTTGGACATTATATCAGACATATTGGTTACTAGATCTATGGTTTTAGATCTAGATTTGGGTGGTTTCCCAATCAGGGTACTTTGACAAGAGTATTTAGAATGGACGACTCCTGGCATGGTAGTGTACCTGCAGGTAATGGAGTCACCCTCTCTAAAGGTGTCTTATAGACTAAAGGGGAGAGGGATACGCATGATTGACAGATCACTTGCTTAGGCAATTGAGTCAATCATGAGATGTCAAGTACCACACCAGATGTTGTTCTTACAGTAAGTGTAATAAGTTGATATTAATCCAATCCTGGAAAAACAGTCGGAAGCAGTTTTAGAACATAAGTGAATGTTCTAGGGATATGATAACGGCTGCCTCCTTTAGGAGACGGTTATCACTCTGGGCTTCCAAGGTGACATGGACGACAAGGAGGTTGTCAGAGTTATAGTTCTCCCTCTGACGAGGGGCAGTATTTTGGACAGGTGGTCCAAGGCAATACTGAGGGAGGCATGGCGCGGGATACTGATTAAGTTCAGTTGTTGATACCGTCTAAGGAGTTTGGATTTGGAGTTCATTTATGAGCTAGGTCCCATCAGACATCCAGACATTCTAAGACAGGTATTGCTCATTTCGGGAGATGGTTTTCTCCGCGAACTTGAGATATAGAGAGACATAGAAAGAAACATCACAGCGGATCCACTCACTGAGGCTATTCCTCGAACGCAATAGTTTCGCAAACGGGTTTTGTGAGACTGACTAGTAGAGGAGTTGGGTGTTCGGTATCACACGGGCTGTGAGTATGCGACATCGCAATAATTAGCCTTGAGTGCAAGTGGGAGATTGTTGGAGATAGTGCCCTCAGAGTCAATTATTGGATCACAGGCACGTGATTGCAATGATTGAGGGAGGACCTATCCCAGGAGGACAGTCTTACTCGAGATGATAGTATGCTATCTGGTTTATCTTTATCATCGTGTACTGCTTTAGGTGACCTGACACGTCGCTATTACACGTTGATAGAGCCCCTAGGATTCTTGCTTGATGACCAGCAGTATGATGGCGATCATATACGTGGGAGCTGGGGTCTATAAGCACATCCTTAAAAGGTCCCTAGTCGTGGGAGTTTCGAGACTGGGCATCGATACTCCATTAGTAGACTAGTGTATACAGTCGAGACCCCGACGAGGGGCGGTGGCTGGTCTCACAAGCCACTGGTGTCAGTTGGTTCACCTAAGATGTATACAGGTGCTCATTAGGTTATGAGTACACCGGACAGGACTCGCCGGGAACCTGCTAGTTGGGATTATACCAGACGTCAGATAGCAGTTCCCAGGTGACATGTGTACAGGTTAGTTCATCGACCTGAGATCGTCATTTGTCTCGTGTGAGTTCCCACTGTGCTTTGATTACTACCCTACCACGGCTCAAAGGAGTCGTGCAAACAGGTTTTAGTTGGGTACAGTCCCGAGCCACATGGAGGCAGTGAGCGGATCTGCAGGGGTTCGTCTCTCCCGGTATTGGGGGTGAGGTCGCGCTGTGTCTAGGAGAGCCATTACGCAAAGCCATCAGCCGAGGCAGGAGATTTACTGGTAGGTATTCCAGTAGTATCTCAGGGCGTTCTGGGCTACACTCCGACACGACTTGTACCGCCTTTGGGGTCTGACTTTTACCAACCCCCTAGGCCCGACATGCGATCCTCATAGACGAACGGACCGGACTGTACGGATATTGTCACTGACAGGCTCAGTAGGGTGTCAGGATGAGTTCGCTCATCGACGTCCCTTTTGGTCAATAGCTGGTGGCCCGTTACGTATTGGCTTATACCTCTGACGTGCTAGTGGTTAAATCCACAGCCATTGTATTGACGAGTCTTTAGAGTCCACCACACTTTCAGTTACTCAGCTTTCGGGCAAAACGCTGTAGAGGCCGTATGGAGATATGGCAGGGTCCGATCAGATACGTGCGGTATTGCACGGATCAGGATCGGACGGTTTGTACTAGTAGCCGTATGGATATATGGCGGGGTTCGATCAGATACGTACGGTATTGCACGGATCAGGATCGAACGGACATTACTAACCGGCTTTGGCTTAAGCCGGTCCTAGTCTAGTACAGTGTAGATTTTGTCTCATTGCATTTGTATCCGGACGGAATACAGATGCGAGTGTGTATGCACAGTGTCGGGGTTTTCCTGTAATTTATTACGGGACCAGTTTTCTGGAGTTGCCAGTTTGCATTCCGTTCCGGCCGGTTTTCCTTTGTTCTTTCCCGGCCGGACTTTTACGATGGAGGGGGTTATTTGCAGTTTTGCAAATAACACTTTGTGGAGGGTTTTTTTGCATAATGATTTATTATGATATCTTTCATCCATGCTTGCATTAATGTGATTTGAGTGGGCATGGGTTTGATGTGAGAAGAAGCATGGTTGATGTTTCTTTGTCTCTTGATATGGTCACCATTCTTGTGCTCCTACACTCACCTCCCTTCATGCTTCATATACTTTCTTTCCTCCACCATTTTATTCTAGGATGATAAGTTTTTCATGAGAGGAAAAAGAAAGAGAGAAGAAGAAGAAGAGAGTGTTTCATTCTTGAGAGTTCCATTTTTCTTGATCTCATTCATGCTAGAAAAATGCAAGCACCATTTTTCTAATCTCATTCCTCCATCATCTTGAAATGGCAACAAATCCCCAAATGAGACATAGCCTATACACTACACTTCCTACAGCATATCTTGAGCATGTCGAGTTGCCGGCTTCATGCTCGAGTTGCCTCGGTATTGAGGCGGGAGCCCGTAAAAGACGAAGGCGATGTGGTGCCCTTTCCGGCGAGGAGGCGACGATGTGGAGCCTAGAATTTCCGCGGGAGATCGGGATGATGAAGAGAAGAGCGGAGGACTCGGATCACTCGGTATACTTTTCTTCCCATCTCTTGATTGCTAGCATTAGGTTAATGGTAAACGATCCGGGTTTTCTTTGTCCGCGGTAGCGCCGGTTTCCGAGTAAGGAAAAATTTTGATTCCGCAATTTGGCCTCGAGTAAGACGGCCGGGGCGCTGCCGTGGCGCAACAAGAAGCTATCCCTAACTTTTCCCTCGGGGAATCTATTTCGAAAATAAAGGAATTGAGAAGCTGCGAGAACGTTCAGCCATGTAATCGCACGCTATTCGAAAAAAATTTCGGCCCCGTAAACAAGGGACCGAACAAAAAGAATAAAGGAAAAGGAAAAACGGCCTTCGTCGCCAGTGCTCAACAACAATTAAGTGACCCTAGACCGGTTGCTCGCCAAAGAAACAAGCGGCAACCCCTCCAAGAAAAGTTGAAACGTCCTTACTCGTTTCCGCAAGATAAAACAAGGGGACTGTTCGAGCTGGCGGTATGCAACAGACTCATCAATCTGCCGGGTCCAAAACGTCCGTTGCAGCCAGGCGATCTTAATAATCCCAATTATTGCCCTTACCACCAAACAGTAGGTCACCTGATCGAGGACTGCTACGTCTTCAAAAACTGGGTTGAAGACCAATACCAACATGGCGAGTTTGTGCTGTCTGAAAACTGGAAGGTGAGTCCGCCGCAACCGCACGCTCCGAAAAAGACGGATACGCCGGGGGCATCATGCTCATTCATGGGGAAGGACCCATAGACCGAAAAGTCAATAAACTAGATATTCGCCTCAAATACGACGACGGCGGACCGAGATGTCCTTAAACTAATGATAGACCGCAATGTCCTAAACTTGCAAATGACCGAAATGTCTTTAAACTACTACCGCAGCATCCTTAGGCTAACGAGATAAAAAAAATATAAAAATATATATATATAAAGAATAAAAATAAAATAAAAAAAAGTAAAAAATGGTATGTCCATAAGCAAAACGGGCACGGATGAAAACCCGAAAGGGCTTCATGAGTAAAAACAGCAGGACTACCGGCGAGTGTTCGTGAAAACCCGAAAGGGCGCGACCTCGTAAATAAAATAAAAAAAAGAGACGGTATGTCCATAAGAAAAACGGGCACGGATGAAAACCCGAAAGGGCTCCGTGAGTAAAAACAGCAGGACTATCGGCGAGTGTTCGTGAAAACCCGAATGGGCGCGACCTCGTAAACATAACAAAAAAAAGAGACGGTATGTCCATAAGCGAAACGGGCACGGATGAAAACCCGAAAGGGCTCCGTGAGTAAAAAACAGCAGGGCTACCGGCGAGTGTTCGTGAAAACCCGAAAGGGCACAACCTCGTTAAAAGACACTTATAAGGTCCCCTCGACCTTGTAAGGAGAAACCACCCACGTGAAATCCTTACGACTCACAAAGGGAGCAGCACACTTAGGGATCTCCACGATTCCTAAAGAGAAAATACACTTGCGAGATCCTCACGACTCGTAAGGAGAACTCTCTTATGGGACCCTCACGGCTCATTAGATTTGAAAGTCTTAAGTTACAGAGACCTAAACCTGTGCTTAAGCAACCCCCACAACTTTCGTTATGGCCCTACAAGCGGCTCGATACTGACCCTTGTATACAATCCACGGGCACGAATAAACATTCCCTAACCAAGTCCCATCCGTGAATGGGGATATGTCCATACGGTGAACGACCCTTGCAAGTCCTCTCGACTTATGAGGAGAAAACCCTTTTGTAAGATCCTTACGACTTACATAGGAACATACACTTAGGAATCCTCATGATCCCTAAGGAGAAAACACACCTACGAGATCCTCACGACTTGTAGGGAGAAATACCTTTGTGAGACCCTTACGGCTCATGAAGTCAAAAGCCTTAGTCGACAGAATCCTAACCCTGTTGACTACGCCACCCTTTGTTCAATATCGACAAAGGCAAATGATGATTCGGTCCTGGCAATATCCCAGTTGTAACGATGCTGATGCCTAAATCGGTATCAAATTCCAAGTCCTTTCAAGGCAAATGATGATTCGCTCCTGGCAATATCCCAGTTGTAGCGATGCTGATGCCTAAAACGGTATCAAATTCCAAGTCCCTTTATGGAAAATGATGATTCGCTCCTGGCAATATTCCAGTTGTAGCGATGCTGATGCTGAGATTGGTGTCAGATTCCAAGTTCCATACTCGCGATAAAAAATCAGCGAGCCACACATGCATACGAAATAGCCGAAATGATGGGGCAACTTGCAATAAAAAGCAGCAAGTAAAAATGTATGCATGCAAAATAGCCGAAATGATTGGGCAACTCGCAATAAAAAGCAGCGAGTAAAAATAAAATAAATAGCCGAAATGATTGGGCACCACGAAAAATAGCCGAAATGATTGGGCAATTGCGACCTTCGCGATATAAAAGCTGAAATGATAAAGCATCGCGGAAATAAAAAAAATGAATGAATGAAAATTTGGCCCTACAGGCGATAGTACAGCAATCCCTATATACGATCCAGGGGCACAAACAAAGAAGGAGGCACCCTTTCCTTCCCAATGCTCCATCAGAAAACGGAGCCAAATCTTAACGGCAATATCTACGGCCTAACAATCAAACAAACGGAGCCACGGCAAAATCCCTGCTCCACCCCGACGTTCGTTTCGATACTGCAGACGAATTGCCACCCCAGCGTTCTTCCTCCAGCAGGGATTCGGACGTGACAAAGCAAACGAAGCGAAGGCCACATTCCTAGCTTCGACGTCTTGACGGTAACTCATATAAAACCGGAAAGACAATCGAAGATCATCTCGCACCAGCACAGAATGGTCACCACCTCGACGTCCGTCTCGATACAGTAGACGAGATGTCACCCCAATGTTCATCTCGACACAGCAGGCGCAATGTCATTAAATGAATAGAGCCACGGCAAAATCCCTAGTTCCAAACCTCGGCGGTTCACCAGCAACCTAGAGACAACCTCGACGTCCGTCTCGATACAGCAGACGAGATGTCACCCCAACGTTCGTCTCGACACAGCAGACGCAGCGTCATCAAACAAACGGAGCCACGGCAAAATCCCTAGTTCCCACCGCAACATTCGTCTCGATACAGCAGACGCAATGCCAGCAAACGAAGCAAAGGCCAAATTCCTAGCTTCAGGGTCTTGACGGCAACTCATATAAAGCCCGAAAGACTATCGGAGATCATCCCCACACCAGCGCGGAGTGGTTATGACTCATCGGGGCTCACCAAAATAAGCCTAACCTCAAGTAAAAAGCGATATGGCAAATTCCTAATGATTGCTCTTCCGACGGTCAAACTGCCAAGGAGGATTGCTTGAAGACGTCTTGTCCAGCCCCCGAAGGGGTCAGAGACACGGCAGTCGCAGGGCTACTCGAACAGCACGATTGCCTATCGAGGACTATATCAGCTTATGCGATGGTACGATGGACAAAACCCTAAGTACCACCAACCTTAACGGGCTTCTATCGTAAAGAGCAGAGGTTAAATACGACGTAAAGATGTTCTTGCGAGAAACGCTCGATTCGTCTCGACTTGCGAAAAAAATTGTTGAGGCGGCTCGACTCGTGAGATAAAGCCTTAGGCAGTGGGCATAAAAGAAGCTTGTTTCCTAAGCACTAGGACCCTGCAAGTTGGCCCAAAACGGTCTCTTGCATACCATCCACGGGTCTCACTCTCCAACATTGAACTGCGATAAGGAGGGAAACAACCGCTTACAAGTCCTCTCGACTCGTAAGAGGGAAAAATTCTCTTGTAGGATCCTTACGACTTACAAGAGAAAACCACACTTAGGAATCCTCACGATTCCTAAGGAGAAAAACCCACCTACGAGATCCTCTCGATCCGTAGGGAGAAAAGTCTCTATGAGGCCCTCACGGCTCATAGAGTTGAAAAGTCTTAGGCAGCAGATCTGAACCTACGGCCTAAGCCATCGCTATCTCTTAAAAAAAAAATAAGTTATCTGCCAATTATGTTTATCAAAGATAACATGCTGATAATAAGAGAAGGCAGAAAGCAAAAGAGCATACAAGACATTGCAAAAGAAAATGTGTATCTTTATTCATTGACTTCAATCAAACACAAGATGAATCGTACAAAAGAATAAAGAATGGATACATATTATTTAAAAGGAAATTTTTACAAATACATTGATACAAAGGCAGCTATTGGGAAGGAAGCGTCTTAAGTAGCTTTATCAGTTGTTCGTACACTTCCTTCCATGCCTTTTCCTGATTGGCCACCACTGCCAACTCCGTCTCTACTTGGGCCCGTTGCTGTGCAACAGATGCAAGCTGATCCCTGACGGCCTGATGAGCAGCTTCACGGCCTGGAGTGTCATGCTCGGCGACATCAAGTGCCCGCTTCAGTCTCAGCCCATTTGATATGCGCTCCAGAAGGCCCTCGAAGACGGCCTTTACCTCAGCGGCGTTTGCTTCAACTTCAGCACGCAGGCGAGCAGTTTCGCTTGAAAATTCTTGGCTCTCCTTCAGCCTCAAAGCTGCTTCTTGTTCTAAATGACGGAAATAAGAAGTGCTTTGCTCGAGCCATGCTCCCCGTTGAGTGCTCACGGCCAAAGTCTCAGGGGATAGGCGCATCGACTCCAGCTGATGAAGGCGAGCCTCAATCTCCCGACAATAGTTAACCCAAGAGGTGACAATGCCCTCGTCATGGAAGGTGGCAAATATCAACAACATCGGGTTAACCGTCGTAGCGAAGTCCTCAGCAGATGTAGGAGCCTCGACGTCGAGTTCCTCGATGTAGTCGCTCAACATGCGCAGACTATTCGCCACACCTTTTGAGGATGAACGTCTCTGGGAAGGGCCGCCCGGTATTGTAATGCGAGACTCGAAAGGCACCGAGACTGGAACGACAGCTGAAAAGGACAAAATGTGATTAGATGATGATTCAATAGATACAGAGAAAGTCATTGATAAAATAGTTTACTATACCGGTTGAAGCAGGTGGCAAGGCCGGAAGGGCCGGTGGCGCAACCGATCTTTCTTCTCCCCCTTCGATTTGTAACACTGCGGTCAGGACAAGAGAGAGTTAGAAATAATTCTACCACTGAAAAAACAAAGATATCAATCGGGAACGGTACTCACCAGCGCCACCAGAGGGGGAGGCGAATTCAGATGAAAAGGAGAAGTGTGGAAGCAACACTTGATAAAGATGGTCAAAAAGCACTCCTGAAAGACACAACAGTATAACTTTAGTACACAAATTATGCGTCTGGAAGATAAGATTAATAAATTACAAACCCATACCTTCCAACATCTTCGAGGGTATGAGAGAGGGTTGAGAGGTGACCACCGCCAAGGCAGTCGTTGAAGGCGCTCCTTCGAGCAGTGGGGCATCGGCACTGGCTGCACCTGTATTACAACAAATGCGAATTTGTCAGAAAGGATTGTAAGATAAAAAAAATAGCAACTTGGGATTTCCCTGATGAGCTGCCGGCTGAAACAGAGGCGATTCCCTCGTCTATTGACATGAGACCACCGCCCGTGGCCTCATCACCTGACTCAATGGGAACCATCGTAGTGCTCGCGAGAACTGGAGACGGCGGGAGATCGTAGGCAGGGAGGGCAATGATTGGAGCGTTGCCAGATTCTTGGAAGGAAGCGGCTGACTCGTCCTCGAGAGTTGTGCCCATCTCGTCCGCTACTTCTTCGGGCTCCACCGCCTCCATCGGCTCATCCACCCTCACCACGAGGTCACCGGCCTCAAGCGCCTCGTCCGCCACCACCCTCGGTTCAGTTGTAATGATCATTTCATCTGCCGCCACTTCAGGCTGGGCATCAATGACCCTCTCGGCTGTAAACCCCTCAACCTCTATCTCGGACCCCGAAGCCTCGACAATGTGGCCCACTGTCGGCTCGGGTTCGGCAGGCATCACCCCCTCTGTTCCCCTAGGATCAACGGTCTCTGCCTCACCCTCGGTCGGACTTGGCCCTGCAAAATAATATATGTAAGAACCGTCGGCATTATAACCTTCACAATAAAAATTCTGAAAGAGATGTTACCTGAAGTGGACTTATCATTTGCGCTTCGAACGGCACGCGCCACTTGTCTACGAGCAGTGGATAGGGTGACAGGGGCCTCTTCGGAAGGAGTATCTGCCCGAGGAACGGTGCTTGGGCCCGCTCCCGTAACCAAAGCAGCCCGGCGCGCCTTCGCCTCGCGCCTCAGCCGTTTCCTCTCCTCCTGGGCCGTTGAGACGGACCTAACCAGAGCCTCTCGCATTGAGGCATCCTCATCCGTATACAGGGATGCCTCCAAACTCTTCAAGGCATCCCTCGTCGATTTGTCAAGTCGAGGCCCTTACAGCAGCCCCGACGAGACCGGAACTCCAGTGAGGGGTTCCGGAAGAATATCTTCGTCGACTGGTATAACCCCTAGAAAGAAACAAGGAAAGAAAGTTAGGTTGATCATCGAAAAGAACGACGAAATTTGCTTTTAAAAAAATAGGGATGGGACATACCAGCGCCCGCTAAAGTGCGTTTCTCCTCCTCCTTTTGAAAGGTTTTCAAAGAGGCAGCGATAGCTTCTTCGGTAGAGACACCTGTTGAAAATGGGGAAAAGTATTAGTCAAGAATAATGTTGAAAAATGAGATGAAATGATGAGGAGAGCAGCTAATAATTACCTGACTCAGCGAGTTTACTTAACCACGCTTCAAGCCTCGCTGATCGCTCAGAAGCCGCAATGGCGGCCGCCAGGTCGGTGTCTGCGGGGTCTACCGTGAAGCCCTTATTGCTGCCATACTCACTTATTCCTTTGGTAAGAGAGGCCTCAGGCTCTAAGCCAAGAATCGCGTCAAGGGAAAGGAGCGACTTCTTCTTCTTTTGCCCGCCAGCTCTGGATGCACCCGGGACTGATTTACGTTTAGCGGACGCCTTGGGGCGGCGGGTCCCGATATCCTCGCCGGCGCCAGACTCTGGCGGTACCACATTTACCGCCTCCACTGAAGCACGGGAGGCTGGTGGCGCATCCACAATATCGCGAAGTGGCAATCTGCGCGGAGGGCTCAACACGCACGGAAGTCCGACTCCAGCACCTTTGAATGGAGAAATAACCGGGGTCCTCGGCTTCAAGGGAGCCTTGCGATCGCCGCCGGGAGGCGTACCCTTGCGGTCAACCAGCATGCGTTTTTCTATTTGGATAACTGGACCCATAGCATGCGCATACCAAGCCACGTACGCGTTGAGGACTTTGGGGATGCAGCTCGGTTCGCTGATGAAGAAATAAGAACCCGTGTTGAGCCGCATAAAGTGGTGCATTGAATTCTTTATCCCTTCTCGGCTAACCACGGGCTTTTCCAAGAAGGCTTCCATTGGGATCCCTTGGTTGTAGCTCGATTGCTGAGCAAACCGGTGAGGATTATACCTCATGAAGAGTGCTGTCTCATTCTGCCTGAACACCAGGTAGCCCGGCCGAATGGAGTAGAGATGGAGGATTTCCGAGCCTTCAGTATGGAAGCCCCGTCTTTAAAATCATCGCGTAGCGACACTACCGACTTGGTGGTCTCTGATCCTATTGTTATGACCTTATCCAAGAAGGAAACCTCCGCCCCAACCAGGTGTGGTCGAAGGAGCAGCCCCCTAGCCTCCCGCGGAGGTGCAACTACGATCGAAGCCCCGACCAACCGTATGACCCTTGGGAGCCTGCATTTCTCAAAAAAAAAGGAGGAATCCTATGGGCGCCAAACACCCCGTGCACGTGCATTTCCATCCAGGAAGTAAAGTAGTGCATCGGGAAGTTGGCGGGTTGCACCCTAGGCTCACTAGCGTCCGCCGCTACGCTAAGTCCATTATAAAGATAAGCCATCCCGGCAATTCCTACTGACAACTGTAAACCAGCCACCATCCGATGCGCTGGGTAGAAAACAGTCGGCCGCATATGGCGTGGATGCATAGGAAGAGCAAAACTGCACAACCACAAGCCCAAGAACCCTACAAAGAAGGTCTCTTCATCCATGTCGGGGACGGCAATTTCTGAAAAAGGGACGACGGCGGCACCGGGAAGATAAAAGTCTTTGTGGCCATCCTCCGATGTGGGTCGGCGATCAAAACCGAACCCAAAAGGGTCGTCAAGCTGGGCGAACTTCTCGCTCCGCTCTGATAAGAACTCTGGTTGAATGAAGCGAGCAATGAAATCTGCAAAACTGACTCCCCTGTCACCCGATTCTAGATAGAGTCCTTCATAAATCTCCAATACCTTCACTAAGCCTGGGTACTGGTGCTGAATAGCGTTCTCCGGCGTCAGGTCAAACACCAGCGGCTTGGTGGCAAAGACGTATTCATCGGGAGGAAGCAGCTCCTCGTAAGGCTCTCCCCTCATCGGCAGACCCGAGATTTCAGCAAACTCCTCCAAGAAGATAGAGACTTCCCGGTCCGTCATCAGGAAGGTATGTGTGGGAATATTTCATTGCTCGATAAAAGCCTTAACCCACCACGTTGGAGGAGAAGGATACTCAAAGAGCAAGACATAAATGGCCGAGTACAAACCAATCCTCATCAGATGAGTCCTCCTTGCTGATAGGATGTACCGGGCCCATTGCAAATATCCAGCAGGCGGTCGTGGAATCAGTCCAATGTTATAAGCCTGTCCCCAAGGGCGCGCTTCACCCTGACAAATTCTCCTCCCTAAAATATCTATTGCCGGCGGCGGCTGCACGGGGATAGCACCAATCGCAGGCTGGAGGAGGTCATCCGAATTCCAATTTTTGACCTCCACGGCATACTTCACCAGGGGTACATCCGCGTAGGGGAGTGAAGATGTTGGCTCAGACGGCGTGGCGGAACTGAAGCTGCGACGACCCTGGATGATTTCGTTGGATGAGGCTGTCAGTTAATAAAAAGATCCCCAAGAGAATATCCTCATTGATGGGAAATCCCCAGAGACAAGGAGAAAATCTCCTCTTTTAGAGCAAAGCTCCGTCACAGAGCGACATTTGTCAAACTCTGGTCTCAAGGGAATAAAAAATTTATTTGGAAAGAGCCCAACTCTATAATGATGATGGAAAAGCCATCAAAAAGGAAAACTTTAACTCCTAAAGATTAAAAACTTAGGATCTTAAAGATCCACAAAAACTTTTAAGAGTTCTCCACTTTCAGATCAGAAAAGGTCTACATTTGATCCATGAGCAAAGCTCTGTTCATGGGTTAAAACCCATGAACAAGATCTCTGTAGATCTATAGATTTCTGAGAGCAAGGCTCTGTTAATAAAACCCCAAAGGGGTTTTCTTTAGATCAAAGATCTATAAGAGCAAGGCTCTGTTAATCAAATTTAATTTAATTTAATTTAATTTAAATTTTACCTAAGTTGTTCTAAAAATCTGAACTCTAGAAAGAAATGAGAGCAAGGCTCTAAAAATCTTAAACAAGAGCAAGGCTCTGAAATTCAAGTTCTTGAAAATGGTAAAAATTTTATCAAGGACCAAGGGTCCTATTTATAGGCGCTTGCGCCCCTTGAGCTCATCCCTTGATCCAACGATCAGGAGTTTGCCACCGCTGCACTCACATGTGCGCCACGTGAGCGCAACAGTAGGGGGCATTTGTTTCGCCCAATCAGAGCAAAGCTCTGTTGAAATTCAAAATTCAAAATTCTGAAGCAACGCTTCAAGTCTAGGGCGCAACGCGCCACATGTCAGGCGCTGATACGTCAGCGCAGCGCCCAAGAAGGCGCACCCAATCAGAGCAAAGCTCTATTAAAGGAAGCAACGCTTCAGTTGCGCTGCGTGACACGTGTCCGCGCAGATGCGCTAGCGCAGTTGCGCTGCGCTGTGCGCTGCGCGACACGTGTCAGCGCAGATGCGCTAGCGCAGTTGCGCTGCGCTGCGCGACACCTGTCAGCGCAGTTGCGCTGCGCGACACGTGTCAACGCAGATGCGCTAGCGCAAGTTGCGCTGCGCTGTGCGCTGCGCGACACGTGTCAGCGCAGATGCGCTAGCGCAGTTGCGCTGCGCTGTGCGCTGCGCGACACGTGTCACGCGCTAGGGCATCTGCGCCGAACAGAATTAAAATTTCAAGAAATCTTTTCTATTCTTGTTAAAACAAGAAGATTTTCTTCTGCAAAGCAGAAGCCCTTGGATCAAGGATCCAACGGTGGGGAAAATTCCCCAAATCACTCAGAGAAAGGCATCTTTAACAAATTTAACTAATTTATGGGCACTATAAAAAGGACCCTAGGCCTCAATTAAAAGGCATCAACATTTTTCTAAAAGAAAAAGAAGGAGAGAAGAGAACTCTGAGAAACTCCTCAAGAATAAAAAAAAGGTAAAAACCTTTAGAAAAAAAGAGAAAGTTCTCTTATGAACAGATCATAGATCTAAAAACAAGATCAATGATCTTTAATAAAAATAAAATAAAAATCGTGCTTTGCACTTTTCATGAACATTTGGTTCTCTGAGATAAGAAAAACAAGAAAAAAAAAGAAAAACTTTTTTTTCTTTGATCTAAATTAGATCAAGAAATCAAATAGTGCTTTGCACTTCTGTTCTTGAATCTAAAAGATTCTTGGTGCTTTGCACTTGCAAACTGCGCTGTTGCGCTCCTGGGAGAGCGCCACGTGTCAGCATCTAAATCACTTGCGCTATGCGCTCTTGAAATAAGAGCTTTGCTCTCTGGAGTTGGCGCAATTCATCAGAGCGCGCCACGTGTCAGCAGCGCAACAGCGCAGCGCACTGCACTGTTGCGCTTGCGCTCACCAGAGCATGACACGTGTCTTCACCACAAGCGCTTGCGCTCAGTGAGTGGCGCAAAGCGCCTAACAAATGCAATGCAGGGCTAGGCCCAATTAAAAGACCAAACATGCCTAATTAAATTGATGCTCTGCATCATTTATAAATGGGCAAAGCCCAAACAAAAATAATAAAATGCTATGCAGATGCCTTGCAGGGCCCAAAATAAATTGATGCTCTGCATCTTTTATGGGCAAAGCCCAAACAAGAAAGTAGAAGTAATGCAATGCATTATTTAAGTGTGGGCAAAGCCCTAGCACAGGTCTAATGGACTAAAAATAAATAAAATGTTAAACATTTTCAACTGGACTTAGCCCAATTCTGGCCGTAAGTCCTTAAATTAAATTGAACTGGGCACAAATGCTCTCTCTCTCTCAAATCAATTTATATCCGGTTCAAGGGTACATCTCCGAACTCCTTTGACATCCATCGTTGTAATTCCTCAACGACGTCAAAGAGGTGACGGGTCCCAACAACCACACATCAATACGGACTGCGGGGTCCTTAAACTCGTGGACCGAAACGTCCTTAAACTAATATTCGTCCCAAAATGGGAATGTCGGACCGAAACTTCCTTAAACTAATGATGGATCGAAACGTCCTTAAACTAATATCGGACCGAAACGTCCCTAAACTAATATCGGACCGAGACGTCCCTAAACTGGAACATAGACCGTAACGTCCTTAAACTACCTATGGACCACTACGTCCCTAAACTGGAATAATAGAGCCTCCAAATGCTCTTTTGTCGGATCTAAATGATCCCGTTTAAGTTGATCTTAGCCCCAAACACGGCTAACGTATCCTTAAACATTCAAACGGACTATAAAACTCCAAATCAACCTTGGTTCAAGGGTACATCTCTAAACTCCTCTGACATCTGCCGTTGTAATCCTTCAACGACGTTAGAGAGGTGACGAGTCCCGATGGCCAGATATTAAATGGATTATCACGTTAAGTCGATCTTAGTCTCAAAACAGGACTAACGTATCATTAACGAATGTTTAAGTTGATCTTAGCCGCAACGCGACTAATGCATCCTTAAACTAAAAACACCAAATCCAAATCTAAGTAAATACGGATTTGGACTAATCCACGTCCTACGGGCTACGGCATTACTTAGTCTCCGTATACAATCCACGGGCAACCACAAACAAAACAAACACACACGACACGAAGTGAAATTCTGGAGAAGGAGAAAGTGGCTACCGCGATGCGGTAGCGTAATTAACTGCAGGGGCTTGCGCCTGCACAGAAGAGCGTCCCCACAATCAAAAACCCCTCAAGCGAGGGGGAATCTGACAAAGTCTGCTACATCGGCCGCATCCGTCTAAACCTTCGATACACGGTGCCATAAATCAACTTGGCATCTTCGGAGAGGTAGATGGATAAAACCAAATAGCATCTGCCCCGAATCTCAGGCACAGACGTCCTAACGTCTCGGCCGCCATTCGGAGGGGAACAGTCCCGAAGCACTTGGAGGCAGTGACGGTTAGATAGGATTCGTCTCTCCCTTTATTGGGAGTTGATATCGCGCTGTGTCTAGGAGAGCCATTACACATAGTCGTTCCTGGCCAGGGCAAGCGAGGTACACTAGTAGGTTTCCAGTGTTATCTCAGAGTGTTCTGGGCTACACTCCGACACGACTTGTACCGCTATTAGGGGACTGACGTTTACCACCCCCCTAGGCCCGCCATGAGATATTCTCAGACGAACAGACCGGACTGTACGCAGATTGTCACATACAGGCTCAGTAGGAGTTCGGATGGGATCGCCTCATCAGTCTTCTTATCGGCATCTACCTGGGGACCGTTACGTACAGCTAGTGCCGCTTGCGGTCTATGGTTAAACCCACTGCCAGTGTAGTGTCGAGTCTTTAGAGTCCCACACAGAGGGTTATTCGCCTTTGGGCAAAACAGAGTAGAGGTCGCATGGTTTTGCGACGGGGTTCGTTCACATCCGCGCACTTGTGCACGTTTGGTGTCCGGACAGTCATTACTAGCGAGCTCTGGTTTGAGCCAGATCCTAGGATATGTTTTGGGGTTAGTTTTATCTCATTGTATTCGTGTTCCTTGGAACACGAATGCGGGTGTGTATGCACAGTTGACTGAGGCAGAGGAAGAGGATTCTCATTAGGGTTTTGGTACGGGTGTGTATGCATAGTTGACGGTTGTCTTTTACCAAACCCTAATGAATATGTGAAATATCAATTAATAATATTAACTAAAGGAAATTGAGTTATGGTTAGGGTTGTTGACTTGTTGACCAAGGTTGACTTGTTGACCAAGGTTGAAAAGTTGACCATCATCATTTCAAGAAAAGATGCTCTTTGATCTTTGCAAAACTCATTTAATGTGAAATGATAATGGTCATTTCAACATACCATCACCTTTTTCCTTTTTGATTAATTTTGTTAATTGATTAATTCACATATATTTGTTATGGTTGTAAAACTCATCTCATTCTCTCATTCTCATTATCTCTCATCTTTTCCTCTTCTTCTTCCTCTAGCTCAAGGAAAATCCTTCTCATGAGTTGAGAACCATTTCCTTTGAGATAAAACACCAAAGCCACTCTCTACTCATCCTAAGGTTGAAGGTCTAGCAAGCCGAACACTTTAGTTTCCTCAAGTTCGAGGAAGGAGCTCAAGGTAGAGACCCTCAGGTGGATCCATCGTCGGCAAGAGAAGGCGACGAGGAGAGAACCATCCGACCACCACAAGGAGTCCAAGAGAAGGAGTTCAAGTTGAGGTATAACCCCCTAACCGAGTAGGTAAAGCTCTTGTTAGTTGCTAGTGTGTAGTTTAGCAAAGATCTGTGTTTTATAGTCCATGTTGCCATAACCCTAAAAATCATTTTTCACCATTTCCGCAAGCCCGAAAGAACCGGGAGAGGTAACGTGGTCTTACATGCGGGTGTTTGTTAACTCGATCGAAGGGTTTAATATCGCCTAGTAGTATGTGATACTTGTTTATGCAACCGTAAGTGTAGTATGCGTATCACCGGTTTCGTTCTATACGTCAACGGCAATTAGGGTACGCATGCATACTTACGTTGATAAGATGTGATGTTATGTATTGCTGTGCTATGATGTATAGGATTGTCGTGATCGAATAGACGGGGGGTTTTATGTAAGATAAGAGTTTTACTTTTCATTCATGTAAAATTCATTTTTAATGTAATATTCTTTTATTTGGGGCACATCCGAGGTGAGGGTGATGCCACCATTGATGTATATTATTTACTTTTCCGCATTAGGATAGACCCAAGGAGGAGAGCACAAGTGACCGGGTTCTAGAGTCTAATAGGAGACCATCTCGAGGAGTCGGGACCGGATCTCCTAACTCTAGAATTGGTAGGGTCGCTTGCCGCTCTCGTAGGGGTCTAGGGTGTGGGATTGGCTATTCATCACGACCGTGGAATCCATATTTTCTATTGTTGGCTAAATACTAAATACGGACATCCTAGTATATCCTATATTATCATATTTGTGTTTCTGCTGCCTATATTCTGTGATGTGGTCACTTAATATATCTGAGATGAATGCTATATTATATATGAGATATATAATAGACGTTGCTTATGTTTTACACCCGCGCTAGTCCCGTCCCGCTATGCCGTTAGTTAAGTAACCTAACGGTGCATAATGGAACATTGCGGCGAATGCGGATGTCATAAGCGTACATTGTATTTTCGTTTCTTTTCTGTGATTGGCTTAAGAACTTAAATGATGGGACAACATTAATATGATTAATGTGAAAAAAATAAACCTAAAAAGATGTTGTAGAATCGGATTTGAAAATCACTCGGCTTTTTGTGAAAAAGCTACATTTCAAAATTGCGGAGCTTAAGCCACTCCTTTTGAAAACCATTTGATTCCATGACGATATCAGTTCAAAGCGTTAAAGGTTTTTTTAAAAACCATCCGCAACCCTCCATCATTTTAGGAAGTAGAGTACTTAGTATCCGTGCTACGTTTGTTGACTATAGTTAAAGCGTAGTGTACGGTAGCTAAGTGATGTCTTCCTACAACTGCATATGATGCAGATTAATTTGGATATTCATGCAACTTTGTTGACCATAGTTAAGGGTCATGTAAGTGGATCTAATAAATCAAGAAATGACGGGTAGAACTTGACTAGTACTTATGATTTGTTGACCATAGTTAAGGTCATGAGTACTAGGGGTAAAAACCATATCGGGAATTTCAATAGTTGAAATTTTCAATGAGATTGCATATCTTCCATATGATGGTTGGATCCCGATCCCACTGTGGGCAATAGTTGCTCCCAGGAGATTTTTGTAGTTTACAATTAGCTAACCTATTAGGTGTCTAGAAAGGTGTTAACGGGGCTACGCCTCTGGGAAGACGAGGTTTATATTAATTAGATCCGTACGAAAGCATGGGGAACCTCCCTCAAGTACCGACACTGGCCTGGCTGAACGGTTAGCAAAGTTGTAGACTGTAATTAATCCTGACTAGTTTTCCTTTTAAGGTTTGAAGGGAAATTTGATAAAAGCAGTGGGAGACATCGATTAGATAAGATAATAACCAATCTGATCTTTGCAAGAGCTTTCACTGAGTGTATTCTTTTCTCTCTATTAACGGTAGATACCAATGACAGGACTCAAGCTTCTACTGGATAAAAATAAACTGAATGGGACCAATTATAAAGATTGGCTGAGGAACCTTAACATTGCCTTGACATATGATAAGGTATCATATGTCCTCACGGCTGTAGCCCCGCCCGTCCCAGGTCCTAAATCATCAGTTGCGGATAAGGAAGTCCGCAAGACATGGGACGTTGACTGTGCCATAGCCAAATGCCTCGCGCTTGCATCGATGGATAATACACATCAGATGCAGCACGAGAATATGGACGTCCAAGCCATATTTTTCCATACAAAAGAGTTGTATGGGGAGCAATCTCGTGTCTTACGATACGAAGCATCACGAAAGCTGTTTCAGATGCAGATGGCCCCTGTCACACCAGTAGGAGACCATGTTCTAAAGATGATAGCTCTCATAGAAGAGCTTGAGGACCTTGGGTGGACAATAGATAATGAGCAATATACTGATATTATTCTGCAGTCTCTCCCCTCCACCTTTGCTCAATTTATAGTTAACTTCAACATGCACGACATGGAGAAGGAACTACCTGAACTCCTTAATATGTTAAGGAGTGCTGAGAGCACGCTAAAGTCAGTGAAGACTCCCGTTTTGAGTGTTGGGCCATCTTCCTCCTCTCGCCCAAAGGCTAAGGCCAAGGGAAAGATGAAGAAGAAACCCACCAAACCTAAGGGTGCAGTCAAAAAGGCTAAGGGGAAAGACAAGTCCAAGGATGGGGAATCGAGGAAAGGGGAATGTTATCACTGCCACAAAACAGAACACTAGAAGCGCAACTGCACGGAGTACTTGGATCTCAAGAAGAAGCATGGGGATGCTTCCGCTTCAGGTGTGTTTGTGACAGAAAACTGTTTTTCAATAAACTCTGCTTCCTGGGTATTAGATACCGGTTCAGGTTCTCACATTTGCAATTCTATGCAGGGGCTGAGAAATAGCAAGGTTTCGAAGATAGGTGACCATATTCTCCGCGTTGGAAATGGTTTCAATATACATACAGTTGCAGTGGGAGAGTATCGCTTGGGGTTGCCGACTGGATGTATATTGGTTTTGAACCCATGTTATTATGTACCTAGTATGCTTTGTAATATAATATCCATTTCTTTGTTAGACAATGAAGGATATAATTTTGTATTGCAGAATAATGTTATGAACATTCACCTGAATCAAATGTTGGTTGGGTATGGTACACTTAATAACGGGATATACGTCCTAAATCAACACACAGTTTTCAGCATACAACACACTAATAAAAGAAAACTTTTAGAAATAAATGAAGCTTTTCTTTGGCACTGTAGACTTGGTCATATTAATGAAACAAGACTAAACAAGCTACATAAAGATAGATATTTAAACCCTTTTGAATATAAATCTTATGCGACTTTCCAGTCTTGTATTAAGGGTAAAATGACCAAAACTCCATTTACCGGACACGGAAAAAGAGCTACTGTGCTTTTAGGCCTCATACATAGTGATGTATGCGGGCCAATGTCTACACAGGCTAGAGGCGGTTTTTCTTACTTCATTACTTTCACTAATGATTTCTCAAGATTCGGTCATGTATTTTTATTAAAGCACAAATCCGAAGCTTTTGAGAAATTCACTGAATATAAACTCAAAGTAGAAAAACAAACTGGCTTGAGTATCAAAATGCTTCGATCAAATCGAGGTGGGGAGTATCTCAGTACAGAGTTTGCAAACTTCCTAAAAGAGAATGGGATTCTCTCTCAGCTCACTCCTCCTTACACACCACAACACAACGGTGTGTCAGAACGGCGGAATCGGACCATATTAGATATGGTTCGTTCCATGATGAGTGATGCTGAGTTACCCGTCTCATTTTGGGGGCATGCATTGGAGACTGTAGTGTTTCTAATGAACAGGGTCCCAACCAAAACCGTGTCTACCACGCCATATGAGATATGGCATGAGAAGAGACCATCTCTTAAACGAATTAAGATTTGGGGTTGTCCGGCCTATGTTAAAAAGCAGAATCCGGACAAACTCGAGACACGGTCAGTCATGTGTAATTTTGTGGGATATCCAAAGAATTCTTATGGATATCTTTTCTATCACAAGGAAGAACAAAAAGTGTTTGTTTCTCAGTATGCCACATTTTTGGAAAAAGAGTTTTTCACAAATGATACAACTGGCAGTGTGGTAGACCTAGAAGAAGTTTTAGAAACACAAATTACGAATGACGACTTGGTTGAATTGGCTGTTGCAACAGAAACTGATGAACCTCGGCCACTCCGTAGATCTGGTAGGACTTCTCGCCCACCAGAGAGGTACTATGGTTTCCTCATTGATGGTGACAGAGAAGACTGCATCATGGAGGATGATGACCCGACCAGTTTTCAGCAAGCTATCACTAGTGGAGACTCTGTGAAGTGGCTGGATGCCATGAGATCTGAAATGGAGTCTATGTACACCAACAAAGTATGGACTTTGGACGTTGTACCCACTGGGGTAAAACCTATGGGGTGCAAATGGATCTTTAAAAGAAAGATTGGTGTAGATGGGCAGGTAGAAACCTATAAGGCAAGACTTGTGGCGAAAGGTTTTCATCAAAGACCAGGTCTGGACTATGATGAAACTTTTTCTCCCGTAGCTATGCTTAAATCCATTCGGATCCTACTTGCTATTGCTGCTCACTACGACTATGAAATCTGGCAGATGGACGTTAAAACAGCATTTCTAAATGAAGATTTAGAAGAATGCGTTTATATGGATAGGCCAGAGGGCTTCATTGACAGTGGGAGCAGTGGGAAAGCATATAGATTGCTTAAATCCATTAAAGGATTAAAGCAGGCATCATGGAGTTGGAACATCTGTTTCGATGATGTTATCAAAGAGTTTGATTTCATCAAAAATCCAGATGAACCTTGTGTTTATAAGAAGACTGTAGGGAGAGCTGTCACATTCCTCGTATTGTACGTGGATGACATTCTTCTGATAGGATATGATATTCCTATGCTACAGTCGGTCAAATCTTTCTTATCACTAAGGTTCTGTATGAAGGACCTGGGTGATGCCATATACATTCTGGGCATTCGGATCTATAAGGATAGATCCAAGAGATTATTGGGATTGTCCCAAACCAGGTACATTAACACCATCCTAAAAAGGTTTAGTATGGAAGACTCCAAACGGGGTGCCTTACTCGCTTGCCATGGGGTCACTCTCTCTAAGGACTTTTGCCCAAAGACCGATGAAGAGAGAGCTCGCATGAGCATTATACCCTATGCTTCTGCCGTAGGATCTATAATGTATGCGATGTTATGTACACGCCCAGATGTAGCTTATGCACTTAGTGTAGTAAGCAGGTATCAATCCAACCCAGGGGAGAATCACTGGGTAGCTGTGAAGAACATTCTTAAGTACTTGAGAAGGACTAAAGAATTGTTCTTGATGTATGGTAATGAAGATCTCCAAATGGAGGCCTTTACCGATTCGAGTTTCCAGAGTGATAAGGACGACAGCAAATCTATCTCTGGGTTTGTATTTACCCTCAATGGAGGGGCGGTAAATTGGAAGAGTTCCAAACAGGATACCGTTGCAGACTCTATGATGGAAGCTGAGTACATTACTGCGAATGATGCTGCCAAGGAAGCCGTCTGGATGAGGAAGTTCGTCTCGGAGCTAGGAGTAGTTCCAACCATTATTGATCCAATACCATTGTATTGTGATAATAATGGGGCTATGGCGTTAGCCAAGGAGCCCAGGTCCCATCAGCGGTCCAGACACATCCTGAGGCGTTTTCATTTGATCCGGGAGATTGTAGATCGCCGCGAGATCGAGATTAGGAGAGTAGACATAAAGAATAACACTGCGGATCCACTCACCAAGGCCCTCCCTTAGCCGCAGCATGAGCGACTTTTTGAGATGTTGGGTATGAGATACGCCAATAACTGGCCTTAGTGCAAGTGGGAGATTGTTGGATATATGTATGCCCTAGAGGCCATTATATGATAGTAGATGTATTTATACATGTATATATATACATAGGACATTCTTGCTCGACATGATAGTATGCTATCTAGTTCTTCTTATCTGACATGTTGACTTGATCATGCTTTTATTCATTTACACATGTTGATAAAGCCCTGAGGATATTTGCTTGACTACTGTGATTATGATGATGACCATACTAGTAGGACGTCTGTAGTTTATAAGCATATCCTAAAATGTCCCTGGTCGTAGGTGTATCGAGACGGGGCATCGATATACCAGTGTAGACTAGCGTATATGATACTAGATCCGTATGATGGGCGATGGATGTTCCCACATCTATTGATGTTTGACATCAAGATCATATGTAGGTGCTCAGTGGAGAATGGGTACACTGGACGGACTCGCTAAGAACTCCTATATGGTATTATATCTATCGTCGGATAGCAGTTCTCAGGTGACACTGGTACAGGTTAGTCTGTATACCCGAGATCGTCATAGAGTCTTGTATGTTCTCCCACTGCACTTTGATTACCACCCTACCACGGCTCTACTGAGTCGTGCAAATATGTGGCTTTTGGGTACAGTCCCGAGACACATGGAGACAGTGAGCGATAGGAGGGGTTTCGTCACTCCCGGTATTGGGAGTTGATGTTGTGCTGTGCTCGATTGGCTATATCAGTAAGTCCCTGGCCAGGGCTGTTGAGATTTACTGATAAATGTTATCAGTAGTTTCTCGATCTGTTATAGACCATTCATCGGCACGACTTATTGAGTTATTGGGGTCGACGTTACCATCTCTAGACTCGATATGTAGCATATCTGACAAAGAGACCGGACTGTACGATAGTGTTGCCAGTTGGCTCGATGGGAGTTGTGACAGGTTTGCTTGTTTTCTTCTGATCACTCAATACCCGGGTGGCCGTTACGTTTAGCTGACCTCTTGCGGCTTGGGGGTGCTTGATATGATCATCACCCACTGCCGGCATATTGACGAGTCTTAGAGTCCCATAATAGAGTTACCGAGCCCAGGAGAAACGATGTGGCGTGCATATGTGATATGCGCGGGGACCCTATTAAATGCGCGTATGTGATACCGTATATTAATCAGGTGGTTTGCTATTGGTCGGGTCGTATGAGATATGACCGGTTTGCTAAATCAAGTGTTGACTTAACATTGACCATTAGCATTTTCACTTTAGACCTTTTTTTTCTTTTGTTGTATGCATGCATGTATGCACATGTTTATATTGATGCACATATGGATGTGCATGCACACATACATGCATACATATTTCTATCATGGTTGTTGATACATTGGATGGTGGCAATATAAGACTCACATCTTAATAGATATGTTGATATTTATTTTTAGAGCTATTAGAAATGGAAATAATTCATGGTTAATTATTTTATTCATCCACTAAACCTTTAGTTAACCATGGGTTATTTTTCCATGGCCATTCTTGAACCAGAAGAAATATCTAAATATTTATTAACTAGGGTTAAAGATGAGAAGAGGAAAATATATATATTTTCTATTTTCATTTTTATCCTTAAGCTTATCATTATCTTGAGCTCTTTCATTTGCCATCTTCTTCTTCCTCACTCTCTTGCTCTCTAGGTTTTGATAGTGAACAAAAGAGTGATCAAGTTAGGGTTTTGAAGTGAGAAAACAAACTACATCATCATTCTATATTACTCTTGCCCATTAGTTTAGAGTGTTAGCTTCAACTTCATCACCTTGATCAAGTGGAGCTTTGAGCTTGGACAAAGAGGACTCCAGGTGGATCGTCGTAGACTTGGAGGATCTCAAGCAAGCTTCTTCCAACACTCAAGTAGCCAAGGAGTCTAGCTAAGCGAGCTAAGAAGGTTGTATTCTCTAAACCTAGCACTTAACTACTTGTGGATTATGTTAAAGTTTAGTGTTACCCTAGCTTTTCTAGTTTGATCCTTAGGATAGTTTCTTTAGCACCCTATAAATTTTTAATATGGCATGTGTGATGCTACCAAATCCCTAGTAGTGGTGCTACGGAAATCCCTTCAGTTATCACCCTGTATTACCAAATACATTGATTCTGAACGAATGTTATTAGATACCGAACCTGATATACAACATCATATCAGTCTCTTTATTTAGTAAAGAAGTATATAATTTTGTATTGTTGGATAATGTTTTGAATATTTTCCTATATCAAGAGTTGATCGGTTCAGGCACGTTATCTAAAAGCATAAACGTTCTAAATCAAACCACAGTTCTTAACGTATAGAACACACACAAGAGGAAGAGTTCAGAAATGAACGAATCCTTCTTGAGGCATTGTAGGCTAGGTCATATCAATGCGACCCGACTAGCCAAGTTACATAAAGATGCATATTTAAATCAGTTTGAACATACATCTTGTGAAACTTGTCAGTCATGTCACAAAGATACGATGACCATAGCTCCGTTTATTAGAAACAGAGAAAGAGTTGGTGAACTATTGGGATTGATACATGATGATGTATGTAAGTCCCCTGTCTACACATGCCAGGACCGGTTCTTTGTACTTCATTACATTCACTGATGATCTCTCAAGATTCGGACATATGTTCCTGTTGAAACACAAGTCTGAACCTTTTGAGATATTCAAAGAATATAAGTTAGAAGTAGAGAACCAAAAACGGGTATAAGTATTATGTCTTTTGATGAGATCAGGGAGGAGAATACTTGAACACGGAATTCCTGGACTATTCTAAAGGAGAATGAGATTCTCTCTCAGTATTACTCCTCCGTATACACCACAACACGTTGGTATATCGAGACGGAGCAATCGCACCCTATGTGATATGGTGTGCTCTATGATGAGTACTACTGAGTTGCCTATTTCCTTTTTGGGGTTATGCACTTGAGAAGTTGCATACATATTGAATAATGTTCCAACCAAATCAGGTGTCTACCACTCCATATGAGATATGGTATGGAAAGAGCCCATGTCTTAAGGATGTTAAGATTTGGGGTTGTCCGGCCTATGTCTAAAAGCAAAATCCGAACAAGCTCGAGGCAAGGTCAGTTCTGTGGAAGTTTGTAGGATATCCCAAGCATTCGCAAGGGAATATTTTCTACCGCACTGAGAAGCAAAAGGTGTTTTGTTTCTCAGCATGCCACCTTTTGGAAAGGAATTTCTTGTGAAGAAATTAGTGGTCATGAGGTAGAACAGGAAAGAGTTCCAGCTATACAGACTACAGCTGATGATTTGGTAGAACTAAAGGATTCAATAGCTTCCTAACGAACCTCAGCCTCTCCGCCGATCTAGTAGGATTCCTCACCCACCTAAGAGATACTTCGGTTTTCTCTATGACAGTGGGAGCGAGGAATTCATCATGAGATGATGACCCAACTAGTTTTAAGCAGGCCATCAAGAGTGGGGACTCTATGAGAATGGCTGGATGCTAAGCGATCTGACATGGAATCCATATACACCAACAAAGTATGGACTTTGGTTGTTTTATCTGAAGGGTTAAATCCCCATCAGGAGCAAGTATATCTTGAGAAGATTACTTGGTGTATATGGAAAGGTTGAGACTTTCAAAGCTAAGGCTTGTTGTAAAAGGTTCTCGTCATCGACCAGGTGTGGATAATGATGAAACCTTTTCTAGTGCCTATGCTTAAGTCCATCCGGATCCTACTTGCCATTGCTACATACCATGACTACGATATCTGACGATTAGGTGTCATGACTGCTTTTCTAGATAGTGATTTAGAATAGAGCGTCTATAAGTACATAGCCAGAGAGCTTCGTAGACAGTGGGAGCAGCGGAAACTTATGCAAGTTGGTTTATAAGTTAAAGCAGACATCGCGGAGTTGGAACATCTGTTTTGATGTGGTAATCAAAGCGTTTGACTTCATCAAAATAGTAGATGAACCTTGTATATACAAAAAGGTAGTAGGGAGTATGGTGGTGATCCTCGTATTGTACGTGGATGACATACTCTTAATAGGGAAGGAGTTTCCTATGCTACGCTCGATCAATATCCTCTTGTCACAAGGATTCTCCATATAGGATCAAGGTGATACCTCCTAAATCCTAGGTTTTGGATCTATGAGATAGATCTAAGTGGATATTAGGATTCTCACTAAGTGTAGTGAGTTGGTATCAATCGATCTTGAGGAGAATCACTGGATAGCTTTCAGGGTGGTAAGGATGACTGAATGTCAGTCACAGGCATTGTCTTTACCCTCAGTGGAGGGATGGTATGTTGGAAGAGTTCCAAGCTAGATGACGTGGAAAACTAGATGATAAAGGCTGGATACATTGCTACCAACGGTATTACCAAAGAAGGATTCTGGATGTACACTAGTTCACGAGATGAACTTCGTTCCTACCATTGTCTGACAATGGAGTTGTGGCTTTGGCCTAGGAACCCCCGTCCCATCAGTGATCCAGACATATTCTTAGGCAGTATCACCTGATAATGGAGATGGTTGATCTCTAGGGAGATCGAGGATAGGAGAGTAGACACAGAGGACAACAGCGTGGATCCACTCACAAAGGCCTATTCTTAGGAGAGACTTTTATGGGATGGTTGTGTATGGGATGGTTGTGTATGGCTGTGTATGGGAGAGACTTTTATGGGATGGTTGTGTATGGGATACTTCAAACACTGTTGATTGTTGGGTATGGGATACGACAACAGATGGCCCTAGTGCAAGTGGGAGATTGTTAGTTATATGTATGCCCTAGAGGCCATTACTGTACATACGATGTATATTGTAGTTGTTCCCCGCCGAAAAACGCGCGAAGATGCGATAAACGTCTTGCCTGAATTTCGGGGCAGATGCTAATTGGTGCTATCTGTCCACCTCTCCGAAGATGCCAAGTTGATTTATAGCACCATGTATCGAAGGTTTAAACGGATGCGGCCGATGTAGCAGACTTCATCAGATTCCCCCTCGTTTGAGGGGTTTTTGATTATGGCGACGCTCTTCCCTGCAGGCGCAAGCCCCTGCAGTTAATTACGCTACCGTATCGCGGTAACCATTTTCTCCTTCTCCAGATGGTCAGTTCGTGTCGTGTGTGTTTGTTTTGTTTTTGGTTGCTCGTGGATTGTATACAGAGACTAATTTATGTTGTCGCCCGTAGGGCGTGGATTAGTCCAATCCATATCTTCTTAGATTTGGGTTTGGGGTTTAGGTTTAAGAATACGTTAGTCTCATTTGAGACTAAGATCAACTTAAATGTTTGTTAAGGATACGTTAGTCTAATTTTAGACTAAGATCAACTTAACGGGATCGTTTAGATCTAACAAAAGAGCAATTGGGCTCTATTGTTTAGTTTAGAGACATTGCGATCGATTAGTTTAAGGACATTACGGTCCATTGTTAGTTTAAGGACATCTCGATCCAAGGTTAAGGACATCATAGTCCATGGGCTTAAGGACCCCACAGTCCGAGGTTAAGGACATCATAGTCCGTGGGTTTAAAAGGACCCCACAGTCCAAGGTTAACGACATCATAGTCTGTGGGTTTAAAGGGACACCACAGTCCGAGGTTAAGGACATCATAGTTCATGGGCTTAAGGACCCCACAGTCCGTAGAGTGTTTGGTTGTCGGGACCCGTCACCTCTCTGAAGACGTTGATGAATTATAACGACAAATATCAGAGGAGTAAAGAGATGTACCCTCGAACCAGTGTGAGTTGGTTAGAAGATCTGTAGTCCAGTTTGGAACTAAGATCTGTTGAAATATTTATGAGCAGGTGGGCTCAATTAATATAAGTTGAGGACTTATGGACAATATTGGGCTATGTCCAATAAATGTTTAATATTTTATTTTGGGCTGTTGAGCCTTTATTTGGGCTTGGTCCTTTTAACAATGCTGAGCATTGATCAGAGCTCTGGGCTTATTAAAGAACAATTTATGTTTTGTCAGCGCAACACGTGGTGCGCTAGGCGTTTTGCGCCAGTCAAAGAGCGCAGTGCGCTTCTGCCAAGTAGCACACATGTGAAGGACACGTGTCGCGCTTGGCGCTAAGCGCCAGATGATGGGCGCATTGCGCCGGTTTATGAGCGCTGAGCGCTAATTTATGAGCGCTGAGCACTTTCGATTTAGTGGCGTACACATGAGTGACACGTGGTGCGCTTGGCGCTGAGCGCCAGCCCATGAGCGCAGTGCGCTATTTCAGAAGCGCAAAGCGCAAGTTGTTTAATTGGCGCATACGTGGTTGACACGTGGCGCATTTGGCGCTGAGCACCGGTCCAGAGAGCGCAGTTCAAGAGCGCAAGGCACATTTCAAGAGCGCAAAGCGCATTTGATCAATTTTATGATCTGGGAACAAATTTATGTTCTTTTAAAGGAGACGTTGTCTCAAGATTTAAGAACAACAGTTCTTATTTTTGCAGGAGATACTTCAATCTCTTGTATTAACGAAAGGCTTTACCTTTATAGATCCATGATCCTTAAGAGAATTTAATAATTCTCTCCCCCTTTATAATGAGATGTTCATGATCTCAGAAAGTCAATTTGTCTTATAGATCTATGATCTGTGAAGAAGTAAGTACTTCTTTGTTTTTATGATGAGATCTTTTAATCTATTTATAAACGACCTTGGTCTTTGTAGATCTATGATCTTTTAAGAAGATGATTCTTCTTCTTAATTATGAGATGATTCCATCTCTTTCTTCATCACCATTCTTTTTATCTTGAAGAAGAAATCTCTTTTGCTGAGAGCTATGCTTCTCTTCTTTTGAATTTTTTCAAAGTTTATGGGGGGTTTCTCTATATTAGACTTGAAGTCTTGGGGCCTTTATATAGGGCAAGCTGATTTGTTGAATCAGTTAAAGAGATATTTCTCTGATTGATTTGGGGATGTTTCCCCACCATTGGATCTTTGATCCTAGGGCTCCTGTTTTACAGAAGGCAATCTTCTTATTTTAACAAGATTGAGAAATCTTTCCCCTTTACAGAATTTGTTCTGTATTTTAGTGATTTTCAATCATCATTGGATCATTGATCCAACGGTGTTCCAAATCCAGGGTACAATCTTTTCTGTTTGGAAAGATTCAACGAAATTTTATTCTTGTTAATTGATGATTTAATCATATTCGTTGGATATTTGATCCAACGGTGAGGAACATTAGTTCCAGCGCTAGCGCTTATACGCTCTGCTTATGATGCGCTTCTTGGAGCGCAGCGCTCTTAGCGCTAGCGCACACGTGCTTTGCACGTGGTGCGCTACTTGGAGCGCAGCGCATCTAGCGCTAGCGCCTATGCGTTTTGCACGAGGTGCGCTAGTTGTAGCGCAGCGCTTTTATAAAAGCGCGGTTTTAATTCAATGTTTGAATTCTGAACAGAGCTTTGCTCTAACTGGAGAAACAAAGCCCCCCACCGTTGCGCTCACGGGGCCCACACGTGGGTGCAGCGGTGGCAACATCTCGACTCTTGGATCAACCAAGGAATTGAAACGGCGCTTAGTGCCTATAAATAGGACCCTTGGCCCTTAAGATGACTCCTGTTCATCTTCACTCCTTTTTGAGAAATTATTTTCTTCTTCAGAGCGCAGCTCTTCTTCTTAAGAATTTTTAAGAACAAAACTCTGTCAGATTAGGTAAAAGATTAAATTTTTTTGAAACATCTTTTAGGGTTTCACCCATTAACAGAGCTTTGCTCTTCATAGATCTTTGATCTAAAGAAAATCCTTTTTAGGGTTTTATTAACAGAGCTTTGCTCTCTAAAAGGATCTTGCTTATGATTTCTTAATCCATTAATAGAGCTTTGCTCCTTTCAGATCATATAGAAGAACTCTTAAGAGTTTGTTCATAGACCTTGAAGATCAAAAATGAAATTTTATTTTTGATGGATTATTCCATCATCTTCTCAGAGCAAGGCTCTTCTTGAGGAATTTTATTCCTTCATCATTAGACTTTGACAGACGTCTATCTAGTGAAGAGCGCTGCTCTCAATGGGAGTTTTACTCCTCTGCCCAAGGGATTTCTCATTTAATGAGAATCACTTGAGGATTTCCTCATTTAATGACAGCCTCGTCAAATGATGAGGTTGTTTTATAAATGATGAACTGTCATCTAGATTTTATGGGTCCCCTTTGGTCCCTTTTAACTGCATTGTAGTGCGGTACGGATTTACAGTACTTTGTAATAGAATTTAATTTATAGTATTGGCGGCTGAAAATTCATTCTTTTCCGCGCGGGTACTATGTCTTCCGACACCTCCTTCCCGTTCATTCGCTCAGAAGGCGGGTTCCCTAAAGCACATGTAGACCGCGAGGTCTTTGCGTTGATAAAAGACCATGACCCAGAGCACAAGAGTCTTCATCTATAGGGTAGATGGTATGACCAAATTATTATGGGCCGACGGAGCTTTTCCTGTGCGACACCCTCGGAGCCTATTTCAGCGATTGCTTTTGCAGATGCGCCTCCGATAAATTATATTGTGGAGGAGGTCAACTGGACTTCAGAAGGTCTCCTTCGGCCTTCTATTGCTGCAGTACCCATGCAGCCGCCGGTAGCTTTGGACATCCTGGGGCGACGCATATGTCAGGGCGAGTCGCGCTCTTGGGAACAGCCGTACAATGTAGGGCTAACTCCCTGTCACCCAGCTGGGTATTTGCAGTGGGCCCGGTATATTTTATCGGCGAGGAAATCACAGTTGATGAAGCTCGGATTGTATCCCACCGTTTATGCCTCTTTGTTTCAATATTCCACACCCCCTACATGGTGGGTCAGGGCATTTCTAGAGCAGTGAAACATTCTGACCCACACCTTCCTCCTATCAGATCGAGAAGTCTTCATTGCTTTGGAGGAGTTTGCAGAGGTCTCGGGTTTACCAGTTAGGGAGGAACATTATGAGGAATTGCTTCCCCCGGATGAGTATGTTTTCGCTACCAAATCAATGGTAATGGGTCTTACTCCCGAGAATGCTATTCAACACCAATTTCTGAGCTTGATAAAGGTGCTGAATATGTATGAGAACCTCTCTCTTGCATCCGAAAGTCGTGGAGTTAATTTTACGGCTTTTATCGCTGATTTCCTTCGCCCGGAAATATTGAAGGAAGAAGTCGAGAAATTCGCCAGTCTTGACGACCCCTTCGGCTTGGGTTTAGGCAATCTGCCAGCGGCGGAGGCGGATCAGAAGAGCTTCTTTCTACCTGATACCCCGGTCATCCCTTTTGCAGAGCTGGCGGCTCCTGGGATTGACAAAGAAACATTCTTTTTAGGGTTCCTTGGGTTGTAGCTGGGTTGGTTCGCTCTTCCCATGCACCCTCGCCGTATGAGGCCGTCCGTCTTCTATCCTGTGCATCGGATGGTTGCTGGGATACAAGTGGCTGTGGGGATCGCTGGGTTAGCCCATATGTATCACGGCCTCAGCTTGGCAGCTGATACCACTGAGCCAGGAGTGCAGTCGGTAAATTTCCCGATGCATTATTTCACGTCATGGCTCGAGTTACACGTACTAGGCGTCTTTGGCATCCACAAGAGGCCGGGTTTTTATGACAGGTGCAGGTTCCCTCGGATCATGCGACTGGTTGGCGCTTCTATCGTGACTCCGACGCAACGGGAAGCTAGAGGCTTGCTTCTTCCCCCGCGCACGGTTGGGGCTGGCATATCCTTTACTGATAAAGTTTTGACCGTCGGCCAAGAGTCGGGGAAAACGATGCTGCCACTGCAGGATATATTTAAAGACGGGGCCTCTGTGTTGAAAGCTCGGGAGATTCTTCATCTGTACTCCATCAGGTCGGGCTTTCTCGTATTCAGGCAAAATGATGCAGCGTTATTCATGAGATACAACCCGCATCGTTTCGCCCAGCAGGTGAGTTACAATCAGGGCGTCCTACTTGAGGCTTTCTTGGCCGAACCTGCTGCTACTGAAGAGGGAATGCGGAGCGCACTGCATCATTTCATGCGCTTGAACACAGGGTCCAACTTCTTTATCAGCGAACCGAGCTGTGTCCCAAAGGCCCTTAATGTGTACGTGGCGTGGTATCAGCATTCAATGGGCGCCGTTATCAGAGAAGAGAAGCAATTGTTGCTCGATCGCAAGGGTGCAGTGCCAGCTGGTGATCGAAATGTTCCTCTGAAGCGACGGAACATTGTTCATCCTCCCCTGAGAGAGGTCATTGTAGTTGAGCCTTCACACGTGCTAAGCCTTATGCGCGGGTTGCCCCCATCCAGCGCGCCTGAAAAAGAGGTGGCTGCCACGTCCTCCGAGTCGGACGTAGGAAAAGAAATTGGGACTCGTCGTCCAAAGGCGTCTACCAAACGCAAACTCGTGTTATCGGGCACCGGCGCCCGTCTTCAGAAGAAAAAGAAGCAAGTACTTTCTTTGGACACCATATTAGGCTCGATGCCCCTTGCTCCGTCTAGCGAAGGCTTGAGCGAATATGGGACCAACGAGGGTTTATTCGGGATGCTTGATGATACCGATTTGGAGGTTGCCATTGAAGCTTCCAAACAGTCAGCCACCCTTGAATAAGAACCGGCCGCCCTTGCGCGGTCAGGTATACTTTACCCTTATCTCTCCACTGTTTATTTCACTCTTCTTTTATCATGCTTTAACTGACGCTTGCTGTTTCAACAGGTGCCTCTACAGAAGAAGCCATTGCTGCTTCGCTTAAAACCTTTGAAGAGGAGGAAAGGCTTCGCGCCTCATTGCCAACAAAGGCTTCACTTGAACGACCGATGATGGATACCGTAATGGTTCCGGTGGTAAAACCTGGCTCTGATGATAATGTCACCTTAGCGGAGGTCCTGAAGAAGTCTTCCCTCTCTGTCAAAACCGAGAAGCAGCTTAGAAAGCGGGCGGCGAGGGGAAAGAAGCGAGTTTTTAAAGTCACTAGCTCTGGGCCAAAGCAGGGGAAGAATACCGCTACTAATCCGCTGGAAGACAGTCTTCTTTTTCCGGGTTCATCTGCCGAGGAAGCCACACAATTGGCTGAGGCTATAAGACGTTCGCAAGATGAATCCAAGAACGTAAGGATCCCAAAGAGGCCTTACCCTGCCGTTATCTTTTATGAAGACCCTCCATCGATACGGCGGCGATTCATAGGCCCTTAGGAAGAATGGGGTGAGAGGGCCCTTAAGCAGGCTGTTTCGACCGAGGACGCACTTTCATTGTGGACCGGTGGCCATGAGTCTACTCTCGAACCTCGGAGAGCACATCTCCTCAGGAAGGAGCGTCGGCTTGAACAAGCCATATTAGAGGCTCCCTTGCGCATCGGTATGTTCACGTATCTCTTTGTAATATTTTGTATTCCTCGTGTGTGTGTGTGTGTGTGTGTATCCTTATCCTCGTACAAACTTTGCAGGGACTTCGGCGATGGCGGAGGATCTGAATTCAAATCGCGCTTTGACTGTAGATCCCGCTAGTATCCCCAATGAAACACTAATCAGTGTGGAGGGGGTCGATGCAACCGTTGCTCCTGCAATAGGGCTTCCCTTGGTGACTCCCGCTCCCCAAGCGCTTGCTCCCCCGGAAGAGGCATCTTTGTTGGTTGCTGATCCGATGGATCTTTCTGGGGGCGGCCCGGAGATTAGGGGACAAGTAGTCGAGGTTGTCGTCCTTCCGCTGGAGCCTGCAGTGGCGGCTACTGCCCCTCGCTCGGAAATCGTTACATTGGCCCACATCCCCGATGATGTGCCTGGGGGCACAGAGGAGGCCGCCGAAGCTGCCATCCCTCCAACCCAGAGTGGGAGGAGCATCAAAGGTATTATTATTTCTTTTACTTCAACGATCTCTTCATTATCTGAACTTTCCTGTCTTTTCAGAGCTACGGGGATTGGCGGCGTCCATCGCTGGCCTGTCTCCCAGGAAGTCTTTCCAGCGTCTGCTGGAACTGGCTGCTCCACAGGCGATATCCCCTCAGTGATCATTCTATCCTCCGGGAAAGGTTAGCATTGTTCGCTCCTTCCTCGATATTGTTACTTCTTCATATAACAATGTTCATGTCTTCTGTAGTTCTGGAAGCTGATGATGAGGTTGGGGTCCTCGATGGGCCTGGGGGTCTTCCAAACTCTTCTTGTATGAACGTGGGTAAGTAAAGTTTCGACGTCTTTGCATCTGTCCTCTGTTTACAACCTTCACTGATCATTTATCAATCTTTGACAGCTCTGCCTACTTTTACCCCGTTGGAGACTCGCATTCTCATGCCGTCTGGCCCTTATACGCTGCGTGCATCCGAACGTATGGCCAAGTCAAGCCTTCACACTTTGTTATCATTGATCGAAGACCTTCGTGTTGGTAACCCGCTTACGGCCGAAGAATTTGCTGCTGAGGCCAACAGTTCTTTCCCCTTTCTCGCCACTTATCACAGTGAAGCATTTGTGCAAGTCTGGGTTGAATTCTGTCGTTGAGTGGAGGCTTGCCTATATAATCTTGAATGCGCGCACCTTCCTTCAGAGGTGGTGGCTGCGAAGAAAAGATTACAGGGGCTGATTAAGCGGTATGCCGCTAATACGCTTTCCTGTGAAAAGAGGCTTCGCCGAAAGTTCTCAGAGAGGAAGCTGGCTTCAACCACGCTCGGGGAGCTTCAAGCCAAACTTACAACTAAGACCACCCATGCATATGAACTTTGGAAGGATCTTCAAGCCGCAATCAAGAACGTAGTGGTTGTTGATAAAGTTGTTACCTTTACCCGCACGATGGTTGACTCTCATAAAGCTACCGAGCAGAAGCTTGAAGGCCGGCTTGCCTCGCATCAGGCCCAACAGTCGAAAGCAGAGGCCCGTCTCGCAGCCATAGTCAATTTTGAAGCAGAGATTCAAGAAAGGAAGGATGAACTGATGAACCTTTTGAATCATCCACCAGCTTGAAAAATTGTATATATATATATTATTTTTATTCTTCTTTTGTACATACTCCTGAATAAGAGTATTTTTTTATTCTTTCATAAATTGTACTTTGTATTCATTTTGATTCATGAATAAAAGACATATTTTTGCTTCATGATGGTGTGTCCCTTTTTAGTAAATGAATTTTGTGGATAATCTATTTTGATCTCCTTGTAAAACAGTGATGGCTTAGGAGTCAGGTTAAGATCTGCTTCCTAAGGCTTTTCAACTTTATGAGCCGTGAGGGTCTTATAAAAATATTTCTCCCTACGGGTCGAGAGGATCCCGTAGGTGTAATTCCTCCTTAAGAATAGTGAGGATTTCTAAGTGTGTTTTCCCTTGAGAGTCGTAAGGATCTCACAAAAGAGTTTTCTCCCTTACGAGTCGTGAGGGCCCGTAAGTGATTGTTTCCCTCCTTGTCGAGATTCGACTTCAGAGGATGTGGCCCGTGAATAGTATGCAAGAGTCCATCTTGGACTGACCTGCAGGGCCCAGTGCTTAGGAAACAGGTCCTTATCCCCATTGCCTAAGGCTTTTCCCTACGAGTCGAGACGAGTTGAGAAGTTCTCGCAGGAACATTATTTTCCCCATGAGTCGAGACGAATCGAGAAGTTCTCGCAAGGATTTTCGAACGTCACAGTTAACTCCTGCTAATAGAAGTTCATTAGGGCCTGTGGTGCTAGGGTTTTTTACCCGTTGCACCGTCGCGTTGGCTGGTGTATTCCTCGACGAATAATCTTGCTGTTCAAGTAGCCCCGCGACTGTCGTGTCTCTGATCCCTTCGGGGGATGGACAAGACGTCTTCAAGCAATCTTCCAGGTGATATTACCGTCGAAAGAGCAAGCGTTAGGAATATTCCATGTCGCTTTTTACTTGAGCTTATGCTCAGTTTGGGAGCCCCGATGAGTCATAACCACTCCGCGCTGGTGTGGGATGATCTCCGATAGTCTTTCAGGTTTTATATGAGTTGCCATCAAGACCCTGAAGCTAGGAATATTGCCTTCGCTTCGTTTGCTGGCATTGCGTCTGCTGTATCGAGACGAATGTTGCGGTTTGTCTCTAGGTTGTTGGTGAACCGTCGGGACCTGGAACTAGGGACTTTACCATGGCCCCGTTTTGCTGACGTCGTATATTCCTGCAAAGACACTGATTTCTCTACGGGTCAACGCGAATTGAGATACTCTCGTCAAGGACGCTGATTTCCCTGAATCGAGATTTTGCCAAGGACACTGATTTCCCCGGAGTTGAGACGAATCGAAAGATTCCTGCAAAGACACTGATTTATCTGCGGGTCGACGCGAATCGAGAGGTTCTCGGCAAGGACGCTAATTTCCCTGAATCGAGAGGTTTTGCCAAGGATACTGATTTCCCTAGGGTTAGTTGACTTGTTTTCGAGACGGAGCGTTGATCCGGCGGGGAAGTCATTGGTTGACTCTAGGTCGTCTGTGGACCTTAGAGTTTTGGAACTAGGACTTTGCCGTGGCTCCGCTTTGTTGATGTCGCGTTTGAATCCTGTTGGGGGAAGAACGCTGGGGTGACATCGCATCTGCTGTATCGAGACGAACGTAGAGGTGGTCTCTAGGTTGTTAGTGAACCGTCGGGACCTGAAACTAGGGACTTCGCCATGGCTCCGTTGTTGGATTGTCGCGTCTGAATCCTGCTGGAGGAAGAACGATGTGGTAACATCTTGTCTGCTGTATCGAGACGAATGCCGAGGTGGAGCTGGGATTTTTCCGTCAATCCGCTTTGTTTGGACCATTGGGTCTTTTGTTAACGTCAAGTCTACATCCTACTGGAGTAAGGAGAAACGCCCTTGTTGATCCCTAAGTTGTCGATGTTAACGTCGAGACCCTGAAGCTAGGGGTCTTCCTTCGCTTCGTTTGTTGACATTGTGTCTGCGATATTGCGACGTATGTCGAGATTGTCTCTAGGTTGTCTATGAACCGTCGAGATTTGGCTTCGCTTCGACGAAGCCTGGTGGGACGATATGATTCCCTTCTTGTTTGTGCCCATGGATTGTATACAGGGGTCAATGTGACCTCACCTGCATGGCAAAAAGTTTTATTCTTTCATCATTTTTTTTAATTCTTTCCGCGATACTCTATCATTTCAGATTTTATATCGCGAAAATCGCGATTGCCCAACCATTTCGGCTATTTTTCGCAGTGCCGAATCATTTCAGCTATTTGTTTTATTTACTCATTGCTTTTTATTATGAGTTGCCCAATCATTTCGGCTGTTTTATATGCATTTTTGGCTCGCTGATTTTTTATCGCGAGTGTGGAACTTGGAATCTGGTGCCAATCTCAGTATCAGCATCGCTGCGACTGGAATATTGCCAGGAGCGAATCGTCATTTGCCGTGAAAGGACTTGGAATTTGATACCGATTTAGGCATCAGCATCGCTACAACTGGGATATTGCCAGGAGCGAATCATCATTTGCCTTTGTCGGTTCGAACAAAGGTGGCTTAGCAAACAGGGTTAAGATCCTGTTGACTAAGGCTTTCGACTTCATGAGCCGTAAAGGTCTCATAAAGGTATTTCTCCCTACGAGTCGTGAGGATCTCGTAAGTGCGTTTTCTTCTTAAGAATCGTGAGGATTCTTAAGTGTATGGCTTCTCGTAAGTCGTAAGGATTTTACGAGAGTATTTTCTCCTCTTAAGTCGAGAGGACTTACAAGGGTTGTTCACTGTGTAAACATATCCCTAGTTACGGATGGGACTTTGTTAGGGAAATGTTTATTCGCGCCCGTGGATTGTATATAAGGGTCAATATTGAACCGCTTGTAGGACAGCATTGGAGGTTATGGTGGCCGCTTAAGAACAGGTTCAGATCCCTGTAGCTTAAGACTTTTGAATCTTATTAGCCGTGAGGGTCTCATAAGAGGGTTCTCCTTACGAGTCATGAGGATCTCGCAAGTGTAATTTCTCCTTAGGAATCGTGGGGATCCCTAAGTGTGTTGCTCCCTTATGAGTCGTAAGGATCTCACGCAGGTGGTTTCTCCTCATAAGGTCGAGAAGACCTTGCAAGTGTCTTTTAACGAGGTTGCGCCTTTTCGGGTTTTCACAAAAACTCGCCGGTAGCCCTGCTGTTTTTACTCACGGAGCCCTTTCGGGTTTTCTCCGTGCCCATTTTTCTTATGAACATACCGTTTTCTTTTTTTTTATTCTTTTATACTTCTCTTTTTTGTATCAGCCTTGGGATGCTGCAATCCACAGTAGTTTATCGACGTCTCGGTCAACAGTTAGTTTTAGGACATTGCGGTCCATCGTTAGTTTAACGACGTTTCGGTCACTTGCAAGTTTTAGGACATTGCGGTCCATCGTTAGTTTAACGACGTTTCGGTCACTTGCAAGTTTTAGGACATTGCGGTCCATCGTTAGTTTAACGACGTTTCGGTCAATTGTTCATAGGTCGGACATGTTTGAAGATCTTTCAGTATTCTTTTAGTTTTTGCCGAAAGAACAATTTCTCATGGAGCTTCCCCTATAAAAGAGCATGATGCCCCCGGTGTGTCCATCTTTTTCTAAGCATGAGGTTGTGGCGGGTTCACTTTCTAGTTGTCAGACAATGCGAATTTGCCCTGTTGGTATTCATACTCAATCCAGCCTTTGAAGACGTAGCAATCTTCGAGTGGGTGACCCATTACTCTATGGTAGGGACAATAGTTAGGATGGTTAACGTCACCCGGTTGTGACGGATGTTTTGGATCTGGCAGGGTGATGAGCCCGTTGTGCACTGCCAGTTTGAACAGTCTCCTTATTTTATCCCTAGGAAATGAGTAAGGATGTTTTAACTTCTCATCGAGGGATCACGGCATGTTGCTTTGATGAACAGACGGTCTCGGGTTACTCGGCTGTCGCTGAGCGTTGGCGATGAAGGTCGCTTTCCCGTTGCCTTTTTCATTCCGAAAACCCACTTTTGAAGGGAAAGGCATATGGCCCATCTGGTCCATTTGGGCCAGCTTGTCGATCAAGGCCTGGAAGATGGTCGGCTTGAAGAACATCATGAATTGGGAGATAGTCGACTGAGGGTCAAGGGTCCAGGTGAACATGCCCACGGCAGGAGCTTCTTCTATGCGTTGTTCGCATCTCGACCATAGGTTCCGCCACCGGATTGTAAGTGCACGGCGGCGCCCCGGCCTCCATCCCGAGGCCAAATGCGGAAGCGATGGTTAACTTTAATTTTTCTTGAACCGGCACCACCGCGCACTAAAATCCGGATCGGGCCATTAACTAGTCCTAGCTAACTACAAGATGGGGAAGAGAGATATACCGAGCGATCCGTGTCCTTCGGTCTTCTCGTTGTCGTCCCGATCCACCGCGGAATCTCCAGTCTCCACTTCGTCGCCGGAAGGGCACCACGTCGCCGGCTTCTTTTACGGGCTCCCGCCTCTATACCGAGACAACTCGGGCACGAAGTTGGCGAGCCGACGTGCCCAAGGTTTGCTGTAGAATGTGTAGTGCTCATGTCTCATTTTTGGGGGTAGTGGATGTTGCCTTTGGTAGAGGTAATGAACTTGGTTTTTGGAGATGGAACTTGTGGGGATTTTTCCAAGTCAAAAGAGATGAAAACCCCCACAACAAATTTGGGACAGCCCCTATCATGCTTGGCCGGCCATGCAAAGTGAGGGGAGAGTGAGAATGAGAGTGTAGTATCAAAGGAATGAGTGTGAGCCAATAAAAAAGACAGAGAAAAGGGTTATCATGAAAAAGGAAATGATCACCCACTAAAACTCACACTCCATCAACCAATCATCAACAACCATGATTGCACCAAAACCAACACTCCAACAAGCTAATCATCAACAACCATGATGACTCAAAAGTCAAGCCATGATGAGAAGAAGAAGAAGTCAAATGGTGGAGGAATTATCATGATACAAGAATATGCAAATAACACCCTCCACTATCCAAATTTGCATGCTTGCAAATAGGCCCTCCTCCACCAATCTTCGGCCAATGAAAGATACAAATGAAAATGGCCGAAACGGAAAGCAAACTGGCAACTCCAGAAAAACTGGTCCCGTAATAAATTACAGGAAAACCCTGATACTGTGTATACACACCCGCATCTGTATTTCGACCGAATACAAATGCAATGAGACAAAATTTACACTGTACTATACTAGGATCCGGCTTAAACCAAAACCGGCTAGTGATATCCGTTCGATCCTGATCCGTACAATACTGCACGTATCTGATCGAACCCTGCCATATATCCATACGGCCTGTAGTACAAACTGTCCGATCCTGATCCGTGCAATACCGCACGTATCTGATCGGACCTTGCCATATCTCCATACGGCCTCTACAGCGTTTCGCCCGAAAACTTGAGCAACTGAATGTGGGGGACTCTAAAGACTCGTCAACACCTTGGTTGTGGATTTAACCACTAGCACGTCAGAGGTATAAGCCAATACGTAACGGGCTACCAGGTATTGACCAAAAGGGACGTCGATGAGCGAACTCATCCTGACACCCTACTGAGCCTGTCAGTGACAATATCCGTACAGTCCGGTCCGTTCGTCTATGAGCATCGCATGGCGGTCCTAGGGGGTTGGTAAAGTCAGACCCCCAAAAGCGGTACAAGTCGTGTCAGAGTATAGCCCAGAACACCCTGAGATACTACTGGAATACCTACCAATAAATCTCCTGCCTCGGCTGAGGGCTTCGTGTAATGGCTCTCCTAGACACAGCGCGACCTCACCCCCAATACCGGGAGAGACGAACCCCTGAAGATCCGCTCACTGCCTCCATGTGGCTCGGGACTGTACCCAACTAAAACCTGTTTGCACGTCTCCTTTGAGCGTGGTAGGGTAGTAATCAAAGTACAGTGGGAACTCACACGAGACAAATGACGATCCCCAGGTCGATGAACTAACCTGTACACATGTCACCAGGGAACTGCTATCTGACGTCAGGTATAAGACCAACTAGCATGTTCCCGGCGAGTCCTGTCCGGTGTACTCATAACCCAATGAGCACCTGTATACATCTTAGGTGAACCAACTGACACCAGTGGCTTGTGAGACCGGCCACCGCCCCTCGTCGGGGTCTCGACTGTATACACTAGTCTACTCTGGAGTATCGATGCCTTGTCTCGAAACTCCCACGACTAGGGACCTTTTAAGGATGTGCTTATAGACTACCAGCTCCCACGTATATGATCGCCCTCATACTGCTGGCAGTCAAGCAAGAATCCTAGGGGCTCTATCAACGTGTAATAGCGACATGTCAGGTCACCTAAAGCAGTACACGATGATAAAGATAAACCAGATAGCATACTATCATCTCGAGTAAGACTGTCCTACTGGGACAGGTCCTCCCTCAATCATTGCAATCACGTGCCTGTGATCCAATAATTGACTCTGAGGGCACTATCTCCAACACGGATTGCATACTGCACCCATGTCTCTCCCGGCTTTACTCTGGCGTTGATCAATGCCGTGATCGGGGTGCGTTCGCTGGCGCTTGCGAACCGCTGAGTGAATAGCAACTCCATTTCTATAAACGTTTTGATGGAGTCGTCGGGAAGCTCCGAGTACCATTCAAAAGCTGTCTCAGCTAAGCTACCGATGAGCTGGCGAAGTAGAAGTTTATCATCACCTCCAGTATCGCTGCAAAGAGCCCTAAACTGAGCGACATGTTGATGTGGATTACCCGTACCCTTATATACGTAGAATTTGGGGATCGTATACCCCGGCGGGTACTTTATTTGGTCATACCAACCCGGATAGGGTCGTCCAGTTTTAACAATTTATCCAGACGCTTCATTCGCCTGATGAACCCGTATCTGCTGAGCGATGTAATCATCCAGGGCAGTTTTTGAGATGGTCTCCTCTTTGGCTGCTGAATAAGCCGGAAGAGGGTTTGATGTCTCCGCTCGGTCGTCTTCGAGGATAATCGGAGGATATTCAGCTGGAGGATCCGGCTGTAACATCATCCCGAACATGTCTTGGAATAAGAACGCCATTCGTTTTATGTTGGCAGCTAGTTCCGCTGCCTCTTTGTCCTTCTTTTCGAGAATTCTGCGGAGGAACTCAGTATTAGTTTCTTGTTCTTGACGTTGCTCCGATGATGTTTCTGGGCTTTCTTTTGGTCCAGTGAGTGCGGTCATTTGCGTTAGCATTTCCTAAAGCTTCTGTTGTTGCTCCTGGGCCTTTGTTACGGATCGCGTAAGCGGTCGATGACCCGTAGAGATACGGCTATCCTCTTTTTCGGAAGCCATATAAATGGTATGTATTACCATGCCATAACATTTGGGCGTTTAAATTCAGCGTCCCTGCGGTATGCCGTAGTCACAGGGGCTTTCTCCGGCCTCCTTCTCTTGTGAGCGGTCGAAGTTGAAGGGGTCGTTGCAGTGGGCACCCAAGTAGCTGTCACCTTCTGTGGCTTGACAGGATGGTCGTCTTCTCGCTGAACTTTCATTTTTTCCTATCGGCGGGGATAGTTTTGATCTACCACAGAGTCCTAGACCTATCGCCAAACTTTATAAATTTTAGAGGACAGCCGCTGAGGGGGTCGCTCCAGCTTTGTCTTTGTAGCGTTTTCCATTGGTGGAGGAGATCTTTTCAGCACAGAAGTTGGCAAATTCCTGCGTACCCTGTTAAGTAATTCAAAGCTGTTCCCAGTTAGAACAGCGGCATCAACTTCCACCATTGAAGCCGGCGGAGTCAATCCAGAAGGGGAATTGCCCCCGGCTTTCCTCACTCGGCGCCAGTGGCGACGTCGAGCATGTCATGCGGTCGGGATTACCTCCGCTGTTGGATGAGCTTCCTCATGCCCCTTCTTTGAGGAGAGGCCGTTATTGGCGCTAGCCGGTCGAAGACTGACGTCCGTTGAGAGGGGACAGTCAGACTTGTGAAGGCCAACTTTCGAACAGGGGAAGAAGCCTTCGTGACCTCACATGGAGTACTAGCTGAAACGGCCAGTCTTGTGAAGACCGACCCTTTAGCAGGAGAAGCTGTCTAGACGACTTCAGGAGCAGGAATGGCTATCCACTTCGGGATGGCCGCTTTAGGTATTGCGGGCTTTTTCACGGGCCCACTTGAGCTTTGGCCCAGTCTGTTGAAAACTGAGGCACTGGGTTTGGGCGACCCGTTGAGAGGGGCCGCGGTAGTTGTAAGCTAATCAAAGACCGACTTCTTCGGAGCTTCTTGCGACGGTAATAGGGCGTTGAAGCTCGTTGGCAGGAGCATGGTCCCGAAGAACAATCCAGTGGTAGCCTGAGTCACCTGTTCAACCGGCATAGCAAAGATGGAGGTCGCTCGGGGCCCGTAAGTCACTCCTCCAGACAGGACGGAGCGAGAGTTGCAGTTGCAGTTAGTGCAGTTTGAAGCTATTGATCTTCTGTTTTCTGTACGGAGCAAGACACCAAATATAAGTACCTCGAATCCAGAGGCAACCATAGCAAACCGCGATTAGTTCGTGAACACGACACACGAAGTGTGGAGTGGAAAGAGGAAGAGGTCCCACTGGGCGTGCCAGAATCTATTCCCCGCCGAAAGACGCGATAAACTTCTTGCCTGAATTTCGAGGAAGATGCTAATTGGTTCTATGCATCCACCTCTCGGAAGATGCCAAGTTGATTTATGGCACCATGTATCGAAGGTTTAAACGGATGCGGCTGATGTAGCAGACTTCGTCAGATTCCCCCTCGTTTGAGGGGTTTTTGATTGTGGGGACGCACTTCCCTGCAGGCGCAAGCCCCTGCAGTTAATTATGCTACCGCATCGCGGTAACCACTTTCTCCTTCTCCAGATGGTCACTTCGTGTCCTGTGTGTTTGTTTTGTTTTTGGTTGCCCGTGGATTGTATACGGAGACTAATTTATGTTGTCATCCGTAGGGCGTGGATTAGTCCAAATCTGTATCTTCTTAGATTTGGGTTTAGGGGTTGGGTTTAAGAATATGTTAGTCTCATTTGAGACTAAGATCAACTTAAACGTTTGTTAAGGATACGTTAGTCTAATTTTAGACTAAGATCAACTTAACGGGATCGTTTAGATCCAACAAAAGAGCAATTGGGCTCTATTGTTTAGTTTAGGGACATTGTGGTCGATTAGTTTAAGGACATTACGATCCATTGTTAGTTTAAGGACATCTCGGTCCAAGGTTAAGGACATCATCGTCCACCCCACAGTCCGAGGTTAAGGACATCATAGTCTGTGGGTTTAAAGGGACCCCACAGTCCGAGGTTAAGGACATCATAGCCGTGGGTTTAAAGGGACCCCACAGTTCGAGATTAAGGACATCATAGTCTATGGGCTTGAGGACCGCACAGTCCGTAGAGTGTTTGGTTGTTGGGACCCGTCACCTCTCTGAAGACGTTGAAGGATTACAACGACAAATATTAGAGGAGTAAAGAGATGTACCCTCGAACCAGTGTGAGTTGGTTGGAAGATCTGTAGTCCAATTTGGGACTAAGATCTGTTGAAATATTTATGAGCAGGTGGGCTCAATTAATATAAGTTGAGGACTTATGGCCAATATTGGGCTAAGTCCAATAAATGTTTAACATTTTATTTTGGGCTGTTGAGCCTTTATTTGGGCTTGGCCCTTTTAACAATGCTGAGCATTGATCAGAGTTCTGGGCTTATTAAAGAACAATTTATATTCTGTCAGCGCAACACGTAGTGCGCTAAGCGCTTTGCGCCAGTCAAAGAGCGCAGTGCGTTTCTGCCAAGTAGCGCACATGTGAAGGACACGTGTCACGCTTGGCGCTAAGCGCTAGATGATGGGCTCATTGCGCCGGTATATGAGCGTTGAGCGCTAATTTATGAGCGCTGAGCGCTTTCAATTTAGTGGCGCACACGTGAGTGACACGTGGTGCACTTGGCGCTGAGCGCCAGCCCATGAGCGCAGTGCGCTATTTCAGAAGCGCAAAGCGCAAGTTGTTTAATTGGCTCATATGTGGTTGACACGTGGCGCATTTGGTGCTGAGCGCCGGTCCAGAGAGCGCAGAAGCGCAGTTCAAGAGCGCAAGGCGCATTTCAAGAGCGTAAAGCGCATTTGATCAATTTTATGATCTGGGAACAAATTTATGTTCTTTTAAAGGAGACTTTGTCTCAAGATTTAAGAACAACAGTTCTTATTTTTGCAGGAGATACTTCAATCTCTTGTATTAACGAAAGGCTTTGCCTTTATAGATCCATGATCCTTAAGAGAATTTAATAATTCTCTTCCCTTTTATAATGAGATGTTCATGATCTCAGAAAGACAATTTGTCTTATAGATTTATGATCTGTGAAAGAAGTAAGTACTTCTTTGTTTTTATGATGAGATCTTTTGATCTTTTTATAAAAGACCTTGGTCTTTGTAGATCTATGATCTTTTAAGAAGATAATTCTTCTTCTTAATTATGAGTTGATTTCATCTCTTTCTTCATCACCATTCTTTTTACCTTGAAGAAGAAATCTTCTTTTGCTGAGAGCTATGCTTCTCTTCCTTTGAATTTTTTCAAAGTTTATGGGGGGTTTCTCTATATTAGACTTGAAGTCTTGGGGCCTTTATATAGGACAAGCTAATTAGATTTGTTGAATCAGTTAAAGAGATCTTTCTCTGATTGATTTGGGGATGTTTCCCCACCATTGGATCTTTGATCCTAGGGCTCCTGTTTTACAGAAGGCAATCTTCTTATTTTAACAAGATTGAGAAATCTTTCCGCTTTACAGAATTTGTTCTGTATTTTAGTGATTTTCAATCACCATTGGATCATTGATCCAACGGTGTTCCAAATCTAGGGTATAATCTTTTCTGTTTGGAAAGATTCAACGAAATTTTATTCTTGTTAATTGATGATTTAATCATATCCGTTGGATATTTGATCCAATGGTGAGGAACATTTAGTTCCAGCGCTAGCGCTTATGCGCTCTGCTTATGATGCGCTACTTGGAGCGTAGCGCTCTTAGCGCTAGTGCACACGTGCTTTGCACGTGGTGCACTACTTGGAGCGCAGCGCATCTAGCGCTAGCGCCTATGCGTTTTGCACGGGGTGCGCTAGTTGTAGCACAGCGCTTTATAAAAGCGCAACTTTAATTCAAAGTTTGAATTCTGAACAGAGCTTTACTTTAATTGGGGAAACAGTAGTGGATGCTTGGACATATATATGGAGGACTTTCTTGCTCAACATGATAGTATGCTATCTGGTTGCTCTTTATCTTAACATGTACGCTGATTTTCTCTATGCTACATGTTGATAAAGCTCTTAGGATGAGTACTTGACTACCAGGATTATGATGCAGATCATACTAGTGGGGACAGTGTAGTCGATAAGTACATCCTTCAAATATTCCTAGTCGAGGGTATATCGAGATAGGGCATCGATATACCAGAGTAGACTAGCATATAGCTTCTCGACCCATGTAGATGGGCGATGGATGATCCCATATCCATTGGTGTTTGACATCAGAGATAGTATGCGGGTGCTCAGTGGAGACTGGGTACACTGGACGGACTCGCCGAGAACTCCCAGATGGTATTATACCTAACGTCAGATGGTAGTTCTCTGGTGACACTGGTACAGGTTAGTCTGTAGACCCGAGATCGTCATAGAGTCTTGTGTGATTCCTACTGTGCTTTGATTTCCACCTTACCACATTCAAGAGAACGTGCAAAACGGTGGCTTTTGGGTACAGTCCCGAATCACATAGAGGCAATGAGCTATAGGAGGGGTTTCGTCTCTCTCGGTATTAGGAGTGGATGTTGAACTGTGCTCGATTGGCTATAACAGAAAATCCCTGGCCAGGGCTGCTTTAGAGATATACGGGTAAGTGTTATCAGTAGTTTCTCGATCCGTTATGAGCCTCATATCGACACGACTTATCGAGTTACTGGGGTCTGACGTTTACCACCCCTAGACGAGATAGACAAAGAGACCAGACTGTACGGAAGTGTTAATGATTGGATTCACAGGAGTGTGAGCAGGCTTGCTTGTTGATCTTCTGATCGCACAATACCCGGGTGGCCGTTACGTTTAGCAGACCGTTTGTGGCTTGTGGGTGTTTGATATGATCATCACCTACTGCCGGCGTATTGACAAGTCTTTAGAGTCCTACACAGAAGCTTCCTGGCTCAAGCGAAACGGAGTAGGAGCACATTTGTGATATGTGCGGGACCGAGATTAATACGATATGTGATACTGTATTCTATTCTCGCGATTTGTGACATTGGTCGGTTATATGCGATATAGCCGGGTTATCGGATCAAGTGTTGATTCGATAAGTTGTTACATATGATATTAGTTGGTTATATGTAATATAGCCAGATTATTAAATCAAGAGTTGATTTGATAATCTAATATATAATTATATATTTGATATATTACATTATATTAACTAGTATTAGCTCACTTAGGATTTCTTTTCTCACTAGTTTGTGCATGTGTATATATGTGATATATATTAGTGTACAAAAGTATGTGTCATGCTTGATGCTACATGCAAGATGGGTGTATGAGACTTATACCATGTTAGGGTTAAGTTAGGGTTTATAATTTATTCAAAGTTAAACAAATTAGGAGAGAATTAGTTTAAGGTTCAAAGCTTGTAGAAGCTTGTATGAACCTTTGACTAAATCCACTCTTTTGTCTAGCTTAGGATATTTGTTAACCCAACCCTTAACCTTATCCCTTGGTTTATTCTCTACATAAGTTAGGCATGAGGGATTAACTCACCCATGGTTGCAATAATTCATTTGGAATAAATCATATGATGAATTCATTCTTCTTCTTCTTCCTAAAAGTTTTTTAGCTTCAATGGAGGTATGAGAAAAATTATGAGAAAATCAAATCTAAAGTGAGCCCAATTCTTACTTCATCATCCTCTACTACTTGCCATTTAGTATAGGGTGTTTGCTTCACTAATTCCATAATTTGTTAAGAGATAGCTTGGGTTAGTGTCTCCTCGACGTAGATCATCTTCGGCCTCGAAGTCTTCAAAGCAAGCATGTTCGTTTCTTCATGGGAGCCTCTCTAGAGTCCGGAGTTCACGATCGCAGCGAAGGGACTACTACACAGAGCTATTGAAGTGAAGGATCGGTCTACAAAGGTTGTATTCCTTGCTCACTTTTCATATGCGAAGTTTTTTGCATAATATTCCATCGATTTCTAGTATACGATTCTAGGGTTAGGGTTAGCTAGAAAGACAAAATTTTAATTTGGCATGAGAGATGCCTCCCGAAACCTTGCTGCCGTGCTAGATAACCCTATAATAACCTATACTTGTAAGTCAATGTCACGCACCCCACGTGTTCGCGGGGAGGCGGAAATTGCAAAAAAATGATTTTTACGGGCTTCGCAACACCGACTAGAACCAAGGATCGAACATAAACCATAGCTAGCAAATTACTTGAGGTTTAACTACTATGATACGAAGTTATACCTCACGATTCAAGTCCTTCGGGTCTTCATCGCTATCCTCCACTCGTCATCGGCTACAAGGATCGTAATGGATCGTAACAACCTCGACGGCCTCCTCGAGTCAAAGACGATCTACCCGAGAGTCTATAGTCCGAGCTCCTACCTCAAATCCGAGGTAACTACGACTTCTAGTTCGCTAAACTAGAAGTCCTAGGTTGTGTAGAGTGAGAAGATGGAGAGATTTATCTCTTGGAACCCTAGGATTCTCAACACATGAGAGGTCTAAAGTTTTGATGAAGAAGAAGGTCACAAGAGAAAAATGAGAGAGGAGAAGAAAGCTTGGATGAAAAATGGCTTCTCATTTGTCTAAATAGTTGAACCAAATGAATTATTGATGAGATAATATCTCACCAAAAATATCTATGGTTCACAAATATCTATTTTGTCAAGTGATGAGTCATAGCCATCCAAGAAATATCTCCACTCATTTTCTACACCTCATTATGTTTAATCCATAAAGAAAATAAACCCTAAATGAGGTGTCTCTTGTAGAATCTTTCCCGCAAGAATTACGAGAACGCCCCTCATCCGTATAAACATACCCGCATCCGTATTCCGAAGAATACGAATACAAAGAGACGAAAATAATCCATCATTATAATACTAGGATCCGGCTTAAACCAAAGCCAACTAGTGCACGTAAGTGATCGAAGCCCTGCCGTAAAACCATACGACCTTTACACCTTTTGCCCGGTGCAGGGAAACCCTCTGTGTGGGACTCTAAAGACTCGACACTATGCTGGCAGTGGGTTTAACCACAGGCCGCAAGCGGTACTAGCTGCACGTAACGGTCCCCAGGTAGATGTCGATAAGAAGGCCGATGAGCTAACTCATCCGAACTCCTACTGAGCCTGAATGTGACAATCTTTGTACAGTCTGGACTGTTCGTCTAAGAGTATCGCATAACGGGCCTAGGGGCGGTAATTGTCAGACCCCTAATAGCGCAATAAGTCGTACCGGAGAATAGCCCAAAACACCCTGGAGTACCTACCAGTAAATCTCGCTTGCCTTGGCCAAGGACTTTGTGTGATGGCCTTCCGAACACAGCGCGATATCAACCCCCAATACCGGAAGAGACGAATCCTATCTAACCGCCACTGCCTCCAAGTGCTTCGGGACTGCACCCAACTACTGCCTGTTTGCACGACTCCTTTGAGCCGTGGTAGGGTAATAATCAAAGTACAGTGGGAACACACTCGAGGCGAAGTAGCGGTGTCAAGTCGACGGACTAAGCTGTACTCATGTCACCTGGGAACTGCTACCCGGCAATAGGTATAATACCCACCAACAGTTCCCGACAAGTCCTGTCCAGTGTACTCATAACCTAATGAGCACCTGCATACTATCTCCAGCACGAAATACTAATGGCTGTGGGACAGACCATCTCCCCTGTTGGGATGAAAAGCGTATACACTAGTTTACTGTGAAGTATCGATGCCTCGTCTCGATAATCCTACGACTAGGGACCTGTATAGGATGTGCTTATAGACTACCCAGCCCCCACTAGTGTGACTGTCATCACAACGTTGATAATCAAGCAAAGATCTTAAGGGCTCTACCATTATGTATAAGCGATATGCTAAGAAAACACATGCACATGTTGAGGTAGAAACAAACCAGGTAGCATACTACCATTTTGAGCAAGGCTGTTACTATATCCGTGCATACCCAAGCTTCCATTAAGTAATATACAATCCAGTATGATACAATAATAGCCTATAGGGCATATATCACTAACAATCTCCCACTTGCACTAAGTCCATATACTGGCATATCGCAGACCGAAGATCTCGAATAGCCTTTCAAACACTGTCTGAGGGATGGCCTCTGTGAGTGAATCTGCAGTGTTGTTCTTCGTATCTACTCTCCTCATCTCGATCTCCTGGGGATCAACGATCTCCCTGATCAGGTGGTACCGCCTCAAGATATATCTGGATCTCTGATGGGACTTGGGTTCCTTCCCTAAAGCTATAGTGCCGTATGTTGTCACAATACTAAAGTATTGGACCAACAATGGAAGGAACCACCTGAAATTCAATTAAGAACTTCCTCATCCAGACAGCCTCTTTTGCGGCGTCTCATGCACCGAACTACTCCGTTCCATCATCGAGTTTGCAACGGTGTCCTTCTTGGAGCTCTTCCAACAGACCGCCCCTCCACTGAGGGTAAAGCCATAACCCAATATGGACTTGGAGTCATTCTTATTATTCTGGAAGCTGGAGTCAGCAAAGGCCTCGATCTGGAGGTCTTTTCCGCCATACACCAAGAACATCTCCTTAGTCCTTCTCGGGTATTTAAGAATATTCTTTACTGCTATCCAGTGCTTCTCCCTTGGGTTTGAATGATACCGGCTTACCACGCTAAGTGTGTAAGCAACATCTGGACTGGTACACAACATCGCATATATTATAGAGCCTACCGCAGAAGCGTAGGGTATAGATGTGTTGCGAGCCCTTTCCAAATTAGTCTTAAAAGACATCTCTTTGGAGAGGGTGATTCCGTGACAAGCCGGTAGACTACAGCGCTTAGAATCATCCATATTAAATATTTTCAGTATAATGTTGTTGTACCTTGACTGTGAAAGTCCCACCATCCTCTTTGATCTATCACGATAGATCTCGATCCCCAGAATGTAGTTGGTATCACCCAGGTCTTTCATGGAGAACCTCTGTGACAAGAATCCTTTGACTGATTGTAGCATAGAAATGTCATTTTCTATCAAGAGAATGTCATTCACGTACTCAATAAGGAATTCCACAGTTCTTGCTACAATCTTACTATAAATTCATGGTTCATCTGGATTTTTGATAAAGTCGAATTCTTTGACTGTCTCAATAAAAACAAATATTCCAACTCCGTGATGCATGCTTTAGTCCATAAATGAACTTAAGCTACTTGCACACAGTCCTGCTGCTCCCACTCTGATTGAAAACCCTTTGGCTGATCCATATAGACACACTCTTCCAAATAACCATTTAGAAAAGTCGTCTTTACGTCCATCTGCCAGATCTCACAATCTTGGAAGGCAGCAATGGCAAGAAGGATCCGAATGGATTTGAGCATAGTCACCAAAGAAAAGGTTTCATCATAGTCCAAACCAGGTCTTTGACGAAAACCTTTTGCAACAAGTCTAGCCTTATAGGTTTCAACATATCCATCTACACCAATCTTCTTTTTGAAGATCCATTTGCAGTCTACGGGTTTTACCCCTTCTGGAGTAATGTTCAAAGTGCATACTTTGTTGGTGTATATGGACTCCATTTTGGTCCGCATTGCATCCAGCCATTTTACCGAGTCACCGCTCTAAATGGCTTACTGGAAGCTAGTTGGCTCATCATTATCAATGATGCAATCCTCTCGATCCCCGTCTATAAGAAAACCGTAGTTTCTCTCAGGCCGATGAGACTGCCTACTAGTCCTGCGGATTAGCGTAGGGATGTCCGGTTCTTTTGAAATCTCTGGTTCTACCATATTTTCAGTGTTAGTTTGTGGTTCTAGAATTTCTTCCAGTTCTATTGCTCTCCCACTATTTCCTTTTACAAAAAATTGATTTTCTAAAAAATGGGCATGACGAGGAACAAAAATCTTTTGTTCCTCTACGTAATAGGAAAGATGTCCCCTGGAGTTCTTTGGGTATCCCACAAACCTATACAGTACCGAGCGTTCCTCGAGCTTTTCCGCATAATGCTTTTCAACGAAAGCTGGACATCCCTATATCTTCAAATACTGAACATAGGGTTTCTTCCCACTCCACATCTGATATGGAGTAGTAGGCACAGTCTTGGTAGGAACCTTATTCAAAAAATATGTAGCTGATTCTAGTGCATAACTTCGGAAAGATCACGGTAACTCAGCGTTACTCATCATGGAACGAACCATATCTAATAGGGTTCGGTTCTGCCTTTCCAATACACCGTTGTGTTGTAGTGTGTATGGAGGAGTAAGCTGAGAGAGAATTCCATTCTTTTTTAAGTAACCCAGTAACTCGGCAGTTAAGTATTCACCACATCGATCAGATCTCAGTGTCTTGATACTTTTGCCGGTTTGTTTTTCCACTTTATACTTATATTCTCGAAATTTCTCAAAGGCCTCGGATTTATGCTTTATCAGGAAGACATGTCCATACCTAGAGAAATCATCCATAAAAGTAATGAAATAGAAATAACCACTTCGTGCATCTGTAGATATTGGACCAAACATGTCGTTGTGTATGAGTCCTAAGAGCTCGCTCGCTCTTGCTCCGTGTCCAGTGAATGGAGTCTTTGTCATCTTTCCTATGAGACAAGATCAAAATATCCCTCTCTATGTAATTTCGTCAACCGTGTTTCATTGATGTGACCCTGTCTACAATGCTATAAGAAAGTTTTATTTAATTCTGGAGACTTTCTTTTAAGTGTGTTCTGGACGTTTGAAAACCTGAGCTTGATTCAATATATACTGTCCTCTAGTGTACTTGACCCAACCAAACTTTGATTTAGGTGGATATGAACCACATAGCTTACATACTAGACTTGGTACACACAAACAGTCACGTAGAATCAATATTTGCCTACTTGTCAATTCTAGGTGATAAACCCTACGGATACAGCATCCACGCTCATTCCGTTAGCAACCCTTAGAGTCATATCACTTGCCCTGATAACTCTATGGTTTCTCAAATTTGTAATGAATTAAAGATATGAGATCATGATCCGGTATTTTGTACCCAGGAAGTAGAGTTAATTGACAAACTATTTTCAATCACAAACACACCCGAAGTCGAAGCCACAACATGCTTCGGATCCTGGATTTTGGCTTCCAAGCCCTGCATCCCTTCTGCCAATGCCCTTTCCCGTAAAAATAGGAACCTCCTCCCCTATAGTTAACCCTGAAACTTTTGCCCTTCCCTTTTCTTCTATCTTACTGACACCGCCTATCGGTTTTGTGGAGGTCTTCTTCTACTCACCCTTAGCATCCGCCTTAGATCTAGAAGAGAAAGATTCTCCAATAAGCAGAGCGGGTGTCTCCCTGGTTTCCTTCAGGGTGCCCTTAACTGGAAGTATAACTTTCTCCCCTTAGGCGTAAGTAGGAGGTAGGGATTGTAGAATCAAGTCATCATATGACTTGTTATCCAACATGGTCTCTAGGTCCATGAGCTTTTTAATACAGCTAATCATTGTTGGGACGTAGTCCTCTACAGATGACCTGACAGCCAATCCCGCTTGAAGCAATTCTTTTGAAGTCTCATATCTTGCAATACGAGATTGCTCTCCATATAAAACTTTGTTATGGAGGAAGATAGAAACTGAGTCCATCTTCTCGTGCTGCCTCTGATATTTACCATCAACTGAGGCCAACACGAGGCACTTGGAATTCGCACAGTCTTTTTCCCTTGTCTTATGGATACCAACATCCACGACGGTGGAAACTGGACCTGGGACGGCGGGGGCTTGAGTAGTAATAAGGTGGTCCAGCTTGTCATAGGTAATGGACATCTGGATAAACCTTTGCCGGTTAATATAGTATAAATTAGTCATTTTATTATCTATCTGTAACCTAATCTGGTCACCTGGTGGCTGCAATTAGGAGAGAGAGAAGAAAACACTCAGCATGATACTCTTGCAAGTTTATATTGGTTTTTAATTTATCCAAACAGGATAGCTCCCACTGTTTCTCGAATCCTTCCTCAAACCATAAAAAAAGAATTAGTCAGGATTAATCTCACCATATAATACTTGCTTAACCGTTCAGCCAGGCTAGTGTCGGTACTTCGAGGGAGGTTTTACGACGCTTTCGCGAAGTTCCTTAATTAAAAAACCTCTTTTCCCTGGAGGCGTAGCCCCGTTAACACTGTTCTAGACACCTACTTGGTTTATAGCATTGATCGTTAAGTGAAGTATCTCCCGAGTAGTAACAGATACTCACAGTAGGATCGGGATCTAAATATCATTGTGTGATAATCCTGAAGGAATCCTACCAACATTATCACACTCCAAATGGTATGCAGCACTAGCAAGTTTCAGTTTCTTTAGAAACCCCCGATGTGGATTTTTGCCCCATGCTCTTATGACCTTGACGAAGGCCAACATATCATAGGTCACATGTCAAGTTCTTCCCGTGAGTGTCCAGGTTAATTTGAACCCACACGTACATACCTTTGACGAAGGCCAAAATAGTAGTACGACTGTCCCAAACCAACGCATCTATCTATGCTACAGATGAATATTCAGCAGCTACCAATCATTATTCCTTGACGAAGGTCAACAAACATAGCTTGAATACTATTGAATATTAATATGAAATGACGAAGAGCTACAGATGGTTTTGGTGAAACCGTGAACGTAGTGAACTTGATATAATCGAAGGAACCTGATAGCTTTTAAAAAGAGTGGTTTAAGCTCCGTATTTAAAAGTCTCCTGTTTTAAAATAACCGAGTGGTTTTAAAATTTGTTTCAACGATTCAGCTTTGGTTTGTTTGCTTTGCATTAATGTAATGCAGTCCCATCAATTACACCTATCATCACAGAAAAAGACGAAAATACCACGTCCACTTAGGCCATCCGCATTCGCCACTGGGCCCGTCATCACCCGTTAGGTTACTTAACTAACGACAGAGCTGGGGCTGGACTGGCACGGATGCAAAACATAAGCAACGCCTACTAGATATCATATATAGATATATACATTCGTCTCACGCAATAATAGGCATTTCACTTCACAGATGAACATATTGGATATACTAGGAATTCCGCGTTTCATTTGAGCCTGTAACGAAAGACAGATTCCACGGTCGTAATGAATAGCCAAACCCCACCCTAGACCCCTACGGGTGCGGCAAACTACCCGCCAAATACCCGAAGTGAAGCAACCTCTCTCAACAAAGTGAGTAGGCCACTCAGCACTTCAAAGTACCCGGTAGTTTGTGCACCCTACCTTGGGTCTATCCTAAGAGCAAAAACAGTAAAAGAAATAATACAATGGTAGCTACAACCTCAACCCAGATTTGCCCCATAAAATAATATTACAACACTTTATAAATTTTACATTGAATGAAAGAATGAAAACCCTCATCTCACATCCCCAGCTATTCATCCACAACGATCCAATATAGTTCATATACACAAACCAACATCACAGATATGTGTAACCCCGACTAATCGACGTATAGCAATTAGTCGACATTTCCAAACACATATATACATCACAAAGCTTGTAAAGTAACTACGACATTATAATTCCGCACGCAATTAGCAAACTTAACCAATTTTCCAAAACTTGAAAATCCAGTGAGCTAAAGTTCCAAAAACGATCGTTTTAAGCCAATCCGGGAGTCGAAACGAACTCGAAACCCGCCCGAATCTTCGCGGAGGCGAAGACACAAAAATTACTGTCATATGGGGGCCTCGAAAGGGGGTACCCACCCCTGGGAGCTACCACGAGGTGGCCCCCAAGGGGAGGCAGACCCAAGAGCACCAATCCTTGGTGCTCTCTAGTCACCAGCCCCCAAGGCCACCTTGTGGTGGTCTTAGAGGGTGGTCCTGGCCGTTGGTCCCCCTCAGGGTATCCCCGGGGTGCGCACACATCACCTCGCGGCTTCTCAGTTCAAACCGTGAGCCCGCGGGGTGAGCAAACAACTCAAAACATCATTTTTGGAAACTGTATTTTCGGCAGTTTTTGCGCGACAAAAACGGTGGATTTCTAACGTTGCTACAAGCTATCTAAGGTTTATGAGAGGCTCGGATACCACTGTAAGTCGATGTCGCGCACCCCACGTGTTCGCGGAGAGGTGGAAATTGCAAAAAACGATTTTTACGGGCTTCGCAACACCGACTAGAACCAAGGGTCGAACATAAACCATAGCTAGCAAACTACTTGAGATTTAACTACTATGATACGAAGTTATACCTCACGATTCAAGTCCTTCGGGTCTTCATCGCTATCCTCCACTTGTCGTCGGTTCCAAGGATTATAATGGATCGTAGCAACCTCGACGACCTCCTCGAGTCAAAGACGATCCACCCGAGTATCTATAGTCCAAGCTCCTACCTCAAATCCGAGGTAACTACGACTTCTAGTTCGCTAAATTAGAAGTCCTAGGTTATGTAGTGTGAGAAGATGGAGAGATTTGTCTCTTGGAACCCTAGGATTCTCAACACATGAGAGGTCTAGAGTTTTGATAAGGAAGAAGGTCACATGAGAAAAATGAGAGAGGAGAAGAAAGCTTGGATGAAAAATGGCTTCTCATTTGTCATGAATAGTTGAACCAAATGAATTATTGATGAGATAATATCTGACCAAAAATATCTATGGTTCACAAATATCTATTTTGTCAAGTGATGGGTCATAGCCATCCAAGAAATATCTCCACTCATTTTCTACACCTCGTTATGTTTAATCTATAAAGAAAATAAACCCTAAATGAGGTGTCTCTTCTAGAAGCTTTCCCGCAAGAATTACGAGAATGCCCATCATCTGTATATACATACCCGCATCCGTATTCCGAAGAATACGAATACAAAGAGACGAAAATGATCCATCATTATAATACTAGGATCCGGCTTAAACTAAAGACCACTAGTATTATCCGCCCGATCATCATACGTGCACAAGTGCACGTAAGTGACCGAAGCCCTGCCGTAAAACCATACGGCCTCTACACCTTTTGCCCGGTGCAGGGAAACCCTCTGTGTAGGACTCTAAAGACTCGACACTACGCTGGCAGTGGATTTAACCACAGGCCGCAAGCGGTACTACCTGCATGTAACGGTCCCCGGGTAGATGTCGATAAGAAGGCCGATGAGCTAACTCATCCGAACTCCTACTGAGACTGAATGTGACAATCTTTGTACAGTCCAGTCTGTTCATCTAAGAGTATCGCATATCGAGCCTAGGGGCGGTAATCGTCAGACCTCTAATAACACAATAAGTCATGTCGGAGAATAGCCCAAAACACCCTGAGAAACTACAGGAGTACCTACCAGTAAATCTCGCTTGCCTTGGCCAAGGACTTTGTGTAATGGCCTTCCGAACACAGCATGATATCAACCCCCAATACCGAAAGAGACGAATCCTATCTAACCGCCACTGCCTCCAAGTACTTCGGGCCTGCACTCAACTACTACCTGTTTACACGACTCCTTTAAGCCGTGGCAGGGTAGTAATCAAAGTAAGGTGGGAACACACTCGAGGTGAAGTAGCAGTGTCAAGTCGACGGACTAAGTTTTACTCATGTCACGTGGAAACTACTACCCGACGATAGGTATAATACCCGCCAACAGTTCTCGACGAGTCATGTCCAGTGTACTCATAACCTAATGAGCACCTGTATACTATCTCCTGTACGACGTACTAATGGCCGTGGGAAAAACCATCTCCCCTACTGGGATGAGAAGCGTATACACTAGTCTACTGTGAAGTATCGATGCCCCGTCTCGATAATCATATGACTAAGGACCCGTATAGGATGTGCTTATAGACTACCCAACCCCCACTAGTATGACTGCCATCATAACGCTGGTAATCAAGCAAAGATTCTAAGGGCTCTATCAATATGTATAAGCGATATGCTAAGAAAACACATGCACATATTGAGGTAGAAACAAATCAGGTAGCATACTACCATTTTGAGCAAGGCTGTTACTATATCCATGTATATCCCAAGCTTCTATTAAGTAATATACAATCCAGTATGATACAATAATGGCCTCTAGGGCATATATCACTAACAGTACCTGCCTGCTCCTGTGTTGGTATTAAATAGATATTATATTCATACCTGACTTGGAAAATGAAACCTGGGAAAATAGGGAAATCAAAAATGTAACTTAAGTGTAACTTAAAAGGATATTACTTAATCCGTGGTTCTGGGAGGTAAAGGAACAAAGTCATTCGTGATTTTTATTACTTGATCTATGGTTCCGGGAGGTAAAGGAACATAGTCATTCGTGATTCTTATTACTTGAACCGTAGTTCCGGGGGGTAACGGAATATAATCATTCTTGATTTATACATCTTGATCTATGGTCCCGGGGGGTAATAAGATATATACTTTTGAGTTACATGGAGGAGTACATTTATTTGTTTCAAATACCCGTAGGATAGTAAACCTAGAAACACAGACTTTAGGATACACATGACATAGCTACAGCCTGCTGTTATAACATATGTGATTGTTTTGTTTATATTTATCCCTTATTTTGCATGCGACATCCTATATAGCACACTGTTCAGTTTATTACTATTATGATATTTATGATGCATTGACGTCTGGGTTTTCCATGCCCCAGTTCATTCAACGTTATCGCAGGAAGATCGAGAGTATTTTGACAGGCAACCTGAGCAGTGATGAGTGATTGAATGATTCTCGGTGTGTAGGTAGAAAATGTATAAAAATCACAACCAAAGAAATTTATACCGTAATCAATTAACGGTGTCGATGTAGTACGTTAATGAATACGGATCGTCCACTGAGATGTGTGTTTTGCTCGCTTTCGTTTTAGATGAGTCGAAATGAAAAAATAAAAGAAAAATTGCAAGAAAATTGATTCAAGAATTTAGAAATTTAGTTTCAAGAATAGTAAGAACTAGATCTAAAGATCAAGAATCAATAAAATTCTAGAAGATGTCCAAATCTAATGAACTATCAAGATTTGTAATGAAGCTCGTAGGAATCGATCGAATCTATAGTGAGGATGAAGACTTGTGATTACGTATTCCTATCCATTGATGATTTGTTGCTAGATCGATGATGATCAACGAGGATTAGAGATCTCTTGAAGAAACTAGGGTCTCTCCATCATCATCCCTTGTCTTTTCGTTGATTATCATTCACAAGCTAGCCTCTAGTAAATTCAATCACCGATCGTTGATCTCTAATTAAGAGCGAAAACATTCAATAAAGCATCTCGCTCAAAACTAGGTTGTCGATGATTCAATTTTCTAGAGTTTACAAAACTCATAGGACTTAAGAATCGTTTCAAGATTGTCATCATCATCATCTATCTATTCTCTCGATTCCTCCACGAGCGGAATTTTTACTCAAGCATCATAACAACGAAATCAATCAAGAATTGAAAACTCATCATAATACTCAAATATAAAGATAAGCAAGATAAAGAAATTTCACCTTTTATTATTCAACAATTCCGTTACAATTCGCTCAAGATCTACAAGATTCGAGGAAAGAACTCGATCGTCGAATTGGCTTCGCAACGTCTCCGTGAGTCGCGGATCGTCTTGGATCACTTGCTCGGTTGAAGATCGGCGTCGCTTCTAAAAAGTTGAAGGTTTCTTGCTTGATTTGTACTCAATAGATCTTGATTTCAATCAAATTGTGTCACTCAATTTGATTTGAATTTTGATTTGGATCTACAATTTTTCCCTCCAATTTCAACCACTAACTAACTAACTAGCTCACCCCAAAATCAACAACCCAAAACCCTAGATCTAGATCTCATTTTATAATCCCTCATTTTGAATCTTCCCTCCAAAATGAACCACCTCATTTGAATTTTCCCTCCAAAATGAACCACCTCATTTCAATTTTCCCTCCAAAATAGGTTGTTAGAAAAAATCTTCTAGAAGAAGTTTGTTGGAGAGAATATTCTAGAATGAGGTTGTTACAAGGAGGTTTCTAGAAGAAGGTTGTTATAAGGAGGCTTCTAGAAGAAATTTGTTGGAGGGAATATTCTAGAATGAGGAAAATTCTAGGATAAGGTTGTTAGGCCGAGCCTTCTGGATAAAACCACGTGGTCATCTGGAGTCTTCTGGAAGCATTGGCCGTTACAAGAAAGCACATGGGGAAATCTGCAACGCTGACGTGTCAATTACGCCGCGGATCCGTGGCCCTTCGAAGGTTTTGATGCATGGAACTTCTGTGCTGATTTTGTGTTGTCCTTGTGGCACTTTTCTGATGTGTGGAATCTCATAAATCTTTGTTGTTCACTGCCAGATCACAAGTCAAAGACTTGACATATTTGTATCAGCACTTTTAGCAATTTCAGCTCTTTTTCTGGAATTTCCTGCACAGATTCTCGAGATAAGTGTTGCGATATACACAGATGATGCATGCAATGATAAACACTCAATTTCCCTCAAAGTGCCGGTTATAAAGTATAGCACATGTTATTTTGTATTTTATAGTCAATTTACTAATATGTGCTATATTTATACCGAACACCTTTAGATGATTGCAATTAGTAGGGAAATTGATGTGTTAAAAATGCAATATTTTCGACTGATCAAATTCCCCCAAACTTATTTTTGGTCGTCTCGAGCAAACTGTTTTATTAGAAAGAGAAGGAGAAAATATAAGAAAAAGAAAAACTAAGTAGCACACTTTCGTAGGCAACACGATTGCACTGAGCACGTGCAACAAGCCTTTAAACCTCTAGGTGTCCCTGGTAGGAGGAGTGTTGTCTCCTGAGGGTTTTCAGCGGATTGCACCCATAAAATCCAATAATAAAAGGATGACCGTGAAAGTTACATATAAAGACAAGAATTGTAAAAGAAAGACTTTGAAAATTAGATTTTACAACTATACTAGCTTTTCAGTTGTCATGAGCCCTATCTTAATAGTCATGAAAAGATGTTAGAAATCACATCATCTCTCAATAAAACATCGTCTTTATTCTTCATTCCTATCTTTCTTCCAAACATCGATCATATAACCCTACGTGTGTGTAATAGGCATCCCTACACCCAGAGAATTCAATTCAAGCTATCATACTCTTGTCCATCTGCCTCAGTACTTTTTAATCAATGAATATTTAGATGGATTTGCTCACACATTTTCATACGACCGTTAATACTTCTTGAGATACTAACCGACCGATTACTCATGTGCTTGCTTATTAGATGTATTTTCCTCGTCTTGCACCACCTAAGGCTTAGCAGTGACTCCCAGACTAGTTGGTCTAAGGCACTAGGTGATGAAGCACCCTCGCTATATTTTTTTTATTGCTGCCTTGGTGATAACAAGACTAGCGTTCATTTTTCTTCACCATTTTTATATTTTATTCAATTTTTTATTTCCTTCATACTTTGGCTTTTAGACAAGAGCATTTCAAGGTATCCTCTACTATCCCGAGTTTCAAGACGTGTGTAAGTGCGTATAGTAGGGTATCAACGTTCAAATATTTGGCTTCCAGAATAGGAACTATTTTTCAGACTTATTTTTACTCTCAGATTAGTGACTTCCTTCATCTTACTAACCCTTAGGACAACGGCTCATAACTACTTATTACTAGTTCGTTTAAGAAAACTTCTAATTTTCTAGGTTTTTCTTAAATTTTTTTAATCTTTTGGATGTAATTTTTCACTATCTAATCTTTTATTATCTTATTTATGTACAAAAAATTTTATTTTTTTGAATTTTTTTAAATTTTTATAGGTTTTAAAATTTTAAATGGTATGTTTTGTGCTTATGCAAAGTATGCGAAGTGATGCGAAAATAAGCACAAACCTCCCCCAAACTTGTTTTCAACAGTATCCTCGCTGTTGCTATCTGCTAAACCTCAAAAACCTGTAAGCTTGGAAGGACATTTATTAACGGGGGCAAAATATATTAAAGTGAAAATCCTCCCCCAAACTTATTTTTGGCTCACAATATTGAGGACAACAGTTATTTCAAGAGCCAAAAATACACCCCCCCTCAAACATGAGTTAGACAATTTGAAGCATTTTAAGAGAGGGTGAGTCATTTGGTCAAAGTAAGACTTTACAAAGACCAAAAGTTAATATCAACCATTCAAAGATTTTATCAGTAAAGCGTATAGGTTGGTGGAAGAATGTGTTGTATCGAGTCAAGAAAAAGTGGGGAAGGGATAAGAGATGGTCTGGAAAGGGTTTGAATTTTAAATTAGAGAAAAAAAAGAATGTGAATGAATGTGAATGATTAGGAAGAAGGAATGGTGGCGATTCAACTTCTATAAATTGAGGTTGATCAATCACAAAATCCATACTGTTTAAAAATTCAAGTTCGTCAGCAAAATGTTCTTCAAAACTTTCATCAATGATATAATCGAACATTTTGCTGTCAAAAAGTTTTGTGCCAGATTTTACCATACTTGATTTATCAAAATATGTGGAGATGAAAAACTCATCTATCTCATTTTCAAAAATATCCAAATCAAGTTGGCTTTCTGGGATTGTCGAACTTGCGCTATCGGATTGTGATTCATCAACACTCACTATCATTTTAGGGACAGAAGAAGAACCAGAGAGAGTGGAAGATGAAATGGGTGAACGTATCGATGTGTCAAGTGTTGCTAAACCAGATGTGGGAGATGAAGGCTGAGTTTCGGTCTGATCTTCGGGTATACGAATATCAACAACTTCAAGACGTATTTGGTGTTCGGGAAGGATTAAAGGCTCAAGATAATGACCACAAGGAAGTGAAAGGATCTGATGAATTGGTGGGACAATCTCATCCAAAATTTTGGGTTCATCAATCAATATATCCCCAACGTCAATCACTTCATTCAAGTGAAGGTTAAAATTCTCAAACACCTTATCAAAAGTATGGTTTTTAATCAGTTTTGGTTCAAGAGTGGAGGTGTAGAGATCACAAGGATTTGGCATGGTTTCACTCGAAATGGACCCTTCGCAATCGGATAAATCAAATATTGCATTATTACACAACTTGTCATACATTCTATCGTCAATTGGTGAATCCTTTGGTGCACTTGATGAATCTGTGAAACTGGAGTTGTGGATTTCAGTTTGGAAAGGGAATGTTTGATTAGGAAAAGTGTACAGCTCTCTCTCACTACCCAAATTCTCATTTTGTCCCATGCCCGAATTATATACTAAAAAATTTTGGGCTGGTTCGAAATTATTTGCTTGCATCCACTCTGTTGTTGCCTTCCTAATTTGGTTCGTCAATTCCAGATATTTTTCTAATGTTTTCTCAAGACTGGACTTGGATCGATAAGGGGTTTCAGGATAAGATTGAAATTCTGGTGGACAGTTAAAACTCCTAAATGACTGATTAGAAGGACCGTTTAGAAAAGGTGGAAAAGTTGGATAGGATTGATAGGAACAGAATGGTTATGAAAATTGGGCAGGAGTAGGGTCAAAGTTGTGATAAGAAGAATTTTGATATTGGTTCGTCGGTTGGTTATTGGACATCATACATGCTACAAACCGATTATGAAATTCTTCTTTGGAAAGTGGAGGTGATGGTTGATATTGGTCCGGGTTGAAACTTTGGCCTCTAGCCCTAGCTATATGCTCAGCAATTGACATGCGTCTAGGGGCATTCTCACTCGGAGTATCAACTGAAACGGGTGTAGGATTATGATACGGTTGATATTGGTTCGGATTGAAACTTTGGCTAGAGACTTTGGCTTCTAGCCCTAGCTATATGCTCAGCAATGGACATTCGTCTAAGGGCTTCCTCACTCGGGGTATCAACTGAAACGGGTGTAGGATTAGGATACGGTTGATAGGACCTAGACTGAGGTGGCCAACTGTTTCTACCCGCTTGTTCTATCCTGTCTCTTAAGGACATGGAAGATCCGGATGGTATACCGAAGGGATTACGAAAACAAGCAATGTCTGGTTGTTGACAACAAAGCTCGGCAAGAGTTTTTCTACTTGGGTCACCCATTATAAGAAGAGAAGAGGGGGGAAAGGGTAAAAAGGGGTAAAAAAGGGGAAGGGGGAATAATTGGTTTGTTTTGAAGAAGGAATGGGTTTTAGAAAATTCACACAAACATGCACAAGCAACCCTATATCTAATGGTCACCTAGGTCAAGTCTCTAGACCGCTCCTAGACTTCCAGAAGAAAAATCGCAGGATAAATCCTCTACTCCTCTTTGTCCCTCCTGTGGCCAGGTAAGTGCCAGGTAAGTGGGAGGTTCTCCACTACGTAAGTAGTGGGCCTAATTAAGTAACCACTTGTCTTAGACACACTTGCCTTAAACACCATAAAAGAAACGCAGATAAGCAATAGATTACCCACGACCTCCTTCTGTCCTAAATGAGCGCGGCGGTCCTTTAAGTCTTGTCTAGATATTTTTTTAATTAATGAGGGTGATGCGGATGCAAGTTTGTGATTTCCGGGGCTTAGGAAGGGTAATGAACTCCCCACCTAATCTGAATTTGGTCTTTGCCCCTTAATTTTCGTATTAAAATATGCAAACAACCAATGATCAAATCACGCAACAATTTTTCTTTTTGCGACGCTGCGAATTTTCTGCAAAGAAACCTGCAGAAATTGATTAATGGAGCAGAGCAGGGAGGAGATAAGAAAGATAGAAATATACCTTAAAAATTTGGAACAGTGAAACCCTCAAGGCGCCGCGGATCCGCCGCGAGATGCACCTAATGGCCGCAAATGCACGGTTGAATTTTGAGATCTCTACACAAAATTTTGTGCAGACGCTGCTGTTCACTCACTGAACTCTTTGAGATGCTCTAAAAAATTTTCCTCTCGCTCCACAGATTCCAGATTTTCTCGAAACAAATCACAACAAATCGTTAAGCGCTTGTTACGAATTTTGATCTAAAAATTGATGGAATAATAATTTTTCAACTCAAATAACAAAAACGAACAAAATAGCACACATCCCCGGCAACGGCGCCATTTGATTGAATGATTCTCGGTGTGTAGGTAGAAAATGTATAGAAATCACAACCAAAGAAATTTATACTGCAATCAATTAACGGTATCGATGTAGTGCGTTAATGAATACGGATCGTCCACTGAGATGTGTGTTTTGCTCGCTTTCGTTTTAGATGAGTCGAAATGAAAAGATAAAAGAAAAATTGCAAAAAAATTGATTCAAAAATTTAGAAATTTAGTTTCAAGAATAGTAAGAACTAGATCTAAAGATCAAGAATCAATAAAATTCTAGAAGATGTCCAAATCTAATGAATTATCAAGATTTGTAATGAAACTCATAGGAATCGATCGAATCTATAGTGAGGATGAAGACTTGTGATTACGTATTCCTATCCATTGATGATTTGTTGCTAGATCGATGATGATCAACGAGGATTAGGGATCTCTTGAAGAAACTAGGGTCTCTCCATCATCGTCCCTTATCTTTTCGTTGATTATCATTCACAAGCTAGCCTCTAGTAAATTCAATCACCGATCCTTGATCTCTAATTAAGAGCGAAAACATTCAATAAAGCATCTCGCTCAAAACTAGGTTGTCGATGATTCAATTTTCTAGAGTTTACAAAACTCATAGGATTTAAGAATCGTTTCAAGGTTGTCATCATCATCATCTATCTATTCTCTCGATTCCTCCACGAGCAGAGTTTTTACTCAAGCATCATAACAACGAAATCAATCAAGAATTGAAAACTTATCATAATGCTCAAATATAAAGATAAACAAGATAAAGAAATTTCACCTTTTATTATTCAACAATTCCGTTACAATTCGCTCAAGATCTACAAGATTCGAGGAAAGAACTCGATCGTCGAATTGGCTTCGCAACATCTCCATGAGTCGCGGATCGTCTTGGATCACTTGCTCGGTTGAAGATCGGTGTCGCTTCTAAAAGGTTGAAGGCTTCTTGCTTGATTTGTACTCGATAGATTTTCAATCAAATTGTGTCACTCAATTTGATTCGAATTTTGATTTGGATCTACAATTTTTCCCTCCAATTTCAACCACTAACTAACTAACTAGCTCCCACCAAAATCAACAACCCAAAACCCTAGATGTAGATCTCATTTTATAATCCCTCATTTTGAATCTTCCCTCCAAAATAAACCACCTCATTTGAATTTTCCCTCCAAAATGAACCACGTCATTTGAATTTTCCCTCCAAAATAGGTTGTTAGAAAGAATCTTCTAGAAGAAGTTTGTTGGAGGGAATATTCTAGAATGAGGTTGTTACAAGGAGGCTTCTAGAAAAAGGTTGTTATAAGGAGGCTTCTAGAAGAAGTTTGTTGGAGGGAATATTCTAGAATGAGGAATATTCTAAGATAAGGTTGTTAGGCCGAGCCTTCTGGATAAAGCCACGTGGTCATCTGGAGTCTTCTGGAAGCATTGTCCGTTACAAGAAAGCACGTGGGGAAATCTGCAACGCTAACGTGTCAATTACGCCGTGGATCCGCGGCGGATCGGCGCATTCGGCCGCGGATCCGCGGCCCTTTGAAGGTTTTGATGCATGGAACTTCTGTGCTGATTTTGTGCTGTCCTTGTGGCACTTTTCTGATGTGTGGAATCTCATAAATCTTTCTTGTTCACTGCCAGATCACAAGTCAAAGACTTGATGTATTTGTATTCAGCTTTTTTCCTGGAATTTCCTGTACAGATTCTCGAGACAAGTGTTGCGATATACACAGATGATGCATGCAATGATAAACACTCAATTTCCCTCAAAGTGCTGGTTATAAAGTATAACACATGTTATTTGGTATTTTACAGTCAATTTACTAATATGTGCTATATTTATACCGAACACCTTTAGATGATTGCAATTAGTAGGGAAATTGATGTGTTAAAAATGCAATATTTTCGACTGATCAATAAGCTTTGCTGAAATAGTTTAGTGATGTTTTAGATTTATTTTTCTAATTGTGGTTAACGTTGTGATCCCATAAGAGACGAGACTAGGATATTATTTTTTGTTGGATCTTTATTTGTTTTCGCTACCTTTCTTGTTATTATTTATTGTGGCAGTTGGACATGTGATAATTAGATTTTTTTTACTGTTCTTGATAACTGACTAACAACCGTAATGTAACTATAGAATGATATTTTCTTGCCATAGGCAGCATGGTTGGCTTTGTCGCGTACTGTATTTACGTATTTTGGGAAGCGGGGCGTGACACATCTATTCACCTAAACACGCCCCGTCCAAGTCAAAACCGACGAATGCCTTGCCCTTCTTCGTTGTCTCGAAAGTTCCCGCGATTGTACCTACAATCAAAATCATAACAAAATCGTATGAAAATCCACACCGAAATCGAAACCACGAGCGAAGCACAAATCGGTTAGAACCTATGGTCAACGTGTGCCAAAACGATAAAATACCCCCCGACGTCGACGTACAAACGTCGAACAACCGAGTCAAGACATAAAAATCTGAAATCCAAGTTTCAAATATCGCAAAGCATCGCCAAGATCAATTCAAAATGCTTCCAGATTTTTTCTCAGGGGATCTGAGACTATTTAGCATATCAAGTAAGCTTAATTATCAAGTGAGTGGGCTATAGAAAAAACCCAAACCCTAACTCAAAATCTTGGCCGCTATTTGTGGCCAGATAGATTAAATCTGCGGCCGTGGGAAAGAAAAAGAGGCTTGGGCTTCGAAGGTGTTCTTCTACTGGTCCTAATATCTCACAGTACTCGCTAAATATTTTTCAGAGATCCCTAATTGCTCCAGATTCCATTTGAACATCAAAACTCAATGATAAACCTTGTATTAAAACTCTTTAAAACTAAGGATACTTGCACTAAAACACCCTTATCTATCACTAATAAGATTGTAATCACTAACTAACCCTCTACTATACCACCACTACAAGTTGTATCCATAAAAACTCATTTTTGAAATCTCAAGTCTAAAAAACATGAACTTTTAGCTCTAAAACCAGTTGTCAAGGCAAATATTATAACAACTTGTTAAAAATGAGATTTTACCTCTAGATATGGATTAAAGAAAGCTCCAAGCTTGCAAAAGGTCTTAAGTTGAAAACTTAATCACATCAACAAGTGTAGAATGAGAATTGGAACACTTTTAATGAAGGCTTCATGGTGATTTGAAGGGGATTTGTGTTGGTTTTGGTGGTTTGGAGTTGACGGTGGAGAAGGTGGAGAAGGAGAAGATGAAGAGAAAGAAAAAGAAAAAATGAGATATGAAGAAAAACAAATGGTTGTGTAACGTTTTAGATTTCGGTTAGTGTTAGTTTAGACGTTAATGCGGGTTTACTGTAAAAAGTTTACCAATTCGGGTTCCTCACATTTTATAACATTTAATTAATAATTTATTATTATTTGTTATGGTATGCACGCACATGTGCATGTTAATGTGAGGGTTTGTTTGTGCTAATCTAGGTTAGTGGCCATGACAACTTAACCCTTAATCTAATCCTTTGCTTTAACTTAATACTTTGCTTGATTAAATCTTTAGATATTTTGTTTGTGAGAGAGAGATATTTCTTTTGGATCTTTTGTTTTATGAGAGGTGGCATGGTGAACTTAAGCTTGCATTTAATGAATGGTGCACTCACTCTTGCACTCACCTCTCTCTTTCTCTTTATCTTTTCCTTCACTCATTTCTCTCTCACTTTTTCCCCTTATAATTATTTCTCTATCTCCTCTAAGCCTAAACTGAACACTTATCATTCTTTCATTAACCCATCTCAAAACTTCATCCAAACTCACAAAAATCACATCTTTGGCTTGGTTTTGGCTCTTGGATGCCTTGGAGCTTGCAAAGCTTGGATCTTTGAGTTCTTTGGGTTAGGTAATGATCTCTTTCTGTTCTTTAAGTGCTTATTATGTAGCTTATCTTTTAAGTTTCAGTTTAGATCGCGTATCATATCGTTTCGGGTAAATATCGTATTTTTAGTGTTGTTTTGGGTCTCGGATGATCTGCTATCAAACCGAGTAATTGTTGCAAAAGTTCCCATCACAGTGACCTAGTGTAGTGATTTAGAACCTACCCTCAAAATACGAGCCAATTCCCTTGTAGACTGGCCATAGATTTATTGCTTCTTGCCACAATTTGCGGCCAGACTGGGGACTGAAGTGGTGAGTTTTGGTGTAGGGGTCTCTGGGGTTGTATGTGGTCTCATGGTACTTGCAACTTTTACATATTGTTGGTACAAAAAAATCTGGGACCACTTACTTGTTTTCTTGTGTTTCGTTTCACACGATACGTTATCCGATACGGTTCGTGTTTTGTGTGTCGTTGCTCTGAGTTGGTTTCATAGTGTCGCTATGCACGTTAGCTACAATACGAACACTTGAGAGTACGTTTGTGTTGTCGCGTTGGTCCGCGTAGTTTGTACGTGTTTTGGGTCTATTACTAATACATACTTGCTTTATTGTTTTATTGTTTTAGGTTCACAGGTGGGGACTTCGGGCGCTGCGACGAAGGGAAAACAGGTGGTTGGTTTCACTTAGCCAGGAGCGTTGGTGAGTAGATTTAACATCTACAGGGGAATCGCCCTAAATGGAGAATCCATTATTAAAAGTCTTTAAAGCCTTTTTTCTATCATAAAACAGGGCTCTGAGGTCTTTATAAAGACCAAAAGTAACCCTATTGTCAAGTATACGCGCGTATACGCGTCCGTGCTTTTTTCCGAGGCGTTGCCTGTGGCGTTATGCGTCTGGGCTAGAGATGACTTGACTTTTCGCATATTCTATTTCATATATAAAGTTGCGCATACACCTTATTGCTTAGTTACTTGTTGTGCTTGGACTAGTACCCTTAGGACACTGCACTATTATTGACGGCTCATATTACACGAGCACTGATTGTATGCCACACACACCGTTAATAATTGCTATGACACGCACAACACACATATAGATATGATATTGTTTGGTTAGGGACATTGTGACATTGATTCATATTTCTTATTGCATATGACATATAGCATACCTGTATACCTACATGCTTACACATATGCCTTAACATGCTTACATGCTAGTTACCTGTATACCTATAAGGTATTGTACCATTAGCGATAGGTACATACACACATAATGACATAGCTACATGTATACCTTGCATACATACTTCACTTTTACCTGGAGGGTATATTACATCATTACTAATAGGTTGATACGTATACTTTGCTATACATTTATGTTTACACATATATCTGACTATAGCTACATATTCACCTTTATTTGATGTTATATAGACTTGGAGAAATTAGGAACCGCATGATATTTATATTAACTTGTTGCAGTTAAATAGCGGATTTTCCTTTATATGCTTACATTACAGTTTTATGTTGCGTATATTTTATTCATGGATTTTCGCATTGAGATATGGATTTTTCATGGTATTTTCTGGATTTGAGGACCGTGGTAGTTTCATGAAATTATGCATTATTTAAAAAACCCGGTTTCTCTTGATATATTATTTCAATAGCCACCATGAGTTTTATCGGTTCTGATATATATACCCCATGCGAGGAGCGTCGTGGGCCGTATGAGGGTACATGGTGGGGCCCGAAGGTACCCAGGGGTAAGAAAGGGATGTCGATGTAATATGCCGATGAGGCCTGGCAGGGGAACCATACTCTCCGGTGACAGTACCTATGACTCGGCGGTTATCGTGGGGATACCGACGGGAGTTATGTACGTATAGATACGTCGAAGGACGAGGGTCGAAGCTGGGCACTCAGGTTTTCGGATAGCGTATGATACATACCTATCAGGGTGCCAGTCGTGGTGACAGCACCTGATAGATCAGCCTTTATGTGTCGATACTATACACTTATTTTCATGATATTTTTACTCCTAAGTATATATAACAGTGGAATGGGACGCTGTTATATATGCATATATATATATATATATATATATATATATTAGTGGAATGGGACGCTAATATATATGTATACATATCAATTCATATACATCATCTTACTTATTCATGCAAATATATTTTTCAGGATATATGAGATTCACTTGATATTGGATTCAGGATATTTGAGATTTATTTGATATCGGATACAGGATATATGAGATTTACTTGATTTTGCATATTCGGGATATATGAGATTTAGTTGATATTGTACATTCAAGATTTGTGAGACTTACATGATATGAGAGCCAATTTGGGGGCTGATTTGAGGAAATGGGGATTTGGATTGTCTTGATGGACTTTGGTCCTACCACGATATCAGGATTCCGTGGAAATGACATGTTTCATCCCATACTCCATACTTATTGTTTATGCACTGCTTCATGTATTAGTTGTACCTGCTAATGTACCTTTCATGACTGTTGCATTTACATACTTTATTTCATATTATTGTTCATTTATTAGTAGTACCTGATAGAGTACCTTACATGATTGTTGCATACAGATTGTCATATTATTACTTCATGTATTGTTATACCTGCTAGTGTACCTTTCATGACTTTTGCATACATATGACTATTTATTGCTATTAACTTACATATGTTAGATTCGCGTTGTACGTGCATATTTGCGATTACCTGCATATGTTATTTACTATTCACGAGTTGGCAACTCACCCCCGTTGTGCCACAGTATTTTGCAGGTTGTTCCCCAGAGTAGTCGAGGCAGGCTATTCATCTATCTTATCATCTTTTGCTGTGGACAACGCTTCGACTCATAGTGTGCAGTTTTTCTTTAGGTGGGTTTTGTGGTTATCCATTCATGTTTATTGTATATTCGTTGTATCCATGTACTCTCCATTTATCATTATCTTGTATGACTTAGAGATTTGATGTGAGGACGATATTGTATATTATTTTGTGACTTGGTTGTCTTTTATACAGTTTTATTTATATCATCTTTTATTTCTTCGCTACGGCGTCGTATATCTGTTGTGGTGGTTATTTTCCGTCTTTGGGCGTGTTTTTGCTCCCGTTTGGGGATGCTTTACTTATATTTATGTTGTACCCATTTTGGGGCTGGTTTTTACAAAGGAGGCGCTGCCAAAATTTTAAAGGAAATAAAGTTGGACTTTTAAAGAATTTGGGTTGAGATTTCAAAGGTTTGAAAATACTATTTTTTCTTACTACTTTTGATGGTTTAGATCGCTGCGTTTTTGGCTTACTTAAATTGCGTTACGCCTGTAGACGTTGTGTAGTTTAAGGGCCATCACGTGCCAATTTCGGGTCGTGACAGGTTGCCAAGACATAAGCTCCCCTTCACTCTCTCACACCTATTCCCAATATTATAATGCCCATGCTTCCATGTCTCCCTCTTCCTCTCATTTTCTTTCCTTTTCTTTTCTTTTGAAAATATAAAACTAACATTTAAAACACAAATGAAATGTTAATATATCAATAACATGGCAATTTAAACATGTTTGACAAAACTAAATCTTGGTTTAGTATAGTAACTAGTAAAACACAATTAAATTTTAACATTAAACTTGTATGGATATAATTATATGCTAATTTATGAAAAGCCCAAATAAATAAATGTTCACATCATTAATAATTCATTTTAATTCCAATTACATTCCAAAATAGAGGTATATAATTATACCAATCTATGAAAACACAACACTATACCCGATATATATCTGTAAAATCCAAAATATTATTATTAAATTTCTAAAATAATATTTATTATTTTTCTGAAATGTTACAGGTAACCACTTATTAAACCGAATAGTATTGCAAAACAAGTGGAGATGAAATAAACTGTATGCGACCCGCTAATAAATAGTCCAAGTTATTTAATGAAATGACTAACTATTTGCCGATGTTGTGATACAAATGATGTTTTTATTGATATTATCTATTTTATAGAACCGATGTTGGTCGATACTCTGATATGAAATTACATGCAACTAATAAGACATTACATACAAGTTGTTAAAAATCATAGGTAAGTGTTTACAAGTTACAACAATTTATTAGAAATTATATGCAACTGATTAGAAATTAAAGGCAAGTGATTAAAAGTTAAACGCAGGTGCATAGAAGTTACAAGCAAGCGCACAGAAGTTATAGACAGTTGCTTATAAGTTACATGTAACTGTCTGGAACTTACATTCAACTTATCAGAAGTTACAGGCAAGTGCCTAGATGTTACAGGCAACTGCTTCTAAGTTACAGACAACTTATCAGAAATTATAGGAAAGTGCTTATAAGTTACATGCAATTAATTAAAAGTTACAGGTAAGTGGTTTGAAGTTAAAAGTAAGTGCATAGAAATTACAAGTGTATACAAGTTACATGCAATGCCTAAAAGTTACAGGCAATTTATCAGAAATTACAGGCAACTGCCAAGATATTATATGCAACTAATTAGAAATTACTGGTAAGTCCATACGATATTATATGGTTAACATAACTCTTGTACTTTTCTTAATCAGCAAACTCATCGATGAATGTGTTAGTGATATGTATGCCCTAGAGGCCATTACTGTACATACGATGTATATTGTAGTGGATGCTTGGACATATATAGGGAGGACTTTCTTGCTCGACATGATAGTATTCTATCTGGTTGCACTTTATCTTAACATGTACTCTGATTGTCTCTATGTTACATGTTGATAAAGCCCTTAGAATGAGTACTTCACTACCAGGACTATGATGCAGATCATACTAGTAAGGACAGAGTAGTCGCTAAGTATATCCTTCAAATGTTCCTAGTCGTGGGAGTAACGAGACAGGGCATCGATACTCCAGAGTAGACTAGCGTATGTGCTTCTTGACCCATATGATGGGCGATAGATGATCCCATATCCATTGGTGTTTGACATCAGAGAAAGTATACGGGTGCTCAGTAGAGACTGGGTACACTGGACGGACTCGCCGAGAACTCTCAGATGGTATTATACCTCATGTCAGATGGCAGTTCTCTGGTGACACTGGTACAGGTTAGTCTGTAGACCCGAGATCGTCATAGAGTCTTGTGTGATTTCCACTGTACTTTGATTTCCACCTAAGCATGTCCAAGAGGGCATGCAAAATGGTGGCTTTTGGGTACAGTCCCGAATCACATGGAGGCAATGAGCGATAGGAGGGGTTTTGTCTCTCCCGGTATAGGGAGTTGATGTTGCACTGTGTTCGATTGGCTATAACTGGAAATCCCTGGCCAGGGTTGCTGAGATTTACTGGTAAGTGAACTGTTATGGACCTCATATCAACACGACTTATCGGTTACCGGGGTCTAACGTTTACCACCCCTAGACTGGATATGCGACATATTAGACGAAGAGACCGGACTGTACGGGAGTGTTACTGAATGGATTCGCAGGAGAATGTACAGGCTTACTTGTTGATCTTCTGATCGCTCAATCCTGGGTGGCTGTTACGTTTAGCTGACCGCTTGCAGCTTGTGGGTGTTTGATATGATCATCACCTACTGTCGGCGTATTGACAATTCTTTAGAGTCATACACAGAGGTTTTCTAGCTTAGGCAAAACGGAGTAGGAGCACGTATGTGATATGTGCGGGACCGAGAATAATGCGTGTATGCGATACCGTATTAGATTCTCGTGATATGTGATATCAGCCGGGTATATGTGATATAGCCGGGTCATCGGATCAAGTGTTGATTCGATGAACTGATACAGATTATATTAGTCGGTTATTTGTGAAATAGCCGGATTATCGGATCAAGTGTTGATTCGATAATTTAATGTATAATTATATATTTGATATATTATATTATATTAACTAATATAAGCTCACTTAAAGATTCTTTTTCTCACTTGGATAATACATTGATATATATGTGATATATGTTAATTGTATTATTTTATTTTGTTACAAAATATATTATATATGTGATATATAATATTGAAACATGTTAGGGTTAAAATTGCAACTAGGGTTTTGAGAATAAAACATGTTAGGGTTTGGATTAGGGTTAATGTTATGGATGAACTTTGTGGAAGTTTCTTGAAGTTTTGACTTTAGTCTTCATCCTTTGATATTTTGTAAAGATATTTGTTAACCCAACCCAAACCTCAACCCATGGTTTATTCTCTACAAGAGTTAAGGATGTTATTTTTAACCCATGGTTGCAATTCTAATCTCATACAATAATTCATTATTCATCACAAAAGAAATTCTTGTTTTTCTTCCTCTTGAAAAAAACTTTCTAGCTTTTTGTGTTGTGATGAAATAATGTGAGAAATTGAAAATAAAAGAGAGCAAAATTCTTACTTCATCATCCTCATCTATTCTAGCCACTTAGATTAGGGTGTTCACTTCACTAATACTTGATTAGAGAAGTGAAAGCTTGAGTTTGAGATTCTTCAAGGTAGATCGTCTTCGAAAAGGAAGACTTCAAGCAAGCATGGATCATTCGGCTTGTGGAGCCTCTCTAGGGTTCGGAAGTTCATAGATCGCGGTGAAGGGACTACTACTCGGAGCTTATGAAGTGAAAGAATGGACTATAAAGGTTGTAATCCCTAACTCTTAGATGTAAAGTTATTTACATGCATGTTTACCCTAAGTCTCTAGTTAAGATCTTGGTTAGGGTTTGTTTAGCACCCCAAAAATTTTAAAGTAGCATGATTGATACTTGCCAAACCTTGCTGAGGTGCTAAGCTAACCCTACAGTGGTATCAGAGTCAAGCTAGAGTATTAGGCGTCATGTAGGCGAAGTTTAAAGTCCGATCGAACTTCGAAATCCCGTAAAAACCCACTTTCTGGAAAAAAAATTCAAAAGTTGAAATTTTTCATATTAAAAATACTCAGAAAATCATGCAGCGAATTCTAAGGATTACTGTGAAGTACGAAGCCATAACTTACTCAAGTGACCGCGGAACCGCGGCCAAATCATGTGTTTGGCGGCGGTTTCCGCGGCCAACTTTTGGAGTTAGGGGCTAATACTTTAGGGGTTTATTCTTGGATACTTTTTCATGCTTCTGGGAATTTTTTAATTCTACTCAAGTGTTGAGCTTTCTGGAAAATATTGGGAACTCGTTGATTCGATCGGAAAGTTTAACTTCGTTTAAGTTTTTCCGGGTAATTTAGAACGTGTTAAAAGGTTCGAACGGATTTCAATAACTCACGTTTTCCCTTATTAGAAAACTTTCAAGTGTTGGATTTTTCCTGAGTTTAAAATTTTCAAAAAATCATTCAAGCGCATCCGTGGATCCTTTAGAAGAACGTAACCTTAACTCGATTATGTGACCGTCAAAACCGCCACTGAACCATATGGTTTGTGGTAGTTTAGCGTTGCCATATGTGAGGCGTTGGTTTGGCCCTTCTACGGCTGGTTCATAGCGGCCGTGACATGTTCTAGGACTTTTTGAACTCCGCTCAAGTGTTGAGCTATTTGGGAAATCTTAGGTGTTTGTTTATTCGATCGGAAAGTTTAACATTGTCTATTTATCTAGAATGTGATACAATATGTGGAATTCATATAGTTAGGCATGAAATGCGAAGTATGTGATATTTCGGATTTAAGATGTCTAAAGAGATTGTGGATTCCAAATATTGTAGTTTTACACTTTCTTTTCTGCGACCGTAAGTGTAATATGTGGTGTATCGCCGGTTTCGTTGCTATACATCAACGACAATTAGGATACGCATATTTACTTACGTTGATGACATGTGATATTATGTGTTGCTGTGATATGTTATATTGGATCGTTGTGTATTGAATAGCCGGGGTTTTATGTGAGATGAGAGTTTTCATTTTCATTCATGTAAAATTCATTTGCATGTAATATTCTTTTATTGGGGCACTTTCGGGTTGAGGATGATGTCACCACTGTAAATTATTTACTTTTCCGTATTAGGATAGACCCAAGGCGGGGAGCACAAGTAACCGGGTTCTAGGGTCCAGTGGAAGACCATCTCGAGGAGTCGAGACCGCGTCTCCTAACTCTAGAATTGGTAGGGTTGCTTGCCGCTCTCGTAGGGGTCTAGGGTTGTGGGATTGGCTATTCATCGCGACCGTGGAATCCGTGTTTTATACAGGCTCACATTAAAACACGGACCTCCTAGTATATCCAATATTTCATATATGTTCTTCTGCTGCAATGTTCTGTAATGAGATCATATTACTGCCAGAGACGGATGTTTATATTATATATATATGAGATATATATTGTATATTTTGTATTTCGTTTCAAATGTGATGCTTGTGAAGCATAATAAAATGGGACTTCATTAATGAGATTAATGAAATAAAAGAAACCTAAAGATGTTGTAGAAACTTGTTTCGAAAACTGGTAGCTCTAGTTCTTGCTTTACATAGCGGTATTCCTTGTAGAATATCCAGCACCTTATTCGATAAGGAAAGAGCCGAGATCCCTTCACCGAGAGTGACCTCTTTAGCAAAACTAGCAGATACTACAAATTTGGTTTGTCTTTTGATTGCTTTTTATAGTTCTTTCTTTGCACAGCGGTATTCCTTGTAGAATATCCAGCACCTTATTCGATAAAGAAAGAGCCGAGATCCCTTCACCGGGAGTGACCTCTTTAGCAAAACTAGTAAAATCCTCAAAAATACTCCTTTTCAAAAATCACTCGATTCTACAATGATATCATGTTCATTACGCAAAAGGTTTTCTTAAAAACCTGTCATAGCCCTCCGTCATTTTAGGAAGTAGAGTACTTAGTATTCATGCTGCGTATGTCGACTATAGTTGAGGCGTAGTGTACAGTAGCTAAGTGATGTCTTCCTACATTGCATATAATGTGATTAATTAGGACAGTCATGTGATTATGTCAACCATAGTTGAGGGTCATGTGGGTGGGTCTAATTAATCATGAAATGACGGGAAGAACTTGACTAGTGCTTATGATATGTTGACCATAGTTAAGGTCATAAGTACTAGGGGCAAAATATTATCGGAAATTTCAAGTGTTGAAATTTGCAATGAGATTGCATACCTTCTATGAGATAGTTGGATCCCGATACCCACTACGAGTAAGAGTTACTCCTGAAAGAGTTTTACACATTACAATTAGCCGATCGAGTAGGTGTCTAGAAAGGTGTTAACGGGGTTACGCCTCTGGGAAAACGAGGTTTATTTTAATTAGGTCCGTGCGAAAGCATGGGGAACCTCCCTCAAAGTACCGACACTGGCCTGGTTGAAAGATTGGCGAATTTGTAGAGTGTAATTAATCCCGGCTAGTCTTACCTTTTAGGGTTTGAAGGAAGATTTGACTAAAATAGTGGGAGACATCCTGATTAGATATATTAATAACCAATCTAATCTTGCAAGAGCATACGCTTAGTGTTTTCTTCTTTCTCTTTCCAGGTAGTGACCATGTCACGCCTTAATCAAGATAATAATACGGATGTATTGACCGAACCCGCTTGTTATACTGCGCTGGGGAACGTTGGTCCCGCTCCAACTTATAATTGTTATAAGACCGAGCAGGAAATAGGGGATTACCAGAATTCCCGTGCCGTCCAAACGAAAAAAGTGCATGCTGATGCATCTTCTTCGGGTATGTTCATTACCGAGAACTGTTTCTCAGTATCCTTTACGTCCTGGGTATGAGATACCGGATCAGGATCCCGCAAATGTAATTTGTTATATGGGCTACAGATAGGTAGAGAACTGAGAACGGGTGATAAGTTTCAAGAGTTGAAAACGATGCAATTGTTGCAAGCCAAGTGAGTTGGTAGTTATCACCCTGTATTGCCAAATACATTGATTCTGAATGAATGTTATTAGATACCGAACCTGATATACAACATCATATCAGTTTTTTTATTAGTAAAGAAGGATATAATTTTGTATTGTTGGATAATGTTTTGAACATTTCCTATATCAAAAGTTGATCGGTTCAGGCACGTTATCTAAAACTATATACGTTCTAAATCAAACTACAGTTCTTAACGTACGGAGCACAGACAAGGAGAAGAGTTCAGAAATGAACGAATCCTTCTTGAGGTATTGTAGACTAAGTCATATCAATGCGACCCGACTAGCTAAGTTACATTAAGATGCATATTTAAATCAGTTTAAACTTACATCTTATGAAACTTGCCAGTCATGTCACAAAGATAAAATGACCATAGCTCCGTTTATTGGAAACAGAGAAAGAGTTAGTGAACTCTTGGGATTAATACATAATGATGTATGTAAGGTCCCCTGTCTACACATGCCAGGACCGGTTCTTTGTACTTCATTACATTCACTGAAGATCTCTTAAGATTCAGACATATGTTCCTGTTGAAACACAAGTCCGAAGCTTTTGAGATATTCACAGAATATAAGTCAGAAGTAGAGAACCAAAAACGGGTATAAGTATTATGTCCTTTGATGTGATCAAGGAGGAGAATACTTGAGTACGGAATTTCTGGACTATTCTAAAGGAGAATGAGATTCTCTCTCAGCATTACTCCTCCGTATACACCACGGCATGTCGGTGTATCGGGGCGGAGCAATCGCACCCTATATGATATGGTGTGCACTATGATGAGTACTACTGAGTTGCCTATTTCCTTTTGGGAATATGCACTTGAGAAGCTACATACCTATTGAATAGGGTTCTAATTAAATCAACTGCCTACCACTCCATATGCGATATGGTATGGGAAGAGCCTATCTCTTAAAGATGTTAAGACTTGGGGTTGTCCGGCCTATGTCAAAAGCAAAATCCGGACAAGCTCGAGGCAAGATCAGTTCTGTGGAAGTTTGTTGGATATCCCAAGCATTCGCAAGGGAATATCTTCTACCACACCGAGGAATAAAAGATGTTTTATCTCTCGGCATGCCACGTTTTTAGAAAAGGATTTTCTTATGAAGAAATTAGTGGTCATGAGGTAGATCTGGAAGAAGTTCCAGCTATACAAACTACAGCTGATGATTTGGTAGGACCGGAGGATTCAATAGTTCCCAACGAACCTTAGCCTCTCCGCCGATCTGGTAGGGTTCCTTACCCACCTGAGAGATACTTCGGTTTTCTCTATGACAGTGGGAGCGAGGAATGCATCATGAGATGATGACCCAACTAGTTTCGAGCAGGCCATCAAGAGTAGGGACTCTGTGAGTATGGCTGTATGCTTTGCGATCTGAGATGGAATCCTTATACACCAACAAAGTATGGACTTTGGTTTCTTTATCTGAAGGGTTAAATCCCCATCAGGAGCAAGTATATCTTGAGAAGATTACTTGATGTACATGGAAAAGTTGAGACTTTCAAAGTTATGCTTAAGTCCATTCAGATCCTACTTGCCATTGCTACATACCATGACAACGATTTCTGGCGGTTGGGTGTCATGACTGCTTTTCTAAATAGTGATTTAGAAGAGAGCGTCTATAAGTACACAGCCAGGGGGCTTCGTAGAGAGTGGGAGCAGCGGAAACGTGTGCAAGATGTTTTATGGGATAAATCAGGCATCGCGGAGTTGGAACGTCTGTTTTGATGTAGTAGTCAAAGAATTTGACTTCATTAAACTGGTAGATGAACCGAGTATATACAAAAAGGTAGTAGGGAGTATGGTGGTGATCTTCATATAGTACGTGGATGACATACTCTTGATAGGGAAGGAGTTTCCTATGCTACGCTCGGTCAATCTCCTTTTATCACAAGAATTCTCCATATAGGATCAAGGTGATACCTCTTAAATCCTGGGTTATGGATCTATGAGATAGATCTAATTGGATGTTAGGATTCTCACTAGTTGTAGTGAGATGGTATCAATCGATCCTGGGGAGAATCTCTGGAAAGGTTCCAGGGCGATAAGAACGACTGAATGTCAGTCACAGGCATTGTCTTTACCCTCAGTGGAGGGATGGTATGTTGGAAGAGTTCCAAGCTAGATACCGTGACATACTAGACGATTAAAGGCTAGAAACATCGTTACCAAGGATTCTACCAAAGAGACAGTCTGGACATATATAAGTTCATGAGATGAACTTCGTTCCTACCATTGTGTGATAATGGAGTTGTGGCTTAGGCCTAGGAACCCCCGTCCCATCTGTGATTCAGACATATTCTAAGGAAGTATCACCTGATCATGGAGATGGTTGATCTCCAGGGAGATCGAGGTTAGGAGAGTAGACAAAGAAGACAACAGCGTGGATCCACTCACAAAGGCCTATTTCCCAGTAGAGACTTTTATGGGATGGCTGAGTATGAGATACTTCAACCACAGCTGATTATTGGGTATGCGATACCACAACAGAAGGCCCTAGTACAAGTGGGAGATTGTTAGTGATATGCATGCCCTAGAAGCCATTACTGTATATACGATGTATATTGTAGTGGATGCTTGGACATATATAGGGAGGACTTTCTTGCTCTACATGATAGCATGCTATCTAGTTGCACTTTATCTTAACATGTACTTTGATTGTCTCTATGTTACATATTGATAAAACCCTTAGGATGAGTACTTCACTACCAGGACTATGATGCATATCATACTAATGGGGACAGAGTAGTCACTAAGTATATCCTTCAAATGTTCCTAGTCGTGGGAGTACCGAGACAGGGCATCTGTTGGATATAGTGCCCTCAGAGTCAATTATTGAATCACAGGCACGTGATTGCAATGATTGAGGGAGGACCTATGCCGGTAGAACAGTCTTACTCAAGATGATAGTATGCTATCTGGTTTATCTTTATCATCGTGTACTGCTTTAGGTGACCTTACAGGTCACTATTGCACGTTGATAGAGCCCTTAGGATTCTTGCTTGACGGCCAGCAGTATGATGGCGATCATATACGTGGGAGCTGGGGTCTATAAGCACATCCTTAAAAGGTCCCTAGTTGTGGGAGTTTTCGAGACAGGGCATCGATACTCCAGAGTAGACTAGTGTATACAGTCGAGACCCCGACGATGGGCGGTGGCCGGTCTCACAAGCCACTGGTGTCAGTTGGTTCACCTAAGATGTATACAGGTGCTCATTGGGTTATGAGTACACCGGACAGGACTCGCCGGGAACATGCTAGTTGGTCTTAAACCTGACGTCGGATAGCAGTTCCCTGGTGACATGTGTACAGGTTAGTTCATCGACCTAAGATCGTCATTTGTCTCGTGTGAGTTCCCACTGTACTTTGATTACTACCCTACCACGGCTCAAAGGAATCGTGCAAACAGGTTTTAGTTGGGTACAGTCCTGAGCCACATGGAGGCAGTGAGCGGATTTGCAGGGGTTTGTCTCTCCCGGTATTGGGGGTGAGGTCGCGCTGTGTCTGGGAGAGCCATTACACGAAGTCCTTGGCCAAGGCAGGAGATTTACTAATAGGTATTCCAGTAGTATCTCAGGGTGTTCTAGGCTACACTCCGACACGACTTGTACCGCTTTTGGGGGTCTGACTATTACCAACCCCCTAGGCCCGCCATGCGATGCTCATAGACGAACGGATCGGACTGTACGGATATTGTCACTGACAGGCTCAGTAGGGTGTTAAGATGATTTCGCTCAACGATGTCCCTTTTGGTCAATACCTGGTAGCCCGTTACGTATGGCTAATACCTCTGACGTGCTAGTGATTAAATCCACAGCCAAAAGTATTGACGAGTCTTTAGAGTCCCCCACAGACAGTTTCTCAAAGTTTCGGGCGAAACGCTGTAGAGGCCGTATGGAGATATAGCAGGGTTCGATCATATACGTGCGGTATTGTACGGATCATGATCGGACGGATAATACTAGTGGGCTTTGGTTTAAGCCGGATCCTAGTATTGTACAGTGTAGATTTTGTCTCATTGCATTTGTATTCGGTTGAATAAAAATGCGGGTATGTATATACAGTCGCGGGGTTTTCCTGTAATTTATTATAGGATCAGTTTTTTAAAGTTGCCAGTTTGCATTCCGTTTCGGCCATTTTCCTTTGTTTCTTTCTTTGGCTGAAAATTGGTGTGGAGGGGGTTATTTGCAATTGTGCATTTTATTATGGAGAAGACTTTTTGTGATGATAGCTTCATGATGGTTCAACCATCATTTGACTTCTTGGTTCATGATTGTTCATGATTGCTTGACCTTTAGTGATGAGATGGTTGATGGAGTGAAGACTTGGTTATGATCATTGTTCCTTATCATCATCACCCTTTTTCTCTCTCCTGTATGATTGCTCATTCTCTCCTCCTCTCCTTAGCAAGGGGCCGGCCAATTTTTGAAGAGGGGTTGTCCAATTTTTGTGGGTGAAGTTCTCATCTCTTTTGCTTGCATAAATTCATATAGCTCCACAAAAAGCTTGCACCTCCTTCTCCACTCAAAACATGGCAACTTCATAACCCTTTAGAGACATGGTGATCTACGTATAGCCTACAGCATTCTTGGACACGTCGACTCGCCAACTTCGTGCCCGAGTTGCCTCGGTCCAGAGATGGAAGCCCGTAAAAGAACCCGGCGATGTGGTGCCCTTTCCGACGAGGAGATGAAGACCGGACGAGAAGATCGAGATGGAGGCCGAAGACAGAAGGACACGGATCGCTCGGTATACCTCTCTACCCCATTCTCTAATTAGCTAGGAGTAGGTTAATGGCTCGATCCGGGTTTTTAGTACGTGGTAGCGACGTCTTTAAAAGTTAAAGAAAAGTATCGTTTCCGCATTTTGGCCTCGGAGTGACGGCCGGGGCGCTGCCGTGCACTTACATTGGTATCAGAGCCATGCCATTAACCTAGTCTAGCTTGCTCTAACATGTTTACAAGTTCGATCGATCGGATTTTCCAAAAACCGTATTTTCAAGTCCAGTTTCTGTCGAATTTTTTCTGTGCTCTAAAAATTATTTGGTACATTGTAAAAATTCGTGCAGGGTTTTTTATGCATTCTGTGAAAATTTGGTAGCTCGATGGCACTGTTCTACCGCGGAACCGCGGCCAAACCCACGCATTGGCCGCGGTTCCGCCGCCACTTAAACTGTTCACAGCACCAAATTTTTACAGTGGGCTTCTGATATGGAAATAGGGTTTTTGGTATGTTCTGTTTGGGCCCAGATTTATTTTGAGTGCTACAGTTGTGCTTGGGGCTCACTTCGGGAAATTTAGTCGATCAAAAATTTTAAATATGTTAGTTCACAGTATTTACATTATATCTGCGACCGTGAATGTCACTTGATCGGTAAATCTTGTCTAACTGCTATAGCCCTTTTAGACGGATTTGCGAACGTGACATTCACGTTGATGTTCTGTGTTGTGCTGTGATGTTGCGGATTTGTCGTGGTAGATAGCCTGGATGCAATGTTAGTACAGTTTGGTTATTTATGTACATTTGATATTGCGGGGCGAGCGTCCGACATGTGGACTGTCGTCACTGCCTGTTTGTATATTATTCTTTTGGGGCACGACCGGGCTGAGGTCGATGTACCCGTTGTATGTATATTTTATTTTCTGTACTAGGATTACCCCGTGGAGGGGTGCACGGATAGCCGGGTTCTAGAAGGTAATGGGCCCGCATCTCATAGCATTGAGACGGAGGGGGCTTCACTCTAAAATTGGCGGGCTATTCGCCGCACTCGTAGGGGGTACAGGTTGACCCAAGGAGGGGTGCCCAAGTTACCGGATTCCGTAAAGTGCTGGGTGGTCCATTCACGTTGCTGAAGGGGGCTGCCTCGCTTCAGGTTTTGGCGGGTAACTTTCCGCACCCGTAGGGGTCTAGGATTTCATTGCACAGGCTATCCACACGACCAGGGGAACGTCGGGTTTCAGTAGCGGCTCTATGAAACCCGGGGATCATAGATATCTGTATTGTTCTGTGATGCTTATTACATTTCTATGATGTTGCATTTTATCACGCCTTGAGCGAATATTATATATTGATATATATACTAGTAGATCTTGTATATGTTTTGCATCTGCGCTAGTCCAGTCCCCGCTCTGTCGTTAGTTAAGTAACATAACGGGTGATGACGGGACCTAGTGGCGAATGCGGATGGCATATACGTACATCATTATTTTCATTCTTTATTGGTGTGATCAATTGATGGGACTGCATTGATTCGGATCAATGCAAGCTAAACAAACCTATTCTGATGTTGTTGGAACATTTTTCAAAAAGCTGTTATTGCAAGGACGTTTTCTTTTGTTTTGCACAGTGGAATTCGGTTATGAATATCCAGCACCTCAGTCGACGAGGCAAGGGCCGAGATCTCTTCACCGGGAGTGACCCCTTGGACAGAAGTTTGTGTCAAGGCAATAACTTCACTATAGCCGATTGCCTTTTGCTTTGCATCGTGGTATTCAGTTGGAATATCCTGCACCTCATTCTACGAGGAAAGAGCCGAGATCCCTTCATCGGGAGTGACCTCTTTAGCAAAGGTTTTCGTCACTATATTTTTATAAAGCTATCCAGTTCCTTCAACGATATCAAGTTCATTACGTTAAAGGTTTTTCGCCAAAAACCATTCGTAGCCCTCCGTCATTTCAGACGGGTAGCACGTAGTATTCATGCTATGTTTGTTGCCTAAAGTCAAGGCATAGTGTATGGTAGCTATTTGTTACTTTTCTGCAGCATAGATAGATGCGTTGGTTTGGGACAGTCGTACTGCCTTGTTAGCTAAAGTCAAGGGTAGGTACGGGTGGGTTCAAATCAACCTGGATAATGACGGGTAGAACTTGACATGTGACTTATGATTTATTGGCCAAAATCAAGGTCATAAGAGTATGGGGTAAAAATCACATCGGGAGTTTCTAAAGAAACTGAAACTTGCCAGATATGCGCATACCTTCTGGAGTGTGATAACGTGAGTGGATTCCATCACATTATCATGCGATGATAGTTGGATCCCGATTCCCACTGATGAGTTGGTTTACTCCTCGGGTGATCCCGACTAATTCTTCTTTCAGGTTTGGAGGAGAATTTGACGGTACAGTAGGAGGTTTCCTGATTAGATAAAGTGATAACCATTCTGATCTAGGTTAGAGTGCACGCTGAGTGTTTCTTTTCTCTCTCTCTTTGGCAGCGACCATGGCCCAACCCTAAGACTATGACTCAGTGACCAAAATTGACCGAACCTTCTTAAACACTGGCTTTTGGATTGTCCGAGTTACATACCTCATTGCCACTCCTACTTTTACCCTTTTTCTCCAGAACACCCCGTATTACTATGAACATCCACTTCCATTGGATAAAACCATCGTATTGTTATATACGAACTCGAAGGAACTTGTTCCAGATTCGAGGATGGTTACTGGTTCTGGAGAAAACGAATAGGACTATTCAGTTGTCTTTTCCTTTTACCTTCTCTCAGGTTGCGAGTGCTCCTTCGATTAGGGGATAGTACACCCGTTACACTTATTGGATAGTCTTATTCCAAACCTTAGGCTGGTGCCGAACGGTAGGGAATGAAGAAAGCCGACTAGCCTAAGTGTGGTGTGCAGAAGGTATTAAGTAAAGACAAATAAAGGGATTAGAAGGAGGGCAGAGTAAATTGCGACTGCTATTCACGACCAAACCAAGTATTTCATTACCACTCCCACTTCACCTTTGTATTTCTCCAGGACACTCCGTATCACTACGAAGATCCACAGTTATTTGGATACTCCATCGTATGGTTATATACGAACTCGAAAGGAACTTGTTCCAGTTCGGGGATGGATTCTGGTTCGGGAGAATAGGAATAAGGTTTATTCAGGTGTCTTTTATCTTTACCTTCTCTCGGGTTGCGAGTGCTCCTAGGATTAGGACAGTATACCCATTATGCTTATTGGATAGTCTTCTTCCAAACCATAGGCTGGTGCCGAAAAGTAGGGAAGGAAGAAAACCATTTAGCCTAAGAGGGTGTACAGAAGGTAATAACTAAAGACATATAAAGGGATTTGGAGAGATGGCAAAGAAATATACGGTTACAGTTGTGAATCTGGATAATGGAAGAGGCATTACTAGGAATACCCGGATACCCCTACGAAACATTTCAATGTTTCAGTTTCACTGTGTACTGTCAAAAGAAAACTGATTTCCCAATTAGACACTTACTCTAGGGTATGTATTTACCAGGTATTCTCACATCTGTATGGTTTTACAGATGATGGGTGGGAGTAAGTTATTGGGAATTAGGTGATTGTCCTCATTATATCAGGATTCGTTGTAATTGGTGATATTTAAGGAAATCACCTGGGTTGTTTGCCGGACAGCAAATATTTGGTTTTGAATATCCGTTGTTGTGCACCAATTTCAAATTGATATATCTGTACGTCTATTTTTATATAGAGTGAGATATACCTTTTTGAAATTATGTCCATGACATTTACCTATATCAGTGGATGGTTAAGTAAGGAGCATTAAACAACGGTGTAATTCTTCTTAACCATAAGTACAATTTTCAACCTACGACACACAGGGAGTGAGTTATTAGACTCAAGGAACTTGTACAGAGTATTGTATATTGTCCAGTGTCCATTAGGACAGAGGGGATGGTCCTCTTACTATATTCAGTTTACTTATGACTTCTCTAGTTTTTGATAAGTGTTTCGTAGAAACAGAAGGTCTGAGTTTTGAGAAGTTATAGGTATAAGAGTAAAGTAGAGAACCAAATGTTGCAAGTATCGGGATTCTTCAAGGTGATCGAAGATGTAGATACTCGTGTATGGTATTCAGTTGATAGTAATGATTAAGAGAACTTGCTTCTCTTTCAGGTTACTCATAATTGGAAGCACTCCTAAGTTGAGTAATGCCGTTCGGCCTCTCTCCATTTAGTTGACATGCACTGGAGACAGCTGCATGATTTGAATCTGGTTCAATTAAATCAGTGTCTCTGTTTCTGTACTGAGTATAGAACAGTTCATATCTTGACATTATTAAGGTACAGGGAGTTGTCCAGCTTATGCTTAAAACCAGACTCTGGATAACTCAAGGCACGTTTCTGTAATGGCTGTTTGTGGGTTGACCCAGGCTATGACGAGGGTTGGCTTTCTACCATCTGGAAGATCAATAGTGATATTGTTCTTGACTCGCCACGGTTTTAATAAAAATGGATTTTTTTCAGAAAACAGTAGTAGGAGTATGGTAGAACTGGAAGTGATTCCAGAACCGCAAACGATTACTAAAAATTTGATAAGAACCTAAAGATTCAATCTGGTTTGACATTCCATTGGCCACTCCGCAGATATGGTGGGTAACCTCAGGCACCCGAGAGGTACTTCGGTAGCCTCAAAGACGGTGGCAGGGAGGTTCTTGTTTACCAAGATTTGCCATTGTTGTTGTTCCAAACTGTGAGACCCGGCAGGAGGATGAGTATAGCGTCGTTCTAAAATGGCTTTAGAAGTGCACGTGTATATGACTCTGCCAGAGGGTTGTCGTAGCCAGTGGGAGCAGCGGAAGCACTAGTGGACAAGAGGCTTATGTCTATTTATAGACTAAAGCAGATATAGCGGAGATAGATCATCTATTTCTGATGTGAAAGTCATAGGTTTGACTTCATCAGAATAGGGGATGGATCTGTTAAGAAGGTAGTAGGGTGTGATGTCCTGGTTTTTGGATGACATACACAGAGTAGGAAGTGAAATTCCTATACTACGGTCGGTTATACTTTGGTTGTCACACAGTGGTTTCTCCACATAGGAATTGGATATTATATCAGACATTCTGGTTACTGGATCTATGGTCTTAGATCTAGATTTGGGAAGTGTCCCAATCAGGGTACTAAGACAGTATTCTAAAGGTGTTTTAGAATGGACGACTCCTGGCACGGTAGTGTACCTGCAGGTGATGGAGTCGCCCTCTCTGAAGGTGTCTTACAGACTAAAGGGAAGAGGGATGCGCATGATTGGCAGATCACTTGCTTAGACAATTGAGTCAATCATGAGATGTCAAGTACCACACCAGATGTTGTTTTTGCACTAGATACAATAAGTTGATATTAATCCAATTCTGGAGAAACGATCGGAAGCAGTTTTAGAACATAAGTGGATGTTCTAGGGATATGATAACGACAGCCTCATTCGGGAGACAATTATCATTCCAGGCTTCCAAGATGACCTGGATGACAGAGTGACTGTCAGAGTTATAGTTTTCCCTCAGACGAGGGGCGGTGTTTTGGACAGGTGATCCAAGCGGACACTGAGGGAGGCATTACGCGGGATACTGATTAAGTTCAGTTGACGATACAGTCTAAGAAGTTTGGATTTGGAGTTCAATTATGAGCTTGGTCCCATCAGATATCCAGACATATTCTGAGACAGGTATTGCTCATTTCGGGAGATGGGTTTCTCCGCGAACTTGAGATTAAGAGAGACATAGAAAGAAACATCAAAGCGGATCCACTTACTGAGGCTATTTCTCGAACGCAATAGTTTCGCAAACGGGTTTTGTGAGACTGATTAGTAGAGGAGTTGGGTGTTCGGTATCACACGGGCTGTAAGTATGCGACATCGCAATAATTAGCCTTGAGTGCAAGTGGGAGATTATTGGATATACTGCCCTCAGAGTCAATTATTGGATCACAGGCACGTGATTGCAATGATTGAGGGAGGACCTATGCCGGTAGAACAGTCTTACTTAAGATGATAGTATACTATCTGGTTTATCTTTATCATCGTGTACTACTTTAGATGACCTTACAGGTCACTATTGCGCGTTGATAGAGCCCTTAGGATTCTTGCTTGACGGCCAGCAGTATGATGGCGATCATATACATGGGAGCTGGGGTCTATAAGCACATCCTTAAAGTGGTCCCTAGTCGTGGGAGTTTTCGAGACAGGGCATCGATACTCTAGAGTAGACTAGTGTATACAGTCGAGACCCCGACGAGGGGCGGTGACCGGTCTCACAAGACACTGGTGTCAGTTGGTTCACCTAACATGTATACAGGTGCTCATTGGGTTATGAGTACACCGGACAGGACTCGCCGGGAACATGCTAGTTGGTCTTATACCTGACGTCAGATAGCAGTTCCCTGGTGACATGTGTACAGGTTAGTTCATCGACCTGAGATCGTCATTTGTCTCGTGTGAGTTCCCACTGTACTTTGATTACTACCCTACCACGGCTCAAAGAAGTCGTGCAAACAGGTTTTAGTTAGGTACAGTCCCGAGCCACATGGAGGCAGTGAGCGGATCTGCAGGGGTTCGTCTCTCCCGGTATTGGGGGTGAGGTCGCGCTATGTCTAGGAGAGCCATTACACGAAGTCCTTGGCCAAGGCAGGAGATTTACTGGTAGGTATTCTAGTAGTATCTCAGGGTGTTCTGGGCTACACTCCGACATGACTTGTACCGCTTTTAGGGGTCTGACTTTTACCAACCCCCTAGGCCCGCCATGCGATGCTCATAGACGAATGGACCGGACTGTACGGATATTGTCACTGACAGGCTCAGTAGGGTGTCAGGATGCGTTCGCTCATCGACGTCCCTTTTGGTCAATACCTGGTAGCCCGTTACATATGGCTAATACCTCTGACGTGCTAGTGGTTAAATCCACAACCAAAAGTATTGACGAGTCTTTAGAGTCCCCCACAGACAGTTTCTCAAAGTTTCGAGTGAAACGCTGTAGAGGCCGTATGGAGATATGGCAGGGTTCGATCATATACGTGCGGTATTGCACGGATCATGATCGGACGGATAATACTAGCGGGCTTTGGTTTAAGCCGGATCCTAGTATTGTACATGTAGGACCACGGCAGCGCCCCGGCCGTCATTCCGAGGCCAAAATGCGGAAAACAAAACTTTTCTAAAAACTAGAAACCGGCGCTACTGCGGACTATAAACCCGGATCGGGCCATTAACCTAATGCTAGCAAACTAGAGAATGTGTAGAATGCTATACCAAGCGATCCATGTCCTTCGGTCTTCGGCCTCCATCCCGATCTCTTCGCGGAATCTCCGGTCTTCATCTCCTCGTCGGAAAGGGCACCACATCGCCGATTCTTTTTACGGGCTCGCACCTCTGGACCGAGGCAACTCGGGCACGAAGTTGGCGAGCCGACATGTCCAAGAATGTTGTAGGCTTAGTGTAGAATACTTTATCTCATGGGGTTATGAAGTTGCCATTTCGAGTGGAGGTGAAGGAAAATCCTTTTGGAGATGAACTAGAGAACTTTTTCAAGCAAAATGAGAACCACATCCCACACCCAGAAATGAATCAATCCCCTCTCCCCTCAAGCGGACGGCCCCATGGTGGAGGGGAAAAATTCAAAAGAAAAGGTAATCATCACCATGAAAATGAGTCATCTCAATAATCATATCCATCTCCTCACAAATCCCATCTCCATAAAGTAAACCATGATGAACAAAAAGGTCAAAGGATGGTGCACAATCATGAAGCAACCATGTGCCACTAAAAGTCTTCTCCATGATTAATTGCACATTTGCAAATAACCCCCTCCCATCAATTTTCAGCCAAAGAAAGATAGAAAGGAAAATGGCCGAAACGAAATACAAACTGGCAACTTCAAAAGGTGATCCGGTAATAAATTACAGGAAAACCCCGCGACTGTATATACATACCAGCATTTGTATTTAGACCGAATACAAATGCAATAAGACAAAATCTACATTGTACAATACTAGGATCCGGCTTAAACCAAAGCCCGCTAGTATTATCCGTCCGATCATGATCCGTGCAATACCGCACGTATATGATCGAACCCTGCCATATATCCATACGGCCTCTACAGCGTTTCGCCCGAAACTTGAGAAACTGTCTGTGGGGGACTCTAAAGACTCGTCAATACTTTGGCTGTGAATTTAACCACTAGCACGTCAGAGATACTAGCCGTACGTAACGGGCAACCAGGCATTGATTAAAAGGGAGGTCGATGAGCGAACTCATCCTGACACACTACTGAGCCTGTCAGTGACAATATCCGTACAATCCGGTCCGTTCGTCTATGAGCATCGCATGGCGGGCCTAGGGGGTTGGTGAAAGTCAGACCCCCAAAAGCGGTATAAGTCGTGTCGAAGTATAGCCCAGAACACCCTGAGATACTACTGGAATACCTACCAGTAAATCTCCTGCCTTGGCCAAGGACTTCGTGTAATGGCTCTCCTAGACACAGCGCGACCTCACCCCCAATACCGGGAGAGACGAACCCCTGCAGATCCGCTCACTGCCTCCATGTGGCTCGGGACTGTACCCAACTAAAACCTGTTTGCATGACTCCTTTGAGCCGTGGTAGGGTAGTAATCAAAGTACAGTAGGAACTCACACGAGACAAATGACGATCTCAGGTCGATGAACTAACCTGTACACATGTCACCAGGGAACTGCTATCTGACGCTACGTATAATACCAACTAGCATGTTCCCGGCGAGTCCTGTCTGGTGTACTCATAACCCAATGAGCAGCTGTATACATGTTAGGTGAACCAACTGACACCAGTGGCTTGTGAGACCGGCCACCGCCCCTCGTCGAGGTCTCGACTGTATACACTAGTCTACTCTGGAGTATCGATGCCCTGTCTCGAAACTCCCACGACTAGGGATCTTTTAAGGATGTGCTTATAGACCCCAGCTCCCACGTATATGATCGCCATCATACTGCTGGCAGTCAAGCAAGAATCCTAAGGGCTCTATCAACGTGCAATAGTGATCAGTAATGTCACCTAAAGCAGTACACGATGATAAAGATAAACCAGATAGCATACTATCATCTTGAGTAAGACTGTCCTACCGGCATAGGTCCTCCCTCAATCATTGCAATCACGTGCCTGTGATCCAATAATTGACTCTGAGGGCACTATATCCAACAATCTCCCACTTGCACTTAAGGCTAATTATTGCGATGTCGCATTCTCACAGCCCGTATGATACCGAACACCCAACTCCTCTACTAGTCAGTTTCACAAAACCCGTTTGCGAAACCATTGCGTTCGAGGAATAGCCTCAGTGAGTGGATCCGCCCTGATGTTTCTTTCTATGTCTCTCTTTATCTCAAGTTCACGGAGAAAGCCATCTCCCGAAGTGAGCAATACCTGTCTTAGAATATGTCTGGATATCTGATGGGACCTAGTTCATAAATGAACTCCATATCCAAACTTCTTAGACTGTATTGTCAACTGAAATTTATCAGTATCCTGCGTAATGCCTCCCTCAGTGTCCGCTTGGATCATCTGTCCAAAACAATGCCCCTCGTCAGAGGGAAAACTATAACTCTGACAGTCACTCTGTCATCCAGGTCACCTTGGAAGCCTGGAATGATAACTGTCTCTTGAATGAGGTTGTCGTTATCATATCCCTAAAACATCCACTTATGTTCTAAAACTGCTTCCGAATATTTCTTCAGGATTGGATCAATATTAACTTACCACATCTTGTGCAAAAACAACATCTGGTGTGGTACTTGACATCTTATGATTGACTCAATTGCCTAAGCAAGTGATCTGCCAATCATGCACATCCCTCTCCCCTTTAGTCTGTAAGACACCTTTAGAGAGGGTGACTCCATCACCTGCAGGTATACCACCATGCCAGGAGTCGTCCATCCTAAAACACCTTTAGAATGCTGTCTAAGTACCCAGATTGGGATACTACCCAAATCTAGATCTAAAACCATAGATCTAGTAACCAGAATGTCTGATATTATATCTATATCCTTTATGGAGAAACCACTGTGTGACAACCAAAGTACAACCGACCGTAGTATAAGAATTACACTTCCTACTCTGTGTATGTCATCTAAATACCAGGACATCACACCCTACTACCTTCTTAACAGAACCATCCCCTATTCTGATGAAGTCAAACCTATGACTGTCACATCAGAAATAGATGATATATCTCCTCTACATTTGCTTTAGTCTCTAAATAGACATAAGCAACTTGTCCACCAATGCTTCCGCTGCTCCCACTGACTACGACAACCCTCTGGCAGAATCATATACATGTGCACTTCTAAAGCTTGTTTAGAACGACGCTATACTCATCCTCCTGCCGGGTCTCATAGTCTGGAACAACAGCAATGGCAAGTCTGGGTAAACAAGAACCTCCTTGTCACCGTCTTTGAGCATACCGAAGTACCTCTCGAGTGCCTGAGGTTACCCACCATATCTGCAGAGTGGCCAATGGAATGTCAAATCAGATTGAATCTTTAGGTCCTATTAAATTTTCAGTAATCGTTTGCGGTTCTGAATCATTTCCAGTTCTACCATACTCCCACTACTGTTTTCTGAAAAAATCTATTTTACTAAAACTGTGGCGGGTTAAGAACAATATCACTATTGATCTTCCAGATGGTAGAAAGTCAACTCTCGTCATAGTCCGGGTGGACCCACAAACAGCCATTACAGAAACGTGCCTTGAGTTATCTAGAGTCTGGTTTTAAGTATAAGCCGGAAAACTCCCTGTACCTTAACATCGTTAAGATATGAACCGTTCTATATCCAATATAGAAACAGAGCCACTGATTTAATTGGAACCAGATTCAAATCATGCAGCTATCTCCAGTGCATGTCAACTAAATGGAAAGAGGCCGATCAGCATTACTCAACTTAGGAGTGCTTCCAATTATAAGTAACCTGAAAGAGAAGTATGTTCTTTTAAACATTACTATCAACTGAATACCATACACGAATATCTACATCTTCGATCACCTTGAAGAATCCTGATACTTGCAACACCTGGTTTTCTACTTTATTCATATACCTATAACTTCTCAAAACTGGACCTTGTGTTTCTACGAAACACTTGTCTAAGAACTAGAGAAGTCATAAGTAAACAGAATATAGTACGAGTACCAACCCCTCTGTCCTAATAGACACTGGACAATATACAATACTCTGTATAAGTCCCTTGAGTCTAATAACTCATTCCCTGTGTGTCGTAGGTTGAAAACTGTACTTATGGTTAAAAAGAATTACACCGCTGTTTAATGCTCCTTACCTAACCATCCACTGATATAGGTAAATTCATAGACATAATTTCAAAAAGTTATATCTCACTCTATGAAAATAGACGTACAGATATGTCAATTTGAAATTGGTGCAGAACAACGGATATTCAAAACCAAATATTTGCCGTCCGGCAAACAACCCAGGCGATTTCCTCAAATATCACCAATTACAACGAATCCCGATATAATGAGGATAATCACCCAATTCCCAATAACTTACTCCCACTCATCATCTGTAAAACCATACAGATGTGAGAATCAAATCTGGTAAATACATACCCTGGAGCAAGGACTAATTGGGAAATCAGTTTTTTTTTAACAGTACACAGTGAAACTGAAACATTGAAATGTTTATGCCTCTTCCATTATCCAGATTCACAACTGTAACCGCATATTTCTCTGCCATCTCTCCAAATCCCTTTATATGTCTTTAGTCATTATCTTCTGTACACCCTCTTAGGCTAAATGGTTTTCTTCCTACCCTACCGTTCGGCACCAGCCTATGGTTTGGAAGAAGACTATCCAATAAGCGCAACAGGTGTACTGTCCTAATCTTAGGAGCACTCGCAATGATAGAGAAGGTGAAGATAAAAGACAACCGAACAAACCTTATTCCTATTTCTCCTGAACCAGAATCCATCCCCGAACTGGAACAAGTTCCTTTCGAGTTCGTATATTACCATACGATGGAGTATCCAAATAACTGTGGATCTTCATAGTGATACGGAGTGTCCTGGAGAAATACAAAGGTGAAGTGGGAGTGGTAATGAAATACTTGGTTTTGTCGTGAATAGCAGTCGCAATTTACTTTGCCCTCTTTCTAATCCCTTTATTTGTCTTTACTTAATACCTTCTATACACCATCGTTAGGCTAATTGGTTTTCTTCATTCCCCACCGTTCGGCACCTGCCTATGATTTGGAAGAAGACTATCCAATTAGCGTAATAGGTGTACCGTCCTAATCCAAGGAACACTCGCAACCTAAGAGAAGGTAAAAGGAAAAGACAACTGAATAGTTCTATTCGTTTTCTCCAGAACCGGAAACCATCCTCGAATAAATTCCTTCGAGTTCGTATATAACCATACGATGGTTTTATCCAATGGAAGTGGACGTTCGTAGTAATACGGGGTGTTCTGGAGAAAAGTGTAAAAGAAGGAGTGGCAATGAGGTATGCAACTCTGACAATCCAAAAGCCAGTATTTTAAGAAGGTTCGGTCAACTTGGTCACTGAGTCATAGTCAAGGGTCGGGCCATGGTCGCTGCTAAAGAGAGAGAGAAAAGAAACACTCAGCGTGCACTCTAACCTATATCAGAATGGTTATCACTTTATCTAATCAGGAAACCTCCCACTGTATCCTCAAATTCTCCTCCAAACCTGAAAGAAGAATTAGTCGGGATCACCCGAGGAGTAGACCAACTCATCAGTGGGAATCGGGATCCAACTATCATCGCATGATAACGTGACGGAATCCACTCACGTTATCACACTCCAGAAGGTATGTGCATATTTGGCAAGTTTCAGTTTCTTTAGAAACTCTCGATGTGATTTTTGCCCCAAGCGGCTTATGACCTTGACTAGGTCAACAAATCATAAACCACTAGTCAAGTTCAACCCGTCATTATTCTGGATTGCATTAAACCCATCCGTACGTGCCCTTGACTAGGTCAATAAGGCCGCACGAGTGTCCTAACCAATCCCACTTATGCAACAAACAAGTACCACTTAGCCACCGAACACTACGTCTTGACTAGGTCAACAAACGCAGCACGAATACTAAATAATACCCGTAAGAAATGACGGAGGGCTACGGCTGGTTTTTGGCGAAAAACCTTTAACGTAATGAACTTGATATCGTTGAAGGAACTGCATAGCTTTTTATAAAAATATAGTGACGAAAACCTTTGCTAAAGAGGTCACTCCCGGTGAAGGGATCTCGGCTCTTTCCCCGTAGAATGAGGTGCAGGATATTCCAACTGAATATCACGATGCAAAGCAAAAAGTAATCGGCTATAGTGAACTTATTACCCTGACGCAAACTTCTGTCCAAGGGGTCACTCCTGGTGAAGGGATCTCGGCCCTGCCTCGTCGACTGAGGTGCTGGATATTCATAACCGAATACCACTGTGCAAAACAAAAGAGAACGTCCTTGCAATAACAACTTTTTGAAAAATTGTTCCAACAACATCAGAATAGGTTTGTTTAGCTTGCATTGATCCGAATCAATGCAGTCCCATCAATTGATCACACCAATAAAGAACGAAAATACGATATACGTATATGCCACCCGCATTCGCCACTGGGTCCCGTCATCACCCGTTAGGTTACTTAACTAACGACAGAGCGGGGACTGGACTAGCGCTGGTGCAAAACATATACAACATCTACTAGTATATATATCAATATATAATAATCGCTCAAGGCGTGATAAAATGCAACATCACAGAAATGTAATAAGCATCACAGAACAATACAGATAATCTGGGATCCCCGGGTTTCATAGAGCCGCTACTAAAACCCGACGTTCCCCTGGTCGTGTGGATAGCCCGTGCAATGAAAATCCTAGACCCCTACGGGCGCGGCAAGTCACCCGCCAAAACCTGAAGCGAAGCAGCCCCGTTCAGCAACGTGAATGGACCACCCAGCACTTCACGGAATCCGGTAACTTGGGCACCCCTCCTTGGGTCAACCTGTACCCCCTACGAGTGCGGCGAATAGCCCGCCAATTCTAGAGTGAAGCCCCCTCCGTCTCAATGCCATGAGATGCGGGCCCGTTGCCCTCTAGAACCCGGCTATCTGTGCACCCCTCTGCGGGGTAATCCTAGTACAGAAAGTAAAATATACATACAACGGGTACATCGACCTCAGCCTGGTCGTGCCCCAAAAGAATAATATACAAACAGGCAGTGACGACAGTCCACATGTCGGACGCTCGCCCCGCAATATCAAATGTACATAATAATACCAAAACTGTACTAACATTGCATCCAGGCTATCTACCACGACAAATCCGCAACATCACAGCACAACACAGAACATCAACGTGAATGTCACGTTCGCAAATCCGTCTAAAAGGGCTATAGCAGTTAGACAAGATTTACCGATCAAATGACATTCACGGTCGCAGATATAATGTAAATATTGTGAACTAACATGTTTAAAATTTTCGATCGACTAAATTTCCCGAAGTGGGCCCCAAGCACAACTGGAGCACTCAAAATAAATCTGGGCCCAAACAGAATATACCAAAAACCCTATTTCCATGTCAGAAACTCACTGTAGAAATTTGGTGCAGAGAAGGCACAGAATGGCGGCGGAACCGCGGCTAGAAGGGGGTTATGGCCGCGGTTCCGCGACGCGTCCGTACGATCATGCAATCAAATTTTCACAGAATACTTAAAAAACCCTGCACGATTTTTTGACATGCCCAGAAAAATTTTTGGAGCACAAAATAAAATCGACAGAAACTGGACATGGAAACGCGGTTTTTGGAAAATCCGTTCGATCGAACTTGTAAACACGTTAGAGCAAGCTAGACTAGGTTAATGGCGTGGCTCTGATACCATGTAGGACCACGGCAGCGCCCCGGCCGTCATTCCGAGGCCAAAATGCGGAAAACAAAACTTTTCTAAAAACTAGAAACCGGCGCTACCGCGGACTATAAACCCGGATCGGGCCATTAACCTAATGCTAGCAAACTAGAGAATGGGTAGAATGCTATACCGAGCGATCCGTGTCCTTCGGTCTTCAGCCTCCATCCCGATCTCCTCGCGGAATCTCCGGTCTTCATCTCCTCGTCGGAAAGGGCACCACATCGCCGATTCTTTTTACGGGTTCCCACCTCTGAACCGAGGCAACTCGGGCATGAAGTTGGCGAGCCGATGTGTCCAAGAATGCTGTAGGCTTAGTGTAGAATACTTTATCTCATGGGGTTATGAAGTTGCCATTTTGAGTGGAGGTGAAGGAAAATCCTTTTGAAGATGAACTAGAACTTTTTCAAGAAAAATGAGAACCACATCCCACACCCAGAAATGAATCAATCCCCTCTCGCCTCAAGTGGCCGGCCCCATGGTGGAAGGAAAAAGGTCAAAAGAAAAGGTAATCATCACCATGAAAATGAGTCATCTCAATAATCATATCCATCCCCTCACAAATCCCATCTCCATAAAGTAAACCATGATGAACAAAAAGGTCAAAGGATGGTGCACAATCATGAAGCAACCATGTGCCACTAAAGGTCTTCTCCATGATTAATTGCACATTTGCAAATAACCCCCTCCCATCAATTTTCAGCCAAAGAAAGATAGAAAGGAAAATGGCTGAAATGAAATACAAACTGGCAACTTCAAAAGGTGGTCCGGTAATAAATTATAGGAAAAACCCGCGACTGTATATACATACCCGCATTTGTATTTCGACCGAATACAAATGCAATGAGACAAAATCTATACTGTACAATACTAGGATCAGGCTTAAACCAAAGCCCGCTAGTATTATCCGTCCGATCATGATCCGTGCAATACCGCACGTATATGATCGAACCCTGCCATATATCCATACGGCCTCTACAGCGTTTCGCCCGAAACTTGAGAAACTGTCTGTGGGGGACTCTAAAGACTCGTCAATACTTTGGCTGTGGATTTAACCACTAGCACGTCAGAGATACTAGCCGTACGTAACGGGCTACCAGGTATTGACCAAAAGGGAGGTCGATGAGCGAACTCATCTTGACACCCTACTGAGCCTGTCAGTGACAATATCCGTACAGTCCGGTCCGTTCGTCTATGAGCATCGTATGGCGGGCCTAGGGGGTTGGTGAAAGTCAGACCCCCAAAAGCGGTATAAGTCGTGTCGGAGTGTAGCCCATAACACCCTGAGATACTACTGGGATACCTACCAGTAAATCTCCTGCCTTGGCCAAGGACTTCGTGTAATGGCTCTTCTAGACACAGCGCGACCTTACCCCCAATACCGGGAGAGACGAACCCCTGCAGATCCGCTCACTGCCTCCATGTGGCTCGGGACTGTACCCAACTAAAACCTGTTTGCACGACTTCTTTGAGCCGTGGTAGGGTAGTAATCAAAGTACAGTGGGAACTCACACGAGACAAATGACGATCTCAGGTCGATGAACTAACCTGTACACATGTCACCAGGGAACTGCTATCGACGCTAGGTATAATACCAACTAGCATGTTCCCTGCAAGTCCTGTCTGGTGTACTCATAACCCAATGAGCACCTGTATACATGTTAGGTGAACCAACTGACACCAGTGGCATGTGAGACCGGCCACCGCCCCTCGTCGGGGTCTCGACTGTATACACCAGTCTACTCTGGAGTATCGATGCCCTGTCTCGAAACTCCCACGACTAGAGACCTTTTAAGGATGTGCTTATAGACCCCAGCTCCCACGTATATGATCGCCATCATACTGCTGACAGTCAAGCAAGAATCTTAGGGGCTCTATCAACGTGCAATAGTGATCAGTAATGTCACCTAAAGCAGTACACGATGATAAAGATAAACCAGATAGCATACTATCATCTTGAGTAAGACTGTCCTACCGGTATAGGACCTCCCTCAATCATTGCAATCACGTGCCTGTGATCCAATAATTGACTCTGAGGGCACTATATCCAACAGTACAGTGTAGATTTTGTCTCATTGCATTTGTATTCGGTCGGAATACAAATGCGGGTATGTATATACAGTCGCGGGGTTTTCCTGTAATTTATTACGGGATTAGTTTTTTGAAGTTGCCAGTTTGCATTCCGTTTCGGCCATTTTCCTTTGTTTCTTTCTTTGGCTGAAAATTGGTGTGGAGGGGGTTATTTGCAATTGTGCATTTTATTATGGAGAAGACTTTTTGTGATGATAGCTTCATGATGGTTCGACCATCATTTGACTTCTTGGTTCATGATTGTTCATGATTGCTTGACCTTTGGTGATGAGATGGTTGATGGAGTGAAGACTTGGTTATGATCATTGTTCCTTATCATCATCACCCTTTTTCTCTCTCTTGTATGATTGCTCATTCTCTCCTCCTCTCCTTAGCAAGGGGCCGGCCAATTTTTGAAGAGGGGTTGTCCAATTTTTGTGGGTGAAGTTCTCATCTCTTTTGCTTGCACAAATTCATATAGCTCCTCAAAAGCTTGCACCTCCTTCTCCACTCAAAACATGGCAACTTCATAACCCTTTAGAGACATGGTGATCTACGTATAGCCTACAGCATTCTTGGACACGTCGACTCGCCAACTTCATGCCCGAGTTGCCTCGGTCCAGAGTTGGGAGCCCGTAAAAAAAACCGGCGATGTGGTGCCCTTTCCGACGAGGAGATGAAGACCGGAGATTCCGCGAGGAGATCGGGATGGAGGCCGAAGACCGAACGACACGGATCGCTCGGTATAGCTCTCTACCCCATTCTCTAGTTAGCTAGGAGTAGGTTAATGGCTCGATCCGGGTTTTTAGTACGCGGTAGCGCCGTCTTTAAAAGTTAAAGAAAAGTATCGTTTCCGCATTTTAGCCTCGGAGTGACGGCCGGGGCGCTGCCGTGCACTTACAATCGATACTCCAGAGTAGACTAGCGTATGCGCTTCTTGACCCATATGATGGGCGATGGATGATCCCATATCCATTGGTGTTTGACATCAGAGAAAGTATACAGGTGCTCAGTAGAGACTGAGTACACTGGACGGACTCGCCGAGAACTCCCAGATGGTATTATACCTCACGTCAAATGGCAGTTCTCTGGTGACACTGGTACAGGTTAGTCTGTAGACCCGAGATCGTCATAGAGTCTTGTGTGATTTCCACTGTACTTTGATTTCCACCTAACCACGTCCAAGAAGGCATTGAAAATGGTGGCTTTTGGGTACAGTCCCGAATCAAATGGAGGCAATGAGCGATAGGAGGGGTTTCGTCTCTCCCGGTATAGGGAGTTGATGTTGCGCTGTGTTTGATTGGCTATAACTGGAAATCCTTGGCCAGGGTTGCTGAGATTTACCGGTAAGTGTTATCAGTAGTTTCTCAAACTGTTATGGACCTCATATCGACACGACTTATCGGTTACCGGGGTCTGACGTTTACCACCCCTAGACTGAATATGCGACATATCAGACGAAAAGACCGGACTGTACGGGAGTGTTACTGAATGGATTCGCAGGAGAATGTACAGACTTGCTTGTTGATCTTCTGATCGCTCAATACCTAGGTGGCTGTTACGTTTAGCTGACCGCTTGCAGCTTGTGAGTGTTTGATATGATCATCACCTACTGTCGGCGTATTGACAATTCTTTAGAGTCATACACAGAGGTTTTCTAGCTTAGGCAAAACGGAGTAGGAGCACGTATGTGATATGTGCGGGACCGAGAATAATGAGTGTATGCGATACCGTATTAGATTCTCGTGATATGTGATATCAGCCGGGTATATGTGATATAGCCGGGTCATCGGATCAAGTGCTGATTTGATGAACATATACAGATTATATTAGTCGGTTATTTGTGAAATAGCCGGATTATCGGATCAAGTGTTGATTCGATAATTTAATGTATAATTATATATTTGATATATTATATTACATTAACTAATATAAGCTCACTTAAAGATTCTTTTTCTCACTTGGATAATACATTGATATATATGTGATATATGTTAATTGTATTATTTTATTTTGTTACAAAATATATTATATATGTGATATATAATATTGAAACATGTTAGGGTTAAAATTGCAACTAGGGTTTTGAGAATAAAACATGGTTGCAATTCTAACCTCATACAATAATTCATTATTCATCACAAAAGAAATTCTTCTTCTTCTTCCTCTTGAAAAAAAACTTTCTAGATTTTTGTGTTGTGATGAAATAATGTGAGAAATTGAAAACAAAAGAGAGCAAAATTCCTACTTCATCATCGTCATCTATTCTAGCCACTTAGATTAGGGTGTTCACTTCACTAATACTTGATTAGAGAAGTGAGTGCTTGAGTTTGAGATTCTTCAAGGTAGATCATCTTCGAAAAGCAAGATTTCAAGTAAGCATGGATCATTCGGCTTATGGAGCCTCTCTAGAGTTCGGAAGTTCATAGATCGTGGTGAAGGGACTACTACTCGGAGTTTATAAAGTGAAGGAACGGACTACAAAGGTTGTAATCCCTAACTCTTAGATGTAAAGTTGTTTACATGCATGTTTACCCTAAGTCTCTAGTTAAGATCTTGGTTAGAGTTTGTTTAGCACCTCAAAAATTTTAAAGCAGCATGATTGATACTTGCCAAAACCTTGCTAAGGTGCTAAGCTAACCCTACAGAATGATTCCGTTAAGATATTAAGTATTCGATAATCATTTGAGTAAATGTCGTTAATAGACTTGCAATCCTTCTTCTTTCCTTCTTAATTATCCCTTCAAAGGCCCATATTATGAATAAGAGATCATATCAGAATAAAACTTGATTGATGACAATAATGAAATAGCTAGTTTTTTGGGTGTAAACAGCAAAGGAAAATCGGCCAAACTATTCATTGGACAAAAAGGAAGACTAAAAACAGAGGAATGTAGAAGCCAGAGAGAAATTAAACTATATGATCTATCTGAAAGACCCATCAACATAATCCATTAATAAAAAAGAGAAATTTTCATACAAATAAAGAACCGATCTCATAAAAATCATCCCTTTATTTTCTTCCCCAAAAAAAGAGATTTTTATCTTACCATCGACAACAACTTAGCAGTCGTCTCTCGTGTTATGTTGCACTGCTTCTTGGGGAGACGAGGTTGCGACGACGACGATGGCGAAGGCAGCGACGATGATGATGAGAGACGAATTGAGTTCTCCAAAAATGAACGAAAGAATGACGACGACGATGGCGAATCCGGGGACGACAATGACAAAAGACGAGTTGGGTTCTTTTTGTGAATGAACGGATATATTAAAATATCCCCACCATGAGGAGCACGTGAAGGAAAAAGTGATGGCTTAAGGTATTTTAAAAGTCACAGGTTTTTCTTGGACCGGGGTTTTCCGACGTTTACTCTGGATTTTTCAGCTCCCCTCTTAAAACACCCCCTCGGGCTCGACTCTGTTGAATCGAATGAAACCCTAGATCAAAAGCATCATATAATTCATGGCGTTTCGATCAAATCTCACCCTCTCTCGTCATCATCATCATCTCAATTCCTCGTCAAAATTTACTCCACTCTCTCCTTCACTCTGCATTCCGCCCCAATTCTCATTCCCTCGTCCTCGAATTCAAGGCAAGAAAGAAAAAGATTGAAACTTTTCATTGCTGGATTGTTAATTTTGGTCTGGTTCTTAATTCGTTTCTTTTGATTTTAGGTCTGAGATTAAAGCAGCGAAATGGAATGGCTTTGAGGCGGAATTGGGTCATTTGCGCTGCAAAATTGGAAGAAGAGAAGAAGGAGGTTTGTGTGAATTATAGAGAAGAAGTGAAAGAAACGCTTTTGTTTGTTTTTGCAATAAATTCACTTCTTAATTTGTAATTTTTTTGGCAGAGTGATGTAGTTGTGAAGGAGAGGAGCGTTTCTGTGGTTCTGTTGGCTGGAGGCAAAGGGAAACGAATGGGGGTAAGCTTTTTATTATTTGTCTTTTTTAAAATAAAATGTTTCGATTTTTCCTAATTAATCGCCTTGTGGAGAACATTTTGCTTGGCAACAATGATGTCGCAAGAAAAGTATACAAATCAGCACCACAAATGTTTTTTATTTGTCAGATAGATTTAGTTAATTCCGGTTGCTTAAGTTAACGTGCGACATTGTTTCAACAGTGAAGAAAAACTTGCGTGGTTGTATGTAAATGTTTGATAATGGGAGTAAAATATAAAATTTTCCACTATCTTGCATTGCATTTAGCATGGTCTCTGATCCTAATATGTGAAGGGAATTGGGCGCTTTGGTTGAAATTTATGAACAATCAGCTGATAAACTTATTAACTTTATACCGGTTATATAGATGATGAAGATTTTAAAGCCTAACTATTTTACTTCACCTTGCAAAACATATTTCCTATACTACTTAGTGATAAATCTCTTCTCTGTTCCTGTTAGGAGGAATTTAAAGAACTACATCTCATTATAAATAGCAGACGCCACAGCAAATAATCCGGTAGCTGCATTTATTTACTTCCCTGAATGCTTCAGAGTCTAAAGCCTTCTAATAATGTGCTATCCAATCTAAAGCCTCGTTCACCTAGCATTATCTATCACCATAAGGAAAATTTAGGGACGCTGTCTAAACTCTAAACTGTTTAAAAGATTGTTTCTTTGACGATGTAATTGTTTCATCTATAAATGTTAACTGAAACTTGAAATTTGTCACCTTATGGCGTCCATACATAATCACATTGTTTGTAAAGTAATATCTGGGATCTAGCAGCCCTTTCGTTGTTTGCACATTATAGCCTAGTATTGTACTCTGCAATTTTTTTGTCATGCCCTGTGATACTTCCGGGTACTTTACTACATAACGGAGGATAAATTTTTTTCTTTTATGGTTTATGCCTTAGGTAAGCATGCCAAAACAATATCTCCCACTATTAGGGCTACCGATTGCTTTATACAGGTACTTTGCTCTTTAATTCATTACTCTAGTGGATCATCATTATCCTATCATCATGAACTAACTGCCAATTCATTGGCTTGCAGTTTCAATACATTCTCTAATATGAAAGAAGTGAAGGAAATAGTGGTAGTATGTGATCCATCCTACAGGGATGTATTTGAAGGTCCAAAATGTTTTTTTATATTATATGTTTTACTCTTATATTTGTGGAATTTGCAACCCGTCTGTTGAGTTTTATTTGCTGGATTAGCCAGCACTTTGCCTATACTTCTATAACAACCAACCATTTTCCATGTTCGCAGATGCTGGTGATGACATATTGGTAGATATTAAATTTGCACTTCCTGGAAAGGAGAGGCAAGATTCTGTTTTCAATGGGCTTCAGGTGCACATATGATTAATATCTCAGTATCTTCTAAACTAAATTTTCTTTAAATGGACACCTAGCTAAATCTAGTCTTTTTTTTTTATATCTATTAATCATTTCATATAAACCAAAAGTAATAATAGTATTACGCATGCCACCTTATATCGCAATAATATTATCATATGTGGAATGTTTTCCCAAATGTTCATGCAGCATGGAAAATCTCACCTAGAGCAAAACACCTCTAGGATAGATTAGGAAACAGGTGGTTATATTTTTGGGTGTCATCCTCTGATTCCCTTTACCGAAATAAAGGTTTGGACAATCAAGTGATCAAAAGAAGTTATGTATGGCAATAGGAATTTCATTGAAGCATGTGTGTTATAAGCAATTTTTTGTTTGGCATGGAAGGAAGAAGATTAGTAGACAGAGATACAAGAGGGAGTATATATGTTTGAATTGTAAGTCGATGTCGCACACCCCACGTACTTATGCGGAGGCGGAATTTACAAAATACGATTTTTTCATACTATGCAACACCGACTAAACTCTAGGATCTTAACAGAAATCTTAACTACCTATATCTAATAGGAGGTTCTAACTACTATGTTAGGGTTTATACCTCCTTGTTTACATGTACTTCGGGTCTTTTCCTCCTCTTCTTGAGCTCCTCGAAGGTCGGATTGCGCTTGAAAAGTCGACCTTCTCGTGTCGAAGAAGATCCATCCGAGGGTATGTATTTCAAGCTCCAAGCTCTAAACCGAGGTAACTAAGATACCTAGTTTGCTAAGCTAGGTAGCTTAGAAGACGTAAAGTGTCTACTGGAGTATTTAATCTCAATAGACTTAATGACCCACAACACTTGTGAAGGTTTTAGGTCTTGAGGAAGAATGCGAGAAAAATGGAGAGAAAGTGAAAATGCAAATGTGCTAGTGTTATGGCAAGTGAAGAATGACTCTTACACTTATCTCACTCAAGCATGTAATATTTTCCAATTGAAAATATCAACTATGCTTGAATAGTGAGTCCAAACCAATAAACAAATGCAAATGAGCCATTTTTCATCATGCCACAAATATCTCCATTTTCCACCTCATTAATCTATTTCTAAAAATAAATAAACCAAATAATGAGGTGTCCCCTTCTAGAAGTATCTCTTGTAAAATTACAAAAATGCCCTCACCCTATATACATACCCGTATTCGTATTTCGAAAAATACGAATACAATGAGATAATAATAATCCAATAATATAATACTAGAACCCGGCTTAAACCAAAGCCCACTAGTATTATCCGTCCGAACAACATGCGTGCAGCCAGTACACGTATATGATCGGAACCCTGCCGTAAAACCATACGGCTTCTACATCGTTTCGTCTGAAGCAGGGAAACTCTCTATGTGGGATTCTAAAGGATCGACCGGACGCTGGCAGTGGGTTTAACTACAAGTCCGTCAGCAGTACTAGCTACACGTAACGGCTACCCAGGTATCTGTCGATAAGAAGGTCGATGAGCAAACTCATCCAAACTACTGAGTCTATCCGTGACAATCTCCGTACAGTCCGATCTGTTCGTCTAAGATACTCGCATATCGGGTCTAGGGGATGGTAATCATCAGACCCCTAATAGACGTGCCGGGATAGAGCCCAATATATCCTGAGAAATTACTGGAGTATCTACCAGTAAATCTCGCTTGCCCTGACCAGAGACTTTATGTAATGGCTTTCCGAACATAGCGCAATATCAACCCCCAATACCGGGAGAGACGAATCCTATCTAACCGCTACTGCCTCCAAGTGTTTCGGGACTGCACCCAACTACTACCTGTTTGCACGACTCTTTTGAGTCATGGTAGGATAGTAATTTAAGTACAGTGGGAACACACTCGAGACGACTAGTGATGTCAAGTCAACGGACTAACCTGTACACATACCACCTGGGAATTGCTACCTGACGATAGGTTTAATACCAACCAGTAGTTCCCAATGAGTCTGTCCAGTGTAACTCATAACCCAATGAGCATCTGTATACTATCTCCGGTACGACATACCAATGGCTGTGGGACATGCCATCTTCTCTGCTGGGATGAGAAGCGTATACACTAATCTACTCTGGAGTATCGATGCCCCGTCTAGATAATCCTACGACTAGGGACCTTTATAAGGATGTGCTTATAGACTACCCAACCCCCCACTAGTGTGATTGCCATCACAACGCTGGTAGTCAAGTAAAGATCCTAAGGGCTCTACTAATATGTATTAGCGATATGCTAAAAGAAACATATACACATATTGAGGTAGAATCAAACCAAGTAGCATACTACCATTTGAGCAAGACTGTTATTATATCTGTGTATATCCCAAGCTTCCAAAATATAATATACAAACCGGTATTATATAATAATGGCCTCTAGGGCATATATCACTAACAATCTCCCACTTGCACTAAGGCAATGTATTGGCATATCATAGACCTATCATCTCGATTAGCCTCTCGAACTGTGTCTGAGGGATGGCCTTTGTGAGAGGATCTGCAGTGTTCTCTGTCTCTACTCTCCGCACTTCTATCTCCCCGCGATCAACGATCTCCCTGATCAGGTGGTACCGCCTCAAGATGTGTCTATACTTCTGATGGGATCTTGGTTCCTTCGCTAAAGTTATAGCCCCGCTGTTGTTACAATACAGATGTATTGGATCAACAATGGACGGAACCACCTGAAGTTTTGTAATGAACTTCCTTATCCAGACTGCTTCCTTCGCGGCGTCACATGCAGCGATATACTTCGCTTCCATCGTCGAGTCAGCAACGGTGTCCTGCTTGGAGCTCTTCCAACAGACCGCCCTTCCATTGAGGGTAAAGACATAACCCGACATGGACTTGGAGTCATCCTTATCACTCTGGAAGCTAGTGTAGGGTTACGGCAGCATCCTGACCATCAAACCGTGGCTAAATGCGGAACAAAAATTTACTAAACTGGCGCTATCACAATCCGATGCCCGGATCTACCCTAAACCCTATACTAGCAAGCAATATAAAGAGTTAAGAATGGTTATACCGAGTTGATCCGTGTTCTTCGGTCTTCAACCTTCATCCCAACCTCCTAGTGGTTTCTTGATCGAATTTGGTTGCCGGTCTTTCCTCCATCTACGATTATCCACCTGAGAGAAACGACACAAGCTTCAACCTCGCCAAGCGAAATAATCGACACTCCAAGGTTGCTAGCAATGGAGAGTGGAGGTGTAGGAATGTGTCACTATAATTTTCTCTCATCACAAATGCTTCATGAGCAAGCATAGAAGATCAAGAGGAGGTGAGGAAACATGTGGCATGAGCAATTAAAGAAAATGGCTAAGTGTTTTCTTGATGTAAGAATGAGAGTGAGCAAGTGAAGAATCAACTGAAGAAAACGAGCAAGCCCCTTCAAAAAAATGTGGCTGCCCCTTCACTCTCTCTCAATCGCACACCAAAAATATCTCATTCCATTTTACAATAAACAAATGCAAGTCATACCTCTATACATGCCATCACCCCATGCTAATGCCAACTCACCCTCCACCTCATTTTCATAATTGATTTTCTAAAAAGAAAATCAATAATGAGGTGGCCATTCTTTTAGAAGTTATTTCGTATAAATACGGAATACAACCCGATATACGTTTCGAAATACATATATGCGTACTCGTACGAAAATACGAATAGCCAGGAGAGAAAATGAATAGTGAACAATAATACTAGAATACATATATAAAAATTATTAAATCAAAAGCTGATTTAATAATCCGGCTTACTCCTAAGCCGCTAGTATTATCAACCGTCCGATTAAAGTCTGTGCAGCTTGTATACATATTTAATCGGACACCTGTATGTACCAACATACGTCATCTACACCATATCGCCTGAACCGTAAAAACCCTCTGTGTGGGACTCTAAAGACTCGTTAATACGCTGGCAGTGGGTTTAACCACAAGCACGTCAGCGGCACTAGCTGTACGTAACGGCTACTCAGGTATTGAGCGAAAGGAAGGCCGACGATCAAACCCATCCAAACCCCTACTGAGCCTGACGGTGACAATATCCGTACAGTCCGGTCTGTTCGTCTAAGAGTATCGCATATCGAGTCAAGGGGGTGGATAAAGTCAGACCCCTAATAACGCGATAATTCATGTCGTTATGTAACCCATCACCACCTGAGAAACTATCGATGTTGGATCGGTAATTCTCATTTACCCCGGCCGAGGATTTCTGGTGATGGCCACCCGTGCACAACGCGACATCAACCCCCAATTCCAGGAGAGGCGAATCCCCGACGATCCGCTTACCGCCTCCATGTGACTCGGGACTATACCCAACTAAAACCTGTTTGCACGACTCCTTTGAGTCGTGGTAGGGTAGTAATCAAAGCACAGTAAGAACTCACACGAGACAAATGACGATCTCAGGTCGACAGACTAACCTGTACACATGTCATCTGGGAACTGCTATCTGACAATAGGTATAGTACCAACTAGCATGTTCCCGGCGAATCCGTCCAGTATACTCATAACCTAATAAGCACCTGTATACCATCTTAGGTGACTAACTGACACTAATGGCTCGTGAGATCGGCCACCGCACCTTGTCAGTATCTAGATTGTAGGGTTAGCTTAGCACCTTAGCAAGGTTTTGGCAAGCATCAAACATGCTACTTAAAAATTTTTGGGGTGCTAAACAAATCCTAACCAAGATCTAAATTAGAGATTTAGGGTTAATTATGCATGTAAACAATTTTACATCTAAGAGAGAGAGATTACAACCTTTGTAGTCCGTTCCTTCACTTCATAAGCTCCGAGTAGTAGTCCTTTTGCCGCGATCCATGATCTCCTGGACTCAAGAGAGGTTCCACAAATCGAATGATCCATTCTTACTTGAAGTCTTCCTTTTCGAAGATAATCTACCTTGAAGAATCTCAAGCTCAACCTCTCACTTCTCCAATCAAGTATTAATGAAGTGAACACCCTAATCTAAGTGGCTAGAATAGATGAGGATGACGAAGTAGAAATTTTGCTCTCTTTTGTTTTTATTTTCTCACTTTATATCATCACAAGTCAAAAAGCTAGAAAGCTTTTTCAAGGAGGAAGAAGAAGAAGAAAGCTTTTGTGATGAATAATGAATATTGTTATGGTTACAAAATGACAACCATGAGTTAATAATATCAAGGCTTTAACTCATGTAGAGAATGAACTAGAGTTAAGGGTTTGGGTTGGGTTAAATAATATCTACACAAAATATCAAAGGAAAATATCTAAGCTTAAAACAAAATAAAGCTTCTAGAAACTTAATGAAAAAGCTAACCCAAATGCTAACCCAAATCAAACCCTAACTTGTTTAATCTCCACAGATCATGTTGTATTTGTAACCCTAACTTATTACAATATTATATATCACATATATAATATATTTTTGTAACAAAAGAAAATAATACAATTAATATATATCGCATATATATCAATGTATTACCCGGTGAGAAAATGAATCAATAAAGCGAGCTTATATTAGTTAACGTAATGTAATATATCACATATATAATTATACATTAAATTATCGAATCAACGCTTGATCCGACAATCCGGCTATAGTACATATAACCGACCAATATAATATGTACCAATTCATCGAATTAACACTTGATCCGATGACCCGGCCATATCAAATATACCCGGCCGATATCTCATATCGCGAGAATAGAATACGGTATCTCATATTGGGTTATTCTCGGTCCCGCACGTATCGCATATGTGTCCCTACTCCGTTTTGCCTGAGCTAAGAAATCTCTGTGTAGGACTCTAAAGAATCGTCAATACGCCGGCAGTAGGTGATGATCATATCAAACACCCACAAGCTGCAAGCGGTCAGCTAAACGTAACAGCCCACCAGGTATTGAGCGATCAGAAGATCAACAAGCAAGCCTGTACATTCTCCTGTAAATCCAATCAGTAAACACTACCGTACAATCCGATCTCTTCGTCTGATATGTTGTATATCTAGTCTAGGGGTGGTAAACGTCAGACCCAGTAACCGATAAGTCGTGTCGATGTAAGGCTCATAACGGGTTGAGAAACTAATGATAATACTTACCAGTAGCACTCCATATCAGCCCTGGCCAGGGACTTCCAGTTATAGCCAATCGAACAGAGCACAACATCAACTCCCTATACCGGGAGAGACGAAACCCCTCCTACCGCTCATTGCCTCCATGTGATTCAGGACTGTACCCAAAAGCCACCGTTTTGCACGCCCTCTTGGACGTGGTAAGGTGGAAATCAAAGCACAGTGGGAATCACACAAGACTCTATGACGATGGGAATCACACAAGACTAACCTGTATCAGTGTCACCGGAGAACTGCTATCCGACGATAGATATAATACCATCCAGGAGTTCTCGGCGAGTCCGTTCAGTATACCTAGTCTCCACTAAGCATCCGTACACCATCTCTGATGTCAAACACCAATGGATATGGGATCATCCATCACCCATCATATGGGTCAAGATGCGTATACACTAGTCTACTCTGGTGTATCGATGCCCTGTCTCAATATACTCGACTAGGAACAGTTATAGGATGTACTCGTTGACTATCCTGGCCCCACTAGTATGATCTCATCATAGTCCCAGTAGTCGAGTACATATTCTAAGGGCTTTATCAACATGTGAGAGCAAGACAGTAAACTAATACAAGTTAACATGTTAAGACAAAGTGAAACCAAATAGCATACTATCATGTCGAGCAAGAAAGTCCTCTCTATATATATCCAAGCATCCACTATAATATACATCATATGTGCAACAATGTCCTCTAGGGCATACATATAACTAACATAGATAAGTATACACTAGTCTACACTGGAGTATCGATGCTCAGTCTCGAAACTCCCACGACTAGGGACATTTAAGGATTTGCTTATAGACCCCCAGCTCCCACATATATGATCGCTATCATAATAATGGTAGTCAAGCAAGATTCCTATGGGCTCTATCAACATGTAATAATGATGATAAATACAAACCAGATAGCATACTATCATCTCGAGTAACCGTTCCACCATTATAGGTCCTCCCTCAAATTATGATAATTGCCTACCTGCGACTATGATAATTGCCTTGAGGGCACTATAGCCAACAATCTCACTTGCAATTAAGGCCAATTATTGCGGTGTCGTATACTCACAGTCCGTGTGATACCGAACACCCAACTTCTTTATTAATCAGTTTCGCAAAGCTCGTTTGTGAAACTATTGTGTTCGAGAAATAGCCTCAGTGAGTAGATCCGCTCCAGTGTTTCTATCTTTATCTCTCAATATCTCAACTTCACGGAGAATAACCATATCCCGAAATGAGTAATACCTTGTCTTAGAATTTTTCTGGATATCTGATGGGACCCAGTTCACAAATGAACTCCAAATCCAGCAAACTTCTTAGACTGTATCATCTACTGAATTTAATCAGTATCCTGCGCCATGCTTTCCTCAGTATCCGCTTGGACCACCTGTCCAACATACCGCCCCTCAGAAGAGGGAAAAACTATAACTCAGACAGCCACTCTGTCATCCAGGTCACCTTGGAAGCCTGAAATGATAACGTCTCCTGAAGGAGGCTGCCGTTACCATATCTTTAGAACATCCATTTATGTTCATAAACTACTTCCCTACATTTCTCCAGGATTGGATTAATATATGTTTATTGCAGCTAGTGCAAAAACATCTGGTGTGTGGTACTTGACATTTCATGATTAACTCAATTGCATAAGCAAGTGATATGCTAATCATGCAGAACCTCTCCCCTTTAGTCTGTAAGACACCTTTAGAGAGGGCGACTCCATCACCTGCAGGTACACCACCATGCCAGGAGTCGTCCATTCTAAAACACCTTTAGAATCTTGTCAAAGTATCCTGATTGGGACACTTTCCAAATCTAGATCTAAAACTATAGATCTAGTAACCAGAAAACCTGAAATTATATCCATATCCTATGTGGATAAACTACTGTGTGACAACCACAATATAACCGATCGTAGTATAGGAATTTCACTTCCTATAAAGTGCATGTCATCCCAAATACCAGGACATCACACCCTACTACCTTCTTACCAGATCTATCTGCTATTCTGAAGTCAAAGCGTATGACTGTCACATTAAAAATAGATGATCTATTTCCGCTATACCTGCTTTAGTCTATAAATAGACATAAGCTACTTGCCCACTATACTTCCGCTGCTCCCACTGACTACAACAACCTTCTGGCTGAGTGATACACGTGCACTTCTAAAACTAGTTTAGAACAACTCTATACTCATCCTCCTGCCGGGTCTTATAGTCTAGAACAGCAGCAATGGCAAGTGTGGGTAAACAAGAACCTCCCTGTCACCGTCTCTGAGAAAACCGAAGTACCTCTCGGGTGCCTGAGGTTACCCACAAAATCTGCGGAGTGGCTAATGGAATGTTAAATTCAATTGAATCCTTAGGTTCTATTAAATTTTCAGTAATCGTTTGTGGTTCGGGAATTACTTCCAGTTCTACCATACCCCTACTTCTGTTTTCTGAAAAAATCCACTTTATTAAAATTGGTGGCGAGTCAAGAACAATATAACTATTGATCTTCCTAACGGTAGAAAGTTAACTCTCGTCAAAGCCCGGGATAACCCATAAACGGCCATTACTGAAACGTGCCTTGAGTGTGTCCAGATTCTGGTTTTAAGCATCAGCCGGACAACTCCCTATATTTTAACATCGTTAAGATACAAATTGATTCTATATACCATATAGAAACAAAGACACTAATTTTATTGGAACCAGATTCAAAATCATGCAGCTGTTTCCAGTGCATATCAACCAAATGGAATGAGGCCAATCAGCATTACTCAACTAGGGGTGCATCCATATATGAGTAACCCGAAAGAGAAGCAAGTTCGCAAAATCATTACCATCAACGGAATGCCAAACACAAGTATCTACATCTTCGACTACTTCGAAGAATCCTGATAGTTCCAACAAATGGTTCTCTACTTTATTCTTACACCTATAACTTCTCAATATCTGGACCTTGCATTTCAACGAAATACTTGTCCAGAACTGGAGAAGTCACAAGTAAACAGAATATAGTACGAGTACCAACCCCTGTTGTCCTAATGGACACTGGACAACATACAATACTTTGTATAAGTCCACGGAGTTTAACGACTCAAACCCTGTGCGTCGTAGGTTGAAAACTGTACTATGGTTAAGAAGAATTACACCGCTGTTGAATGCACCTTACCTAATCACCAACTGATATAGGTAAATGTCACAGACATAATTTCAAAAAGTTATATCTCACTTTATAAAATAAACGTACAGATATATCAGTTTGAAACTGGTGCATAACAACGGATATTCAAAACCAAATATTTGCCGTCAGGCATAACCCATGTGATTTCCTCAAATATCACCAATTATAATGAATTCCAATATAATGAGGATATAATCACCTAATTCCCAATATCTTACTCCCACACACCATCTGTGACCCTATACAGATGTGAGAAACTGATCTGGTAAATATATACCCTGGAGTTAGAATCCAATTTGGGAAAACAATTTTCAATTAACATCGCATAGTGAAACTGAAACATGAAAATGTTTTGAAGGGGTAATTAGGTATTCTTAGTAATGCCTCTTCCATTATCCTGATTCATGACTGTAACCGTATATTTCCATGCCTTCACTCCAATCCTTTTATTATGTCTTTACTTATTACCTTCTGTACACCTTCTTTAGGCTAATTGGTTTTCTTGCTTTCCTACCCTTCGGCATCAGCCTAAGATTCGGAAGAAAACAATCCAATAAGCGTAATAGGTGTACAGTCCTTATGCCAGGAGCCCTCGCAATATGAGAGAAGGTAATGTGAAAGGACATCTGAATAATCATATTCTATTTTTCCCCAACCGGAAACCATCCTCGAATCTGGAATGAATTCCTTCGAGTTCGTATGTAACTATACGATGACATGTCCAAGCATTATGGACGTTCGTAGTGATACGAAGTGTTCTGGAGAAATCCAAAGTGGATGTTGGAGTGGCAGGGGTATACATGGTTTTGTCGTGAATGATAGCAGTCGCAATTTTTTGCCGTTATTCTAATCCCTTTATATGTCTTTACTTATTACCTTATGTGCACCACCTTTAGGCTAATTGGTTTTCTTCCTTCCCCACCTTTCGGCACCTGCCTATGGTTTGGAGGAAGACTATCCAATAAGCTCAATAGGTGTATCCTCTCCTAATCCTAGAAGCCTTCACAACCTGAGAGAAGGTAAAGGGAAAAGACAACCGAATAATCTTATTCAATCTCTTCAGAACCAGAATCCATGAATCTGGAATAAGTTCCTTCGAGTTCGTATGTAACTATACGATGGATTTATCCAATATGAGTGGACGTTTGTAGTGATACGGGGTGTTCTGGAGAAATGCAAAGGTGATATAGAAGTGGCCAAGGATATATGCGACACCGTGACATTCCAAAAGCCAAAGTGTTTTAAGAAGGTTCGGTTAATTTGGTTTTCTTGAGTTTTAGTTTAGGGTTGGGCCATGGTTGCTGCCAAAGAGAGAGAAAAGAAACACTCAGCGTGCACTCTAACCTAGATCAGAATGGTTAATTACTTTATCTAATCAGGATGGCTCCCACTGTATTCTCGAATTCTCCTCCAAACCCTAAAGGAGAATTAGTTGGGATCATCTAAAATCACCCAAGGAGTAATCCTACTCATCAGTGGGAATCGTGATCCAACCATCATCGTATGATAACTTGATGGAAGCCATTCAAGTCACCACACTCCAGAAGGTATGCGCATGCCTGGCAAGTTTCCTGTATGTTTGAAACTCCCGATGTAGTTTTTACCCCAAGCCGGTTATGACCTTGACTAGGTCAACAAACCATAAACCGCTAGTCAAGTTCAATCCGTCATTATTCTGGATTGCATTAAACCCACCTGCACGTGCCCTTGACTAGGTCAACAAGGCCGCACGACTGTCCTAACCAATCGCATTTAAAATGCAACAACCAAGCACCACTTAGCTACCGAACACTACGCTTTGACTAGGTCAACAAACGCATCACGAATACTAAATAATACTCGTAAGAAATGTCGGAGGGTTACGGCTGGTTTTTGGCGAAAAACCTTTAACGTAATGAACTTGATATCGTTGAAGGAACTGAGTGGTTTTTCAAATATATAGAGGCGCAAACTTTTGCTAAAGAGGTCACTCCCCGTGAAGGGATCGCGGCTCTTTCCTCGTCGAATGAGGTGCAGGATATTCCAAATTGAATACCACGATGCAAAGCGAAAGAAAACAACTATAGTGAAGTTATTACGTTGACGTAAACTTTTACTCAAGGGGTCACTCTCGATGAAGGGATTTCGACCCTTGCCTCGTCGAATGAGGTGCAGGATATTCCAAATTGAATACCACGATGCAAAGCAAAAGAAAACAACTATAGTGAAGTTATTACGTTGACGTAAACTTTTACTCAAGGGGTCACTCTCGATGAAGGGATCTCGACCCTTGCCTCATCGAATGAGGTGCAGGATATTCCCAATCGAATACCACTGTGCAAAGCAAAAAAGAACGTCTGTAATGTCAGTTTTAATAAAACTCGGTTCCAACAACATCATATATAGGTTTGTTTTTATCTTTGCATTGATCAAAATCAACGCAGTCCCATCAATTAATGACACCAGAAAAGAACGAAAATATGAAGTATATGCCATCCGCATCCGCCACTGGATCCCGTCATCACTCGTTAGGTTACTTAACTAACGACAGAGCGGGGGCTGGACTAGCGCGGGTGCAAAACATATACAACATCTACTAGTATATATAAATATATATGACAATCGTCCAAGGCATGATATAAAGCAACATCACAGAAGCAACACAGAATGGTGGATAATCTCGGAGCCCCGGGTTTCACTTGAGCCGCAAATGAGACCCGACGTTCCCTGTTGTGTGGATAGCCTGACCCCTACGAGTGCGGCAAGTTACCCGCCTATTCCAGAAGCGAGGCAACCCCAATCAACAACGTGAATGAGCCACCCGGCACTTCACAGAATCCAGTAACTTGGGCACCTCTCAGTGGGTCTACCTATACCCCATAGTGCGGGGAATAGCCCGCCAATTCTAGAGTAAGGTCTGTTGGATGTATACGCCCTAGAGGCCAGTATTGTATATGTATACATAGAGGATACTAGGGATATGTATATACAGAACAATCTTGCTCAGTTTTATAGGTTATTATTTGACCTGTCTTTATCGGGATATGTGTATTTATTTGTATTGTTGTATCTGGTTTGCACATATTGATAAAGACTCGATACGGTAGTATACTATTGTGGTTTGTCTTTATCTTAACATGGCATATGTCATACTGGTTATTACATATTGCGGTTACATGTTGATAAAGCCCCTAGGATCTTGCTTGACTACCTGCGTTGTGATGGCGATCATACTTGTGGGAGCAGGTAGTCCGTAAGCACATCCTTAAATGGTCTCTAGTCGCGTGAGTATCGAGATTGGGCACTGATACTCTAGAGTAGACTGGTGTGCACGTTTCTAGCCCCGTCGGGGGATGGTTGGTCCCGCAGCCATTAGTCTGATGCACCTAAGATCGTTTACAGGTGCTCACTGGGTGTGAGTACACCGGACGGACTCGCCGAGAACTTCCATGTGGTACTATACCCATCGTCAGATGGAAGTTCTCAGGTGACATGTGTACAGGTTAGTCTTTGGACCCGAGATCGGCATTTGTCTCGTGTGAGTTCCCACTGAACTTTGATCACTACCCTACCACGGCTCTACTGAATCGTGCAAACAGGTTTTGGTTGGGTTCAGTTCCGAGCCACATGGAGGCAGTGAGCGATTTTCGGGGATTCGTCTCTCCCGGTATAGGGAGTCGATATCGCACTGCGATTCGATTGGTCAGGACCATAAGACCTTGGCCAAGGCACTTGGGATTTACTGATAGGTTGATCAGTAGTTTTCCGGATTGGTCCTAAGTCACATTGACAAGACTTATCAGGTTGTTAGGGTCTGACGTTCACCACCCCCTAGACCCGGTATGCGATACTCTTTGACGAAGAGACCGGACTGTACGGATATTGTCATGGATAGGCTCAGTAGGAGATCCGGATGAGTTTGCTCATTGGCCTTCCCTTCGACAGGTACCTGGGTAGCCGTTACGTACAGCTAGTGCCGCTGACGTGCTTGTGGTTAAACCCACTGCCAGAGTACTGTCGAGTCTTTACAGTCCCACACAGAGGGTTTCCCTGATTCAGGCGTAGCGATATAGTAGCCGTATTGGATACGTGCAGGGTTCGATCGATTGATGTACTTTGTACTCGGATTTTCGATCGGACAGTTGGTAATACTAGCCGGCTCAGGTTTGAGCCTGATTATTAAATCAGATATTGATTTAATAATTTACATATATGTATTTCGATATATATATTCTAGTATTACGTTCTTCGTGTTATTCTATCTCTTTGGGCGTTCGGATTTTTATCTGATTGCCGGTATGTATGTACAGTAGACTGAAATCCATATTTATTACAGATTTCCTTCTACAAGGCGGCCACCTCATTATGTATTTTCCTTTTATTTGATAATTGGAAATGAGGTGTAAAGTGAGAGGTAAGGGAGGAATGGAGGTGACCATGCTTCAATAGTAATTAAATGAATTTATAATAAATTTTGGAGTTACTATTGAAGTATGGTTGCTAATTGTTTAATTAAAGAATTGATACACAAAACCTAGATGTGTATTTTCTCTTTCATGCTTGATTCATTATTTTCTTGAGCTCTCTTTTGCTCTTCATCTCTTCCTTCCTCTTTAGCTTCCTCCACCTTCATCTTCTTCATCTTCACTACCTTCTCATGTGTTGAGAATCAAGTGAAGAGGCAAGAAAGAGATAGCTTCACACTTAGAGCTCCATAACTACATCCTAGATTACTTGGACTAGCATCTCAAGTTCTCTAGTTGCTCTTTTGACATTTAGCAAAGAGCCAGAGCCAGAGCCATGGATCATACCCTTCGGGTGGATCATCAAGGACCAAGGAAGACCGGAGAACAAGCTCAATCCCAAAGAGCCGATGGAGCGGGAAAGGAAGATCAAGCGAGTTCAAGGTGGCTACGAGGAGCTAAGGATGAAGAACGAAGACCGAAGGACTTGGTTCGTTTGGTAAGAATTCCTCATCATAGTAGATACAACTCTAGATTTGCTAATTAGGTTTATGGTAAAGATCCGGTCAAGTTTTATTCTAGTGCTAAGTTTTTGTTCGTTATAAATTTTTTTTCCGTTTTTGGCCACGGAAGTTGGCCGGGGCAATAGGGTAACCCTTCATGGTATCAGAGCCAGCCCATAAACCCTAGTTTAGCAGTTTAAACAATATTAAAACAACGAAACCGAAATGACGCCACAACACCAAAACCAAACCTGTACTTTCTGTTGTTTTTTAAAAGTCTTCAAGAAAATTTTCAAACATGTGTAGAATGCTCCTTACCCTATGATATGAACACAGACCAAAAACGACTCAATTCCACTATTACCTGGCCGGCCAAAACCCTACAAAGTCCGACCTCCTCGATTCATTCATGGTGGAATTTGGTGAATTTTGTTCTGGGCACTTATCTCTAGAATTTTGGTTTTCTGGTGGTGTTTGTTTTTTGCCAAAATTTAATTCTCTGTGGTTTTCTGTACGGGGCAATTTGGCGTGTTTCGAAGTCGTTAAATTTATCATTGTTTAACAGTTTACAGTACATTCACTCTTATCTGCGACCGGGAATGTCACTCGATCGGTAAAACTCGTCTGATTGCTATATGTTCTTTTAGACGGGTTTTGCGAACGTGACATCCGCGTTGATGTTATGTGCTTGTTCTGTGATTGTGGTTGGATAGTCGTGATGGATAGCATGTGATGCAATGTTAGAAATACAGTTTAAATTCATTTGTACATTTGTTATTGCGGGACGAGCGTTCAACATGTGGACTGCCGTCTTTGCCGTTTGTATATTATTTTGGGGCCCGACCGGGTTGAGGTCGATGTCACCGCTTGTATATATTATTTTCTTTTTCTGTATTAGGATTATCCCGCGGTGGAGTGCACGAATAGCCGGGTTCTAGAAGGCAACAAGTCCACATCTCATGGCGCTGAGACGGAGGGGGCTTCATTCTAGAATTGGCCGGGTATTCGCCTCACTCGTAGGGGGTACAGGTTTTCATTGCACAGGCTATCCACACGACCGGGAATGTCGGGTTTTATTTGCGGCTCAAATGAAAGCTGAGGCTCCAAGATCATCCACCATTCTGTATTGTTGACTGAGATTCTGTGATGTTGTTTATTATCATGCCTGGGACGAATGTTATATATACTTATATATATATACTAGTAGATGTTGTATATGTTTTGCACCCGCACTAGTCCAGCCCTCACTCTGTCGTTAGTTAAGTAACCTAACGGGTGATGACGGGGCCCAGTGGTGAATGCGGATGGCATATACGTACATCATATTTTCGTTCTTTTCTGGTGTGATAGGTTACAAATTGATGGGACCGCATTAATTTTGATTAATGCATGATAATAAACCTAAAAGATGTTGGAACCAAGCTTTAAAAACTGACATTACAGATCTCTTTTGCTTTGCATAGTGGTATCCAGTTTGGAATATCCAGCACCTCATTCGACGGGGCAAGGGTCGAGATCCCTTCACCGGGAGTAACCCCTTGAGTAAAAGTTTGCGTCAACGTAATAACTTCAATATAGTCGACTATTTTTGCTTTGCATCGTGGTATTCAGTTTGGAATATCATGCACCTCATTCGACGAGGAAAGAGCCGAGATCCCTTCACAGGGAGTGACTTCTTTAGCAAAGGTTTTCGCTACTATATATTTGTAAAAACCACTCAGGTTCTTTCAACGATATCAAGTTCATTACGTTAGCGAGTTTTTCGCCAAAAATCCAGCCGTAGCCCTCCGTCATTTCAGATAATTACTACTTAATATTCGTGCTGTGTTTGTTGATTATTCGTCAAGGCACAGTGAACGGTAGCCGAGTAATAGTTCTCTGTTGCACAGATAGATGCGATTGGTTAGGACGGTCGTCTGATTTTGTTGATTATTCGTCAAGGATCATGCGGGTGGGTCTAATGCAATCCAGGATAAAGACGGGTTGAACTTGATTAGGACTTTTTGATTTGTTGATTATTGGTCAAGGTCATTTGGGTCGTAGGGGTAAAAACCACATCGGGAGTTTCAAACATACAGGAAACTTGCAGATTTAGCATACCTTCTGGAGTGTGGTGACTAGAGTGGATTCCATCTAGTGCATCACACAATGATAGTTGGATCCCGATCCCACTGATGAGTAGGATTACTCTTGGGAGATTTTTTCACTTAACAATCAATGCTATAAACCAAGTAGGTGTCTAGAACGGTGTTAGCGGGGCTACGCCTCCAGGGAAAAGAGGTTATGTAATTAAGGAACTTCGCGAAAGCATTGGAAAACCTTCCTCGAAGTATCAACACCAGCTTGGCTGAAATGTTAAGCAAGTATTGTGACGTGCGATTAATCCTGACTAGTTCTTTTAGGGTTTGAAGAAGAATTTGAGAAAACAGTGGGAGCCATCCTGGTTAGATAAATTAATAACCAATCTAATCTTGCTAGAGCGCACGCTGAGTGTTTTCCCTCTCTCTCTCTAGGTAGCAACCATTTCACGCCCTAATCAAGATAATAAAATGTATCGCTTGACCGATCCGAATTCTTATTCGGGCTGGGGAACGTCGGTTCGGCTCTAATTTATGACAACGGTCATGAGTATGAGCATGGGAAAGAGGTTTGTTTGAATTCCTTGATGACCCCATCAAAGAAGAAATATACTGTTGCATCTTCTTCAGGTGTTCTTTTAGTTGAGAACTGCTTTTCGGTCAATCCTACCTCCTGAGTACTAGATACCGAATCAGGATCTCATATCTGTAATTTATTGCAGGGACTGAGAAAAAGTAGGATAGTTGGACCTGGTGATATGTCCCTCAGAATAGGGAACGAAGCACAAGTTAATGCTGCGGCCGTCGGTGAATATCACATAGTGTTGCCAAATGGCAAGACTATAATCTTGAACAATTGCTACTATGTACCTTCCATGTTATGCAACATAATATCAGTTTCTTTACTTGATAAAGATGAATATAACTTTGTTCTTGATAGAAATATCATGAACATTTACCTTCATAAGGTATTCGTTGCAGAAGATACACTATGTAATGGTATCTATGTTCTAAATCAGAATACAGTTCTGAACGTACAAAACACACGCAAGAGGAAGAGTTCAGATACGAACGAATCCTACTTGTGGCATTGTAGACTTGGTTATATTGGAGAGAAAAGACTGAGTAAGTTACATAAAGATGGATTTTTGAATACGTTCGAATTTTCATTTTATGAAACTTGTCAGTCTTGTCTCAAAGGAAAGATGACCAAATCTCCGTTCACCGGACATGGAGAAAGAGCAGCAGAGCTCTTAGGACTCATACAAAGTGATGTGTGTGGTCCGATATCTATACATGCAAGGGGAGGGTTCTCGTACTTCATCATATTCACTGACGATCTCTCTAGATTCGGATATGTGATGAAACATAAATCTGAAGCTTTTGGGAAATTTAAAAAATTCAGGAATGAAGTAGAGAATCAGATTGGCAAAAGTATTAAGATCCTCCGGTCTGATAGGGGAGGGGAGTACTTAAGCACGGAATTCCTAGATTACTTAAAAGAGAATGGAATTCTCTCTCAGCTTACTCCTCCTTACACACCACAGTACAACGGTGTATCGGAGCGGAGGAATCGTACCCTATTGGATATGGTTCGCTCCATGATGAGTAATGCTGAGTTGCCTCTTTCATTCTGTGGATATGCACTTCAGACAGCAGCATACCTTTTGAATTAAGTTCCGTCCAAATCTGTGCCCAACACTCCGTATGAAATATGGAGTAGCAAGAAACCATGTCTTAAATTTATTAAGATATGGGGTTGTCCGGCCTATGTGAAAACACAGAAACCGGACAAACTAGAGGCACGGTTAGTTCTATGTAAATTTGTGGGATATCCTAAGGATTCACTAGGATATCTGTTCTACCACACGGAGGAACAGAAGTTGTTTGTATCTCGCCATGCTACCTTCTTAGAAAGGGAGTTTCTTGCAGAAGAAACTAGTTGGAGTACGGTAGAACTGGGAGAAATCCATGAACCACAAAATGTAACTGAAGATTTGGAGGAACCACTAGATTCAGTAATCCCAGACGAACCTCAGCCACTCCGCAGATCTCGTAGGATTTCTCATCCGCCCGAGAGATACTACGGTTTTCTCATAGATGGGGATCGAGAGGATTGCATCTTGAAAGAAGATGATCCTACTAGTTTTAGGCAGGCCATTATCAGTAGGGACTCTGATAAGTGGCTGGATGCTATGCAATCTGAAATGGAGTCCATGTACACCAATAAAGTGTGGACCCTGGAAGTTGCTCCACCTTGGGTAAAACCCGTTAGATGCAAATGGATCTACAAGAAGAAACTTGGTGTAGATGGGCAGGTGGAAACCTATAAGGCTAGACTCGTTGCAAAAGGTTTTCGTTAAAGACCAGGAGTGGACTATGATGAAACCTTTTCTCCAGTGGCTATGCTCAAATCCATTAGGATCCTGCTTGCTATTGTTGCCTTCCATGACTATGAAATCTGGCAGATGGACGTAAAAACGGCTTTTTTAAACGGAAGTTTAGAAGAGTGCGTTTATATGGATCAGGCAGAAGGTTTGTAGACAGTGTGAGCAGCGGAAAGGTGTGCAAGCTGCTTAAATCCATTTATGAATTAAAGTAAGCATCGCGGAGCTGGAACATCTGTTTTGATGAGACAGTCAAGGACTTTGACTTCATCAAAAACGAGGATGAGCCTTGTATTTATAAGAAGATTGTAGGACGAACTGTCGTGTTCCTAGTCTTGTACGTGGACGACATTCTTTTGATAGGAAATGACATTCCTATGCTACAATCGGTCAAGCTATTCTTATCACAAAGGTTCTCTATGAAAGACCTAGGTGATGCCTCGTACATTCTGGGGATCAAGATCTACAGAGATAGATCCAAGAGATTACTGGGATTTTCGCAGTCCGGGTACATAGAGACCGTACTAAAGAGATTTAGTATGGAAGATTCCAAGCGCAGTAACATACCCGCATTGCACGGAATCACCCTCTCCAAGAAGATGTCTCCCAAGACTGACGAGGAGAGGGTTCGCATTAGCACTATACCCTACGTTTCAGCGGTAGGATCTATAATGTATGCGATGCTATGTACAAGACCAGATGTAGCTTACGCACTAAGCGTGGTGAGCCGGTATTAGTCAGACCCAGGTGAGAACCACTGGACAGCAGTAAAGAACATTCTCAAGTACCTGAGAAGGACTAACGAGATGTTCCTGGTTTACGGTAATGGAGACCTCAGGGTCGAGTCCTTTACGAACTCAAGCTTTCAGAGTGACAAGGATGACAACAAGTCTGTTTCGGGTTTTGTGTTTACCCTCAACGGAGAGGCGGTATGTTGGAAGAGTTCCAAATAGGATACCGTCGTAGACTCGACGATGGAGGCTGAATACATTGCTGCAAGCGATGCCGCAAAAGAAGTATTCTGGATGAAGAAGTTCATAGCTGAACTTTAGGTAGTCCCGTCCATTGTTGATCCGATACCTGTGTATTGTGTTAACAGTGGTGCTATAGCTTTAGCGATGGGACCACGGTCCCATCAAAAATCCAGGCACATCTTAAGGGGTATCACCTGATCAGGGAGATCGTAGATCGCCAGGAGATCGAGGTCCGGAGAATCGATACGAAAGACAACACAGCGGATCCAAGCACAGTTTGAGCGATTTTTTGGGATGTTGGGTATGCGGTACGCTAGCAGCTGGCTTTAGAGCAGACGTTGGGTATTCGGTACGTCAATCACTGGTCTTTAGTGCAAGTGGGAGATTGTTGGATGTATATGTCCTAGAGCCCAGTATTGTATATGTATACATATAGGATACTAGGGATATGTATGTACAAAACAATCTTGCTCAGTTTTATAGTATATTATTTGACTTGTCTTTATCGCGATATGTGTATTTATTTGTATTGTTGTTATATCTGGTTTGCACATATTGATAAAGACTCAATACGGTAGTATACTATTGTGGTTTGTCTTTATCTTAACATGGCATATGTCATATTCGTTATTACATATTGCGGTTACATGTTGATAAAGCCCTTAGGATCTTCCTTGACTACCTGCGTTGTGATGGCGATCATACTTATGGGAGCAGGGTAGTCCGTAAGCACATCCTTAAATGGTCCCTAGTCGCGTGAGTATCGAGACCGGGCACTGATACTCCAGAGTAGATCGGTGTGTACGTTTCTAACCCCGTCGGGGGATGGTTGGTCCCGCAGCCATTGGTCTGATGCACCTAAGATCGTATACAGGTGCTCACTGGGCGTGAGTACACTGGACGGACTCGCCGAGAACTTCCATGTGGTACTATACCCATCGTCAGATGGAAGTTCTCAGGTAACATGTGTACAGGTTAGTCTTTGGACCCGAGATCGGCATTTGTCTCGTATGAGTTCCCACTGAACTTTGATCACTACCTTACCACGGCTCTACTGAGTCGTGCAAACAGATTTTGGTTGGGTTCAGTCCCGAGCCACATGGAGGCAGTGAGCGATTGTCGGGGATTCGTCTCTCCCGGTATAGGCACTGTGATTCGATTGGTCAGGACTATAAGACCTTAGCCAAGGCACCTGGGATTTACTGATAGGTTGATCAGTAATTTTCCGGATTGGTCCTGAGCCACATCGACACGACTTATCAGGTTGTTAGGGTGTGACGTTCACCACCCCCTAGACCCTGTATGCGATACTCTAGGACGAAGAGACCGGACTGTACGGATATTGTCACGGATAGGCTCAGTAGGAGATCCGGATAAGTTTGCTCATTGGCCTTCCCTTCGACAGGTACCTGGGTAGCCGTTACGTACTGTTAGTGCCGCTGACGTGCTTGTGGTTAAACCAACTGCCAGAGTACCGTCGAGTCTTTACAGTCCCACACAGAGGGTTTTCCTGATTCAGGCGAAACGATGTAGTAGCCGTATTGGACACGTGCATGGTTCGATCGATTGATGTACTTTGTACTTGGACTTTCGATCGGACAGTTGGTAATACTAGCCGGCTCGGGTTTGAGCCGGATTATTAAATCATATATTGATTTAATAATTTACGTATATGTATTTCGATATATATATTCTAGTATTACGTTCTTCGTGTTATTCTATCTCTTTGGGCGTTCGGATTTTTGTCTGATTGCCGGTATGTATGTACAGTAGACTGAAATCCGTATTTATTACAGATTTCCTTCTAGAAGGCGGCCACCTCATTATGTATTTTCCTTTTATTTGATAATTGGAAATGAAATGTAAAGTGAGAGGTAAGGGAGGAATGGAGGTGACCATGCTTCAATAGTAATCAAATGAATTTATAATTCATTTTGGAGTTACTATTGAAGTATGGTTGCTAATTGTTTAATGAAAGAATTGATACACAAAATCTAGATGTGTATTTTCTCTTTCATGCTTGATTCATTATTTTCTTGAGCTCTCTTTTGCTCTTCATCTCTTCCTTCCTCTCTAGCTTCCTCCACCTTCTTCTTCCTCTTCACTACCTTCTCATGTGTTGAGAATCAAGTGAAGAGGCAAGAAAGAGATAGCTTCACACTTAGAGCTCCAAAACTACATCCTAGATTACTTGGACTAGCATCCCAAGTTCTCTAGTTGCTCTTTTGACATTTAGCAAAGAGCCAGAGCCATGGATCATATCCCTCGGATGGATCATCAAGGACCAAGGAAGACCGGAGAACAAGCTCAATCTCAAAGAGCCGATGGAGTGGAAAAGGAAGATCAAGCGAGTTCAAGGTGGCTACGAGGAGCTAAGGATGAAGAACGAAGACCGAAGGACTTGGTTCGTTTGGTAAGAATTCCTCATCATAGTAGATATAACTCTAGATTTGCTAACTAGGTTTATGGTAAAGATCCGGTCAAGTTTTATTCTAGTGCCAAGTTTTTGTTCGTTATAAAATTTTTGTTCCGCATTTGGCCACGGAAGTTGGCCGGGGCACTAGGGTAACCCTTCAAGGTCCCTCCGTCTCAACGCCATGAGATGCGGACCCGTTGCCCTCTAGAACCCGGCTAATCGTGCACTCCACCGCGGGGTAATCCTAGTACAGAAAAGAAAATAATATACAAGGGTGACATCGACCTCAACCCGGTCGTGCCCCAAACAAATAATATACAAACTGACAGTGACGGCAGTCCACATGTCTGACGTTCGTCCAGCAATATCAAATGTACAAATGAATCTAAACAGTACTAATATTGCATCAAAGCTATCCACCACGATGATCCATCCACACCACAGCACAACACAGAACATCAACGTGAATGTCACGTTCGCAAACTCGTCTAAAAGAACATATAACAAATTAGACGAGTTGTACCTTTCTAACGACATTCACGGTCGCAGATAGTAATGCATGTACTATAAACATTTAAACAGTGTTAAATTATCGACTTCGAAACATCCCGAATTGCCCCTTAACAAAAGATAACATAATTTCCAAAATGGGCAAAACTAGCAATACCACTGCACCAATTGTCACGACCCGAAAGAGCACGTGACTGGCTCTTGAACCATATGAAGTCTATAGGACCCCATCTGATCCAAGTAAGCCAAAAGCCCAGAAATCTAAAACCATTTAAAGAGTAAATAAGGAAAACTGGTTTTGAAAAGTAAAGAAATCATGTTTCGAAAATCAAAGTTTTTAAATAACTAAGCCGGATGTGTATTTTTAAAATGTGTAATTTTTCCTGAAAATTTCGGCAGAGTTTCCTTTGTAAAAACTGGCCCCGAACGGGGTACAACAAGAATAATATACATGACATGATAAAAGGCATCCCCAAGCGGGAGCTAGCTCTTCGTCAATCGACGGTCACAACCACGCAAGCAATAATAATATACAACGCCAAGGGGCGAGGATCAAAACTGAAAAGAAACTTAAAAACAGCCAGAAAACCGTAATACTACTAGCGCGACTCTAAGGTCGAAATAAAACAACACTGTTTTCTAAGTCTGAAACAATATACAAGTTTTGGTTGATGGACAATTCTAGGTACAATAAATAATACATGAACAAGGGCGGTTCTGATACAAAAGAACCCACCTATCCAAGCAAGTCACCCATAAGGAAGCAGTGTGCCAGAAATGCCGCTATGGAATCTGTACGGCAAACCTGCAAGAACTGGGGCACAACGGGGGTGAGTTGCCAACTCGTGAATAGAAAGATATCTACAAGCAGAAATCAAATGCATGACCCATCCTAGGTCAAAACGATCAGATATACATAAACCTCAATATGAATAAAGCTGAAGCATGCTAAACTGGCAATGTAATCTCTATACATGAGTGTAGTGCCAAGTGCTCGTGCTAGTGCCTCAGGTAATCGCATGTCATGAATATGAGGTATAACCAACCGTGTCCCTCGCGACACATCAAAATCATGGAACCAGGGTGCCCAGCATCGACACCCGAAAACATCATGAAAACTGTGCCCAGCATCGGCACGTAAATCCTCATATATCGGGCTCCGTCAGTCCGGATCGGCCCGCGGGCTCTGTCTGCGGTATCGGCCCTCGGCCCCGGCAGTATGCCCAAAACATCTATCGACTCTGGTCGGTATCCTCCGGATAACCGTCAGGTCCAACCAATCACCGGTAGGTACTCGCCCGCCTCCAGGCTCAATCGGCAAAGCTCATCGATCATCTTGCCGAGGGGAACCATACCGGGTCCACCATGTACCCGCAATCGGCTCATCCACGCCTCGATTCGGGTTACACATGTCGCTCTCAGCACCGAGAAAACACATGGTGGACGCACTGAAATATCATATCAAGGGTAACCGGGTTTTTAAAGAAATGACATATTCTCTTTTGAAATACCCTCGGTTCCCAAATCCAGAAATATCATAGAAACAACATATCTCAATGCGTACAGTCAAAGCATGATGTATGCGGCATGTAACAGTAATGCAAGCATATCAGTAAGTCATGCAACATGGAATAATAATGTGCACATGTCGAGGGAGACCGCTCTTTTAAAAGGAATATGTTTTTAAAGAGTATCTTGCGGTTCCCAAATCCCCAATCAAGCTAGAATCATCTATATATGTGTACAGGTATAAGTGTACAATATGCCATGCCAGAATCATATCATGAATGCAATAGTACTATAGTGTAGTGACATGGCAATTATCGATGATGAGTGTGTGAGCCGGCAACAAGTGTACGTGGAACATATGCATCATCGATAACGGTGCTGGTGTCCTAGCAGCATGACTGAAATATAACCACAGTACAAGCGATGCAATGCAAATAGCATGAATATGCGGAATCGAATAATCAACGCAAAAGTAAAGAATCTACACCAATCTGTACAAGTCATGCAGGGGTGCCATTTGAAATAAGACGAATCAGGGCTTTTGGAAAAACAAGGGCTACGGTGTTTTAAGAAAAGATACATCATTTGAAAATATCCGTATGACCCTTCTGCCTATCTTTAAAATATCCCCGATTCGTTAGTTTGAAATAGGTATGACTCGGTCCAGTCTAATGTCTACTAAGTAATCTAGACAGGAGGGGTAAGAAACCACCTAATCTGAGTCAATATATATAGATATGATAGTCGGTGATCCCGCCTCAATAACATATCGTAAGATATCCTCGAGTCATGAGTGCGGATCTATCATCAATATCGGCTCGTACGGTAGATCGTCGTACGGCATCCCAATAGCTGGGTAGGGGTCAATATCACAGTACCTCATCACATATCAGGTATCACTATCATCAGATCGCATAATCTGGGATACTACTCTAAGTCTAGTACAAATCGATACCATCTATAAAAATATGAATGCGGGTAAAGCACATGTCCAAAGGCCCGCTAAAACTATCATATCGCACCTCGAAGACAAGCTATGTCACATCGCCGATCTCACGGCCTCACATCAAGTATCATCTCAAACCACGTATCATCCTCCAATCCCGTATATAAACACATAGTCCCATACCCATGTGTAGATATACGCACCATCATATGCACTCTAATAAATGAAAGAATGAATGCAAGTATGTGTGTAAATGTATGTGTGAGTGCAACCACTACTCTAGGGTTCGCACTATACTAAACCAATATATTCTTATCATCAAAATATCATTATTACCATCAATAACCCTAAACAACACATAATAAATATTTGTGTGTATACGTATTCGTATACATCACCACGGACTGCGGGGGTGCTATACGCCATCCACCCGACTTCTCCCCGTAGATATAAATCTACTCACCTTGCTTCTCGTGTGCCAAAGCCGATGTCGCTGTCTTCACCTCCTTTGCCTCAACATCACGCGGGGTACCTACAAGTATATCACAATGCTAAAGCACATGAAAATCACATCGGAAACCAAAATAGCAGACGCTACCCGCATAGGTAAAAACCCATCGACTCGCATGTAAACACAATCAAAATCCACTTGTCGTTGACGTCCAAACGCCACCCGACAGGAATGAATCACCAAATACCAAAATCCATGCTAAAACAAGTCCCAAATTATACACCAACATAGGAAAATCAACCCAGATTTCACCCTAGATGGAATCAGTCAAAACTAGACATACTCAGGGTCAAAACTAGAGGAAATGGGGGCATGCACAGAAAACGAGGCAATTCCTTAAAATACCTTATTTTAGAATTTTCCATAATTTTCCCCATTTATCTGTATTTAATTATACCAGAATATTAAAATATTCATTAAAATAATATTAAATTATAAAATTTCCCAAAAATCATATTTTATTATTTTGAAGACGTTACAATCTACCCCCCTTAAAGAAATTCGGTCCCCGAATTTAAATTTAAACCCCCAAATACTAAAATATTTCAATACAAATTCCAAGTCATCGGGGCTCCGAAATCATCTATACATAAAATTTCATAGCGCAATGCATGCGCATGAGTACTGAGCAGATAACTCAAAAGCAACACTCCATCAAGCATCCGCAATCATCGGAGTCATGGTAACGACACAATGTCAAATCCAATACAAAATCAATATGATATGGACCAAGACTATACATGTAAACATCCAATCTATACATGTAAATAGCTGATGCAAATGTATGCCAAATCTTTTTAACTCGCTGTGCGATGCGCGTAACACTGCACAGTGGCGGACGTTTCTCATAAGAAAATAACTATATATGTGTATATATATCCTTTGTTTAATAGGTACGTTCCGCCGTTTTGAAAACAGTTTAGAAGGGTTTCCTTGTTTTTAAAACGTTTTGTGTCATATCGGACACGTAGGTATATACTGAGACTATAGCTCGCTTTTCGGAAATCCCTTCGATAACTATCGATGCATGCAAAATATATCCAGGCACTGTCCACTGACTAGTCCTGCTCAGTATGAAAGCAAATATCCCTCATCATAAAAATGTACTGCTCCAAAAGGAATAAATTCCAAAAATGCACACAACACCACCCTGTGCGTCTGACGCGCACGGAAATCAAAATCCATATATGCGCTAAACATGTGCACAAAACAACATCTAGGTGCAACGGGTGTGCACGAAGCATCTGTCATAGGCAACATGTGTGCCTGACAGCCAAAACAGGTGCATCTGACATGCACGAAGAATCTCGATTTAGTGCATCTGGTGTGCCCCAAAATCGTATCTCAAAACATGCGCCCAACATGCGCGAAAATCCAAATCGGTGCATCCATCATGCACGAATGAAAATCTAGACCCTGCGCACTCAATATGCACGGAATCACAAAATCCAATAGCAACGTCGAATATGCGTAAGTCCAGTCAAAAGCACGGAGTGCAAGAATCCACATCAATATCACAATCAAAATCGACATACCGAAAGGCATCAAATCGAAGTCAGGTGCAATCGTAATGCACAAAATATAAATCCGGTGCAACAAAGGCACGAAATATAAATCTGATGCGATAAACGCAAGAAACATAAAACTGGTGCGACAAATGCACGAAGTATAGAACTGGTGCATCCCATGCACAAATACCAAGCAATAACTCAAATACGTAAGCAGCAACACCAAGTGTATCCAGATATGAAGAAAATCATAAACGTGTGCAACTGCGTGCACAAAACACATATCAATGCACTACAAGCACATATAAGCTATACCGAGTGCAAAAATCAAATCGTATGCGTAACATATGCACAACATCAAATCAACCGTATGAAATCCATAAGGTCATAAGCAGGTGCAGCCAAGGCACGAAACGATATACAACGCGGCTCAATCGAAATCAGGTGTACCGCGATGGAAAACTCATAACCGCGTGCATCACCGTGCACAAATCAAAACACTAAAAGTGCATGAAACTATGCTGGAAGCGTAAATCAAATCACCGGCATAAAATAGGCATGAAATCACAATCAATACCTCAAGAGTAATAACTATGTGCAAGGTATAAATACCCAGTAGGTGCAACCATGGTGCACAAAATCAAATATCATGAAACTCAGTCATCAAGACTAAATCATGCGAATAGATCGCCCAAAATACCGAAATCCAAAGCAACGGATACGTGATAATCAAATCACAAAATCACAAATCATAATTACCGTCGTCGGTATACCCTCCTTCAGGGTCGAGAAGGTACCGGTACATCCGATGCTAGCGGCGCAAGATATCTACTTGCCTCTTGCTCGCGGCTGGCGTCCTCTGCCTCTGGTTCCTGATCTTTCCTGTAGATTACCAACTCGCAATCCATCGGCTCATCGGCCTGGTCAGGTGTGCTGACAGGAACGATTCCGTTCTTGCACTTCCCTGGTCATCTCTCGGTCAATCCTCACGACCGCTCGTAAAGCAGCACATCTCTGGCGCCGACCTCGGGTCCTCTGAATGCATATCACACATCCGATCCTGGGTGCAACTCTTATTGCAGCAGTGTACTGGAAGGAATCCTACTCAAGGTCTCTTCTGATCTTGCCTAAGCCAAACTGTAAGGAGGCTGGTACTCTGGCGTAATCTTTTCTCGCTCTCTGGACCTCTGCGTCCTTAGTACAACATCTCCTCGGAAGCTGGTCGCATCTCTGCGCCTCTGTATGCATGTCCGGCCTTTAATCTTAACGGGGTGTAGTAACAGCTCGTCTGCCTCTCGCACGAACTTCTTGTCCCGCTTGTCTGTATCATCGACCATACGACGTCGCGTCTTTATCTGCACACTGCAATGTCCTCGGCTACGGTCCACCCGAAGTCTCTAACACGGACTCGAAATCACGAACTCAGTATCTTCATCACTCAGTAGAAGATATCTAGCCGAACACGTCCTCAGCGTGCATATCGCATCTCTGATGTCAGCGGAGTGGAACGTCATCTCGTCAAAATCTCGTGCAAACTCTTTACTCCACCTTGCTCCACTATCGACTGATTCGGACTCATCTCATCATGGCTACACAGACTGCGCTCCGACGGCTATACTCGTATCTGGAGTCTCCCAAGCAGTGTCCCATCACATGATATCCGAATGATGTCGAATCATCCGATCGACTCGTCAGAACCTCACAATCCCCCAAGAGCTCAACATCTCGGGTACAGTTTAACAGTATCGAGTACATGCCACAGCGTCGGTGGTCCAGCCGTAGAAGGGCAAACCCAAGCCTCACTAATGGCGCCGAGGAACTGCCGCAAACCCTAAGGTTCAAAGGCTTTCACACGGTCATTCAGTCGAGTTAGGGTTTCATTCTTCTAGAGGGTCCATAGAATCACCTGCATGTCTTTCCGTATACTTTAAACTTGGAAAATAGGTTCCTGACATTCGATCGTCTCAATCGACTCTCAACGAATCTACGTGAAGTCGCCTCTAGCTGGAATCAATCTACCTGATGACCTCGCATCGGGGTAAGCGAACGAACCACATGTCCTAGTCATTCGTCCTCGGTGACTAGCGACTCACTATCATGTCTCCAAGAACATGCCATGCTGCAGTAGCTCCAATCATCTGGGCGGTATCTCATCATTAGCAGCAACAACTGGCTCCATCGTCTATACGCTAAATAGCGCCTCAACCACCCTGGATAAGCGATAATATCAACGGTCATCACAACCTGGCTGGCCTCTATCAGTGGCTCAATCCTCTGGTACCGACCGGTATGTCCTAGAAATCTCGCAACAGCGATCTGTCAAACGCCCAACGTGCGGAAACACAATAAGACGACGCCTCAATATGCAATCGTATTCCTCGGGAATCACGCCCCGGTCAGTTCTCGTCCACGACGAGCTCATGCTGACAACTCGAGCCGTAGCTCACTCTGCCCGTGCAATCGCGGCAGCAAAACCATAACCAGTATCGATGAAGATAGATCATAGGAAGGAATATAATACAGTGCAAGGAAATGTACAACCTAAGGTTTCTTAAGCGGAGTGGCGTGTCGTAAGTATGCCGCGGAACATACCCACGGTACGTCACTCTACTTTAGTCACCTATTCCATCAACCAAGGGTCATCCTACACGACGAAAGTTCGGGTCTAATACCCCCTCGACCAAGTCTAAGTTCCGTAAGGTCAAGCCTAAGTTCCTTATATAGATAACGTCCTAGGCTCCACATAGTCAAACTTAGACTCGAACCAAGGTCAACCTAGCGCTCTGATACCAACTTTGTCACGACCCGAAAGAGCACGTGACTGGCCCTTGAACCATATGAAGTCTATAGGACCCCATCTGATCCAAGTAAGCCAAAAGCCCAGAAATCTAAAACCATTTAAAGAGTAAATAAGGAAAACTGGTTTTGAAAAGTAAAGAAATCATGTTTCGAAAATCAAAGTTTTTAAATAACTAAGCCGGATGTGTATTTTTAAAATGTGTAATTTTTCCTGAAAATTTCGGCAGAGTTTCCTTTGTAAAAACTGGCCCCGAACGGGGTACAACAAGAATAATATACATGACATGATAAAAGGCATCCCCAAGCGGGAGCTAGCTCTTCGTCAATCGACGGTCACAACCACGCAAGCAATAATAATATACAACGCCAAGGGGCGAGGATCAAAACTGAAAAGAAACTCAAAAACAGCCAGAAAACCGTAATACTACTAGCGCGACTCTAAGGTCGAAATAAAACAACACTGTTTTCTAAGTCTGAAACAATATACAAGTTTTGGTTGATGGACAATTCTAGGTACAATAAATAATACATGAACAAGGGCGGTTCTGATACAAAAGAACCCACCTATCCAAGCAAGTCACCCATAAGGAAGCAGTGTGCCAGAAATGCCGCAATGGAATCTGTACGGCAAACCTGCAAGAACTGGGGCACAACGGGGGTGAGTTGCCAACTCGTGAATAGAAAGATATCTACAAGCAGAAATCAAATGCATGACCCATCCTAGGTCAAAACGATCAGATATACATAAACCTCAATATGAATAAAGCTGAAGCATGCTAAACTGGCAATGTAATCTCTATACATGAGTGTAGTGCCAAGTGCTCGTGCTAGTGCCTCAGGTAATCGCATGTCATGAATATGAGGTATAACCACCCGTGTCCCTCGCGACACATCAAAATCATGGAACCAGGGTGCCCAGCATCGACACCCGAAAACATCATGAAAACTGTGTCCAGCATCGGCACGTAAATCCTCATATATCGGGCTCCGTCAGTCCGGATCGGCCCGCGGGCTCTGTCTGCGGTATCGGCCCTCGGCCCCGGCAGTATGCCCAAAACATCTATCGACTCTGGTCGGTATCCTCCGGATAACCGTCAGGTCCAACCAATCACCGGTAGGTACTCGCCCGCCTCCAGGCTCAATCGGCAAAGCTCATCGATCATCTTGCCGAGGGGAACCATACCGGGTCCACCATGTACCCGCAATCGGCTCATCCACGCCTCGATTCGGGTTACACATGTCGCTCTCAGCACCGAGAAAACACATGGTGGACGCACTGAAATATCATATCAAGGGTAACCGGGTTTTTAAAGAAATGACATATTCTCTTTTGAAATACCCTCGGTTCCCAAATCCAGAAATATCATAGAAACAACATATCTCAATGCGTACAGTCAAAGCATGATGTATGCGGCATGTAACAGTAATGCAAGCATATCAGTAAGTCATGCAACATGGAATAATAATGTGCACATGTCGAGGGAGACCGCTCTTTTAAAAGGAATATGTTTTTAAAGAGTATCTTGCGGTTCCCAAATCCCCAATCAAGCTAGAATCATCTATATATGTGTACAGGTATAAGTGTACAATATGCCATGCCAGAATCATATCATGAATGCAATAGTACTATAGTGTAGTGACATGGCAATTATCGATGATGAGTGTGTGAGCCGGCAACAAGTGTACGTGGAACATATGCATCATCGATAACGGTGCTGGTGTCCTAGCAGCATGACTGAAATATAACCACAGTACAAGCGATGCAATGCAAATAGCATGAATATGCGGAATCGAATAATCAACGCAAAAGTAAAGAATCTACACCAATCTGTACAAGTCATGCAGGGGTGCCATTTGAAATAAGACGAATCAGGGCTTTTGGAAAAACAAGGGCTACGGTGTTTTAAGAAAAGATACATCATTTGAAAATATCCGTATGACCCTTCTGCCTATCTTTAAAATATCCCCGATTCGTTAGTTTGAAATAGGTATGACTCGGTCCAGTCTAATGTCTACTAAGTAATCTAGACAGGAGGGGTAAGAAACCACCTAATCTGAGTCAATATATATAGATATGATAGTCGGTGATCCCGCCTCAATAACATATCGTAAGATATCCTCGAGTCATGAGTGCGGATCTATCATCAATATCGGCTCGTACGGTAGATCGTCGTACGGCATCCCAATAGCTGGGTAGGGGTCAATATCACAGTACCTCATCACATATCAGGTATCACTATCATCAGATCGCATAATCTGGGATACTACTCTAAGTCTAGTACAAATCGATACCATCTATAAAAATATGAATGCGGGTAAAGCACATGTCCAAAGGCCCGCTAAAACTATCATATCGCACCTCGAAGACAAGCTATGTCACATCGCCGATCTCACGGCCTCACATCAAGTATCATCTCAAACCACGTATCATCCTCCAATCCCGTATATAAACACATAGTCCCATACCCATGTGTAGATATACGCACCATCATATGCACTCTAATAAATGAAAGAATGAATGCAAGTATGTGTGTAAATGTATGTGTGAGTGCAACCACTACTCTAGGGTTCGCACTATACTAAACCAATATATTCTTATCATCAAAATATCATTATTACCATCAATAACCCTAAACAACACATAATAAATATTTGTGTGTATACGTATTCGTATACATCACCACGGACTGCGGGGGTGCTATACGCCATCCACCCGACTTCTCCCCGTAGATATAAATCTACTCACCTTGCTTCTCGTGTGCCAAAGCCGATGTCGCTATCTTCACCTCTTTTGCCTCAACATCACGCGGGGTACCTACAAGTATATCACAATGCTAAAGCACATGAAAATCACATCGGAAACCAAAATAGCAGACGCTACCCGCATAGGTAAAAACCCATCGACTCGTATGTAAACACAATCAAAATCCACTTGTCGTTGACGTCCAAACGCCACCCGACAGGAATGAATCACCAAATACCAAAATCCATGCTAAAACAAGTCCCAAATTATACACCAACATAGGAAAATCAACCCAGATTTCACCCTAGATGGAATCAGTCAAAACTAGACATACTCAGGGTCAAAACTAGAGGAAATGGGGGCATGCACAGAAAATGAGGCAATTCCTTAAAATACCTTATTTTAGAATTTTCCATAATTTTTCCCCATTTATCTGTATTTAATTATACCAGAATATTAAAATATTCATTAAAATAATATTAAATTATAAAATTTCCCAAAAATCATATTTTATTATTTTGAAGACGTTACACCAATATTCCAGAGACCAGAGCACACCCAAAATACGAAGCCCAAACTCCCTCCCCAGGCCGGCCAGCTCGGAAATTTTGAACATGTGCACGGGTGAAAATAGGTGAAATGGGTTCGTATTTGGGGTATGTTCTAGTAGTCACCTAAGTAGTCTTCTGCAGCTGCTTAAATTTTTTTTTGAAGACTGAAAAATTGACAGCAACTAGAATATTCGAGGTATTGATTCAGAGTTGTTTCGGTTTCGACACTTTAACATTGTCTAAACTGCTAGGAAGGGGTTTACGGGTTGTCTCTGATACCACATTGGGTTATGGCAGCGCCCCGGCCATCAAACCGTGGCAAAATGCGGAACAAAAATTTACTAAACTGGCGCTACCACAACCTGATGCCCGGATCTACCCTAAACCCTATACAAGCAAGCAATATAAAGTTAGGAATGACTATGCCGAGTTGATCCGTGTCCTTCGGTCTTCAACCTTCATCCCAAGCTCTTAGTGGTTCCTTGATCGAATTTGGTTGCCGGTCTTCCTCCATCTACGATGATCCACCTGAGGGAAACGGCGCAAGCTTCAACCTCGCCAAGCGAAGTAACCGACGCTCCAAGGTTGCTAGCAATGGAGAGTGGAGGTGTAGAAATGTGTCACTATAATTTTCTCTCATCACAAATGCTCCATGAGCAACCATAGGAGATTAAGAGGAGGTGAGGAAACATGTGGCATGAGCAACTAGAGAAAATGGCTAAGTGTTTTCTTGATGTGAGAATGAGAGTGAGCAAGTGAAGAATCAAGGGAAGAAAATGAGCAAGCCCCCTCAAAAAAATGTGGCTGCCCCCTCTCTCTCTCTCAATCACACACTAAAAATATCTCATTCCATTTTACAATAAACAAATGCAAGTCATACCTCTCTACATGCCATCACCCATGCTCATGCCAACTCACCCTCCACCTCATTTCCATAATTGATTTTCTAAAAAGAAAATCAATAGTGAGGTGACCAATCTTCTAGAAGTTATTCTGTATAAATACGGAATACAACCCGGTATACGTATCGAAACACATACGCGTATTCGTACGAAAATATGAATAGACAAGAGAGAAATGAATAGTGAACAATAATACTAGAATACATATATATAAATTATTAAATCAAAACGTGATTTAATAATCCGGCTTAATCTTAAGCCGCTGGTATTATCAACTGTCCGATTAAAATGTGTGCAGCTTGTACACATATTTAATTGGACACCTGTATGTACCAACATACGTCATCTACACCATATCGCCTGAACTGTGAAAACGCTCTGTGTGGGACTTTAAAGACTCGTCAATACGCTGGCAGTGGGTTTAACCACAAGCACGTCAGCAGCACTAGTTGTACGTAACGGCTATCCAAGTATTGAATGAAAGGAAGGCCGACGAGCAAACTCATCCAAACCCTACTGAGCCTGACAGTGACAATATCCGTACAGTCCGGTCTGTTCGTCTAAGAGTATCACATATCGAGTCTAGGGGTGGATAAAGTCAGACCCCTAATAACGCGATAATTCGTGTCGGTATGTAACCCATCACCACATGAGAAACTATCGATGCTGGATCGGTAATTCTCGTCTATTCCGGCCGAGAATTTCTGGTGATGGCCACCCGTGCACAACACGATATCAACCCCTAATACCGGGAGAGGCGAATTCCTGACGATCCGCTCACTGCCTCCATGTGGCTCGGGACTGTACCCAACTAAAACCTGTTTGCACGACTCTTTTGAGCCGTGGTAGGGTAGTAATCAAAGCACAGTGGGAACTCACACGAGACAAATGATGATCTCAGGTCGACAGACTAACTTGTACACATGTCACCTGGGAACTGCTATCTGACAATATGTATAATACCAACTAGCTTGTTCCCGGCGAGTCCGTCCAGTGCTCATAACCCAATGAGCACCTGTATACTATCTTAGGTGACTAACTGACACTAATGGCTTGTGAGACCGGCCACCGCCCTTCGTCAGAGTCTAGATAAGTATATACCAGTCTACACTGGAGTATTGATGCCCAGTCTCGAAACTCCCACGACTACGGACATTTAAGGATTTGCTTATAGACCCTAGCTCCCACATATATGATCGCCATCGTAATGCTGGTAGTCAAGCAAGAATCCTATGAGCTCTATCAACATGTAATAGTGATGATAAAGACAAACCAGATAGCATACTATCATCTCGAGTAAGATTGTTCCACCGGTATAGGTCCTCCCTCAATCATCACAATCGCCTACCTGCGACTATGATAATTGCCTTGAGGGCACTATAGCCAACAGCTAGAGTCAGCGAATGCCTCGATCTGGAGGTCTTTACTGCCGTACACCAAGAACATCTCCTTAGTCGTTCTCAGGTACTTGAGAATGTTCTTAACTGCTGTCAAGTGCTTCTTCCCTGGGGTTGACTGATACCTGCTTACAACGTTCAGTGCGTAAGGTACATCTGGTCTGGTACACAACATCGCATACATTATAGAGCCTAATGCAGAAGCATAGGTTATAATAGTCATGCGATTCCTTTCCAAATCAGTTTTGGAATACATCTCTTTGGAGAGGGTGATTCCGTGACAATCCGGTAGATTACCTCGCTTTGAATCTTCCATACTAAATCTTTTCAGTATGGTGTCGATGTATCTTGACTGTGAAAGTCCCAATATCCTTTTAGATCTATCATGATAGATCTGGATCCCCAGAATGTAGGAGGCATCATTCAGGTCCTTCATGGAGAACCTTTGCGACAAAAATCCTTTCACTGATTATAGCATAGGAATGTCATTTCCTATCAGAAGAATGTCATCCACGTACAAGACAAGGAATACCACAATTCTCGCTACAATTTTACTATAAATGCATGGTTCATCTGGATTTTTGATAAAGTCGAATTCCTTGACCGTCTCATTAAAACAGATGTTCCAACTCTGCGATACCTGCTTTAATCCATAAATGGATTTAAGCAATTTACACATTTTTCCGCTGCTCCCACTCTCTACGAAATCCTCTGGCTGATCCATATAAACACTCTTCCAAATTTCCATTCAGAAAAGCGGTCTTTACATCCATCTGCCAAATTTCATAAACGTGGAAGGCAGTAATGGCAAGAAGGATCCGAATGGATTTGAGCATAGCCACTGGAGAAAAGGTTTCGTCATAGTCCAAACCAGGTCTTTGACGAAAACCTTTTGCAACAAGTCTAGCCTTATAGGTTTCAACCTGGCCACCTACACCAATCTTTTTTCTGAAGATCCATTTGCAGCCTACGGGTTTTACCCCTTCTGGAGCAATGTCCAAAATCCATACTTGGTGTACATGGACTCCATTTCTGTCCGTATTGCATCCAACCATTTTACCGAGTCTCTGCTTCTGATGGCTTGCTGGAAACTAGTTGGCTTATCATCGTCGATGATGCAATCCTCTCTATTTTCGTCTATGAGAAAACCGTAGTATCTCTCGGACAGATGAGACTGCCTACAAGTCCTGCGGAGTGGCGCGGGGATGTCCGGTTCTTTCGAAACTTCTGGTTCCACCATGCTTTCGGTAATAGCTTGTGGTTCTGGAATTTCTTCCAGTTCTATTGCGCTCCTACTTATTTCTTTTTCAAGAAATTGAGTTTCCAAAAAGTGGGCATGCCGAAAAACAAAGACCTTTTGTTCCTCTGCGTAATAGAAAAGATACTCTCGGGAGTTCTTTGGGTATCCCACAAACTTACACGGTACTAAGCGTGCATCGAGTTTGTCCGCATGCTGCTTTTTTACAAAAGCTGGACATCCCCATATCTTTAGATACTTAAGATAGGGTTTCTTCCTACTTCACATTTCATATGGTGTGGCAGGCACCGACTTAGTAGGAATCTTGTTCAAAAGATATGCAGCTGATTCTAGTGCATAACCCCAGAAGGATCGCGACAACTCAGCGTTACTCATCATGGAACGTACCATATCCAATAAGATTCGGTTCCGCCTTTCCGATACACCGTGTTGAGGTGTGTATCGAGGAGTAAGCCGAGAGAGAATAACATTCTCTTTTAAGTAATTAAGGAACTTGACACTTAAGTATTCACCACTTCGATCAGATCTAGGTGTCTTGATACTTTTGCCGGTTTGTTTTTCCACTTCATTCTTGTATTCTTGAAATTTCTCAAAGGCCTCGGATTTATGTTTCATCAAGAATATATGTCTGTACCTTGAGAAATCATCCGTAAAAGTAATGAAGTAGGAATAACCACTTCTTGCATGTGTAGACATTGGACCACACATGTCGCTGTGTATGAGTCCCAAGAGCTTGCTGGCTCTTATCCCGTGTCCAGTGAACGGAGTATTTGTCATCTTTCCTTTGAAACATGATTGACAAGTTGCATAAGACTGATATTCAAACGGATCCAAATATCTCTCTTTATGTAACTTCGTCAACCGTGTTTCATTGATGTGACCCAGTCTACAATGCTATAAGAAAGCCTGATTTAATTCCGGTGACTTTCTTTTAAGTGTGTTCTGGACATTGAAAACCTGAGCTTGATTTAATACGTATATACCGTTATCTAGTATACCTGACCCAATCAAAGCATGATTAAGGTGGATGTGGACGATATCGCTTACAAATAGAAAATCATAACCTTCTTTAGATAGTAAAGATACAGATATGATATTAAATGCCAAACTAGGTACACACAGACAGTTACGCAAAATTAAAATTTGCTCACTTGTCAATCCTAGGTGATATTCCTCTATGGATACAGCATCTACGCTCATTCCATTAGCAACCCTGAGAGTCGTATTACCGGCCTTGATAACTCTACGGTTTTTCAGAACCTGTAATGAATTACAGATATAAGATCCTGATCCGGTATCTAGTACCCAGAAAGTAGAGTTAATTGACATACAGTTTTCAATCATAAACACACCTGAAGCCGAAGCCACAACGTGCTTCGAATTCTGGTTTCTAGCTTTCCAAGCCCTGCGGTCCTTCTTCCAATGCCCTTTCCCGTGACAATGGAAACATTCCTCCTTCTCTACTGTCGGCCCAGAAACTTTTGCCCTATCCTTTCCCTATACCTTACTGACACCGCCTTTCGGCTTGGTGGAGGCCTTCTTCTTCTTCCTCTTGGCTTTTGCCTTGGATTTAGAAAAGGAAGATTCCCCAATAAGCAGAGCGGGTGTCTCCCTGGATTTCTGCAGGGTGCCCTCAGCGCTCCTCAACACGTTGAAGAGTTCTGGAAGTGAAACTTCCTTCTCTTGAATGTTGAAATTCAAGATAAACTGGGCGTGGCTAGAGGGAAGGAACTGTAGAATCAAGTCTGTATACAACTCGTTCTCCAACGTGGTTCCAAGGTCCGCGAGCTCTTTAATAAAGCTGATCATCTTAAAAACGTGGTCTCCTACGGATGATCCGACAACCAATCTCGTCTGAAACAATTTCTTCGAGATCTCATATCTTGCGATACGAGATTGCTCTCCATATAAATTCTTGGTATGAAGGAAGATGGAAGCTAAGTCCATCTTCTCGTACCGCCTCCGGTGTTCATTATCTATTGAGGCCAATACGAGACACTTGGCTATCGCATTGTCTATTTTCCATGTCTTACGGATTTCAACATCTGCGACGGTGGAATCTGGATCTGGGACGGCGGGGGCTTTGGTAGTAAGGAGGTAGCCCAGCTTGTCATAGGTAATGGCCATCTGGACATTCCTTAGCCAATATTTATAATTTGGTACAGTCAATTTATTTTTATCTAGCAGTAACTTAAGCCCGGTCATTTTAGTCGCTGCAAGTAGGAGAGAGAGAAGAAACACTCAGCATGATGCTCTTGCAAGTTTAGATTGGTTATTAGTTTATCTAAACAGAATGGCTTCCACTGTTCCTCGAATCCTTCTTCAAACCATAAAAGAAGAATTAGTCAGGATTAATCTCACTCAACAATTCTTGCTTAACCTTTCGGTCAGGCTAGTGTTGGTATTTCGAGAGAGGTTTTCCAACACTTTCGCGAAGTTTCTTGATTACATAACCTCTTTTCCCTGGAGGCATAGCCCTGCTAACACCGTTCTAGACATCTACTTAGTTTATAGCATTGATTGCTTAGTGAAAAAATCTCCTGAAGAGTAACAGATACTCACAGTAGGATCATGATCCAAATATCATCGTGCAACAATCTTGAAGGAATCCTACCAAAATCATCACTCCAAATGGTATGCAACACGAGCAAGTTTCATTTTCCTTTGAAATTTCAGATGTGGATTTTTTCCCCAGGCGCTTATGACCTTGACAAAGGCCAACATATCATAAGACGTAAGTCAAGTTATACCCGTCATTATCCAGATGAATTTGAACCCATCCGTACAAACCATTGATGAAGGCCAAAACAACTGTAAGACTGTCCCAAATCAACGCATCTATCTATGCTATAGATGAATACCCAGCAGCTACCAATCATATGCCTTGGCCAAGGTCAAAATACATAGCTTGAATACTACTGAATACCCATATAAAATGACGGAGGGCTGCGGAAGGTTTTGGCGAAACCGTGAACGTAATGAACTTGATATAGTCGAAGAAACCATGATAGCTTTTAAAAGGAGTGGTTTAGGCTTCGTATTTAAAAGTTGTTTTTCAAGAAAACCGAGTGGTTTTGAAATTGTTCCAACGATTTAAACTTTAGTTTGTTTTCCTTATATTAATCAATATTAATCCGGTCCCATCATTTAACCCTATCATTGCAGAAAAGAAACGAAAATAGAACGTACGCTTATGCCATCCGCACTCGCCACGAGCTTCTCATGCACCGTTAGGTTAACTAACGGCAGAGCGGGGGCTGGACTAGCGCGGGTGCAAAACACAAGCAACGTTTATATATATATATATATATATATATATATATATATATATATATATAGCTATTCGTCTCACGCAATAATAGGCATTCCAGATCACTGATCACATATGAATATATTGGATTTACTAGGAATTATGTATTTCGTTTTAGCCTAGAACGAAAGACGGATTTTATGGTCGTGATGAATAGACAGACCCCACCCTAGATCCCTACGGGTATGGCAAACTACTCGCAAAATTCTTGAAGTGAAGCAACCCCCCTCAATAAAATGAGTAGGCCATTCGACATTTCAAGAACCTGGTAGTTTGTGCACCGCACCTTGGGTTTATCTTAGGTGCAAGAAAAAGTAAATGAAATAATACAACGATGGCTACAACCTCAATCTGGATGTGCCCCACAAAAATAATATTACATCAATTTACAAATTTACATGAATGAAAAAAAAGAAAACACTCTGCTCACATCCCCGGCTATTTATCCTTGACGATCCAATACTTCATATGCACAAACCATCACAATACAGATAAGTGCAACCCCCACTAATCAACATATAGCGATTAGCAGACATTTTGCAACACATAAATAAACATAGAAACATCGATTAGCCAAGAACTTAGATTTTCGATTGATAATACTTATCCGTGTTTACCTCATTCACAAACCAGTACACAAACAGTCTGGGTAAAAACCATATATACCAAAATTCATAATTCCAAGAACCAAAACCACAGAAAAAATTGGAAGCAACTCGGTCACAACTCGGCGGCGGTTCCGCCGCCGAGTTGATGAGTTAGGTGCTCAGATTTTTTTCTAGGTCTTAGAAATGCCTGCATGTATTTTTAAGGTCACCGAAATAATTTTTGAACAGTTTTAAAAAATCGACAGCAAGCATATCTCGGAAATTTAATTTCGGGTATTTTTCCGTCGATCGAAATTCTAATCACTTGCTAACAAACTAGTTAAGGTTTAGTAGGCTCTGATACCACTGTAAGTCGATATCGCACACCCCACGCACTTGTGGGGAGGCGGAATTTACAAAATACGATTTTTTCATATTATGCAACACCGACTAAACTCCGGGATCTTAACAGAAACCTTAACTAGCTATATCAACTAAGAGGTTCTAACTACTATGTTAGGGTTTATACCTTCTTGTTTACAAGTCCTTCGGGTCTTCTTCCCCTCTTCTTGAGCTCCTCGAAAATCGGATTGCGCTTGAAACGTCGGCCTCATCGTGTCGAAGACGATCCATCCAAGAGTATGTACTTCAAGCTCCAACATCTAAACCGAGATAACTGAGGTACTTAGCTTTCTAAGATAGTCAGCTTAGAAGATGTGTAGTGTCTAATGGAGTATTTAATCTCAATAGACCTAATGGCTCACAACACATGTGAAGCTTTTAGGTCTTGAGAAAGGAGAGAATAATAGAGAGAGAAAGTGAAAATGCAAATGAGCCAGTGTTATGGCAAGTGAAGAATGGCTCCTACACTCATCTCACTCAAGCATGCAATATTTTCTAATTGAAAATATCAACCATGCTTGGATAGTAAGTCCAAACCAATAAACAAATGCAAATGAACCATGCTTCACCATGCCACAAATATCTTCATTTTCCACCTCATTAATCTATTTCTTAAAGTAGATAAACCAAATAATGAGATGTCCCCTTCTAGAAATATCTCTTGTAAAATTACAAAAATGCCCTCAACGTATATACATACCTGTATTCTTATTTCGAAAAATACGAATACAATTAGATAATAATAATCCAATAATATAATACTAGAATCCGGCTTAAACCAAAGCCCATTAGTATTATCCGTCCGACCAACATCCGTGCAGCCAGTACACGTATATGATCTGAACCCTGCCGTAAAACCATACGGTCTCTACATCGTTTCGTCCGAAGCAGGAAAACTCTCTATGTGGGATTCTAAAGACTCGACAGGACGTTGCCAGCGGGTTTAACGACAAGTCCGTCAGCGGTACTAGCTGCACGTAACGGTTATCCAGGTATCTGTCGATAAGAAGGCCGATGAGCAAACTCATCCGAATTCCTACTGAGCCTATCTGTGACAATCTCCATACAGTCCGGTCTATTCGTCTAAGATACTCGCATATCGAGCCTAGGGGGATGGTAACCGTCAGACCCCTAATAGCGCAATAAGACGTGATGGGTAGAGCCCAATACACCCTGAGAAACTATTGGAGTACCTACCAGTAAATCTCGCTTGCCATGGTCAGGGATTTTGTGTAATGGCTTTCCGAACACAGCGCGATATCAACCCCAAATACTGGGAGAGACGAATCCTATCCAACCGCTACTGCCTCCAAGTGTTTCGGGACTGTACCTAACTACTACCTATTTGCACGACTCCTTTGAGCCGTGGTAGGGTAGTAATCTAAGTACAGTGGGAACACACTCGAGACGAATAGTGATGTCAAGTCAACAGACTAATCTGTACTCATGCCATCCGGGAACTGCTACCGACGATAGGTATAATATCAACCAGCAGTTCCCAACAAGTCCGTCCAGTGTAACTCACAACCCAATGAGCACCTGTATACTATCTTCGGTACGACATACCAATGGCTGTGGGACATGCTATCTCCCCTGCTGGGATGAGAAGCGTATACACTAGTCTACTCTGAAGTATCGATGTCCTGTCTCGATAATTCTACGATTATGGATCTTTATAAGGATGTGCTTATAGACTACTCAGCCCCCACTAGTGTGACTGCCATCACAACGCTGGCAGTCAAGCAAAGATCCTAAGGGCTCTACCAATATGTATTAGCGATATGCTAAAAGAAACATATACACATATTGAGATAGAATCAAACCAAGTATGTTAATACCATTTTGAGTAAGACTGTTATTATATCTGTGTATATCCCAAGCTTCCAAAATGTAATATACAAATCAGTACTATACAATAATGGTCTCTAGGGCATATATCACTAACACGAATTTCGTTATGTTATGGAATATGGCCCTCATGTCTTCAAGGGGGTGATAACGATATAAGGGATCTATATAGCACTTGTCGTCGTGTAATTCAATTTTTTGGGGATGGGTCCAGCTAACAAGATGGAATATGATTTCTTGTTTCATTTTTTTTAGGGTGGGTGGGGTTGAGGGGGGATTCATAAAATTGATTAATAATGACAATTTCATAGTATTGAGTAGAAAAGGTAATAGAATATGACCTTTGGATATAATTAGAGAGTTTGCGAGTACAAGAAACACACACATGAATAGGTATGTGGTTATTATGGGGTGGCATGAGAATGTATTGTCATTTGTTTGTGGAGATTATGATGGGAGTAGTTGGTAGATAGTTCGATGTGAATGGGTATAAGATGCTAGAAAACAATTAGAAAGATAAGTGGAAAAAATTAGCCAAAACTCTGTCGACCATCTGAGGTAAATATGGGGACCACCTACCAGAACTTCTTTTTAACCAAGACTGGGAGGCTTTCACACTTATTATAGGGTATGATTTATCCCCAAGAAAGGATGGTTTCTCTCCCAAAACTAACTATAGAAATAACATCTTAATTAGGCTTCTTTCTTGCTCTTGGTTCAAAATATGAACCCCTCAGCATTATACAAGATCTCTTTGAAATGAGTCCGTACTTCTTATGCATACATAATAACATCCTTCAACCAATTTTTTTGGTTCATGAGAATTTGTTCTATTGGGCAAGTATAGTAGCAGCAATCACATTGTTTTTGACGTCACATGAGATGGTCCAATTTATATTTTGTTCAGTTGGCAGCAGCCATCACATTCTATTAGAGGAAACAACTTTTCTCCCTTGTTATTATGAATATGGTGATGCATTTACCCTTTGTACCACCGAAGTCACCATGGATTCATATGAATCTTTTGTATTCTATCTATGGTTTTCGGCAATTGATTATACCCATGCCAGGAAAAATCATGTTAGCTGACAATGCGAAGAAAAGAAGGTCGATAAGAATAGTGCTAAACATTCTTTGCAATTCTCTAGTTGATGCTTTAAATTTTTTCCAGCATGCCATTGAAATCTCTACGCAAAGACTGCAGACAGCTATTTACTTAATTCATACTGTACAATTGTCTGCATATTAGCTTTGTGGACCAAGGATAAAACTGTTTTAAGTTAGAAATTACCGAATTTTCGTATAGATTGGAATTCTCGCAAACCTGCAATCTGAGTTGAAAGTACTGTAGATAAGTAGTGGGGTGATTTAATATTGATGAGAGGTGCAGAATGATAACTAAAGTTCCTAAGGTTAATGCTTGCGATTCAAGGTTTTCGGGAATAAGTGTTGGGGGTAGAAATAAACTGGTTAAGCTGTTGGGTTTCCTAGCATCCTGAAAATTATATTTTTTAAAAATCCGGCGCTAAAAAGCACTACCTAGAATCTAACCAAATATCGAAACTAGTAAACTAGAGAGAGATCTAGCTACTGTAATGAGAAGTTATACCTAAGATCCGTGTCCTTCGGGTCTTCACTCCTCTTCTTGAGCTCCTAAAGGTTTCCTTGACCAATCTTGATGGCCGGCCTTCTCGGTCCTAGATGATCCACCTGAAGGTTCTTAATTCAAGTTCCTACCTCCAAAAGAAGCAAATTAAGCAAACTAGTTTGCCAATCTAGTTTGCTTAGATGATGTGGTGATATTTAGTGGTAATTTTCTATCTCAAGACCCTTGGCTTTCAACACATGAGAATGATAGGGTTGAAGATGAGAGTGAGCTCTAGATAGGAGAGAGAATGATAGGTAAAGAATGAGAATAAGAATGGCTTTGCAAAAATATGTCAAGCATTTTCTTTTAAAAATAAAACTAGCCATGCTTCAATAAATGCTCAAATAAATGCTAAGCCATGCTTGAAACCATATCACTCTTCCACTTCATTTTCCATTATTGATAAATGGAAATATACATGATGAGGTGTCATCTTCTAGAAAGTATTTTGTATAAATACAAAATACCTTCTACCATATATACATACCCGTATTCGTACCAAAATACGAATACCCAAGAGATAGAATAATACTACTAAAATAATACTAGTATTAAATCAATATCCGATTCAATGAACTGGCTTAATCCTAAGCCTGTCAGTATTATCAACAGTCCGATCGAAAACCTGGATGACAATAGAATATACATAGCGAAATATGTATATGTAAATTATTAAATCAATACCTGATTTAATAATCCGGTTTAATCCTAAGTCGGCTAGTACTATCATTCGATCGGAACCCTGCCCGATCGAAAACCTGGATGACACTAGAATATACATATCGAAATATGTTTATGTAAATTATTAAATCAATACCTGATTTAATAATCCGGCTTAATCCTAAGCCGGCTAGTGTTATCATTCGATCGGAATCCTGCACATATAAACATATGGTCACCACATCGTTTCGCCCGAACCAGAGAAACCTTTTGTGTGGGACTCTAAAGACTCGACAGTACGCTGGCAGTGGGTTTTACCACAAGCACGTCAGCGGCACTAGCTTACGTAACGGCTACCCGGTACCTGTCGAAAAGAAGGCCGACGAGCAACCTCATCAGAACCTCTACTGAGCCTATCCATGACAATCTCCATGGTCAATTCGTCTGAGAGTATCGCATATCGGGTCTATGGGGTGTTAAGCGTCAGACCCCTAATAACCTGATAAGCCATGTTGATTTGGCTGAGGACTAATCCGAGAAACTACTGCTCTAATAATCAATAAATCTCAACTGTTTTAGCCAAGGTTTTATGGCTCTGGCCAATCGGACACAATGCGATATCGTCTCCTAATACCGGAAGAGAAGAATCCCTGACAATTACTCACTGCCGCCATGTGGCTCGGGACTGTACCCAACCAAAACCTGTTTGCACGACTCAGTAGAGCCGTGGTAGGATAGTGATCAAAGCCCAATGGGAACTCATATGAGACAAATGATGATATGAGGTCTAAAAGCTGACCTGTACACCTGAGAGCCGCTGTCTGACGATAGGTATAATACCATCTAGAGATTCGCGGTGAGTCCATCCAGTCTACTCACCCCCAGTGAGCACCTATATACAATCATAGGTGATCACACCAATGGCTGTGGGACCAACCATCATCTCATCGGGGTCTAGAAACGTATTCACAAGTTTACTATGAAATATCGATGCCCGGTCTCGATATTTCTATGACTTGGGACTTTTAAGGATGTGCTTATGGACTGTCCAGCTTCTACAAGTATGATCGGCATCATAACGCTGGTAGTCAAGCAAAATCCTACGGGCTTTGTCAACATCTATCCGCCATATGTGATATCGAGTATAACAATGCACATGTTAAGATAAAGTCAAACCATAATAGTATACTACTGTATCGAGTCTTTATCAATATATGTAAGCAATATAAACCAACAAAAGAAACAAACACACATATTAAGATAAAAACAACTCAAATAATATATTATATACAACCGAGCAAGATTTTCCTGTATATACATATCCCAAGCATCCTATATAATAATACAGGCCTCTAGGGCATACATATCCAACAATCCCCCACTTGTACTAAGGCCTGTAATTGGCGTACCGAATACCCAACGTCTGCTCTAGGGCCAGCTGTTGGCGTACCACATACCCAACATTTCAAAAAGTCGCTTGAACTGCGCTTGAGGGAGGGCCTTTGTATCTACTCTCCGAACCTCGATCACCCGGCGATCTACGATCTTCCTGATCAGGTGATACCAACTCAAGATGTGTCTGTATTTCTGATGGGACCGTGGTTCTTTCGCTAAAACTGTAGCCCCATTGTTATCGCAATACAAAGATATTGGATTAATAATAGACGGAACTATCTCAAGTTCAGTAACGAACTTTTTCATCCAGACCGTTTGTTTTACGGCATCGTTGGCTGCAATGTATTCAGTCTCCATCGCCGAGTCTGTGATGGTGTCTTGTTTGGAGCTCTTCCAATAGACCGCCCCTCCGTTGAGGGTAAACACAAAATCCTAGACAGACTTGCTGTCATTCTTGTCATTCTGGAAGCTTGAGTCGGTAAAGGACTCGACCTGAAGTTCTCCGTTGCCGTACATCAAGAACATCTCCTTAGTACTTCTAAGGTACTTGAGAATGTTCTTCACAGCCGTTCAATGATTCTCATCCGAGTTCAACTGATACTGGCTCACCACGCTAAGCGCGTATGCTACATCTGGTCTGATACAAAGTATCACATACATTATAGATTCTACTGCCGAAACGTAGGGTATAGTGCTTATGCGAACCCTTTTCTCATCAGTTTTGGGAGACATCTCTTTGGAGAGAGTGATTCCGTGCAATGCGGGTATATTGCTGCGCTTGGAATATTCTATATTGAATCCCTTCAGTATGGTCTCTATGTAACTGGACTGTGAAAGTCCCAACAGTCTCTTGGAACTATCTCTGTAGATCTTAATCCCCAAAATGTAGGAGGTATCACCCAGGTCTTTTATGAAGAACTTTTGTGACAAGAACAGTTTGACCGATTGCAGTATAAAAATGTCATTTCCTATCAAGAGAATATCGTCCATGCACAGGACGGGGAATACAATAGTTCTCCCTACAATTTTCTTGTAGATACAAGGCTCATCCTCATTTTGATGAAGTCAAATTCCTTGAATGTCTCATCAAAACAGATATTCCAGTTACGCGACGTTTGCTTTAATTCATTAATGGATTTAAACAACTTGCACACCTTTCCGCTGCTCCCACTATCTACGAATCCCTCCAACTGATCCATATAAACGCATTTTTCTAAACTCCCATTTAGAAAAGCCGTTTTAATGTCCATCTGCTAGATATCATAGTCATGGTAGGCAGCAATGGCAAAGTAAGATTTGAATGGATTTTAGCTTAGCCACTGGAGAAAAGGTTTCGTCATAGTCCACTCCTGCTCTTTGATGAAAACCTTTTGCGACAAGTCTAGCCTTAGAGATTTTCACCTGTCCATCTGCACCAATCTTCTTTTTGAAAATCCACTTGCATCCAACGAATTTTAACTCAGGAGGAGCAATATCCAAAGTCCAAACTTTATTGGTGTACATGGACTCCATTTCGGATTGAATGACATCAAGCCATTTTACAGAGTCCCTGCTGTTAATGGCCTGCTCGAAATTAGTACGATCATTTTCTTCCAAGATGCAATCCTCTCGATCCCATCTATGAGAAAACCGTAGTATCCCTCGGACGGATGAGAAATCCTATTAGATCTGCGGCGTGGCTGAGCTTTGTCCGGGATTATTGAATTCTCCGGTTCCACCAAATCTTCAGTTTTGGTTTGTGGTTCCAGAATTTCTTACAGTTCTACCGTGCTTCTATTGGTATCTTTTGCAAGAAATTCCATTTCTAAGAAAACGGCTTGGCGGGCAATAAACAACCTCTATTCCTCGATGTGGTAGAATAGATATCTTAAAGAATTCTTAGGATATCCTACAAACTTACAAAGAACTGATCGTGCCTCAAGTTTGTCCGGTTTTTGTGTTCACATAGGCCGGACAACCCCATATCTTAAACTGCTTAAGATATGAATTCCTTCCACTCCATATTTTATATGGAGCTTTAGGCACAGATTTGGATGGAACATAATCCAGTAGGTGTAGGGTGTCTTTCGTCACCCCATTGGGATGGGAATACGCGCACGCTGGTCAGGCGTACTACAGATTCCCCCTGCCCAGGGTAGGCCGGGGTTTAATGATTGTGGGGATCCGAATCTCCGGTAGCCGCGGACTAAGCTGCCGTTAATTACCCCTCGCCTTTGGGGCGAGAGAACCTCCGATTAATGGGTTAAACTGGTCATGCGAACTCAATGTGCGGTGTGCGTGTGTTTTGTTTTGAAAGGGGGGTTTTGGATATATCGGGAGCCACGCAGAGTTTTTACGGGGGTCCCGCTACCCGGATAGCGGGCTGGGGGTCAAGGGGGCTAGCAGCCCCCTTGCGGGGTTCGGGGCAGCGCCCCGGCCCGAAAATTTTTTTGAGGGGGAGAATGTTGCGGAGTATGTGTATGTGTACATTTGTATACATTTGTATATATATACATGTATATATAAATAAAGGGGAAAATTGCATCCAAAGGATGCGTGGGGCAGCACCTTGGGCGCTGTGCGCTTAGGTGCTGTGCGCTCAGGCGCAAGCGCGCCACGTGTCGGCACGTGGGCGCTTTGCGCATGAGCGCTGCGCGCAGGTGCGCGCGCGCGCCACGTGTCGGCACGCGGGCGCTTTGCGCCCTTGCGCAAGCGCGCGCGCCACGTGTCGGCACGCGGGCACTTTGCGCACTTGCGCAAGCTCGCAGATGCGCAAGCGTGCGCGCGCCACGTGTCGGCACGCGGGCGCTTTGCGCACTTGCGCTGCGCGCTGCTAAAACAAATTTCTCAGAAGAGAAATCAGAGAGGAGTTGGACTCCTGAGTGTGTTTTTTTTTTGGGTTTAGTGAACGATGTTCTTCTTCCTCCTGTTGCTTGCTGGATCTTGAAGATCAAGAGATGTGAAATCTCAAAATCTCTACTTTTTCAGATCTAACGATAGATCCAAGTTCCCCTTTGTGGGTTTTGTGGTGAAAAACTAATTTGTTTTGAAAAAGGAAGAGTAAAACTCTTGATTTAATTCAAGAGAAAGAAGAAGGTTTTGGAACCTTGAAGATGGAAGAAAGAGCTCAGCTCTGAGACTTTTTTATTTGGAGAGAGAAAAATTATTAGATATTTTCATTATCTTTGCCTTTATAGGCCATACACTTTACAAATAGCCCCTTGGGCTTCACAAAATGACATTTTGTCTATTTCATGGATCATGTGCCATTTCTTTTTGCACATAAGCCATGGGCTTTACAAAAATTTGGCTTTATGCCTAATTTTCTTACATTTATCCATAAATAAAATAAAAGAAATGCAACAAAATTATTTATTACAAAATTTTTATCTTGGCATGGGGGGTCGGCCGCTTCATGTTCGGGCTCGACCCGGGCATGGGCCCACTGGGTCGGGGTTTGGGCCCACTTGGCTTGGGGTTGACTTGGATTTTGACTTGGTCAACCGGGGTGTAAATTTTTACCCCAACAAATTGCCCCCCATCAATACATGCACACCACATATGTGGGTCGTGTGCATGAAATTGATGGATCTTCTTTTACTTGGAGGCGACCTGATTTGGTTCCCGCTTTTTGGGAAGCCGGCGCTGCCCTTTTTATGACATGGACGGTCATTGCTTGACATGTCTCCGAGACGGAATGTCCGTGATAGACGTTTCCCTGGCTCGGAGCGATTTGATTCCCGCTTTGTAGAAATCCCGCGCTGCCCTTTTTTGCGACTTGGACGGTCGATACTACCCTTTTAGCGACATGACGGTCGATGCTGCCCTTTTTGCGACTTGGACGGTCGGTGCTGCCATTTTAGCGACGTGGACGGTCGATACTGCCATTTTAGCGACTTGGACGGTCGGTGCTGCCCTTTTTGCGACTTGGACGGTCGGTGCTGCCCTTTTTGCGACTTGGACGGTCGGTGCTGCCCTTTTAGCGACTTGGACGGTCGGTGCTGCCCTTTTAGCGACTTGGACGGTCGGTGCTGCCCTTTTAGCGACTTGGACGGTCGCTGCTGCCCTTTTAGCGACTTGGACGGTCGGTGCTTGATTTGACTTGCTCTGCTTCTTGCAGTGTCAGGGGTAGACTTGACTTGCCCCGCCTCTTGCGGCGTCGAGATTGGATTTTGACTTGCTCCGCTTTCTGCGGTGTCGGAGTGGAAGTTGACTTGTTGATTTCGATTTGGGTTGACATCAGTATCGCTACGCCGGAACATGGTACCAGGAGCGAATCATCATTTGTCATGTCAGGGTTTGGGAATTGGTTTTTGTTTGGCATCTGCATTGCTGCACTGGAATAATGCCAGGAGCAACTCATCATTTGCCCCGAGAGGATTTGGGAATTGATGGCTTAGGAGGCAGGTTTAAATCCTTATCACCTAAGAATTTTCAATTTTATGGGCCGTGAGGGTCCTAAGACTTTTCAATTTTATGGGCCGTGAGGGTCCTATTGAAGCATTTTCTCCATACGAGTCGAAAGGATCCCGCAGGTGTATTTTCTCCTTAGGAATCGTGAGGATTCTTAAGTGTGTGCCTCCTTTGCGAGTCGTAAGGCTCTCACGCGGGAATTTTCTCCTTTCAAAGTCGAGAGGACTTTGAGAATGCATTTCATCTCCTTTTCATGAGTTTGCGTCCTTTCAGGTTTTCACAAACTCGCCGGCAGTCCTGCTGTTTTTACTCACAGAGCCCTTTCGGGTTTTCATCCGTGCCCGTTTTGCTTGTGAACATACCTTCTTTTTTTTTCTTCTTTTTTTTTGGACTTTGAATGTGGTCTCACTGGTTAGGACTTAGGAGATATTAGGATTGTTTTACGCCTGTGGATTGTATACGGTTTTGCAGGATGTATGATCCAGACCGTAAGGCCAGAAAAATTTCAGGGCTTTGTTGGCGTCTGCATCGCTGCACTGGAATGTGATACCAGGAGCGACTCATCATTCGCCGTTGGGGTATGGAATTTGGAATTTGGTTGGCGTCTGCATCGCTACACTGGAATATGATACCAGGAGCGACTCATCATTCGCCACTTTGGGGTTGGGGACCTGGAATTTGGATCTTGTTTAGCATCAGCATTGCTGCACTGGAATAATGCCAGGAGCAACTCATCATTTGCCTTGGGAGGACTTGGGATTTGGGTTTTTGGTCGGCATCAGCACCGCTAACACTGAAGCGAAATGCCAGGAGCGACTCATCATTTGCCGTTGCCCGTTGGGGAACGATGGCTTAGGAGACAGGTTTGGATCCCTATCACCTAAGGCTTTTCAATTTTATGGGCCGTGAGGGTCCCATAAAGCATTTTCTCCCTACGAGTCGTAAGGATCCCGCAGGTGTATTTTCTCCTTAGGAATCGTGAGGATTCCTAAGTGTGTTGCTCCATTGTGAGTCGTAAGGATCTCACGCAGGTGTTTTCGCCTCACAAGGTCGAGAGGACTTTGCGAGTGTTTTTCATCTCTTTTCACGAGTTTGCGCCCTTTCGGGTTTTCACAGACTCGCCGGTAGTCCTGCTGTTTTTACTCACGGAGCCCTTTCGGGTTTTCATCCGTGCCCGTTTTGCTTGTGGACATACCGTTTATTTCTTCTTTTTTTTTCTTTTTCTTTCTTTTCCTTTTTTTTGCCGCTGGTGGGACTTTAAAAGTAGTCTCATACGCAGGATTTGGGAGAAATAGGGGTTATTTACGCCCGTGGATTGTATACGGTTTTGCAGGATGTCTGATCCAGACCGTAGGGCTGATGTGCTCAATTCGCCTGCGACTTGGAGCATTCATGTGTAGTCTTTCTTGAGATATCGGCCATTAATGGGCGGCATGGGCCTTTCTCCCTCTGCACTTATTAGTTGGTAGGATCCTCCGTCGAACACTTTCTCAATGACGTATGGTCCTTCCCAGTTTGGCTCGAATTTTCCCTTGGCATGTCGATTGAGGATGATCGGTCTTTTGAGGACCGACACCAATTCACCTTTCTTGAAAGCACGGAGACGAGTTATCTTGTCATAGGCCCGTGACATTTGGGCTCGGTATAGCTCCAGATTTTGCTGCACCGCGAGCCTCTTTTCTTCGAGGGTATCGAGTTCTTCAAGTCGAAGGAGCACGTTTTCCTCTTCTGTCAACTCATGCTGAACGGCCATTCTTAAGCTTGGAACTTCGACTTCGAGGGGGAGGACCGCCTCCACTCCGAAGAGCAATGAGTATGGAGTGGACTGTGTTGGAGTACGGTGTGTGGTACGATATGCCCACAATGCCTCGTGAAGTTTGAGATTCCAGTCTCTCTTGTTGGCTGAAGCATTTTTCCTCAGGAGCTTGCATAGAGTCTTATTGAAGGCTTCGGCTAGCCCATTGGCTCTTGGATTGTAGATGGAGGAATATCTCCAGTCTATCTTGTGCTGAGTAGCGAACCTTGAGACATTGAAGCTCTTGAAAGAAGGCCCGTTGTCAGAAATGATTCTTCTTGGTGTACCAAAGCGGTATAAAATATTGTGTTGGAAGAATGTCAGAATATCTTTTGTCTTGACTTCTTTTAGCGGGACAGCTTCAGTCCATCTGGAGAAGTAGTCTGTGGCGGCCAGTATAAACCGATGGCCTTTGGATGACGGAGGATCAATTGGGCCAACAATGTCGGTGCCCCAGACTTCGAAGGGCCACGACGCCACCGTAGGATGCAATGGATTGGGATGCTTGTGAATAAAATCACCGTGAATTTGGCAGATATAACATTTCTTTGCATGCTCTCCGCAGTCCCGTATCATGGTGGGCCAATAATACCCAAGCCGTTTAATTTGCAGTCGCATCCTGGGGCCAGATTGGTGAGCACCGCAAACGCCCGAGTGAACATCTTTCATGACCTTTTGGGCTTCGGCCAATGACAGACACCTGAGCCAGAGTTGGTCATATGACCTGCGGTATAACGTGTCATTTACAAACACGTATCGGAGAGCTCTTTTCTTCAGCTGAATCCTCGCAGATTTTTCTTCGGGAAGCTTGTCATATCGGAGGTACTCTATGAAGGGTTCTCTCCAATCGGGCTCGTCTTGAACGATCGAAGCTTCTTCGGCGGGATTGCTCTTCTGTTCCGCGCTTTCCTCTTCTCGTAGAAAGACAGGGGGTAGGATTTGCCGGCTCCTGACTGTGATCAGAATTTCGTCCATGTCAGGATCAGCCAGCTCCTTGGCCAAGCGAGCGAGTACATCAGCCTTTCCGTTCAACGCTCTAGGGACTCTCGTTAGTTCAATATGAGTGAACCGTTTCATGAGTTCCACCACTCGACCTCTGTACCGAGCTAACTCGGGTTTGTATATCTTATAGTCGCCGCTTACTTGGTTGACGACAAGCTGGGAGTCACCGTAGACTCGTAGCCGACGGATTTCCATTTCTACGGCGAGCTCCAAACCAGCTATCAGAGCTTCATACTCAGCTTCGTTATTTGTGCGAGGCTCGGTGAGAGCAAAAGAGTGCCGTAGGGTTCCCATTGATGGCGTGATGAACACCAATCCTATCCCTGCCTTTATCTCCGGGACACTTGATTTACTGGAGGTCTTTATTGATGAGGCTCCATCGAAGTAGAGCTCCCAACATGGCCCATCTTCCTCGAGGTGCAGAACTTGTTCATCGGGTAGCTCACAATTTAGCGGCGACCCTTCTGGTATGGGATGAGCAGCGAGAAAGTCTGCAAGAGCTTGCCCTTTTACTGCTTTCTGAGGAGTATAAACTATGTCAAACTCAAGTAGCATGACAGCCCATCTTGCCATTCTGCCGGCTAGGCTTGCTTTGGTCATTAAGTGTTTGAGCGGGTCGACCTTGGAGATCAGCATAACCCGATGAGCCAGCAGATAGTGCCTCAGCTTCTTCACAGCAAATATCAGAGCCAGGCATTGCTTTTCGATTGGGGAATAGTTGTGTTCCGCCCCGACTAGAGTTCGACTAAGGTAGTAGAGGGCATTTTCTTTTCCCTCCTCGTTATTCTGGGCAAGGAGCGCACCGAGTGACTCATCTAGCGCGGCAGTGTAGAGAATCAGCGGTTTATTTGGAATAGGAGCGGCCAGCACTGGAGGGTGCAACAAGTATTGTTTGATGCTTTCGAACGCTGCTTGACATTCGGCATCCCAGATAAAAGGAGCTCCTTTCTTCATGAGCTTTGAGAAGGGCCTACATCTCTCCGATAAATTTGAGATAAACCTCCGTATATAAGCAAGCTTGCCTTGTAAAGATCTTAGCTGCGTCAGACTCTTCGGAGGGGGCATCTCCATGATGGCCTTTATCTTCGGCGGGTCAACTTCGATCCCTGGATGTCGGACTATGAAGCCCAGGAATTTTCCCGATGACACGCCAAAAGCGCACTTCAGAGGATTCATCTTCAGATCGTATTCCCTCATTCTGGTGAGAACGGTCCTAAGATCTTGGATATGATCGGCCCTGGTTTTAGTCTTGACGACCAGATCATCGACATAACATTCAACGACTTTATGGATCAGGTCATCAAAGATATTGGTCATTGCCCTTTGATATGTAGCACCTGCGTTCTTCAGTCCGAATGGCATTACCTTGTAGCAATATATTCCGATCGGGGTTCGAAATGCTGTGTGCTTCTCATCCTCAGGCGACATCTTGATCTGATTATATCCAGACGAGCCGTCCATAAAGGTGAACAGTTCGTAATTTGAGGTGTCATCGACCATCATTTCCATGACCGGTAGCGGGAAGTCATCTTTAGGACATGCCTTATTGAGGTCCCTGAAATCGACACAGACTCGGATCTGCCCATTTTTCTTCTTCACTGGGACTATGCATGCGATCCAGTCTGCATATTTCTCTTTCCTGATGAAGCCGGCATCGATGAGCTTCTTAGTTTCCTCGATGACCTTTTCTTCTAGTTCCCTTCTCATTCTTCGAGGAGCTTGTTTGACTGGCTTAGCATCAGGAGATATAGCCAACTTATGTACGGCCACTTCAGGGGAAAGGCCAGGCATTTCTTTGTATGTCCACGCGAAGCAGTCGACGAACTCATGCAGCAGGGCAATTATCTGCGCTTTCATTTCCTCTGACAAGAGCAAGCTGATGTAGGTCGGCCTTGGATTATCGGGCGTTCCTAAGTCAATCTCGGTTAGCTCATCAAAGGTTGCTTGTCCGCCATCTTCGAGCTCTTGAGGAGCTTCTTCTGGCTCGGCTATCTCGTCGTCATCATTTGATCTTTCGCTGGCCTCACCAACATGGATCATGTAGCACGCTTTGGAATCAGGTTGAATGTAGCCTATGCCCCGTCTATCTGGAATTCGTCCATCGATGAGTGCTCGGACCTGGGGCGGAAGCCATAGCCCTTCGTAAAACTTTGCTTCGGACTCCGTTTGATATAACCGGCATCCGCACTTCTTAAAGTATTCCCGCATCTCGGGCGCATAGTATCTGGGATTGAAGACGGCTCTTATGCCTCTCTCATAGGGAAGGCACGCGACAGAAAGATCGTCCGGGTGCACAACGGGGTTTGACCCATAAAACAGGATGCCCTTCTGTCCACTTTTCCTCCCGGGAACGTAGAAAGTTTTCAGCTGGTCCACGGTGGAGATTGATAATGCATCGAGCTCTTTGCACATTTGCTCTGGTACCTTTGTAACGGCTAGGGACCCTTCTGCAACTTCAAAGGTCTCTCGTAGTTTCGCTTGTTGCGTGGGGGTCCAATCTGCACCGCTGTTGCACGACAGGTCCTCCTCCTCTGACTCTTCAGTGTCGCTGCCAAGATGAGGGCGGACTTTACTGCTAGATGGGCTTTCAGTAACAGATTCGTCCGTATCGCTGCCGAAATGAGGGCGAGTTTTGCGGAAGGACGGGCTTCCAGCTTCGGACTCATCAGTGTCGCTGCCGAAATGCGGGCGCACTTGGGCATTTTTGCTTTTGAAAGTGACAGCCGGCGCAGATTTGCTTTTGAGCCTTGGGGCTGGTCTATCCTCAGTCAGTTGTGGCTTAGCATTTTGGTGGTTCATAAAGTACCGGGAATCTTCATATCGGACTTCATGCACACCGAATGGTTGGATGTCCCCGTCAATGCGTCTTTCTTCGCCATTTTTAGTATACTTCATGCATTGATGGAGAGTTGACGGAATGATGCCGTAATCGTGGAGCCACGGCCGCCCCAAGAGAATCTTATAAGACGTGTCAGCGTCGATCACGTATATCTTAGCTTCAGTTTGTAGATCCCCGAATTTGATTGGCAGAGCTATGGACCCCAGAACTTGCTGGCAATTTTGGTTGAAGCCTTGAATGACAATCCTTTCCCTTGACAGATGTCGGACGTCCATTGATAAACTCTTCAGAGTTCGCAAGTTCATGATGTTCACTGAGGACCCCGGATCAATCAATATGCGATTAATTCGATCTCCGTCGCTGTATCCGGTCACGTAAAGCGGCCGATTATGCTCAGCCGTTCCCAGTAGCAAGTCTTCATCCTTAAATGTGACTGCGGCGGCATGCAAAGCGTGCTGGGCTTCTTTCATATTAATTTCCGCAAAGTGGGCCTGATACCGCTCGGGGTTTTGTAGAGCGTGGATGAGAACATCTCTAAGCTCCTTAGATAGGACCAAGGCGTCGTAGATGCTCAGGAGAGACGGAAGCTTCCGGAGATGCGCCAAGACATTATAGTCCACCGAGGAAGGACTTATGTTTTCATCAGCCGGTTCTCTGCCATCATCTTCATTAGCGACTTGTTTTTCCTTCCCTTTTGGGGCGTTGCCCTGATTCGGCGGTAGAGTCCTGCCGCTTCTGAGCTGGATTTGATTGGTCGTTGTGGTGAGCTCCTCATCCTCTTCGGGAAAACAAAGATCATCCTCGGAGTCGCTGCCAAGATGGATGGCGTAGCAGGTCACTACTGGGATCTTTTTATTGGAGTCTTCTTCTAACTCCTCCAGAATTTCAGCCGCTTGTACAGGGAAGAATTCCTTCAATTGAATCAATGTTCTTTCCTTTTGTTCATATTCTTCGAGAGAATCGATATATTTTTGAATGGTCGATCTCCCTGCAGACTCTTTATCGCGCCGAGCTGCACTTTTCTTCTTCTTCAGCTTCTTGGATTTTGAGCCTGATGGAGCCGCATTGGCAGCTGGACTGGTAGGCTTCTTCTGCCCATCCCATTCCGTCCTGGGTTCTTTCTGAAGTAGCTTTATCATCTTCTTCGTCTTATTAGATATGTGCGTACTCCACGGAGGCCGCGATGAGTCAGTTTCATCTCTCAGGGCAGCGGGTTCGGCTGTCTTCTCCCAGAAGGCTTCAACTTCTGTCTGTATAAAGTTGGTGGTTGCAACTTGATTGTTCACCAACACACTTTTGGACAGCTCGATCTCTCCAGCCTTGTACTGCTTCTCGACCCAATCTTTGAAGATATAGCAATCCTCGATCGCATGGCTCACTACTCGGTGGTACGGGCAATACAAAGGATTGTCGGTCATTTTTGCTTCCTGGGGTCTTTTCGACTCCGGCAATTGTAGGCCGTTGTTCAAGGCATCTTTAAATATCTTGCGGACCTTGTCCCTTCTGAAAGAGTAAACCTTGTTCTTTTTCTCCTCTAGAGAAGGCCCATCTCCTCCCAGCAATGGCTTTCGAGACCGGTTAGTTTTGGATTCGGCCGCCCTTCGCTTTTCTTCATTATCGGAGGCATTGAAGACATTGGTACTGCTGGAACTCCCGCTTCTACGGTTGTCGTCCCGCTTGCTTTTCCAAGTTTTGTCTCTCTGAGAGTCTGGCGGGGACTCTTGCTTCGAGCGTTCCAGCATTTGGACTTTCTTGGTTAGCTCCTGGAATGTTTTGAGGCCTGCTGTACACAAGAATGGGACCATCCAATTGCTGAGGTTCCCAATAAGAAGGCTAACGGACTGGTCCTGCTCCAGCGGCGGCTCACACTTGACCGTAAGATTACGCCATCGGGCGATAAAGTCAGTGTTACTTTCATTCTTCCCCGGCTTGGTCCTCACAAGGTCGGCAATGGAGATTTTATCACTGACGCTCATGAACCTTTGCCGGAACAGAGACTCCATTTGGGCAAAGGTAATGACGGACCCATCTGGTATGCTCGCGTACCAGTCGAAAGCAACACCGGTCAGGCTGTTGACAAACTGACGAAGGAGCGCGTCATTGCCCCCTGTATTTCCGCACGATGCTTTGAAGTGGGCGACGTGCTGATTTGCATTCCCCGTTCCATCAAATCTTCCGAACTTAGGAATGACGTAGCCGCTTGGGAACTCAATCAGATCGTACTGCGCGGGATATGGCCGCCCACTACTGCCGATTTCTTTTTGAGCTTCGGCTTCGGCCACCAATGTTTTAACCTTGCTGGTGACCAAATCCATTATCCGATCCTGTGTTAGCGGGATAGTGCTATCTGGGGCCAAGGCGTCCCCAGAAGCGGAGTGTGGCCGGCTTTCATGCGGCTCGACCAGTCTTGGACCCAAAGGAACAGGCATTGGCTGCCTCAGATTGTCATCACCCGGCTGATTAATAGCGGCTTGTGCTTGATTGGGTTGCGCTCGAGCAATTTGAGCCGTAAGCTGCATCACCACGTTCGTTAAGTCGTCTATCTTCGAATAGAGCTTGGCCATCTCTTTATCTTTGCTCCTGAGCTGTTTTCGAAGCTCTTGAAGCAGCTCTTGCTCCGCAGTCCTGGGGCGGAAAGTCGGCTCCTCCTCGCTGTCCGAGCTTGACTCTGCATGGATCGAGGGGTCTTTCTGCCTATCATCCTCATCGAGAGGGTTTTCTTCATCCAGCGGGGGCGGCTGTTCTTGGGCAGCGGCAACCACATTCGGGCTAGATTGAGCTTGGGATGTGGTGGCCCCATCCTTGCTTTTGCTGCGAAGGTTGTCGCTGGGGCGTCCTCCCGCCATATAGACCGTACGGATGATGTATCCAGCCGTCTTTCTATCATTGGAAGCTGGTTTCACGGATCGCTGTCTTGACCCCCTTGCTTCGGTAGCTGGTAATCGATTGAAGGCGGCTGGCCTAACCAGGTTCTTAAATGGTGCTGGCGCTTCTTTTCTGGATTTGTCCCGCTGCTTTCGTGCGGCACAGAGCGCCTGATAGACTCTTGAAGAGACAGTGTCATACTTTTTATGTTGGGGTTGGGACACCTTTTTTTGTAGCACTGTTCGGACCGCTGTCTTCTTGATTCTGGCGGTCATGGCATTTTTCTGAACCCACTTCAGAGGCTCGAAGGAATTGCTGATTCTTACGTCCGACTTAGCCGTCGTCGCGGGGCAATCCTGCACTTGGAACTTCACATGATTCCATTTGGCTGAAGCCTTGGCCCTCTTGTTGGCTCGATACCTGAGCCGCTTCTGCCTTAACTTTTCTGTTCTAAGCACCTGGCAGACTTCAGCTTTTTGGGAAGACACCGCGGACTGAGCGATGGAGGGCTTTGGAGATACGCTCGATTGTGCGTTTGTTGGAGTTATCGCTTGAGCTCGTCCGCGACATTTGTTGTTGCCCTTCGCACCGGAAGTCTTGCCCCCAGCTAGAGCGTCAGGGAATCGTTCAGACACCATCTTAAGTTTCGGTTGTGGTGCTTTAGCAATCACAACATTCGGCCTCTTGCCCTTTGGGACCGGCTTGACCACCTGTTCCGCCGGGATTTCCGCCAGATGAGCGCTTCCAGCAGGGTAGATGATGACGGAGCCAAACTGGCGGGGTGGTTCCTCCCACTGTCGACTGAGGCTTGCAGGGAGAACCACCCGAGCGTTGATCTTGACCACGTATGGAATCGGGGTCACGTTGGAAGCTGAATTCGTCTGGAGAGACATTGTCGTCGAAGGTTGATTGCTGCATAGAAAAGAAAATATCACTTCAGTATAGACAATAGATATGTATATTAATTGAGTTCGCATGAACGTTTAACCCGAAATATGGGAGGAGAGAAAGGTCCCACCGGGCGTGCCAGAATCTGTAGGGTGTCTTTCGTCACCCCATTGGGATGGGAATACGCGCACGCTGGTCAGGCGTACTACAGATTCCCCCTGCCCAGGGGAGGCCGGGGTTTAATGATTGTGGGGATTCGAATCTCCGGCAGCCGCGGACTAAGCTGCCGTTAATTAGCCCTCGCCTTTGGAGCGAGAGAACCTCCGATTAATGGGTTAAACTGGTCATGCGAACTCAATGTGCGGTGTGCGTGTGTTTTGTTTTGAAAGGGGGGTTTTGGATATATCGGGAGCCACGCAGAGTTTTTACGGGGGTCCCGCTACCCGGATAGCGGGCTGGGGGTCAAGGGGGCTAGCAGCCCCCTTGCTGGGTTCGGGGCAGCGCCCCGGCCCGAAAATTTTTTTGAGGGGGAGAATGTTGCGGAGTATGTGTATGTGTACATTTGTATACATATGTATATATATACATGTATATATAAATAAAGGGGAAAATGGCATCCAAAGGATGCGTGGGGCAGCACCTTGGTCGCTGTGCGCTCAGGCGCAAGCGCGCCACGTGTCGGCACGTGGGCGCTTTGCGCATGAGCGCTGCGCGCAGGTGCGCAAGCGCGCCACGTGTCGGCACGCGGGCGCTTTGCGCCCTTGCGCAAGCGCGCAGGTGCGCAAGCGCGCGCGCCACGTGTCGGCACGCGGGCGCTTTGCGCACTTGCGCAAGCTCGCAGGTGCGCAAGCGCGCGCGCGCCACGTGTCGGCACGCGGGCGCTTTGCGCACTTGCGCTGCTCGCTGCTAAAACAAATTTCTCAGAAGAGAAATCAGAGAGGAGTTGGACTCCTGAGTGTGTGTTTTTTTTTTTGGGGTTTAGTGAACGATGTTCTTCTTCCTCCTGTTGCTTGCTGGATCTTGAAGATCAAGAGATGTGAAATCTCAAAATCTCTACTTTTTCAGATCTAATGATAGATCCAAGTTCCCCTTTGTGGGTTTTGTGATGAAAAACTAATTTGTTTTGAAAAAGGAAGAGTAAAACTCTTGATTTAATTCAAGAGAAAGAAGAAGGTTTTGGAACCTTGAAGATGGAAGAAAGAGCTCAGCTCTGAGACTTTTTTGTTTGGAGAGAGAGAAAAATTATTAGATATTTTCATTATCTTTGCCTTTATAGGCCATACACTTTACAAATAGCCCCTTGGGCTTCACAAAATGGCATTTTGCCTATTTCATGGCTCATGTGCCATTTCTTTTTGCACATAAGCCATGGGCTTTACAAAAATTTGGCTTTATGCCTATTTTTCTTACATTTATCCATAAATAAAATAAAAGAAATGCAACAAAATTATTTATTACAAAATTTTTATCTTGGCATGGGGGGGTCGGGCGCTTCATGTTCGGGCTCGACCCGGGCATGGGCCCACTGGGTCGGGGCTTGGGCCCACTGGGTCGGGGCTTGGGCCCACTTGGCTTGGGGTTGACTTGGATTTTGACTTGGTCAACCGGGGTGTAAATTTTTACCCCAACAGTAGGTATGCTGCTATCTGAAGCGCATAATCCCAGAATGAAAGATGCAACTCAACACTACTCATCATGGAGCGAACCATATCTAAGAGGGTACGATTCCTCCGCTCCGATACACCGTTATGCTGTGGTGTATACGGATGAGTAAGCTGAGAGAGAATTCCATTCTCTTTTAGATATTTTAGGAATTACGTGCTCAAGTATTGCCCTCCTTTATCAGATCTGAGGATCTTGATATTTTTGCCAGTTTGGTTCTCTAATTTGTTCTTATATTCTTTGAATTTCTCAAAAGTTTCAGATTTGTGTTTTAAAAGATACACATATCCGAACTTAGAGAGATCGTCAATGAATATAATGAAGTACGAGAACCCACCCCTTGCATGTATAGATATTGGACCACATACATCTCTGTGTCCCAGGAGCTCTGTAGTTCTTTCTCCGTGTTTGGTGAACGGATTTTTGGTCATCTTTCTTTTGAGACAAGACTGACAAGTTTTATAGAATGAAAATTCGAACGGATTCAGATATCCATTCTTATGCAATTTAGTCTTTTCTCACCGATATGACCAAGTCTACAATCCCACAAGTAGGTTTGGTTCGTATCTGATCTCTTCCTCTTGCGTGTGTTTTGTATATTGAAGACTGTGTTTTGATTAAGAACATAGATACTATTATAAAGTGTACTTTCTGCAACCAATACCCGATTAAGGTAAATGTTCATGATATTTCTATCTAGAACAAAGTTGTATCCATTTTTATCAAGTAAAGAAACTGATATGATATTGCAGAGCATGGAAGGTATATAGTAACAATTGTTCAAAATCATAGTATTGCCGTTTGGCAATACTAGGTGATATTCACCGACAGCAGCAGCATCAACCTGTGCTCCGTTCCCTACTTTAAGGGACATATCCCCAGTCTAACCATTCTATTTTTTCTCAGTCCTTATAATAAATTACATATATGAGATCCTGACCCGGTATCTAGTACTTAGGAGGTAGGGTTGACCGAAAAACAGTTTTCAATAACAAATACACCTGAAGAAAATGCATTAGAATGCTTCTCCTTCAATATGGTCATCTGAAATTCCTTACAGTCCTCTTTCCCTTGCGCATACTCATTACAGTTGTCACAAGTTAGAGCCGAATCGACGTTCCCCACCACATTGTAATAAGCTGGTTCGGTCAAGTCAAACATTTTATTATCTTGATTAAGGCGTGACATGGTTTCTACCTGGAGAGAGAGAAAAGAAACACTCAATGTGCACTCTTATAAGATTAGATTGGTTATTAGTTTATCTAATCAGGATGGCTCCCACTGTTTTCTCGAATTTTCCTTCAAACCTCAAAAGGAAAACTAGTCGGGATCATTCTCACCTTACAAGTTTGCTAACCGTTCAGCCAGGTGAGTGTTGGTACTCCGAGGGAGGTTCCCCATGCTCTCGCATGGACCTAATTAAAATATACCTTGTTTCCGCAGAGGCGTAGCCCCATTAATACTTTTCTAGACACCTAATAGGTTAGCTAATTGTGAAGTGAAAAATATCTTCCATGAGTAATCCTACTTATCAGTAGGATCGGGATCCAACTATCATCGTGTGATAAGCTAGATGGAAGCCACTCTAGTTACCACACTTCAGAAAATATGCAACACTAGCAAGTTTCCTATATATTTGAAACTCCCGATGTGGTTTTTGCCTCTAGGACCCTAGTGATCTTGATGGAGTCAACAAATCAAAGAGTCCTAGTCAAGTTCAACCTGTCCTTATCTTGATTGTATTAAATCCATCCGCATAACCCTTGATAGAGTCAACAAGGTTGTACGACTGTCCTAACCAGTCGCATCTAATACTACAAACAAGCACCACTTAGCTGCCGTACATTACGTCTTGACGGAGTCAACAAACGTAGCACGAGTACCAATTACTACTCGTAGGAAATGACGGAGGGCTACAGCTGGTTTTTTGGCGAGAAAACCTTTAACGTAATGAACTTGATATCGTTGAAGGAACCGAGCAGTTTTGAAAAAGAGTGGCTTAGGCTCCTTTTTTGAAAACTAGTGGTTTTGAAGAAAACCGAGTAATCTATAGTAATAAACTTTCGCTCAAGAGGTCACTCCCCGTAAAGAGATCTAGGCTCTTGCCTCCTCAAATGAGGTACTGGATATTCCTAACTGAATACCACTATGCACAACGAAAGAATATGACTATAGTTTTTCGAAATTTGTTCCAATATCTTTTAGGTTTTTTTCTTGCATTAATTAAAATTAACGCGGTCCCATCAATTAAATCCCATCACACCAGAAAAGAACGAAAATAAAATGCATGTATATGCCATTCGCATTCGCCACGGGCCCCCGTCATGCACCGTTAGGTTACTTAACTACAGGCAGAGCGGGGGCATGGCTAGCGCGGATGCAAAACATATACAACATCCACCAGTGTGTGTTGTGTGTGTGTATAAAACCATTCGTCCTATGCATAATAAAAACATCATAAAACATCAACAAGCAACATGGAATAGCGGATAATTTAGGAGCTCCGGGTTTCATTTGAAACACAGATGAAAACCCGACGTTCCCCGGTCGTGTAGATAACCCGTGCAATAAAGAACCTAGACCCCTACGAGTGCGGCAAGTTACCCGCCAATCCTGGAAGTGAGGCAACCCCAATCAACAAAGTGAATGGACCATCCAGCACTTCACGGAATCCGATAACTTGAGCACCCCTCCGTGGGTCATCCTATTCCCCTACGAGTGCGGTGAATAGCCCGTTAATTCTAGAGTAAGGCCCCCTCCGTCTCAACGCCATGAGATGCAAGCCTGTTGCCCTATAGAATCCGGCTATTCGAGCACTCATCCGCTGGGTAATTCTAGTACAGAAAAGAAAAATATATATACAAAGGTGATATCGAACTCAACGCGGCTGTGCCCCAATAAAAGAATATATAAACTGGCGGAAACGGCAGTCCACATGTCGGACGCTCACCCGGCAATAATGAATATACAAATGAATCTAAATTGTACAACTGCCATTGCACTAGGGGCTATCCAACACGACAATCCATACAAAACATCACAGATATCAACATCACAACAGCATAAGCAAGTATGTGCAATCCCGTCTAAATGACATATAGCAAATAGACGACATTTAAAAACACATACACCACATCACAGAGATCAACGATGTAAAAGTTTCAAGTTCTAAACTTTCCGAGTTGCCCTAGTGCAAAGATAACACTCAGTGAAATATGGGGAAAATCAAATAAGACCGAAAGTACCAATTTATAAAAATCCAAGACACTGGATGAAAATGAGGAACATACGTTAACAAAGAACCGCCCATATCGGGATTTTGGGCGGTTTTTTCGTGTTGGAATTGTCTCATTTTCATCGTGTGTCACACTCATATTTAGAGTAAGCCTCTGCACTTGTTTAAAAAATTTTCAGAGACCAAAATATTTTCAGGACAGACAGTTGGTTTTCGAAATCGGAATTTTCGGTTTTGAAACTAAAATATCGTTTACAACTAGTTTCTAATGTTTGGATGGCTCTGATACCATGTTGGGTTTCCTAGCGCCGTTGCAGCCTACCGCGGGTGTTGTGAAACGAAAAACTCACTTTTAAAAAATATAGCGCTAGAAAACACTATTTCGAATCTAACCAAATATTGAAACTAGTAAACTAGAGAGAGATCTAGTTACTGTGATGAGAAGTTATACCTAAGATCCGTGTCTTTCGGGTCTTCACTACTCTTCTTAAGCTCCTAGTGGTCTTCTTGATAAACCTTGATGGCCGGCATTTTCGGTCCTAGATGATTCACCTGAAGATTCTTGATTCAAACTCCTACTTCTAAAAGAAGCAAACTAGTTTGCTAATCTAGTTTGCTTAGGTGATGTAGTGATATTTAGTGGTAATTTTCTACCTCAAGACCTTGGCTCTCAACACATGAGAATGATAGGGTTGAAATTGAGAGTGAGCTCTAGATAGGAGAGAGAATGGCAAGTAAAGAATGAGAATAAGAATGGCTTTGCAAAAGTATATCAAGCATTTTCTTTTTTAAAAAAACTAGCCATGCTTCAATAAATGCTCAAATAAATACTAAGCCATGCTTGAAACCATATCACTCTTCCAACTTATTTTTCATTTTTGATAAATGGAAATATACATGATGATGTGTCATCTTCTAAAAGGTATTTTGTATAAATACAAAATACCTTCTACCGTATATACATACCGGTATTCGTATTAAAATACGAATACCCAAGAGATAGAATAATACCACTAAAATAATACTAGCATTAAATCAATATTCGATTCAATGAAACGGCTTAATCCTAAGCCCGCCAATATTATCAACCGTTCGATCGAAAACTTGGATAACACTAGAATATATATATCGGAATATGTATATGTAAATTATTAAATCAATATCTGATTTAATAATCCGGCTTAATCCTAAGCCGGCTAGAACTATCATTCGATCGGAACTCTGCCCGATCGAAAACCTGGATGACATTAGAATATACATATCGAAATATGTATATGTAAATTATTAAATCAATACCTGATTTAATTATCTGGTTTAATCCTAAGCCGGTTAGTGTTATCATTCGATCGGAACTCTGCACGTATAAACATATGGCCACTACATCGTTTCGTTCGAACCAAAGAAACCTTCTGTGTGGAACTCTAAAGACTCGACAGTACGCTGGCAGTAGGTTTATCCACAAGCACGTCAGCGGCACTAGTTGTACTTAACGGCTACACAGGTACCTGTCGAAAAGAAAGCCGACGAGCAAACTCATCCGAACCCCTACTGTGCCTATTCATGACAATTTCCGTACAGTCCAGTCGTTTCGTCTAAAAGTATCGCATATCGGGTCTAGCGGGTGGTAAGTGTCAGACCCTGATAACCTGATAAGTCGTGTCGATTTGGCTTAGAACCAATCCGATAAACTACTGATCTAACAATCAGTAAATCTCAACCGTCTTGGCCAAGGTCTTATAGTTCTGGCCAACCGGACACAATGCGATATCGTCTCCCAATACCGGGAGAGACGAATCCCTGGCAATCACTCACTGCCTCCATGTGGTTCGGAACTGTACCCAACCAAAACCTGTTTACACGACTCAGTAAAGCCGTGGTAGGGTAGTGATCAAAGCACAGTGGGAACTCACATGAGACAAATGATGATTTTAGGTCTAAAGACTAACATGTACTCGTGTCACCTGAGAACCGCTATCTGACGATAGGTATAATACCATTTGGAGGTTCTCGGCGAGTCCGTCCAGTGTACTCACCCCCAGTGAGCACCTATATATAATCATAGGTGATCACACCAATGGCTGTGTGACTAACCACCGTCCCTTGTCGGGATCTAGAAACGTATACACAAGTCTACTCTGGAATATCGATGCCCGGTCTCAATATTTCTATGACTTGGGACTTTTAAGGATGTGCTTATGGACTGCCCAGCTCCCACAAGTATGATCGCTATCATAGCGCTGGTAGGCAAGTAAAATCCTACAGGCTTTATCAATATGCATCCGCCATATGTTATATCGAGTATAACAATGCACATGTTAAGATAAAGTCAAACCATAATAGTATACTACCGTATCGAGTCTTTATCAATATGTGTAAGCAATATAAACCAACAAAAGAAAAAACACACATATTAAGATAAAGACAACTCAAATAATATACTATATACAACTGAGCAAAATTGTCCTGTATATACATATCTCTAGCATCCTATACAATACATGCCTCTAGGGCATATATATCCAACAGAAGCTAATCGATGACAGAGTCCTCACTATGAGGATGGAAGTTGAATACCAATTTTCCTCAGAGAGTCATTATGACGAGGAGAAAGCAGTAGAAGCATCATTTTTGACGAAATAGAAGAACCCCATACAATTCTATTCTAAACCCAAAATGGTCATGGCTTATTTTTCACTGTTCTTTTTTCGAGTTATGGTTGGACACATGGGATCTGCTCTCTTCCCTACAAATAAAGAATATTGGCCCCCTTTTCTCGTGTTTGTTTCATGCCTTGAACTTGCATCTTGGCACGATTCCCATGTCCTACCAATACTCTCATGTTTCAACCTTTGGGAGTGTCTCATTATTATTAAAATTGTTTTTAACCTAGAGAAGCTAAAAGCTGGAAATTAAAGTTTTACTTCAGTTATGGTTCCTGTTATCATGATAGATTTTCTTTTCCTGAAGATGCTATAAGAGTGAACTTTAAGGCCAGCTTCAACCAAAAAGAAAAAAGAAAAGAAAGAAAGAAAAGTTCATGGACATTGGTTCCCAACTTAGCTCGATAAGGTGCCATATATTGGTCACAGGAAGATGGATGACACAAGTAAAATAGGGTAGCAAACCTTTATAGGATAATAAACATTTCATTACTAATGTGAGAACTAAGAAGTTTTGGAGGATGAGATCATATCAGATCACCTCTAAGTATGTTGATTTTTTGACTTACTAACTTTGATATGGAATGTAAGTAATGCATTAGGTAGTTATTGCAGTTTATTGGAGCCTGCAAGTATGCTTCTCTCCCCCTCTCCCCCCTCTCTCCCTCTCCCTCTCCCTCTCCCTCTTTCGTTTCTTTTGTCTGAATTTACTTTTCTGGTGTTTCGTTATTAGATTTTCATATCGTTGGAGCTTATGTTGTCTATGCATAAATCACAAGCCATGAATGGAGATATGCTTTATGTCCAGCCTTTAGGGGCTTGGAAGATGTACATCCCCTATGAATTTACCTGTTTTTTCTAATGCTTAATGAAGGTGCAATTCAATTCTCCTCTTTCAAGTATGTTAGTGATTATTTTAATCCATTTCTATACATTACACATAGTGATCTCTACAGTTTATTCATTTAGATACATGTTATCCACTTTATCCAGTTATACCTGAAATTTTTACAGATTGTTCATGCTATGCATCCTTGATCCATCTTTGTTATGATTTCTTACTGGTTCAAATTTTACTCCATTTATCTTTTATGGATTAGGATCACAGATGGCTATTTTTTTTCTGACATTTCACAGGAAATTGATGGAAGTTCGGAACTTGTATGCGTCCATGATTCAGCCAGGCCTCTAGTTACTTCTCATGACATTGAAAAGGTGTCTATACATGAAATCTAACGCATTTAATCTTCACTATGTGTTTCATCTTAAAAGTCAATATTTCTTGATGTGTTGTGTTTTCTACTTCCTGTTTTGAGAAGCAATTTTAAATTAGCGCTTGTATAGTATATGGACAAATTTTTTTGATACACTGAACAAACAGCGAGACATCTGCTTTCCATTTTCACACAAAAGTTTAGCAAGTTCTGCGACAAAGCAGTCTACATACACCCTTTATGTCCACACGTTTCTGGAATACATTTTTGCTTGGAAATAGAGTGAAGAACACATCGTCTCCATACCATGCACATGAGGTGCTTTCAAATCTTTGACTATTCATAAGCTCCATTAGGTGTGTACGACTGCACGTCCTACAACAAAAACACAACTGGTGTTGTGTGGCACTTAATGTGCAGCTGTGGACAATATTGACACCAGTCTCGATGTAGAATACATCCTATGGTCAATATCCTTGCCCAAACATCTTGCTTTCTACCAACAGTCACCAATGCAAAATTCTTATGCAAATATAGCAATAACATGGCATCATTGTTATGTTAATGAAGTACTTGTATCTGAATTCTTTAGTTAAGTATATAGTACAACTTTAACTCACACACGATTAGTATTTAGTAGGAATGATTGATATTTGTTCTTATGTCATGCTCATTTCATTTCGTACAACTCAAAGAGTAGCTTATCAGATTGAAGTAAAAAACTCTACACATTTTTTTCACGACAGAAATAAACCTAAAAATTCTTCAAATATTCTAGGAGTGCACACGTCACACAGATTGCAGGTCTTTTCATCTAGAAATTTTAAAATCTTATTCCCTACTGTATCAAAACTGGTACTGATACCCCTTTTTTTTTTTAAATCTATAAAAGTCAACCGATATAACACACACACAGGCCTTTATATATAGACTTTTTAGAATCTTAGTCCCTACTGTATAAAACTGGTACTGATACTCCTTTTTCATTAAATCAATAAAGTCAGCTGATATATCTGAAACGAACCTTGTTTGAGGTAAAAGGCTTGTTGCTAGTGATTGTGGTGGTGAAGTCAGTATTCCTGAAACTAATAATTGCCCATAGAAGCTCTTGTTAATTAGTAGGCAATGCATGTTGATGTGTTCTAGGATATAATGCAAAGTTGTACATATCAACGAGAAAGAGAAATAAAAGAAGAAAAGGCTATGCATCTTGTCAGGGGGTAGCGAACAGAGTGATAGGGGTAGGCAATCAACCTTATGAAGAGGAAGATAACTATTCTGGTGAAATGGAGCTTCAGATGATTAATGCGGCTTATCGGATCTGAATACGCCATTAGTGTTTGTTCTCTTTGAACTCTTAGTCCCTGGTCCGAGCGCCTTTCTACTCTTTGTTGATTTTGGAAAGAAACTCCCTCTCTTCTTATGTTTCTGATTATGTTTGGGCTCGGCTTCCTTCCCATCCGAGGGGGTCTCCTTTCAATTGCTCTAGTGAACATAGGCTTCGAGTGCGAGTTGACTTGAGAGTTATATAATTCGGCTAGACTATGCCAAATTCATACCAGAATCATTGATTGTACTAGCTTCAAATCAATACCACAATGAGAGACATTCGATCCCAGAATTAGCTCTATCCCACCTCCCATGATTTTAAGTCCAAACCGATACTGGGCTATCAGGTGGTGAAGCAGAGGGAAGTAAAGTCCCCTCCTCGCGCGCGCGTGATTAAGTCTGCTACTTTTCTCTGCCTTTCTCCAACACTTCGGGTCCCGCCGCTGCACCGTCAAGCTGCAAGTGGAAAGAATGAGCCCGTTTCCTCCCAGCCTATTGGAAAAAATTGATGACCCAAAGAATCAAAGATTTTGTGAAGAACCAGACGTCTGGCTTGGGCCCATTCGGCCAATGGGATTTGGAATTCTAAATCTGCCTACTCAACTTGGATTTGGAAAGCGAAAACCACACGTCGTCTACAAGACTTCCTTTGCCTTGCTGTCCAAGATCCGAACCTGGGTGATCTATCCATGACCAGGATGAAGCTTGCAAATAGTTGTTGGTTTAACAATTTGATCTTCCCCCACCCACTCGCAAAGGGGGAAAAAAGAGGAAGAAGCACCACTATAGTTATTCCTTTACTATTTAGGACCCTTCACAACTAATAATAGTGGTCTGTCCATAATGCAGCATGCATTTTCTACCATGTCCAGCACGTGGTTGGACACCTTAGGAATATATACCCCTTTTTCTCTTAGCATATCCAAGGTGGAGAGCTTATGCCTTCTTTTGTGAATATCATATTATGCTAATTTCTTAGTTCACTAATTTAATATATACTTTTAAGGGTTTCCACATACAAGCATAAATTAAAGCATTTTTGAGTTTACATCTCAATTGTATGTGTGTATACGAACAATAATACTATTAAATTTAATGGGGCTTTTGTTGACTGCAGCCCAGTCGCTGCAGTTGCCAGACCCACCCCAGGGTTGGCCCCACCCAAATTAAACCCCCCACAACCCCCATCCCACACCCAAAAAAAAAAAAGAAAAAAAGGAAAAGAAACCCAAAGAAAAAAGAAAAGAAGGAACAACCCTTGTTTGTGCCGTGGCGACCGCCCGCCATAACATGTCTGGACTTAGATCTGCATTAGAATTCTCTATTTCCGTTCATGTCCACAATTCTTAAGCTTGTCTCCAAGTAGCGCACTACACTGATATCCCATTCAGTTTCCTGTGATCCATAAAAATGATATTGCTACTCAAAAACTGAAGTAATGCATATATTTTCTGAAAATCTATGCTTGACAGCTCTTAAAAATACATGCTGATAGAAATTCTGATAATATTAGGTACATTGCCCTTTTCTCTACATACCTGTGATCTGCATGCACCTTAGATAATATTTTCAGGTCCTGAGCTTCATTCGTTCTTTCTCAGGTTTTCTTCTTCACATTGCAATTTTATGCTCTGGAGTTGCTACCGATTATAAGTAATTTGAAGTGTACTTCGATTGTTAGGTTCTGAAAGATGGTTGGCTGCATGGGGCAGCTGTTCTTGGAGTTCCTGTTAAAGCTACCATAAAAGAGGTACTTGGAATTTAATTTGATTCTCCCTTCAACCTTGATAATGCCATTCAGTTTGTGGGAATGGTTTGCACATTGTTAAAGCCCTCACTATTCTAGTCTTATTATGTGCCATTGAGCCTTCCACATGTAAACTCTATGTATTTCTTTTTCTTTCTTTACATGTTGGTTTTTTCTGGCATTGTGAAGCATGCCAACTTGGCATCTTACAAACCTTTAACACGGAAACTAATACACAGCTTTGCACGGTTAAACAAATATTTATGTTTGCACAATATCTAGGCATGCAGGCTGTTTTTATTTTCTTGGGTGTCACATTTCGCAGGCTAACAGTGGATCTTTTGTAGTAAAAACCCTCGACAGGAAAACACTTTGGGAGATGCAAACACCACAGGTTATTGTTTTAGTGCCGTAGAATTAATGAAATGTTATAGTAGAGGGTATGGCAATTGGTACTATTGTCTAAGATATTTTTCTTGTAGGTTATGAAGCCCGAACTGCTGCTGAAGGGCTTTGAACTTGTTAACCGGTATGGCTTCATATTAAAATTGCATTTCATTTTCCAGTGGACAGAGCTTACAAGGTGTAACCACATATCAAATTGCATGTAATGAAAAGTATGGATTTATCAGTACTGGATTATCTCAAATTAGTATGTGGGTTACTGATGCCGTCTATCTTCGTCGCTATTTGTTAGGGTACTAATGTTGCTCCTGACCTACCCTGCAAATATTAATTTCGATATACCCAAAATCAATCTTCAACTTTTGCTTGCAATGGATTGTTTCCAATAGAAAAATAATTTTGCTTCATGAAAGATCCAATAACATGTTCTTACTGAAAAGCTCGGAGCAGGAGCCAGATCTTCTAAACCTCTTATAATTTAGGAGTTACTAGGTTTGACCCATGTGGGACTCACCCTCTCCCCTAAATGTTGGTCGATATCTTTGCAGCTTTCGCAAAAGGCCAAATCCCTCTCCTAACCCTCAGAAGGGGGAAAAAGCGAAGTGAGAAAGAGACCAATGCCACGCGCTCACTCTGACATATAATTAAGGTTCTGTAATGGAGAGAGAACTAGTATTATTAGAAGTAGAACCCAGAGAGAGTACATATACCTATACATATATATATTTGTATACGTATACGTATATGTATGCATATAAAAAATTTATATGTACATGTGTATGTTTGAATATGTCTATGTACGTGTGTGTACATATGAATGTGTAATTATATATGTATAGATGTATGTATACATACATTTGTACATATGTATGCGCGCAGAGAGAGAGAGAGAGGATGCAGATTGTACAATGCCATCATATGAATTTCCTACGGTGGCAAGGAACATGGAGGCACACTATTCATTGATCCATCTTCTCTTATATATCTTATATAAAGTTGTATACAAAAGGATTCCACCTTCAGCCTCTTTTTTGTCATCTGTTATCTCCTCATCTTTGGCTGCATGCGTGTGCAAAATTAAACCTGGCCCCTCATTTTCCTTGCACAATTACAACCCACCCCATCCTATAAACGTCTTGAATTGAAGGTTGAGTTAGAATATCATGACCAGCCCCTTGCTTTTTATGCTTAGCATCTTAGGTGTGAAAAAGGAATGTGGGGCCTATAGTTTTACAAGTTTACTCATCGTAAACTTTTAATTGTCCCCATCACTTTATAACACTGTTTACTCATCAGTGCAATAATTATAAATTAGGTTTTTGTTTCTATATTTGACCCTCAAAACATATTTCTAAATAACATCCCCGAAACTTTGATATTTCATTTATCACCCTCAAAACCTCAAAACATATAAGTTATTCAAAAATCACCATCAAAACATCCAAGTTATCCTCTTTATAACACTATTTACTCATCAATGCAATAATCAAAATAAAACATTATAAATTAGGTTTTTGTTTCTATATTTGACCCTCAAAACTTACTTATTTCTAAATAACATCCCCCAAACTTACTTATTTCATATATCACCACCAAAACATTATCCAAAAATAACCATCAAAACATACAAGTCCAAAAAAGCTCAAAAACATTGTCATTATCCAAAAATCTTCTTGGTGTCAAATTCTTTAACTCGAGTTGGGTTAGCTTAACTACTGTTCTGGGTTTATGAGATAGAAAATCAAAGTTATCTTTTTTCTCTTTTATTTTTTTAATTTTAAGGCCTCTTATATTTTTTCCAAAGTCACTTTATTTAATCCATTAGACCGCGTAAAACAGTGATTTCTTGGCAAAATCAAAGACATTCTTTATTTGGATTACTTCAAAGTTTCAGAGGTGATATATGGAATATCATAGTATTGGATAACCTTGTGTAATCTTTTTTTCTTTTTATAATAAAAAATGCCTTATTTCCATAGAAACCACCCTATAGTTTATTCAGGTTTTCCAAACCACCCTATAATTTATTCAGGTTTTCCAAAACCATAATGTAGTTTAAACTCATCACGAAAACCTTCTGAACTTTTAGTTCGTTACTAGAAACCCCTATGATTATTTATTGCAAAAATCGACTAAATTAGTATCTTATTTAATAAAAATACGAATCATATAGATGTAATGAAGGTAAACCATACCCTTAGTGCCGTTTATTGGGAATTTGTCCTAATTTGAAGAACAGGACTTTAGGTTTGAGAATTTGAAGAAGCCTCAATTTGAAATTGAATCAAAATTTAAAGAAAAAAAAGCTTATAAAATGAGATGGATAATTTAGGATAAAACTACAAGAATCAGTCAAATGTGGAATCATATAACCCGTTAATCGCCAAAAAAACTTTACACATCAAAATGCAGGGGTTTTTGTACAGCGAACTGAAAGATCAGAGGGTTTTTGTGATGAGTTTGAATTATAGGGTGGTTTTGGAAAACTCGAGTAAACTACGGGGTAGAATCTTTGAAATAAGCAATAAAAGCAACATTTTTTATAAATACCATTTTACGATCTTAGACTTGATAGACTTCGAATTTCAATTAGTAGCCGATTCACAGTAAACATCTTGGCTCTAATTGTGATAATAACTGACTTGATTAATTAGTGGAGTGGGTCAACCAACAAAATTAACAAGTTCTGATTAGCTGGAGCTCCAGCTGGAGCATGATAACTATTTATTGTTATTGAGTATTCTTGGCGCCTTCAGATATCCAAAATAGTTAGAATTTTGATTTGTTTGTAGAAAATAACTATCCAAATGCCTTTATAATGATGAATAGAGTATAGTATTTCTACCAAGAGCATATTTAGATTGTTAAGAATAAAATTTGTAGGATTTAAGCTATATTTGAATACCTCAAAACACATTTACGTCTCTCTCAACAAACATTAAGTATTCTTTTAGCTGAATATACATTAAATATTTATTTTTATTTTTTTATTTATCTTTTTTTAATGGGAAGTGATTTATTGCAAATCGGTCCGCGTTTTTTTTAAAAATGGGAACTCTCGATCCGCGATATATTTGAACGATCCGAACCGTTCAAGTTGATCACCCTACTCTCATGTGTATGTGTATGAAAAATCAAAGGATTTGAAGACCTTTAACTCATGCATAGAACGGACGCAAAATAAACGTCTTTCAATATAGCAACGTAAACTTTATCCAATACATGAGTTAGAGGTCTTCAAATCCTTTGATTTTTCATACATACACATGAGGGTAGGGTGATCAACTTGAGGATCGTTCAAATATGTCGAGAGTTCCCGTTTTTCAAAACGCGGACCGGTTTGCAATAGAGCGCTCCCCTTTTTTTAATTCCTATATATTTATAAAATATATATTTTATATATTTTTTACTATTTGTATGCTTGCTAGTAAATAATGAGAAAGAGAAAGTTAAGACCTGGAAAAATTAATTTTGGGTTAATTTTTCTGATATGATGAATTACTTGGTCTTTTTTTTGCATGTTACAACTTGCACTACTTCATCGTTTAAACTGAAAATTGGATAGAAAAATTACCATATAAGCTTTTAAAATTTTTTATGTGAGAAATACAAATATTTAATTTCTTTCTCATTTGACTGTTTTCTATATTATGAGAAAAATAAAAATTGTTACTAAAATGTTACATGGTTTACAAAAGAGAAATATCTTAACTATTCATATGATAACTTGAACATTTACTAATTTATACAAGAAAAAATTATGCTTGAATGTTATATTATTGTCTTTGTAAAGATTCATCATGACTTCATTTTTGTTCCATTTTACAACGAATTATATGTTGTAATATCCACAAACAGCTTGGATAATATGTAAAATAAAATTTATTGGATGTATATGAATCTAAATTCTGAACAAACGTAAATTTTGAAATCTGGTCCTGCGCATTGCGCATGGCCCTTGCTAGTATTTCCTGAAGTCCTAACTTTACCTTTTCTCGCTCTAACATTAATCATTGTTTGATTTGCAAAATACACGTACATATACATGGATCAACGGATAGTATGATTCCATATTTCCAGCCAACGTAGGAAATTCCTACAATGCCAATTTATACTCCATTTTCTAATGCACATGCACATGCACATGCACATACAAAGGAAGGCTCTACAGTTAGGAGACGATCTCTTACTTGGAGAGCCAACTAGTGGTGTTTAACTATTGTTGAAGATCAAGTTTTCGTTCTCTTTTGACAGATAGCCTCCTTTAACTTGGTAATGGGAATCTCTTTTCAAATACATGCCATTTTCAGCAATTATCTATATCAATCTATTAATCTGCATTTGTAATTTAATGATCTCACTTTATTCATTTGCTATCAGGAACCGACTTGAAGTGACAGATGATGTATCGATAGTGGAGCACCTAAAACATCCTGTGTATATCACACAAGGTTCCTATACAAACATCAAGGTATTTTGATAATCCCAACAACCTGAGGCTTCGATCCTCCATGCAAAATATATATTTTAAGAATCAGAAAACGCGAACTTTTAGTTACAAGAGCACATGATGAGCATGCTGCGAAAATTCAGTTGGATATTTTTGTTTATCTTCTACATCATTCTATGTTAAGGTGACAACACCAGATGATCTGTTACTGGCGGAGAGGATACTGAATTTGGAGGTAGGGGTATCTGCATAATGGTACAAGATCGGGTTTGTACTATGATTCATGGATTCATTGGAAAAACAGAAGCGGTCTGTTCAATTGTTTTTGAGGATCTTAAGTGGCTTGGCCACATTTACCATTTAAATAAATAGGAAGAGTTTTTTTGTTCTCATTTATTGTACGTGTCTCATTTATACACTATCAGATACCAATTTATGCAAATGTAGCTTGACTAAATGATGAGAATAAAAAAGGAACTTATCAGATGAAACGATGTTTTTAATTTTTTCAGTATATTGCATGGGGTAATTTGTTTCATAATCTTTTAATACCTTTGTATGGTCATCTTGCAGTCTAGAAGATTTATCCTTTTTTCTTTGCATACTGATGGTAAGCGTAACCCACCGTTGCCGGTCCCAAGTCCGGATGAAAAAGAGCGAGAGTTGCGGTAGGCTTATGACAGCCAACGTAAAATTGTCACATTTTATGACATGAACCATAATAAGCATATTGTTGGGGCGTTCCCTACTCAGTGACTATCGGATCTCGGGTGTAGTGTTAAGTATGCAAGGGTTTTTAGGTCGTCGTCCGGACGCGGCACGCTATTTCGGACCCCGAGTGTAGTGTCAAATAAACAAGGGTTTCATAGGATCCGTCTAGCTTTTTAGAATATAGGTTTTTTTACGGGCAGACTAACAGAATTAATGGAGGAGATGATTAGGAGAAAAGTTAGTATTACGTGTTTGCAAGAAACTAAGTGGGTAGGTAAAAAGGATAGAGTCTTGGGGTTATACGATTTGGTATACGGGTAGATGTAAAGATCGTAATGGAATAGGCGTAATCATAGATAGACGGTTTCTTGAGAATGCAGTTGAGATTAGGAGAAAAGGTGATAAGAGTTTATTGGTTAAGGTTATTCTAGGTGGGGAGATCCTTAATATTATTAGTGCTCATGCACCACAAATAGGTTTTAATGATGCTAGTAAGCGTCTATTCCGGGAGGATTTCTATGAGATGGTGCAAAGGATATCTAGTGGAGAGAAGTTATTTCTTGGTGGTGATCTCAATGGACATTTAGGTACTAGTCGTAGTGGGTTTGATACTATCCATAGAGCTTTTGGTTTTGGACAAAGGAATGAAGCATGTTGCTCAATTCTAGATTTTACCTTGTCTTATGACTTGATCTTAGCAAACACTTGGTTTAGGAAAAGAGAGTCTCACCTTGTCATCTTTAGGAGTGGATTGAGTGCAAGTTAAATGGATTTTTTTTTTCTGACGAGAAGGATTGATAGAGATTGTTGTATCAACTGTAAGGTAGTGCCAGGTGATAGTGTAACCACTCAACACGGACTTTTAGTTCTAAATTTTCGATTTAGAAGAGGACCCAGGAAGATTGGACATAAGGTAGAGCTTAAAATTAAGTGGTGACAACTGAAGGAAGGTAACCAAAAAGTTTTTATAGATCGTGTAATTTAAGAGACGGATTGGCAGTCTGAAGATAATTGATACACAATATGGAACAAGATGGCTAGTTGTATCAAGATGGTAGCTAGAGATCTATTTGGTGTGTCGAGGGGTGGTGCTCCACCATCTAAGTACACATTATGGTAGAACGAAAAAGTAAAGACTGTTATTAAAATCAAAAGAGATTCTTATAAAAATTTGAAGAAAATCATATATGCCGAGAGATTTGAGAAGTATAAAATTGTTGAAAGAGAAGTTAAGAAAGCTGTTCGGGAAACTAAAACCAAGGTCTACAAGGAGGTGTACGAAAAGTTGGACACTAAGAAGGCTGAAAATGGTATATAAAGAATTACTCGGATGCGGGAAATGAAGACTAAATACTTATGTGCGGTGAAGTATAAAAAATGAAGATCAGAAGGTTTTAGTTCGAGATGAGAATATCAACGAAAGGTGGAGAGATTATTTTGACAAATTGTTCATTGAGAGCTTTACTGAGAATTTGGATGAACTTGTCATTCAATCTCAAGATATAAATCATGATTTCATGCGTAAAATAAGAATACCTGAGCTTAAAGAGGTTTTGAAGAGAATGCAATAAAAAAAAAGGTTGGTCTAGACGAGATTCTTATCGAGATTTGGAGATACTTATGAGAGATAGGCGTTAAATGGCTGACAAATCTGTTTAATAAGATTTGACAGACCAAAAAGATACCAAATGAGTGGAGGAAAAGTACCATTGTACTTATCTATAAGAATAAAGGTGACATTTAAAGTTGCTCAAACTACCATGGAATAAAACTCATGCGTCACACCATGAAACTTTGGGAGAGAGTAATTGAACACTAGTTAAGGAAGAACGTTAAGATAACAGAGAACCAGTTTGGGTTCATGCCTGGACGATCGACGGCAGAGATTATTCATTTGCTTTGTCAACTTGTCGAGCATTTTTGAGAGAGGAGAAGAGATTTGCATATGGTATTTATTGACTTAGAGAAACCGTACGACAAGATACCTAGAGGTATTATGGGGACAATGATGAAGGGGGTCCCAGTTATTTACATTGACATACTCAAGGACATGTACGATGTAGTGGTGGTAAATGTCAGAATTTGCGGCGGCTTAATGAGTGATTTTCTGATTACAATTGGTTTACATCAAAGATCTATATTAAGTTCATTCCTGTTTACCATTGTGATGGATGAGTTTATTAGAACTATCCAAGATGAGCTATCTTGATATATGCTATTTGCTGATGAAATTGTTCTAGTAAATAAGACGAAAGCAGGGATTAATGCCAAATTATAGTTACGAAGGCAAACGTTGGAATCTCGGGGGTTTAGATTGAGAAGGTCCAAGACAACATATATGCATTGCAAATCTAGCAAATAGAGAAGTCGAGACCACTATGGTTTAACACCGGATGGACTAGAGGTATCACCGAGCGATCAGTTTAGATATCTACGTTCCATCATCCAAAAGGATGGGGAGATCGATAACGATGTCAATCAAAGGATCCAAGCTGGTTGGTTGAAATGGAGTGCAATAGGGATTTTATACGATCGTAACTTTGCGTTAAGATTGGAAGGAAAGTTTTATTGGGGCGCTATTCGGCCTGTCTTATTATATGGTATAAAATGCTGGACTCCTAAGAAGCATCATACACAGAAGATGCACGTAGCGGAGATGCACATATTTCGTTGGATGTGTGGTAACACTAGAAAAGATAAGGTGCGAAATGAGAATATTCGTGCAAAAGTTGGTGTAGTATCTGTGGAAGAGAAGATGTGGGAAAACCGGCTAATATGGTTTGGTCATGTGCGATGCAGATCTATGGAAGTACCGGTTCGACGAATGGATACTCTCGATATAGGCAATGCCAAAAGGACGAAAGATTGACCGAAGAAAACATGAATGGAGGTGATACGAAAAGATATGGTTGCCAAAGACCTCAATGAAAGTATATTGTTCGATAGGAGTGAGAGGAGGCAAAGGATTCCTACGCTGGACCCGGCGTGATTCTCATGTTGGTTCATGTAGCCTACCTCATATGCTAAGGACAAAAGGCTCAGTTGTTATACTAATAGTAAGCTCAATGTGTTCCTATCTAATATGTCGACGAAATGTTGAGATTAATTATTTGTAGTTCTTTATTTTCTTCTTTTTCTTTTCAGTTCATTTTGAATATCTCCATCAATTTAGAAACAATAGGAGATAATTTTTTTCCCCTGTCTTGGTCATCCATTATTTTCTTGCTTCGGCTGGATATTTTTTGAAAATTTAGGAAAATCAAAATTTCTTTTCTTCCAAATTCATTTCCTCTTAATCTATCTCATAGAGTACTTCTTTGTTGTGTCATTTTATAGTATCAAGGGAATCCCAACTATGAGTCACTCGAATATGGATGCACTAATAACAAGAAATAGAGTAGCGATGGCGGATTTATATAACGTGAGATGGGAGAGGTGCCTCCATTGAATTTTATGTAAAGGCTGCTTTTTGGAACATACGTTAGGCTTATTTACTGAAACTTCCCAACAGAGCTGGGGCTGTGACAAAAAACTACCATTACCTTTTATATCGACAGAAAACCATCATGACTTTACAGTCAAGGTCACTCTTCATGTCAAATGATCATTATGTCATTTTCTTAATATAATTTTAATTATAATTTACATTTTAAATAATTTTAATAATCATTAAATATTAGTTAAATAATTTATATATTTTTTTAGGGGAGCCAGGAAGAAGTTGGAGCCATGCGCTTGATGGTGATCACGGCGGCGGTGGGGTCCATGGCGGCGGCGATGGAGGAGACAAAGAGAGATGGATAGGGTTCCGGGTTGAGGGAAAAGGAGGAGGGAGGGAGAAGAAGAGGAGAAAATGAGGGATTTGAGAGGGGATGGTGGGTGGAAGAAGGGGAAGAGGAGGAAGAAGAAGATGATGCTGTTGTTGCTGATGATGATGGTCATGGTGATGGCTGGTTGAAGAGGAAGAGATGAGAAAAATGGTGATGGTGGTGTAGATGTTGGCGGCGGCGGCGGCAGTAGTGGGTTGAAGAAGAAGGTGGTGATGTTGTTAATGATGGTGGTGATGGGGACGGCGGTAGTGGGTTGAAGAGGAGGAGAAAGAGTTTTTTAATTATGTATTTTTATTTTTGTTTTTTTTGAAATTAGGGTTAGAGTTATAATAAAGGTAATTTGAGGGCTTTAAAAAAAATTGCTGACGTGATAACTTAAATGATGTGGCAGTGACATGCCACAGACAGTGCTGACATGTCACTGTTAACTTTGATAGTTTTTTGACAATATCAAAAATATTGGTAGTTTTCTAATTCTGGTCCAAACCTATTTGGTGTTTTCAATAAAGAAGTATATATGTTATACATATGTATGCTATAAAGTATCAATAAAAGAGTTTACTAGTTTAGGCAAGACGGTAATTAAGTTTACCCACCTAAAAATAACATGTTGGGTTTAATTCGCACTTGCTAGCAAAATTAACTTAGTATAATATTTAAGTGATATGAATTCAATATGTCTATATAATTAAAAAGACTACCAATATCAATATTTAAATTAATTTAAGGTCCTCTAATTTTTGTAATTGTATAATGGTTTTTATATTTAGTTGGACTTATCAATTCAACTTTATTATTTGCATTCCGTACTCAATTACCAAATTTCTTGCATCCCCCATATGAATTATTGTTTATACTGCACATATAAACATAGTCACATAATTCGTAAATTATTTGGCGATTTCGTGAATAATTTGCGAATTATGTGACTGCCGATTAAATCTGCGAATTATTCGTCATCACCGAACGCGCCGAATTATTGCCGAATTATTCGCGAATAATTCCCGAATTATTCAAAAAACAGCAAATAATTCACGAAATCAAAATCTAGAGTCTCATATATTAATTTTATATTAATTTTTTGCTCGAAATCCTTCCCGAACATTTTCCGAACACTTACCGAATCTTTCCCGAATACCTGCCGATTTTTTCCGAATAGTTCTCCGAATCCGAATTTTCGACCTCACCGAATTATTGCCGAATCACGAATTTGTGACTATGCGTATAAACTCTTGTGCTCTCTTAAGCTCAGCGATTAAGAGCAAGTTAGGGAAAGTGGCGTGAAACTATGGTTTTATAACTAAATCATATTTTGAAATGTGTTCGGAAGAATGGTGTGAAATCATGGTTTTGTAACCATGGGGTGTTTGGATAAACTAAACCGTGGTTTTGTAACTATGATTTTAAATATAAATTACTAAAAAAATATAAATTACTAAAAAGGATACGTATGAATTATAAGTTTATTACTAATATTTTTATTTACTTTAAACATTAATAAATAATTTAATAATATTGTAAATATTAATAAAATTCTTAAAAATTTAAAATTCTGTTAACAGCCATTTTTTTTAATTTGACAGGGCAACGGACCGTAACCCTTTACAATTAAAAAAAATTAAAGGTAACGGACCCATCATTTCTTCCCTACTGCTCATGGGAGCGGTAGGAACTGCTCGCCGCTTCCCCGTTCGAAGGAGCGGTGAATTAATCAAATCAAGCATGGTATAACGAACTAGGATGTTACATTATACCCAACTACAAAAAGAATTTCGTCATCGAAATTCCCGAAATAAGAAAAGACAAACAAACATGATTTTACGAGAAGAGGTGTGGAAACTTCTGTCGAATCTCGTCTTCTCGTTCCTAAGTCGATTCTTCGTACGAGCGATTCCCCCATGAAACAAGTACTAGAGGGATAATCTTGTTCTTGAGAACCTTTTTTCTTCGATCAACAATCGACATCGGTCGTTCATCATTTGTCAAGTCCTTCCTTACTGTCAATTCTGAATGATCTAGCACGTGCGTCTCATCTTGAATATACTTACGGAGTTGAGATACATGAAACACGTCATGAACACTCGCCAAAGAAGATGGTAATGCCAGTCGATAGGCTACTTCTCCAACTCGCTCGATGATATCGAAAGGCCCCACGAATCGAGGACTAAGCTTGCCTTGACTCCCAAAACGAGTCACTCCTATAGTCGGTGATATCTTCAAGAATACAAGATCACCAACAGCGAACTCTAGAGGTCTTTTCGATGTATCAGCCCAACTCTTCTGCCGATCTTATGCTGCCTTCATATGATTCCGGATCGTATTAACTTTCTCCACGGTTTGCACGACAAGATCCGGTCCCAATAATCTTCGTTCTCCAATATCGTCCCTACAGACAGGTGAGCGACACTTGCGACCATATAACGCTTTGAATGAAGTCATCTGAATAGTCGCCTGAAAGCTGTTATTATACGAAAATTCCACTAAGTGCAGATGATCCTCCCATGAACCCTTGAAGTCTAACATGCATGCTCTCAACATATCTTCAAGAGTTTGAATCGTTCTTTCTGACTAGCCGTCTGTCTGAGGATGATAAGCGGCGCTAAATTTTAATCGAGTCCCCAAACTTTCCTGTAAACTGCTCCAGAAGTGCGATAAGAATCGAGTATCACGATCTGAAACAATGCTCACAGGTACTTCATGCAATCTCACAATCTCCTGCATGTACCGTTCTGCTAATGCTTCCGTCGACTGGCCAACTCTAAACAGTATGAAATGAGCTGCCTTAGTCAATCGATCAACAATCACCCAAACTGCATTGTTGCCTTTTGGACTCCGCGGTAAAGCTGTTACAAAATCCACGGTTATATGTTCCCACTTCCACTGAGGAATCGGAAGTGGTTGCAGTAAATCAGCTACTCTTTGATGTTCAGCCTTGACTTTCTGACACATCAAGCACTTCGCTACAAAGTGAGCAATCTCCCTTTTCATGCCTTCCCACCAGAAATGCTGTCGTAGATCACAGTATATCTCCATGCCTCCAGGATGTATGGAATATGCGGAACTGTGCGTCTCCTTCATAACCTTTTCACGAATATCTCCTTTAGGCACACACAAACGGCTACCATATCGCAACAAACCATCTTCATGAATCAACAAGTCTGTTCGAAGTCCCGCTTTAACCTATTCTCGAAATTTCTGCAATCTTGGATCATGCGACTGCGCTGCTTTAATATTATTGATTAATGACGACTGTACTTGCAGCTGCATCAACTGTCCTGAAGAATGCGGTAACACGATCTCCAACTCGAATCTCTGGAAATCATCGATAAGCTCATTCTGTGCAGTCAACGTCCGTATTGCTAGCAACCGACTTAGCGCATCCGGGACTACATTAACCTTCTCCGGATGGTACTTAAGATCAAGATCATAGTCATCCATCAATTCTAACCATCTACGCTGCCTCATGTTGAGCTCTTTCTGCGTGAACACGTACTTTAGGCTTTTGTGATAGGTGAATAGTTCGACCCTTTTTCCCAATAGGTAGTGTCCCTAAATCTTCAAAGCGAAAATCATGCCTGCTAGCTCCAAATCAGGAGTTGGGTAGTTCTTCTCATGGGTCTTCAACCGTCTCGATACGTAGGCTATAACCTTCCCATGCTGCATAAGAACACATCCCAAGCCTTTCCCAAATGCGTCGCTGTGAATGATCAATCCTCCGGAACCGTCTGGTACGGCCAAAATAGGAGCGGTTGTCAATCTTTGGTTTAACGCCTCAAAAACTGACGCACAACTATCCGTCCATAAGAACGGTAACTCCTTTCGGGTAAGCTTGGTCAATAGTTCAGCTTTACGAGCGAAATTCTCCACGAACCTTCTATAATATCCAGCAAGCCTAAGAAAACTTCGGATCTCCGCAACATTCTTCGGAATCGGCCAATCATGAATTGCTGCAATCTTTTCAGGATCAACAGCGATTCCATCTCCGGATACGACATGTCCCAAAAACTTCACTTCTTCGAGCTAAAACTCGCACTTGCTCATCTTCGCATTTAACCTTTCTTGCCTCAACGTTTGCAGTGCGATCTTTAAGTGTTCTGCATGTTCTTCTTGGCTCCTTGAATACACCCGAATATCATCGATAAACACCACTATAAACCGGTCTAAGAACGGTGAAAAGATTCGGTTCATCAAGTCCATAAATATCGCCGGTACGTTCGTGACTCCGAATGGCATCACTAAATACTCGAAATGCCCATATCGAGTTCGGAATGCAGTCTTGCAAATATCTTCTGATTATACTCGAACCTGATGATATCCAGATCGCAAATCCAGCTTCGAGAATACCCTTGCGCCACTGAGTTGCTCGAATAATTCGCCGATGCGAGGGATCGGGTACTTGTTCTTAACAGTCACCCAGTTTAATTCTCGATAATTGATGCACATCCTCCGCGTGCCATCTTTCTTCTTAACTAGTAGAACTGGAGCTCTTTAGGGTGAATTACTGCTATGAATCCAACCCTTTTCTAATAATTCAGCAACCTGTTTCTTGACTTCTTCTAACTCCATTGGTGCCATTGGATAATACGCCTTTGAAATCGGCGCTGCTCCAGGAACAAGATCAATCGTGAACTCCACTTCTTGTTTTGGTGGTAAACCCGAGATGTCTTCGAACACGTCCATGAACTCTCGAACTACAGCTGGCGCTTCCTCCTTATCAACTTCCATCGATGCAAGAACGCTGCTTGTCGGCCTAGCCCTAAACTCGACTGGCCCGACATAACTGCTACCTCCTGTAAATATAAACTCCGGATGTCCGGAAATCTGGAAAATCACTTTCTTTGCCCTACAATAGATGTGAGCATGGAAAGTGCTGAGAAAATCCATTCCCAAGACGACATCATAGCTGCCCGTATCGATCACCAAGAAATCCGTGAATAACTCACGTCCGCAAATAACAACCGAACAATCCTTACACTCACTACTAGATATGATCTTCCCGTTCTTAGTGTATATGTCCCAACGTGCATAGAATCAAGCGTGCATCAATAAACTTGGATGACATAAAACAATGGGATGCACCAGAATCGAATAATGCTAATGCGGGAAAATTATGAATAAGTAGGATACCTGAAACGACTTCATCTGAAGCCTTGGAACTGAAGAAGATCAGCAAAGTAAACAGGATTCAAGCTTGCGATAAACATAGACTGGTAAGCAAAGAAATCGAGAGAAGCAAGGTAATATAACGATCATAAAACAAGGAAATTAATCAAGACTAGGACTCCAAGTTACTTAAATAGAGTACCGTATTGTAACCATACTGCAGTTCATAGGTACAATCACATAATTCCGTTCAAGTCATCCAAATCCTAGTATCAAAATCGAAGGAATAGGAAGGGAGAAACAATAGGGAATCAGGAGGATTCCAGATTGAGATGCAAAGTCATCCATCTCGTCAAGATAAAGGGTCAAGAGAAAGATAAGATTCAAGAATCACGACAACAATGTAGCAGGACATGTTCCTAATCATGGGTTTTTTGATTCGTGTATTGGGTCTAATACCCAACTACAAAAGAATCAAACTCGATTAGCCTAAATCCTATGGCTCTGAGACCAAACTAACCCTGTCACGCCCCGCTTCCCAGAGTGCGCTAAAATCGACACGTGATAGAGCCAACCATGCTATATGTGGCTAGGAAATATCCCTCCACAGTCACATTACGGCTGTCTATAAGATATCAAGAACAGGAAAAATATAAAACTATCTAATACATGTCCATCTGCCAGAATAAACGAGTCAAGAAATATATATATATATATATATATATATGCGGAAGCAATAAATCTAATAAACAGTAACATCTGGAAAAATATGTCCCAAATACAGGCTCACTTCAGGAAATAAACTGTAGAAAGAAAACTAAACTAAACACTAGCAAGATCCTCACTGCTCGGCCTGCCGGCTGAAATACTCCTGGCCAGCCTGCGAAAGAGATAAAGGAACCGGGCCATGAAAAAACCAGACGTCAGTGTGTCATAATATCAACAATAATAAATAACCAGGATGTAACAAGGTATGCATGCATGAGTATGAACAGTAACATGAATATAATAAGCAAACACGGATATGGAACAGTGAAGTGTATATGTGCATGTGAAGTGCAGTGAGTAATCTAGACTACACTGCTGGGTTATCTATATAAAAGTTTATGAAATCAATTTAATGGAAGCGTCGATATAACTCAATAGTATCCTGTGCATGCCCGGGACTACGGTCCAGATTTTCGGGCTGAAATCCGAGACGTGCCGCAAGGCAGTAAACAAGAACATGTACAGATGAATGATGTCAGCAGTATCATCCCGGGGCTGGCCTAGCCCATAAAACTGATCAGTATAAGCGTCGAACTGTTGAGTTACAAGTCAGGTTTCATCATTGATTTCCCCTTACCCCTAAGTTATGTGTCCAAGTCAGGTATTGATAAATATGAAACTAATGCCAACATAGGATCAAGCAGGTACAGGTTTTGTCTGAATAGACAACAAGATGTGTCCGTCGAGACAACAAGTCAGGGATGCCGGCATTAGTAACAAGATCAGGAATCAAGTCAAGCAGTGGTGTATCAGGTCATGTCAGGTAGTGCATATGTATCACATGGATGCTCAAAAGTAAACTGTAGCAAGTATCGAAGCACGGTAAAAGCACGGATGCACAATGTCTATCAGGGATCACATCTACAACTCCATGACTATATATGATGCACATTATCAAGCATGGGGTACTAACATGTAATAATATGATCTGGCATGCAAATAGGGATGCAATAAATGATACAGATGCGAATGGATATCGGAAAACAGTAAAACGGTAATAGGGATGCACAATACAATAAACAAGCAATATTTTTATTCATATGGATGTAAAATATATATCATAGCATGTAGCAAGATAAACTTGCCTGATCGGATCTCACGATGGGGTGCGTACGCCACGTCCGACGTCGGTAAACGTCGCAATGCACATGCGCACGTACAGAATAGAACCAGGCAAAGCAAGAAGGTGACCACGCTGGCTGGGGAAGTCCACTGGGTCACCCGGATCGTCGACGGCGGCACGACTCCGGCGATGACCAAAAAATACAAAATCAAGAAAAAGAAAGAAGAAAGAAGAAGAAGAAGGAGAAGAAGAGAGGAAGGGGCTGATGCTCTGGGATTTAGGACAGAGGCGAGGACAGAGAGGGTGACGACGAGTCGTGGGTCTTCGGCGATGGGGTTTTCCGGCGAGGAAGTGGGCATCGGGGTTCTTGATCGTCGAGGATCAGGGTGTGCAGGGTTCTTGCAGGGGAAAGGAGGTGGTGTTGGGTTAGAGAGAGGGGAGAGGAGAGGAAGGAGGGGTGAGGATGATGATGAGGGTCACCGGCGGCGAAGGCGACGGCAACAGCGACAGAGGAGATGGGTGAGGCGGTCGTGGTATGGGTTTCTGGGTTTGCAGCGGGAAAGGAGAAGAGAGAGGTGAGCGGGGAGAGGAAGGATGGCGAGGAGGTGGTCAAGGAGACGGAGACGGTAGAGGAAGGCCGGCGGTGATGAGGGCAGCGATAGGTTCGCGCGGGTTGTGCAGTCGGGGAAAGAAGGGGAGGAGAGAGGAGGTGCAGGCGAAGGTGGAAGTGAGGAGAAGGAAGAGGTGCTGACGACGAGGGTGAGGGTGGTGGCGACTGTAGGGTTCCTAGGCACCCTAATGAGGTCTCACAAGGCATCGAACATGCCATTATAAAATTTTACGGGTGTCGAGAGACCCGACTACGGATCGTTTGCTAGAAAACTAGGCGAAAAAGCTAACTAGTTAACTCTTAAGTAATGGGAATACGGATATACAACCTTTGTAGATCTGGTGCTCCACCTCCATAGCTCCATGAAGAAGTCATCTCCGCTGTACAAATCCGAAATCCGGGCTCTTGCGTCGGCTTCATCGGAGAAGAAGCGGGCTAGGTCATCGACGACGTGCCGAAGATGATCTACGTCGAGGCATCGCTAAATCAAGCTCCGACTTCACCAAGTCCAAAAACTTGTGAAGAGAACACACTCTACTACTTGGCAAGAGGTAGAGGATGAAGAAATAGGAAGTGGGTAGACTTTAGATTTGGATTTCTCACTCTTTATCATCAATCACCATTGATGAAGAAAGCTTTTTCTTCCTTGCTCATGAAGAAGAAGAAGAAAGAAATATATGATAAGTTAATTAAAAACAATAGAAAAATCAAAACTTATCATAATGTTAACTAGAGTCAAGTGTAGAGAATGAATCATGGTTAGTGGGAATGGTTAGGGTTAAGGATGAGATAAGAATGGTTGACTTGATCAAAGTTTCATGAAGCTTCAACTAAACTCCAAATTAAGCCACCATTCTTTTCTCCTCTTTTCCAAAATGAATAAACAAACAAATAAATGAATAAATAAAGGAAATGAAACCCTAACCATTCTTTTAACCATGGTTTAATTCTTTGCACTTAACCAAGTAAACATGTATCATCAAACATGATACAATCAAATGCACAAAATCATATCGCATATGTAATGCGCACACCCGAGTGAGAAAATCCATTTAAAGTGAACCGATACTAGTTAATGCAATAATTAAATCAACACTTGATTCAATGACCCGGTCATGTCGCACACAACCGACTAGTATATAATGTATCGGCTTATCAAATCAACCTTTGATTCGATAACTAGGGTATATCGCATATAACCTAATCGATACATTCATCGCGAGAATGGAATACGGTATCACATACACGCATTATTCTCGGTCCCACACATATCTCATATGCGCTCCTATTTCGTTTTGCTTGAGCCAGGAAACCTCTGTGTAGGACTCTAAAGACTCGTCAATACGCCGGCAGCAAGCGATGATCATATCAAACACCCACAAGCCGCAAGCGGTCTGCTAAACGTAACGGCCACCCGGGTATTGAGCGATCTGAAGATCGATGAGCAAGCCCGCTCACACTCCAGTGAATCCGACCAGTAACACTACCGTACAGTCCGGTCTGATCGTCTGATATGTCGCATATCTCGCCTAGGGGTGGTAAACGTCAGACCCCAATAGCTCAATAAGTCGTGTCGATATGAGGTCTATAACCATTCGAGATACTACTTGTAACACTTACCAGTAAATCTCAGCAACCCTGGCCAGGGATTTCCTGTTATAGCCAATCGAACACAGCGCAACATCAACTCCCTATACCGGGAGAGATGAATCCCCTCCTATCGCTCATTGCCTCCATGTGACTCGGGACTGTACCCAAAAACCACCGTTTTGCACGCCCTCTTGGACGTGGTAAGATGGAAATCAAAGCATAGTGGGAACCACACAAGACTCCATGACGATCTCGGGTCAACAGACTACTCTGTACCAGTGTCACCAGAGAACTGCCATCTGACGTGAGGTATAATACCATCTGGGAGTTCTCGGCGAGTCCGTCCAGTGTACCCAGTCTCTAATGAGCACCCGTATATCATCTCTGATGTCAAACACCAATGGATATGGGATCATCCATCGCCCATCTATATGGGTCGAGAAGGTACACGCTAGTCTACTCTGGTATATCGATGCCCCGTCTCGATGCACCCACGACTAGGGACTTTGAAGGATGTACTTATGGACTACCATGTCCCCACTAGTATGATTCGCATCATAGTCCAGGTAGTCAAGTACACATCCTAAGGGCTTTACCAACATGTAACAGAGAGACAATCAGTATACACGTTAAGGTAAAGAGTAACCAGATAGCATACTATCATGTCGAGCAAGAAAGTCCTCCCTATATATGTCCCAGCATCCACTACTTTATACATCCTATGTACAGTAATGGCCTCTGGGGCATACATATAACTAGCAATCTCCCACTTGCACTAGGGCCATCTGTAGCAGTGGTTGCAGTATCTCATACTCAACCATCCCATAAAAGTCTCTCTCTGGGAACTGGCCTTTGTGAGTGGATCCGCTGTGTTGTCCTCTGAGTCTACTCTCCTAACCTCGATCTCCCTGGAGATCAACCATCTCCATGATCAAGTGATACTGCCTTAGAATATGTCTGGATCACTGATGGGACCGGCGTTCCTCGGCATAAGCCACAACTCCATTGTCTCACAATGGTAGGAACTGAGTTCATCTCATGAACAAATATACATCCAGACTGCCTCTTTGGTAGCATCGTAAGTAGCGATATATCCAGCCTTTATCGTCTAGTATGTCACGGTATCTAGCTTGGAACTCTTCCAACATACCGTCCCTTTACTGAGGGTAAAGACAATGCCTGTGACTGACACTCAGTCGTCTTTATCACCCTGGAACCCTTCCAGTGATTCTCCCCAGGATCGGTTGATACCGTCTCACTACAACTAGTGAGAATCCTAACATCCATTTAGATCTATCTCATAGATCCAAAAACCCAGGATTTAGGAGGTATCACTTTGATCCTATGTGGAGAATCATTGTAATAAGCGGAGATTACTCGAGCGTAGCATAGGAAACTCCTTCCCTATCAAGAGTATGTCATCCACGTACTCTACGAGGATCATCACCATACTCCCTACTACCTTCTTGTTTATACAAGGTTCATCTACCATTTTGATGATGTCAACTTCTTTGACAAACTCATCAAAACAGATGTTCCAACTCCGCGATGCCTGCTTTATCAGATAAAACATCTTGCACACGTTTCCGCTGCTCCCACTGTTTACGAAGCCCTCTGGCTGTGTACTTATAGACGCACTTCTTCTAAAACATCATTTAGAAAAGCAGTCATAACACCCAACCACCAGATATCGTAGTCATGGTATGTAGCCGTGGCAAGTAGGATCTGGATGGACTTAAGCATAGCTACTTGAAAAGGTTTCATCATTATCCACACCTGGTCGATGACGAAAAAGCTTTAACAAGTCTAGCTTTGAAAGTCTTAACTTTTCCATGTACACCAAGTAATCTTCTCAAGATATACTTGCTCCTGATGGGGATTTAACCCTTCAGATATAGCAGCTAAAGTCCATACTTTGCTGGTGTACATGGATTCCATCTCAGATCGCTAAACATCCAGCCATTCTTACAGAGTCTTACTCTCGATGGCCAGCTCGAAACTAGTTGGGTCATCATCTCATGATGCAATCCTCGCTCCCACTGTCATAGAGGAACCGAAGTATCTCTCAGGTGGGTGAGGAACCCTACTAGATCGGCGGAGAGGCCGAGGTTCGTTGGTAACTATTGAATCCTTTGGTTCCATCAAATCATCTTTTGTAGTTTGCATAGCTGGAACCTTTCCAGTTCTATATAACTAACCTTGCCTCGAGTTTGTCCGGATTTTGCTTTTAGACATAGGCCGGACAACCCCAAATCTTAACTAACTTAAGACATGGGTTCTTCCCTTTCCATATCACATATGAAGTGGTAGGCATTGATTTGATTCGAACCCTATTCAATAGGTATGCAACTTCTCAAGTGCATAACACCTAAAAGGAAACAGGTAACTCAGTAGTACTCATCATAGAGCACACCTTATCATATAGGGTGTGATTGCTCCGCCCTGATATACCATTGTGCTATGGTGTATCCAGAGGAGTAATGCTGAGAGAGAATCTCATTCTCCTTTAGAAAAGTCCAGGAATTCCATGCTCAAGTATTCTCCTCCTTGATCACATCAAAAGACATAATACTTATACCCGTATTTTGGTTATCTACTTCTAGCTTATATTCTGTGAATATCTCTAGGTTCGGACTTGTGTTTCAACAGGAACATAGGTCAGAAACTCGAAAGATCATCAGAGAACGTAATGAAGTATAAAGAACCAGTCCTGGCATGTGTAGACAGGGGACCTACATACATCAACATGTATCATCCCAAGAGTTCACTAACTCTTTCTCTGTTTCCAATAAACAGAGCTGTGGTCATCTTATCTTTGTGACATGACTGGCGAGTTTCACAAGATGTAAATTCAAACTGATTTAAATATGCATCTATATGTAACTCTAGCTAGTCGGGTCACATTGATCTGACCTAGTCTACAATACCTCAAGAAGGATTCGTTCATTTCTGAACTCTTCCTCTTGTATGTGTTCTGTATAGTAAGAACTGTAGTTTGATTTAGAACATTAATGCTTTTAGATAACGTGCCTGAACCGATCAACTTTTGATATAGGAAATGTTCAAAACATTATCCAACAATACAAAATTTTATCATTTCTTTACTAATAAAGAGACTGATATGATTTTGTATATCAGGTTCGGTATCTAATAGCATTCGTTCAGAATCAATGTATTGTAATACAGGGTGACAGTGACCAACAGACTTGGCTGCAACTCTTGCCCCGTTTTCTGCCTCATGAAACTTATCACCCGTTCTCAGTTCTCTACCTTTCTGCAGCCCTATGTAACATATTACATATCTGGGATCCTGATCTGGTATCACATACCCAGGACGTAGAGGATACAGAGAAACAGTCCTTTATAATGAACACACCTGAAGATGATGCATCAGCATGCACTCTCTTCGTTTGGGCGGCATGGGAAATCTGGTATTCCCCAATTTCCTGCTCGGTCTTATAACAATTATAAGTTGGAGCGGGATCAACGTTCCCCAGCTCAGTATAACAAGCGGGTTCGGTCAAAATTCCGTTTTATTATCTTGATTAAGGCGTGATATGGTCGCTACCAGGAGAGAGAGAGAAGAAAACACTCAGCGTGCGCTCTTGCAAGAATAGATTGGTTATTATTTTATCTAATCAGGATGGCTCCCACTGCTTTTTATCAAATCTTCCTTCAAACCCTAAAAGGAAAGACTAGCCGGGATTAATTACACACTACAAGTTCGCCAATCTTTCAGCCAGGCCAGTGTCGGTACTTTGAGGGAGGTCCCCCGTGCTTTCGCACGAACCTAATTAATATAAACCTCGTTTTCCCAGAGGCGTAACCCCGTTAACACCTTTCTAGACACCTACTTGATCGGCTAATTGTAATGTATAAAACTCTCCCAGGAGTAACTCTTACTCGCAGCGGGTATCGGGATCCAACTATCTCATAGAAGGTATGCAATCTCATTGCAAATCTCAACACTTGAAATTCCCGATAATATTTTGCCCCTAACGTGCTATGACCTTGACGAAAGCCAACAAACCATAGCCCGCTAGTCAAGTTCAACCCGTACATTTCTTGATCGAATTAAACCCACCCGCACGACCCTTGACGAAAGCCAACAAAGCCGCACGACTACCCTAATCCAATCGCATCGTATGCTGGCAGATAAGCAGCATATAGCTACCGCACACCGCACCTTGACGAAAGCCAACAAATGCAGCACGAATACTATATACAACTTATCTGAAATGACGGAGGGCTACTGATTGAAATATTTTCTGACGTGTATATGTAAAAAGTAACAACAATCAAAAAATTATATTGACCGCAATCAAACCACGGTGTCGGATGTAGATTGTTAGTGAGTGCGGATCGTCCACAGGGATTGTGCAATTCAATTGTATTTTGATACGTTTGAAATGAAATGTTAGGCAACAATAAACGAAAACATGATTCAAGATGTGATTTGTATTCGAGTGTCACTATCCTTTACTCAAGAATCAAGAAACTATAAACAATCAAGAATCGGTTGTTTTGATAATATTTCCAATCAACAATCAAGAATATAAGAGAGGCTCGTAGGAATCGATCGGATCTTTAGACGTGATGTAATCTAAAGGGTTTCGTGTTCTTGTCCTTCGAAGAATTGATACTAGATCAATGGTGATCGACGAGAGTTAGGGTTTTCTTGATGAAATTAGGGTTTCATCTCTTAACCCTTGTTCTTTCGAGGATACCATTTATATTCTAGCCTCTAGCAATTCCAAGAAACGATCGGAACTCCCCAATCTCGAGCGATGTCGATCAAGAAAGCATCGCAACGAATTGGGTCGTCGATTCTTGAACTTGCTAGGGTTTACAACTTCGTGGGATTCAAGAATCGATTACAAATTTGTTACATCATCATACTAAAGATCGTTTCGACTCCCCGACGAGCGGAGTTTTATTCACACATCACCACAAAGACAATATTCAAGAATAGTAATGATAACATGATGCGGAATTTAAAGAAAACAAGATAAAAGAATATCACCTTTTATTTAATCAACAATTTCAATACATTCTTTCAAGAATCTACAAGAAGAAGAAATCGATCGTTGACTCGGCTTCGCTCGTCTCCGTGGATCGTGGATCTACTTTGATCTCTTGCCCGATTGAAGATCGGCTCGGCTCATAAAAGGGTTGAAGGCATCTTGCTTGGCTTGCACTCAAGATCTTGAATTGTGGTTGGAATTAGGGTTAGGGTTTCCTACAAGCTCTCTCACTAAACTTGAGGAAGAGGGGATGAAGAAAGAGATTAATTTTCTAAACTTCAATCAAGGTTGAATAATTTTTCTAACATGAGAAATGAGTGAGCCTAGGGTCTTATTTATAGAACTCCCAAACCCTAGGTTTAGGTTTGAATTAGAACTTTCCCTCCCAAAGTTTGTTGAAGAGTTTCTAGAAGGAGTTTGTTAGGAGTTAGCTTAGGGTTTAAGCTAGGGTTTAGGGAAAGTTCTAGAAGTATTAGGCTAGTTTAGGTGTTTGCTGATCTGGAGGAAGTATCTGGAATCTTCTGGAAGTTTGTGTGCATTATTGAGCAGTGGGCATTGGCAGAAGCATACTGGGCTAAAAATTAGCTGATGACGTCACCTCTTAGCCGCGCTTCCGCCGCACTAGGTACCTTTAGGCCGCGCTTCCGCCGCGCATTGTTGGCGTCGGGATCTGTGTCTTCTGCAGTGGTCTTGTACTGCTGTTTTTAGCTTCCTTTGATGTTTAGATTTGTACTTCCTCTTCTGTGTTGATACCAGATTTGAGTTAAGTGAATTTACGAGCAATTGTAATGGTCGAGCACTGTAATGATCGAGCAAGCATCTCTTTTCCTGCATAGACTTCGAAACAGGGGTTGCAAGATATGGAAAATATGCTATGTAATGTAATGCAGTCAATTTCCCTAGAAATGCCGGTTTTAAGGTCGAATACATGTAATCTGATATTTTGTGACCGATTTGCTAATATGTGAATTATGAATACCGTACACTTCTATATGAATGCAAATGATGAGAAAATTGCCGGTTAAAATATGCAATATTTTCGACTGATCAAATACCCCCAAACTTAATTTCGATCGTCTCGAGAGAATGTTTTATTAAAAAGAGAGAAGGAGAAAATAAAGAAAGAGAAAAACTAACTAGCACACTTTCGTAGGCAACACGATTGCACTGAGCATGTGCAACAAGCCTTTAAACCTCTAGGTGTCCCTAGTAGGAGGAGTGTTGTCTCCTGAGGGTTTTCAGCGGATTGCACCCACAAAATCCAATAATAAAAGCAAGATCATGAATATTACATTTAAAGAAGAGAATCGTAAAAGAAAAGCTTTGAAAATTAGGGTTTCCAACTAAGCTAGCTTTTCGGTTGTCATGAGCCCTATCTTAATGGTCATGAAAAGATGTCAGAAATCACGTCCTCCCTCAATAAAACATCGTCTTATTCTTCATTCCTATCTTTATTCCAAACATCGATCATATCACCCTGCGTGTGTGTAAAGACATCCCTACACCCGGAGAATTCAATTCAAGCTATCATACCCTTGCCCATCGGCCTCAGTACTTCTTGGCAAACGAGATTGCTTACACACTTTCATGCGACCGTTAATACTTCTTGAGGTACTAACCGACCGATTACTAATGTGCTTGCATGCTTGGTGTATTTTCCTCGTCTTGCACCACCTCAGGCATAGCAGTGACTCCCAGACCAGTTGACCTTGGGGCACTAGGTGAAGAAGCACCCTTTTGCTATATATTTTTATTGCCCTCGGTGATAACAAAACCAGTATCCATTTTTCTCACCACTTTAGAACACATATTTTTTTTTTTCATACTTTTGGCTTTAAGACAAGAGCATTTCAAGGTATCCTCTACTATCCCAGGCTTCAAGACGTGTGTAAGTGCGAATAGCAGGGTAGCCACGTTCAAAATGTTTGGCTTCCAGAATAGAAACTATTTTTCAGACTTATTTTTATCCTCAGATTAGTGACGTCCTTCATCTTACTAACCCTTGGGACAACGGCTCATAACTACTTATTACTAGTTCGTATAAGAAAACTTCTAATTTTCTTAGTTTTCTAAAAATTTTCTAATCTCATGGATGTAACTTTTCACTATCTAAACTTTCATTATCTTATTTATATACAAAAAGGTGTAAATATTAAAATTATTTTTATATTTGAAAATTTTTAAATTTTTATGGGTTTTGAAAATTTTTCAATTTTTATAGATTTTTAAAAGAAATGTTTTGTGCTTATGCAGATGATATGCAAATGATGCGAAAATAAGCACAAACCTCCCCCAAACTTGTTTTCAACAGTGTCCTCACTGTTGCCGACAGCTATACCTACAAAAATCTGTAAATCTGGGGGGAATTATTAGTGGGGGCAAAATATATAAGTGAAGAACTTCCCCCAAACTTGTTTTTCACTCACCTTCATTCAAAAGATGATGCAATGATATACAGGATATGAAGGTGAGACGGAGGAATTTTAATCCAAATAAACTGGCTCTTGTAAGAACAAGAGCTCCTCCGTGGGGTCAGTGGAAAAATACGGCTTTAGTCTATGTCCATTTACTTTGAAAATTGTGCCGTTTTTAACATTTTCTACTTCTACTGCCCCGTGCGGGAATACAGACCGCACAACAAAAGGTCCCTTCCAACGAGATCGGAGCTTACCCGCATGAAGGTGTAAACGTGAATCATAAAGGACTTGTTGACCAGGTAAAAATGTTTTCCTTAAAATGCTTTTATCATGAAAAACCTTAGTCCTATTCTTTGTGATTACAGCATTATCATAAGCTTCATCGCGGAGTTCGCTTAGCTCGTTAAGTTGCAGCTTCCGAAAGTTGCAAGCAAGGTTTAGATTAAAATTTATTTCCTTTATAGCCCACAATGCTTTATGTTCTATCTCAACAGGTAGATGACATGCTTTTCCAAACACTATCCTATATGGAGACATTCCTAGGTCGGTCTTATATGCAGTCCTGAATGCCCAAAGAGCATCCGTCAATTTGGTCGACCAATCTTTTCTATTTTTAGCAACAGTTTTCTCCAGGATAAGTTTGATTTGTCTGTTTGAGATCTCAGCCTGCCCGCTTGTTTGGGGATGATAGGGTGTAGAAAGACGGTGGTTGATTGAGTATTTTCGCATCAGAGTCTCGAAAGATCTGTTGCAGAAGTGTGTCCCATTATCGCTAATGATAGCGCGTGGGTGTCCAAATCGCGAAAAGATATTCTCTTTTAAGAACTTAATGACAACTTTCCTGTCATTAGTGCGACATGGAATGGCTTCTACCCACTTGGAGACATAATCAACCGCCAGCAAAATGTACAGATTCCCAAAGGAGTTGGGAAAAGGACCCATAAAATCAATGCCCCAAACATCAAACATTTCAACAACCAGAATGGGTTGCTGAGGCATTTCATTCCTCTGGGATATTCTACCCGTATACTGACATTGTGTACAGGTTTTGCAATACTCAAATGCGTCCTTGAATAAGGTCGGCCAATAAAATCCACATTGCAAAACCTTTTCCGCTGTCTTTCTAGGACCAAAGTGACCCCCACAAGCCTGATCATGACAAAATGAAAGAACACTCTTGAACTCTTCATTTGGGACGCACCGGCGAATGATCTGATCAGGACAATATTTAAACAAATAGGGCTCGTCCCAGTAAAAGTGTTTTACTTGGGAAAGAAAACGATATTTGTCCTGTTTTGACCAATCGCTCGGTATAAGTCCCGTGGCATGATAGTTCACAATATCCCTGAACCATGGTTCAGCGGATATGCTCAAGAGTTGTTCATCAGGGAATGAATCATTGATCGGCAGGGTCACAGGGGAAGAAACGATGCGTAAAAGGTGGTCAGCTACTACGTTTTCACATCCTTTCTTATCTTTGATAACAAGATCAAATTCTTGTAACAGTAGGATCCAACGTATTAGTCGACCTTTTGCATCTTTCTTCGCCAGAAGATGTTTCAAAGCGGAATGGTCAGTATATACAACTATAGGTGAGCCGATTAAGTAAGGCCTGAATTTTTCTAATGCAAATACAACCGCTAAAAGCTCTTTCTCGGTGGTTGTATAATTGATTTGCGCATCATTCAGGGTCTTACTGGCATAGTAAATCACGTGTGGCATCTTATCGATGTGCTGTCCTAAGACTGCACCTACTGCAAAATCAGATGCGTCACACATCAGCTCAAAGGGGTAGTCCCAATTTGGTGATGATAAAACGGGGGCTGTGGTGAGTGAGTGTTTAAGTGAGTCGAAAGCTGTCTCGCAATCCGAGTCAAAGTGGAAGGTCGTATCCTTGGCCAGGAGTAGTGTTAAAGGTCTAGCAATTTTGCTAAAGTCCTTTATGAATCTCCTATAAAAGCCTGCATGGCCAAGGAAAGAGCGAATATCTTTGACGCTTTTGGGATGAGGCAGGTTTTGAATGACATCTACTTTAGCTCTGTCAACCTCAATGCCTTTCTGTGAAATGACATGTCCAAGGACTATTCCTTCTTGGACCATAAAGTGGCATTTTTCCCAGTTTAATGTCAAGTTCTTCTCTTTGCAACGAGTAAGAACAGCGTCTAGATTCGCTAGGCAATCAGAAAAAGAGTCTCCAAAAATCGAGAAGTCGTCCATAAATATCTCCAAAAAATTCTCTACCATATCAGAGAATATCCCCATCATACACCGCTGAAAGGTAGCGGGAGCATTGCATAACCCAAAGGGCATGCGACTGTAAGCAAAGGTACCAAAAGGACAAGTAAAAGTGGTTTTATCTTGATCCTTTTTGGCGATGGGGACCTGATTGTAGCCTGAGTAACCGTCCATAAAACAATAAAACTCTCGTCCCGCTAAGCGTTCCAGCATTTGATCAATAAATGGTAGAGGAAAATGATCTTTCCTCGTAGCAGCGTTGAGTTTTCTATAATCGATGCATACACGCCACCCAGTTTGGGCGCGTGTCTGAATCAACTCATTCACTTCATTTGTGATAACTGTGATGCCGGATTTCTTAGGAACGACATGTATAGGACTCACCCACTGGCTATCGGAGATTGGGTATATAATACCACTATCTAAGCACTTGACGATTTCTTTCATGACAGCTTCCTTCATGACGGGATTCAACCGTCTCTGTGGTTCTCGGGTCGGTCTGGCATCATCCATCACATGTATATGATGTTCAACTATCAAGGGACTAATCCCTTTGATGTCCGCCATACTCCAACCAAACGCCTCTTTATTAGATTTCAATACCGATAAAAGGGCATTCTCTTGCTCTGATGCAAGAGAAGCGGAAATGATAACCGGTAATGACTCGTTCTCACCAAGATATGCATATTTCAGGTGAGAAGGTAAAACTTTGAGATCTAACTCAGGCGGAGAAATGATAGAAGGAAGGGTCATAGATTGATTTTTGGATCTACAAAGAAGCTCAGAGCCTGTGAAAGATACAGACTCGGGTGGAGAAAAGTCAGAAGTGCAGGACTCATGTGTAGCTAAAGTGTCCTCACTAAGATCTTGTGCTAAGTCAAACAGAGATGTGCTAGTGTCATCGAGATCAGTAAAGCAAAAATCCTCAGCTCCACAACTATCGGGAGCGATCTCATGGACAGAGCACACATCTAAAATATGAGCAGAGGGTTCTGACGGCTGACTTCCAACTTTATAGATATTTAGTTCAATGGTCATATTTCCAAATGATAAATTCATTGAACCATTTCTACAGTTTATAACAGCGTTGGAAGTGGCAAGGAAAGGACGACCTAGAATCACCGGAATTTGGCCCCGGGGGTTTGCTACAGGATGTGTGTCGAGCACAATGAAGTCTACGGGGAAAACAAATTCCCCGACCTTTATCAGCACATCCTCTAATTCACCCCTTGGTTTGGTGATAGATCGGTCTGCCATCTGGAGAGTGCAATGAGCAGGTTTCAGCTCTCCAATCCCTAATTGCTCATAGACAGAATAAGGTAACAGGTTAACACTCGCGCCAAGGTCTAACAGAGCACGATTTATGTTTTTACCCCCAATTGAAATCGAAATTGTAGGACAACCTGGGTCCTTTCTTTTCTTTGGAAGCTGGGGTATAAAAGCAGTGCTAATGTTATTAGACATAAAGACCTTCTTCGGCACTTGGGTCTTCCTCTTCCTAGTGCACAAGTCCTTTAGAATCTTCGCATAAGCGGGGACTTGCTGAATCGCATCTAAGAGAGGGATATTGATGTTAACCTGTTTGAACATCTCTAAAATTTTCTCCATATGAGGACTCGTTCTATTAGCCCTTAGCCGGTTCGGGTAAGGTGCTTTCGCAATAAGCGCGGGGTCCATCACAGGAGAAGGAAAGGGGGGTAGACGAGGTCCCAAAGGAGGTGTGGGGACCGTCTGTGGAGAACTATAAGGGTTGGGTGAAGGTGTTGAGCCTAAGGGGAAATGGAGAATAGGCTCGTGCGAAGGTGGTTTGGTAGAAGAAGAAGGATCAGAAGGTGAAGTGTGTGTATGTGGGAAAGACTCAGCCGGGGCGTTGATATGATTTTCAGTATTATCAATATCTTCCCCGACATGATTGTTCAGCACTCTTCCCGATCTCAACGTTGTAATGGCATTTACATTGTAATGCCCAGGATTCTGTAGGGGTTGAGAGGGAAGTTTCCCTTTTTTCTCTCGCACTCATTTCGGCTTTTAAGCGTGCGATTTCAGCTTCCATCGTGCGAATACTCTCAGCTTGGGACGCTGAGTTTTTCTTTATTTCACTGACGGAAGATCTGACTTCAGTCGAAACATCCATGAAATTTGATAAAAGTGATTTCATGGTTTGAGTGAATTGAGAGAACTCGTCAGAACAGGGCTGCATAGGATTAGACTGTGCAGGAGTGTTGCCCTAATTTTGGAAATTTTGTGACGGGTAGGGGTGCTGAGTGAGTTGTAGGGGTTGCTGTTGTGGTGGAGGAAGAGCCCGTTGAAATTGATTCGTGTTTGGAACCGTGTTTTGAGATTGTGATTGGTTCCAAGCAAAATTCGGGTGGTTCCTCCAACCCTGATTGTAACTGGAAGAATATGGATCGTTTCGAGGTCGTTGAAATGCGGCATTAGAATGCTCGTGACCTTGAAACGCAGAGTTTAATGGACATTCTTCCGTTAAATGTGACGGATCAGAACAGCACCCGCAAACAGTTTTGGGGAGCGACATTGGGTTTAGGGAGGCTGCTGCAAATTTGTGTTCCATAGCGTCGAGCTTCTTTTGCATTGCTGCCATTTCAGCTCGGACACCTATGGACACATCTATTTGGTGTACGCCACCCCTATTCAATGGTTGTGTTCCACTCTCCCAAATTAGTGACTTTTCAGCGAACTCTTCTAAGTATCGCCAAGCTTCCCCGTCATCTTTGGTCATAAAAGTACCTTGACACATGTTTTCAAGGCTCTGTTTAGTGCTAGGGTTACTGCCCTCATATATGATTCGGCAAAGCTCCCATCTCGGGATGCCGTGATGAGGACATTGAACCAATAGATCCTTGAAACGTTCAAAGTATTTTGAAAATGGTTCGGCAGGGAGCTGGGCAAATTGGTTCAGTTCGCTACGGATTCGAGCCGTCTTTTGGACTGGGTAAAATTTCTTAAGGAATGCAGCGACGAATTCTTCCCAATTCGTAATAGAGTGTGCGGTGGTGTTATATAGCCACTTCTCGGCTATATCGCACAAAGTAAATGGAAGAAGTCATAGACGCATCGCATCCACTGAAAGTTGTGACGTACCCATCATTGCGCATACGTTTTCAAATTTGGTAATGAAAACGTAAGCGTCCTCGGTCTCGAGTCCGTGGTATTTGGGTAAAAGATTGATATACTGGGGCTTAATCTCAAAATTATCCCCATTGGCTGGTGGTGTGGATAAGCAGGTCGAAAGTGGACCTCTATGTGGATAACATCTTTCCTGGAGAGAAATGTGGGGTGGAGTAGGATTCTGCGCACCAACGGACGGTGGCAGATTAGGGTTAAAGAAGTTTGATGGATTCGGATCCATCGGTGTGGGTGTGGTAGTAGGTAAAGAAAAGGTAAATGGAGAATTACCGACTTCGGAGTTGATAGGAGGTACGCGGACTAAACGGGCACTAGAATCCCGTGTCCAGCCTATCTTGTACTAAAAAGGGTTAGTACAAGTGGCAGCGTTGACTTATAATTAGGGGTAAAATGAATGCGGTGCTTGCTTTAAAAAGGGACGGATTTTGAAAAAATGATGCGACAAAACAAATGCAGCACACAAACCCTAGAATCTAATGGTCACCTAGGTCCGATCTCTAGACCGCTCCTAACTGCCAAAAGACAAGCCGCAGGATAGAATCCTCCACTGCCTCTTTGTCCCCCTGTGGCCGGATAAGTGCCAGGTAAGTGGGAAGGAACCACCACTACAGTGGACCTAATTAATAACCACTAGCCTTAGACACACTCGCCTTAGGCACCACAAGAAAACGCGGATAAGCAATGAATTACCCACGACCTTCTCTTGTCCTATTGAGCGCGACAGTCCTTAGAGTCTTCTCTAGATTTCTTTTAGTTAATGGAGGTAATGCAGATGCAAGTTTGACGATTTTCGGGGCCTAGGAAGGGTAATGAAATCCCCACCTAATTTGGATTTGGCCGTGCCCCTTAAATTTCCGTATTAGAATGCAAACAACCAAGAAATCAAAATCACACACAATTTTATTTTGCTTTTGCGCGCTGCGATTTATTTGCAAAGAATCCTGCAGCAAAGGGTTAATTGGAGCTAAAAAGAGAGAGGGGAGAGAGAAAGAAAATACCTGCACTGAAAATATTTCAGTGACCCCTCAAGACTGCGGCGCTTCCGCCGCAATAAGCATGTATATGCCGCGGATGAGCGGTCCGTTCTTGGGAACAGTGAACAATTTTTCTTCAACAAGCTCCTGCTACTATCTCCAGCTCTCTGGTATATTCAAACAAATTTTTCCACAGAACAGAATGCTCCAGATCACCTTGCAATCAAATCACAACATACGTGTAAGAGTTTGTACGAATTTTGATTTCAAGAAGTAAAACGTAATAATTCTTTCACTTCAAACTATAAATGCAAATGAATTAGCGCGATCCCCGGCAACGGCGCCATTTTGATTGAAATATTTTCTGACGTGTATATGTAAAAAGTAACAACAATCAAAAAATAATATTGACCGCAATCAAACCACGGTGTCGGATGTAGATTGTTAGTGAGTGCGGATCGTCCATAGGGATTGTGCAATTCAATTGTATTTTGATACGTTTGAAATGAAATGTTAGGCAACAATAAACGAAAACATGATTCAAGATGTGATTTGTATTCGAGTGTCACTATCCTTTACTCAAGAATCAAGAAACTATAAACAATCAAGAATCGGTTGTTTTGATAATATTTCCAATCAACAATCAAGAATATAAGAGAGGCTCGTAGGAATCGATCGGATCTTTAGACGTGATGTAATCTAAAGGGTTTCGTGTTCTTGTCCTTCGAAGAATTGATACTAGATCAATGGTGATCGACGAGAGTTAGGGTTTTCTTGATGAAATTAGGGTTTCATCTCTTAACCCTTGTTCTTTCGAGGATACCATTTATATTCTAGCCTCTAGCAATTCCAAGAAACGATCGGAACTCCCCAATCTCGAGCGATGTCGATCAAGAAAGCATCGCAACGAATTGGGTCGTCGATTCTTGAACTTGCTAGGGTTTACAACTTCGTGGGATTCAAGAATCGATTACAAATTTGTTACATCATCATACTAAAGATCGTTTCGACTCCCCGACGAGCGGAGTTTTATTCACACATCACCACAAAGACAATATTCAAGAATAGTAATGATAACATGATGCGGAATTTAAAGAAAACAAGATAAAAGAATATCACCTTTTATTTAATCAACAATTTCAATACATTCTTTCAAGAATCTACAAGAAGAAGAAATCGATCGTTGACTCGGCTTCGCTCGTCTCCGTGGATCGTGGATCTACTTTGATCTCTTGCCCGATTGAAGATCGGCTCGGCTCATAAAAGGGTTGAAGGCATCTTGCTTGGCTTGCACTCAAGATCTTGAATTGTGGTTGGAATTAGGGTTAGGGTTTCCTACAAGCTCTCTCACTAAACTTGAGGAAGAGGGGATGAAGAAAGAGATTAATTTTCTAAACTTCAATCAAGGTTGAATAATTTTTCTAACATGAGAAATGAGTGAGCCTAGGGTCTTATTTATAGAACTCCCAAACCCTAGGTTTAGGTTTGAATTAGAACTTTCCCTCCCAAAGTTTGTTGAAGAGTTTCTAGAAGGAGTTTGTTAGGAGTTAGCTTAGGGTTTAAGCTAGGGTTTAGGGAAAGTTCTAGAAGTATTAGGCTAGTTTAGGTGTTTGCTGATCTGGAGGAAGTATCTGGAATCTTCTGGAAGTTTGTGTGCATTATTGAGCAGTGGGCATTGGCAGAAGCATACTGGGCTAAAAATTAGCTGATGACGTCACCTCTTAGCCGCGCTTCCGCCGCACTAGGTACCTTTAGGCCGCGCTTCCGCCGCGCATTGTTGGCGTCGGGATCTGTGTCTTCTGCAGTGGTCTTGTACTGCTGTTTTTAGCTTCCTTTGATGTTTAGATTTGTACTTCCTCTTCTGTGTTGATACCAGATTTGAGTTAAGTGAATTTACGAGCAATTGTAATGGTCGAGCACTGTAATGATCGAGCAAGCATCTCTTTTCCTGCATAGACTTCGAAACAGGGGTTGCAAGATATGGAAAATATGCTATGTAATGTAATGCAGTCAATTTCCCTAGAAATGCCGGTTTTAAGGTCGAATACATGTAATCTGATATTTTGCGACCGATTTGCTAATATGTGAATTATGAATACCGTACACTTCTATATGAATGCAAATGATGAGAAAATTGCCGGTTAAAATATGCAATATTTTCGACTGATCAGCTACGACAGGTTTTTCTGAAAACCTATTGCGTAATGAACTTGATATCGTTGTAGGATCGAATGAATTTTGAAATGGAGTGCTTTTGAGGCTTTTCTTGTTTTGCTAAAGGAGTCACACCCGGTGAAGGGATCGTTGGTCCTTGCCTCGTCGAATGAGGTGCGGGATATATCATATATATCACTGTGCAAAGCAAAAACACTTAAAAGCAATCAAAAGACAAACCGAGGGGTGTAGCATCTGCCAGTCATTGCTAAAGGAGTCACTCCCGGTGAAGGGATTTCGGTCCTTTCCTCATCGAATAAGGTGCAGGATATATCACATATACCGCTATGCAAAGCAAGAACTGTAGCTACCTGTTTTATTTTGAAATTCGATTCTACAACATCTTAGGTTTCTTTTATTTCATTAATCACATTAATGAAGTCACATCATTTAAATACCTAAACATCACAGATAGATATGACGTACACTTATGCCATCCGCATTCGCCTCGATGTCCCTTCGTGCACCGTTAGGTTAGGTAACTAACGGCAGAGCGGGGCAGGGCTAGCGCGGGTGTAAAACATAAGTAACGCCTATATAATATATCATATATACTATATACTGTATCTATCACAGAACATCTCATGATCACATCACAGATATCGCAGCAGAAGAAACATATGAAATATTGGATATACTAGGATGTCCGTGTTTTCAATACGAGCCAGTATAAAACACGGATTCCACGGTCGTGATGAATAGCCAAACCCACACCCCTAGACCCCTACGAGAGCGGCAAGCAACCCTACCAATTCTGGAGTTAGGAGACCCGGACTCGACTCCTCGAGTTGGTCTCCCACTGGACTCCAGAACCCGGTTACTTGTGCCCTCCTCCTTGGGTCTATCCTAGTGCGGAAAAGTAAATAATATACAAACGGTGACAACTTCCGCAACCTGGAAGCGCCCCAATAAAAGAATATTACATATAAGTTTTTACATGAATGAAAATGAAAAACACTCATCTCACATAAAAACCCCCCGGCTATTCAAACACGACGATCCAATATAACATATCCAGCAACACATAACATCACATGTCATCAACGTAAGTAAATATGCGCATCCCAATTGTCGTTGACATATAGCAACGAAACCGGCGATATCACATATTACACTTACGGTCACAGAAAAGAAAGTGTAAAAGTACAACAGTTGGAATCCGCAACCACCTCAGACATCGCATGCCTGACCAAATGAATTACTTAGACATCGCATGCCTAACAATTATAAACCCCGCATTTTAGTCTCATTATCGAAAACTCTTTTCAATATCAAGTCGGGGAATTCAACAAGATTCCCGACATCCTGATCGAATGCTCGTCGCAAACTTCAGTAGACGGCCGCACCCCCGATACCGTCGACGAAGTGCACCAAGGCGGAACACCGCCACCGCGAGCACCCGAACGGATGCTTTCGGCGACGGGGTTCTCCTACAGTCACTTGGTCGGGGCTATGGAGTGAAGCTGTCTATTAAGTTTACCCGGCGAGTATCCGCGTACGCTACGTGATTGCGACGGACTTTTGATCACATCAAAATGTAAGCCCGCGGGGGCGCCCCGGCCGTCGATCCGACGCCGGAAACGCGGAAAACAAAAACTTTGCGAACTTTGCAAGACGGCACCGCCGCGGACTTTTCACCCGGATCGGGCCATTAACCTAGCAACTAGCAAAATAGAAAAGAGTAGAGATGCTATACCAAGCGATCCGTGTCCTTCGGTCTTCGTCTCCACTCCGATCTCCCGCGGAATCTCCGTCACCTCCTCGCTCGTCGGAAAGGGCACCACGTAGCCGGAATCTTTTACGGGCTCCCGCCTCTTGACCGACCTGGTTGCGGTCGATGTACCCGTTGTATGTATATTTTACTTTCTGTACTAGGATTACCCCGCGGAGGGGTGCACGGATAGCCGGGTTTCTAGAGGGCAACAAGCCCGCATCTCATGGCATTGAGACGGAGGGGGCTTCACTCTAGAATTGGCGGGCTATTCGCCGCACTCGTAGGGGGTATAGGATTGACCCAGGAGGGGTGCCCAAGTTACCGGATTCCGTGAAGTGCTGGGTGGTCCATTCACGTAGTTGAAGGGGGCTGCCTCGCTTCAGGTTTTGGCGGGTGACTTGCCGCGCCCGTAGGGGTCTAGGTTTTCATTGCACAGGCTATCCACACGACCGGGGGAACGTCGGGTTTCAGTAGCGGCTCTGTGAAACCCGGGGATCCCAGATATCTGTATTGATCTGTGTTGCTATACATTTCTGTGTTGCTTTTATCACGCCTTGAGCGAATACTATATATTGGTATATATATTAGTAGATGTTGTATATGTTTTACATCCGCGCTAGTCCAGTCCCCGCTCTGTCGTTAGTTAGCTAACCTAACGGGTGATGACGGGACCCAGTGGCGAATGCGGATGGCATATACGTACATCAGTATATTTTCGTTCTTTGTGGTGTGATCAATTGATGGGACTGCATTGATTCGGATCAGTGCAAGTTAAACAAACCTAATCTGATGTTGTTGGAACACTTTTTCAAAAAGCTGTTATTGCAAGGACGTTCTCTTTTGTTTTGCACAGTGGTATTCAGTTGGAATATCCTGCTCCTCAGTCGACGAGGCAAGGGCCGAGATCCCTTCACCGGGAGTGACCCCTTGGACAAAAGTTTGCGTCAGGGCAGTAACTTCACTATAGCCGTTTACTTTTGCTTTGCATCGTGGTATTCAGTTGGAATATCCTGCACCTCATTCTACGGGGAAAGAGCCGAGATCCCTTCACCGGGAGTGACCTCTTTAGCAAAGGTTTTCGTCACTATATTTTTTAAAAGCTATCCGTTCCTTCAACGATATCAAGTTCATTACGTTAAAGGTTTTCGCCAGAAACCATTCGTAGCCCTCCGTCGTTTCATATGGATGGTCAATAGTATTCAAGCTGTGTATGTTGGCCAAAGTCAAGGCACAGTGTTTGGTAGCTATTGGGTATTCATATGCTGCATAGATAGATGCGTTGGTTTGGGACAGTCGTACTGCCATTTTGGCCAAAGTCAAGGGTAGGTACGGGTGGGTTCAAATTAACCAGGAAAATGACGGGTAGAACTTGACATGTGACTTATGATATGTTGGCCAAAGTCAAGGTCATAAGAGCATGGGGCAGAAATCCACATCGGGAGTTTCAAAAGTACTGAAACTTGCCAGATATGCGCATACCTTCTGGAGTGTGATAACGTGAGCGGATTCCGTCACGTTATCATGCGATGAGAGTTGGATCCCGATTCCCACTGATGAGTTGGTTTACTCCTCGGGTTATCCCGGCTAATTCTTCTTTCAGGTTTGGAGAAGAATTTGACGTTACAGTGGGAGGTTTCCAGATTAGATAAAGTGACAACCATTCTGATCTAGGTTAGAGTGCACGCTGAGTGTTTCTTTTCTCTCTCTCTCTGGCAGCGACCATTGACCCGACCCTAGACTATGACTCAGTGACCAAGTTGACCGAACCTTCTTAACACTGGCTTTTGGATTATCAGAGTTGCAGACCTCTTTGCCACTCCTACTTTTACTCTTTTCTCCGGGACACCCCGTATTACTACGGACGTCCACTTCCATTGGACAAAACCATCGTATGGTTATATACGAACTCGAATAACTTCGAGGATGGTTTCCGGTTCTGGAGAAAACGAATAGGACTATTCGGTTGTCTTTTATCCTCACCTTCTCTCGCATTGCGAGTGCTCCTAGGATTATGACAGTACACCCTTTATGCTTATTGGATAGTCTTCTTCCAAACCTTAGGCTGGTGCCGAACGGTAGGGAATGAAGAAAGCCAATTAGCCTAAACGGTGTACAGAAGGTATTAAGTTCAGACAAAGTAAGGGATTAGTAAGAGGGCAAAGTAAATTGCGACTGCTATTCACGACCAAACCATGTACTTCTTTGTCAATCCTAAATCACCTATGAATTAAGTACATTCGGTTGTCTTTTATCCTCACCTTCTCTCGCATTGCGAGTGCTCCTAGGATTATGACAGTACACCCTTTATGCTTATTGGATAGTCTTCTTCCAAACCATAGGCTGGTGCCGAACGGTAGGGAAGGAAGAAAACCATTTGGCCTAAAGGGGTGTACAGAAGGTAATGACTAAAGACATATAAAGGGATTTGGAGAGGTGGCAAAGAATTACACAGTTATAGTTGTGAATCTGGATAATGGAAGAGGCATTACTAAGAATACCAGGATACCCCATCGAAACATCTAAATATTTCGGTTTCACTGTGTACTGTTAAATGAAAACTGATTTCCCAATTAGTCACTTGCTCCAGGGTATGTATTTACCAGGTAGGATTCTCACATCTGTATGGTTTTACAGATGATGAGTGGGAGTAAGTTATTGGGAATTAGGTGACCATCCTCATTATATCGGGATTCGTTGTAATCGGTGATATTTGAGGAAGTCACCTGGGTTGTTTGCCGGTCGGCAAATATTTGGTTTTGAATATCCGTTGTTATGCACCAATTTCAAATTGATATATCTGTACGTCTATTTTTATAGAGTGAGATATACCTTTCTGAAATTATGTCTATGACATTTACCTATACCAGTGGATGGTTAGGTAAGGAGCATTGAACAATGGTGTAATTCTTCTTAACCAAAAGTACAGTTTTCAACCTACGACACACAGTGAATGAGTCACCGGACTCAAGGGACTTATACAGAGTATTGTATATTGTCCAGTGTCCATTAGGACAGAGGGGTTGGTCCTCGTACTATATTCTGTTTACTTTTAACTTCTCTAGTTCTTAGACATGTGTTTCGTAGAAACACAGGGTCTAAGTTTTGAGGAGTTATAGGTATTTGAATAGAGTAGAGAACCAGGTATAGCAAGTATCGGGATTCTTCAAGGTGATCGAAGATGTAGATACTTGTGTATGGTATTCAGTTGGTAGTAATGATTAAGAGAACTAGCTTCTCTTTCAGGTTACTCATAATTAGAAGTACTTCTAAGTTGAGTAACGCTGATCGGCCTCTATTCCATTTAGTTGACATGCACTGGAGACAGCTGCATGATTTGAATCTGGTTCAATTAAATCAGTGCCTCTGTTTCTTGGATATAGAACAGTTCATATCTTGACTTTGTTAAGATACGGGGAGTTGTCCGGCTTATGCTTAAAACCAGACTCTGGACAACTCAAGGCACGTTTCAGTAGTGGCTGTTTGTGGGTTGACCCGGGCTATGACGAGGGTTGACTTTCTACCATCTGGAAGATCAATAGTGATATTGTTCTTGACTCGCCACAGTTTTATCAAAAATGGATTTTTTCAGAAAAACAGGAGTGGGAGTATGGTAGAACTGGAAGTGATTCCAGAACCACAAACGATTACTGAAGATTTAATAAGAACCTAAAGATTCAATCTGGTTTGACATTCCATTGGCCACTCCGCAGATAAGGTGGGTAACCTCAGGCACCCGAGAGGTACTTCGGTATGCTCAAGGACGGTGGCAGGGAGGTTCTTGTTTACCCAGACTTGCCATTGCTGTTGTTCCAGGTTGCGAGACCCGGCGGGAGGATGAGTATAGCGTCGTTCTAAACTTGCTTTAGAAGCGTACGTGTATATGACTCTGCCAGAGGGTTGTCGTAGTCAGTGGGAGCAGCGGAAGCACTGGTGGATATCAGGCTTATGTCTATTTATAGACTTAAGCAGATATAGCGGAGATAGATCATCTATTTCTGATGTGACAGTCAGAGGTTTGACTTCATCAGAATAAGGGATGGATCTGTTAAGAAGGTAGTAGGATGTGATGTCCTGGTATTTGATGACATACACAGAGTAGGAAGTGATATTCCTATACTACGATCGGTTATACTTTGGTCGTCACACAGTAGTTTCTCCACATAGGACTTGGATATTATATCAGACATTCTGGTTATTAGATCTATGGTTTTAGATCTAGATTTGGGTGGTTTCCCAATCTGGGTACTTTGACCGCATTCTATGAGTATTTAGAATGGACGACTCCTGGCACGGTAGTGTACCTGCAGGTAATGGAGTCACCCTCTCTAAAGGTGTCTTACAGACTAAAGGGGAGAGGGATACGCATGATTGACAGATCACTTGCTTAGGCAATTGAGTCAATCATGAGATGTCAAGTACCACACCAGATGTTGTTCTTGCAGTAGGTGCAACAAGTTGATATTAATCCAATCCTGGAGAAACAGTCGGAAGCAGTTTTAGAACATAAGTTGATGTTCTAGGGAATTGATAACGGCAGCCTCCTTTACGAGACGGTTATCATTCCAGGCTTCCAAAGTGACCTGGATGGCAGAGTAGCTGTCAGAGTTATAGTTTTTCCTCTAACGAGGGGCAGTATTTTAGACAGGTGGTCCAGGTCGATACTGAGGGAAGGCATGGTGCAGGATACTGATTAAGTTCAGTTGACGATACAGTCTAAGAAGTTTGGATTTGGAGTTCATTTATGAGCTAGGTCCCATCAGACATCCAGACATTCTAAGACAGGTATTGCTCATTTCGGGAGATAGTTTTCTCTGCGAATATGAGATATAGAGAGACATAGAAAGAAACATCAAAGTGGATCCACTCACTGAGGCTATTCCTCGAACGCAATGGTTTCGCAAACGAGCTTTGTGAGACTGACTAGTAGAGGAGTTGGGTGTTCGGTATCACACGGGCTGTGAGTATGCGACATCGCAATAATTAGCCTTGAGTGCAAGTGGGAGATTGTTGGAGATAGTGCCCTCAGAGTCAATTATTGGATCACAGGCACGTGATTGCAATGATTGAGGGGAGGACCTATCCCGGTAGGACAGTCTTACTCGAGATGATAGTATGCTATCTGGTTTATCTTTGTCATCGTGTACTGCTTTAAGTGACCTTTCGAGTCGCTATTACACGTTGATAAAGCCCCTAGGATTCTTGCTTGACTTCCAGCAGTATGAGGGCGATCATATAAGTGGGAGCTGGGGTCTATAAGCACATCCTTAAATGGTCCCTAGTCGAGGGAGTTTCGAGACAGGGCATCGATTCTCCATAGTAGACTAGTGTATACAGTCGAGACCCCGACGAGGGGCGGTGGCCGGTCTCACAAGCCACTGGTGTCAGTTGGTTCACCTAAGATGTATACAGGTGCTCATTGGGTTATGAGTACACCGGACAGGACTCGCCGGGAACCTGCTAGTTGGGATATACCAGACGTCAGATAGCAGTTCCCAGGTGACATGTGTACAGGTTAGTTCATCGACCTGGGATCGTCATTTGTCTCGTGTGAGTTCCCACTGTACTTTGATTACTACCCTACCACAGCTCAAAGGAGTCGTGCAAACAGGTTTTAGTTGGGTACAGTCCCGAGCCACATGGAGGCAGTGAGCGGATCTGCAGGGGTTCGTCTCTCCCGGTATTGGGGGTGAGGTCGTGCTGTGTCTAGGAGAGCCAGAACATGAAAAGTCCTTGGCCAAGGCAGGAGATTTGCTGGTAGGTATTCCAGTAGTATCTCAGGGTGTTCTGGGCTACACTCCGACACGACTTGTACCGCTTTTGGGGGTCTGACTTTTACCAACCCCCTAGGCCCGCCATGCGATACTCATAGACGAACGGACCGGACTGTACGGATATTGTCACTGACAGGCTCAGTTGGGTGTCGGGGTGAGCTTCCTCATCGACGTCCCATTTGGTCAATACCTGGTGGCCCGTCACGTATTGGCTTATACCTCTGACGTGCTAGTGGTTAAATCCACAGCCAAGGTATTGACGAGTCTTTAGAGTCCACCACACTCAGTTACTCAAGTTTCGGGCGAAACGCTGTAGAGGCCGTATGGAGATATGGCAGGGTTCGATCAGATACGTGCGGTATTGCACGGATCGTGATCGGACAGTTTTTACTAGCCGGCTTTGGCTTAAGCCGGATTCTAGTATTTGATAGTGTAGTTTTGTCTCTTTGCATTTGTGTTCAGTGGGAATACAAATGCGGGCATGTATTTGCAGTAGTGGGGTTTTCCTGTAATTTATTACGGGATCGGTTTTCTGAAGTTGCCAGTTTGCATTCCGTTCCGGCCGGTTTTTCTTCATTCCTTCTCGGTCGGACTTTCTTGTTGGAGGGTGTTAATTGCAAGTTTGCAATTAACATTTTGTGAGGGGTTTTCTTGCTTAAGTGTGGCTTCATAATCATGAGATTCCTTTCTTTTCCATTTGATGGCTTTTCATTTGATGGTTTTAGAAAAAGGATTGATTTGTGAGATGAGTGAGAAAGGATGTGAGGTTTATATTATCTTTTTGATATATTGTTTTTTCTCTCTCCAATCTCCACCATTTTTTTGTAGAGGGGCCGGCCACTTTTGAGGGAGAGAGTGAGAGAGCTTCATTTTTGGGTGTGAAACATTATCTTCATTTTCATGTCTTGAAAAATTGAGAGCTCCAATTTTTTCCTTCTCTCAAGCTCATTCCTTTCCTCCAACCATGGCAACCTCATAACCCCAAGAGACAAGTTCACTACACTATTCTATAGCAAGCCTTGGACGCGTCGGCTAGCCAACTTCGCGCCCGAGTTGCCTCGGTCAAGAGGCGGGAGCCCGTAAAAGATTCCGGCTACGTGGTGCCCTTTCCGACGAGCGAGGAGGTGACGGAGATTCCGCGGGAGATCGGAGTGGAGACGAAGACCGAAGGACACGGATCGCTTGGTATAGCATCTCTACTCTTTTCTATTTTGCTAGTTGCTAGGTTAATGGCCCGATCCGGGTGAAAAGTCCGCGGCGGTGCCGTCTTGCAAAGTTCGCAACTTCATGGACCGAGAAGGAATGAAGGAAAACCGGCCGGAACGGAATGCAAACTGGCAACTTCAGAAAATCGATCCCGTAATAAATTACAGGAAAACCCCACTACTGCAAATACATGCCCGCATTTGTATTCCCACTGAACACAAATGCAAAGAGACAAAACTACACTATCAAATACTAGAATCCGGCTTAAGCCAAAGCCGGCTAGTAAAAACTGTCCGATCACGATCCGTGCAATACCGCACGTATCTGATCGAACCCTGCCATATCTCCATACGGCCTCTACAGCGTTTCGCCCGAAACTTGAGTAACTGAGTGTGGTGGACTCTAAAGACTCGTCAATACCTTGGCTGTGGATTTAACCACTAGCACGTCAGAGGTATAAGCCAATACGTGACGGGCCACCAGGTATTGACCAAATGGGACGTCGATGAGGAAGCTCACCCCGACACCCAACTGAGCCTGTCAGTGACAATATCCGTACAGTCCGGTCCGTTCGTCTATGAGTATCGCATGGCGGGCCTAGGGGGTTGGTAAAAGTCAGACCCCCAAAAGCGGTACAAGTCGTGTCGGAGTGTAGCCCAGAACACCCTGAGATACTACTGGAATACCTACCAGCAAATCTCCTGCCTTGGCCAAGGACTTTTCATGTTCTGGCTCTCCTAGACACAGCACGACCTCACCCCCAATACCGGGAGAGACGAACCCCTGCAGATCCGCTCACTGCCTCCATGTGGCTCGGGACTGTACCCAACTAAAACCTGTTTGCACGACTCCTTTGAGCCGTGGTAGGGTAGTAATCAAAGTACAGTGGGAACTCACACGAGACAAATGACGATCCCAGGTCGATGAACTAACCTGTACACATGTCACCTGGGAACTGCTATCTGACGTCTGGTATATCCCAACTAGCAGGTTCCCGGCGAGTCCTGTCCGGTGTACTCATAACCCAATGAGCACCTGTATACATCTTAGGTGAACCAACTGACACCAGTGGCTTGTGAGACCGGCCACCGCCCCTCGTCGGGGTCTCGACTGTATACACTAGTCTACTATGGAGAATCGATGCCCTGTCTCGAAACTCCCTCGACTAGGGACCATTTAAGGATGTGCTTATAGACCCCAGCTCCCACTTATATGATCGCCCTCATACTGCTGGAAGTCAAGCAAGAATCCTAGGGGCTTTATCAACGTGTAATAGCGACTCGAAAGGTCACTTAAAGCAGTACACGATGACAAAGATAAACCAGATAGCATACTATCATCTCGAGTAAGACTGTCCTACCGGGATAGGTCCTCCCCTCAATCATTGCAATCACGTGCCTGTGATCCAATAATTGACTCTGAGGGCACTATCTCCAACACAAAATTCCGTGGCAACCGATCAAGTGAGACTAAATTTCTACGTTTATAACATTCATTCAGTTATCACATAACTTATTGTGAATTCCAATTATTGTATCCAATTCCGGATAAATAGAAAATGTCAAACTTTCCGATCGAACAATCGAACACCCAAGTTTTCCCGAAACTGATCAACACATGAAAAAAGTATAACAACATTCCGTTCGTGCCTCAGTACCAACGGTCCAGCCGTAGAAGGGTCAAGCCAACGCCTCACATGTGGCACGCCGTACTGCCCTAAACCCGAAGGTTCAAAGGGCAGTTCAAGACGGTCACATAATCGAGTTAAGGTTTGTTGTCTTCTAGAGGGTCCATCGCGTTACTTGCACTACTTAGAACGCCGTTAAACTACGGAAAAATCCAACACTTGGAAATTTCCCGACAGGGGAAAAATTGGGTATTTATATCCGGTCGAATATTTTAACATATTCTAAAAATTTATCCGGAAAGCCACACAGACAAAATTTGATAATCCGATCGAACCACCGAATCCCCAAAACAACCCCAGAAAATTCAACTCTGGAAAAATTATTAAAAATTTCCAAAAGACTCAGCAGCACAAAACATGAATTACTGTGCAAGCCACGTGGGGTAACTCAATAGAGTGGCCGCGGAACCGCCACGCATCCCATGGTGGGGGCCGCGGTTCCGCGCCTCCTTTGAGGAGTTATCAACACGTGCTTCACAGTATCTCATAAAATTCCCTGCTGAATTTTTTGGGAATTTTTAATATGGAAAAATCCCAGATTTTACAAAATGTCCAGAGAGCATGATTGTGATCGGGTTTCGGGTTCGTTCGGACTTCAAATTCCGTCTGGACTTCGCTTAAGGCTCTAGCTAGGCTCTGATACCACTGTAGGGTTCCTAGGCACCCTAATGAGGTCTCACAAGGCATCGAACATGCCATTATAAAATTTTACGGGTGCCGAGAGACTCGACTACGGATCGTTTGCTAGAAAACTAGGCGAAAAAGCTAACTAGTTAACTCTTAACTAATGGGAATACGGATATACAACCTTTATAGATCCGGTGCTCCACCTCCATAGCTCCATGAAGAAGTCATCTCCCCTGTACAAATCCGAAATCCGGGCTCTTGCGTCGGCTTCATCGGAGAAGAAGCGGGCTAGGTCATCGACGACGTGCCGAAGATGATCTACGTCGAGGCATCGCTAAATCAAGCTCTGACTTCACCAAGTCCAAAAACTTGTGAAGAGAACACACTCTACTACTTGGCAAGAGGTAGAGGATGAAGAAATAGGAAGTGGGTAGACTTTAGATTTGGATTTCTCACTCTTTATCATCAATCACCATTGATGAAGAAAGCTTTTTCTTCCTTGCTCATGAAGAAGAAGAAGAAAGAAATATACGATAAGTTAATTAAAAACAATAGAAAAATCAAAACTTATCATAATGTTAACTAGAGTCAAGTGTAGAGAATGAATCATGGTTAGTGGGAATGGTTAGGGTTAAGGATGAGATAAGAATGGTTGACTTGATCAAAGTTTCATGAAGCTTCAACTAAACTCCAAATTAAGCCACCATTCTTTTCTCCTCTTTTCCAAAATGAATAAACAAACAAATAAATGAATAAATAAAGGAAATGAAACCCTAACCATTCTTTTAACCATGGTTTAATTCTTTGCACTTAACCAAGTAAACATGTATCATCAAACATGATACAATCAAATGCATAAAATCATATCGCATATGTAATGCGCACACCCGAGTGAGAAAATCCATTTAAAGTGAACCGATACTAGTTAATGCAATAATTAAATCAACACTTGATTCAATGACCCGGTCATGTCGCACACAACCGACTAGTATATAATGTATCGGCTTATCAAATCAACCTTTGATTCGATAACTAGGGTATATCGCATATAACCTAATCGATACATTCATCGCGAGAATGGAATACGGTATCACATACATGTATTATTCTCGGTCCCGCACATATCTCATATGCGCTCCTATTTCGTTTTGCTTGAGTCAGGAAACCTCTGTGTAGGACTCTAAAGACTCGTCAATACGCCGGCAGCAGGCGATGATCATATCAAACACCCACAAGCCGCAAGCGGTCTGCTAAACGTAACGGCCACCCGGGTATTGAGCGATCTGAAGATCGATGAGCAAGCCCGCTCACACTCCAGTGAATCCGACCAGTAACACTACCGTACAGTCCGGTCTGATCGTCTGATATGTCGCATATCTCGCCTAGGGGTGGTAAACGTCAGACCCCAATAGCTCAATAAGTCGTGTCGATATGAGGTCTATAACCATTCGAGATACTACTGGTAACACTTACCAGTAAATCTCAGCAACCCTGGCCAGGGATTTCCTGTTATAGCCAATCGAACACAGCGCAACATCAACTCCCTATACCGGGAGAGACGAATCCCCTCCTATCTCTCATTGCCTCCATGTGACTCGGGACTGTACCAAAAACCACCGTTTTGCACGCCCTCTTGGACGTGGTAAGATGGAAATCAAAGCACAGTGGGAACCACATAAGACTCCATGACGATCTCGGGTCAACAGACTACTCTGTACCAGTGTCTCCAGAGAACTGCCATCTGACGTGAGGTATAATACCATCTGGGAGTTCTCGGCGAGTCCGTCCAGTGTACCCAGTCTCTACTGAGCACCCGTATATCATCTCTGATGTCAAACACCAATGGATATGGGATCATCCATCGCCCATCTGTATGGGTCGAGAAGGTACACGCTAGTCTACTCTGGTATATCGATGCCCCGTCTCGATGCACCCACGACTAGGGACTTTGAAGGATGTACTTATGGACTACCATGTCCCCACTAGTATGATCCGCATCATAGTCCAGGTAGTCAAGTACACATCCTAAGGGCTTTACCAACATGTAACAGAGAGACAATCAGTATACACGTTAAGGTAAAGAGTAACCAGATAGCATACTATCATGTCGAGCAAGAAAGTCCTCCCTATATATGTCCCAGCATCCACTACTTTATACATCCTATGTACAGTAATGGCCTCTAGGGCATACATATAACTAACAGCGACGGCGAGGCTAGGCAGCGGCGTGGGTTTCGTTCACGAGCAGTCGGGGAGGTGAAGAAGAGAAGTGAGGAGAGAGATGGAGCTGTGGGTTTTAAAACAGGGTTATAATAATAATAAATATAATATATAATATATATAAATATATATGCAGAGGAGAGAGAGTGACAGAGAGATATGGATTAGATTATAAAGAATATATTTAGTTTTTTAAATATATATTATATATTCGATAAACTGTTAAGGTTTAAAAAACATATTTTAATATATTTTCTGGGATTTATAGCTAATATCAAATATACTCCGAAAAATACCCGGTTGTGTCTAAAAATCTAGTTTTAAAATACGGATAATATGTAAGTCCACGGTAGCGCCCCGGCCGTCTAACAGACGCCAAATGCGGAACAAAAACTTTTTCAACTGGTGCTATCGCGTACTATAACCCGGATCTGCCATTAAATCTAAACTAACAAACTACAAAGTGGATAGAAATGTTATACCGAACGATCCGAGTCCTTCGGTCTTCAACCATCATACCACGCTTTGTTGCGGCTGCTCCGATCTCCTGAATCTCCAATCTTCTCGTTCAGGTGGCACCACGTCGATGGATCTTTAAACGGGCTCCCGCCTCTGAACCGAGGCAACTCGATCATCAAGTTTGCTAAAAGAGATGACCAAGATTGATGTAGAGAATGAGTAGAACATTTTGTCTCGTTACGTCCAAAGTTATGGACGAACGGTTAATGAAGTTGCCTTTTGAATCGGGTGAAATGAGAAATGAGCTATGAAATTTCCATACACTAAAACTATCATCTTTTTTCTCTCAAGCAACCATATTCCTCCATGAAAGAATGACCGGCCATATATAGGCAAGGAGGAGGGTGAGTGTAGGAGCAAAGGGGGTAACCTTAAGGAATAATATCCTAAGCATTACCAAAACACATTAATGCAAATGGTGACTCACTTTAAACACCTCACTAAAACATTTAATGCAATGAAGTGAGTCACAAACCTAGTCATCAATCAAGAAGCTTCCTCACTCATGACTCACCCTCATGACTCACCCATGGAAGAAAAGATAAATCCGCATTTAACCGAATGTTAAATACGGGTGATAGAAAACTGGAAACTGGCAACTTCCAAAAGCGATCCTGAAACGAATTTCAGGATAACCCCGTATCAGTATAAACACACCCGCATTTGTATTACGACCGAACACAAATGCAACTGAGACAAAGATATTATATCTACACAGTATAATACTCGAATCCGGCTTAAACCAAAGCCCGCCGGTATTATCTGCCCGAAATATGACACGTGCGTAAACGCACGTGCATTTTCCGAACTCTGCCATAAAACCATACGGCCTCTACAGCGTTTCGCCCGAACTTGGGAAACGGTCTGTGGGGGACTCTAATGACTCATCAACACACTGGCACTGGGTATAACCACTAGCACGTCAGAGGTACAAGCTGTACGTAACGGTTGCCTATGTATTGATTGGAAAGGAAGCTGACGAGCGAACTCATCCATAAACCCTACTGAGCCTGACAGTGACAATATCCGTACAGTCCGGTCCGTTTGTCTAAAGAGTATCGCATATCGAGTCTAGAGGGGTGGATAAAGTCACACCCCTAATAACGCGATAAATCGTGTCGGCATGAAGCCCATCACCACCTGAGAAACTACTGATCCAAATCAGTAATTCTCCACTACCTCGGCCGAGGATTTCTAGTGATGGCCACCCGTGCACTGTGCGACATCAACCCCCAATACCGGGAAAGAAGAATCCCCGACGATCCGCTCACTGCCTCCATGTGGCTCGGGACTGTACCCAAAAAATACCTGTTTGCACGTCTCCTTTGAGCGTGGTAGGGTGGAAATCAAAGCACAGTGGGAACTCACACGAGACAAATGACGATCTCAGGTCGACAAACTAACCTGTACACATGTCACCAGGGAACTGCTATCTGACGATATGTATAATACCAACTAGCATGTTCCCGGCGAGTCCTGTCCGGTGTACTCATAACCCAATGAGCACCTGTATATATCTTAGGTGATCCAACCGACACCAGTGGCTTGTGAGACCGGCCACCGCCCCTCGTCGGGGTCTCGACTATATACACTAGTCTAGTCTGGAGTATCGATGCCCTGTCTCGAAACTCCTACGACTAGGGACACTTTAAGGATGTGCTTACAGACCCCAGCCCCCACATATATGATCGCCATCATACTGCTGGCAGTCAAGAAAGAATCCTATGGGCTCTATTATCATGCAATAGTGAACAAAAACATATATACGATGATAAAGACAAACCAGATAGCATACTATCATCTCGAGCAAGACTGTCATATCGGTATAGGTCCTGCCTCAATCATTGCAATCACGTACCTGCGATCCAATAATTGACTTAGAGGGCACTATATCCAACAATCTCCCACTTGCACTTAAGGCTAATTATTGCGATGTCGCATACTCACAGCCTGTGTGTTACCGAACACCCAACTTCTCTACTAATCAGTTTCACAAAGCTAGTTTGTAAAACTCTTGTGTTCGAGAAATAGCCTTAGTGAGTGGATCCGCCCTGATGTTTCTTTCTATGTCTCTCTTAATCTCAAGTTCGCGGAGAAAGCCATCTCCCGAATCGTGTAATACCTGTCTTAGAATATGTCTGGATATCTGATGGGACCTAGTTCATAAATGAACTCCAAATCCAAACTTCTTAGACTGTATCGATAACTGAACCTAATCAGTATCGCGCACCATGCCACCCACAGTATCCTCTTGGACTAATTGTCCATAATACTGTCCCTTATCATACGGAAAACTATAACTCTGACAATCACTCTGTCATCCATGTCACCTTTGAAGCCTGGAATGATAACCGTCTCCCGAAGGAGGCTGCCGTCATCAAATCCGTAGAACATGCACTTATGTTCTAAAACTGCTTCCTTATGTTTCTTCAGGATTGGATTAATATAAACTTATTGCATCTAGTGCAAAAACAACATTTGGTGTGGTACTTGACATCTCACGATTGACTCAATTGCTTAAGCAAGTGATCTGCCAATCATGCACATCCCTCTCCCCTTTAGTCTGTAAGACACCTTTAGAGAGGGTGACTCCATCACCTGCAGGTACACCACCATGCCAGGAGTCATCTATTCTAAAAATACTATTAGAATACTGTTAAAATACCCACATTGGGAAGCTACCCAAATCTAGATCTAAAACCATAGATCTAGTAACCAGAATGTCTGATATTATATCCATATCCTTTGTGGAGAAACAACTGTGTGACGACCACAGTACAACCGATCGTAGTATAGGAATTTTACTTCCTACTCTGTGTATGTCATCCAAATACCAGGACATCACACCCTACTACCTTCTTAATAGATCCATCCCCTATTCTGATGAAGTCAAACCCATGACTGTCATATCAAAATTAGATAATCTATCTCCGCTATAACTGCTTAAGTCTATAAATAGACATAAGCTACTTGCCCACTATGCTTCCGCTGCTCCCACTGACCATAACAACCCTCTGGCAGAATAATATATACGTGCACTTCTAAAGCTAGTTTAGAACGACGCTATACTTAACCTCCTGCCGGGTCTCATAGTCTGGAACAACAGTAGTGTCAAGTCTGGGTAAACAAGAACCTCCCTGTCACCGTCCTTGAGGCTACCGGAGTACCTCTCGGGTGTCTAAGGTTACCCACCATATCTGCGGAGTGGCTAATGGAATGTCAGACCTGATTGAATATATAGGTCCTATTAAATTTTTCGTAATCGTTTGTGGTTCTGGAATCACTTTCAGTTCTACCATACTCCCACTGCTGTTTTCTGAAAAAATCCATTTTACTAAAACTGTGGCGAGTCAAGAACAATATCACTATTGATCTTCCAGATAGTAGAAAATCAACCCTCGTCAAAGCCAGGGTCAACCCACAAACTGCCATTACAGAAACGTGCCTTGAGTTATCCACTGTCTGGTTTTAAGCATAAGCTGGACAACTCCCCTTACCTTAACATCGTTAAGATCTGAAGCATTCTATATCGAATATAGAAACTTTGGCACTTATTTAATTGGAACCAGATTCAAATCATGTAGGGTTCCTAAGCATCCTAATGAGGTCTCACAAGGCATCAACCATGCCATTTTCAAAAATTCTAGGTGCCGAGAAACCCGACTACGGACCGTTGGCTAGAAAACTAGGCGAAAAAGCTAACTGGTTAACACTTAACTAAGAGATACGGAAATACAACCTTTGTAGATCCGGTCCTCCACCTCCACGGCTCCGAGATGAGGTCCTCTCCGCTGTCCAAATCAAATCCGGGCTCTAGCGTCGGCTTCATCGGAGAATGGACGGGCTAGGTCGTCGACGACGTGCCGAAGATGATCTACGTCGAAGCATCACTAGATCGAGCTCCACCTTCACCAAGTCTTGAAAACTTGTGAAGGAAACACACTCTACTACTTGGCAAGAGGTAGAGGATGAAGAAATAGGAAGTGGGTAGACTTTAGAATTGGATTTCTCACTCATTTCATCAATCCACCATTGATGAAGTGAAGGTTTCTTCTTGAGTTCAAGGAAGAAGAAGAAGAAAAAATATGATAAGTTCAAATTAAAAAAGAAAAGAATATCAATTCTTATCATAACTTGACCATAGTTAAGTGTAGAGAACTAATCATGGTTTGATGCAATGGTTAGGGTTAAGCTAAAAACAAAATGCTCATCAAGTCAAAGCAATCATGAAGCTTCATGAATGTTCAAAAGAAATGCCACCATTTTATCATTTCATTTCCTTTTTCCAATAAGAAAAAGATAAATAAATAAATGAATAAAATGAATAAGCAAATAATAAACCATAACCATTTCATTAACCAAGGTTTAATTCTTTATACTTAACCAAAAAGGCATGTATCATCAAACATGATACAAGCTTGTGCACAAAATCATATCGCATATGCAATGCGCACACCCGAGCGAGAAAATCCATTTAAAGTGAACCGATACTAGTTAATGCAAAGTAATATATCAAATATATATAATTATGTATTAAATCATTAAATCAACACTTGATTTAACGATCCGGTCATATCGCATATAACCGACTAGGATGATTAGTAACAACTTATCGAATCAACACTTGATCCGATAACCCGGCTATATCGGATATAACCGATCAATGTCACATCGCGAGAATCGAATACAGTATCACATACTGGTATTATTCTCGGTCCCGCACATATCTCATACGAGCTCCTATTTCGTTTTGATTGAGCAGGAAATCTCTGTGTAGGACTCTAAAGACTCGTCAATACGCCGGCAGCAGATGATGATCATATCAAGCATCCACAAGCCGCAAGCGGTCTGCTAAACTTAACGGCCACCCGGGTATTGAGCGATCTGAAGATCGACGAGCAAGCCCGCTCACACTCCAGTGAATCCAACCAGTAACACTACCGTACAGTCCGGTCTGATCGTCTGATATGTCGCATATCTCGCCTAGGGGTGGTAAACGTCAGACCCCAATAGCTCGATAAGTCGTGTCGATATGAGGTCTATAACAATTCGAGAAACTACTGGTAACACTTACCAGTAAATCTCAGCAACCCTGGCCAGGGATTTCCGATTATAGCCAATCGAACACAGCACAACATCAACCCCCTATACCGGGAGAGATGAATCCCCTCCTATCGCTCATTGCCTCCATGTGACTCGGGACTGTACCCAAAAACCACCATTTTGCACGCCCTCTTGGACGTGGTAAGATGGAAATCAAAGCACAGTGGGAACCACACAAGACTCTATGACGATCTCGGGTCAACAGACTACTCTGTACCAGTGTCACCAGAGAACTGCCATCTGACGTGAGGTATAATACCATCTGGGAGTTCTCGGCGAGTCCGTCCAGTGTACCCAGTCTCTACTGAGCACCCGTATATCATCTCTGATGTCAAACACCAATGGATATGGGATCATCCATCGCCCATCTGTATGGGTCGAGAAGGTATACGCTAGTCTACTCTGGTATATCGATGCCCCGTCTCGATACACCCACGACTAGGGACTTTGAAGGATGTACTTATGGACTACCATGTCCCCACTAGTATGATCCGCATCATAGTCCAGGTAGTCAAGTACACATCCTAAGGGCTTTACCAACATGTAACAGAGAGACATTCAGTATACACGTTAAGGTAAAGAGCAACCAGATAGCATACTATCATGTCGAGCAAGAAAGTCCTCCCTATATATGTCCCAGCATCCACTACAATATACATCCTATGTACAGTAATGGCTTCTAGGGCATACATATAACTAACAATCTCCCACTTGCACTAGGGCCATCTGTAGCAGTGGTTCTAGTATCTCATACTCAACCATCCCATAAAAGTCTCTCTCTGGGAACAGGCCTTTGTGAGTGGATCCGCTGTGTTGTCCTCTGAGTCTACTCTCCTAACCTCGATCTCCCTGGAGATCAACCATCTCCATGATCAGGTGATACTGCCTTAGAATATGTCTGGATCACTGATGGGTCCTGCGTTCCTTGGCATAAGCCACAACTCCATTGTCACACAATGGGAGGAACATAGTTCATCTTATGAACCAATACACACCCAAACAGCCTCTTTGGTAGCATCTTTAGTAGCGATGTATCCTGCCTTTATCGTCTAGTATGCCACGGTATCTAGCTTGGAACTCTTCCAACATACCGTCTCTTTACTTAGGGTAAAGACAATGCCTGTGACTGACATTCAGTCGTCTTTATCACCCTGGAACCCTTCCAGTGATTCTCCCCAGGATCGATTGATACCATCTCACTACAACTAGTGAGAATCCTAACATCCATTTAAATCTATCTCATAGATCCAAAACTCAGGATTTAGGAGGTATCAGTTTGATCCTATATGGAGAATCATAGTGATAAGCGGAGATTGATCGAGCGTAGCATAGGAAACTTCTTCCCTATCAAGAGTATGTCATCCACGTACTCTACGAGAATCGTCACCATACTCCCTACTACCTTTTTGTTTATACAAGGTTCATCTACCATTTTGATGATGTCAAACTCTTTGACTAATCCATCAAAACAGATGTTCCAACTCCGCGATGCCTGCTTTATCCTATAAAGCATCTTGCACACGTTTCCGCTGCTCCCACTGTCTACGAAGCCCTCTGGCTGTGTACTTATAGACACACTCTTCTAAATCATCATTTAGAAAAGCAGTCAAGACACCCAACCGCCAGATATCGTAGTCATGGTATATAGCCGTGGCAAGTAGTATCTGGATGGACTTAAGCATAGATATTGGAAAAGGTTTCATCATTATCCACGCCTGGTCGATGACGAAAACCTTTAACAAGTCTAGCTTTGAAAGTCTCAACTTTTCATGTACACCAAGTAATCTTCTCAAGATATACTTGCTCCTGATGGGGATTAACCCTTCAGATATAGCAACTAAAGTCCATACTTTGTTGGTGTATAAGGATTCCATCTCAGATCGCTAAACATCCAGCCATTCTTACAGAGTGATACTCCTGATGGCCAGCTCGAAACTAGTTGGGTCATCATCTCATGATGCAATCCTCACTCCCACTGTCATAGAGTAACCGAAGTATCTCTCAGGTGGGTGAGGAACCCTACTAGATCGGCGGAGAGGCTGAGGTTCATTGGTAACTATTGAATCCTTTGGTTCTATCAAATCATCAGCTGTAGTTTGTATAGCTGGAACCTTTCCAGTTCTACATAACTGACCTTACCTCGAGCTTGTCCAGATTTTGCTTTTAGACATAGGCCGGACAACCCAAAATCTTAACTATCTTAAGAGATGGGCTCTTCCCTTTCCATATCACATATGAAGTGGTAGGCAACTGATTTGATTGGAACCTTATTCAATAGGTATGCAGCTTCTCAAGTGCATAACACCCTTAAGGAAATAGGTGACTCAGTAGTACTCATCATAGAGCACACCATACCAAATAGGGTGTATCTGCTCCGCCCCGATATACCATCGTGCTATGGTGTATACGGAGGAGTAATTCTGAGAGAGAATCTCATTCTCCTTTAGAATAGTTCAAGAATTTCCGTGCTCAAGTATTCTCCTCCTTGATCTCATTAAAGGACATAATACTTTTACCCGTATTTTGGTTCTCTACTTCTAACTTATATTCTGTGAATATCTCAAAAGGTTCGGACTTGTGTTTCAACAGGAACATATGTCTGAATCTAAAGAGATCATCAGAGAACGTAATGAAGTATAAAGAACCAGTCTTGGTATGTGTAGACAGGGGACCTACATACATCAACATGTATTATCCCAAGAGTTCACTAACTCTTTCTCTGTTTCCAATAAACAGAGCTAGTGTCATTATATCTTTGTGACATGACTGGCAAGTTTCACAAGATGTAGATTCAAACTGATTTAAATATGCATCTACATGTAACTTCAGCTAGTCGGGTCACATTGATCTGACCTAGTCTACAATACCTCAAGAAGGATTCGTTCATTTCTGAACTCTTCCTCTTGTGTTTGTTCCACATACTAAGAACTGTAGTTTGATTTAGAACAACAATGCTTTTAGATAACGTGCCCGAACCGATCAACTTTTGATATAGGAAATGTTCAAAACATTATCCAACAATACAAAATTTTATCATTTCTTTACTTATAAAGAGACTGATATGATTTTGTATATCAGGTTCGGTATCTAACAACATTCGTTCAGAATCAATGTATTGGTAATACAGAGTGACAGTGACCGACAGACTTGGCTGCAACACTTGCCCCGTTTTTTGCCTCATGAAACTTATTACCCGTTCTCAGTTCTCTACCTATCTGTAGCCCTATGTAACAGATTACATATCTGGGATCCTGATCCGGTATCACATATCCAGGACGTAAAGGATACTGAGAAACAGTTCTCTGTAATGAACACACCCGAAGATGATGCATCAGCATGCACTCTCTTCGTTTGGGTGGCACGGGAATTCTGGTAATCCCCAATTTCCTGCTCTGTCTTATAACAATTATAAGTTGGAGCGGGACCAACGTTCCCCAGCTCAGTATAACAAGCGGGTTCGGTCAATATTCCGTATTATTATCTTGATTAAGGCTTGATATGGTCGCTACCAGGAGAGAGAGAGAAGAAAACACTCAGCGTGCGCTCTGTCAAGAATAGATTGGTTATTATTTTATCTAATCAGGATGGCTCCCACTGCTTTTTATCAAATCTTCCTTCAAACCCTAAAAGGAAAGACTAGCCGGGATTAATTACACACTACAAGTTTGCCAATCTTTCAGCCAGGCCAGTGTCGGTACTTTGAGGGAGGTCCTCCGTGCTTTCGCACGAACCTAATTAATGTAAACCTCGTTTTCCCAGAGGCGTAACCCCGTTGACACCTTTCTAGACACCTACTTGATCGGCTAATTGTAATATATAAAACTCTCCCAGGAGTAACTCTTACTCGCAGCGGGTATCGGGATCCAACTATCTCATAGAAGGTATGCAATCTCATTGCAAATTTCAACACTTGAAACTCCCGATAATATTTTGCCCCTAGCTCGCTATGACCTTGACGCATGCCAAACAACCCATAGTCTGCTAGTAAGTTCAACCCGTACATTTCTTGATTGAATTAAACCCATCCGCACGACCCTTGACGCATGCCAAACAATGCCGTACGAATACCCTAATCCAATCGCATCATATGCTAGCAGATAAGCACTAGTTAGCTACCGTACACTACGCCTTGACGCATGCCAAACAACCGCAGCACGAATACTAACTAGTACTTATCTGAAATGACGGAGGGCTACGACAGGTTTTTCTGAAAACCTATTGCGTAATGAACTTGATATCGTTGTAGAATCAAATGATTTTAAAATGGAGTGCTTTTGAGGCTTTTCTAGTTTTGCTAAAGGAGTCACTCCCGGTGAAGGGATCGTCGGTCCTTTCCTCGTCGAATGAGGTGCGGGATATATCATATATATCACTGTGCAAAGCAGAACTCTTAAAAGCAATCAAAAGACAAACCGAGTGTGTAGCATCTGCCAGTTATTGCTAAAGGAGTCACTCCCGGTGAAGGGATCTCGCTCCTTTCCTCATCGAATAAGGTGCAGGATATATCACATATACCGCTGTGCAAAGCAAGAACTGTAGCTACCTGTTTTATTTTGAAATTCGATTCTACAACATCTTAGGTTTCTTTTACTTTCATTAATCACATTAATGAAGTCCCATCATTAAAGTACCTAAACATCACAGATAAATACGACGTACACTTATGCCATCCGCATTCGCCTCGATGTCCCCTCGTGCACCGTTAGGTTAGGTAACTAACGGCAGAGCGGGGCAGGGCTAGCGCGGGTGTAAAACATAAGTAACGTCTATATAATATATCATATATACTATATACTGTATCTATCACAGAACATCACATGATCACATCACAGATATCGCAGCAGAAGAATCATATGAAATATTGGATATACTAGGACGTCCGTGTTTTCAATACGAGCCAGTATAAAACACGGATTCCACGGTCGCGATGAATAGCCAAACCCACACCCCTAGACCCCTACGAGAGCGGCAAGCAACCCTACCAATTCTGGAGTTAGGAGACTCGGACTCGACTCCTCGAGTTGGTCTCCCACTGGACTCCAGAACCCGGTTACTTGTGCTCCCCTTCTTGGGTCTATCCTAGTGCGGAAAAGTAAATAATATACAAACGGTGACAACTTCCGCAACCTGGAAGCGCCCCAATAAAAGAATATTACATACAAGTTTTTACATGAATGAAAATGAAAAACACTCATCTCACATAAAAACCCCCGGCTATTCAAACACGACGATCCAATATAACATATCCAGCAACACATAACATCACATGTCATCAACGTAAGTAAATATGTCCATCCCAATTGTCGTTGACATATAGCAACGAAACCGGCGATATCACATATTACACTTACGGTCACAGAAAAGAAAGTGTAAAACTACAACAGTTGGAATCCGCAACCTCCTCAGACATCGCATGCCTGACCAAATGAATTATTTAGACATCCCATGCCTAACAATTATAAACTCCGTATTTTAGTCTCTTTATCGAAAACACTTTTCAATACCAAGTCGGGCAATTCAACAGGATTCCCGACATTTTGATCGAATGCTCGTTGCAAACTTCAGTGGACGGCCGCACCCCCGATACCGTCGACGAAGTGCACCAAGGCGGAACACCGCTACCGCGAGCACCCGGACGGATGCTTTCGGCGACGGGGTTCTCCTACAGTCACTTGGTCGGGGCTATGGAGTGAGGCTGTCTATTAAGTTTACCCGGCGAGTATCCGCGTACGCTACATGATTGCGACGGACTTTTGATCTCATCAAAATTCCGTGGCAACCGATCAAGTGAGACTAAACTGCTATGTTTATAACATTCATTTAGTTATCTCATAACTTTTTGTGAATTCCAATTATTGTATCCTATTCCAGATAAACAGAAAATGTTAAACTTTTCGATCGAACAGTCAAACACCCAAGTTTTCCCGATACAGCTCAACACATGAAATAAGTCTAAAAACATTCAGTTCGTGCCTCAGTACCAACGGTCCAGCCGTAGAAGGGTCAAGCCAACGCCTCACATGTGGCACGCCGTACTGCCCCAAACCCGAAGGTTCAAAGGGCAGTTCAAGACGGTCACATAATCGAGTTAAGGTTTGTTGTCTTCTAGAGGGTCCATCGCGTTACTTGCACTACTTAGAACATCTTTAAACCACGGAAAAATCCAACACTTGGAAATTTCTCGACAGGGGAAAAATTGGGTATTTATATCCGGTCGAACTTTTTAACATATTCTAAATTTATCCGGAAAGCCACACAGACAAAATTTGATAATCCGATCGAACATTCGAATCCCCAAAACAACCCAGAAAATTCAACTCTTGAAAAAATATTAAAAATTCCCAGGAAAACCAGCACTGAAAATTATGAATTACTGTGCAAAATTCGATGCCATATAAGACAAAACGGCCGCGGAACCGCCGCACGAGCCTAGCTCGTGCCGCGGATCCGCGGCGCATTGAAGGAATTAGGCACACAAATTTTGTAGAAACCCTTAGAATTTCCTGCTGATTTTTTTACGAATTTTTAATTTGGAAAAATCCACGTTTTCAGAAAACGTCCAGAGAGCACATTTGAGTTGGGGTTTCGGGTTCGTTCGGATTTCAAACTTCGTCTGGACTTCGTCTAAGGCTCTAGCTAGGCTCTGATACCACTATAGGGTTCCTAGGCATCCTAATGAGGTCTCACAAGGCATCAACCATGCCATTTTCAAAAATTCTAGGTGCCGAGAAACCCGACTACGGACCGTTGACTAGAAAACTAGGCGAAAAAGCTAACTGGTTAACACTTAACTAAGAGATACGGAAATACAACCTTTGTAGATCCGGTCCTCCACCTCCACGGCTCCGAGATGAGGTCCTCTCCGCTGTCCAAATCAAATCCGGGCTCTAGCGTCGGCTTCATCGGAGAATGGACGGGCTAGGTCGTCGACGACGTGCCGAAGATGATCTACGTCGAAGCATCACTAGATCGAGCTCCACCTTCACCAAGTCTTGAAAACTTGTGAAGGAAACACACTCTACTACTTGGCAAGAGGTAGAGGATGAAGAAATAGGAAGTGGGTAGACTTTAGAATTGGATTTCTCACTCATTTCATCAATCCACCATTGATGAAGTGAAGGTTTCTTCTTGAGTTCAAGGAAGAAGAAGAAGAAAAAATATGATAAGTTCAAATTAAAAAAGAAACGAATACCAATTCTTATCATAACTTGACCATAGTTAAGTGTAGAGAACTAATCATGGTTTGATGCAATGGTTAGGGTTAAGCTAAAAACAAAATGCTCATCAAGTCAAAGCAATCATGAAGCTTCATGAATGTTCAAAAGAAATGCCACCATTTTATCATTTCATTTCCTTTTTCCAATAAGAAAAAGATAAATAAATAAATGAATAAAATGAATAAGCAAATAATAAACCCTAACCATTTCATTAACCAAGGTTTAATTCTTTATACTTAACCAAAAAGGCATGTATCATCAAACATGATACAAGCTTGTGCACAAAATCATATCGCATATGCAATGCGCACACCCGAGCGAGAAAATCCATTTAAAGTGAACCGATACTAGTTAATGGAAAGTAATATATCAAATATATATAATTATGCATTAAATCATTAAATCAACACTTGATTTAACGATCCGGTCATATCGCATATAACCGACTAGTATCATTAGTAACAACTTATCGAATCAACACTTGATCCGATAACCCGGCTATATCGGATATAACCGATCAATGTCACATCACGAGAATCGAATACAGTATCACATACTGGTATTATTCTCGGTCCCGCACATATCTCATACGCGCTCCTATTTCGTTTTGCTTGAGCCAGGAAACCTCTGTGTAGGACTCTAAAGACTTGTCAATACGCCGACAGCAGATGATGATCATATCAAGCATCCACAAGCTGCAAGCGGTCTGCTAAACGTAACGGCCACCCGGGTATTGAGCGATCTGAAGATCGACGAGCAAGCCCGCTCACACTCCAGTGAATCCAACCAGTAACATTACCGTACAGTCCGGTCTGATCGTCTGATATGTCGCATATCTCGCCTAGGGGTGGTAAACGTCAGACCCCAATAGCTCGATAAGTCGTGTCGATATGAGGTCTATAACAATTCGAGAAACTACTGGTAACACTTAACAGTAAATCTCAGCAACCCTGGCCAGGGATTTCCGGTTATAGCCAATCGAACACAGCACAACATCAACCCCCTATACCGGGAGAGACGAATCCCCTCCTATCGCTCATTGCCTCCATGTGACTCGGGACTGTACCCAAAAACCACCGTTTTGCACGCCCTCTTGGACGTGGTAAGATGGAAATCAAAGCACAGTGGGAACCACACAAGACTCCATGACGATCTCGGGTCAACAGACTACTCTGTACCAGTGTCACCAGAGAACTGCCATCTGACGTGAGGTATAATACCATCTGGGAGTTCTCGGCGAGTCCGTCCAGTGTACCCAGTCTCTACTGAGCACCCGTATATCATCTCTGATGTCAATCACCAATGGATATGGGATCATCCATCGCCCATCTGTATGGGTCGAGAAGGTATACGCTAGTCTACTCTGGTATATCGATGCCCCGTCTCGATACACCCACGACTAGGGACTTTGAAGGATGTACTTATGGACTACCATGTCCCCACTAGTATGATCCGCATCATAGTCCAGGTAGTCAAGTACACATCCTAAGGGCTTTACCAACATGTAACAGAGAGACATTCAGTATACACGTTAAGGTAAAGAGCAACCAGATAGCATACTATCATGTCGAGCAAGAAAGTCCTCCCTATATATGTCCCAGCATCCACTACAATATACATCCTATGTACAGTAATGGCCTCTAGGGCATACATATAACTAACAAATCATGCAGCTGTCTCCAGTGCATATCAACTTAATGGAGAGAGGCTTATCAGCATTACTCAACTTAGGAATATATCCAATTATGAGTAACCTGAAAGAGAAACAAGTTTCTCAAAACCATTACTATCAACTGAATACCAATCACAAGTATCTACATCTTCGATTTCTTTGAAGAATCCCGATACTTGCGACATCTGGTTCTCTGTAGGTTTACTAGGCACACTAAGAAGGTTCTACAAGGCATCAACCATGCCCGATTAAAATTTTAGCCGTGCCGAATAACTTTAAACAAGATCTTTAAACTAGAGATTAGGCGAAAACTAGCAAGTTACAAACTTTAACACTAAGTGAATACGAAATACAACCTTTGTAGATTGGTCCTTCACTTCTTAAGCTCCTTGTAGTAGTCCCTTCGCTGCGATCATCGAACTCCCGGACTCTCGGACGGCTCCATGAGAAAATTGCAACGGTATTGCTTGAAGTCTTCGAGGCCGAAGATGATCTACGTCGAGGGAATACGAACTCAAGCTTCTACTTCACTAACTAGAGAATTAGTGAAGCAAACACCCTAAGCTAAAGTGCTAGTCTAGTAGAGGATGATGAAATAGGAATTGGGTACACTTTAGAATTTCTTTTCTCACTTTGATTCTCTCTCTTTATCAAACCCTAGAAAGAAATTGAAGGAGGAAGAAGATGAGCTCAAAATGAGAATGAAAGCTTAATCAAGAGAGAGTTAGCTAACCATGGGTGAGTGTGTATCATATACTAACTCATGTAGAGACATAACCATGGCTAATTATAGTGGTTAGGTTTATAAAAATCCTAAGTAAAAACAAAACTACTGGGCTTTGGTCAATGCATTCATAAGCTTCATGAAGCTTTATGCACTTGAACAATTATCCACTAATTTTATATATACTTTGTATATTAAAACCCCACCAATATAATTACAATGGTGTATGTCCCATACACCCATGTAGTGTGTATCAACAACCATGATACAAAATGTACACAAATAAATATATATCACATATATATTAAGTTGTGCACAAGTGAGAAAAATAAATGCTTAAGTGAACCAATGTTAGTAAATTAGTATATCACATATACAATTATACACTAAATTATTAAATCAACACTTGACTTAATAATCCGGTTATATCACATATAACCGACTAACATCCAAAGCATCGACTTATCGAATCAACCCTTGATTCGATAACCTGGTTATATCGCATATAACCGATCGATACAAACATCACGAGAATAGAATACGGTATCACATACTCGCATTATTCTCGGTCCCGTACATATCACATATGCGCTCCTATTTCGTTTTGCCTGAGCCAGTATAACCTCTATGTAGGACTCTAAAGATTCGTCAATACGCCGGCAGTAGGTGATGATCATATCAAGCACCCACAAGCCGTCAGCGGTACTAGCTGGATGTAATGGCTACCCGGGTATTGAGTGATCAGAAGATCAGCAAGCAAGCCCGCTCCAACTCCTGCAAAAAGCCTGACAGTGACACTACCGTACAGTCCGGTCTCCTCGTCTGATATGTCGCATATCAAGTCCATGGCTGGTAAACGTCATACCCTAATAACCGATTAGTCATGCCGATATGAGGCTCATAACGGGTCGAGAAACTACTGGTAACACTTACCAGTAAATCTCTAAACCAGCCTTGGCCAAGGACTTCCTTGTTATGGCCAATCGAGCATAGCGCAACATCAACCCCCAATACCGGGAGAGACGAAACTCCTCCTATCGCTCATTGCCTCCATATGACTCGGGACTGTACTAAAAAACTACCATTTTACACGCCCTCTTGGACGTGGTAAGGTGGAAATCAAAGCACAGTGGGAATCACACAAGACTCTATGACGATCTCGTGTCTACAGGCTAACCTGTACCAGTGTCACCAGAGAACTGCCATCTGACGTAAGGTATAATACCATCTGGGAGTTCTCGGCGAGTCCGTCCAGTGTACCCAGTCTCCACTGAGCACCCGTATATCATCTCTGATGTCAAACACCAATGGATATGGGATCATCCATCGCCCATCTGTATGGGTCGAGAAGGCATATGCTAGTCTACTCTGGTATATCGATGCCCCGTCTCGATACACCCACGACTAGGGACCTTGAAGGATGTACTTATGGACTACTATGTCCCCACTAGTATGATCCGCATCATAGTCCAGGTAGTCAAGTATTCATCCTAAGGGCTTTACCAACATGTAACAGAGAGACAATCAGTGTACACGTTAAGGTAAAGAGTAACCAGATAGCATACTATCATGTCGAGCAAGAAAGTCCTCCCTATATATGTCCAAGCATCCACTACAATATACATCTCATGTATAGTAATGGCCTCTAGGGCATACATATAACTAACAATCTCCCACTTGCACTAGGGCCATCTGATAACAGTGGTTGTTGTATCTCATACTCAACTATCCCATAATAGTCTCTCTCTGGGAAAAGGCCTTTGTGAGTGGATCCGCCGTGTTGTCCTCTGAGTCTACTCTCCTAACCTCGATCCCCTGGAGATCAACCATCTTCATGATCAGGTGACACTGCCTTAGAATATGTCTGGATCACTGATGGGACGGGCGTTCCTAGGCATAAGCCACAACTCCATTGTCACACAATGGTAGGAACGAAGTTCATCTCATGAACTAATATACACCCAGACTTCCTCTTTGGTAGTATCTTTGGTAGCGATGTATCTAGCCTTTATCGTCTAGTATGCCACGGTATCTTGCTTGGAACTCTACCAACATACCGTCCCTTTACTGAGGGTAACGACAATGCCTGTGACTGACATTCAGTCGTCCTTATCACTCTGGACCCTTTCCAGTGATTCTCCCCAGGATCGATTGATACTATCTCACTACAACTAGTGAGAATCCTAACATCCAATTAGATTTATCTCATAGTCCAAACCCAGGATTTAGGAGATATCACTTTAATCCTATATGGAGAATCCTTATGATAAGTGGAGATTTGACCGAGCGTAGCATAGGAAACTGCTTCCCTATCAAGAGTATGTCATCCATGTACTCTACGAGGATCACCACCATACTCCTTACTACCTTTTTGTATATACAAGGTTCATCTGCCATTTTGATAAAGTCAAACTCTTTGACTACCACATCAAAACAGACGTTTTAACTCCGCGATGCCTGCTTTATCACATAAAACATCTTGCTCACGTTTCCGCTGCTCCCACTGTCTACGAAGCCCTCTGACTATGTACTTATAGATGCTCCCTTCTAAATCAACATTTAGAAAAGCAGTCATGACACCCAACCGCCAGATATCGTAGTCATGGTATGTAGCCGTGGCAAGTAGGATCTGGATGGACTTAAGCATAGCTACTTAGAAAAGGTTTCATCATAACCAATACCTGGTCAATGATGCAAACCTTTAACAAGTCTAGCTTTGAAAGTCTCAACTTTTCCATGTACACCAAGTAATCTTCTCAAGATATACTTGCTCCTGATGGGGATTTAACCCTTCAGATAAGGCAACCAAAGTCCATACTTTGTTGGTGTATAAGGATTCCATCTCAGATCGTTAAGCATCCAACCATTCTTACAGAGTCCTACTCCTGATGGCCAGCTCGAAACTGGTTGGGTCATCATCTCATGATGCAATCCTCGCTCCCACTGTCATAGAGAAACCGAAGTATCTCTCAGGTGGGTGAGGAACCCTACTAGATCGTCGGAGAGGCTGAGGTTCGTCGGAAACTATTGAATCGTTTGGTTCTACCAAATCATCAGCTGCAGTTTGTATAGCTGGAACTCCTTCCAGTTCTACCTTATGACCATTAATTTCTTCACAAGAAATTCCCTTTCACAAAGGTGGCAGGCTGAGAAACAAAACATCTTTTGTTCCTCGGTTAGGTAGAGGATATTCCCTTGCGAATGCTTGGGATATCCAACAAACTTCTACAGAACTGACCTTGCCTCGAACTTGTCCGGATTATGCTTTTAGACATAGGCTGGACAACCCCAAATCTTAACTAACTTAAGATATGGGCTCTTCCCTTTCCATATCTCATATGGAGTGGTAGGCACCTGATTTGGTTGGAACGCCAATCAATAGGTACGCAGCTTCTCCAGTGCATAACTCCCAAAAGGAAATAGGTAACTCAGTAGTACTCATCATAGAGCACACCTTATCACATAGGGTGTGATTGCTCCGCCCCGATACACCGACATGCTGTGGTGTATACGGAGGAGTAATACTGAGAGAGAATCTCATTCTCCTTTAGAATAATCCAGGAATTCCGTGCTCAAGTATTCTCCTCCTTGATCACATCAAAGGACATAATACCTATACCCGTTTTGGTTCTCTACTTCCAACTTATATTCTGTGAATATCTCAAAAGCTTCGGACTTGTGTTTCAACAGGAACATATGTCTGAATCTTGAGAGATCATCAGAGAATGTAATGAAGTACAAAGAACCGGTCTTGGCATGTGTAGACAGGGGACCTTCATACATCAACATGTATCATCCCAAGAGTTCACTAACTCTTTCTCAGTTTCCTATAAACAGATCTATGGTCATTTTATCTCTGTGACATGACCGGCAAGTTTCACAAGATGTAAATTCAAACTAATTTAAATATGCATCTATATGTAACTTCAGCTAGTCGAGTCACATTGATATGACCTAGTCTACAATACCTCAAGAAGGATTCGTTCAGTTCTGAACTTTTCCTCTTGTGTGTGTTCTGTATACTAAGAACTGTAGTTTGATTTAGAACGTCAATACTTTTAGATAACGTGCCTGAATCGATCAACTCTTGATGTAGGAAATATTCAAAACATTATCCAACATTCTCTACTTTATTCTTATACCCACAACTTCACAAAACTTAGACATTGTATTTCTACGAAACACTTGTCTAAAAACTAGAGAAGTTATAAGTAAACAGAACAGAGTACGAGAACCTACCCCTTTGTCCTAACGGACACTGGACAACATACAATACTCTGTATAAGTCCGCTGAGTTGAATAACTCAAAACCTGTGCGTTGTAGGTTAAAAACTGTACCCAGGCGATTTCCTCAAATATCACCAATTACAACGAATTCCGATATAATGAGGATGATCACCTAATTCCCAATAACTTACTCCCACTCATCATCTGTAAAACCATACAGATGTGAGAATCATACTTGGTAAATACATACCCTGGAGTAAGTATCTAATCGGGAAATCAGTTTTCCTTTAACAATGCACTGAAACATGAAAATGTTTCGTATGGGTATTCTGGTATTCCTAGTAATGTCTCTTCCATAATCCAATTCATGACTTTAACCGTATATTTCATTTGCCATCTCTCCAAATCCCTTTATTTGTCTTTAGTCGTTACCTTCTGTACACCATCGTTAGGCTAAATGGTTTTCTTCCTTCCCTACCGTTCGGCACCAGCCTATGGTTTGGAAGAAGACAATCCAGTAAGCATAATAGGTGTACTCTCCTAATCCTAGGAGTACTCGTAACTTGAGAGAATGTGATGATAAAAGACAACTGAATAATACCTTATTCTATTTCACCCGAACTGGGGAAAAAAGCAAAGGTGAAATAGGAGTGGCGATGAAGTACGCGGTTTGGTCGTAAATGATAACAGTCGCAATTTACTTTGCCCTCTTTCTAATCCCTTTATTTTGTCTTTAGTTATTTCCTTCTGTACACCCTACTTAGGCTAATTGGTTTTCTTCATTCTCTACCTTTCGGCACCTGCCTATGGTTTGGAATAAGACTATCCAATAAGCGTAATAGGTGTACTCTCCTAAACTAAGGAGCCCTTGCAACCTGAGAGAAGGTGATAATAAAAGACAACTAAATAAACCAATTCTATTTCCTGAACCTGGATCCATCCTCGAAGAAGTCCCTTCGAGTTCGTATATAACCATACGATGGATCGATCCAATGGAAGTGGATGTCTGTAGTAATATGGGGTGTTCTGAGAAATGCAAAGGGCAAAAGAAGGAGCGGCAATGACTTATGCAACTTAGACAATCCAAAAGCCAGTATTTTAAGAAGGTTCGGTCAATTTGGTCACTGAGTCATAGTCTAGGGTCGGTCAAAGGTCGCTGCCAAAGAGAGAGAGAGAGAGAGAGAGAGAGAGAGAGAAGAAACACTCTGCGTGCACTCTAACCTAGATCAGAATGGTTATCACTTTATCTAATTAAGAAACCTCCCACTGTAATCTCAAATTCTCCTCCAAACCTGAAAGAAGAATTAGTCGGGATCACCCGAAGAGTAAACCAACTCATCAGTAAGAATCGGGATCCAACTATCATCGCATGATAACTTGATGGAAGCCACTCAAGTTATCACACTCCAGAAGGTATGCGCATGCCTGGCAAGTTTTCTGTTTGTTTGAAACTCCCGATATAATTTTTACCCCATGCTCTTATGACCTTGACTAAGGGCCAACAAATCATAAGTCACATGTCAAGTTCTTCCCGTCATTATCCAGGTTGATTTGAACCCACCCGTACATACTCTTGATTAAGGGCCAACAAAGTAATACGACTGTTCCAAACCAACGCATCTATCTATGCAACAAATGAATACCCAGCAGCTACCAAACACTATGCCTTGACTAAGGGCCAACAAACATAGCTTGAATACTACTGACCATCCATAAGATACGGAGGGCTACGACTGGTTTTTGGCGAAAAACCTTTAACGTAATGAACTTGATTTCGTTGAAGGAACCTGATAGCTTTTTATAAAGATATAGTGGCGAAAACCTTTTGCTAAAGAGGTCATTCCCGGTGAAGGGATCTCGGCTCTTTCCTCATGGAATGAGGTGCAGGATATTCTAACTGAATACCTCGACACAAAGCAACTTGTAATCAACTATATTGAAGTTATTACCCTGACGTAAACTTCTGCCCAAGGGGTCACTCCCGGTGAAGGGATCTCGGCCCTTGCCTCGTGGAATGAGGTGCAGGATATTCCAACTGAATATCGCTATGCAAAACAAAAGGAAACATCTTTGTAATAACACCTTTTAAAATTTGTTCCAACAACATCAAATATAGGTTTGTTTTATCCTTGCATTGATAAGAATCAATGCAGTCCCATCAATCAATCACACCAGAAAAGAACAAAAATATAATGTACGTATATGCCATCCGCATTCGTCACTGGGTCCCGTCATCACCCGTTAGGTTACTTAACTAACGACAGAGCGGGGGCTGGACTAGCGCGGATGTAAAACATATACAATATCTAATAGTATATATACCAATATACAATAATCGCTCCAGGCATGATAATATGCAACATTACAGAAAAGTAATAAGCATCACAGAACAATGCAGATTATCTGGGATCCCCGGGTTTCACAGAGCCGCTACTGAAACCCGACGTTCCCCTGGTCGTGTGGATAGCCTGTGTAATGAAACCTAGACCCCTACGGTTGCGGCAAGTTACCCGCCAAAACCTGAAGCGAGGCAGCCCCCTACAGCAAAATGAATAGACCACTCGGAACATCACGGAATCCGGTAACTTGAGCACCCCTCCTTGGGTCAACTTGTACCCCCTACGAGTGCGGCGAATAGTCTGCCAATTTCAGAGTGAGGCCCCTTTGCCTCTCAAAGCCATGAGATACGGACCCGTTGCCCTCCAGAATCCGGCTATCCGTGCACTCCGTCGCGGGGTAAACCTAGTACAGAAATAAAAATATGTACAACGGGTACATCGATCTCAACCCGGTCGTGCCCCAAAAGAATATTATACAAACAGGCAGTGACGGCAGTCCACATATTGGACGCTCGCCCCGCAATATCAAATATACAAATAAATCCAAACAGCACTATCATTGCATCCTGCTATCCACCACGACAAATCCGTAACATCACAGCACAACACAGAATATCAACGCGAATGTCACGTTCGCAAATCCGTCTAAAAGAACTATAGCAATTAGATGTAATTTACCGCTCGAATGACATTCCCGGTCGGAGATATAAAGTAAGTACTGTATACTAACAAGTTTAAAATTTCGATCGACAAAATTTCCCGAAGTGGGCCCCACGAATATCTGCTGTACAGTAACAAAATCTGGGCCCAAAAGAAATATACCAAAAACCACAATTTCCACTGAAGAAGAAACTGTACAAATTTGGACCACTGAACCCACAGATGGGCCGCGGATGCGCGGTCAAACCCTAGGATTGACCGCAGATCCGCGGCGGTCTTATAGGGTCACGTGACCAAATTTCTACAGTTAGCTTAAAAAACCCTGCTCAATTTTCTGTGATATGCAAAATAATTTTTAAACTTGATTTAAAATCGACAGAAAGTTTAGCACTTTAAAAATGTGATTTTCGAAATTCCTTTCGATCGATATTTTAAACGTGTTAGCACAAATTAGTATAACTTAATGGTGAGGCTCTGATACCACTGTAAGTCCACTGTAGCGCCCCGACCGTCTAACAGACGCCAAATGCGGAACAAAAACTTTTTCAACTGGCGCTATCGCGTACTATAACCCGGATCTGCCATTAAACCTAAACTAACAAACTACAAAGTGGATATAAATGTTATACCGAACGATCTGAGTCCTTCAGTCTTCAACCATCATCCCACACTTTGTTGCGGCTGCTCCGATCTCCTGAATCTCCAATCTTCTCGTCCAGGTGGCACCACGTCGACGGATCTTTAAACGGGCTCCCGCCTCTGAACCGAGGCAACTCGATCATCAAGTTTGCTAAAATAGATGACCAAGATTGATATAGAGAATGAGTAGAACACTTTGTCTCGTTACGTCCAAAGTTATGGACGAACGGTTAATAAAGTTGCCTTTTGAATTGGGTGAAATGAGAAATGAGCTATGAAATTTCCATACACTAAAACTATCATCTTTTTTCTCTCAAGCAACCATATTCCTCCATGAAGGAATGGCCGGCCACATATAGGAAAGGAGGAGGGTGAGTGTAGGAGCAAAGGGGGTAACCTTAAGGAATAATATCCTAAGCATTACCAAAACACATTAATGCAAATGGTGACTCACTTTAAACACCTCACTAAAACATTTAATGCAATGAAGTGAGTCACAAACCTAGTCATCAATCAAGAAGCTTCCTCACTCATGACTCACCCTCATGACTCACCCATGGAAGAAAAGATAAATCCGCATTTAACCGAATGTTAAATATGGGTGATAGAAAACTGGAAACTGGCAACTTCCAAAAGCGATCGTGAAACGAATTTCAGGATAACCCCGTATCAATATAAACACACCCGCATTTGTATTACGACCGAACACAAATGCAACTGAGACAAAGATATTATATCTACACAGTATAATACTCGGATCCGGCTTAAACCAAAGCCCACTGGTATTATCTGCCCGAAATATGACACGTGCGTAAACGCACGTGCATTTTCCGAACGCTGCCATAAAACCATACGGCCTCTACAACATTTCGCCCGAACTTAGGAAACGGTCTGTGGGGGACTCTAATGACTCATCAACACACTGGCACTGGGTATAACCACTAGCACGTCAGAGGTACAAGCTGTACGTAACGGTTGCCTATGTATTGATTGGAAGGGAAGCTGACGCGAACTCATTCATAAACCCTACTGAGCCTGACAGTGACAATATCCGTACAGTCCGGTCCGTTCGTCTAAAGAGTATCGCATATTGAGTCTAGGGAGGTGGATAAAGTCACACCCCTAATAACGTGATAAATCGTGTCGGCATGAAGCCCATCACCACCTGAGAAACTACTGATCCAAATCAGTAATTCTCCACTACCTCGGCCGAGCATTTCTAGTGATGGCCACGCATGCACTGTGCGACATCAACCCCCAATACCGAGAGAGACGAATCCCCGACGATCCGCTCACTGCCTCCATGTGGCTCGGGACTGTACCCAAAAAATACCTATTTGCACGTCTCCTTTGAGCGTGGTAGGGTAGAAATCAAAGCACAGTGGGAACTCACACGAGACAAATGACTATCTCAGGTCGACAAACTAACCTGTACACATGTCACCAGGGAACTGCTATCTGACGATATATATAATACCAACTAGCATATTCCCGGCGAGTCCTGTCCGGTGTACTCATAACCCAATGAGCACCTGTATATATCTTAGGTGATCCAACCGACACCAGTGGCTTGTGAGACCGGCCACCGCCCCTCGTCGGGGTCTCGACTGTGTACACTAATCTACTCTGGAATATCGATGCCCTGTCTCGAAACTCCTACGACTAGGGACACTTTAAGGATGTGCTTACAGACCCCAGCTCCCACGTATATGATCGCCATCATACTGCTGGCAGTCAAGCAAGAATCCTATGGGCTCTATTATCATGCAATAGTGAACTAAAGCATATATACGATGATAAAGACAAACCAGATAGCATACTATCATCTTGAGTAAGACTGTCATATCGGTATAGGTCCTGCCTCAATCATTGCAATCACGTACCTGCGATCCAATAATTGACTTAGAGGGCACTATATCCAACATAATATACGTATCAATCAAAACCATAATGCGATATCCGATTAAAGAAAATGCATACCCCCAAGAACAGATACACGTAGCGTGCACATAGCGATCCAAATGAGTCTGTTTCACTGAAAGGGACGAGAACACGATATACGGATGCCACGACCATGTTAGGGGTATGATGCAGGCTATGCTAGATGTTTTAAAAATATATTATTTGATTATAATTGTATTATTAAAAATATGCAGATGCCAGATATACGATGCAGATAAACAGGATATACAACATGAAAGTACACGGATCCTCCGCACAAGCAAACCATAAATAGGAATCAAGACGGGTTTCAAGTATGCGGGTCGGGTCGGAGGCAAACACAGATACCAATTACACTATTCACATAACAGCAATAAATCTAGAAATAACCACTTGATATATAAATTAATCAAATCAAGCATTGTATAACGAACTAGGGTGTAACAGCTAAGCTCTATAATATGGAATTAAATTCCTTTAATAATGGGATTAAATCCCAAAAACCCTCACGACGGGAAACGAAGAAAATGGAATTAAATTCCAGAGATAGTCAAAGAGCAGAAGAGAATTCACGATCCTCAAGACCCTAAGGTTTGCTTAAAAAATGCGTGTATGGATCTCTAAGAAATCGTTCCAAGAAAAGGAGCAAAGCTCTGTTGATAGATTTAAAATCCAAAACAAGAACAAAAAGGGTTTCCTAAGAAATGAATTCTGTTCATAATCCTTACCAGAGAAGAGTATTTTACAGAGTTTAACTCTGGAGTTTTGCGGATAAAGAACTAAGCTCTGAAAAAGAGAATTAAATTCTCAAAGAAAATAAGCAAGGAAGGAGATGAAAGAACAGTGGTCATCTCAAAGGCAAAGCCACCGCATTTATAAGACGTGATGGGAGCGGTACATCTTCCCGTTCCCCTAGACAAATCCAACGGCTGTAAGAGTGGACAGCGTTGCACTCACGTGCAAGTCATGTGAGAGAAACACTGGGGGGCATTTGTTCCCTCATAAAAAATGGGGGAGAGTAAGAAAGGGGGAAACTCCCTACTATTCGAGTCACACGTGTTAAACACGTAAGCACCTATATGCAAAGCATATAGGCGCTGCAATTAAAACTACCGATAGGCTAAACAAGCCTCACGTGTTATACATGTGAGCGCCTATATGCAAGGCATATAGACGCTGTAATTAAACTACTGATAGACTAAACAAGCATCACGTGTTATACACGTGAGCGCCTATATGCAAGGCATATAGGCGCTGCAATTAAACTACTGATAGGCTAAACAAGCCTTATGTGTTATACACGTGAGTACCTATATGCAAGGTATATAGACGCTGCAATTAAACTACTGATAGGCTAAAAAAGCCTCACGTGTTATACACGTGAGCTTCTATATGCAAGGCATATAGGCGCTGCAATTAAACTACTGATAGGCTAAAAAGTCTCACGTGTTATACATGTGAGAACCTATATGTAAGGCATATAGGCACTGCAATTAAACTACAGATAGGCTAAAAAAGCCTCACGTGGTAAATACGTGAGCGCCTAAATGCAAAGCATATAGGCACTACAATCAAACAGCTAAGATGGCTAAATTAAGTCCCACGTGCTAAACACGTGAGGACATCTTCTTGCGTAAAATTAAATTCTACTTAATGAACTGTTGGATCAATGATTCAACGGTGATTAAATATAGAATTAAATTCTATTGGGAAGAATATTTTCTGTTAAACAGAGAGTTAGTGGATCAAAAATCCAAAATATTTCCTATATCTTTCTAAACAGAGAAAGATTATACTCTGTTAAACTGAGCACCCTTGGATTAAAAATCCAATGGTAATTAAAATTTCACCGCTCGATAGAATTTTATTCTATATATGGGAGAATATTCCCAATCTTGTTAAAAACAAGAACAATATTGTAACGTTTTAAAAATAATTAAATAAATAATTAAATGAATAAAAGTGTTTAAGTGAATTTTAGGATTTTCGGTAAAGTAAAACGTATTTTTCGTAAAACCAAACCGTGATTGTTTTTCATTATAAATTCAAAAATACCTATTTAATTATGTAATTACTAGTAAATAGTGTTTATTTAGCCACTTATAAATTTTTAGTTTAATTAAAAAATTTTCCTAAATTAATTATTTTAAATATTAACATAAGCTTTATTTTTACACTAAATTAGTGTAAATTACAAATTTAAATGGTTTTAATTTGTAAAAATGAACCATGGCATATTAGAATTTAGTGTGTATCATGCAAAAATGATTTGCAAATTTTTCCTAATTTCTAGAGCTTTCTTGAGTTGCTATAGTAAATAAATAAATAATTAATTAATTAAACCATGAAAAGACTTTAAATGATGATTCTTTCTTGAAACTTCCACACTTTTCTTCACTCTTTTCTCTTTCTCCCTCCCCATGGCCGGCCACAACTCATCCATGGCAGCCCCCCCCCCCCCAATTTTCCACCTCATTTTTATTCAAAAATCATCAAAAATACATCAAAAATTCAATTAAAATTCCACAAAATCATATATATTTTCATACCCTTTATTCTCTACTCTTCTTTACATGGAATTTGGAGTGGGAAAGCATGTATTTTTGAGGCTCATTTTCAAGTTTGGACATGAGGTTGTGGAGGTATAAATCCTTCTCTTTTATTTTATTTCTATTAGATATTTCTTTTAAAGTTTAATTAGATTTAATCTATTAATTCTATTTACTACTTTTAAAATTCAAGTTAGGGTTTGAAAAATCAAGTTGTGATTTTTATTAATTAATGAGGGTTATAATCACTAGTTTAACATATTTAGAAGTGGAAATTCTTATAGGGATGATATGTTGTAAATTGTTAACCTAAAATTGATTTAATTATACTTTTTAGCTAACTAGTTTTTTATAAAATATGTTTATGGGTAATATAAAATTCCAATTAAGATTTCTATCATTAGATTGTAGTTTAGTGAGCATATTAACATGTTAATTGAAAGAAAAAACTTAGTTTGATCACTAGATTCAATTGATAATTGGAAAATAGTAATAAAATGCTATTATTTTGTTAACTAGATTTTGGAAAATTCTAAATAAAAGGGATTTAAAATATAATATTGGTTTCATTATATCATTATCATCATAAATTGTGGTTTAAGTCATTAATTTATGCAAAATCATGTTTTGAGGTGGAATTGTGGTATTTTGCTTGGAAAATGTTGAAAATTGTTAAATGTTGTAAACTAGAAATTTCAAATTTATATAAATTTGTGTAATAAAAATATAGTAATGGTTTATATAGTCTAGTAATGCTATTTAATGAGTTTTATGACCATTAGTTTCATTTAAATGTCAAGTTTTGATGAAAAACGGTATATTGGCATTTTCGGGTTTTTGCGAAATTGGACAGTTTGATAGATTTTAGGGTTTCGATGGATTTAATCGTGTTTTATGGTATAAGTAATGTGTTTTTAAACTATAAGTTGTTTGATGATGTTATCTCGATCCATCGGAGTTTGTACGCCGATATCGAGCGGTATTTGGTTCTTTTGCGTGGACGGGACATGGGTTTTAACCTATGCTTGTTCTTTGTATCGTTTGACTTTTGTATGTGATTCAGTTTACGATGCTATTTAAATGTTTGCGTCTAGGTACCCCTCACGTGGACTGCGGGCGATGAAGAGGAGGATGACGACACTGTCTTCGGCAGACATGGACCAGGTGAGTAGATGTATATCTACGGGGGGAAGTCGGGTGGATGGCGTTTAGCACCCCCGCAACGTAGAATAGGAATAGTTCTTAGTGACATTAGGAAACCTGATGTGACTCTAGATTCTTACCGAGTAGGACCCTAGTAATGACCCTAGGCGGGACTAGACTGATTTAGGAAAACCATACCTGAGGAAGAATACTTTGGGAAAGGTTCGTAGGTTTCTGATTGAAACATACACGCACACACTAAAACTTGACTTGGCGTATACGTATATGTGTGTATATATTATAAACTAGGTATAGGTGTATATATATACACCACACGTATATGGGATTCATTGATGTGATATGATATCCGAGGTATGATGAAACAGTATAACTGGGCTTGATGCCGTGATTCTTGACTATGCAGTCGTAATAAAGTGTTAGCGGATCATTAGAGAATGAGATAATGAACATGCATATATAAATTATAAAGAGTGGTGGTGATATTGATGTACATGGGACGCTAGAATAGTACCCGGACTGTAACTGGTGACTGATCACGATATGATATATGTATAACTTGATTACGACATGATATTTCTGAGGATAAACTAATGATGCTTATCATGATGGCAATGATATATGATTGATGTATGCGATCACAGTTTAACACCTTGATCATGAGATGTGCTGATGATGACATTATACGAATGAGGAGACACCTAGGAGATACTTGACCGTACCCCGATATTGGGATGCCGTACGATGGATTTTACCGTACGAGGCTTAGATTTGATGATTGATCCGCACTCTTGATTCGAGGAAGCCGTACTACGTACGTGACGCTATTGAGGCGGGATCGCCGACTATTAGAGATATTGATTAAGACCTTAGGTAGACTCTAGTTTCTTACTGACTAGTCTATTAGGTTTAATTCCTTAGGATGTTAGATGGACACTGGTTTAGGTTCGACTCACATAGTGGTAGTTGTACTCGTATTTCGCAGAGGAGTGGATAATGCACATCTGTATTTACATTCATACTGTAATCATCATGGTGCATGTTCTTTTATATGTTGCTATAATCAGTATAAACTTTACCTGTTAGGACACCAGCACTATTACCGATGATGCGCATGTTCCACGCACACTTATTTGCCGGCTCACACACATCATCATCGGTAATTGCTATGTCACGTACACTTTAGATCATATTGTCTTTTATGGATAGAATCAGTTAGCAACTAGACATATATAATATTGTGATTATTTTCTGACATTAGTATAAGACATGATATTTATTACTTAGACATTGATGCATTCATATTTCATGTTATCGCACAGTAGTATGGGCATATGCTGACACTTATCATATACTTACTCATGATTTTGAGATTTGGATTTCTATGAGATTTCTGGATTTTTGGGGAAAACCGCAAAAATATATAAAAACTTCTCTCTCTCTCCTCTTCTCTTTTTAAATAAGATGCGGTTTTCTCGTGATGTATGAGTTGTCCACCATGAGTATTTCATGTTTTCTGTTGGATTTCGAGACCCGATTCGAGGAGTGGATGAACCGTCTCGGGTACATGGTGGGCCCGGTATGGTACCCCGGGGCAAGAAGATCGAGTTGTAGACGATGAGCCTGTCAGGGGAAGGCTACCTACCGGTGATGTCTGGCGCGGCGGATATCCGGAGGATACCGACCGTTGTCGTGAGATTTGATGATATGGGCCGATCCGGACTGACGGAGCCCGAGATATTGAGACTTGAGATTACATGTGTTGTGTCGATGTTTGACACGGATTTCCATGGGTTTCATTATTCAGATTTCAGATTCTTATACACATTCTACTATGATAATAGCTAAAGATTTCTTATACATATATATCTGGATTTCAGGATTTGTTACTTTACCTTCATGGTGCATGCATTTCATTCATATGACATAGTATTATATGAGGCACTGACACGACACGGAGTATTTACACTTACACGTAGTATTACCCTGCTATTACTAGATGATTGGGATATTATAGTGTATTATTATTATGACCTAGGATAGCGTCGTGCATTCGATTTCTTTTCGTAGATTTCTTCTACTCACGAGTTGGCAACTCACCCCCGTTGTGCCAAATTCTTTACAGGTTCGATGTACAGGTTTCCGTGGCAGCTTGTTGGCACATCTTTTCTTCAGGGTGATTTGCACGGTAGGTTGGTTCACTTGTATCCGAACCACCATTGTACTTTTATTCATTCATTTGTATCTAGTAAGCTCCATCAACCATATTTGTATTACTTGATAAGTTTATTGGACCAGTTGTTTATTTCGACCTTAGAGTCGCGCATGTGTTATTCAGATCTGGTGGTTTTGTTTTCTTTTGAGTTTTGAGCCTCGCCTATTGGCGTTGTATATTATTGTGCTTGCTGTGGTTGTTTCCGCCTGTTGGCGTTGATGCTAGCTCCCGTTTGGGGATGCTTTTTATTGTTTATGTATATTATACTTGTTGTACCCGTTTGGAGGCCAGTTTTTACAGAGGAGACTCTGCCGAAATTTTTGGGAAAATTGCTGATGCTTTTAAACTTGTTTTCTTTTTCTTCTTCTTCTTCTTCTTCTTCTATGGTTTAGATTTCTGGGCTTCGGCTTACTTAGGTTACGTGGCGCCTCTAGACGCTTCGTAATCTAAGTGCCGGTCACGTTCCGTACTTTCGGGTCGTGACAAAGTTGGTATCAGAGCCAGGTTTAACCCTGTATAAGTCTAGGTGACCCTTGGTTGATGGAGTAGGCGATTTATGTAGAGTAACGTACCGTGGGTATGGTCCGCGGCATACTTACGATACGCTACTCTGCTTAAGGAGCCTTAGGATGTACATTGTTTGCACCGTATTTCATTCGTTCCTTTGATCTATCTTCATCGATGTCGGATGGTGGTTTCTGTTACCACAGGCAGAGGGAGCTGCGGCTCGAATGCGATAACCATTAGAGTATTGGTTATTCTTGAGGATTGAAGCATTGCTTAGCGTGCGGATGAAGGGTATTCACATGCTGTCCGGATGAAGTTAAAGGGTTCAAACGATTATCAGAAAACCATTTTCCTAAGTTTAAAGTATTCGGAAGAACATGCAGGTATTTCGATGGACCCTCTAGAAGAATGAAACCCTAACTCGACATAATGACCACGAGAACGCCCTTGAACCTTAGGGTTTACGGCAGTTCCGCTGTGCCATTAGTGAGGCTTGGGTTTACCCTTCTACAGCTGGATCATCGATGCTGGGGTATGTACCGGATATTTTTAAACTGTACTTGAGTGTTGAGCTCTCGGGGAATTATGGGATTTTGATGGATCAATCGAAAAGTTTAATGTAGTCCGGATATCAGGTGAAGGGATCGATTACATGGGAGACTCTAGATATGAGTGTTGCCGTTGGTAGCGCAGTCTGCATAGCTACGAAGAGGCGAGTTTAAAGCAGCCGACATCAGAGGAAAGAGGCGCATATTGACGATAGTGTTTACGATTGTGATTTAGTGATTTGAATTTCATATTTTCATTGATTGGATTTTGGTATTTTGAGGACTTTGTTCTACGATTGGTATTTCATGTGTGTACCTTCATTCTATTTGTGTTTCATATATCAGTTGTATTGATGTTGTTTAGTACACAACCAGTACACTTGATTTGGTTTTATATATTTGGGATTTTTGATTTGATTTCGTGCATAGGGGTTACACGTGATTTTGACATATGTTTCGATCTAGTTTTCATGCATTTTTGTGCTGTGATTTCGATTTTGATATTCGATGTATGTTTTCGTGCACCATGTGCACCTGATTAGGATTCTTGCGCATACTTGGCGCACTTGATGCGATTTTGTGCACACCAGATGCACTAAATCGGGGTTTTGTGCAGATTAGATGCACCTGATATTGTGTCGTGCACGCCCGTTGCACTTGACAGATATTTTTGGTGCACACCTGTTGCACTTAGTTTTGTTTTGTAGGTATTCATGGTATCTGTAATTGGTTTCGATTTCAGTGCGCATCGGACGCACATGACATTTTATTGATGTGATTGGGATTGATTTTAGTTTGAGCAGTATGTTTTCCTAATTATTATTATTGATTTAGTAACCAGGCGGGACGTGTATGTTAAATAAACGATATATATATATATATATATATATAGTTATTTTTTTTAAAATAAACGTCCGCTACTTATGCCGTGACACGTGCATCACACGGCAATTTTCAAAAGGGGTTTTTGTATATTTCCTTATCCAGATATTTGTACAGTTTCACTATGATGCACATTATATATAAGTTGTAGATTGATGTATATTATGTTGGTTTTCATATTGGGTTTTGATATTTTATTCTCGCCATAACTCCGATGATTTCGTTATGCTTGACGGAGTTGATTTTTGTTATGTATTGATGATTTCGGAGCCCCGATGATTTGAGTGTTTTGCTAAATGTTTTAGTATTTGGAGGGGGAGTTTTAATTTAAATTCGGGGACCGAATTTCTTAAAGGGGGGAAGATTGTAACGTTTTAAAAATAATTAAATAAATAATTAAATGAATAAAAGTGTTTAAGTGAATTTTAGGATTTTCGGTAAAGTAAAACGTATTTTTCGTAAAACCAAACCGTGATTGTTTTTCATTATAAATTCAAAAATACCTATTTAATTATGTAATTACTAGTAAATAGTGTTTATTTAGCCACTTATAAATTTTTAGTTTAATTAAAAAAAATTCCTAAATTAATTATTTTAAATATTAACATAAGCTTTATTTTTACACTAAATTAGTGTAAATTACAAATTTAAATGGTTTTAATTTGTAAAAATGAACCATGGCATATTAGAATTTAGTGTGTATCATGCAAAAATGATTTGCAAATTTTTCCTAATTTCTAGAGCTTTCTTGAGTTGCTATAGTAAATAAATAAATAATTAATTAATTAAACCATGAAAAGACTTTAAATGATGATTCTTTCTTGAAACTTCCACACTTTTCTTCACTCTTTTCTCTTTCTCCCTCCCCATGGCCGGCCACAACTCATCCATGGCAGCCCCCCCCCCCCATTTTCCACCTCATTTTTATTCAAAAATCATCAAAAATACATCAAAAATTCAATTAAAATTCCACAAAATCATATATATTTTCATACCCTTTATTCTCTACTCTTCTTTACATGGAATTTGGAGTGGGAAAGCATGTATTTTTGAGGCTCATTTTCAAGTTTGGACATGAGGTTGTGGAGGTATAAATCCTTCTCTTTTATTTTATTTCTATTAGATATTTCTTTTAAAGTTTAATTAGATTTAATCTATTAATTCTATTTACTACTTTTAAAATTCAAGTTAGGGTTTGAAAAATCAAGTTGTGATTTTTATTAATTAATGAGGGTTATAATCACTAGTTTAAGATATTTAGAAGTGGAAATTCTTATAGGGATGATATGTTGTAAATTGTTAACCTAAAATTGATTTAATTATACTTTTTAGCTAACTAGTTTTTTATAAAATATGTTTATGGGTAATATAAAATTCCAATTAAGATTTCTATCATTAGATTATAGTTTTAGTGAGCATATTAACATGTTAATTGAAAGAAAAAACTTAGTTTGATCACTAGATTCAATTGATAATCGGAAAATAGTAATAAAATGCTATTATTTTGTTAACTAGATTTTGGAAAATTCTAAATAAAAGGGATTTAAAATATAATATTGGTTTCATTATATCATTATCATCATAAATTGTGGTTTAAGTCATTAATTTATGCAAAATCATGTTTTGAGGTGGAATTGTGGTATTTTGCTTGGAAAATGTTGAAAATTGTTAAATGTTGTAAACTAGAAATTTCAAATTTATATAAATTTGTGTAATAAAAATATAGTAATGGTTTGTATAGTCTAGTAATGCTATTTAATGAGTTTTATGACCATTAGTTTCATTTAAATGTCAAGTTTTGATGAAAAACGGTATATTGGCATTTTCGGGTTTTTGCGAAATTGGACAGTTTGATAGATTTTAGGGTTTCGATGGATTTAATCGTGTTTTATGGTATAAGTAATGTGTTTTTAAACTACAAGTTGTTTGATGATGTTATCTCGATCCATCGGAGTTTGTACGCCGATATCGAGCGGTATTTGGTTCTTTTGCGTGGACGGGACATGGGTTTTAACCTATGCTTGTTCTTTGTATCGTTTGACTTTTGTATGTGATTCAGTTTACGATGCTATTTAAATGTTTGCGTCTAGGTACCCCTCACGTGGACTGCGGGCGATGAAGAGGAGGATGACGACACTGTCTTCGGCAGACATGGACCAGGTGAGTAGATGTATATCTACGGGGGGAAGTCGGGTGGATGGCGTTTAGCACCCCCGCAACGTAGAATAGGAATAGTTCTTAGTGACATTAGGAAACCTGATGTGACCCTAGATTCTTACCGAGCAGGACCCTAGTAATGACCCTAGGCGGGACTAGACTGATTTAGGAAAACCATACCTGAGGAAGAATACTTTGGGAAAGGTTCGTAGGTTTCTGATAGAAACATACACGCACACACTAAAACTTGACTTGGCGTATACGTATATGTGTGTATATATATAAAACTAGGTATAGGTGTATATATATACACCACACGTATATGGGATTCATTGATGTGATATGATATCCGAGGTATGATGAAACAGTATAACTGGGCTTGATGCCGTGATTCTTGACTATGCAGTCGTAATAAAGTGTTAGCGGATCATTAGAGAATGAGATAATGAACATGCATATATAAATTATAAAGAGTGGTGGTGATATTGATGTACATGGGACGCTAGAATAGTACCCGGACTGTAACTGGTGACTGATCACGATATGATATATGTATAACTTGATTACGACATGATATTTCTGAGGATAAACTAATGATGCTTATCATGATGGAAATGATATATGATTGATGTATGCGATCACAGTTTAACACCTTGATCATGAGATGTGCTGATGATGACATTATACGAATGAGGAGACACCTAGGAGATACTTGACCGTACCCCGATATTGGGATGCCGTACGATGGATTTTACCGTACGAGGCTTAGATTTGATGATTGATCCGCACTCTTGATTCGAGGAAGCCGTACTACGTACGTGACGCTATTGAGGCGGGATCGCCGACTATTAGAGATATTGATTAAGACCTTAGGTAGACTCTAGTTTCTTACTGACTAGTCTATTAGGTTTAATTCCTTAGGATGTTAGATGGACACTGGTTTAGGTTCGACTCACATAGTGGTAGTTGTACTCGTATTTCGCAGAGGAGTGGATAATGCACATCTGTATTTACATTCATACTGTAATCATCATGGTGCATGTTCTTTTATATGTTGCTATAATCAGTATAAACTTTACCTGTTAGGACACCAGCACTATTACCGATGATGCGCATGTTCCACGCACACTTATTTGCCGGCTCACACACATCATCATCGGTAATTGCTATGTCACGTACACTTTAGATCATATTGTCTTTTATGGATAGAATCAGTTAGCAACTAGACAGATATAATATTGTGATTATTTTCTGACATTAGTATAAGACATGATATTTATTACTTAGACATTGATGCATTCATATTTCATGTTATCGCACAGTAGTATGGGCATATACTGACACTTATCATATACTTACTCATGATTTTGAGATTTGGATTTCTATGAGATTTCTGGATTTTTGGGGAAAACCGCAAAAATATATAAAAACTTCTCTCTCTCTCCTCTTCTCTTTTTAAATAAGATGCGGTTTTCTCGTGATGTATGAGTTGTCCACCATGAGTATTTCATGTTTTCTGTTGGATTTCGAGACCCGATTCGAGGAGTGGATGAACCGTCTCGGGTACATGGTGGGCCCGTTATGGTACCCCGGGGCAAGAAGATCGAGTTGTAGACGATGAGCCTGTCAGGGGAAGGCTACCTACCGGTGATGTCTGGCGCGGCGGATATCCGGAGGATACCGACCGTTGTCGTGAGATTTGATGATATGGGCCGATCCGGACTGACGGAGCCCGAGATATTGAGACTTGAGATTACATGTGTTGTGTCGATGTTTGACACGGATTTCCATGGGTTTCATTATTCAGATTTCAGATTCTTATACACATTCTACTATGATAATAGCTAAAGATTTCTTATACATATATATCTGGATTTCAGGATTTGTTACTTTACCTTCATGGTGCATGCATTTCATTCATATGACATAGTATTATATGAGGCACTGACACGACACGGAGTATTTGCACTTACACGTAGTATTACCCTGCTATTACTAGATGATTGGGATATTATAGTGTATTATTATTATGACCTAGGATAGCGTCGTGCATTCGATTTCTTTTCGTAGATTTCTTCTACTCACGAGTTGGCAACTCACCCCCGTTATGCCAAATTCTTTACAGGTTCGATGTACAGGTTTCCGTGGCAGCTTGTTGGCACATCTTTTCTTCAGGGTGATTTGCACGGTAGGTTGGTTCACTTGTATCCGAACCACCATTGTACTTTTATTCATTCATTTGTATCTAGTAAGCTCCATCAACCATATTTGTATTACTTGATAAGTTTATTGGACCAGTTGTTTATTTCGACCTTAGAGTCGCGCATGTGTTATTCAGATCTGGTGGTTTTGTTTTCTTTTGAGTTTTGAGCCTCGCCTATTGGCGTTGTATATTATTGTGCTTGCTATGGTTGTTTCCGCCTGTTGGCGTTGATGCTAGCTCCCATTTAGGGATGCTTTTTATTGTTTATGTATATTATACTTGTTGTACCCGTTTGGAGGCCAGTTTTTACAGAGGAGACTCTGCCGAAATTTTTGGGAAAATTGCTGATGCTTTTAAACTTGTTTTCTTTTTCTTCTTCTTCTTCTTCTTCTTCTTCTATGGTTTAGATTTCTGGGCTTCGGCTTACTTAGGTTACGTGGCGCCTCTAGACGCTTCATAATCTAAGTGCCGGTCACGTTCCGTACTTTCGGGTCGTGACAAATATCTTCTGTAAAAAAACAGAAGTCTTTGGATCAAAGATCCAATGGTGGGTAAAATTCCCTAAATCAATTCTGAGACCAATTAAATCAATTGGGATCTGTCAATGAAATATTTTCTCAGAATTAAACAAACTTCTCTCCACTATATAAAGAACCCGAGACTTTAAGTCTCACACACACGCAGAGAGAGAGAGAGAGAGAGAGAGAGAGAGAGAGAGAGAACTCCCCAGAGGCTTAAAAAAAGAATATACAGTGAGATTTTGAGGAACAGGAGAATTTAATTCTCAAAGAAAAGCCTTGCTTCCTTGAAACACTAGTAGGTAAAAAAAAAACACCTATCTTTTGCCTTTCTAAGGGTTTAACCCTTCATATAAGAACTCAGTTCTTTCCTCTGGTTGAGATTTGCAGAAGCAAATCTCCCCAAAAGTTGAGAATTTAATTCTCATCAGGAAGATTTTGCTCCACAAGATTCAAAACCTAAGGCAAAAGAACGAAGTTATATAAAAAAAGAGAAGAAGAACGGGAACATATATGAATTTAATTCCTCCAAAAAAATTAGGATTTAACCCTATATAAAGAACTTAGTTCTTCAATAAAAAAAAACAGTGATCCAAGATCTCCAAGCCTAAATCATTGGTGCTTAGCACTATTTCGAAACCTCACGTGTTTCCCATATGAATGCTTCAAACGAACAAAAAAGAATAACCAAAACTTCCTCAAGTGTTTCCCACGTGAGTTGTTTAAGAGGAAAACAAGCAAAAGAAAGAAGGAACTACATCACTCCAACATCAATAAAGAAAAAGGGAATACCCACGTGCTTTGCATGAGAACTGTAACAACTGAGTCCAGTTCTACAAATTTCTGTTACCGTATGTGTGGTGTGTGGTATTTATTTCATTGATCAGGCTTTGACTGTTACTAGTTATAATTTACCCCGACAATTCATACTCTTGCGTATAACAATTTAAGTCATTTAAAATAAATTAAAAATAATTGACATGGCCTGCTTGACACCCCTAACCCTGTGGTAGCGTCTTTGCATCGTATTCTCGTCCCGTTCAGTGAAACTGACGTGTTTGGACGGCTATGCGCACGTACGTGCGTCCGTTCTTGAGGATATGCTTTTTAATTATAAAATCCTTCATTTTAAATTTTGGAACCTGCCAATAAATTTCATATTTCAAATTCAAATTTTTGGACCCGACCCAGGCGCAATTCTGAAATATTTTGTATTTCGGCCAAATCCTATTTTCTAAATTTTTTAAATCAGCCAATAATTTTTTAGCCTATTATTAAAATTTTAAACCAACGAAATTAGATTTCTTTCACACCAGATAATCTTTCTAAATTTTAATCTCTAAATCTATTCTTTTCCCCAGCCAATCAAACCCCATAAATCTTTCACAATTTTTCCCTGAGCCAATCACATTTCATTTTTCCCTGGGCCCACACCCTTCTCTCCCTCTCTCATTTTCTCCTTCTCTTTCTCTCTCTCTCTCTGGCGCTAAACGCCAATTTTCTTTCTCCTCTTCGTTTTCTCTCTCCTCTTGATCTCTTTCTTCCTCTCTATCTCTCTCTCTCTCTCTCCCTGCGTCTCTCTCTCTCTCTCTTCTTCTCTCTTTATATTTTTCTTCCTTCGTCTTCGTTAAACACAGAAACCCATCCCCAGAAAACCCTACCGCCGTCGTGCCCTCGCCACCGTGTCACCGCCGACGCCACCATCGCCTTTCCTCGCCGCTCGTCACCCTCATCACCTTCGCCACCTTTCCCTCCTTTCCCAAGCACCCTGCACCAAGCAGCCACGCCCCTGCATGCTTCTGCACCGCCGGAAGCTGCCGCCGGTGACCTCGTCCCCGTGCCCTAGCCTTGGTACACCCCAGTGAGCCTTATCTCTACACCTTCTTCCTTCTTTCCTCCTTCTTTCTTCTTCTCCCATACTTTATGTTCTCGGTTGGTTTTTCTTTAACTGCCGGCGGTCTTTGCAGGGATCTTGCCGGAACTCCGTCAACGCCATCGACCCCCACAACCCCTCTGCAGATCAGGGTAAGCATCCTCCCCTCCTTACTCCTTCCTTTCTCCTCTTCTTTTCTTCCTACAGTTCTTGAAAAACTTGATGTTTACTGTTTTTTATGGTTGCCGGAATCCGACCGTGCCGGCGACATTTCCCGATGACTCAGCGAGGACCTCCGACCCGTGTGACCCCACTGTTCGTCATTTGGGTTCATTCCGTGTACCGTGCGCACGTCGTGACTTTTCCCTGCCGACGCATAACGTTTCGTTTTCCGTATCGCGACCCGTCGAGGCAAGTGAAACTTGCTACATGCTATTCAACTATTCATATGCTAATTTATTATTTTCCTATTAAATCTCTAAATAAGAATCGAAAGTATTGGATTTCAAGTTAACCGTATAAAGTTCCGTTACATATTTTCTGATCTTGAACTTGGAACTTAATTGTTGCATCTAGTTGTTTATACCTAGTAATCACCTGTAAATGTTAGACCACTTGATCACAAATATTTTATAGATGTGTTACCCCTTTTCTCTAGTATTAACCTATCGGACATCCGTGTGCATCTTTAACCGGTTTAATTACAATTGCATCCATTGAACAGATTATACATGTCGTCGCATCCCTAGATTACTCAATACTTATTAACCTGGTTTTAGCATTCACATCTATCATACTGTATTCATATAATGCTGACACCATCTCTTAAACACAACTGATAACCGTACGGCTAATTAGTTAAATCTGCATTTATTGATCAACCTATTACATGTGCCAATTTATTGTGTTGTTGATACCCATGCTTGATTATTTATAACCATGATTATGCTAGGTGGTTATGAGCACCCACATGATATCTTTTACACCCTGACATGACTTGCTACACACATATTACTTGACCCGACATGGTACCGTACACTACTTAACTTGACCTGATATACCATGGCTTGACCTGTTACCTGATCTTATGTCTAATGCCAACAAACCTAACATGTAGTCCTCACGGACCGTTCCTGTTGTCTATCCAGACAAACCTGCTCTTACCTGATCCTGTGTTGGCATTAGTTCTTGATTACTGAATACCTGACTTGACATACATAACTTGAGGGTATGAGGAAATCAATGATGAAATCTTGACTTGTAACTCGACAGTTGCTTGCTTTTACTGATCAGTTTTAGAGGCTAGGCCCGCCTCGTGATGATGCTGCTGACATCGTTGGTCTGTACCCTTTTCCTGTTAGTGCGTAGCAGCACGTCTCGGTTTCATCCCGAGAGTCTTAGACCGTGGTCCCGGGCATGCACGGGATACTATTGAGTTACATCGATGATTCATCAAATTGATTTCAAGGACTTGAGAGTAGATAACCCAATAGAACAGTTTAGTTTACTCATTGCACATTACCCTTCACTGCCCTGATTTATATTACTGTTACATCTGCTTTATCATTCATGATTATATTTGCATTGCCTGTTACCCTGTTTATACTTTATTATTTGATGACATGACGCGCTGACGTCTGGGTTTTGCATGGCCCAGATTCCGTACCTTTGCTGCAGTCCGAGCAGGAGTACTTCAGCCAGTAGGCTGAGCAGTGAGGATTCTGTAGTAGTTAGTTCTTTTACTTTCAGTTTTTTTCCTGTTGTGAGCCCGTATTATGGGACATACATTCCAGTTATTTTGTATTGGATCTCTTTCTTCCGCATCTTTATTATTCTTGACTCATTTTATCTTGGTTTATGGACATGTATTAGATAGTTATATTTTGTTCTTGATATCTCTACAGCCGTAATGTGACTGTGAATGGATACTTCCTACCCACAGGTAGCATGGTTGGCTATGTCACGTGACCAATTTAGCGTACTCTGAGAAGCGGGGCGTGACATGGTTCTTTTGGAATCAGAGCATAGGTTAATCGGGTTTGATTCTTTTGTAGTTGGGTATTGTACCCAATACACGAATCAGAATACCCGTGTTTAGGAACATGTCCTACCACCTTGCCGTTTTACCATTCTTGAATCTAAGTTCTTCCTGATTATATCTTTTACGGTGTGCAAACTTCCTTTGCATATCGACTCGAAACTTGATTCCTTGTTATCTCTAGAACTTAGGCGACTTGGGTGGAGTTATGTAATTATAGCTATGATACCGCGGCATAGTTACAATGCGGTACTCTATTTAAGTAACTCGGAGTTCTAGTCTTGATCTATATTTTGAATCTGTTATCATGCTAATCTTTGGGTGTTTTTGATTTCAGGAATATGGCAGACAAGAATCTGAAGACGTACCAAAGGCGTGTTGATGAAGCCTCCATGCTTGGAGTGATACGGGGAATGCTGGAGAATCAAAAGAGACAGACCGAGCTGATCCAGCAGCAAGCTGAATCGTTTCAGGAAGGTTTGCGGACCGTTCAGCAGTCCGCGAACAATGTTGGAGCTAAGCCAGTTGATCGTGTGGGGACCGCAGCAGATTTCAGGCGTTTGGGTCCGTCTGTCTTTACTAGTTTGGAGGAGCCGTTGCCAGCGGAGCAGTGGCTAGTTGACACGGAGAACTTACTTATTGCGGCGCAGATCCCAGATGATAAAAGGGTGGATGTGGTACGCATCCAGTTAGTGGATTACGCCCGTGAATGGTGGCTTGTGGAGGAGACCCGCTTGCCTAAACCGATCAAGTGGCCGGATTTTTCAAAGAGTTTCTTGGAGAAGTTCATTCCGCGGATTGCACGGGAGGAAATGGAGGAGAAGTTCATCAGTCTAAAGCAGAATGGTGCACCCGTAGATGTACATGCAGCCGAGTGGACACGGCTCAGTAGATTCGCTGGACCTTTAGTTGCCAACGATGCAGACAGGGCAAGGAGGTTCATGCGCAGCTTGGATGTGGACATCCAGAGGCAGATTGTCTCCCTGGGTTTGACCACTTTCTCACAGGTACTTACGGCAGCCCGAGAACAGCAGAGCTTATCGGGGAAGACTGGGAGTTCACAGCAGACAGCAGTTACGGTAAGGAAGCCGGCATTTGTACCAAACCGAGCTCATGGACGCAGAGGTATTCCAGTGGACCGTCGTGGTGTAACACCGATGAAGAAGCCTGCTGTCGTTGATCAGAGGAAGCACGTGGTTTGCAGCTATTTCCACTTACCCAGACATTTGCAAAGGGAATGTCGCAGGATGCGGGGAATTTGTCTGGTTTGTGGATCGGCGGATCATACTGTTAATTCTTGTCCGTCGAAGCTTCGCACAAGGGATGATATTCTGAAGCCTCCGCAGAAACTATTTCAGGGACAGAAGCAGCTGACTCAAGGACCTAATAAGGCTCGAGCTTTTACCTTGACGGCTGAGGAAGCTAAGGCTTCGGGAGAAGTTGTTTCAGGTATTCTACTCGTTCATGGTTTTCCCGCATTAGCGTTATTTGATTCTGGTGCATCCCATTATTTTATGTCGTCCAAGTTTATAGCTACACACTCGATTACCCGCACGACCCTGTCTAGTTTTTGGGACATACACACTGGGAATGGGAAAATCATATCTAGTAGAGAATGTAAAGATTGTGCAGTTGTTGTTTGCGGACGAGAGCTTTTTGCAGATTTCTTGGTGATTGATACAGGCAGCTAAGAAGTCGTCTTGGGAATGGATTTTCTCGGCACGTTCCATGGTCACATTGATTGTAAGGCAAAGAAAGTAATTTTCCAGATTTCCGGACATCCCGAGTTTATCTTCATTGGAGGAAGCAGTTTTGTTAGGCCAGTCGAGTTTAGGGCTAGGCCGACGACTAATATTCTTGCAGCAATGAAGGTTGATGAAAGCGAAGCGCCAGCTGTTGTTCGAGATTTTATGGACGTGTTTGAAGATATATCAGGATTACCACTGAAGCGAGACGTGGAGTTCGAAATTGATCTTATTTCTGGTGCAGCGCCAGTCTCTAAAGCGTATTATCCAATGGCACCAGTGGAATTAGAGGAAGTTAAGAAACATGTTACTGAATTGCTTGAGAAGGGTTGGATTCGAAGCAGTAACTCGCCTTGGAGAGCTCCAGTTCTTCTAGTTAAGAAGAAAGATGGCACAAGAAGGATGTGCATCGACTATCGAGAATTAAACCGGGTGACTATTAAGAACAAGTACTCGATCCTTCGCATTGGCGAACTATTTTAGCAGCTTAGTGGCGCGAGGGTATTCTCGAAGCTGGATTTGCAATCCGGATATCATCATATCCGAGTGAAATTAGAGGATATTTGCAAGACGGCGTTCCGAACTCGGTATGGACATTACGAGTACTTAGTGATGCCCTTCGGAGTTACGAATGCACCAGCTATATTCATGGACTTGATGAACCGAATCTTTTCACCATTCTTAGACCAGTTTATTGTGGTGTTCATTGATGATATTCTGGTTTACTCGAAGAGTATTGAAGAGCATGCAGAATATTTGAGGATCACACTGCAGACGTTGAGACAGGAGAAGTTATATGCGAAGATGAGCAAGTGTGAGTTTTGGCTGGAGGAAGTAAAGTTTTTGGGGCATGTTGTGTCTGGCGATGGAATTGCCGTCGATCCAGAAAAGATTGCAGTAGTTCGAGATTGGCCGATTCCAAAGAATGTTGCGGAGATAAGAAGTTTTCTTGGACTCGCCGGGTATTACCGAAAATTTGTGGAGAACTTTGCTCGTCTGGCGGAGCCGTTGACCAAGTTTACGCGCAAGGATGTATCTTTTGTGTGGACGGATAGGTGTGTGTCACCTTTCGAGACGTTGAAGCAGAAATTGATAACCGCCCCTATTCTGACCGTGCCAGACAATTCCGGAGGATTGGTGATTCACAGCGATGCATCTGGGAAAGGATTGGGATGCGTTTTGATGCAGCATGGGAAGGTTGTAGCGTACGCATCGAGACAGTTGAAGACCCATGAGAAGAATTACCCAACTCATGACTTGGAGCTTGCGGCTGTGATCTTCGCTTTGAAGATTTGGAGACACTACCTTTTGGGCGAAAGGGTCGAAGTTTTCACGGATCATAAGAGCTTGAAGTATGTGTTCACACAGAAGGAACTTAATATGAGGCAGCGTAGATGGTTAGAGCTGATGGCTGACTATGATCTTGATCTTAAGTACCATCCGGGGAAGGTTAATGTCGTACCGGATGCGCTCAGTCGGTTACCAGCAATTCAGATGTTGACTACGCAGAAGGAACTCATTGAAGACTTTCGAAGATTTTATTTGGAGGTTGTTCTACCGCATTCTTCGGGACAGTTGATGCAGCTGCAAGTACATTCATCGTTGATCGAGAATATTAAAGCAGCGCAACCGCAGGACCCTAGATTGCGAAAGTTTCGAGAACAGGTTGAAGCTGGACTTCGAACAGATTTACTGATCCATGAAGATGGTTCGTTGAGATATGGTATCCGTTTGTGTGTGCCAAAGGGAGATATTCGCGAAGAGCATATGAAGGAGGCACACATTTCAGCTTATTCTGTACATCCAGGAGGCACGAAGATGTACCGAGACTTACGACAGCATTTCTGGTGGGAAGGCATGAAACGGGAGATTGCTCGCTTTGTGGCAAAGTGCTTGGTGTGTCAGCAAGTTAAGGCTGAACATCAAAGGGTTGCTGGTTTGTTGCAACCACTTCCGATTCCTCAGTGGAAGTGGGAACATATAACCATGGATTTTGTGACAGCTCTACCGCGGAGTCCAAAGGGCAACAATGCAGTATAGGTGATTGTTGATCGATTGACCAAGGCAGCTCATTTCATTCCTTTCCGGGTTGGTCAATCAACAGAGACTTTGGCGGAGTGGTACATGCAGGAGATTGTATGATTGCATGGAGTACCGGTAAGCATCGTGTCCGATCGTGACACTCGGTTCTTATCACACTTTTGGCGGAGCTTATAGGAAAGTTTGGGGACTCGATTGAAGTTTAGCACAACTTATCATCCTCAAACTGATGACCAGTCGGAGAGAACGATCCAAACTCTTGAAGATATGTTGAGAGCGTGCATGTTGGACTTCAAGGGTTCTTGGGAGGATCATCTGCATTTGGTGGAGTTTTCTTACAACAACAGTTTCCAGGCAACTATTCAGATGGCTCCATTCGAAGCTTTGTATGGTCGCAAGTGCCGTTCACCTGTTTTTTGGGACGATGTCGTTGAACGAAGATTGTTGGGGCCAGATTTGGTTGTGCAGACAGTTGAGAAGGTTAACGCTATCCGGAACCATATGAAAGCAGCACAGGACCGACAGAAGAGTTAGGCAGATACGTCGAGAAGACCTCTAGAGTTTGCCGTGGGTGATTTGGTATTCTTGAAGATATCACTGACTAGAGGGGTGATTCGTTTTGAAAGTCGAGGAAAGCTCAGTTCTCGATTCGTTGGACCCTTTGAGATCTTGGAGCGTGTTGGCGAGGTAGCGTATCGTTTGGCGTTATCGCAGTCCTTGGCAAATGTGCATGATGTGTTTCACATATCTCAACTCCGTAAGTACGTTCGAGATGAAACACATGTGTTGGATCATTCGGAGCTGACGGTACGAGAAGACTTGACTTTTGAGGAGCGACCGGTTGAAATTGTGGATCGAAGAGAAAAAGTTCTTAAGAACAAGGTTATCCCTCTTGTACTTGTTTCTTGGGGAAATCGCTCACATGGAGAGTTCAGTTGGGAACGAGAAGATGAAATTCGGCAGAAGTTTCCTTATCTTTTCTTGTAGTTGTTTGTCGTCTATCTTTTATATTCTTGGAATTTCGAGGACGAAATTCTTTTTGTAGTTGGGTATAATGTAACAACCGAGTCCAGTTCTACAAATTTCTGTTACCGTATGTGTGGTGTGTGGTATTTATTTCATTGATTAGGCTTTGACTGTTACTAGTTATAATTTAACCCGATAATTCATACTCTTGTGTATAACAATTTAAGTCATTTAAAATAAATTAAAAATAATTGACATGGCCTGCTTGACACCCCTAACCCTGTGGTAGCGTCCTTGCATCGTGTTCTCGTCCCGTGAAGTGAAACGGACGTGTTTGGACGGCTACGCGCACGTACGTGCGTCCGTTCTTGGGGGTATGCTTTTTAATTATAAAATCCTTCATTTTAATCTTTGGAACCTTCCAATAAATTTCATATTTCAAATTCAAATTTTTGGACCCGACCCGGGCGCAATTCTGAAATATTTTGTATTTCCGCCAAATCCTATTTTCTAAATTTTTTAAATCAGCCAATATTTTTTAGCCTATTATTAAAATTTTAAACCAACGAAATTAGATTTCTTTCACACCAGATAATCTTTCTAAATTTTAATTCCTAAACCTATTCTTTTCCCCAGCCAATCAAACCCCATAAATCTTTCACAATTTTTCCCTGAGCCAATCACGTTTCATTTTTCCCTGGGCCCACGCCCTTCTCTCCCTCTCTCCTTTTCTCCTTCTCTTTCTCTCTCTTCTCTCTCTCTCTCTCTCAGGCCCTAAACGCCAATTTTCTTTCTCCTCTTCGTTTTCTCTTTCCTCTCGATCTCTCTCTTCCTCTCTATCTCTCTCCTCTCGCGCACGAAAATCTCTCTCTCTCTCTCTCCCCGCGTCTCTCTCTCTTCTTGTCCTCTTTTAATATTTTTTCTTCCTTCGTCTTCGTTAAACACAGAAACCCATCCCCAGAAAACCCTATCGCCATCGTGCCCTCGCCACCGTGTCACCGCCGACGCCACCATCGCCTTTCCTCGCCGCTCGTCACCCTCATCACTTTTGCCACCTTTCCCTCCTTTCCCAAGCACCCTGCACTAAGCAGCCATGCCCCTGCACACTTCTGCACCACCGGAAGCCGCCGCCGGTGACCTCGTCCCCGTACCCTAGCCTTTGTACACCCCAGTGAGCCTTATCTCTACACCTTCTTCCTTCTTTCCTCCTTTCTTCTTCTCCCATTCTTTATGTTCTCGGTTGGTTTTTCTTTAACTGCCGGCGGTCTCTGTAGGGATCTTGCCGGAACTCCGTCAACGCCATCGACCCCCATGACCCCTCTGCAGATCAGGGTAAGCATCCTCCCCTCCTTACTCCTTCTTTTCTCCTCTTCTTTTCTTCCTACAGTTCTTGAAAAACTTGATGTTTACTGTTTTTTGTGGTTGCCGGAATCCGACCGTGCCGACGACGTTTCCCGATGACTCAGCTAGGACCTCCGACCCGTGTGACTCCACTGTTTGTCGTTTGGGTTCATTCCGTGTACCGTGTGCACGTCGCGACTTTTCCCCGCCGACGCGTAACGTTCCGTTTTCCGTATCGCGACTCGTCGAGGCAAGTGAAACTTGCTACATGCTATTCAACTATTCATATGCTAATTTATTTATTTTCCTATTAAATCTCTAAATAAGAATCGAAAGTATTGGATTTCAAGTTAACTGTATAAAGTTCCGTTACATATTTTCTGATCTTGAACTTGGAACTTAATTGTTGCTTCTAGTTGTTTATACCTAGTAATCACCTGTAAATGTTAGACCACTTGATCACAAATATTTTATAGATGTGTTACCCCTTTTCTCTAGTATTAACCAATCGGACATCCGTGTGCATCTTTAACCGGTTTAATTACAATTGCATCCATTGAACAGATTATACATGTCGTCGCATCCCTAAATTACTCAATACTTATTAACCTGGTTTTAGCATTAACATCTATCATACTGTATTCATATAATGCTGACACCATCTCTTAAACACAACTGATAACCGTATGGCTAATTAGTTAAATCTGCATTTATTGATCAACCTATTACATGTGCCAATTTATTATGTTGTTGATACCTATGCTTGATTATTTATAACCATGATTATGCTAGGTGGTTACGAGCACCCACATGATATCTTTTACATCCTGACATGACTTGCTACACACATATTACTTGACCCGACATGGTACCGTACACTACTTGACCTGACCTGATGTACCATGGCTTGATCTGTTACCTGATCTTGTGTCTAATGCCAACAAACCTGACATGTAGTCCTCACGGACTGTTCCTGTTGTCTATCCAGACAAACCTGCTCTTACCTGATCCTGTGTTGGCATTAGTTCTTGATTACTGAATACCTGACTTGACATACATAACTTGGGGGTATGGGGAAATCAATGATGAAATCCTGACTTGTAACTCGACAGTTGCTTGCTTTTACTGATCAGTTTTAGAGGCTAGGCCCGCCTCGTGACGATGCTGCTGACATCGTTGGTCTGTACCCTTTTCCTGTTAGTGCCTAGCGGCACGTCTCGGTTTCAGCCCGAGAGTCTTAGACCGTGGTCCCGGGCATGCACGGGATACTATTGAGTTACATCGATGATTCATCAAATTGATTTCAAGGACTTGAGAGTAGATAACCCAATAGAATAGTTTAGTTTACTCACTGCACATTACCCTTCACTGTCCTGATTTATATTACTGTTACACATGCTTTATCATTCATGATTATATTCGCATTGCTTGTTTCCCTGTTTATACTTTATTACTTGATGACATGACGCGCTGACGTCTGGGTTTTGCATGGCCCAGATTCCGTACCTTTGCTGCAGTCCGAGCAGGAGTACTTCAGCCAGCAGGCTGAGCAGTGAGGATTCTGTAGTAGTTAGTTCTTTTACTTTCAGCATTTTTCTTGATGTGAGCCCGCATTATGGGACATACATTCCAGTTATTTTGTATTGGATCTCTTGCTTTCGCATCTTTATTATTCTTGACTCATTTTATCTTGGTTTATGGACATTTATTAGATAGTTATATTTTGTTCTTGATATCTTTACAGCCGTAATGTGACTGTAGATGGATACTTCCTACCCATAGGTAGCATGGTTGGCTATGTCACGTGCCCAATTTAGCGTACTCTGGGAAGCGGGGCGTGACAAGAACTCTAGCCAAGTGCTTAGCACTTATAAAAAAGGGAGGAGATAAAACCCAAAGGGCAGCGCCCATATTTGGGGTGCCTCACGTGTGTCATGTGAGCACCATAAAACTCTAGTGTTTAACACTAATCCAACGCCCACGTGAAACGCACGTGAGCACCGTATTCCTTAGTGCTTAGCACTGTTGGAGCCTCAATCTTAGTCTAAATTGGCTAAGTTTCCTGAGATTAGACCTCTTTGATATTAAAACAACCGAGCCTATATTGCTCATGTTTTCCCAAGATGACCTCAGTCTCAAAAATGATTAGTGGTCTCCCATTGATGATATCCCAAATAATTTTCATCTTATATCTCCTAAGATAATTTTAGTCTCAAACATGACTAACATTTCTTAGGTCTACAACAGCCCTTATCCCCCCTCAAATACGAGATTTGGTTTTAAGGGTATATCTTTCCACACCTCTGATATATGTCTTTGTAATTCTTCAACGTTTTCAGAGAGGTGGCGGGTCCCGACAACCAACAACTCTTTGGTGCATTTCCAAATTGACTTGCACACCTCAAATCAGATCGCATCCCAAATTGGGTGCATTTCATATCACCATTGTTCACTCTGTCACGTAACAAATACACGTGCGCGCAAGATGAACAACGGACCGAAACGTCCCTAAACTAATATTTGCCTCCAAAACGGCGATAATGGACCGAAATGTCCTTAAACTAATATTCGCCTCCAAAACGGATAATGGGCCGAAATGTCCCTAAACTGATATTCGTCTCCAAAATGGCGATAATGGACTGAAACGCCCTTAAACTAAAACATTAGAGCCCAAATGCTCTTTTGTTGGATCTGAAATAAAAATGATCCTAAAAATTGTTAAGTGGATTTTAGTCTCAAATTGGACTAATGTATCCTTAACAAAAACAAATCGAGCCCCAAATGCTTGTTAGGAATATGTATGCCCTAGAGGTCATTATTGTACATGTGATGTATATTATAGTGGATGCTTGGACATATATATAGAGGACTTTCTTACTCGACATGATAGTATGCTATCTGGTTACTCTTTATCTTAACATGTTGACTCGTATTCTTTACTGTCTTGCTCTCACATGTTGATAAAGCCCTTAGGATATGTACTTGACTACCAGGATTATGATGAGATCATACTAGTGGGGCCAGGGTGGTCTAAAGTACATCCTTTAATCAGTTCCTAGTCGTGGGAATATAGAGACTAGGGCATCGATATTCCAGAGTAGACTAGTGTGTACGTTTCTTGTCCCTTAGAGGGCGATGGTTGATCCCGCAACCATTAGTGTGTGACATCAAAGATTGTACACAGGTGCTCATTGGAGAATGGGTACACCGAACATGACTCGTCGAGGACTCCTAGTTGGTAGTTTACCTATCGTCAGATAGCAGTCCTCTGGTGACACTGGTACAGGTTAGACTGTAGACCCTAGATCGTCATAGAGTCTTGTGTGGCTCCCACTGTGCTTTGATTTCCTCCCTACCACGGCTCAAAGAAGTCGTGGAAACAGGTGGATTTTGGGTACAGTCCCGAGTCACATGGAAGCAATGAACGATAGGATGGGTTTTGTCTTTCCCGGTATTAGGAGTTGATGTTGCGCTATGCTCGATTGTCTATAACTGAAAATCCTTGGCCAGGATTGCTGAGATTTACTGATAAGAGTTATCAGTAGTTTCTCAAACCATTATAGGCCAGACATCGGCATGACTTATCACGTTACTGGGGTCTGACATTTACCACCCCTAGATATGATATGCGACATATCAGACGAAGAGACCAAACTGTACGGTAGTGTTACTGATAGGCTTCATGGAGAGTATGGACGAGCTTGCTTGTTGATCTTCATATCGCTCAATAACCGGGTAGCCGTTACGTCCAGCTAGTACCGCTGAAGGCTTGTAGGTGATTGATGTGATCATCACATACTGCTGGTGTATTGACGAGTCTTCAGAGTCCCACACAGAAGCTTCCTGGTTCAAGCGAAACGAAGTAGGGCACATCTGTGATATGTGCGTGGGCCTGATTAAATACGTGTATGTGATGCCGTATTGTAATCTGTCAGTTATCTGGTATCGGTTAGGTTATATATGATATAACCAGTTTATCGAATCAAGTGTTGATTTGATAATGTGATAAACAGATAAATGATATTAGTTGGTCATATGTGATATAACCGGATTATTAAATCAAGTGTTGACTTAATAATTTGATATAATTATTTATATTAACTAATATCATTAGCTCACTAATTGCTTTATATATATATATTAATATATATTTGATATATGTATACATATTATTATATGAAGCATGGCATGTTTTTCTATTTTGAGAAAATAGAAAAATGAGGTGTAAATTATGGAGATATTTGTGGAATGGGCAAGGCTGTTGGATATGTATGCCCTAGAGGCCTTCATTGTATAGGATGCTAGAGATATATATGTACAGGACAATCTTTCTTGATATGATAGTATGCTATTTGGTTTGACTTTATCTTAACATGTGATGTGTTTTACTTTGTATTTCATATACATGTTGATAAAACCTGTAGGATCTTTGCCTGACTACCTGCATTATGATGGCGATCATACTAGTGGGAGCTGGGTAGTCAATAGGCACATCCTTAAAAGCGTCCCTAGTTGTAGGAGTATCGAGACTGGGTATCGTTACTCCAGAGTAGACTAGTGTATACATATCTAGACCCTGACGAGGGGTGATGGATTGGTCCCGCAACCATTGCTGAGATGCACCTAAGATTGTATACATGTGCTCACTGGGTGTGAGTACACCGGACAGGATTCGCCGAGAACTGACTAGTTGGTATTATATGTTAGTTATATGTATGCCCTAAAGGCTATTACTGTATATGCGATGTATATTGTAGTGGATGTTTGGACATATATAGGGAGGACTTTCTTGCTCGACATGATAGTATGCTATCTGGTTGCATTTTATCTTAACATGTACACTTATTGTCTCTCTATAACATGTTGATAAAGCCCTTAGGATGAGTACTCGACTACCAGGATTATGATGCAGATCATACGAGTGGGGACAAGGAAGTCGGTAAATACATCCTTCAAAAGTTCCTAGTCATGGGAATATCGAGACATGACATCGATTCTCCAGAGTAGACTAGCGTATACACTTCTCGACCCATGTGATGGGCGATGGATGATCCCACATCCATTAGTGTTTGACATCAGAGAAGGTATACGTTTGCTCATTGGAGACTGGGTACACTGAACGGACTCGCCGAGAACTCCTAAATGGTATTATACTTATCGTCGGATAGCAGTTCTCTGGTGATACTGGTGCAGGTTAGTCTGTAGACCCGAGATCGTCATAGAGTCTTGTGTGATTCCCACTGTGCTTTGATTTCCACCATACCACGGTCAAGAGATCGTGCAACAAGGTGGTTTTTGGGTACAGTCCCGAGTCACATGGAGGCAATGAGCGATAAGAGGGGTTTCGTCTCTCCCGGTATTGGGAGTTGATGTTGCGCTATGCTCGATTGGCCATAACAGGAAATCCCTGGCCAGGATTGTTGAGATTTACTGGTAAGTGTTATCAGTAGTTTCTCGAACCGTTATGGACCTTGCATCGGCATGACTTATCAGGCTATTGGGGTATGACGTTATACCACCCCCAGGTTGTGATATGCGACATATCAAATGAAGAGACCGGACTGTACGGTAGTGTTACTGATTGGATTCGCAGGAGTATGAGCAGGCTTGCTTGTTGATCTTCTGATCGCTTAATACCCGGATGGCCGTTACTTTTAGCAGACCGCTTGCGGCTTGTGGGTGTTTGATATGATCATCACCTACTACCGGCGTATTGACGAGTCTTTAGAGTCTTACACAGAGGTTTTCTGGTTCATGCGAAACGGAGTAGGACCACATATGTGATATGTGCAGGACCGAGATTAATGTGTGTATGTGATGCCGCATTCTATTCTCGTGATTAGTGACATCGTAGGTTATATGTTATATATCCAAGTTATCGGATCAAGTGTTGATTCGATAAGTTGTTACATATGATATTAGTCGGTTATATATGATATAGCCGGATCATTAAATCAAGTGTTGATTTAATAATTTAATCTAGAATTATATATTTGATATATTAAATTACATTAACTAATATTAGCTCACTTAAGTATTCATTTTTCTCACTTGTGATACACTTTACATATATGTGATATATGTATTGTTTTCTTTGCACACAAAATATATATGTGATATATATATTGTTGTGTCATACTAGGTTTCACTTGCAACATGTATGTATGAGACTCACACCATGCTAGGGTTAAGTTAGGGTTTATATTTATTTCAAGCAAATTAAAAATTGTAGAGATATTTGTCATGGTTCAAAGATTGTAGAAGCTTGTGGTCTTCATTGACTTAGTCCACTCTTTTGTCTTGCTTAAGATATTTGTTAACCCAACCCTTAATCTTAGACTATGGTTTATTCTCTACATGAGTTAGGCATGACACTAACTCACCATGGTTGCAATTCTAATCTCACTCTTATTCTCTCTTGATTATTCTTCTTCTTCTTCATGAGCTCAATGAAAAGTATTTTCTAGGGTTTGAAAAAGTGAAGAAAATTTGTGAGAAAAATAAAACTAAAGTGAGCCCACTTCCTACTTCATCATCCTCTATTATTAGCTATTTAGTTTAGGGTGTTTTCTTCATTAATTTCACACATTAGTCAAGAGGTAGCATGGGCTCGAGTCTCCTCGACGTAGATCATCTTCGGCCTCGAAGTCATTGAGCAAGCTTGTTCGATTCTTCAAGTGAACCCTCTCTAGAGTCCGGGAGTTCATCATTCGCAGCGAAGGGACTACGACATGGAGCTTTAGAAGTGAAGGACTGGTCTACAAAGGTTGTATTCCCTCATTCACTTAGATGTAAAGTGTTTACATATCGTTTCGTCGGATTTTCTAGTATCGATTCTAGGGTTAGGGTTAGCTAGAACGGCAAAAATTTAAATATGGTATGGATGATGCCTTCCGAAACCTTGCTGCCGTACTAGGCAACCCAACATTATACCTAGCGTCAGATAGCAGTTCTCTGGTGACATGAGTACAGATAGTCTGTTGACCTGACGTCGTCATTTACCTCGTGTGAGTTCCCACTGTGCTTTGATTACTACCCTACCACGGCTCAAAGGAGTCATGCAAACAAGTTTTAGTTGGGTACATTCTCGAGCCACATGGAGGCAGTGAGAAACTGTTGGTGTAGGGTTCCTAGGCACACTCAAGAGGTTCCACAACTGATCAACCATGGCAAAATCAAATTTTCCGAGTGCCGAGAAACCCTAATGCTAGATCGTTAACTAGAGGCAAAGGCGAAACATGCAAATAAACAATTTTACTGCTAAGTGAATGGAAATACAACCTTTGTAGATCCGGTCCTCCACTTCCTTGGTTCCGTGATGACGTCCCTCCGCTGCAACCATCGGAATCCTGGACTCTCACGGTGGTTTCATCTGAGAAAAGATAGGGCTAGGTCATTGACTTCGATGCCGAAGATGATCTACGTCGAGGCAACTCTAACTTGAGCTCCAACTTCATCAAGTCATGAAACTTGTGAAGAAAATACCCTATACTACTTGGCAAGTGGTAGAGGATGAAGAAATAGGAAGTGGGTTCACTTTGGATTTAGATTTCTCACTTGGATTCATCACTTGATAACTTTCAAGAAGAGTTTTCTTTTTCTTCATGAAGAAGATGAAGAAGAAGAAGGAAAAAAAGAATTATGAATTATAGAAAAATAAGTGATGGTTATCATAATTCAACCATGGTTAAGTATAGAGAATAAACTAGGGTTAGGTGAATGGTTAGGTTAAGCAAAAGAAACAAAAATGGTTGAACTTTTCAAAGCTTCATGAAGCTTCAAAGAAAATCCAAAAGAAGCAACCATTTCTTTTCTTGCTAAAAAGAATAAATAAATAAAATAAATAATCAAGAGAAGATAATAAAACCCTAACCATTCACTTAAACATGGTTTAAAGTAAATACAAACCCAAGTTTGCATGTATCATCAAACATGATACAAACAAGTGCACAAAAATATATCACATATACAACTTGTGCATTTCAAGTGAGAAAATCCATCTTTAAGTGAACAAATACTAGTTAATGTAAAGTAATATATCTAATATATAATTATACATTAAATCATTATCAACACTTGATTTAATGATCCGGTCATATCGCATATGACCGACTAATATCCAATGTATCGACTTATCGAATCAATCCTCGATTCGATAACTAGGTTATATCACATACAACCAATCGATGCATTCATCGCGAGAATAGAATACGGTATCACATACACGCATTATTCTCGGTCCCGCACATATCTCATATGCGCTCCTATTTCGTTTCGCTTGAGCCAGGAAACCTCTGTGTAGGACTCTAAAGACTCGTCAATACGCCGGCAGCAGATGATGATCATATCAAGCACCCACAAGCCGCAAGCGGTCTGCTAAACGTAACGGCCACCCGGGTATTAAGCGATCAGAAGATCGACGAGCAAGCCCGCTCACACTCCTGTGAATCCAACCAGTAACACTTACCGTACAGTCCGGTCTGTTCGTCTGATATGCCGCATATCTCGCCTAGGGGTGGTAAACGTCAGACCCCAATAGCTCGATAAGTCGTGTCGATATGAGGTCTATAACAGTTCGAGAAACTACTGGTAACACTTACCAGTAAATCTCAGTAACCCTGGCCAGGGATTTCTGGTTATAGCCAATCGAACACAGCGCAACATCAACTCCCTATACCGGGAGAGACGAATCCCCTCCTATCGCTCATTGCCTCCATGTGATTCGGGACTGTACCCAAAAACCACCGTTTTGCACGCCCTCTTGGACGTGGTAAGATGGAAATCAAAGCACAGTGGGAATCACACAAGACTCTATGACGATCTCGGGTCAACAGACTAACCTGTACCAGTGTCACCAGAGAACTGCCATCTGACGTAAGGTATAATACCATCTGGGAGTTCTCGGCGAGTCCGTCCAGTGTACCCAGTCTCCACTGAGCACCAGTATATCATCTCTGATGTCAAACACCAATGGATATGGGATCATCCATCGCCCATCTGTATGGGTCGAGAAGGTATACGCTAGTCTACACTGGTATATCGATGCCCTGTCTCGATACACCCACGACTAGGGACCTTGAAGGATGTACTTATGGACTACCATGTCCCCACTAGTATGATCCGCATCATAGTCCAGGTAGTCAAGTATACATCCTAAGGGCTTTACCAACATGTAACAGAGAGACAATCAGTGTACACGTTAAGGTAAAGATCAACCAGATAGCATACTATCATGTCGAGAAAGAAAGTCCTCCCTATATATGTCCAAGTATCCACCACAATATACATCCAATGTACAGTAATGGCCTCTAGGGCATACATATAACTAACAATCTCCCTCTTGCACTAGGGCCATCTGTAGCAGTGGTTGCAGTATCACATACTCAACCATCCCATATAAGTCTCTCTCTTGGGAAAAAGCCTTTGTGAGTGGATCCGCCGTATTGTCCTCTGAGTCTACTCTCCTAACCTCGATCACCCTGGAGATCATCTATCTCCTTGATCAGGTGATGCTGCCTCAGAATATGTCTGGATCACTGATGGGACGGACGTTCCTTGGCATAAGCCACAACTCCATTGTCACACAATGGGAGGAACTGAGTTCATCTTATAAACTAATATACATCCAGACTTCCTCTTTGGTAGCATCTTAAGTAGCGATGTATTCAGCCTTTATCGTCTAGTGTGCCACGGTATCTAGCTTGGAACTCTTCCAACATACCGTCCCTTTACTGAGGGTAAAGACAATGCCTGTGACTGATATTCAGTCGTCCTTATCACCCTGGAACTTTTCCAGTGATTCTCCCCAGGATCGATTGATACCATCTCACTACAACTAGTGAGAATCCTAACATCCAATTAGATATATCACATAGGTCCAAAACCCAGGATTTAGGAGGTATCACTTTGATCCTATGTGGAGAATCATTGTGATAAGCGGAGATTGATCGAGCGTAGCATAGGAAACTCCTTCCCTATCAAGAGTATGTCATCCACGTACTCTACGAGGATCGTCACCATACTCCCTACTACCTTTTTGCTTATACAAGGTTTATCTACCATTTTGATGATGTCAAACTCTTTGACTAACACATCAAAACAGATATTCTAACTCCGCGATGCCTGCTTTATCCTATAAAGCATCTTGTACACGTTTCCGCTGCTCCCACTGTCTACGAAGCCCTCTGGCTGTGTACTTATAGACGCCCTCTTCTAAAATATCATTTAGAAGAGCAGTCATGACACCCAACCTCCAGATATCGTAGTCATGGTATGTAGCCGTGGCAAGCAGGATCTGGATGGACTTAAGCATAGCCACTGGAAAAGGTTTCATCATTATCCACGCCTGGTTGATGACAAAAACCTTTAACAAGTCTAGCTTTGAAAGTCTCAACTTTTCCAAGTACACCAAGTAATCTTCTCAAGATATACTTGCTCCTGATGGGGACTTAACCCTTCAGATATAGCAACCAAAGTCCATACTTTGTTGGTGTATAAGGATTCCATCTCAGACCGCTAAGCATCCAGCCATTCTTACAGAGTCCCACTTCTGATGGCCTGCTCGAAACTAGTTGGGTCATCATCTCATGATGCAATCCTCGCTCCCACTGTCATAGAGAAACCAAAGTATCTCTCAGGTGGGTGAGGAACCCTACTAGATCGGCGGAGAGGCTGAGGTTCGTTGGTTACTATTGAATCCTTCGGTTCTACCAAATCATCTGTTGTAGTTTGCATAGCTGGAACTGCTTCCAGTTCTACATAACAGACCTTTCCTCGAGCTTGTCCGGATTTTGCTTTTAGACATAGGCCGGACAACCCTAAATCTTAACAAACTTAAGATATGGACTCTTCCCTTTCCATATCACATATGAAGTGGTAGGCAATTGATTTGATTTGAACCCTATTCAATAGGTATGCAACTTCATAAGTGCATAACTCCCAAATGGAAATAGGTAACTCAGTAGTACTCATCATAGAGCATACCTTATCAAATAGGGTGCTATTGCTCCGCCCTAATATACCATCATGCTATGGTGTATACGGAGGAGTAATGCTGAGAGAGAATCTCATTCTCCTTTAGAATAAACCAGGAATTCCATGCTCAAGTATTCTCCTCCCTGATCGCATCAAAGGACATAATACTTATACCCCTATTGGTTCTCTACTTCTAACTTATATTCTGTGAATATCTCAAGAGGTTCGGACTTGTGTTTCAACAGGAACATATGTCTGAATCTAGAGAGATTATCAGAGAATGTAATGAAGTACAAAGAACCGGTCTTGGCATGTGTAGACAGGGGACCTTCATACATCAGCATGTATTAATCCCAAAAGTTCACTAACTCTTTCTCTGTTTCCAATAAACAGAGCTGGTGTCATTATATCTTTGTGGCATGACTGGCAAGTTTCATAAGATGTAAATTCAAACTGATTTAAATATACATCTATATGTAATTTCAGCTAGTCGGGTCGCATTGATATGACCCAGTCTACAATACCTTAAGAAGGATTTGTTCATTTCTGAACTCTTCCTCTTGTGTGTGTTCTGTATACTAGGAACTGTAGTTTGATTTAGAACGTCAATGCTTTTAGATAACGTGCCTGAACCGATCAACTTTTGATATAGAAAATGTTCAAAACATTTATCCAACAATACAAAATTATATCATTTCTTTACTAATAAAGAGACTGATATGATTTTGTATATCAGGTTCGGTATCTAATATCATTCGTTCAGAATCAATGTACTGGTAATACAGGGTGACAGTGACCAACAGACCTGGCTGCAACACTTGCACCGTTTTCTGCCTCATGAAACTTATCACCTGTCCTCAGTTCTTTACCTTTCTGTAGCCCATGTAATATATTACATATGTGGGATTCTGATCCGGTAACATATACCCAGGACGTAAAGGACATTGAGAAACAGTTCTCTGTAATGAACACACCCGAAGATGATGCATCAGCATGCACTTTCTTCGTTTGGGCGGCACGAGAAATCTGGTATTCCCCAATTTCCTGCTCTGTCTTATAACATTTATAAGTTGGAGCGAGTCCAACGTTTCCCAGCTCAGTATAATAAGTAGGTTCGGTCAATACATCCGTATTATTATCTTGATTAAGGCGTGACATGGTCGCTACCAGGAGAGAGAGAGAAGAAAACACTCTGCGTGCGCTCTTGCAAGATCAGATTGGTTATTATTTTATCTAATCAGGATGGCTCTCACTGTTTTTATCAAATCTTCCTTCAAACCCTAAAAGGAAAGACTAGCCGGGATTAACTACACGCTACAAGTTCGCCAATCTTTCAGCCAGGCCAGTGTCGGTACTTTGAGGGAGGTCCTCCGTGCTTTCGCACGAACCTAATTAATGTAAACCTCGTTTTCCCAGAGGCGTAACCTCGTTGACACCTTTCTAGACACCTACTTGATCGGCTAATTGTAATGTGTAAAACTCTCCCAGGAGTAACTCTTACTCGCAGCGGGTATCGGGATCCAACTATCTCATAGAAGGTATGCAATCTCATTGCAAATTTCAACACTTGAAATTCCCGATAATATTTTTCCCCTAGCTTCCTATGACCTTGACGCAGGCCAACAAACCATAGTACGCTAGTCAAGTTCAACCCGTCATTTCTTGATTGAATTAAACCCACCCGCACGACCCTTGACGCAGGCCAACAAAGTCGCACGACTACCCTAATCCAATCTGCATCATATGCATAAGCAGATAAATACCAGTTAGCTACCGCACACTACGCCTTGACGCAGGCCAACAAATGTAGCACGAATACTAACTACTACTTATCTGAAATGACGGAGGGCTACGACAGGTTTTTCTGAAAACCTATTGCGTAATGAACTTGATATCGTTGTAGAATCAAATGATTTTAAAATGGAGTGCTTTTGAGGCTTTTCTAGTTTTGCTAAAGGGGTCACTCCCGGTGAAGGGATCGTCGGCCCTTTCCTCATCGAATAAGGTGCAGGATATATCACATATACCGCTGTGCAAAGCAAAAACTATAGAAGCAATCAATAGACAAACCGAGGGTTGTAGCATCTGCCAGTTATTGCTAAAGGAGTCACTCCCAGTGAAGGGATCTCGGTCCTTTCCTTATCGAATAAGGTGCAGGATGTTCTACAAGGAATACCGCGATGCAAAGCAAGAACTGTAGCTACCTGTTTTTATTTTGAAATTCGATTCCACAACATCTTTTAGGTTTCTTTTCTTTCATTAATCACATTAATGAAGTCCCATCATTTAAATCACCTAAACATCACAGATAAATACGACGTACACTTATGCCATCCGCATTCGCCTCGATGTCCCCTCGTGCACCGTTGGTTAGGTAACTAACGGCAGAGCAGGGCAGGGCTAGCGTGGGTGTAAAACATAAGTAACGTCTATATAATATATCATATATACTATATATAGTATCTATCACAGAATATCAAATGATCACATCACAGATATCGCAGCAGAAGAATCATATGAAATATTGGATATACTAGGACGTCCGTGTTTTCAATACGAGCCAGTATAAAACACGGATTCCATAGTCGCGATGAATAGCCAAACCCACACCCCTAGACCCCTACGAGAGCGGCAAGCAACCCTACCAATTCTAGAGTTAGAAGACCCGGACTCGACTCCTCGAGTTGGTCTCCCACTGGACTCCAGAACCCGGTTACTTGTGCCCTCCTCCTTGGGTCTATCCTAGTGCGGAAAAGTAAATAATATACATCAACGGTGACAACTTCCGCAACCTTGAAGTGCCCCAATAAAAGAATATTACATACAAGTTTTTACATGAATGAAAATGAAAAACACTCATCTCACATAAAACCCCCCGGCTATTCAAACACGACGATCCAATATAACATATCCAGCAACACATAACATCACATGTCATCAACGTAAGTAAATATGCCCATCCCAATTGTCGTTGACATATAGCGACGAAACCGGCGATATCACATATTACACTTACGGTCACAGAAAAGAAAGTGTAAAACTACAACAGTTGGAATCCGCAAACTCTTTAGACATCGCATGCCTAACCAAATGAATTCCTTAGACATCACATGCCTAACAATTATAAACCCCGCATTTTAGTCTCATTATCGAAAACACTTTTCAATATCAAGTCGGGAAATTCAACAGGATTCCCGACATTCTGATCGAATGCTCGTCGCAAACTTTAGTGGACGGCCGCATCCCCGATACCGCCGACGAAGTGCACCAAGGCGGAACACCGCTACCGCGAGCACCCTAACGGATGCTTTCGGCGACGAGGTTCTCCTACAGTCACTTGGTCGGGGCTATGGGATGTAGCTGTCTATTAAGTTTACCCGGCGAGTATCCGCGTACGCTACGTGATTACGACGGACTTTTGATCGCATCAAAATTCCGTGGCGACAGATCAAGTGAGACTAAACTGCTATGTTTATAACATCCAAATCAGTTATCTCATAACTACTTGTGGATTCCAAATATTGTATCACATTCCAGATAAATGGAAAATGTTAAACTTTTCGATCGAACAATCAAACACCCAAGTTTTCCCGAAACAGCTCAACACATGAAATAAGTTTAAAAACATTCACTTCATGCCTCAGTAACAACGATCTAGCCGTAGAAGGGTCAAGCCAACACCTCATATGTGGCACGCCGTACTGCCCCAAACCCTAAGGTTCAAAGGGCAGTTCAAGACGGTCACATAATCGAGTTAAGGTTTGTTGTCTTCTAGAGGGTCCATCGCGTTACTTGAACTACTTCGAACGTTCTTAAACTACGGAAAGATCCAACACTTGGAAATTTCCCGACAGGGAAAAAAGTGGGTATTTATATCCAGTCGAACTTTTTAACATGTGTAAGTGCTCGGCGGCGCTCCGGCCGTCAAACCGACGGCCAAATGCGGAAACGGTGATAAACTTTAATTTTGCGAACTTTGCAAACCGGCACCACCGCGCACTAAACACCCGGATCGGGTCATTAAACTTGTCCTAGCTAACTAACAAGATAGGGAAGAGATGTACCGACTGATCCGAGTCCTCCGGTCTTCATCTCCACTCCGATCTCCTCGCGGGATCTCCGTCCGTCTCCTCCTCGTCGAAAAGGGCACCACGAAGCCGGGTACTTTTACGGGCTCCCACCTCAATACCGAGGCAACTCAGGCATGAAGCCGGCAAGTCGACATGCCCAAGATATGCTGTAGAATGTGTAGTGTAGAGGCTATGTCTCACTTTGGGGTTATGTTGCCTTTGATGGAGGAATGGATTTTTGTAGCAATGAAAATGAGATGGATGATTAATTTCTTTCACCAAAAATGAAACCTCTCATTTTCTCTCCTCTCCCAAATTTGTGGCCGGCCAAAAATCTTATGGGAAATGGTGGTGGAGTGAGAACAAAATACAAGAGGGAGGTGATGGTAGGAGAAAAGAAGTGGTGATCCTAAACAAACATCAACCATACTTCAAGCACAACAAAACCATACCCTTTCTTTAATGCAAGAATGGTGCAACAAAAGAAAAGATGGAAAAGGAATCTAAATATGCTATCATAATCAATACAATTGCAAGAAACCCCCTCCTCAAATGTTATTTGCACAATTGCAAATAACCCCCTCCATCGGAAAAGTCCGGCCGGGAAAGAACAAAGGAAAACCGGCCGGAACGGAATGCAAACTGGCAACTCCAGAAAACTGGTCCCGTAATAAATTACAGGAAAACCCCGATACTGTGCATACACACCCGCATCTGTATTCCGTCCGGATACAAATGCAATGAGACAAAATCTACACTGTACTAAACTAGGACCGGCTTAAACCAAAGCCGGCTAGTAATATCCGTTCGATCCTAATCCGTGCAATACCGCACGTATCGGATCGAACCCTGCCATATATCCATACGGCCACTAGTACAAACCGTCCGATCCTGATCCGTGCAATACCGCACGTATCTGATTGGACCCTGCCATATCTCCATACGGCATCTACAGCGTTTCGCCCGAAAGCTGAGTAACTGAAAGTGTGGTGGACTCTAAAGACTCGTCAATACTATGGCTGTGGATTTAACCACTAGCACGTCAGAGGTATAAGCCAATACGTAACGGGCCACCAGCTATTGACCAAAAGGGACGTCGATGAGCGAACTCATCCTGACACCCTACTGAGCCTGTCAGTGACAATATCCGTACAGTCCGGTCCGTTCGTCTATGAGCATCGCATGTCGGGCCTAGGGGGTTGGTAAAAGCCAGACCCCCAAAAGCGGTACAAGTCGTGTCGGAGTGTAGCCCAGAACACCCTGAGATACTACTGGAATACCTACCAGTAAATCTCCTGCCTTGGCCAAGGACTTCGTGTAATGGCTCTCCTAGACACAGCGCGATCTCACCCCCAATACCGGGAGAGACGAACCCCCTAAGATCCGCTCACTGCCTCCATGTGGCTCGGGACTGTACCCAACTAAAACCTGTTTGCACGACTCCTTTGAGCCGTGGTAGGGTAGTAATCAAAGTACAGTGGGAACTCACACGAGACAAATGACGATCCCCTGGTCGATGAACTAACCTGTACACATGTCACCAGGGAACTGCTATCTGACGTCAGGTATAAGACAAACTAGCATGTTCCCGGCGAGTCCTGTCTGGTGTACTCATAACCCAATGAGCACCTGTATACATCTTAGGTGATCCAACTGACATCAGTGGCTTGTGAGACCGGCCACCGCCCCTCGTCGGGGTCTCGACTGTATACACTAGTCTACTCTGGAGAATCGATGCCCTGTCTCGAAACTCCCACGACTAGGGACCTTTTAAGGATGTGCTTATAGACTCCAGCTCTCACTTATATGATCGCCCTCATACTGCTGGTGGTCAAGCAAGAATCCTCGGGGCTCTATCAACGTGCAATAGTGACCTGTCAGGTCACCTAAAGCAGTACACGATGATAAAGGTAAACCAGATAGCATACTATCATCTCGAGTAAGACTGTCGTACCGGGATAGGTCCTCCCTCAATCATTGCAATCACATGCCTGTGATCCAATAATTGACTCTGAGGGCACTATCTCCAATAACATGTTCTAAAATTATCCGGAAAAAACCATAGACGAAGTTAAACTTTTCGATCGAAACATCGAATCCCCAATACACCCCAGATAACACAACAGTGGAATATAAATTAAAAATTCCCAGAAAACTCAGGAATAAAATAGTGACATTACTGTGCAAAATTTAGTGAAAGAACTGACCATACGGCCGCAGAACCGCCGCACAAGCCTGCTTGTGCCGTGGTTCCGCGGCACTTTGATCGACTTAGGGCCACGTTTTGCACAGTAATTCATATAAAACCCTGCTTATTTTTCTGCATATTTTTAATTCACAAAAATCCACAAAATTAAAAAATGTACAGAGAAGGGTTCCATTTAGGGTTTCGGGGTTCGATCGGACTTCTAACATCGTCTACACTTCGTCTAAGGTTCTAGCTAGGCTCTGATACCACTGTAGGGTTCCTAGGCACACTCAAGAGGTTCCACAACTGATCAACCATGGCAAAATCAAATTTTCCGAGTGTCGAGAAACCCTAATGCTAGATCGTTAACTAGAGGCAAAGGCGAAACATGCAAATAAACAACTTTACTGCTAAGTGAATGGAAATACAACCTTTGTAGATCCGGTCCTCCACTTCCTTGGCTCCATGATGACGTCCTTCCGGTGCAACCATCGGAATCCTAGACTCTCGCGGTGGTTTCATCGGAGAAAAGATCGGGCTAGATCGTTGACTTCGATGCCAAAGATGATCTACGTCGAGGCAACTCTAACTCGAGCTCCAACTTCACCAAGTCATGAAACTTGTGAAGAAAACACCCTATACTACTTGGCAAGTGGTAGAGAATGAAGAAATAGGAAGTGGGTTCACTTTGGATTTGGATATCTCACTTGGATTCATCACTTGATAACTTTCAAGAAGAGTTTTCTTTTTCTTCATGAAGAAGATGAAGAAGAAGAAGGAAAAAAAGAATTATGAATTATAGAAAAACAAGTGATGGTTATCATAATGCAACCATGGTTAAGTGTAGAGAATAAACTAGGGTTAGGTGAATGGTTAGGTTAAGCAAAAGAAACAAAAATGGTTGAACTTTTCAAAGCTTCATGAAGCTTCAAAGAAAATCCAAAAGAAGCAACCATTTCTTTTCTTGCTAAAAGAATAAATAAATAAAATAAATAATCAAGAGAAGATAATAAAACCCTAACCATTCACTTAAACATGGTTTAAAGTAAACACAAACCCAAGTTTGCATGTATCATCAAACATGATACAAACAAGTGCACAAAAATATATCACATTTACAACTTGTGCATTTCAAGTGAGAAAATCCATCTTTAAGTGAACAAATACTAGTTAATGTAAAGTAATATATCTAATAATTATACATTAAATCATTAAATCAACACTTGATTTAACGATCTGGTCATATCGCATATAACCGACTAATATCAAATATATCGACTTATCGAATCAATCCTCGATTCGATAACTAGGTTATATCGCATACAACTAATCGATGCATTCATCGCGAGAATAGAATACGATATCACATACACGCATTATTCTCGGTCCCGCACATATCTCATATGCGCTACTATTTCGTTTCGCTTGAGCCAGGAAACCTCTGTGTAGGACTCTAAAGACTCGTCAATACGCCGGCAGCAGATGATGATCATATCAAGCACCCACAAGCCGCAAGCGGTCTGCTAAACGTAACGGCCACCCGGGTATTGAGCGATCAGAAGATTGACGAGCAAGCCCGCTCACACTCCTGTGAATCCAACCAGTAACACTTACCGTACAGTCCGGTCTGTTCGTCTGATATGTCGCATATCTCGCCTAGGGGTGGTAAACGTCAGACCCCAATAGCTCGATAAGTCGTGTCGATATGAGGTCTATAACAGTTCGAGAAACTACTGGTAACACTTACCAGTAAATCTTAGTAACCCTGGCCAGGGATTTCCGGTTATAGCCAATCGAACACAGCGCAACATCAACTCCTTATACCGGGAGAGACGAATCCCCTCCTATCGCTCATTGCCTCCATGTGATTCGGGACTGTACCCAAAAACCACCGTTTTGCACGCCCTCTTGGACATGGTAAGATGGAAATCAAAGCACAGTGGGAATCACACAAGACTCTATGACGATCTCGGGTCAACAGACTAACCTGTACCAGTGTCACCAGAGAACTGCCATCTGACGTAAGGTATAAACCATCTGGGAGTTCTCGGCGAGTCCGTCCAGTGTACCCAGTCTCCACTGAGCACCCATATATCATCTCTGATGTAAAACACCAATGGATATGGGATCATCCATCGCCCATCTGTATGGGTCGAGAAGTTATACGCTAGTCTACACTGGTATATCGATGCCTTGTCTCGATACACCCACGACTAGGGACCTTGAAGGATGTACTTATGGACTACCATGTCCCCACTAGTATGATCCGCATCATAGTCCAGGTAGTCAAGTACACATCCTAAGGGCTTTACCAACATGTAACAGAGAGACAATCAGTGTACATGTTAAGGTAAAGATCAACCAGATAGCATACTATCATGTCGAGCAAGAAAGTCCTCCCTATATATGTCCAAGCATCTACTACAATATACATCCAATGTACAGTAATGGCCTTTAGGGCATACATATAACTAACAGTTGGGGATTCGTCTCTCTCGGTATGGGGAGTCGATATCACGCTATGATCGGTTGGTCATTACCACAAGTCCCTAGCCAGGGCTGATTGTGAATTACTAGTGGTCGGACCAGTAGATTCTCGGATGGTCTTGAACCACACCGACACCACTTGTCTGGTTATTAGGGGTCTGATTTTCTCCACCCCCTAAACCTTACATGTGATACTCTCAGACGAAGAGATCGGACTGCACGGAGATTGTCACGGACAGGCTCGGTTAGGGTTTCGGATGAGTTCGCTCGTCGGCCTCCTTTTCGACATGTACCTGGGTTGCCGTTACATACAGCTAGTGTCACTGACGGACTTGTGGTTAAACCCACTGCCACCGTACTGTCGAGTCTTTAGAGTCCCGCACAGAGGATTTTCCTGGATCAGGCTATACGAGGCCGTATGGTCTTACAGCAGTGTTTCGATCACATGTGTATACTGGCTATACGTATGATGTTCGGACAGACAATACTAGTGGGCTGTGGTATAAGCCGGATCCTAGTATTGTATTATTTGATTTTTATCGTCTCAGTGTATCCGTATTTTTCGGAATACGGATACGGGTATGTATATACGGTGAGGGCATTCTTGTAATTTTACAAGAATGAGCTTCTAGAAGGAGACACCTCATTATTGATTTATCCTTTTTTGTAAAAGGATTAATGAGGTGGAAATTAGGGGATATTTGAGGAATGGGTTGCAAGCATGGCTTAATATATTGTCTATTCATTTATGTTTCCTATTCAAGCATGGCTCCATTTTTAGTGAGTATTTTATTCTATGCTTGAATTATTGGAAAAAGACTTAGCCATTCTCACACCCAATTCTCAAGTTCATTCTCACATTACCATTCTCTCTCCTAGGTTTCCTCTCCTCCTCCCTCAAGCTCATCCCATCATATGAGTTGTGAATTAATGAGCATTGAGATAAATTAATCCAATACATCTTCTCTACTTCTACTTAGTAGTCTTTCTTAGAAAGTTGGATCACTAAGTTACCTCATTTGAGGTTGGAGTTTGACCATAGGTCCTCGGGTGGATCTTTCTTCAATACCAAGGAGACCGGCAACCGAGTTCATTTGAAGCTTCGGAGGAGCCAAAGAAAGGAGATCAAGAAGAAGCTTGAACCAAGGAGCAAAGAACTATAAGAAGACCCGAAGGACTTGACACGAAGGTATAACCATTCAACCGAGTAGTTAGAACCTTCTTGATGTTTAGTTTAGCTAGTTAAGGTTTAATCAAGATCCTAAGTTGATAAAGTCTATGTTGCAAAGCAAACTTGATGTTTGAACAAAAGAAAAAATCGTTTTTCATGTATTTCGCCTCCCCGCGAACTCGCGGGGTGTGCGACATAGACTTACACTGGTATCAGAGCCACTTAAACCTAAACTAGCTTGTTAGTAAATAGTTAGAAGTTCGATCGAAAGAATTTAGCCTGAAATCAAATTCCTTTACTTAGCTTGCTGTCGATTTTTAAACGAGTTCAAAAAATAATTTCAGAGGTCCTAAAAATACGTGCAGGCTATTTGAAGAACACAGATGAAATTTGAGCACGAGATCAGCCAAGATCGCCGCGGAACCGCCGCGTAACTTACTCTTTCGCTGCGGATGCGCGGGCGAGTCGTGGCTGATTCGTGCCAATTTTCTTCTGTGGATCTATCTAAAGGGAATATGATTTCTGGAATATTTTGTTTTCTACCCAGAGTTATTTGTGTTCTGGATTGTTCATGGGGTAGATACAAATTTGTTGTTTGATCGAAATTCTAAGTTATTTAGCTAATTGGGTCTTCTGTGTTTGTATAAATGTGTTTCGAAACATCCGCTAATTGCTATATGTCGATTAGCGGCGGTTGTACATTTCTATGACTGTGATGGTTTGTTTATATGGATTGATTGGATTGTCATGAATGAATAGCCAGGGGATGTAAGAAGAGTGTTTTTCTTTTCTTTCATTCATGTACAATTTGTAAATTGATATAATATTATTTTTGCGGAGCACATCCGGGTTGAGGTTCTAGCCACCGTTGTATTATTTCATTTTACTATTTTTGCTCCTAAGATAGACCCAAGGTGGGGTGCACAAACTACCAGGTTCTTTAAAGTGCCGAGTGGCCTGCTCACTTTGTTGAGGGAGGTTGCTTCACTTCGGGAATTTGGCGGGTAGTTTGCTGCACCCGTAGGGGTCTAGGGTGGGGTTTGGCTATTCATCATGACCGTGGAATCCGTATTTCGTTACAGTCTTAAACGAAGCACGGAAATCCTAGTATATCCAATGTTTCCATCTGTGATTCTGTGATCTAGAATGCTTATTATTGCGTGAGACGAATGGCTATATATATATATTTATTATATATAATAAACGTTGCTTATGTTTTGCATCCGTGCTAGTCTAGCCCTCGCTCTGTCGTTAGTTAAGTAACCTAACAGGTGATGACGGGGCCCCGTGGCGAATGCGGATGGCATAAGCGTACGTTGTATTTTCGTTTCTTTTGCTGCAATGATAAGGTTAATTGATGGGACCGCAATAATTCTAATTAATGCAAGAAAATAAACCTAAAATCTGATGTCGTTGGAACAATTACAAAACCACTCGGTTTTCTTCAAAAAGCATTTTTAAAACCGGAGCTTAAACCACTCCTTTTCAAAAGCTATCAGGTTCCTTTGACTATATCAAGTTCAATACGTTAACAATTTTTTCGCCAGAAAAACAGCCGTAGCCTTCTTTCATTTCAGATAGGTATCTACTAGTATTCATGCTATGTGTTTTGACTTTCGCCAAGGCATAGTGTTTGGTAGCTAGTATGTGCTTATCTATGGCATAGATAGATGCATTAATCTAGGACAGGCGTACAGCTGTTTTGGCCTTCGTCAAGGGCTTGTACGAATGGGTCTAGATTAATCTGGATAATGAAGGGTAGAACTTGACTTGCGACTTATGATGTTTTGGCCTTCATCAAGGTTATAAGCGCACGGGGCAAAAATCACATCAGGAGTTTCAAACATAAAGAAAACTTGCTAGTGTTGCATACCTTCTTGAGTGTGGTGTTTTTGGTAGGCTTTCTTCAGATTCATCACACAATGATAGTTGGGTCCTGATCCTACTGTGAGTATCCGCTACTCTTCGGGAAACAATTTCACTTAACAATTAATTGTATAAACCAAGTAGGTGTCTAGAACGGTGTTAGCGAGGCTAAGCCTCCAGGAAAAAGAGGTTATATAATTAAGGAACTCCGCGAAAGCGTTGGAAAACCTCCCTCGAAGTATCGACACTAGCCTAGCCGAAAGGTTAAGCAAGTATTTTGATGTTGGATTAATCCTGACTAATTCATTTATTAGGGTTTGGAGAAGAATTTGAGGAAACAGTGGGAGCCATCCTGTTTAGATAAACTAAAAACCAATCTAACTTGCAAGAGCATATGCTGAGTGTTTCTTTTCTCCTCTCTTAAATTGCAGTGACCATGACAGGACTTAAGCTCATATTAGATAAAAATAAACTCGCTGAGCCAAACTATAAAGACTGGCTTATGAATGTCAATATGGCCCTTACATATGATAAGGTCGCATACGTCCTCACAGCGAATGCTCCCCCTGTTCCCGGTCCAGCATCTTCGGTCGCGGACATTGAGATCCGTAAGACCTGGGATCTTGATTGCGTGAAGTCCAAGTTCCTCATACCGGCCTCCATGGACAATGAACATCATAGGCGGCATGAGAAGATGGACCTTGCTTCCATCTTCCTCCATACCAAAGAATTATATGGAGAGCAATCTCGTATCGCAAGATACGAGACCTCGAAGAAACCTTTTCAAGTGAGCTTGGTCATCGGATCATCTGTCGGGGACCACGTCCTGAAGATGATTTCTCTCATCGAAGAGCTCGCGGATTAGGAGCCACGTTGGAAAATGAGTTGTACATCGACTTGATCCTCCAGTCTCTTCCCTCCACCTATGCCCAGTTCATATTGAACTTCAATATGAACAGTATGGAAGTTACACTTCTTGAGCTCCTCAACATGTTGAGGGTGGCAGAGGGCACCTTGCAAAAAGGCAAGGAAAACACCCGCTCTGATTGTTGGAGGATCTTCTTCATCTAGATCCAAGGCCAAGGCCAAGGGAATGAAGAAGAAGGCCCCTACCAAACTGAGGGAAGGTGTGCAGAAGGTGGTGGGAAAAGGAAAGGAAAAGATGGGAGGGGCAGCCACAAAGGATGAGTGCTTCTATTGTAAGAAGAAGGGTCATTAGAAGAAGGACTGTAGGGCCCTGAAGGCCAAGAACCAGAACACAAAGCAGGTTCAACTTCAGGTGTGTTAGTGATTGAGAACGGCTTTTCTATAAACTCTACTTCCTGGCTATTGGATACCGGATCAGGATCTCACATCTGTAATTCTTTGCAGGCGTTGAGAAGCCGTAAAGTTTTGAGAAAATTTGATATGACCCTCAGGGTTGGCAACGGAGCCAGTGTGGACGCTGTTGTAGTAGGGGAATATCACCTTGGATTGGTGAATGGACATATTTTGTTGTTACATAACTGTTTTTGTATACCCAGTATGATGTGTAATATTATATCAGTATTTTTATTATCAAATGAAGGATATAATTTTTCACTTGTAAGCAATGTTATCAACATTCACCTGAATCATGAAATGGTTGGGTCGGGTACACTAAGCAACGGAATATACATTCTCAATCAACATCAAGTTTTCAATGTCCAAATCACACTAAAAAGAAAAGCTCCAGAATCGAACCAAGATTTTCTATGGCATTGTAGACTCGGTCATATCAATGAAACACGACCGACTAAATTACATAAAGAATGATACTTAGATCCGTTTGTGTATCAATCATATGCAACTTGTCAATCATGTATCATAGGAAAGATGACAAAGACTCCATTCACTGGACATGGAGAAAGTGCCACTGAGCTCTTGGGACTCATACACAGCGACGTGTGTGGGCCAATGTCTACACATGCACGAAGTGGCTATTCCTATTTCATTACTTTCACAGATGATTTCTCTAGGTATGAACATGTATTCTTAATGAAACATAAATCCGAGCCTTTTGAGAAATTTCAAGAGTATAAGAATGAAGCGAAAAAGCAAACCGGCAAAAGTATTAAGATGCTCTGTTCCGATAGGGGCGGAGAGTACTTAAGTGCCGAGTTCCTGGAATACCTAAAAGAGAATGGAATTCTCTATCAGTTTACTCTTCCATACAAACCACAACACAATGGTGTATCAGAAAGACGAAATCACACCTTACTTGATATGGTGCGTTCCATGATGAGTAATGCTGAGTTGCCGCCCTCCTTCTGGGGTTATGCACTGGAATCTGCTGCATACCTATTGAACAAGGTTCCAACTAAGTCTGTGCCTGCCACTTCATATGAAATGTGGAGTGGGAAGAAACCCTGTCTTAAGTATTTAAAGATATGGGGTTGTCCCACCTTTGTCAAAAAGGTTCATCCGGAAAAACTCGAGGCACGTTCAGTACTGTGTAAGTTTGTGGGATACCTCAAGAATTCTAGGGGGTATTATTTCTATCACGCTGAGGAACAAAAGATCTTTCTTTCTCATCATGCCCGCTTCATGGAAACTCAATTTCTCGAAAAAGAGATAAGTGGGAACACGATGGAGCTGGAAGAAATTCCAGAATCTCAGACTATTACTGAAAACTTAATAGAACCTGAGACTTCAATAGAACAGGACATACCCACGCTACTCCGCAGATCTAATAGGCTATCTCATCCGCCTGAGAGATACTACGGTTTTCTCGTAGACGGGGATCGAGAGATTGCATCATCGATGATGATGAGCCCACTAGTTTTCAGCAAGCCATCACGAGTAAAGACTCGGTGAAGTGGCTGGATGCTATGCGAACCGAGATGGAATCCATGTACACAAACAAAGTTTGGACTTTGGATTTTGCTCCTACTGGGGTAAAAACCGTAGGGTGCAAATGGATCTTCAAAAAGAAGATTGGTGTAGATGGTCAGGTAGAAACCTACAAAGCTACACTTGTTGCTAAAGGTTTTCGTCAAAGACCAGGATTGGATTATGACGAAACATTTCACCAGTGGCTATGCTTAAATCTATTCAGATCCTACTTGCCATTGCTGCCTTCCATGACTATGAGTTCCAGCAGATGGATGTTAAAACTGTTGGGGTTTCCTAGCACGGCAGCAAGTTTTCGGGAGGCATCATCCATGGCAATTTCAAATTTTGCCATTCTAGCTAACCCTAACCCTAGAATCACTACTAGAAAATCCAATGAAACAATATGCAAACAACTTTACAACTAAAGTGAACAAGGAATACAACATTTGTAGACTGGTCCTTCACTTCAATAGCTCCGTGTAGTAGTCCCTTCGCTGCGATCACGAACTCCCGGACTCTAGAGAGGCTCCCATGAAGAAATGAACAAGCTTGCATCGAAGTCTTTGAGGCCGAAGATGATCTGTGTCGAGGAGACACTAGCTCATGCTATCTCTTCACTAATGGTAAGATTTGTGAAGTAAACACCCTAAACTAAATGGCTAATAGTAGAGGATGATGAAGTAGGAACTGGGCTCACTTTAGATTTAATTTTCTCACAATTTTTCATCACCTTTTCAAACCCAAGAAAACTCTTTTCTTTTGGAAGAAGAAGATGAAGCAAGTGATGAAAGAATAATCAAGTGAGGTTAGAAATGCAACCCAAGGTGAGTATATCTCATACACTAACCTATGTAGAGAATAAACCATGGTCATGGGTTAATATTGGGTTAACAAACATCTTAAGCAAGATAAACAAGTGGACTTTAGTCAATGGTTATCAAGTCTCCACAAAAATCAACCATGACAAATTCTAAATGTTTGAATTACTTAAAACAAATAAAAATCCTAACATTAACCTAGCATGGTGTGAGTCTCAAACATACATGTTGCATGTGAAACCTAGCATGACACACTAATATATATCACATATATAATTTGTGTGCAAAAAGAAAACAATACATTTAACATATATCACACACACACACACACACACACACACACACACACACACATCAATGTATCATAAGTGAGAAAAATGAATACTTAAGTGAGCTAATATTAGTTAATGTAATATAATATATCAAATATATAATTATACATTAAATTATTAAATCGACACTTGATTTAATAATCTGGCTATATCATATATAACCGACTAATATCAAATGCAACAGCTTATCGAATCAACACTTGATCTGATAACCCGGCTATATCACATATAACCGACCAATGTCACAAATCGCGAGAATAGAATACGGTATCACATACTCGTATTAATCTTGGTCCCACATGCAGGGTTACCTAGCACGGCAGTAAGGTTTTGGGAGGCATCGTCCATACCAAATTAAAATTTTGCCGTTCTAGCTAACCCTAACCCCAGAATCGTATACTAGAAATCGACGAAATAAAATGCAAACAACTTTGCAAATAGAAAGTGAACTAGGAATACAACCTTTGTAGACCGGTCCTCCACTTCAATAGCTCCGTGTAGTAGTCCCTTCGCTACGATCGTGAACTCCGGACTCTAGAGAGACTCCCTTGAAGAAACGAACATGCTTGCTTCGAAGACTTCAAGGCCGAAGATGATCTACGTCGAGGAGACACTAACCCAAGCTATCTCTTCACTAACTATGGAATTAGTGAAGCAAACACCCTATACTAAATGGCAAGTAGTAGAGAATGATGAAGCAGGAAGTGGGCTCACTTTAGATTTCATTTTCTCACAGTTTTTCCATCAACTCCACTGAAGCTAGAAAGCTTTGAGGAAGAAGAAGAAGAAGAATGAGTTCATCATATGAATTATTGTGTGAGGTTAGAAATGAAACCAAGGGTTAAGCATGTCATGCATAACCCTTGTAGAGAGTTAACCATGAGGTAGGGTTAAAGGTTAGATCAAAAAAATATCTTAAGCTAGACAAAGAGAGTGGACAAAATCAAAGATGCCTTGAAGGTTCTACAAGTTTTCAACAAATATCATCCATGACAAATATCCACAATATTTGAATTACTTAATGATAAATTATAAACCCTAATCTTAACCCTAGCATAGTTTAACCCTCATTAACCCTAGTTGCATTTGTAACCTAGCTTGATACATTTAACATATATCACATATACATCAATGTATCCAAAGTGAGAAAAGAAATCTTAAGTTAGGTAATATTAGTTAATGTAATGTAATATATCAAATATATAATTATACATTAAATTATTAAATCAACAATTGATTTAATAATCCGGCTATATCACATATAACCGACTAATATCATGTGTAACAACTTATCGAATCAACACTTGATCCGATAACCCGGCTATATCTCATATAACCGACCAATGTCATAAATAGCGAGAATAGAATACGGTATCACATATCGTATTAATCTCGGTCCCGCACATATCACATATGTGCTCCTACTCCGTTTCGCTTGAGTCAGGAAACCCCTGTGTAGGACTCTAAAGACTCGTCAATACGCCGGCAGTAGGTAATGATCATATCAAACACCCACAAGCCGTAAGCGGTCTGCTAAACGTAACGGCCACCCGGGTATTGAGCGATCAGAAGATCAACAAGCAAGCCTGCTCGTACTCCTGTGATTCCAATCAGTAACACTACCATACAGTCCGGTCTCTTCGTCTGATATGTCGCATATCTTGTCTAGGGGGGTGGTAAACGTCATACCCCAGTAATTTGATAAGTCGTGCCGATATGAGGATCATAACGGGTCGAGAAACTACTGATAACACTTATCAGTATATCTCAGAAGCAGCCTTGGCCATGGACTTCCTGTTATAGCCAATCGAGCACAGCGCAACATCAACTCCTAATACCGGGAGAGACGAAACCCCTCCTATCGCTCATTGCCTCCATGTGACTCGGGACTGTACCAAAAAGCCACCGTTTTGCACGTTCTCTTGAACTTGGTAAGGTGGAAATCAAAGCACAGTGGGAATCACACAAGACTCTATGATGATCTCGGGTCTACAGACTAACCTGTACCAGTGTCATTAGAGAACTGGCATCTGACGTTAGGTATAATACCATCTGGGAGTTCTCGGCGAGTCCGTTCAGTGTACCCAGTCTCTACTGAGCACCCGTATACTGTCTCTGATGTCAAACACCAATGGATATGGGATCATCCATCGCCCATCTACACGGGTCGAGAAGCTATACGCTAGTCTACTCTGGTATATCGATGCCCTATCTCGATACATCCACGACTAGGAACATTTGAAGGATGTACTTAGCGACTACACTGTCCCCACTAGTATGATCTGCATCATAATCCTGATTGTCAAGTATTCATTCTAAGGGCTTTATCAACATGTAATATAGAGACAATCAGTGTACATGTTAAGATAAAGAGCAACCAAATAGCATATTATCATGTCGAGCAAGGAAGTCCTCCATGTATATGTCCAAGCATCCACTACAATATACATCATATGTATAGTAATGGCCTCTAGGGCACACATATAACTAACAATCTCCCACTTGCACTAGGGCCATCTGTTGTAGTATCCCATACCCAACAATCAGCAGTGGTTGAACTATCTCATACTCAACCATCCCATAAAAGTCTCTCCTGGGAATAGGCCTTTATGAGTGGATCCGCCATGTTCTCCTCTGTGTCTACTCTCCTAACCTCGATCTCCCTAGAGATCAACCATCTCCATGATCAGGTGATACTGCCTAAGAATATGTCTGGATCTCTGATGGGACGGGGGTTCTTAGGCCTAAGCCACAACTCCATTGTCACACAATGGTAGGAACGAAGTTCATCTCATGAAATTTTATATATCTAGACTGCCTTTTTGGTAGCATCCTTGGTAGCAATGTATCCAGCCTTTATCGTCTAGTATGCCACGGTATCTAGCTTGGAACTCTTCCAACATACCGTCCCTCCACTGAGGGTAAAAACAATGCTTGTGACTAACATTCAGTCGACCTTACCACCCTGGAAGCTATCCAGTGATTCTCCTAGGATCGATTGATACCATCTCACTACACCTAGTGAGAATCCTAACATCCACTTAGATCTATCACATAGATCCAAAACCCTGGATTTAGGAGGTATCACCTCGATCCTATATGGAGAATCCTTGTGATAAGAGGAGATTGACCGAGTGTAGCATAGGAAACTCCTTTCCTATCAAAAGTATGTCATCCACGTACAATACGAGGATCACCACCATACTCCCTACTACATTTTTGTATATACAAGGTTGATCTACCATTTCGATGAAGTCAAACGCTTTGACTACCATATCAAAACAGATGTTCCAACTCCGCGATGCCTGTTTTATCCCATAAAGCAACTTGCACAGGTTTCCGCTGCTCCCACTGTCTGCGAAGCCCTCTGGCTATATACTTATAGACGCTCACTTCTAAATCACTATTTAGAAAAGCTATCATGAAACCCAACCGCTAGATATCGTAGTCATGGTATGTAGCAATGGCAAGTAGGATCCGGATGGACTTAAGCATAGGGACTAAAAAAGGTTTCATCATTATACACATCTGGTCGATGACGAGAACCTTTTGCAACAAGTCTTAGCTTTGAAAGTCTCAACTTTTTCATGTACACCAAGTAATCTTCTCAAGATATACTTGCTCATGATGGGGATTTAACCCTTCAGATATAGCAACCAAAGTCCATACTTTGTTGGTGTATATGGATTCCATCTCAGATCACTTAGCATCCAGCCATTCTCACAGAGTCTCCACTCCTGATGGCCTACTCGAAATTAGTTGGGTCATCATCTCATGATGCAATCCTCGCTCCCACTATCATAGAGAAAACTGAAGTATCTCTCAGGTGGGTGAGGAACCCTACTAGATCGGCGGAGAGGCTGAGGTTGTTGGGAACTATTGAATCCTTCGGTTCTACCAAATCATCAGCCGCAGTTTGTATAGCTGGAACTTCTTCCAGTTCTACCTCATGTCCACTAATTTCTTCACAAGAAATTCCCTTTCTAAAAGGTAGCATGCTGAGAAACAAAACACCTTTTGCAAATGCTTGGGATATCCAACAAACTTCCACAGAACTGACTTTGTCTCGAGCTTGTCCGGATTTTGCTTTTAGACATAGGCCGGACAATCCAAATCTTAACATACTTAAGAGATGGGCTCTTCCCATTTCATATCACATATGGAGTGGTAAGCACCTGATTTGATTGGAACCCTATTCGACAGGTATGCAACTTCTCAAGTGCATAACCCCCAAAAGGAAATAGGCAACTCAGTAGTACTCATCATAGAGCACATCATATCTAATAGGGTGCGATTGCTCCGCCCTGATACACCGATGTGCTGTGGTGTATACGGAGGAGTAATGCTGAGAGAGAATCTCATTCTCCTTTAGAATAGTCCAGGAATTCCATGCTCAAGTATTCTCCTCTTTGATTACATCAAAGGACATAATACTTATACTCGTTTTGGTTCTATACTTCTAACTTATATTCTTTGAATATCTCAAAAGGCTTAGACTTGTGTTTCAACAGGAATACATGTGCGAATCTTGAGAGATCATCAGTGAATGTAATGAAGTACAAAGAACCAGTCCTGGCATGTGTAGACAGGGGACCTACATACATCATCATGTATCAATCCCAAAAGTTCACTAACTCTTTCTCTGTTTCCAATAAACGGAGCTATGGTCATCTTATCTTTGTGACATGACTGGCAAGTTTCATAAGATGTAAGTTCAAACTGATTTAAATATGCATCTTTATGTAACTGAGCTAGTCGGGTCGCATTGATATGACCTAGTCTACAATGCCTCAAGAAGGATTCGTTCATTTTCGAACTCTTCCTCTTGTGTGTGTTCTGTACGTTAAGAACCGTGGTTTGATTTAGAACGTATATGCTTTTAGATAACGTGCCTGAACCGATCAAGTTTTGATATAGGAAATATTCAAAACATTATCCAACAATACAAAATTATATCCTTCTTTACTAAATAAAGAAACTGATATGATGTTGTATATCAGGTTCGGTATCTAATAATATTCATTCAGAATCAATGTATTTGGTAATACAGAGTGATAACTGCCAACAACTTGGCTACAACACTTACACCGTTTCCAACTCTTGAAACTTATCACCCATTCTCAGTTCTCTACCTATCTGTAGCCCATGTAACATATTACATATGTGGGATCCTGATCCGGTATCTCATACCCAGGACGTATAGGATATTGAGAAACAGTTCTCTGTAATGAACATACCTGAAGAAGATGCATCATCATGCACTTTCTTCGTTTGGGCGGCACGGGAATCCTGGTAATTCCCTATTTCCTGCTCGGTCTTATAACAATTATAAGTTGGAGCGGGACCAACGTTCCCCATCTCAGTATAACAAGCGGGTTCGGTCAATACGTCCGTATTATTATCTTGATTAAGGCGTGACATGGTCGCTACCTGGAGAGAGAGAGAAGAAAACACTCAGCGTATGCTCTTGCAAGATTAGATTGGTTATTAATTTATCTAATCAGGATGGCTCTCACTGTTTTAGTCAAACCTTTCTTCAAACCCTAAAAGGAAAGACTAGCGGGATTAATTACACCTTACAAGTTTGCCAATCTTTCAGCTAGGCCAGTGCTGGTACTTTGAGGGAGGTTCCCCGTGCTTTCGCACGGACCTAATTAAAATAAACCTCATTTTCCCAGGGGCGCAACCCCGTTAACACCTTTCTAGACACCTACTTGATCGGCTAATTGTGATGTGTAAAACTCTTCCAGGAGTAACTCTTACTCGCAGTGGGTATCGGGATCCAACTATCTCATAGAAAGTATGCAATCTCATTACAAATTTCAACACTTGAAATTCCTGATAATGGTTTTTACCCCTAGCGTCCTATGACCTTGACGGAGGCCAAACTACCCATAGTGCGCTAGTCAAGTTCAACCCGTTCATTTCTTGATTGAATTAAACCTACCCGCACGACCCTTGACGGAGGCCAAACTACGCCGTACGAATACCCTAATCCAATCGCATCTCATGCTGCAGTTAAGCACTAGTTAGCTACCGAACACTACGCCTTGTCGAAGGTCAAACTATAGCAGCACGAATACTTCTCAGTAGTACTTATCTGAAATGACGGAGGGCTGCACAAGTTTTTAAGAAAACCATGAGCGTAATGAACTTGATATCGTTGTAGAATCGAGTGATTTTGAAAAGGAGTGTTTTCGAGGCTTTTACTAGTTTTGCTAAAGAGGTCACTCCCGGTGAAGGGATCTCGACTCTTTGCTTATTGAATAAGGTGCAGGATATTTCATAAATACCACTATGCAAAGCAAAAACTATAAAAGCAATCAAAAGACAAACCGAGTTTGTAGCATCTGCTAGTTTTGCTAAAGAGGTCACTCCCGGTGAAGGGATCTCGGCTCTTTCCTTATCGAATAAGGTGCAGAATATTTCACAAATACCACTATGTAAAGAAAATACTATAAAAGCAATCAAAAGACAAACCGAGTTTGTAGCATCTGCTAGTTTCGCTAAAGAGGTCACTCCCGGTGAAGGGATCTCGGCTCTTTCCTTATCGAATAAGGTGCTGGATATTCTACAAGGAATACCGCTATGCAAAGCAAGAACTAAAACTACCAGTTTTCGAGACAAGTTTCTACAGTATCTTTAGGTTTCTTTTATTTCATTAATCTCATTAATGAAGTCCCATTTCTTATGCTTCCCAAGCATCAGATATGAAATGAAAGCAGCAATATTAATTATATCTCATATATATAATATATAGGCATTCGTCTTAGAATATAATCAATGATCACATAACAGAATATCGCAGCAGAATAAAACATATGAAATATTGGATATACTAGGATTTCTGTGTTTTAAATTAAGCCTGTATAAAACACGAATTCCACGGTCGTGATGAATAGCCAATCCCACACCCCTAGACCCCTACGAGAGCGGCAAGAAACCCTACCAATTCTAGAGTTAGGAGACCCGGTCTCGACTCCTCGAGATGGTCTCCCACTGGACCCTAGAACCCGGTTACTTGTGCTCCCCGCCTTGGGCCTATCCTAATGCGGAAAAGTAAATAATATACAATGGTGACATCATCCTCAACCCGGAAGTGCCCCAATAAAAGAATATTACATACAATGAATTTTACATGAATGAAAATAAAAACTCTCATCTCACATAAAACCCCTGGCTATTCAAACACGACGATCCAATATAACATATTACAGCAACACATAACATCACATGTCATCAATGTAAGTAAATATGCGTATCCCAATTGTCGTTGACATATAGCACTGAAACCGGCGATACACTACATATTACACTTACGGTCGCAGAAAAGTAAGTGAAAAACTACAACAGAACCACCTTAGACATCACATGCCTAACCAAATGAATTCCTTAGACATCACATGCCTAACAATTATAAACCCCGCATTTTAGTCTCGATATTGAAAACACCTTTTAATATCTAGTCAGGCAATTCAACAAGATTCCCGACATCTTGATCGAATTCTCGTCGGAAACTTTAGTAGACGGCCGACCCCCCCGATACCGTCGACGAAGTGCACTAAGGCGGAACACCGCTGTCGCGAGCACCCGAACGGATGCTTTTGGCGACGGGGTTCTCCTACAGTCACTTGGTCGGGGCTATGGGGAGTGGCTATCTATTAAGTTTATCCGGCGAGTATCCGCGTATGCTACGTGATTGCGACGGACTTTTGATCTCATCAAAATCCCGTGGCAACCGATCAAATGAGACTGAACTGCTAGATTTATAAAATTCAAACTAGTTATCTCATAACTACTTGTGGATTCCAAATATTGTATCCCATCACATAATATCCGTACGACGTTAAACTTTTCGATCGAGTCATCAAAGTCCCTCAATTTCCCGACAGCTCAACACTTGAGCACAGTTTTAGTAATACCCAGAATATGCCACATTACCTATGCACCAGCCGTAGAAGGGAAAACCCAAGCCTTACTCATGTTGCCACAGAACTACGACAAAACCCTAGGGTATGATCGCGGTTCCGCGATCCAAAAAAGTCGAGTTATGGTATCATTCTTCTAGAGGGTTCATAGGATTACTTGCATGTTTTTCCGAATACGTTAAACTTGGAAAAATGGGTTTTTGATATTCGATCGAACTTTTTAACTTCGCCTAAACAATATGTGAATAACCCAAAACATTATTAAAACTATGAATACGAAACACTCCGAATTGTTTATAGTGTAAGATTACATCACATGCAAAATTAGCAAAAACAAATAATACCTGAAACATCAAAATCAAGTCACTGGAACACACAAAAATTTTCAGGGGAGGGGCTCGGATTTGGCCAAGATGAGCATGGTGGTGGCCGGCCAAAAATTCTTGAAACCCCCGGAAATTTTCACAGTGTTCATATTATATCACATACAACACTCAGTACTTGTTAAAAAATTTTTTTGAACAACTTTTAAAAACGACAGAAACCAGATTTTCACGTTCCAAGTTTCGGAGTATTTCGGTTTCGTAGTCCTAACAAAATCCATATAAATTTCTAGCATGGCTCTGATACCACTACATGGTTACCTAGCACGACAGCAAGGTTTTAGGAGGCATCGTCCATGCCAAATTAAAATTTTGCCGTTCTAGCTAACCCTAACCCTAGAATCGTATATTAGAAATTGACGGAATATAATGCAAACAACTTTGCAAATGGAAAGTGAACAAAGAATACAACCTTTGTAGACCAGTCCTTCACTTCAATAGTTCTGTGTAGTAGTACCTTCGCTGCGATCGTAAACTCCGGACTCTAGAGAGGCTCCCTTGAAGAAACGAATATGCTTGCTTCGAAGACTTCGAGGCCGAAGATGATCTACGTCGAGCAGACACTAACCCAAGCTATCTCTTCACTAACTATAGAATTAGTGAAGCAAACACCCTATACTAAATAGCAAGTAGTAGAGGATGATGAAGTAGGAAGTGGGCTCACTTTAGATTTCATTTTCTCACAGTTTTTCCATCAACTCCATTGAAGCTAGAAAGCTTTGAGGAAGAAGAAGAAGAAGAATGAACTCATCATATGAATTATTGTGTGAGGTTAGAAATGCAACCAAGGGTTAAGCATGTCATGCTTAACCCTTGTAGAGAGTTAACCATCAGGTAGGGTTAAAGGTTAGGTCAAAAAATATCTTAAGCTAGACAAAGAGAGTGGACAAAGTCAAAGATGACTTGAAGCTTCTACAAGCTTTCAACAAATATCATCCATGACAAATATCCTGTCACGACCCGAAAGAGCACGTGACTGGCCCTTAAACCATATGAAGTCTATAGGACCCCATCTGATCCAAGTAAGCCAAAAGCCCAGCAATCTAAAACCATTTAAAGAGTAAATAAGGAAAACTGTTTTTGAAAAGTAAGGAAATCATGTTTGGAAATCAAAGTTTTTAAATAACTAAGCCGAATATGCATTTTTTTAAAATGTGTAACCTTTCCTGAAAATTTCGGCAGAGTTTCCATTGTAAAAACTGGCCCCGAACGGGGTACAACAAGAATAATATATATGAAATGATAAAAGGCATCCCCAAGCGGGAGCTAGCTCTTCGTCCATCGACGGTCACAACCACGCAAGCAATAATAATATACAACGCCAAAGGGCGAGGATCAAAACCCAAAAAAAAGAAACTCAAAACATCCAGAAAACCGTAATACTACTAGAGCGACTCTAAGGTCGAAATAAAACAACACTGTTTTCTAAGTCTGAACAATAAACAAGTTTTGGTTGATGGAAATTCTAGATACAATAAATGATACATGAACAATGGCGGTTCTGATACAAAAGAACCCACCTATCCAAGCAAGTCACCCATAAGGAAGCAGTGTGCCAGAAATGCCGCTATGGAATCTGTACGGCAAAAACCTGCAAGGACTGGGGCACAACGGGGGTGAGTTGCCAACTCGTGAATAGAAAATATCTACAAGCAGAGATCGAATGCATGACCTATCCTAGGTCAATACGATCAGATAATAAATAAACCTCAATATGAATATAGCTGAAGCATGCTAAACTGGCAATGTAATCTCTATACATGAGTGTAGTGCCAAGTGCTCGTGCTAGTGCCTCAGGTAATAGCATGTCATGAATATGAGGTATGATCAATGTAATCAAATCTGCACACACGTGGATCCCGTCCACTCGTCACCCACTGACAATAACCACCATGCATGTAAATATCATGAATCATGTGCATGGGAAATAATATGAGGATATAACCACCCGTGTCCCTCGCGACACATCAAAATCATGGAACCAGGGTGCCCAGCATCGACACCCGAAAACATCATGAAAACTGTGCCTAGCATCGGCACGTAAATCCTCATATATCGGGCTCCGTCAGTCCGGATCGGCCCGCGGGCTCTGTCTGCGGTATCGGCCCTCGGCCCCGGCAGTATGCCCAAAACATCTATCGACTCTGGTCGGTATCCTCCGGATAACTGCCAGGTCCAACCAATCACCGGTAGGTACTCGCCCGCCTCCAGGCTCAATCGGCAAAGCTCATCGATCATCTTGCCGAGGGGAACCATACCGGGTCCACCATGTACCCGCAATCGGCTCATCCACGCCTCGATTCGGGTTACACATATCGCTCTCAGCACCGAGAAAACACATGGTGGACGCACTGAAATATCATATCAAGGGTAACCGGGTTTTTAAAGAAATGACATATTCTCTTTTGAAATACCCTCGGTTCCCAAATCCAGAAATATCATAGAAACAACATATCTCAATGCGTACAGTCAAAGCATGATGTATGCGGCATGTAACAGTAATGCAAGCATATCAGTAAGTCATGCAACATGGAATAATAATGTGCACATGTCGAGGGAGACCGCTCTTTTAAAAGGAATCTGTTTTTAAAGAGTATCTTGCGGTTCCCAAATCCCCAATCAAGCTAGAATCATCTATATATGTGTACAGGTATAAGTGTACAATATGCCATGCCAGAATCATATCATGAATGCAATAGTACTATAGTGTAGTGACATGGCAATTATCGATGATGAGTGTGTGAGACGGCAACAAGTGTACGTGGAACATATGCATCATCGATAATGGTGCTGGTGTACTAGCAGCATGACTGAAATATAACCACAGTACAAGCGATGCAATGCAAATAGCATGAATATGCGGAATCGAATAATCAACGCAAAAGTAAAGAATCTACACCAATCTGTACAAGTCATGCAGGGGTGCCATTTGAAATAAGACGAATCAGGGCTTTTGGAAAAACAAGGGCTACGGTGTTTTAAGAAAAGATACATTATTTGAAAATATCCGTATGACCCTTCTGCCTATCTTTAAAATATCCCCGATTCGTTAGTTTGAAATAGGTATGACTCGGTCCAGTCTAATGTCTACTAAGTAATCTAGACAGGAGGGGTAAGAAACCACATAATCTGAGTCAATATATATAGATATGATAGTCGGTGATCCCGCCTCAATAACATATCGTAAGATATCCTCGAGTCATGAGTGCGGATCTATCATTAATATCGGCTCGTACGGTAGATCGTCGTACGGCATCCCAATAGCTGGGTAGGGGTCAATGTCACAGTACCTCATCACATATCATGTATCACTATCATCAGATCGCATAATCTGGGGTACTACTCTAAGTCCAGTACAAATCGATACCATCTATAAAAATATGAATGCGGGTAAAGCACATGTCCAAAGGCCCGCTAAAACTATCATATCGCACCTCGAAGACAAGCTATGTCACATCGCCGATCCCACGGCCTCACATCAAGTATCATCTCAAACCACGTATCATCCTCAAATCACGTATATAAACACATAGTCCCATACCCATGTGTAGATATACGCACCATCATATGCACTCTAATAAATGAAAGAATGAATGCAAGTATGTGTGTAAATGTATGTGTGAGTGCAACCACTACTCTAGGGTTCGCACTATACTAAACCAATATATTCTTATCATCAAAATATCATTATTACCATCAATAACCCTAAACAACACAATATAAATATTCGTGTGTATACGTATTCGTATACATCACCACGGACTGCGGGGTGCTATACGCCATCCACCCGACTTCTCCCCGTAGATATAAATCTACTCACCTTGCTTCTCGTGTGCCAAAGCCGATGTCGCTATCTTCACCTTCTTTGCCTCAACATCACGCGGGGTACCTACAAGCATATCACAATGCTAAAGCACATGAAAATCACATCGGAAACCAAAATAGCACACGCTACCCGCATAGGTAAAAACCCATCGACTCGCATGTAAACACAATCAAAATCCACTTGTCGTTGACGTCCAAACGCCACCCGACAGGAATGAATCACCAAATACCAAAATCCATGCTAAAACAAGTCCCAAATTATACACCAACATAGGAAAATCAACCCAGATTTCACCCTAGATGGAATCAGTCAAAACTAGACATACTCAGGGTCAAAAGTAGAGGAAATGGGGGCATGCACAGAAAATGAGGCAATTCCTTAAAATACCTTATTTTAGTATTTTCCATAATTTTTCCCCATTTATCTGTATTTAATTATACCAGAATATTAAAATATTCATTAAAATAATATTAAATTATAAAATTTCCCAAAAATCATATTTTATTATTTTGAAGACGTTACAATCTACCCCCCTTAAAGAAATTCGGTCCCCGAATTTAAATTTAAAACCCCAAATTCTAAAACATTTCGATACGAATTCCAAGTCGTCGGGGCTCCAAAATCATCAACACATAAAACGTCACAGCGCAATGCATGCGCATGAGTACTGAGCAGATAACTCAAAAACAATGCTCCATCAAGCATCCCGCAATCATCGGAGTCAAGGTAAGGACACAATGTCAAATCCAATACAAAACCGATATGATATGGATCAGAACTACACATGCAGACATCCAATCTATACATGTGAATAGCTGATGTAAAAGCATGCCAAATCCTTTTTAAGTCGCTGTGCGATGCGCATAACACTGCACAGTGGCGGACGTTTCTCATAAGAAAATAACTATATATGTGTATATATATCCTTTGTTTAATAAGCACGTTCCACCATTTTGAAAATAATCAGAAGGGTTTCCTTGTTTTTAAAACGTTTTGTGTCATATCGGATACGTAGGTATATACTGAGACTATAGCTCGCTTTTCGGAAATCCCTTCGATAACTATCGATGCATGCAAAATATATCCAGGCACTGTCCACTGACTAGTCCTGCTCAGTATGAAAGCAAATATCCCACATCATAAAAATGTACTGCTCCAAAAGGAATAAATTCCAAAAATGCACATAACACCACCCTGTGCGTCTGACGCGCACGGAAATCAAAATCCATATATGCGCTAAACATGTGCACAAAACAACATCTAGGTGCAACGGGTGTGCACGAAGCATCTGTCATAGGCAACATGTGTGCCTGACAGCCAAAACAGGTGCATCTGACATGCATGAAGAATCTCGATTTAGTGCATCTGGTGTGCCCCAAAATCGTATCTCAAAACATGCGCCCAACATGCGCGGAAATCCAAATCGGTGCATCCATCGTGCACGAATGAAAATCTAAACCCTGCGCACTCAATATGCACGGAATCACAAAATCCAATAGCAACGTCGAATATGCGTAAGTCCAGTCAAAAGCACGGAGTGCAAGAATCCACATCAATATCACAATCAAAATCGACATACCGAAAGGCATCAAATCGAAGTCAGGTGCAATCGTAATGCACAAAATATAAATCCGGTGCAACAAAGGCATGAAATATAAATCTGATGCGATAAACGCAAGAAACATAAAACTGGTGCGACAAATGCACGAAGTATAGAACTGGTGCATCCCATGCACAAATACCAAGCAATAACTCAAATACGTAAGCAGCAACACCAAGTGTATCCAGATATGAAGAAAATCATAAACGTGTGCAGCTGCGGGCACAAAACACATATTGATGCACTACAAGCACATATAAGCTATACCGAGTGCAAAATCAAAACACTAAAATTACATGAAACTCTGCTGGAAGCGTAAATCAAATCACCAGCATAAAATAGGCATGAAATCACAATCAACAGCTCAAGAGTAATAACTATGTACAAGGTATAAATACCCAATAGGTGCAACCATGGTGCACAAAATCAAATATCATGAAACTCAGTCATCAAGACTAAATCATGCGAATAGATCGCCCAAAATACCGAAATCCAAAGCAACGGATACGTGATAATCAAATCACAAAATCATAAATCATAATTACCGTCGTCGGTATACCCTCCTTCAGGGTCGAGAAGGTACCGGTACATCCGATGCTAGCGGCGCAAGATATCTACTTGCCTCTTGCTCGCGGCTGGCGTCCTCTGCCTCTGGTTCCTGATCTTTCCTGTAGATTACCAACTCGCAATCCATCGGCTCATCGGCCCGGTCAGGTGTGCTGACAGGAACGATTCCGTTCTTGCACTTCCCTGGTCATCTCTCGGTCAATCCTCACGACCGCTCGTAAAGCAGCACATCTCTGGCGCCGACCTCGGGTCCTCTGAATGCATATCACACATCCGATCCTGGGTGCAACTCTTATTGTAGCAGTGTACTGGAAGGAATCCTACTCAAGGTCTCTTCTGATCTTGCCTAAGCCAAACTGTAAGGAGGCTGGTACTCTGGCGTAATCTTTTCTCGCTCTCTGGACCTCTGTGTCAACATCTCCTCGGAAGCTGGTCGCATCTCTGCGCCTCTGTATGCATGTCCGGCCTTTAATCTTAACGGGGTGTAGTAACAGCTCGTCTGCCTCTCGCACGAACTTCTTGTCCCGCTTGTCTGTATCATCGACCATTCGACGTCGCGTCTTTATCTGCACACTGCAATGTCCTCGGCTACGGTCCACCCGAAGTCTCTAACACGGACTCGAAATCACGAACTCAGTATCTTCATCACTCAGTAGAAGATATCTAGCCGAACACATCCTCAGCGTGCATATCGCATCTCTGATGTCAGCGGAGTGGAACGTCATCTCGTCGAAATCTTGTGCAAACTCTTTACTCCACCTTGCTCCACTATCGACTGATTCGGACTCATCTCATCATGGCTACACAGACTGCGCTCCGATGGCTATGCTCGTATCTGGAGTCTCCCAAGCAGTGTCCCATCACATGATATCCGAATGATGTCGAATCATCCGATCGACTCGTCAGAACCTCACAATCCCCCAAGAGCTCAACATCTCGGGTACAGTTTAATAGTATCGAGTACATGCCACAGCGTCGGTGGTCCAGCCGTAGAAGGGCAAACCCAAGCCTCACTAATGGCGCCGAGGAACTACCGCAAACCCTAAGGTTCAAAGGCTTTCACATGGTCATTAAGTCGAGTTAGGGTTTCATTCTTCTAGAGGGTCCATAGAATCACCTGCATGTCTTTCCGTATACTTTAAACTTGGAAAATGGGTTCCTGACCTTCGATCGTCTCAATCGACTCTCAACGAATCTGCGTGAAGTCGCCTCTAGCTGGAATCAATCTATCTGATGACCTCGCATCGGGGTAAGCGAACGAACCACATGTCCTAGTCATTCATCCTCGGTGACTAGCGACTCACTACCATATCTCTAAGAATATGCTAATGCTGCAGTAGCTCCAATCATCTGGGCGATATCTCATCACTCGCAGCAACAACTGGCTCATTCGTCGGTACGCTAAGCAGCACCTCAACCATCATGAATAAGCGATATATCAGCAGTCATCACATCCTGGCTGGCCTCTATCAGTGGCTCAATCCTCTGGTACCGTCCGGTACATCCGAGAAATCTCGCAACAGCGATCTGTCAAACGCCCATAGTGCGGAAACACAAAATACGAAGCCTCAATGCAACCGTATGTCTCTGGAATCACGCCCCGGTCAGTCCTCGTCCGCGACGAGCTCATGCTGACAACTCGAGCCGTAGCTCACTCTGCCCGTGCAATCGCGGCAGCAAAACCATAACCAGTATCGATGAAGATAGATCATAGGAAGGAATATGACACAATGCAAGGAAATGTACAACCTAAGGTTTCTTAAGCGGAGTGGCGTGTCGTAAGTATGCCGCGGAACATACCAACGGTACGTCACTCTACTTTAGTCACCTATTCCATCAACCAAGGGTCATCCTACGCGAAGAAAGTTCGGGTCTAATACCCCCTCGACCAAGTCTAAGTTCCATAAGGTCAAGCCTAAGTTCCTTATATAGATAACGCCCTAGGCTCCACATAGTCAAACTTAGACTCGAACCAAGGTCAACCTAGCGCTCTGATACCAACTTTGTCACGACCCGAAAGAGCACGTGACTGGCCCTTGAACCATATGAAGTCTATAGGACCCCATCTGATCCAAGTAAGCCAAAAGCCCAGCAATCTAAAACCATTTAAAGAGTAAATAAGGAAAACTGTTTTTGAAAAGTAAGGAAATCATGTTTGGAAATCAAAGTTTTTAAATAACTAAGCCGAATATGCATTTTTTTAAAATGTGTAACCTTTCCTGAAAATTTCGGCAGAGTTTCCATTGTAAAAACTGGCCCCGAACGGGGTACAACAAGAATAATATATATGAAATGATAAAAGGCATCCCTAAGCGGGAGCTAGCTCTTCGTCCATCGACGGTCACAACCACGCAAGCAATAATAATATACAACGCCAAAGGGCGAGGATCAAAACCCAAAAAAAAGAAACTCAAAACAGCCAGAAAACCGTAATACTACTAGCGCGACTCTAAGGTCGAAATAAAACAACACTGTTTTCTAAGTCTGAACAATAAACAAGTTTTGATTGATGGAAATTCTAGATACAATAAATGATACATGAACAATGGCGGCTCTGATACAAAAGAACCCACCTATCCAAGCAAGTCACCCATAAGGAAGCAGTGTGCCAGAAATGCCGCTATGGAATCTGTACGGCAAAAACCTGCAAGGACTGGGGCACAACGGGGGTGAGTTGCCAACTCATGAATAGAAAATATCTACAAGCAGAGATCGAATGCATGACCTATCCTAGGTCAATACGATCAGATAATAAATAAACCTCAATATGAATATAGCTGAAGCATGCTAAACTGGCAATGTAATCTCTATACATGAGTGTAGTGCCAAGTGCTCGTGCTAGTGCCTCAGGTAATAGCATGTCATGAATATGAGGTATGATCAATGTAATCAAATCTGCACACACGTGGATCCCGTCCACTCGTCACCCACTGACAATAACCACCATGCATGTAAATATCATGAATCATGTGCATAGGAAATAATATGAGGATATAACCACCCGTGTCCCTCGCGACACATCAAAATCATGGAACCAGGGTGCCCAGCATCGACACCCGAAAACATCATGAAAACTGTGCCCAGCATCGGCACGTAAATCCTCATATATCGGGCTCCGTCAGTCCGGATCGGCCCGCGGGCTCTGTCTGCGGTATCGGCCCTCGGCCCCGGCAGTATGCCCAAAACATCTATCGACTCTGGTCGGTATCCTCCGGATAACCGCCAGGTCCAACCAATCACCGGTAGGTACTCGCCCGCCTCCAGGCTCAATCGGCAAAGCTCATCGATCATCTTGCCGAGGGGAACCATACCGGGTCCACCATGTACCCGCAATCGGCTCATCCACGCCTCGATTCGGGTTACACATATCGCTCTCAGCACCGAGAAAACACATGGTGGACGCACTGAAATATCATATCAAGGGTAACCGGGTTTTTAAAGAAATGACATATTCTCTTTTGAAATACCCTCGGTTCCCAAATCCAGAAATATCATAGAAACAACATATCTCAATGCGTACAGTCAAAGCATGATGTATGCGGCATGTAACAGTAATGCAAGCATATCAGTAAGTCATGCAACATGGAATAATAATGTGCACATGTCGAGGGAGACCGCTCATTTAAAAGGAATCTGTTTTTAAAGAGTATCTTGCTGTTCCCAAATCCCCAATCAAGCTAGAATCATCTATATATGTGTACAGGTATAAGTGTACAATATGCCATGCCAGAATCATATCATGAATGCAATAGTACTATAGTGTAGTGACATGGCAATTATCGATGATGAGTGTGTGAGCCGGCAACAAGTGTACGTAGAACATATGCATCATCGATAATGGTGCTGGTGTACTAGCAGCATGACTGAAATATAACCACAGTACAAGCGATGCAATGCAAATAGCATGAATATGCGGAATCGAATAATCAACGCAAAAGTAAAGAATCTACACCAATCTGTACAAGTCATGCAGGGGTGCCATTTGAAATAAGACGAATCAGGGCTTTTGGAAAAACAAGGGCTACGGTGTTTTAAGAAAAGATACATTATTTGAAAATATCCGTATGACCCTTCTGCCTATCTTTAAAATATCCCCGATTCGTTAGTTTGAAATAGGTATGACTCGGTCCAGTCTAATGTCTACTAAGTAATCTAGACAGGAGGGGTAAGAAACCACATAATCTGAGTCAATATATATAGATATGATAGTCGGTGATCCCGCCTCAATAACATATCGTAAGATATCCTCGAGTCATGAGTGCGGATCTATCATCAATATGGGCTCGTACGGTAGATCGTCGTACGGCATCCCAATAGCTGGGTAGGGGTCAATGTCACAGTACCTCATCACATATCAGGTATCACTATCATCAGATCGCATAATCTGGGGTACTACTCTAAGTCTAGTACAAATCGATACCATCTATAAAAATATGAATGCGGGTAAAGCACATGTCCAAAGGCCCGCTAAAACTATCATATCGCACCTCGAAGACAAGCTATGTCACATCGCCGATCCCACGGCCTCACATCAAGTATCATCTCAAACCACGTATCATCCTCAAATCCCGTATATAAACACATAGTCCCATACCCATGTGTAGATATACGCACCATCATATGCACTCTAATAAATGAAAGAATGAATGCAAGTATGTGTGTAAATGTATGTGTGAGTGCAACCACTACTCTAGGGTTCGCACTATACTAAACTAATATATTCTTATCATCAAAATATCATTATTACCATCAATAACCCTAAACAACACAATATAAATATTCGTGTGTATATGTATTCGTATACATCACCACGGACTGCGGGGTGCTATACGCCATCCACCCGACTTCTCCCCGTAGATATAAATCTACTCACCTTGCTTCTCGTGTGCCAAAGCCGATGTCGCTATCTTCACCTCCTTTGCCTCAACATCACGCGGGGTACCTACAAGCATATCACAATGCTAAAGCACGTGAAAATCACATCGGAAACCAAAATAGCACACGCTACCCGCATAGGTAAAAACCCATCGACTCACATGTAAACACAATCAAAATCCACTTGTCGTTGACGTTCAAACGCCACCCGACAGGAATGAATCACCAAATACCAAAATCTATGCTAAAACAAGTCCCAAATTATACACCAACATAGGAAAATCAACCCAGATTTCACCCTAGATGGAATCAGTCAAAACTAGACATACTCAGGGTCAAAAGTAGAGGAAATGGGGGCATGCACAGAAAACGAGGCAATTCCTTAAAATACCTTATTTTAGTATTTTCCATAATTTTTCCCTATTTATCTGTATTTAATTATACCAGAATATTAAAATATTCATTAAAATAATATTAAATTATAAAATTTCCCAAAAATCATATTTTATTATTTTGAAGACGTTACATATCCACAATATTTGAATTACTTAATGATAAATTATAAAACCTAATCTTAACCCTAGCATGGTTTAACCCTCATTAACCCTAGTTGCATTTGTAACCTAGCTTGATGCATTTAACATATATCACATATACATCAATGTATCCAAAGTGAGAAAAGAAATCTTAAGTTAGGTAATATTACTTAATGTAATGTAATATAACAAATATATAATTATACATTAAATTATTAAATCAACAATTGATTTAATAATCCGGCTATATCACATATAACCGACTAATATCATGTGTAACAACTTATCGAATCAACACTTGATCTGATAACCCGGCTATATCTTATATAACCGACCAATGTCATAAATAGCGAGAATAGAATATGGTATCACATATCGTATTAATCTCGGTCCCGCACATATCACATATGTGCTCCTACTCCGTTTCGCTTGAGCCAGGAAACCCCTGTGTAGGACTCTAAAGACTCGTCAATACGCCGGCAGTAGGTAATGATCATATTAAACACCCACAAGCCGCAAGCGGTCTGCTAAACGTAACGGCCACCCAGGTATTGAGTGATCAGAAGATCAACAAGCAAGCCTGCTCGTACTCCTGCGAATCCAATCAGTAACAGTACCGTACTGTTCGGTCTCTTCGTCTGATATGTCGCAAATCTCGTCTAGGGGTGGTAAACGTCAGACCCAAGTAACTCGATAAGTCGTGCCGATATGAGGCTCATAATGGGTCGAGAAACTACTGATAACACTTACCAGTATATCTCAGAAGCAACCTTGGCCAAGAACTTCCTGTTATAGCCAATCGAGCACAACGCAACATCAACTCTCAATACCGGGAGACACGAAACCCCTCATATCGCTCATTGCCTCCATGTGACTCGGGACTGTACCCAAAATACACCGTTTTGCACGTTCTCTTGAACTTGGTAAGGTGGAAATCAAAGCACAGTGGGAATCACACAAGACTCTATGACGATCTCGGGTCTACAGACTAACCTGTACCAGTGTCATTAGAGAACTGGCATCGGACGTTAGGTATAATACCATCTGGGAGTTCTCGGCGAGTCCGTTCAGTGTACCCAGTCTCTACTGAGCACCCGTATACTGTCTCTGATGTCAAACACCAATGGATTTGGGATCATCCATCGCCCAACTACATGGGTCGAGAAGCTATACGCTAGTATACTCTGGTATATCGATTCCCTATCTTGATACACCCACGACTAGGAACATTTGAAGGATGTACTTAGCGACTATACTGTCCCCACTAATATGATCTGCATCATAATCCTGGTAGTCAAGTACTCATCCTAAGGGCTTTATCAACATGTAATATAGAGACAATCAGTGTACATGTTAAGATAAAGAGCAACCAGATAGTATACTATCATGTTGAGCAAGGAAGTCCTCCGTGTATATGTCCAAGCATCCACAACAATGTACATCGTATATACAGTATGGCCTTTAGGGCATACATATAACTAACACCGCACATATCACATATGTGCTCCTACTCCGTTTCGCATGAACCAGGAAACCTCTGTGTAGGACTCTAAAGACTCGTCAATACGCCGGCAGTAGGTGATGATCATATCAAACACCCACAAGCCGCAAGTGGTCAGCTAAACGTAACGGCCATCCGGGTATTGAGCAATCAGAAGAACAACAAGCAAGCCTGCTCATACTCCTGCGAATCCAATCAGTAACACTACCGTACAGTCCGGTCTCTTCGTCAAATATGTCGCATATCACAGCCTGGGGTGGTATAACGTCAGACCCCAATAGCCTGATAAGTCATGCCGATGCAAGGTCCGTAACGATCCGAGAAACTACTGGTAACACTTACCAATAAATCTCAGCAACCCTGGCCAGGGATTTCCTGTTATGGCCAATCGAGCATAGCGCAACATCAACTCCCAATACCGGGAGAGACGAAACCCCTCCTATCGCTCATTGCCTCCATATGACTCGGGACTGTACCCAAAAGCCACCGTTTTGCACGTTCTCTTGAACTTGGTAAGGTGGAAATCAAAGCACAGTGGGAATCACACAAGACTCTATGACGATCTCGGGTCTACAGACTAACCTGTACCAGTGTCATTAGAGAACTGGCATCGGACGTTAGGTATAATACCATCTGGGAGTTCTCGGCGAGTCCGTCCAGTGTACCCAGTCTCCACTGAGCACCCGTATACCTTCTCTGATGTCAAACACCAATGGATATGGGATCATCCATCGCCTATCATATAGGTCAAGAAGCGCATACGCTAGTCTACTCTGGAGTATCAATGCCCTGTCTCGATACTCCCATGACTAGGAACATTTGAAGGATGTACTTGCCGACTACCCATGTCCCCACTAGTATGATCTGCATCATAGTCCTGGTAGTCAAGTACTCATCCTAAGGGCTTTATCAACATGTAATAGAGAGACAATAAGTGTACATGTTAAGATAAAGTGCAACCAGATAGCATACTATCATGTCGAGCAAGAAAGTCCTCTCTATATATGTCCAAGCATCCACTACAATATACATCACATGTACAATAATGGCCTCTAGGGCATACATATAACTAACAAAAACCTCCTTTCTAAATGGAAGTTTAGATGAGTGTGTTTTCATGGATCAACCAAAGGGCTTCATAGACAGTGGGTGCAGTGGAAAAGTGTGCAAGTTGCTTAAATCCATTTATGGATTAAAGCAGGGATCGCGGAGTTGGAACATCTACTTTGATGAGACGGTCAGAGAATTTGACTTTATCAAAAATATAGATGAACCTTGTATTTATAAGAAGATTATAGGGAGAGCTGCGGTATTCCTCGTTTTATACGTTGATGACATTCTCCTGATAGGAAATGACATTCCTATGCTACAATCGGCTAAGTTGTTCTTATCACAGAAGTTCTCTATGAAAGACCTGGGGGATGCCTCGAACATTCTGGGGATTAAGATCTATCGTGACAGATCTAAAAGAATGTTAGGACTTTCACAGTCTAGGTACATAGACACCGTATTAAAGAGGTTTAGTATGGAAGATTCTAAGCGTGGAAATTTGCCCGCTTGTCACGGAATCACCCTTTCCAAAGACATGTCTCCCAAGACTAATGAGGAAAGGGCTCGTATGAGCATAGTACCCTACGCTTCGGCGGTAGGGTCAATAATGTATGCGATGTTATGTACCAGACTAGATATAGTTTACGCAGAGAAGGTATCAGTCTGACCCAGGTGAGAAATATTGGATAGCAGTAAAGAACATTCTTAAGTACCTGAAAAGGACTAAAGATATGTTCCTGGTGTACGGTAATGGGGACCTCCAGATCGAGGGTTTTACCAACTTTGGCTTACAAAGTAACAAGGATGACTTTAAATCTGTCTCGGGTTATGTGTTCACCCTCAACGGAGGGGCGGTCTGTTGGAAGAGCTCCAAACAGGATACCGTAGCAGACTCGACGATGGAGGCTGAGTATATCGCTGCAAGCGATGCCGCAAAAGAGGCAGTCTGGATCAGGAAGTTCGTTTATGAACTTCAGGTGGTTCCATCCATTGCTAATCCAATATCTTTGTATTGCGATAACAACGGAGCCAAGGCTTTGGCAAAGGAACCACAGTCCCATCAGAAATCAAGACATATCTTGAGGCGGTATCACCTGATCAGGGAGATCGTGGATCGCCAGGAGATTGAGGTACGGAGAGTGGACACAAAAGACAACACGGCAGATCCATTCACCAAAGCCATCCCTCAAATCCAGTTCGAAGGACTGTTTGAGATGTTGGGCATACAGGACGCCAGCTACCGGGTCTAGTGCAGACAGTGGGTACTCATTGCGCCAATTACAGGCCTTAGTGAAAGTGGGAGATTGTTGGTTAAGTATGCCCTAGAGGCCTTCATTGTATAGGATGCTAGGGATATATATGTACAAGACAATCTTGCTTGATATGATAGTATGCTATTTGGTTTGATTTTATCTTAACATGTGATGTGTTTTACTTTGTATTTCATATGCATATTGATAAAGCCCGTAGGATCTTTGCCGGACTACCTGCGTTGTGATGGCGATCATACTAGTGGGAGCTGGGTAGTCAATAGGCATATCCTTAAAAGCATCCCTAGTCATAGGTGTATCGAGACTGAGCATCGTTACTCCTGAGTAGACTAGTGTATACATATCTAGACCCTGACGAAGGGCGATGGATTGGTCCCGCAACCATTGGTGAGATGAACCTAAGATTGTATACAGGTGCTCACTGGGTGTGAGTACACCAGATAGGAATCGCAGAGAACTGACTAGTTGGTATTATACCTAGCGTCAGATAGCAGTTCTCTGGCGACATGAGTGCAGATAGTCTGTTGACCTGAGGTCGTCATTTTTCTCGTGTGAGTTCCCACTGTGCTTTGATTACTACCCTACTACAGCTCAAAGGAGTCGTGCAAACAGGTTTTAGTTGGGTGCAGTCCCAAGCCACATGGAAGCAGTGAGCAACTATTGGGGATTCCTCTCTACCGGTATAGGGAGTCGATTTCGCGCTGTGATCGGTTGGTCATTACCATAAGTCTCTGGCCAGGGCTGATTGAGAATTACTAGTGGTCGGACCAGTAGATTCTCGGATGGTCTTAAGCCACACCGACACGACTTGTCTGGTTATTAGGGGTCTAACGTTCTCCACGCCCCTAGACCTTACATTCGATACTCTCAGACGAAGAGACCGGACTGCACGAAGATTGTCACGGACAGGCTCGGTTGGGGTTTCGGATGAGTTCGCTCGTCGGCCTCCTTTTCGACATGTACCTGGGTTGTCGTTACGTATATCTAGTGCCACTGACGGACTTGTGGTTAAACCCACTGCCAGCGTACTGTCGAGTCTTTAGAGTCCCACACAGAGGATTTGTTAGTTGTATGTATGCCCTAGAGGCCATTATTGTACATGAGATGTATATTATAGTGGATGCTGGGACATATATAGGGAGGACTTTCTTGCTCGACATGATAGTACGCTATCTGATTGCTCTTTATCTTAACATGTAAACTTACTGTCTCTCTGTTACATGTTGATAAAGCCCTTAGGATGTGTACTTGACTTCCAGGATTATAATGCTGGCCGGTTTTGGGGGTAATGATCTCGGGTCATTTCCGAGCAAATGCTCTTAAATTTTTTCTGTGCACTATATGTATCACATACATCACTCTGCAGTTGTTTGCATAATTTTTAAAGACTTTTTCAAAATCGACAGAGAGCAAAATCTGCAGGTTTTCAGAAATCGTATTCCGGAGTTGTTTGCATAATTAATCCCGGCTAGTCTTTCCTTTTAAGGTTTGAAGGAAGAATTGATAAAAACAGTAGGAGCCATCCTGATTAGATAAAATATATAACCAATCTAATCTTACAAGAGCACACGCAGAGTGTTTTCTTCTCTCTCTCTCTCCAGGTAGCGACCATGTCACGCCTTAATCAAGATAATAATATGAATGTATTGACTGAACCCGCTTGTTATACTGAGCCGGGGAACTTTGGTCCCACTCCAACTTATAATTGTTATAAGACCGAGCAAGAAATAGGGGAATACCAGGATTCCCATGCCACCCAAACGAAGAAAGTGCATACTGATGCATCTTCTTCAGGTGTGTTCGTTACAGAGAACTGTTTCTCAGTATCCTCTACGTCCTGGGTATTTGATACCGGATCAGGATCCCACATATGTAATCTGTTACATGGGCTACAGACAGGTGAAGAACTGGGAATGGGTGATATGCCTCTAAGTATAGAGAACGGTGCAATTGTTGCGGCCAAGGTGTTGGCAGTTATCACCTTATATTAACAAATACATTGATTCTAAACAATGTTATTAGATACCGAACCTATATGCAACATTATATCAGTCTCTTTATTTACTAAAGAAGGATATAATTTTGTATTGTTGGATAATGTTTTGAACATTTCCTATATCAAGAGTTGATCGGTTCAGGCACGTTATCTAAAAGCATATACATTCTAAATCAAACCACAGTTCTTAACGTACAGAACACACATAAGAAGAAGAGTTCAGAAATGAACGAATCCTTCTTGAGGCATTGTAGACTAGGTCATATCAATGCGACCCGACTAGCTAAGTTACATTTAGATGCATATTTAAATCAGTTTGAATTTACATCTTATGAAACTTGCCAGTCATGTCACAGAGATAAAATGACCATAGCTCCGTTTATTAGAAACAGAGAAAGAGTTAGTGAACTCTTGGGACTGATACATAGTGATGTATGTAGGTCCCCTATCTACATATGCCAGGACTGGTTCTTTGTACTTCATTACATTCATTGATGATCTCCTAAGATTCGGACATGTGTTCCTGTTGAAACGTAAGTCTGAAGTTTTTGAGAAATTTATGGAATATAAGTCAGAAGTAGAGAATCAAAACCGGGTATAAGTATTATGTCCTATGATGTAATCAGGGAGGAGAATACTTGTGCCTGAAATTCTTGGACTGTTCAAAAGGAGAATGAGATTCTCTCTCAGCATTACTCATCTGTATACACCACAACACAACGGTGTATCAGGGCGGAGCAATCGCACCCTATTTGATATGGTGCGCTCTATGATGAGTACTACTGAGTTACCTGTTTCCTTTTGGGAGTTAGCACTTAAGAAGTTGCATACCTATTGAATTGGGTTCCAATCAAATCAGTGCCTACCACTCCATATGTGATATGGTATGGGAAGAGCCCATATCTTAAGTAAGTTAAGATTTGGGGTTGTCCAGCCTATGTCTAAAAGTAAAATTCGGACAAGCTCAAGGCAAGGTCTGTGCTGTAGAACTGGAAGGAGTTCCAGCTATACAAACTATAACTGATAATTCGGTAAAACCGGAGGATTCAATAGTTCCCAACGAACCTCAGCCTCTCCGTCGATCTGGTAGGGTTCCTCATCCGCCTAGGAGATACTTAGGTTTCTTGATGACAGTGGGAGCAAGGATTGCATCATGGAGATGATGACCCAACTAGTATCGAGCAAGCCATCAAGAGTGGGGACTCTGTAAGAATGGCTGGATGCTAAGCGATCTGAGATGGAATCCATATACACCAACAAAGTATGGAATTTTGTTGCTATATCTGAAGGGTTAAATCCCCATCAGGAGCAAGTATATCTTGATAAGATTACTTGACGTAGATGGAAAAGTTGAGACTTTCAAAGCTAGACTTGTTGCAAAAGGTTCTCTTCATTGACCAGGCATGGTTAATGATGAAAACTTTTCTAGTCCCTATGCTTAAGTCCATCTGGATCCTACTTTCCATTGCTACCATACCATGACTACGATATCTGGTGGTTGGGTGTCATGACTGCTTTTTCTAAATAATGATTTAGAAAAGAGCGTCTATAAGTACATAGCCAGAGGGCTTCGTTGACAGTGGGAGCAGCAGAAACGTGTGCAAGTTGCTTTATGCATTAAAGCAGGCATCACGGAGTTGGAACATCTATTTTGATGTGGTAATCAAAGTGTTTGACTTCATCAAAGTGGTAGATGAACCTTGTATATACAAAAGGGTAGTAGAGAGTAAGGTGGTCTTCCTCGTAAAGTACGTGGATGCTATACTCTTGATAGGGAAGAAGTTTCCTACGCTACACTCGGTCAATCTCCTTTTATCACATTGATTCTCCATTTAGGATCAAGGAGATACCTCCTAAATCCTGAGTTATGGATCTATGAGATAGATCTAAGTTGATGTTAGGATTCTCACTAGGTGTAGTGAGATGGTATCAATCGATCCTGGGGAAAATCACTGGATAGCTTCCATGGTAGTAAGGTCGACTGAATGCCAGTCACAGGCATTGTCTTTACCCTCAGTGGAGGGACGGTATGTTGGATGAGTTCCAAGCTAGATACCGTGGCAAACTAGACGATAAAGGCTGGATACATCGCTACCAAAGATGCTACCATAGAGGAAGTCTGGGTGTATATTAGTTCATGAGATGAACTTCGTTCCTACCATTGTATGACAATGGAGTTGTGGCTTATGCCTAGGAACCCCCGTCCCATCAGTGATCCAGACATATTCTAAGGCAGTATCACCTGATCATGGAGATGGTTGATCTTCAAGGGATCGAGGTTAGAAGAGTAGACACAGAGGTTAACACGGCGGATCCACTTACTGAGGCCTTTCCTGCAAGAGACTTTTATAGTACGTTGGGTATGAGATACTACAATAGATGGCCTTAGTGCAAATGGGAGATTGTTAGTTGTATGTATGCTCTAGAGACCATTATTGTACATGAGATGTATATTATAGTGGATGCTGGGACATATATAGGAAGGACTTTCTTGCTCGACATGATAGTACGCTATCTGGTTGCTCTTTATCTTAACATGTAAACTTACTATCTCTCTGTTACATGTTGATAAAGCCCTTAGGATGTGTACTTGACTTCCAGGATTATGATGCAGATCATACTAGTGGGGCCTGGGTTGTCCATAAGTTCATCCTTCAATGTTCCTAGTCGTGGGAATAACAAGACGGGGCATCGATATTCCAGAGTAGACTAGCGTATATCTTCTCGACCCATGTGATGGGCGATGGATGATCCCATATCCATCTGTGTTTGACATCAAAGATGGTATACGGGTGCTCAGTGGAGACTAAGTACACTGATCGGACTCGCCGAGAACTCCTAGATGGTATTATACCTCACGTCAGATAACAGTTCTCTGGTGACACTGGTGCAGGTTAGTCTGTTGACCCGAGATCGTAATAGAGTCTTGTGTGGCTCCCGCTGTGCTTTGATTTCTACCCTACCACGGCTCTACTGAGTCATGCAAACAGGTGGTTCTTGGGTACAGTCCCGAGTCACATGGAGGCAATGAGCGATAGGAGGGAATTCGTCTCTCCCGGTATTGGGGGTTGATGTTGCGCTATGCTCGATTGGTCATAACTGAAATCCCTGGCCAGGGTAGATGTGATTTACTGGTAAGTGTTATCAGTAGTTTCACGCCCGTTATGGACCTTACATCGGCATGACTTATCAAGCTACTGGGGTCTGACGTTTACCACCCCTAGGCAAGATATGCAACATATCAGACGAACAGACCAGACTGTGCGGTAGTGTTAACTGATTGCATTCGCCGGAGTGTGAGCAGACTTGCTTGTTGATCTTCTGATCTCTCAATACCCGGATGGCCGTTACGTTTAGCAGACCACTTGCGGCTTGTGGGTGTTTGATGTGATCAATACCTACTGCCGGCGTATTGACAAGTCTTTAGAGTCCTACACAGAGGTTTCCTGTCTCAGGAGAAATGGAGTAGGAGCACATATGTGATATGTGCGGAACCGAGAATAATACGAGTATGTGATACCGTATTCTATTCTCGCGATTTGTATCATTTATCGGTTATATGCGATATAGCCGGGTTATCGAATCAAGTGTTGATTCGATAGATTGATACACATGATATTAGTCGGTTATATATGATATGACCAGATCATTAAATCAAGTGTTGATTTAATGATTTAATGTATAATTATATATTTGATATATTACTTTACATTAACTAGTATTGACTCACTTAAGATTGTTTTTCTTACTTGATGTGCACATAGTGTATATGTGATATATGTTTGTGTACATGATTGTATCATGCTTGATGATACATGCAAACTTGGGTGTGTGTATGACTTACACCATGCTACATATAATTAAGGGTTTTATTTATTTAAGTAATTCAAATTAGGTGATTTTTTGTCATGGCTTGAAGCTTCATGAAGCTTGGATAACCATTGACAAAGTCCACTTGATTTGTTTTACTTGAGATATTTTTAAACCTAACCATTATTATTTAGCCATGGTTATGTTTCTACAATGGTTAGGATATGATACTAACTCACCCATGGTTGCATAACTCATTCATTCACCTTGGTTTATTTTCTTGAGTTTCTTTCTTCCTCTTCTTCCTCTTGCTCTCTAGCTCCATAGAAAATGATGAAATTGAGTGAGAATAATAAATCTAAAGTGAGCCAACTTCCTACTTCATCACCCTCTACTACTTTCCATTTAGTTTAGGGTGTTCTCTTCACAAAGTTCATCACCTAGTGAAGAGTTAGCTTGGGTTTGAATCTCCTTGACGTAGATCATCTTCGGCTTCGAAGGCATCGAGGAAGCCAGTCCATTTCTTTGTGTAAACCATCACTAGAGTCCGGGAGTTCGATAATCGCAGCGAAGGGACGACTACATGGAGCTTTAGAAGTGAAGGACCTGGTCTACAAAGGTTGTATTCTTGTTCACTTCATTTATAATGTTTGATTACATTGTTATATTACCCTAGTTTTCTAGTATGAATTCTTGGATGTTTGCTTAGCACCCCCTTAAATTTTTGTTGTGGCATGCTTGATGCTAGCAAACCCTGGGCTAGGTGCTGAGGAAATCCTAACATGGATCAGGCGATACGATGTAGAGGTCGTATGGTCTTACGGCAGGGTTTCGATCACATGCGTATATTGGCTATACGTATGATGTTCAGACGGACAATACTAGTGGGCTTTGGTATAAGCCGGATCCTAGTATTGTATTATTGGATTTTTATCGTCTCAGTGTATCCGTATTTTTCGGAATACGGATACGGGTATGTATATACGGTGAAGGCATTCTTGTAATTTTACAAGAATGAGCTTCTAGAAGGAGACACCTCATTATTGATTTATCATTTTTTGTAAAAGGATTAATAAGGTGGAAATTAGGGGATATTTGAGGAATAGGTTGCAAGCATGGCTTAATATATTGTTTATTCATTTGTGTTTCCTATTCAAGCATGGCTCAATTTTTAGTGATTATTTTATTCCATGCTTGAATTATTGGAAAAATACTTAGCCATTCTCACACCCAATTCTCAAGTTCATTCTCACATTACCATTCTCTCTCCTAGGTTTCCTCTCCTCCTCCCTTAAGCTCATCCCATCACATGAGTTGTGAATCAATGAGCATTGAGATAAATTAATCCAATACATCTTCTCTACTTGTACTTAGCAGTCTTTCTTAGCAAATTGGATCACTAAGTTACCTCATTTGAGGTTCGAGCTTGACCATAGATCCTCGGGTGGATCTTTCTTCGACACCAAGGAGATCGGCAACCGAGTTCATTTGAAGTTTCAGAGGAGCCAAAGAAAGGAGATCAAGAAGAAGCTTGAACCAAGGAGCAAAGAACCATAAGAAGACCCGAAGGACTTGATACGAAGGCATAACCATTCAACCGAGTAGTTAGAGCCTTCTTGATGTTTAGTTTAGCTAGTTAATGTTTAATCAAGATCCTAAGTTGATAAAGTCTATGTTGGAAAGCAAACTTGATATTTGAACAAAAGAAAAAATTGTTTTTCATGTATTTCGCCTCCCCGCGAACTCGCGGGGTGTGCTGAAAGGTTCCTAGGCACCCTAGTGGGTTCTCACAAGGCATCGAACATGCCAAATTAAAATTTTTAGTGCCGAGAAACCCTAGACTACGGATCTTTAACTAGATGTTTAGGCGAAATAGAAAGCTAGTTAACAGTTAACTACTATGATACGGATATACAACCTTTGTAGATCCGGATTTCCACCTCCACGGCTCCGCAACGTCATGTCCTCGCTGTCCATCATGAATCCTCGACTCGATCATCGGCTTCATCGGGAAAGCAAGCGGAATAGTTCGTCGGCTTTGTGTCAAAGACGATCTACGTTGAGGTTGCACAAACTCAAGCTCCGACTTCACAAACTTGTGAAACTTGTGAAGTAAACACCCAAAGCAACTTGGCAAGAGGTAGAGGGTGAAGAAATAGGAGGTGGGTTCACTTTGGATTTGGATTTAACTCACTAAAGCTCAAGTTGCCATTGGAGTAGCAAGCTTGAAGAAGAAGAAGAAGATGAGCTCTAGAAAAATTATGATAAGTGTTATCTTAAAAATAAAAATAAAACAAATACTTATCATAACTTAAACTAGGGTTAAGTGTAGAGAATTAACCATGGTCACTTTGATGGGTTAGGGTTAAGCATGAAGATAAGGATGGTTAGCATAGTCAAAGTTTCATGAAGCTTCAATAAAAAGACAAAGAAAGCCACCATTCTCATCTTATTGTTTTCCAAATAAATAAATAAATAAATAAGTAAATAAATGAAAATGCAAAACCCTAATTATCATATTAACCATGGATTAATTTTATACACTTAACTAAATGATCAAGTATCATCAAACATGATACATAAAAGTGCACGAAAGTATATCACATATACAATGTGCAATCCAAGTGAGAAAAATCCGTTTAAAGTGAACCAATACTAGTTAATGCAAAGTAATATATCAAATATATAATTATACATTAAATCATTAAATCAACACTTGATTCAATGATCCGGTCATGTCGCACATAACCGACTAGTATTCAATGCATCGATTTATCGAATCAATGATTCGATAACTAGGTCATATCGAATATAACCATTCGAAACATATATCGCGAGAATGAAATGCGGTATCACATACACGCATTATTCTCGGTCCTGCACATATCTCATATGCGCTCCTATTTCGTTTCGCTTGAGCCAGGAAACCTCTGTGTAGGACTCTAAAGACTCGTCAATACGCCGGTAGCAGATGATGATCATATCAAGCACCCACAAGCCGCAAGCGGTCTGCTAAACGTAACGGCCACCCGGGTATTGAGCGATCAGAAGATCGACGAGCTAGCCCGCTCACACTCCTGCGAATCCGACCAGTAACACTTACCATACAGTCAAGTCTCTTCGTCAGATACGTCGCATATCAAGTCTAGGGGTGGTATACGTCAGACCCCAATAACCCGATAAGTCATGCTGATATGAGGCTCGTAACGGGACGAGAAACTACTGGTAACACTTACCAGCAAATCTCTGATCAGCCCTGGCCAGGGACTTACCTGTTACGGCCAATCGAGCACAGCGCAACATCAACTCCCAATACCGGGAGAGACGAAACCCCTCCTATCGCTCATTGCCTCCATGTGACTCGGGACTGTACCCAAAGACCACCGTTTTGCACGCCCTCATGGACGTGGTAAGGTGGAGATCAAAGCACAGTGGGAATCACACAAGACTCTATGACGATCTCGGGTCTACAGACTAACCTGTACAAGTGTCACCTGAGAACTGCCATCTGACGTGAGGTATAATACCATCTGGGAGTTCTCGGCGAGTCCGTCCAGTGTACCCAGTTTCCACTGAGCACCCGTATACCATCTCTGATGTCAAACACCAATGGATATGGGATCATCCATCGCCCATCACATGGGTCGAGAAGCGTATACGCTAGTCTACTCTGGTATGTCGATGCCCCGTCTCGAGATACCCACGACTAGGGACCTTGAAGGATGTACTTATGGACTACCATGTTCCCACTAGTATGATCTGCATCATAGTCTAGGTAGTCAAGTACAAATCCTAAGGGCTTTACCAACATGTAACTATAAGACAGTATGAAGAGACTAGTGTACATGTTAAGATAAATGGCAACCAGATAGCATACTATCATGTCGAGCAAGAAAGTCATCTCTATATATGTCCAAGCATCCAATATAATATACATCATCTGTACAATACTGGCCTCTAGGGCATACATACAACTAACAATCTCCCACTTGCACTAGGGCCAGCTGCTGTAGTATCTCATACCGTGCATCCCGAAGAGTCTCTCAAACTGTATCTGGGGAATGGCCTTCGTGAGTGGATCCGCCGTGTTTTTCTTCGTGTCAACTCTCCTGACCTCGATCTCCCGGCGATCAACTATCTCCCGGATCAGGTGATACCGCCTCAGAATATGCCTGGACCGTTGATGGGACCTGGGTTCCTTGGCCAAAGCCACCGCTCCATTGTTATCGCAATACAAAGGTATTGGATGCTCAATGGATGGAACCACTCCAAGTTCTGTAATGAACTTCTTGATCCAGACAGCCTCTTTAGCAGCATCGTTGGCAGCGATGTATTCAGCCTCCATCGTCGAGTCTGCCACGGTTTCCTGCTTGGAACTCTTCCAGCTAACCGCCCCTCCGTAAAGGGTAAAGACAAAACCCGACTGCGACTTAGAGTCGTCCTTATCACTCTGGAAGCTCGAATCGGTAAAGGACTCCACTTGGAGTTCTCCGTTACCATACACCAAGAACATATCTCTAGTCCTTCGCAAGTACTTGAGAATGCTCTTCACAGCTGTCCAGTGACTCTCTCCAGGATCAGCTTGATACCTGCTCACTACACTTAGTGAGTATGCTACATCGGGTCTGGTACATAGCATCGCATACATGATAGAGCCTACCGCCGAAGCATAGGGTATCCCTTGCATGCGAGCTCTCTCCAAATCAGTCTTGGGAGACATCTCTTTGGAGAGAGTGACTCCAGAGATCGTGGGCATGTTCCCACGCTTGGACTCTTCCATACTAAACCTCTTTAGTATGGTGTCAATGTACCGGGATTGGGACAATCCCAAAATCCGTTTGGATCTATCTCTATAGATCCTAATTCCCAATATGCAGGAGGCATCACCAAGATCTTTCATTGAGAATCTTTGTGATAAGAAGAGCTTGACCGATTGCAGCATAGGAATATCATTTCCTATCAAGAGTATGTCGTCCACGTACAATACGAGGAAGACAACCTTACTCTCTGCTACCTTTTTGTAGATACAAGGTTCATCTGGATTTTTGACGAAATCAAACTCTTTGATAACGACGTCAAAGCAGATGTTCCAACTCCGCGATGCTTGCTTTAATCCATAAATGGATTTAAGCAGCTTGCACACCTTCCCGCTGCTCCCACTGTCTACGAAGCCCTCTGGCTGAGTCATGTACACGCACTCTTCTAAATCACCATTTAGAAAGGCGGTCTTAACATCCATTTGCCAGATTTCGTAGTCATGAAAGGCAGCAATGGCAAGCATGATTCGGATGGATTTAAGCATAGCTACTGGAGAAAAGGTCTCGTCATAGTCCACACCTGGTCTTTGACGAAAACCCTTTGCTACAAGTCTAGCTTTGAAAGTCTCCACTTTCCCATCTACACCAAGTTTCTTCTTGAAGATCCACTTGCTCCCAATGGGTTTTACCCCTTCAGGAGCAACTTCCAAAGTCCATACTTTGTTGGTGTACATGGAATCCATCTCGGACCGCATAGCATCCAGCCATTTCACTGAGTCCCCACTAGTGATGGCCTGCTCGAAGCTAGTTGGGTCATCATCCTCCATGATGCAATCCTCACTGCCACCATCAATGAGAAAACCGTAGTATCTCTCAGGTTGGCGAGGAACCCTACTAGATCGGCGGAGAGGCTGGGGTTGGTCGGGTACTACCGAATCTTCTGGTTCCACTAAATCTTTAGTTATTGTTTGTGTTTCTGGAACTTCTTCCAGTTCTACCTCAGAGCCACTAATCTCCTTTGCAAGAAATTCCTTTTCTAAAAAGGTGGCATGTTGAGCAACAAACACTTTTTGTTCCTCACTGTGGTAGAAAAAATACCCATAAGAATTCTTTGGATATCCCACAAACTTGCAGAGAACTGACCGTGCCTCGAGCTTGTCCGGATTTTGTCTTTTGACATAGGCCGGACAACCCCATATCTTAACTCGTTTAAAATATGGTCTCTTCCCACTCCATATCTCATATGGTGTGGTAGGTACAGATTTAGATGGAACTTGATTCAATAGATATGCTGCTGTCTCCAGCGCATATCCCCAGAAGGAAATAGGTAACTCAGCTGTGCTCATCATAGAGCGCACCATATCTAATAGGGTGCGATTCCTCCGTTCAGATACACCGTTGTGCTGTGGTGTATATGGAGGAGTCAGCTGAGAGAGAATCCCATTCTCTTTTAGGAAGTCCAGGAATTCATTGCTTAAGTATTCTCCTCCTCGATCAGATCGTAGGATTTTAATACTTTTTCCGGTTTGGTTCTCGACTTCTTGTTTATATTCCCTAAATTTCTCAAAAGCTTCTGATTTGTGTTTCATCAGGAACACATACCCGAACCTAGAGAGATCGTCAGTGAATGTAATGAAGTATGAAGAACCATCCCTGGCATGTGTAGACATGGGACCGCATACATCACTATGTATCAGTCCTAAGAGTTCGGTAACTCTTTCTCCGTGTCCCGTAAACGGAGTCTTGGTCATCTTGCCTTTGAGACATGACTGGCAAGTGTCATAGGATGAAAATTCAAACGGATTTAAATATCCATCCTTATGCAACTTAGCTAGTCGTGTCGCATTGATGTGACCCAGTCTACAATGCCACAAGAAGGATTCGTTGAGTTCAGAACTCTTCCTCTTGTGTGTGTTTGTTATGCTCAGGACTGTTGATTGGTTTAGAACATAAATGCCATTGCACAACGTGCCTGATCCAACCAACTTTTGGTTATGGAAAATGTTCATAACATTGTCCTGTAATACAAAATTATATCCCTCTTTACTTAATAAAGAAACCGATATAATGTTGCATATCAGGTTCGGCATGTAATAGCATTCGTTCAGAACCAATGTATTACCTGTTGGTAATACAAGGTGATATTCCCCGACAGTCTTAGCTGCAACAATTGCACCATTTCCAACTCTTATGTCTTTATCACCTTCTCCAAGTTCTCTACCTTTCCTAAGCCCATGTAAATGATTACATATATGGGATCCTGACCCGGTATCCAATACCCAGGACGTAGAGCAAATGGAGAAACAGTTCTCAGTAACGAACACACCCGAAGAAAATGCATCATCATGTACTTTCTTCATTCGGGTGGCATGGGAATCCTGGTATTCCCCTATATCCTGTTCAGTCCTATAACTCTTATAGGAAAGAACGGAACCAACGTTCCCCAGCACAGTATAACATGCGGGTTCGGTCAATACATCCATTTTATTATCTTTATTAAGGCATGAAATGGTCGCTACCTGGAGAGAGAGAGAAGAAAACACTTTAGCGTATGCTCGTGCAAGATCAGATTGGTTATTATCTTATCTAATCAGGATGGCTCCCACTGCTTTTTATCAAATCTTCCTCCAAACCCTAAAAGGAAAGACTAGCCGGGATTAATTACACACTACAAGTTCGCCAATCTTTCAGCCAGGCCAGTGTCGGTACTTTGAGGGAGGTCCCCCGTGCTTTCGCACGAACCTAATTACTGTAAACCTCGTTTTCCCAGAGGCGTAACCTCGTTAACACCTTTCTAGACACCTACTTGATCGGCTAATTGCAATGTGTAAAACTCTCCCAGGAGTAACTCTTACTCGCAGTGGGTATCGGGATCCAACTATCTCATAGAAGGTATGCAATCTCATTGCAAATTTCAACACTTGAAATTCCCGATAATATTTTGCCCCGAACGATCTATGACCTTGACAAGGTCAACAAACCATAGACCGCAAGTCAAGTTCAACCCGTCATTTCTTGATTGAATCAAACCCACCCGCACGACCCTTGACAAGGTCAACAAGGCCGTACGACTACCCTAACTCAATCTGCATCATATGCATAAGCAGATAAATACTGGTTAGCTACCGCACACTGCGCCTTGACAAGGTCAACAAACGCAGCACGAATACTAAACAGGACTTATCTGAAATGACGGAGGGCTACGCTAGGTTTTTCTGAAAACCTATTGCGTAATGAACTTGATATCGTTGTAGAATCAAATGAAGTTTTAAAATGGAGTGATTTTGAGGCTTTTCTGGTTTTGCTAAAGGAGTCACTCCCGGTGAAGGGATCTCGGTCCTTTCCTCGTCGAATGAGGTGCGGGATATATCATATATATCGCTGTGCAAAGCAAAAACTCAAAAGCAATCAAAAGCAAGCCGAGTGTGTAGCATCTGCCAGTTATTGCTAAAGGAGTCACTCCCGGTGAAGGGATCTCGGTCCTTTCCTCATCGAATAAGGTGCAGGGCATATCACATATACCGCTATGCAAAGCAAGAACTGTAGCTACCTGTTTTATTTAAAATCTGATTCCACAACATCTTAGGTTTCTTATCTTTCATTAATCACATTAATGAAGTCCCATCATTTAAATACCTAAACATCACAGATAGATATGACGTACACTTATGCCATCCGCATTCGCCTCGATGTCCCCTCGTGCACCGTTAGGTTAGGTAACTAACGACAGAGCAGGGCAGGGCTAGCGCGGGTGTAAAACATAAGTAATGTCTATATAATATATCATATATACCATATACTATATCCATCACAGAATCACATCACAGATATCGCAGCAGAATAAACATATGAAATATTGGATATACTAGGACGTCCGTGTTTTTAATACGAGCCAGTATAAAACACGGATTCCACGGTCATGATGAATAGCCAATCCCACACCCCTAGACCCCTACGAGAGCGGCAAGCAACCCTGCCAATTCTAGGGTTAGGAGACCCGGACTCGACACCTCGAGTTGGTCTCCCACTGGACCCCAGAACCCGGTTACTTGTGCTCCCCTCCTTGGGTCTATCCTAGTGCAGAAAAGAAAATAATATACAAAGGGTGACAGCTCCCGCATCCTGGAAGTGCCCCGAATAAAAGAATATTACATACAAGTTTTTACATGAATGAAAATGAAAAACACTCATCTCACATAAAAACCCCCGGCTATTCGAATACGACGATCCAATATAACATATCCAGCAACACATAACAGCACATGTCATCAACGTAAGTAAGTATGCATACCCCAATTGTCGTTGACGTATAGCAACGAAACCGGCGATATGAACATACTACACTTACGGTCACAGAAAAGAAAGTGTAAAACTACAACAATTGGAATCCGCAATCTCTTTAGACATCACATGCCTAACAGTTATAAATCCCGCATTTTAGTCCCATCATCGAAAACTCTTTTCGATATCTTGTGAAACTAAACTGCTAGATCTATAACATTCATCCAGTTATCTCATAACCTTTTGTGAATTCCAATTATTGTATCCAATTCCGGATAAATAGAATATATCAAACTTTCCGATCGAACTTTCGAACACCCAAGTTTTCCCGACACCGATCAACACATGAAATAGGTTCAAAGACATTCACTTCATACCTCAGTACCAACGGTCCAGCCGTAGAAGGGTCAAGCCAACGCCTCACATGTGGCACGCCGTACTGCCCCAAACCCGAAGGTTCAAAGGGCAGTTCAAGACGGTCACATAATCGAGTTAAGGTTTGTGTCTTCTAGAGGGACCATCGCGTTACTTGCACTACTTAGAACGTCTTTTAACCACACAATAATCCAACACTTGGATATTCCGGCAGGGGAAAACCTGGGTATTTATATCCGGTCGAACTCTTTAACATATTCTACAATTATCTGGAAAAACACAAAAGACGAAATTTGATAATCCGATCGAAATACTGATTCCCAATAGTACCCCAAAATACTCTTCTGTAAAGTCACAATAAAAATATCCCAGAAAACATAGCATTATATTACAAGAGTTACTGTGCAGAAAATATTAAACAAGGCTACAGTAATGCCGCGGAAGCGCCGCACATGCCTAGCATGTGCCGCGCTTGCGCGGTGTAAAAGTCGAATTAGCCCCTCGTATTTCACAGTAATTCTAATAACACCCTGCTTGATTTTCTACATATTTTTAATTGACAAAAATCCGATTTTTTAGAAAAAGTCCAGAGAGCATTTTACGGTTTTGGATTTCGGTTCGATCGGGTTTCAAACGTCGTCGGGACTTCGCCTAAGGCTCTAGCTTGGCTCTGATACCAGTGAAAGGTTCCTAGGCACCCTAGTGGGTTCTCACAAGGCATCGAACATGCCAAATTAAAATTTTTAGTGCCGAGAAACCCTAGACTACGGATCTTTAACTAGATGTTTAGGCGAAATAGAAAGCTAGTTAACAGTTAACTACTATGATACGGATATACAACCTTTGTAGATCCGGATTTCCACCTCCACGGCTCCGCAACGTCATGTCCTCGCTGTCCATCATGAATCCTCGACTCGATCATCGGCTTCATCGGGAAAGCAAGCGGAATAGTTCGTCGGCTTTGTGTCAAAGACGATCTACGTTGAGGTTGCACAAACTCAAGCTCCGACTTCACAAACTTGTGAAACTTGTGAAGTAAACACCCAAAGCAACTTGGCAAGAGGTAGAGGGTGAAGAAATAGGAGGTGGGTTCACTTTGGATTTGGATTTAACTCACTAAAGCTCAAGTTGCCATTGGAGTAGCAAGCTTGAAGAAGAAGAAGAAGATGAGCTCTAGAAAAATTATGATAAGTGTTATCTTAAAAATAAAAATAAAACAAATACTTATCATAACTTAAACTAGGGTTAAGTGTAGAGAATTAACCATGGTCACTTTGATGGGTTAGGGTTAAGCATGAAGATAAGGATGGTTAGCATAGTCAAAGTTTCATGAAGCTTCAATAAAAAGACAAAGAAAGCCACCATTCTCATCTTATTGTTTTCCAAATAAATAAATAAATAAATAAGTAAATAAATGAAAATGCAAAACCCTAATTATCATATTAACCATGGATTAATTTTATACACTTAACTAAATGATCAAGTATCATCAAACATGATACATAAAAGTGCACGAAAGTATATCACATATACAATGTGCAATCCAAGTGAGAAAAATCCGTTTAAAGTGAACCAATACTAGTTAATGCAAAGTAATATATCAAATATATAATTATACATTAAATCATTAAATCAACACTTGATTCAATGATCCGGTCATGTCGCACATAACCGACTAGTATTCAATGCATCGATTTATCGAATCAATGATTCGATAACTAGGTCATATCGAATATAACCATTCGAAACATATATCGCGAGAATGAAATGCGGTATCACATACACGCATTATTCTCGGTCCTGCACATATCTCATATGCGCTCCTATTTCGTTTCGCTTGAGCCAGGAAACCTCTGTGTAGGACTCTAAAGACTCGTCAATACGCCGGTAGCAGATGATGATCATATCAAGCACCCACAAGCCGCAAGCGGTCTGCTAAACGTAACGGCCACCCGGGTATTGAGCGATCAGAAGATCGACGAGCTAGCCCGCTCACACTCCTGCGAATCCGACCAGTAACACTTACCATACAGTCAAGTCTCTTCGTCAGATACGTCGCATATCAAGTCTAGGGGTGGTATACGTCAGACCCCAATAACCCGATAAGTCATGCTGATATGAGGCTCGTAACGGGACGAGAAACTACTGGTAACACTTACCAGCAAATCTCTGATCAGCCCTGGCCAGGGACTTACCTGTTACGGCCAATCGAGCACAGCGCAACATCAACTCCCAATACCGGGAGAGACGAAACCCCTCCTATCGCTCATTGCCTCCATGTGACTCGGGACTGTACCCAAAGACCACCGTTTTGCACGCCCTCATGGACGTGGTAAGGTGGAGATCAAAGCACAGTGGGAATCACACAAGACTCTATGACGATCTCGGGTCTACAGACTAACCTGTACAAGTGTCACCTGAGAACTGCCATCTGACGTGAGGTATAATACCATCTGGGAGTTCTCGGCGAGTCCGTCCAGTGTACCCAGTTTCCACTGAGCACCCGTATACCATCTCTGATGTCAAACACCAATGGATATGGGATCATCCATCGCCCATCACATGGGTCGAGAAGCGTATACGCTAGTCTACTCTGGTATGTCGATGCCCCGTCTCGAGATACCCACGACTAGGGACCTTGAAGGATGTACTTATGGACTACCATGTTCCCACTAGTATGATCTGCATCATAGTCTAGGTAGTCAAGTACAAATCCTAAGGGCTTTACCAACATGTAACTATAAGACAGTATGAAGAGACTAGTGTACATGTTAAGATAAATGGCAACCAGATAGCATACTATCATGTCGAGCAAGAAAGTCATCTCTATATATGTCCAAGCATCCAATATAATATACATCATCTGTACAATACTGGCCTCTAGGGCATACATACAACTAACATGTGCGACATAGACTTACAAAGGCATGGGTTTTATTATTTGTATATTACTCTTGACTCACTATTCAAGAATGGTTACAATTTATTATTGCATTTTATTCCATGCTTGAATAAGTGAGGAGATAAATATTCATTTTCTCTTTCTATGCTTGGATACTCTCTTAAGTTCATGCCTTAGCCATTTCTTGTGCTCTTGCTTCCTCTTGCTCTCCACAATTTTCTTCACCTCACCTCCAAGTTCAAACCCTCACATGAGATATGAATCATTGAACTTGTGAGAACCCTAGTGAGCAAATCAAACCCCTACTTCATCATCTCATATTAGATTAGCAATTTGATGTGGAGTGTTTCCTTCACTAATGAGATTAGTGAAGGGCTAGTTTGAGCTAGTGGACTTCGGGTGGATCGTCTTTGGCGCGAAGTTCACGAAGGAGGTTCTTTCATCTTGAAGAGGTGCCTAGTGAAGTCGCGTGGACCACAACCCGGAGCTAGAGAAGAGAAGGACTTGATCTACAAGGGTATAACCTTCTTTCACTTATCATAGTTTTAAGATATCAAACTTAAAACCCTAATATTCTAGCAAAGATCTTGTATAGTCTAACTTAGCATCTAATAAAAATTAAAAGTTGGCATGCTTGATGCTACTAAAACTTCATGGTGGTGCTAGGGTCGCCTTTCATGGTATCAGATCCAAGCTAGAACATTAGGGTAGACTATAATAGCTTGTAGCGACGTTAGAAATCCGTCGTTTCTGTCGCGCAAAAACTTCCGATAAAAACAGTTTCTAAAATGATATTTTGAGTTGTTTGCACACCCCGCGGGCTCACTGTTTGAACCGAGAAGCCGCGGGGTGGAGCGTGCACACCCCGGGGATACCTGGGGGGACCAGAGGCCGGACCCACACCCCAAGCCCACCATAAGGTGTCCTTGGGGGTGGGTGACCCGAGAGCACCCTAACTGGGTCCTCTTGGGTCTGCCTTCCCCTAGGGGCCACTTCGAGGTGGCCCCTGGGAATGGGTACCCCCCCAAGGCCTCCATTCGATAGTTAATTTTTGGATCTTCGCCTCCGTAAAGATTCGAGCGGGTTTCGAGTTCGTTTCGACTCCCGGATTGGCTTAAAACGATCGGTTTTGGAACTTTAGCTCACTGGATTTTTCATGTCTTGGAAAATTTGGTTTAGTTTGCTAATTGCATGCGGAATACTAATGTCGCGGTTTCTTTACAAGCTTTATGATGTGTGATACAATTATTAGAATCTGGATTAAGTAGTTTTATGAAAACTAGTTATTATATTGTAAACCTAGCCGTTTAGTCTCAATTGATCGATTGGCATGAAGTTTTGATTCGGATCAAAACTCTGTCGCAATTGCGTATTGTACGCGATCACTAAGTCAGGAATCTTGTTGAATTATCCGACAACCAATTGAAAAAAGTTTTCAAGTTGAGACTAAAATGCAAGTTTTATATGTTAGGCATGAAATCCGGAATATGAGATATTCCGGGTTTATGATGTCTAAGGATATTGCGGATTCTAATTATTGTAGTTTTCTGTTTTCTTTTCTGCGACCGTAAGTGTAATATGTGGGGTATCTCAATCTCGTTTCTATATGTCAACAAGTTTTAGGGATACGCATATTTGCTTATGTTGATGATATGTGGTATCATGTGTTGCTGTTGATATGATTTATTGGATCATCATGAAAGAATAGCCGGGGGGGGTCTCTGTGAGATGAGAGTTTTTATTTTCATTCATGTAAAATCTGTATGTAATATTCTTTTATTGGGGCACTTCCAGGTTGAGGATGATGTCACCATTGTTGTATATTATTTACTTTTCCGCATTAGGATAGACCCAAGGCGGGGAGCACAAGTAACCGGGTTCTAGAGTCCAGTAGAAGACCATCTCAAATAGTTTAGACCGGGTCTCCTAACTCTAGAATTAGCAGGGTTACTTGCCGCTCTCATAGGGGTCTAGGGATGTGGGTTTAGCTATTCATCACGACCGTGGAATCCGTGTTTTATATTACTGGCTAAATTTAAAACACAGACATCTTAGTATATCCAATATTTCATATTTTGCTTTTGCTGTTTGATTCTGTGATGTTGATCATATAACTGAGTGAGACGAATGTACTATTATATATATGATATATAATAAACGTTGCTTATGTTTTTCACCCGCGCTAGTCTAGCCCCTGCTCTGCCGGTAGTTAAGTAACCTAACGGTGCATGACTGGGCCCCGTGGTGAATGCGGATGGCATAAGCGTACATTCTATTTTCGTTTCATTTTTCTATAATGTTCAGGAAATATTAATTGATGGGACTTCATTAATGAGATTAATGAAAAGAAAGAAACCAAAAGATGTTGTACAATCAAATTTTCAAAAATGGTAGCTCTAGTTTTTGTTTTGCATAGTGGTATTCCTTGATGAATATCCAGCACCTCATTCGATGAGGAAAGAGCCGAGATCCTTTCACCGGGAGTGACCTCTTTAGCGAAACTAGCAAATGCTACAACCCACTCGGTTTTGATTTTGACAGCTTCTCTAGTTCTTGCTTTGCATAGTGGTATTCCTTGATGAATATCTAGCACCTCATTCGATGAGGAAAGAGCCGAGATCCCTTCACAAGGAGTGACATCTTTAGCAAAGCTAGGAAAGCCTCAAAAACACTTCTTTTCAAAATTACTAGATTCTACAACGATATCAAGTTCATTACGCTCATGGTTTTCTTAAAAACTTGCGTAACTGATGTAAGGTTGCTAGGCACACGCACAAGGTTCTATGAGGCATCAACCATGCCCGATTTAAAAATTAGCCGCGCCGAACAACTCGAAGCCGGATCTTTAAACTAGAGTTTATGTGAAAACTAGCATGTTAAACACTTTAACACTAAGTGAGAGGGATTACAACCTTTGTAGATCCGGTCCTTCACTTCTTAAGCTCCGTGTTGAGGTCCCTTCGCTGCGATCATCGTGTTCCGGACTCTCGAAAGGATTCACGAAGAGAAAGATGCAGTCTTGCTTCCGATCTTCGATAACAAAGATGATTTACCTTGAAGTTTCATTAACACAAGCTAACAGTCACTAAATGAAGTGAACACTCTCATCTAAAGGGCAAGGATAGATGAGAATGATGAAGTAGGATTTTTGCTCTCTTTTATTTTCTTATTCTCACTCATTTTCATCACTTGGAAAAAAGCTAGAAAGCTTTTTCCATGAAAAAGAAAGAAGAAGGAAGAAGAAGAAGAAGAATCATAATCCTTTTGTTATGAATAATGAATTATTGTAGTGGTTACAAATCTAACCAAGGGTTAAGCATGAAGGAGTTAACCCTTGTAGAGAATTAACTAGAGTTAATGGTTTGGATTGGGTTAACATAATATCTTCACAAAATATCAAGCAAAACATAAAGTCAAAGCTTCATGAAGCTTCATGCAAAAGCTAACCCTAATCCAAACCCTAATCAAGTTTAAACCCTAAACCATTGTTAAATTTGTAACCCTAACATGTTACAATATTATATATCATATATACAATATATTTTGTAACAATAGAAAATAATACAATTAACATATATCGCATATATATCAATGTATTACCCGAGTGAGAAAAAGAATCTTTTAGTGAGCTAATATTAGTTAATGTAATTTAATATATCATATATATTATTATACATTAAATTATCGAATCAACACTTGATCCGACAATCCGGCAATATCGCATATAACTGACTAATACGATGACCCGGCTATATCACATATACCCGGCCGATATCTTATATCGCGAGAATCCAATACGGTATCACATACCGCATTATCCTCGGTCCCGCACATATCACATATGTGCTCCTACTCCATTTTGCCTGAGCCAAGAAAACTCTGTGTAGGACTCTTAAAGAATCGTCAATACGCCGGCGGTAGGTGATGATCATATCAAACACCCACAAGCTGCAAGCGGTCAGCTAAACGTAACAGCCACCCAGGTATTGAGCGCTCAGAAGATCAACAAGCAAGCCTGTACATTCTCCCGTGAATCCAATCAGTAACACTCCCGTACAGTCCGGTCTCGTCGTCTGATATGTCGCATATCTCGCCTAGGGGTGGTAAACGTCAGACCCCAGTAGCTCTATAAGTCATGTCGATATGAGGTCTATAACAGTTCTAGAAACTACTGATAACACTAACCAGTAAATCTCAGCAACCCTGGCCAGGGATTTCCGGTTATAGCCAATCGAACACAGCGCAACATCAACTCCCTATACAGGGAGAGACGAATCCCCTCCTATCACTCATTGCCTCCATGCGATTCGGGACTGTACCCAAAAGCCACCTTTTTTCACGCCCTATTGGACGTGGTATGATGGAAATCAAAGCACAGTAGGAATCATATAAGACTCTATGACGATCTCGGGTCAACAGACTATGTACCAGTGTCACTGGAGAACTGCCATCTGACGTGAGGTATAATACCATCTGGGAGTTCTCGGCGAGTCCGTCCAGTGTACCCAGTCTCTACTGAGCACTCGTACACTATCCTTGATGTCAAACACCGATGGATATGGGATCATCCATCGCCCATCATATGGGTCAAGATGCGTATACGCTAGTCTACTCTGGTGCATCGATGCCCTGTCTCGATACACCCTCGACTAGGAACAGTTAAAGGATGTACTCGTCGACTACCGTGGCCCCACTAGTATGATCTCATCATAGTCCGAGTAGTCGATTACATATCCTAAGGGCTTTATCAACATGTAACATAGAGACAATCAGAGTACATGTTAAGATAAAGTACAACCAGATAGCATACTATCATGTCAAGCAAGAAAGTCCTCCCTATATATGTCCAAGCCTCCATTACAATATACATCGTATGTACAATAATGGCCTCTAGGGCATACATATAACTAACAATTTCCCACTTGCACTAGGGCCATCAGTTGTGGTATCACATACCCAACAATTAGCTGTGGTTGAAGTATCTCATACTCAACCATCCCATAAAAGTCTCTATTGGGAAAAAGGCCTTTGTGAGTGGATCCGCGCTGTTGTCCTCTGTGTCTACTCTCCTAACCTCGATCTTCCTGGAGATCAACCATCTCCATGATCAGGTGATACTGCCTAAGAATTATATCTGGATTTCTGATGGGACGGGGGTTCCTTGGCATAAACCATAACTCCATTGTAACACAATGGTAGGAACGAAGTTCATCTCATGAACTTATATATCCAGACTGCCTCTTTGGTAGCATCCTTGGTAACGATGTATCTTGCCTTTAATCGTCTAGTATGTCACGGTATCTAGCTTAGAACTCTTCCAACATACCGTCCCTCCACTGAGGGTAAAGACAATGCCTGCGACTGACATTCAGTCGTCCTTACCACCCTGGAACCTTTCCAGTGATTCTCCCCAGGATCGATTGATACCATCTCACTACAACTAGTGAGAATCCTAACATCCAATTAGATCTATCTCATAGATCCAAAAACCCAGGATTTAGGAGGTATCACTTTGATCCTATATGGAGAATCCTTGTGATAAGCGGAGATTGACCGAGCGTAGCATAGGAAACTCCTTCCCTATCAAGAGTATGTCATCCATGAACTCTACGAGGATCACCACCATACTCCCTACTACCTTTTTGTATATACAAGGTTCATTTACCATTTTGATGAAGTCAAACTCTCTGACCACCACATCAAAACAGATGTTCCAACTCCGCGATGCCTGCTTTATCACATAAAACATCTTGCACATATTTCCGCTGCTCCCATTGTCTACAAAACCCTCTGGCTGTGTACTTATAGACGCTCTCTTCCAAATCATCATTTAGAAAAGCAGTCATGACACCCAACCACCAGATATCATAGTTATGGTATGTAGCAGTGGCAAGTAGGATCTGGATGGACTTAAGCATAGCTTTTAAAGTCTCAACTTTTCCATGTACACCAAGTAATCTTCTCAAGATATACTCGCTCCTGATGGGGATTTAACCCTTCAGACAAAGCAACCAAAGTCCATACTTTTTTGGTGTATAAGGATTCCATTTCAGATCGCTAAGCATCCAGCCATTCTTACAGAGTCCCACTCCTGATGGCCATCTCGAAACTAGTTGGGTCATCATCTCATGATGTAATCCTCGCTCCCACTGTCATAGAGAAACCGAAGTATCTCTCAGGTGGGTGAGGAACCCTACTAGATCGGCGGAGAGGCTGAAATTCATTGGTTACTATTGAATCCTTCGGTTCTACCAAATCATCTGCTGTAGTTTGTATAGCTGGAACTCTTTCCAGTTCTACCTCATGACCACTAATTTTTCCACAAGAAATTCCCTTTCACAAAGGTGGCATGTTGAGAAATAAAACACTTTTGTTACTCGGTTTGGTAGAAGATATTCCCTTACGTATGCATGGGATATCCAACAAACTTCTGCAGATCTGACTTTGCCTCGAGCTTGTCCGGATTTTGCTTTTTAGACATAGGCCGGACAACCCTAAATCTTAACAAACTTAAGATATGGGCTCTTCCCTTTCCATATCACATATGAAGTGGTAGGCAACTGATTTGATTTGAACCCTATTCAATAGGTATGCAGTTTCTCAAGTGCATAACTCCCAAAAGGAAATAGGAAACTCAGTAGTACTCATCATAGAGCGCACCATATTACATAGGGTGCTATTGCTCCGTCCCGATATACCATCGTGCAATGGTGTATTCGGAGGAGTAATGCTGAGAGAGAATCTCATTCTCCTTTAGAATAGTCCAGGAATCTACGTACTTAAGTATTCTCCTCCTTGATCACATCAAAGGACATAATACTTATACCCGTTTTGGTTCTCTACTTCTAACTTATATTCTGTGAATATCTCAAAAGCTTCGGACTTGTGTTTCAACAGGAACACATGTCTGAATCTTGAGAGATTATCAGAGAATGTAATGAAGTAAAAAGAACCGGTCTTGGCATGTGTAGACAGGGGACTTTCATACATCACCATGTATCAATCCCAAGAGTTCACTAACTCTTTCTCTGTTTCCAATAAACAGAGCTGTGGTCATCTTATCTTTGTGACATGACCGGCAAGTTTCACAAGATGTAAATTCAAACAAATTTAAATATGCATCTAAATGTAACTTTTCTAGTCGGGTCGCATTGATATGACCTAGTCTACAATGCCTCAAGAAGGATCCGTTCATTTCTGAACTCTTCCTCTTGTGTGTGTTCTGTATACTAAGAACTGTAGTTTGATTTAGAATGTCAATACTTTTAGATAACGTACCTGAACCGATCAACTCTTGATATAGGAAATGTTCAAAACATTAACCATCAATACAAAATTATATCCTTCCTTTACTAATAAAGAGACTGATATGATGTTGTATATCAGGTTCGGTATCTAATAACATTTGTTCAGAATCAATGTATTCTGGTAATACAGGGTGATAGTGACCAACAGACTTGGCTGCAACACTTGCACCGTTTTCTATCTCATGAAACTTATCACCCGTTCTCAGTTCTCTACCTATCTGTAGCCCATATAACAGATTACATATGCGGGATCCTGATCCGGTATCTCATACCCAGGACGTAAAGGATACTGAGAACCAGTTCTCTGTAATGAACACACCCGAAGATGATGCATCAGTATGCATTTTCTTCGTTTGGGCGGCACGAGAATTCTGGTAATCCCCAATTTCATGCTCTGTCTTATAACATTTATAAGTTGGAGCGGGACCAACGTTCCCCAGCTCAGTATAACAAGCGGGTTCGGTCAATACATCCCTATTATTATCTTGATTAAGGCATGATATGGTCGCTACCAGGAGAGAGAGAGAAGAAAACACTCAGCGTATGCTCTTGCAAGATTAGATTGGTTATCTAATATATCTAATCAGGATGTCTCCCACTGTTTTAGTCAAATCTTCCTTCAAACCCTAAAAGGAAAGACTAGCCGGGATTAATTACACGCTACAAGTTCGCCAATCTTTCAGCCAGGCCAGTGCTGGTACTTTGAGGGAGGTCCCCCGTGCTTTCACACGAACCTAATTAAAGTAAACCTCGTTTTTCCAGGGGCGTAACCCCGTTAACACCTTTCTAGACACCTACTTGATCGGCTAATTGTAATGTGTAAAACTCTCCCAGGAGTAACTCTTACTCGCAGCGGGTATCGGGATCCAACTATCTCATAGAAGGTATGCAATCTCATTGCAAATTTCAACACTTGAAATTCCCAATAATATTTTACCCCTAGTGTCCTATGACCTTGACGCAGGCCAACAAACCATAGTGCGCTAGTCAAGTTCAACCCGTCATTTCTTGATTGAATTAAACCCACCGGCACGACCCTTGACGCAGGCCAACAAAGTCGCATGACTATCCTAATCCAATCTGCATCATATGCATAAACAGATAAATACTAGTTAGCTACCGCACACTACGCCTTGACGCAGGCCAACAAACGTAGTACGAATACTAAGTAGGACTTATCTGAAATGACGGAGGGCTACGACAGGTTTTTATGAAAACCCTTTGCGTAATGAACTTGATATCGTTATAGAATCGAGTGATTTTAAATGGAGTGTTTTTGAGGCTTTTCTAGTTTTGCTAAAGAGGTCACTCCCGGTGAAGGGATCGTCGGCTCTTTCCTCATTGAATAAGGTGTAGGATATTTCACAAATACCACTATGCAAAGCAAGAACTATAGAAGCAATCAAAAGACAAACCGAGTTTGTAGCATCTGCTAGTTTCACTAAAGAGGTCACTCCCGGTGAAGGGATCTCGGCTCTTTCCTTAACGAATAAGGTGCTGGATATTCTACAAGGAACACCGCTATGCAAAGGAAGAACTAGAGTTACCAGTTTTTAAACAAGTTTCTACAACATCTTAGGTTTCTTTTATTTCATTAATCTCATTAATGAAGTCCCATTTTAATTATGCTTCACAAGCATCACAATTGAAACGAAATCTGCAATATAACATATATCTCATATATATAATATATACATTCGTCTCAGGCAGTAATATGATCTCATCACAGAACATTGCAGCAGAAGAACATATATGAAATATTGGATATACTAGGATGTCCGTGTTTTCAATACGAGCCTGTATAAAACACGGATTTCACGGTCACGATGAATAGCCAAACCCACATCCCTAGACCCCTACGAGTGCGGCAAGCAACACTGCCAATTCTAGGATTAGGAGACCCGGTCTCGACTCCTCGAGATGGTCTCCCACTGGACCCTAGAACCCAGTTACTTGTGCTCCCCGCCTTGGGTCTATCTAATGCGGAAAAGTAAATAATATACAAAGGTGACATCATCCTCAGCCCGAAAGTGCCCCAATAAAAGAATATTACATACAAATGAATTTTACATGAATGAAAAAGAAAAAACTCTCATCTCACATAAAACCCCCGGCTATTCAAAACGCGACGATCCAATATAACATATCACAGCAACACATAATATCTCATATCATCAACGTAAGCAAGTATGCGTATTGTAGGGTTCCTAGGCACACTCAAGAGGTCTCACAAGGCATCAACCATGCCAAATTCAAAATTTTCCGGTGCCGAGAAACCCTAAACTAGACCGTTAACTAGAGAATAAGCGAAACAACAAGCTAGTAAACAACTTTACTGCTAAGTGAATGAAAATACAACCTTTGTAGATCCGGTCCTCCACTTCCTTAGCTCTGTGACGATGTCCCTTCGCTGCGATCATTGGATCCCAGACTCTCGCGGTGGTTTCATCGAAGAAATGATCGGGCTAGGTCGTCGACTTCGATGCCGAAGATGATCTACGTCGAGGCAACTCAAGATCAAGCTCCAACTTCACCAAGTCATGAAACTTGTGAAGAAAACACCCTATACTACTTGGCAAGTGGTAGAGGATGAAGAAATAGGAAGTGGGTTCACTTTGGATTTGGATTTCTCACTTGGAATCATCACTTGATATTTTTGAAGCAAGCTTTTCTTTTCTTTTTCAAGAAGAAGAAGAAGAAGAAAAGAATAAGAATTAATTCTCAAATTAGAAAATCAAGTGATGAGTTATCATAATACAACCATGGGTGAGGATAACTCATGTAGAGAATAAACTAGGGTTTAGGTTGATGGTTAGGTTAAGGATAAAACAAAAATGGCAAAGACTTTCAAAGCTTCATGAAGCTTCATGAATAAAACAAGAAAGCCACCATTTTATTTTAACCAAAATGAATAAATAAATGAATAAATAAATTAAATATAAACCTTAAGCATTAACCTAAACCATGGTTTAAAGCATACACACCCAAGTTTGCATGTATCATCAAACATGATACAATCTAGTGCACAAAACTATATCATATATACAATGTGCACATTCAAGTGAGAAAATCCATTTTAAGTGAACAAATACTAGTTAATGTAAAGTAATATATCTAGTACATAATTATATATCAAATCATTAAATCAACACTTGATTTAACGATCCGGTCATATCGCATATGACTGACTAATATCCAATGTATCGACTTATCGAATCAATCCTCGATTCAATAACTAGGTTATATCGCATACAACCAATCGATACATTCATCATGAGAATAGAATACGGTATCACATACACGCATTATTCTCGGTCCCGCACATATCTCATATGCGCTCCTATTTCGTTTCGCTTGAGCCAAGAAACCTCTATGTAGGACTCTAAAGATTCGTCAATACGCTGGCAGTAGGTGATGATCATATCAAACACCCACAAGCCGCAAGCGGTCTGCTAAACGTAACGGCCACCCGGGTATTGAGCGATCAGAAGATCGACGAGCAAGCCTGCTCACACTCCTGTGAATACAACCAGTAACACTTACCGTACAGTCCGGTCTGTTCATCTGATATGTCGCATATCTCTCCTAGGAGTGGTAAACGTCAGACCCCAATAGCTCAATAAGTCGTGTCGATATGAGGTCTATAACAGTTCGAGAAACTACTGGTAACACTTACCAGTAAATCTCAGCAACCCTGGCCAGGGATTTCCGGTTACAGCCAATCGAACACAGCGCAACATCAACTCCCTACACCGGGAGAGACGAATCCCCTCCTATCGGTCATTGCCTCCATGTGATTCGGGACTGTACCCAAAAACCACCATTTTGCACGCCTTCTTGGACGTGGTAAGGTAGAAATCAAAGCACAGTGGGAATCACACAAGACTCTATGAAGATCTCGGGTCTACAGACTAACCTGTACCAGTGTCACTAGAGAACTGCCATCTGACGTAAGGTATAATACCATCTGGGAGTTCTCGGCGAGTCCGTCCAGTGTACCCAGTCTCCACTGAGCACCCATATATCATCTCTGATGTCAAACACCAATGGATATGGGATCATCCATCGCCCATCTGTATGGGTCGAGAAGGTATACGCTAGTCTACTCTGGTATATCGATGCCCCGTCTTGATACACCCACGACTAGGGACCTTGAAGGATGTACTTATGAACTACCTTGTTCCCACTAGTATGATCCGCATCCTAGTCTAGGTAGTCAAGTACACATCCTAAGGGCTTTACCAACATGTAACAGAGAGACAATCAGTGTACACGTTAAGATAAAGAGCAACCAGATAGCATACTATCTTGTCGAGCAAGAAAGTCCTCCCTATATATGTCCCAGCATCCACTACAATATACATCCTATGTACAGTAATGGCCTCTAGGGCATACATATAACTAACAATCTCCCACTTGCACTAGGGCCATCTGTAGCAGTGGTTGCAGTATCTCATACTCAACATCCCATAAAAGTCTCTCTCTGGGAAAAGGCCTTTGTGAGTGGATCCGCCGTGTTGTCCTCTGAGTCTACTCTCCTAACCTTGATCCCCTGGAGATCAACCATCTCCATGATCAGGTGATACTGCCTTAGAATATGTCTGGATCACTGATGGGACGGGCGTTCCTTGGCATAAGCCACAACTCCATTGTCACACAATGGGAGGAACGAAGTTCATCTCATGAACTAATATACATCCAAACTGCCTCTTTGGTAGCATCTTAAGTAGCGATGTATCCAGCCTTTATCGTCTAGTATGCCACGGTATCTAGCTTGGAACTCTTCCAACATACCGTCCCTTTACTGAGGGTAAAGACAATGCCTGTGACTGACATTCAGTCGTCCTTATCACCCTGGAACCTTTCCAGTGATTCTCCCCAGGATCAATTGATACCATCTTACTACAACTAGTGAGTATCCTAACATCCAATTAGATCTATCTCATAGATCCAAAACCCAGGATTTAGGAGGTATCACTTTGATCCTATATGGAGAATCATTGTGAGAAGCGGAGATTGAGCGAGCGTAACATAGGAAACTCCTTCCCTATCAAGAGTATGTCATCAATGTACTCTATGAGGATCACCACCATACTCCCTACTACCCTTTTGTTTATATAAGGTTCATCAACCATTTTGATGATGTCAAACTCTTTGACTAACACATCAAAACAGATGTTCCAACTCCGCGATACCTGCTTTATCACATAAAACATCTTGCCCACTTTTCCGCTGCTCCCACTGTCTACGAGGCCCTCTGGCTGTGTACTTATAGACGCACTCTTCTAAAACACCATCTAGAAAAGCTGTCATGGCACCCAACCGCCAGATATCGTAGTCATGGTATGTAGCCGTGGCAAGTAGGATCTGGATGGACTTAAGCATAGCTCCTTAGAAAAGGTTTCATCATTATCCACGCCTGGTCGATGAAGAAAACCTTTAACAAGTTTAGTTTTGAAAGTCTCAACTTTTCCATCTACACCTAGTAATCTTCTCAAGATATACTTGCTCCTGATAGGGATTTAACCCTTCAGATATAGCAACCAAAGTCCATACTTTGTTGGTGTACATGGATTCCATCTCAGATCACTAAGCATCCAGCCATTCTTATAGAGTCCCACTCCTGATGGCCAGCTCGAAACTAGTTGGGTCATTATCTCATGATGCAATCCTCGCTCCCACTGTCATAGAGAAACAGAAGTATCTCTCAGGTGGGTGAGAAACCCTACTAGATCGGCGGAGAGGCTGAGGTTCGTTGGTATCTACTGAATCCTTTGGTTCTACCAAATCATCTGCTGTAGTTTGTATAGCTGGAACCTTTCCTGTTCTACATAACTGACGTTGCCTCGAGCTTGTCTGGTTTTTGCTTTTAGACATAGGCTGGACAACCCCAAATCTTAACTTACTTAAGAGATAGGCTCATCCCATACCATATCTTATATGGAGTGGTAGGCAACTGATTTGATTTGAACCTTATTCTATAGGTATGCAGCTTCTCAAGCGCATAACTCCTAAAAGGAAATAGGAAACTCAGTAGTACTCATTATAGAGCACACCATATCATATAGGGTGCAATTGCTCCGCCCCGATATACCATCGTGCTATGGTGTATAAAGAGGAGTAATACTGAGAGAGAATCTCATTCTCCTTTAGAATAGTCCAGGAATTCCGTGCTCAAGTATTCTCCTTCCTGATCACATCAAAGGACATAATACTTATACCCGTATTGGTTCTCTACTTCTAGCTTATATTCTGTGAATATCTTAAAAGGTTCAGACTTATGTTTCAATAGGAACATATGTCTGAATTTTGAGAGATCATCAGAGAATGTAATGAAGTATAAAGAACCAGTCCTGGCATGTGTAGACAGGGGACTATACATACATCATCATGTATCAGTCCCAAGAGTTTACTAACTCTTTCTCTGTTTCTAAAAAACAGAGCTACGGTCATCTAATCTTTGTGACATGACTGGCAAGTTTCACAAGTTGTAAATTCAAACTAATTTAAATATACATCTAAATGTAACTTCAGCCAGTCGGGTCGCATTGATATGACCTAGTCTACAATGCCTCAATTAGGATTCGTTCATTTCTGAACTCTTCCTCTTGTGTGTGTTCTATATACTAAGAACTGTAGTTTGATTTAGAACGTTAATGCTTTTAGATAACATGCCTGAACCGATCAACATTTGATATAGGAAATGTTCAGAACATTATCCAACAATACAAAATTATATCCTTTCTTCACTAAATAAAGAGATTGATATGATGTTGTATATCAGGTTCGGTATCTAATAACATTCGTTCAGAATCAATGTACTGGTAATACAGGGTGACAGTGACCTACAGACTTGGCTGCAACACTTGCCCCGTTTTCTGTCTCATGAACTTATCACCCGTTCTCAGTTCTCTACCTTTCTGTAGCCTATGTAACGGATTACATTTGCGGGATCTTGATCCGGTATCTAATACCCAGGACATAGAGGATACTGAGAAACAGTTCTTTGTAATGAACACACCCGAAGATGATGCATCAGCATGCACTCTCTTCGTTTGGGCGGCACGGGAATTCTGGTAATCCCCTATTTCCTGCTCTGTCTTATAACAATTATAAGTTGGAGCGGGACCAATGTTCCCCAGCTCAGTATAACAAGCGGGTTCGGTCAATACATCCGTATTATTATCTTAATTAAGGCGTGATATGGTCGCTACCTGGAGAGAGAGAGAAGAAAACACTCAGCGTATGCTCTTGCAAGAATAGATTGGTTATAATTTTATCTAATCAGGATGGCTCCCACTGTTTTAATCAAATCTTCCTTCAAACCCTAAAAGGATAGACTAGCCGGGATTAATTACACACTACAAGTTCGCCAATCTTTCAGCCAGGCCAGTGTCGGTACTTTGAGGGAGGTCCCCTGTGCTTTCGCACGAACCTAATTAATGTAAACCTCGTTTTCCCAGAGGCGTAACCTCGTTAACACCTTTCTAGACACCTACTTGATCGGCTAATTGTAATGTGTAAAACTCTCCCAGGAGTAACTCTTACTCGCAGTGGGTATCGGGATCCAACTATTTCATAGAAGGTATGCAATCTCATTGCAAATTTGAACGCTTGAAATTCCCGATAATTTTGCTCCTAGCACCCTATGACCTTGACGGAGGTCAACAAACCATAGGCTACTAGTCAAGTTCAACCCGTCATTTCTTGATTGAATCAAATCCACCCGCACGACCCTTGACGGAGGTCAACAAGGTCGCACGACTACCCTAATCTTATCTGCATCATATGCATAAGCAGATAAATACTAGTTAGCTACCGCACACTACGCCTTGACGGAGGTCAACAAACGTAGCACAAATACTAAGTAGGACTTATCTGAAATGACGGAGGGCTACGACAGGTTTTTCTGAAAACCTATTGCGTAATGAACTTGATATCATTGTAGAATCAATGATTTTAAAATGGAGTGTTTTTTAGGCTTTTTCTAGTTTTACTAAAGGGGTCACTCCCGGTGAAGGGATCGTCGGCCCTTTTCTCGTCGAATGAGGTGCGGGATATATCATATATATCGCTGTGCAAAGCAGAAACTATAGAAGCTATCAAAAGACAAACCGAGTGTGTAGCATCTGCCAGTTATTGCTAAAGGGGTCACTCCCGGTGAAGGGATCGTCGGCCCTTTCCTTATCGAATAAGGTGCACGATATATCATATATACCGCTGTGCAAAGCAAGAACTATAGCTACTTGTTTTATTTTTGAAATTTGATTCTACAACATCTTTAGGTTTCTTTTACTTTCATTAATCACATTAACGAAGTCCCATCATTTAAAACACCTAAACATCACAGATAAATACGACGTACACTTATGCCATCCGCATTCGCCTCGATGTCCCCTCGTGCACCGTTTGGTTAGGTAACTAACGGCAGAGCGGGGCAGGGCTAGCGCGGGTGTAAAACATAAGTAACGTCTATATAATATATCGTATATACTATATATAGTATCTATCATAGAACATCACATGATCACATCACAAATATCGCAGCAGAAAAAATCATATATGAAATATTGGATATACTAGGACGTCCGTGTTTTCAATACGAGCCAGTATAAAACACGGATTCCACGGTCGTGATGAATAGCCAAACCCACACCCGTAGACCCCAACGAGAGCGGCAAGCAACCCTACCAATTCTAGAGTTAAGAGACCCGGACTCGACTCCTCGAGTTGGTCTCCCACTGGACCTTAAAACCCGGTCACTTGTGCTCCCCTCCTTGGGTCTATCCTAGTGCGGAAAAGTAAATAATATACAAAAGGTGACATCTTCCGCAACCTGGAAGTGCCCCAATAAAAGAATATTACATACAAGTTTTTACATTAATGAAAATGAAAAACACTCATCTCACATAAAAAAACCTAGCTATTCAAACACGACGATCCAATATAACATATCCAGCAGCACATAACATCACATGTCATCAACGTAAGTAAATATGCCCATCCCAATTGTTGTTGCCATATAGCAACGAAACCGGCGATATCACATATTACACTTACAGTCACAGAAAAGAAAGTGTAAAACTACAACAGTTGGAATCCGCAACCTCTTTAGACATCGCATGCCTAATCAAATGAATTACTTAGACATCGCATGCCTAACAATTATAAACCCCGCATTTTAGTCTCTATATCGAAAACACTTTTCAATATCAAGTCGGGCAATTCAACAGGATTCCCGACATACTGATCGAATGCTCGTCGCAGACTTTAGTAGACGGCCGCACCCTCGATACCGTCGACGAAGTGCACCAAGGCGGAACACCGCTACCGTGAGCACCCGAACGGATGCTTTCGGCGACGGGGTTCTCCTACAGTCACTTGGTCGGGGCTAAGGGGTGTAGCTGTCTATTAAGTTTATCCGGCGAGTATCCGCGTACGCTGCGTGATTGCGACGGACTTTTGATCGCATCAAAATTCCGTAGCAACCGATCAAGTGAGACTAAAGTGCTGTGTTTATAACATTCATTCAGTTATCTCATAACTACTTGTGAATTCCAATTATTGTATCACATTCCATATAAATAGAAAATGTTAAACTTTCCGATCGAACAATCAAACACCCAAGTTTTCCCGAAACAACAGCTCAACTCTTGAAATAAGTTCAAAAACATCCATTTCATGCCACAGTACCAACGGTCCAGCCGTAAAAGGGTCAAGCCAACGCCTCACATATGGCACGCCGTACTGCCCCAAACCCTAAGGTTCAAAGGGAAGTTCAAGACGGTCACATAATCGAGTTAAGGTTTGTTGTCTTCTAGAGGGACCATCGCGTTACTTGCACTACTTAGAACGTCATTAAACTACGGAAAAATCCAACACTTGGAAATTTCCCGACAGGGGAAAAATTGGGTATTTATATCCGGTCGAACTTTTTAACATATTCTAAAATTACCTGGAAAAACACATAGACAAAGTTAGACAATCCGATCAAATCTACGAACTCCCAATACAACGCAGAAAACTCAACTCTTAAGTAGAAGTTAAAAATTCCCAGAAAACACAGCACTAAAAGATAGGAATTACAGTGCAAAGCACGTACCAAGAATCCACTTTATGGCCACGGAACCGCCGCACATGCTAGGGTGGGGCCGCGGTTCCGCGGCTATTTAGTTGACTTGCGCTCACGTGCTTCACAGTAACTCTTATAATACCTTGCTGTATTTTTTGGATATTTTTAATTTGGAAAAATCCACATTTTCAGAAAATGTACAGAGAGGGTTAAAAGTTAGGGTTTCGGGGTTCGATCGGATTTCCAATATCGTCTACACATCGCCTAAGGCTCTAGCTAGGCTCTGATACCACTGTAAGGTTCCTAGGCACACTCAAGAGGTCTCACAAGGCATCAACCATGCCAAATTCAAAATTTTCCGGTGCCGAGAAACCCTAAACTAGACCGTTAACTAGAGAATAGGCGAAACAACAAGCTAGTAAACAACTTTACTGCTAAGTGAATGAAAATACAACCTTTGTTGATCTGGTCCTCCACTTCCTTAGCTCCGTGACGATGTCCTTTCGCTGCGATCATCGGATCCCGGACTCTCGCGGTGGTTTCATCGAAGAAATGATCGGACTAGGTCGTCGACTTCGATGCCGAAGATGATCTACGTCGAGGCAACTCAAGATCAAGCTTCAACTTCATCAAGTCATGAAACTTGTGAAGAAAACACCCTATACTACTTGGAAAGTGGTAGAGGATGAAGAAATAGGAAGTGGGTTCACTTTGGATTTGGATTTGGATTTCTCACTTGGAATCATCACTTGACATTTTTGAAGCAAGCTTTTCTTTTCTTTTTCAAGAAGAAGAAGAAGAAGAAGAAGAAGAAAAGAATAGGAATTAATTCTCAAATTAGAAAATCAAGTGATGAGTTATCATAATACAACCATGGGTGAGGATAACTCATGTAGAGAATAAACTAGGGTTTAGGTTGATGGTTAGGTTAAGGATAAAACAAAAATGGCAAAGACTTTCAAAGCATCATGAAGCTTCATGAATAAAACAAGAAAGCCACCATTTTATTTTAACCAAAATGAATAAATAAATGAATAAATAAATTAAATATAAACCTTAACCATTAACCTAAACCATGGTTTAAAGCATACACACCCAAGTTTGCATGTATCATCAAACATGATACAATCTAGTGCACAAAACTATATCATATATACAATGTGCACATTCAAGTGAGAAAATCCATTTTAAGTGAACAAATACTAGTTAATGTAAAGTAATATATCTAGTATATAATTATATATCAAATCATTAAATCAACACTTGATTTAACGATCCGGTCATATCGCATATGACCGACTAATATCCAATGTATCGACTTATCGAATCAATCCTCGATTCGATAACTAGGTTATATCGCATACAACCAATCGATACATTCATCGCGAGAATAGAATACGGTATCACATACACACATTATTCTCGGTCCCGCACATATCTCATATGCGCTCCTATTTCGTTTCGCTTGAGCCAGGAAACCTCTATGTAGGACTCTAAAGACTCGTCAATACGCCGGCAGTAGGTGATGATCATATCAAACACCCACAAGCCGCAAGCGGTCTGCTAAACGTAACGGCCTCCCGGGTATTGAGCGATCAGAAGATCGACGAGCAATCCCGCTCACACTCCTGTGAATCCAACCAGTAACACTTACCGTACAGTCCGGTCTGTTCATCTGATATGTCGCATATCTCGCCTAGGGGTGGTAAACGTCAGACCCCAATTGCTCGATAAGTCGTGTCGATATGAGGTCTATAACAGTTCAAGAAACTACTGGTAACACTTACCAGTAAATCTCAGCAACCCTGGCTAGGGATTTCCGGTTATAGCCAATTGAACACAGCGCAACATCAACTCCCTACACTGGGAGAGACGAATCCCCTCCTATCGCTCATTGCCTCCATGTGATTCGGGACTGTACCCAAAAACCACCGTTTTGCATGCCCTCTTGGACGTGGTAAGGTGGAAATCAAAGCACAGTGGGAATCACACAAGACTCTATGACGATCTCGGGTCTACAGACTAACCTGTACCAGTGTCACCAGAGAACTGCCATATGACGTAAGGTATAATACCATCTGGGAGCTCTCGGTGAGTCCGTCCAGTGTACCCAGTCTCCACTGAGCACCCGTATATCATCTCTGATGGCAAACACCAATGGATATGGGATCATCCATCGCCCATCTGTATGGGTCGAGAAGGTATACGCTAGTCTACTCTGGTATATCGATGCCCCGTCTCGATACACCCACGACTAGGGACATTGAAGGATGTACTTATGGACTACCTTGTTCCCACTAGTATGATCTGCATCATAGTCCAGGTAGTCAAGTACACATCCTAAGGGCTTTACCAATATGTAACAGAGAGACAATCAGTGTACACGCTAAGATAAAGAGCAACCAGATAGCATACTATCATGTCGAGCAAGAAAGTCCTCCCTATATATGTCCCAGCATCCACTACAATATACATCCTATGTACAGTAATGGCCTCTAGGGCATACATATAACTAACACGTATCCCGATTGTCGTTGATGTATAGCAACGAAGCCAGCGATACACCACATACTATGCTTACGGTCACAGAAAAGAAAGTGTAAAACTACAACAGTTGGAATCCGCAACCTCCTTAGACATCGCATGCCCAACCAAATGAATTCCTTAGACATCGCATGCCTAACAATTATAAACCCCGCATTTTAGTCTCATTATCGAAAACTCTTTTCAATATCAAGTCGGGCAATTCAACAAGATCCCGACATCCTGATCGCATGCTCGTCGCAAACTTTAGTAGACGACCGCACCCCCGATGCCGTCGACGAAGTGCACTAAGGCAGAACACCGCTGCCGCGAGCACCCGAACGGATGCTTTTGGTGATGGGGTTATCCTACAGTCACTTGGTCGGGGCTATGGGGCGTCGCTGTCTATTAAGTTTACCCGGCGAGTATCCGCATACGCTACGTGATTGCGACGGACTTTTGATCACATCAAAATTCCGTGGCAACCGATCATCTGAGACTAAACTGCTTTGTTTATAATATTCAAATTATTTATCTCATAACTACATGTGGATTCCAAATATTGTATCACATTCCAGATAAAAAGACAGTGTTAAACTTTCCGATCGAATAATCAAACACCCAAGATTTCCCAAATAGCTCAACGCTTGAGTGGAGTTCAAAAAATATCCATCACATGCCACAGTACCAATGGTCCAGCCGTAGAAGGGTCAAGCCAACGCCTCACATGTGGCACGCCGTACTGCCACAAACCCTAAGGTTCAGATGCAGTTCAAGATGGTCACATAATCGAGTTAAGGTTTGTTGTCTTCTAGAGGGTCCACCGCGTTACTTTTACGACTTAGAAAGTTTCAAACTCGAGAAAAAATCCAACTTTTGAAAAATTTTCCGACTGGGGAAAAAGTGAGTTATTGATATCCGTTCGAACTTTTTAACAGTTTCTAAAATTATCCGAAAAAGAACTAAACAAAGTTAAATTATCCGATCGAATCAACGAGTCCCCAATACAACCCTAGAAAACTCAACACTTGAGTGGAATTAAAATATTACCAGAAAAACATGACAAGAAAGGACCTAAGAATAAATATATGAAGTTCCAGGGACTAATTCAAAATTTTGGCCGCGAAACCGCCGCCAAACCCTTGGTTTGGCTGCGGTTCCGAGGTCAAATCAGCGAATTACAAGTCCGTAATTCACAGTAATTCTTAGTTTTTCCTGCTTAATTTTCTGAGCACTTTTAATTCATAAAAAACACATTTTTGAAAAATATCCAGTGAGGGGTTCAAATTAGGGTTTCGGTGTTCGATCGGACTTTAAACTTCATCTAGACTTCGCCTAAAACTCTATCTTGGCTCTGATACCACTGTAGGGTTTCTAGACACACGCACAAGGTTCTACGAGGTATCAACCATACCCGATTTAAAAATTAGCCGTGCCGAACAACCCGAAGCCAGATCTTTAAACTAGAGTTTAGGTGAAAACTAGCATGTTAAACACTTTAACACTAAGTGAGAGGGATTACAACCTTTGTAGATCCGGTCCTTCACGTCTTAAGCTCCGTGTTGAGGTCCCTTTGCTGCGATCATCGTGTTCCGGACTCTCGAGAGGATTCACGAAGAGAAAGATGCAATCTTGCTTCCGATCTTCGATAACAAAGATGATCTACCTTGAAGTTTCATTAACACAAGCTAACACTCACTAAATGAAGTGAACACTCTCATCAAAAGGGCAAGGCTAGATGAGAATGATGAAGTAGGATTTTTGCTCTCTTTTATTTTCTTATTCTCACTCATTTTCATCACTTGGAAAAAAGCTAGAAAGCTTTTTCCATGAAAAAGAAAGAAGAAGGAAGAAGAAGAAGAAGAATCATAATCCTTTTGTGATGAATAATGAATTATTGTAGTGGTTACAAATCTAACCAAGGGTTAAGCATGAAGGAGTTAACCCTTGTAGGGAATTAACTAGAGTTAATGGTTTGGATTGGATTAACATAATATCTTCACAAAATATCAAGCAAAACACAAAGTCAAAGCTTCATGAAGCTTCATGGAAGCTTCATGCAAAAGCTAACCCTAATCCAAACCCTAACCAAGTTTAAACCCTGAACCATTGTTAAATTTGTTACCCTAACATGTTACAATATTATATATCACATATACAATATATTTTGTAACAATAGAAAATAATACAATTAACATATATCGCATATATATCAATGTATTACCCGAGTGAGAAAAAGAATCTTTTAGTGAGCTAATATTAGTTAATGTAATTTAATATATCATATATATTATTATACATTAAATTATCGAATCAACACTTGATCCGACAATCCGGCTATATCTCATATAACCGACTAATACGATGACCCGGCTATATCACATATACCCGGCCGATATCTCATATCGCGAGAATCCAATACGGTATCACATACCGCATTATCCTCGGTCTCACACATATCACATATGTGCACCTACTCCGTTTTGCCTGAGCCAAGAAACCTCTGTGTAGGACTCTAAAGAATCGTCAATACGCCGACAGTAGGTGATGATCATATCAAACACCCACAAGCTGCAAGCGGTCAGCTAAACGTAACAGCCACCCAGGTATTGAGTGCTCAGAAGATCAACAACCAAGCATGTACATTCTCCAGTGAATCCAATCAGTAACACTCCCGTACAGTCCGGTCTCGTCGTCTGATATGTCGCATATCTCGCCTAGGGATGGTAAACGTCAGACCCCAGTAGCTCGATAAGTCGTGTCGATATGAGATCTATAACAGTTCGAGAAACTACTGATAACACTTACCAGTAAATCTCAGCAACCCTGGCCAGGGATTTCCGGTTATAGCCAATCGAACACAGCGCAACATCAACTCCCTATACCGGGAGAGACGAATCCCCTCCTATCGCTCATTTCCTCCATGTGATTCGGGACTGTACCCAAAAGCCACCTTTTTGCACGCCCTATTGGACGTGGTATGATGGAAATCAAAGCACAGTGGGAATCACACAAGTCTCTATGACGATCTCGGGTCAACAGACTACTCTGTACCAGTGTCACCGGAAAACTGCCATCTGATGTGAGGTATAATACCATCTGGGAGTTCTCGGCGAGTCCGTCCAGTGTACCCAGTCTCCACTGAGCACCCGTACACCATCCTTGATGTCAAACATCGATGGATATGGGATCATCCATCGCCCATCATATGGGTCAAGATGCGTATACGCTAGTCTACTCTGGTGCATCGATGCCCTGTCTCGATACACTCTCGACTAGGAACAGTTAAAGGATGTACTCGTCGACTACCGTGTCCCCACTAGTATGATCTCATCATAGTCCCAGTGGTCGAGTACATATCCTAAGGGCTTTATCAACATGTAACATAGAGACAATCAGAGTACATGTTAAGATAAAGTACAACCAGATAGCATACTATCATGTCGACCAAGAAAGTCCTCCCTATATATGTCCAAGCATCCATTACAATATACATCGTATGTATAGTAATGGCCTCTAGGGCATACATATAACTAACAACTGATTGTTACATTTTTGCGCATTTTTAATTACAGCAATCAAGACGGTTTCGATTGGTAGCTAGCCGGTTGAGTACGGGTCGATCCACAGGGAGATGTAATCTTTTTCTTTATGTTTTAACGAGTTAATCCGATTAAGTCGGGTTTTGTTTTAAGATCTACGAATGAGATAAAAGGTGATAAAATACTTGCTAGGGTTAGGATTAGGTTAGTTCAAGTTTAGGAATTTCTCACTTCTTTCAATGCCTTAGTTATAAATATCGGTGTTAAGGTAATCGGCAACAACGGGAATTAGCACGGCTAGGAAGAAACTTACAAGTATAATCTAGTCTTTCCATGCTTAGTTTCTTCCTTTTGGTCCTTATCTGTCCGTTCTTGGCTTTTAGCCCTAACCTCCGGTTAATTCAACCACAACCGGTCTAACTAGGGAATCACCGCGATCATGTAGGATAGGGTGCCGCAGTGAGCGGATTGTGGGTCAATTAAAAGGAGTCCAAATTTCAAGTGTTGGGCAAAGAAATGAGTCAGAGAGATTTCCTTCTCTCAAACCTTCCTTTTCCTGCCTAACAAGCGAGAAATTACTCACCCATTAAAAAGATAAAAATAAAATTCGAGATAAGAAAAATGCAGATTAAATTCTATAACTAGATTAACAAATAATAATTACAGATAATAAAATACGATAAGAAAAATGCGAGAAAAATAAAGGAACTTACTTTTTATTGATAACCTCTCAATGATCTCTACAATTTTTGAATTGATAAAGAACAAAATTAAAATTCTAGATCTAAAAAATAAAAAGAGGCCTCTAAGAAAGGCACCCTAAAAGAGGCACACTTAATTTGGGTTTGAGCTCTCCTATTTATAGATAGGAAAACCTTAGGTTTACATTCTGATCCATACACGAAATTACAAAACTACCCCAAGAGAGCCGAGTCAAAGATCCGACACTGCCACCGACATGCGCAGAACGCGGCCGCGGTTCCGCTGCAGAAGTGCCTGATTGGCCGCGGTTCCACGGACAATTGGTGGAATCGTGCAACCATCTTTTCAGGGCTTCTCCATGTTGCTTATATCTTCAGTTTTATTCACTTGGTTTCTCAGAATCTCTTCAATTTCCTTCCAGATTTCCAACAGTGCAGAATGATGTGGACTTTTGCCTTGAGCTCCGCGTTGAAGTCTTGGATCTTGTGCTGCCCTTGTGCTTTGTGCATTGAAGTGCCTAATGATTTTCCATTTTTCCTTTGAACTGGTAGGCGGCATCATACAGATGGTTAGCGGAGATTAGTATTCATCTGTTGTTGGTCGTAGTCCCACATTTGTTGCGAATTTTCATGAATTTCACTGTAAAGAGTCGAGAACCTGTAACCTGCAACTATTTAGGAGACATGGATCAAAAGTACCTACTTATATGCAATGTGATTAAGAATGGGCGATATAAAAATGCAAAAATCTGATATGAACAAATACCCCCAAACTTATCTTTTACTCGTCCCGAGCAAAGCCAATTTTATTCTCAAAAATTCCTAACCTCACTTTCGCAGGGAACGCGATTGCACTGAGCTTGTGCAACAAGTCGTTAAACCTCTAGGTGTCCCTAGTAGGAGGAGTGTTGTCTCTTGAGGGTTTTCAGCGGATACTACCCACAAAATCCGATTAATTTGGCCGTTGACTTTAATTCTTCAATTCAGTATTCTAGCAAGAAATTCTATTATCTTCAACTTAGAAATCAACCCATGTTTTTCACACTTCCTTTTCATTCATCTTAAGATCATATACGTTTTGCCAATTTATAAAGCTTTCAGCATCTCCTAAGTTTTCCTTCTAAGGTACAATCTTAACTCAGGAATTTTATCATCTCTACTGAAGATATAAGCCCTATCTTTTATTCCTATCTCTTCTCCAAACTCCAATTATATACCCCTACGTGTGTGTAATTATCACCCCTACACTTGGAAATTCAATTTAAGCTATCATACTCTTGTCCATCTTCCAAAATACTTTTAGTTGGTGAATTTTAGATGAAATTGCTCACACATCCTTCATGCGACCGTTAATGCTTCTTGAGGTACTAAACGACCGATTACAAAATATGCTTACGCATTTAGGCGTAATTCCTCGTCTTGCAATACCTGAGACTTAGCAGTGGCTCCCAAACCAGTTGGTCTAAGGCACTAGGTGATAAAGCGCCCTCGCTATATTTTTTTATTTATGATGCCTTAAGTAATTACAAAACCAGTGTTCATTTTTTTATCGCTTTATTCACCACTTATACTTTTATTTTATTTTCCTTCATACTAAGGATTTTAGACGAGAGCATTTCAAGGTATCCTCTACTATCCCAAGTTTCAAGATGCGTGTGAGTGCGTAAAGTAGGGTATATATTTTCATAATTTGGACTTAAGCTTTAGAATTATTTTTCAGACTTATACTTCAAATAGAGCTTTTAATACTCTTCCTTTATTTCGATTTAGCCCAAAAACTGAACTCAAAATTTGCCTATTTCTAAATAAACTATAAGGACGTATATTTTCTACAGTTAAACTTTAAGCAAGGTTATTTTTAGGGTTTTTAATTTACTAAGTTTAGGATCTAATTTTTCCTAACTAGTCAACCGTCATGTTGAACTTAAGTCAAATATGGCTGTTGAACTTAAGTCAAATATGGCCAAAATTGAACTTTTCAATTTTTATAATTTTTAAAATTTTTCAATTTTTTATATTTTATTTATTTATTTTTATATTTTTTTATAAAGATGCTATGCAGAAAAATAAGATACGGAATTAAATAAGTAAACAAATATGTACAAAAAGTTTTTATATTTTTGGAAATTTTTTCGATTTTTGTGGGTTTTAATAAGTATGCAAATGCAAAATATACACATGAATGCGAAGGTAGAAAGCTTACCGAGCACACCCCCAAACATAAACTTGACAGTGCCCTCACTGTCAGGCTACACCTGTAAGTCGATGTACAACACCCCAATACTTGTGGGGAGGAGGAAATATGAAAAACGATCTTGTTCTATGGTTAAATATCGACTAACCACATGAATCGTTTGCTAAACAATACTTAAAAAAACCTATAGAGTTCTAAACTACTATGTTATGAGATTATACCAAACGGTTCTAGTCCTTCGTCTTTACGTTATCTACGGCCTCTTTGGATCTCCACGTCCTCCTCGGCTTCTTTCCGTGATAGACGATCCACCCGAGAACCCTAATCCAAGCTATAACCTCTAAACTTGAGATTACTTAGTTTCTCTAGTTGCTAATTAGAGTAGCTAAGGTGATGTAGAGATAGGTTATGGAGTGATTAGTCTTTTCTAATCCTTGTTCTCAACTCATGAGGGGTAGGATTAAGGTTTGGTGAAGGAGAGAGAGCTTGAAGAGAGAGAGTGAGAAGATGATAATGATAATAATAATAATAATGAAATAGCTTCTCACTTGATATATGAAACATAATGAATTAAAAAGAAATGAATAATATGAGATTATTCATCATGTTTCATAAATGCAAGTGGGCGATTCATTATGTGAGTCATTAAGCATTTAATAATGCATTAATGACATGATGAATCACTCACAATGAGTCACTAAAACATTAAATGAAAATGCCACCTCTCCCTCCAAGTCACATCTTCTAGAAGCTTCTCCGAAAATTACGAGAACGCCCCTCTCATCCGTGAAAACACGGAAAAACTTTAGACTGTATAAATCCAATAACCTGATACTAGAATCTGGCTTAAACCAAAGCCGGCTAGTAAAAACTGTCCGAATGTCGTACGTGCGTTTAAACACGTACGCGTCCGAACCTTTGTTGTAAAACCATACGACCTCTATATCTTTTCGTCTGGGTTTGGGAAATCTCTGTGTGGGACTCTAAAGACTCAACTACTACGCTGGCAGTGGGTTTAACCACAGACCGCAAGCGGCACTAGCTGTACGTAACGGTCCCCAGGTAGTTGTCGATAAGAAAGCCGATGAGGTAACCCATCTGAAATCCTACTGAGCCTGTCCGTGACAATATCCGTGCAGTCCGGTCTGTTCGTCTAAGAGTATCGCATGTATGGTCTAGGGAGGTGGTGGACGTCAGACCCCTAATAACCGAACAAGTCGTGTCGGTATGGCTCAAGACCATCCGAGAATCTACTGATCAGTCCATCAGTAATTCTCAATCAGCCCTGGCCAGGGACTTATGGTAATGACCAACCGACCACAGTGCGATATCAACTCCCTATACCGGGAGAGACGAATCCCTAACAGTCGCTCACTGCCTCCACGTGGCTCGGGACTGTGCCCAACTAAAACCTGTTTGCACGACTCCTTTGAGCCGTGGTAGGGTAATAATCAAAGCACAGTGGGAACTCACACGAGACAAATGATGACTTTAAGTCAACAGACTATCTGCACACATGTCACCTGAGAACTGCTATCTGACGTTAGGTATAATACCATCCAGTCAGTTCTCGGTGAGTCCTGTCCGGTGTACTCACACCCAGTGAGCATCTGTATACAATCTTAGGTGCACTCCACCAATGGCTGCGGGACCGGTCCATCGCCCCTCCTCAAGGTCTAGATATGTATACACTAGTCTACTCCGGAGTATCGATGCCCAATCTCGATACTCCTGCGACCAGGGACATCTAAGGGTGTGCCTATTGACTATCCAGCTCCCACTAGTATGACTGCCATCACAACGCCGGTAGTCAGACAAACACCCTATGGGCTTTATCAACATGAATATATAAATGAATACAACACAAAATATATCATATGTTAAGATAAAGACAAACCAAATAGCGCACTATCATATCAAGCAAGACTGTCATGTATATACATATCCCAAGCATCCTATACAATGTAGGCCTCTAGGGCATATATATCCAACAACACCAAGAGGGTCAAAATTGTCTGCGCTCCCTAAAAGAAAATTTAAAACAAAACAAAAGGCAAACCAAAATATATATACAAAAAAAAGATCCCCCAAAACTTAAGTAAAACTGTGTTTCCACTGTTTAAGCGATGAAATTCAGGATTAGGGGGCAAAAGAGAACAGTATCAATCTATATAAGGCCTTACACAGGCCAAAAGTGAGCACCAACTATTCAAATATTCTATTTCTGTAGTGTGTTGGTTGGTGAAAGAATGCGGAGAGGAAAGAAATGGAGAATACGCGAGACCATATGGGAAAAGAGGTGGAATGCGGTCTCGGTATATGAAGAGAAGAATGGCGGAAGAGAGAAAGAAGTGTAGTACGAACTTGAGGGTGTAAATTGAGTGAATAAATTAGCACAAATTGTCTTGACCGATGTGTAAAAAGCGATTGTGCTAATCTATCAACTCGTCGAGAAATGGGGTCAAATCCCTCAAGATTCGTGAGAAAACATGGATACGCCGAACTTGGTAAACCAGACATAAAAAATGAAATTAATACGGTGTCTTGCGCTGTCGGAACAATGGAAATGATGGAGAGGAGTGATTGAGGAAGGGTAACAGTTAAAGGTTCAGGAGGGTGTACACAGTCAGTGGAAGGCACAGGATGAATTGGAAAGTCCGACTCATCAAGCAAAACTGGTTCATCCTCAATACTATCCTCAAAATTCCCCTCAAAAGTTATCTCATTGTCACGACCCAAAATTTGGCCCGTAACCGGCACTTAAACTACGTAACGTCTACAGGCGTACACAACTCAGGTAAGCCGAAACCCAGAAATCTAAACCACCCAAATCTGGATCAATGGAGAAAAACATAGTTTTAACATTTGGAAAATCACAAGTAAAATCTCTAACTCTAGTTTTCCTTCTTGAAAATTTCGGCAGCACCTCCTTTGTAAAAACTAGCCCCAAAAACGGGTACAACACAGAAAAAATATAAAGCATCCCAAATGGGAGCAAAATCACGCCCAACGGCGGAGACAATCACCACGAAAAGTATACGACGCCGAAGCGAAGAAATAACAAAGGAAAGACTGCAATAAGAAGTAAACTTCCAACATAACTGGCTCCCACGAGCACGGCACCCAAAGTCACCCAAAATAATACAACACGGAATCCTCATAAGTCGTCTCTAAGTCATATACAAACAGTGGTAGATGGAGAATACTAGATCCAACAAAAAGATATACAATGTACAGGCAGATAACCGCAAACCCACCTAAAAGCAAAGGCCTCACTACCTAACGTAGCGGTATCCGCGAAAGTAGGGATGATAATACGCCCTGCCGCGACTACTCTGAGGGTAAGTCCTGCAAAACAATGTGGCACAACGGGGGTGAGTTGCCAACTCGTGAATAGTAAATAATATCATACTGTAATCGCAGGTATGTACGAACAACGATTTATCTATCACATGTAATCAGATAGCATAAGTATGACAAGTGAATATGCAACAATCAAGTAAAGGTACATCACCAGGGTACTACAACTACATGAAACAATGCATAACAACAATAATCCTGAGTGTGTGGGATGATAATATAAAATCTCATGCAAAATCATCAGCATGGAAAACACCAGTGTCCTCACTGACACATCAAATCCCAAATCCTCAGGCACCGCATCCACAGATCGGCCCTCACATCCTGTAAGTCTCATGGAACCTGAGTGTCAAACATCGACACCCGAAACATCATGAAAACATATCCCTATGTGTATATATATACGTATATAAGTATGAGGATATCAACCCCGTATGTCCACCGACGATACGTAAAAATCATGAAAAACCTGAATGTCTAACACCGACACTCGAAACATCATGAAACCCGTATCTAGTATCGACACATAAATCCTCATAACTCAGGCGCTGTCACCACGACTGGCCCTGACGATATGTCGTACATCACTCCGGTCGGTACCCCCACGATAACCGCCGAGTCCAAATACAGTCACCGGTAGGTACTTGCCCACCTTCCAGGCTCATCGTCTGTACCACGAACATCTTGCCGAGGGGAACCGTACCGGGCCCCATCATGTACCCGCACACGGCCCACTCACTCCTCGTATCGGGTATATATCACAAATCTCAGAACCGAGAAATCTCATGGTGGACGCATCAAATATCATATCAAGAGAAACCGGGTTTTCAAACAATACATAGTTTCTTGAAAATACCTCCACGGTTCTCAAATCCATAAATCATATGAAATCTATATCTCAATGCGTAAAATCCATATAAACTGATATAGGCAACATAAAACATCAATATGAGCATATAAAGGGAAAACCATTCTTTTAAATGAATCCAGCCTTTTAAAATATTTCTTGCGGTTCCCAAAATCCTCCGAAAACAAATGCAGCATCATATGAGGTGTACATGTAAGTGTAGCAAGATTTAAGTATCTACATGTAAGCAAGTGGGTATGATGCATTTCATAAGCGCAATGATCAACAACTTAATATCACATATCAAAACAATACCACTTGGGGTATATACAACTATAGCGAAAATATTCGGGTGTACATGTCAATATGTGTGCATGATATACATGTAGCTGTAATAGACTATGTGGGTGTACATGTCAATATGCATGCAAGATGTACAAGTAGCTATAGTAAGGTATACGTGAAACGGATTAAGAGTTACTATCTTAACTATCCATGTCAAACACAATATCACGTATGTAGGTGTCAACAATATCTCCTATGCATAAAAGAATAAGAGTTACTACCTCCACTACCCCTATCCACTACCATATCACGTATGTACGTGGTTTGTGCGTGTCATGGCAATTACTGACGATGTGGGTGTAGCATACAATTTAGTGCTCGTGCAACATGAACCGTCAGTAATGTGTTATATCTAAAGGTACGAGTCAAGTACAACAGATAATGCTATGCAATGACATTCATATATAATTAACTAATACACAAATACATGCAACTATCATATCATATCAGCCCCGACGCATAACGCCATACGGGCGATTTTCCTGTAGATGTTAAATCTACTCACCAATGTTCTCCAGCTATGAAAATCCGACCACCTGCTTCTCCTTGTTCGCAGTGTCCGAAGTCCCCGCTTGCGACGCTATATTTCCACAAACACAAGAAATAGTGCAAACATCTCAGAAATCGACCAATATAACGTAAAACTACGTATTAAATAACGCACCAACACTAAACTAACTCGCGAGTGTATGTCTAGTGGCTAACGTGCGTAACGATACCACAAAACCTACCCAAGTACAGCAACTACACAAGATCATGAATCGTGTCGCAACACGTAATACGCGGACTCAAAACACTAGATTATAGGTAATCGATCCCAGATTTTGTATACTGCAATTACTAAAAAAGTAAACAGTACCAAACACCCCTAACCAACAGCAGACAACTACCCACAAAAGCCAAACCCCAGCATGTCCCTACATCGCCGGCGTCGCCGGAATTCGTCGAAGGGGTCGCCGGCCCCGGCCGGTGGGGTGGTCCTCGTCTCTCAGGTGTTGCTCTAGGGTCACTAGTACATCACTATAATTTTGTTTGGTCGCTTACTAAAATTTCCAGATCACAGCAGGTACAAAGGCTCTAAAAAGACACTAAAAACCCGATATTGCACTAATCGATATTGAAAGTGTTCTAAACCATATCAACGAGCTATACAACATAAAACTCCTATTTATCAGTGTAGGGACTATTCCTATCAACTTTAGCTCCCAAGATCCAAGCTTTCCTAGCTCCAAGTAATCCAAGAGCAAAAACCAAGACTTTTAGAATTTTTGTGATATATTTTGGAATTTTGGAGAATTTATTGGCTTGGATTGATGAAAAAGGAGAAAGAATTGCTTAAGATCAGAAGGGGGAGGATGGAGCTCGGCCAAGAGAGGAAGGGGAGGGTTTTGTGTGGATTGTTCTAGCTCATTTCATCATAAATGCACATAAATGCATTCACACACACACGCATGCATCTCTTTATTCTTTTCTTTTCTTTAACTCTTAATCCATATGCACAACAAATATCTAGATATGTGAGAAGGTTTTGGTTTACTCTAGTTTGATTTGATGAAAAGATCGCCTTAGAGAAATTTCCCAAAATATGAATACCGCATTAAAATAATATTAAAAATGGGAAAAATTCTAATTGAACCAAAACGTCCTATATACCCCCAAAGCTTGCACACTAGCTTTATTTTAGCTAAACTAGGTGTTGCCAAGTCTATATGGTCATTCGAACACAGTCGGGTTAAAACGGAAAATACCGACAATTTAACCCTAAAACGAAAAAATTCTCATAACGATTTCTAAAATGTTACACTTATCCATGCATTTATCATCAAAATCCAGACGCATATGAAGTTCGGGAAAAACAGTTAATGACTCAGGATGATGAATTGGAGAGAGAAACTTATCCAAATCTGTAGGTTCATCATCCAAAATATTCCCAGCGTCAATATACTCGATCAAGTGAAAATTAAATTTCTCAGACACCTCATCAAAAGCGTGGATATCAATTAATTCAGGTTCGAAGATGGAGGTGTAGAGGTCAAAAGGATTGGTGATGGTTTCACTCGAAAAGGACTCTTCACAATCAGGTAAATCAAATACTATAAAGTCGCACAACTCATTAAACGTTCTATCTTCAACTAGTGAATCATTTGGGATACTAGATAGACATTCAAAATCGGAGTTGTGGGATTCAATTGGGGATGGGTAGGTTTGATTTGGAAGGGTGCACATCTCACTCTCTCCACTCAAATTCTCAATCTGTCCAACCGTCTCATTATACATTGGAAAATTTGGAGCAAGTTGGAAACTAGCTACCGGGTCACTAGGTTGTATGAGGGCAACCATGGACGCATTCAAATCCATCATCTGTTGGCATGACGCTACCCTAAAGTCTTCCAACGACTGTTCCAGACTAGACATGGATTGTGAAGGAGTTTCATCAAAAGATTCAAAGTTGTTTGGATACTGGAAACTCCCAAAAGGCTGTTCAAAAGCAATGTCTAGGGAAGGTGTAAAAGTCGGGTAGGAGAGATAAGAATTGAATGGTTGGAAAGGAGTAGGATCAACATTTGGATAATAAGGTGAATGGAATTGTTGATTCAAAGAATTCGCAGTGGTGAAAGGAGTGAAAGATCGGTTACAAGATTGTTCAATACGTTCAGCAAGAGACATAGGTTTTGGGGTTACAACTGGACTCTCAAAAGGGGTATCAATATGAGAAGGGGTGAATGTTTGAAACGGTTGATACAAAGTGGATTGCTGAGTCCAATTGTTTGTCCTAGACGCGTCTATTCGATCTTTCAAAGAGATTTTTGGCATGGAAAGATCGTTCGATGTTCGGCCAAAGTAAGAACCGTAGGAAGTTATGTCTGGTTGTGGGTACCAAAGTTTGGCAAGAGTTTTGCGAGGTGGGGTACCCATGTTAGAAGAGTGAAAAGGTAGGGAGGGAAGGAAGTGGTATTTTTTTTTAGTTTTTTTTAAAAATGTTTGTTTTTGGAGTTTTGAAATTGTTTGTTTGAAAGAATACAGAAATATGGGACTAAACTTTTTACAAGCACAATCACAACATGCACAAACACACCTAGAGCTAGGGTCTTCTAAGTCCAATAGACTGCTCCTAACTGTTCCAAAGTGACAAGTTGTGAGATAACCCTCAAATTGTCTCTTCACTGCCAATTGTGGCCAGGTAAGCACAAATGAAGAAAGGTGGGTTCCGCTCACGAATCACCATGAGACGGGCCTTTTAAAATTACCTTTTTCACTTATCTAGCCTAGGCACCACAAAGTCAAGTTTAGATAAACGATTAAATGCCTACAACCTTTCTCTGTCCTAATGAGCACGACAGTCCTTAGTTGGCCGAGTCTGGATTTTTTTAATTAAACTCAAGGGTGATGCATATGCTTTTAGTGATTTTTGGAGTCTTAGGAAGGGTAATGAAATCCCCACCCAATCTTAATTGGTGTTATAGCCCCTTAGATTCTGTATTAATTATGCAAAGTAGTAACACACCAAAAATCTATAACTCTTGAAATTTTTTTTATTTGGCAGCGCAAAGAATCCTGCACAAAAACAATTTATTGGAGAGGAGAAAGAGAATATGTGCAAAGAAACCTGCAAGAAAAATATTTCAGTGGAGTTCAGAGGAAAGGAAAGGAGAAAAGAGATACTTATAGAGAAAATTGGGTGCTGACGTCACCAGTTGACCGCGGTTCCGCGGTCAAACCCTTGATTCTGCCGTGGTTCTGCGGTTGAACAGTTGGTTTGGATCTTCTGAATTTTTCCCTGTGCTGAGTTGGTTCTCCTATTTCTGTTTAGATCCCCTGATTCTGGATTTGTTCACTGAGTTTGCTCCAGATCTGAATCAAGCCTTCTTCCAATCCTGCGCACTTGCACAAAGATTTTTCAAAAATAACAAGATGATTTTTATTTTATTTTTTTTGGTTTTTCAATTTTTATATTTTTTAATTTTTTAATTAACCCGAAATTACACAAAGAAAGAAACTACCGTCTCCCGGCAACGACGCCATTTGATTGTTACGTTTTGGCGTATTTTTAATTATCGCAATCAAGACGGTTTCGCTTGGTAGCTACCCGGTTGAGTATGGGTCGATCCACAGGGAGATGGAATCTTTTTCTTTATGTTTTAACGAGTTAATCCGATTAAGTCGGGTTTTGTTTTATGATCTACGAATGAGATAAAAGGTGATAAAATACTTGCTAGGGTTAGGATTAGGTTAGTTCGAGTTTAGAAATTTCTCATTTCTTTCAATGCCTTAGTTATAAATATCGGTATTAAGGTAATCGGCAACAACGGGGATTAGCACGGTTAGGAAGAAACTTACAAGTATAAGCTAGGCTTTCCATGCTTAGTTTCTTCCTTTTGGTCCTTGTCCGTTCGTTCTTGGCTCTTAGCCCTAATCTCCGGTTAATTCAACCACAACCGGTCTAACTAGGGAATCACCGTGATCATGTTGGATAAGGTGCTGTAGTGAGCGGATTGTGGGTCAATTAAAGAGAGTCCAAATTTAAAGTGTTGGGCAAAGAAAGGAGTGAGAGAGATTTCCTTCTCTCAAACCTTCCTTCTCCTGCCTTAACAAGTGAGAAATTACTCACCCATTAAAAAGATAAAAATAAAATTCGAGATAAGAAAAATACAGATTAAATTCTACAACTAGATTAACAAATAATAATTGCAGATAATAAAATACGATAAGAAAAATGCGAGAAAAATAAAGGAACCTACTTTTTATTTATAACCTCTCAATGATCTCTAAAATTTTTGAATTGATAAAGAACAAAATTAAAATTCTAGATCTAAAAAATAAAAAGAGGCCTCTAAGAAAGGCACCCTAAAAGAGGCACACTTAATTTGGCTTTGAGCTCTCCTATTTATAGATAGGAAAACCCTAGGTTTACATTCTGATCCATACACGAAATTACAAAACTACCCCAAGAGAGCCGAGTCAAAGCACTGACACTGCCACCGACATGCGCAGAACGCGGCCGCGGTTCCGCTGCAGAAGTGCCTGATTGGCCACGGTTCCGCGGCCAATTGGTGGAATCGTGCGGCCATCTTTTCAGGGCTTCTCCATGTTGCTTATATCTTCTGTTTTATTCACTTAGTTTCTCAGAATCTCTTCAATTTCCTTCCAGATTTCCAACAGTGTAGAATGATGTGGACTTTTGCCTTGAGCTCCGCGTTGAAGTCTTGGATCTTGTGCTGCCCTTATGCTTTGTGCATTGAAGTGCCTAATGATTTTCCAATTATCCCTTGAACTGGTAGGAGGTATCATACGAATGGTTAGCGGAGATCAGTATTCATCTGTTGTTGGTCGTAGTCTCACATTTGTTGCGACTTTTCATGAATTTCACTGTAAAGAGCTGAGAATCTGTAACCTGCAACTTTTTAGCAGACATGGATCAAAAGTACCTACTTATATGCAATGTGATTAAGAATGGGTGATATAAAAATGCAAAAATTTGATATGAACAATAACCCTCCGTCATTTCAGATAAATACTATTTAATATTCATGCTGCGTTTGTTGACCTTGTCAAGGCGTAGTGTACGGTAGCTGATTAGTGCTTATCTGCCTGCATGTAATGCGATTGGGTTAAGGTAGTCGTGCGGCCTTGTTGACCTTGTCAAGGGTCGTTCGGGTGGGTTTAATTCAATCAAGAAATGACGGGTAGAACTTGACTAGCGCTTATGATTTGTTGACCTTGTCAAGGTCATAAGTGGTTAGGGGTAAAAACATTATCGGGAATTTCAAGTGTTGAAATTTGCAATGAGATTGCATACCTTCTATATGATAGTTGGATCCCGATACCCGCTGCGAGTAAGAGTTACTCCTGGGAGAATTTTACACTTTACAATTAGCTAATCCAGCAGGTGTCTAGAAAGGTGTCAACGGGGTTATGCTTCTAGGGAAACGAGGTTTATTTTAACTAGGTCCGTGCGAAAACACGGGGAACCTCCCTTGGAGTACCGATACCTGCCTGGTCGAACAATTGGTGAACCTGTAGGGTGTAATTAATCCCAGCTAATTTTACCTTTTATGGTTTGAATGAAGATTTGATAAAAACAGTGGGAGCCATCCTGATTAGATAAGATAATAACCAATCTAATATTGCAAAGAGCGCACGCTAACGCGTTTCCTTCTCTCTCTCTCTCCAGGCAGCAACCAATGTCACGCCTTAATCAAGATAATAATATGGAGTATTGACCGACCCCTCCTTTTATACAGTGCTAGGGAATGTTGGTCCCGCTCCATCTTATGACTGTCATAAGTCTGAGCAAGGGATAGGGGAATATCAGGATTCCCGCACCACCCGTACGAAGAAACAACATGTTGATGCATCTTCTTCGGGTGTGTTCGTTACTTAGAACTGTTTCTCAGTTTGTTCTACGTCCTGGGTATTGGATACCGGATCAGGATCCTACGTATGTAATTTGTTACATGGGCTAAAAAAAGATAGAGAACTGGGAAAGGGTGATAAATCCCTAACAGTAGGGAATGGTGCAATTGTTACAGCTAAGGCAGTTGGCGATTATCACCTTATATTACCAACTGGTAATTCATTGATTCTGAACGACTGTTACTACGTACTAAAGATGATGTGCAACATTATATCGGTTTCTTTGCTAACTAAAGAAGGATATAATCTCATATTAGAGGATAATGTTATGAACATTTTCCAGAATCAAGTGTTGATTGGATCTGGTGCGTTATGTAACGGTATATACGTTCTTAATCAAAGTAGAGTTCTTAACATACAGAACACAAACAAGAGGTTTCAAAAATGAACGAAGCCTTCTTGTGGCACTGTAGACTAGGTCATATCAATACGACAAGATTGGCTAAGTTGTATAAAGATGGATACTTGAATCCGTTCGAATTTTCATCTTATAAAACTTTCCAGTCATGTCTAAAAGGCAAGATGACCAAAACTCCGTTTACTAGACACGGAGAAAGAGCTACTGAACTCTTAGGACTGATACATAGTGATGTATGCGGTCCTATGTCTACACATGCCAGGAATGGTTTTTTGTACTTTATTACATTCACCGATAATCTCTCAATGTTCAGACATGTGTTCTTGTTGAAACACAAGTCTGAAGCTTTTGAGAAATTCATGGAATATAAGTGCGAAGTTGAAAACCAGATGAGCAAAGTATTAAAATCCTACGATCTGATCGGGGAGATGAATACTTGAGCAGGGAATTCCGAGATTATCTAAAAGATTATAGGATTCTCTCTCAGCTTACTCCTCCATATACACCAAAGCACAACGGTGTATCGGAGCGGAGAAATCGCACCCTATTAGATATGGTGCGCTCTATGATGAGTACTGCTGAGTTGCCTATTTCTTTTTGGGGTTATGCGCTTGAGACAGCCGCATACCTATTGAATCAAGTTCCATCAAAATCTGTGCCTAAAATACCATATAAGATATGGAATGGAAAGAGACCATATCTTAAACGAGTTAAGATATGGGGTTGTCCAGCTTATGTCAAAAGGCAAAATCCGGACAAACTCGAGGCAAGGTCAGTTCTGTGTAAGTTTGTACGATATCTAAAGAATTCACATGGATATCTTTTCTACCACACTGAGTAACAAAAGGTGTTTGTTGCTCAACATGCCACCTTTTTAGAAAAGGAATTTATTGTAAAAGAAATTAGTGGCAATGAGATAGAACTGGAAGAAGTTCCAGCAGCACAGAGTACAACTGACGATTTAGTGGAACCAGAGGATCCAATAGTACCCAACGAACCCCTGCCACTCCGCAGATCTAGTAAGGTTCCTCATCCACCTGAGAGATACTACGGTTTTCTCGTAGACAGTGGGAGCGAGGATTGCATCATGGAAGATGATGACCCGTCTAGTTTCGAGCAGGCCATCACGAGCGGGGACTCTGTGAAATGGCTGGATGCTATGCGGTCCGAGATGGAATCTATGTACACCAACAAAGTATGGACTTTGGATATTGCTCCTGAAAGGGTAAAACCCATTAGGAGCAAGTGAATCTTCAAAAAGAAGATTGGTATAGATGGAAAATTTGAGACTTTCAAAGCTAGACTTGTAGCAAAAGGTTTTCGTCAACGGCCTCGAGTCGACTATGATGAAACCTTTTCTCCTATCGCTATGCTTATGTCCATCAGGATCCTACTTGCCATTGCTGCATACCATGACTACAAAATCTGGCAGATAGACGTCAATACCGCTTTTCTAAATGGTAATTTAGAAGAGAGCGTGTACATGACACGGCCAGAGGGCTTCGTAGACAGTGGGAGCAGCGAAAAGGTGTGCAAGCTGTTTAAATCCATCTACGGGTTAAAGCAGGCATCGCAGAGCTGGAACATCTATTTTGATGAAGCTATCAAAGAGTTTGACTTCATCAAAAATATAGATGAACCTTGTATATATAAGAAGGTTGTAAAGAGTAAGGTGGTCTTCCTCGTATTGTACGTGGATGATACACTCTTGATAGGAAATGGTGTTCCTATGCTACACTCGGTCAAGCTCTTCTTATCACACAAGTTCTCCATGAAAGATCTTGGTGATGCCTCCTACATCCTAGTGATAAAGATCTATAGAGATAGATCTAAACGGATGTTGGGATTGTCCCAATCCAGGTACATAGACACCATACTAAAGAGGTTTAGTATGGAAGATTCCCAGCGATGTAATGTACTCGCTTATTCAGGAATCACTCTCTCCAAAGAGATGCCTCCTAAGACTGATTTGGAGAGGGCTCGCATGCAAGGGATACCCTATCCTTCGGCAGTAGGCTCTATCATATATACGATGTTATGTACCAGACCGGATGTAGCTTACTCACTAGGTGTAGTGAGCTCAATCAGATCCTGGGGAAAACCACCGGACAGCTGTGAAGAACATTCTTAAGTACTTTAGAAGGACTAAAAAATGTTCTTGGTGAATGGTAACGGTGAACTCCAGGTGGATTCCTTTACCGATTCGAGCTTCCAGAGTGATAAGGACGACGGTAAGTCGGTCTCTGGTTTTGTCTTTACTCTCAACAGAGGGGCGGTGTGTTGGAAGAGTTCCAAGCAAAACATCGTAGCAGACTCGACGATGGAGGCTGAATACATCGCTGCCAACAATGCTGCCAAAGAAGCAGTCTGGATGAAGAAGTTCATTGCTGAGCATGGTGTGGTTCCATCCATTGAGCATCCAATACCTGTGTATTATGATAACAATGGAGCGGTGGCTTTGGCTAAGGAACCCAGGCCCCATCAGAGATCCAGACATATTCTGAGGCGATATCACCTGATCAGGGAGATAGTAGATCGCCATGAGATCGAGGTCAGGAGAGTTGACACGAAGGACAACATAGCGGATCCAATCACGAAGGCCCTCCCTCAGATACAACTTGAGAGACTTTTTGGGATGTTGGGTATGAGATACTACAACAAATGGCCTTGGGAGATTGTTAGGAATATGTATGCCCTAGAGGCCATTATTGTATATGTGATGTATATTATAGTGGATGCTTGGACATATATATAGAGGACTTTCTTGCTCGACATGACAGCATGCTATCTGATTACTCTTTATCTTAACATGTTGACTGGTATTATTTACTGTCTTGCTCTCACATGTTGATAAAGCCCTTAGGATATGTACTTGACTACCAGGATTATGATGAGATCATACTAATGGGGCCAGGGTGGTCCAAAAGTACATCCTTTAATCAGTTCCTAGTCGTGGGAATATCGAGACTAGGGCATCGATATTCCAGATTAGACTAGTGTGTACGTTTCTTGTCCCTTAGAGGGCGATGGTTGATCCCACGATCATTGGTGTGTGACATCAAAGATTGTACACAGGTGCTTATTGGAGAATGGGTACACCGAACAGGACTCATCGAGAACTCCTAATTGGTAGTATACCTATCGTCAGATAGCAGTCCTCTGGTGACACTGGTATAGGTTAGTCTGTAGACCCGAGATCGTCATAGAGACTTGTATGGCTCCCACTGTGCTTTGATTTCCTCCCTACCACGTCTCAAAGGAGTCATGCAAACTGTAACATTTCAGAAAAATAAAATACTATTTTTAGGAATTTTTGTAATTAAATAATAAATATTATGAATATTTTAATAATACGGTATAATTAAATACCGATAAATTGGAAAATATTTGGAAAATTATAGGAATTTCTGAAATGAGGGCGTTTTATGTGATTTATGCAATTTACAAATTTCTATAATTAATTATATGCAATTTTAATGCTAATCGCGATTAAATATCACTAATCGCATTAAGCTTGTTTTGTGCATGTGACATGCACCAATTCTTTTTCTCATTTGCTACATTTTCCTACCATGGTCTTTTCTTATTTTGCTTGCATGCCTTGTTTTTTTTAAAAGTGAGATAAGAAAAGATAAGAAAGAAAAAGAAAAGAAAATGAAAAGGGAAAATGATAAAATAAACGGTATGGGCATAAGAGAGAGAGGGGAAGGGTCAAACATGGTCATGGCTCATTCTTCCCCTTCATTATTTTCTCATCATTCTTCCCTCTTCTCCTCTCATGGCAGCCCTCCTCCTTCCCCCTCCTCAAATCACCTCAAAACATATCCAAAAACTCATCAAAACATCATCCCCACTGCATTAAAAATGTGCACAAGCTCCCTACAAACACTTTGGACCAAGAAAGCAAGGATTTTGGACACTTGAGGCAACTCAAGAAATTTCTTGAGTTGCCAAATGAGGTAATTTCATCACCACTAGAGTAATTTTTCATTCACTTTAGTAACCAAGCATGTTTAGAAGTGTTTTAGTTCGGTTTAGCGAACTTAGAAAATTCAAGTTGAGGATTAGGGTTTGCTTTGAATCCAAAAGTGTAATTGAGGTTAGTAGAGACTACACAACCCCTGTAGTTGTTGTATTTTGGATTAAAACCAGAGAATAGAACCCCAAACCCAAACTTTGAAACCCCGATATCAGGAAATTGTGAGAATTGTGAGGTTGTTTTGATATCTGCTAACACCCGGAGCCTCTGAAAATGTTTTAGCAAACACAGAGATTCAAGCAGGCAACCTACATGAAAACCCCAAGACCCGAGACCCCAACTCATTGTCCAGGCCGCAAATAAATTCATTTTGGCCGCAATTTGCTGCCAGGGTAGGGGAAAAATGGTTCATGTTGGGTTCAGGGCTCCAGTATCTGTAAAATCGACCCTTTACATATGCAGAACTGGCTTATTGTCACCTGAGGAAAATCTGGAAGTGTTTTAGATATTTTCTGAAATTGTTTTGCGGCTTTTAATGAATTGGAATTTGGTATTTGTGTTTTATCTCGGTCGATTCACGTTTATACGTCGGTCGTCGAGAGTTGTTTGGTTATTCGTGCATGCTTAGATCATGGGTTTTAACCCATGTGTAATACGCGTGCCGGTTTGGTTTTCGTGTGCGATTTATATTTACGATGTCATGTGATATATATGTAGGTATCCCCTCACGTGTAATTCGAGACGACGAGGATGAGCGTGGCGTCATCGACTCCAACAAGCGAGGATCAAGGTGAGTAGATATATATCTACGGGGGAAGTCGGGTGGATGGCGTATAGCACCCCCGCAGTTTCGTAGTGTAGTATACGAATACGTATACATATATATATAAATTTATATATATATATATATATATATATATATATGTTTATTGTGAGATTATTGATTATCAAGATAGATTCTAGGTGTTCATGATATAGTGTTAGTGTAATTAGAAGTAACTTAGTTTAGCTTCTTAGTCGCGAAACCCTAGATTAGAGATTACACCCACACGCACACACACACTTGCATACATTTATTTACTTTTGCGTATATGGGGATATGTGTGTGTGTGTGTATGGACACGCAGAGGTATGGGACTATGTGTGTATGTGTGTGTATATATATATATACTTGAATGATGAGGATAGTATATGGTATTTGGAGATGAGTCGATAAGATTGGGCATGGTGCCATGAGATCAGTGATGTGACATGGTTCGTATTTGAGATCAGTATATACTAGAATTATATCATTACCCCCAGATCATGATATATGATGAAAAGGATACCAGATGAATAATGAGATAATGCGTTAACTGACCCGTACCCAGATTTGGGATGCCGTACGATGGATTTACTGTACGAGCTATATATTGATGATAGATCCGCACTCTTGACTCGAGGATGTCATGTTATATATTGTATCATATATGATACTTTTGTGGCGGGATCACCGACTATTATGTGTGTGTGTGTGTGTGTATCGACTCAGACTTAGGTGGTTTTCCTTACCTTCTTGATTAGCCAGTTAGTTTAGTCATGTAGTTTACTTGTAGATGTTAGACTAGACTTGAGTCATACCTAGTTCAAAACAAACAAATTATGGATATTTTAAAGATAGGACAAGAGATTCTACGGATATTTCAAAGGACGTACCTTTTCTTAAAAACACTGTAGCCTTATCTTCAAAACACCACGATTCGTATTATTTCAAAGGGCAAAATGGTATGATACATATATAGTAATGTAGATTCTTTATTATTGCGTTATTATTCATGTTCCGCATATTATTATTGCATTTACTATTCAATTGCCATTTATTCTGCTGTTCGCATTGCATTGCATGTGTAACGTTTTAGAAATCGTTATGCGAATTTTTCCGTTTTGGGGTTAAATTATCGGTATTTTCCGTTTTAATCCGACTGTAATCAAACGACCATATAGACTTACCAGCACCTAGTTTAGCTAAAATAAAGCTAGTGCGCAAGCTTTGGGGGTATATGGGACGTTTTGGTTTATTTAGAATTTTTCCTAATTTTAATGTTATTTTAATGCGGTATACACATTTTGGGAAATTTCTTTTAAGTGAACTTTTCTTCAATTATGCTTGAGTTAACCAAAAACTCACATAATATCTAGATTCATTGTGTGGACTTGGGATTAAGTTTTAAGTTAAAGAAAAGAAATGAAAAGAAATCAAGAGGTGCACGCATGTGTGTGTGAATGCATTTATGTGCATTTATCACTAGAATTGGCTAGAAAACTCCACACAACTCTACATTCTTCTCCCTTGGCCGAAATCCTTCCTCCCTCTACTGCTCTTGATCATTTCCTTTCCAATTTGCATCAATCCAAACTCAAAATTCTCCAAAATTCCAAAATATATCACAAAAATTCTTAAAGTCTTGGTTTTTGCTCTTGGATCACTTGGAGCTAGGAAAGCTTGGATCTTGTGAGCTAAAGTTGTTAAGTATAGTCCCTATACTGTTAAATATGAGTTTTTATGTTGTATAGCTCGTTGATTATGGTTTAGAACACTTTAAATATCGATTTGTGCAATATCGTATTTTTAGTGTCTTTTAGAGCCTCTGTGAACTGCTGTGACCTAGGATTTTTACAGAAAAATCAAACAAATTTATAGTGATGTACTAGTGACCCTGGAGCACCACCTGAGACACGAGGACCACCCCACCGGCCGGGGCCAGCGACCCCTTTGATGAACTCCGGCGACGCCGGCTTTGTAGGATGGCGCTGGGGTTAGGCTTTTGTGGGTAGTTGTCTGCTGTTGGTTAAGGGTGTTTGGTACTGTTTACTTTTTTAGTAATTGCAGTATACAAAATCTGGGATCGTTTACCTATAATCTAGTGTTTTGAGTCCGCATGTTACGTGATCCGACACGAATCGTGATCTGATGCAGCTGCTGTACTCAGTTTGGTTTAGTAGTGTCGCAACGCACGTTAGCCACTAGATGGAGACTTGTGTGTTAGTTTAGTGTTGGTGTGTCGTTAAAGTGTAGTTTATGTTATATTAGTCGATTCTGAGATGTTTGCACTATTTGTGTGTTTGTGAATTTATAGCGTCGCAAGCGGGGACTTCGGACGTTGCGAACAAGGGGAAGCAGATGGTTGGATTTCCATAGCTGGAGACCATTGGTGAGTAGATTTAACATCTACGGGGAAATCGCTCGTATGGCGTTATGCGTCCGGGTTGATATGATAGGATAGCTGCATGTTATTGTATATTGGTTAATTTCATATGAATGTCATTGCATAGTAGTATCTGTTGTACCTTTAGATATAACACATTACTGACGATTCATGTTGAACGGGCACTATTTGTATGCTACACCCACTCCGTCAGTAATTGCCATGACACGCACAAACCACCTACATGCGTGATATGGTAGTGGATAGGGATAGTGGAGGTAGTAACTCTTGTTCCTTTATGCATAGGAGATATTGTTGACACCTATATACGTGTTATTATGTTTGACATGGATAGTTAAGATAGTAACTCTTAATCCATTTCACGTATATCTTACTATAGCTACTTGTACATCTTGCATACATATTGACATGTACACCCACATAGTCTATTACAGCTACATGTATATCATGCATACATATTGACATGTACACCCGCATATTTTCGCTATAGTTGTATGTACCCCAAGTGGTATTGTTTTGATAGGTGATAATGAGTTGTTGATCATTGCGCTTATGAAATGCATCATACCTACTTGCTTACATGTAGATACTTAAACCTTGCTATACTTACATGTACACTTCATATGATGCTCCATTTGTTTTTGGAGGATTTTGGGAACCGCAAGATATATTTTAAAAGGCTGGATTCATTTAAAAGAGCGGTTTTCCCTTTATATGCTCATATTGATGTTTTATGTTGCATATATCAGTTTATATGGATTTTACGCATTGAGATATGGATTTCATATGATTTATGGATTTGAGAACCGTGGGGATATTTTCAAGAAACTATGTATTGTTTGAAAACCCGGTTTCTCTTGATATGATATTTGATGCGTCCACCATGAGATTTCTCGGTTCTGAGATTTGTGATATATACCCGATACGAGGAGTGAGTGGGCCGTGTGCGGGTACATGTGGGGCCCGGTACGGTTCCTCTCGGCAAGATGTTCGTGGTATAGACAATGAGCCTGGAAGGTGGGCAAGTACCTACCGGTGACTGTATTTGGACTCGGCGGTTATCGTGGGGGTACCGACCGGAGTGATGTACGATATATCTTTAGGGCCGTCGTGGTGACAGCGCCTGAGTTATGAGGATTTACGTGTCGATACTAGACACGGGTTTCATGATGTTTCGAGTGTTGGTGTTAGAGACTCAGGTTTTTCATGATTTTTACATATCGTCGGTGGACATACGGGGTTGATATCCTCATACTTATATACGTATATATATATACACATAGGGATGTGTTTTCATGATGTTTCGGGTGTCGATGTTTGACACTCAGGTTCCATGAGACTTACAGGATGTGAGGGCCGATCTGTGGATGCGGTGCCTGAGGATTTGGGATTTGATGTGTCAGAGAAGGACACTGGTGTTTTCAATGCTGATGATTTTGCATGAGATTTTTATTGTATCATCCCACACACTCAGGATTATTGTTGTTATGCATTGTTTCATGTAGTTGTAGTACCCTGATGATGTACCTTTACATGATTGTTGCATATTCACTTATCATATTTATGTTATCGGATTACATGTGATAGATAGATCGTTGTTCGTGCATACCTGCGATTACAGTATGATGTTATTTACTACTCACGAGTTGGCAACTCACCCCCGTTGTGTCACAGTGTTTTGCAGGACATACCCTCAGAGTAGTCGTGGCAGGGCGTCTTATCATCTATACTTTTGCGGATACTGTTACATTAGGCAGTGAGGCCTTTGCTTTTAGGTGGGTCTGCGGTTATCTGCCTGTACATTGTATATCTTTTTTTGGATCTAGTATTCTCCATCTACTACTATTTGTATATGACTTAGAGACGACTTGTGAGGATTCGGTGTTGTATTATTTTGGTGACTTTGGGTGCCGTGCTCGTGGGAGCCGGTTATGTTGGAAAGTTTACTTCTTATTGCAGTCTTTCCTTTGTTATTTCATCGCTTCGGCGTCGTATACATGTTGCAGTGATTGTCTCCGCCGTTGGGCGTGATTTTTCTCCCATTTGGGATGCTTTATATATTATCTGTGTTGTACCCATTTTTGGTGCTAGTTTTACAAAGGAGGTGCTGCCGAAATATTTAAAGAAAGAAAACTAGAGTTAGAGATTTTACTTGTGATATTCCAAATGTTAAAACTATGTTTTTCTCCGTTGATCAAGATTTGGGTGGTTTAGATTTCTGGGTTTCATCTTACTTGAGTTGCGTACGCCTGTAGACGTTACGTAGTTTAAGTGCCGGTTACGGGCCAAATTTTGGGTCGTGACAAAGTTGGTATCAGAGTTCTAGGTTTTACCTTTCGGAGTGTAGGATGACCTTGGTATGATGGAGTAGGTAGCTTAACCAGAGTGACATAGCGTGTGTATGTTCTGCGGCATACTTACGACATGGTACTCCGCCTAAGTGACCTTAGGACTTATCGGTTGATATTCGTCCGCGATGATATACATCTTTGAGATTCGATTCCTGTTTCCTTATCGAATCTTGTTTCAATTTCCAGCCTATATGCCGCCAAAGACTACGAGGGCACAGAGAGCGGCCGCGAGGGCCAAGGTCAGAGTTGACTCGTCAGAGGCGAGGACTGACCAGGGCAGTACGCCTGTTGTACCGGAACACATTGCTATGATTGGAGCTGGTATGCAGGATCTGCGCCAGATAGTGGGGACTTTAGTAGAGAACATTCGAGCGCAGGGGCAGGCAGTTATTCCACCCGTTGTGGGGAACACGATGGAACCTACGGTTTCGGTAGTCGCAGTTACAGGTCCGGAGGTTATTACTGTGTCACTGACAGATTTTATGAGGCTGAGGCCTCCGGTGTTTACGGGCACAGATGTTACTGAGGATCCGTAGTTGTTCATCGACCGGATTGCCAGGATTTGTCGTTCACTCCGATGCTCCGATGAGAGATGGGTGGAGTTTGCCAGTTTTGGTCTGGAGGGTCTGGGCCAGAAGTGGTGTGAGTCCTTGGAGAAGGGCAGAGCCGCGGGTCTTGCTCCTATGACCTGGGCTGAGTTTGTAACGTCGTTTCTTGCCCGTTTTCTTCCACCGAGTGTCAGGGATGTGCGAGCGCGCAAATTTGAGTCGTTACGTCAGACTCCGGGGATGACAGTGTCTGAGTATGATGTGTTGTTTACCGAGCTGTCGGTGTATGCTCCGTACCTGGTGGCGACTGAGGAGATGAGGGTGAAGAGGTTTGTTCGAGGCCTACTTACCCAGTTGTTCCTAGCCATCAGCATTCAGCATTACGACACATATGCGGCAGCTGTGGATGCAGCCCTATTGGTGGAGGAGCATCTTGCTGAGTCATCCGTTGTTTCGGAACTGATGAGGACTCGTACCGATGTACCAGCACGGAGACAGAGGTTTGCACGCCGAGACAGAGTTCCTTCAGACTCGGGGAATAGCAGAGACATGGAACGGGGCCAGCTATTCAGTTCTTATTCCCAGGAAGGCCAGCGACCGTCTTATGGGTGCTTCGGATGTGGCAATCTACATCATCTTGTTCGGGATTGTACGGTGGTGCGTCAGTGAGGGCCAGCAGTACCCCAGGTTACCTTACCACCTTGTCCGCCTCAAAGAGCGTTGCCTCTTATTCCTGTTGTTGCGCCACGTCAGACTCCCATTCAGAGAAGTCGTGGTCGCGGGGGTTTTGTGCCGAGAGGACGAGGTGGCGGGGGCAGAGGGCAGCCAGTAGCCGGTAGAGGACAGGCTCAGGTGTTTGCCTTGACTCACCAGGATGCTCAGGCGTCCAATGCTGTGGTTTCAGGTATCCTTTCTGTATATTCTTATGATGCACATGTTCTTTTTGATCCGGGATCTACGCATTCGTATGTTTCTATGCACTTCGTGCCGAGTTTAGGCCGAGAGTCGTGTTTGCTGGATCAGCCGCTTGTCGTGACTACTCCTGTGGGAGAGTCGTTTGTTGCGCGACACGTGTTCCGAGCGTGTGCTGTCCGTTTAGGAGACAGAGATCTGTCCGTTAACTTGATCCTTCTTGAGATGTTGGACTTCGACGTTCTGTTGGGTATGGACTAGCTAGCTACTTGCTATGCGTCCGTGGACTGCCGTAAGAAGACAGTTAGATTTTGTTTTCCCAGCTAGTCAGTGTTTGTTGTGCAGGGGGACCGTGGTGCCGCCCCTCATAGTTTGATTTCTGTTCTGTGCGCTAGTTGGTTTTTGAGGAGGGGATGTCGGGGATTCTTGGCTTTCATTCATGATACTGGAGCCACAGTGGAGTCGTTGGACTAGGTTTCTACCATGCGAGAGTTTTCCGATGTCTTTCCTGATGAGTTACCTGGGTTGCCGCCAGAGCGTGACATTGAGTTTTGCATTGATCTGATTCCTGGCATGGAGCCTATTTCTATACCGCCTTATCGGATGGCTCCGGCAGAGCTTAGAGAGCTTAAAGATCAATTGTAAGAGTTGCTTGATTTGGGACTTGTGCGTCCGAGTGTTTTGCCGTGGGGAGCTCCTGTTCTGTTCGTCAAGAAGAAGGACGACAGTTTGAGGCTGTGTGTGGATTATCGTCAATTGAACCGAGTTACGGTGTGGAACATGTATCCTTTACCCCGCATTGACGATTTATTTGCTCAGCTCCAGGGTGCGAAACATTTTTCTAAGATTGATTTACGTTCGGGATATCATCAGTTGCGGGTTCGGAATGATGACATTCCGAAGACTGCTTTTCATACGCGCTATGGGCACTATGAGTTTTTGGTGATGTCGTTCAGACTCACCAATGCGCCAGCAGCGTTCATGGATCTGATGAACCGGATTTTCAGGCCGTTCCTCGACCAGTTTATTATAGTGTTTATTGATGATATACTGGTCTACTCTAGGAGTCGTGAGGAGCATGAGCAGCACTTGAGGATTGCTTTGCAGATATTGAGAGAGCACCAGCTATATGCTAAATTCTTAAAGTGCGCATTTTGGCTTGATTGAGTTGACTTCCTGGGTCATGTGGTGACTAGTGATGGTATTCTTGTAGACCCGAGGAAGATAGAGGCTGTACAGCTTTGGCCCAGACCTGTATCAGTGACTGAGGTCCGTAGCTTTTTGGGCTTAGCTGGTTATTATCGCCGTTTTGTGCAGGATTTCTCGAGTATCGCTGCACCGTTGACTGTACTGACCCGGAAGGGAGTTCCTTTTCTCTGGACTGATGCGTGCGAGCAGAGTTTTCAGCAGTTGAAGACTCGGTTGACGACAACACCAGTTCTTTCTTTACCTTCTGGATCAGGCGGCTATGTCGTTTATTGTGATGCTTCTCGAGTGGGGCTCGGCTGTGTTTTGATGCAGCATGATAGAGTGATTGCGTATGCTTCTAGGCAGCTGAAGAAGCACAAGCAGAATTACCCCACTCACGATCTTGAGATGGCCGCGGTGGTCTTTGCGTTGAAGATTTGGAGACACTAATTGTATGGGGAGTCGTGTCAGATCTTCACGGATCACAAGAGCTTGAAGTATATATTCCAGCAGCAGGATCTGAACCTGAGACAGCGCCGATGGATGGAGCTAGTGAAGAATTATGATTGTGAGATCCTTTATCACCCGGGCAAGGCGAATGTGGTAGCTGATGCTTTGAGTTGTAGGCCCGGGGGTATCTTGTCCCAGTTGAGCGCAGTTCAGCGTCAGTCGTCTGCAGATTGGCCGCTCTTGTATGATGGTAGAGTGCAGTTCGAGTTCACCTCCACTGGGGGACAGTTTGCTCATGTCCGCGCCCGTCCACTGCTATTTGATCATATCCGTGAGGCGCAACCCAGTGATGCCCGTTTGTCCGAGATTCTTGAGCTTGTTCGACAGGGTACAGTTTCGGAGTTCATGATTGATGACCAGGGTGTGCTATGATGCGGGACTCGCTTGTGTGTACCAGATGCTGATGGGTTGAGACGCGAGATCCTAGAGCAGGCACATCAGTCAGCCTTTAGCGTTCATCCGGGTTCCACCAAGATGTACCGTGATTTGAGAGACTTTTACTGGTGGGAAGGGATGAAACGCGATATTTCGGACTTCGTTTCGAGGTGCCTGACTTGTCAGTAAGTCAAGGCTGAGCATCAGAGACCGGCTGGAGAGTTGCAGCCTTTACCTATTCCAGAGTGGAAATAGGAGCAGATTTCCATGGACTTCATTGTGGGTCTACCCAAGACTAGTAGAGGGTATGACTCCATTTGGGTAATTATTGACCGGTTGACGAAAGCGGCTCACTTCCTTCCAGTGAAGGCCATTTTCGGTTATGCTCAGTATGCTCAGTTGTATATAGATGAGATTGTGCGTTTGCAAGGTGTTCCCACATGCATAGTATCCGACAGAGGCACCCAGTTTACTAGCCATCTTTGGCAAAAGCTTCAGGAAGCTTTGGGTACCCGGTTGAGTTTTAGCACTGCTTTTCATCCGCAGACCGATGGTCAGTCGGAGCGGACTATTCAGAATCTGGAAGATATGCTTCGTGCATGTGTGCTTGATTTTGGTGGCAGTTGAGATCGTCACTTGCCGTTGATTGAGTTCTCCTACAACAACAGCTTTCAGGAGACTATTCAGATGGCACCTTTTGAGACTTTATATGGTAGGAAGTGTCGATCGCCAGTCTATTGGACCAAGCTTAGTGAGAGTCTAGTTTTGGGACCCCAGCTAGTTCAGAAGACTACGGAGAAGATCCAGCTGATTCAGGATAGGATGAGAGCAGCCCAGTGCAGGCAGAAGTCTTATGCCGACCGTCGTCGTCACAGACTTGAGTTCGCAGTGGGGGATCATGTATTCCTGAGGATTTCTCCGATGAAGGGCGTTATACGATTTGGGAAGAGGGGGAAGCTCAGTCCCAGATTTGTTGGTCCTTTCGAGATCCTTGAGCGAGAGGGTTCTGTTGCTTATCGTTTGGCGCTCCTGCCCAGTTTTCCGGATGTTCACCCTGTGTTCCATGTGTCGATGCTTCGTAGATACCTTCATGATCCTTCTCACATGATTCAGCACGAGACCGTTCGGCTTGAGCGCGATCTTTCGTTCACCGAACAGCCGGTAGTTATTTTGGATTGGCAGGTGAAGAAACTTCGGTCAAGGGTCTTGCCGTCTGTGAAGGTTCTATGGCGTAGCCCTACTAGTGAGGAGATCACTTGGGAGGCCGAGAGTGAGATACGGAAGAAATTCCCTCATCTCTTTGAAGGTACGCTTAGTATGAAATTTTAATTCGGGGACCGAATTTCTATAAGGGGGGAGATTGTAACGTTTTAGAAATCGTTATGCGAATTTTTCCGTTTTAGGGTTAAATTGTCGGTATTTTCCGTTTTAACCCGACTGGAATCAAACGACCATATAGACTTGCCAGCACCTAGTTTAGCTAAAATAAAGCTAGTGCGCAAGCTTTGGGGGTATATGGGACGTTTTGGTTCAATTAGAATTTTTTCCAATTTTAATGTTATTTTAATGCGGTATACACATTTTGGGAAATTTCTTTTAAGTGAACTTTTCTTCAATTATGCATGAGTTAACCAAAAATCCATATAATATCTAGATTCATTGTGTGGACTTGGGATTAAGTTTTAAGTTAAAGAAAAGAAATGAAAAGAAATCAAGGGGTGCATGCATGTGTGTGTGAATGCATTTATGTGCATTTATCACTAGAATTGGCTAGAAAACTCCACACAACTCTCCATTCTTCTCCCTTGGCCGAAATCCTTCCTCCCTCTACTGCTCTTGATCATTTCCTTTCCAATTTGCATCAATCCAAACTCAAAATTCTCCAAAATTCCAAAATATATCACAAAAATTCTAAAAGTCTTGGTTTTTGCTCTTGGATCACTTGGAGCTAGGAAAGCTTGGATCTTGTGAGCTAAAGTTGTTAGGTATGGTCCCTACACTGTTAAATAGTAGTTTTTATGTTGTATAGCTCATTGATTATGGTTTAGAACACTTTAAATATCGATTGGTGCAATATCGTATTTTTAGTGTCTTTTAGAGCCTCTGTGAACTGCTGTGACCTGTGATTTTTACAGAAAAATCAAACAAATTTATAGTGATGTACTAGTGACCCTGGAGCACCACCTGAGACACGAGGACCACCCCACAGGCCGGGGCCGGCAACCCCTTTGATGAACTCCGGCGACGCCGGCTTTGTAGGATGGTGCTGGGGTTAGGCTTTTGTGGGTAGTTGTCTGCTGTTGGTTAAGGGTGTTTGGTACTGTTTACTCTTTTAGTAATTGCAGTATACAAAATCTGGGATCGTTTACCTATAATCTAGTGTTTTGAGTCCGCGTGTTACGTGATCCGACACGAATCGTGATCTGATGCAGCTACTGTACTCAGTTTGGTTTAGTAGTGTCGCAATGCACGTTAGCCACTAGACGGAGACTTGTGTGTTAGTTTAGTGTTGGTGCGTCGTTAAAGTGTAGTCTTATGTTATATTAGTCGATTCTGAGATGTTTGCACTGTTAGTTATATGTATGCCCTAGAGGCCATTACTGTACATTGGATGTATGTTGTAGTGGATGCTGGGACATATATAGGGAGGACTTTCTTGCTCGACATGATAGTATGCTATCTGGTTGCTCTTTACCTTAACGTGTACACTGATTGTCTCTCTGTTACATGTTGGTAAAGCCCTTAGGATGTGTGCTTGACTACCTGGACTATGATACGAATCATACTAGTGGGGACATGGTAGTCCATAAGTACATCCTTCAAAGTCCCTAGTCGTGGGTGTATCAAGACGGGGCATCGATATACCAGAGTAGACTAGCGTATACCTTCTCGACCCATACAGATGGGCGATGGATGATCCCATATCCATTGGTGTTTGACATCGGAGATGATATACGGGTGCTCAGTGGATACTGGGTACACTGGACGGACTCGCCGAGAACTCCCAGATGGTATTATACCTCACGTCAGATGGCAGTTCTCTGGTGACACTGGTACAGAGTAGTCTGTTGACCCGAGATCGTCATAGAGTCTTGTGTGGTTCCCACTGTGCTTTGATTTCTATCTTACCACGTCCAAGAGGGCGTGCAAAACGGTGGTTTTTGGGTACAGTCCCGAATCATATGAAGGCAATGAGCGATAGGAGGGGATTCGTCTCTCCCGGTATAGAGGGTTGATGTTGCGCTGTGTTCGATTGGCTATAACAGGAAATCCCTGGCCAGGGTTGCTGAGATTTACTGGAAAGTGTTACCAGTAGTTTCTCGAATTGTTATAGACCTCATATCGACACGACTTATCGAGCTATTGGGGTCTGACGTTTACCACCCCTAGGCAAGATATGCGACATATCAGACGATCAGACAGGACTGTACGGTAGTGTTACTGGTTGGATTCACTGGAGTGTGAGCGGTCTTGCTCGTCCACCTTCAGATCGCTCAATACCCGGGTGGCCGTTATGTTTAGCAGACCGCTTGCGGCTTGTGGGTGTTTGATATGATCATCATCTGCTGCCGGCGTATTGACGAGTCTTTAGAGTCCTACACAGAGGTTTCCTGGCTCAAGCGAAACGAAATAGGAGCGCATATGAGATATGTGCGGGACCGAGAATAATGCGTGTATGTGATACCGTATTTCATTCTCACGATCAATATGTCGGATGGTTGTATGCAATATAACCTAGTTATCGATTCAAGCGTTGAATCGATAAGCCGATACATTGAATACTAGTCGGTTGTGTGCGACATGACCGGATCATTGAATCAAGTGTTGATTTAATGATTTAATGCATAATTATATATTTGATATATTACTTTGCATTAACTAGTATTGGTTCACTTTAAATGGATTTTCTCACTTGGATTGTGCACATTGTATATGTGATATACATTTGTACATTTGATTGTATCATGTTTGATGATACATGATAGTTTAGTGTATGGATTAAACCATGGTTGGTCAATGGTTAGGGTTTCTTTTGCTTCATTTATTCATTTATTTATCCATTTTGTTTATTTTAGCAAAAGAAAATAATGAAGAGATAATGGTGGCTTTCTTTGTTTGTTTATGAACCTTCATGAAGGTTTGACCTAAGTCACCATTTTGTCTTCATGTCTTAACCCAACCATTCACTAACCCTTGTTAATTCTCTACACCTAACTATGGTTTGATTATGATAAGGATGATTATTCTTTTCTATTCTTCAATTCTTATCATAACTTATCATCTTCTTCCTCTTCTTCTTCTTCATGAAGAAACCTTACTTCATCAATGGTGGATTGATGAAACAAGTGAGAAATCCAATTCTAAATTGAACCCACTTCCTATTTCTTCATCCTCTACCTCTTGCCAAGTAGTAGAGTGTGTTTTCTTCACAAGTTTCTTGACTTGGTGAAGTCGGAGCTTGATTTAGCGATGCCTCGATGTAGATCATCTTCGGCATGGACATCGATGACCTAGCCCGTCCATTCTCCGATGAAGCCGACGCTAGAGCCCGGGACTTGTTATGGACAGCGAGGAGACTTCATTGCGGAGCTATGGAGGTGGAGAACCGGATCTACAAAGGTTGTATTTCCGTATCTCTTAGTTAAGTGTTAACTAGTTTATCTTTTCGCCTAGAAATCTAGCCAACGATCCGTTCTAGGGTTTCTCGGCACCGTTTAAATTTGAAATTGGCATGGTTGATGCCTTGTGAGACCTCATTAGGGTGCCTAAGAACCCTACAGTGGTATCAGAGCCTAGCTAGAGCCTTAGGCAAAGTCTAGACGGAATTTGAAACCCGAACGAACCCGAAACCTAACTCAAAAATAGCTCTCTGGACAATTTTCAAAATCGTGATTTTTTCCAGATTAAAAATATTCAGAAAAATCAGCAGGAAGAAATAAGGTTTACTGCAAAATTCGAGCGCATGATTCCATAAATGGGGCGCGGATCCGCGGCCTTACAGGAGGCTCATGCGGCGGATCCGCCGCCCTTTTGTCGTTTTGTGCTTTGAAATTTGCACCTTAATTCTTAATTTTCAGTTCTGGTTTTCCTGGGAATTTTTAATATTTTTTCCAGAGTTTTATTTTCTGAGTTGTTTTGGGGATTCAAATGTTCGGTCGGATTATCAAATTTTGTCTGTGTGGCTTTCCGGATAAATTTCAGAATATGTTAAAAAGTTCGACCGGATATAAATACCCACTTTTTCCCCTGCCGGGAAATTTCCAAGTGTTGGATTTTTTCGTAGTTTAACGACGTTCTAAGTAGTGCAAGTAACGCGATGGACCCTCTAGAAGCCAACAAACCTTAACCGATTATGTGACCGTCTTGAACTGCCCTTTGAACCTTCGGGTTTGGGGCAGTACGGCGTGCCACATGTGAGGCGTTGGCTTGACCCTTCTACGGCTGGACCGTTGGTATTGAGGCACGAACTGAATGTTGTTAGACTTATTTCATGTGTTGAGCTGTATCGGGAAAACTTGGGTGTTTGACTGTTCGATCGAAAAGTTTAACATTTTCTATTTATCCGGAATGTGATACAATAATTGGAATTCACAATAAGTTATGAGATAACTGAATGAATGTTATAAACATAGCAGTTTAGTCTCACTTGATCGGTTGCCACGGAATTTTGATGTGATCAAAAGTCCGTCGCAATCACGTAGCGTACGCGGATACTCGCCGGTAAACTTAATAGACTGCTACACTCCATAGCCCCGACCAAGTGACTGTAGGAGAACCCCGTCGCCGAAAGCATCCGTTCGGGTGCTCGCGGCAGCGGTGTTCCGCCTTGGTGCACTTCGTCGACGGTATCGGGGGTGCAGCCGTCTACTGAAGTTTGCGATGAGCATTCGATCAAATTGTCGGGAATCCTGTTGAATTACCCGACTTGGTATTGAAAAGTGTTTTCAATAATGAGACTGAAATGCGGGGTTTATAATTGTTAGGCATGTGATGTCTAAGTAATTCATTTGGTCAGGTATGCGATGTCTGAGATGGTTGCGGATTCCAACTGTTGTAGTTTTACACTTTCTTTTCTGCGACCGTAAGTGTAATGTGTGATATCGCCGGTTTCGTTGCTATATGTCAACGACAATTGGGATGCGCATATTTACTTACGTTGATGACATGTGTTGTTATGTGTTGCTGGATATGTTATATTGGATCGTCGTGTTTGAATAGCCGGGGTTTTTTATGTGAGATGAGTGTTTTTCATTTTCATTCATGTAAAAACTTGTATGTAATATTCTTCTATTGGGGCACTTCCAGGTTGCGGAAGATGTCACCGTTTGTATATTATTTACTTTTCCGCACTAGGATAGACCCAAGGAAGGGAGCACAAGTAACCGGGTTCTAGGGTCCAGTGGGAGACCAACTCGAGGAGTCGAGTCCGGGTCTCCTAACTCTAGAATTGGTACGGTTGCTTGCCGCTCTCGTAGGGGTCTAGGGGTGTGGGTTTGGCTATTCATCGCGACCGTGGAATCCGTGTTTTATACTGGCTCGTATTGAAAACACGGACGTCCTAGTATATCCAATATTTCATATGTTTCTTCTGCTGCGATATCTGTGATGTGATTATATGATGTTCTGTGATAGATACCAGTATATAGTATATATGATATATTATATAGGCGTTACTTATGTTTTACACCCGTGCTAGCCCTGCCCCGCTCTGCCGTTAGTTACCTAACCTAACGGTGCACGAGGGGACATCGAGGCGAATGCGGATGGCATAAGTGTACGTCGTATTTATCTGTGATGTTTAGGTACTTAAATGATGGGACTTCATTAATGTGATTAATGAAATAAAAGAAACCTAAGATGTTGTAGAATCGAATTTCAAAATAAAACTGGTAGCTACAGTTCTTGCTTTGCACAAAGGTATATATGATATATCCTGCACCTTATTCGATGAGGAAAGGACCAAGATCCCTTCACCGGGAGTGACTCCTTTAGCAATAACTGGCAGATGCTACACACTCGGTTTGTCTTTTGATTGCTTTTAAGAGTTTTTGCTTTGCACAGTGATATATATGATATATCCCGCACCTCATTCGATGAGGAAAGGACCGACGATCCCTTCACCGGGAGTGACTCCTTTAGCAAAACTAGAAAAGCCTAAAAAACACTCCATTTCAAAATCATTTGATTCTACAACGATATCAAGTTCATTACGCAAAAGGTTTTCAGAAAAACCTGTCGTAGCCCTCCGTCATTTCAGATAAGTACTGGTTAGTATTCGTGCTACGTTTGTTGACTATGTTAAGGCGTAGTGTGCGGTAGCTAATTAGTGCTTATCTGCATAAGCATATGATGTGATTGGATTAGGGTAGTCGTGCGACTTTGTTGACTATGTTAAGGGTCGTGCGGGTGGGTTTAATTCAATCGGGAAATGACGGGTTGAACTTGACTAGCACTTATGATTTGTTGACTATGTTAAGGTCATATAGCTGCTAGGGGCAAAATATTATCGGGAATTTCAAGTGTTGAAATTTGCAATGAGATTGCATACCTTCTATGAGATAGTTGGATCCCGATACCCGCTGCGAGTAAGAGTTACTTCTGGGAGAGTTTTATACATTACAATTAGCCGATCAAGTAGGTGTCTAGAAAGGTGTCAACGGGGTTACGCCTCTGGGAAAACGAGGTTTACAGTAATTAGGTTCGTGCGAAAGCACGGGGGACCTCCCTCAAAGTACCGACACTGGCCTGGCTGAAAGATTGGCGAACTTGTAGTGTGTAATTAATCCCGGCTAGTCTTTCCTTTTAAGGTTTGAAGGAAGATTTGATAAAAAGCAGTGGGAGCCATCCTGATTAGATAAAATAATAACCAATCTATTCTTGCAAGAGCGCACGCTGAGTGTTTTCTTCTCTCTCTCTCCAGGTAGCGACCATATCACGCCTTAATCAAGATAATAAAACGGATTATTGACCGAACCCGCTTGTTATACTGAGCTGGGGAACGTTGGTCCCGCTCCAACTTATAAATGTTATAAGACAGAGCAGGAAATTGGGGAATACCAGATTTCCCGTGCCGCCCAAACGAAGAGAGTGCATGCTGATGCATCATCTTCGGGTGTGTTCATTATACAGAACTGTTTCTCATATTCTTTACGTCCTGGGTATGTGATACCAGATCAGGATCCCAGATATGTAATCTGTTACATAGGGCTACAGTTAGGTAAAGAACTGAGAACGGGTGATAAGTTTCATGAGGCAGAAAACGGGGCAAGTGTTGCAGCCAAGTCTGTTGGTCACTGTCATCCTGTATTCCAAATACATTGATTCTGAACGAATGTTATTAGATACCGAACCTGATATACAAAATCATATCAGTCTCTTTATTAGTAAAGAAAGGATATAATTTTGTATTGTTGGATAATGTTTTGAACATTTCCTATATCAAAAGTTGATCGGTTCAGGCACGTTATCTAAAAGCATTGATGTTCTAAATCAAACAACAGTTCTTAGTATGTGGAACACACACAAGAGGAAGAGTTCAGAAATGAACGAATCCTTCTTGAGGCATTGTAGACTAGGTCATATCAATGTGACCCGACTAGCTGAAGTTACATGTAGATGCATATTTAAATCAGTTTGAATTTACATCTTGTGAAACTCGCCAGTCATGTCACAAAGATAAGATGACCATAGCTCCGTTTACTGGAAACAGAGAAAGAGTTAGTGAACTCTTGGGATGATACATGTTGATGTATGTAGGTCCCCTGTCTACACATGCCAAGACCGGTTCTTTGTACTTCATTACATTCTCTGATAATCTCTCGAGATTCAGATCTATGTTCTTGTTGAAACACAAGTCCGAACCTTTTGAGATATTCACAGAATATAAGTTAGAAGTAGAGAAACAATACGGGTATAAGTATTATGTATTTTGATGAGATCAAGGAGGAGAATACTTGAGCACGGAATTCCTGGACTATTCTAAAGGAGAATGAGATTCTCTCTCGGCATTACTCCTCCGGATACACCATAGCACGATGGTATATCGGGGCGGAGCAATAACACCCTATATGATAAGGTGTGCTCTATGATGAGTACTACTGAGTTACCTATTTCCTTTTGGGAGTTATGCACTTGAGAAGCTGCATACCTATTGAAAAGGGTTCAAATCAAATCAGTTGCCTACCACTTCATATGTGATATGGAAAGAGAAGAGCCCATGTCTTAAGTTAGTTAAGATTTGGGGTTGTCCGGCTTATGTCTAAAAGCAAAATCCGGACAAGCTCAAGGCAAGGTCTGTTATGTAGAACTGGAAATGTTCCAGCTATACAAAATACAGCTGATGATTTGATAAAACTAAAGGATTCAATAGTTACCAACGAACCTCAGCCTCTCCGCCGATCTAGTAGGGTTCCTCACCCACCTGAGAGATGCTTCGGTTTCTCTATGACAGTGGGAGCGAGGATTGCATCATGAGATAATGACCCAACTAGTTTCGAGCTGGCCATCAGGAGTAACTCTATAAGAATGGCTGGATGCTTAGTGATCTGAGATGGAATCCTTATACACCAACAAAGTATGGACTTTGGTTGCTATATCTGAAGGGTTAAATCCCCATCAGGAGCAAGTATATCTTGAGAAGATTACTTGGTGTACTTGGAAAGGTTGAGACTTTCAAAGCTAAACTAGTTAAAGGTTTTCGTCATCGACCAGGCGTGGATAATGATGAAGCCTTTTTCCAGTATCTAAGCTTAAGTCCATCCAGATCCTACTTGCCAGGCTTCATACCATGACTACGATATCTGGCGGTTGGGTGCCATGACTGCTTTTCTAAATGATGTTTTAGAAGAGAGAGTCTATAAGTACATGGCTAGAGGGCCTCGTAGACAGTGGGAGCAGCGGAAACGTGTGCAAGATGCTTTATAGGATAAAGCAGGCATCGCGGAGTTGAAACATCTGTTTTGATGGATTAGTCAAAGAAGTTGACATCATCAAAATAGTAGATGAACCTTGTATAAACAAAAAGGTAGTAGGGAGTATGGTGGTGATCCTCGTAGAGTACGTGGATGACATACTCTTGATAGGGAAAGAGTTTCCTATGCTACGCTCGGTCAATCTCCGTTTATCACTATGATTCTCCATATAGGATCAAAATGATACCTCCTAAAATCCAGAGTTTTAGATCTATGAGATAGATTTAATTGGATGTTAGGATTCCCACTAGTTGTAGTGAGAAGGTATCAATCGACCCTGGGGAGAATCACTGGAATGGTTCCAGGGTGATAATGACGACTGAGTGTCAGTCACAGGCATTGTCTTTACCCTCAGTAAAGGGACGGTATGTTGGAAGAGTTCCAAGCTAGATACCGTAGCATACTAGACGATAAAGGCTGAATACATCGCTACTTAAGATGCTACCATAGAGGCAGTCTGGGTGTATAATAGTTCATGAGATGAACTTCGTTCCTACCATTGTGAGACAATGGAGTTGTGGCTTATGCCAAGGAACACCCGTCCCATCAGTGACCCAGGCGTATTCTGAGGCCGCATCACCTAATCATGGAGATAGTTGATCTCCAGGGTGATCGAGGTAAGGAGAGTAGATTCTGAGGACAACACAGCGGATCCACTCACAAAGGCATATTCCCAAAGAGAGATTTTTTTATGGGATGGTTGAGTATGAGATACTGCAACCACTGCTACAGATGGCCCTAGTGCAAGTGGGAGATTGTTAGTTATATGTATGCCGTAGAGGCCATTACTGTACATTGGATGTATGTTGTAGTGGATGCTGGGACATATATAGGGAGGACTTTCTTGCTCGACATGATAGTATGCTATCTGGTTGCTCTTTACCTTAACGTGTACACTGATTGTCTCTCTGTTACATGTTGGTAAAGCCCTTAGGATGTGTGCTTGACTACCTGGACTATGGTGCGGATCATACTAGTGGGGACATGGTAGTCCATAAGTACATCCTTCAAAGTCCCTAGTCGTGGGTGTATCGAGACGGGGCATCGATATACCAGAGTAGACTAGCGTATACCTTCTCGACCCATACAGATGAGCGATGGATGATCCCATATCCATTGGTGTTTGACATCGGAGATGATACATGGGTGCTCAGTGGAGACTGGGTACACTGGACGGACTTGCCGAGAACTCCCAGATGGTATTATACCTCACGTCAGATGGCAGTTCTCTGGTGACACTGGTACAGAGTAGTCTGTTGACCCGAGATCGTCATAGAGTCTTGTGTGGTTCCCACTGTGCTTTGATTTCCATCTTACCACGTCCAAGAGGGCGTGCAAAACGGTGGTTTTTGGGTACAGTCCCGAATCACATGGAGGCAATGAGCGATAGGAGGGGATTCGTCTCCTCCGGTATAGGGGGTTGATGTTGCGCTGTGTTCGATTGGCTATAACAGGAAATCCCTGGCCAGGGTTGCTGAGATTTACTGGTAAGTGTTACCAGTAGTTTCTCGAATTGTTATAGACCTCATATCGACACGACTTATCGAGCTATTGGGGTCTGAGGTTTACCACCCCTAGGCAAGATATGCGACATATCAGACGATCAGACCGGACTGTACGGTAGTGTTACTGGTTGGATTCACTGGAGTGTGAGCGGGCTTGCTCGTCGATCTTCAGATCGCTCAATACCCGGGTGGCCGTTATGTTTAGCAGACCGCTTGCGGCTTGTGGGTGTTTGATATGATCATCATCTGCTGCCGGCGTATTGACGAGTCTTTAGAGTCCTACACAGAGGTTTCCTGGCTCAAGCGAAACGAAATAGGAGCGCATATGAGATATGTGCGGGACCGAGAATAATGCGTGTATGTGATACCGTATTTCATTCTCGCGATCAATATGTCGGATGGTTGTATGCAATATAACCTAGTTATCGATTCAAGCGTTGAATCGATAAGCCGATACATTGAATACTAGTCGGTTGTGTACGACATGACCGGATCATTGAATCAAGTGTTGATTTAATGATTTAATGCATAATTATATATTTGATATATTACTTTGCATTAACTAGTATTGGTTCACTTTAAATGGATTTTCTCACTTGGATTGTGCACATTGTATATGTGATATACATTTGTACATTTGATTGTATCATGTTTGATGATACATGATAGTTTAGTGTATGGATTAAACCATGGTTGGTCAATGGTTAGGGTTTCTTTTGCTTCATTTATTCATTTATTTATCCATTTTGTTTATTTTAGCAAAAGAAAATAATGAAGAGATAATGGTGGCTTTCTTTGTTTGTTTATGAACCTTCATGAAGGTTTGACCTAAGTCACCATTTTGTCTTCATGTCTTAACCCAACCATTCACTAACCCTTGTTAATTCTCTACACCTAACTATGGTTTGATTATGATAAGGATGATTATTCTTTTCTATTCTTCAATTCTTATCATAACTTATCATCTTCTTCCTCTTCTTCTTCTTCATGAAGAAACCTTACTTCATCAATGGTGGATTGATGAAACAAGTGAGAAATCCAATTCTAAATTGAACCCACTTCCTATTTCTTCATCCTCTACCTCTTGCCAAGTAGTAGAGTGTGTTTTCTTCACAAGTTTCTTGACTTGGTGAAGTCGGAGCTTGATTTAGCGATGCCTCGATGTAGATCATCTTCGGCATGGACATTGATGACCTAGCCCGTCCATTCTCCGATGAAGCCGACGCTAGAGCCCGGGACTTGTTATGGACAGCGAGGAGACTTCATTGCGGAGCTATGGAGGTGGAGAACCGGATCTACAAAGGTTGTATTTCCGTATCTCTTAGTTAAGTGTTAACTAGTTTATCTTTTCGCCTAGAAATCTAGCCAACGATCCGTTCTAGGGTTTCTCGGCACCGTTTAAATTTGAAATTGACATGGTTGATGCCTTGTGAGACCTCATTAGGGTGCCTAGGAACCCTACATGCACTATTTGTGTGTTTGTGAATTTATAGCGTCGCAAGCGGGGACTTCGGACGCTGCGAACAAGGGGAAGCAGATGGTCGGATTTCCATAGCTGGAGACCATTGGTGAATAGATTTAACATCTACGGGGAAATCGCCCGTATGGCGTTATGCGTTGGGGTTGATATGATAGGATAGCTGCATGTTATTGCATATTGGTTAATTTCATATGAATGTCATTGCATAGTAGTATCTGTTGTACCTTTAGATATAACACATTACTGGCGGTTCATGTTGCACGGGCACTATTTGTATGCTACACCCACTCCGTCAGTAATTGCCATGACACACACAAACCACCTACATACGTGATATGGTAGTGGATAGGGATAGTGGAGGTAGTAACTCTTGTTCCTTTATGCATAGGAGATATTGTTGACACCTATATACGTATTATTATGTTTGACATGGATAGTTAAGGTAGTAACTCTTAATCCATTACACGTATACCTTACTATAGCTACTTGTACATCTTGCATACATATTGACATGTACACCCACATAGTCTATTACAGCTACATGTATATCGTGCACACATATTGACATGTACACCCGCATATTTTCGCTATAGTTGTATGTACCCCAAGTGGTATTATTTTGATAGGTGATAATGAGTTGTTGATCATTGCGCTTATGAAATGCATCATACCTACTTGCTTACATGTAGATACTTAAACCTTGCTACACTTACATGTACACTTCATATGATGCTGCATTTGTTTTTGGAGGATTTTGGGAACCGCAAGATATATTTTAAAAGGCTGGATTCATTTAAAAGAGCGGTTTTCCCTTTATATGCTCATATTGATGTTTTATGTTGCATATATCAGTTTATATGGATTTTACGCATTGAGATATGGATTTCATATGATTTATGGATTTGAGAACCGTGGGGATATTTTCAAGAAACTATGTATTGTTTGAAAACCCGGTTTCTCTTGATATGATATTTGATGCGTCCACCATGAGATTTCTCGGTTCTGAGATTTGTGATATATACCCGATACGAGGAGTGAGTGGACCGTGTGCGGGTACATGGTGGGGCCCGGTATGGTTCCCCTCGGCAAGATGTTCGTGGTATAGACAATGAGCCTGGAAGGTGGGCAAGTACCTACCGGTGACTGTATTTGGACTCGGCGGTTATCGTGGGGGTACCGACCGGAGTGATGTACGACATATCTTTAGGGCCGGTCGTTGTGACAGCGCCTGAGTTATGAGGATTTACGTGTCGATGCTAGACACGGGTTTCATGATGTTTCGAGTGTCGGTGTTAGACACTCAGATTTTTCATGATTTTTACGTATCGTCGGTGGACATACCGGGTTGATATCCTCATACTTATATACGTATATATATATACACATAGGGATGTGTTTTCATGATGTTTCGGGTGTCGATGTTTGACACTCAGGTTCCATGAGACTTACAGGATGTGAGGGCCGATCTGTGGATGCGGTGCCTGAGGATTTGGGATTTGATGTGTCAGAGAAGGACACTGGTGTTTTCCATGCTGATGATTTTGCATGAGATTTTTATTGTATCATCCCACACACTCAGGATTATTGTTGTTATGCATTACAGTTGTGCATGATTGATGTCATTCAAGATGTTGATTTTGATTCGATTGAGATTTGTGCACTACAGTTGCACTTGACTTCGATTTAATGTCATTCAAGATGTTGATTTTGATTTCATGCCTATGGTATATATGTGATTTGACTTATGCTTTCAATATAGTTTTCATGCACTTTTAGTATTTTGATTCGATTTTGTGTACGCTGATGCACATGGTTATGAGATTATATACCACGGTATACCTGATTTGAATTTGGATTGACATGTGTTGTATACCGTTGATTTCGATTGTGATACTCGATATTTGTTTCGTGCACCTAGTGCACTTGATTTGGATTTTTGCGCAGACTTGACGCGCTTGAAGCGATTTTGGTGCACGCCAGATGCACTAAATCGAGATTCTTCGTGCATATTAGATGCACCTGATATTGCTGTCAGGCACACCCGTTGCCCTTGACAGGCATTTTCGTTCACACGCACTTAGATTTTGTTCTGTGCACATGTATGGCACATTTATTGATTTCGATTCCCATGCGCACCAGACACACGTGGCATTCTTAGGCATATTTTGGAATTGATTTTCTTGAGCAGTACGTTTTATGATATTTACTATTTAGTATAGTAGCTGAGCAGGACTAGTCCGAGAACAGTACCTGAACATATTTTGCATGCATTGGTAGTTATCGAAGGGATTTCCAAAAAGGAGCTATAGTCTCAGTATTTACATACGTGTCCGGGATGACACGAAACATTTTATAAAGGAAACCCTTCTAAATTATTTCAAAACGGCGGGACGTGTATGTTAAACAAAGGGTATATATGTATATAGAATTATTTTCTTACAAATAGACGTCCGCCACAGTCCAGCGATACGCGCATTGCACAGCGATTGGAAAAGGGTTTGGCATGCATTTATTTCAGATGTTTTGACGAAGTACAACGATGTGTACATGTATAGTTTTGACGTATATCATGTTGGTTTTTGTTTTGGGCTTTGACATTGGTGTCTTTGCCATAACTCTGATGATTGCGGGATGCTTGATGGAGTTTTGATTTTGAGTTATCTGCTCATTTTTCATGCACATGCATTGCGCTACGATGTGTTTTATGTATTTATGATTTCGGAGCCCCGACGACATGGCCATTTTACTGAAATGTTTTAGAATTGAGCGGTTTAAATTTAAATTCGGGGACCAAATTTCTTTAAGGGGGAAAGACTGTAACATTTCAGAAAAATAAAATATTATTTTTGGGAATTTTTGTAATTAAATAATAAATATTATGAATATTTTGATAATGCGGTATAATTAAATACCGATAAATTAGAAAATATTTGGAAAATTATAGGAATTTCTGAAATGAGAGCGTTTTATGTGATTTATGCAATTTACAAATTTCTATAATTAATTATATGCAATTTTAATGCTAATCGTGATTAAATATCACTAATCGTGCATTAAGCTTGTTTTGTGCATGTGACATGCACCAAGTCTTTTTCTCATTTGCTACATTTTCCTACCATGGTATTTTCTTATTTTTCATGCATGCCTTGTTTTTTTTAAAAGTGAGATAAGAAAAGATAAGAAAGAAAAAGAAAAGAAAAAGAAAAAGGAAAAGGATAAAATAAAGAGTATGGGCGTGAGAGAGAGGGTGAGGGTCAAACATGGTCATGGCTCATTCTTCCCCTTCATTATTTTCTCATCATTCTTCCCTCTTCTCCTCTCATGGCAGCCCTCCTCCTTCCCCCTCCTCAAATCAACTCAAAACACACCCAAAATCTCATCAAAACATCATCCCCACTTCATTAAAAATGTGCACAAGCTCTCTACAAACACTTTGGACCAAGAAAGTAAGGATTTTGGACACTTGAGGCAACTCAAGAAATTTCTTGAGCTGCCAATTGAGGTAATTCCATCACCATTAGAATAGTTTTTCATTCACTTTAGTAACCATGCATGTTTAGAAGTGTTTTAGTTTGGTTTAGTGAACTTAGAAAATTCAAGTTGAGGATTAGGGTTTGCTTTGAATCCAAAAGTGTAACTGAGGTTAGTAGAGACCACACAACCCCTGTAGTTGTTGTATTTTGGATTAAAACCAGAGAATAGAACCCCAAACCCAAACTTTGAAACCCCGGTATCGGGAATTTGTGAGAATTGTGAGGTTGTTTTAATATCTACTAACACCCGGAGCCTCTGAAAATTTTTTAGCAAACACAGAGATACAAGCAGGCAACCTAGATGCAAACCCCAAGACCCGAGACCCCAACTCATTGTCCAGGCCATAAATAAATTCATTATGGCCGCAATTTGCGGCTAGGGTAAGGGGAAAATGGTTCATGTTGGGTTCAGGGCTCCAGTATCTGTAAAATAGACCCTTTACATATGCAAAACTGGCTAATTGTCACCTGAGGAAAATCTGGAAGTGTTTTACATAGTTTCTGAAATTGTTTTGCGGCTTTTAATGAATTGGAATTTGGTATTTGTGTTTTATCTCGGTCGATTCACGTTTATACGTCGGTCGTCGAGAGTTGTTTGGTTATTCGTGCATGCTTAGATCATGGGTTTTAACCCATGTGTGATACGCGTGCTGGTTTGGTTTTCGTGCGCGATTTCTATTTATGATATCATGTGATATATATGTAGGTACCCCCTCACGTGTAATTCGAGACGATGAGGATGAGTGTAACGTCATCGACTCCAGCAAGCGAGGATCAAGGTGAGTAGATATATATCTACGGGGGAAGTCGGGTGAATAGCGTATAGCACCCCCGCAGTTTCGTAGTGTAGTATACGAATACGTATACATACATATGTGTGTGTGTGTGTGTATGTGTGTGTGTGTGTGTGTGTTTATTTTGAGATTATTGATTATCAAGATAGATTCTAGGTGTTCATGATATAGTGTTAGTGTAATTAGAAATAACTTAGTTTAGTTTCTTAGTCGTGAAACCCTAGATTAGAGATTACACCCGCACGCGCGCACACACTTGCATGCATTTTATTTACTTGTGCGTATATGGGGATATGTGTGTGTGTGTACGCATAGGTATGGGACTATGTATATATATACGTATACATATACTTGAATGATGAGGATAATATATGGTATTTGGAGATGAGTCGATGAGATTAGGCATGGTGCCATGAGATCGGTGATGTGACAGGGTTCGTATTTGAGATACGACATGATATTATAGCGGTTCCTTGGGCGATGTATTTTCATACACACGCATCTCTCTCTCTATATATAGATAGATAGATAGATAGATAGATGGTATCAGTATGTTCTAGACTTAGATCTGTACCCCCAGATCATGATATATGATGAAAAGGATACCAGATGAATAATAAGATAATGCGATAACTGACCCATACCCAGATTTGGGATGCCGTACGATGGATTTACCGTACAAGCTATATATTGATGATAGATCCGCACTCTTGACTCGAGGATGTCATGTTATATATTGTATCATATGTGATACTATTATGGCGGGATCACCAACTATTATATATATATATATATATATATATATATATATATATATATATATATCGACTCAGACTTAGGTGGTTTTCCTTACCTTTTCGATTAGCCTGTTAGTTTAGTCATGTAGTTTACTTGTAGATGTTAGACTAGACTTGAGTCATACCTATTTCAAAACTAACGAATCGTGGATATTTTAAAAACAGGACAAGGGATTCTATGGATATATGAAAAAAAAGAGCTCCATCTATCTGCTGTTCATCGATGGACTATGCTCTTGGCATTGTATTTCAAAGGACGTATCTTTTCATAAAAACACCGTAGCCCTATTTTCAAAACACCACGATTCGTATTATTTCAAATGGCAAAATGGTATGATACATATATAGTAATGTAGATTCTTTATTGTTACGTTATTATTCATGTTCCACATATTATTGCTGCATTTACTATTCATTTGCTATTTAATCTGCTGTTCGCATTGCATTGCATGGCTATATGTATTTTCGTGAGTAATGATGAAACCTGTTGTTAGGACACCAGCACCATTACCGATGATGCGTATGCTCCACGTACACTTGCTTGCCGGCTCACACACATCTTCATCGGTAATTGCTATGTCACGTACACTTTAGAGAACATTACTTCATTGACATAGCTTGCTAGATGATAGTTTCTATATGTTATTGTTTTCATATGCTAATTTAGACATTGCATTTATTACTGTGATTTTCATGTTTATTTACATGTTCATTCGCCATGACATTTTGGGCCAGTCCGTATTGCCAGAGCCCAGTATTCATTATTTATTTACATCGTGATTTATGATTTCAGATTACCATGAGATTTCTGGATTTAGAGAAACCGCAAAGATTTTATAAACTTATCATCTTTTTAAAAGATAGAAAATGCGGTTTTCTCATGATATGATTTGAGATATGTCCACCATGAGTTTTCTCGGCTCTTGAGCGATATCATACACCCGATTCGAGGAGGAGGAGGAACCGTCTGTGGGTGCATGATGGACCCGGTGCGGTACCCCGGGGCGAGAAGGTCGCAGATGATTGCGTTGAGACTGTGACAGGGGAGCACTACTGACCGGTGATTTTATTGTGACTCGACGGATATCCGGAGGATACCGATCGGAGTATGGACCAGTCCGGATAGCCGGAGCCCTAGCTATTGAGATTTGATGATTTGGGCCAGTCCGGATAGCCGGAGCCCTAGATATTGAGATACGAGGATACAGGCCAGTCCGGATAGCCGAAGCCTGAGATATTGAGATATTGGGTTTTATATATATTTTGTGTCGATGCTAGATACTGATTTCCTGTTGATTTCATTGATGATACCTCGATTTAAATATACAGAAATCTCACTAAATTAAGAAAACACTTTCACACGCATGATGTATTCTGTTTTCATTATATTGCATTCATACCTCATATTTATGATATGTTGCTATCTGAGGCACTGATACGAGCACATGGTATTACACTTATGTATAGATGTTTACCCTTGCCACCTTTTCATGCTTCAGACCTTATCATTTGGGGATATATATATTATTGATCGTATTGACCTAGGATTGAGTCATACATATGATTTCTGCTCTATGATGCTTTCTACTCACAAGTTGGCAACTCGCCCCCGTTGTGCCACAATTTCTTGCAGGTTTTGCCGTACAGGTTTCGTTGCGGCTTTGCTGGCATACTGCTCCATTTCGGGTGATTGCTTTGGTAGGTGGGTTCACTCGCATCGTGACCACTATTGTACTTTATTATTTCAGTTGTATCTAGTAAACTCCATCAACCAAACTTGTACATTTATTGCAGACTTAGAAAACCAGTTGTGTATTATTTCGACCTTAGAGTCGCGCGTTGTATTATTATGGGTTTTCTTGATGATTTTGAGTTTTCCTTTGAGTTTTGATCCTCGCCCTTCGACGTTGTATATTACATTGTTTGCGTGGTTGTGACCATCGATTGACGAAGAGCTATCTCCCGCTTGGGGATGTCTTTATTCATATTATGCATGTTGTACCCCTTTTGGGGCCAATATTTACAAAGAAAACTCTGCCGAAATTTTCAGAAAAGACTTGAGGTTTTAAAAATGCGTATTCGGCTTATGTTATTAAAACCACTTGCTTTAAAATAAGTTTTCTTCACCTTCTTCTTTAAAAATAGTTTAGATTTCTTGGATTTTTGGCTTACTTGAATTAGATGGGGTCCTATAGACTTCATATGATTCAATTGCCAGTCACGTACCATTTCAGGTCGTGACACAAACAAGTGGATTTTGGGTACAGTCCCGAGTCACATGGTGGCAATGAGCGATAGGAGGGGTTTCTTCTCTCCTGGTATTGGGAGTTGATATTGCTCTATACTCGATTGGCTATAACTGAAAATCCCTGGCCAGGATTACTGAGATTTACTGATAAGAGTTATCAGTAGTTTCTCAAACCGTTATAGGCCAGACATCGGCATGATTTATCACGTTACTGGGGTCTGACGTTTACCACCTCTAGATATGATATGCAACATATCAGACGAAGAGACCGGATTGTACGGTAGTGTTACTGATAGGCTTCATGGAAAGTATGGACGAGCTTGCTTGTTGATCTTCATATCGCTCAATAACCGAGTAGCCGTTATGTCCAGCTAGTACCGCTGACGGCTTGTAGGTGATTGATGTGATCATCACCTACTGCTGGCATATTGACGAGTCTTTAGAGTCCCACACAGAAGCTTCCTGGTTCAAGCAAAACGAAGTAGGGCACATATGTGATATGTTCATGAGCCTAATTAAATACGTGTATGCGATGACATACTGTAATCTGGCAGTTATCTGGTATCGGTTAGGTTATATGTGATATAACCAGTTTATCGAATCAAGTGTTGATTTGATAATGTGATAAATAGATAAATGATATTAGTCGGTCATATGTGATATAACCGGATTATTAAATCAAATGTTGATTTAATAATTTGATATAAATTATATTTGATATAATTATATATATTAACTAATATCATTAGCTCACTAATTGCTTATATATATATATATATATATATATATATATATATATATATATATTAATGTATATTTGATATATATAAATATATATATATATATTATTATATGAAGCATGACATGTTTTTCTATTTTGAGAAAATAGAAAAATAAGGTGTAAATTGTGGAGATATTTGTGGAATGGGCAAGGCATGGTTTTATTATTTCTATATTACTCTTGACTCACTATTCAAGCATGGTTGCAATTTATTATTGCATTTTATTCCATGCTTGAATAAGTGAGGAGATAGATATTCATTTTCTCTTTCTATGCTTGGATAATCTCTTGAGTTCATGCCTTAGCCATTTCTTGAGCTCTTGCTTCTTTTTTCTGCTACTGCTGACCCTCCCGGGGATAAGAGCTAACAATCGGCCTCGCCCCAAGTCTCTACCACCTGCATGAAGTCTGTCGCGGCGTCTAAACGGTCTTCTTTGTGCTGATGTATCAGTACGAACCCTCTTCGGTCCCGGAACTACCGAAGTCTCGGCAAGACGCTCCTCGACCAATAGGGCTGCATCCACGGCTGCTGCATAGGTCTCACAATATTGTGCACTGATCGCAAGAAACAACGGGGTAAGCAGGCCTCAAACAAACCTCTTGACCCGCATCTCCTCAGTAGCTACCAAATACGGAGCATATACAGATAGCTCGGTGAACTGCACATCATACTCCGCCACCGTCATATCCGGCGTCTGGCGTAATGACTCGAACCTGCGCGCTCGAGAGTCTCTGACACTCTATGGAAGGAAACGGGCAAGAAACACCGTCACGAACTCAGTCCGGGTCATAGGAGGAAGACCTGCTGCTCTGCCCTTCTCTACCGATTCGCACCACTTCTGCGCAAGACCCTCCAGACGAAAGCTCGTGAACTCTACCCATCTTGCGTCGGAGCATCTCAGTGAATGACATATCCTGGCCATCCGATCGATAAAAGATTGTGGATCCTCGGCTGTATCGGTGCCCGTGAAGACCGGAGGCTTCATCCTCATAAACTTGGATAATGATACTGTGATCACCTCTATAGCTGCAGCTGCAACTGCCTGAACCATAGGTACCATCATGGTCCCCGCAATAGGTGGAACAACCTCCTGTCTCTGCACTCGAATGGCCTTAACTAATGACCTCATCATCTGGCGCAACTCCTGCATACCGGCCCCTAGCGTAGCAATATGGTCTGTCGAAGGGGGATCAATCTGCTCCGGTACAATTGGCGTACCGCCCGGGTCAGTCCTCGTCTCAGACGAGTCAACTCTGATCTTGGTTCTCGTGGCCGCTCTCTGCGCCCTCGTAGTCTTCGGCGGCATAATGGTTAGAAATGAAACAAGATTCGATAAGAATACAGAAATCGAATCACAAGAATGTATATAATCACGAAGGAATTTCAACCAATAAGTCCTAAGGCCACTTAAGCGGAGTACCGTGTCGGGAGTATGCCGCGGAACATACACACGCTACACCACACTGCTTCAGCTACCTACTCCATCATACCAAGGTCATCCTACACTCCGAAATGTAAAACCTCGCTCTTATACCAACTTTGTCCCAGAATTCGACCCGTGACCGGCACTTAACCACGTAACGTCTACAGGCATAACACGATTAAGTAAGCCGAAACCCAGAAATCAAAACCATTAAAAGTAGTGAGTGATCAAAACATTGGTTTAAAACATTTAGAAAACTCGAGTAATAATCTTTAAAGTTTAAGTTATTTTCTTAAAAATTTCGGCAGCACCTCCTTTGTAAAAATTAGCCCCGAAACGGGTACAAGACATGATTCAAGTAAAATGACATATAATATAGAATAAAGCATCCCCAGACGGGAGCAATCATGCCCAACGGCAGAAACAATCACCACGAGAATAATATATGATGCCGTAGCGAAGACATGAGCAGTATAAGTGAAAAACAACATAAAAGATAAAACTGCATAATAAAGTCGGCTCACATGAGCTCGACATCCAGAATACAAAATAATATACAACATCGTCCTCACAACTGGTTTCTAAGTCAATACATGAAATGGTAGATGGAGAGTACTAGATACAATAGAGTGTACAAATGGAAAATAAACGGATACCGCAAAACCCACCTATAAGCAAATGGCTCACGCGCCAAATGCAGTGGTATCCATAGCAAAAAGATACAAAGAGCTAGCCCGACCGCAACTACTCTGAGGGTCGACCTGCAAACACTGTGGCACAACGGAGGTGAGTTGCCAACTCGTGAATAGTAAATAACATATAAAGGTAATCGCAAGTATGCACGTACTGCGATACTCTAACATGTGCAATCTGATAACATCTATATGATGAACTGGGTATGCAATAATCATGCATAACATGTGCAATCTGATAACATCAATATGATAATCTGGGTATGCAATAATCATGCGCAGTACTCTATCAAGTACTACATCTACAGGATGCAATGTATATCAATGAATGCTGAGCATGGGATAGAATATCATCTACACGAATCATCATCGTGGAAAAACCCGGCGTCTACCAAATACACCCAAAATCCCAAAACACAGGCACCGTCAATCTAATCGGCCCACAAATCCTGTAAATCTCATGGAAACATGAGTGCCCAACATCGGCACTCAAAAATATCATGAAATACTTGTGTCTAACATCGACACGCAAATCCTCATGTATCGGGCTCCGTCAGTCTGGATCGGCCCACGGGCTCCGTCTGCGGAATTGGCCCTCGGGCCCCGGCAGTACAGGTCGGCCCATATCCATCTCTCGACTCTGGTCAGTATCCTCCGGATAACCGCCAGGTCCAACCAATCACCAGTAGGTAGTAATCTCTCTGCCAGGCTCATCGTCTATAGCACAACAATCCGTTCTAGTCCCGGGGTACCATACCGGGTCCACCATGTACCCGCAATCGGCCTCATCCAGCTCCTTGAATCGGGTTTCACATGTCACACGTCACAGAACCGAGAAAACGCATGGTGGACGTACTGAAATATCATATCAAGATAAACCGGGTTTTTTAAAACAGTACATGCTTTCTTTTGAAATAGCCACGGTTCTCAAATCCAGAAATCTTATGAAAACAGCATATCTCAATGCGTAAAATCATAAAGCATGATGTATTCGGCATATGATAAAAATGTAAGCATATCCGAATATCATGCAACATGGAACAGTGATATGACATATTAAGGGAAAAACCGCTCTTTTAAATGGATTCAGTTTTGGAAATATCTCATGCGGTCCGAATTCTCCAAAACCAAAGCCAGCATCATCTATGTATGTGCAATAAGTATGTATGTAGGTATGGATGCACAAGTGGTATATACGCATGTATGAGTGTACAATATGTATGTGCACCAATATGGATGTACAAGTGGTATATACGCAAGTATAAGTGTACAATATGTATGTATGCCAATATGGATATACAGGTGGTATATACACAAGTATGAGTGTACAATATGAATATGCACTAATATGGATGTACAAATGGTATATACGCAAGTATGAATGTACAATATATATATGCACCAATATGGATGTACAATTGGTATATACACAAGTATGAGTGTACAATATGTATGTGTGCCAATATGGATGTACAAGTGGTATATACGCAAGTATGAGCGTACAATATGTATATGCACCAATATGGATGTACAAGTGGTATATACGTAAGCATGAGTGTACAATATGTATATGTGCCAATATGGATGTACTAGTGTGTAACACTTTGAATTTTCGTTAGAATGTTTTTCGTGATAATTAGCAATTGAGTGTGTTATTTTATATGTGTACATAGGATTATTAGTTATTTTAGTCGGGTTTACTAATTATAGTTAGTCGTGTTAGCAAATTGGAAAATTTTCCTTTGTAGTGTACACTTGCACACTTAGCCATTTTTGAGACCTAGGTTTAAAGTGTTAGCCAATTCTTTTGTTGCATGATTGCTAACTTATCCCCACCATTTTATTCATATCATAACCCTTTTTATAATTCAAAAATTAAATAGAATATGAAGGCATGGTGTTAGGTAGAAAAAAATTGACTTTTGACCCCCATTTTTCCTTCTATTCTCTCTCTCTTTCCCCATCTCAGAATTCTGGGAATTTCCAGCAGAAAAACCCCAGCTCTTCTTTATCTTTTCCTCTCCTTTTCACTTCTCTTTGATCTCCATACAAATCCTACACAAAAACCACACATTTCCTTCACAAAACCTTGAAAAAAGGGCTTTTTGGGGTGTTTGAAGGCAAATCTGCTTACCTGAGGAGAGAGCTGAAACTTTTGGTGTTTTATAAGTTTTTTAGAAGGTATTAACTCATGTTAGCACTCATTTTCCTTAAACTTGTAGTATTCTTTAGCAAAAATCTCATTTTTGTGCATTTTTAGTGATATTAAGGGATATTTTTGATTCACATGTTAGATTAGGGTTTTGTTAGTTGAGTTAGCTCTATTATGTGTTATTAGAGCTATTTTAGGCCAGGTTTGTTTCAGTTTGCACAGAAATACCATAAAGTTCCATTTTAGTGCAAAAAGTTTGGATTTTAACTTGATTTAAGGCTCTGTAGGATCTGCTACTACCCGAAATGTTTTAGAGAAAAACTAGATGTTACTGTAGCTTGTATGGGGGGTATAGAGTGCACACACCAAACCTGGGAGCCCACCCCCTACCCAGGCCGCCGGAATATTCATTCTGGCCGCAATTTGTGGCCAGATGGGTGAGTTGGGATTTGGGATTTGGGCCACTGGAGTCTGCTGCTATGTGGGTTATTTTGGTATATATAGTTTTACAATATCATTTCTGTATCAAAATCTGGAGGTGAATACCTATTTTCCCATATTTTAATCTTCGCGACACGCGTGATACGTGTGTATGGGTTTTGGGTTTCTGCGTATCGCAACGCGTCGGAGTGGCTTCAGGCGCGTAATCACACGTTTTAGCGTATCGCGCACACGCGTGCTTGGTTCACGACACGAGTTACTAGTTCGGCTTTAATGTCGTGTTTATGTGACTTTGAGCTGATGTGTGATATATTGTGTAATTCTAGGTTCGCAGGCGAGTACGGCGGACGCTGCGTAGAAGGGGAAACAAGTTGTTGGCTATACCTAGCGAGAGACTACAGTGAGTAGATTTAACATCTACGGGGATATCGCCCGCATGGCGTTCTACGTCGGGGCTGATAGGACCTTATAGCTACATTTACATACATTGATTGTTCATGGCTACTATTTAGTGCATACTGCATTCCCTGCTATATGGATATAAACTAGAATTGATAGAACAGCGCACCATTACTAACGGTCCATGTTGCACGTGCACTATCCTGCATGTTACACACACACCGTTAGTAATTGCCATGACACTCACACTGTAGAATTTCCTTCGGATCATTATGTTGTAGCTCATCTATATGTGACTTCACATGATATTCATACTTGATGCATATATCACATCGGATCGTTATGTTGTAGCTCATCTTTATATGACTTGACATGATATTCATACTTGATGCACATATCATATCGGATCATTGACTTGCATATTGGTTTGGATTACATGTGATTTCTGGATTTGGGAACCGTGGCTATTTCAAATATGTAATCATTTAAAAACCCGGTTCTCTTGATATGATATTTTGGTGCGTCCACCATGTGTTTCCTCGGTGCTAGAGTGATATATGTGAACCCAAATCGAGGAGCTGGTTGAGGCCGATTACGGGTACATGGTGGACCCGGTATGGTACCCCGGGGCGAGAACGGTTTCGTTGTGTAGTAGACGGTGAGCCTGGCAGAGGAACTACTACCTACCGGTGATTGGTTGGACCTGACAGTTATCCGGAGGATACTGATCAGAGTCGATAGATGGATGCGGGGTGATCCGTGCTGCCGGGACCGAGGGCCGATACCGCAGACGGAGCCTGTGGGCTGACCCGGACTGACGGGGCCCGATGGATGAGGATTTGCGTGTCGATGCTGGACACGAGTATTTATGATATTTTGGTGCCGATGTTGGGCACTCGTGATTCTCAGAGATTTACAGGATTAGAGGGCCGATGAGAGTGCCGGCGCCTGAGCTATTTGGGGGATCTGGATGCATTGATGGACACCGATTATATATTCCACGTTGACATTCCGTGTAGATGTTATATTGCCTATGCTCAGCATTTATTATTGTACCTCATCCTGTAGTTATATTACGTGATAGAGCACTTGCATGATTATTGCACATACTGCTTATCACATATTGATATCATCTGTTGGCATATGTTTGAGTAGCGCAGTACGTGCATGCTCGCAATTACCTTTATATGTTATCTTTATTCACGAGTTGGAAACTCACCCCCGTTGTGCCACAGTGTTTGCAGGTTGCCCTTCGGAGTAGTCGCGGCAGGTTGCGTTTTACATCTTTTGACACAGATACCCCTATAGTTGGTGTACTAGCTCTTTTGCTGATAGGTGGGTTTTGTGCGGTATCTGTTTATCTTTCAGTTATGTACCTTGTTGTATCCAGTATTCTCCATCTACCATGTATGTATTTGACTTAGAGACAGTGTGAGGACGATGATGTATATTATTTGTATTCTGGTGTCGAGCTCATTGTGAGCCGACTGTACTTGCAGTTTATTCTATCTGTGATGTTTCCACTTATGGATCTTGATCTTCGCTACGGCGTCGTATATTGCTATCTTGGTGATTGTTTACTTAGATTTCTTAACATGTTAGTAAGTGTTTTCATTTAAAACTTATAACACTCTATACTTTTACTGGTTTGATTTCTGGGTTTTCGGTTCACTTAGTCGCGTTACGCCTGTAGACGTTACGTGGTTAAGTGCCGGTCACGGGCCAAACTTTGGGTCATGACATAGTGGTATATACGTAAGTATGAGTGTACAATATGTATATGTGCCAATATGAATGTACAGGTGGTATATACGCAAGCATGAGTGTACAATATGTATATACACCAATATGAATGTACAAGTGGTATATACGCAAGTATGAGCGTACAATATGTATATGCACCAATATGGATACACAAGTGGTATATACGCAAGCATGAGTGTACAATATGTATATGTGCCAATATGGATGTACAAGTGGTATATACGCAAGTATGAGCGTACAATATGTATGTGTGCCAATATGGATGTACAAGTGGTATATACGCAAGCATGAGTGTACAATATGTATATGCACGAATATGGATGTACAAGTGGTATATACGCAAGTATGAGTGTACAATATTTATACGCACCAATATGGATGTACAAGTGGTATATACGCAAGTATGAGCGTACAATATGTATATGCACCAATATGGATACACAAGTGGTATATACGCAAGCATGAGTGTACAATATGTATATGTGCCAATATGGATACACAAGTGGTATATACGTAAGTATGAGCGTACAATATATATGTGTGCCAATATGGATGTACAAGTGGTATATACGCAAGTATGAGCGTACAATATGTATATGTGCCAATATGGATGTACAAGTGGTATACACGCAAGTATGAGCGTACAATATGTATATGCACTAATATGGATGTACAAGTGGTATATACGCAAGCATGAGTGTACAATATGTATATGTGCCAATATGGATGTACAAGTAGTATATACGCAAGTATGAGCGTACAATATGTATGCACACAAAGGAACAGAATCATGTTTAATCATCAAGGATGAGGTAAGCTAAACGATGTATAGTTCATAGCAATTCTATAATGCGAGTGTCATGGTAATTACTAACGGTGTGTGTAACATACAATTAGTGCTCATGCAGCACGAACCGTTAGTAACAGTATGGTGTTTCATAAATACTATGTCTATATCCAACAAAAGAGGGGTACGCTACAATGGTATATATGCACAACCAATATATATATGAATATAACACGCGACTACAATATCCTATCAAGCCCTGACGCTTAACACAATACGGGCGATTTCCCCGTAGATATTAAATCTACTCACCGTGATCTCGATATACGTGTATCCGACCACCTGCTTCGCCTTCTTTGCGGTGTCCGAAGTCCCCATCTACGACCCTAGAATTTACACAAAGTAACACACATAAGGCTAAAATCCTGCAAAAATGCGATAACAAGACCAAACAAGAAACTCGTGTCGCAAGCTAAACACGTGAGCATCCGATACACCAAAATGTGTGTACAAGCGTCTGAAACCACCCTGACACGCTGCAACATACAGCAACCACCAAACCCACTCACATAACATACGTGTCGCATAAGTTTTAAAAGTGCTAAAACAAGGAAATAGGTTCCAGATTTTGATACGAGCTGAATTAAGAAAACTTGCACATACCAAACACCTTTAATATACAGCAGACTCCCGTAGCCCAAACCCCGACACCAACCACCACCATCTGGCCGCAATTTGCGGCCAGAACGAATTAATTTGCGGCCTGGACAAAGAATAAGGGTCTCGTGCTTTGTGTGTGTGATCTAGGTCTAGTGAACATGCTCCAGTAAACTCAACTTTTTCCTGAAACATCGGGAGTGAAAGCAGATCTCAAAACGGCTATAATTCTTAACTAAAATGCTAAAATACGATATCGGCACTAAAACTAACACTTTATGGTTCTAAACAGGAACTACAAGACACTACAACATGTTAACTAGCTAATTAACAGTACGAAGAGAACAACCTTCCCAAACTTGCTCAAAACGCTAACGTTCCTAGCTCCAAGTGATCTCCATGGGCTTTGGCTTAAGTTTAGAGAAGGGTGAAGTGAATTTTGGTGAGGGGTAGTGAAGATTTTGAAGATTTGGGTTGGGATTTTTGTGAAGGGGCAGAAAATGCTTCAGTTTTGGGGAGATGGAGGAGGAAAAATATGAGGGAAAGAAAATGGGGTTTCAAAAGAATAGAGAGAGAGTGAGAGGGGGTATGGGAGCAAGCATGGCACATTCTCTCTCCTCATTTAATGCTAAGCATGCTTGTCTCCCATGCTTAAGTATCATCATTCCATCTCTCTCTCTTCCTCCTTCTCCAAGTCAACCCAAAAGAATAACATTAGTTAAAATATTTTTTTTTGAAAACTTATTTACTTAATTAATTACATTTTACCCTAATGGAATGGTTAATGCACCATGGCTTCTTAAGCATGGTTTAACCCCAAATTAGCTCTAGGTTATCATGCACATGTGTGTGCAAGACAAATTAAATTCTAATAAAATATTCATTAATTTTTATTAAATGTTTAAAAACCATTTTGGTAAACTTTTACTAAAAATCCGCATTATCGCTTAATTAACCACTAATCGCATTCCAAGGTGTTACAATTTCCCTACTTCGGGCGAAACGATGTAAAGGCCGTATAGTTTTACGGCAGGGTTCGATCATATACGTGTACACGGATTATGATTCAGATGGATAATACTAGCGGACTTTAGTTTAAACCGAATCCTAGTATTATATTCTTGGATTATTTTCGTCTCTTTGCATTTATATTTTTCGGTATACGGATACGGGTATGTATATACGGTGAAGGGTATTCTTGTAATTGTGCAAGATGCTTCTAGAAGAAGATACCTCATTTTAGTTTTTATGATTTTGATTAAATGATTAATGAGGTGGAGATATGAGGTGTTCATTTGTATTAAATGAAGCATGGCTACTTGGTGACTCATATAGTGACTCATAGTTTACTATTGAGGCAAGGTGGCTTCAAGATATTATGGTGAATTATTGGATGCTTGATAATTCACAAGACTTAGCCATTCTTCATTCATTCCAACTTGAACACTCTCTCTCCTTTAAGCTTCTCTTCTTCTACCTCAAACCCTAATAGTCTCATGTGTTGATAAACCTAGGATTCTTGAGACAAAGCAATCCATCATCACTCTCTATATCCACTAGGCTACTTAGATTAGCATACTAAGTAACCTAGTTACCTCGGTTTAGAGGTAAGAGCTCAAAGTAGACACTCTCGGGTGGATCATCTTTGATGCGAGGAGGCCGACGATCAAGCGCAATCTGTACACTCTTCAAGGAGCTAAAGGAGAAGATTGAAAACCCGAAGGACTTGAGCCTTTAGGTATATATTTCTATCATAGTAGATAGAACCCTTATCTTGCTAGTTAGGTTTATGGTAGATCCAATGTTAACGGGTTATTCTAGCGCCAATTTAAAACGTTGTAAAATTTTAGTTCCGCAAACGGCCACGGATGATGGCCAGGGCATTAGTGTAACCCAACATCAAGTACTTAAGAATGTTCTTCACAGCTGTCCAGTGCTTCTCCCCTGGGTCTGATTAATACCTACTTACAACACTAAGCGTATAAGCTACATCCGGTCTGGTGCATAATATCGTGTACATGATAGACCCAACTGCAGAAGCATAGGGTATCACGTGCATGCAATCCCTCTCCAAATCATTCTTAGGAGACATCTCTTTGGAGAGAGTGATTCCTGAACAAGCGGGTAAATTACCATGCTTAGAATCTTCCATACTAAACCTCTTAAGTATGGTGTCTATGTACCTGGATTGGGATAATCCCAACATCCTTTTAGATCTATCTCTGTAGATCTTTATCCCCAGGATGTAGGAGGTATCACCCAGATCTTTCATGGAGAACTTTTGTGATAGGAAGAGTTTGACCGAGTGCAGCATAGGAATATCATTTTCTATCAAGAGTATATCATCCACGTACAATACGAGGAAGAAAACTTTACTCTCTACTACCTTTTTATATATACAAGTTCATATGCATTTTTTATGAAGTCAAACACTTTGACTGCTGCATCAAAATAGATGCTCCAGCTCCGGGATGCCTGCTTTAATCCGTAGATTAATTTAAGCAGCTTGCACACATTTCCGCTGCTCCCACTATCTACGAAGCCCTCTGGCTGTGTCATATACTCGCTCTCTTCTAAATCACCATTTAGAAAAGCAGTCTTGACATCTATCTGCCAGATTTTATAGTCATGGTATGCAGCAATGGCAAGTAGGATCCTGATGGACTTAAGCATAGCTACTAGAGAAAAAATTTCATCATAATCGACACCTGGTCGTTGACGAAAACCTTTTGCTACAAGTCTAGTTTTGAAAGTCTTAACCTTTCCATCTACACCAATTTTCTTCTTAATGATCCACTTGCTCCCAATGGGTTTTACCCCTTCAGGAGCAACTTCTAAAGTCCATACTTTATTGGAGTACATGGATTCTATCTCAGATCGCATAGCATCCAGCCATTTCACAGAGTCCCCATTTGTGATGGCCTGCTCGAAACTTGTTGGGTCATCATCTTCGATGATGCAATCCTCGCTCCCACCGTCTACGAGAAACCATAGTATCTCTCAGGTGGATGAGAAACCTTACTAGATCTACGGAGTGGCTGAGATTCGTCGGGGACTATTGAATCTTCCGGTTCTACCAAATCATCAATTGTAGTTTGTGTAGCTGAAACTTCTTCCAGCTCTACCTCATTACCACTAATTTCTTTCACAACAAATTCCTTTTCTAAAATGGTGGTATGTTGAGCAACAAACACCTTTTGTTCCTCCCTGTGGTAGAATAGTGTCACGACCCGAAATAGCACGTGACTGGCACTTGAATCATGTGAAGTCTATAGGACCCCACCTAATTCAAGTAAGCCAAAAGCCCAGAAATCTAAACCATTTTAATAGAGAAGTGAAGGAAAACTTATTTAAAAGTTAACATATAAATCACTTGAAAGTCGTAGTAAGCATCTTTAAAAACAGCAAGTCCTTTTCAAAAATTTCAGAAGAGTTTCCTTTGTAAATACTGACCCCAAACGGGTACAACATAAATAATATACATAATGAATAAATGCATCCCCAAGAGGGAGCTAGCTCTTCGCCAATTGGCGAATACAACCACGCAAGACATATACTATACAACGCCGAAGGTCGAGGATCAAAACTCTGAAAGGAAACCAACATCTTCAAGAAAATCAGAGAAAATCCAAAATAATACAAGCGTGTGACTCTACGGTCGAAAGAATATACATACTTGTTTTCTAAGTCTACTAAATATACAAGTCTGGTTGATGGAGTTTCTAGTTACAACTGAATAAATACAAAAACTACGGTGGTCACGTTACAAGTGAAACCACCTACCAAATCAAACACCCGGAAGGAAGCAGTGTGCCAACAAAGCTGCCAAGAAAACCTGTACGGCAAAACTTGCAAGAAACTGTGGCACAACGAGGGTGAGTTGCCAACTCGTGAGTAGAAAATATCACCGAGAAGAAATCGCATGTATGACTCAATCCTAGGTCATACGATAATATCCTCATAATAATATAATCCTGAACATCTACACATAAATGTAATATCAAGTGCTCATGTCAGTGCCTCGGGTAGCAACATATCACAATCATGATGTACGAATGCATTATGAATGAAAACAGAATACATCTTACATGAGAAAAACTGTTTTCTTAATTTAGTGAGATTTCAGTATATAAAAATTGAGGTATCATCAATGGAATCAACATAGAATCCGTGTCAAGCATCGACACAAAACATTTATCCCAATATCCAATATCTCGGGCTCCGGCAATCCGGACTGGCCCCTATCATAAAATCTCAATATCTCAATACCTCGGGCTCCGGCAATCCGGACTGGCCCCTGGGCTCCGGCAATCCGGACTGGCCTAAATATCAAATCTCACGACAATGTCGGTATCCTCCGGATATCCACCGCTTCACAAATAGCTGGCCGGTAGTGCTCCCCTGTCGGACTCAACGCCATCATCTGCGACCATCTTGCCCCGGGATACCGCACCGGGTCCACCATGCACCCGCAGACGGTTCCTCTTCCTCCTCGAATCGGGTGTATAATACCGCTCAAGAGCCGAGAAAACTCATGGTGGACACCTCTCAAATCATATCACGAGAAAACCGCAAATTTCTATCTTTAAAATGATAATGAGTTTATAAAATCGTTGCGGTTTCTCCAAATCCAGCTCATGGAAATCCAAAATCCCAATCTCAAGAGTAAATAAACAGTGAATTACCGGCATAAAGCCCCATAATATTGCATAACAATGAATATGTATACATGCACGGGTATCTATGTAAAGAATGCAATATCAAAACTAGCACAGTAATGATATATCGGAACTATCAGCTAACAAGCGATATCAATAAGGTAATATTCTCTAAAGTGTACGTGACATGGCAATTACCGATGATGATGTGTGTGAGCCGGCAAGCAAGTGTTCGTGGACATACGCATTATCAGTAATAGTGCTGGTGTCCTGACTGTATGGGTTCATAATAACAATAAAAACACATTTAAGCATGCGATGCGATGCGAATTGCAAGAATATACGAAAAATGAATAGTAAATGCAACAGTAAAGAATCTACATTATATATACGAGTCATACAGTTTTGGCATTTGAAATAACACGAATCGTGGTGTTTAGAAAATAGGGGTTACGGTGTTTTTATGAAAAGGTGCGTCTTTTGAAATATCCGTAGTATCCGTTGGCCTGTTTTTAAAATACTCAAAATTCGCTAGTTTTGGAAATAGGTATGACTCGAGCCCAGTCTAACATCTACTAAGTAACTACAGGACAAAGCTAAGAAACTAATCAAAAGGGTAAGGAAATCTACCTAAGTCTGAGTCGATATATATATCCAGTAGTCGGTGATCCCACCTCAATAGCGTCACGTACGATGAAACATATAATACGACATTCTCAAATCAAGAGTGCGGATAAATCATCACATTTATACCTCGTACGGTAAAATCCATCGTACGACATCCCAAATCGGGGTACGGGTCAAATATCATAAATAACTCATTATTCATCTGGTATCCTTATCATCATATCCTGAATCAGGGGTACTGATCTAAAGTCTAGTCTATTCCGATACCATCAAATATATATATATATATATATATATATTCGTGTGTATGAAAACACATCGTCCATCGATCCACTATAATATCATGTCGTATACCATATCATGTGCCACATCACGGCTCAACCACTTATCAGCCTTTCACGGCATCATGCCCGATTTTATCGACTCCTCACCTCATATCACATACTATCCTCATCATCCGTGTATATGTATACATATATATATATATATATATATATATACATACATACTCACATACATATATGTGTGTGTGTATATACATCCCTATATAGGCACAAGAAAATCAAATGTATGCGTGTGTGTGTGCATGTATGCCAATCTTTACTCTAGGGTTTCGCGACTAAGAAACTAAACTAAGTTACTTTCTTTCTAAGCATTCGCGTCTCACATTAACACATATAAATAAATATATAAATCGCATTCGCATTCTACCCTACGAAAGTGCGAGGATGCTATACGCCATCGACCCGACTTCCCCCGTAGATATATATCTACTCACCTTGATCCTTGCTTGCCGAAGTCGATGACGCCACGCTCATCCTTGTTGTTCAAAGTCCACTTGAGGGTACCTACATATATACACACATAGCATCGTAAACAGAAATCACGCACGAAAAACAAAACAGCACACGAATCGCATATAGGTTAAAACCTATGGTCCACTCATGGAAAAGAGCCAAACAACACCCGATATCGACGTACAAACGTCAAGTGGCCGATACAAAACACAAATATCAAAACTTCAAGTCGTTTAAAATCCACAAAACATAAACAACAACTTAGAAAACCGGTCCCAGATTTTAGTTCAGGTGAAAATAGGATAAACAAACAATACAGTGGTGTAGTATAAGGGTATATGAGCTACATAACCAATTTCAACACGATCCCCCACAGTTTGGCCGACCACAATGCCCAATAGTTCGGCCTGCTCGGCCATGCAGAGGAGTTGGGGCCTCGTTTCATCAGGGTAGCCTCCTAGTGTCTTAATTAGGTTAATGGAGTTGATTGTTTTTCTAGTAAAGATCTCAGGTTATCCCAAATTCTCTGTAGGCACTAATTATACACAAAACTGACATTTCGATATCTAATTCACATTGCATGGTCTAGGCTCTATTTGGTCTAGGTTTTAGACACTAAGGGGGTTTAGTAGCAACTAATTACACTCACCTGCACCATCACAAGTCAAGAAATCCTCAAAACCTCATCTTGGAATTTTCCAAGATCGCTAAACTACACAAAATCGATTCTAAACTCAAATAGAAGCTAAAGGAGATGGATTACTACACTAATGGTAAAAGGATTACCTCATTTGGCAACTCAAGAAAATTCTTGAGTTGCCCCAAGTCTTCAAAATCCAAACTTTCTTGGTTCCCCATACTTGTAGTGAGCTTGTGCACATTTTTTGTGAAATGAAAGCAAGGTTTTGATGTAATTTTGGGGTTGTAGTGAGGAGGTTGAGGTGGTGGAGGGAGAGGGCAACCATGAGAGGAAGAAGGAGGGAAAATAATGAAGAGAATGAAGAATGAAGCCAAGTCAATGAACCCCTCACCTCTCTCTTTCTCTCTCTCTCTTCTCTTTCTTGCCCATACCCCATTCTTTATTCTTTTCTTTTCTCTTTCCATTTTCATTTTCATTTCAAACCAAACAAAATAAAAACAAAGAAATGAAGGAAATGAAGCATGGCTTTAAATCAACAAAAGAAATATAACATGTATTATGCAACATGCCATGTTGCATATCATGCACATATCATACTTAATGAATATTTAGTAAACACTAATCGTGTTTAGTAATAACCCATACACCATTAATTGTATAAATTTTTATAACGTGTCAAAATCATATAATATTCTTTCAAAATCAATATTCAAATGTATTTTTCCAATATTTTTCCAATATATTGGTATATGATCATACCATAACATTAAAACTAATCTCCACACATTAAAATATTCATAATATTTATTATTTTAATTATTTAAATTCCCAAAAATAATATTTTATTTTTCTGAAATGTTACAGTTTCCCCCCATTAAATAAATTCGATCCCCGAATTTAAATTTAAACTCCCCCAATTTCTAAAACATTTCAGCAAAATGATCTAGTCGTCGGGGCTCCGAAATCACACATACATAAAACATATCGTAGCGCAATGCAAAAACGAGTATATAACTCAAAATCAAAACTCCGTCAAGCATCACGCAATCATCGGAGTTATGGTGGAGACACTAATGTCAAAGTCCAAAAGAAAAACCAACATGATATACATCAAAACTATAAGATGTACATAGTACGCATCGTTGTAAACTTGTCAAAATATCTGGAAAAAAATGCATGCCAAATCTTTTTCAAATCACTATGCGATGCGCGTATCACGGCACAAGTAGCGGACGTTTATTGTAAGAAAATAATTATATATATATCCTTTGTTTAACATACGTCCCGCCGTTTTGAAAATAATCTAGAAAGGTTTCCTTTGTAAACTTTTTCGTGTCATCTCGGACACATAGGAAAAATATTGAGACTGTAGCTCATTCTTGGAAATCCCTTCGAAAACTATCGATGCATGCAAAAACATATTCAGGTACTGTCCTCTGACTAGTCCTGCTCAGCTACTAAACCAAATAGTACATATCATAAAAATGTACTGCTCAAGAGAAATTGTACTTAATAGTACATGTAACAATGCCACGTGCGTCTAGTGTGCACAAAAATCGAAATCAATAAATGTGCCATACATGTGCACAGAAATAAAATTTAAGTGCAACGGGTGCGTACGAAAACACCTGTCAAGGGAAACAGTGCGCCTGACAACAATATCAGGTGCATCTGATATGCACGAAGAATCCCGATTTAGTGCATCTGATGTGCACCAAAATCGCATCAAGCGCATCAAGTATGCGCAAGAATCCAAATCAAGTGCACAAGGTGCACGAAAACAAATATCGAGTATCACAATCGAAATCAACAGTATACCACATATCTCAATCCAAATCAGGTATATCGTGGTATATAATCTCACAACCACGTGCATCAGCGTGCATAAAATGGAATCAAAGTACTAAAAGTACATGAAAACTACACCGAAGGCACAGGTCAAATCACATACATACCATGGGCATGAAATCAAAATCAAATATCTCAAACGACATCAAATCGAAGTCGAGTGCAACTGTGGTGCACAAAAACTCAATCATGCAAATGAATCGCCCAAAATACCGAAATCCAAATGACGGATATGTGATATTCGAATCACCAAATCACAAATCGTAAATACTGTCGTCGATATGTCATTCCTTCAATGTCGAGAAGGTGTCGATGCATCCAAAGCTAGCAGAGCAAGATATCTACTTGCCTCCTGTTCATGGCCTGGCGCCTGGTGCCTGGTGCCTTTAAGCTCCCGTCTCTCACTGCGAATTGCTAGTTATATAGCTCCTCGGCTCAACGGCCCAATATGAAACAATGACAGAAACAGTTCTGCTCTGGCACATCCTCTAAAGATCTCTGGCCAACTATCATGGTCACTCACAACATGTCTCATCAGTGATGCCGATCTCTGGCCCACTGGATGTGCGTAATACGACCGATCCTGGGTCCAAGTCTTCTCGTATAGTATCCCAAAAAGATTCTGTCAGGGTCTCTCCCAATTCTCGTTTCTGCTGAACTGCCCAGAAGTTATCACCCTTTACTAAATCTATTTCTTGTTCCGAAACGGCTGCATACTCATCACGAATCCTTCTGGAAGATATATCCATATTCAACGCCTCTGCATGTGTATCACATCTCTGATGTCAACGGAGTGGAACGTTATCTCATCAAAATCTCGTACGAACCTCTTACTCCACTTTTCTCTATTGTCGACTGATTCAAACTCGTCTCTTCATAGTTGTATAGACTGCGCTACAACGACTATACTCATACCTAGAGTTTCCTAAGTAATGTATCACATCACATGATATCCGGACGACGTCGAACTTTTCGATCGATTCATCAAAGTTCCATAATTCCCCGAGAGCTCAACTCTTGAGTACAGTTTAATAATATCCAGTACATGCCACAGTACCTATGGACCAGCCATAGAAGGGCAAACCCAAGCCTCATTAATGGCACCGCGGAACTGCTGCAAACCCTAAGGTTCAAAGTGTTTCCATGGTCATTATGTCGAGTTAGGGTTTCATTCTTCTAGAGAGTTCACAGAATTACTTGCATGTTTTTCCAAATACCTTAAACTTGGAAAATTGGGTTTCTGACATTCGATCATTTTCTATCTGCTCTCAACGTACCTGCGTGAAGTCTTCTCTAGCTGGAATCAATCAATCTGATGACCTCGCATCGGGGTATGCAACGAACCACATGTCCTAGTCATTCATCCCTGGGTGACTAGCGATCTTCTATCGCATCTCTAAGTACAACTCGTGCTGCAATAGCTTCAAACATCTGGGGCGATAGCTTGTCATTCGCAGCAGCAACTGGCTCATTCGTCCGCACGCGGAACAGTGCCTCAATCCTCAAGAATAGACGATAGATTTACGGGCATCACATTCTAGCCGGCCTCTAGCAGTGGCCCAATCCTCTGGTGTTGATCTGCACGTTCGAGAAATTTTAGTAAAAGTGATCCATCAACGCTCATGGCGCGAAAAACACAATAAAATGACACATCTATACACTCGTGTGTCATCGGAATTACGCCCTGGTCAGTCCTCGTCCAAGACGAGCTCGTGCTGACCACAACTCTAGTCGCAGCTCTCTCTGTCGTGCAATCGTGGTAACAAAAATCACCAACCGATATCGATGAGGATAGATCATATGAACGAATAAAATATGGTGCAAAGAAATGTACATCCTAAGGCTTCTTAAGTGGGGTAGCGTATCGTAAGTATGCCGCGGAACATACACATGGTACGTCACTCTACTTAACTCACCTACTCCATCAACCAAGGTCAACCTATGCGACGAAAGTTCGGGTCTAATACCCCCTCAACCAAGTTTAAGTTCCGTAAGGTCAAGCCTAGGTTCCAAATATAAATATACGCCCTAGACTCCGCATAGTCAAACATAGACTCGAACCAAGGTTAAACCTCGCGCTCTGATACCAACTTTGTTACGACCCGAAATAGCACGTGACTGGCACTTAAATCATGTGAAGTCTATAGGACCCCACCTAATTCAAGTAAGCCAAAAGCCCAGAAATCTAAACTATTTTAAAAGAGAAGTGAAGGAAAACTTATTTAAAAGTTAACATATAAATCACTTGAAAGTCGTAGTAAGCATCTTTAAAAACAGCAAGTCCTTTTCAAAAATTTCGGCAGAGTTTCCTTTGTAAATACTGGCCCCAAACGGGTACAACATGAATAATATACATAATAAATAAAGGCATCTCTAAGCAGGAGCTAGCTCTTCGCCAATTGGCGGATACAACCACACAAGACATATACTATACAACGCCGAAGGGCGAGGATCAAAACTCTGAAAGGAAACCAACATCTTCAAGAAAACCAGAGAAAAACCATAATAATACAAGTGCACAACTCTACGGTCGAAAGAATATACATACTGGTTTTCTAAGTCTACTAAATATACAAGTCTGGTCGATGGAGTTTCTAGATACAACTGAATAAATACAAAAACTATAGTGGTCACGATATAGGTGAACCCACCTACCAAAGCAATCACCCAGAAGGAAGCAGTGTGCCAGCAAAGCCGCTAAGGAAACATGTACGGCAAAACATGCAAGAAACTGTGGCACAACGGGGGTGAGTTGCCAACTCGTGAGTAGAAAACATCACCGAGCAGAAATCGCATGTATGACTTAATCCTAGGTCATACGATAATATCCTCATAATAATATAACCCTGAACATCTACACATAAGTGTAATATCAAGTGCTCGTGTCAATGCCTCAGGTAGCAACATATCACAATCATGATGTACGAATGCATTATGAATGAAAACACAATACATCTTGCATGAGAAAAACTATTTTCTTAATTTAATGAGATTTCTGTATATAAAAATCAAGGTATCATCAATGAAATCAACATAGAATCCATGTCAAGTATCGACACAAAACATATATCCCAATATCCAATATCTCGAGCTCCGGACTGGCCCCTATCATAAAATCTCAATATCTCAATGTCTCAATACCTCGGGCTCCGGCAATCCGGACTGGCCCCTGGGCTCCGGCAATCCGGACTGGCCCAAATATCAAATCTCATGACAACGTCGGTATCCTCCGCATATCCACCGCGTCACAAATAACCGGCAGGTAGTGCTCCCCGGCCGGGCTCAACGCCATTATCTGCGACCATCTTTCCCCGGGTACCGCACCGGGTCCACCATGCACCCGCAGATGGTTCCTCCTCCTCTTCGAATAGGGTGTATGATACCGCTCAATAGCCGAGAAAACTCATGGTGGACACCTCTCAAATCACATCATGAGAAAACCGCAAATTTCTATCTTTAAAATGATAATGAGTTTATAAAATCGTTGCGGTTTCTCCAAATCCAGAAAGCTCATGGAAATCCAAAATCCCAATCTCAAGAGTAAATAAACAGTGAATTACCGGCATAAAGCCCCATAATATTGCATGACAATGAATATGTATACATGCATAGGTATCTATGTAAAGAATACAATATCTAAACTATCACAGTAATGATATATCAGAACTATCAGCTAATAAGCGATATCAATAAGGTAATATTCTCTAAAGTGTACGTGACATGGCAATTACCGATGATGATGTGTGTGAGCCGGCAAGCAAGTGTTTGTGGACATACGCATCATCGGTAATAGTGCTGGTGTCCTGACTGTATGGGTTCATAATAACAATAAAAACACATTTAAGCATGCGATGCGATGTGAATAGCAAGAATATACGGAAAATGAATAGTAAACGCAACAATAAAGAATCTACATTATATATATGAGTCATACAGTTTTGGCATTTGAAATAACACGAATCGTGGTATTTAGAAAATAGGAGCTACGGTGTTTTTAAGAAAAGGTGCGTCCTTTGAAATATCCGTAGTATCCCTTGGCCTGTCTTTAAAATACTCACGATTCGCTAGTTTTGGAAATAGGTATGACTCGAGCCCAGTCTAACATCTACTAAGTAACTACAGGACAAAGCTAAGAGACTAATCAAAAGGGTAAGGAAATCCACCTAAGTCTGTGTCGATATATATACATCTAGTAGTCGGTGATCCCGCCTCAATAGCGTCACGTACGATGAAACATATAATACAACATCCTCAAATCAAGAGTGTGGATCAATCATCACATTTATACCTCGTACAGTAAAATCTATCGTACGACATCCCAAATCGGGATACGGGTCAAATATCATATATAACTCATTATCATCTGGTATCCTTATCATCATATCCTGAATTAGGGGTACTGATCTAAAGTCTAGTACATTCCGATACCATCAAATATATATATATATATATATATATATATATATATATATTCGTGCGTATGAAAACACATCGTCCATCGATCCACTATAATATCATGTCGTATACCATATCATGTGCCACATCACGGCTCAATCACTTATCAGCCTCTCACGGCATCATGCCTGATTTTATCGACTCCTCACCTCATATCACATACTATCCTCATCATCCGTGTATATGTATACATATATATATACATACTCACATACATATATGTATATATATATCCCCATATACTCACAAGAAAATCAAATGTATGCGTGTGTGTGCGCTTGTGTGCCAATCTTTACTCTAGGGTTTCACGACTAAGAAACTAAACTAAGTTACTTTCTTTCTAAGCATTCGCGTCTCACATTAACACATATAAATAAATATATAAATCGCATTCGCATTCTACCCTATGAAAGTGCCGGGTGCTATACGGCATCCACCCGACTTCCCCCGTAGATATATATCTACTCACCTTAATCCTTTCTTGCCGAAGTCGATGACGCCACACTCATCCTTGTTGTTCAAAGTCCACTTGAGAGTACCTACATATATACACACATAGCATCGTAAACAGAAATCACGCACGAAAACCAAAACAGCACACGAATCGCACATAGGTTAAAACCTATGGTCCACTCATGCAAAAGAGCCAAACAACACCCGATATTGACGTACACACGTTAAGTGGCCGATACAAAACACAAATATCAAAAATTCAAGTCGTTTAAAATCCACAAAACATAAACAGCAACTTAGAAAACCGGTCCTGGATTTTAGTTCAGGTGAAAATAGGATAAATAAACAATACAGTGGTGAAGTATAGGGGGTATATGAGCTACAGAACCAATTTCAACATGATCCCCCACAGTTTGGCTGGCCAAAATTCCCAATAATCCAGCCTGCTCGGCCATGCAGGGGAGTTGGGGTCTCGTTTCATCAAGGTAGCCTCCTAGTGTCTTAATTAGGTTAATGGGGTTGCTTGTTTTTCTAGTAAAGATCTCAGGTTATCCCAGATTCCCTGTAGGAACTAATTATACACAAAACCGACATTTCGATATCTAATTCACATTGTATGGTCTAGGCACTATTTGGTCTGGGTTTTAGACACTAAGGGGGTTTAGTAGCGACTAATTACACGCACCTGCACCATCACAAGTCAAGAAATCCTTAAAACCACATCTTGGAATTTTCCAAGTTCGCTAAACTACACTAAATCGATTCTAAACTCAAATAGAAGCTAAAGGAGATGGATTACTACACTAATGGTAAAAGGATTACCTCATTTGGCAACTCAAGAAAATTCTTGAGTTGCCCCAAGTCTTCAAAATGCAAACTTTCTTGGTTCCCATGCTTGTAGTGAGCTTGTGCACATTTTTTATGAAGTGAAAGCAAGGTTATGTAATTTTGGGGTTGTAGTGAGGAGGTTGAGGTGGTGGAGAGTGAGGGCAGCCATGAGAGGAAGAAGGAGGGAAAATAATGAAGAGGATGAAGAATGAAGCCAAGTCAATGAACCCCTCACCTCTCTCTCTCTCTCTCTTCTCTCTCTTGCTCATATCCCATTCTTTATTCTTTTCTTTTCTTTTTCCTTTTTCATTTTCATTTCAAACCAAACAAAATAAAAACCAAGAAATGAAGGAAATGAAGCATGGCTTTAAATCAACAAAAGAAATGTAACATGAATTATGCAACATGTCATGTTGCATATCATGCACATATCATACTTAATGAATATTTAGTAAACACTAATCGAATTTAGTAATAACCCATACACCATTAATTGTATAAATTTTTATAACGTGTCAAAATCATATAATATTCTTTCAAAATCAATATTCAAATGTATTTTCCAATATATTGGTATATGATCATACCATAACATTAAAAATAATCTCCACACATTAAAATATTCCTAATATTTATTATTTAAATTATTTAAATTCCCAAAAATAATATTTTATTTTTCTGAAATGTTACAAATAGATATCCATGTGAATTCTTTGGATATCCCACAAACTTGCAAAGAACTGATCATGCTTCGAGTTTGTCCGGATTCTGTTTTTTAACATAGGCCGGACAACCCCATATCTTAACTCGTTTAAGATACAGTCTCTTTCCACTTCATATCTCATATAGTGTTTTAGGCACAGATTTTGATGGAACTTGATTCAATAGGTATGCAGCTGTCTCAAGTGCATAACTCCAAAAGAAAATAGGTAACTCAGCAGTACTCATCATAGAGCGTACCATATCTAATAGGGTCCAATTCCTCCACTCCGATACTCCATTGTGATGTGGTGAATACGGAGGAGTAAGCTGAGAGAGAATCCCATTCTCTTTTAGATAATCTCGGAATTCCGCACTTAAGTATTCACCTTCTCGATCAGATCGAAGGATTTTAATATTTTTACCCGTCTGGTTCTCTACTTCGCTCTTATATTCCTTCAATTTCTCAAAAGCTTCAGATTTGTGTTTCAACAGGAACACATGTCCGAATCTTGAGAGACCATCGGTGAATATAATGAAGTACGAGGAATCATTCATGGCATGTGTAGATATGGGACCGCATATATCACTATGTATTGTTAGTGATATATGCCCTAGAGGCCATTATTGTATCATACTAGATTGTATATTATATATTGGAAGCTTGGGATATTCACAGATGCATTAACAGTCTTGCTCAAAATGGTAGTATGCTACCTGGTTTGATTCTACCTCAATATGTGCATGTGTTTCTTTTAGCATATCGCTTATACATATTGGTAGAGCCCTTAGGATGTTTGCTTGACTAACTGCGTTGTGATGGCAATCACACTCGTGGGGGCTGGGTAGTCTATAAGCACTTCCTTATACAGGCCCCTAGTCATTAGATTATCGAGACGGGGCATCGATACTCTGGAGTAGACTAGTGTATACGCTTCTCATCCCAGCAGGGGATATGGTCTATCCTACAGCCATTAGTACAACGTACTGGAGATGGTATGCAGGTGGTCATTAGGTTATGAGTTACACTGGACAGGACGCGTCGGGAACTGCTAGTTGGTATTATGCCTATAGTCAGGCAGCAGTTCCCAGGTGGCATGAGTACAACTTAGTCTGTTGACTTGCCATCTGTTCATACCAGAATATTGCATTTTAATATCACCCATTTATTATCTATTTTTTGTATATATCGGTACTATTAACAGTGTCTGCTCAGTAATTACAGATTACAGGTATCCGTGACAAAATACTGGAAATACATTCAAAATCACGGATATAACAGTTGTGAGCCGACACTGCAACCAGAACTGCAAACCGACTGATATTTCTTGAGTTTCTTTGTGCAACATACTTGTGTACACACTTTTATCTAAATGGACCAACACAATACAAGTATGTACACAAGTGTGCACTAGGACCTAGAGAGGGGGCTGCCATGGCACACACTCATGATGGCTAGATGCTAGTGGTATGGAAAGTGGGCATGAGAAGTGATGGGTGTTTAATGCATAAAGTGTTGATATGATTTGAAGCTACAAGTTCCCTCCAAAAAACCTGAGTGCATCCAAAGCCTTTACTGAGAAAACAAACAGCACCAGAATGATGTGGGAGACAACACAAGTGCACACAACAAATACGAGCATCATCCCTCGGAATTTGGCCGAGCACATTGCCTATATGGCCGAGCAGGCCGGCCCTACAGTGCCCAATGGGTCCCAATTTTGTACAGTCCCTCCCTTGCTGCCTTGTCAACATTTTGTTATTGTTTGTTTATTCATTTTTTTGTGCCTATAAAAGCAGACAGTATGCAAGGGGTCAAGGGTCCCACAATTGCCAAGTTTTGTTCTATACTTTGTAACTCTTTTTGTTTCTTTAGTTCTTGTACATAGCTTCCCCTTGAGCTCTTAACCTTCTCTTGATCTTGCAACCTCTTCATTGAGCTTGCAAGTTTAAGGGTTGTTTATTGATCTCAAGGGTTGTATCATTCTTGAAGTTTAATAAAGCTCTCTTTTACCTTCATTTGCCTTGAGTTTTTAGCTCTCTCTTGATCTTGCAACCTCTTAATTGAGCTTGCAACTTTAAGTTTGGGTTATTAAACCCATGGTTTGTAACTTGTTCCAAGGTTCTTAGTATTTCTTTCTTGCTCTTTTATTTGCTCTTTTTATTACTTGCTTTACATTCTTGCAATTTACATTTCTTGCAACTTTTATTCCATGGCCTTTACTTACTCTCTTGTATTATTTTTCTTTTCTTTTGCTCTTTTGGTTTGTTGTTGTGAATGGTTTGGTCAATATGTGTTGTTAGGAAAAGAATACGATATTGTAAGTTAACATTTCGTTTCTGATTTCCTTTTCCCTTATTTTCCATTTGAAACTCCGCCCAAACCTTATGCAAGCGCTCCGTTAGGCACCCTACCCTACCAAGGTATCGGTGATTCCTAACCATGACTGGTTGCATTCGGTTTCGCCGGAGGCAAAAGCAAGAGACAAGAACGGACGGACAAGGGTCAATAAGCCGGATTCCACGAATACCATGCTTAAATACCCTGATCCACGTTGTTGCCGATTGCTCTAGCTTCAATCGTTAAGTTGGGCTCAAAGGTTTTAGTTCGGATTTCCTTAGCTTACACTATTGTATCTTTTCCTAACAAGCTTTATACTTTGCATATAACACATAGGATAGATATGAACAATTCCGCCCACGCGCATTAACTCGTCAAAACAAGAACATAAAACGCTTCGTCTCCCTGTGGATCGACCCGTGCTCATCGCGGCTAGCTGCAAAGCGACACCGTGCTGATTGCGGTAACTAAATCTCTTTCAATCACCATAGCTACTTCATCTCGAGTGTGTTCCCACTGCATTTTGATTACTACCCTACCATACTCAAAAGAGTCGGGCAAATAGGTAGTAATTGGATGTAGTCCCGAAGCACTTGGGGACAGTAGAAATCAGATAGGATTCGTCTCTCCCGGTATTGAGGGTTGATATCGCGCAGTGTTTGGAAAGCCATTACACAAAGTCCCTGACCAGGGAAGTCAAGAAATACTGGTAAGGTACTCCAGTAGTTTCTCATGGCGTATTGGGCTCTCCTTCGGCACGACTTATCACGTTGTTAGGGGTCTGACGTTTACTATCCCCCTAAGCGGATATGCGAGTATTTTAGACGAACAGACCGGACTGTACGGAGATTGTCACAGATAGGCTAAGTAGGAGTTCGGATGAGCTTGCTCATCGTCCTTCTTATCGACAGATACCTGGGTAGCCGTTACGTGCGGCTAGTACCGCTGACGGCTTGTGGTTAAACCCACTGCCGGCGTACTGTCGAGTCTTTAGAGTCCCACACAGAGGGTTTCCCTGCTTCAGGCAATTGATGTAGATGCCGTATGGTTTTTCGGCAGGGCTTCGATCACATACGTGGACTTATACGCGGATGCTGATCAGGCGGACAATACTAGTGGGTTTTGGTTTAAGCCGGATCATAGTATTGTATTATTGGATTGTTATCGTCTCAGTGTATCCGTATTTTTTGGAATACGGATACGTGTATGTATATACAGTAAGAGGCATTCTTGTAATTTGGCAAGGCATGCTTCTAGAAGGAGCCACCTCATTATTTGTATTATCCATTTTCTTAATAGATTAATGAGGTGGAAATGGAGGAGACTTTGGAGGCATGGTGTAAAGAATGGCCATGGATTATTTTATTTGGCCTTGACTCACTATTCAAGCATGGGTGCTTTATTCTATTATGTTTTAATACATGCTTGAATAATTGAGCTCATATACTTAGCCATTCTCTACACTTAGCTTTTGATGGTTGTTCATTTTTCTTCTCCTCATTCTCTCTCTTGGTTTCTCCATCTCCTTCTTCCTCAAGACTAAACCCTAATCCTTCACATGTGTTGTGAGCCATCGGGTTTAGTGAGACACTACAATCCTTTAGCATTCTCTACATCTCCTAAACTAGTTGGATTAGCGAACCATCTACCCTAGTTATCTCATTTAGAGGTTGGAGCTTGAAGCACATTCTCTCGCGGTAGATTATCTTTGACGCAAGGAGGCCGATAAAGCTTTCGTCATCCAATCACCGAGGAGCCATGGAAAGGAGCACTAGAAGACCCGAAGGACTCGATCTTGGAGGTATAACCATCTCATCTAGTAGTTAAACCTCTTAGATAGATTAGCTAGTTAAGGCTTTAGTAAAGATCCTGGAGTTTAACCAGTATTGCGTAGTCAAATATTTATCGTTGTTGAAAATTCCGGCTCCTCGCGAACTGCGGAGTGCGCGACATCGGCTTACAGTGGTATTAGAGCCTACAAAACCTTAACTAGCTAGTAAGCAAAGTGTTAGAAATTCGATCGACGAAGAAATCCCAAAATCACGTCCGAAAAACCCATTTTCTGTTGATTTTTAAAACTAGTCTAAAAATCTTTTCAGAGGCCTTAAAATTACATGCAGGGTTTTCTTAGAAAGCAGAAGAAATTTGGGCACCTGAATCGGCAAGACCGCCGCAGAACCGCAGTAGAACAGAGCGTTCTGCCGTCGTTTCGCGGTCGATTCAACCTCGACTCGGTCCAAATTTTTTTTTGTTCAATTTTAGTGATCTGTGATATTTAGAATATTTTGTTTCTACCCAGATTGTTTGTGTGCAGTGTTGTACATGGGGTAGACTCAAATTTGGTCTATCGATCGAAATTCTAAGTACTTTAGCTAATCGGGTTTTCTGTGTTTGATATATATGTTCGTAAACCTCCGCTAATTGCTATACGTTAATTAGTTGGGGGTTGCACATATCTGTGATCTGTGTTAATGGTTTGTATATATGGAGTATTGGATCATCGTTGATGAATAGGCGGGGGATGTGAGAAGTGTGTTTTCTTTTCTTTCATTCATGTAATTTGTAAAAGTGAGGTAATATTATTTTGCGGGGCACATCCGGGTTGAGTTTGCAGCCACCGTTGTATATTATTTATTTTTACTGTTTCTGCTCCTAGGATAGACCCAGGTGGGGTGCACAAACTACCAGGTTCTTTAAAGTGCCGAATGGCCTACTCATTTTACTGAGTGAAGTTGCTTCACTTCGGGAATTTGGCGGGTAGTTTGTCGCACCCGTAGGGGTCTGGGATGGGGTTTGGCTATTCATCATAACTGTGAAATCCGTCTTTCGTTATAGGTTCAAACGAAACGCGGAATTCCTACTATATCCAATGTATTCACCTGTGATCTGGAATTCTATTATTGCATGAGACGAATGACTATATATATATATATATATATATATATATATATATATATATATTATCTAGTAGGTGTTGCTTATGTTTTGCACCCGCGCTAGTCCAGCCCCCGCTCTACCGGTAGTTAAGTAACCTAACGGTGCATGACGGGGCCCCGTGGCGAATGCGGATGGCATAAGCGTACGTTGTATTTTCGTTTCTTTTGCTGCAATGATAAGTTATAAATGATGGGACTGCATTAACATTGATCAATGCAAGATAAAACAAACAAAGCTTAATCGTTGGAACAATTTCAAAACACTCGGTTTTCTTCAAAAAGCAATTTTAAATACGGAGCTTAAACCACTCCTTTTAAAAAGCTATCATGGTTCCTTCGACTATATCAAGTTCACTACGTTCACGGTATCGGCAAAACCATCTGTAGCCCTCCATCATTTCATATGAATATTCGGTAGTATTCAAGCTATATATTTTGACCTTCGCCAAGGCACAGTGATTGGTAGCTGCTGGGTATTCATATGTAGTATAGATAGATGCGTTGGTTTGGGACAGTCGTACTGCTATTTTGGCCTTCGTCAAGGATATGTATGGGTGGGTTCAAATTAACCTGGACAATGACGGGTAGAACTTGATATGACTTATGATATGTTAGCCTTCGTCAAGGTCATAAGAGCATGGGGCAAAAATCTGTTAGTTATATGTATGCCCTAGAGGCCATTACTGTACATAGGATGTATATTGTAGTGGATGCTGGGACATATATAGGGAGGACTTTCTTGCTCGACATGATAGTATGCTATCTGGTTACTCTTTACCTTAACGTGTATACTGATTGTCTCTCTGTTACATGTTGGTAAAGCCCTTAGGATGTGTACTTGACTACCTGGACTATGATGCGGATCATACTAGTGGGGACATGGTAGTCCATAAGTACATCCTTCAAGGTCCCTAGTCGTGGGTGTATCGAGACGGGGCATCGATATACCAGAGTAGACTAGCGTATACCTTCTCGACCCATACAGATGGGCGATGGATGATCCCATATCCATTGGTGTTTGACATCAGAGATGATATACGGGTGCTCAGTAGAGACTGGGTACACTGGACGGACTCGCCGAGAACTCCCAGATGGTATTATACCTTACGTCAGATGGCAGTTCTCTGGTGACACTGGTACAGAGTAGTCTGTTGACCCGAGATCGTCATAGAGTCTTGTGTGGTTCCCACTGTGCTTTAATTTCCACCTTACCACGTCCAAGAGGGCGTGCAAAACGGTGGCTTTTGGGTACAGTCCCGAATCACATGGAGGCAATGAGCGATAGGAGGGGATTCATCTCTCCCGGTATAGGGAGTTAATGTTGCGCTGTGTTCGATTGGCTATAACCGGAAATCCCTGGCCAGGGTTGCTGAGATTTACTGGTAAGTGTTACCAGTAGTTTCTCGAACTGTTATAGACCTCATATCGACACGACTTATCGAGCTACTGGGGTCTGACGTTTACCACCCCTAGGCGAGATATGCGACATATCAGACGACGAGACCGGACTGTACGGTAAGTGTTACTGGTTGGATTCACAGGAGTATGAGCGGGCTTGCTCGTCGATCTTCTGATCGCTCAATACCCAGGTGGCCGTTACGTTTAGCAGACCGCTTGCGGCTTGTGGGTGCTTGATATGATCATCACCTGCTGCCGGCGTATTGACGAGTCTTTAGAGTCCTACACAGAGGTTTCCTGGCTCAAGCGAAACGAGATAGGAGCGCATATGAGATATGTGCGGGACCGATAATAATGCATGTATGTGATACCGTATTCTATTCTCGCGATGAATGTATCGATTGGTTGTATGCGATATAACCTAGTTATCGAATCAAGGATTGATTCGATAAGCCGATACATTGGATATTAGTCGGTTGTATGCGATATGACCGGATCGTTAAATCAAGTGTTGATTTAATGATTTAATACATAATTATATATTTGATATATTACTTTGCATTAACTAGTATTGGTTCACTTTAAATGGATTTTCTCACTTGAATTGTGCAAGTTGTATATGTGATATACTTTTGTGCACATGATTGTATCATGTTTGATGATACATGCTTATTTGGTTAAGTGTAAAGAACTAAACCATGGTTAAATTGATGATTAGGGTTTTGCTTATTTATTCATTTATTTATTTGTTTATTCATTTTGGAAAAGATTAGAAAAGAATGGTGGCTTTATTTGTTGTTTTGTTGAAGCTTCATGAAGCTTTGACCTAGTCCACCATTCTTGTCTCTTGCTTAACCCTAACCATCATTTCTAACCATTGTCTATTCTCTACACTTAACTAAGGTTAGAATATGATAAGAATCAATTCTTTTCAATTTTTTTTAATAACACTTTATCATATTCTTTCTTCTTCTTCTTCTTCTTCTTCACATGAAGAAAAGCTTGCTATCAACAATGGCAACTAGTGAAAAAGAGTGAGAAATCCAATTCTAAAGTGAACCCACTTCCTATTTCTTCATCCTCTACCTCTTGCCAAGTAGTATAGGGTGTTTTCTTCACAAGTTTCTTGACTTGGTGAAGTTGGAGCTTGATCTAGTGTTGTCTCGACGTAGATCATCTTCGGCATCGAAGCCGACGACCAAGCCAGCCCATTTCTCCGATGAAACCGACGCTAGAGCCCGGGATTCTATTTGGACAGCGAGGAGACTTCATCATGGAGCTATGGAGGTGGAGGACCGGATCTACAAAGGTTGTATTTCCGTTCTTTTAGTTAAGTTGTTAACTAGTTTCATTGTTTCGCCTAAAATTCTAGTTAACGATCCGTATTAGGGTTTCTCGGCACTTGTAAAATTTGAAATTGGCATGGTTGATGCCTTGTGAGACCTCATTAGTGTGCCTAGGAACCCTACAAAATCCACATCGGGAGTTTCTAAGAAAACTGAAACTTGCTAGTGTTGCATACCATTTGGAGTGTGATAATCTTGGTAGGCTTCCTTCAAGTTTATCATACAATGATATTTGGATCCCGATCCTGCTGTGAGTATGTGCTACTCTTCGGGAGATTTTTCACTAAACGATCAATGCTATAAACCAAGTAGGTGTCTAGAAAGGAGTCAGCGGGGCTACGCCTCCAGAGAAAAGAGGTTATGTAATTAAGGAACTTCATGAAAGCGTTGGAAAACCTCCCTCGAAATACCGACACCAGCCTAGCTAAAAGGTTAATCAAGAATTGTAAAAGTGAGATTAATTCTGACTAATTCTTCTTTTATGGTTTGAGGATGGATTCGAGGAAATAGTGGGAGCCATCCTATTTAGATTAACTAATAACCAATCTAAACTTGCAAGAGTATCATGCTAAGTGTTTCTTCTTTCTCTCCTAATTGCAGCGACCACAATGACCGAACATAGGTTATTAGATAATAATTTGACTGGCCCAAACTATATTGATTGGCTAAGAAATGTCCAGATGGCACTTACCTATGACAAGCTGGACTACCTCCTTACTACAAAACCCCCCGCCGTCCCAGGTCCAGGTTCCACCATCGCGGATATGGATATCCGTCAGACATGGGAAAACGATTGTGCGAGAGCTAAGTGCCTTATGTTAGCCTCAATAGATAGTGAACACCAAAAGCAGCACGAGAATATGGACTTAGCTTCCATCTTCTTCCATACCAAAGTTTTATATGGAGAGCAATCTCGTATCGCAAGATATGAGACCTCGAAGATATTGCTTTAAGCGAGATTGGCTATCGGGTCATCTGTAGAGGACTACGTCCTTACGATGATTAGCTATTTTGAAAAGCTCACGGCCCATGGGACCACGTTGGAGAACGAGTTATGCATTGACTTGAATCTAGAGTCCCTACCATCTACTTACACCCGGTTTATCTTGAATTGCAAAATTCAAGGAAGGAAGTTACACTTCCAAGTCTCCTCAATTTATTAAGGAGCTCAGAGGGCGCCCTGAAAGAATCCAGGGAGACACCCACTCTGCTTATTGGGGAATCTTCCTCTAGATCCAAGGCGAAAGCCAAGGGAGAGAAGAAGAAGGTCTCCACCAAGCCGATAAACGGTGTCAGTAAGATAAAGGGAAAGGGCAAGGCAAAAGTTTTGAGGCTAGTAGCAGGGAAGGAGGCATGTCTTTGTAGTCACGGGGAAACGCATTGTCAGAAGGACTGCAGGCTTGGAAAGCCAAAAGCCAGGATTCGAAGCACGTTGTGATTTCGGCTTCGAGTGTATTTGTAATTGAAAACTATCTATCTATTAACTCTACTTACTGGGTACTAAATACCGGATCAGGATCTCATATCTGTAATTCATTACAGGCTTTGAGAAACCATAGAGTTATCAAGGCAGGTGATATGACTCTCAGAGTTACTAATGGAATGAGCATGGACGCTGAATCCGTAGGGGAATATCACCTAGGATTGACAAGTGGGCAAATATTGACTCTACGTAACTGTTTGTATGTATATAGTCTAGCCTGTAATATTATATCTGTATCTTTACTTTTTAAAGAAGGATATGATTTTACATTTATAAGCGATGTAGTACATATCCACCTAAATCAAAATTTGATTGGGTTAGGTACATTAGATAACGGAATATACGTACTGAATCAAGCTCAGGTTTTCAATGTCCAGAATACACTTAAAAGAAAGTATCCGGAATTAAATCAGGCTTTCTTATGGCATTGTAGACTGGGTCACGTCAATGAATCACGATTGAAGAAGTTACATAAGGAAGGATATTTGGATCCGTTCGAATATTAGCCCTATGCAACTTGTCAATCATGTCTTAAAGGAAAGCTGACAAAAACTCTGTTCACTGGACACGGAGTAAGAGTGAGCGAGCTCTTGGGACTCATACACAGTGACGTGTGTGGTCCAATGTCTACACATACAAGAAGCGGTTATTCCTACTTCATTAGTTTTACGGATGATTTCTTAAGGTATGGACATGTATTCTTGATTAAACATAAATCCGAGGCCTTTGAGAAATTCCGGGAATACAAGAATGAAGTGGAAAAACAAACTGGCAAAAGTATCAAGACACTGAGATCTGATCGAGGTGGTGAATACTTAAGTGCCGAGTTCCTGGGCTACTTAAAAGAGAATGGAATTCTCTCTTAGCTTACTCCTGCATACACACCTCAGCACAACGGTGTATCAGAAAGGCGGAACAGAACCCTATTGGATATGGTTCATTCCATGATGAGTAATGCTGAGTTACCACGATCCTTCTGGGGCTATGCATGAGAATCGGTTGCATATCTTTTGAACAAGGTTCCTACTAAGTCAGTGCCTACCACACCATATCAGATGTGGAGTGGGAAGAAACCCTATCTTAAGTACCTTAAGACATGAGGATGTCTAGATTTTGTAAAAAAGCATCATGCGGACAAGCTCAAGGCACGCTCGGTATTGTGTAAGTTTGTGGGATACCCAAAGAACTCCAGGGGGTATCTTTTCTACTACGCATAGGAACAAAAAGTCTTTGTTTCTCGGCATGCCCACTTCTTGGAAACTCAATTTTTAGAAAATGAGATAAGTGGGAGCACAATAGAACTGGAATAAATTCCAGAACCACAAACTATTACTGAAAGCATGGTAGAATCAGAAGTTTCGAAAGAACCAGACATCCTCGCGCCACTTCGCAGGACTAGTAGGCAGTCTCATCCGCCCGAGAGATACTATGGTTTTCTCATAGACGGGGATAGAAAGGATTGCATCATCGACGATGATGAGCCAACTAGCTTCCAGCAAGCCATTCAGAGCAGAGACTCGGTAAAATGGCTGGATGCAATGCAGACCAAAATGGAGTCCATGTACACCAACAAGTATGGACTTTGGAATTTGCTCCAGAAAAGGTAAAACCCGTAGGTTGTAAATGGATCTTCAGAAAGAAGATTGTGTGGATGGACAGCTTGAAACCTATAAAGCTAGACTTGTTGCAAATGGTTTTCGTCAAAGACCTGGTTTGGACTATGATGAAACCTTTTCTCCAGTGGCTAAGCTCAAATCCATTCGGATCCTTCTTGCCATTGCTGCCTTCCACAATTATGAGATCTGGCAGATGGACGTAAAGACCGCTTTTCTAAATAGAAATTTGAAAGAGTGCGTCTATATAGATCAGCCAGAGGATTTCATTCAGAGTGGGAGCAGCGGGAAAGTGTGCAAATTGCTTAAGTCCATTTATGGGCTAAAGCAGGCATCGCGGAGTTGAAACATCTGTTTTGATAAGACGGTCAAGGAATTCGACTTTATCAAAAATCCAGATGAACCATGCATATATAATAAAATTGTAGTGAGAACTGTGGTATTCCTCTTCTTGTACGTGGATGATATTCTCTTGATAGGAAATGACATTCCTATGTTACAATCAGTAAAGGGATTTTTGTCACAAAGGTTCTTCATGAAGGACCTGGGTGATGCCTCCTACATTCTGGGGATCCAGATCTATCGTGATAGATCTAAACGGATGTTGGGACTCTCACAGTCAAGGTACATCGACACCATACTGAAACGACTCAGTATGGAAGATTCTAAGCGCAGTAATTTACCGGCTTGTCACGGAATCACCCTCTCCAAAGAGATGACTCCCAAGACTGATTTGGAAAGGGATCGCATGCCTACTAAACCCTACGCATCTGCGATAGGCTCTATAATGTATGCGATGTTATGTACCGGACCAGATGTAGCATACGCCCTGAGCGTTGTGTTAGTTATATGTATGACCTAGAGGCCATTATTGTACATGCGATGTATATTATAGTGGGTGCTTGGATATATATAGAGAGGACTTTCTTGCTCGACATGATAGTATGCTATCTGGTTGCTCTTTATCTTAACATATTGATGTAAGCCCGCGGGGGCGCCCCGGCCGTCGATCCGACACCGGAAACGCGGAAAACAAAAACTTTGCGAACTTTGCAAAACGGCACCGCCGCGGACTTTTCACCCGGATCGGGCCATTAACCTAGCTAGCTAGCTAAAAAGAAAAGGAGTAGAGAAGTTATACCAAGCGATCCGTGTCCTTCGGTCTTCGTCTCCACTCCGATCTCTTGCGGAATCTCCGTCACCTCCTCGCTCGTCGGAAAGGGGCACCACGTAGCCGGAATCTTTTACGGGCTCCCGCCTCTTGACCGAGGCAACTCGGGCGCGAAGTTGGCTAGCCGACGCGTCCAAGGCTTGCTATAGAATAGTGTAGTGAGTTGTCTCTTTAGGGTTTATGGAAGTTGCCTTGATGGAGGGATTTGAGGAGGAGAGTGAATGAAGGAGAGAAGCTTGGGATTTTTCAAGCATCAAAGCATGAAATGAGATGAAGAATAAACATATCACCAATCAACCTCTCTCTCTCTCCCCAGAAACAAGTGGCCGGCCCACCCAAAAAAAGAATGAGATTGGAGAGAGAAAAATGCAAGAAAGAATATATCATAATAGAATGGAAAAAACTTAAAGAAAATGGTCACAACCATTTCCTTTCACAAACCATCAAATGAAAAGCCAAGAAGAGACCAATAAGGAATCTCATGATGAAGCAAGTCTCATCATAAGCAACATATGCAAGAAAGCCCCTCACTACAAAGTTAATTGCAAACTTGCAATTAACCCCTCCACCACAAAAGTCCGGCCGAGAAGGAACAAAGGAAAACCGGCCGGAACGGAATGCAAACTGGCAACTTCATAAAACCGATCCCGTAATAAATTACAGGAAAACCCTGCTACTGCAAATACATGCCCGCATTTGTATTCCCACTGAACACAAATGCAAAGAGATAAAATCTACACTATCTAATACTAGTATCCGGCTTAAGCCAAAGCCGGCTAGTAAAAAAAAACTGTCCGATCACGATCCGTGCAATACCGCACGTATCTGATCGAACCCTGCCATATCTCCATACGGCCTCTATAGCGTTTCGCCCGAAACTTGAGTAACTGTCTGTGTGGTGGACTCTAAAGACTCGTCAATACTATGGCTGTGGATTTAACCACTAGCACGTCAGAGGTATTAGCCATACGTGACGGGCCACCAGCTATTGACCAAAAGGGACGTCGATGAGCGAACTCATCCTGACACCCTACTGAGCCTGTCAGTGACAATATCCGTACAGTCCGGTCCGTTCGTCTATGAGCATCGCATGGCGGGCCTAGGGGGTTGGTAAAAGTCAGACCCCCAAAAGCGGTACAAGTCGTGTCGGAGTGTAGCCCAGAACACCCTGAGATACTACTGGAATACCTACCAGCAAATCTCCTGCCTTGGCCAAGGACTTTTCATGTTCTGGCTCTCCTAGACACAGCACGACCTCACCCCCAATACCGGGAGAGACGAACCCCTGCAGATCCGCTCACTGCCTCCATGTGGCTCGGGACTGTACCCAACTAAAACCTGTTTGCACGACTCCTTTGAGCCGTGGTAGGGTAGTAATCAAAGTACAGTGGGAACTCACACGAGACAAATGACGATCCCAGGTCGATGAACTAACCTGTACACATGTCACCTGGGAACTGCTATCTGACGTCTGGTATATGCCCAACTAGCAGGTTCCCGGCGAGTCCTGTCCGGTGTACTCATAACCCAATGAGCACCTGTATACATCTTAGGTGAACCAACTGACACCAGTGGCTTGTGAGACCGGCCACCGCCCCTCGTCGGGGTCTCGACTGTATACACTAGTCTACTCCGGAGTATCGATGCCCTGTCTCGAATCTCCCACGACTAGGGACCTTTTAAGGATGTGCTTGTAGACCCCAGCTCCCACTTATATGATCGCCCTCATACTGCTGGATGTCAAGCAAGAATCCTAGGGGCTTTATCAACGTGTAATAGCGACTCGAAAGGTCACCTAAAGCAGTACACGATGATAAAGATAAACCAGATAGCATACTATCATCTCGAGTAAGACTGTCCTACCGGGATAGGTCCTCCCCTCAATCATTGCAATCACGTGCCTGTGACCCAATAATTGACTCTGAGGGCACTATCTCCAACAATCTCCCACTTGCACTCAAGGCTAATTATTGCGATGTCGCATACTCACAGCCCGTGTGATACCGAACACCCAACTCCTCTACTAGTCAGTCTCACAAAGCTCGTTTGCGAAACTATTGCGTTCGAGGAATAGCCTCAGTGAGTGGATCCGCTTTGATGTTTCTTTCTATGTCTCTCTAAATCTCAAGTTCGCGGAGAAAGCCATCTCCCGAAATGAGCAATACCTGTCTTAGAATGTCTGGATGTCTGATGGGACCTAGTTCATAAATGAACTCCAAATCCAAACTTCTTGGACTGTATCGTCAACTAAACTTAATCAGTATCCTGCGCCATGCCTTCCCTCAGTACCCACCTGGACCACCTGTCCAAAATACTGTCTCTCGTCAGAGGGAAAACTATAACTCTGACAGCCACTCTGCCATCCAGGTCACCTTGGAAGCCTGGAATGATAACCGTCTCCTAAAGGAGGCTGCCGTTATCAAATTCCTAGAACATTCACTTATGTTCTAAAACTGCTTCCGACTGTTTCTCCAAGATTGGATTAATATCAACTTATTGCACCTACTGCAAGAACAATATCTGGTGTGGTACTTGACATCTCATGATTGACTCAGTTGCCTAAGCAAGTGATCTGTCAATCATGCGTGTCCCTCTCCCCTTTAGTCTGTAAGACACCTTTAGAGAGGGTGACTCCATTACCTGCAGGTATACTACCGTGCCAGGAGTCGTCCATTCTAAATACTCATAGAATGCGGTCAAAGTACCCAGATTAGGAAACCACCCAAATCTAGATCTAAAATCATAGATCTAGTAACCAGAATGTCTGATATAATATCCAAGTCTCCTGTGGAGAAACCACTGTGTGACGACCAAAGTATAACCGATCGTAGTATAGGAATATTACTTCCTACTCCGTGTATGTCATCAAATACCAGGACATCACACCCTACTACCTTCTCAACAGATCCATCTCCTATTCTGATGAAGTCAAACCTATGACTGTCACATCAGAAATAGATGATCTATCTCCGTAATATCTGCTTTAGTCTATAAATAGACATAAGCCTGATATTCACCAATGCTTCCGCTGCTCCCACTGACTACGACAACCCTCTGGCAGAGTCATATAGACGTGCACTTCTAAAGCCAGTTTAGAACGACGCTATACTCATCCTCCCGCCGGGTCTCGCAGCCTGGAACAACAGCAATGGCAAGTCTGGGTAAACAAGAACCTCCCTGCCACCGTCCTTGAGCATACCGAAGTACCTCTCGAGTGCCTGAGGTTACCCTCCATATCTGCGGAGTGGCCAATGGAATGTCAAACCAGATTGAATCTTTAGATTCTTATCAAATCTTCAGTAATCGTTTGCGGTTCTGGAATCACTTCCAGTTCTACCATACTCCCACTTCTGTTTTCTGAAAAAATCCACTTTTAATAAAACTGTGGCGAGTCAAGAACAATATCACTATTGATCTTCCAGATGGTAGAAAGTCAACCCTCGTCATAGCCCGGGTCAACCCACAAACAGCCATTACTGAAACGTGCCTTGAGTTGTCCAGAGTCTGGTTTTAAGCATAAGCCGGACAACTCCCCGTATCTTAACAATGTCAAGATATGAACTGTTCTATATCCAAGAAACAGAGGCACTGATTTAATTGAACCAGATTCAAATCATGCAGCTGTCTCCAGTGCATGTCAAGTAAATGGAAGAGAGGCCGATCAGCGTTACTCAACTTAGGAGTACTTCCAATTATGAGTAACCTGAAAGAGAAGCTAGTTCTCTTAATCATTACTATCAACTGAATACCATTCACAAGTATCTACATCTTCGATCTCCTTGAAGAATCCCGATACTTGCAACACTTGGTTCTCTACTTTACTCTTATACCTATAACTCCTCAAAACTTAGACCCTGTGTTTCTACGAAACACATGTCTAAGAACTAGAGAAGTTAAAAGTAAACAGAATATAGTACGAGGACCAACCCCTCTGTCCTAATGGACACTGGACAATATACAATACTCTGTATAAGTCCTTTGAGTCAAGTGACTCATTCACTGTGTGTCGTAGGTTGAAAACTGTACTTTTGGTTAAGAAGAATTACACCGCTGTTCAATGCTCCTTACCTAACCATCCACTGGTATAGGTAAATGTCATAGACATAATTTCAAAAAGATATGTCTCACTCTATAAAAATAGACGTACAGATATATCAATTTGAAATTGGTGCACAACAACGGATATTCAAAACCAAATATTTGCCGACCGGCAAACAACCCAGGTGGCTTCCTCAAATATCACCAATTCCAACGAATCCCGATATAATGAGGAGGGTCACCTAATTCCCAATAACTTACTCCCACTCATCATCTGTAAAACCATACAGATGTGAGAATCCAACCTGGTAAATACATACCCTGGAGTAAGTATCTAATCGGGAAATCAGTTTTCTTTTAACAGTACACAGTGAAACTGAAACATTGAAATGTTTCGATGGGGTATCCTGGTATTCCTAGTAATGCCTCCTCCATCATCCAGATTCACAACTATAACTGTATAGTTCTTTGCCACCTCTCCAAATCCCTTTACATGTCTTTAGTCATTACCTTCTGTACACCCCTTTAGGCCAAATGGTTTTCTTCCTTCCCTACCGTTCGGCACCAGCCTATGGTTTGGAAGAAGACTATCCAAAAAGCATAATGGGTGTACTGTCCTAATCCGAGGAGCACTCGCAATGCGAGAGAAGGTGAGGATAAAAGACAACCGAATGTACTTAATTCAAAGGTGATTTAGGATTGACAAAGAAGTACATGGTTTGGTCGTGAATAGCAGTCGCAATTTACTTTGCCCTCTTACTAATCCCTTGCTTTGTTTGAACTTAATATCTTCTGTACACCGTTTAGGCTAACTGGTTTTCTTCATTCCCTACCGGTCGGCACCAGCCTATGGTTTGGAAGAAGACTATCCAATTTGCGTAATAGGTGTACTGTCTCCTAAACCAAGGAGTACTCGCAACCTGAGAGAAGGTAAAAGGTAAAGACAACTGAATAATCCTATTCGTTTTCTCCAGAACCTGAAACCATCCTCGAAGTCCTTCGAGTTCGTATATAACCATACGATGGTTTTGTCCAATGGAAGTGGACGTTCGTAGTAATACGGGGTGTCCCGGAGAAAAGGGTAAAAGTAGGAGTGGCAAAGAGGTCTGCAACTCTGACAATCCAAAAGCCAGTGTTAAGTAGGTTCGGTCAACTTGGTCACTGAGTCATAGTCTAGGGTCGGGTCAATGGTCGCTGCCAGAGAGAGAGAAAAGAAACACTCAGCGTGCACTCTAACCTAGATCAGAATGGTTGCCAATTTATCTAATCTGGAAACCTCCCACTGTAACGTCAAATTCTTCTCCAAACCTGAAAGTAGAATTAGCCGGGATCACCCGAGGAGTAAACCAACTCATCAGTGGGAATCGGGATCCAACTCTCATCACATGATAACGTGACGGAATCCGCTCACGTTATCACACTCCAGAAGGTATGCGCATATCTGGCAAGTTTCAGTTCTTTTGAAACTCCCGATGTGGATTTCTGCCCCATGCTCTTATGACCTTGACTAAGGCCAACAAATCATAAGTCACATGTCAAGTTCTACCCGTCATTGTCCAGGTTGATTTGAACCCACCCGTACAAGCCCTTGACTAAGGCCAACAAGGCTATACGACTGTCCCAAACCAACGCATCTATCTATGCAGCATATGAATACCCAATAGCTACCAAACACTGTGCCCTGACTAAGGCCAACAAACACAGCTTGAATACTATTGACTACCCATATGAAACGACGGAGGGCTACGAATGGTTTCTGGCGAAAACCTTTAACGTAACGAACTTGATATCGTTGAAGGAACGGATAGCTTTTTAGAAAATATAGTGACGACAACCTTTGCTAAAGAGGTCACTCCCGGTGAAGGGATCTCGGCTCTTTCCCCGTAGAATGAGGTGCAGGATATTCCAACTGAATACCACGGTGCAAAGCAAAAGCAATCGGCTATAGTGAAGTTAATGCCCTGACGTAAACTTTTGTCCAAGGGGTCACTCCCGGTGAAGGGATCTCGGCCCTTGCCTCGTCGACTGAGGAGCAGGATATTCCAACTGAATACCACGGTGCAAAACAAAAGTGAACGTCCTTGCAATAACAGCTTTTTGAAAAAGTGTTCCAACAACATCAGATTAGGTTTGTTTAACTTGCATTGATCCGAATCAATGCAGTCCCATCAATTGATCACACCACAAAGAACGAAAATATACTGACGTACGTATATGCCATCCGCATTCGCCACTGGGTCCCGTCATCACCCGTTAGGTTAGCTAACTAACGACAGAGCGGGGACTGGACTAGCGCGGATGAAAAACATATACAACATCTACTAATATATAATTTTCGCTCAAGGCGTGATAAAATGCAACACAGAAATGTACAGCAACACAGATCAATACAGATATCTGGGATCCCCGGGTTTCACAGAGCCGCTGAAACCCGACGTTCCCTTGGTCGTGTGGATAGCCTGTGCAATGAAATCCTAGACCCCTACGGGCGCGGCAAGTTACCCGCCAAAACCTGAAGCGAGGCAGCCCCCTTCAGCAACGTGAATGGACCACCCAGCACTTCACGGAATCCGGTAACTTGGGCACCCCTCCTGGGTCAACCCTATACCCCCTACGAGTGCGGCGAATAGCCCGCCAATTCTAGAGTGAAGCCCCTCCGCCTCAATGCCATGAGATGCGGGCTTGTTGCCCTCTAGAATCCGGCTATCCGTGCACTCCTCCTGGGGTAATCCTAGTACAGAAAGTAAAATATACATACAATAGGTACATCGACCGCAACCAGGTCGTGCCCCAAAATAATAATACAAGCAGGCAGTGACGGCAGTCCACATGTCGGACGCTCGCCCCGCAATATCAAATGTACATAATAAAACAGAACTGTACTACCACTGCAACCAGGCTATCCCCCACGACCGATCCGCAACAACACAGTACAATCACAGAACATCAACGTGAAAGTCACGTTCGCAAATCCGTCTAACCGGGCTATAGCAGTTAGACGGGATTTACCGATCAAGTGACATTCACGGTCGCAGATAGATCCGGGTGAAAAGTCCGCGGCGGTGCCGTTTTGCAAAGTTCGCAAAGTTTTTGTTTTCCGCGTTTCCGGCGTCGGATCGACGGCCGGGGCGCCCCCGCGGGCTTACAATGGTATCAGAGCCATTAACCTAGCAAGCTAGCTAAAAAGAAAAGGAGTAGAGAAGTTATACCAAGCGATCCGTGTCCTTCGGTCTTCGTCTCCACTCCGATCTCTTGCGGAATCTCCGTCACCTCCTCGCTCGTCGGAAAGGGGCACCACGTAGCCGGAATCTTTTACGGGCTCCCGCCTCTTGACCGAGGCAACTCGGGCGCGAAGTTGGCTAGCCGACGCGTCCAAGGCTTGCTATAGAATAGTGTAGTGAGTTGTCTCTTTAGGGTTTATGGAAGTTGCCTTGATGGAGGGATTTGAGGAGGAGAGTGAATGAAGGAGAGAAGCTTGGGATTTTTCAAGCATCAAAGCATGAAATGAGATGAAGAATAAACATATCACCAATCAACCTCTCTCTCTCTCCCCAAAAACAAGTGGCCGGCCCACCCAAAAAAAGAATGAGATTGGAGAGAGAAAAATGCAAGAAAGAATATATCATAATAGAATGGAAAAAACTTAAAGAAAATGGTCACAACCATTTCCTTTCACAAACCATCAAATGAAAAGCCAAGAAGAGACCAATAAGGAATCTCATGATGAAGCAAGTCTCATCATAAGCAACATATGCAAGAAAGCCCCTCACTACAAAGTTAATTGCAAACTTGCAATTAACCCCTCCACCACAAAAGTCCGGCCGAGAAGGAACAAAGGAAAACCGGCCGGAACGGAATGCAAACTGGCAACTTCATAAAACCGATCCCGTAATAAATTACAGGAAAACCCTGCTACTGCAAATACATGCCCGCATTTGTATTCCCACTGAACACAAATGCAAAGAGATAAAATCTACACTATCTAATACTAGTATCCGGCTTAAGCCAAAGCCGGCTAGTAAAAAAAACTGTCCGATCACGATCCGTGCAATACCGCACGTATCTGATCGAACCCTGCCATATCTCCATACGGCCTCTATAGCGTTTCGCCCGAAACTTGAGTAACTGTCTGTGTGGTGGACTCTAAAGACTCGTCAATACTATGGCTGTGGATTTAACCACTAGCACGTCAGAGGTATTAGCCATACGTGACGGGCCACCAGCTATTGACCAAAAGGGACGTCGATGAGCGAACTCATCCTGACACCCTACTGAGCCTGTCAGTGACAATATCCGTACAGTCCGGTCCGTTCGTCTATGAGCATCGCATGGCGGGCCTAGGGGGTTGGTAAAAGTCAGACCCCCAAAAGCGGTACAAGTCGTGTCGGAGTGTAGCCCAGAACACCCTGAGATACTACTGGAATACCTACCAGCAAATCTCCTGCCTTGGCCAAGGACTTTTCATGTTCTGGCTCTCCTAGACACAGCACGACCTCACCCCCAATACCGGGAGAGACGAACCCCTGCAGATCCGCTCACTGCCTCCATGTGGCTCGGGACTGTACCCAACTAAAACCTGTTTGCACGACTCCTTTGAGCCGTGGTAGGGTAGTAATCAAAGTACAGTGGGAACTCACACGAGACAAATGACGATCCCAGGTCGATGAACTAACCTGTACACATGTCACCTGGGAACTGCTATCTGACGTCTGGTATATGCCCAACTAGCAGGTTCCCGGCGAGTCCTGTCCGGTGTACTCATAACCCAATGAGCACCTGTATACATCTTAGGTGAACCAACTGACACCAGTGGCTTGTGAGACCGGCCACCGCCCCTCGTCGGGGTCTCGACTGTATACACTAGTCTACTCCGGAGTATCGATGCCCTGTCTCGAATCTCCCACGACTAGGGACCTTTTAAGGATGTGCTTGTAGACCCCAGCTCCCACTTATATGATCGCCCTCATACTGCTGGATGTCAAGCAAGAATCCTAGGGGCTTTATCAACGTGTAATAGCGACTCGAAAGGTCACCTAAAGCAGTACACGATGATAAAGATAAACCAGATAGCATACTATCATCTCGAGTAAGACTGTCCTACCGGGATAGGTCCTCCCCTCAATCATTGCAATCACGTGCCTGTGACCCAATAATTGACTCTGAGGGCACTATCTCCAACAATTGACTTGTATATATGATGTTGTCTTGCTCTCACATGTTGATAGAGCCCTTAGGTTGTGTACTTGACTACCAGGACTATGATGGAGATCATACTAGTGGGGGCCAAAGATAGTCCACAAGTACACCCTAAAATTGTTCCTAGCCGAGGTGTATCGAGACAAGGTATCAATATTCCGGAGTAGACTAGCGTGTATGCATCTTAACCCATATGATGGGCGATGGATGATCCCACATCCATTGGTGTTTGACATCAAAGATGGTATATGGGTGCTCAGTGGAGACTGGGTATACTGAACGGACTCGCCGAGAACTCCTAATTTGTATTATACCTATCGTCAGATAGCAGTTCTCTGGTGACACTGGTACAGGTTAGTCTGTATACCCGAGATCGTCATAGAGTCTTGTGTGATTCCCACTATGCTTTGATTTCCACCTTACCACGTTCATGAGAACGTGCAAAACGGTGGCTTTTGGGTACAGTCCCGGATCACATAGAGGCAATGAACGATAGGAGGGGATTCGTCTCTCCCGGTATTGGGGGTTGATGTTGCGCTGTGCTCGATTGGCCATAACAGGAAAGTCCCTGGCCAGGGCTGATACAGAGATTTACTGATAAGTGTTATCAGTAGTTTCTCGACCCGTTATGAGCCTCACATCGGCACGACTTATTGGTTATTAGGGTCTAATGTTTACCACCCCTATACTGGATATACGACGTATCAGACGAAGAGACCGGACTGTACGGTAGTGTTACTGACAGGCTTTTGCAGGAGTTGGAGCAGGCTAGCTTGTTGATCTTCTGATCGTTCAATACCCGGGTAGCCGTTACGTCCAGATAGTACCGCTGATGGCTTGTGGGTGCTTGATGTGATCATCACCTATTGCCGGCGTATTGACGAGTCTTTAGAGTCCTACACAGAGGTTTCACTAGCTCCGGCAAAACGAAGTAGAAGCACATATGTGATATGTGCGGGACCGAGATTAATACGAGTATGTGATACCGTATTCTATTCTCGCGATATAGTGTATCGATCGGTTATATGTGATATAGCCGGGTTATCGAATCAAATATTGATTCGATGAGTCGATAGTGTATCAGTCGGTTATATGTGATATAGCCGGGTTATCGAATCAAGTGTTGACTCGATATAATGATACAAATAATATTAGTCGGTCATATGAGATATAACCGGATTATTAAATCAAGTGTTGATTTAATGATTTAATGTATAATTATATATTTGATATATTAATTTACATTAACTAATATTAGCTCACTTAAATATTTATTTTTCTCACATGTGCACACTTAATATATATGTGATATATATTAATTGTGTTTTATTTATGTGTCATGGTTGATGATACATGCAACATGGGTGTATGAGACTTACACCATGATGAAGATAATATAGGGTTTATTTATTTATTGTAATTCAATTATTAGGTGGAAATTTGTCACATAGCATGAAGCTTCATAAAGCTTTGAGACCATTTGACTTAGTCCACTAGTTTTGTCTTACACTAGATATTTGTTAACCCAACCATTATCTAAACTCATGGTTAATTCTCTACAAGGGTAATATTAGATAGTTTCTCACCCATGGTTGCCCTTCTCTCTCACAACATTATCTCTCTTGATCTTCTTCCTTAAAACTCAAGAGCTCTCTAGGTTTTGTTAAAGTGAGAAACTTTAGTGAGAAAAAGAAATCCAAAGTGAGCAAAAATCCTACTTCTTCATCCTCTACTAGATTAGCACTTTAGTATAGGGTGTTTGCTTCACTAATCCCACATTAGTGAAGAGGGTAGCTTGGGTTAGTGTCTCCTCGACGTAGATCATCTTCGGCCTCGAAGACTTCAAGCAAGTTCGTTGCTTATGGAGCCATTCAAGAGTCCGCAAGATCATTTCATCGCAGTGAAGGGACTACTACAAGGAGCTAATGAAGTGAAGGACCGATCTAAAAAGGTTGTATTTCTAGTTCACTTAGATGTAAAGTAGTTTACATTAAGTTTCGTATGATTTTCTAGTTAACGATTCTAGTTCAGGGTTCTTTAAAACGGCAAATTTTTAAAAATGGCATGGACGATGCCTCCCGAAATCTTGCTGTCGTTCTTAGGAACCCTTCAATGGTATCAGAGCTACTAGGTATTGGATGTCTACCTATGGGGTGTTCTCACTGTGTGACAGTGTAGCGAAGCATAGGCTCTTACCCCCAGGGTGTCCCGAGACCGGAAGGTGTTCCGGCTGGTTGTAGTCCTCGCGAGGGGGCATGCATAAAAAAGTAGCTGTTGAGGGACCCGTTGGTGCCACGGTGACCCCATTGGATGGGGTGGCTGCTGACCAACAGTGGAATCAGAGCCTAGCTAGAGAATTAGACGGATTGTGTAGGATTACGAAACCGAAATACTCTGAAACTTGAAAATCCAAAACTGCAGTTTCTGTCGATTTTTATTGTTGTCAAAAAATTTTCCAAACAAGTACAGAATGTTGTATGTGATATAACATGAACACTGAAGAAATTGAGGCATTTCTGAAGAAAAGTGGCCGGCCACACACCCCCTATCTCGGCCAAAAACCGAGCACAGCCCCTCAAATTTTGCCAGTGTTCCATTGACTGGGTTTTGGTGTTTCAGGTGTTGTTTGTTTTTGTTAAATTTGCATGAGATGTTAGTTTAGTATAAAAGAAATTCAGAGTGTTTCATAGTCGTAATTCTAACTAGTATTCGGGTTATTTTAGACGGTGTTAAAAAGTTCGAACGGATATCAAATACCTACTTTTTCCCTTGCCGGAAAAAATTTCCAAGTGTTGGATTTTTTTCCGAGTTAAAGAACATTCATACATCATGCAAGTAATGCGATGGACCCTCTAGAAGAATGAAACTCTAACTCGATTATGTAAGCGTCAGAACCGTCACTGAACCCTAAGGTTTGTGGTAGTTCAGCGGTGCCACATGTGAGGCCTTGGTTGACCCTTCTATGGCTGGTTCATTGGTACTGTGGCATGTGCTGAATATTTTTAAACTACGCTCAAGTGTTGAGCTTTTTGGGTAATTTTGGGTGTTTGTTGATTCGATTGGAATGTTTAATATCGTCTAGCTATTTCTGTAATGTGATACAATATGTGGAATTCGTATAGTTAGGCATGAAATCCAAAGTATGTGATATTTTGGGTTTATGATGTCTAAGGTTATTATGGATTCCAAATGTTGTAGTTTGACATTTTCTTTTCTGCGACCGTAAGTGTAATATGTGATGTATCGCCAGTTTCGTTGCTATAAGTCAACTACAAATGGGATACGTATATTTACTTACGTTGATGACAGGTGATGTTATGTGTTGCTGTGATATGTTATATTGGATCGTCGCGTTTTGAATAGCTGGGGGTTTTATGTGAGATGAGAGTTTTTATTTTCATTTATGTAAAATTCATTGTATGTAATATTCTTTTATTGGAGCACTTCCGGGTTGAGGATGATGTCACCATTGTTGTATATTATTTACTTTTCCGCATTAGGATAGACCCAAGGAGGGGAGCACAAGTAACCAGGTTCTAGAGTCCAGTGGGAGACCAACTCGAGGAGTCGAGTCCGGGTCTCCTAACTCTAGAATTGGTAGGGTTGCTTGCCGCTCTCGTAGGGGTCTAGGGATGTGGGTTTAGCTATTCATCGCGACCGTGGAATCCGTGTTTTATGCAGGCTCAAAATAAAACACGGACCTCCCAGTATATCCAATATTTCATATGTTTCTTATGTTGCTTTGTGATGTGATCACTGTGGATTCTGAGACGAATGGATATACATTATATATGAGATATATAGTAGACGTTGCTTATGTTTTGCACCCGCGCTAGTCCCGTCCCGGTATGTCGTTAGTTAAGTAACTTAACGGTGCATAACGGGACACTGTGGCGAATGCGGATGGCATAATCGTACGTTGTATTTTCGTTTCTTCTGTGATGCTTAGAAAGCATAAATGATAGGATTTCATTAATGAGATTAATGAAAAGAAAAGAAACCTAAAACATGTTGTAGAATTATATTCTCAAAAAGGGTAGCTCTAGTTTTTGCTTTGCATAGCGGTATTCCTTGTAGATTATCCAGCACCTCATTCGATGAGGAAAGAGCAGAGATCCCTTCACCGGGAGTGACTTCTTTAGCGAAAGCTAGCAGATGCTGCAACCAACTCGGTTTTGTTTTTGATTGCTTCTTTTAGCTCTTGCTTTGCATAGTGGCATTTGTGAAATATCCTGCACCTTATTCGATAAGGAAAGAGCCGAGATCCCTTCACCGGGAGTAACCTCTTTAGCAAAACTAGTAAAAAGCCTCAAAAATACTCCTTTTTCAAAAATCACTTGTTTCTACAACTATATCAAGTTCATTACGCAAAAGGTTTTCTTAAAAACCTGACGTAGCCCTCCGTCATTTCAGATATGTACTACTTAGTATTCGTGCTACGTTTGTTGACTATGTTAAGGCGTAGTGCGCGGTAGCTAATTAGTGCTTATCTGCTAAAGCATGAGATGCGATTGGATTAGGGTAGTCGTACGACTTTGTTGACTATGTTAATGGTCGTGCGGGTGGGTTTAATTCAATCAGGAAATGACGGGTTGAACTTAGCTAGCGCTTATGATTTGTTGACTATGTTAAGGTCATAAGTTGCTAGGGGCAAAATATTCGGGAATTTCAAGTGTTGAAATTTGCAATGAGATTGCATACCTTCTATGTGATAGTTGGATCCCGATCCCATTGTGAGCAAAAGTTGCTCCGGGAGAGTTTTGCCATTTACAATTAGCTAACTCATTAGGTATCTAGAAAGGTGTCAACGGGGCTACGCCTCTGGGAAAATGAGGTTTATTTTAATTAGGTCTGTGCGCAAGCACGGGGAACCTCCCTCAGAAGTACCAGCACTGGCCTGGCTGAACGGTTAGCGAAGTTGTAGAATGCAATTAATCCTGGCTGAATTTTCTTTTTAAAGGTTTGAAAGAAAATTTGAGAATAGCAGTGGGAGACATCGATTAGATAAGATAAATAACCAATCTGATCTTTGCAAAAGCATACGCTGAGTTTTCTTCTCTCTCTCTCCAGGTAGCGACCATGTCAGGCCTTAATCAAGATAATAATATGGATGTATTGACCGAACCCGCTTTTTATGCTGAGCAGGGGAACATTGGTTCCTCTCCAACTTATAATTGTTATAAGTCTGAGCAGGAAATAGGAAACTATCCAGATTTCCACACCACCCAAACGAAGAATGAGTATGTTGATGCATCTTCTTCGGGTGTGTTAGTGACCGAGAACTGTTTCTCAGTACACTCTACGTCCTGGGTATTAGATACTGGGTAAGGATCCCACATATATAACATGTTACATGGGCTACGGAAAGGTAGAGAACTGGGAATGGGTGATCATTCCATAAAAGTAGGGAATGGGGAAAATGTTGCAGCCAAAGCAGTTGACGAATATCACCTTGTATTACCAAATGGTAATACATTGATTCTGAACGAATGCTATTACATTCCGACCCTGATATGCAATTTTATATCAGTTTTTTTATTGAGTAAAGAAGGATATAATTTTGTAGTACAGGATAATGTTATGAACATCTTCCTAAATCAAAAGTTGATTGGATCAGGCTCGTTAAATAATGGCATATATGTTCTAGATCAAACCACAGTTCTTAACGTACAAAACACACAAGAGGAAAAGTTCAGAAATGAACAAATCCTTCTTGTGGTATTGTAGACTAGGTCATATCAATGCAACATGACTAGCTAAGTTACATAAGGATGGATATTTAAATTCATTTGAATTTTCATCTTATGACACTTGCTAGTCATGTCTCAAAGGCAAGATGACCAAAACTCCGTTTAGTGGACACGGAGAAAGAGTTACGGAACTCTTGGGACTAATACATAGTGATGTATGCGGTCCCATGTCTACACATATCAGGAATGGTTCCTCATACTTCATTACATTCACTGACGATCTCTCAAGATACGGACATGTGTTCCTATTGAAACACAGGTCTGAAGCTTTTGAGAAATTCAAAGAATATAAGCACGAAGTAGAGAACCAAACGGGTAAAAGTATTAAAATCCTACGATCTGATCGAGGAGGAGAATACCTGAGCACAGAATTTCATGACTGTCTAAAAGAGAATGGGATTCTCTCTCAGTGTACTCTTCCATATACACCACAGCACAACGGTGTATCGGAGCGGAGGAATCGCACCCTATTAGATATGGTGCGCTCTATGATGAGCACTGCTGAGTTACCTATTTCCTTTTGGGGTTATGCGCTGGAGACAGCAGCATACATATTGAATCAAGTTCCATATAAATCTGTACCTACCACACCATATGAGATATGGAGTGGGAAGAGACCATATTTTAAACGAGTTAAGATATGGGGTTGTCTGGCCTATGTTAAAAGGCAAAATCCGGACAAACTCGAGGCACGTTCAGTCCTTTGCAAGTTTGTGGGATATCCAAAGAATTCACAAGGATATATATTCTACCACGATGAGGAACAAAAGGTGTTTGTTTCTCAATATGCCACCTTTTTAGAAAAGGAATTTCTTGCAAAAGAAATTAGTGGCGAAGAGGTAGAGCTGGAAGAATTTTCTGTAGCACAAACTGCATCTGAAGATTTAGTGGAACCGGAGGATTTGATAGTTCCCAACGAACCTCAGCCTCTCCACCGATCTAGTAGGGTCCTCATTCACCTGAGAGATACTACGGTTTTCTCATTGATGGCGGAAGCGAGGATTGCATCATGGAGGATGATGACCCAACTAGCTTCGAGCAGGCCATCACGAGTGGGAACTCTGTGAAATGGCTGGATGCAATGCGATCTGAGATGGAATCCATGTACACCAACAAAGTATGGACTTTAGAAGTTACTCCTGAAGGGGTAAAACCTATTGGGAGCAAATGGATCTTTAAGAAGAAACTTGGTATGGATGGAAAAGTTGAGACTTTCAAAGCTAGACTTGTTGCAAAAGGTTTTCGTCAACGACCAGGTGTGGACTATGATGAAACATTTTCACCAGTGGCTATGCTTAAGTCCATCCGGATCCTACTTTCCATCGCTGCATACCATGACTACGAAATCTGGCAAATGGATGTTAAGATCGCCTTTCTAAATGGTGATTTAGAAGAGTGCGTGTACATAACTCAGCCAGAGGGCTCCGTGGACAGTGGGAGCAGCGGTAAGGTGTGCAAGCTGATTAAATCCATTTACGGATTAAAGCAAGTATTACGGAGTTGGAACATCTGTTTTGATGTTGTGGTCAAAGAGTTTGACTCCATCAAAAATGTAGATGAACCTTGCATATATAAGAAGGTTGCATAGAGTAAAGTTATCTTCCTCGTATTGTACGTGGATGACATACTCTTGATAGAAAATGATGTTCCTATGCTGCACTAGGTCAAGCTCTTCTTATCAGAAAGATTCTCAATGAAATATCTAGGTGATGCCTCCTACATCTTGGGAATTAAAATCTATAGAGATAGATCTAAACGGATACTGGGATTGTCCCAATCCAGGTACATTGACACCATACTAAAGAGGTTTAGTATGGAAGAATCCAAGCATGGGTTTTTACCCATGATCTCAGGACTCACTCTCTCCAAAGAGATATTTCCCAAGACTGATTTGGAGAGAGATCGCATGTAAGGGTACCCTATGCTTCGGCAGTAGGCTCTATCATGTAACGATGCTATGTACCAGACCCGATGTAGCATACTCACTAAGTGTAGTGAGTAGGTATCAAGCAGATCCAGGAGAAAGTCATTGGACAGCTATGAAGAACATTCTCAAGTACTTGAGAAGGACTAAAGAGATGTTCTTGGTGTATGGTAACGGAGAACTCCAAGTGGAGTTCTTTACTGATTCGAACTTCCAAAGTGATAAGGACGACTCCAAGTCGCACTCGGGAATTGTCTTTACCCTCAATGGAGGGACGGTTTGTTAGAAGAGTTCCAAACAGGAAACCGTTGCAGACTCAACGATGGAGGCTGAATACATCGCTGCCAACGATACTGCCAAAGAAGCAGTTTGGATGAATAAGTTCATAACTAAACTTGGTATGGTTCCATCCATTGAGCGTCCAATACCTTTGTATTGCGATAACAATGGAGCAGTGGCCTTGGCCAAGGAACCCAGGTCCCATCAGCGATCCAGGCATATTCTGAGGTGGTATCACCTGATCCGGGAGATAGTTGATCGCTGGGAGATCGAGGTCAGGAGCGTTGACACGAAGGACAACACGGCGGATCCACTCACTAAGGCCATTCCCCAGATATAATTTGAGAGACTCTTCGGGATGTTGGGTATGGGATACTACAACAATTGGCCTTAGTGCAAGTGGGAGATTGTTAGTTATATGTATACCCTAGAGGCCATTATTATACATGCGATGTATATTATAGTGGATGCTTGGATATATGCAGAGAGGACTTTCTTGCTCGACATGATAGCATGCTATCTGGTTGCTCTTTATCTTAACATGTTGACTTGTATATGTGATGTTGTCTTGCTCTCACATGTTGATAGAGCCCTTAGGTTGTGTACTTGACTACCAGGACTATGATGGAGATCATACTAGTGGGGGCCAAAGGTAGTCCATAAGTACACCCTAAAACTATTCCTAGTCGAGAGTGTATCGAGACAGGGCATCGATGTTCCGGAGTAGACTAGCGTGTACACATCTTGACCCATGTGATGGGCGATGGATGATCCCACATCCATTAGTGTTTGACATCAAAGATGGTATACGAGTGCTCAGTGGAGACTGGGTACACTGAACGGACTCGCCTCCTAGTTAGTATTATACCTATCGTCAGATAGCAGTTCTCTGGCGACACTGGTATAGGTTGTCTGTAGACCCGAGATCGTCATAGAGTCTTGTGTGATTCCCACTGTGCTTTGATTTCCACCTTACCACGTTCATGAGAATGTGCAAAACGTGGATTTTGGCTACAGTCCCGAATCACATGGAGGCAATGAGCGATAGGAGGAGATTCGTCTCTCCCGGTATTGGGGGTTGATGTTGCGCTATGCTCGATTGGCCATAACAGGAAAGTCCCAGGCCAAGGCTGATACAGAGATTTACTGATATGTGTTATCAGTAGTTTCTCGACCCATTATGAGCCTCACATCGGCACGACTTATCGGTTATTTGGGTCTGACGTTTACCACCCCTATACTGGATATGCGACGTATCAGACGAAGAGACCGGACTATACGGTAGTGTTACGACGGGCTTTTGCAGGAGTTGGAGCGGGCTAGCTTGCTGATCTTCTGATCATTCAATACCCAGGTAGCCGTTACGTCCATCTAGTCCCGCTGACGGCTTGTGGGTGCTTGATGTGATCATCACCTACTGCCGGCGTATTGACGAGTCTTTAGAGTCCTACACAGAGGTTTCACTGGCTCAGGCAAAACGAAGTAGGAGCACATATGTGATATGTGCGGGACCGAGATTAATATGAGTATATGATACTGTATTCTATTCTCACGATATAGTGTATCGATCGGTTATATGTGTGGTTATCGAATCAAATGTTGATTCGATGAGTCGATAGTGTATCGGTCGGTTATATGTGATATAGCCGGGTTATCGAATCAAGTGTTGATTCGATATAATGATACAAATAATATTAGTCGGTCATATGAGATATAACCGAATTATTAAATCAAGTGTTGATTTAATGATTTAATGTATAATTATATATTTGATATATTAATTTACATTAACTAATATTAGCTCACTTAAACATTTATTTTTCTCACATGTGCACACTTAATATATATGTGATATATATTAATTGTGTTTTATTTATGTGTCATGGTTGATGATACATGCAACATGGATGTATGAGACTTACACCATGATGAAGATAATGTAGGGTTTATTTATTTATTGTAATTCAATTATTAGGTGGAAATTTATTGCATGGCATGAAACTTCATGAAGCTTTGAGACCATTTGACTTTGTCCACTAGTTTTTTCTTACACTAGATATTTGTTAACCCAACCATTATCTAAACTCATGGTTAAGTCTCTACAAAGGTAATATTAGATATTTTCCCACCCATGATTGCCATTCTCTCTCACAACATTATCTCTCTTGATCTTCTTCTTCAAAGCTTAAGAGCTCTCTAGGTTTTGTTAAAGTGAGAAACTTTAGTGAGAAAAAGAAATCCAAAGTGAGCAAAAATCCTACTTCTTCATCCTCTACTAGATTAGCACTTTAGTATAGGGTGTTTGCTTCACTAATCCCACATTAGTGAAGAGGGTAGCTTGGGTTAGTGTCTCCTCGACGTAGATCATCTTCGGCCTCGAAGACTTCAGGCAAGTTCGTTGCTTTCTTCTCATGGAGCGGTTCAAGAGTCCGCAAGATCATTTCATCGCAGCGAAGGGACTACTACAAGGAGCTAATGAAGTGAAGGACTGATCTATAAAGGTTGTATTTCTAGTTCACTTAGATGTAAAGTAGTTTACATTAAGTTTCGTATGATTCTCTAGTTAACGATTCTAATTTAGGGTTCTTTAAAATGGCAAATTTTTAAAAATTGCATGGACGATGCCTCCCAAAACCTTGCTGTCGTTTTTAGGAACCCTACACGTTATAAACCGGTATCAGTCGAACCCAGGGGAGAAGCACTGGATAGCAATGAAGTATATTCTCAAGTACCTGAGAAGGACTAAGGAGATGTTCTTGGTGTACAGCAGGGAAGACCTCAAGATCGAGGCCTTCATCGACTCCAGCTTCCAGAGTGACGAGGATGACTCCAAGTCCATGTCGGGCATGTCTTTACCCTCAATAGAAGGGCGGTTGTTTGGAAGAGCTCCAAGCAGGAAACCGCTGCTGACTCGACTATGGAAGCAGAGTATATTGCTGTCTGTGATGCCGCAAAGGAAGCAATATAGATCAAAAAGTTCATGACAGAGCTTCAGGTGGTTCCATCCATTGTTGATCCAATACCGCTGTATTGTAACAACAACGGCTCTATAGCTTTGGCGAAAGAACCAAGGTCCCATCAAAAGTCCAGACACATCCTGAGGCGGTTTCACCTGATCAGGGAGAACATTGATCGCCGGGAGATCGAGGTGAGGAGAGTATAAATAGAGAACAACACTGCAGATCCGCTCACAAAGGCCATCCCTCAGACACAGTTCGAGCGGCTAATCGAGATGATAGGTCTGCGATATGCCAATACATGGCCTAAGTGCAAGTGGGAGATTTTTAGTGATATATGCCCTAAAGGACATTATTGTATCATACTGAATTGTATATTACATATTGGAAGCTTGGGATATTCACAGATGTATTAACAGTCTTGCTCAAAATGGTAGTATGCTACCTGGTTTGATTCTACCTCAATATGTGCATGTGTTTCTTTTAGCATATTGCTTATATATATATTGGTAGAGCCCTTAGGATCTTTGCTTGACTACCAGCGTTGTGATGGTAGTCACACTCATAGGGGTTGGGTAGTCTATAAGCACATCCTTATACAGGTCTCTAGTCGTTGGATTATCGAGATAGGGCATCGATACTCCGGAGTAGACTAGTGTATACGCTTCTCATCCTAGCAGGGGATATGGACTGTCCCACAGCCATTAGTACGACGTACTGGAGATGGTATGCAGGTGCTCATTAGGTTATGAGTTACACTGGACAGGACACGTCAGGAACTGCTGGTTAGTATTATACCTATCGTCAGGTAGCAGTTCCCAGGTGGCATGAGTACAGCTTAGTCCATTGACTTGCTATCACTACTTCGTCTCGAGTGTGTTCCCACTGTACTTTGATTACTACCCTACCATGCTTAAAGGAGTCGTGCAATCAGGTAGTAGTTGGGTGTAGTCCTGAAGAACTTGGAGACAGTAGCGATCAGTTAGGATTCGTCTATCCCGGTATTGGGGGTTAGTATCGCGCAGTGTTTGGAAAGCCATTACACAATGTCCCTAACCATGGCAGTCGAGAAATACTGGTAAGGTACTCCAGTAGTTTCTCATGGTGTATTGGGCTCTCCTCCGGCACGAATTATCACGTTGTTAGGGGTCTGACGTTTACTATCCCCCTAGGTGGATATGCAAGTATCTCAGACGAACAGACCGGACTGTATGGAGATTGTCACAGATAGGCTCAGTAGGAGTTCGGATGAGCTTTCTCATCGTCCTTCTTATCGACATATACCTAGGTAGCCGTTACGTGCAGCTAGTACCGCTGACGGCTTGTGGTTAAACCCACTGCCAGCGTACTGTCGAGTCTTTAGAGTCCTACAAAGAGAGTTTCCCTGCTTCAGGCAATTGATGTAGACGCCGTATGGTTTTTCGGCAGGGCTTCGATCACATATGTGTACTTGTACACGGATGCTGATCAGGCGGACAATACTAGTGGGCTTTGGTTTAAGCCGGATCATAGTATTGTATTATTGGATTGTTATCATCTCAGTGTATCCATATGTTTCGGAATATGGATATGTGTATGTATATACAATGAGGGGCATTCTTGTAATTTGGCAAGGCATGCTTCTAGAAGGAGCCACCTCATTATTTGTATTATCCATTTTCTTAATGGATTGATGAGGTGGAAATGGAGGAGACTTTGGAGGCATGGTGTAAAGAATGGCCATGGATTATTTTATTTGGTCTTGACTCACTATTCAAGCATAGGTGCTTTATTCTATTATATTTTAATGCATGCTTGGATAATTGAGCTCATATACTTAGCCATTCTCTACACTTAGCTTTTGATGGTTATTCATTTTTCTTCTCCTCATTCTCTCTCTTGGTTTCTCCATCTCCTTCTTCCTCAAGACTGAACCATAATCCTTTACATATGTTGTGAACCATAGGGTTTAGTGAGGCACTACAATCCTTTAGTATTCTCTACATCTCCTAAACTAGTTGGATTAGCGAACTTCTACCCTAGTTACCTCATTTAGAGGTTGGAGCTTGAAGCACATTCTCTCGCGGCGGATCATCTTTGACGCAAGGAGGCCGATGGAGCTTTCGTCATCCGATTACCGAGGAGCCATGGAGAGGAGCACTAGAAGACCCGAAGGACTCGATCTTAGAGATATAACCATCTCACCGAGTAGTTAAACCTCTTAGATAGATTATCTTGTTAAGGCTTTAGTATCCTGGAGTTTAGCTGGTGTTGCGTAGTCAAATATTTATCATTGTCGAAAAAGTCCGCCTCCCCACGAACCACGGAGTACGCGACATCGGCTTATATGTATCAGTCCCAAGAGTTCAGTAGCTCTTTCTTTGTATCCCGTAAACGGAGTTTTGGTCATCTTGCCTTTGAGACATGACTGACAAGTTTCATAAGATGTAAATTCGAACGGATTCAAATATCCATCTTTATGCAGCTTAGCTAGTCTTGTCACATTTATATGACCAAGTCTACAATGCCACAAGAAGGCTTCATCCATTTCTGAACTTTTCCTCTTGTGTGTGTCCTGTATATTTAGAACTGTATTTTGATTTAGAACCTATATACCATTACACAATGTACCAAACCCAATCAACACTTGATTTAGAAAAATGTTCATAACATTTTTTTCTAATGCAAAGTTATATCCTTATTTATCTAATAAAGAAATGGATATTATATTGCACATCATCGACGGTACATAATAACAGTCGTTCAAAATCAATGTATTACCATTTGGCAATACAAGGCGATATTCGCCGACAGCTTCGGCAGCAACAATTGCTCTGTTCCCTACTCTGAGAGACATATCACCCTTTCCCAGTTCTCTACTTCTTCTTAACCTTTGTAGCATATTACAAATGTAGGATCCTGATCCGGTATCTAATACCCAGGACGTAGAGCAGACTGAGAAACAGTTCTCAATAACTAACACACCCGAAGAAGATGTATCAAAATGCTCTTTCTTCATTCGGGTTGCATGGAAATCCTTGAATTCCCCTATCTCTTGCCCAGACTTATGATAGTTGTCATAAGGTAGGGTGGAACCAACGTTCCCCAGCCCAGTATAATAAGCGGGTTCGGTCAATACATCCATATTATTATCTTGATTAAGGCATGACATGGTCGCTACCTGGAGAGAGAGAGAAGAAACACTTTAGCGTGTGCTCTTGCAAGATTAGATTGGTTATTATCTTATCTAATCAGGATGGCTCCCACTGTTTTTATCAAATCTTCCTTCAAACCCTAAAAGGTAAGATTAGCCGGGATTAATTACACCCTACAAGGTCGTCAATCAGTCAGCCAGGCAGGTATTGGTACTCCGAGGGAGTCTCCCCGTGCTTTCGCATGGAACTAATTAAATAATCTCGTTTCCGTAGGGGCATAACCCCATTAACACATTTCTTAGACACCTGCTGGATTAGCTAATTGTAAAGTGGAAAAATCTCCCAGGAGTAACACTTACTCGCAGTGGGTATCGGGATCCAACTATCATATAGAAGGTATACAATCTCACTGTAAATTTCAACACTTGAAATTCCCAATATCTATTTTTACCCCATGCGGTTTATAACCTTGATAAGGTCAACAAACCAAAAACCGCAAATCAAGTTCAACCCGTCATTTTGTGATTGAATTGAACCCACCCGCACGACCCTTGACAAGGTCAACAAGGCCGTATGACTATCTTAATCCAATCGCATCATATGCAGCAGATAGGCACTAATCAACTACCGAACACTACACCTTGACAAGGTCAACAAACGCAGCACGAATACTAAATAGTATTTATCTGAAATGACGGAGGGCTACAACTGGTTTTCAAGAAAACCTTTAGCGTAATGAACTTGATATCGTTGTAGAATCTAGTGATTTGAAAAGGAGTTGTTTAAGCTCCGCTTTAAAATCGAGTAGTTTTCAAAACAAACCGAGTGGGTTGTAACATATGCTAGTTTTGCTAAAAAGGTCATTCCCGGTGAAGGGATCTAGGCTCTTTCCTCATCGAATGAGGTGCTGAATATTCATAATGGGATACCGCTATGCAAAGCAAGAACTAGAGCTACCTTTTTGAAAAATTTGATTCTACAATATCTTTAGGTTTCTTTTCTTTTCATTAATCTCATTAATGACGTCCCATCATTTATGTTTGCTAAACATCACAGAAGAAACGAAAATAAAACACACATATATGACATCCGCATTCGCCACAGGACCCGGGTCTTCACCATAAAGTTACTTAACTTACGGCAGGGCGGGGTTAGGACTAGCGCGGATGCAAAATATATATAGTGTCTACTAGTATATCATATATATAAGTAGCATTCGTCTCACGCAGTTATATGATCGCATCATATCACAGAAAACAACAGAAGCAAACATATGAAATATAGGATATACTAGGAGGTCCGTGTTTTAGATTAAGCCAGTAATAAAAAAACAAGGATTCCATGGTCGTGATGAATAACCAAGCCCACATCCCCAGACCCCTACGAGAGCGGCAAGCAACCCTTCCAATTCTAGATTAGGCGACCGGTCTCGACTCTTCGAGATGGCCTCCCACTAGATTCTAGAACCTGGTTACTTGTGCTCCCCGTCTTGGGTCTATCCGAATGTGGAAAAATAAATAATATATATCAATGGAGACAACAACCTCAACCCGGAAGTGTCCGAATAAAAAAATATTACATACAAATTTTTACATGAATGAAAATTGAAAAACTCTCATCTCATGCAAAACCCCCCAGCTATTCAATCACGACGATCCAATAACATATCACACAGCAACACAATAACATCACATGTCATCAACGTAAGTAAATATGCATATCCCTAATGTCGTTGACGTATAGCAACGAGATTGGGGATACTGCTACATATTACACTTATGGTCGCAGAAAAGTAATGAAAACTACAATAATTAGAATCCGCATCATCCTTAGACATCATAAACCCGAATTATCATATATTTCAGATTTCATGCCTAACCCAATAAATTTTACATTTAAGTCTCGAATTGAAAACACTTTTCAAAAAACAAGTCGGGTAATTCAACAAGATTCCCGATTACAAGATCGAATGCTCGTCGGGGACTTTAGTAAATGACCACACCCCCCGAGGCCATCAACGAAGTGCACTTGGGTGGAACACCGTGGCCGCAAGCACCCGAGTGGATGCTTTTGGCCTTGGAGTTCTCCTATAGTCACTTGGTCGAGGCTATGGGGCGTGGCTGTCTAGTAGTGACTCTCAGCGAGTGTTCGTGTAAAATACGAGATTGCGACGGATTTTTGATCCGAATCTAAAATCCGTAGCAATCCATCAAATGAGACTAAAACGCAAAATTTACTAATCGTTAACTAGTTTTCACAAAACTAATCAATGTGGATTCCAAAAATTGTATCATATATCTAAAGTTATCTAGAAGATATTAAAAATTTCGATCGATGTTCCAAACAATACCAATTCAAAGGACCTCAAAAACTTGAGCCTCACCAAAAATACCAAGAAAGTCAAAAATGTCACAATGAAGCTGCAGAAGAAATACGAGTCTTCAACTCTTCAAGTTGGCGGCGGAACCGTGGCCAAAACGTGGTTTAGGCGGCGGAACCGCGGCCAAAACATGCTTCTATAAACCTCTTTAAGGATGTGCTTATGGACTATCCAGGCCCCGCTAGTATTGAAAGTATGTCTTAGCACATCTACTAGGTTTATACAAGTATCAAGTATGTAATTTTAAAAAATCTAGAGGTCTAAGTCATACAAACCGAGAATCGAACTAGAGAATTAGGGTTTTGTAGCAAGAAAACAGGTTCTAAACTAAATGATGGAGGTTTACAACCATTGTAGACCAAGTCCTTTACTTCTAAAGCTCCAAGTAGTAGTCCCTAGACTCTTCTCAAGGCTCCAATTGAAGAAAGGATGGAGCATGCTGGAAGTCTTCGATGCCGAAGATGATCCACCTTGAAGTCTCTCTAACTCAAGCTCACTCTTCACTAATGGGCTAGATCAGTGTAGATTGAAGAAATAGGAATTTTTCTCACTAAAAAATCTTTTCTCTTTTCTTTTTCCAACTCAAGAAAAACCCTAGAGAGGAAGTAGAAGAGATGAGGATGAACTTAGATGGTTATGTGAGAATCAACCATGTGCTCATGAGATAAGAATGAGGATGAATAAATATCTAAGTATAAAACAAAAGTAGGAGATGAGTCATGGCTTCTTAATGCTTCTCCAAGCATCCAAAGCCATGACTCATTTCCCCCTTTGCCTTTTTAACTCCACCTCTCGGTTTAGTGGGTTTCTTCTTCTTCTTTCCCTTAACCTTGGCTTTTGGGACGAAAGAGAGAATGGGCCCATTAATCGGAAAGGGAGTTTTCACTGTCTTAAGCATGCTCTCTGCACTTCCCAACATATTGAGAAGTTCAGGAAGTGGTTTCTCCATGTTGTGCATATTGAAGTTCACTATAAATTGAGCATAGGCGGGGAGGAGAGACTGTAGAACTATATCAATATATTGTTCGTTCTCCATAGTCCATCCCAGGTCCTCAAGTTCGTCAATAAGTCCTATCATCTTCAAGACTTGATCACCTACCGATGTACCAGCAGCCATTTTCATCTGAAACAACTTTCTTGATGCCTCGTAACGTAGAGCACGAGATTGCTCCCCAAACAACTCCTTTGTATGGAAAAAGATAGATTGAACATCCATCTTCTCATATTGCTTTTGATGTTCATTGTCCATCGAAGCAAACGTGAGGCATTTGGCTGTTGCACAATCAATATCCCATGTCTTGCGGATATCCTTATCCGCAATAGAGGAATCAGGGCCTAGGATGGGAGGGGCTAGAGCAGTGATGACATATGCAACCTTATCGTATGTAAGGGAAATGTTTACGTTCCTTAGCCAGTCTTTATAATTAGGTCCTGTCAGTTTATTTTTCTCTAATAAAATCTTAAGTCCGGTCATTGGTATCTGCCATTAGGAGAGAGAAAAGAAAACACTTAGTGAAAGCTCTTGCAAGATTAGATTGGTTATTTATCTTATCTAATCGATATCTCCCACTGCTTTTATCAAATTTTCCTTCAAACCTTAAGAAGAAAATTAGCCAGGATTAATTACATTCTATAAGTTCGCTAACCGGTCAACCAGGCCAGTGTCGGTACTCCGAGGGAAGTTCCCCGTGTTGTCGCACGGACCTAATTAAAATAAACCTTATTTTCCTAGAGGCTTAACTCCGTTGACACCTTTCTAGACACCTACTGGATTAGCTAATTGTAAAGTGTAAAACTCTCCCGGGAGTAACTTTTCCTCACAGTAGGATCGGGATCCAACTATCAATATAGAAGGTATGCAATCTCATTGCAAATTTCAACTCTTGAAATTCCCGATATGGTTTTTACTCCTAGCAGCTTATGACCTTAACTATGGTCAACAAATCATAAGCACTAGTGAAGTTCTACCTATCATTTCGTGATTAATTATACCCATTCATATGACCCTTAACTATGGTCAACAAAGTCATATGAATATCCTAATTAATCGCATCATATGCAATATAGGAAGACATCACTTAGCTACCGTACACTACGCCTTAACTATGGTCAACAAACGTAGCACGAATACTAAGTACTCTACTTCCTAAAATGACGGAGGGTTACGGATGGTTTTGATGAAAACCTTTAATGTTTTGAACTTGATATCGTTGTAGAACCAAATAATTTAAAAAGGAGTGGCTTAAGCTCCGTATTTTGAAACTTGCTTTTTCGTAAAAAGGCCTAGTAGGTTTCAAATTTGATTCTACAAAATCTTTAGGATTCTTTTCTTTACATTAATATCATTAATGTAGTCCCATCATTTAAGTTTTCTAAACATCACAGAAGAAACGAAAATAAAACGTACGCTTATGCCATCCGCATTCGCCACGAGATCCCGTCATGCACCGTTAGGTTACTTAACTAACGGCAGAGCGGGGTCAAGACTAGCGTGGGTGCAAAATATAAGCAACGTTTATTATATATCATATATATAAATAACATTCATCTCACGCAGTTCGTATGATCACATAACAGAGTAACAGCAGCAAAAGCAGATATATGAAAATAAAGGATATATTAGGAGGTCTGTATTTTTAGATTAAGCCGATGATAAAAAAAATACGAATTCCACGATCGTGATGAATAGCCAAGCCTACACCCCTAAACCCCTATGAGAGCGGCAAGCAGCCCTGCCAATTCTAGAGTTAGGAGATCGGTCTCGACTCCTCGAGATGGCCTCCCACTAGACTCTAGAACCCGGATACATGTGCTCCCCATCTTGGATCTATTCTAATGCGGAAAAGTAAATAATATACACCAATGGTGACATCAACCTCAACCCGGAAGTGTCCCAATAAAAGAATATTACATACATTAAATTTACACGAATGAAAAAGAAAATCTCTCATCTCACATAAAAAAACCCGGCTATTCAATCATGACGATCCTATACATCATATCAGTACAACAACAGAATAATCATCATAAATCATCAACATAAGTAAATATGCGTATTCCTAATGTCGTTGACATATAGCAACGAGATTAGGGACATACATATTACACTTACGGTCGCAGAAAAGAAATGTAAAACTACAAAAGTTGGAATCCGCACAATCCTTAGACATCGCAAACCCGAATTATCTCATATTCCGGATTTCATGCCTAACCCAGTAAATCTTACATTTAAGCTTCGAATTGAAAACAACTTTTCAAAAAATGAAGTCGGGCAATTCAACAAGATTCCCGATTATCAGTGAGACTAAAATGTTAGATTCCTAAACAACCAGTTAATTTTCATAAAACTAATTAGTGTTGATTCTAAATATTGTATCACATATAGTAACTATCTAGACGATATTAAATATTTCGATCGACATCATAGATCATCATCAAACCACAGAGACCTCAACACCTTGAGCCTTACCAAAAATATCCAGAAAAGTGCAAAATATCACTATGGAGCAGCACAAGAAGAACGAGTCCACAACTCATTAATACTGCCGCGCAATCTCGGCTAAACGCCATGTTAGGCCGTGGTTCTACGGCCAATTGATTGAGTTGGGCCCTCGAATTTCTTGGGGCTCCACCATATACCCTGCACGAATTTCTGATTATTTTTAATCTGGAAAATACCAACTTTTGGAAAAATGTACAGAAACTGGTAAAAAACCGTGATTGTGATTTCGATCGAACACTTTTAACGTCGTCTAAACTACCCTAATGCTCTGGCCTGGCTCTGATACCATTTAAGTGTGTCTTAGCACCTCTACTTTGGTTTAAACATCAATATGTGAAGGATTTTAAAAATTAGAGAGCTAAAGCACACAAACCACAAATCAACTAGAGATTAGGGTTACTATCAAAAGCTAAGAGTGTAAAAACTTAAGAGAAAGAGAACTACAACCTTTGTAGACCACTCCTTCTCTTCAATGACTCCGTGTAGAAGTCCTTGGGCTCCTCTTGGCTCCACTTGAAGCTTAGAACAACTCCGCTTGAAGTTTACGATGATCCACCACGGAGAATCTTACACTCAAACTCTTACTTCACTAAACTAAGTAAAAGTGAAGCTAACAATCTATACAAGTTTGCTAAACTAATATAGATTAATAAAGTGGGATTTTTCTCACTAAAAAAACCTTTCTTTTTCTTTCACTTTTTCTTTCTAGGAAAAGCTAGAGAACTTAGAAAGAGAAGATGAACTAATGGCTTTTCTTAAGAAAGATAATAAACCCTTGGAAAATATCTTAGATATTTAAGATTTGAGTGGAGATTAAAATAATTAGCCATGGTTAAGATATTTTTAGAAGAGTGTAGAAACCATGACTCATTACTACAATTTCCATTTTCTCAAAAATATTTAAATATCTAATATATTTCCATGTGAGTCTAGCATAGCCATGTCCGATGTATCATCCACCATGAAACACACACACACACACACACACACACACACACACACACACACACACACACACACACATATACAAATATAAATATTTATATACATATGTGCATACATAAAGAAAGGAATTATAAATGAGCAATTAGTCATTTTATTAAATCAACACTTGATTTAATAAACCAGGCATATCACATTTAACCCGACTGATCAAAACCGCTAGATTAAAATACGGTATCACATACTCGCATTTAATCAAGCTCCGCACATATCTCCATATGCGCCCCACTTTGTTTCGTTTGAGCTCAGAAACCCCTATTGTAGGACTCTTAAGACTCGTCAATACGCTAGTAGTAGGTAACGATCATATTAGATACCCACAAACCGTCAGCGGTACTAGCTGGACGTAACAGCTACCCAGGTATTGTACGAACAGAAGAACAACAAGCGAACTTGTTCAAACTCCCGTAGAGCCAACAAGCAACACTTACCGTACAGTCCAGTCTCTTCGTCTGATATGTTGCATATTGAGTCTGGGGATGGAATCGTCAAGCCCTAATAACTCAATAAGTCATACCGATGTGTGGCATATAACAGGTCAAGAAACTACTGAAAACACTTATCAGTAAATCTCATCAGTCCTGGTCAGGGACTTTCAGTTATAACCAATCGCGCAGAGTACAACATCAACTCCCAACACCGGAAGAGTCGAAACCCCTCCTATCGCTCACTGCATCCATGTGTCTCGAGACTGTAACCAAGAGCCACATGTTTGCACGACTCAGTAGAGCCGTGGTAGGGTGGAAATCAAAGCACAGTGGGAAACACACAAGGCACTATGACGATCTTGGGTCTACAGACTAACCTGTACAAGTGTCACCAGAGAACTGCTATTCGACGATAGGTATAATACCATATAGGAGTTCTCGGCGAGTCCGTTCAGTGTACTCAGTCTCCAATGAGTACATGTATACAATCTTTGATGTCAAACACCAATGGATATGGGATCATCCATCGCCCCTATACTGGGTTAAGAAACGTATACACTAGTCTACTCTGGAATATCAATGCCCTGTCTCAATACTCCCTCGACTAAGAACAGTTAAGGATATGCTTATAGACTACATATGCCCTACTAGTATGATCTGCATCATAGTCATGGTAGTCAAGCTGATATCCTAAGGGCATTATCAACATGTATCAAATGAACAGTAAACATAATCAAGTGAACATGTTAAGATAAAGAACAATCAGATAGCATACTATCATGTCGAGCAAGAAAGTCATCTATATATATACATGTCCAAGCATCCACTATACAAATAATGGTCTCTAGGGCATACATATATCTAACAATCTCCCACTTGCACTAAGGCCAATTATTGGCGTATCTCATACCCAACATCTCAAAAAGTCGCTCATGTTGCGGCTGTGGAAGGGCTTTAGTGAGTGGATCCGCGGTATTATTCTTTGTATCTACTCTCCGAATCTCGATCTCGCAGTGATCAACTATCTGCCTGATCAAATGATATCGCTTCAGGATATGTCTGGTTCGTTGATGGGACCTGGGCTCTTTGGCCAATGCCATAGCCCTATTATTATCACAATACAATGGCATTGGATCAATAATGATGGGAACTACTCCAAGTTCTGAGATGAACTTCCGCATCCAGACGGCTTCCTTGGCGGCATCATTTGCAACAATGTACTCAGCTTCCATCGTTGAGTCTACAACGGTGTCCTGTTTGGAACTTTTCCAACAAACCCCCCTCAATTGAGGGTAAATACAAAAGCCGAGATAGATTTGTTGTCATCCTTATCACTTTGGAAGCTGGAATAGGTAAAGGCCTCCATCTGGAGATCCCCATTACCATACACCAAGAACATTTCTTTAGTCCTTCGCAAGTACTTAAGAATGTTCTTCACAGCTGTCCAGTGTTTGTCTCCTGGATTGGTTTGATACCTGCTTACTACACTAAGTGCATAAGCAACATTAGGGCGAGTACACAACATCGCATATATGATAGATCCTACAGCGGAAGCGTAGGGTATAACACCCATGCAAGCTCTCTCTTCATCAGACTTTGGACAAAAGTCTTTGGAGAGAGATTCCGTGACAAGCGGGTAAAGTACCTCACGTAGAATCTTCCATACTAAACCTCTTTAGGATGGTGTTAATGTACCTTGATTGGGACAATTCCAACAATCTCTTAGATCTATCTCTATAGATCTTAATGCCCAAAATGTATGAGGCATCACCCAAGTCCTTCATGGAGAACCTTTGTGATAAGAATAGTTTGACCGATTGTAGCATAGGAACGTTGATCAGTCGAAAATAATGTATTTTTAACACGTCAATTTCCCTATCATTTGCACTCATCTAGTAGTGTTCGGTTTGCATATTACATATATTAGCAAAACATCCCTAAAATACCAGATTCCATGTTTTGTATACTAAAACCGGCATTTCTTAGTGAAATTGACTGTTTATCATGGCATCGCATCATTCTTGTGTAGCGCAACACTTGTTTCGAAGTCTGTGCAGGAAATTCCAGAAACCGAGCCAAAAATTGTGAAACTGTGCTGATAAAAATACGCCAACTCAAAGGCTAAAGATCTGGCAGTGATTAAGGATTAATTACAAGATTCAGCACATCAGAGAATATTCTTGAAGTAAAAAGGAAGCAGCACTAGAAAATGGATGATCCATTCCGCTTATTGGGCCGCGGATCCGCGGCCTAAGCTGGCACATGCCGCGGATCCGCGGCTTACATGCCACGTCATCACTTCCTCTCTGCTTCATTATTCTTCAGTTCAGCTCCAGAATTCATTCCAGCCACTGCAATTTCTACAGAACTCCAGAAGCTTCTCCAGATCAGCAAGGATGATTAAGCAAGCTAATCATGATTAAGCTAATCAACCTCCAAGCTTCCAAAGCAAGCCAACTAACAACCTAGTTCTAGAAGCTCCCTCCAACTAACTACTTCTAGAAGCCTCTCTAGCTAACAAACTTTTGGAGGGAAATTTGAATTTTGAATCCTAGATCTAGGGTTACAAGGTCTATAAAAGGGAACCTAGATCTAGGGTTAATGGTTGTTCATTAGTTGAAAAATTAGGGCTAATCTCTAATCTCTAATCTCCTACCACCATTTCTAATACAAGATGAGTGACACAACTTGTAACCCTAAACCCCAACCCTAATTCCAACTCCAATCCAAGATCAAGAATTCCGAGTTCAATCAAAGCAAGAAGCCTAGATCCTTTAGAGAGCGAAGCCGATCTTCATCCGAGCAAGTGATCCAAGCCGATCTGCGACTCAAGGAGCCGAGCGACGTCAAATTCAACGATCAAAATTCCTTCCTCTTATAGTTCTTGAGAGTTGTAACTAATTGTTGATATAATAAAGGTGACAATTCTTTTATTTTGCTTATCTTTTGAATTTGAGCATTATGATTCAATCTAGATTCTTGAATATTTGCTTTGTGATAATGTTTGAGTAAACTCCACTCGTAAAGGAGTCGAGATGATCGATAGAATGATGATGATTTAGATTCTTTTATAATTCTTAAATCCTATAACGTTTGTAAATTCTTGTAAATCAAGTGATCGATGACCTAGTTTCGATGCGATGCTTTCTTGATTGTGTTCGCTCGAAACTAGAGATCAACGATCAATCATTTGATTTACTTGAAGCTAGTTTGTGAATGAGATTCATCGAAAGGACAAAGGATAAGATGAGGAAACCCTAGCTTCTTCGCAAGATCCTTAACCTCGATAAATCGTCATCGATCTAGTATCAATTCGTTAATGGATAAGAATATAAAATCATTAGATATCATCACATCTATAGATCCGATCTACTCCTACGAGCCACACTTTGAATCTTGATTGTTGGTTTGGAAATCATCACATGTCAATTCTTGATTTTATTGTTTACTTGATTTAGACTAGATTTTCCTTATTCCTGAACTTCAATCTACAAATCATGAATTGTTTGTTTTCTTTTTTTTAAAGTTTCAACTCATCTAATTCGAAACACGAACGATTACACTTTCCCTGTGGACGATCCGCACTTACTAACACGCTACAATCAACACCGTTATTGATTGCGGTCAAATATTTTTGGTTGTGATTTCTTTACAATTTTCCACCGACACACAATCGGAAATCGTATCAATCAAATGGCGCCGTTGCCGGGGATAGTGCGCTAATTGTTCGTATTTTGAAATTTGAGTTGAAAAATTTATTCCATCTATATTTTTAGATCTAAATTCGCACAAACACTAAACGTGTTGTTGTAATTTGTTGCGAGAAAATCTGGAATCATTGGAGCTGTGGAAAAAAATTTCTGATATTCCAGAGAGCCAAAAAGGTGGACAAGAGCTTGTGCACAAATTTCTGTGCAGTGATCCCAAGATCCCACCACGTTTCCGCGGCAATAGTCGACTCCCACCACGTTTCCGTGGCTCTTCAGCTTGATCACTGTACCAAAATTCTCAGGTGAATCCTCTGCTTTCTTATCTTCTCCTAAATCTGCTCCAATTAACAATTTGCTGCAGGTTTCTTTGCAAATAAATCGCAGCGCCGCAAAAATAAAAATTGTGCGTGTTTTGATTATTGGTTGTTTACATTTTAATACAGAAATTAAGGAGCAAAGGCCAAATCCAGATTAGGTGGGGAGTTCATTACCCTTCCTAAGCCCCAAAAATCACAAACTTGCATCCGCATTACCCTCATTAACTAAAAAATATCTAGAGATGACTCTAAGGACCGCCGCACTCACTTAGGACAAGAGAAGGCCATGGGTAATTCATTGCTTATCCACGTTTCTTTTGTGGTGTCTAAGGCAAGTGTGTCGAAAGCTAGTGGTTACTTAATTAGGCCCACTACTTACGTAGTGGAGAACCTCCCACTTACCTGGTACTTACCTGGCCACAGGAGAGACAAAGAGGCAGTGGAGGATTGATCCCGCGACTTGTCTTTTGGCAGTTAGGAGCGGTCTAGAGCTTTGACCTAGGTGACCACTAGATTTTAGGGTTTTGCTTGTTGCATTTGTTGTGATTGCATCATTTTTCAAAAATCCGTATATTTTTCAAAACAAACACCGCATTTAACATTTCCCCTAATTATAAGTCACGCTGCCACTTGTACTAAACCTTTTAGTGCAAGATAGGCTGGACACGGGATTCTAGTGCCCGTTTAGTCCGCGTTCCCCCGATCGACCCCAAAGTCGGTATTTCTACGTTTACCTCTTCTTTACCCACCACCACACCCATTTCGATGGACGATTCTCCATCGAATTTCTTTACCACTACTCTGCCGCCATCCGCAGGTGCGCAGAATCCACCCCGCATCTCTCTCCAAGAGAGGTGCTATCCTACACGAGGTCCTCTTTCGACCTGTCTCTCCATTCCACCAGCCAACGAGAACAATTTTCAGATTAAACCCCAATACATCAACCTTCTACCTAAATATCACGGTCTCGAGACTGAAGACGCATATGTCTTTATTACCAAATTTGAAAATGTATGCGCAATGATGGGTACTTCACAGCTTTCTGTGGATGCTATGCGTCTTCGTCTTCTCCCATTTACCTTGTGCGATATAACCGAGAAGTGGCTGTATAACACAACCGCACATTCCATTTCGAATTGGGAAGAATTCGTCAAAGCATTCTTTAAGAAATTCTACCCAAATCATAAAACAGCTCGAGTCCGCAGCGAAATAAATCAATTCACCCAGCTCCCAAATGAAACATTTTCAAAATGTCTTGAATGCTTTAAGGCTCTGTTGGTTCAATATCAACATCACGGAATCCCCAGATGGGATCTGTGCTGAATCATTTATGAGGGCATTAATCCTAACACAAAACAGACCCTTGAATTCATGTGTCAAGGCAACTTTATGACCAAAGATGATGGGAAAGCCTGGAAATTCCTAGAAGATTTCGCTGAAAAATCTTTACAGTGGGAGGGTGTGAGTCAATCATCTAGGGAGGGAAATAACCAATCGGATGTTTCCATAGGAGTTAGAGCTGACATTTCAGCTATACACAAGAAACTCGAGACTATGGAAAACAAATTTTTAGCTGCCGTCCTAAATCAAATGTCACTCTCCAAAACTGTATGTGGATGCTGTTCTGATCCTTCTCATTTGACGGAAGAATGTCCAATGAATTCTCCGTTTCAAGGTCATGAGCATACCAATCCTGCTTTTCAAAGACCTAGGAACGATCCATTTTCTTCCAGGGTTGGAGGAATCACCCTAACTTTGTTTGGAACCAACAACAAAATCATAACACGGATCCAAATCAAAACAATTTCCAAAGGGCTCCTCCACCACAACAGCAACCACTTCCATTAAGTCAGCACCCCTTCCAAGCACAAAACTTCCAAAATCCGGTCAACACACCTGCACCGTCTAATCCTTTACAGTTGACCGGGACTGATGAATCCTCCTCATTTGCACATTACATGAATTTGGTCCTAACAAATATCATGCAAGTGTCGGCTGAAATGAAGTCTTCTGTCGATGACATGAAAAGAAACACTGTCTCTCAAAATGAGACTATAAAATCGATGGAAGAAGAAATTGCACGATTAAAAGCCGAAATGAGTGCAAGAGAGAAAGGGAAACTTCCAGCTCAACCTTTACCCAATCCTGGCTATTCACATCATGTGAATGCAATCACGTTGAGATCTGGAAGAGTGCTTGACAATCACGTTGGGGAAGAGATTGATGACACTGAAAAATCTATCAATGATACCCCGGCTGAGACCTTTCCTTCCACTTCTACTTCTAATTCTAACCCCAGTTCGTCTACCCCACCATTTTCTTCCGAGCCTATTCTCCGTTTCCCATAAGGCTCGACACCTCAACCTACCTCTTTTAGTCCACCGAAAACGATCCCCACTCCTATTCTTAGATCGTTTCCACCACACGATCTTCTCCAGTGTTGGACCCCGACCTTATTGCCCAAGCTCCTTATCCGAATCGGTTAAGGGGAAACAGACCAAGTCCACAAATGGAGAAGATCACTGAAATCTTGAAACAGGTTAACATCAACATCCCTCTTCTAGATGCAATCCAACAAGTCCCCGCTTATGCGAAAACTCTTAAGGACTTGTGCACTAGAAAGAGGAAGACTCAAGTGCCCAAGAAGATATTCATGGCAAAGACTGTAGACACGGCTATCCCCCAACAATTACCGAGGAAACGTAAGGATCCTGGCTATCCTACGATTTCCATTTCTATCGGGGAGAAACACATCAACCGTGCTCTACTAGACCTTGGCGCAAGTGCTAACCTGCTTCCTTTCTCGGTATACGAGCAGTTAGGGATCGGAGAGTTGAAACCAGCCCATTGCACTCTCCAGATGGCTGACCGATCAAGCACCAAACCTAGGGGTGAACTGGAGGATGTGTTAATAAAAATCGGGGAATTTGTATTCCCTGTGGATTTTATTGTAATTGATACACAGCCTGTAGCGAACCCACGGAATCAAATTCCGGTGATTTTAGGTCGCCCCTTTTTGGCCACTTCCAACGCTATCATCAACTGTCGTAATGGTTCTATGACCCTATCTTTCGGGAATAGGTCAATTGAGCTGAACATTTACAAGTTGGGAAGTGTACCCTCCGAACCTATTGCTCAGGTATGTTCTGTCGAATTAATGGATGTCGACAGCAGCGAATTTGACGATCCTCATTATACTGATCTTGACTCTTTTTATACGTTATTGTTTGACCCAAATATGTATCATACACATACGTACTCTTCCACCGAGATGTCCGGGTCAACAACTAACACTGATTATGAACTGCCTTTAGAGTCTGAAGATCATCCCGCGCTTTGTAATGACATTATTCTTCGGGGTATTGATGGGACTTCTGAGGAGATCTTCGCTGATGAACTCGCATTTTTAAATGACACGGGTGTTGAGATGAATCATCTCCCAAACAAAGAAATTGAACCTCCGCCCCTTCTTCTGAACTGTAAAAAGAATGCGAGTAATCCATCACATACACTGCATCATCTCTCCAAGATGAGACGCACACACATTCTATTCCACCACTTACCTTGTCCCCACTTCTTCTTCCACCAACCAGAGCATTACATTGATAAAATTTTCGAATGGTTGGTGTTGACTTTCGGTCTTTACAAAGGTTGGCATCGACCAATGATTTTTGACCCCCTCATGTGATTTTCAAAGCTTAACATTGTTTAACTCAAGTTTGGGGGGGTATAATCTGGCTCCTGAAAAGAAAATTTTTACACAAATTTATGAGCCAAAAATAGGTTTGGGGGAGAATTTTCACTTATATATTTTGCTCCCATTTAATAAATTTCCTCCCAAGCTTACAGGTTTTTTGAAGATTTAGCAGAAGGCAACAGTGAGGACACTGTTGAAAACAAGTTTAGGGGAGATTTATGCTTATTTTCGCATCATTTGCATCATACTTTGCATAAGCACAAAACATTTTCTAAAAAACTATTAAAATTTAATAATTTTCAAAAAAAAAAATATTTTTGTACATAAATAAGATAATAAAAGATTAGATAGTGAAAAATTACATCGAAAAGATTAGAAAAATTTAAGAAAACCAAGAAAATTAGAAGTTTTCTTATACGAACTAGTAATAAGTAGTTATGAGTCGTTGTCCCAAGGGTTAGTAAGATGAAGGAAGTCACTAATCTGAGGATAAAAATAAGTCTGAAAAATAGTTCCTATTCTGGAAGCCAAACATTTTGAACGTTGATACCCTACTATACGCACTTACACACGTCTTGAAACTCGGGATAGTAGAGGATACCTTGAAATGCTCTTGTCTAAAAGCCAAAGTGTGAAGGAAATAAAAAAATAAAAAAATGAATAAAATATAAAATGATGAGAAAAATGAACACTGGTTTTGTTATCGCCAAGGCAGCAATAAAAAAAATATAGCGAGGGTGCCTCTTCACCTAGTGCCCTAAGGCCAACTGGTCTGCGAGTCACTGCTAAGCCTTAGGTGGTGCAAGACGAGGAAAATACACCGTATAAGCAAGCACATGAGTAATCGGTCGGTTAGTACCTCAAGAAGTATTAACGGTCGTATGAAAGTGTGTGAGCAAATTCATTTAAATATTCATTAATTAAAAAGTACTGAGGCAGATGGACAAGAGTATGATAGCTTGAATTGAATTCTCCGGGTATAGGGATGTATATTACACACACGTAGGGTTATATAATCGATGTTTGGAAGAAAGATAGGAATGAAGAATAAAGACGGTGTTTTATTGAGGGATGATGTGATTTCTAACATCTTTTCATGACTATTAAGATAGGGCTCATGACAACCGAAAAGCTAGTATAGTTGGAAACTCTAATTTTCAAAGTCTTTCTTTTATAACTCTTGTCTTTATATGTAAATTTCACAGACTTCCTTTTATTATTGGATTTTGTGGGTGCAATCCGCTGAAAACCCTCAGGAGACAACACTCCTCCTACTAGGGACACCTAGAGGTTTAAAGGCTTGTTGCCCGTGCTTAGTGCAATCGTGTTGCCTACGAAAGTGTGCTAGTTAGTTTTTCTCTTTCTTTATTTTCTCCTTCTCTTTTTAATAAAACAATTCGCTCGAGACGACCGAAAATAAGTTTGGGGGAATTTGATCAGTCGGAAATAATTTATTTTTAACACGTCAATTTCCCTATCATTTGCACTCATCTAGTAGTGTTCGGTTTGCATATTACACATATTAGTAAAACATCCCTAAAATACCAGATTACATGTTTTGTATACTAAAACCGGCATTTCTTAGGGAAATTGACTGTTTATCATGGCATCGCATCATTCTTGTGTAGCGCAACACTTATTTCGAAGTCTGTGTAGGAAATTCCAGAAACCGAGCCAAAAATTATGAAATTGTGCTGATAAAAATACGCCAACTCAAAGGCTAAAGATCTGGCAGTGATTAAGGATTAATTACAAGACTCAGCACATCAGAGAATATTCCTGAAGTAAAAAGGAAGCAGCACTAGAAAATGGATGATCCATTCCTCTTATTGGGCCGCGGATCCACGGCCTAAGCAGGCACATGCAGCAGATCCGCGGCTTACATGCCACGTCATCACTTCCTCTCTGCTTCATTATTCTTCAGTTCAGCTCCAGAATTCATTCCAGCCACTGCAATTTCTACAGAACTCCAGAAGCTTCTCCAGATCAGCAAGGATGATTAAGCAAGCTAATCATGATTAAGCTAATCAACCTCCAAGCTTCCAAAGCAAGCCAACCAAGAACCTAGTTCTAGAAGCTCTCTCCAACTAACTACTTCTAGAAGCCTCTCTAGCTAACAAACTTTTGGAGGGAAATTTGAATTTTGAATCCTAGATCTAGGGTTACAAGGACTATAAAAGGGAACCTAGATCTAGGGTTAATGGTTGTTCATTAGTTGAAAAATTAGGGCTAATCTCTAATCTCCTACCACCATTTCTAATACAAGTTGAGTGACACAACTTGTAACCCTAAACCCTAACCCTAATTCCAACTCCAATCCAAGATCAAGAATTCCGAGTTCAATCAAAGCAAGAAGCCTAGATTCTTTAGACAGCGAAGCCGATCTTCATCCGAGCAAGTGATCCAAGCCAATCCGCGACTCAAGGAGCCGAGCGACGCCAAATTCAACGATCAAAGTTCCTTCCTTGTAGTTCTTGAGAGTTGTAACTAATTGTTGATATAATAAAGGTGACAATTCTTTTATCTTGCTTATCTTTTGAATTCGAGCATTATGATTCAATCTAGATTCTTGAATATTTGCTTTGTGATAATGTTTGAGTAAACTCCGCTCGTAAAGGAGTCGAGATGATCGATAGAATGATGATGATTTAGATTCTTTTACAATTCTTAAATCCTATAACGTTTGTAAATTCTTGTAAATCAAGTGATCGATGACCTAGTTTCAATGCGATGCTTTCTTGATTGTGTTCGCTCGAAACTAGAGATCAACGATCGATCATTTGATTTACTTGAAGCTAGTTTGTGAATGAGATTCATCGAAAGGACAAAGGATAAGATGAGGAAACCCTAGCTTCTTCGCAAGATCCTTAACCTCGATAAATCGTCATCGATCTAGTATCAATTCGTTAATGGATAAGAATATGAAATCATTAGATCTCATCACATCTATAGATCCGATCTACTCCTACGAGCCACACTTCGAATCTTGATTGTTGGTTTGGAAATCATCACATATCAATTCTTGATTTTATTGTTTTCTTGATTTAGACTAGATTTTCCTAATTCTTGAACTTCAATCTACAAATCATGAATTGTTTGTTTTCTTTTCTTTAAAGTTTCAACTCATCTAATTCGAAATACGAACGATTACACTTTCCCTGTGGACGATCCGCACATACTAACGCGCTACAATCGATACCGTTATTGATTGCGGTCAAATATTTTTGGTTGTGATTTCTTTACAATTTTCTACCGACACACAATCGAAAATCATATCAATCAAACGTCATTTCCTATCAAGAGAATGCCATCCACGTACAATACGAGGAATGTGACAGTACTTCCTACAATTTTCTTATAAATGCAAGGTTCATCTATATTTTAGATAAAATCAAACTCTTTAATTGTATCATCAAAGAAAATGTTCCAACTCCGTGATGCCTGCTTTAATCTATAAATGGATTTGAGCAATCTGCATGCCTTTTCGCTGCTCCCGCTGCTAATGATGTAAGTCCATGCTACCTCTCCTGGTACTTACGGGCTTGCGGAATTTGATGAAAAACGATTTTCTAGAGGCGGTAACATGGACTCAAAACGGATCTTTGTTAAACTATCTACCTAACAACCTAACTAGGAGTTGTTAACTACTCGGTTAGGGGGTTATACCTTTCTTTCTTAAACTCCTTCGTCTTCAACTCTCGATGGTGTACAGATCGGCTTCACCCCGTCGTCTCCTTGCGCCGAAGATCGATCCACCCGAAAGCTTCCACCTTTGGCTTCTTCTTCGAACTTTGAAGAAACTAGTTCACTCGGTTTGCTAAACCTTGTGAACTAGAGTGAGTAGAGGAGAGTGTGTTGGTATTTTTCTCTATGGTTCTTGCTTCTCAACACATGAGACAAGTGAACCATAGACTAGAGAGAGGGAGAGCAAGAGGAAGAGGGTGAGAGCTCAAGCCAAGAGAGAGAATGGAAATGAGAGGATAAGCAAAACTTTTCTCTCTTGGCTCTCATAATCCAAATCCATCATAACCAATAATAGCAATCAAGTATTATGTGATGGTTTAAGTCAAAATAGCCATATCATTTCATGCACTCATTTTGCACAAGATAAACAAGCAAGCAAAAGTCTTTGCCATGAAATGATAGCTATTGTCATGATGATGGTCAACTAGTCCAACCCAGTCAACCGGTCAACAAAGTCAACAAGTCAACAAAGTCAACCCCTCAACAACCATGTCACCATAATACTTAATTAATATTATTGTTAATTATATTTCATATTCTCATTCAGGTTTAGCAAAAAGTCAATAGTCAACAGTCAACAACCCTAATGAGAATCCTCTGCCTCTGTCTCTCCGTCAACTGTGCATACACACCCGCATCCGCGTTCTGAGGAACACGAATACATACGAGATAAAACCAATCCCAAAACGTACACTAGGATCTAGCTTAAACCAAAACCCGCTAGTGTTAACTGTCCGGACACTAAACGTGCACAAGTGCACGGATGTGACCGAACCCTGTCGCAAAACCATGCGACCTCTACTCTTTTGCCTAAAGGCGAATAGCTTTTTGTGTGGGACTCTAATGACTCGACACTACGCTGGCAGTGGGTTTAACCATAGACCGCAAGCAGCACTAGCTGTGCGTAACGGCCCCCAGGTAGATGCCGACAAGAAGACTGACGAGGTGAAACCCATCTGAACTCCTACTGAGCCTGAATGTGACAGTCTCCGTACAGTCCGGTCTGTTCGTCTGATACATCGCATGGCTGGCCTAGGGGGCGGTAAACGTCAGTCCGCTAATAACGGTACAAGTCGTGCCGGAGTGAAGCCCAAAACACCCTGAGATAACACTGGAAGCCTACCAGTATATCTCGCTTGCCCTGGCCAGGGACTACTCGTGTAATGGCTCTCCTAGACACAGCGCGATGTCAACCCCCAATACCGGGAGAGACGAATCCTGTCTAACCGTCACTGGCTCCAAGTGCTTCGGGACTGCACCCAACTACTACCTGTTTGCACGACTCCTTTGAGCCATGGTAGGGTAGTAATCAAAGTACAGTGGGAACACACTCGAGGCGAAGTGACAGTATCAAGTCAGTGGACTAAGCTGTACTCATGTCACCTGGAAACTGATAACTGACGATAGGTATAATACCAACCAATCAGTTCCCGACGAGTCATATCCAGTGTACTCATAACCTAACGAGCACCCGCATACTATCTCAAGTACGACGTACTGACGGCTGTGGGACAGATCTTCTCCCTTGCTGGGATGAGAAGCGCATACGCTAGTCTACTCCGAAGTATCGATGCCCTGTCTCGATAGTCCTGCGACTAGGGACCTGTATAAGGATGTGCTTGTGGATTACCCAGCCCCCACGAGTGTGACTGCCATCACAACGTTGGTAATCAAGCAAAGATCCTAAGGGCTCTACTAATATGTATAAGCAATATGCTAAAAGAAACACATGCACATATTGAAGTAGAAACAAACCAAGTAGCATACTACCATTTTGAGCAAGATTGTCAATACAAGGTGAATATCCCAAGCTTCCATTAAGTAATATACATACTAGTATGATACAGTAATGGCCTCTAGGGCATATACACTAACAATCTCCCACTTGCACTAAGGCCATGTACTGGCGTATCGAAGACCTATCATCTCGATCAGCCACTCGAACTGAGTCTGGGGTAGGGCCTTCGTGAGTGGATCTGCAGTGTTATCTTCTGAATTTACTCTCTTTACCTCGATCTCCCGGCGATCAATGATCTCCCTGATCAGGTAGAACCGCCTCAAAATGTGCCTGGACTTCTGATTGGACCTGGGTTCCTTCGCTAAAGCTATAGCGCCGTTGTTGTCGCAATACAGCGGTATTGGATCAACAATGGTAGGAACCACCTGAAGCTCCATGAGGAACTTCTTCATCCAGACAGCTTCCTTTGCGGCATCGCAAGCAGCTATGTACTCCGCTTCCATAATTGAGTCAGCAATGGTCTCCTGCTTGGAACTCTTCCAGCAAACCGCCCCTCCATTGAGGGTAAAGACATAACCCGACATGGACTTGGAGTCATCCTTGCCACTCTGGAAGCTGGAGTCAGCAAAGGCCTCGATCTGGAGGTCTTTTCCGCCATACACCAAGAACATATCCTTAGTCCTTTTTAGGTACTTGAGAATGTTCTTTACCGCTATCCAGTGTTTCTCCCCTGGGTCCGACTGATACCGGCTTACAACGCTCAATGCGTATGCTACATCTGGTCTGGTACATAACATCGCATACATTATAGAGCCTACCGCAGAAGCGTAGGGTATAATAGACATGCGATCCCTTTCCAAATCAGTCTTGGGAGACATCTCTTTGGAGAGGGTGATCCCGTGACAAGCCGGTAAATTACCGCGCTTGGAATCTTCTATACTGAATCTTTTCAGTATGGTGTCAATGTACCTAGACTGTGAAAGTCCCAACATCCTTTTAGATCTATCACGATAGATCTGGATCCCCAGAATGTAGTTGGCATCGCCCAAGTCCTTCATGGAGAACCTCTGTGACAAGAATCCTTTGACTGACTGTAGCATAGGAATATCATTTCCTATTAGGAGAATGTCATCCACGTACAAGATGAGAAATACCACAGTTCTCCCTACAATCTTACTGTAGATGCATGGTTCATCCGGATTTTTGATAAAGTCGAATTCCTTGACAGTATCATCAAAGCAAATGTTCCAACTCCGCGATGCCTGCTTCAGTCCATAGATGGACTTGAGCAACTTGCACACTTTACCGCTGCTCCCACTCTGAATGAATCCCTCTGGCTGATCCATATAGACCCACTCTTCTAAATTTCCATTTAGAAAAGCTGTCTTTACGTCCATCTGCCAGATCTCATAATCGTGGAAAGCAGCAATGGTAAGAAGGATCCGAATGGATTTCAGCATAGCTACTGGAGAAAAGGTCTCGTCATAGTCCAAACCAGGTCTTTGACGAAAACCCTTTGCAACGAGCCTAGCTTTATAGGTTTCAACCTGCCTACCTACACCAATCTTCTTTCTGAAGATCCATTTGTAGCCTACGGGTTTTACCCCTTCTGGAGCAAAGTCCAAAGTCCAAACTTTGTTAGTGTACATGGACTCCATCTCGGTCCGCATTGCATCCAGCCATTTTACCGAGTCACCGCTCTGAATGGCTTGCTGGAAGCTAGTAGGCTCACCATAATCCATGGTGCAATCCTCTCTATCCCCATCTATGAGAAAACCATAGTATCTCTCGGGCGGATGAGACTGCCTACTACTCCTGCGGAGTGGCGCAGGAATGTCCGGTTCTCCTGAAACTTCTGGTTCTTCCAAGCTTTCAGTAATAGCTTGTGGTTCTGGAATTTCTTCCAGTTCTATTGCGCTCCCACTTATTCCTTTTTCTAAATACTGATGTTCCAGAAAGTGGGCATGACGAGAAACAAAAATCTTTTGTTCCTCTGCGTAATAGAAAAAATACCCCCTGGAGTTCTTTGGGTATCCCACAAACTTACACAGTGCTGAGCGTGCCTCGAGTTTGTCCGCATGCTGCTTTTTAACAAAAGCTAGACATCCCCATGTCTTTAGGTACTTAAGACAGGGTTTCTGTCCACTCCACATCTGATATGGGGTGGTAGGCACAGTCTTGGTTGGAGCCTTGTTCAAGAGATATGCAGCTGTTTCTAGTGCATAACCCCAGAAAGATCGCGGTAACTCAGCCTTACTCATCATGGAACGAACCATATCCAATAGGGTCCGATTCCGCCTTTCCGATACACCGTTGTGTTGTGGTGTGTATGGAGGAGTAAGTTGAGAGAGAATTCCATTCTCTTTTAAGTAGTCCAGAAACTCGGCACTCAAGTATTCTCCACCTCGATCAGATCTCAGTGTCTTAATACTTTTGCCTGTTTTTTTTCCAACTTCATTCTTGTATTCCCGAAATTTCTCAAAGGCCTCGGATTTGTGCTTCATTAAGAAGATATGTCCATACCTAGAGAAATCATCTGTGAAAGTAATGAAGTATGAATAACCGCTTCGCTCATGTGTAGACATTGGACCACACACATCACTGTGTATGAGTCCCAAGAGCTCGCTCGCTCGTACTCCGTATCCAGTGAACGGAGTCTTTGTCATCTTTCCCATGAGACAAGATTCACAAGTGGCATAAGACTGGTACTCGAACGGATCCAAGTATCCTTCTTTATGTAACTTTGTTAACCGTGTCTCATTGATGTGACCCAGTCTATAATGCCATAAGACAGCCTGTTTTAATTCTGGATACTTTCTTTTAAGTATGTTCTGGACACTGAATATCTGAACTTGATTCAATACGTATATACCGTTATTTAATGTACCTGACCCAATCAGTACTTGATTTAGGTGGATGTTTACTACATCGCTTACAAAAGCAAAATCATATCCTTCCTTAGAAAGTAAGGATACATATATGATATTACAAGTCGCACCTGGTACATACAAACAGTCACGCAGAATCAATATCTGTGCAGTTGTCAGTCCAAGGTGATATTCCCCTACGGATTCAGCATCCATGCTCATTCCGTTAGCAACCCTGAGAGTTATATCACCTTTCCTGATAACCCTACGGTTTCTCAAAGACTGTAACGAATTACAGATGTGAGATCCTGATCCGGTATCCAATACCAAGGAAGTAGGGTTAACTGACATACAGTTCTCTATCACTAACACACCCGAAGCGGAAGCCACAACATGCTTCGAATTCTGGCTACTGGCTTTGCTAGCCCTGCAATCCTTCTGCCAATGTTCATTCTCACAACAATAGGAACGTCCTTCTTTCACTGTATCCATTCCCGAAACTTTTTCCCTTCTTTTTCCTTCTGCTTCCCTGGTTTCCTTCAGGGTAGAAGGTAGAGACTGTAGAATCAAGTCAACTCTTGACCCGTTCTTCAACGTGGTCTTCAGGTCCGTGAGCTCAAAATAGCTGGTCTCTGCAAGGACGTTGTCCCTTGCAGATGACCCGATAGCCAACCTCGCTTGAAGCAATTCGTTCGAGATCTCATATCTTGCGATACGAGATTGCTCTCCATATAAATCTTTGTTATGGAGGAAGATAGAAACTAAGTCCATCTTCTCGTGCTGCCTCTGGTCTGCACCATCAGCTGAGGCTAACAGGAGGCATTTGGCTTTCGCATATTCCTTTTCCGATGTCCTACGGATATCAATATCCGTGACAGGGGAAACTGGACCTGAGACGGCAGGGGTTGGATTAGTTAAGAGGTGTCCCAGCTTGTCATAGGCAATGGACATCTGGACAGACCTTTGCCAGTCATGACAGTCAGTCAGATTCAGTCATTTTATTATCTAGATGTAACCTAGGTGTGGTCACAGGGTCGCTGCAATTAAGAGAGAGAGAAGAAAACACTCAGCATGGTACTCTTGCAAGTTTAGATTGGTTTTTAATTTATCTAAATAGGATGGCTCCCACTGTCTCTCGAATCCCTCCTCAAACCATAAAGGAAGAATTATTCGGGATCAATCTCACCGTACAATACTTGCTTAACCGTTCAGCCAGGCCAGTGTCGGTACTTCGAGGGAGGTTTTCCAACGCTTTCGTGAAGTTCCTTAATTTAAGAACCTCTTTTCCCTGGGGACGTAGCCCCGCTGACACCTTTCTAGACACCTACTTGGTTTATAGCATTGATCGTTAAGTGAGAAAGTTTCCGAGGAGTAGCATATACTCACAGTAGGATCGGGATCCAAATATCATCGCGTGACAAAACTGAAGGAATCCTACCAGAATCATCACACTCCAAATGGTATGCAGCGCTAGCAAGTTTCAGTACTTATGAAACTCCCGATGTGGATTTTTGCCCCATGCTCTTATGACCTTGACGAAGGCCAAAATATCATAAGTCACATGTCAAGTTCTACCCGTCATTATCCAGATTAATTTGAACCCACCCGTACATACCCTTGACGAAGGACAAAATGGTAGTACGACTGTCCCAAACCAACGCATCTATCTATGCTACAGATAAACATTCAGCAGCTACCAATCAATATGCCTTGGCGAAGGTCAAAATACATAGCTTGAATACTACTGAATATTTAACTGAAACGACGGAGGGCTACGAATGGTTTTGGCGAAACCGTGAACGTAGTGAACTTGATATAATCGATGGAACCATGATAGCTTTTAAAAGGAGTGGCTTAAGCTCCGCGTTTTAAAAATTGCTTTTTGAAAAGAAACCGAGTGGTTTTGAAAATGTTCCAACGACTTTTACTTTGGTTTATTTTTCTTGCATTAGTTCTTTTAACGCGTCCCATCATTTAATCCTACCATTGCAGAAAACAACCAAAATATGACGTACGCTTATACCATTCACATTCGCCACGGGGCCCCGTCATTACCCGTTAGATTACTTAACTAACGACAGAGCGGGGGCTGGGCTAGCGCGGCTGTAAAACATAAGATACGCCTAAATAATATCATATATAGATATATTGCAATGATAGCCATTTCAGATCATAGATGAACACATTGGATATACTAGGAATCCGCAATTCGTACAAGCCTGTAACGAAAAGCAGATTACACGGTCGCGGTGAATAGCCAATACCCCACCCAAGACCCCTACGGGTGCGGCAAACTACCCGCCAAGTACCCGAAGCAGAGCAACCTCCCTCAACACCGTGAGTAGGCCACTCGGCACTTCGAGATACCCGGTAGTTTGTGCACCCCCTCCATGGGTCTATCCTAGGAGCAAAAACAGTAAAAAGAAATTATACAATGACGGCTACAATCCCGACCCGGTTGTGCGGCCATACAAATAATTATTACATCAATTTACAAATTTACATGAATTGAAAGAAAAGAAAACTCTCGTCTCACAACCCCTCGGCTATTCACCCGCGACAATCCAATGAATTCATATACACAAACTAATAACATTACAGATCACAGATTTGTATAACCCCCACTAATCGACATATAGCGATGAGCAGACGTTCAATACAAATATCACATCACAGATATAAACCCGTTAGCATTAGTCTTTGGAAACTCGATCAAAACACGGTTTTTAAAGCCCCAAAAACAAATTTTTCTTTCTGGAAAATCTGGGCTGGAAAAACATATACCAAAAATCCCAAAATACCCCATAGAACAAACTGCAGTAAAGACGATCCACAGAAGAGCTAAATCGGCCGCGGAACCGCGGCAATAGCAAGCTATTGCTGCGGAACCGCGGCGGTTTGATGGGTTCTCTGGACCGTTTTTCTACAGTAAACTATAAAAACCCTGAGTCAATTTTTAAAGCATGATTTATTATTTTTACAGTACTTTAAAAATTGACAGCAAGTTTGATTTCGGGGTGTATTTCGCTACTTTTTCTCCGATCGAATTTCCAGTTACTATGCTAACATGTTAGGTAGTGTTTAACTAGGCTCTGATACTACTGTAAGTCCATGCTACCTCTCCCGGTACTTATGGGCTTGCGGAATTTGATGAAAAACGATTTTCTAGAGGCGGTAACATGGACTCAAAACGGATCTTTGTTAAACTATTTACCTAACAACCTAACTAGGAGTTGTTAACTACTCGGTTAGGGGGTTATACCTTTCTTTCTTGAACTCCTTCGTCTTCAACTCTCGATGGTGCACAGATCGGCTTCACCCCGTCGTCTCCTTGCGCCGAAGATCGATCCACCCGAAAGCTTCCACCTTTGGCTTCTTCTTCGAACTTTGAAGAAACTAGTTCACTCGGTTTGCTAAACCTTGTGAACTAGAGTGAGTAGAGGAGAGTGTGTTGGGATTTTTCTCTATGGTTCTTGCTTCTCAACACATGAGACAAGTGAACCATAGACTAGAGAGAGGGAGAGCAAGAGGAAGAGGGTGAGAGCTTAAGCCAAGAGAGAGAATGGAAATGAGAGAATAAGCAAAACTTTTCTCTCTTGGCTCTCATAATCCAAAGCCATCATAACCAATAATAGCAATCAAGTATTATGTGATGGTTTAAGTCAAAATAGCCATATCATTTCATACACTCATTTTGCACAAGATAAACAAGCTTGCAAAATTCTTTGCCGTGAAATGATAGCTATTGTCATGATGATGGTCAACTAGTCCAACCCAGTCAACCGGTCAACAAAGTCAACAAAGTCAACCCCTCAACAACCATGTCACCGTAATACTTAATTAATATTATTGTTAATTATATTTCATATTCTCATTAGGGTTTAGCAAAAAGTCAATAGTCAACAGTCAACAGTCAACAGTCAACAACCATAATGAGAATCCTCTGCCTCTGTCTCTCCGTCAACTGTGCATACACACCCGCATCCGCGTTCCGAGAAACACGAATACATACGAGATAAAACCAATCCCAAAACGTACACTAGGATCTAGCTTAAACCAAAGCCCGCTAGTGTTAACTGTCCGGACACTAAACGTGCACAAGTGCACGGATGTGACCGAACCCTGTCGCAAAACCATGCGACCTGTCGCAAAACCATGCGACCTCTACTCTTTTGCCTAAAGGCGAATAGCTTTCTGTGTGGGACTCTAAAGACTCGACACTACGCTGGCAGTGGGTTTAACCACAGACCGCAAGCGACACTACCTGTGCGTAACGGCCCCCAGGTAGATGCCGACAAGAAGACTGACAAGGTGAAACCCATCTGAACTCCTACTGAGCCTGAATGTGACAGTCTCCGTACAGTCCGATCTGTTCATCTGATACATCGCATGGCGGGCCTAGGGGGCAGTAAACCTCAGTCCCCTAATAGCGGTACAAGTCGTGCCGGAGTGAAGCCCAAAACACCCTGAGATAACACTGGAAGCCTACCAGTATATCTCGCTTGCCCTGGCCAGGGACTACTCGTGTAATGGCTCTCCTAGACACAGCGCGATGTCAACCCCCAATACCGGGAGAGACGAATCCTGTCTAACCGTCACTGCCTCCAAGTGCTTCGGGACTGCACCCAACTACTACCTGTTTGCACGACTCCTTTGAGCCGTGGTAGGGTAGTAATCAAAGTACAGTGGGAACACACTCGAGGCGAAGTGACAGTGTCAAGTCAGCGGACTAAGCTGTACTCATGTCACCTGGGAACTAATAACTGACGATAGGTATAATACCAACCAATCAGTTCCCGATGAGTCCTGTCCAGTGTACTCATAACCTAACGAGCACCCGCATACTATCTCAAGTACGACGTACTGACGGCTGTGGGACAGACCGTCTCCCCTGCTGGGATGAGAAGCGCATACGCTAGTCTACTCCGGAGTATCGATGCCCTGTCTCGATAGTCCTGCGACTAGGGACCTGTATAAGGATGTGCTTGTGGATTACCCAGCCCCCACGAGTGTGAATGCCATCACAACGCTGGTAATCAAGCAAAGATCCTAAGGGCTCTACTAATATGTATAAGCAATATGCTAAAAGAAACACATGCACATATTGAAGTAGAAACAAACCAAGTAGCATACTACCATTTTGAGCAAAATTGTCAATACAAGGTGAATATCCCAAGCTTCCATTAAGTAATATACATACTAGTATGATACAGTAATGGCCTCTAGGGCATATACACTAACAAATGAAGCCTTCCGGCTGATCCATAAAAACGCATTCTTCCAAATCACCATTTAGAAATGCAGTCTTAACGTCCATCTGCCAGATTTCATAGTCGTAGTAAGCAGCAATAGCAAGTAGATCCGAATGGATTTAAGCATTGCGACTGGAGAAAAAGTCCCTTCATAGTCCAATCCCGATCTTTGACGGAATCTTTTCGCTGCAAGTCTTGCTTTATAGGTCTCTACCTGTCCATCTACACCAATCTTTTTCTTAAAGATCCATTTGCACCCTACGGGTTTTACTCCAGAAATTGTAACTTCCAAAGTCCATAGTTTGTTAGTGTGCATGGACTCTATTTCGGATCTCATGGCATCCAGCCATTTCACCGAGTCACCACTTGTGATAGCTTGCTGAAAACTAGTAGGGTCATCATCATCCATGATGCAATCTTCTCTATCGCCATCTATGAGGAAACCATAGTATCTCTCTGGTGGGCGAGAAGTCCTACTAGATCTACGGAGTGACTGAGGTTCGTGGGGTTCTATTGCAACTTCAGGTTCAACACATCGTCAGTAGTTATTTGTGTCTCTAGAACTTCTTCTAGTTCTACCGCATTGCCATCAGTATTATTTGTAAAAAAATTCATTTTCTAAAAATATGGCATACTGAGAAACAAACACTCTTTGTTCCTCCTTATGGTAGAAAAGATATCCATATGAATGTTTTGGATATCCTACAAATGTACATAGAACCGATCGTGTCTCGAGTTTGTCTGGATTCTGCTTTTTAACAAAATCAGGACAACCCCATATCCTAACTCGTTTAAGAGATGGTCTCTTCCCATATCATATCTCATATGGAGTGGTAGGCACAGTTTTGGTGGGAACCATGTTCAATAGATATACTGTAGTCTCCAATGCATGTCCCCAAAAGGAAAGTGGTAACTCGGCATCATTCATCATTGAACGTACCATATCCAATAGGGTACGATTCCTCCGTTCTGACACACCGTTGTGTTGTGGTGTGTAAGGGGGAGTGAGCTGAGAGAGAATCCCATTCTCTTTTAGGAAATCTAGAAACTCTGTACTCAAATACTCTCATCATCGATCTGATCGAAGTTTCTTGATGCTCAGTCCAGTTTGTTTTTCTACTTCAAGTTTATACTCCTTGAATTTTTCGAAAGCTTCAGACTTATCTTTCAACAAGAACACGTGTCCGAACATCGAGAAATCATTGGTAAAAGTTATGAAGTATGAATAACCGCTTCTAGCATGTGTAGACATTGGTCCGCATACATCACTATGTATGAGACCTAAGAGTTCAGTAGCTCTGTCTCCGTGTCCAGTAAACGGAGTTTTGGTCATTTTACCCTTGATGCAAGACTGACAAGTCGCATAAGATTTATATTCAAAAGGATTTAAATACCCATCTTTATGTAGCTTGGTTAGTCTTGTTTCGTTAATATGACTAAGTCTACAATCCATACAAAAGCTTCATTTATATCTGAAAATTTTCTTTTGTTTGTATGTTGTATGTTGAAAACAGTGTGTTGATTTAGGACGTAAATGTCGTTATTTAGTATACCATACCCAATCAACTATTGATTCAGGTTAATGTTCATAACATTATTTTGCAACACAAAATGATATCCATCATTGTCTAACAAAGATACAGATATTATATTACATAGCATGCTTGGTACAAAATAACTTGGGTTCAAAACCAATATACATCCCGAAGGCAACCCTAGGTGATACTCTCCCACTGATACAGCATGTACATTGGAACCATTTCCAACGCAGAGAGTGTGATCACCTGTCTTCAAAACTTTGCAATTTCTCAGTCCCTGCACACAATTGTAGATGTGAGAACCCAAACCGGTATCTAATACCCAGGATGCAGAGTTTATATAAAAATAATTTTCAGTGACGAACACACTTGAAGCGGAAGCATCGTACTCAGTACAATTTCGCTTCCAGTATCCCAACTTGTGGCAGTAGAAACATTCTCCCTTTCCCGATACTGCGGTCCCTGATACCGCGGCCCCTGATTTGTCTTTCCCGTTTGCCTTTTTAACTCCACCGCTCGGTTTAGTGGGTTTCTTCTTCTTCTTTCCCTTAACCTTGGCTTTTGGGACGAAAGAGGGAATGGGCCCATTAATCGGAGAGGGAGTTTTCACTGTCTTAAGCATGCTCTCTGCACTGCTCAACATATTGAGAAGTTCAGGAAGTGGTTTCTCTATGTTGTGCATATTGAAGTTCACTATAAATTGAGCATAGGCAGGGGGGAGACTGTAGAACTATATCAATATATTGTTCGTCCTCCATAGTTCTTCCCAGGTCCTCAAGTTCTTCAATAAGTCCTATCATCTTCAAGACATGATCACCTACTGATGTACCAGCAACCATTTTTATCTCAAACAACTTTCTTGATGCCTCGTAACATAGAGCACGAGATTGCTCCCCATACAACTCCTTTGTATGGAAAAAGATGGATTGAACATCCATCTTCTTATGTTGCTTTTGCTGTTCATTGTCCATCGAAGCTAACGTGAGGCATTTGGCTGTAGCACAATCAATATCCCATGTCTTGCGGATCTTCTTATCTACAATAGAGGAATCAGGGCCTGGGATGGGAGAGGATGGAGCAGTGAGGACATATGCAACCTTATCGTATGTAAAGGCAATGTTTACGTTCCTTAGCCGGCCTTTATAATTAGGTCCTGTCAATTTATTTTCTCTAATAAAAGTTCAAGTCCAGTCATTGGTATCTTCCATTATGAGAGAGAAAAGAAAACACTTAGCGAAAGCACTTGCAAGATTAGATTGGTTATTTATCTTATCTAATCGATGTCTCCCACTGGTTTTATCAAATTTTCCTTCAGACCTTAAAAATAAAATTATCCAGGATTAATTATATTCTAAAAGTTCACTAACCGGTGAGCCAGGCCAGTGTCAGTACATCGAGAGAGGTTCCCCGTGCTGTCGCATGGACCTAATTAAAATAAACCCCGTTTCCCTCGAGGCTTAACTCCGTTGACAACTTTCTAGACACTTATTGGATTAGCTAATTGTAAAGTGTAAAACTCTCCCAGGAGTAACTTTTACTCACAGTGGGATCGGGATCCAACTATCAATATAGAAGGTATGCAATCTCATTGCAAATTTCAACTCTTGAAATTCCCGATATGGTTTTTACCCTTAGCAGCTTATGACCTTAACTATGGTCAACAAATCATAAGCACTAGTCAAGTTCTACCAATCATTTCGTGATTAATTAGACCAATTCATATGACCCTTAATTATGGTCAACAAAATCATATGAATGTCCTAATTAATCGCATCATATGCAATATAGGAAGACATCACTTAGCTACCGTATACTACGCCTTAACTATGGTCAACAAACGTAGCACGAATACTAAGTACTCTACTTCCTAAAATGACAGAGGGTTACGGATGGTTTTGATGAAAACCTTTAACGTTTTGAATTTGATATCGTTGTAGAACCAAATAATTTAAAAAGGAGTGGCTTAAGCTCCGTATTTTAAAACTTGCTTTTTCGTAAAAAGGCCGAGTAGGTTTCAAATTTGATTCTACAACAACTTTAGGCTTCTTTTCTTTACATTATTCTCATTAATGTAATCCCATCATTTAAGTTTCCTAAGCATCACAGAAGAAACGAAAATAGAACATACGCTTAGGCCATCCGCATTCGCCACGGGTCTCGTCATGCACCGTTAGGTTACTTAACTAACGGCAGAGCGAAGGCATGACTAGCGCGGGTGCAAAACATAAGCAACGTTTATTATATATCATATATATAAATAACATCCGTCTCACGCAGTTTATATGATCACATCATAGAGTAACAGCAGGAAAAGCAGATATATGAAAATATAGGATATACTAGGAGGTCCGTATTTTTAGATTAAGCCAATGATAAAAAAAATACGGATTCCACGGTCATGATGAATAGCCAAGCCCACACCCCTAGACCCCTATGAGTGCGGAAAGCAACCCTGCCAATTCTAGCGTTAGGAGACCGGTCTTGACTCCTCGAGATGGTCTCCCACTGGAATCTAGAACCCGATTACTTGTGCTCCCCATCTTGGGTCATCCTAATGCGGAAAAGTAAATAATATACATCAATGATGACATCAACCTCAATCCGGAAGTGTCCCAATAAAAGAATATTACATACATTGAATTTACATGAATGAAAAAGAAAATCTCTCATTTCACATAAAAAAAACCTGCTATTCAATCACGATGATCATATACATCATATTAGTACAGCAACAGAATAATCATCACAGATCATCAACGTAAGTAAATATGCGTATTTCTAATGCCGTCGACATATAGCGACGAGATTAGGAACGTACATATTACACTTATGGTCGCAGAAAAGAAATATAAAACTACAACAGTTGGAATCCGCACAATCCTTAGACATCGCAAACCCGAATTATCTCATATTCCGGATTTCATGCCTAACCCAGTAAATCTTACATTTAAGTCTCGAATTGAAAACAACTTTTTAAAAAATGAAGTCGGGTAATTCAACAAGATTCTCGATTATCAATGAGACTGAAATGTTAGATTCACAAACAACCAATTAATTTTCATAAAACTAATTAGTGTTGATTCCAAATATTGTATCACATATAGTAACTATCTAGACGATATTAAACATTTCGATCGACATCACAGATCATCATCAAACCACAGAGACCTCAACACCTTGAGCCTTACTAAAAAATATCCAGAAAAGTGCAAAATATCACTTTGGAGCTGAAGGGTTCTCTAACACGACTACAAGGTTTCGGAAGGCATCAACCATGCCATTTTATAAAATTTTAGTATGCTAAGTAACCCTAACCAAGGATCTAACTAGAGGAATTAGGGTAAGCATGCATGTAATCAAACATTTCACTAAGTGAATAAGAAATACAACTTTTGTAGACCGGTCCTTCACTTCAAAAGCTCCGTATAGTAGTCCCTTCGCTGCAAGTAGTGGTCTCCCGGACTCTCACTAGGCTCCACTAGACGAAAGGAACAAGCTTACTTGAAGTCTTCGAGGCCGAAGATGATCTACGTCAAGAAATCTCCAACTCAAGCTACCTCTTCTCTAATTGGGAATTAGTGAAGCAAACAACCTAAACTAAATGGCTAATCTAGTGTAGGTTGATGAAGTAAGATTTTTGTTCACTTTAGAATTCTTTTTCTCACTAATTTTCTTCACCTCTTGAAAACCTAGAGAGCTTTTTTCTTTTGGTGAAGAAGAAGATGAAGTGTAGAATGTTATGAGTGAGAATAACAACCATGGGTGAGATAATATCTCATACTAACTCTTGTAGAGACTTAACCATGGCTAAAGATAATAGTTGGGTTAATAAATATCTTAAGTAAAATAAAATTAGTGGACTAAGTCAATGGTTCCACAAGCTTCCACAAGCTTCAACCATGTGCTAATTTCCAACTAATTTATATTTACCTTAAATAAATAAACACCCTCAATTATCCATGCCATGGTGTGAGTCTCATACACCCATGTAGCATGTAGTAACAAGCATGACACAATAATATATATCACATGTATATTAAATGTGCACAAGTAAGAAAATTATTATAGTCGCAGGTAGGCGACTGCGATGATTGAGGGAAGAACTATACCGGTGGAACAGTCTTACTCGAGATGATAATATGCTATCTGGTTTGTCTTTATCATCATATACATGTTGATAGAGCCCATAGGATTCTTGCTTGACTACCAGCATTATGATGGCGATCATATAAGTGGGAGCTGGGGGTCTATAAGCACATCCTTAAATGTCCCTAGTTGTGGGAGTTTTGAGGCTGGGCATCGATACTCCAGAGTAAACTAGTGTATACTAATCGAGACCCCGACGAGGGGCGGTGTCTAGGTCTCACAAGCCATTGGTGTTAGTTTGTTCACCTAAGATAGTATACAGGTGCTCATTGGGTTATGAGTACACTGGACGTACTCGCCGGGAACCTGCTAGTTGGTACTATACCTATTGTCAGATAGCAGTTCTCAGGTGACATGTGTACAGGTTAGTCTGTCGACCTGAGATCGTCATTTGTCTCGTGTGAGTTCCCACTGTACTTTGATTACTACCCTACCATGGCTCAAAGGAGTCGTGCAAACAGGTTTTAGTTGGGTACAGTCCCGAGCTACTTGGAGGCAGTGAGCGGATCGTCGGGGATTCGTCTCTCCCGGTATTGGGGGTTGATATCACGCAGCAGGTGGCCATAACCAGAAATCCTTGGCCAAGGTAGTCGAGAATTACTGATTCGGATCAGTAGTTTCTCAAGTGGTGATGGGCTTCATACCAATACAAATTATCGCGTTATTAGGGGTCTGACTTTATCCACCCCCTAGACTCGATATGCGATACTCTTAGACAAACAGACCGGGCTATACGGATATTGTGACTGTCAGGCTCAGTAGGGGTTTCAGGATGAGTTTGCTCATCGGCCTCCTTTTCGCTCAATACCTGGGTAGCCGTTATGTACAGCTAGTGCCGCTGACGTGGTTGTGGTTAAACCCACTGCCAGCGTATTGATGAGCCTTTAGAGTCCCACACAGAGCGTTTTTACGGTTCAGGCGATATGGTGTAGATGACGTATGTTGGTACATATAGGTGTTCGATTAAATATGTGTACAGGCTGTACAGACTTTAATTGGACGGTTGATAATACTAGCGGCTTAGGATTAAGCCGGATTATTAAATCAGGTTTTGATTTAATAATTTATATATATATATATATATATATATGTATATATATATGTATTTATATATATATATGTATTTATATATATGTATTTATATATATATATGTATTTATATATATGTATTCTAGTATTACTGTTCACTATTCATTTTCTCTCTTGGCTATTCGTATTTTTGTACGAATACGCGTATGTGTATTTTGATAGTGTACCGAGAAGTATTCTGTATTTATACGGAATAGTTTCTAGAAGATGGTCATCTCATTATTGTTTTTCTTTTTAGAAAAACAATTATGGAAATGAGGTGGAGGGGTGAGTTGGCATGAGCATGGACTTGGGCATGTAGAGAGGTATGGTTCACAATTGTTTATTGAAAAAAGAAATGAGATATTTTGTGCATGAAAGAGAGGGGGGAAGCCACATCCTTGGTGTGGGTTTGGCTCATTATTTTCTTCACTTGCTTTTCTCCACTTGCTCATTCTCACTTCAACACTTAGCCATTTCTTGAGTTGCTCATACCACATGTTTCCTCACCTCCTTCATCTTCTTGAGTTGCTCTCTTGAGTATTGTGATGAGAGGAAAATTATAGTGACACATTCCTACACTTCCACTCTCCATTGCTAGCAAGCTTGGAGCGTCGGTTACCTCACTTGGCGAGGTTGAAACTTGCGCCGTTTCTCTCAAGTGGATCATCGTAGATGGAAGAAGACCGGCAACCAAACTCGATCCAGACGACCACTAGGAGCTTGTGTCATGACCCAAAACATGGCCCGTAACCGGCACATAAACTACGTAACGTCTACAGGCGTACTTAACTCAAGTAAGCCAAAACCCAGAAATCTAAACCACTCAAATCTGGATCAACGGAGAAAAACATAGTTTTAAACATTTGGAAAACCACAAGTAAAATCTCTTAACTCTAGTTTTCCTTCTTGAAAATTTTGGCAGCACCTCCTTTGTAAAACCTAGCCCCGAAAACGGGTACAACACAGATAAAATATAAAGCATCCCAAATGGGAGCAAAATCACGCCCAACGGCGGAGGCAAACACCATAACATGTATATGACGCCGAAGCGAAGAATATAAAGAAAAACTGCATAAAGAAGTAAACTTTTCAACAAAACCGGCTCCCACGAGCACGGCACCCAAAGTCACCAAAATAATACAACACGGAATCCTCACAAGTCATCTCTAAGTTATATACAAACAGTGGTAGATGGAGAATACTAGATCCAATAAAAGATACACAATATACAAACAGATAACCGCAAACCCACCTAAAAACAAAGGCCTCACAGCCTAACGTAGCGGTATCCGCAAAAGTAGAGATGATAAGAGGCCCTGCCGCGACTACTCTGAGGGTAAGTCCTGCAAAACACTTTGGTACAACGGGGGTGAGTTGCCAGCTCATGAATAGTAAATAATATCACTGTAATCGCAAGTATGTACGAACAGCGATCTATCTATCACATGTAATCCGATAGCATAACTATGATAAGTGAATATGCAACAATCATGTAAAGGTACATCATCAGGGTACTACAACTATATGAAATAATGCATATCAACAATAATTCTGAGTGTGTGGGATGATACAATAAAATCTCATGCAAAATCATCAGCATGGAAAACACCAGTGTCCCTCACTGACACATCAAATCGCAAATCCTCAGGCACCGTATCCACAGATCGGCCCTCACATCGTGTAAGTCTCATGGAACCTGAGTGTCAAATATCGACACCCAAAACATCATGAAAACATATCCCTATGTGTATATATATACGTATATAAGTATGAGGATAGGAACCCCGTATGTCCACCGACGATACATAAAAATCATGGAAAACCTGAGTGTCTAACACCAACAATCGAAACATCATAAAACACGTGTCTAGCATCGACACGTAAATCCTCATAACTCAGGCGCTGTCACCACGACTGGCCCTGACGATATGTCGTATATCACTCCGGTCGGTATCCCCACGATAACCGCCGAGTCCAAATACTATCACCGGTAGGTACTTGCCCACCTTCCAGGCTCATCGTCTGTACCACGAACATCTTGCCGAGGGGAACCGTACCAGGCTCTACCATGTACCCACACACGGCCCACTCACTCCTCGCATCGGGTATATATCACAAATCTCAGAACCGAGAAATCTCATGGTGGACGCATCAAATATCATATCAAGAGAAACCAGGTTTTCAAACAATACATAGTTTCTTGAAAATACCCCCACGGTTCTCAAATTCATAAATCATATGAAATCCATATCTCTATGTGTAAATCCATATAAAACTGATATATGCAACATAAAACATCAATATGAGCATATAAAGGGAAAACCGCTCTTTTAAATGAATCCAGCTTTAAAATATATCTTGTGGTTCCCAAAATCCTCCGAAAAACAAGTGCAGCATCATATGAAGTGTACATGTAAGTGTAGCAAGATTTAAGTATCTACATGTAAGCAAGTATATATGATGCATTTTATAAGCGCAATGATCAACAACTCAATACCACATATCAAAACAATACCACTTGGGTACATACAACTATAGCGAAAATATGCGGGTGTACGTGTCAATATGTGTGCATGATATACATGTAGCTGTAATAGACTATGTGGGTGTACAAGTTAATATGTATGCAAGATGTATAAGTAGCTATAGTAAGGTATACGTGAAGTGGATTAAGAGTTATTATCTTAACTATCCATGTCAAACACAATAACACGTATGTAGGTGTCAACAATATCTTCTATGCACAAAGGAATAAGAGTTACTGCCTCCACTACCCCTATCCACTACCATATCACGTATGTAGGTGGTTTGTGCTTGTCATGGCAATTACTGACGATGTGGGTGTAGCATACAATTTGGTGCTCGTGCAATATGAACCGTTAGTAATGTGTTATATCTAAAGGTACGAGTCAAGTACAACAGATAATGCTATGCAATGACATTCATATATAATTAACTAATATGCAAATACATGCAGCTATCATATCATATCCGCCCCGACGCATAACGTCATACGGGCGATTTTCCCGTAGATGTTAAATCTACTCACCAATGGTCTCCAGCTATGAAAATCCGACCACCTGCTTCCCCCTGTTCGCAGCGCCCGAAGTCCCCGCTTGCGACGCTATATTTCCACAAACACAAGAAATAGTGCAAATATCTCAGAAATCGACCAATATAACGTAAAACTACGTATTAAATAACGCACCAATACTAAACCAACTCGCGAGTGTACGTCTAGTGGCTAACGTGCGTAACGATACTACAAAACCTACCCAAGTACAGCAGCTGCACAAGATCACGATTCGTGTCGCAACACGTAACACGCGGACTCAAAACACTAGATTATAGGTAAACGATCCCAGATTTTGCATACTGTAAATACTAAAAAAGTAAACAGTACCAAACACCCCTAACCAACAGCAGACGACTACCCACAAAAACCAAACCCTAGCATCTCCCTACATCGCCGGCGTCGCCGGAATTCGTCGAAGGGGTCGCCGGCCCCAGCCGGTGGGGTGGTCCTTGTCTCTCAGGTGGTGCTCCAGGGTCACTAGTACATCACTATAATTTTGTTTGATTTTTCTGTAAAATTCCCAGGTCACAGCAGTTCACAGAGGCTCTAACACGACACTAAAACACGATATTTCACAAATCGATATAAAAAGTGTTCTATGCTACAACCAACGAGCTAAACAACTTAAAAACTCCTAATTAACAGTGTAGGAATTATACTTATCAACTTTAGCTCACAAGATCTAAGCTTTCCTAGTTCCAAGTGATCAAAGAGCAAGAAACAAGACTTAAGGTATTTTTGTGATATATTTTGGAATTTTGGAGAATTTTGAGTTTGGATTGATGAAAAATGGAAGGGAAAAGATCAAGAGCAGTAGAGGGAGGAAGGATTTCGGCCAAGGGAGAGGAATGGAGTTGTGTGGAGTGTTCTAGCCCATTTCATCAATAAATGCATATAAATGCATTCACACACACACATGCATGCACCTCTTTAATTCTTTTCATTTTCTTTTCTTTAACTTAAACTTAAATCCCTAGTCCACACAATGAATCTAGATATTATGTGGGTTTGGTTACTTAAGAATAATTGAAGAAAAGATCACTAAAGGGAAATTTCCCAAAATGTGAATACCGCATTAAAATTATATTAAAATTGGGAAAAATTCAAATTGAACCAAAACATCCCATATACCCCTAAAGCTTGCGCACTAGCTTTATTTTAACTAAACTAGGTGCTGGGAAGTCTTTATGGTCGTTTGAACACAGTCGGGTTAAGACGGGAAAAACCGACAATTTAACCCTAAAACGGAAAAAATTCTCATAACGATTTCTAAAACGTTACAATCTCCACCCTTATAGAAATTCGGTCCCTGAATTAAAATTTCATACTAAGCGTACCTTCAAAGAGATGAGGGAATTTCTTCCGCATCTCACTCTCGGCCTTCCAAGTGATCTCACTAGTACGGCTACGCCAAAGAACCTTCACAGATGGCAAGACTTTGACCGAAGTTTCTTCACCTGCCGATCCAAAATAACTACCGGCTGCTCGGTGAACGAAAGATCGCACTCAAGCTGAACGGTCTCATGCTGAATCATGTGAGAAGAATTATGAAGGTATCTACGAAGCATCGACACATGGAACACAGGGTGAACATCCGGAAAACTGGGCGAGAGCGCCAAATGATAAGCAACAGAACCCACTCGCTCAAGGATCTCGAAAGGACCTATAAATCTGGGACTGAGCTTCCCCCTCTTCCCAAATCGCATAACGCCCTTCATCGGAGAAATCCTCAGGAATATATGATCCCCCACTGCGAACTCAAGTCTGCGACGACGATGGTCGGCATAAGACTTTTGCCTGCACTAGGCTGCTCTCATCCTGTCTTGAATCTGCTGGATCTTCTCCGTAGTCTCCTGAACTAGTTGGAGTCCCAAAACCAGACTATCACTAAGCTCGGTCCAACAAACTGGCGATCGACACTTCCTACCATATAAAGCCTCAAAAGGTGCCATCTGAATAGTCTCCTGAAATCTGTTGTTGTAGGAGAACTCAATCAGCGGCAAGTGACGATCCCAACTGCCACGAAAATCAAGCACACATGCACGGAACATATCCTCCAGAGTCTGAATAGTCCGCTCCGACTGACCATCGGTCTGTGGATGAAAAGCGGTGTTAAAACTCAACCGGATACCCAAAACTTCCTGAAGCTTCTGCCAAAGACGGCTAGTAAACTGGGTGCCTCTGTCGGATACTATGCATGTGGGAACACCGTGCAAACGCACAATCTCATCTATATATAGCTGCGCATACTGAGCATACCCGAAAGTAGCCTTCACTGGAAGGAAGTGAGCCGCTTTCGTCAACCGGTCAACAATCACCCAAATGGAGTCATACCCCCTACTGGTCCTGGGCATACCCACAATGAAGTCCATGGAAATCTGCTCCCATTTCCACTCCGGAATGGGTAAAGGCTGTAACTCTCCAGCCGGTCTCTGATGCTCAGCCTTGACTTGCTGACAAGTCAGGCACCTCGAAACGAAGTCCGAAATATCGTGTTTCATCCCTTCCCACCAGTAAAAGTCTCTCAAATCACGGTACATCTTGGTGGAACCTGGATGAACGCTAAAGGCCGATTGATGTGCCTGCTCTAGGATCTCGTGTCTCAACCCATCAGCATCTGGTACACACAAGCGAGTCCTGCATCGTAGCACACCCTGGTCATCAATCATGAACTCTGAAACTGTACCCTGTCGAACAAGCTCAAGAATCTCTGACAAACGGTCATCACTGGGTTGCGCCTCACGGATACGATCAAATAGTAGTGGACGGGCGCAGACATGAGCAAACTGTCCCCCAGTGGAGGTGAACTTGAACTACACTCTACCATCAAACAAGAGCTGCTAATCTGCAGACGACTGACGCTGAACTGCGCTCAACTGGGATAAGCTACCCTCGGGCCTACGACTCAAAGCATCAGCTACCACATTCGCCTTATCCGGGTGATAAAAGATCTCACAATCATAATCCTTCACTAGCTCCATCCATCGGCGCTGTCTCAGGTTCAGATCCCGCTGCTGGAAGATATACTTCAAACTCTTCTGATCCGTGAAGATCTGACACGACTCCCCGTACAAGTAGTGTCTCTAAATCTTCAACGCAAAGACCACCACGGCTATCTCAAGATCGTGAGTGGGGTAATTCTGCTCATGCTTCTTCAGCTGCCTAGAAGCATATCAATCACTCTATCATGCTGCATCAAAACACAGCCGAGCCCCACTCTAGAAGCATCATAATAAACAACATAGCCGCCCGATCCAGAAGGTAAAGAAAGAACTGGTGCTGTCATCAACCGAGTCTTCAACTGCTGAAAACTCTTCTCGCACGCATCAGTCCAGAGAAAAGGAACTCCCTTCCGGGTCAGTCCAGTCAGTGGTGCAGTGATACTTGAGAAATCCTGCATAAAACGGAAATAATAACCAGCTAAGCCCAAAAGGCTGCGGACCTCGGTCACCGATACAGGTCTGGGCCAAAGCTGTATAGCCTCTATCTTCCTCAGGTTTACAAGAATACCATCACCAGTCACCACATGACCCAGGAAGTCAACACTATCAAGCCAAAATGCACACTTTGAGAATTTAGCATACAGCTGGTGCCCTCTCGATATCTGCAAAGTAATCCTCAAGTGCTGCTCATGCTCCTCACGACTTCTAGAGTAAACCAGTATGTCATCAATAAACACTATAATAAACTGGTCGAGGAACGGCCTGAAAATCCGGTTCATCAGATCCATGAACGCTGCTGGCGCATTGGTGAGTCCGAACGACATCACCAAAAACTCATAATGCCCATAGCGCGTACGAAAAGCAGTCTTCGGAATGTCATCATTCCGAACCCGCAACTGATGATAACCCGAACGTAAATCAATCTTAGAAAAATGTTTCGCACCCTGGAGCTGATCAAATAAATCGTCAATGCGAGGTAAAGGATACCTGTTCCGCACCGTAACTCGGTTCAACTGACGATAATCCACACATAGCCTCAAACTGTCGTCCTTCTTCTTGACGAACAGAACAGGAGCTCCCTACTGTGAAACACTCGGACGCACAAGTCCCAAATCAAGCAACTCTTGCAATTGATCTTTAAGCACTCTAAGCTCTGCCGGAGCCATCCGATAAGGTGGTATAGAAATAGGCTCCGTGCCAGGAATCAGATCAATGCAGAACTCAATATCGCGCTCTGGCGGCAACCCAGGTAACTCATCGGGAAAGACATCGGGAAACTCTCGCATGGTAGAAACCTGGTCCAACGACTCCACTGTGGCTCCAGTATCATGAATGAAAGCCAAGAATCCCCGAAATCCCCTCCTCAAAAGCCGACTAGCGCACAGGACAGAAATCAAACTGTGAGGGGCGGCACCACGGTCCCCCTGCACAACAAACACTGACTCGCCGGGAAAACAAAACCTAACTGTCTTCTCTCGGCAGTCCACGGACGCATAGCAAGTAGCTAGCCAGTCCATGCCCAACAGAACGTCGAAGTCCAACATCTCAAGAAGGATCAAGTCGACGGACAGATCTCTGTCTCCTAAACAGACAGCACACGATCGGAACACGTGTCGTGCAACAAACGACTCTCCTACAGGAGTGGTCACGACAAGCGGCTGATCTAGCAAACACGACTCTCGGCCTAACCTCGGCACGAAGTGCGTAGAAACATACGAATGCGTAGATCCCGGATCAAAAAGAACGTGTGCATCATAAGAACATACAAAAAGGATACCTGAAACCACAGCATTGAACGCCTGAGCGTCCTGGTGAGTCAAGGCAAAAACCTGAGCCTGTCCTCTACCGGCTACTGGCTGTCCTCTGCCTCCGCCACCTCGACCTCTCGGTACAAAATCCCCGCGACCACGACCTCTCTGAACAGGAGTCTGACGCGGCACAACAACAGGAATATGAGGCAACGCTCTCTGAAGCGAAGAAGGTGGTAAGGTAACCTGCGTACTGTTGGCCCTCTCTAATGCACCACGGTATAATCTCTCACTAGGTGTTATAAACTGCCACACCCAAAACACCCACGTGTTGACGGCTGACCCTCCTGGGAAAAAGTACCGAACAGCTGGCCATGTCCCACGTCTCTGCTACCCCCAGTGTCTGATCGAACTCTGTCTCGGAATCTCAACCTCTGCCTCCTGACTGCTATACCAGTACGAGCCCTCTTCGGTTCCAGAACAACTGATGACTCAGATAGATGCTCCTCCACCAATAGGGCTGCATCCACAGCTGCCGCATATGTGTCGCAATGCTGAATGCTGATGGCTAGGAACAACTGGGTAAGTAGGCCTCGAACAAACCTCTTCACCCTCATCTCCTCAGTCGCCACCAGGTACGGAGCATACACCGACAGCTCGGTAAACAGTACATCATACTCAGCCACCGTCATCCCCGGAGTCTGACGTAACGACTCAAATTTGCGCGCTCGAGCATCCCTGACGCTCGGTGGAAGAAAACGGGCAAGAAACGACATCACAAACTCAACCCGGGTCATAGGAGCAAGACCCGCGGCTCTACCCTTCTCCAAGGACTCACACCACTTCTGGGACAGACCCTCCAGACGAAAACTGGCAAACTCCACCCATCTCTCATCGGAGCATCGGAGTGAACGACAAATCCTGGCCATCCGGTCGATGAACGACTGCGGATCCTCAGTAACATCTGTGCCAGTAAACACCGGAGGCCTCAGCCTCATAAAATCTGTCAGTGACACAGTAATAACCTCCGGAGCTGTAACTGCGACTACCGGAACTATAGGTACCATCGTGGTCCCTGCAACGGGTGGAACAACTGCCTGCCCCTGCGCTCAAATGGTCTCTACTAAAGTCCCCACTATCTGGCGTAGATCCTGCATACCAGCTCCAGTCATAGCAATGTGCTCCGGTACAACAGGTGCACTGCCCTGGTCAGTCCTCGCCTCTGATAAGTCAACTCTGACCTCGGCCCTCGCGGCCGCTCTCTGTGCCCTCGTAATCTTCGGTAGCATATAGGCTGGAAATTGAAACGAGATTCGATAAGGAAACAGGAATCGAATCACAAAGATGTATATCATCACGGAGGAATATCAATCAATAAGTCCTAAGGTCACTTAAGCGAAGAACCGTGTCGTAAGTATGCCACGGAACATATACGCGCTACGTCACTCTGCTTAAGCTACCTACTCCATCATACCAAGGTCATCCTACACTCCGAAAGGTAAAACCTAGCGCTCTGATACCAACTTTGTCACGACCCAAAACATGGCCCGTAACCGGCACTTAAACTACGTAACGTCTACAGGCGTACGCAACTCAAGTAAGCCGAAACCCAGAAATCTAAACCACCCAAATCTGGATCAACGGAGAAAAACATAGTTTTAAACATTTGGAAAACCACAAGTAAAATCTCTAACTCTAGTTTTCCTTTTTGAAAATTTTGACAGCACCTCCTTTGTAAAAACTAACCCCGAAAACGGGTACAACACAGATAAAATATAAAGCATCCCAAATGGGAGCAAAATCATGCCCAACGGCGGAGGCAAACACCACAACATGTATACGACGCCGAAGCGAAGAATATAAAGGAAAACTGCATAAAGAAGTAAACTTTTCAACAAAACCGGCTCCCACGAGCACGGCACCCAAAGTCACAAAAATAATACAACACAGAATCCTCACAACTCGTCTCTGAGTCATATACAAACAGTGGTAGATGGAGAATACTAGATCCAACAAAAGATACACAATGTACAAACAGATAACTGCAAACCCACCTAAAAACAAAGGCCTCACAGCCTAACGTAGCGGTATCCGCAAAAGTAGAGATAATAAGACGCCCTACCGCGATTACTCTGAGGGCAAGTCCTGCAAAACACTGTGGCACAACGGGGGTGAGTTGCCAGCTCGTGAATAGTAAATAACATCATACTGTAATCGCAAGTATGCACGAACAGCGATCTATCTATCACATGTAATCCGATAGCATAACTATGATAAGTGAATATGCAACAATCATGTAAAGGTACATCATCAGGGTACTACAACTATATGAAACAATGCATAACAACAATAATCCTAAGTGTGTAGGATGATATAATAAAATCTCATGCAAAATCATCAGCATGGAAAACACCAGTGTCCCTCACTGACACATCAAATCCCAAATCCTCAGGCACCGCATCCACAGATCGGCCCTCACATCCTGTAAGTCTCATGGAACCTGAGTGTCAAACATCGACACCCGAAACATCATGAAAACATATCCCTATGTGTGTATATATACGTATATAAGTATGAGGATATCAACCTCGTATGTCCACCGACGATACATAAAAATCATGGAAAACCTGAGTGTCTAACACCGACACTCGAAACATCATGAAACCCGTGTCTAGCATCGACACGTAAATCTTCATAACTCAGGCGCTGTCACTACGACTGGCCCTGACGATATGTCGTACATCACTCCGGTCGGTATCCCCACGATAACTGCCGAGTACAAACACTATCACCGGTAGGTACTTGCCCACCTTCCAGGCTCATCGTCTGTACCACGAACATCTTGCTGAGGGGAACCGTACCGGGCTCCACCATGTACCCACACACAGCCCACTCACTCCTCGCATCAGGTATATATCACAAATCTCATAACCAAGAAATCTCATGGTGGACGCATCAAATATCATATCAAGAAAAACTGGGTTTTCAAACAATACATAGTTTCTTGAAAATACCCCCACGGTTCTCAAATCCATAAATCATATGAAATCCATATCTCAATGTGTAAATCCGTATAAAACTGATATATGCAACATAAAACATCAATATGAGCATATAAAGGGAAAACCGCTCTTTTAAATGAATCCAGCTTTAAAATATATCTTGCGGTTCCTAAAATCCTCCGAAAAACAAGTGCAACATCATATGAAGTGTACATGTAAGTGTAGCAAGATTTAAGTATCTACATGTAAGCAAGTATGTATGATGCATTTCATAAGCGCAATGATCAACAACTCAATACCACATATCAAAACAATACCACTTGGGGTACATACAACTATAGCGAAAATATGCGGGTGTACATGTCAATATGTGTGCATGATATACATATAGCTGTAATAGACTATGTGGGTGTACATGTCAATATGTATGCAAGATGTACAAGTAGCTATAGTAAGGTATACGTGAAGTGGATTAAGAGTTACTATCTTAACTATCCATGTCAAACACAATAACACGTATGTAGGTGTCAACAATATCTCCTATGCACAAAGGAATAAGAGTTACTGCCTCCACTACCCCTATCCACTACCATATCACGTATGTAGGTGGTTTGTGCGTGTCATGGTGATTACTGATGATGTGGCTGTAGCATACAATTTGGTGCTCGTGCAACATGAACCGTCAGTAATGTGTTATATCTAAAGGTACGAGTCAAGTACAACAGATAATGCTATGCAATGACATTCATATATAATTAACTAATATGCAAATACATGCAGGTATCATATCATATCCGCCCCGACGCATAACGTCATACGGGCGATTTTCCCGTAGATGTTAAATCTACTCACCAATGGTCTCCAGCTATGAAAATCCGACCACCTGCTTCCCCCTGTTCGCAGCGCCCGAAGTCCCCGCTTGCGACGCTATATTTCCACAAACACAAGAAATAGTGCAAACATCTCAGAAATTGACCAATATAACGCAAAACTACGTATTAAATAACGCACCAATACTAAACTAACTCGCGAGTGTACGTCTAGTGGCTAACGTGCGTAACGATACCACAAAACCTACCCAAGTACAGCAGCTGCACAAGATCACGATTCGTGTCGCAACACGTAACACGCGGACTCAAAACACTAGATTATAGGTAAACAATCCCAGATTTTGCATACTGTAAATACTAAAAAAGTAAAAAGTACCAAACACTCCTAACCAACAGCAGACGACTACCCACAAAAACCAAACCCCAGCATCTCCCTACATCGCCGGCGTTGCCGGAATTCGTCGAAGGGGTCGCCGGCCCCGGCCGGTGGGGTGGTCCTTGTCTCTCAGATGTTGCTCCAGGGTCACTAGTACATCACCATAATTTTGTTTGATTTTTTTGTAAAAATCCCAGGTCACAGCAGTTCACAGAGGCTCTAACACGACACTAAAACACGATATTTCACAAATCGATATAAAAGTGTTCTACGCTACAACCAACGAGCTAAACAACATAAAAACTCCTAATTAACAGTGTAGGGATTATACCTATCAATTTTATCTCACAAGATCCAAGCTTTCCTAGTTCCAAGTGATCAAAGAGCAAGAAACAAGACTTAAGGTATTTTTGTGATATATTAAGAATTTTGGAGAATTTTGAGTTTGGATTGATGAAAAATGGAAGGGAAAAGATCAAGAGCAGTAGAGGGAGGAAGGATTTCGGCCAAGGGTGAGGAATGGAGTTGTGTGGAGTGTTCTAGCCCATTTCATCAATAAATGCACATAAATGCATTCACACACACACATGCACACATGCATGCACCTCTTTAATTCTTTTCATTTTCTTTTCTTTAACTTAAACTTAAATCCCTTGTCCACACAATGAATCTAGATATTATGTGGGTTTGGTTACTCAAGAATAATTGAAGAAAAGATCACTAAAGAGAAATTTCCCAAAATGTGAATACCGCATTAAAATAATATTAAAATTGGGAAAAATTCAAATTGAACCAAAACGTCCCATATACCCCCAAAGCTTGCGCACTAGCTTTACTGTAGCTAAACTAGGTGCTGGCAAGTCTATATGGTCGTTTGAACACAGTCGGGTTAAGATAGGAAAAACCGACAATTTAACCCTAAAACGGAAAAAATTCTTATAACGATTTCTAAAACGTTACAGCTTGGGAAGATGGTTGAAGACCGAAGGACATAGATCAACTCGGTATAACCATTCCTATCTCTTTTATTAGCTTGCTAGTTTTGGGTTTAGGGTAGATCCGGGCATCGGGTAATGGTAGCGCCAGTTTAGTAAATTTTTGTTCCGCGTTTGGCCACGGTTTGATTGTCGGGGCGCTACCGTAACCCAACATGGTATCAGAGCCAACCCGTAAACCCCTTACTAGCTTGTTTAGATGATGTTAAAGTATCGAAATGGAAACAACCCGGAAACGATGCACTGCAGATTCCAGCCTCTGTCGATTTTCAAAGTCTTCAAAAAATTATTTTAGCAACTGCAGAAAACTATTTGTATGACCATAAGAGCACACACCAAATACGAACCATTTCCACCTATTTTGGGCCTAGCATATTACCAAAATTTCCGAGCTGGCCGGCCTGGATTGGGAGTTTGGACTTCGTGTTTTTTGTGTGGTCCAGTCTCTGGAATATTGGTTCAGTGGTATTGCTAGTTTTGCCCATTTTGGATATTATGTTATCTGTTGTTCAGGGCATTTTGGGGTGTTTCGAAGTCGATAATTTAGCACTGTTTAAATGTTTATCAGTATATGCATTACTATCTGCGACCGTGAATGTCATTCGAGCGGTACAACTCATCTAATTGCTATATGTTCTTTTAGACGGGTTTGCGAACGTGACATTCACGTTGATATTCTGTGTTGTGGTTGGATCTTCATGGTGGATAGCTTGGAGGCAATGTTAGTATAGTTTAGTTTCATTTGTACATTTGATATTGCGGGACGAGCGTCCGAAATGTGGACTGCCGTCACTGCCAGTTTGTATATTATTTATTTGGGGCACGACCGGGTTGAGGTCGATGTCGCCCTTGTATATTATTTTCTTTTCTGTACTAGGATTACCCCGCGGTGGAGTGTACGAATAGCCGGGTTCTAGAGGGCAACGGGTCCGCATCTCATGGCGTTGAGACGGAGGGGACCTTACTCTAGAATTGGCGGGCTTTTCGCCGCACTCGTAGGGGGTATAGGTTGACCCATGGAGGGGTGCCCAAGTTACCGGATTCCGTGAAGTGCTGGGTAGCCCATTCACATTGTTGAAGGGGGTTACCTCACGTCTGGTTTTGGCGGGTAACCTGCCGCACTCGTAAGGGTCTAGGTTTTCATTGCACAGGCTATCCACATGACAGAGAACGTCGGGTCTCATTTGCGGCTCAAGTGAAACCCGGGGCTCCAGGTTTATCCACCATTCTGTGTTTCTTCTGTGATGCTTCTGGGATGTTGCTTTATATCATGCCTAGAACGATTGTTATATATATTTGTATATATACTAGTAGATTTTGTATATTGTTTGCACCCGCGCTAGTCTAGTCCCCGCTCTGTCGTTAGTTAAGTAACCTAACGGGTGATGACGGGACCCAGTGGCGAATGCGGATGGCATATACGTATATTTTATTTTCGTTCTTTTCTGGTGTGATTAATTGATTGGACTGCATTTATTCTTATCAATGCAAGGATAAAACAAACCTATATGATGTTGTTGGAACCAAGTTTTTAAAAACTGACATTACAGACGTTCTCTTTTGCTTTGCACAGTGGTATTCGGTTATGAATATCCTGCACCTCATTCGACGAGGTAAGGGCCGAGATCCCTTCATCGGGAGTAACCCCTTGGGTAAAAGTTTGCGTCAACGTAATAACTTTACTATAGTCAATTCTTTTGCTTTACATCGTGGTATTCAGTTAGGAATATCCTGCACCTCATTCTACGAGGAAAGAGCCGAGATCTCTTCACCGGGAGTGACCTCCTTAGCAAAATTTTTTGCCACTATATATTTGTAAAACTACTTCGGTTCCTTCAACGATATCAAGTTCATTACGTTAAAGGTTTTTTGCCAAAAACCAGCCGTAGCCCACCGTCATTTCAGATAGGTATCTCGTAGTATTCATGCTAAGTACGTTGGTCTCTATCAAGTCATAGTGTATGGTAGCTGCGTGATACGTGTCTGTAGCATGAATATGCGATTATCTAGGACAGCCACATAGTCACGTTGGTCTCTATCAAGGGCTTGTGCGGGTGGGTTTAGATGAATCTTGGATAATGACGGGTTGAACTTGACTAGCGACTTATGGCACGTTGGTCTCTATCAAGGCCATGAAGTCGTTAGGGGTAAAAATCACATCGGGAGTTTCAAACATACAGGAAACTTGCCAGGCATGCACATACCTTCTGGAGTGTGGTGACTTGAGTGGCTTCCATCAGGTTATCATGCGATGATAGTTGGATCCCGATTCCCACTAATGAGTAGGTTTACTCGGGTGATTTTAGATGATCCCGACTAATTCTTCTTTTGGGTTTGGAGGAGAATTCGAGAAAACAGTGGGAGCCATCCTGATTAGATAAAGCGATTAACCATTATGATCTAGGATAGAGTGCACGCTGAGTATTTCTTTTCTCTCTCTCTTTGGCACCGACCATGGCCCGACCCTAAACTAAAACTCATGAACCAAGTTAACCAAACCTTCTTAAAACACTTTAGCTTTTGGAATGTCACGATGTCGCATATATCATTGCCACTTCTATATCACCTTTGCATTTCTCCAGAACATCCCGTATCACTACGAACATCCACTCCTATTGGATAAATCCATCGTATGGTTACATACGAACTCGAAAGAACTTGTTCCAGATTCGAGAATGGATTCTGATTCTGGAGAAATTGAATAGGATTATTCGGTTGTCTTTTCCCTTTACCTTCTCTCAGATTATGAGAGCTCCTAGTATTAGGAGAGGGTACACCTATTACGCTTATTGGATAGTCTTCCTCCAAACCATAGGCAGGTGCCGAAAGGTAGGGAAGGAAGAAAACCAGTCAGCCTAAAGGTGGTGTACAGAAGGTAATAAGTAAAGACATATAAAGAGATTAGAATAACGGCAAAGAAAATTGCGACTGCTATCATTCACGACAAAAACGTGTATACCCCTGCCACTCCCACATCCACTTTGGATTTCTCCAAAACACTTCGTATCACTACGAACGTCCATAATGCTTGGACATGCCATTGTATAGTTACATACGAACTCGAAGGAATTCGTTCCAGATTCGAGGATGGTTTCCGGTTCAGGAGAAATAGAATAGGATTATTCAGATGTCTTTTCCTATTACCTTCTCTCGGATTGCGAGGTCTCCTGGCATAAGGAGTGTACACCTATTACGCTCATTGGATAGTCTTCTTCCAAACCTTAGGCCGGTGCCGAAGGGTAGGGAAATAAAAAAAACCAATTAGCCTAAAAATGGTGTATAGAAGGTAATAAGTAAAGACATAATAAAGGGATTGGAGTGAGGGAATGGAACTATACGGTTACTGTCATGAATCAGGATAGTGGAAGAGGCATTACTAGGAATACCAGGTTAACCCCTTCGAAACATTTTTCATGTTTCAGTCCGACTGTGCGATGTTAATTGAAATTTTTTTTCCCAATTGGAATCTAACTCTAGGGTATGTATTTACCAGGTCAGTTTCTCACATCTGTAAGTTATTAAAGATGATGAGTGGGAGTAAGATATTGGGAATTAGGTGATTAGATCCTCATTATATCGGAATTCGTTATAATTGGTAATATTTGAGGAAATCACCTGGGTTTTGCCGGATGGCAAATTTTTGGTTTTGAATATCCGTAGTTATGCACCAGTTTCAAACTGAAATATCTGTACGTTTATTTTATAAAGTGAAATATAACCTTTAGAAATTATGTCTATGATATTAACCTATATCGGTTGGTGATTAGGTAAGGTGCATTCAACAGCGATATAATTCTTCTTAACCATAGTACGGTTTTCAACCTACGATGCATGGGGTTTGAGTTATAAAACTCAGTGGACTTATACAAAGTATTGTATGTTGTCCAGTGTCCATTAGGATAATGGGGTTGGTACTCGTACTATATTCTGTTTACTCATGACTTCTCCAGTTCTAGACAAGCATTTCGTTGAAATGCAAGGTCCGGATATTGAGAAGTTATAGGTATAAGAATAAAGTAGAGAACCATCTATTGGAAGTATCACCATTCTTCGAGGTAGTCGAAGATGTAGATACTTGTGTTTGGTATTCCGTTGATAGTAATGGTTTTGAGAACTTGCTTCTCTTTCAGGTTACTCATATATGGATGTACTCCTTGATGAGTAATGCTGATATGGCCTCCTTCCATTTGGTTGATATGCACTGGACACAGCTGCATGATTTTGAATCTGGTTCCAACTAAATTAGTGCTTTTGTTTCTATATTGGATATATATATAAAGAATCAATTTATATCTTAACGATATTAAGGTATAGGGAGTTGTCCAGCTGATGCTTAAAACCAAAATCCGGATAAACTCGAGGCGCGTTTCAGTAATGGCATTTTGTGGGTTATCCCTAGCTTTGAGGAGGGTTAATTTTCTACCATCAGGAAGATCAATAGTGATATTGTTCTTGACTCGCAGTTTTAGTAAAATGTATTTTTTCAGAAAACAGAAGTAGGAATATGGTAGAACTGGAAGTGATACCAGAACCACAAATGATCACTGAAGATTTAATAAAACCTGAGGATTCAATTGGATTTGATATTCCATTAGCCACTCCGCAGATTTGGTGGGTAACCTCAAGCACCCGAGAGGTACTTCGGTCTTCTCAGAGACGGTGACAGGGAGGTTCTTGTTTATCCAGACTTGCCATTGCTGCTGTTCTAGACTATAAGACCCGGCAGGAGGATGAGTATAGCGTCGTTCTAAACTAGTTTTAGAAGTGCACGTGTATATGACTCTGCCAGAGGGTTGTTGTAGTCAGTAGGAGCAGCGGAAGCATAGTGGGCAAGTAGCTTATGTCTATTAATAGACTAAAGCAGGTATAGCGGAAATAGATCATCTATTTTTGATGTGACAGTCATAGGCTTTGACTTCATCAGAATAGGAGATGGATCTGGTAAGAAAGTAGTATGGTGTGATGTCCTGGTATTTGGGATAACATGCACTTTATAGGAAGTGAAATTCCTATACTACGATCGGTTATACTGTGGTTGTCACACAGTTGTTTCTCCTGTTGGGATTCCTTAGCACCTAGCCTAGGGTTTTGCAAGCATCACACATGCCACAACAAAAATTAAAAGGGGTGCTAAGCAATCAACCTAAAGATCATACTAGAAAACTAAGGTAACAAAACATGTAAACCAACATTACAAAGAGAAGTGAATGAAAATAGAACCTTTGTAGATCCGGTCCTTCACTTCTAAAGCTCCGTGTTAATGTCCCTTCACTGCGATCATCGTAGTCCCAAACTCTAGAATGGATTTCCCTGGAGAAATGATCAAGCTAGCTTGTTGACTTCGAGGCCGAAGATGATCTATGTCGAGGTGACTCACATTCAAGCTCTCTCTTCACTAGGTCAAGAACTTTGTGAAGAGAACACCCTAAACTAAATGGCAAGTAGTAGAGAATGATGAAATAGGAAATGGGTTCACTTTAGATTTTGATTTCTCACTTTATTTCTTCACTTAGAAAAATCTAGCAACCTTTTTCTTTTGGATGAAGAAGAAGAAGAAGAACAAAATGAAGTGAAGTGAATTCTCTTGATGAAACCATGGGTGAGTTAGGTTTTATCCACTAACCTTTGTAGAGACTAAACCATGGTTCAAGTTAATGGTTTGGTTAATAAATATCTTAAGTGAGACAAAGTTAGTGGACTTGGTCAATGGATGCTTCAAGCTTTATGAAGCTTCAAGCATGACAAAGTGTTCACTAATTTTGAATTACAAAATAAATATAAACCTTTACCATTAACTTAAATATGGTGTAAGTCACCCATACACCCAAGTTTGCATGTATCATCAAGCATGATACAATCATGTACACAAATATATATCATATATACATTATGCACATCAAGTGAGAAATAGTTATCTTATGTGAACCAATACTAGTTAATGTAAAGTAATATATCAAATATATAATTATACATCAAATCATTAAATCGACACTTGATTCAATGATCCGGTCATATCGCATATAACCGACTAATATCTGGTGTATCAATATATCGAATCGACACTTGATTCGGTAACCCGGCTATATCGCATATAACCGACCGATGATACAAATCGCGAGAATAGAATACAGTATCATATACTAGTATTATTCTCGGTCCTGCACATATCTCATATGTGCTCCTATTTCGGTTCGCCTGAGCCAGGAAACCTCTGTGTAGGACTCTAAAGACTCGTCAATACGCCGGCAGTAGGTGATGATCATATCAGTCACCCACAAGCTGCAAGCGGTCTGCTAAACGTAACGGCCACCCGGGTATTGAGAAATCAGAAGATCAACGAGCAAGCCTGCTCACACTCCTGCGAATCCAATCAGTAACACTTACCGCACAGTCCGGTCTGTTCGTCTGATACGCCGCATATTGTCACGACCCGAAATAGTACATGACTGGCACTTGAATCATATAAAGTCTATAGGACCTCATGTAATCCAAGTAATCCAAAAACCCAGAAATCTAAAACCATTTTAGGGAGTAAATAAACAAAATAGTTTTTAGGAAGTAAGAAAACATGTTTAAAAGTGAAGTTTTTAAATAAGTAAGCCGAATATGCATTTTAAAAATCTCTAGTCTTTTCTGAAAATTTTGGCAGAGTTTCCTTTATAAATAATGGCCCCGAACGGGGTACAACATGAATAATATATATATATATATACACAATGAAAAGGCATCCCCAAGTGGGAGCTAGCTCTTCGTCAATCGACGGTCACAACCAAACAAGCAATATAATATACAACGTCGAAGGGCGAGGATCAAAACTCAAAAAGAAACTCAAAATCAACATGAAAACCATAATACTACAACGCGCGACTCTAACGTCGAAATAATACATAACTGGTTTTCTAAGTCTGAAACAATATACAAGTTTGGTTGATGGAATTACTAGATACAACTGAATAAAATAATACAAGGGTGGTCACGATGCGAGTGAACCCACCTACTAATGCAATCACCCAAAAAGGAAGCAGTGTACCAGAAAAGCCGCAATGAAACCTGTACGGCAAAACCTGCAAGAAACTGTGGCACAACGGGGGTGAGTTGCCAACTTGTGAATAGAAAACATCGCAGAGTAGAAATCGTATGCATGACATAATCCTAGGTCAATACGATCAGTAATAATATATCCTCAATATGAATAAGTCTGAAGCATGATAAGGTGGCTAGGGTAAACATCTATACATAAGTGTAGTACCAAAAGCTCGTGTCAGTGCCTCAGGAAGAAATATATTATAAATATGAGGTATGATCAATGTAATCAATGTCAACTATATCAGGAAGTCTATGAGTATGTGAATATCATCCAACTATGTGATCAATATCTGTATGTATGTGGATCTCGCCCACGTGTCACCCAATGACAATAAGCATCATGCATGTAAATATCATAAAGCCTATGCATGGAAGTATGAGGATGTAAATCAACATATGTCGCTCGCGACATATCAAAATCATGGAACCTGAGTGCCAAGCATCGACACTCGAAAATATCATGAAACCCGTGCCTAGCATCGGCACGTAAATCCTCATATATATATAGGGCCCCGTCCGTCCGGATCGGCCAATATCATCTCTCAACTTCGGTCGGTATCCTCCGGATATCCGCCGAGCCCAAATACTATCACCGGTAGGTAGTGGTCCCTCTGCCAGGCTCACCGTCTAGCTACACAGCAGATCCGTTCTCGCCCTAGGGTACCATACCGGGTCCACCATGTACCCGCAATCGGCCTCATCCGCCTCCTCGAATCGGGTTTCACATGTCGCTCTCAGCACCGAGAAAACACATGGTGGACGCACTAAAATATCATATCAAGGGTAACCGGGTTTTTAAAATAATTACATACTCTCTTTTGAAATATCCACGGTTCCCAAATCCAGAAATATCATGGAAACAACATATCTCAATGCGTATAATCAAAAGCATGATGTATGCGACATGTAAATGAAATATAAGCATATCAGTACATCATGCAATATGGAATAGTAATATGCACATATTGAGGGAAACCGCTCTTTTAAAATGAATCAGTTTTAAAGAGTATCTTGCGGTTCCCAATTCTCCAAATCCAGCGAGAATCATCTATGTATGTGCGAATATGTAGGTATGCACGTAGGGGTGTATAATAGGTATGTACACAAGTATGCCATGCAAGGAATCATATCCTGAATGCAACAATACTACAGTGTAGTGACATGGCAATTATCGATGATGAAGTGTGTGAGCTGGCAAGCAGGTGTACGTGGAACATATGCATCATCGATAATGGTGCTGGTGTCCTAACAGCATGAGTTTAATATAACAATAACCATTTGCACATGCAATGCATGCGAATAACAAGAATATGCAGGAATCGACTAATAAACGCAATAGTGATGCATCTGCATCAATATAAAAATGTCATATATTTTGCATTTTGAAATAAGACGAATCGGGGTTTTTTTGTAAAATAAGGGCTACGGTGTTTTTAAGAAAAGATGCGTCTTTTGAAAATATCCGTAGAATCCTTTTGCTTGTCTTTAAAATACTCCTAATTTGTTAGTTTTGAAATAGGTATGACTCGGGTCTAGTCTAACGTCTACAGACCTAACTAACAAGCTAATCGAAGGGTATGGAAACCACCTAAATCTGAGTCGATATATATATATATATATATATATATATATATATATAATATTCGGTGATCCCGCCTCAAAGGTACCGCGTATGATACAATATCATATGACATCCTCGAGTCATGAGTGTGGATCTATCATCAATATACATAGCTCGTACGTAAATCCGTTGTACAGTATCCCAAATTGGGGTACGGGTCGAATCTCACATTTATCTCATCAATTATCTAGTATATTATCATCATATCTCATGAACTGGAGTACTGATCTAAGTCTAGTACACACTGATACCATCGATATATATATATATAGGTGTGCGTGTATGCAATCACACGCCTAAAGGCCCGCTAAAATCTCATGTCGTATCCCAAATACGAACCACATCATATCACCGATCTCATGGCACTATGTCCAATATCATCGACTCATCACCAAATATCATCCACTATCCTCATCATCCAGGTATGAGTATAACAGGTAAGCATGTGTGTGCGGGTGTAAACCTATTCTAGGGTTCGCAATTAGGAACTATACTAGTTTACTTCTACACCCTAATCTAACCATACTACACCTAATCTCATCTTAAATATCCACGTCACACCTAAAGCTGTCATATATATAGTGTGTATATATAGTATACTAAACATCGAACTGAGGAGGTGCTATACGCCATCCACCCGACTTCCCCCGTAGATATAATCTACTCACCTGATCTTCGCTTGCCGATGTCGACGTTCCCACCATCTCCTTCATTGTCTCGAATCATCATGGGGGTACCTACATATCATACGTATCGCATCGCATTAAAACCAAATCAAAACCAAAACGACACACGAAAACCAAAACGGCACATGCGTGTGGGTGTAAACCTATTCTAGGGTTCGCAATTAGGAACTATACTAGTTTACTTCTACACCCTAATCTAACCATAGTACACCTAATCTCATCTTAAATATCCACGTCACACCTAAAGCTGTCATATATATAGTATACTAAACATCGAACTGAGGAGGTGCTATACGCCATCCACCCGACTTCCCCCGTAGATATAATCTACTCACCTGATCTTCGCTTGCCGATGTCGACGTTCCCACCATCTCCTTCATTGTCTCGAATCATCATGGGGGTACCTACATATCATACGTATCGCATCGCATTAAAACCAAATCGAAACCAAAACGACACACGAAAACCAAAACGACGCGCTTAAAAGCCTATAGGTTAGAACCTATAGTTTGCATCTCGCAACTCAACCCAATAACACTCGGGATAGACGTACAAACGTCAAGTGACCGAGTACAAACACAAATATCAAATCTTAAATCCATATACATCATGAAACATATGGCAGCAACCCAGAAAAGTGGTCCCGGATTTCGTCTCAGGTGAAAACAAGGTAAGAAAACAGTACCGGGGTGTTATATAGGAGGAATATGAGCTACAGAAGCAACTTGGGCCCAAAACTCCACAAATGACCTGGGGACATACCCCCCAAAACCGGTGAGCTCGGTTTTGTAGTGGTAAAACGGTCTCGTATTGGTAGGGTGGTCTCATATTGGTTCAATTTGGCCTCTAGAGTTGTTTGTTTGTCTCAAAAATTCTCCGGGTCAACCCAGATTTCCCTGCATGCCTTAAACACTCACAAAACCGACATGGTTTGTTTCAGTTTTGGGTTTCAGGTTTGGTATTGTGTTGGATCTGGGTTCTTAGCACCAACGGGGGTTTAAGGGTCACCACTAAGGCTCAATTCACAATCACAACTCAATTTAACCCAAACCCTCTCAAGAAAACTTCAAGGTTCACTAAACCGATATAAAACACCTCTAAACTTATATGGGTGCTAAGGAAATCTAAATACAATACCAAGAGTACAGAAATTACCTCATTTGGCAACTCAAGAACTTTCTTGAGTTGCCCCAAGTCTCCAAAACCCTTCCTTTCTTGGTCCAAAGTGTTTTCCATGAGCTTGTGCACACTTTTTGTGAAATGGGAGTGGGGTTTTGATGCATTTGATGAAGTTTGAGAGGATGAAGAGGGGGAGGGAGTGAAGGCAGTAGCCATGGGGATGAGGAAGAAGAAAAGATGAAGATGGTGAAGTGTTAGAGATAAGCCAAGACTTGGTTGACCCCTCACCCTCTCTCTCATGCCCATACCCCTTTCTTTATTCAATTTCCTTTTTCTTTTCTTTTCTTTTCTTCTCTCCTCAATAGTAACACAAAAGAAAAGAATGAAAAAAATGATAAAGCCATATAGGAAAATGTAACACAAGTGTGAAATGATATGGTGCATGTTTTGCACAAAACACGTTTAAAGCCCGATTAGTGATTTTTAATCGCGATTAGCACTAAAATAGTGTCAAATAAATCATAAACTCTCATAAATTGCTTAAATCACATAAAGTACCCTCTTTTTAGTAATTTCCATAATTTTCCAAATTTTTCCCAATTTATCGGTATTTAATTATACCGAAATATTAAAATATTCATTAAAATTAATATTAAATTATAAAAATTCCCAAAAATAATATTTTATTTTTCTGAAATGTTACAATCTTCCCTCCTTAAAAAAATTCGGTCCCCAAATTTAAATTTAAACCTCCAAATTCTAAAACATTTCAATAAAAAGTCCGAGTCGTCGGGGCTCCAAAATCATCAATACATAAAACGCACCGTAGCGCAATGCACACGCATGAACAATGAGCAGATAACTCAAAATCAAAACTCCGTCAAGCATCCCGCAATCATCGGAGTCATGGTGAAGACACCAATGTCAAATCCAATATGAAAACCAATATGATATAAATCAAAACTATACATGTAAACATCTGAAGGAAATGCATGCCAAACCTTTCATGTTGCTGTGCGATGCGTGTATCGTGGCACAGTAGCGGACGTTTATTGCAAGAAAATAACTATGTATATACTTATCCTTTGTTTAATATGTACGTCCCGCCGTTTTGAAAAAAATAATTTAGAAGGGTTTCCTTGTTTTAAACGTTTCGTGTCATATCCGACACGTAGGTAAATACTGAGACTATAGCTCCCTTTTTAGAAATCCCTTCGATAACTATCAATGCATGCAAAATATATCTAGGTACTGTCCTCTGACTAGTCCTACTCAGTACGAAAACCAATAGCACATATCATAAAAATGTACTGCTCCATCAGAAATAAATCCCAAATGTATATGAGAATACCCTGTGCGCCTGGTGCGCACGGAAATCAAAATCCAGATATGTGCCATACATGTGCACAGAAACATCATCTAGGTGCAACGGGTGTGCACGAAACATCTGCCAAGGGCAACGTGTGTGCCTGACAGCAAAAATCAGGTGCATCTGACATGTACGAAGAATCCCGATTTAGTGCATCTGGTGTGCACCAAAATCGTATCTCAAAACATGCGTTCAACACGCGTGAAAATCCAAATCAAATGCACGGAGTGCAAGAAATTAACATTAATATCAGAATCAAAATCGACGGTATACCATATGGCTCAATCCAAATCAGGTATACCGTGGTGTATAAACTCACAACCATGTGCATCAGCGTGCACAAATCAAATCAAAACACTAAAAGTGCATGAAAACTATGCCGTAAGCATAAGTCAAATCATATGCATAAAATATGAATACCCAATAGGTGCAACCATGGTGCACGAAAACAAATATCATGAAACTCAGTCATCAAGACTAAATCATGCGAATAGGTCGCCCAAAATACCGAAATCCAAGGTGACGGATACGTGATAATCGAATCACCAAATCACAAATCATAAATACCGTCGTCGATATTTCCTCCTTCAAGGTCGAGAAGGTATCGGTGCATCCAATGCTAGCAGGGCAAGATATCTACCTGCCTCCTATTCATGGTCTGGCGCCCGGTGTCTTTAGGCTCTTGTCTCTCACTGTGCATTGTTAGATATATAGCTTCTTAGCTCAACGGCCCAATATGGAATGACGACGGAAACAGTCCCGCTCTGGCACATCATATACAGATCTCTGGCCAACTATCTCGTCGACGATGCCGAACTCTGGCCTGCTGGGTGTGCGCAATATGACCTCTCCTGGGTCCAAGTCTTCTCGTATAGTATTCCAGAAAGGTCCTGTCGAGATCTCTCTCAAATCTCGTTTCTACCGAATTGCCCGGAAGTTACCACCCTTACTATATATGTTTCTTGTTCTGAAACGGCTGCATACTCATCGCGACTCCTTCTGGAAGATATATCCATAATCAACACATCTGCATGCGTATCACATCTCTGATGTCGGCGGAGTGGAACGTCATCTCATCAAGATCTCGTACGAACCTCTTACTCCACTTTTCTCTACTGTCGACTGATTCGGACTCGCCTCCTCGTGGCTGCATGGACTGTGCTCCAACGGCTATACTCGTATCTGGAGCCTCCCAAGAAATGCATCCCATCACATGATATCCGAAAGATGTCGAACCTTTCGATCAATTCGTCAAAACCTCATAATCCCCCAAGAGCTCAACATCTTGGGTACAGTTTAATAGTATCGAGTACATACCACAGCATCAGTGGACCAGCCGTAGAAGGGCAAACCCAAGCCTCACTAATGGCACCGCGGAACTGCCGCAAACCCTAAGGTTCAAAGGCTTTCACACGGTCATTATGTCGAGTTAGGGTTTCATTCTTCTAAAGGGTCCATAGAATCACTTGCATGTCTTTCCGAATACTTTAAACTTGGAAAATAGGCTCCTAACATTCGATCGTCTCCATCGACTCTCAACGTACCTGCGTGAAGTCGTCTCTAGCTGGAATCAATCCATCTGATGACCTCGCATCGGGGTAAGCGAACGAACCACATGTCCTAGTCATTCACCCTCGGGTGACTAGCGACCTTCCATCATATCTTTAAGCATATACTCGTGCTGCAGTAGCTCCAACATCTGGACGATATCTCGTCGTTCGCAGCAACAACTGGCTCATTTATCCGCACGCCGAACAGTGCCTCAATCATCAAATAATCAGTACATCAACGGTCATCACATTCTAGCTAGCCTCTAGCAGTAGCATGATCCTCTGGTGCCGATCAGCACATCCGGGAAATCTCGTAACAGCGATCGGTCAAACGCTCATGGCGCGAAAACACAATAAGACGAGCCTCTCTATGAAATTGTACGTCTCTGGAATCACGCCCTGGTCAGTCCTCGTTCATGACGGTCTCGTGCTGACCTCAACTCTAGCCGTAACTCTCTCTGCCCGTGTAATCGTAGCAGCAAAATCATAACCAGTATCGATGAGGATAGATCATAGGAATGAATATAATACTGTGCAAGGAAATGTACATCGTAAGGTCTCTTAAGCGGAGTAGCGTATCGTAAATATGCCGCGGAACATACGTACGGTACGTCACTCTACTCAAGCTACCTACTCCATCAACCAAAGGTCATCCTACGCGATGAAAGTTCGGGTATAATACCCCCTCGACTAAGTCTAAGTTCCGTAAGGTCAAGCCTAAGTTCCGTATATATATAAACGCTCTAGGCTCCGCATAGTCAAACTTAGACTCGAACCAAGGTTAACCTAGCGCTCTGATATCAACTTTGTCACGACCCGAAATAGTACGTAACTGGCACTTGAATCATATGAAGTCTATAGGACCTCATCTAATCCAAGTAAGCCAAAAACCCAGAAATCTAAAACCATTTTAAGGAGTAAATAAAGAAACTAGTTTTTAGAAAGTAAGAAAACATGTTTAAAAGTGAGGTTTTTAAATAAGTAAGCCGAATATGCATTTTAAAAAATCTCTAGTCTTTTCTGAAAATTTCGGCAGAGTTTCTTTTGTAAATAATGGCCCCGAATGGGGTACAACATGAATAATATATATATACACAATGAAAAAGCATCCCCAAGCGGGAGCTAGCTCTTCGTCAATCGACAGTCACAACCACACAAGCAATATAATATACAACGCCGAAGGACGGGGATCAAAACTCAAAAAGAAACTCAAAATCAACATGAAAACCATAATACTACAACGCGCGACTCTAAGGTCGAAATAATACATAACTGGTTTTCTAAGTCTGAAACAATATACAAGTTTGGTTGATAGAATTACTAGATACAACTGAATAAAATAATACAAGGGTGGTCACGATGCGAGTGAACCACCTACTAATGCAATCACCTAAAAAGGAAGCAGTGTGCCAGAAAAGCCGCAATGAAACCTGTACGGCAAAACCTACAAGAAACTGTGGCACAACGGGGGTGAGTTGCCAACTCGTGAATAGAAAATATCGCAGAGTAGAAATCGTATGCATGACATAATCCTAGGTCAATACGATCAGTAATAATATATCCTCAATATGAATAAGTCTGAAGCATGATAAGGTGGCTAGGGTAAATATCTATACATAAGTGTAGTACCAAAAGCTTGTGTCAGTGCCTTAGGAAGCAATATATCATAAATATGAGGTATGATCAATGTAATCAATGTCAACTATATCAGGAAGTCTATGAGTATGTGAATATCATCCGACTATGTGATCAATGTCTGTATGTATGTGGATCTCGTCCATGTGTCACCCAATGACAATAAGCATCATGCATGTAAATATCATAAAGCCTATGCACGGAAGTATGAGGATGTAAATTAACATGTGTCGCTCGCGACATATCAAAATCATGGAACCTGAGTGCCAAGCATCGACACTCGAAAACATCATGAAACCCGTGCCTAGCATCGGCACGTAAATCCTCATATATATAGGGCACCGTCCATCCAGATTGGCCTATATCATCTCTCAACTCCGGTCGGTATCCTCCGGATATTCGCCGAGCCTAAATACTATCACCGGTAGGTAGTGGTCCCTCTGCCAGGCTCACCGTCTAGCTACACAGCAGATCCGTTCTCGCCCCGGGGTACCATACCGGGTCCACCATGTACCCGCAATCGGCCTCATCCGCCTCCTCGAATCGGGTTTCACATGTCGCTCTCAGCACCGAGAAAACACATGGTGGACGCATTAAAATACCATATCAAGGGTAACCGGGTTTTTAAAACAATTACATACTCTCTTTTGAAATATCCACGGTTTCCAAATCCAGAAATATCATGGAAACAACATATCTCAATGCGTATAATCAAAAGCATGATGTATGCGACATGTAAAAGAAATGTAAGCATATCAGTATATCATGCAATATGGAATAGTAATATGCACATATTGAGGGAAACCATTCTTTTAAAATGAATCGGTTTTAAAGAGTATCTTGCAGTTCCCAATTCTCCAAATCCAGCGGGAATCATCTATGTATGTGCGAATATGTATGTATGCACGTAGGGGTGTACACTAGGTATGCAAGTATGCCATGCAAGGGATCATATCCTGAATGCAACAATACTACAGTGTAGTGACATGGCAATTATCGATGATGAAGTGTGTGAGCCGGCAAGCAGGTGTACGTGGAACATATGCATCATCGATAATGGTGTCGGTGTCCTAACAGCATGAGTTTAATATAACAATAACCATTTGCACATGCAATGCGATGCGAATAACAAGAATATGCAAGAATCGACTAATAAACGCAATAGTGATGCATCTGCATCAATATAAAAATGTCATACAATTTGCCTTTTGAAATAAGACGAATCGGGTTTTTTTTTGTAAAATAAGGGCTACTGTGTTTCTAAGAAAAGATGCGTCTTTTGAAAATATCCGTAGAATCATTTTGCCTGTCTTTAAAATACTCCCGATTCATTAGTTTTGAAATAGGTATGACTCGGGTCTAATCTAACGTCTACTAAGTAATCTATAGACCTAACTAACAAGCTAATCGAAGGGTATGGAAACCACCTAAATCTGAGTCGATATATATATATATATATATATATATAATAGTCGGTGATCCCGCCTCAAAGGTACCGCGTACAAAACAATATCATATGAAATCCTCGAGTCATGAGTGCGGATCTATCATCAATATACATAGCTCGTACGTAAATCCGTCGTACGGCATCCCAAATCACGGTATGGGTCGAATCTCACATTTATCTCATCAATTATCTGGTATCTTATCATCATATCTCATGAACTGGGGTACTGATCTAAGTCTAGTACACACTGTTACCATCGATATATATATATATATATATATATAGGTATGCGTGTATGCAATCACACGCCTAAAGGCCCGCTAAAATCTCATGTCGTATCTCAAATACGAACCACATCATATCACCGATCTCATGGCACTATGCCCAATATCATCGACTCATCACCAAATATCATCTACTATCCTCATCATCCAGGTACGAGTATAACAGGTAAGCATGTGTGTGCGTGTGGGTGTAAACCTATTCTAGGGTTCGCAACTAGGAACTATACTAGTTTACTTCTACACCCTAATCTAACCATAGTACACCTAATCTCATCTCAAATATCCACGTCACACCTAAAGATATCATATATATATAGTATATATATAGTATACTAAATATGGAACTGCGGGGGTGCTATACGCCATCCACCAGACTTTCCCCGTATATATAATCTACTCACCTGATCTTCGCTTGCCGATGTCGACGTTCCCACCATCTCCTTCATTGTCTCGAATCATCGTGGGGGTACCTACATATCATACGTATCGCATCACATTAAAACCAAATCGAAACCAAAACGACACACGAAAACCAAAACGACGCGCTTAAAAGCCTATAGGTTAGAACCTATGGTTTGCATCTCGCAACTCAACCCAATAACATTCGGGATAGACGTACAAACGTCAAGTGACCGAGTACAAACACAAATATCAAATCTTAAATCCATATACAACATGAAACACATGGCAGCAACCCAGAAAAGCGGTCCCAGATTTCGTCTCAAGTGAAAACAAGGTAAGAAAACAGTACCGGGGTGTTATATAGGAAGTATATAAGCTACAGAAGCAACTTGGGCCCAAAACTCCACAAATGACCCGGGGACATACCCCCCAAAACCGGTGAGCTCGGTTTTGTAGTGGTAAAACGGTCTTGTATTGGTAGGGTAGTCTCATATTGGTTCAATTTGGCCTCTAGAGTTGTTTGTTTGTCTCAGAAATTCCCCGGGTCAACCCAGATTTCCCTGCACGCCTTAAACACTCACAAAACCGACATGGTCTGTTTCAGTTTTGGGTTTTAGGTTTGGTATTGTGTTGGATCTTGGTTCTTAGCACCAACGGGGGTTTAAGGGTCACCACTAAGGCTCAATTTACAATCACAACTCAATTTAACCCAAACCCTCTCAAGAAAACTTCAAGGTTCACTAAACCGATATAAAACACCTCTAAACTTATATGGGTGCTAAGGAAATCTAAATACAATACCAAGAGTGCAGAAATTACCTCATTTGGCAACTCAAAAACTTTCTTGAGTTGCCCCAAGTCTCCAAAACCCTTCCTTTCTTAGTCCAAAGTGTTTTCCATATGCTTGTGCACACTTTTTGTGAGATGGGAGTGGGGTTTTGATGCATTTGATGAAGTTTGAGAGGATGAAGAGGGGGAGGGAGTGAAGGCAGTAGCCATGGGGCTGAAGAAGAAGAAAAGATGAAGATGGTGAAGTGTTAAAGATAAGCCAAGACTTGGTTGACCCCTCACCCTCTCTCTCATGCCCATACCCCTTTCTTTATTCAATTTCCTTTTTCTTTTCTTTTCTTTTCTTCTCTCCTCAATAGTAAACAAAAAGGAAAAGAATGAAAAAAATGATAAAGCCATGTAGGAAAATGTAACACAAGTGTGAAATGATATAGTGCATATTTTGCACAAAACACGTTTAAAGCCTGATTAGCGATTTTTAATCGCGATTAGCACTAAAATAGTGTCAAATAAATCATAAACTCTCATAAATTACTTAAATCACATAAAGTACCCTCTTTTTAGTAATTTTCATAATTTTCCAAATTTTTCCCAATTTAACGGTATTTAATTATACCGAAATATTAAAATATTCATTAAAATTAATATTAAATTATAAAAATTCCCAAAAATAATATTTTATTTTTCTGAAATGTTACACATATTTCGCCTAGGGATGGTAAACGTCAGACCCCAGTAGCTTGATAAGTCATGCCGATGTAAGGTCCATAACAGTCGTGAAACTACTGATAACACTTACCAGTAAATCACATCAACCCTGGCCAGGGATTTCCAGTTATGGCCAGTCGAGCATAGCGCAACATCAACCCCTAATACCAGGAGAGACGAATCCCCTCCTATCGCTCATTGCCTCCATGTGACTCGGGACTGTACCCAAAAACCACCTGTTTGGACGACTCAGTAGAGCCGTGGTAGGGTAGAAATCAAAGCACAGTGGGAGACACACAAGACTCTATGACGATCTCGAGTCGACAGACTAAGCTGTACCAGTGTCACCAGAGAACTGCCATCTGACGTGAGGTATAATATCATCTGGGAGTTCTCGACGAGTTCGTTCAGTGTACCCAGTCTCCACTGAGCACCCGCATACCATCTCTGATGTCAAACACCAATGGATATGGGATCATCCATCGCCCATCACATGGGTCGAGAAGATATACGCTAGTCTACTCTGGAATATCGATGCCCTATCTCGATATTCCCATAACTAGGAACATTGAAGGATGTACTCATGGACAACCCAGGCCCCACTAGTATGATCTGCATCATAATCCTGGAAGTTGAGTACACATCCTAAGGGCTTTATCAACATGTAACAGAGAGACAATAAATGTACATATTAAGATAAAGAGCAACCAGATAGCGTACTATCATGTCGAGCAAGAAAGTCCTCCCTATATATGTCCCAGCATCCATTACAATATACATCTCATGTACAATAATGGCCTCTAGGGCATACATACAACTAACATCTCCACATAGGACATGGATATAATATCAGGGTTTCTGGTTACTAGATCTAGGGTTTTAGATCTAAATTTGGGAAGTGTCCTAATTTGGATACTTGACACTATTCTAAAGTGTTTTAGAATGGACGACTCCTGGCATGGTGGTGTACCTGCAGGTGATGGAGTCACCCTCTCTAAGGGTGTCTTACAGACTAAAGGGGAGAGGAATCTACATGATTAGCATATCGCTTGCTTAGGCAATTGAGCTAATCATGAGATGTCAAGTACCATACCAGATGTTGTTTTTGCATTAGCTGCAATAAACATATATTAATCCAATCCTGGAGAAATGTAGAGAAGCAGTTTATGAACATAAATGGATGTTGTAGGGATATGGTAACGGCAGCCTCCTTCAGGAGACGGTTATCATTTCAGGCTTCCAAGGTGACCTGGATAACAGAGTGGCTGTCTGAGTTATAGTTTTTCCCTCTTCTGAGGGACGGTATGTTGAACAGGTGGTCCAAGCGGATACTGAGGAAGGCATGACGTAGGATACTGATTAAATTCAGTGGATGATATAGTCTAAGAAGTTTGCTGGATTTGGAGTTCATTTGTGAACTGGGTCCCATCAGATATCCAGACAAATTCTAAGACAAGGTATTGCTTATTTTGGGAGATGGTTATTCTCCACGAAGTTTAGATATAGAGAGATAAAGATAGAAACACTGGAGCGGATCTACTCACTGAGGCTATTTCTCGAACACAATAGTTTCACAAACGAGTTTTGCGAAACTGCTTAGTAGAGAAGTTGGGTGTTCAGTATCACACGAGCTGTGAGTATGCAACACCGCAATAATTAGTCTTAAGTGCAAGTGGGAGATTGTTGGCTATAGTGCCCTCAAGGCAATTATCATAGTCGCAGGTAGGCGACTGCGATGATTGAGGGAGGACCTATACCGGTGGAACATTCTTACTCGAGATGATAGTATGCTATCTGGTTTGTCTTTATCATCATGTACATGTTGATAGAGCCCATAGGATTCTTGCTTGACTACCAGCACTATGATGGCGATCATACAAGTGGGAGCTGGGGGTCTATAAGCACATCCTTAAATGTCCCTAGTCGGAGGAGTTTTAAGACTGGGCATCGATACTCCAGAGTAAACTAGTGTATATTGATCGAGACCCCAACGAGGGGCGGTGGCCAGGTGTCACAAGCTATTGGTGTTAGTTTGTTTACCTAAGATAGTATACAGGTGCTCGTTGGGTTATGAGTACACTGGACTGACTCGCCGGGAAACTGCTAGTTGGTACTATATCTATTGTCAGATAGCAGTTCCTAGGTGACACGTGTACAGGTTAGTCTGTCGACCTGAGATCATCATTTGTCTCGTGTGAGTTCCCACTGTGCTTTGATTACTACCCTACCACGGCTCAAAGGAGTCGTGCAAACAGATTTTAGTTGGGTACAGTCCCGAGCCACTTGGAGGTAGTAAGCGGATCGTCGGGGATTCGTCTCTCCCGGTATTGGGGGTTGATGTCGCGTAGTGCACGGGTGGCCATCACCAGAAATCCTTGGCCAAGATAGTCGAGAATTACTGATTCGGATCAGTAGTTTCTCAGGTGGTGATGAGCTTCATACCGATACAAATTATCGCGTTATTAGGGGTCTGATTTTATCCACCCCCTAGACTCGATATGCGATACTCTTAGACGAACAGACCGGACTGTACGGATATTGTCACTGTCCGGCTCAGTAGGGGTTTCAGGATGAGTTTGCTCGTCGGCCTCCCTTTCGCTCAATACCTGGGTAGCCGTTACATACAGCTAGTGTCGCTGATGTGCTTGTGGTTAAACCCACTGCAAGCGTATTGACGAGTCTTTAGAGTCCCACACAGAGGGTTTTCATGGTTCAGGCGATATGGTGTAGATGACGTATGTTGGTACATATAGGTGTCCGATTAAATATGTGTACAGGCTGCACAGACTTTAATCGGACGGTTGATAATACTAGCGGCTTGGGATTAAGCCGGATTATTAAATCAGGTTTTGATTTAATAATTTATATATATGTATTTATATATATGTATTCTAGTATTATTGTTCACTATTCATTTTCTCTCTTGGCTATTCGTATTTTTGTACGAATACGCGTATATATGTATTTCAATACGTGTACCGGGAAGTATTCCGTATTTATACGGAATAGCTTCTAGAAGATGGCCACCTCATTATTGTTTTTCTTTTTAGAAAAACAATTATGGAAATGAGGTAGAGGGGTGAGTTGGTATGAGCATGGACTTGGGCATGTAAAGAGGTATGGTTCATAATTGTTTATTGAAAAAAGAAATGAGATATTTTATGCATGAGAGAGAGGGGGCAGCCACATCCTTGGTGTGGGTTTGGCTCATTATTTTCTTCACTTGCTTTTCTCCACTTGCTCATTCTCACTTCAATACTTAGCCATTTCTTGAGTTGCTCATGCCACATGTTTCCTCACCCCCTTCATCTTCTTGAGTTGCTCTCTTGAGCATTGTGATGAGAGGAAAATTATAGCGACACATTCCTACACCTCCACTCTCCATTGCTAGCAACCTTGGAGCGTCGGTTACCTCGCTTGGCGAGGTTGAAGCTTGCGCCGTTTTCCTCATGTGGATCATCGTAGATGGAGGAAGACCGGCAACCAAACTCGATCCAGACGACCAGTAGGAGCTTGGAAAGATGGTTGAAGACCGAAGGATACGAATCAACTCGGTATAACCATTCCTATCTCTTTTATTAGCTTGCTAGTTTAAGGTTAGGGTAGATCCAGGCATCGGGTAATGGTAGCGCTAGTTTAGTAAATTTTTGTTCCGCATTTGGCCACGGTTTGATGGTCGGGGCGCTTCCGTAACCCAACAAGGACTGTACCCAAAAACCACCGTTTTGCACGTTCTCTTGAACGTGGTAAGGTGGAAATCAAAGCACAGTGGGAATCAAACAAGTCTCTATGACGACCTCGGGTTTACAGACTAACCTGTACCAGTGTCACCAGAGAACTACTATCTGACGTGAGGTATAATACCATCTAGGAGTTCTCGGCGAGTCCTGTTCAGTGTACCCAGTCTCTACTGAGCACCCGTATACAATCTTTGATGTCAAACACCAATGGATATGGGATCATCCATCGCCCATCATATGGTTCAAGAAACGTATACGCTAGTCTACTCTAGAATATCGATGCCCTGTCTCGATACACCCTCGACTAGGAATAATTAAAGGATGAACTTGTGGACTACCCTGGCCCCACTAGTATGATCTCCATCATAGTCCTGGTAGTCAAGTACACATCCTAAGGGCTTTATCAACATGTGAGATAAAGATAGTATCACAATATAAGTCTACATGTTAAGATAAAGAGCAACCAGATAGCATACTATCATGTCGAGTAAGAAAGTCCTCCCTATATATGTCTAAGCATCCACTATAATATACAATCATGTATAATAATAGCCTCTAGGGCATGTTAGTTATATGTATGCCCTAGAGGCCATTACTGTACATGTGATGTATATTGTAGTGGATGCTTGGACATATATAAGGATGACTTTCTTGCTCGACATGATAGTATGATATCTTGTTGCACTTTATCTTAACATGTACACTTATTGTCTCTCTATTACATGTTGATAAAGCCCTTAGGATGAGTACTTGACTACCAGGATTATGATGCAAATCACACTTGTGGGGCAGAGGTAGTCGGTAAGTACATCCTTAGATTGTTTCTAGTCGTGGGACTATCGAGACAGGGCATCGATACTCCAGAGTCGACTAGCGTATGCGCTTCTTGACCCATATGATGGGCGATGGATGATCCCATATCCATTGGTTTTTGACATCAGAGAAGGTATATGGGTGCTCGGTGGAGACTGGGTACACTGAACGGACTCGCCGAGAACTCCTAGATGGTATTATACCTATCGTCGAATAGCAGTCTCTGGTGACACTGGTACAGCTTAGTCTGTAGACCCGAGATCGTCATAGAGTCTTGTGTGATTTCCACTGTGCTTTGATTTCCACCATACCACGGCCAAGAGATCGTGCAAAAAGGTGGTTTTTAGGTACAGTCCCGAGTCACATGGAAGCAATAAGCAATAGGAGGGGTTTCGTCTCTCCCGGTATTGGGAGTTGATGTTGTGCTATGCTCGATTGGCCATAACAGGAAATCCCTGGCCAGGGTTGCTGAGATTTACTGGTAAGTGTTATCAGTAGTTTCTCGAACTATTATGGACCTTGCATCGGCATGACTTATCAGGCTATTAGGGTCTGACATTATACCACCCCAGGCTGTGATATGCAACATATCAGACACAGAAACCGAACTGTACGGTAGTGTTACTGATTGGATTCGCAGGAGTATGAGTAGGCATGCTTGTTGATCTTCTGATCGCTCAATACCCGGGTGGCCATTACGTTTGGCAGACCGCTTGGGCTTGTGGGTGTTTAAAATGATCATCACCTACTGTCGGCGTATTGACGAGTCTTTAGAGTCTATCGGTTGGTCAAGTGTCGCACTGGAATAGGGGAGAATAGTAAAAGGAGTCAAAATCGAGGTTTCCTGGCTCAAGCGAAATGGAGTAGGAGCACATATGTGATATGTGCGGGACCGAGATTAATACGATATGTGATACCGTATTCTTGTTAGTGTATATGGCCTAGAGGCCATTACTGTATCATACTAGTATGTATATTACTTGATGGAAGCTTGGGATATTCACAGTTGTATATACAATCTTGCTCGAAATGGTAGTATGCTACTTGGTTTGTCTCTGCTTTAATATGTGCATGTGTTTCTTTTAGCATATCGCTTACATACATATTAGTAGAGCCCTTAGGATCTTTGCTTGATTACCAGCATTGTGATGGCGTTCACACTCGTGGGGGCTAGGAAATCCATAAGCACATCCTTATACAGGTCCCTAGTCGTTGGACTATCGAGACAGGGCATCGATACTCCGGAGTAGACTAGCGTATGCGCTTCTCATCCCAGCGTGGGAGACGGTCTGTCCCACAGCCGTCAGTACGTCGTACTTGAGATAGTATGCGGGTGCAAGTTAGGTTACGAGTACACTGGACAGGACTCGTCGGGAACTGTTGGTTGGTATTATACCTATCGTCAGTTATCAGTTCCCAGGTGACATGAGTACAGCTTAGTTCGCTGACTTGACACTGTCACTTCGCCTCGAGTGTGTTCCCACTGCACTTTGATTACTACCCTACCACGGCTCAAAGGAGTCATGCAAACGGGTAGTTTTTGGGTGCAGTCCCGAAGCACTTGGAGGAAGTGACGGTTAGACAGGATTCGTCTCTTCCGGTATTGGGGGTTGACATCGCGCTGTGTCCAGGAGAGCCATTACACAAGTAGTCCCTGGCCAGGGCAAGCGAGATATACTGGTAGGTTTCCAGTGTTATCTCAGGGTGTTCTGGCCTACACTCCGACACGACTTGTACCGCTATTAGGGGACTGACGTTTACCGGCCCCTAGGCCCGCCATACGATGTATCAGACGAACAGACCGGACTGTACGGAGACTGTCACATTCAGGCTCAGTAGGAGTTCAGATGGGGTTCACCTCGTCAGTCTTCTTATCGGCATCTACCTGGGGACCGTTACGTACAGCTAGTGCCGCTTGCGGTCTGTGGTTAAACCCACTGCCAGCGTAGTGTCGAGTCTTTAGAGTCCCACACAGAGAGCTATTCGCCTTTAGGCAAAATGAGTAGAGGTCGCATGGTTTTGCGATAGGGTTCGTTCACATCCGCGCACTTGTGCACGTTTGCTGTCCGGACAGCTTATACTAGCCGGCTTTGGTTTAAGCCAGATCCTAGTATATGATTTCGGATTCGTTTTATCTTATTGTATTCGTGTTCCTCGGATCACGAATACGGGTGCGTATGCACAGTTGATTAAGACAGAGGGAGAGGGCTTTGATTAGGGTTAATGACCATTGTCATTTTATTAACCCTAATGCTTATGTGTGTATTATGATTAATTGATATTAGTTAAATATAATTGTGCATGGTTAGGGTTGTTGACCATTTGACTATCTTGACTTGTTGACCTAGGTTGACACTTTGACCATCATCATTCCATATAAAAGATGCTCTTTGATCCTTGCAATTTGCATTTAATATGAAATGATAATGGTCAAGTCTTGATTAAACCATGACAATTATCTTGCTAATTATCTTTTTACAATAATTCACACATATATGTGAGAATGGTTCTTTATTCTCTCATTCTATCATATAGATTCTCTCTCCTCCTCTTCCTCTCTCTCAAGCTCTCCCCTCTCATGTGTTGAGAAACACTTGAGCTTGAGATAAACCTCTCCAAAGTAATCTCTACTCTCATCTAAGGTTCTAGGATTGGCACTTCTAGCACCTTAGTTACTTCTAGGTTGAAGTTGAAGCCAAAGGTTGAGGCACTCGGGTGGATCCTTCTTCGACTAGAGAAGGCGACAAGGTGATCTCTTTCTTCCACTCCAAGGAGCAAGGAGAGAAGGACATAAAGCCCAAGGTATAACCTTTCATCCATGTAGCTAAATCTAGTTAGCTTTTAGTTAGTTTTTGTTTAGCAAAGATCCTCCTTTAGCTAGTCCATGTTGCCTAGTTCGATAAAAATCCGATTTTTATTCCGTTTTCCGCCTCCCCGCAAGCACCGGGGTGGGCAACGTGGACTTACAGTGGTATCAGAGCCTAACTAAACATAAACTAGCTAGGTAGTAAAGTGTAAGGAAGTTCGATCGGAAAAATCGCAAAACTAAAACATCAAAACCCTAAGTTTCAGTTGTTTTTTTTCTGCTCAAAAAATAAAAAATCATACTTCAAAAATCGGCTCAGGGTTTTGTCAAGAAGCACACCAAAAACGGTCCAGTGAACAGTTCAAAGCGCGGCGGTTCCACGGCAGATGCATGCCTATTGCCGCGGAACCGCGGCCGTTTTGACTCCGTTCTGAACCGAGTTTGGTGCAGTATTCCTCTGCTAAGGTTTTGGGATTTTTAAGATGGTTTATTTCTGCCCAGATTTTCCAGAAAAGAAATTTGTATTTGGGGTGCCTATAAATCCGTATTTTTGATCGAACTTCACTACACTTCGACTAATGGATTATATCTGTGATGTTTATATGTATTTAACGTCTGCTAATCGCTATACGTCGATTAGTGGGGGTTATACATATCTGTGATCTGTAATGCTTATTGGTTTGTGTATATGAACTCGGTGGATTGTCGCGGATGAATAGCCGGGGTGGATGTGAGATGAGAGTTTCTTTTTTTCATTCATTCATTGTAATATGTAAATTGATATAATATTATTTGTTTGGCCGCACAACCGGGTCGGGGTTGTAGCCGTCATTGTATAATTTCTTTTTACTGTTTTTGCTCCTAGGATAGACCCATGGTGGGGTGCACAAACTACCGGGTATCTCGAAGTGCCGAATGGCCTACTCACGTCGTTGAGGGAGGTTGCTTCGCTTCGGGTACTTGGAGGGTAGTTTGCCGCACCCGTAGGGGTCTTGGGTGGGGTATTGGCTATTCATCGCGACCGTGTAATCCGCTTTTCGTTACAGGCTCGAACGAATCGCGGATTCCTAGTATATCCAAAGTGTTCATCTGTGATCTGTAATGTCTATCATTGCTATATATTTATATATGATAACTATTTAGGTGTTGCTTATGTTTTGCATCCGCGCTAGTCCTGCCCCCGCTCTGTCGTTAGTTAAGTAACCTAATGGGTGATGACGGGGCCCCGTGGCGAATGCGGATGGCATAAGCGTACACCATATTTTTGGTTGTTTTCTGCAATGGTAGGATTAAATGATGGGACGCATTAAAAGAACTAATGCAAGAAAATAAACCAAGTAAAAGTCGATTGGAACACTTTGAAAACCACTCGGTTCTTTTCAAATTAAACTTTTAAACGCGGAGCTTGAACCACTCCTTTTTAAAAGCTATCTCGTTCCATCGATTATATCAAGTTCACTACGTTCACGGTTTTGCCAAAACCATTCGTAGCCCTCCATCATTTCAGTTAAATATTCGGTAGTATTCAAGCTATGTATTTTGACCTCACGCCAAGGCATAGTGATTGGTAGCTGCCGGATATTTATCTGTTGCATAGATAGAATGCGTTGGTTTGAGACAGTCGTACTGCCATTTTGGCCTACGTCAAGGGTAGGTACGGGTGGGTTCAAATTAACCTGGATAATGATGGGAAGAACTTGACATGTGACTTATGACATTTTGACCTCACGCCAAGGTCATAAGAGCATGGGGCAAAAATCCACATCGGGAGTTTCATAAGTACTGAAACTTGCTAGCGTTGTATACCATTTGGAGTGTGATGATTCTGGTAGGATTCCTTCGGTTTTATCACGCGATGATATTTGGATCCCGATCCTACTATGAGTATATGCTACTCCTCGGGAAATCTCTCACTTAACGATCAATGCTATAAACCTAGTAGGTGTCTAGAAAGGTGTTAGCGGGGCTACGCCCACAGGGAAAAGAGGTTACTTAATTAAGGAACTTCGCGAAAGCGTTGGAAAACCTCCCTCGAAGTACCGACACTGGCCTGGCTGAACGGTTAAGCAAGTATTGTACGGTGAGATTGATCCTGACTAATTCTTCCTTTATGGTTTGAGGAGGGATTCGAGAGACAGTGGGAGCCATCCTGTTTAGACAAACTAAAAACCACTCTAAACTTGCAAGAGCATCATGCTAAAGTGTTTCTTTTCTCTCTCCTAATTGCAGCGACCATTCAACATGACCGGACTTAAGTTATTACTAGATAAAAACATACTGATAGGGCCAAACTACAAAGATTGGCTCAGGAATATCAAGATGGCAATCACTTACGACAAGTTGGGGTATATCCTTACCACCAAAGCTCCCCATGTCCCAGGTCCCACCCCCAGCGTCGCGGATAAAGAAATCCGTAACACATGGGACATCGATTGCGCGAAGGCCAAATGCCTCGTGCTTGCCTCGATGGACAACGAACATCAGAGGAGGCATGAGAATATGGACCTAGAGTCCATATTTCTCCATACAAAAGAACTGTATGGAGAGCAGTCTCGTATCGCAAGATACGAAGTGTCGAAGAAGCTATTTTCGGCAAGATTGGTCGTCGGATCATCGGTAGCGGGACACGTGCTTAAGATGATTGGCTACATAGAGGAGCTCGCGGACCTTGGGACCACGTTGGAGAATGAACTCTACACTGATTTGATTCTCCAGTCCTTTCCTTCCACTTACGCCCAGTTTATCCTTAACTTCAACATGCAAGGAAAGGAGGTTGAACTTTCCGAACTTCTGAACATGTTGAGGAGTGCTGAGGGCACCCTACAGAAAGGTAGGGAGACATCCACTTTGTTTGTAGGAGGATCTTCCTCTTCTAGGTTCAGGACGAAAGCCAAGGGAAAGAAGAAGAAAGCCCCCGCCAAACCAAGGGGCGGTGTCAGTAAAGTGGATACGAAAGGGAAAAGGAAAGGCAACAAAGGTAGCGGGAAAGCTAGTGGGGAAGGAAGAATGCTTCTACTGTCACAAAAGTGGACACTGGAAATGGGATTGCAAGGCTTGGAAGGCCAGAACGCAGGATCTGAAGCGAGTTGCGGCTTCAGCTTCAGGTGTGTATGTTATTGAAAACTGTCTATCAATAAACTCTACTTCCTGAGTATTGGATACCAGATCAGGATCTCATATCTGTAATTCTTTGCAGGCGTTGAGAAAGCGTAGAGTTTTGAAGGCAGGTGATATGACCCTCAGAGTTGCAAACGGAGCTAGCATGGATGCTGAGGCCGTAGGGGACTATCACCTGGGATTGTCAGATGGACACTTTTTGGTTTTGCGTAGTTGTTATTTTGTACCAAATGCAACTTGTAATATCATTTCTGTATCTTTATTATCTAAAGAAGGTTATGAATTTGCATTTGTAAGTAATGTAGTGAACATTCACCTTAATCAAGTTTTGATTGGGTCAGGTACATTAAACAACGGTATATACATATTGAACCAACCACAGATTTTCAATGTCCAGAATACACACAAAAGAAAGTCTCCTGAAATCAATCATGCTTTCTTATGGCATTGTAGACTCGGTCACATTAATGAGAGAAGGTTGACAAAGTTACATACAGAAGGATATTTGGATCCATTCGAATATCAATCGTATTCAACTTGTCAATCATGTCTCAAAGGAAAGATGACAAAGACCCCGTTCACTGGACACAGAGTAAGAGCAAGCAAGCTCTTGGGACTCGTACACAGCGACGTGTGCGGTCCAATGTCTACACATGCACGAAGTGGTTATTCTTACTTCATTACTTTTACGGATGATTTTTCAAGGTTCGGACATGTCTTCTTAACAAAGCATAAATCTGAAGCCTTTGAAAAGTTCCAGGAATACAAGAATGAAGTAGAAAAACAGACAGGCAAAAGTATCAAGACACTGAGATCTGATCGAGGTGGTGAATACTTGAGTGCCGAATTCCTGGATTACTTAAAAGAGAATGGAATTCTCTCTCAGCTTACTCCTCCATACACTCCGCAACATAACGGTGTATCGGAGAGACGGAACCGAACCCTATTGGATATGGTACGGTCCATGATGAGTAATACTGAGTTACCGCGATCATTCTGGGGATATGCGCTAGAATCAGCTGCATACCTTTTGAACCGAGTTCCCACTAAGACTGTGCCTACCACACCATATGAGTTATGGAGTGGGAAGAAACCCTATCTTCAATAACTGAAGATTTGGGGATATCCAGCTTTTGTCAAAAAGCAGAATGTGGACAAACTTGAGGCACGCTCAGTACTGTGCAAGTTTGTGGGATACCCAAAGAACTCCAGGGGGAATCTTTTCTATTACGCGGAGGAACAAAAAGTCCTTGTTTCTCGTAATGCCCACTTTCTGGAACATCAGTTCTTAGAAAAGGAAATAAGTGGGAGCGCAATAGAACTGGAAGAAATTCCAGAACCACAAGCTATTACTGAAAGCTTAGTAGAACCAGAGGGTTCGAAAGATCAGGACATTCCCAGGCCACTCCGCAGGAGTAGTAGGCAGTCTCATCCGCCCGAGAGATATTACGGTTTTCTCATTGACGGGGACAGAGAGGATTGCATCATGGATTGTGATGAGCCTACTAGCTTCCAGCAAGCCATTCAGAGCATTGACTCGGTAAAATGGCTGGATGCAATGCGGGCCGAAATGGAGTGCATGTACACCAACAAAGTATGGACGTTGGACATTGCTCCAGATAGGGTAAAACCCGTAGGATGCAAGTGGATCTTCAAAAGGAAGATTGGTGTATAGTAAGGTTTAGAAGCATCATACATGCTATAACAATAAAAATTTTGAGGTGCTAAGCAAACTATACAAAGAATCGAACTAGAATATATGAAGTAACAATTAATAGTATCAAGATTAAGAGTTAAGTTATGCTAAGTGATGAGACTACAACCTTTGTAGACCTCTTTGGAAGACTCCTTGGCTTTGAAAAGGTTCACTTGATCAACTCCTCGTCCACGACGATCCACCCGAAGCACTTTGCCCTAAGCTTGATGCTTCCTTCGATCTTTGACAAACTTGAAGCACAACACCCTACACAAGATAGCTATGGTTGTGTAGGATGATGAAGCGGTTGCTATTTTTATTTATTACCTTTTCTTTTCTATTTCTAACTCCTTTTTAACATTTAAAAGAGAGCTAGGGTTTTTTGAGGAAGAAGATGGCTCTCATTTCTTTTGGAATGATAATATTGATAATGATAAAAGAAAATGAGAGAGAGAAAAAGATCTTATCATAACCACAACCATGGTTAAGATAATATCTAGATATTTCAACTAAGGTTAAAAGGCAAAAGGAAAAGTAACCATGGTTGAGTCAAATTCAACCATGGAATTGTGTAGAAGAGTGTGGAAAAGAAATGAGTCATTATCCTTTTTCTTTTGCCTTTTATCCTTTTTGAAAATATCAATATATATCATTTTATCTTCAATATGATTCTTATATTGCCATCCTCTTTGTATCATCAACCATGATACATTTCATGTATGTATGTATGCACATCATCATGTACATATACATGCATGTATCCAAAAGAAGAAAAGGATTTAAATAAATAATATAAAAGCCAATATTAAATCAACACTTGATTTAATAAATTGGTCATATCTTATACGACCCGACTAATATTAAATGCCCGATTAAAATACAGTATCATATACTAGTATTTAATCGAGACTCCGCGCATATCTCATATGTGCACCACTTCGTTTCGCCAGAGCCGAGAAACTTCTATGTGGGACTCTAAGACTCGTCAATACGCCAGCAGCAGATGATGATCATATCAAACACCTACAAGCCGCAAGCGGTCAGCTAAACGTAACGGCCACCCGGGTATTGAGCGATCAGAATAAGAACAAGCGAACCTGTCAAAACTCCTGTCAATCCATCCGGCAACACTAACCGTACAGTCTGGTCTCTTCATCAAATATGCTGCATATCGAGTCTAGGAATGGAATCGTCGACCCCAATAACTCAATAAGTCATGCCGGTATATGGTCTATAACAGATCGAGAAACTTACTGATAACACTTATCAGTAATATCTCAGCAGCCCTGGCCAGGGACTTCCTGTTATAGCCAATCGTGCACAGCACAGCATCAACCTCCAATACCGGGAGAGACGAAACCCCTCCTATCGCTCACTGCCTCCACATGCCTCGAGACTATACCCAAAATCCACCTGTTTGTATGACTCAGTAGAGCCGCAGTAGGGTGGAGATCAAAGTACAGTGGGAGGATACACAAGACTCTATGACGATCTCGGGTCTACAGACTAACCTGTACCAGTGTCACCTGAGAACTGCTATCCGACGTATGATATAATACCATATAGGAGTTCTCGGTGAGTCCGTTCAGTGTACCCAGTCTCACTGAGCACCCGTATACTATCTTCAGTGTCAACACACCAGACGGATATGGGATCATCCATCGCCCATCATATGGAACAAGAATGGTATACGCTAGTCTAAGCTGGAATATCGGTGCCCTGTCTCGATATACCTACGACTAGGAACATTTCAAGGATATGCTTATAAACTACAGATGTCCCACTAGTATGATCCGCATCATAATTCCAGTAGTCAAGCCAATATCCTTAGGGCTTTATCAACATGCATCAAATGAATATAAACATGATCAAGTGAACATATGATAAAGTAAAAACCAGATAGCATACTATCATTTTGAGCAAGACTGTTCCCCGAATATATATATATATATACATCAGTACATACACTATCTCATAATGGCCTCTAGGGCATACATATATCCAACAATCTCCCACTTGCACTAAGGCCAGTTATTGGCATATCTCATACCTAACATCTTAAAAAGTCGCTCATGCTGCGGCTGAGGGAGGGCCTTGGTGAATGGATCCGCAGCGTTGTTCTTTGTGTCTACTCTCTTAATCTCGATCTCGCGGCAATCAACTATCTCCCGGATCACATGATATCGCCTCAGGATATGTCTGGACTTCTGATGGGACCTAGGCTCTTTGGCCAACGCCATAGCCCTATTATTGTCACAATACAGAGGTATTGGATCAATAATGGTTGGAACTACTCCTAACTCCGCGATGAACTTTCTCATCCAGACGGCTTCCTTGGCAGCATCATTTGCAGCAATATATTCAGCTTCCATCGTTGAGTCTACAACGGTATCCTGTTTGGAACTCTTCCAACTCACCGTCCCTCCATTGAGGGTAAATGCAAACCCTGAGATAGACTTGCTGTTATCCTTGTCACTCTAGAAGCTCGAATCGGTAAAGGCCTCCATTTGGAGATCTCCATTACCATACACTAAGAACAATTCTTTAGTCCTTCGCAAGTACTTAAGAATGTTCTTTACAGCAATCCAGTGATTCTCCCCTGGGTTAGATTGATACCTGCTTACTACACTAAGTGCATAAGCAACATCAGGGCGTGTACATAACATTGCATACATTATCGATCCCACTGCCGAAGCATAGGGAATAATGCTCATGCGAGCTCTCTCTATGTCAGACTTTGGGCAATCGTCTTTTGAGAGAGTGACTCCATGGCAAGCGGGTAAGGCACCCGCTTGGAGTCTTCCATACTAAATCTCTTTAGGATGGTGTTTATGTACTTGGTTTGGGACAATCCCAATAACCGTTTGGATCTATCCCTATAGATCCGTATACCCAATATGTATGTGGCATCTCCCAGGTCCTTCATGGAGAACCTTTGTGATAAGAATGATTTGACCGACTGTAGCATAGGAATGTCATTTCCTATCAGAAGTATGTCATCTACGTACAATACGAGGATTGCGACATTTCTTCCTACAGTCTTCTTATAAACATAAGGTTCATCTGGATTTTTGATGAAATCAAACTCTTTGATAACATCATCAAAACAGATGTTCCAACTCCGTGATGCCTGCTTTAATCCATAAATGGATTTAAGTAGCTTACATGCTTTACCGCTGCTCCCACTATCAATGAATCCCTCTGGTTGATCCATATAAACGCATTCCTCTAAATCACCATTTAGGAATGCAGTTTTAACGTCCATCTGCCAGATTTCATAGTCGTAGTGAGCAGCAATAGCAAGTAGGATCCGAATGGATTTAAGCATGGCTACCGGAGAGAAAGTCTCGTCATAGTCCAAACCTGGTCTTTGACGAAAACCTTTCGCTACCAACCTTGCCTTATAGGTCTCTACCTGTCCATCTACACCGATCTTTCTTTTAAAGATCCATTTGCATCCCACAGGTTTTATCCCGGAGGGTACATCTTCCAAAGTCCATACTTTGTTGGTGTACATGGACTCCATTTCGGATCTCATGGCATCCAGCCAATTCACAGAGTCACCACTCGTGATAGCCTGATGAAAACTGGAAGGATCATCATCATCCATGATGCAATCTTCTCTATCACCATCAACGAGGAAACCGTAGTATCTCTCCGGTAGGCGAGAAATCCTGCCAGATCTACGGAGTGGCTGAGGTTCATTAGATTCTGTTATGACTTCAGGTTCAGCCAAGTTGTCATTTGTAACTTGTGTTTCTAGAACTTCTTCTAGATTTACCACATTGCCATTTGTATTGTTTGAAAAAATCTCATCTTCTAAAAAGGTGGCATACTGAGAAACAAACACCTTTTGTTCCTCTTTGTGGTAAAAAAGATACCCAAACGAATGTGTAGGATATCCTACAAATATACATTTGACTGATCGTGTCTCGAGTTTGTCTGGATTCTGTTTTTTAACAAAAGCCGGACAACCCCAAATCTTAACTCTTTTAAGAGATGGTTTCTTTCCATGCCATATCTCATATGGAGTGGTAGACACGGTTTTGGTTGGAACTTTGTTTAACAGAAAAGCTGCCGTTTCCAATGCATGCCCCCAAAACGAGAGAGGTAACTCAGCATCACTCATCATGGATCGTACCATATCTAATAGGGTACGGTTCCTTCGTTCTGACACACCGTTGTGCTGTGGTGTGTAAGGTGGAGTGAGCTGAGAGAGAATCCCATTCTCTTTTAGGAAGTCTAAGAACTCAGTACTTAAGTACTCTCCACCTCGATCTGATCGAAGTATCTTGATACTCTTTCCCGTTTGGTTTTCTACTTCATGTTTATACTCCTTGAATTTCTCGAAAGCTTCAGATTTATGTTTTATCAAATATACATGACCAAATCTTGAGAAATCATCAGTAAAAGTTATGAAGTATGAAAAACCGCCTCTTGCATGTGTAGACATTGGTCCGCATACATCACTATGTATGAGGCCTAGGAGCTCAGTAGCTCTTTCTCCGTGTCCTGTAAACGGGGTTTTGGTCATTTTACCTTTGATACAAGACTGGCAAGTTGCATAAGATTTATACTCAAATGAATTTAAATATCCATCTTTATGAAGCTTGTTTAGTCTTGTTTCATTAATATGACCAAGTCTACAATGCCAAAGAAAAGCTTCATTTATCTCTGAAAATTTTCTTTTATTTTTGTGTTGTACGTTGAAAACTGTGTGTTGATTAAGGACGTATATCCCGTTATTTAATGTACCACAACCAATCAACTCTTGATTCAGTCTAATGTTCATAACATTGTGTTGTACAGCAAAATGATACCCTTCATTGTCTAACAAGGAAACAGATATAATATTACAAAGCATACTCGGTACAAAATAACACGGGTTTAAAACCAATATACAACCCGAAGGCAAACCTAGGTGATACTCTCCTACTGAAACTGCATTTACATTGGAACCATTTCCAACTTGGAGAGTATGATCACCTGTCTTCAGAGCTCTGCTATTTCTCAACGCCTGCACAGAATTGCAAATATGAGAACCCGAACCGGTATCCAATACCCAGGAAGTAGAATTAATAGAAAAACAGTTTTCAATTACGAACACACCTGAAGCTGAAGCATCACCATGCTTCTTCTTAAGTGCTAGGTACTCAATACAGTTCCTCTTCCAGTGTCCCGTCTTCTTGCAATGGAAACATTCACCTTTCTCTGTTGCCCCAACCTTGGACTTGCCTTTTCTCTTTACCTTTTTGACTCCACCCTTAGGTTTGGTGGGTTTCTTCTTCATCTTTCCCTTGGCCTTAGCTTTTGGGTAAGATGAGGAGGATTGCCCAACAGACATAACGGGAGTCTTCACTGACTTCAGTGTGCTCTCTGCACTCCTTAACATATTAAGGAGTTCAGGCAGTTCCTTCTCCATGTTGTACATGTTGAAGTTAACGATGAACTGAGCAAAGGTGGAGGGGAGAGACTGTAGAATAATATCTGTATACTGTTCATTGTCCATTGTCTACTCAAGGTCCTCAAGCTCTTCTATGAGAGCTATCATTTTCAGAACATGGTCTCCTACTGCTGTGCCAGCGGTCATGTGCATCTGAAACAGTTTCTTAGACGCTTCGTATCGTAATACGTGGGATTGCTCTCCATACAACTCTTTTGTATGGAGGAATATGGCTTGTACGTCCATATTCTCGTGCTGCTTCTGATGTGTGTTATCCATCGATGCAAGCGCGAGGCATTTTACCGTGGCACAGTCAGCGTCCCATGTCTTGTGGATTTCTATATCCGCAACTGAAGGTTTAGGACCTAGGGGGGACAAGGCTGGGGCTGTAAGGATATATGATACTTTATCATAAGTCAAGGCTATGTTTAAATTCCTCAGCCAGTCTTTATAGTTGGTCCCATTCAGCTTGTTTTTATCTAATAGAAGCTTAAGTCCTGTCATGGGTATCTGCCATTAAGAGAGAGAAAAGAATACACTTAGCGAATGCTCTTGCAAAGATCAGATTGGTTATTATCTTTTCTAATCGATGTCTCCCACTGTTTTTATCAAATTTTCTTTAAAACCTTTTAAAAAGAAAACTAGCCGGGATTAATTACATTCTACAACTTCGCCAACCTCTCAGCCAGGCCAGTGCCGGTACTTGAGGGAGGTTCCCCGTGCTTTCGCACGAACCTAATTAAAGTAAACCTCGTCTTCCCAGAGGCGTAGCCCCGTTTAGCACCTTTCTAGACACCTACCGAGTCAGCTAATTGTAAAGTGCAAAATTCTCCCGGGAGCAACATTTGCTCGCAGTGGGATCGGGATCCTATTATCATATAGTAGGTATACAATCTCATTGTAATTTTCAACTCTTGAAATTTCCGATATGATTTTTACCCCTAGTACTTATGACCTTAACTAAAGTCAACATATCATAAATACTAGTCAAGTTCTTCCCGTTATTTCGTGATTAACTAGACCCACTCATATGACCCTTAACTAAAGTCAACATAATCATATGAATGTCCTAACTAATCTGCATCATATGCAGGGTAGGAAGACATCACTTAGCTACCGTTCACTACGCCTTAACTAAAGTCAAAATACGCAGCACGAATACTAAGTACTCTGCTTCCTAAAATGACGGAGGGTGGCGGATAGTTTTTAAGAAAACTTTTGACGCTTTGAACTTGATATCATTGTAGAATCTAATGGGTTTTTAAAAGGAGTGGCTTAAGCTCCGCATTTAGAAACTTGCTTTTTGAAAAAAGCCGAGTGTGTTTCAAATCTTGATTCTACAATATCCTTTTAGGTTCATTTATCTTTTACATTAATCTCATTAATGTAGTCCCATCATTTAAATCCTAAGCCATTACAGAGAGAAACGAAAATATAACGTACACTTATGCCACTCGCATTCGTCACAGTGTCCTGATATGCACCGTTAGGTTACTTAACTAACGGCATACCGGGACGGGGCTAGTGCTGGTGTAAAACATAAGTAACGTTTAAAATATATCATATATAAAATTTCATTCGTCTCAGACATGCATTAAAAGATCACATCAGATAATGAAAACAGCAGAAGCACATAAAGGATATCTAGGAGGTCCATATTTTATATTTAGCCAGCAATAAAAATACGGATTCCACGGTCGCAATAAATAGCCAAAGCCCACACCCTTAGACCCCTACGAGAGCGGCAAGCGACCCTTCCAATTCTGGAGTTTAGGAGACCCGGTCTCGACTCCTCGAGATGGCCTCCCACTGAACCCAAGAACCCGGTCACTTGTGCCCTCCTCCTTGGGTCTGTCCTAATGCCGAAAAGTAAATAATATACAACACTGGTGACAACAACCTCACCCCGGAAGTGCCCCAAATAAAAGAATATTACATACAAAATAATATTACATGAATTGAAAGAATACTCTCATCTCACATAAAAAGAAAACCCCCGGCTATTCATTGCGACAATCCTGCATATCAAATCTCATCCACACAGAGAAATAAAATGAAAAAAATACAACAATTGGAATCTTTAACCGCCTTTAGACAACACAAATCCGGAATATCACATATACAAGATTTCATGCCTAAACAATGTAAAGCTCGCATTTGGGTCTCATTCAAGAAAACACCTTTTCAAAACAAACGGGATAATTCAACAAGATTTCCGTTTATCCCGAGATCGAACTGCTAGATTTACACGCAACAAACAAATTTGTAGATTTCAATTATTGTAACACATACTATTAAACTAAGCGACGTTGGAACATCCGATCAAACAAATTAAACATCCACAAACTGCTCTGAAAGCTCAACACCTGGGCCAATTATAAAAATACCAGTAACAACAGAGAGTACATACGGGCCAGCATAAAAAAAATACGGCCCATGAATCAACTATACCGCCGCGGAACCGCCGCGCCTAAAGCCTCTTAGGCCACGGATCCGCGGCTTTATGGTCGATTTATGGGATCGTTTTTCTGGTGAGCCCTTATATTTCCCTGCTTAATTTTTTACATATTTTTAATTTGAAAAATTCCAGGTTTTTAAAAAATTTCCAGAGAGCACCCCCCGGGTGTCGTTTTTCGTCCGTTCGATGTTTTCAACGTCGTTTAGGTTACCACAAAGTTCTAGCTTGGCTCTGATACCATGTAGGGTATTCTTAACACCTCTAGTAAGGTTTAGAAGCATCATACATGCTATAACAATAAAATTTTTGAGGTGCTAAGCAAACTATACAAAGAATCGAACTAGAATATATGAAGTAACAATTAATAGTATCAAGATTAAGAGTTAAGTTATGCTAAGTGATGAGACTACAACCTTTGTAGACCTCTTTGGAAGACTCCTTGGCTTTGAAAAGGTTCACTTGATCAACTCCTCGTCCACGACGATCCACCCGAAGCACTTTGCCCTAAGCTTGATGCTTCCTTCGATCTTTGACAAACTTGAAGCACAACACCCTACACAAGATAGCTATGGTTGTGTAGGATGATGAAGCGGTTGCTATTTTTATTTATTACCTTTTCTTTTCTATTTCTAACTCCTTTTTAACATTTAAAAGAGAGCTAGGGTTTTTTGAGGAAGAAGATGGCTCTCATTTCTTTTGGAATGATAATATTGATAATGATAAAAGAAAATGAGAGAGAGAAAAAGATCTTATCATAACCACAACCATGGTTAAGATAATATCTAGATATTTCAACTAAGGTTAAAAGGCAAAAGGAAAAGTAACCATGGTTGAGTCAAATTCAACCATGGAATTGTGTAGAAGAGTGTGGAAAAGAAATGAGTCATTATCCTTTTTCTTTTGCCTTTTATCCTTTTTGAAAATATCAATATATATCATTTTATCTTCAATATGATTCTTATATTGCCATCCTCTTTGTATCATCAACCATGATACATTTCATGTATGTATGTATGCACATCATCATGTACATATACATGCATGTATCCGAAAGAAGAAAAGGATTTAAATAAATAATATAAAAGCCAATATTAAATCAACACTTGATTTAATAAATTGGTCATATCTTATACGACCCGACTAATATTAAATGCCCAATTAAAATACAGTATCATATACTAGTATTTAATCGAGGCTCCACGCATATCTCATATGTGCACCACTTCGTTTCGCCAGAGCCGAGAAACTTCTATGTGGGACTCTAAGACTCGTCAATACGCCAGCAGCAGATGATGATCATATCAAACACCTACAAGCCGCAAGCGGTCAGCTAAACGTAACGGCCACCCGGGTATTGAGCGATCAGAATAAGAACAAGCGAACCTGTCAAAACTCCTGTCAATCCATCCGGCAACACTAACCGTACAGTCCGGTCTCTTCGTCAAATATGATGCATATCGAGTCTAGGGATGGAATCGTCGACCCCAATAACTCAATAAGTCATGCCGGTATATGGTCTATAACAGATCGAGAAACTTACTGATAACACTTATCAGTAATATCTCAGCAGCCCTGGCCAGGGACTTCCTGTTATAGCCAATCGTGCACAGCACAGCATCAACCCCCAATACCGGGAAAGACGAAACCCCTCCTATCGCTCACTGCCTCCACATGCCTCGAGACTATACCCAAAATCCACCTGTTTGTACGACTCAGTAGAGCCGCAGTAGGGTGGAGACCAAAGTACAGTGGGAGGATACACAAGACTCTATGACGATCTCGGGTCTACAGACTAACCTGTACCAGTGTCACCTGAGAACTGCTATCCGACGTATGATATAATACCATATAGGAGTTCTCGGTGAGTCCGTTCAGTGTACCCAGTCTCACTGAGCACCCGTATACTATCGTCGGTGTCAACACACCAGACGGATATGGGATCATCCATCGCCCATCATATGGAACAAGAATGGTATACGCTAGTCTAAGCTGGAATATCGGTGCCCTGTCTCGATATACCTACGACTAGGAACATTTCAAGGATATGCTTATAAACTACAGATGTCCCACTAGTATGATCCGCATCATAATTCTAGTAGTCAAGCCAATATCCTTAGGGCTTTATCAACATGCATCAAATGAATATAAACATGATCAAGTGAACATATGATAAAGTAAAAACCAGATAGCATACTATCATTTTGAGCAAGACTGTCCCCCGAATATATATATATATATATATATATATATATATACATCAGTACATACACTATCTCATAATGGCCTCTAGGGCATACATATATCCAACAGTAGATGGACAGGTTGAGACCTATAAAGCTAGACTGGTTGCAAAGGGTTTTCGTCAGCAACCTGGTTTGGACTATGACGAAACCTTTTCTCCAGTGGCTATGCTAAAACCCATTCGGATCCTTCTTGCCATTGCTGCCTTCCACGATTATGATATTTGGCAGATGGACGTAAAGACCGCTTTTCTAAATGGACATTTAGAGGAGTGTGTCTATATGGACCAGCCAGAGGGTTTCATTCAGAGTGGGAGCAGCGGAAAGGTGTGCAAGTTGCTTAAGTCCATTTATGGACTAAAGCAGGCATCGCGGAGTTGGAACATCTGTTTTGATGAGACGGTCAAGGAATTTGGCTTTATCAAAAATCCAGATGAACCATGCATCTATTTAGATTTGTAGCGAGAACTGTAGTATTCCTCGTTTTATACGTGGATGACATTCTCTTAATAGGAAATGACATTCCTATGCTGCAATCTGTCAGGGGGTTCTTGTCACACAGGTTCTCCATGAAAGACCTGGGTGATGCCTCATACATTCTGGGGATCCGGATCTACCGTGACAGATCCAAGAGGATTTTAGGACTCTCACAGTCCAAGTACATCGACACCATACTGAAAAGATTCAGTATGGAAGATTCCAAGCGTGGTAATCTACCGGCTTGTCACGGGATCACCCTCTCCAAAGAGATGTCTCCCAAGACTGATTTGGAGAGGGATCGCATGTCTATTATACCCTACGCTTCTGCGGTAGGCTCTATTGTTAGTGTATATGCCCTAGAGGCCATTACTGTATCATACTAGTTTGTATATTACTTAATGGAAGCTTGGGATATTCACCTTGTATAAACAATCTTGCTCAATATAGTAATATGCTACTTGGTTTGTTTCTACTTCAATGTGTACATGTGTTTATTTTAGTATATCACCTATACGCATTAGTGGAGCCCTTAGGATCTTTGCTTGATTACCAGCGTTGTGATGGCAATCACACTAGTGGAAGCTGGGTAATCTATAAGCACATCCTTATACAGGTCCCTAGTCGCAGGACTATCGAGACAGGGCATCGATACTCCAGAGTAGACTAGCGTATGCGCTTCTCATCCCAGTGTGGGAGATGGTCTGTCCCACAGCCATCAGTACGTCGTACTGGAGATAGTATACGGGTGCTCGTTGGGTTACGAGTACACTGGACAGGACTCGTCGGGAACTGACAGGTTGGTATTATACCTATCGTCAGTTATCAGTTCCCAGGTGACATGAGTACAGCTTAGTCCGCTGACTTGACACTGGCACTTCGCCTCGAGTGTGTTCCCACTGCACTTTGATCACTACCCTACCACGGCTCAAAGGAGTCGTGCAAACAGGTAATGGTTGGGTGCAGTCCCGAAGCACTTGGAGGCAGTGACGGTTAGACAGGATTCGTCTCTCCCGGTATTGGGGGTTGACATCGCGCTGTGTTTAGGAGAGCCATTACACGAGTAGTCCCTGGCCAGGGCAAGCGAGATATACTGGTAGGCTTCCAGTGTTATCTCAGGGTGTTTTGGGCTTCACTCCGACACGACTTGTACCGCTATTAGGGGACTGACGTTTTACCGCCCCCTAGGCCCGACATGCGATGTATCAGACGAACAGACCGGACTGTACGGAGAATGTCACATTCAGACTCAGTAGGAGTTCAGATGGGTTTTACCTCGTCAGTCTTCTTATCGGCATCTACCTGGGGACCGTTACGCACAGCTAGTGCCGCTTGCAGTCTGTGGTTAAACCCACTACCAGCGTAGCGTCGAGTCTTTAGAGTCCCACACAGAGGGCTATTCGCCTCTGGGCAAAACTGAGTAGAGGTCGCATGGTTTTGCGGCAGGGTTCGTTCTCATCCGCGCACTTGTGCACTTTTGGAGTCCGGACGGAGTATACTAGCAGGCTCTGGTTTGAGCCAGATACTGGTATATGTTTTGGGGTTGCTTTTATCTCTCAGTATTCTTGTTCCTCGGAACGAGAATGCAGGTGTGTATGCACAGTTGTTTGAGGCAGAGGAAGAGGTCTTTCATTAGGGTTTCGGAACGGGTGCGTATGCACAGTTGACAGTCGTCTTTTTCCAAACCCTAATGGATTTATGAAATATCAATTAATAATAGTAATTAAATGAAATTGTGTCATGGTTGATTTTGTTGACTTGTTGACCATGGTTGACTTGTTGACCATGGTTGAATGTTTGACCATCATCATTGCTTTGCAAGGATACTCCTTGATTCTAGCTTACATTCATTTAATGAAGTGATGATAGTGGTCATTCCAAATACAACCATCAACTATTTCATTTTGAATTATTATTATTAATTAGATAATTCTTTTTCCTTTTGTTATGGTTGCAAGAGGAAAATGAGCTCATTCTATCATATTCATTCTCTCTCCTCACTTCATCTTCTTCTTCCTCAAGCTCAAAGAGAATCCTTCTCATGTGTTGAGAATCCCTCTCCTTGAAAGAGAAACACCCCATAGATACTTTCTACTCTCTCTAGGGTTCAAGGTTTAGCAAGCCGGAGATCCTAGTTCACTCTAAGTTCGAGAAAGAGCCCGAAGGTTGAACCCTCAGGTGGATCCATCTTTGACGGAAGAAGGCTACGAGGAAAGAACCATCAACCTCTACTAGGTTTCAAGAAGAAGGAGTTCAAGTTAGGTATAACCACTTTGCCGAGTAGTTAACTCTCCTTTGCATGTTTGCTAGTTTAGTTTAGAAAAGATCCCGACTTTGTTAGTCCATGTTGCCCCATGCGCCAAAAATTTGATTTTTATACCGTTTCCGCCTCCCCGTAAGAACCGGGGGTCGCAACGTGGACTTACAGTGGTATCAGAGACTAACTAAACATAAACTAGCTAAGTAGTGAAGTGTAACGAAGTTCGGAACCGAAAAAATCCAAAAAACTTTTCAAAAACCCTAGTTTCTGTTAAATTTTTTTCTTGTCAAAACAAAATTTGTTATGCACCTAAAATCATCTCAGGGTTTTTTAAAGATAACCACCAAAAACGAGCCAGAGATCTGACCAAACGACCGCGTTTCCGCGGCAACAGCAAGCTATGTTGCCGCGGATCCGCGGCCGTCTTGTCTCCTCTCTGCCTCGATTTTGGTGCAGTGTATCTCTGGATTGGTTTTAGGATTTTTGAGATATATTATATGTGCCCGGATTTTCCAGAATAGAAATTTGTTTTTGGGGGCCTATAATTCCGTATTTTTTCCGAACTTCACTACACTTTGACTATATTGGTTATATCTGTGATGTTTGTATGTATTGAACGTCGGCTAATCGCTATAAGTCGATTAGTCGGGGTTATACATCTCTGTGATCTGTGTTTGATATTGGAATGTGTATATGAATGTGTTGGACTGTCGCGGGTGAATAGCCGGGGTGGATGTGAGATGAGCTTTTGTTTTTCTTTCATTCATTTGTAATATGTAAATTGATGTAATAATATTATTTGTATGGCCGCACAACCGGGTCGGGGTTGTAGCCATCATTGTATAATTCTTTTTACTGTTTTTGCTCCTAGGATAGACCCATGGAGGGGTGCACAAACTACCGGGTACTTGGCGGGTAGTTTGCCGCACCCGTAGGGGTCTTGGGTGGGGTTTTGGCTATTCACCGCGACCGTGTAATCCGCTTTTCGTTGCAGGCTCGAACGGATTGCGGATTCCTAGTATATCCAATGTATTCATCTGTGATCTGTAATGTCTATCATTGCTATATTTATAACTATTTAGGCGTTGCTTATGTTTTACAGCCGCGCTAGCCCAGCCCCCGCTCTGTCGTTAGTTAAGTAACCTAACGGGTGATGACGGGACCCCGTGGCGAATGCGAATGGCATAAGCGTACGTCATATTTTGGTTGTTTTCTGCAATGGTAGGATTAAATGATGGGATGCATTAAAAGAACTAATGCAAGAATATCACGCATTAAAAGAACTAATGCAAGATAATAAACCAAGTTAAAGTCGTTGGAACACTTTCGAAAAACCACTCGGTTCTTTTCAAAACTAACTTTTAAATGCGGAGCTTGAGCCACTCCTTCTAAAAGCTATCTCGTTTCATCGATTATATCAAGTTCACTACGTTCACGGTTTTACCAAAACCATTCGTAGCCCTCCGTCGTTTCGCATGAATAGGCAATAGTATTCAAGCTATGTATGTTGGCCAAAGTCAAGGCATAGTGATTGGTAGCTATTGGGTGTTCATGTGTAGCATAGATAGATGCGTTGGTTTGGGACAGTCTTACTGCCATTTTGGCCAAAATTAAGGGTAGGTACGGGTGGATCCAAATTAACCTGGATAGTGACGGGTAGAACTTGACATGTGACTTATGATATTTTGGCCAAAGTCAAGGTTATAAGAGCATGGGGCAAAAATCCACATCGGGAGTTTCATAAGTACTGAAACTTGCTAGATTTGCATACCATTTGAAGTGTGATGATTCTGGTAGGATTCCTTCAGTTTCGTCACGCGATGATATTTGGATCCCGATCCTACTGTGAGTTTATGCTACTCCTCGGGAAATTTCTCACCAAACGATCAATGCTATAAACCTAGTAGGTGCCTAGAAAGGTGTTAGCGGGGCTACGCCCTCAGGGAAAAGAGGTTCTTAAATTAAGGAACTTCGCGAAAGCGTTGGAAAACCTCCCTCAAAGTACCGACACTGGTCTGGCTGAACGGTTAAGCAAGTATTGTGCGGTGGGATTGATCCCGACTGATTCTTCCTTTATGGTTTGAGGAGGGATTCAAGAGACGGTGGGAGCCATCCTGTTTAGACAAATTAAAAACCACTCTAAACTTGCAAGAGCGTCGTGCTGAGTGTTCCTTCTCTCTCTCCTAATTGCAGCGACCATTCAACATGACTGGACTTAAGTTACTTCTAGATAAAAACATACTGACAGGGCCAAACTACAAAGATTGGCTCAGGAATGTCAAAATGGCAATCACTTACGACAAGCTGGGGTATCTTCTTACCACCAAGGCTCCCCCCGTCCCAGGTCCCACCTCCAGCGTCGTGGATAAGGAAATCCGTAAGACTTGGGAGATTGATTGCGCGAAGGCCAGGTGCCTCGTGCTTGCCTCTATGGACAACGAACATCAGAGGAGGCACGAGAATATGGACTTGGAATCCATATTTCTTCATACAAAAGAACTGTATGGAGTGCAGTCTCGTATCGCAAGATACGAAGTGTCGAAGAAGTTATTTTCGGCAAAGTTGGCCGTCGGATCATCGGTAGCGGACCACGTGCTTAAGATGATTGGCTACATTGAGGAGCTCGCGGAACTTGGGACCACGTTGGAAAGTGAACTCTATACGGATTTAGTTCTCCAGTCCCTTCCTTCCACTTACGCCCAGTTCATACTGAATTTCAACTTGCAAGAAAAGGAAGTTGAACTTTCAAAACTCCTCAACATGCTGAGGAGCGCAGAGGGCACCCTACAGAAAGGTAGGGAAACACCCGCTTTGTTTGTAGGAGGATCTTCTTCTTCTAGGTCCAAGGCGAAAGCCAAAGGAAAGAGGAAGAAAGCCCCCGCCAAACCAAGGGGCGGTGTTAGTAAAGTGGGTACGAAGGGAAAGGAAAAGGCAACAAAGATAGCGGGGAAGCTTGTGGGAAAGGAAGAATGCTTCTATTGTCATAAGAGCGGACACTGGAAGAAAGATTGCAGGGCTTGGAAAGCCAGGACACAGGAACTGAAGCAGGTTGCGGCTTCAGCTTCAGGTGTGTATGTTATTGAAAACTGTCTTTCGATAAACTCTACTTCCTGGGTATTGGATACCGGATTAGGATCTCATATCTGTAATTCTTTGCAGGCGTTGAGAAACCGTAGGGTTTTGAAGGCAGGTGACATGACCCTCAGAGTTGCGAACGGAGCTAGCATGGATGCTAAAGCCGTGGGGGACTATCACCTGGGAATGTCAGATGGACATGTTTTGGTTTTGCGTAATTGCTTTTTTGTACCCAACGCAACTTGTAATATCATTTCTGTATCTTTGGTTTCTAAAGAAGGTTATGAATTTGCGTTTGTAAGTAATGTTGTAAACATTCACCTTAATCAAGTTCTGATTGGGTCAGGTACACTGAGCAATGGTATATACGTATTAAACCAACCACAGATTTTCAATGTCCAGAATACACACAAAAGAAAGTCTCCAGATATCAATCAGACTTTCTTATGGCATTGTATACTGGGTCACATCAATGAGAGAAGGTTGACTAAGTTACATACAGAAGGATATTTGGATCCGTTCGATTATCAATCATATGCCACTTGTCAATCCTGTCTCAAAGGAAAGATGACAAAGACTCCGTTCACTGGACACGGAGTAAAAGCAAGCGAGCTCTTGGGACTCGTACACAGCGACGTGTGCGGTCCAATGTCTATACATGCGCGAAGCGGTTATTCTTACTTCATTACTTTTACGGATGATTTTTCAAGATACGGTTATGTCTTCTTAATGAAAATAAGTCCGAAGCCTTTGAAAAATTCCAGGAATATAAGAATGAAGTAGAAAAACAAACCGGCAAAAGTATCAAGATTCTAAGATCGGATCGAGGTGGAGAATACTTAAGTGCCGAGTTCCTGAATTACTTAAAAGAGAATGGGATTCTCTCTCAGCTTACTCCTCCATACACTGCGCAACATAACGGTGTATCGGAGAGACGGAACCGAACCCTATTGGATATGGTACGGTCCATGATGAGTAACGCTGAGTTACTGCGATCATTCTGGGGGTATGCGCTAGAATCAGCTGCGTACCTTTTGAACCGAGTTCCTACTAAGACTGTGCCTACTACACCATATGAGATGTGGTGTGGGAAGAGGCCCCATCTCAGTCACATTAAGACTTGGAGAAGTCCAGCTTTTGTTAAAAAGCAGCATGCGGATAAGCTCGAGGCGCGCTCAGTACTGTGTAAGTTTGTGGGATATCCAAAGAATTCCAAGGGATATCTCTTCTACTACGAAGAGGAACAAAAAGTTCTTGTTTCTCGTCATGCCCACTTTCTAGAACACCAGTTCTTAGAAAAAGAATTAATTGGGAGCGCAGTAGAACTGGAAGAAATTCCAGAACCACAGACTATTACTGAAAGCTTAGTGGAACCAGAGGGTTCAAATGAACAGGACATTCTTACGCCGCTCCGCAGGAGTAGTAGGCTGTCTCATCCGCCCGAGAGATACTACGGTTTTCTCATAGACGGGGATAGAGAGGATTGCATCATAGATTATGATGAGCCTACTAGCTTCCAGCAGGCCGTTAAGAGCGTTGACTCGGTAAAATGGCTGGATGCAATGCGGACCGAAATGGAGTCCATGTACACCAACAAAGTATGGACGTTGGACATTGCTCCAGACGGGGTAAAACCCATAGGATACAAGTGGATCTTCAAAAGGAAGATTGGTGTAGATGGACAGGTTGAGACCTATAAAGCTAGACTTGTAGCAAAGGGTTTCCGTCAAAGACCTGGCTTGGACTATGACGAAACCTTTTCTCCAGTGGCTATGATGAAATCTATTCGGATCCTTCTTGCCGTTGCTGCCTTCCACGATTATGAGATTTGGCAGATGGACGTAAAAACCGCTTTTCTAAATGGAAATTTAGAGGAGTGTGTCTATATGGACCAGCCAGAGGGTTTCATTCAGAGTGGGAGCAGCGGAAAGGTGTGCAAGTTGCTTAAGTCCATCTATGGACTAAAGCAGGCATCGCGGAGTTGGAACATCTGCTTTGATGAGACGGTCAAAGAATTTGGCTTTATCAAAAATCCAGATGAACCATGCATCTATAGTAGATTTGTAGCGAGAACTGTAGTATTCCTCGTTTTATACGTGGATGACATTCTCTTAATAGGAAATGACATTCCTATGCTACAATCTGTCAAGGGGTTCTTATCACACAGGTTCTCCATGAAAGACCTAGGTGATGCCTCATACATCCTGGGGATCCGGATCCATCGTGATAAATCCAAGAGGATATTAGGACTTTCACAGTCCAGGTACATCGACACCGTACTGAAAAGATTCAGTATGGAAGATTCCAAGCGCGGTAATCTACCGGCTTGGCACGGGATCACCCTCTCTAAAGAGATGTCCCCCAAGACTGATTTGGAGAGGGATCGCATGTCTATTATACCCTACGCTTCTGCGGTAGGCTCTATAATGTATGCGATGTTGTGTACCAGACCGGATGTAGCTTATGCACTGAGTGTGGTAAGCAGGTATCAGTCAAACCCTGGGGAGAAACACTGGATAGCGGTAAAGAACATTCTCAAGTACCTAGGAAGGACTAAGGAGATGTTCTTGGTGTATGGCGGAAAAGACCTCCAGATCGAGGCCTTTGCTGACTCCAGCTTCCAGAGTGACAAGGATGATTCCAAGTCCATGTCGGGTTTTGTCTTTACCCTCAATGGAGGGGCGGTGTGTTGGAAGAGTTCCAAACAGGAAACCGTTGCAGACTCGATGATGGAAGCGGAATACATCGCTGCATCTGATGCCGCAAAAGAAGCTTTCTGGATGAGGAAGTTCTTGAAAGAACTTCAGGTGGTTCCGTCCATTGTTGACCCAATACCTCTGTATTGCGACAACAACGGGGCTATAGCTTTAGCGAAGGAACCCAGGTCCCATCAGAGATCCAGGCACATCTTGAGGCGGTATCACCTGATCAGGGAGATCGTGGATCGCCAGGAGATCGAGGTTCGGAGAGTCGCTTCAGAAGATAACACGGCAGATCCATTCACCAAGGCCTTACCCCAGACTCAGTTCGAGCGGCTGATCGAGATGATAGGTCTTCGATACGCCAGTACATGGCCTTAGTGCAAGTGGGAGATTGTTAGTGTATATGCCCTAGAGGCCATTACTGTATCATACTAGTTTGTATATTACTTAATGGAAGCTTGGGATATTCACCTTGTATAAACAATCTTGCTCAATATAGTAGTATGCTACTTGGTTTGTTTCTACTTCAATGTGTACATGTGTTTATTTTAGTATATCACCTATACGCATTAGTGGAGCCCTTAGGATCTTTGCTTGATTACCAGCGTTGTGATGGCAATCACACTAGTGGAGGCTGGGTGATCTATAAGCACATCCTTATACAGGTCCCTAGTCGCAGGACTATCGAAACAGGGCATCGATACTCCGGAGTAGACTAGCGTTTGCGCTTCTCATCCCAGTGTGGGAGATGGTCTGTCCCACAGCCATCAGTACGTCGTACTGGAGATAGTATACGGGTGCTCGTTGGGTTACGAGTACACTGGACAGGACTCGTCGGGAACTGACAGGTTGGTATTATACCTATCGTCAGTTATCAGTTCCCAGGTGACATGAGTACAGCTTAGTCCGCTGACTTGACACTGGCACTTCGCCTCGAGTGTGTTCCTACTGCACTTTGATCACTACCCTACCACGGCTCAAAGGAGTCGTGCAAACAGGTAATGGTTGGGTGCAGTCCCGAAGCACTTGGAGGCAGTGACGGTTAGACAGGATTCGTCTCTCCCGGTATTGAGGGTTGACATCGCGCTGTGTCTAGGAGAGCCATTACACGAGTAGTCCCTGGCCAGGGCAAGCGAGATATACTGGTAGGCTTCCAGTGTTATCTCAGGGTGTTTTGGGCTTCACTCCGACACGACTTGTACCGCTATTAGGGGACTGACGTTTTACCACCCCGTAGGCCCGACATGCGATGTATTAGACGAACAGACCGGACTGTACGGAGAATGTCACATTCAGACTCAGTAGGAGTTCAGATGGGTTTTACCTCGTCAGTCTTCTTATCGGCATCTACCTGAGGACCGTTACGCACAGCTAGTGCCGCTTGCGGTCTGTGGTTAAACCCACTGCCAGCGTAGCGTCGAGTCTTTAGAGTCCCACACAGAGGGCTATTCGCCTCTGGGAAAAACTGAGTAGAGGTCGCATGGTTTTGCGGCAGGGTTCGTTCTCATCCGCGCACTTGTGCACTTTTGGAGTCCGGACGGATTATACTAGCAGGCTCTGGTTTGAGCCAGATACTGGTATATGTTTTGGGGTTGCTTTTATCTCTCAGTATTCTTGTTCCTCGGAACGAGAATGCAGGTGTGTATGCACAGTTGTTTGAGGCAGAGGAAGAGGTCTTTCATTAGGGTTTCGGAACGGGTGCGTATGCACAGTTGACAGTCGTCTTTTTCCAAACCCTAATGGATTTATGAAATATCAATTAATAATAGTAATTAAATGAAATTGTGTCATGGTTGATTTTTTTGACTTGTTGACCATGGTTGACTTGTTGACCATGGTTGAATGTTTGACCATCATCATTGCTTTGCAAGGATACTCCTTGATTCTAGCTTACATTCATTTAATGAAGTGATGATAGTGGTCATTCCAAATACTACCATCAACTATTTCATTTTGAATTATTATTATTAATTAGATAATTCTTTTTCCTTTTGTTATGGTTGCAAGAGGAAAATGAGCTCATTCTATCATATTCATTCTCTCTCCTCACTTCATCTTCTTCTTCCTCAAGCTCAAAGAGAATCCTTCTCATGTGTTGAGAATCCCTCTCCTTGAAAGAGAAACACCCCATAGATACTCTCTACTCTCTCTAGGGTTCAAGGTTTAGCAAGCCGGAGATCCTAGTTCACTCTAAGTTCGAGAAAGAGCCCGAAGGTTGAACCCTCAGGTGGATCCATCTTTGACGGAAGAAGGCTACGAGGAAAGAACCATCAACCTCTACTAGGTTTCAAGAAGAAGGAGTTCAAGTTAGGTATAACCACTTTGCCGAGTAGTTAACTCTCCTTTGCATGTTTGCTAGTTTAGTTTAGAAAAGATCCCGACTTTGTTAGTCCATGTTGCCCCATGCGCCAAAAATTTGATTTTTATACCGTTTCCGCCTCCCCGTAAGAACCGGGGGTCGCAACGTGGACTTACATCTATAATGTATGCGATGTTGTGTACCAGACCGGATGTGGCTTATGCACTGAGTGTGGTAAACAGGTATCAGTCAAACCCTGAGGAGAAACATTGGATAGCGGTAAAGAACATTCTTAAGTACCTGAGAAGGACTAAGAAGATGTTCTTGGTGTATGGCGGAAAAGACCTCCAGATTGAGGCCTTTGCTGACTCCAGCTTCCAGAGTGACAAGGATGATTCCAAGTCCATGTCGGGTTTTGTCTTTACCCTCAATGGAGGGGCGGTGTGTTGGAAGAGCTCCAAACAGGAAATCGTTGCTGACTCGACCATGGAAGCGGAATACATCGCTGCATCTGATGCCGCAAAAAAAGCTGTCTGGATGAGGAAGTTATTGAAAGAACTTCAGGTGGTTCCGTCCATTGTTGATCCAATACCTCTGTATTGCGACAACAATGGGGCTATAGCTTTAGCGAAGGAACCCAGGTCCCATCAGAAATCCAGACACATCTTGAGGCGGTATCACCTGATCAGGGAGATCGTGGATCGCAGGAGATCGAGGTTCGGAGGGTTGCTTCAGAAGATAACACTGCAGATCCATTCACGAAGGCCTTACCCCAGACTTAGTTCGAGCGGCTGATCGAGATAATAGGTCTTCGATATGCCAGAACATGGCCTTAGTGCAAGTGGGAGATTGTTAGTGTATATGCCCTAGAGGCCATTACTGTATCATACTAGTATGTATATTACTTGATGGAAGCTTGGGATATTCACAGTTGTATATACAATCTTGCTCGAAATGGTTGTATGCTACTTGGTTTGTCTCTGCTTTAATATGTGCATGTGTTTTTTTTAGCATATCGCTACATATTAGTAGAGCCCTTAGGATCTTTGCATGATTACCAGCGTTGTGATGGCGCTCACACTCATGGGGGCTGGGTAATCCATAAGCACATCCTTATACAGGTCCCTAGTCGTTGGACTATCGAGACAGGGCATCGATACTCCGGAGTAGACTAGCGTATGCGCTTCTCATCCCAGCGTGGGAGACGGTCTTTCCCACAGCCGTCAGTACGTCGTACTTGAGATAGTATGCGGGTGCTCGTTAGATTACGAGTACACTGGACAGGACTCGTTGGGAACTGTTGGTTGGTATTATACCTATAGTCAGTTATCAGTTCCCAGGTGACATGAGTACAGCTTAGTCCGCTGACTTGACACTGTCACTTCGCCTCGAGTGTGTTCCCACTGCACTTTGATTACTACCCTACCACGGCTCAAAGGAGTCATGCAAACGGGTAGTTTTTGGGTGCAGTCCCGAAGCACTTGGAGGCAGTGACGGTTAGACAGGATTCGTCTCTCCCGGTATTGGGGGTTGACATCGCGCTGTGTCCAGGAGAGCCATTACACAAGTAGTCCCTGGCCAGGGCAAGCGAGATATACTGGTAGGTTTCCAGTGTTATCTCAGGGTGTTCTGGGCTACACTCCGACACGACTTGTACCGCTATTAGGGAACTGACGTTTACCGCCCCCTAGGCCCGCCATGCGATGTATCAGACGAACAGACCGGACTGTACGGAGACTGTCACATTCAGGCTCAGTAGGGGTTCAGATGGGGTTCACCTCGTCAATCTTCTTATCGGCATCTACCTGGGGACCGTTACGTACAGCTAGTGCCGCTTGCGGTCTGTGGTTAAACCCACTGCCAGCGTAGTGTCGAGTCTTTAGAGTCCCACACAGAGAGCTATTCTCCTTTAGGCAAAATGAGTAGAGGTCGCATGGTTTTGCGACAGGGTTCGTTCACATCCGCGCACTTGTGCACGTTTGCTGTCCGGACAGCTTATACTAGCCGGCTTTGGTTTAAGCCAGATCCTAGTATATGATTTCGGATTGGTTTTATCTCATTGTATTCGTGTTCCTCGGATCACGAATACGGGTGCGTATGCACAGTTGATTGAGACAGAGGGAAAGGACTTTGATTAAGGTTAATGACCATTGTCATTTTATTAACCCTAATGCTTATGTGTGTATTATGATTAATTGATATTAGTTAAATATAATTGTGCATGGTTAGGGTTGTTGACCATTTGACTATCTTGACTTGTTGACCTAGGTTGACACTTTGACCATCATCATTCCATATAAAAGATGCTCTTTGATCCTTGCAATTTGCATTTAATATGAAATGATAATGGTCAAGTCTTGATTAAACCATGACAATTATCTTGCTAATTATCTTTTTACAATAATTCACACATATATGTGAGAATGGTTCTTTATTCTCTCATTCTATCATATAGATTCTCTCTCCTCCTCTTCCTCTCTCTCAAGCTCTCCCCTCTCATGTGTTGAGAAACACTTGAGCTTGAGATAAACCTCTCCAAAGTAATCTCTACTCTCATCTAAGGTTCTAGGATTGGCACTTCTAGCACCTTAGTTACTTCTAGCTTGAAGTTGAAGCCAAAGGTTGAGGCTCTCGGGTGGATCCTTCTTCGACTAGAGAAGGCGACAAGGTGATTTCTTTCTTCCACTCCAAGGAGCAAGGAGAGAAGGACATAAAGCCCAAGGTATAACCTTTCATCCATGTAGCTAAATCTAGTTATCTTTTAGTTAGTTTTTGTTTAGCCAAGATCCTCCTTTAGCTAGTCCATGTTGCCTAGTTCGATAAAAATTCGATTTTTATTCCGTTTTCCGCCTCCACGCAAGCACCGGGGTGGGCAACGTGGACTTACAGTTCTATTCTCGCGATTTGTGTTATCGGTCGGTTATATGTGATATAACCGGGTTATCGAATCAAGTGTTGATTCGATAAGATGATACACATGATATTAGTCGGTTATATGTGATATAGCCGGATTATTAAATCAAGTGTTGATTTAATAATTTAATGTACAATTATATATATTTAATATATTAAGTTACATTAACTAATATTCATTCACTTAAGATTTCTTTTCTCACTTGATTTGTGCATGTGTATATATGTGATATATATTAGTGTACAAAGTTTTGTGTCATGCTTGATGATACATGATTCATGGGTGTGTGTATGACTTACACCATGCTAAGTGATAATCTAGGGTTTTTAATTTCTTAAGTAATTCAAAATTGGTTGCATTTGGTCATGGCTAGAAACTTCGAGAATCTTTGCTAACCATTGACTAAGTCCACAACTTTTGTTTTACTAAAGATATTTATAAACCCAACCATTATACTTAGCCATGGTTATGTCTCTACAAGAGTTAGCATATGATGTTAACTCACCCATGGTTCCCTTTCTCCACTTGATTTTGATCATGAGAAATTTCTTCATCTTCTTCCTCAAAGCTCACTAGCATTTGGGAATGAAGAAAAATGAGTGAGAAAATTATTTCTAAAGTGAGCAAAATTCCTACCTCATCATCCTCTACTACTAGCCATTTAGTATAGGGTGTTTGCTTCACTAATTCCACATTAGTGAATGGGTAGCTTAGGTTAGTGTCTCCTCGACGTAGATCATCTTCGGCCTCAAAGACTTCGTGCAAGCTTACTCATTTCTTCAGAAGAACCCTTTCAAGAGTTCGGGCGTTCGTGATTTGCAGTGAAGGGACTACTACACGGAGCATTAGAAGTGAAGGACCGGTCTACAAAGGTTGTATTCCGCATTCACTTAGTTGTAAAGTAGTTTACATATCGTTTCGTTTGATTTTCTAGTAACGATTCTAGGGATAGGGTTAGCTAATACGGCAAATTTTTAAAAATGGTATGGATGATGCCTCCCGAAAACTTGCTGCCGTGCTAGACAACCTTACAGTAGTATCAGAACCATGCTTGAAAATTAGACGATATTTGCTAGGATTACAAAACCGAAACTACTCTGAAACACCCGATACGATAACTTGGTTTCTGTAGATTTTAAAATGTCTTCAAAAAATTTTTTAAACAACTGCAGAATGTTATATGAGATATATCATGAACATGGATGAAAATTGAACTAATTTGGGCATGTCATGGCTGGCCGCATAGGCACAAAAACCGGCCACCTCGGCCCAAGTAGGGAGTTTTGGCTTCAAATTTCTTGTGTGTTCCAATCTCTGTGTTTTGGTGTTTCAGGTGGTGTTGTTTTTTTTTTGCTAAATTTTCATGTAATGTTAACTTTCTGCAAAAGCAATTCGGAGTGTTTCGTAATTGTAATTCTAACATGTATTCGGGTTATTTAGACGACGTTAAAAATTTCGAACGGATATCGATAACCCAATTTTTCCCTCGCTGAAATTTTCCAAGAGTTGGATTTTTCCGAGTTTAAAATTTTCAAAAAATTATGCAAGCGATTCTGTAGACCCTCTAGAAGAACGAAACCCTAACTCGATTCTGTGACCGTCAGAACCGTCATCAAACCCTAAGGTTTGTGGCGGTTCAGCGGTGCCACAGATGAGGCATTGGTTGACCCTTCTACGGCTGGTTCATAGATACTGTGGCATGTTCTTGGTGCTTTTTTAGACTCCGCTCAAGTGTTGAGCTTGTTGGGAAATTTTGGGTGTTTGTTTCTTCGATCGAAAAGTTTAACTTCATCTAGCTATCTGTGATTGTGACACAATATTTAGAATCCACATAATTGGTTATGTGATAACTAGTTTGAATTCTATAAATCTAGCAGTTTAGTCTCATTTGATCGGTTGCCACGGAATTTTGATGTGGATCAAAAGTCCGTCGCAATTACGTAGTGTACGCCGGGTAACCTTACTAGATAGCCACGCCCCATAACCCCGACCAAGTGACTGTAGGAGAACCCCGTCGCCAAAAGCATCCGTTCGGGTGCTCGCGGCAACAGTGTTCCGCTTTAGTGCACTTCGTCGACGGCATCGGGAGTGCGGCCGTCTACTAAAGTTTCCGACAAGCATTCGATCAAGTTATCGGGAATCTTGTTGAATTACCCGACAGGTTATTGGAAAGCGTTTTCAATATCGAGACTAAAATATGGGGTTTATAATTGTTAGGCATGTGATGTCTAAGGAATTCATTTGGTCAGGCATGAAATCCAAAGTATGAGATACATTGGGTTTATGATGTCTAAGGTGGTTGTAGATTCCAATTGTTGTAGTTTTTCACTTTCTTTTCTGCGAACATAAGTGTAATATGTGGTGCATCGCCGGTTTCGTTGATATATGTCAACGGCAATTGGGATACGCATATTTACTTACGTTGATGACATGTGATGTTATGTGTTGCTGTGATATGTTATATTAGATCGTCTTGTTTTGAATAGCCGGGGGTTTTATGTGAGATGAGGGTTTTTATTTTCATTCATGTAAAATTCATTATATATAATATTCTTTTATTGGGGCACTTCCGGGTTGGGATGATGTCACCATTGTATATTATTTACTTTTCCGCATTAGGATAGACCCAAGGAGGAGAGCAAAATCAACCGGGTTCTAGGATCTAGTGGGAGACCATCTCGAGGAGTCGAGACCGGGTCTCCTAACTCTAGAATTGGTAGGGTTGCTTGCCGCTCTCGTAGGGGTCTAGGGATGTGGGTTTGGCTATTCATCACGACCGTGGAATCCGCGTTTTTACTGGCTTAACTAAAACACGGAATTCCTAGTATATCCAATATTTCATATGTGATTCTTCTGCTACTGTTATTCTGTGATGTGATCACTTGATATGTTCTGAGACGAATGCATGTATTATATATATGAGATATAATTAGCATTGTTGCTTTCATTTCATATGTGATGCTTAGGAAGCATTAATGATGGGACTTCATTAATGAGATTAATGAAATAAAAGAAACCTAAAGATGTTGTAGAAACTTGTTTTAAAAAAACTGGTAGCTCTAGTTCTTGCTTTGTATAGCGGTATTCCTTGTAAAATATCCAGCACCTTATTCGATAAGGAAAGAGCCGAGATACCTTCACCAGAAGTGACCTCTTTAGCGAAACTGGCAGATGCTACAACCCACTCGATTTGTCTTTTAATTGCTTCTACAGTATTTGCTTTGCATAGTGGTATTTGTGAAATATTCTGCACCTCATTCGATGAGGAAAGAGCCGAGATCCCTTTACTGGGAGTGCCTCTTTAGCAAAACTAGTAAAAGCCTCAAAAACACTCCTTTCTCAAAATCACTCGATTCTACAACGAGATCAAATTCATTACGTAAAAGGTTTTCTTAAAAACCTGCTGTAGCCTTCCGACATTTCAGATAAGTAGTATTTAGTATTCGTGATGCGTTTGTTAGCTTTCGTCAAGGCGTAGTGTGTGGTAGCTGATTAGTGCTTATCTGCTTAAGCATATGATGCGATTGGATTAGGGTAGTCATACGACTTTGTTGGCTTTCGTCAAGGGTCGTGCGGGTAGGTTTAATTCAATCAAGAAATGTACGGGTTGAACTTGACTAGCAGACTATAGTTTGTTGGCTTTCGTCAAGGTCATAGCACGCTAGGAGCAGAGTATTATCGGGAATTTCAAGTGTTGAAATTTGCAATGAGATTGCATACCTTCTATGAGATGGTTGGATCCCGATACCCACTGCGAGTAAGAGTTACTCCTGGGAGAGTTTTACACATTACAATTAGCCGATCAAGTAGGTGTCTAGAAAGGTGCTAATGGGGTTACGCCCCTGGGAAAACGAGGTTTATTTTAATTAGGTCTGTGCGAAAGCACGGGGAACCTCCCTCAAAGTACCGACACTGGCCTGGCCAAAAGATTGGCAAACTTGTAGGGTGTAATTAATCCCGGCTAGTCTTACCTTTTAGGGTTTGAAGGTAAATTTGACTAAAAAAGTGGGAGCCATCCTAATTAGATAAACTAATAACCAATTTAATCCTGCAAGAGCGCACGCAGAGTGTTTTCTTCTCTCTCTCTCTTGGTAGCGACCATGTCACGCCTTAATCAAGATAATAATATGGATGCATTGACCGAACCTGCTTATTATACTGAGCTAGGGAACGTTGGTTCCTCTCCAACTTATAATTGTTATAAGTCCGAGCAGGAAATAGGGGAATACCAAGATTCCTATGCCGCCCAAACGAAGAAAGTGCATATTGATGCATCTTCTTCGGGTGTGTTCATTACCGAGAACTGTTTTTCAGTATCCTCTACGTCCTGGGTATGAGATACCGGATCAGGATCCCACATATGTAATCTGTTACATGGGATACAAATAAGTAGAGAACTGGGAATGGGTGATAAATTTTAAGAGTTGGAAACGGTGCAATTGTTGCAGCCAAGTTGTTGGCGGATATCACTATGTATTATCAAGTACATTGATTCTGAACGAATGTTATTAGATACCGAACCTGATATACAGCATCATATCGGTCTCTTTATTTAGTAAAGAAGGATATAATTTTGTATTGTTGGATAATGTTTTGAACATTTCCTATATCAAGAGTTGATCGGATCAGGCACATTATTTAATGGCATATACGTTCTAAATCAAACTACAGTTCTTAATGTACAGAACACACACAAGAGGAAGAGTTCATAAATGAACGAATCTTACTTGAGGCATTGTAGACAAGGTCATATCAATGTGGCCCGACTAGCGAAGTTACATTAAGATGCATATTTAAATTAGTTTGAATTTACATCTTGTGAAACTTTCCAGTCATGTCACAAAGATAGAATGACCATAGCTCCGTTTACTGGAAACAGAGAAAGAGTTAGTGAACTCTTGGGACTGATACATGATGATGTATGTAGGTCCCCTGTCTACACATGCCAGGACATGGTTCATTGTACTTCATTACATTCACTGATGATCTCTCAAGATTTTGACAAGTGTTCCTGTTGAAACACAAGTCTGAAACTTTTGAGAAACTCAATGAATATAAGTGCGAAGTAGACAACCAAACGGGTATAGGTATTATGTCCTTTGATGTGATCGAGGGGGAGAATACTTGAGCATGGAGATCCTGGACTATTCTAAAGGAGAATGAGATTCTCTCTCAGCATTACTCCTCCGTATACACCACAGCACGTTGGTGTATCGGGGCGGAGCAATCGCACCCTATAAGATATAGTGCGCTCTATGATGAGTACTGCTGAGTTACCTGTTTTCTTTTGGGTGTTATGCACTTGAGAAGCTGCATACCTATTGAATGGGGTTCCGTCCAAATCAGGGCCTACCACTATATATGAGATATGGTGTGGGAAGAGACCATGTCTTAAACGAGTTAAGATATGGGGTTGTCCGGCCTATGTTGAAAGACAGAATCTGGACAAGCTCGAGGCAAGGTCAGTTTTGTGTAAGTTTGTTAGGATATCCCAAACATTTGCGATGGTATATCTTCTACCTAACTAAGGAGCAAAAGGTGTTTTGTTTCACAGCATGCCACCTTTTTAGAAAAGGAATTTCTTGTGAAGAAATTTGTGGTCATGAGGTAGAACTGGAAGCAGTTCCAGCTAGACAAACTAACAGCTGATGATTTGGTAGAACCAAAGGATTCAATAGTCTCCAGCGAACCTCAGCCTCTCCGCGAATCTGGTAGGGTTCCTCATCCACTTAAGAGATACTACGGTATTCTTGGTGACAGTGGGAGCGAGGATTGCATCATGGTAGATGATAGCCCAATTAGGTTCAGGCAGGCCATCACAAGTGGAGACTTTGTGAAATGGCTGGATGCTATGCGATCAAAGATGGAATCCATGTACACCAACAAAGTACAACAAAGTATGACTTTGAATGTTGCACCTGAAGGGATAAAACCCATTGGGAGCAAATGGATCTTGAGAAGATTCTTGGTGTAAATGGAAAAGTTGAGACTTTCAAAGCTATGCTTAAGTCCATCAGGATCAATGTAAGCATCGCGGAGTTGGAAAATTTGTTTTGATGTGACAGTCAAAGAGTTTGACTTCATCAAAATGGTAGATGAACCTTATATATACAAGAAGGTTGTAGAGAGTAAGGTTGTCTTCCACGTATTGTACGTAGATGACATACTCTAGATAGGAAATGGTTTCATATGCTACACTCGGTCAATCTCCTCTTATCACGAGGATTCTCAGTAGAAGATCTAGATGATACCTACTACATCTTGTGGATTATGATCTATGGTGATAGATCTAAGTGGATGTTGGGAGTGTCCCAAATCCAGGTACATTAACACCATACTAAAGGGGTTTAGTATGGAAGATTCTAAGCGTGGTGGTTCGCCCACTTACTCAGGAATCACTCTCTCCAAAAAGATGTCTTTCGAGACTGATTTGGAGAGAGCTCTGTGCAAGGGATACCCTATGCTTCGGCAGTAGGCTCTGTCATGTGTGCGATGTTATGTACCAGACTAGATGTAGCTGACTCACTAGGGGTAGTGATCAGGAATCAATCGGATCTTGGGAGAATCACTGGATAGCTGTGGAGGACATTCTTAAGTACTTGAGAAGCACTAAAAGAATGTTCTTGGTTCGAACTTCCAGAGTGATAAGGTCGACTGAAAGTCAGTCACAGGCATTGTCTTTACCCTCAGTGCAGGGACGGTATGTTGGAAGAGTTCCAAGCTAGATACCGAGACATACTAGACAATAAAGGCTGAATACATTGCTACCAATGATGCTGCCAAAGTGGCTGTCTGGGCATTTCTTGTTCATGAGATGAACAAGGTTCCTACCATTGAGCGTCCAATAACTGTTATTGTGACAACAATGGAGTTATGGTTTTAGCCTAGGAACGAAGGTCCCATCAGCGTTCCAGACATATTCTGAGGCAAGTATCACCTGATCAGGGAGATGGTTGATCTCCAAGGGATCGAGGTAAGAAGGGTAGACACGAAGGAAGACACGAAGGATCCACTCACAAAGGCCTTCACCCTAGAGAGACTTCTATGGAATGGTTGAGTATGGGATACTACAACCACTGCTATATTGTTGGGTATTGGATACTACAACAGACGGCCTTAGTGCAAGTGGGAGATTGTTAGTTATATGTATGCCCTAGAGGTGTAATATTTCAGAAAAATAAAATATTATTTTTGGGAATTTTTATAATTAAATAATAAATATTATGAATATTTTATTAGTGCGTATAATTAAATACCGATAAATCGGGAAAAATTTGGAAAATTATAGGAATTACTGAAATGAGGGCGTTTTATGTGATTCATGCAAATTACAAATTTCTATAATTCTTGAGTTGCCAAATGAGGTAAATTCTGCACCATTAGAATAGTATTTCAATTCCTTAAGCATCCATAGAAGTTTAGAATCGATACTGTGTAGTTTAGCGAACCTTGAAAATTCCAAGTTAGTGATTAGGGTTTGAATTGATTCCAAAGGTGCAATTGAAGTGTAATTAGGGACTACAACCCCTGTAGTGATGGTAATTGAACTAAAACAGAGACTTAAACCTTAAACCCCAAACTTAGAAACCTCGATATAAGGAATTTGTGAGAATTGTGATGTGTTTTAGTGATCTGCTATAACCCGGGTGACCTAAAAAATATTTAGCGAAGACTGAGAGATGTGCAGGCAACCTAGAACCTATACCCAAAATCTGAGACCCACACTCCAAGTTCTGGCCGCAAATTTACTCATTTTGGCTGCAAATTGCGGCCTGGGTAGAGTGGAAATGATCCGTGTTTGGTCGAGGACTTTATCTTCAGTAAACTAGACCCCTCCTATATGCAAAATTGGCTAATTTCACCTAGGGTAAAATCTGGGACCATTTTCTTGAGTTGCTGCATTGTTTTGCCACTTCGTTTTAATTTGGGATTTGGTATTTGATATTGTGTTCCATCGTCTGATGTTTGTACGTCACCGACGGCGGTTGTTTGGTGGTTTTGCAGGCGTAGGCTATAGGTTCTAACCTATAAGCGATTCGCATGCCGTTTTGGTTTCCATGTTCGATTCTTGATACTATATGACGCATTGGAAATTATAGGTACCCCCACATGGACTTTGAGACGACGAGGATGAGTGTGGCGTCATCGACTCCAGCAAGCGAGGATCGAAGTGAGTAGATATATATCTACGGGGGAAGTCGGGTGGATGGCGTATAGCACCCCCGCAGTTCGTAGTGTAGTGTAGGGTACATATTATATGGATATATTCATATTTTTATTTTAAGATTATGAGTATCTAGATAGACTTTGGGAGTCATGGATAATTTTAGTATAATTGGATGATAGCGTCATTAGTTAGTTTAGTCGCGGACCTTAGAATAAGGTTTACACCCACATGCACACGCGCACACACACATGTTTACATTGTTTTACTTGTGCGTTTACGGGGATACACACACACACACACACAGGTATGGGACTGTATGTGTGTGTGTTTGTGTGTGTGTGTATACGTATACTTATACATGGATGATGAGGATTATACATGGATGATGAGGATTGTTTATGGTACTTGGAGATGAGTCGATGAGATTAGGCATGATGCCATGAGATCGGTGATATGTTTTGATTCGTATTATGAGATATGACATGAGATTATAGCGGGCCTTTAGGCGTGTGTTTTCATACCACGTATATATATGCAGATGGTATCAGTTTGTACTAGACTTAGATCAGTACCCCCAATTCATGAGATATGATGATAAGTATACCAGATGAATAATGAAATGAATGTGATATTTGACCCGTGCCCAGATTGGGGATGTCATACGATGGATTTACCGTACGAGATATATATTGATGATAGATCCGCACTCTTGACTCGATGATGTCATATTGTATATTATATAGTATGTGATACTATTGAGACGGGATCACCGACTATTATACTTTATATGTATCGACTCAGATTTAGGTGGTTTCCGTACCTTCTCGATTAGCCTGTTAGTTTAGTCCTGTAGTTACTTATAGACGTTAGACTAGACTCGAGTCATACCTATTTCAAAACTAACGAATCGTGAGTATTTTAAAGACAGGACAAGGGATTCTACGGATATTTCAAATGACATACCTTTTTTCTTAAAAAAAACACCGTAGCCCCTATTTTTCCCAAACACCATGATTCGTGTGATTTCAAATGACAAATTGTATGACTCGTATAACTAATGTAGATTTCTTATTATTGCATTTGCTTTCCTTTTCCATATATCCATGTTGTTATTAGCGCATTGCATGCTTATATACTTGTGATTTAGGTTATATTAAACCCATGCTGTCAGGACACCAGCACCATTACCGATGATGCGTATGCTCCACGTACACCTGCTTGCCGGCTCACACACTTCATCATCGATAATTGCCATGTCACTACACAGTAGGATTGTTGCATCAGGATATGACTCCTTGCATGCCATACTTGAATACATACATATTGTACACTCATACTTACGTACATACATATTGTACACCCATACTTGCGTACATACATATTGTACACCCATACTTGCATACATATATATTTGCACATACATAGATGATTCTGGCTTGATTTCGGAGATTTGGGAACCGCAAGATATATTTTAAAACTGGATTCATTTGAAAGAGCAGTTTTCCCATGCTATGTGCATATTACTATTCCAAGTTGCATGATATACGGATATACTTACATTTCTGTTAGATGTCGCATACATCATGCTTTATGATTATACGCATTGAGATATGTTGTTTTCATGAGATTTCTGGATTTGAGAACCGTGGTTATTTCAAAAGAGAGTATGTATTGTTTTAAAAACCCGGTTTCTCTTGATATGATATTTCAGTGCGTCCACCATGTGTTTTCGCGATTATGAGATTAGCATGTGTAACCCGATTCGAGGAGCGGTAGGCACCGTCTGCGGGTACATGGTGGACCCGGTGAGGTACCCCGGGGCAAGAAGACTCGTATTGTTAGACGGTGAGCCTGGCAGGGGAGCACTACCTACCGATGATAGTATTTGGGCTCGGTGGATATCCGGAGGATACCGACCGGAGTCGAGAGATGATATGGGCCGATCCGAACTGACGGAGCCCGTGGGCCGATCTGGACTGACGGAGCCTGTGATATATGAGGATTTACGTGTCGATGTTGGACACGGGTTTCATGATATTTTGAGTGTCGATATTGGACACTCAGGTTCCATGATTTTGATGTGTTACGAGGGACACACGTTGATTTATATCCTCATACTTTCATGCATTTGCTTTTATGAGATTTACATGCATGATGTTGTTGTGTCATTGGTTGATATGTGGACGAGATCCACATGCATACAGGCATTGATTTCATAGTTGGATGACATCCACATACTTATAGACTTGAGTATATAGTCGACACTGATTCATGTTGATTACATTGATCATACCTCATATTTATGATATGTTACTACCTGAGGCACTGACACGAGCACTTGGTATTACACTGATGTATAGATGTTTACCCTTGCCATCTTATCATGCTTCAGACTTTATCATTTTGAGGTTTATATATATTATGATCGTATTGACCTAAGATTGAGTCATACATACGATTTCTGCTCTATGATATTTTCTACTCACGAGTTGGCAACTCACCCCCATTGAGCCACAGTTTCTTGCAGGTATTGCCGTACAAGTTTTTCTTGGCGGCTTGTTGGCACATTACTTCATTCCGGGTGATTACTTTGGTAGGTAGGTTCACTCGTATCGTGACCACCATTGTACTTATTTATAATCAGTTGTATCTAGTAAACTCCATCAACCAGACTTGTGAATTTATCTCAGACTTAGAAAACCAGTTGTTTATTCTTTCAACCTTAGAGTCACGCATTGTATTAGTATGGTTTTCTTGATAATTTTGAGTTTCCTTTTGAGTTTTGGATCCCCGCCCTTCAGCGTTGTATATTATATTGCTTGCGTGGTTGTGACCGTTGATTGACGAAGAGCTAGCTCCCGCTTGGGGATGCCTTTTATCATTGTACATATATTATTCATGTTGTCCCCCATTTGGGGCCAGTAATAACAAAGGAAACTCTGCCGAAATTTTCAGAAAAGACTTGGGATTTTAAAAATGCATACTTCGACTTATGTTATTAAAACCACTTGTTTTGAAACTAGTTTTCTTCACTTCTTCCTTAAAATGGTTTAGATTTCTGGGATTTTTAGCTTATTTGAATTAGATGGGGTCCTATAGACTTCATATGATTCAAGTGCCAGTCACGTACCATTTAGGGTCATGACAAAGTTGGTATCAGAGCGGTAGGTTAACCTTGGTTCGAGTCTATGTTTGACTATGCTGAGCCTAGGGCGTTTGTATATACACGAAATCTAGGCTTGACCTTACGGAACTTAGACTTAGTCGAGGGGGTATTAGACCCGAACTTTCGTCGCGTAGGTTGATCTTGTAAGTCCATATTGCAACCCCCGGTGCTTACGGGGAGGCGGAAACGGTATAAAAAACGAATTTTTATCGCAAGAGGCAACATGGACTAAACAAGGTCGGGATCGTTGTCTAAACTAAAACTAGTATTCTTGCTAAAGAGAGTTAGCTACTATGGAAGATGGTTATACCTAAACTTGAACTCCTTCTTCTTCAAACCTTGTAGAGGTTGATGGTTCTCTTTTCGTCGCCTTCTTCCGTCGAAGATGGATCCACCTCGAAGGTTCGACCTTTGGGCTCTTCCTCGATCTTTGAGTGAACTAGGGTTTCCGGCTTGCTAAACCTTTAACCTAGAGTGAGTAGAGAGTGACTAGGGTTTGCTTTTCTTTTTAAAGAGAAGGATTCTCAACACATGAGACGGTTTCTCTTTGCTAGAGGAAGAAGAAGATGAAATGAGGAGAGAGAGAGGTTATGATAGAATGAGATATCTTTTCTCTTTCTTGCAACCATAATGCAAAAGAAAAATATTATCTAAATGATAATAATTGAAATAAGAATAGTTGATGGTAATTTTGGAATGACCACTATCATGCTTCTTTAAATGAAGTGTAAGCATGAATCAAGGAAGACTTTCAAGGCATGATGGTGGTCAATGGTCAACAAGTCAACCAAGGTCAACAAGTCAACAAAAAAAAATCAACCATAACATAATTCTCATTTAATTACTATTATTAATAGATAATATATAAATCCATTAGGGTTTGGAAAATGAAGACTGTCAACTGTGCATACGCACCCGTTCCGAAACCCTAATGAAAAACCTCATTCTCCGCCTCAAGCAACTGTGCATACACACCTGCATTCTCGTTCCGAGGAACAAGAATACCAAGAGATAAAAGCAACCCCCAAAACATATACCAGTATCTGGCTCAAACCAGAGCCTGCCAGTATAATCCGTCCGGACTCCAAACGTGCACAAGTGCGCGGATGAGAACGAACCCTGTCGCAAAACCATGCGACCTCTACTCTGTTTTGCCCAGAGGCGAATACCCTCTGTGTGGGACTCTAAAGACTCGACACTACGCTGGCAGTGGGTTTAACCACAGACCGCAAGCGGCACTAGCTGTGCGTAACGGTCCCCAGGTAGATGCCGACAAGAAGGCTGACGAGGTGAAACCCCATCTGAACTCCTACTGAGTCTGAATGTGACATTCTCCGTACAGTCCGGTCTGTTCGTCTGATACATCGCATGGCGGGCCTAGGGGGCGGTAAAACGTCAGTCCCCCAATAGCGGTACAAGTCGTGTCGGAGTGAAGCCCAAAACACCCTGAGATAACACTGGAAACCTACCAGTATATCTCGCTTGCCCTGGCCAGGGACTACTCGTGTAATGGCTCTCCTAGACACAGCGCGATGTCAACCCCCAATACCGGGAGAGACGAATCCTGTCTAACCGTCACTGCCTCCAAGTGCTTCGGGACTGCACCCAACCACCACCTGTTTGCACGACTCCTTTGAGCCGTGGTAGGGTAGTGATCAAAGTGCAGTGGGAACACACTCGAGGCGAAGTGTCAGTGTCAAGTCAGCGGACTAAGCTATACTCATGTCACCTGGGAACTGATAACTGACGATAGGTATAATACCAACCTGTCAGTTCCCGACGAGTCCTGTCCAGTGTACTCGTAACCCAACGAGCACCCATATACTATCTCCAGTACGACGTACTGATGGCTGTGGGACAGACCATCTCCCACACTGGGATGAGAAGCGCATACGCTAGTCTACTCCGGAGTATCGATGCCCTGTCTCGATAGTCCTACGACTAGGGACCTGTATAAGGATGTGCCTATAGATTACCCAGCCCCCACTAGTGTGACTGCCATCACAACGCTGGTAATCAAGCAAAGATCCTAAGGGCTCCACTAATGCGTATAAGTGATATACTGAAATAAACACAAGTACACATTGAAGTAGAAACAAACCAAGTAGCATACTACTATATTGAGCAAGATTGTTTATACAAGGTGAATATCCCAAGCTTCCATCAAGTAATATGCAAACTAGTATGATACAGTAATGGCCTCTAGGGCATATACACTAACAATCTCCCACTTGCACTAAGGCCATGTACTGGCGTATCGAAGACCTATCATCTCAATCAGCCGCTCGAACTGAGTCTGGGATAGGGCCTTGGTGAATGGATCTGCAGTGTTCTCTTCTGAAGCAACCCTCCGAACCTCGATCTCCTTGCGATCCACGATCTCCCTGATCAGGTGATACCGCCTTAAGATGTGCCTGGATCTCTGATGGGACCTGGGTTCCTTTGCTAAAGCTATAGCCCCGTTGTTGTCGCAATACAGAGGTACTGGGTCAACAATGGACGGAACCACCTGAAGTTCTTTTAAGAACTTCCTTATCCAGACAGCTTCTTTTGCGGCATCAGATGCAGCGATGTATTCCGCTTCCATAGTCGAGTCTGCAACGGTTTCCTGTTTGGAACTCTTCCAACACACCGCCCCTCCATTGAGGGTAAAGACAAAACCCGACATGGACTTGGAATCATCCTTGTCACTCTGGAAGCTGGAGTCAGCAAAGGCCTCAATCTGGAGGTCTTTTCCGCCATACACCAAGAACATCTCCTTAGTCCTCCTCAGGTACTTGAGAATGTTCTTTACCGCTATCCAATGTTTCTCCCCAGGGTTTGACTGATACCGGCTTACTACACTCAGTGCATAAGCTACATCCGGTCTGGTACACAACATCGCATACATTATAGAGCCTACCGCAGAAGCGTAGGGTATAATAGACATGCGATCCCTCTCCAAATCAGTCTTGGGAGACATCTCTTTAGAGAGGGTGATCCCGTGACAAGCCGGTAGGTTACCGCGCTTGGAATCTTCCATACTGAATCTTTTCAGTACGGTGTCGATGTACCTGGACTGTGAAAGTCCTAATATCCTCTTGGATCTATCACGATGGATCCGGATCCCCAGGATGTAAGAGGCATCACCCAGGTCTTTCATGGAGAACCTGTGTGACAAGAAACCCTTGACAGATTGTAGCATAGGAATGTCATTTCCTATTAAGAGAATGTCATCCACGTATAAAACAAGGAATACTACAGTTCTCGCTACAAATCTACTATAGATGCATGGTTCATCTGGATTTTTGATAAAGTCAAATTCCTTGACCGTCTCATCAAAACAGATGTTCCAACTCCGCGATGCCTGCTTCAGTCCATAGATGGACTTAAGCAACTTGCACTCCTTTCCGCTGCTCCCACTCTGAATGAAACCCTCTGGCTGATCCATATAGACACACTCCTCTAAACTTCCATTTAGAAAAGCGGTTTTTACGTCCATCTGCCAAATCTCATAATCGTGGAAGGCAGCAATGGCAAGAAGGATCCGAATGGATTTCAGCATAGCCACTGGAGAAAAGGTTTCGTCATAGTCCAAGCCAGGTCTTTGACGGAAACCCTTTGCTACAAGTCTAGCTTTATAGGTCTCAACCTGTCCATCTACACCAATCTTCCTTTTGAAGATCCACTTGCATCCTACGGGTTTTACCCCGTCTGGAGCAATGTCCAACGTCCATACTTTGTTGGTGTACATGGACTCCATTTCGGTCCGCATTGCATCCAGCCATTTTACCGAGTCAATGCTCTGAACGGCCTGCTGGAAGCTAGTAGGCTCATCATAGTCTATGATGCAATCCTCTCTATCCCCGTCTATGAGAAAACCGTAGTATCTCTCGGGCGGATGAGACTGCCTACTACTTCTGCGGAGCGGCATAGGAATATCCTGTTCATTTGAACCCTCTGGTTCCATTAAGCTTTCAGTAATAGCTCGTGGTTCTGGAATTTCTTCCAGTTCTACTGTGCTCCCACTTATCTGGTTTTCCAAAAACTCAGTTTCCATGAAGTAGGCATGACGAGAAACAAGGACTTTTTGTTCCTCTTCACAGTAGAAGAAATATCCCTTGGAGTTCTTTGGATATCCCACGAACTTACACTGTACTGAGCGTGCCTCGAGCTTGTCTGCATGCTGCTTTTTAACAAAAGCTGGACATCCCCACGTCTTAATGTGCTTAAGATAGGGTCTCTTCCCACTCCACATCTCATATGGTGTAGTAGGCACAGTCTTAGTAGGAACTCGGTTCAAAAGGTACGCAGCTGATTCTAGCGCATACCCCCAGAATGATCGCGGTAACTCAGCGTTACTCATCATGGACCGTACCATATCCAATAGGGTTCGGTTCCGTCTCTCCGATACACCGTTGTGCTGCGGAGTGTATGGAGGAGTAAGCTGAGAGAGAATCCCATTCTCTTTTAAGTAATTTAGGAACTCGGCACTTAAGTATTCTCCACCTCGATCCGATCTTAGAATCTTGATACTTTTGCCGGTCTGTTTTTCTACTTCATTCTTATATTCCTGGAACTTTTCAAAAGCCTCGGACTTATGTTTCATTAAGAAGACATAACCGTACCTTGAAAAATCATCCGTAAAAGTAATGAAGTAAGAGTAACCGCTTCGCGCATGTGTAGACATTGGACCGCACACGTCGCTGTGTACGAGTCCCAAGAGCTCGCTCGCTCTTTCTCCGTGTCCAGTGAACGGAGTCTTTGTCATCTTTCCCATAAGACAAGATTCACAAGTGGCATAAGACTGATACTCGAACGGATCCAAGTATCCTTCTTTATGTAACTTAGTCAACCGTGTCTCATTGATGTGACCCAGTCTACAATGCCATAAGAAAGTCTGATTGATATCTGGAGACTTTCTTTTGTGTGTATTCTGGACATTGAAAATCTGTGGTTGGTTTAATACGTATATACCATTGCTCAGTGTACCTGACCCAATCAGAACTTGATTAAGGTGAATGTTTACAACATTACTTACAAACGCAAATTCATAACCTTCTTTAGAAACCAAAGATACAGAAATGATATTACAAGTTGCGTTGGGTACAAAAAAGCAATTACGCAAAACCAAAACATGCCCATCTGTCATTCCCAGGTGATAGTCCCCCACGGCTTTAGCATCCATGCTAGCTCCGTTCGCAACTCTGAGGGTCATGTCACCTGCCTTCAAAAACCTACGGTTTCTCAACGCCTGCAAAGAATTACAGATATGAGATCCTGATCCGGTATCCAATACCCAGGAAGTAGAGTTTATAGAAAGACAGTTTTCAATAACATACACACCTGAAGCTGAAGCCGCAACCTGCTTCAGTTCCTGTGTCCTGGCTTTCCAAGCCCTGCAATCTTTCTTCCAGTGTCCACTCTTGTGACAATAGAAGCATTCCTCTTTACCAACAAGCTTCCCCGCTATCTTTGTTGCCTTTTCCTTTCCCTTCGCACCCACTTTACTAACACCGCCTCTTGGTTTGGCGGGGGCTTTCTTCTTCTTTCCCTTGGCTTTAGCCTTGGACCTAGAAGAAGAAGATCCTCCTACAAACAAAGTGGATGTATCCCTACCCTTCTGTAGGGTGCCCTCTGCGCTCCTCAGCAGGTTGAGGAGTTCTGAAAGTTCAACTTCCTTTTCTTGCAAGTTGAAATTCAGTATGAACTGGGCGTAAGTGGATGGAAGGGACTGGAGAATTATATCCGTATAAAGTTCACTGTCCAACGTGGTCCCAAGTTCCGCAAGCTCCTCAGTGTAGCCAATCATCTTAAGCACGTGGTCCGCTACCGATGATCCGACGGCCAACTTAGTCGAAAATAACTTCTTCGACACTTCGTATCTTGCGATACGAGACTGCTCTCCATACAGTTCTTTTGTATGAAGAAATATGGATTCCAAATCCATATTCTCGTGCCTCCTCTGATGGTCGTTGTCCATCGAGGCAAGTACGAAGCATCTGGCCTTCGCGCTGTCAATCTCCCAAGTCTTACGGATTTCCTTATCCGCGACGCTGGAGGTGGGACCTGGGACGGGGGGAGCTTTGGTGGTAAGAAGATACCCCAGCTTGTCGTAAGAGATTGCCAATTTGACATTCCTGAGCCAATCTTTGTAGTTTGGCCCTGTCAATATGTTTTTATCTAGAAGTAACTTAAGTCCAGTCATTTCGATTTGGTCGCTGCAGGGGGAGAGAAGAAACACTTAGCACGATGCTCTTGCAAGTTTAGAATGGTTTTTAATTTGTCTAAACAGGATGGCTCCCACTGTCTCTCGAATCCCTCCTCAAACCACAAAGGAAGAATTAGCCGGGATCAATCCCACCGTACAATACTTGCTTAACCGTTCAGCCAGGCCAGTGTCGGTACTTCGAGGGAGGTTTTCCAACGCTTTCGCGAAGTTCCTTAATTTAAGAACCTCTTTTCCCTGGGGGCGTAGCCCCGCTAACACCTTTCTAGGCACCTACTAGGTTTATAGCATTGATCGTTTAGTGAGAAATTTCCCGAGGAGTAGCATATACTCACAGTAGGATCGGGATCCAAATATCATCGCGTGACGAAAATGAAGGAATCCTACTATAATCATCACACTCCAAATGGTATGCAAATCTAGCAAGTTTCAGTACTTATGAAACTCCCGATGTGGATTTTTGCCCCATGCTCTTATGACCTTGACTTTGGCCAACAAATCATAAGTCACATGTCAAGTTCTTCCCGTCGTTCTCCAGGTTAATTTGAATCCACCCGTACATACCCTTGACTTTGGCCAACAAGGCAGTACGACTGTTCCAAATCAACGCATCTATCTATGCTGCACATGAATATCCAATAGCTACCAATCACTATGCCTTGACTTTGGCCAACAAACACAGCTTGAATACTATTGACTATTTATGTGAAACGACGGAGGGCTACGAATGGTTTTGGCGAAACCGTGAACGTAGTGAACTTGATATAATCGATGGAACGAGATAGCTTTTAGAAGGAGTGGCTCAAGCTCCGCATTTAAAAGTTAGTTTTTGAAAAGAACCGAGTGGTTTTTCGAAAGTGTTCCATCGACTTAAACTTGGTTTATTATCTTGCATTAGTTCTTTTAATGCGTGATATTCTTGCATTAGTTCTTTTAATGCGTCCCATCATTTAAACCTACCATTGCAGAAAACAACCAAAATATGACGTACGCTTATGCCATTCGCATTCGCCACGGGGTCCCGTCATCACTCGTTAGGTTACTTAACTAACGACAGAGCGGGGGCTGGGCTAGCGCGGCTGTAAAACATAAGCAACGCCTAAATAGAAAGCAATGATAGACATTACAGATCACAGATGAATACATTGGATATACTAGCAATCCGCAATCCTTTCGAGCCTGCAACGAAAAGCGGATTACACGGTCGCGGTGAATAGCAAATACCCCACCCAAGACCCCTACGGGTGCGGCAAACTACCCGCCAAGAACCCGGTAGTTTGTGCACCCCTCCATGGGTCTATCCTAGGAGCAGAAACAGTAAAAAGAATTATACAATGACGGCTACAACCCCGACCCGGTTGTGCGGCCAAACAAATAATATTATTACATCAATTTACATTTACAATGAATGAAAGAAAAACAAAAGCTCATCTCACATCCACCCCGGCTATTCACCCGCGACAGTCCAACACATTCATATACACATTCCAATATCAAACACAGATCATGTATAACCCCGACTAATCGGCTTATAGCGATTAGCCGACGTTCAATACATGCAAACATCACAGATATAACCAACATAGCCAAAGTGCAGTGAAGTTCGGAAAAAAATACGGAATTATAGGACCCCAAAAGTGAATTTCTGTTCTGGAAAATCTGGGCACATATAATATATTTTAAAAATCCCAAAACCAACACAGAAGAACACTGCACGAAAAACGATGCAACGATGAAAACAACCTGCGGCGGTTCCGCGGCCTAATGAACAGGTGAGGCCGCGGAAGCGCGGCTATTTGGAAGAATTATGCAATCGTTTTTGGTGGGTGTTCTTAGAAAACCCTGAGACGAATTTACAAGTATAAAGTTTTTCATTTTGAGCAGAAAAAATTTCAACAGAAACTTAGGGTTTTGGTTTTCCGGTTTTGCGATTTTTCGGTTCCGAACTTCGTTACACCTCACTACCAAGCTAGTTTAAGTTTAGTTAGTCTCTGATACCACTGTAAGTCCATATTGCGACCCCCGGTGCTTACGGAGAGGCGGAAACGGTATAAAAAAACGAATTTTTATCGCAAGAGGCAACATGGACTAAACAAGGTCGGGATCGTTGTCTAAACTAAAACTAGTATTCTTGCTAAAGAGAGTTAGCTACTATGGAAGATGGTTATACCTAAACTTGAACTCCTTCTTCTTCAAACCTTGTAGAGGTTGATGGTTCTCTTTTCGTCGCCTTCTTCCGTCGAAGATGGATCCACCTCGAAGGTTCGACCTTTGGGCTCTTCCTCGATCTTTGAGTGAACTAGGGTTTCCGGCTTGCTAAACCTTTAACCTAGAGTGAGTAGAGAGTGACTAGGGTTTGCTTTTCTTTTTAAAGAGAAGGATTCTCAACACATGAGAAGGTTTCTCTTTGCTAGAGGAAGAAGAAGATGAAATGAGGAGAGAGAGAGGTTATGATAGAATGAGATATCTTTTCTCTTTCTTGCAACCATAATGCAAAAGAAAAATATTATCTAAATGATAATAATTGAAATAAGAATAGTTGATGGTAATTTTGGAATGACCACTATCATGCTTCTTTAAATGAAGTGTAAGCATGAATCAAGGAAGACTTTCAAGGCATGATGGTGGTCAATGGTCAACAAGTCAACCAAGGTCAACAAGTCAACAAAAAAAAATCAACCATAACATAATTCTCATTTAATTACTATTATTAATAGATAATATATAAATCCATTAGGGTTTGGAAAATGAAGACTGTCAACTGTGCATACGCACCCGTTCCGAAACCCTAATGAAAAACCTCATTCTCCGCCTCAAGCAACTGTGCATACACACCTGCATTCTCGTTCCGAGGAACAAGAATACCAAGAGATAAAAGCAACCCCCAAAACATATACCAGTATCTGGCTCAAACCAGAGCCTGCCAGTATAATCCGTCCGGACTCCAAACGTGCACAAGTGCGCGGATGAGAACGAACCCTGTCGCAAAACCATGCGACCTCTACTCTGTTTTGCCCAGAGGCGAATACCCTCTGTGTGGGACTCTAAAGACTCGACACTACGCTGGCAGTGGGTTTAACCACAGACCGCAAGCGGCACTAGCTGTGCGTAACGGTCCCCAGGTAGATGCCGACAAGAAGGCTGACGAGGTGAAACCCCATCTGAACTCCTACTGAGTCTGAATGTGACATTCTCCGTACAGTCCGGTCTGTTCATCTGATACATCGCATGGCGGGCCTAGGGGGCGGTAAAACGTCAGTCCCCCAATAGCGGTACAAGTCGTGTCGGAGTGAAGCCCAAAACACCCTGAGATAACACTGGAAACCTACCAGTATATCTCGCTTGCCCTGGCCAGGGACTACTCGTGTAATGGCTCTCCTAGACACAGCGCGATGTCAACCCCCAATACCGGGAGAGACGAATCCTGTCTAACCGTCACTGCCTCCAAGTGCTTCGGGACTGCACCCAACCACCACCTGTTTGCACGACTCCTTTGAGCCGTGGTAGGGTAGTGATCAAAGTGCAGTGGGAACACACTCGAGGCGAAGTGTCAGTGTCAAGTCAGCGGACTAAGCTATACTCATGTCACCTGGGAACTGATAACTGACGATAGGTATAATACCAACCTGTCAGTTCCCGACGAGTCCTGTCCAGTGTACTCGTAACCCAACGAGCACCCATATACTATCTCCAGTACGACGTACTGATGGCTGTGGGACAGACCATCTCCCACACTGGGATGAGAAGCGCATACGCTAGTCTACTCCGGAGTATCGATGCCCTGTCTCGATAGTCCTACGACTAGGGACCTGTATAAGGATGTGCCTATAGATTACCCAGCCCCCACTAGTGTGACTGCCATCACAACGCTGGTAATCAAGCAAAGATCCTAAGGGCTCCACTAATGCGTATAAGTGATATACTGAAATAAACACAAGTACACATTGAAGTAGAAACAAACCAAGTAGCATACTACTATATTGAGCAAGATTGTTTATACAAGGTGAATATCCCAAGCTTCCATCAAGTAATATACAAACTAGTATGATACAGTAATGGCCTCTAGGGCATATACACTAACAGATCTTGGTTGATGGAGTAGGTGACTTAAGGAGAGTGACGTACCGTATGTATGTTCCGCGGCATACTTACGGTACGCTACTCCACTTAGGGAGCCTTAGGATGTATATTTCCATGTATAGTATTATATTCATTCCTATGATCTATCCTCATCGATATTGGTTTATGGTTTTGCTGCTACGATTACACGGGCAGAAAGAGCTACGGCTAGTGTTGTGTAACACCTTAAGTCATTTATACCAATTCCAGTTCTCGTATTTCTTTATTTATGGTATTTTCCTGATTTATCGTGCTTTGGGTGCAAGTAGTATATCTGACATCTATATTAGTATCCGACCCGACTCGCTTGCTTGAAACCTGTCTTGGTTCATGTTTATGAATTATCCTGACTTGTTACATAGACTTTGTAAGTCTACGGTAGCGTCCCGGCCGTCAATCCGAGGCCAAATGCGGAAACAAAAACTTTTTAGGAAACCGGCGCTATCGTAGTCTTTCACCCGGATCGAACCATTAACGCTAAACTAGCTAACTACTAAGAAGTGGGAGTGGCTATACCGATTGATCTGTGTCCTTCGGTCTTTGGCCACCATCCCAAGCTCCTCGCGTCATCTCCGATCTCCGGTCTCCTCGTCGGAAGGGCACCACATCAATGAGTCTTTTTACGGGCTCCCGCTTTATCCGAAGCAACTCGGATACGAAGTTTGCTAGCTGACGTGTCCAAGGTGAAGTAGAGAATGTGTGTGATGACTTTGTCTCAAGCATCCATTGATTCTCAACACATGAGAGTGTATGGATGGAGGTTGGTGATGATGCCATTGGTGGAAGTTGTGAGCTAGAGGAAGAAGAAGAAGAAGAGGTTTTTCTTTCTATTATGTGTGAGATAAAAGATGAGAGCACTAGAATGATAATCCAAGAGCCAACCCCAAGCCTATGGCTGCCCTCTCTCTCTACATCCATCATTTCACACCCTTAATCAAACACTAATGTGACATTTGCACAATAAAAGAGACCATGAGTCACTAAACATGTCCATGTCACATTTAATGCACCTCATCATGAACTAAGGTCATAATTTCCACCAAAATAAACATTAACCCAAATGTTTAGTCCAACAAAAAGATACGGCAACATCTAAAGTAAACTCGTGGCGGATCACAAGGATACCCCTCACCTGTATATACATACCTGCATCCGTATTTCTACTGAATGCGAATGCGATGAGACTAAAGTAATCCAACAAATCTAGAACTAGGATCCGGCTTAAACCAAAGCCCACTAGTACGATCCGTCCGATCATGATCCGTGCACTACTGCACGTATATGATCGAACCCTGCCATAATACCATACGGCCTTTACAACGTTTCGCCCGAAACTTGAGAAACTGTCTGTAGAGGACTCTAAAGACTCGTCAATATTTTGGCTGTGGATTTAACCACTAGCATGTCAGTGGTACTAGCCGTACGTAACGGGCTACCAGGTATTGACCAAAAGGGAGGTCGATGAGCGAACTCATCCTGACACCCTACTGAGCCTGTTAGTGACAATATTCGTACAGTCCGGTCCACTCGTCTATGAGTATCGCATGTCGGGCCTAGGGGGTTGGTAAAAGTCAGACCCCCAAAAGCGCTACAAGTCGTGTCGGAGTATAGCCCAGAACACCCTGAGATACTACTGGAAAACCTACCAGCAAATCTCCTGCCTTGGCCAAGGACTTCGTGTAATGGCTCTCCTAGACACAGCGTGATCTCACCCCCAATACCGGGAGAGACGAAACCCCTGCCGATCCGCTCACTGCCTCCATGTGGCTCGGGACTGTACCCAACTAAAACCTGTTTGCACGACGCCTTTGAGCCGTGGTAGGGTAGTAATCAAAGCACAGTGGGAACTCACACGAGACAAATGACGATCTCAGGTCGATGAACTAACCTGTACACATGTCACCAACGAACTGCTATCTGACATCAGGTATAGTACCAACTAGTATGTTCCCGGCGAGTCCTGTCCGGTATACTCATAACCCAATGAGCACCTGTATACATCTTAGGTGATCCAACTGACACCAAAGGCTTGTGAGACCGGCCACCGCCCCTCGTCGGGGTCTCGACTGTATATACTAGTCTACTCTGGAGTATCGATGCCCTGTCTCGAAACTCCCACGACTAGGGACCAATTTAAGGATGTGCTTATAGACTACCCAACTCTCACGTATATGATCGCCATCATACTACTGGTAGTCAAGCAAGAATCCTAAGGGCTCTATCAACGTGCAATAGTGATCTGTAACATCACCTAAAGCATGTACACGATGATAAAAATAAACCAGATAGCATACTATCATCTTGAGTAAGACTGCCCTACCGGCATCGGTCCTCCCTCAATCATTGCAATCACGTGCCTGCGATCCAATAATTGACTTTGAGGGCACTATATCCAACAGACTTATGCACTTTCATGTATAATGCATACTCGCATTTTATCTAGCATTTGCAATTTTGCAATATAACAATTTAAGTCACATAAAATATTTTAAAAATACATTGCATGGCCTGCATGATACCCCTAAACCCGTGGTAGCATCCGCGTATCTTGTTCTCGTCCCGTTCAGTGAAAAGGACTTGTTTGGATGGCTACGCGCACGAATGTGCATCCGTTCTTGAGGGTACACATTTTCGCTACCCGAGCATTCATTTTGAATTTTGAACATCGCATATATTTTTCATATTTTAAAACTGAAATTTTAGACCCGACTCGGGCGTGTTTTGGAATATTTTTGTATCCCGCCAAAGTTCAAATTTATTTAATATAATATTTATTTTTAAATTCGACAGTTTAAATTTTAACAGCCTTAACATTCACATAACTTACAAAATATTTTATTAAATTAAATCTAAACAGTTTAACAACCCACAGCTCAGCCTCTCTCTCTGCCTCGTGGCCCCCACACCAATCATCTCTCTCTCTCACAACCGAGCCACTCAGCCTTTCTCCTCTTTTCTCTCTCCTTCTCTTTCTCTCTCTCCCCTTCGCTATCTCTCTCTCTCTCGCTTCTTTCTCTCTCCTCTCACACCTTTCTCTCACATCTCGCGGTTACTATTCATATCTCGATTGTGGTCACCTCCCTCAAGCTTAGCCACACCTCCCTTCACAAACTCCTTATATTTCTCCTTCTTCTCCTATTTAAATCCTTCCAGCCTCGCCACGAGAACCCACATCTCCTCAAAATCCTAACCCTAAAACTTCATCTCCTTTTCATCCTCGTCTCCTTCTCCCCGCCATCTCCTTCCTCTCCTTCCTTCTCCCCGAGCACCCCTGCACACCCACTGCACACTGAGAACCCAGCACCACCACCTCACCTCATCGCCGACGACACCTTCACCTCGCCGTCGCCATATCCTTCCTCTTCTCCTCTCCCTCTCCTCTGCATTCTCCCTCCTACACCAACCCTGCACCCAAAACCCCAGCAAACAACACCCTAACCTAACCCTAACTCCTCTAAGCAACCTTAGCCTTCGTCGAAGCCGGGTCTGACGCCGACGATCCAGACGATCCAGAGGACGTACCTTATCTGCGTGATCACCCTCTTGCGTTGCTTGGACCCGTCCCGTGTGCCGTACGTGCGTCGCAACATTTTGCCGACGTCGGACGTACCGTACATATCCGTTTCGTAATCCGTCTAGGTAAGTTTATCTTGCTATATGCTACGTTACTTTATATACATCTATTTTAACAAATATAATACTTGGATTAAAATCGTGCACCCCATGTTAAGTTTTACAATTTTCCGACATCCGTCTACATCCGTACATGTTACTTTACATCTAGCGCGCATGCAAACCTACCATGCTACATACTATAATACAATATTGTAACATTTCAGAAAAATAAAATATTATTTTGAGAATTTTTATAATTAAATAATAAATATTATGAATATTTTAATAAATTGGTATAATTATATACCGATAATTTGGAAAATATTTGGGAAATTATAAGAATTATTGAAATATTGGTGTTTATGTGATATGAATAATTATTGGTTTTCAAAATACTTATTTGTAAATAGATTAAATGCTAATCTCGACTAAATTTCACTAATCTTGTATTAATCCGGTTCTGTGCATGACATACACCATGACATGTTATAAACACTTGTTTCATATTTTATTTAAGTTGTATGGTTTATGGTGTTTTTATTTAGTTAAAAAGAAAATAGAAAAGAAAAGGAAAGGAAAGGAAATGAGAGAAAGAGAGAGGGCTCTAGAAATTTCCTTGGCCCTTGACCAAGCTCCCATTTCCTTATCAATTACCTACCACCACCTAAAAGTGTCCTGCTGCGGCCTCTGACAGTCCGTCCCGTCTCATCTTTCTTTAGCTCTACTTCTCCATCTCTTCATCATTTTTCTCTCATCTCTCAATCCCATGGCAGCCCCTCTCCTCTCCACTCCTCTATCTCCTCACTTCACCACAAAATACACATTAAAATCATAAATCCCTTCACAAGGATTAATCCCTAGCTCATTACAAGCATGAGGGTGTGATCAAGTTGAGGTTTTGAAGAACTTGTGCAACTCAAGAATCTTCTTGAGTTGCCAAATGAGGTAATCTCATCACCATTAGAGTAGTATTTCATTCTATTAGCTTCTATTGTTAGTTTAGAATCGATTTATCGAGGTTTATAGGACTTTGAAAATTTCAAGTTAGGGTTTTGAGGAAATTTTGAGTTGTGAAGTGAAATTGAGGCTTAGTAGTGACCCAACACCCCTGTGGTGTTTGATTAAAGACCAAAACCTGAGAGTTAAACCCTAATTAGCAAATTTAGAAACCCCGAAATTGGATTTTTGTGACTTTTGTGGTGATAATTGGAGATCTGCTGTGACTCAGAGACTTGGAAATTTTTTTAGCAATTATAGTGATATGTGCACGTGACCAGAAGACTACTCCTGAAACCCGAGCCCCTATACCCAAACTTGGGCCGCATATTTAATCAATATGGCCGCAATTTGCGGCTATATTTTGGAGTTAGGCTGTGATCTTTTGTGGGAAGCTAAATTATCTGATAACTAGACCCTCCCCATATGCAAAATTAGCTAATTTCACTTAGGGTAAAATATGGGACCGTTTTCTTAAGTTACTGCATTGCTTTACGACTTCGTTTTAACTTGGTTTTGGCATTTGGGTTTTTTAACTCGATGTTCTGATGTTTATACCTCGACATCGAGAATTTGTTTGGCTTTTCTTGCATACGAGGACCATAGGTTCTAACCTATGTATGATTCGTATAACGTTCTAGTTTTCATTCGTGATTCGATTTACGATGCCATATGTTTATATGTAGGCACCCTTACGTAGATTTCGAGACGACGGGAAGAGCATGGCGACATCGGCTTCGGCAAGCGAGGATGCAGGTGAGTAGATGTATATCTACGGGGGAAGTCGGGTGGATAGCGTATAGCACCCCCGTAAACGTAGTATAAGGTTATTGCATTGCATATTATTATTATTATGAGTCGGACGTGACCTCGGATTATTGACTAGTAGGATACTATTGAAGATCTTAAGTTGGATTAGATTGATTTAGAAAGACTTAACTAGAGGATGATTACCTTGGAGATAATTCGTAGGTTTCATGTAGACACACACACGCATACACACATACACTGGACTTGGTATATGTGTGTGTGTGTGTGTGTATAGGAATGTGTGTAGGTATATATATATTATATACAACATATACATGTGATATGAGGAGGTTATATGATACATGGGGATGAGTCGATATGATTAGGCTCGATGCCGTGAATTATTGGATAGATGATCAAGTTATGACATGAGATGTGTTATGATATTAGCGGATCGTTGGGCAATGAGATTATATAAAATATATTTATATAAACGATAATATGTGTTGATGACATTGGAATGAACGAGAATTTAGAATAGAATCCAGACTGTAATATGTGACTTAATTACAGTACGATATATGACATGATATTTTAGTGGATCATTTGACGATATATATTCACACAGATGATGTATGTTTGTTGATATCAGAATATACGCGATTGTTTGATGATGATATTATACGAACGATGATGTATATATAAATGATAATTGACCGTACCCCGATTTTGGTATGCCGTACGATGGATTTTACCGTATGAAGTATAGATATGATGATTGATCCGCACTCTTGACTTGAGGAAGTCGTACCATGTACATAACGTTATTGAGACTGGATTGCCGACTACTAGAGACATTGACTTAGACTTTAAGAGGATTCTTCTTACCTTTCGACTAGTCTCTTTAATTTAGTCCCTTAGTTGGTTAGATAGATATTAGTTTAGGCTCAAGTCATACTTATTTTCAAAACTAACGAATCATGAGCATTTTTAAAGACAGCCTGAGAGATACTACGGATTTTTCAAAGGACGTACTATTTCATAAAAACCCCGTAGCCCCTAATTTTCTAAAAACCATGATTCGTGCTTTTCAAACAACAAACCGTATGACTCGTAATTAGTATGTATTTTCTAGTTGTACGTTTACTACACATTCACCGATATTCATGTTCTGTTCATTGCATTGCATATTCATACACATGTTTCTTAGCTAATATGAAACTCTGCCTGTTAGGACACCAGCACCATTACCGATGATGCGCATGTTCCACGTACACTTATTTGTCGGCTCACACACATCATCATCGGTAATTGCCATGTCACGTACACTTTAGAACATATTATCTTTTATTGATATAATCAGCTAAATGCTAGTCCAATATAATATTGTGTGATTAATCTCATGTGCTAGTTTAGACATTGCATTTGTTATTTAGACACTTCATGCATTCACATTTCCATATTATCATGCAGTATTGTGGGGCTTATGCCGATACTCATTATTTACTTACTTATGATTTTGGGGATTTTGGATTTCTATGAGATTTCTGGATTTTGGGGAAAACCGCAAGAATTTAATAAAAGCTTGGTATTATCATTTTTAAAAATGAAGTTGCGGTTTTCTCGTGATGTATGTGTCGTCCACCATGAGATTTCATGTTTTCTGTTGGATTTCGAGACCCGATTCGAGGAGTGGATGAACCGTCTCGGGTATATAGTAGGCCCGGTATGGTACCCCGGGGTAAGAAGCTCGAGTTGTAGATGATGAGCCTGGCAGGGGAAGACTACCTACCGGTGATGTCTAGCGCGGCGGATATCCGGAGGATACCGACTGTTGTCATGAGATTTGATGATGTGGGCCGATCCGGACTGACGGAGCCCGAAATATTGAGACTATGAGATATTGAGACTATGAGGTATTGAGACTTTGATATTTACATGTTTTGTGTCGATGCTTGACACGGATTTCCATGGATTTCATTGATGATGTTTCAGATTACCATACAAATTTTACTATGATAAAAATAAAGATCTCTTATACAGATATATCTAGGTTTCATGGTTGATTGTTTTACATTCATGATGCATGCATACTCATACATTTGATATGTTACTACTTGAGGCACTGACACGAGCACTGAGTATTGCACTTATATATAGATTATTACCCTATCACTACTAGTTGTCTAGTGTTATGTTAAGTGTATTATATGACCTAGGAGAACGTCGTGCATGCGATTTCTACTCACAGATGTCTTCTACTCACGAGTTGAACTCATCCCCGTTGTGCCAAATTTTCTTATAGGTTTCGATGTACAGGTTTCCTTGGCAGCTTGCTGGCACATCATTTCATTCAGGGTGATTTTCTTGGTAGGTTGGTTCATTATATCGGGACCGTCGTTGTACGTTTATTATTTCATTTGTATCTAGTAAGCTCCATCAACCAGACTTGTATTATTTGATAGATTTAGAAGACCTGTTGTTTATTCTTTTTACCAGAGAGTCGCGTTTGTACTATTATGGTTTTCTGGTGGTTTTGATGGTTTTCTTTGAGTTTTGTTCCTCGCCCTTCGGCATTGTATATTATATTGCTTGCGTGGTTGTGACCGCCAATTGGCGAAGAGCTAGCTCCCGCTTGGGGATGCTTTTTTTTTTATTGCTTATGTATATATATTCTTATTTATACCCGTTTGGGGCCAGTTTTTACAAAGGAGACTCTGCCGAAATTTTCGAGAAAATATGATGTTTTTTTTAAACCTGTTTTTCTACACTTCTTCTTTTAAATGGTTTAGATTCTGGGTTTCAGCTTACTTAGATTACGTTACGCCTTTAGACGTTTCGTAATTTAAGTGCCGGTCACGTTCCGTACCTTCGGGTCGTGACAAATATCTGCACTCAATGGAATATTTACATCTCATATTGTTTAATTATACATCATGCATTTACCAGTTTATCATTTTACTGTTATATCACGTCCGTATGCATCCATATCAGTAATTACATATCTAGTCGCATGCTAAATCATCTTGCTACATGCTAGGTATAGTTTTATGCATCCATATGAGTAAAATGTTACCGTTTATCATATTATACATCCATATGCAAGTTTTACAGTTTTCGGATACCCATTTGCATCCATATCATATAGTATACATATAGCTGCATCTACACATCACATTAATACATAATACTGTTATATTAACACCCCATGTTTAATAAAGTGCATCATAATTAGTATTGGGACTATAAATGTAACCCTAATTGATAATTGTGCATCCATATCATTGATTTTATATCTATTTGCATACCATGTCACGTTATTTCATTTTATTGTTATATTAGTATTCCATATTTGATTTTGTGCACCCATACTTACTACAGTTGATTGTGAGTATCCACTTGATACATGTGCACTACCTGACATGACCTGATATACTACTGCTTGACTTGATACCTGATCTTCTTACTAATGCCGACAATCTTGACCTGTTGTCCCTACGGACATATCCTGTTGTCTATTTAGACAAACCTGTACCTGCTTGATCCTGTGTTGGCATCAGTCCCAGATTATTCAATACCTGACTTGAACACATAACTTGGGGGTATGGGAAATAAAGAATGTAGCTGAACGTAACTCAAAGGGCTATTATATCATGTTACCATGGTCCCGTGGGGTATGAACGGGACATAGACTCACAGTCTATCATATCTTATTACCGTGGTCCCGTGGGGAATGAACGGGGCATATACCGATGGGTTACGATGAGGATTATATTAATTGATTTCGAATAACTTTAGAGTAGATAACCCTATAGCATAGTTTAGACTACTCACTGCACTTCACCTGTTTATATCCTGTTCACTGATTTATATTCGTGTTACTGTTTACCTGTTACTGATGACTTGTTACTGTTCATACTTCATGCCTGCATATTTCATTACATCCTGCTTGCTTAGAATTATTGATATTATGACGCACTGACGTCTGGGTTTTACATGGCCCAGATCCCTTATCTTTATCGCAGGCTGTCCAGGAGTATTTTGATCAACAGGCCGAGCAGTGAAGACCTGTTATTAGTTTAGTTTAGTTTTCCTTTCAGTATTTTTTATTCCTGATGTGAGCCCGTATTTTGGGACGTACATTCCAGATTATTGTATTTTAATCTTTTGCTTCCGCATTATTTTATTTCTTGACTCGTTATTCTGGCTCATGGACATGTATTAGATAGTTGTTTTATTTTTCTACTGTTCTTGATATCTCTAGACAGTCGTAATGTGACTGTGGAGGGATCTTTCCTAGCCACAGGTAGCATGGTTGGCTCTGTCACGTGCTGATCTTAGCGCACTCTGGGAAGCGGGACGTGACAGGGTTTGTTTGGTATCAGAGCCATAGGATTTAGGTTAATCGGGTTTGATTCTTTTGTAGTTGGGTATTGAACCTAATACGCGAATCAGAAAACCCGTGATTAGGAACATGTCCTGCCACATTGTTATCGTGATTCTTGAATCATATCTTTCTCTTGACTCTTGTCTTGACGATATGCAAACAACTTTGCATCTCGACTTGAAACCTTCCGGTTCCCTATTGTTTCCTTCGATTCTTATACTAGGATTTGAGTGACTTGAATGGAGATATGTAATTGCACCTATGAACTGCAGCATGGTTACAATGCAGTACTCTATTTAAGTAACTTGGAGTCCTAATATTGATTCATTTCCTTGATTCATGGTCGTTTTATTATTGGTTCTCTCAGTTTCATTGCTTACCAGTTCATGTTTTGCAGATTTCTTGGTGATCGATACCGGCAGTTATGATGTTGTCTTGGTAATGGACTTTCTCGGCACTTTCCACGCCCACATTGATTGTAGGGCAAAGAAAGTGATTTTCCAGATTCCTGGACATCCGAAGTTTGTTTTTGCTAGAGGAAGCAGTTCTGTCGGACCAATCGAGTTTAAGGCTAGGCCGACAAGCACCGTTCTTGCGTCGATGGAAGTTGACAAGGAGGAAGTGCCAGTTGTAGTTCGAGAGTTTATGGATGTGTTCGAGGACATCTCGGGTTTACTGCCAAAACGAGATGTGGAGTTCGCGATCGATCTTGTTTCTGATGCAGCGCCAATCTCAAAGGCGTACTATCCAATGGCACCAGTGGAGTTGGAAGAAGTCAAGAAGCAGGTTACCGAATTACTTGAGAAGGGTTGGATTCGCAGCAGCAATTCATCTAGGGAGCTCCAGTTCTTCTAGTAAAGAAGAAAGATGGCATAAGGAGGATGGGCATCGATTATCGAGAATTGAACCGGGTGACTATTAAGAACAAGTATCCGATCCTTCACATTGGCGAATTATTCGAGCAACTCAGTGGCGCGAGGGTATTCTCGAAGCTGGATTTGCGATCCGGATATCATCAGGTCCGAGTTAAATCAGAGGATATTTGCAAGACTGCGTTCTGAACCCGATATGGGCATTACGAGTATTTAGTGATGCCATTCGGAGTCACGAATGCACCAGTGATATTTATGGACTTGATGAACTGAATCTTTTCACCGTTCTTGGACTAGTTTATAGTAGTATTCATCGATGATATTCTGGTCTACTCAAGGAGCATTGAAGAGCATGAGGAACACTTGAAGATCGCACTGCAGACATTGAGGCAAGAAAAATTATATGCAAAGATGAGCAAGTGCGAGTTTTGGCTTGAAGAAGTGAAGTTTTTGCGGCATGTCGTGTCCGGAGATGGAATCGCCGTTGATCCCGAGAAGATTACAGCAATTCAAGATTGGCCGATTCCGAAGAACGTAGGAGAGATCAGAAGTTTTCTTGGACTTGCCGGATATTACAGAAGATTCGTGGAGAATTTTGCTCGTTTGGCTGAACCTTTGACCAAGCTTACGCGGAAGGTAGTACCATTCGTATGGACGAATAAATGTGCGTCAGCTTTTGAGGCGTTGAAGCAAAGATTGATAACCGCTCCTATTTTGACCGTACCAGACGGTTCCAGAGGTTTGGTGATTCACAGCGACGCATCTGGAAAAGGTTTGGGATGTGTTTTGATGCAACATGGGAAGGTTATAGCTTACACATCGAGACAGTTGAAGGTCTATGAGAAGAATTACCCAACTCATGATTTGGAGCTTGCAGCAGTGATTTTCTCTTTGAAGATTTAGAGACACTACTTATTGGGTGAAAGGGTTGAAGTATTCACCGATCACAAAAGCTTAAAGTACGTGTTCATGCAGAAAGAGCTTAACATGAGGCAGCTAGATGGTTGGAGCTGATGGCTGACTACGATCTTGATCTTAAGTACCATCCGAGAAAAGTTAATGTAGTGCCGGATGCGCTTAGTCGGTTGCCAGAAATTCGGATGTTGACTGCACAGAAGGAGCTTATCGAAGATTTTCGGAGATTCGAGTTGAAGATTGTGCTACCGCATTCTTCGGGACAGTTGATGTAGCTGCAAGTACAGTCATCGTTGATCGAGAATATTAAAGGAGCACAGTCACAGGACCTAAGATTGCAAAGGTTTCGAGAACAGGTTGAAGCGGGATTTCGAGCGGACTTGTTGATTCATGAAGATGGTTCGTTGCAATATGGTAGCCGTTTGTGTGTGCCGAAAGGAGAAATTCATGAAGAAGTTATGAAGGAGGCACACAGTTCCGCATATTTCGTGCATCCAGGAGGCACGAAGTTGTATCATGATCTATGACAGCATTTCTAGTGGGAAGGCATGAAAAGGGAGATCGCCCGCTTTGTAGCGAAGTGCTTGGTGTGTCAGCAAGTTAAGGCTGAACATCAAAGGGTAGCTGGTTTATTGCAACCACTTCCGATTCCTCAATGAAAGTGGGAACATATAACCATGGATTTCGTGACAGCTTTACCGCGGAGTCCAAAGGACAACAATGCAGTTTGGGTGATTGTTGATCGATTGACCAAGACAGCTCATTTCATTCCGTTTCGAGTGGGTCAGTCGACGGAAGCGTTAGCAGAACGGTACATGCAAGAGATTGTGAGATTGCATGGTATACCTATGAGCATCGTTTCCAATCGTGATACCCGATTCTTATCACACTTCCGGAGGAGTTTACAGGTAAGTTTGGGGACTCGATTGAAGTTTAGCACAGCTTATCATCCTCAGACAGATGGCCAGTCGGAGAAAACGATCCAAACTCTTGAAGACATGTTGAGAGCCTGCATATTAGACTTCAAGGGCTCATGGGAGGATCATCTACACTTGGTGGATTTTTCTTACAACAACAGCTTTCAGGCGACTATTCAGATGGCTCCATTCGAACCATTATATGGTCGCAAGTGTTGCTCACCCGTTTGTTGGGATGATGTTGGAGAACGAAAATTGTTGGGACCGGATTTGATCGTGCAAACCGTGGAGAAAGTTAATACTATCCGGAATCACATGAATGCAGCACAAGATCGACAGAAGAGTTGGGCCGACACATCGAGAAGACCTCTAGAGTTCACGGTTGGTGATATGGTATTTTTGAAGATATCACCGACTAGAGGAGTGATTCGTTTTGGGAGTCGAGGCAAGCTTAGTCCTCGATTCGTAGGGCCTTTCAAGATTATGGAGCGTGTTGGAGAAGTGGCCTATCGATTGGATTTACCACAATCTTTGGCGAATGTTCATGACGTGTTTCATGTATCTCAACTCCGTAAGTATGTTCGAGATGAAAAACACGTGCTAGATCATTCGGAGCTAACTGTAAGAGAGGATTTGACCTTTGAGGAACGACCAATGTCGATTGTTGATCGAAGAGAAAAGGTCCTTAAGAATAAGGTTATCCCTCACGTACTTGTTTCTTGGGGAAATCGCTCGCATGGAGAATCGACTTGGGAACGAAAAGACGAGATTCGACAGAAGTTTCCACACCTATTCCTGTAGATTCATGTTGTTTGCCTTTTCTTGTCTTGGGAATTTCGAGGACGAAATTCTTTTTGTAGTTGGGTATAATGTAACACCCTAGTTCATTTATACCAATTCCAGTTCTCGTATTTCTTTATTTTGTTAGTTATATGTATGCCCTAGAGGCCATTACTGTACATAGGATGTATATTGTAGTAGATGCTGGGACATATATAAGGAGGACTTTCTTGCTCGACATGATAGTATGCTATCTGGTTACCCTTTACCTTAACGTGTATGCTGATTGTCTCTCTGTTACATGTTGGTAAAGCCCTTAGGATCTGTACTTGACTACCTGGACTATGATGCGGATCATACTAGTGGGGACATGGTAGTCTATAAGTACATCCTTCAAACTCCCTAGTCGTGGGTGTATCGAGACGGGGCATCGATATACCAGAGTAGACTAGCGTATACCTTCTCGACCCATACAGATGGGCGATGGATGATCCCATATCCATTGGTGTTTGATATCAGAGATGATATACGGGTGCTCAGTAGAGACTGGGTACACTGGACGGACTCGCCGAGAACTCCCAGATGGTATTATACCTCACGTCAGATGGCAGTTCTCTGGTGACACTGGTACAGAGTAGTCTGTTGACCCGAGATCGTCATAGAGTCTTGTGTGGTTCCCACTGTGCTTTGATTTCCATCTTACCACGTCCAAGAGGGCGTGCAAAACGGTGGTTTTTGGGTACAGTCCCGAATCACATGGAGGCAATGAGCGATAGGAGGGGATTCGTCTCTCCCGGTATAGGGAGTTGATGTTGCGCTGTGTTCGATTGGCTATAACAGGAAATCCCTGGCCAGGGTTGCTGAGATTTACTGGTAAGTGTTACCAGTAGTTTCTCTAAGTGTTATAGACCTCATATCGACACGACTTATCGAGCTATTGGGGTCTGACGTTTACCACCCCTAGGCGAGATATGCGACATATCAGACGATCAGACCGGACTGTACGGTAGTGTTACTGGTTGGATTCACTGGAGTGTGAGCGGGCTTGCTCGTCGATCTTCAGATCGCTCAATACCCGGGTGGCTGTTACGTTTAGCAGACCGCTTGCGGCTTGTGGGTGTTTGATATGATCATCACCTGCTGCCGGCGTATTGACGAGTCTTTAGAGTCCTACACAGAGGTTTCCTGGCTCAAGCGAAACGAAATAGGAGCACATATGAGATATGTGCGGGACCGAGAATAATACGTGTATGTGATACCGTATTCCATTCTCGCGATGAATTTATCGATTGGTTATATTCGATATAACCTAGACATCGAATCAAGGATTGATTCGATAAGCCGATACATTGTATATTAGTCGGTTGTGTGCGACATGACCGGATCATTGAATCAAGTGTTGATTTGATTATTTAATGCATAATTATATATTTGATATATTACTTTGCATTAACTAGTATCGGTTCACTTTAAATGGATTTTCTCACTCGGATGTGCGCATTGCATATGCGATATGATTTTGTGCACTTGCTTGTATCATGTTTGATGATACATGCCTTTTGGTTAAGTGTAAAGAATTAAACCTTGGTTAATGAAATGGTTAGGGTTTACTATTTCCTTATTCATTTATTTATCTATTTATTCTTTTTGGAAAATGATTTGCATAAAAATTAAATGGTGGCTTTCTTTGTTGTTTTCATGAAGTTTCATGAACACTTTGACTAAGTGACCATTTTGTCTTTAGCTTGACCCTAACCATTCCTTTAACCATGATTGACTCTCTACAACTAACCATGGTTCACTTATGATAAGAATGGATTATTCTTTTCATTTTAAATAATTCTTATCATATCTTTTTCTTCATCTTCTTCTTCCTTGAACCAAAGAAGAAACCATGACTTCATCAATGGTGATTGATGAATTAGAGTGAGAAATCCAAAACTAAAGTCTACCCACTTCCTATTTCTTCATCCTGTACCTCTTGCCAAGTAGTAGAGTGTGTTTACTTCACAAGTTTCATGACTTGGTGAAGTTGTGAGCTTGATCTAGCGATGCCTCGACGTAGATCATCTTCGGCATGGACATCGACGACCTAGCTTGCCCATTCTCCGACGAAGCCGACGCTAGAGCCCGGATTTGATTTGGACAGCGGAGAGGACCTCGTTGCGGAGCTATGGAGGTGGAGCACCGGATCTACAAAGGTTGTATTTCCGTATCTTGTAGTTAAGTGTTAACTAGTTAGCTTTTTCGCCTAGTTTTCTAGCAAACGATCCGTAGTTTAGGGTTTCTCGGCACGTTAAAATTTGAAATTGGCATGGTTGATGCCTTGTGAGACCTCATTAGGGTGCCTAGGAACCCTACATATTTATGGTATTTTCCTGATTTATCGTGTTTTGGGTGCAAGTAGTATATCTGACATCTATATTAGTATCCGACCCGACTCACTTGCTTGAAACTTGTCTTGGTTCATGTTTATGAATTATCCTGACTTGTTACGTAGACTTGTGCACTTTCATGTATATTGCATACTCGCATTTTATCTAGCATTTTCAATTTTACAGTATAACAATTTAACTCACATAAAATATTTTAAAAATATATTGCATAGCCTGCATGATACCCCTAACCCTGTGGTAGCATCCGCGCATCTTGTTCTCGTCCCGTTCAGTGAAACGGACTTTTTTGGATGGCTATGCGCACGTACGTGCATCCATTCTTGGGGGTATGCATTTTCTTTACCCGAGCATTCATTTTGAATTTTGAACGTCGCATATATTTTTCATATTTTAAAACTGAAATTTTAGACCCGACTCGGGCGTGTTTTGGAATATTTTTATATCCCGCCAAAGTTCAAATTTATTTAATATAATATTTATTTTTAAATTCGACGGTTTAAATTTTAACAGCCTTAACATTCACATAACTTACAAAATATTTTATTAAATTAAATCTAAACAGTTTAATAACCCACAGCTCAGCCTCTCTCTCTGCCTCATGGCCCCCACACCAATCATCTCTCTCTCTCACAACCGAACCACTTAGCCTCTCTCCTCTTTTCTCTATCTTTCTTTTTCTCTCTCCCCTTCGCTGTCTTTCTCTCTCCTCTTTCTCTCTCCTCTCGCACCTTTCTCTAACATCTCGTGGTTACTGTTCGTATCTCGATTGTGGTCACCTCCCTCAGGCTTAGCCTCACCTCCCTTCACAAACTCCTTATATTTCTCCTTCTTCTCCTATTTAAATCCCTCTAGCCTCGCCACGAGAACCCACATCTCCTAAAAACCCTAACCCTAAAACTTCATCTCCTTTTCATTCTCATCTCCTTCTCCTCGCCATCTCCTTCCTCTCCTTCCTTCTCCCCGAGCACCCCTGCACACCCACTGCACACCGAGAACCCATCACCACCACCTCACCTCATCGCCGATGACACCTTCACCTCGGCGGCGACATCTCCTTCCTCTTCTCCTCTCCCTCTCCTCTGCATTCTCCCTCCTACACCAACCCTGGACCCAAAACCCCAGCAAACAACACCCGAGCCTAACCCTAACCTAACCCTAACTCCTCTAAGCAACCCTAGCCGTCGTCGGAGCCGGGCTTGACGCCGACGATCCAGACGACCCAGAGAACGTACCTTACCTACGTGATCACCCTCTTGCGTTGCTTGGACCCGTCCCGTGTGCCGTGCGTGCGTCGCGACATTTTGCCGACGTCGGACGTACCGTACATATCTGTTTCGTGATCCGTCTAGGCAAGTTTATCTTGCTACATGCTACGTTATTTTATATACATCTATTTTAACAAATATAATACTTGGATTTCAAATCGTGCACCCCATGTTTAGTTTTACAATTTTCCGACATCCGTCTACATCCGTACATATTACTTTACATCTAGCGCATGCAAACCTATCATGCTACTTAACGAGCCTGATCCAATCAACTTTTGATTCAGAAAAATGTTCATAACATTATTCTGCAATACAAAATTATATCCTTCTTTACTTAATAAAGAAACTGATATAATATTGCATCTCAGGTTCAGTATGTAATAACATTCGTTCAGAATCAATATATTACTATTTAGTAATACAAGGTGATATTCGCCAACTAGTTTGGCTGCAACATTTGCACAATTCCCTACTCTTACAGAATGATCACCTATTCCCAGTTCTTTACCTTTCTTTAGCCCATGAAACATATTACATATATGGGATCCCGATCCGGTATCTAATACACAGGACGTAGAGTGCACTGAGAAACAGTTCTCAGTAACTAACACACCCGAAGAAGATGCATCAACATGCTCATTCTTCGTTTGGGTGGTGTGGGAATCCGGATATTCCCCTATTTCCTGCTCGGACTTATAACAATTATAAAATAGAGCGGAACCAACATTCCCTAGCTCAGTATAACAAGCGGGTTTGGTCAATACATCCATATTATTATCTTGATTAAGCCCTGATGTGGTCGCTACCTGGAGAGAGAGAGAGAAGAAAACACTTAGCGTATGCTCTTGCAAGATTAGATTGGTTGTTATCTTATCTAATCAAGATGGCTCCCACTGTTTTTATCAAATCTTCCTTCAAACCCTAAAAGGTAAGACTAGCCGGGATTAATTACATCCTACATGTTTGCCAATCTTTCGGCCAGGCCAGTGTCGGTACTTTGAGGGAGGTTCCCCGTGCTTTCGCACAGACCTAATTAGAATAAACCTCGTTTTCCCAAGGGCATAACCCCATTTAACACCTTTCTAGACACTTACTTGATCGGCTAATTGTGATGTGTAAAACTCTCCCAGGAGTAACTCTTACTCACAGTAGGTATCGGGATCCAACTATCTCATAGAAGGTATGTAATCTCATTTCAAATTTCAACACTTGAAATTCCCCATAATATTTTGCCCCTAACAACTTATGACCTTAACATAGTCAACAAATCATAAGCGCTAGCCAAGTTCAACCCGTCATTTCCTGATTGAATTAAACCCACCCGTACGACCCTTAACATAGTCAACAAAGTCGTACGACTACCCTAATCCAATCGCATCACATACTTTAGCAGATAAGCACTAATTAGCTACCGCACACTACGCCTTAACATAGTCAACAAACGTAGCACGAATACTAAGTAACATTTATCTGAAATGACGGAGGGCTACGACAGGTTTTTAAGAAAACCTTTTGCGTAATGAACTTGATATCGTTGCAGAATCGAGTGATTTGAAAAGGAGCGGTTTAAGCTCCGCTTTTAAAATCATATAGTTTTCAAAATAAACCGAGTGGGTGTAGCATCAGCTAGCTTTTGCTAAAGAGGTGATTCCCGGTGAAGGGATCTCGGCTCTTTCCTCATCGAATGAGGTGCTGGATATTCGTCAAGGAATACCGCTATGCAAAGCAAGAACTAGAGCTACCTTTTTGAAAATTTGATTCTACAACATTTTTAGGTTTCTTTCTTTTCATTAATCTTATTAATAAAGTCCCATCATTTATGCTTCCTAAGCATCACAGAAGAAACGATACGCTTATGCCATCCACATTCGTCACAGTGTCCCGTTATGCACCGTTAGGTTACTTAACTAACGACATAGCGGGGCAGGACTAGCGCGGGTGCAAAACATAAGCAACGTTTATTATATATCATATATATAATAACAACATCCGTCCCATCATATAAACTGATCACATCACAGAATATCAGCAGCAGAAGTCAACATATGAAATATTGGATATTTTAGGAGGTCCGTGTTTTATATTAACCCAGTAAAAAAACACGGATTCTACGGTCATGATGAATAGCCAAACCCACATCCCTAGACCCCTATGAGAACGGCAAGCAACCCTACCAATTCTAGAGTTAGGAGACCCGGTCTCGACTTCTCGAGATGGTCTCCCGCTGGACTCTAGAACTCAGTTACTTGTGCTCCCCACCTTGGGTCTATCTTAATGCGGAAAAGTAAATAATATATATCAATGGTGACATCACCCTCAACCCGGAAGTGCCCCAATAAAAGAATATTACATACAAGTTTTTTACATGAATGAAAATGAAAAACTCTCATCTCACGCAAAAACTCCCGGCTATTCAAACACGACGATCCAATATAACATATACCAGCAACACATAGCATCACATGTCATCAACGTAAGTAAATATACGTATCCCAATTGGCGTTGATATATAGCAACGAAACCGGCGATACACCACATATTACATTTACGACCGCAGAAAAGACAATGTCAAACTATAACATTTGGAATCGACATATCCCTTAGACATTATAAACCCGGAATATCTCATATTTCAGATTTCATGCCTAACATTGTAAATCTTACATTTGGGTCTCACTTATGAAAACACCTTTTCAAAAGAAATCGGGTAATTCAACAAGATTCCCGATTCCTTCCGAGACTGAAATGTTAAATTTACAAGCAACTAATCAATTTTCACAAAACTAATTAGTGTAGATTCCAAATATTGTATCGGTTAGTTATATGTATGCCCTAGAGGCCATTATTATACATGTGAGGTATATTATAGTGGATGCTTGGACATATATAGGGAGGACTTTCTTGCTCTACATGATAGTATGCTATCTAGTTGCTCTTTATCTTAACATGTACACTTATTGTCTCTCTATTACATGTTGATAAAGCCCTTAGGATGAGTACTTGACTACCAGGATTATGATGCAGATCATACTAGTGGGGCAGAGGTAGTCGGTAAGTACATCCTTCAATTGTTCCTAGTCGTGGGAGTATCGAGACGGGGCATCGATACTCCAGAGTAGACTAGCGTATGCGCTTCTTGACCCATATGATGGGCGATGGATGATCCCACATCCATTGGTGTTTGACATCAGAGATGGTTACGGGTGCTCAGTGGAGACTGGGTACACTGAACGGACTCGCCTAGAACTCCTAGATGGTATTATACCTATCGTCAGATAGCAGTTCTCTGGTGACACTGGTACAGGTTAGTCTGTCGACCCGAAATCGTCATAGAGTCTTGTGTGATTCCCACTGTGCTTTGATTTCCACCTTACCACGTTCAAGAGATCATGAAAAATGGTGGTTTTTGGGTACAGTCCCGAGTCACATGGAGGCAGTAAGCGATAGGAGGGGATTTCGTCTCTCCCGGTATTGGGGGTTGATGTTGCGCTATGCTTGATTAGCCATAACAGGAAATCCCTGGCCAAGGTTGCTGAGATTTACTGGTAAGTGTTATCAGTAGTTTCTCGAATCGTTATGGGTCTCATATCGGCATGACTTATCAGGGCTATTGGGGTCTGACGTTTACCACCCCCAGGCTGAGATATGCGACATATCAGACAAAGAGACCGGACTGTACGGTAGTGTTACTGATTGGATTCGCAGGAGTATGAGCATGCTTGCTTGTTGATCTTCTGATCGCTCAATACCCAGGTGGCCGTTACGTTTAGCAGACCGCTTGCGGCCTGTGGGCGACTGATATGATCACCACCTACTGCCGGCGTATTGACGAGTCTTTAGAGTCCTACACAGAGATTTTCTGGCTCAAGCGAAATGAAGTAGGAGCACATATGTGATATGTGTGGGACCGATATTAATACGTGTATGTGATACCATATTCTATTCTCGCGATATGTGATATCGGTCGGTTATATGTGATATAGCCGAGTTATCGAATCAAGTGTTGATTCGATAAGTTGTTACATTTGATATTAGTCGGTTGTATGTGATATAGCCGGATTATTAAATCAAGTGTTGATTTAATAATTTAATGTATAATTATATATTTGATATATTAACTTACATTAACTAATATTAGCTCACTTAAGCATTTCTTTTTCTCACTTGTGCATTTAGTATATATGTGATATATATTAATGTACATTTTTTGTGTGTCATGCTAGATGATACATGTAATATGGGTGTATGAGACTCACACCATGCTTAAAATAATCAAGGGTTTTATTTATTTAAAGTAATTCAAAATTGGGTGGATATTAGTCATGGTTGATGCTTAGTGGAAGCTTGTAGAATCATTGACTAAGTCCACTAATTTTGTTTTACTTAAGATATTTATTAACCTAACCATTATGATTAGCCATGGTTTAGTCTCTGCAAGGGTTAATATATGATATTAACTCACCCATGGTTGTCATTCTTCACTTGCTTCTCTCCATGGTTGCTTTTCTTCATCTCCTTCCTCAAGCTCTCTAGCTTTTTGGGAGGTGAAGAAAAATGAGTGAGAAAATAATTTCTAAAGTGAGCAAAATTCCTACTTCATCAATCTCTTCTAGACTAGCCATTTAGATTGGGTTGTTTCTTCACTAGTTCTTCACTAGTTCTTCACAATTAGTGAAGAGTTAGCTTGAGTTAGTGTCTCCTCGACGTAGATCATCTTCGGCCTCGAAGACTTCAAGCAAGCTTGTTCATTTCAACTTGTGGAGCCTTACTAGAGTCTGGGCCATCATTACTTAAAGCGAAGGGACTACTACACGGAGCTTATGAAGTGAAGGACCGGTCTACAAAGGTTGTATTCCTTGTTCACTTAGATGTATAGATGTTTACATTCTAGTTTCATCTAATTCTCTAGTTAAGATTCTAGCTTAGGGTTGTTTAGCATGCCAAATTTTTGAAAATGACATGGTTGATGCTTCCCGAAACCCAGTGGCGGTGCTCCGGAACCCTACAGTATCACATTCACAGATAGTTAGATGATGTTAAACATTCCGATCGAAACAACAAACACCCAAAACTTCCCAGAGAGCTCAACACTTGAGCACAGTTAAAAAAAATACCCAGAACATGCCACAGTACCTATGGACCAACCGTAGAAGGACCGACCCATGCCTCACTCATAGCGCCGCGGAACTGCCGCAAACCCTATGGTTTGGCCGCGGTTCCGCGTTCAAAAAGTCGAGTTTGGGTATCGTTCTTCTAGAGAGTCCATAGAATTACCTACATGATTTTCTGAAGATTTTTAAACCCAAAAATTCCAACTTCTGGAAAATTTCCAGAGAGGGGGAAAAATGGGTTATTGATATTCGTTCGAATTTTTTAACATCGTATAAATTACCCGAAACAATGTTAAAATTACGACTACGAAACACTCCAAATTGTCACTACAGAAAGATAACATCACATATAATTTTTAGCAAAAACAAACAATACCTGAAACACCAAACCCCAGAGCCTGGAGCACCAAACAAAAACGAAGCCAAACTAGCAAAGGAAAATTGGCCAGGCCGGTTTTATGGAGCATTTCGCCAAGTCAAATCCAGCGGATGGGGTTCGTTTTTGTCTGGTGTTCATGTTTCATCTCATGTAACATTCTGCAATTGCTTAAAAAATTTAAAGGACTAAAAAATTTCGACAGAAACTAGGGTTTTGTTTCGAGGTTTCGGATTTGTTTCGGTTTCGTAATTCTACTAATATCGTCTAATTCTCAAGTTTGGCTTTGATACCACTGAAGGGTTCTCTAGCACGACTACAAGGTTTTGGAAGGCATCAACCATACCATTTTATAAAATTTTAGTGTGCTAAGTAACTCTATCTAAGGATCTAACTAGAGGAATTAGGGTAAGCATGCATGTAATCAAACATTACACTAAGTGAATAAAGAATACAACCTTTGTAAACCGGTCCTTCACTTCAAAAGCTCTATGTAGTAGTCCCTTCGTTGCAAGTAGTGGTCTCCCGGACTCTCACTAGGCTCCCCTAGACGAAAGGAACAAGCTTGCTTGAAGTCTTCGAGGCCGAAGATGATCTACGTCGAGAAATCTCCAACTCAAGCTACATCTTCTCTAATTGGAAATTAGTGAAGCAAACAACCCAAACTAAATGGCTAATCTAGTGTAGGTTGATGAAGTAGGATTTTTGCTCACTGTAGAATTCTTTTTCTCACTAATTTTCTTCACCTCTTGAAAACCTAGAGAGCTTTTTTTCTTTTGGTGAAGAAGAAGATGAAGTGTAGAATGTTATGAGTGAGAATAGCAACCATGGGTGAGATAATATCTCATACTAACTCTTGTAGAGACTTAACCATGATTAAAGATAATGGTTGGGTTAATAAATATCTTAAGTAAACAAAATTAGTGGACTAAGTCAATGGTTCCACAAGCTTTCACAAGCTTCAACCATGTGCTAATTTCCAACTAATTTTGATTTACTTTAAATAAATAAACACTCTCAATTATCCATGTCATAGTGTGAGTCTCATACACCCATGTAGTATGTAGTAACAAGCATGACACAACAATATATATCACATATATATTAAATATGCACAAGTGAGAAAAAGAAATGCTTAAGTGAGCTAATATTAGTTAATATATGTTAATATATCAAATATATATTTATATATTAAATTATTAAATCAACACTTGATTTAATAATCCGGCTATATCATATATAACCGACTAATATCATTTGTATCAATTTATCGAATCAACACTTGATTCGATAACCTGGCTATATCACATATAACCGACTGATATCACATATCGCGAGAATAGAATACGGTATCTAATACGCGTATTAATCTCGGTCCTGCACATATCACATATGTGCTCCTACTTCGTTTCGCCTGAGCCAGAAAACCTCTGTGTAGGACTCTAAAGACTCGTCAATACGCCGGCAGTAGATGATGATCATATCAGTTACCCACAAGCCGTCAACGGTACTAGCTGGACGTAACGGCTACCCAGATATTGAGCGATCAGAAAATCAACAAGCAAACCTGCTCATATTCCTGTGAATCCAATAAGTAACGCTACCGTACAGTCCGGTCTCTTCGTCTGATAAGTCACATATCGAGTCTAGGGGTGGTAAACGTCAGACCCCAATAACTTGATAAGTCGTGCCGATATGAGGCTCATAACGGGTTGAGAAAATACTGATAACACTTACCAGTAAATCTCCGTATCAGCTCTGGCCAGGGACTTCCTGTTATAACCAATCGAGCACTGCACAACATCAACCCCCAATACCGGGAGAGACGAAACCCCTCCTATCGCTCATTACCTCCATGTGACTCAGGATTGTACCCAAAAACCACCGTTTTGCACGTTCTCTTGAACGTGGTAAGGTAGAAATCAAAGCACAATAGGAATCACACAAGACTCGCAGTGCAACAGGAGCCCGTTGGTCAACAGGGGGCCGGCTCTATGACGATCTCGGGTCTACAGACTAACTTGTACAAGTGTCACCAGAAAACTGCTATCTGACGTGAGGTATAATACCATCTAGGAGTTCTTGGCGAGTCCTGTTCAGTGTACCCAGTCTCCACTGAGCACCTGTATACAATATTTGATGTCAAACACCAATGGATGCGGGATCATCCATCGCCCATCATATGGGTTAAGAAACGTATACACTAGTCTACTCTAGAATATCGATGCCCTGTCTCGATACACTCTCGACTAGGAACAATTAAAGGATGAACTTATGGACTACCTTGGCCCCACTAGTATAATCTCCATCATAGTCATAATAGTCAAGTACACATCCTAAAGGCTTTATCAATATGTGAGAGAAAGACAGTATCACAATACAAGTCTATATGTTAAGATAAAGAGCAACCAGATAGCATACTATCATGTCGAGCAAGAAAGTCCTATCTATATATGTCCAAGTATCCACTATAATATACAATCATGTACAATAATGGCCTCTAGGGCATACATACAACTAACAGGAGGAGCACAAGATGAACGAGTCCACAACTCATCAATACTACCGCGCAACCGTGGCTAAACGCCATGTTAGGCCGCGATTCCACAGCCAATTGATTGAGTTGGGCCCTCGAATTTCTTGGTGCTCCACTATAAACCTTGCACGAATTTCTGATTATTTTTAATCTGCAAAATACAAACTTTTGGAAAAATGTACAGAAACTAGTAAAAACCGTGATTTTGATTTCGATCGAACACTTTTAACGTCGTCTAAACCACCCTAATGCTCTAGCCTGGCTCTGATACCATGTAAGTGTGTCTTAGCACCTCTACTTTGGTTTAAACTTCAATATGTGAAGGATTTTAAAAATTAAAGAGCTTAAGGACACAAACTACGAATCGAACTAGATAGTAGGGTTACTATCAGAAGCTAAGAGTGTAAAAACCTAAGAGAAAGAGAACTACAACCTTTGTAGACCACTCTTTCTCTTTACTTGCTAAGTGTAGAAGTCTTTGGACTCCTCTTGGCTCCACTTGAAGTTTGGAACAACTCTACTTGAAGTCTACAATGATCCACCACGGAGAATCTTACACTCAAACTCTTACTTCACTAAACTAAGTAGAAGTGAAGCCAACAACCTATACAAGTTTGCTAAACTAATATAGACTGATAAAGTGGGATTTTTCTCACTAAAAAACCCTTTCTTTTTCTTTCTAGGAAAGGCTAGAGAGCTTAGAGAGAGAAGATGAACTAATGGCTTTTCTTAAGAAAGATAATGAACCCTTGGAAAAATATCTTAGATATTTAAGATGTGAGTGGAGATTAAAATAATGAGCCATGGTTAAGATATTTTTAGAAGAGTGTAGAAACCATGACTCATTACTACAATTTCCATTTTCTCAAAAATATTTAAATATCTAATATATTTCCATATGATTCTAGCATAGCCATATCCAATGTATCATCCAACACACACACACACACACACACACATATAAATATATAAATACAAATATAAATATTTATATACATATGTGCATACATAAAGAAAGGAATTATAAATGAGCAATTAGTCATTTTATTAAATCAACACTTGATTTAATAAACCGGTCATATCACATATAACCCGACTAATCAAAACCGCTAGATTAAAATACGGTATCACATACTCGCATTTAATCAAGCTCCCACACAATCTTCATATGCGCCCCATTTTGTTTCGTTTGAGCTCGGAAACCCCTATTGTGGGACTCTTAAGACTCGTCAATATACTAGCAGCAGGTAACGATCATATCGGATACCCACAAACTGTCAGCGGTACTTGCTGGACGTAACAGCTACCCAGGTATTGTACGAATAGAACAACAAGCGAACTTGTTCAAACTCCCATAGAGCCAACAAGCAACACTTACCGTACAGTCCGGTCTCTTCGTCTGATATGTTGCATATTGAGTTTGGGGATGGAATCGTCAATACCTAATAACTCAATAAGTCATGCCGATGTGTGGACTATAACAGGCCGAGAAACAATTGATAACACTTATCAGTAAATCTCATCAGTCCTGGCCAGGGACTTTCAGTTATAGCCAATCACGCATAGTACAACATCAACTCCCAATACCGGGAGAGACGAAACCCCTCCTATCGCTCACTGCTTCCATGTGTCTCGGGACTGTACCCAAAAGCCATATGTTTGTACGACTCAATAGAGCCGTGGTAGGGTGGAAATTAAAGCACAGTGGGAAACACACAAGGCACTATGACGATCTCGGGTCTACAGACTAACCTGTACAAATGTTATCAGAGAACTGCTATTTGACGATAGGTATAATACCATATAGGAGTTCTCGGCGAGTCCGTTCAATGTACTCAGTTTCCAATGAGCACCTGTATACAATCTTTGATGTCAAACACCAATGGATATGTGATCATCCATCGCCCCTATACTGGGTCAAGAAACGTATACACTAGTCTACTCTGGAATATCGATACCCTGTCTCGATACTCCCTCGACTAGGAACAGTTAAAGATATGATTATAGACTACACATACCCCACTAGTATGATCTGCATCATAGTCATGGTAGTCAAGCTGATATCCTAAGGGCTTTATTAACATGTATCAAATGAATAGTAAACATAATCAAGTGAACACGTTAAGATAAAGAACAATCAGATAGCATACTATCATGTCGAGCAAGAAAGTCGTCTCTCTATATATATGTCCAAGCATCCACTATAAAATAATGGCCTCTAGGGCATACATATATCCAACAAATCTCATCAGCCCTGGGCAGGGACTTGCTGTTATAGCCAATCGAACATAGCGCAACTTCAACTCCCAATACCGGAAGAGACGAACCCCCTTATCGTTCACTGCCTCCATGTGACTCGGGACTGTACCCAAAATCCACCTGTTTGCACTACTCCTTTGAGCCGTGGTAGGGAGGAAATCAAAGTATGGTGGGAACCACACAAGACACTATGACGATTTTGGGTCTACAGACTAACCTATACAAGTGTCACCAGAGAACTGCTATCTGACGATAGGTATGGTACCATCTAGGAGTTCTCGACGAGTCCTGTTCGGTGTACCCATTCTTTAATGAGCACCCATGCACAATCTTTGATGCCAAACACCAATAGTTGTGGGATCAATCATCGCCCCATACAGGGTTAAGAAACGTACATACTAGTTTACTCTGGAATATCGATGCTCTGTCTCGATATTCCCTCGACTAGGAACTGTTAAAGGATGTGCTTGCGGACTACACAAGCCCTACTAGTATGATCTGCATCATAGTCCTGATAATCAAGCCTACATCCTAAGGGCTTTATCAACATGTATCTGTTGGGGTCGAAAATTGCACCCTGGTTGACCAAGTCAAAGTCAAGGTCAACCCCAAACCAGGTGGGCCCAAGCCCGGGCCAAGTGGGCCCATGTCCAAGTCGAGCCCGCAGTCAGCCTCCCCATGCCAACATAAAAATCATGTAATAAATAATTTTAATGTAATTTTTTATGCATGAATGGGCATAAAGCCGAATTTTTGTAAAGCCCATGGCTGTGCAAAAAGAAATAGCACGTGAGATATAGGATGGGCAAAATGCCATTTTGTAAAGTACAAGGGGCTATATGTAAATGTGTAAGCCTATATAAGGCAACATGATGATGAATAAAAAAAGAACTTTTTCATTCTCTAAAAACTCTATGGTTTTTGTGCCTCTCTCTCCTTTCTCAAGGTTCTAAACCTTCTTCCCCTTTTCAATTAAATCAAGAGTTTTACTCTTCCTTTTTAAAAATTAAATAGTTTTTTTTACCACAAAACCCACAAAGGGGAACTCAGATCTCCCATCAGATCTCAAAAAGGAGAGATTTTTAAAATCTCATACTTCTTGTTCTTCAAGATCCGGCCAACGGAGAAGGAAGAAGGAGTCCATCTTCAAAGACCCCATTTTGGGAAAGATCCAGGGCTCAAGGGAGAAGCCCCTTTCATCAGCTCCAAAAATATCTCAGGAGTTTAACTCCTCAATATATATATATATATATATATATATATATATATATATATAAATCTTTCTTTTTGGGAGTACAACTCCAAGTGCAGGGACTAAGCCCATTCTCTGTCAAGAATTTAACTCCATAAGTCAAATTGGGAGCACAGCTCCCAGTGCAGGGACCAAGTCTCTTTTCCTGCTGACGCTCAACGCCCGCGTGCCAAGCACGTGGGGCGCGGGAGCACAGCGTCCGGCGCCCGGCGCTCGCGTGCCATGCACGTGGGGCTTTGGCGCCCAGCACGCTAGCGTCTAGCGCCCAGCACGCTAGCGCCCACGTGCCAAGCACGTGAGGCGCCGGCGCCCAGCGCCTGCGTGCCACGCACGTGGGGCGCCATCGCCTAGCGCCCAGCACGCGAAGCGCCAGCGCCCACATGCTAAGCACGTGAGGCGCCAGCGCCCAGCGCCTGCGTGCCATGCACGTGAGGTACCAGCGCCTGCGTGCCACGCACGTGAGGCGTTGGCCCCCACGCGTTTTTTTGACGCTTTCCCCCTTTATACACACACACACACACATACTCCATGACACTGTCCCTGTTAGAAAAAATTTCTAACGGGGCACTGTCCCGCATCCCGCAAGGGGGCTGCTAGCCCCCTTGACCCCCAGCCCGCTATCTGGGTAGCGGGCCCCCCGTAAAAACTATGCGGGCCCCCTGATATATCCAATTCCCCTTCAAAACACCACGCTGCATATTGAGTTCGCATGACCTGTTTGACCCATCAATCGGAGGTTCTCTCGCTCCAAAGGCGAGGGGTAATTAACGGCAGCTTAGTCCGCGGCTGCCGGAGATTCGGATCCCCACAATCAATAAACCCCCGCCTATCCTGGACAGGAGAATCTGTAATGCGCCTGACAAGCGCACGCATATTCTCATCTCAATAGGGTGACGAAAAACACCCTACAGTATCAGAGAGACAATATAATAATATAAGTGTACATGTTAAGATAAAGAGAAACCGGATAGTATGCTATCATGTCGAGCAAGAAAGTCCTCTATATATATGTCCAAGCATCCACTGTATCATACAATAATGGTCTCTAGGGCATACATATTCCTAACAAGTATGATCTCCATCATAATCCTGGTAGTCAAGCAAAAATCCCATGTACTTTATTATCATGTATTAGCGATACGTAATTACAAGTAAAATATATATACATGGGTGATAAAAATAAATCAGATAGTATACTATCATGTCGAGAAAGAATGTTCTATCCATATAGGTCCTTCTAAATTACAATAATTGCCTTTAGGGTACCTATATCCAACAACTGCCACTATCATCGTCCCCCTTCCTCCGCCGTCCCCTCCCCTTCCTTTCCCTTGCCGTCGCCTCGGCCTTCCCCTTGGACATTCGCCGCTCCTCCATCTCCTCCGCCGCCGCTCCCTCTCCTCCACCCTCCACTTCCTCCTGTCCCTTAAATCCTCCCCTCCCCTCCTCCGCGACGACCTCTTTAACGTGCTCATTCGCGCCCTCTCCTCTGCGGCCTGTAGACCCCATTCTCGACACCCACGAACACCCTGACCCTACTCCTCTCGTCGTCGGTAACTCCCTTCCGTAATATTTTATTTTTTATTGATTTTAAATACTTTAATTATAAATTAAACTATGTTTAAATAAATAAATAAATAAACAAAAACCGTTAAAAATTAATATAGTTGGCAGAATATTTGAAGAATATCCTCATTTGGATGGCCGGGGGCTTTTTTGTGGAACTCAAAAGAATGGAGGTTTTTTTGTAAATAGCTAAAACATGTGGAATTTTTTGTAAATAGCCAACTTTTGAGGAGCCTTTCTGTAAAAAAAAACCTTATTTCTAATTATTGACAAGCTCATCTTCATCAACATATGCTCAAGTCGCACGCATCGCACATCGAGTTCGATACTTCTTCTAGTTAAATTGCAAAATTTAACGGTTAAAATTAGATGAAAATTTATGTATGTATGTTTTATGCTTCAACAATGAAAACGATGGAGGATGTTGATCATAGAAAGAGTGAGAAAGAGTGAGGAAGAGTTGATTTATTGACCAGAAAGAATACAATATGAATATAGAACTTAAAATTATTTCATGTTTGGGTGTTTTCTAAATATAAAAGATTTTTGTGGTGTGAAAATAGACTCAATAAAATAAGACATTGATCAAAATCAAACAAAATTAAAGAAACAAAAGAAAAAAAAAGGGCAAAAAAAATAAAATTTCATGCTGTTCCTCCCTCTCAAACCCACAACACAACAAATCTTCAATCCCTGCGCCACTCTCTCCAATGTAGAGAGGAAGAAATCCATCTCTTTCTCTCTCTAGAAATTTTTCGAAAATTCTTCGAAATTATCGATCGAAATAGTCGTTAGGATTCTGACGATTATAATGCCCTGTGATCACACGTCCCTAGGATCGCGGATTCGATCGTGGCTTCGTGATTGCGACAGGATTCAATCTCTCGCCGTGCTCCTCATCTACATCCAGGTTAGTTGCTCATCTCCAAACTCTTTTAGGGTTAGGTTTCAAGATTCTTGATTTTGTCATCAAAATGTGGGCTTTTTTTGTGTTTAGATTGGGTGTGCGCTGATTGGATCTTTGGGGGCCTTGTTCAATGGTGTGTTGCTGATCAATCTTGTGGTGGCCCTATTTGCGCTCGTTGCGATCGAGAGCAGCAGCCAGAGCCTTGGGAGGACGTATGCCGTGCTCCTCTTTTGTGGGATTTTGCTTGATATCGGATGGTTCATTCTGTTCTCGCAATCGATTTGGTATGCTGAACGTAAATTTCATTTTGATTCGTCTTTTTTATTTGTGCAATCTTGGTTATATGGTGATATGCAACGAGGAAAGAATCTATGAAGATTGTGTGAGAGTATATGGTGATACTTCTGTGTCGGAGATGATAACATAAAGTTCATTAATTTTAAAGGTTCCACTATGATTTGTTACCCAAGAATGATTCTTATTTCATTTCTGTTGTCTAATATGGCGTCATGTTAGAATTTAGGAGAAGTGAAAAAATTGTAGTTGATAATACTCCAAGGGCCAGAGGTATACGTAAATGAACATGGATGCTGGCAATCGAAAGAGATGTTGGTTGTTGATTAATTTAGGGTTGGCAGAGCCAAATCGAAATTAAGGACTCATGTAGTCCAACTCTAATAGTTGGGAACTTGGGAGGACTTGTTTGTTAAATTCTTTATTCGGTTGAGCAGCGCATAATGGATAAACACATGATATGGTGTACAATCGGATCATGCAGAATTGTGCTACATACTAATATTTTCATATACATAATTTATAGAAATATTGTAAAAAATAGAAATATAGACAAAGATACGTCAATAGAAAGGAAAAGGAAAGCAATAGGCCTTATTTAGTAGATATTAAGTTTATATATCAAGTTTTGGAAATCAAGTGGGTTGTGTATCATATACATGTAAATAAATGGTCGTTGGTTGGTATATTTTGTGTAGGACCAATTATGCGGCCATTCACCATTTTAATACCATTTGAAGTGGTAGCTAGACGAAAACTTTTAAGTGGCCTTTTGATCGGCCTTTAACCCTTGTTTTACAACATTAGTTTCATAATAGGTATTAGTTGTTAGGTTGAAAATTAATAGTCGATGATTTAGAATGTTGGTTCTTTACTACTATGATTCAGATGTTTCAGAGTTAATGCATGCTTGCACATTTTTGAGAAATAAGGAAGAGATACAACATGTTATCTTATACTATCAAGTTTACCTCAACGGTCTAAAAAAATCCTGGAGAAGAACATAGTATTTGACTCTTTTGTCTGGGTTTATGTTAAGGGATCCTCATATATGATAGATAGCATTTCCCCCGTGAAGTACTTGGCAGCGATGAATTTTTGAATATTTGGCGTAAGATGGAAATTTATGAGGGGACTGCACAAAGTACCAGCATTGAAATGAATATAATTATTGATGTTGAATTTTTATCAAATCATAACTAGATAGTTGAAATGGGAAAGTGCTTTTTTGGTATATTTTATTAATTATTTTTACTATTATTCAGTATAATGTTGTTCAAAATTATTTTATTTAATAAGAAGATAATTTCTATAGAATGAGCTAGACGGGATATTCGAGAAACTTAGTATATCATAAGAGATCTAGGGGTTGTAGCCAGTGGCGGAACAATGAATTTTGGTCTATGGGGGGCATTAAAAGCAAGGTTTGAGAACTCGATTTCGGTCATTTCATTTTTTGACAAGTTTCAGTAGGTTTCGTTTCAAGTATCGGTATCGGTGTTTTATATTATTTTATATAATAAATATATATTATATGTATAATAAATATATTTTACATAAATTTATTTATCTAAATTAGCCAATAACCTAGTCCAATTAGGCTAATATAGCAACATGCTATACCCAATATCCTTTTAATTTAAAACCCAATACCTAATAACATTTAATTTCTTACCCCATATTCAATTTAATAAACCTAGATCCCATCCTTTAATAAAGTAATCCAAAACCCAAACCCACAACCCAAATGAATAAGCCCAATAGCCCACAACCCAAACCCAATAACTTATACTAATGAACCCTAACCAGAAAAAAACCATAATTCCCTTCCCTTGAAGCCCGAAATGCCGCTGCCCCTTCACATCTGCGTGAGATGGCATGATCTACTCGATGTTCGCTAAGATTCACTCGATTTTTACTTGGATCTGCTTGTTCTTCTCTCGATCTTTTATTTTCCTTTGCCCCAAGCTTTGATTCCACTCTTCCAAGGTATTTCTAATGCTTGTTTTGATGTTTTTGGGTTTGAAGTCGATGTTTTCACTTCAATTTTCTGTGTTTTTTTGACTTAAAACTTCGTTATGATATGGTTTTGGCCGAAACCGAGTTTTAGGGTTAGTTTCGGACCGGTCCTCTTCGAGACCGATCCGAAACAGCCGAACCCTGAAACTTTCAGGTTTCGGCTGAGTTCTCTAATCATGACTAAAAGCATTCATGATGCATTCAAAAGCTCAACTAAACAACATATTAAAAAAATTATTATACCAAAAAAACAAGAGAATTAAAATTTAGAATAATTTGACCATAAACAATAAATATAATATTGTTTACAATAACGTTTTTCGATGTTTCATATTTTGGGAGCGTTTCATGATGGCTTCATTGTCAATGGTATCGAAAATGTCTCTCTCAATGTATGTTACCAAACAATCATTCAACCAGTCATTTTCCATTCGATTTCGGAGTGGATTCTTGATAATCTTCATTACAGAAAAAGCTCTCTGGACTGATGTAGTTGCAACTGGCAGTATTAACGCCAACTTTACCAACAAAATGACTGAAGGCTATATGATATGTTTTCTCGTTTGAACAAATTTTTGAGCAAGTTCGCTAATCCCTTTTAATTCAGAAAAATCATCGTTATCTTTTACATCCCAAAAATAATTTTCAAGCTGATTATCAAGTGCTATGAGGTTCGTTGGAGAGTACTTGAATGGATAGAATTGTGCAAATCGGATTAATTTAGTCTTATCAAATGCAGAAAACGAATCACTTGGATCAAGGCATGCCATGCACAAAAGCAATTATGTGTTAACCTCATTAAACCGATTATTCAACCCTTGTAGCTGAGTATCGATCGCGGTATAAAATAATTCGATCTTATAACGGTGAAGGTTTGTGTTATCTTCGGCTCGCCGGCGTGATCGACCACGCATGCCAAATTTATCTTCCATCTTCCGAATATCTATGTTGTGCTTGCAACAAAAATCTCACCTCTTTCAACAAATTATTTCAACCGTCATCTCTCATACTTTGTAGCCTTTGTTTCGATATTTTAACAAGAGTCATAGCATTTACAAGGTCTTGATCTTTTCTCTGTAAAGATTATGACAAATCATTTGTAATTCCTATAATAGTTTTCATCAAGTGCAATAAAAATGCAAATTCAAAACAGTGCATCATATCTAAAAGATTTGATGTCTGGCTCTTTTGATCTGAAGTTGCACCTTTCTCACCAACAACTTTAAGAATATCGGTCACCGAGGAGAATAAGAAAATCAAACCAATAATCGTACTATAATGAGAACCCTAACGTGAGTCTCCTGCTTTTTTCAAAGTCGTTTCTTGATTTAAACCTCTTCCTGTTATAATTTCATCATTGCAAATTCTCTCAACCTTTTCAAATTGTTTCACCCGAAGAATATCCTTTCGTTTGCACGAACTTCCAACAATATTTGTCCGTATGGCAATACGATTGAAAAATGAGGCTACCTTATGATTTTTTGCGACTGCTATAAGTGCTAACTGAAGTTGATGAGCAAAACAATGAACATAATAAGCAGATGTATTTTGTGTCAGTATCAAACTCTTGAGACCATTGAACTTTCCTTGCAGATTACTTGCACCGTCATAACCTTGTCCATGCAAACTTGAAATGTTCAAGCCATGAGGGCTAAAAAGAGAATCAATAACTACCGTAATGATAAAGAAGCGGTGTCTTACATGTACAATACCGAGAAATCGCTCAATAATGTATCATTTCTTGTCCACATAGCGTAAAAAAAATCCATCGGTGCTTTGTCACATATATCACTTGCTTCATCTACTAATATAGAGAATAGTTCATCTTCAATTTCTGCAATGATAGCTTTGGTTGTTGAACAAGCAGCCGCATTAGCAGTATCTTTTTGAATTGAGAGTGCTATTAGTTTGTGATTGCCTGGAGCATTTTTTAACACAACTTGGTTAATATCATCATTAGCCTTAGCAAGAAAATAATAAAAACTCGAGAAAATTTCTCTTATTTGATGATTTCTCGGATTGTTCATGACCACGGAAAGCCAATCCTTGTCTAAGAAGGAGCCTAACAACTCTAACGGATGCATATAATTGAATGCGATAGTCACGTTTTGCTTTATCATATATATTAGAGAAAGCAATATCTATATGTTGTTTCCGCTTCATTAAATCTTCACAAGCTTTCCAATATTTGCTATGAACACTATTATGGTCTCCAACATGGATATCAAATCTCTCGCTTTTTTTTTCCGGTTAGTAAATCCTTCAGTGATAAATTCATCGCTACCCCTTGATCACTGTGCTCGGATTTAAATAGATAACAACACAAACAAAATGCAACATCTTTCTCTGTGCTATACTCTAACAACTACCGTACTTATCGAACCACTCGGAACTGGATTTGCGTTTTTTCTGCCTAAATTTTCTTAAAGGAAAATCGTGATTTTTAGGTTGACTAGGGCCACGTAACAATTATGATCTCTTTCTTCTTAGAATCAGAAGCAATGTCACTAATACTTTTTTTTAAGCCGGGGTCAGTCGGAAGCTTATATTGATTGTGTTCTATCTCAGGCGCATTCACTACTTGTGAAGAAATACTTTTAGAATCTCTCGTTATCAAACTTTTGAATTGATGAATCTTCGTTTGGTTTTAATTTCTTGAAATATCTTTCCATGACTGTTATGAAATAAAAATTCATAAATATAAAAATATTTAAATTACATTGTAACTTCTTACAAAAACCACTATTAAATCGAACTAAATTAAATTGCAACTTTTATCTATAAACAAACTTGATTGTATCATAAAACCAACAATTTTAATTTTCAAATATAATGAAATAACATACAACATTGATGATATAAAAGAAAATAAATAAATTTACCTGAATCCTTGCCGTCGCGCTAGAGTTTGGCGGAAAGAAGAAAAATCGAATAATAGAAGAGGTGGTGTTGGATTTTGGGATTGAAGAAACCCTTTATATTTAATTAAAGGCATATAGGATTTGGGCAATGTGAGAAGTTATGGGCTTGGATTATTAGGCTTGTTTGTTAGTTCTAGGTGTTATTTATTTAATTTTTGGACTATGGGATCACACGTGTTGTAGATTGATGATTTGCTATGAATATGAGTAGCGGGGGGTTTTGCAATGAAAATTGAGTGGGGGCATGTGCTCTCGCACCTTACTATATGCATCCGTCACTGGTTGTAGCAATTGTGGAAGAAATGATGCAAAAAGGAATAAGATGGCATTGTCATACAAACCGAAAAAGTAGAAATGCCTTGGTTTGGAATGTGCTACACTTATGTGAAAGGGAAATATTAATATGATTTACTGGCAAGAACTAGAACTTTATCTGGCTAAACCTAAATAGTTAGGATTGTTTATCCTCTTTTTTTAACCTCCAACGAGCGAATGTTTGAAACAGGTAGAGTGCAAATAAAACAAAGTTTATTTAGTTTGTCCAGAAGGTCCTGGGTTCGTGACTTCCTCTAAGCGCAAGCATTTATGCTTAATTATATCCCATCGTCTCATGTTCGGACCTGGACGGGATCACATCACTGAAATGGGGAGATCACATTGCAGAGAGAACATAAAATTTATTTCGAAGAATATCATTATGTTATATTGATTTTTGGATACAATTTGGATACAACATATTTAAATCAAATTGTAAAAGGTGGGAATCAAGTACTCAAAGACTAGAACATAGGTGATTTGGGTAATGATTCAAATGGATCGAGGGTTTAAGGTTAAATTGACATTAAACAAAGCATTGGCGGATACTTCCTTTTGGGGACCCGAGCCTTATGTTCTTTTTGAGCTTGGGCCGATATACTAAGTGGGACCAGTGATATTTGAAGTAGGGGCGGATACCTGTTTTGAAATATCTCACTTAGTATAGTGGTGGCGGGCGCTTCCTAGCGAGACCCGGCCACGTTATTTGATAGGCGGGTATCTTTTTTGAGGTATCCGAAATTGGATTGCAAAGCGGAAACTTCTCCTGTGGTTCCTGCTAGGGCAAAGCGGATACCTCTTTTGAGGCATATGACTTGGTCTTGTAAAACGGAAACTTCTCATAGGGTTCTCGTTTGAGCCAAGTAGGGCGGATACCTCAAATGGATACCTCATTTGAGGTATCCAAAATTGGCCAATTTGGTAGAAAATAACATATGTTTGTATCATTTCGAAAGTTATTGTGAAACATAGATATACGTATTATTTTCACGAGTTTTATAGAGAATGGAATTAGTTCTTATTCTCAAGTTTTATATACGGAGAGTAGGGTTTCCCTTATTATCAAGATTTAGTCCCTTTAGGAAAATAGGTTTCTTTTGCCTATTTTCAATATAAGAGAAGTAGAGATCCCCACTTCTATGGTTTGCGAGATTTCGTCGTTAAGACTTAATCTCTAAGAAAGTGGGATTTCGGCCCATTTTCATGCAAAAAGTGGGTGTCCCCATTTCTAGAGTATGAGTTGTAGAGTTTCCTCGGGATCCCTTGATTCTGGCCTCGAAGAAACACACTTGTGATGAGAACTTGACATAGTTCTCCAAGTGGTCCATTTCGGACCAAGAAGATGATGAAAAAAGAGGGAATTTGATTTCAAGTTCGCACCTTTTCTTAAGAAAAATTTCGAGTAAGAGAGAAAAATGTTGCAAGTGTGTAACCTCTTTCTTTTGCCTTGGGGCTTGCATATATAGAGGAGGGAATGGTTAAAAGACTATTCTTGGTATTGTAAAGGCATGGATGAAGGTTTAAAGGAAGGCGCGACCACCTATATTTCTAAAATGTAGGTTGAACAACTACTTCGGATACCTCATTTGAGATATTCGCCATCGCTTCATGGAGAGCGGATACCTGCAACGGGGTATCCGCCTAAGGGTATCCGTCCAGGGTAGCCGTTTGGGGACTACCCGTTTAGGTGTATTCGCCCAGGGGTATCCGTTTGGGACTACCCGTCTGGGGGTATTCGCCCAGGATACTCCAGTGCTTATTAAAAATTTGGTTATTTTGACGGGACCACCGAAAACTCTGCGAGGCCCCGCAAAATCCAAAGCGGGTTATTTTGACGTCTGTTTAGTTTTTTGGGGGATTTTCTCCGAATGTTAATTTTTTGACGTCAACAAGGACATAAGGAGGTTTAACAAGAAACAAGAGGCAGCTATAATGCCATATCTTTGAAACTACAATATATACCATTGAGAGACTAAACAAATATTTCATGTAGTAGAATGAAAGTCGTCACATGCTAAAAAAGCCAATAATTTCTTTTGGAGAAGGAAAAGATTATAGAGCACAACAGCCGCTAAACCATGTGTGCGTGATTGCTCATCTATCATGAGTTTGACGTTTTCTATAAAGCCATCTTTTTAGCAGACCATAAAGAACCTCTATGATATGACATTCTTATGGATGAAGTAGTTGGTGAAGCTTTTCTTATGTTGTTTAAGACAAAAAGGAGGCGTTGTAATTTAAACATTCACCGGCACCAACCTTTTCTCAAAATGCACCAAAGCTTAGAAACAATTTCTATTTCATAATAATTCCTATTTCATAATATCCAGATCTCAGAGAAAATCAAGTAAGAGCCCCTTTCTTGGGACAAGAAGGGAAAGAGAACTTCGATGAATTATAAAGCTAGCCCACTTTTGTATTTGGTTTTTGTTATAGGGTGCGATGCTTGGAAATATTTAAGAAACTAATAGTAAGGTGATAAAACTGATTCTCACTAGGGATGGATAAAAGGGTTGGGTGAGCATGAGATGGTAAAGTTAAACATTTAGTTGGCCAACCAATGCAGTAATAATAAAATTTTTCAGCATGAAAATTTACAGTTGAAATCATTTTAGGAGGAGCTAGTAGATGTATTAAATACTAACTTTAACATTGAGGAGAGGCTTATTGCATAGATGATGGTAATTCACTCTTTTGCTCCGCTGCACAAATACATGTTGTGAACTTGTCATGGCAGAATAGTACTTTGTAATAAATTTCCATGACCTGTATGTAACCCATATATGCTTCATATTTGTATTACAATCCATTACTTCAGGACCACTTAAAGTGGTTTGGGTAGGAAGAATGCATATTTGCTCGTTGAACATATCACATTTTTATGTTACTTGATGTATAGCTAGTGAAGGTGTCATCCTTTATTTTCCTTTGCGCAATTTTTAGGGTTGAAATAGGTAATTTCTAGTAATTGTTTCTCTTGCTACCTCAGGCTTAGGGTATTTCTTTTTTCTTTCTTTAACTCAAGGTGAATGAACTAATGTCGGCTTGTTTCATGGAGTAAGGGGTTGAGTTGGGAGTCAGAGGATAACAATTTTTGTTGTGTCATTGAGTTAGGAGTTAAGTGTTTGTTTCATTGACTTAAAATACAAACAGGAAGTCAAAGACATCATCATACATCATCAAAAGCCAAGAGTTGAGGCCAACTCTTTTTTTCCCCAACTCTTGGCTTGACTTTTGTTGCTAAAATATTTATGTCCAAAATTCAACTCAATAATGAAAACAGCCTTAGAGGGGTGAATAAGGTTTTATGGTAAACTCAGTGCAAGTTATGATAATTTTAAAAATATGCAGCGGAATATAAATCAGAGTCTAAAAATACTAATAATTTTGAAACACATAATGCACATAAAATAAATGACACAGAGGTTTGTTAACTATGGTTCATCAACTCTGTGGCTAATTCCTGCCTGAGAATTCCTGCTCTGGATAATTTCACTATCCAGTGACTCCTTACGGGTGGAGAAACCTAGATCTTTTATCAGGCTCCGATTTTAGAATCTTTACACTTGCAGGTGGTGAACATCTAGACTTTCTCCTTAAGGCTCAAGTCCTAAACCTTTTACACTTATGAAGCTCACCGATCTTCTTCACTAGGTCTTATAAATAAGATTTTTACAAATCTTTACAATATCAACTGTACAATCCTAATGATCTCAATAGATAAATCAAGTTTCAAATCAAGGAGATAATGGATTGTGTTTTGGAGATTAAAAACATTTAAGAACGATTCAAGAAAGTTTTCAAAAGATTAAGAAAAATTTAAAACGAAACTTCTTCGAAAATTAAAGATCTTTCTTTTTAAATGACTAGAAACTTCTAAGGCCTTGAAAGATATCTTCACTTAAAAGATTATTAAAAATTTAAGAACGATTGAAAAAGTTTTCAAAAAAAGGATTAAGAAAAATTAGAACAAAACTTTTTCGACAATTAGAGATCTTTTGTTTCTAATGACTAGGAAATTCTAAAACCTTGAAAGCTCTCCTCTTGAGAGTAGTAAAAACTTAAGAATGAGAGGGACGGAGTTTTCATGAAAAGATTAAAGAATTTAAATTCGTAATCTATTAAAACTCTTGAAAATGGTCCTTTATATAGAATTTGAAAAATGTGCAGTTGGGACTGTTAGAATAACCGCTCCTAAAAGTTAGGACCGTTATTGGCAGTTTATAATCGCTGGAAATTTGAAATTCAAACCGAAATACAAAATTTGAAAAAAGGCTACAACTGTTATGGGCGTCTGGGGAACGTCCATATAGACGTCCTAGGGGATGTCCATATTGACGTCCTAAGAGACGTGTCATAGGGGACGTCTGATATTTCACACATGTCCTCAAGGATGTTTAAAATATTTTTAAAAGGATTTGATTTGTTTTGAAAACTCTAATCAAAATGTTAGATATCTTTATAAATAAAGAGATATCTAGTATGGAGAATTAGGATTGGAAAAGAAATTCTAACCATTTAGATCGACTCCAGACCCAAAGAAAATAAAAGTCTTGAATACGTCCGATGTTCGACTTCTTCAATATTTCCTTTGAACTTGCATTTTGATCTTCAAAGTTTTTCGATGTTACTGTTGTGGTGATTGTTGCAGGGTCGATTGTTCTCTTGCTTGAATAAACCCATTGTTTTAGCAGTTTAACTTATCTGGCATGGTTAGTAACATATAATATCTTTGAAATATGGTTTTTGTAAAACAGCTAAAACTAAAGAGAATGAGATTTATAGGTGAACAATTTTCTCCTTTTTGATATTTTATAAAACTTAATTAATAAAATTTAAGATATGTATAATTAATATATATTTCAAAAAGATTACCATTTAAATGCTCCCTTTTGAATATATGCATATTCTTTCCCTTTTTGAAAATATCAAAAGGTGTTTAGCATGAAGGAAGAATAATAAAAGATTAAGGAGCAAAATGAAATGAACATGCTAAGCACTTAATAAACATGAGATAATAAGATGCAAATAAATACTATTAAGCATAAAATTCATAAATGACTTAAGTATATACAACCATCATAGTTGCAAGCAAATACAACCAACTACTAAGATCGACATAATAAAAACGAATAATTACGCGTCGTGGTCGGGTTAACAACATTATAAAGAAACACCATACATAAGCATACATAGCGACACCAATAAACAAACACATAAAAATACAAAGAAACTAAAAACAACCTACGGCAGACTCCTAGACCTAACGGATTCCTAGAGGCTCGGGAGATGCTTTGAGTATTCCGTCGTCTTCATTTCCCTTTCCTTGACGAAATCCTCTTTGACTCGATCAAATATCTGTATATGAACTTCATTCATTTCATACTGAGCAATGAATTATGAAACGCTGAATAGGTGGTGGGTGAACATACAAAGGATCATTAGCGCTGGTTCCATGTCCAATTGGGTTAAAGTGATACCGATTATTATTCGGACCGTTTGGTGGTTGTCCTTGATAAAGTGGATAGGTAGCGGGAGAATTTTCCATAGGGATTTATTCCGCCTGAGGTGCATGAAAGGAGTGCTCTTCGAGACTTTTCTGACGAGTCTTCTGAGGGATGAACATGATGGGGAGCGAGGAAGGGTAAACTGCAAAAACCGATATGGATTCGGTGTTAATGGAATTGGAGAAAGAGACTCTTCCTTGATCTGAATATCAGGTTTCTAGTAGGAAGGGGACCCTTTCTCGACAACAGGGGTGTTTCTAGTACTAATTGTTCTTTTAGACATTGTGTCGGGTGTGTGTGATATTGGATAATGAAGAAGTGAATCGAAAGGGATGGATTCATGTTCATTTATAGAAGAAGGGAAAAAACTGAAAGGATAAGTTTTATATCCAGTTGATCAGTTTATAAAATTTCAAAAACCGACAGGTAGTTTGCCAAACTGCTGTGCAGTTTGAGCATCAAACGTCTCTTGAGACGTCCAAGAGCCTATGAGACAAATAGTTTAATTTAATTTCTTAAAATTTGGTTAATGAAGAATTTTACTGTTTAGGTTTCTAATTCAAGCATGTTGAGTTCACCCCTTATTTAAGTAAAACGAGTCTTATCTAAAGGTTTAGTGAATATATCAGTTAACTGTGATTCAGTTGGTATATATTCAAGAACTATATCGCCTTTATGATAGTGATCTCGTAGGAAATGATATCTAATATCAATATGTTTGGTTATAGAATGTTGGTCAGCGTTCTTGGTCATTTGTACAGTGCTAGTGTTGTCACATAGTATTGGAACTTTAGAGACTATTTCCTTATAGTCTTCTAAAGTATATTTTAGGGTTATTTAACAGAAATCCCCTCGTAGTTTGGGGTAATATCCAGACATCCCCTCTACTTCAGCCGTTAGACAAAAAAACCTAATAGTGTGCAATTGTTACCCAGAACCTATTTGCTCATTAAAACCCAGTTTTAAGTGGTCATGTGCCTTCACATGACCTATTTAATTTTTTAAAATACCCATTCTACCCCTCTTCTTTCTCATAACAGCAGGGATCTCCTCTCTCTCTCATCCATCCAACAACCCATCCAAACTCGAATCGAAAAGAGAGAAAGAGAAGAGAGATGAGCGGCGTTGCCGGAGTTCGAACGAGGGTGGGCAAATACGAGCTGGTGAGAACTTTAGACGAGAAGGTTGCTTCTTTGATGGATATGGAATAGGTTTTACAGAAAAAATAGGGGAGTGATTTTGCCATTTTCTTTGAGAATTTTTTTAATAGAAAAATCCATCTAATATCTCCCGAGATAACTCTCCATTTCTTTACCACTCTCATGGCTTCATTTATCCCATTCCCCTCTTTAATAATCACCATTCTCCTCCTATCTTTAACCACCTAAGCTTCAACCTCACATCAAAACCTCTTGAAATCAGCACAAGACCCAGTTTTCTTCAATTGGTTGAAAGCCATAAGAGCCCATAAAATCCCTGAGCTCTTTTTCGAGGAGTATGGGACCAGCGAGCTCATCCGATCCGAGCTCGATGCGATGGGGATCGACTATGCATGGCCTGCCAAAACTGGAGTTGTTGCGACCATTGGGTTCGGCAACGACCCCGTGTTTGGTCGCAGGGAAAACATGGACGCTCGTCCTTTTCAGGCAATTTCGTCTAATGGGTTATCGATATTATTTAGAATTCGGATAATTTCTCGTTCTATGCAGTTTTGGATTCATAATGTTCATGAGATAGGCTGTGAAATGCCACTAAGAAAAGATTTGTGTCCTATTTAGATATTATGTGTAGCATTGGTCTCTGATTGTAGTATTGTTACTCGCTTTTGCTCATGCAAAAGGATCATGTAGAGTTGGTAAAAAATTTGGTGTTTCAGGCTATGTAAATTATTTTGTTGTATTATTACTCATGTTAATGTATAAATGAATGAATGAAAGGTTACTGGATTCATTACTAATTTTTTAAAATAAAATAAATTTGAGCTCATTAGCTTATTTGTAGGCTTTGATTTTTGATGCGTTGTGAGTTTTGATTGAGTTTAGGGTAAGCCTCTGCAAAGTCAATCGAGTTTAGAGTGAAATCTTCTTTGAGGTCATTGTTCTAACAAATAGAAAGCATTGTTGATTTGGTTGCGAAAGCATGCTGATGCCATGCTCTAAACCTGGGTTTTTGAGTGATGTAGTTTATGACTACGAATTTGGCTAAGAAGTATTTTATGAGATGAAAGAGTAGAAGATTGTGACTATGAGTGTTGTGATCGCCGTGTGCTTCAAAGTAAGAGACGTAGTTTCCGTAAGAAAGATCTTCTATGAAATTTCAAATCAAGAATCTCCCATCTCAAGAAAAATCAAGAATCTTCAATGTCGTGTGCATACATGATCAATTGGGCATTTACGCATACACCTTCAAAACACCATTATTCAAGAAATTAGACAAAAATATTCAAAACACTGTCATTTTGACATTTATACAAGTAGCTTACAAGCACAAATATTCAATAGTTGCACAAAGATATTTTAAATACGACCATTCGGGCATTTACACAAACGCCTTCCAAATACCATCGTTTAGTTAATTGAGCAAAGATATTCCAAACATTATGATTCAAACATTTATATAAACAAATTCTAAGCACTATCATGCATCAACACATATTCGTCAAAAAAAAAAACTCAATTACTTTCATACACAGAGAAACATTTTAAACTAATTTATTGATCCTCTTAAACACATGAACACCAAAATTGAAACCAATAATATCAGCTATTGTTTGGCTTCTATGTCATTTGGTCAATTCCACACACACGTTGTGCGCAAGCACTGAAGGGGGAAGAAAGGCAGAGAGGTGGAGATCAGAGACATGAGCCATGGTGAGTTCTTTGGCTTGATTGGACTTCACAAGCTCATCATACTGTACCTTGATCTTCCTCTGCGTTGAACTCGCCGACCACGACAAAGGGAACATGCGCTCAGCGACGACGGTGGTTGCCCGATCCCGCTCTGGGTAGGGGCACGGGCTACCCTCAAGCCCTTCCGCATCTTGTCTTTCCTTCTCGTTTTCTTCAGCTTCTCCTCATTGCTTCCGCCGCAGCTGGAGGTTCGTCTTCCCTTTCTTCCGCTGGCGGAGGAGGGAGGAGCCACGTGGCAGGGGATACTTCTTCTTCTTCTTATAGAGCTCGATATTGTGGGTTTCGGTTAGGGTTTGAGTCAGTTCGTTGCCTTCTTCGTGTTTTGATGAATGTACAGAGAGAGAGGACGAGAAAGATGATGATTGAGACGAGGAGGAGGAAGAGAAGGGTTGGTGATGGATTGAAGAAGCTCATTGATGATTATGACGTAATGATTTGAGGAAATAGAGATAATATTGATTGTAATTTGATAAAGATAAAAAGGGTATTTCAGTTATTTCATATAAAAATTAACGGCATGGGGCTGTTGAGTAATGATTGCCAACTTCAGAGTTTTTATCTAACGGCAGAACTACATGGGGTTTCTTGATACTACCCCAAACTATGAAGGGGTTTCTGTTAAATAACCCTATATTTTATCCAAAGACTCTGAGCACAATAAGCACCAGCGGCAATATACTCTGCTTCAGCGGCAGACAAACTTACTGATGCTTGTTTCTTGGAATTCCAAGAGACAATGCTTACTTAAGAAATGACACGTGCCGTTGGTACTCTTTCTATCTGTTTGACTTCCAGCATAGTCAGCATCCAAATTACTTGTTAAGTGAAACACATTATTCTTAGAATACCATAATCCTAGATTGATTATGCCTTTAAGATATCTAAAGATTTTCTTAACGGCTTCTAAATGAGACTCTTTAGGATCTGCTTGGAATTTAGCACATAGACACACGCTATACATGATATCAGGTCTACTTGCAGGTAAATATAACAAATTACCAATCATAACCCGGTAGAGTCGTATATCTACTGAAAATACCTTAGAGGGGGTGAATAAGGTAATTATAATATCTTACGGCAAATTTTAAAACTTAAATACTATTTCTAAAATGATTATCGAGTTTCTGTGGAAAATATTTAAAACAAGTTTTAAACAAGAAACTTAATACGATAATCAACACAAACACAGAAAAATAAGAGTAAGAGCAATGCATACACAGCGATATGTTGATTAGGGTTAACCATGCTTCTGTGGCTAGTCCTGGCCTGAGACTCTTTCTCAGGATTTCTGTACTATATTATGAAGAACACAAATCCCTCTTCACAGGAATGTGAATAACAAAAAATCTCTCTTCACAAAGATCAACAACTCAAATTTACGATTCCCTTGGAAACAAGTCTTCTTCTCTAGCCCGTGATTCTCTAGGAAAGCCGCACTTTCCTCTCTAATCCACGGCTCTTTATGGTGATCTCTTTTTTCACTCCAAATATGCACAATTCGAGCAAATGAGAAGCACCCCTTCTCGTGGGTTACATTTGTTAATTAAAATGATAATACTCACTCACAATCCTATGATCTTAATAGATTATAACTGGTTTTTGCACTAGAATTGTTTTGAGAGATTTGGACAAGTTTTTGCTTTTGAGGAAATGAAAAATTTGGACAAGTTAAGCAACAAAGATTTTTTCAAGAAGATTTACAATGAATTAATTGTTGAAAATGTGTGATCTCAAAGGTATTAATAGGGGATTGAATGGGAAGTTAGTGTAACTGCCTATAACTGTCTAAAAACAGTTAATGACCGTTTGAGGAAGTTATGAGTGAAAACGGCGTAAGTGCCTATTCAATACGGAATTCAAAATTCAAAATAAACTAATAAAACTGCCCGTGCAGACGTCTTGTATAGATGTCTGCCCCAAGAAAATCCTTCTAGAGACGTCAGTGGAGCTGTCTCGGTGAAATGTACAGAAAAGTGGATTTCTGGAGATTATACTACAGACGTCTGCACAAACGTCTTCTGTTCAAAATTTAATGATATAGACGTCTTCCACAAACGTTTGTTTTCTGACATGACTGGAAAATCAGTATTGAACATAGGCATATTTGAATTCCAACGGATAGGACAAACGTCTCTAAAAGGGTAGAAAACGTCTTGAGCATTAGAAATGGGTTGGAATGAGCTTTTTAACCTTATTTGATCATTACCAACTGTACATAAAACGCTCATAACTTTAATCTTCATTTTGGTTTTTCGATTAGCTTCATTTTCTTGATTTGTTACGTTGAGACGTGATTAAGTCTTGATTTGGCTTGCATCACATTGTCGCTTGCATCAATTCGTCATGCCATATCACCATTTAGAGAGCGTATCACATTTGTAGGCAATCATATCTGATTTTGGATATATTGTGCATGATGTACTCAAGACATAAATTTGGGAACGTCATTAGTAACTTGTGAATTCGTTTAAATAAGGTTTTGAACTAAATCATCGAAACTGAGGATCGCGTGACACAGATGCCAATAATCTTTTTTTTTTATATTTAGCAAAACCCATTTAAAGAATTCATGATATATATAAATAGTAAATTCGGTTTAAATACTCTCTCTCAATGCATGCTCAGTTGAAAGAATTTTTGAACTCATATCAGTGTCCCATTCCACTGATATTATCTTTCAAGGAGTATTGCATGAAGGCGGGTGATTGATCTCGAATTTTATGCCAAGTAAGCACTACTTATAAGTATATTCATGAATATTTTTCTCTCCCCTTTTGTAAAATATCAAAAAGGTTATGAAATTGAGCGAGGAGTAAAAAAGAAACATGAATATGGCAATTGATAAAAAATGCGATAAATAAATAGCATTTTTTTTAAAGTGATTGGAATATAGATATGATATTTAGAGACGAGGAATGAGTACAATATTAATAACAAACACATCATTTTCATTGATAAACTTAAAAATTTCATACATTAAGCATCGTCACACCATACAAACTAAAACAACAGTACAAACTCAAACAACCATTAGTACTAACAAGCAAAAAACCAAAAGACAACAACCTAGTGCAATACTTGCACAAAAACTTAAACAAAACAACACATAAAAACTGGGATCAAAACGTCGGATCCTAACTACTCGTCGGATGGTGGTCGTGGTGCACTGGACGAATACCGGGAAGTAAGAAACGCCGTTTTATTGGAAATGTGATCAACTTGGCCTCGCGATGTGGTCAACACGGCCATAAAGATTATCGATCTGGCCCGGACATCTGATGCATAAGGCCATAGAGGTGATCGTGATTGACTTAGAGGGGATCAATGACTCCTGATTCGAAGGAGGTGAAATCATAATCTGGATGGGAAGGAGGGGCATTGACTGGTTCTTGCTGAGGTTGGGACGTACTTCCTGCTTGATCTAATTTCGTCAAATTGATAATTCGAGAGTTGAAATCAATTTGATCACGAATGGTATCCTTATCGTCGGGAATTTTAACCTTTTGGTGTTCAAGGTGTTTGGTGATAATTCGGCCATATTAAAGATTTCCCTTGCCACTTGACACTTCCGACATACTTTGAGCAAGAAACAATGGAAGATCGACGTTGATTTTTGTCATCACACAATAGGTGAGCAACTTATGGGGTCCGTAAAGTATATGTCGACTCCAATGCTTAGCAATCATGGTGTGAGCGATGAGATTGACGAGAACTCGAGCACATTTGGTGAGTGTTTTGGATTGCCGGTCGTTGAACAAATTAGGGTGATTGGGTCCGTGAAGCAATTGTGAAGCCACTTCTTTAGAATGAGAGGTTTCAAGGCAAAATCACCCGAAGTTTTAGAGTAGACATTTAACTCCTTCATTGGGAATGCCTAAAATCCGACCAATTGTTCCTGGGGTGAACTTGACGGTAGTATTGAAGACATTGGTGACATAATCGTCGGGGTGATCGTAAGAACTTGTGAGATTGACATAAAATAGTCGAACCGCCGTATTATAGGTAGGGCAAGAAAAGGAAAGGAATGGAAGCCAACCTTAAAACTCGAGAAGTTCTTGAAGTTGAAACTTCGCGATATCTCGAAAGATGATTTTGACGCTGGTAAGAATGGGTTTGTTGAGGATTGTGGCGAATTGGGTCTTAAGCTTCGTTTCTGATAAGGAAATCGTCATTGGTGGTTTATTTCCTTTTCTTGGTTACTATGAACTTGGTTGCAATCTTGGGAGTCATGGATAATGAAATTTGGTGTGAAATTGGGAAATTAGGGTTTTTTGGATGAGAGTTGATGGGATAATGAAGAGGACAGAGAAGAGGGCCGACCTCTTAACAGACGTCTATGGTTGGTGAATAGGAAATGAAGGGTCTCAATTATAAAGAATGGACGGTCGAGATTTATTTGGGGATATTAAATCGATTAAAATTCTGATCGATTTCACACTCGGGGCCTGTGCAGATGTGTGCGCAGGGTCTTCAGTATGCCATTTGAACTATAGACGTCTGTAAAAGAATTTTGAAATATAGATATCTGTTTAGATGTCTATAAGTCGATAAATTCTTAACCTGACGGATATGGAGACGTCTATCGTTGACAGTTTTTGTGTTTTAAATAGGATAAAACAGAAATTTAACAAACACACTAACTTTATTGTTGAAAAATAACATTATAACCAATAAACATTACAGGAAATGAAACACATAATTATAACATGGAACATAAGGAACAAACTATCCTAGTGTTCCTTTTTAAACTTTTCGACGACGTCGGTAGTTCTTTTTCTTTATGATCATGTCGTCATTTGGATCATAGAGAATGCATGTGTCATCTGAGAAAGTTTGTTTAAAGAGTACTACGATTCCACCCGTGGTTGGAAAATTTGATGAAATCGGGATAGGTGGTGGTGGATAGGGTGAGAGGAACCGAATCTTCACTCAGATTTTCTTCCGATTTAAGAGTCAGAAGTTCATCCTTTGGTTCCTCCTTTGGTTTCTTGGAACTCTTCCTTTCTATTTTATTGTTTCTCTTGTAAACTTTGTTAGTCTCTATTTTTCTTAGAAATAATAATGATCAAATTGAGTGACATTGATCCTATTTATAGAGAAAAATGAGAGGGAGTTTGAATAACCACCCGAAAGTTTTTGAAAACTACTAATAAGTTTTCAAAATTTCCCTCTTAAATTTGTATCCTAACAAATCTTGAGTTTTAAGAACTGACCAAGTGTTAATTGATTAAGTTAAATGAAAAAATATGGTTAATCAAAATGAGTCATTGGTCAAACAAAAAAGTCAGACAACAGTATCTAAAGACGTTTCCACAGACGTATGTAGCACAAAACATATATGTTTGGGTTTACGTTTATGGTTTATAAGATTTATGTTGCAGTTAGTTCGTTCATATTCAATTCTCCTCTTAGATGTGAGAACCTTGTACTATCTAACGGCTTGATGAATATATTGGCTAATTGACTCTCGGTTGTCACATATTTTAATACGATATTTCCTTTGTGAAAGTGGTCACGAAGAAAATGGTATTGTATATTAATGTGTTTAGTTCTAGAGTGTTGATCAGTATTTTTGGTCATATGAACTGTACTTGTGTTATCACAAAGTATAGGAATTTGCTAAATACTTTCTTGATAATCTTCAAGTATGTATTTCATCTATAAACTTTGTGCACAACATGCACCGGCAGCAATGTATTCTGCCTCGGCTGTTGCTTATTGGAAATCCAAGAGACAAGACAATTTCCTAGAAAATGACAGGCGCCACTTGTGTTTTTTCGATTTTTGAGACTTCTAGCATAATCTGCGTCAGAGTAGCTTGTCAAATGAAATAAGTTGCTCTTAAGATACCATAAGCCAAAATTAGTGGTTCCTTTTAGATATCTAAGGATTCGTTTGACTGCTGTCAAATGTGATTCTTTAGGATTGGCTTGGAATCTCGCACACAAATATACACTAAACATGATATCGGGTTTACTAGCAGTCAAATATAGTAGACTACCTGTCATGCCACTGTTGGGGTCGAAAATTACACCCCGGTTGACCAAGTCAATATCAAAGTCAACCCCAAGTAAGCGGGCCCAAGCCCAGATCAAGTGGGCCCATGCCTAAGTTGAGCCCCACGGCCAGCTTTCCCCATGCCGAAATGAAAATTATGTAATAAATAATTTTGATGTAATTTTCATACATGAATGTAAGGAAATGGGCATAAACCCAAATTTTTGTAAAGCCCATGGCTCATGTGCAAAATAAATGAGCACATGAGGCATGGGATGGGCAAAATACCATTTTGTAAAGTCCAAGGGGCTATATGTAAATTTATAAGCCTATATAAGGCAACATGATAATGAAATAAAATATAACATTTTCATTCTAAAATTCTAGGGTTTGTACCTCCTCCTTCCTCACAGTTCTAAACCTTCTTTTTTTATTTTGAATTAAATCAAGAGTTTAACTCTTCCTTTTCCAAAAATAACTTTTCACCATAAAACTCTTAAAGGGGAGCTCGGATCTGCTATCAAATCCCTAATAGGGGTATTTTAAGTCCCACCTCCCCTTTTCCCCCAAGATCCAGCCAACAGAGGGGAAGAAAGATACCCATCTATAAAAATCCTATTCCGGGAGGATCCGAGACTCAAAAGAAGATCCAAAGATTTCTAGGAGTTTAACTCCATTCAAGATTCGTTGGAGTTTAACTCCAACTATATACATAATCCCTGTTAGGAGTTCAACTCCAAAGCCCCTTGGGAGTTCAACTCCTATCCGACGGGCTAAGTCCCTTTTCCGCTGGTGTTTCTAGCTGCCGCGTGCCGAGCACGTGACCCGCGGGCGCCCAGCGGTCGCGTGCATGGCACGTGATCTGCAGGCGCTAAGCACCCACGTGCGCTTCACGTGACCCGCTGGCGCCCAGCGGTCGTGTGTTGCGCACGTGACCCGCGGGCGCCAAGTGACCACACGCCTGGCACATGACCCGCGGGCGCCCAGTGCCCATGCGCCATGCACGCGTCTTTAAGACGCTCCTCACCCCTCATTTTTCATGCACTCCACATCAGAAACACGACCCCCGTTAGGATGACTAGTTGACCCTCGTAAACTCTGCGAGGCCCCGATATATCCAAAACCCTTTCAAAACACAACACACGCACACTGCACACTGAGTTCACATCACTAGTTGACCCGTCAATCGGATGTTCTCTTGCTCCAAAGGCGAGGGGTAATTAACGGCAGCTTAGTCCGCGGCTGCCGGAGATTCGGATCCCCACAATCAATAAGCCCCCGCCTCTCGTAGGCAGAGGGAATCTGTAGTACGCCTGACAAGCGCGCGTATTTCCATCTCAATGGGGTGACGAAAAACACCCTACAGATTCTGGCACGCCCGGTGGGACCTTCTCTCCTCCCATATTTCGGGTTAAACGTTCATACGAACTCAATCAATATACATCTCTATATTTATACTAAAATAATGCTCTTTCATGCAGGTTTTCAAGGAATCAATTTTCAACAATGTCTCCAAAGATGAACTCGGCTCCCATCTCCTACACGATAAAAATGGACTCCAAGACAGTCCTCCCGGCCAGTCTTGGGCGACAGTGGGAGGAGCCGTTGCTACAGTTCAGCTTTGTTCGTGCCAGCTAGCACCATCCCAGCTTCTCAAGCTCCAGTAACAGACAGATCGGCCTCGAAAAGCAGGAGGCCAAATGTGGTGATCTCGAGGACACCACTACCCAAACGCAAGTCGGTGTTTGAACGACTTTCCTTGGCCCTAGCTGGGGGCAAGGCCATCAACACCAACAAAACAACAAGGCATCTCGGGCAAGCTCCATCGGCGCTCCTGATAACTGCTCAATTGGGTGTCTTCTCTAAGCTTCCCGTTAATCGACTCACGACGGCTTCCTGGATGACGGATGCCCATCAAGCCCTCAAGATCGAGAAACTAAGACAGAAAAGGCTCAGATATAGAGCCAACAAAAGGACCGGGACTCATGCTAGGCTGAACTTCATGAGGTTCCAAGAACAGGGTTACCCCGCCAAAGATAAAGAGGGTTTTTGGATATGTGGTCCACATTGTCTACATGGTAGGCACGCGCAGCAAGAGCAAGGACGGAGCCACCACATCTCAAATCCAATCTTGTATGAATGTGGCTGTCACTTCCCACGACCAGCATCCTTTGAGAGGTAATGAAAACCCTTCCAGTAAGGCTGATAAGCAGAGAGATCTCTCGGTTCATGAGGAGTCGGGCTCGGAAAGCGAAGAGGAGCCAATCTTCTGTCCCAGGAACGCAGAGCAACAACTTCTCCAAGAGCTCCGAAAAGAGCTCAGAAGTAAAGACAAGGAGATGGCCAAACTTTACTCCAAAATTGACGACTTTACGAATGTCGTGATGCAGCTCACGACCCAAGTTGCCTCTCAGCTGTCCAATCAAGCGCAGGGTTCTGCTCATGAACCGGGAAACGGTGTCCCGAGACAGCCGACGCCAATCCCTCAAATCCAAAGGCGCATGAAAGTCGCATCCTATCTCGGAAAATGTCTTGGCTACTGATGACAGTATCCCGCTAACTCAAGATCAAATCATGAATTTGGTTGCCAATAAAGTCAAAACCTTGGTAGCCGAAGCGCAAAAAGATATTAGCAGTAGTGGGAGACCATATCCCGCTCGGTATGATCTGATAGAGTTTCCTTTCGGCTATGTCATCCCCAAGTTTGGAAGATTTGATGGGACGGGAAATGCGAATCAACACATCACCCATTTTAAAGCTTCGTGTGGGGATACTGGGGGCAATGATGCGCTTCTCCTCCGCCAGTTCGTTAATAGCTTAACCGATGTCGCTTTCGACTGGTACGCGAGCATACCGGATGGCTCCGTCACTGCTTTCGTCCAAATGGAATCTTTGTTTCGACAAAGGTTCATGAGTGTCGGCGATAAGATTACCATTGCTGACCTCGTAAGGATCAAGCCAAAGAACAACGAAAGCAGCACGGATTTTATAACCCGATGGCGCAATCTCTCCGTCAAATGTGAACCGCCAATAGAGTAGGACCAATCTGTCAGCCTTCTCGTTGGAAATCTCAACAATTGGATGGCCCCGTTTCTATGCACCGCAGGTTTCAAAACATTCCAAGAGCTGACCAGGAAAGTCCAGATGTTAGAGCGCTTAAAGCAGGAGTTCTCCTCTGATTCCCAAAATAACAATAGGTCCTGGAGAAACCGAAAGGACGATAATCGCAAAGACGGAAATTCCGACGATGCTGAATCTTTTAACACTTCGGCTAACCGAAATAAGCGAGGGATGAGCGGGCCTAATGCCAACCAGCCTCGGAAGCCAATGTTCGGAGAGTGAGGAGAATCTCTACTGAAAGAGAAGCTAGATAAGGTTTATTCCTTCAGAAGAGATAAAGTCTATAAAATATTCAAAGACGCTCTAAGAAACAGTCTACAATTGCCAGAATCAAAAAGACCGCAATAAGCGAATATGGCCGACGACCCTAAATATTGCCCCTGTCACAGAGTGATAAGTCATGCTATTGAGGACTGCTTCGTCTTCAAAGATTGGGTCGAAAAACAATACAAGACAGGAGACATAGAAATGTCTAAAGGCGTGTTAACAAACAGTCAAGCTGCGACCGCCAATTTCATACAAACAGAGACCGAAGTCCTTCGGGAACCTGATTCTCTTAGACATCTGCCTTTCCTTAAAAAGAGCGGACCAAGGCAAGAAGCTAAGAGCTAAACGAGCAATATTGCCAATGAAGAAGCAATAGACGGGTACACAACCCATCCGGTCTACATGATAGAGCCCAGAGGAACAAGTCCTCTTACGCCTTATACCCATGACGATGACGTGGTTCTTGCCATCCAACACCGGCTCGGTCTAGATGACGAGGAGCACGCTTATGCAATTAAGCCAAAGGAGCCCGCGGTTCCTGCAAAATCGAGCCCAAACTCCAACATTTGACCAGCACGTCGTTAAACTGGAAACAGATGACCGCCACGTCATTAAACTGGGAACAATCGACCTCTAAACCGTTAAACTGGGGATGTAAAAAAATGTGTAAATAAATAAAAAAAAGCCGAAATGATGGGGCAACTCGCAATAAAAATCAGCGAGTAAAATAAAAATGAAAATAAACAGCCGAAATAATGGGGCAACCGCGAATAAATAGCCAAAATGATAGGGCAATTGCGACCTTTGCGATAAGAAAAGCTGAAATGATAGAGCAATCACGGTAAAAAAAACTCCAAAGACGAAAATGCTTTTATGGGACCCTTACGGCTCATAAAATTGAAAAGGTTTAGGTGATAGGGATCTAAACCTGTTTCCTAAGCCATCGCTTCCCAATACGCTAGGGCAAATGATGAGTTACTCCTGACATTATTTCAGTGCAGCAATGCAGATGCCGACCCAAAAACCAATTCCCAAGTCCTCCCGGAGCAAATGATGAGTTGCTCCTGGCATTATTCCAGTGCAACAATGAAGATACCGACCAAAACCAAAATCTCCAAATTCTCTCATGGCAAATGATGATTCGCTTCTGGTACCATATTCCAGTGTAGCGATGCTGATGTCAACCCAAATCAAATCAAATTAACAATCTCTGTGTCGGAATCATGCTTCTTCTCAGAGTGTACCCCGTGTCGAAATCATGCTTCGCCTCGGTGTATCTGCCTTCCCTGTCGGAATTATGCTTCGACTAAGAATCAACCAGCGACACTTCGTGCCGTCGACCGTTCATGTCGTAAAAAGGGCAGTGCCAGCTTCCCAAAAAAGCAGGAACCGAATCACTCCATGCCGGGGAAACGTCTACCACGGACACTCCGTCTCGGAGACGCGTCAAACGTTCATCATCCATGTCGTAAAAAGGCCAATGCCAGCTTCCCAAAAAAAGAAACCAAATCACTTCATGCCGGGGAAACGTCTACCACGGACACTCCGTCTCGGAGACCCGTCAAGCGTCGACCGTCCATGTCGTAAAAAGGGCAGTGCCAGCTTCCCACAAAGCGGGAACCAAATCACTCCATGCCGGGGAAACATTTACCACGGACACTCCGTCTCGGAGACGCGTCAAGCGTCGACCGTCCATGTCGTAAAAAGGGTAGTGCCGGCTTCCCACAAATCGGGAACCAAATTACTCTGTGCCGGGAAAACGTCTACCATGGACACTCCGTCTCGGAGACGCGTCAAGTGTCGACCGTCCATGTCGTAAAAAGGGAAGTGCCATCTTCCTACAAAGCTGGAATTAAATCAAGTCGCCTCCATGTGAAAGAAAATCCATCAATTTCAAGCGCACGACTCATATGTTGTGTGCATTTATTGATGGGGGCACTTTGTTGGGGTAAAAAATTACACCCCGGTTGACCAAGTCAATGTCAAAGTCAACCCTAAGTAAGCTGGCTCAAGCCCAGATCAAATGGGCCCATGCCTAAGTCGAACCCCGCGGCCAGCCTTCCCCATACCGAAATGAAAATTATGTAATAAATAATTTTAATGTAATTTTCATACATGAATGTATGGAAATGGGCATAAACCCAAATTTTTGTAAAGCGCATGGTTCATGTGCAAAATAAATTAGCACATGAGGTATGGGATGAGCAAAATACCATTTTGTAAAGCCCAAGGGGCTATATGTAAATTTGTAAGCCTATATAAGGCAACATGATAATGAAATAAAATATAACTTTTCCATTCTAAAATTCTAGGGTTTGTACCTTCTCCTTCCTCAAGGTTCTAAACCTTCTTCTTTTATTTTGAATTAAATCAAGAGTTTAACTCTTCCTTTTCCAAAAATAAATAACTTTTCACCATAAAATCCTTGAAGGGGAGCTCGGATCTGCCATCAAATCCCTAAAAGAGGATATTTTAAGTCTCATCTCCCTTTTTCTTCAAGATCCAACCAACAGAGAGGAAGAAGAAGGATACCCATCTATAAAAATCCCATTTCGGGAGGATACGAGGCTCAAAAGACGATCCAAAGATTTTAAGGAGTTTAACTCCATTCAAGATCTGTTGGAGTTTAACTCTAAATCTATACATAATCCCTGTTAGGAGTTCAACTCCAAAGCCCCTTGGGTGTTCAACTCCTAACCCAGGGGCTAAGCACCTTTTTCGCTGGTGTTTCCAGCGCCCGTGTGCCGCGCATGCGACCCGCCAGCGCCCGCGTGCCTGGCCCGCGACCCGCGGGCGCCCAGCGCCCGCACGCCTGGCACACGTTTTTAAGACGCTCCTCAGCGCGCGCCATGTACACGTCTTTAAGACGCTCTTCACCCCTCATTTTCCGTGCACTCCACACCAGAAACACGTCCCCCGTTAGGAAATTTTTTTCTAATGGGGTGCTGCCCCGCACCCTGCAAAGGGCTGCTACCCCTTTGACCCCCAGCCCGCTATTCGGGTAGCGGGACCCCCGTAAACTCTGCGAGGCCCCCGATATATCCAAAACCCTTTCAAAACACAACACACGCACGCTGCACACTGAGTTCGCATGACTAGTTAACCCGTCAATCGGAGGTTCTCTCGTTCCAAAGGCGATGGGTAATTAACGACAGTTTAGTCTGCGGCTGCCGGAGATTCGGATCTCTACAATAAATAAGCCCCCGTCTATCCTAGGCAGGGGAATCTGTAGTACGTCTGACAAGCGCACGTGTATTCCCATCTCAATAGGGTGACGAAAAACACCTTACAACCACGATAAAGTTTAGCGTCAACATCTTGATCTTCTTTATCGTCAGTGAGTTTGGTATTCGTAGCCATTGGTGTTTCACATGTCTTTGCATTCTCTAAACCAAATTTCTTTATCAATTCCTTAGTATATTTGGCTTGATTGATGAGGATGCCATTATCCATTTGTTTAATTTGAAAGCCGAGGAAGAAATTTACTTCTCCCATCATACTCATTTCAAATTCGTCTTGAAAAATCTTCACAAAGACGTAAGACGTTCATTAGTTGATCCAAAAATGTCGTCAACATACATCTGAATTAATATGATATCTTTGTTAAAGGTTTTAGTAAATTAAGTTTTATCCACCATACCCTTCGTAAATCCTATATTTTCTAAAAAAGAACTTAAACGTTCATACCAAGCACGTGGTGCTTGCTTAAGACCGTAGAGTGTCTTTCTTAATTTATAGACATGATCAGGAAACGTATAATTCTCAAAGCCGGGAGGTTGAGATATATATACTTTCTCGTCTATTTGACCGCTTAAAAAGGTCCATTTGAAAAACTCTGAAGTTTTTATAGTAAGCATGTACTAGTAGGATACATATGGCTTCTAGTCTAGCGACCGGGGCATAAGTTTCATCGTAGTCAATCCTTTCAATTTGGTTATATCCTTGAGCGACTAAGTGAGCTTTATTTCTAACTATATTACCTAATTCGTCAAGCCTGTTTTTAAATACTTAGATAATGTGTCTCCAATCACAAAGTTGAATAACATTAAATAGAATATATTTTAAACTATCTATATACAACACATCATAAATAATAAAAATAATAAATAAATTAAATGGTATCTTTACCCACTACCACTACGCTTGCTTGTTTATTGTTTCCAAAAGTTACAGTTTCATCTTATTTTGATAGCGTTTGGAAGCAATTAAAATTTCCAGTTATATGCCTCACGCAACCGCTATCGAGAATTCCCTTCTTGATATGTTTGAGATCCTGCAAAACAGAATTACTTTGGTATGACCTAGAAATCTATTTCATCCTCGGTCCGCTGGGGTTAGGAGTGAAATGATATTTATAAGAAGAATTTAATTTAATTTGACAATATCTAGAAATATGTCCTAATGTGCCACAGCAATTGCATGTTACGTTAGTGTATATATTTTTATCTTTATATGATCTTGAACTTCTAATAAATTTTGTAGGTTTTTCATATTTTGAGTCATCGTGAAAACCTACACCTTGATGTTTATAATGATTTATATACGTTTCTAACATAACGTCAAGATTATCTTTCGTTTTAGTAAATTTAAAAATTATGTTTTCTTTGATTTCTAACTCTCTTTAAATAAAAAATTTCATTTTTCCAAGTTTCTATACTATGTTAATTTTTGAAACTTCTTTTAAAAGTACCTTTTCTTTTAAACCATTGTTTTCTAAAATTAGTTTCTCTTTTTCATTTTTTACTAAGCTATTGTTTACATTACTGTTATTTTTTAGTTGTTTATATTTTGTGTAGATTTTCTGATAACCAGATTTTAGATAGAAAAATAAATTAACTAAATCTTCTTTGTCTAAACTTTCTATATCTGGAATATCATCACTTACCTCGTCATTGTCAATCGTCATAAAGCACATGTTGGCGACTTCTTCATTTTTTGATTCACTTGAATTTGAATCATCTCAGATGGCTTGAAATGCACGCTTTTCCGAACCTTTCTTCCACTTTGGTTTGTCTTTCTTGACCTTAAGATTCGGACAGTCTTCCTTGAGATGTCCTTTTTTGTTGCATTCGAAATATCGCATGGTTTTTAAAGTGTTTACCCATTTCTTAAAAGAGTTGCCTCTATTCTTAAGAAACTTCTTGAAGTGCCTTGCGATATTTGCCATCTATTCGTCGTCGCTCTCATTATCACTTGATGGGTAGGCTCTTTGATTTTATTTGTTGACGCTTTGAGTGCGATATTCTTGCGATGGTTGTCTTCCTTAGTTTGATGTCACCGAGTTTCATCTCATAGGTCTTTAGTTTACCAATGAGAGTATCAACACTCATGATGCTCATATCATTGGCCTCTTCTATACCGGTAATTTTAGGCTGCCATGACAAAATTAGTGATCGAAGAATTTTATAATTCTTTTCTTTATCTACAAATTTTTTACCTAGATTAAATAATTCCGTAACTATGTTGTTAAACCTAGAATACATTGAATCTATTGATTCGTTTTCTTTCATAGAAAACATTTCTTATTCGTACACTAATCTATTTATTTTACTCTTCTTTACTTGGCTCACACCTTCACACCTTCATGTGCAGCCTCGAGAGTTTTTCAGATATCATATGCTTTTTGACACATGGAAATTCTATTGAATTCCTCTGAAACCAACGAGAGGTGAAGGGCATTCATAGTCTTAATATTCAATCTCATCAATTGTTTTTCTGTGTTGTTTAGTGGTAGGAATAAAAAAACTTCATCTATTTGTCTAAACTATCTAAAGTCTATATATTGTAGAAAAATTCTCATTTTAGTTTTCCAAAATTTAAAATTAGTACCGTTAAACTGTGGAGGTCGTGTGATGGATTGACCTCAAGTTGGTTTGCCATAATTGATCTAAAAACTCAAGATATTAATCTTTTAAAATTGAGCAATCTGCTCTGATACCAATTGAAAATACCTTAGAGGGGGTGAATAAAGTAACTATAATATTCTATGACAAAATTTTAAACTTAAATACTATTTCTAAAGTGATTATCGAGTTTCTGCTGAAAATATTTAAAACAAGTTTTAAACAAGAAAATTAATACGATAATCAACACAAATACAGAAAACTAAAAGAGTAAGAGCAATGCAAACACAGTGATATGTTGATTAGGTTCACCACGCTCCTGTGGTTAGTCCCCGTCTGAGACCTTTTCTCAGGATTTCTGGACTATATTGATGAAGAACACGAATCTCTAGTTACATGGATATGAAGAATAAAAAATCCCTCTTTACAAGATCAACCACTCGAACTTGTGATTCCTTAGGAAACAAGTCTTCTTCTTCTCTAGCACGTGATTATCTAGGAAAGCCGCATTTTCCTCACTAATCTACGTTTCTCTAGGAAGATCTTTTTCCACTCTAAATACGCACAATTCGAGCAAATGAGAAGCACCTCTTGGCGTGGGTTACACTTGTTAATTACAAATGACAACACTCACTCACAATTCTATGATCTTAATAGAATATAACCGGTTTTTGCACAAGAATTATTTTGAGAGATTTGGACAAGTTTTTGCTTTTGAGCAAATGAAAATTATGGACAAGTTAAGCACGAAAAGCACGAAGAACGCGAAGATTTTTACAAGAAGATTTGCAATGAATTAATTGTTGAAAATGTGTATTCTCAAAGGTATTTATAGGGGATTGAATGAGAAGTTATTGTAACTGCCTATAACTGCTAAAAACCGTCTAAAAACAGTTAATGACCGTTTGAGGAAGTTACGAGTGAAAATGGTGCAAGTGCCAATTCAATACGGAATTCAAAATTCAAAATAAACTAATAAAATTGTCCGTGCAAACGTCTTGTACAGACGTCTGCCCCAAGAAGAAAATCCTTATAGAGACGTCAGTGGAGCTGTCTCTATGAAATGTACAGAAAAGTGGATTTCTTGAGATTGTACTACAGACGTCTGTGCAGATGTCTTCTGTTCAAAATTTAATGATGCAGACATTTTCTACAAACGTCTGTTTTCTGACATGACTGGAAAATCAGTTTTGAACATAGGCATATTTGAATTTCAACGGATATGATAGACGTCTCTAAAAGAGTAGAAGATGTCTTGAGCATTAGAAATGGATTGGAATGAGATTTTTAACCTTATGAGATCATTACTAAGTGCACATAAAATGCTCATAAATTTAATCTTTATTTTGGTTCTTCGATTAGTTTCATTTTCTTGATTTGTTATGTTGAGACGTGACTGATTCTTGATTTGGCTTGCATCATATTGTCGCTTGCATCAATTCGTCGTGCCATATCACCATTTAGAGAGCGTATCACATTTGTAAGCAATCGTGTTTGATTTTGGATATATTGTGCATGATGTACTCAAGACATAAAGTTGAGAACGTCATTAGTAACTTATTAATTTGTTTAAATAATATTTTTGAACTAAATTATCGAATTGAGGATTGTGTAACATAGATGTCAACATCTACCGTCTTTCCAGGTTCATCCTTGGTGAGTTTAGTTGTCGTTGCCATTGGAGTATCATAAGTTTTTGCATTCTCTAAACCGAACTTCTTGATAAGTTTCCTAGTGTACTTGGTTTAAGTGATGAATACTCCTTGACTTTGTTTGATTTGAAGTTCGATGAAGAAATTCAATTCTCCCATCATACTCATCTCAAACTCATCCTGTATAAACTTTGAGAATTCTTGAGCTACTCGTCAATAGAACCAAATATGGTATCAACATAAATCTGAACTACTATAACATCATTTCCATAAGTTTTTGTAAATAAGGTTTTGTCAATTATGCCTTTTATATATCCTATCTTTATTAAGAATGTACTTAATCTCCCATACCAAGCTCTAGGGGCTTGTTTGAGACCGTGCAAAGCTTTATCCAGTTTAAATACATATTCTGGATGTTTGTGATCTTCAAAACCTGATGGTTGTGCTTACATATACTTCTTCTATTTTACTGTTCAAGAATGCATTTTTGACGTCCATTCGAAAGACATCAAAGTTCTTAAAACAAGCGAATGCTAATAATATTTTAATAGTCTCGAGGCTAGCAACGGACGTGTAAGTTTCGTCATCAATTTATTCGAGTTGATTATAACCTTGGGCAACTAATCGTGCTTTATTCCTTACTATATTCCCGGACTCATTTAACTTGTTTCTGAAAACCTACTTAGTACCAATTATAGGTCTATCTATGGGTTTTGGAACTAGTTTCCAAACTTTATTTCTTTCAAACTGGTTTAATTCATTTTGCATTGCTTCTATCCAATACTCATCATTTTCAGCTTCTTTAAAGTTCTTCGGTTTTATAATCGAGATAAAGGCTGAATTGATGCATAAGTTAAACGTTGAAGACCCAGTAACTACTCCTTTATATATCTCCTATTATTAAGTCCTTATGGTGATCTTTGTTGAATTGCCAATCTTTTGGAAGAGAATCATCAATAACTTGCTCTTGTTGTTTTGGTTGATTAGTTCCAACATCCTTATTTACTGAATCATCTAAATTTTTTGACAAGATAGAGTTATTATCGTCTATGGGCTTTAAGGAGTTAGTTTCATCAAATTGAACGTACATGTTTTCTTGAATGGTTAAATTTTGTTTATTATAAACGTGATAGACTTTGCTGGTCATAGAGTAACCAACAAATATTCTTTCATCACATTTAGAATCAAACTTTTCTAAATTATCTAAGGTATTCAATATGCAGCATTTACAACCAAAAACTTTAAAGTATTTAATGTTTGGTATATTACCATAAAATAATTCATATGGAGTTTTATTTAAGTATTTTCTAATTTTTACCCTATTAATTATGTAGCATGAAGTGCTAATAGTTTCAGCCCAGAAGTATTTAGGTAAATTATTTTCATTTAGCATGGTGCGTGCCACTTCTTGCAAGGAATTTTTTTACTTTCAACAACTCCATTTTGTTATGGAGTTTTGGTACATGAGAATTCATGTTTAAAACCTTATTACAATATTTTTCGAATATTTAATTTTCAAACTCTCCACCATGGTCACTTCTTATCTTAGATATATTTAAATTCATTTCTTTTTGAATCTGTTTAGAAAATATTAAAAGTTTCATCTTTGGTTTTAAAGAAAAATATCCATACGAAGCAATTGCAAAATCATGAAAAATCGTCTATAATAATATAAGCATAATATTTACCTTCTAAACTTGCATTGAGACTAGGACAAAAAAGATCCATACGAAGCAACTGTAAGGGAGTATTAGTAGACACATTACTTTTAGGTTTAAAAAATGTCTTGGTTTGTTTACCTCTTTGGCAAGTATCACACAACCTATCTTTTATAAATTTTATTTTAGGGATGCCTTTGATCAGGTTATTTCTTGAGATTTTGGATAAAATATCCATTGAGGTATGACCTAATCTCCTATGCCAAAATAACGCATCTATTTCATTGTTTACTATTAGACACTTATATCTGGATTTTTAAAATCTTAGGTGTAAATAATATATATATATATATATATATTATGATATCTTTTACCAGCTAAAACTATTTTATTATCATATAGGATTTTGCTAAAATCTTTTTCAAAATTTACGTTATAACCTTTATCACAGAATTGACCGACACTAAATAAGTTATGTTTTAAGTTTTTTTTACATATAATACGTTTTTTATCGTTGTAGTTTAGATGTATTATTAAAAGAAATATCTTTACCGAAGATTTTGCCCTTGTTATCTCCAAAAGTGACGGTGCCACTTTCTTTTCTTGATAGCGTTTCGAAGTTTTGAATGTTTCCAGTCATGTGTCTCGAGCATCCGCTATCAAGAATCCAACAACTGCTACGTCTTTGGAACTCCTCATCTTCTTGTATCATGAAGCACATGTTTGCTACTTCTTCGACTTTTGAGTTACTGGAATCTGTATCATCCCAAATAACTTGAAATGAACGCTTTTTTGATTCTTTCTTTGACTTCCATTTATCCTTGTTGAGCGTAGGACACTCCAACTTAACATGACCTTATTGCATTCAAAACAACGCAGAGTTTTATTAGAATTAAATTTTTTATTAGATTTATACGTATTTTTCTTCTGAGAGAATTTCCTGGATTTCAGACATTTCCTGAAGTGTCTAGCAATTTCGGCCATTTCTTCATCGTTGCTTTCCTCATCATTAGATGTTTTCTTAGGTTTGGACTTACTAGTTGATGCCTTTAGCGTGATATTTTTCCTTTGAGTGTTCTTATCTTACTTTTGCTTTAGATCATCTAGTTGCATTTCGTATGTTTTTAACTTGTCTATTAGGGAGTCGACAGTCAATGTTGTCATATCATTGGTTTCTTCGATGACAGTGATCTTGGGTTACCAAAAGATCGTTAGGGATCCCAGCAATTTGTAACACTTGTCTTTCTCATCGAATTTCTTTCCTAGGTTAAAGAGTTCTGTAATGACATTGTTGAATCTAGAATACATAGAGTCGATGGTCTCATCGTCTCTTATTTGAAACATCTCATTCTCATGCATGAGACGATTAATTTTACTCTCTTTAACTTGACTGGTTTTTTCATGGGTAGTCTGGAGAGTATTCCAAATCTTATTTGCCGTTTGACATAGATATTCTACTGAATTCTTCTGAATTCAAAGAGCAATGGAGTTCATTCATTTCCTTGATATCTAATGTCATTGATCTCTTGTCGACATAAGATAATGGATTTGTGATAGGGGCGACAAAGGGGGTTTCAATGATTTCTAAGATTTCTAGATCTATACACTAAAAAACTTTAATCTTAGTTTTTCAGAACTGATAGTTGATACCATTGAAAAGAGAAGGATGGCTAGTGGATTGTCCTTCCAAGTGGTTTGCTATAGGATCAGATACTCAAGAGGTTAATCTTAAAAATAGAGTAACCTGCTCTGATACCAATTGAAAACAGCCTTAGAAGGAGGTGAATAAGGCTTTTATGGCAAACTCAGTGCAATTTGTGATAATTTGAAAAATATGCAGCGGAATATAAATCAGAGTCTAAAAATACTAATAATTTCAAAACATAGAATGCACAGAAAGTAAATGACACAGAGGTTTGTTAACTAGAGTTGACCAACTCTGTGGCTAATCCCCGCTTGAGAACTCCTGCTCAGGATAATTTCACTATCCAGTGATTTCTTACGGATGTAGAAACTCAGATTTTTTACCAGGCTCATATCTTAGAACCTTTACACTTGCAGATGGTAAACACCTACCTTTTCTCTAAAGCTCAAGTCCAAAACCTTTTACATTTGTGAAGATCACAGACCTTCTTCACCAGGTCTTACAAATAAGATTTTTACAAATCTTTACAATACCAATTTTACAATCCTAATGATCTCAATAGATAAATCAAGTTTCAAATCAAGAAGATAATGGATTGTGTTTTGCAGATTTAAAACATTTAAGAACGATTTAAGAAAGTTTTCAAAAAATTATGAAAAACTTAAAACGAAATTTCTTCGAAAATTAGAGATCTTTTTTTTAATGACTAGAAACTTTTAAGACCCTGAAAAATCTCTTTTCTCAAAAGATTATTAAAAATTTAAGAATGATTGAAGAAATTTTCAAAAAAAAGGATTAAGAAAAATTTAAACAAAACTTCTTCGACAATTAGAGATCTTTCGTTTCTAATGACTAGAAAAGTCTAAGGCCCTGAAAGATCTCATCTATAAAAGAGTAGTAAAAACTTAAGAACGAGAGAGACAGAGTTTTAACGAAAAGTTTAAAGAATTTAAATTTGTGATCCATTAAAACTCTTGAAAATAGGTCATTTATATAGAATTTAAAAAATGGACAGTTGGGACTGTTAGAATAACCGCTCATAAAAGTCAGGACCGTTATTGGCAGTTTATAACTATTGGAAATTTGAAATTCAACCCGAAATATAAAATTTGAAAAGAGCCTACAGCTGCTATGGATGTCGGGGGGGGGGGGGCGTCTTAGGGGACATTTGAGGTCCGAGACACTGATGTCCTCAAGAATGTTTAAAATATTTTTAAAAGGATTTGGTTTGTTTTGAAAACTCTAATCAAAATGTTAGATATCTTTATAAATAGAGAGATATCTAGTATAGAGAATTAGGATTGGAGAAGAGATTCTAACCAATGAGATCGACTCTACTCAAAGAAAATAAAAGCCTTGAATATGTCCGATGTTCAACTTCTTCAATATTTCTTTTTAACTTGCATTTTGATCTTCAGAATCTTTCGATATTATTGTTGTGGTGCTAGTTGCAGTCTCGATTGTTCTCTTTCTTAAATAAACCCATTACTTTAGCACTTTAATTTATCCGGTATGGCTAGTAATATGTAATATCTTTGAAATATGATTTTTGTAAACTAGTCAAAACTAAAAAGAATGAGATTTATAGGTCAACAAACAACAAAACAAACAACGAACTTCCCTTATGTCTTGTACTCAAGTTTTTAACTCAAGAAAACAAACACTTGACTTCAAACTCAAGGGAACAAAAAAATTCTTGAATCTTGACACAATTTTTGGCTTAATGAAACAAACATGCCCTAATCTACTTAGTTGCTGACCGTGTTCTAGACAATGATTCTAGGAAGATATTTTAGCTTTTGTGGACCCTTTTATAGTGCCTTTAAAATCTAGATGGCCTTTAAATCCGATGAAAAATGCTTTGATTTTTCATATTTTTAGTATTCTGATTTCTTGTATGTAGCAGTATATAAAACCTAAGACGGAGCATAAATTAATTATTGGCATGTATTGGTCATGACACTGGAATGGCGAACAAACATTCAATGCAAAAATTAACGGAAGTATTGAGAAAATTTTATCGAATCAAGAAGAATGTTGAAAATATTAGTACGAGTTTGGCTATGCTCCTTCCAATAGAATTTGATATTAAACCCTACCCATTTTTTTACTATTAGATACATTTTGAGATGTGAGCATTCAATTATATCATGGTTGGAAAAAATGGAAGCTTTTATTCATAATTGAGTACACACATCCCAAAGTGAATTTAATAGTCAAAAAATGGGTATGGTTTGATATCAAATCCTATTGGAAGGAGCCTAGTCAAACTCATATTAGTACTTGAAAAATAAATTATAATGACAACCCGATGATGTATTATGACCATTGAGATGGAAAAAGCTAAGTTAACAACCAACTTAGTAATTAGTAAGAGAGTACAAGAAAACAACCAAGTCAATAACAAGAACGTTTCCAAGCCAACAATTAAGTCAATAACAAGAACGTTTCCCAGCCAACAATTGAAAATCAATATATGTAGCAGCATATATCAATTTTTATGCAGCCATGGCGGGCATATGTAGATGTGGTTGCATTTTATGCTTCTTATAACAATTCTTTAAGTCTTTGTAAGTTTTGCTCGGCATTACCTTTTTCTTTGTCGTTTTTCTTTTGTGCAAGCTCCTCTTGAATGTCCCATGTTAGAATGTGAGAATAATAGCTCCTCCTGTATGTTCCTTGTTAGGAACCACGTCGTCCTATCCACTTAGAGTCAATAAATGTGTAGACCAATCTTTTGAACTTATCCACAGTGATGTTTAAGGTACTTGTCATGTTGTGTCAGCTTGGTTACCGCTATTTTGTTAGTTTTATTGATGATTACTCTCATGTGATATATTTAATAAAATCGCGTTATGAAGCTTTATATTTTTTTAAAGAATTTTGTGCTGAAATTAAAAATTATTTGGGAAAATCTACTGGTACTCTTCGTAGTGATAATGTTAAGGATTACTTTAATTCCTCTTGTCAAATAATCATGACACAAAATGACATTACACACCAATCTTCGTGTCCATACACCACAACAAAATGGGATGGTAAAATAGAAAAATAGACTTATAGAGATAACTCGCACTTTATTATTTCATATGCGTGTCCCTAAGACTTTCTGGGGGACGCTGTAATTACTGCGTGTTATCTAATTAATTGTATGCCATCATTTGTGTTAGAAGGCCAAGTTCCATATTCTTTATTGTTTCCTTATGAATCTTTATTTCCTCTGCCACCTCGTATCTTTGGGTGTACATGTTTTGTTAATGATTTGTGTCCAGGTAGTACCAAACTCGATGCCAAGTCCATTAAGTGTATCTTTCTTAGGCATTCAAGAACGCGAAAGGGCTACAAGTGTTATAGGCCCGAGTTAAAGCGTGGTTTTGTGTCGTCTTATGTCACTTTCTTCAAGTCTATTTCATACTTTGCAGATAGTCATTCTCAGCCTGAATTCAATGAAGACTTACATATGGAGGATTCTGATGTCATTATAACCATTAAGAAGCAAATTCTTGATAAGGTTACGAAGACTTACATTGTCAAAGAGATGGGACCACTCCTTCAGATTCAGTGCCAATCCCTTCTACCGTTACAAATCCAACCAGCTCAATTCCTTCCTCTTTTACTCTTGATCTTCCCATTGCTTTGCGAAAAGGTACCCGTTCATGCACTTCTCATCGTATTGCTCAATTTGTTTCATATGATCATTTGTCTCTCTCTTATCGAACCTTCATTTCTGCTGTTAAATCTCGTCCTCTTCCCAATTCTTTGTCAGATGCACTGTCTCATCAAGATTGGCAAGTAGCTATGATTGAGGAGATGCCAGCTTTAGAGACGAATGATACATGGGAGTTGGTTACTCTTCCCATGGGAAGAAAGCAGTGTGACGTCGATGGGTATATACTGTGAAGGCTCACTTTCTAGCCTTAAAGCCCGACTTGTGGCTTAAAGCTATTATCAGGTTTATGGAACAGATTTCGAGGAGACATTCTCTCCAGTTGCTAAGATGACTTCGGTCTGCCTTCTACTCTCCTGCTGCATCTAATCATTGGCCACTCCATCAATTAGATGTCAAGAACGTCTTTCTTCATGGTTCTTTGTCGGAGGAAGTTTATATGGAACAACCTCCGGGGTTTGTTGCTCAGGGGGAGTCTGGAAGAGTATGCAAGCTGAAGAGATTCTTGTATGGATTGAAGCAGTCCTCTAGAGCGTGGTTTGGAAGATATTTCGATATTGTGAAGTCATTTGGACTTGCTCGATGTGATAATGATCATTCTGTGTTCTATCGTAATCATCACGGTCGACATATTCTCTTGGTTGTGTATGTGGATGACATCGTGATTACATGAGATGATGATAAGGGTATTGCAGCGCTGAAGACGTATCTTCAAAGTCATTTTCAGACCAAGGGAAGTCTGAAATACTTCCTAGGTATAGAGGTTGTGAGGTCCAAGATATGTATATATATATCTCCCAAAGAAAATGTGCTTGATCTGCTGACAGGAGCCGGCATGTTGGGCTGCAAACCTGTTGATTCGCTTATGGGCCCGAATGTTAAGCTGCTATCAAGGGAAGGTGATAGGTTAGGTGATCCCGGTAGATACAGTAAGACTGATGGGTAAACTGAATTACTTGACAGTTATTCGACTAGATATCTCATTTCCGGTGAGCGGCGTTAGTCAGTTTATAGCAAATCCGAGGATGACTCGTTGTGACGCAGCTATCAGGAGCTTGCGATATTTGAAGGGTGCGCCTGGGAAAGGTTTGGTCTATTCAGATCATGGACATTCTCGGATAGCTGGATTTATAGATTTTGATTGAGCAGGACCACCTATAGATCGGAGGTCCACTACTGGTTATTGTCTGTTCGTTGGAGGAAACCTTGTATCGTGGAGGAGCCATGTATGGTGTCCAATTCTTTATCTTTTATGCATCTTCGCCCCTCCTTTGTTTCTCAGGCCACCCTTGAGATTCAATGCTTGCCATCCATCGTTTCCACCGTCATTACTTGCACATCAATATGGTGTCCAATTCTTTGTTAATACTGGATTAAGACATGATCTGTCAGCTATAAGTAGTTAATGAAGCATCTAGAACCCTATCACAGATGCACACTGAAATAGCAAATTAGACACAAAATGCATGTATTTTGGAGGCAATAACCTGAGGTTGTTACAGGTTAGATTATTCTTTAAGCTGGAATATCCCAAATAATAACCTGAGGTTGTTGCAGGTTAGATTATTCTTCACAGATGCACACTGAAATTGAAAATTTGACACAAAATGTATGTATTTTGGAGGCAATAACCTGAGCAAGAAGCAGCATGTAGTATTCAGTTTTCCTTCCTGAGGATATTTGATTGTTCCTTGCACTGACTTATTAATGAACAACTTGTTCCCCACATTTTCTTCCTTTCGTAACCAACATGTAAAACAACACAATATCTTTTCTGTATCTTCGCCCCTCCTTTGTTTCTCAGGCCCCCTTGAGATTCAATACTTGCCATCCATAGTTCCCACTGTCATTACTTGCACATCAATATGGTGTCCAATTCTTTTTTAATACTGGATTAAGACATGATCTGTCAGTTATAATTAGTTAATGAAGCATTTAGAACCCTATCACAGATGCACACTGAAATAGCAAATTAGACACAAAATGTATGTATTTTGGAGGCAATAACCTGAGGTTGTTGCAGGTTAGATTATTCTTCAAGCAGGAATATTCCAAATATTAGGCATGGTTTTCTCCATGTGTAAGCGAATACATTTTTGGAAACTAGACTCCTGGTTTTGTGAATTTATTGAATTGCTGTGGTTGGTCCTCAAGACATCTACTTGATGAGCTATTTCTTCTTTGCATTTTCCTGACTGATTACTGTTAGGGCATTTAGAGTTGTGTTGTTGGATTTCCAGCCTTTTGACTATTATGTTACTAACTTACTATTGATTCTTTGATTACCATTTACTTGCACTTGCAGTATGGTGGTTTCAGAGACACCTTTATGGTCATATCATTCTCCAGTAGTAGTTCATGATGGTTGTGATTAGCAGACAAGCATTCTATGATGGTACAATGATCTTACATCTGTTATATATCATTGTACCCATACTCCATACCAACCTTTTATAAAGGTTTGGTTGTTGGGTTTTACATCTAGCAACTCAACTTACACTTATTCATAGCCGAGTTCTTTTTTGCTCTAATTTTTCTGTTTCTGTGATACTTCGTTGTTTTTATTCTATTTCTTCTTGCAAATCCAGTCTTTATTTACACAGAAAATGTAGCATCAGGTTGATGTCTTGTCAGTAATCTACTACGGCTAAAAGTTAAATATAACTTCAGTGCCCACCATATATTTGTTGAAGTAGTATTAATTAGCTTGAATTTATTTTCATCATCTGACATGACGCAAGTGATAGCCCCTATATAATAGGTATTACTTTGTAGTTTTAATTCATTTAGAATAGATGCATGCATTTTTACTTCAAGTTCTTATTTAATAGATATAAAGTTATCTACTGCAGATTTTATGTGTTCTATATATTTTATCTGTACGAGCCATCCCTTGTTCTACCTTGTTTTTTTAAAAGCATCTTTTCTTTTCAATGTTGTTCAGATATTCTGTATCATACAAATGATATTTTCTTTTCATCATTATGCTTTTTGTACAGGAACTATGCTCCTGAAACATATGGCACTTCCTTTGTCTTCTCACTCAGGCTTGCTTTGTCAATGCAAATTATTGGCTTTTCAGTGAGGTTCTTTTCTTCATTCCTGTGGATCCAGATGTACAGATTAGGGCCTTCATCCGTTGACAGCTCAGCCTTCCGTGGAGCTGGTTCTGATCTGAGAAGCAGTTTTATAAATCCTGCAACTCATGGAATAGCTAGCCAGAACTCCAATGTTGATGACTTTATAGGAGGCGCCATATATGATCCGACTTATTACTCTTCCCTTTTTGAAGATGGACAGGAGAAAGGATTTTTAAATGAGGTATTTAAGCTCCCTCCTCTTTCATACAGTTACTGTATAGTATAGTGCTATACTTGTAGTTGCATTATGCATTGTAATGTCTGCCCACGTGTTTGATTGGATTGAAGGAAATATAACTAAGTTTCTATTGTAAATCTATGTTACTCATCCCGGTAGTTAACAGGGAGGCGGAATAGGTAAAAATCAATTTTTCTTTGCAAGGTAACATAGACTAGCCATTAGGATCTTTGCTAAACATTAACTAACAAACTAACAATGAGTTCTAACTACTATGTTAGATGATTATATCTCAAGCTTGAAGTCCTTCTCCTTGTTGTGAGCTCTTTGGAGTGGTTGTGGATGGTTCCTCCTCACCGGCTTCTCTATGTCAAAGATGATCCACCCGAAGGTTTCTACCTTGAGCTCCAACCTCTATTATGAAGTGACTAGGGTGCTTGGTGTGCTAAACTAAGAACCCTAGAGTGAGTAGAGAAGGATTTTGGTGGTTTGGTCTCAATGGCACTTGATTTTCAACTCATGAAACACTAGGCCTTGAGAGAGGAAGGAGAGAGCTATGAGAGAGAATATCTATGTGAATTATGAAGAGAGTTCCCTTATAAGGAAAAAGAATAATAAGTTTTATTAGGATAATTGTGATGGTTCATTTGATTTGACCATTATCATGTCACAATTAATGCTAAGCAAAATATCTTGTGCTCAACAAAAATATCTAAGTCAACAATGGTCAACAAGTCAAATGATCAAACCAATTAGCCATGACACAATTATCTCTAATAAGAATTAGTAAACAATTTCCTCCACCTCATAATGGTTTTAATCAAGTCAATGGTCAAAACCTTAATGAGGTGTCTCCTTCCCTGCCTCTATCAACCGTATATACATACCCGCATCCGTGTTCCGAGAAACATGAATACAATGAGACTAAACCAATCCAAAATCAAATATTAGGATCCGGCTTAAACCAAAGCCCACTAGCATTAACTGCCCGAATACCAAATACGCACAAGTGTGCGTATGTGAACGAACCCTGTCGTAAAACCATACGACCTCTATCTTGTTTCGCCCAAAGGTGAAAAACCCTCTGTGTGGGACTCTAAAAACTCGACACTACACTGATAGTGGGTTAACCACAGGCCGTAAGCGGTACTAGCTGTACGTAACGGTCCCAAGGTAGATGTCGATAAGAAGGCTGATGAGGAAACCCATCCGAACTCCTACTGAGCCTGAATGTGACAATCTCCGTACAGTTCGGTCTGTTCGTCTAAGAGTATCGCATATCGGGCCTAGAGGGCGGTAAACGTCAGTCCCTTAATAGCGGTATAAGTCGTGTCGGAGTGTAGTCCAAAACACCCCGAGAAACTACTGGAGTACCTACCAGTAAATCTCGCTTGCCCTGGCCAGGGACTTTGTGTAATGGCTTTCCAAACACAGCGCGATATCAACCCCCAATACCGGGAGAGACGAATCCTATCTAACCGCCACTGCCTCCAAGTGTTTCGGGACTGCACCCAACTACTACCTATTTGCACGACTCAATAGAGCCGTGGTAGGGTAGTAGTCTAAGAACAGTGGGAACACACTTGAGGTGAAGCAGCAGTGTCAAGTCAACGGACTAAGCTGTACTCATGTTACCAGGAAACTGTTAACTGACGATAGGTATAGTACCAACCAACAGTTCCCGACGAGTTCTGTCCAGTGTACTCGTAACCTAACGAGCACCTGCATACTATCTTCAGTACGATGTACTGATGGCTGTGAGACAGACCATCTCCCCTCCTGGGATAAGAAGCGTATACACTAGTTAATCTGGAGTATCGATGCCCTGTCTCGATAATCCTACGACTAGGGACCTGTATAAGGATGTGCTTATAAACTACCCAGCCCCCACTAGTGTGACTGCCATCACAACGCTGGTAGTCAAGCAAAGATCCTAAGGGCTCTATCAATATGTATTAGCGATATGTTAAAAAACATATACACATATTAAGATAGATACAAACCAAGTAGCATACTACTATATCGAGCAAGATTGTCATAAATCCGTGTATATATCCCAAGCTTCCAAAATATAATATACAGACTAGTACTATACAATAATGGCCTCTAGGGCATATTACACTAACATCTATAATTATCAGGTTAATTTGGGAGATTTAAATAATGCCTTCTGACTCTTGAAATGCCATGTAAATCGAGATCTGCTGTACCATCTTCACATTTTAGTTTATTGATTTATCACATGAAATTCTGGTACTGTGCACCTATTTTATTCATGTATGTTCTTTTCTTCCTTTGCTTCCCTTTCATTTTCAATTTTTTTGAGGGTTTTGTTCCTTCTTTTTTCTTTTGGGTGGGGGGTGGGGTGGGGGGTGGAGTGTGTGTGTGTGCGCGCGTGGGTTGGGGGGGGGGGAAGGAGAGCTTCCTGAATGTTTTTTTAAGCCCCCTGTCACTGATGCTATTATATGTTTCTATATAGTGTAATTCTTATCTCTTATATCTTCTGTAAACTGTTGGCGTTCTTTGGCCTAATGGTCAATTTAAATCAACCGAGTCCAATAAGGCTGATTTTTGTGTGCTTCAAGTCCTGGACTCCTGGGAGACGTTGATTTATTCATTGTAGGTTGTCTATGCACCCAGAGTAAATTACTTGAAAGTTCACTTTTAACCCTTATTTTGATGTATATATTTTACATTTTAAATTGTATAATAATTGCTTCAATGTCTTCCTACGAAGATCGAGTACTTATTATATATGAGAGTAATGGAGGAAAGATGCCATAGGAGGGAATTTCCTCCTATGGCGTCGAAAAAATACGTCCATCGTGTTTTCCGACGATCGGCACCCATTATCTTCATCGTTATCATCTATGATATCGGTAACACAAATTTCATGTGATCCTACAATTTTTTCACCGTTGAATTAGTGGGTTTAAAATTAACGGTTTACCGATAATAGAACTTTTTACATTGCTAAATCAACGGTGAAAAAGTTGTAGAATCACATGAAATTTGGCGTACCCAAATCTTAGATGATAACGATGAAGATGATGAATTCCGATCGTCGGAAAACACGATGGAGGGTGAATTTTTTCGACGCCATAGGAGGAAATTCCCTCCTATGGCCTCTTTCCTCCATTTTTCTCATTATATATACTGGTAGATAATTCGTTCAACAAATTTCTTGAAACATCCTTTGTTATTGTAATTTCTATTATTTTTTAATTTTCTATTTCTATTAATATTCTTGCTTTTATCACATTTTGTTTTTCCCCTTATATTGACATGTTTACATTTGACATGTTATTGTACTTGTATGTCTCCTTAATCCTTTTATCAATTTATAAATTATAAATTATTGCATTAAATGATAGAATGGAGTTAAGAAGATTCTTGTTGTCTTCACTCTGTAAAATCTCTTTGAAATTAATTTGATTATTCTCTTTTATTATTTTTTGTCTCAAATTGTCTCAAAGATGTTTCAAAATAGTTCTTTCTTTATCATTGTATACTGTGTATAAATGAACATTTTTTCCCTTCCCTTTCTCACATTTCATTGTTTATAAAGCTCTCTAAATTTATCTAGAATACTTCTATATTTTTATAAATAACCATGGCGTTTTTTCCCCGCTAACTCCTTGATATCCCAAGAAGCAGTGTCCCCCCCCCCCCCCCCCCCCCGCGTCTTGATTTGCTTTCCGCTTTTAGCACTGCACTGAAGTAGAAGATTGTAACTTCAAGTTCTGATAGAAACATTGAAATAAATATATGGCCATGCTTTCATCATGTCGGTGGGTGGGTGTCATTATGTATAAACTTGTTGGCCCATCATTCATAAGGTTAGCATTTTGGGTTAAGCGGTTATCAACAGCATCCAGTTTAAAATTAGAGATTACTTGCCATTTAGCCATATTTGAATTCTGGATTATTTGATTTCTTTTGCTCTCATTAGTCATTATCTCCAATGCCACATTCTTTAGGGAGAAAGTAAACAATGTATAGGAGAAGGCATCTTCTATTGTTCATCCCAGTTATCCTAGGCGTAGATTTGTTCAAACTTTTAAATAGGCTTCACAGAGTTGGCAGATAGACTTAGTTTCCTTCTCGGTTTGTAGGGTGACAAAAGAAATTTTGGGTATGACAGAGCATCGGCATCAGCCACCGGATCCCCTCAACTGAAATCATGCATTAGCAGGTCATTCCAGGTTATTGATGTAAGTGCAGTATACCAACAATTTGTTATACATTTTTTTTGTTCAACTAATTATTAATATTGTTATGATTTCTTTTCTTCAATATATTTATTTTCGTAGATAAATGAAGTTTCTGGATAATGTTGCATGGGATCACAATCAACCAGACCTTCATATCTGTTAATCTATTTGTTTCAATCTGTTGGTGATGAGTCACTTTTAGAAATAGAAGTCGAACTCATTGGATAATTCATTTGGAAATGAAGAATAATAAACATTTAGGGGATGCCCTATGTGATTACCTAGCGTGCTAGGTGGCCACCTTTTAGGTCTTTGAGAAGAGAATGAGGAAGACACTGAGGGCGAAGACTGTATCATTAGATGGCTTGATGTGTTTAGGCTGTCTTTTACTAGGAGACGCCAGAGGCATCAATGTGGAAATATACATGCATGCTTCTGATTGGTACCTAGTTTCATGGCATTTCAGAACTTGGCATTTATGTGGTTTTGTAGATTAGTTAGCGATGCCATTGCATTCTCAATAGTCAATTCTAACCGCCTATGCATAGTACATGGGTGAGATATTGTTCTGCATGTGTCTATTTTTTCTTGGTAATTAGTTGATCTGTTGGTTATAACCATTCGATAATAATTACATTTACTGCATTAAATCGGAATTTACATAAAAAGAAATGTAAGTTTTTTCGTTTCTTTTTATTTCCTTGTGTTCGCTTTCTTGTTAGCAATTGTAAATGTAAGTATTAATAGTTTATCGTTATACTTTTATACAACTCTGATCGGTATATTTACATGTAGTGACAATAAATGGACTCCAGAAATAGAGATACTGTATGAGAAGGATGATATCTTGCTATATACACATCATTATTCCTCATCAAGTAAGCAAATACAATGTGAAATTTGATGGGCCTGCCATACCTGGGCCTTAAATTCTTTCGTTGTAGCTCAATTAGCTAAGGGATGCTATTTAGTTTTATGAACCTTCCTCTAGATAGATCTGTTCTCTGTTTGCAGAGCTTTTGCAAGTACATTCTACATTTCTCTTTACACTTAAATATTTACTTCGTAGAAACGGAGGATGCAGTACTTGTGATGGTGGGAGAATATCCCATGTATGATAGTTGACATGGTCCCATGGAGTTGGGTATCAAAATATGAAGGAAATAGGGGGCAACATAGCAGAGGAAAGACATATCTTATATCAATTGACAAATTTAATCTAAAAAATGTCATCATCAAATAAATAAGTTATATTTCCGCATGAAAGTGTTAAAAGGAGACATCTTTCAGTCATGGAATGAAATACGCAACAACAACAACAACTGTGCCTTTTATCCCAAGCATATGGGGTGGACTACATGAACCAACATGAGAATCACGCCGGGTCTAGCACATGAATCCTCTGTCTCCACTCACTTCTATCGAACAATATACTTTCAGTGAGTCCTTTGGCAACCATATCGTTTCGTATCACCTCCATCCATGTTTTCTTCGGTCTCCCTTTTGCCCTTTTACCATTGCCCATATCGAGAGTATCTATTCGTCGAACCGGTGCTTTCATAGGTCTGCGTCGCACATGACCAAACCATCTTAGCCGGTTTTCCCGCATTTTCTCCTCCACAAGTGCTACACCAACTTTTGCACGAATATCCTCATTTCGCACCTTATCTTTTCTAGTGTTACCGCACATCCAACGAAGCATGCGCATCTCCGCTACGTGCATCTTCTGTGTATGATGCTTCTTAGGAGCCCAGCATTCTGTACTATATAATAAGGCAGGCCGAATAGCGCTCCGATAAAACTTCCCTTTCAATTTTAATGGAAAGTTACGATCACACAAAATCACTGTTGCACTCCTCCATTTCAACCAACCAGTTTGGATCCTTTGATTAACATCATTATCGATCTCCCCATTCTTTTGGATGATGGAACCTAGATATCTAAACTGGTCGCTCGGTGATATCTCTTGCCCTTCCAATATTATACCAATATGGTTTTGACTTCTCTGGCTACTAAATTTGCAGTGCATATATGCTGTCTTGGACCTGCTCAATCTGAATCCCCGAGATTCTAATGTTTGCCTCCATAATTCCAATTTGGCATTAACCCCTGCTTTCGTCTCATTTACTAGAACAATATCATCAACGAATAGCATACACCAAGGTACCTCATCTTGGATAGTTCTAGTAAGCTCATCCATCACGATGGTAAACAGGAATGGACTTAATGCAGATCCTTGATGTAAACCAATAGTAATCGGAAAATCACTCGTTAAGCCGCCGCAAGTTCTGACATTTGCCACTACTCCATCGTACATATCCTTGATTATGTCAATATACTTGACGGGGACCCCCTTCTTCATCATTGTCCCCCATAATACCTCTCTAGGTATCTTGTCGTACGTTTTTTCTAAATCAATAAATATCATATGCAAATCTCTTCTCCTCTCTCGAAAACGCTCGACAAGTTGACGAAGCAAATGAATAGCCTCTGTCGTCGATCGTCCAGGCATGAACCCAAACTGGTTCTCTTATCTTAATATCCTTCCTTAGCCTGTGTTCAATCACTCTCTCCCAAAGTTTCATGGAATGAAATAAGTAAGCTAGAAGGATTGCGTGTAGTGGTGTATAGATTATAAGTGATGCAACATAGAGAATAAATAAGTTAAAAGTACTAAAACAATCGTAACACATTAGGTATTATGTCAAACCTCATATGCCGAAACGACTTAAAAAATTGTATATAATAATATAATAGATAATTGATATCAATTCATCGGTGTGGCATCAAGTGTTATGAAATGCTAAGCTCACTGGACATCAGAAGTACAGAACCTTGCTCATTTTATTAGGGACACCATTTTCTAATTAAGAAAGCATTTAAAGAGAGAATAAGATTTGATGGGTGTTATAGGAAATTATGTGAGAAGACTATAACTGGAAATACCAGCATTTGAAACTTAAACGCAATCTGTAGTCACAGGAAAGAGAGTATCTCATTAACTACCAAAAATACTACTAAATCGATTAAGGAATCTGTGCAAGTGAATGTTATTAAAATTATTTAAGTAAATTGGAATGCAGCTTCCAACCCTCTTCATGCTCCCTATTCTCCTAGTTTTGACTGGGATGATCATTGGGGCTCATTTCTATAGAACAGTATAATTATTGGCAGATAAACATCCTTCTCTTCAATTAACTAACCCTAGAGTTTTGTTATATACGCCATCTGTCTAAACCTTCTTTGTGAAATGTAATTCAATATATTATGAGAGAATTACAAATAATGAGTCTCAACATGTAGTGAGTAGATTAGAGAGGGTGAATATTATAGATATTTGCTTTTATTTCCTTATTTCATAACATACATTTATTTTTAATATATCATATATCTATCCATCATCTTAATGTTCTCTATATATCTCCCTTACTCTCTTCACTCTCTTTTGTGTAGGCCTTCTATATGACATATCTTTGTTCATCCATGAGTGTCATAATCATAAGAGGTTTAAAGTCTTGTTTTACACTGTGGCTTTGTTCCACATCTGACACTAAGTTAATCAATTGAAGTCTTGGTTACTACTTGTGAACATATTTTTAATACTTCAACATGAACAGAGAATCTTAGTGTTAATGATAAAGATATTCTGGAATCTGGATATGCGATTCAATGTCCATAACCTTGAGACAGGGAGGCCAACTGACTGTGACATTAGTTCCGCATGGATACCGCCTCAACATTATCTTCCAATTTTTGCATGTTACATGCCCATATATTTTGTATTCCAATCGTATTTTGAGTCATATTGGACCTCTAAGCTGAAAGTGGTGTCCTGACGAATCTTATCATCTACACTTTGTCTATATCCCCCCCCCCCCCCCCAAGTCTATCTATTTCCCATTCAGGGATGAAAGGTGATTCCTTGGTTCCATGTCAACCTAACCGCTAACTCGACATGTCAACCTAACCGCTAATTCGACTTCCTAAGCACCTTAGCTTGAAACCTAGGGCCAATTCATTGTACATCTCATACTCCATAGAAACCCATACTATCGAGTTAAAAGACTACAACGATGATGTTGATGGTAATATGAGGATGCATTTTTTCCTGTCCACATTTTCATCTTGTATTTGAGTTAGAAATTTATACAAGGGACTGTTTGCTTGCAAATTGACAATGTATGTACTAACTGCTGTTATACACTGTTTCTCATCTTAACATCAGATACTTGCAACTTCATTTATTAAAACCCGTAGTGTTTTGCTAGGAAAAGTTCACTTTATCTCTTGCTCCAGTTGTTATTCTAACAATAAGTTGCTATGCTGCAGGGAGATAATGTTCAGGGAAAGTCAGCCATAAGCCGCTGATTTATTATCTGAAGAGATGCATCAAACATGCTGCCGCATTCCCGAGGCCTCGATTCTTTTTACCCTTTTCTTCATCTTCCTTAAATTTCTTGTGGATAGTGGCTAGGTGTACAGAACTTTGCTTTGTACAGCAACCAAATTTCGCTGCAATTTTTTTTAGTAGCCCCTGATAGAGGGAATTATAATAGAAAGAGAACCACATCCCTTGAAAACTTATTGCGTAAATGACAATTCAGACTTTTGCTGCCATGTTTTGCAGGAACTGTTATCTTGTCAGATAAAATTGTTGTCATAGGATGAATATTTTTCTTCATAATGATAACGGCACAGCGGGGGAATCATATATTCAGGAAGGTTGGCAAGTGTGGGTATGTTTTTGTCGACGATTTCATGTTACACCAAACAGTCGGGCTGAGCGAGGTGGGGCAGCCAACCTACCTGATGCGTCCCTATATAGAATAAATATATGCAAGGGACAAAATCAAGACAATGTTAATGTTCAAATTATTTAGAAATGTTGGCCCAAGTTATAATATTTTAGAGTTGAGCTGTGAATCGTATTAACTAGTATGGTGCACCAAAATTGAAGCATAGCAATGACTGTCCCGACTTAATCCAAATTTAATTAAAGAATTATAATTTTTTTCTTCTTTGGTTATGGTTAAAGTCAAAATAATGAAATAATTTTCTTATAATTACCGTGTGAACATTTCCGCCCTACCTGGGTTACAACCCAAGAAAGTTCTGTTATTGTTGGGAATGGAATGAGACGTCAAGTTTGAGCAGATTTGATACTGATTTGGATCGAAAGCCTTGGGGGAAAAAAACTGATTTTGGTTCGTCTACGGGTGCCGATGCTTGAATCAGATGTATCAATAAATTGACAATCTTGGGACCTCCTTGTGTATCAAAATAAATATCCTAAGATATGAAACTGAGTTGAGATGTATTTGGAGCCATGATCTAAGCTCGCTAGAAAGAGTTTACAGGCAACGTTATCTCGTTTATGCCTTGGTTATTGACAATCTTTTAATCCATGTTGGGTTGAGATTATTTCACTTGTAGGCAGTCTGGTGAGTTGAGAGTTGCCTAATGCTAGCTTAAAAATTAGATCTGATAACAAATAGATTAATATGAAACCTACGGTCTCTCTCATCGGTTGAGCCGTCGTTAGAAAGAAGGGAAGAACATTCTTCCAATGAATTAGCCTCCCTAAATCACATGGATAAGTTGATTTAGACAATCAAAGAAATATACATCCATCCATCATATCTTATTAATAAATACTTGGGTTAGATAAAGCAATTAGGGCAAAACATATAACCCTTAATCATGACTATATATTGAAGACCGAATGCAAATACAGGGTACATCTAAATTATTTACATAGCAAGACTCAAGCTGAGTCATGATTCATCTGTCACACCGTTAAGCGTACTCTCAATACCCGAGCGCAGGGATGGACGTCTAAATTGTTCGGTCGTTTATTATCAGACCGAGCGGGTGCCGATCACCTTGCCTAGACTGAGATCACCTTCAGAACCATAACACAGGCGTAGGAATGGACACCTGAACTATCTATATTGAGATTACTAAATTCGACACGGTCGCAGATCGAGATTGGTTCTATTTTTATTGTTGGATATATGTACCCTCAAGACAATTATTGTAATTGAAGAAGAAGCTATACGGAGAACAGTCTTACTCGAGATGATGGTATACTAACTGCCTTGTTTTTATTTTTCATATGATGTGTTTTATTCATTATCACCTATCGTTTATACATGAGATAAAGCCTTGAGGATTTTGCTTGACTACCAGGACGATGATGGAGATTAAACTGGTGGGGTCCGGATAGTCGATGAGCACATCCTGAAATGTCCATAGTCGTAGAAGTATCGAGACTAGGTATCGATACTCCAGTTTAGACTAGGGTGTACGTTTCCAGATCCGGTTGGAGGGTGATAGCTGATCCCATAACTATTGGTGTTTGACATCGATAATTGTATACATGTGCTCATTGGATGAGTTACACTAGACGGATACACCGAGAACTCCTAGTTGGTAATATACCAATGTCAGATAGCAGTTCTCTGGTGACATGAGTACATGATAGTCCTTAGGACCTGAGATCGCCATAGTGTCTCATGTGTGTTCGTACTATACTTAGATTTCTACCTACCACACGGCTCAAAGGAGTCGTGAAAACAGATTTTTGTTGGGTATAGTTTCGAAGCACGTGGAGGCAACAAGCAGTCGAGGGGATTCTTCTCTCCCGGTATAGGGAGTTGATGTCACGCTGTGCAGGACATGACTGCAACCACAAGTCGTTGGCCACCGCAGTGGAGATAAACAGATAAGTGTTATCAATTGTATCTCCGATTGGTTATGAGTACTCTGTCGCACAACTTATCGAGTTGTTGGGGTCTGACAGATTCCAAACTCTAGACCTGATATGCGATACTCATTGATGAAGAGACCGGATTGTATCGTGACTGTCACTTATAGACTTTGTAGGGTCCGGATGAGTTTGCTCGTCGACCTGATTTTATCTTGCTCATATCTGGATAGTCGTTACGTACAGCTAGTGCTACTGACGTGCTTGTGGGTTATCCCGTCAAGGGATTGGATCTGAATGTGTTTTGGATTCAATCGGATATGATCCTATATAACCTACTATCAGCATATTGACAGATCTTTAGAGTCTCGCAATCAAATGCCATCCCGGAAAAAATGTTGATGTGGCGTGCGTATAGGATACATACGGGAGTTCGATTAAATATTTAATTTAATTGAATGTCCGAAAAATACTAGCCGGTTTAAAAACCGGAATATTTAGTTAAATATTGACTTAATAACCGTATTATGATGTGGTTTCTAGTATTGTGTATTGGATACACACTCCCTCTAATTTTATTATATTTGTATGAGATACTGATATATTATTATTGCATATACGATACGTAAAATTGAAATATATTTGATACATGTTTTCTTCTCTTTATAAATATGTATTTATATATATAAAGTAAAAAGATATAAGATATGTTAAGAATAAACATAAAGAGAAAAGAAATGAAAAGATTTGAAATGAAAAGAAATAAGAAGAAGATTGGACTTCTTCTTATTTCTAATTTCTTCTTTTCTTTGATGACTCACTTCTTCTCTTCTCATTCTTTTTCTTTTATGTTAATTCTAATTCATATATTTTCCATTGGCCATCTTCTACATCTTCTTTCTCCTATCTACAAAAATGGTGGAGGTTAGAAATGAGCTTAGAATTCAATAAAAGAGTGTTTTTCTTGATCACATTACCTTACACATTAACCTAGCTAATTCAATATGTGAGTTTCTTCACTTGAGAAGTGAAGATGGAGTTTTGGGTGGTCGCTCTTCACCGCGGATCATTTACGACGAGGTGGTCAGCTAGTAGACTTTCCGGGGATCGCAAAGTCTAGCTTGGGTCTTCTGATTGCGATCGAACATGCTACAAAGGTTGTAGCAATCTAAACCTGCTCTCTTTTCTTTTTGCTATTGTAAGTATTTGATAATCTTGGTTAGGTTTTGATTCTATATTTGAAAAATTATTGTTTTCTAATTCCGCCGCGGTCCGTGAATGTCACGACCTTAGAACCGTATCCCTATAGTGGTATCAGAGCCATATCAAATTTATTTGCAATAGTTTGTGACCAATCGCGTTTTCGAAACCAATATCCAAACCGATTCAAAAACTATTTTTGCACTTGGTGAAAAATCGATTCATTTCGGAGTTTTTTCTCGTTATCGGGGATGTTCGAGGGTCGAGATGGATAGGAATTGATCGTGTGGGGGTTAAGGAAGGTCATCCCTGTCATGCCCTGCTTCCCAGAGTACGCTAAGATGGGCACGCGACATAGCCAACCATGCTACCTGTGGATAGGAAAAATCCTTCCACAGTCACATTACGGCTGTAGAGATATCAAGAACAAGAAAGTAAATTAACTATCTAGTATATGTCCATAAGCCAGAGTAAAAGAGTCCAGAAATAACAATATGCGGAAGCCAAAAGATACAATAAATGAAACACCTGGAAGTGAAACTACATACTGACAGGAACTTCACCGCTCGTCTAACAGCGGCAATACTCCTGATCAGTCTGCAACAAGGTAGAAGAATCTGGGCCATGCAAAACCCAGACGTCAGCGCGTCATGTCATCAAGCAATAAAATATAAACAGGGTAACAGGCAATGCAAATATAATCATGGATGAAAAGCAGATGTAACAGTAATGTAAATCAGGGCAGTGAAGGGTAGTGTACAGTGAGTAAACTAAACTGTTCTATTGGGTTATCTACTCTCAAGTCTTTGAAATCAATTTGATGAATTATCGATGTAACTCAATAGTATCCCGTGCATGCCCGAGACCACGGTCTACAGACTCTCGGGCTGAAACCGAGACGTGCCGCTAGGCACTAACAGGAAAGGAGTATAGACCAACGATGTTAGCAGCATCGTCACGAGGCGGGCCTAGCCTCTAAAACTGATCAGTATAAGCAAGCAACTGTCGAGTTACAAGTCAGGATTTCATCATTGATTTCCCCATACCCCTAAGTTATATGTGTCAAGTCAGGTATTCCGTAATCAAGAACTAATGCCAACACAGGATCAGATAAGAGCAGATTTGTCTGGATAAACAACAGGAACGGTCCGTGAGGACTACGTGTCAGGTTTGTTGGCATTAGGCACAAGATCAGGTAACAGGTCAAGCCATGGTACATCAGGTCAAGTCAAGTAGTGTATTTAGATGTCATGTCATGTAAAGAGTGTACGATACCATGTCAGGTCAAGTAACATGTGTAGCAAGTCATGTCAGGGTGTACAAGATAACATGTGGATGCTCATAATCGACTAACACAATCAAGATTATAAATGAACCAACATGAATATTATCAGAACAATAACTAGATCAGGTAATAAGGTAAGCAAATAGGTACATATTACATTATATCGATGCACGGTCATCATTACTTATCTACAGTATACAAATATGGATGTTAGAATCATGTTAACATGCACTACGTAATTTAGAGATGCACTAACCTGTATAATAGGTTCAAAAGATGCAATTAAAACTAAAACCGGTTAAAGAAACCCACGGGTGTCCGACATGGTATAAAACATAAAAGGGTACTGTGGACCAGACAATAATTGTTATGTGATTTAATTATGATTGTGGGTACTATGTATAGTAGAACTAAATGCAGCAAGGCATGTTTCATACGATGAAACAAAATAATATAACGGAACGTCAAACTGTTACAAGGAAAATTATAGCATTAAATGTAAGCTGCAGGGATAACGTGCAATCAAGAGATATATAGAACTTTAAATAGCATAAGTAGTAGTTTAAAGTAGCATGTAGCAAGATTAACTTGCCTCAAAAGGTCGATATGCAGGCGGCCTGGTGCGACGTGACACGATACGGTGTGTGAAACGGCACGGCACGGTACTGGGTCTAGTCGCGATCTGGTGCACGGTCTGGACGCGATCTGGACACGATTTGATGCGCGGTCTGGGCGCGATCTGATGCGCGGTCGCGATCTGATGCGCGGTCTGGGCGCGATCTGGACGCGATCTGATGCGCGGTTTGGTTCGTACGAACTGTCGGCGGTGGCATGGCTCCGGCGGGACGGCCGGAAAGCAAGAAAAAGAGAAAGAAAGAAAAGAGAAGAACGAGAAGAAGAGGAATGGGATTGGCTATTGGCTCTAGGGCTGGGGACAGAGGACACGAGGAGGTGATGACGGCGATGATGGGCAGCCGTCGAAGGTAAAGGGAGCTGCCGTTGGTCGAGGGTTTCTTGGGTCGTTATAGGAATCGGGGTTGCAGTAGCAGCCAAAGGTGATGGTGGTGGTGGTTTATGGTGTCGGGGAAAGGAGAGAGGTGAGGAGGATATGACGTGATCGGCGACGAGGTGCGGGCGGTGTTGGGTCTGTGCGGGGATAGTCGGGGTTGCTGCCGGGGTATCGGGTGCATGGATCTCGAAGGGGATGAGAAGGGAGAGGAGGTGGTTAAGAGGGTATAGAGGTCGTGGTGAGGGTCGTGATGTCGGGATGATGGTGACGGCATGTCACCGGCGATGGGTTGGAGACGTGAGCGTCAAGGAGGTTGTAGGTGTTGGGTCGTGGGTTGCGGGTTCTTGGGTGAGGGCTCGGGAAGAGGGAGAAGTGGAGGAGTTAGAAGAGGTCGAGTAGACGGGGTGGTGATGAAGATGAGGTTAGGAGGTCGGCGACGAAGGCGAACGTGAGGGGCTAGGGTTCGTCGCAGCGAAGGAAGAAGTAGAACAGAGAAAGAAAGAGAGAGACGAGGAAGAGAGAGAGAGATGTGTGCAAATCTTTGAAAATGTTTAAAAAATATGTGCAGAGAGAGAAACGGAGAGAGAGAGAGTCTGATATATAAAAATTTAGATTTAGAAAATATTAAAATTATATTTAGAGGGAGAGAGAGAAATCACTTAAGGATTTCTTAACTAAAAAATATATATATAATATACACAAATCATAACAGTTAGTGTAGGAAGTTAGTGTAGGAAGTTAGCGTAGGAAATATTATTAATATAAATTAGTTAAAGGAAAAATAGTTTTTATATATATATATATATATATATATATATATATATATATGAGAATAATGGAGGAAAGAGGCCATAGGAGGCTTTTTCGTCAGGTGGCGTCTAAAATCTATATCTTCCGTAACTTTTTTCGACCATCGTCAACCATCATCATAAAGATATGGATACACCAAATTTCATGTGATTCCATTACTTTTTCACCGTTGAACTAGCAATGTAAAATGTTCTATTGTCGATAAACCGTTAATTTTGCACCCACTAAATCAACGGTGAAAAGGTGTTGGAATCAAATGAAATTTGGTGTATCAATATCTTAGATGATAAAGATGAAGATGATGGGTGCCGATGCTCGAAAAAAGTTATGGAAGATATAGATTTTAGACGCCACCTGACGAAAAAGCCTCCTATGGCCTCTTTCCTCCATTATTCTATATATATATATATATATATAAGGAATATAATATTAGTCCGTTTTGAGATTTGGCAAAATACAAATTTACTCCAAAACAGGCCCGGGTCGGTTCCAAAAATCCAGAATTAAAATATTAAAAATATATACAACTTCCAAATTTCAAAATAGATGCTTAGTTAAAGAAAATGCATACCCCCAAGAACGGATGCATGTACGTGCGCATAGCCATCCAAACGCGTCCGTTTCACTGAACGGGACGAGAACAAGATGCGCGGATGCTACCACGGAGTTAGGGGTATCATGCAGGATATGAAATGAAATTTTAAATTACTTTACATGACTTAAAATGTTATATGGTAAAAGATGCAATGCCAGATAAAATGCCAGTATGCAGTATACATGAGATACACGTGTCTATGTAACAAGTCAGGGTAATCTATAAATGAGAGTTAAACAGGTTCAAGTAAGCAGGTCGGGTCGAATGCAGAGTACTATGGAAAATACCATTCGCCTCCAAACACGCTAAAATAGGAATAGACCACAGATAACTAAATACGGAAACTGGAATTGGTATAAATAAACTCGGGTGTTACAATCCCTACCCGGGAGCACAACAAAGTGCTTCTGGGGAGAGCGGGGATGAGAGCACCCCAAAAGGTGCTCTCGGCCAACTGCAGACCAGAGGCCACCTTCGTGGTAGTCTCTGGTCCGTACACCCCCAAACCCCTAAGTCAATTTAGTATCCCCCGGGTCTCTTGTCGATGCTCCGGCGAAGTTTCAAGTCAATCGGACTTCCTTTGTTGCCGAAATGAATTGATTTTTGGAGTTGGATGCAAAATTAAATATCCTGGCTAGTTCTCCTTTTAGGGTTTGAAGGACAATTCGACAAAACAGTGGGAGACCAGATTAGATATATTAATCAATCAATCTGATCTTGACTAGAATTCATGACGAGTGCTTCTTTTCTCTCTCTGGCAACGACCTGTAGGGTTCCTAGGCACACTAATGAAGTCTCACAAGTGATCAAGCATGGCTAATTCAAATTTTACAAGTGCCTACAAACCCTAATACGGATCGTTAACTAGATATATAGGCGATGCAAGCATGTAAAGGAATTAAATGCTAAAGGAAAGTGACTACAACCTTTGTAGATCCGGTCCACCACTTCCTAAGATCCACGATGATGTCCCTCCGCTGTCCAAATCGGAATCCGGACTCTAGCATCGGTTTCATCGAAGAAATGGGCGGGCTTGGTCATCGGCTTCGATGCCGAAGATGATATACGTCGAGGTATCACAAGATCAAGCTCCCACTTCACCAAGTCATGAAACTTGTGAAGAAAAAGACCCTATACTACTTGGCAAGAGGTAGAGGATGAAGAAATAGGAAGTGAGTTCACTTTAGAATTGGATTTCTCACTTGTTTTCATCACTTGCCATTGATGTAGCAAGCTTTTCTTCATGGAAGAAGAAGATGAAGAAGAAGAAGATGATATATATCATAAGTTTTTTAAAATAAAAACAATATGATACTTATCATAATCTCAACCATGGTTTAGTGTAGAGATTTAACTAAGGTTAGATGAGTGGTTAGGGTTAGAGAAGAGACAAGAATGGTGGACTTGTTCAAAACTTCAAGAAGCTTCAACAAAAAACAAACTAAGCCACCATTTCTTTTTCTCTTTATCTTTTCCAAAACAATAATAAATAGATAAATAAATAAGAGAAAAGAAACCCTAACCATTCATTAAACATAGTTTAATCTTTACACAAACCCAAATGAGCAAGTATCATCAAACATGATACAAACAAGTGCACAAAAAATATATCACATATACAATGTGCATTTCAAGTGAGAAAATCCTTTTAAAGTGAACCAATACTAGTTGATGCAAAGTAATATATCAAATATATAATTATACATTAAATCATTAAATCAACACTTGATTCAATGATCCGGTCATGTCGCATATAACCGGCTAGTATCCAATGTATCGGCTTATCGAATCAATCCTTGATTCGATAACTAGGTTATATCGCATATAACCATTCGATAAATTCATCGCGAGAATAGAATACGGTATCACATACACGCATTATTCTCGGTCCCGCACATATCTCATATGCGCTCCTATTTCGTTTCGCTTGAGCCTGGAAACCTCTGTGTAGGACTCTAAAGACTCGTCAATACGCCGGTAGCAGATGATGATCATATCAAACACCCACAAGCCGCAAGCGGTCTGCTAAACGTAACGGCCACCCGGGTATTGAGCGATCAGAAGATCGACGAGCAAGCCCGCTCACACTCTTGTGAATCCAACCAGTAACACTTACCATACAGTCCGGTCTGTTCGTCTGATATGTCGCATATCTCGCCTAGGGGTGGTAAACGTCAGACCCCAATAGCTTGATAAGTCATGCCGACGTAAGGTCCATAACATGTATGAAACTACTGATAACACTTACCAGTAGGTCACCGCAACCCTGGCCAGGGATTTCCTGTTATGGCCAGTCGAGCATAGCGCAATATCAACTCCCAATACCGGGAGAGAAGAATCCCCTCCTATCGCTCATTGCCTCCATGTGAATCGGGACTGTACCCAAAAACCACCTGTTTGCACGACTCAGTAGAGCCGTGGTAGGGTGGAAATCAAAGCACAGTGGAAGACACACAAGACTCTATGACGATCTCGGGTCAACAGACTAAGCTGTACCGGTGTCACCAGAGAACTGCCATCTGACGTGAGGTATAATACCATCTGGGAGTTCTCGGCGAGTCCGTTCAGTGTACCCAGTCTCCACTGAGCACCCGTATACCATCTCCGATGTCAAACACCAATGGATATGGGATCATCCATCGCCCATCACATGGGTCGAGAAGATATACGCTAGTCTACTCTGGAATATCGATGCCCCGTCTCGATATTCCCACGACTAGGAACAATGAAGGATGTACTCATTGACTACCCAGGCCCCACTAGTATGATCTTCATCATAGTCCTGGAAGTCGAGTACACATCCTAAGGGCTTTATCAACATGTAACAGGGAGACAGAAAGTATACACGTTAAGATAAAGAGCAACCAGATAGCGTACTATCATGTCGAGCAAGAAAGTCCTACCCATATATGTCCCAGCATCCACTACAATATACATCCAATGTACAGTAATGGCCTCTAGGGCATACATATAACTAACAATCTCCCACTTGCACTAGGGCCATCTGTAGCAGTGGTTGCAGTATCACATACTCAACTATCCCCTAAAAGTCTCTCTTTGGGAAAAGGCCTTCGTGAGTGGATCCGCCGTGTTGTCCTCCGAGTCTACTCTCCTAACCTTGATCATCCTGGAGATCAACTATCTCCATGATCAGGTGATGCTGCCTCAGAATATGTCTGGGTCACTGATGGGACCAGGGTTCCACGGCCAAAACCACACTTCCATTGTCATACAATGGCAGGAACCTAGTTCATCTTATGAACCAATATACACCCAAACTGCCTCTTTGGTAGTATCTTTAATAGCGATGTTACCAGCCTTTATCGTCTAGTTTGTCACGGTATCTAGCTTGGAACTCTTCCAACATACCGTCCCTTTACTGAGGGTAAAGACAATGCCTGTGACTGACATTCAGTCGTCTTTATCACCCTGGAACCCTTCCAGTGATTCTCCCCAGGATCGATTGATACCATCTCACTACATCTAGTGAGTATCCTAGCATCCAATTAAATCTATCTCATAGACGAAAACACAGGATTTAGGAGGTATCACTTTGATCCTTTTGCAGAATCCTTATGATGAGCGGAGATTGACCGAGCGTAATATAGGAAATCCCTTTCCTATCAAGAGTATGTTGTCCACGTACTATACGAGGATGACCACCTTACTCTCTACTACCGTTTTGTATATACAAGGTTCATCTACCATTTTGATGACGTCAAACTGTTTGACTAATTCATCAAAACAGATGTTCCAACTCCGCGATGCCTGCTTTATCACATAAAACATCTTGCACACGTTTCCGCTGCTCCCACTGTTTACGAAGCCCTCTGGCTGTGTTCTTATAGACGTTCTCTTCTAAATTATTATTTAGAAAAGTAGTCATGGCACCCAACCACCAGATATCGTAGTTATGGTATGTAGCCGTGGCAAGTAGGATCTGGATGGACTTAAGCATATTCCCTGGAAAAGGTTTCATCATTATCAGTGTCTGGTCGATGACGAAAACCTTTAACAAGTCTAGCTTTGAAAGTCTCAACTTTTTCATCTACACTAAGTAATCTTCTCAAGATATACTTGCTCCCGATGGGGATTTAACCCTTCAGATATCGCAACTAAAGTCCATACTTTGTTGGTGTATATGGATTCCATCTCAGATCGCTAAGCATCCAGCCATTCTTACAGAGTCCCTACTCTTGATGGCCTGCTCGAATCTAGTTGGGTCATCATCTTATGATGCAATCCTTGCTCCCACTGTCATCGAGAAATCGAAGTATCTCTCAAGCAGGCTAGGAACCCCGCTAGATCGGCGAAGAGGCTGAGGTTCGCCGGGAACTATTGAATTCTTTGGTTCTGTCAAATCATCAGCTGCAGTTTTGTATAGCTGGAACTTTTCCAGTTCTACACAACTGACTTTACCTCGATCTTGTCCGGATTTTGCTTTCGACATAGGCCAGACAACCCCAAATCTTAAAAAACTTAAGATATGGGCTCTTCCCTTTCCATATCACATATGAAGTGGTAGGTAACTGATTTGATTCGAACCCATTCAATAGGTATGCAGCTTCTCAAGTGCATAACCCTAAAGAAAAAAGAAACAGGTAACTCAGTAGTACTCATCATAGAGCACACCATATCATATAGGGTGTGATTGCTCCGCCCCGATATACCATCGTGCTCTGGTGTATACGGAGGAGTAATGCTGAGAGAGAATCTCATTCTCCTTTAGAATAGACTAGGATTTCCGTGCTCAAGTATTCTCCTCCCTGATCACATCAAAGGACATAATACTTATACCCGTATTTTGGTTCTCTACTTCTTGCTTATATTCTGTGAATATCTCAAAAGGTTCGGACTCATGTTTCAACAGGAACATATGACTGAATCTTGAGAGATTATCAGAGAATATAATGAAGTATAAAGAACCAGTCCTGGCATGTGTAGACAGGAGACCTTACATACATCATCATGTATCAGTCCCAAGAGTTCATTAACTCTTTCTCTGTTTCCAGTAAACGGAGCTATGGTCATCTTATCTTTGTGACATGACTGGCAAGTTTCACAAGATGTAAATTCAAACTGATTTAAATATACATCTAAATGTAACTTCAGCCAGTCGGGTCGCATTGATATGACCTAGTCTACAATGCCTCAAGAAGAATTCGTTCATTTCTGAACTCTTCTTCTTGTGTGTGTTCAGTATACTAGGAACTGTAGTTTGATTTAGAACGTCAATACTTTTAGATAACGTGCCTGAACCGATCAACTTTTGATATAGGAAATGTTCAAAACATTATCCAACAATACAAAATTATATCATTTCTTTACTAATAAAGAGACTGATATGATTTTGTATATCAGGTTCGGTATCTAATAGTATTTGTTCAGAATCAATGTATTGGTAATACAGGGTGACAGTGACCAACAGACTTGGCTGCAACACTTGCCCCGTTTTCTGTCTCATGAAACTTATCACCCGTTCTCAGTTTTTCTACCTTTTTGTAGCCCTATGTAACAGATTACATATCTGGGATGCTGATCCGGTATCATAAACCCAGGATGCAGAGGATACTGAGAAACAGTTCTTTGTAATGAACACACCCGAAGGAGATGCATCATATGCACTTTCTTCGTTTGGGCGGCATAGGAATTCTGGTATTCCCCAATTTCCTGCTCTATCTTATAACAATTATAAGTTGGAGAGGGACCAACGTTCCCCAGCTCAGTATAACAAGCGGGTTCGGTCAATATATCCATATTATTATCTTGATTAAGGCGTGATATGGTCGCTACCTGGAGAGAGAGAGAAGAAAACACTCAGCGTGTGCTCTGGCAAGATCAGATTGGTTATGTATTATATCTAATCAGGATGGCTCCCACTGTTTTTATCAAATCTTCCTTCAAACCCTAAAAGGAAAGACTAGCCGGGATTAATTGCACTCTACAAGTTCGCCAATCTTTCAGCCAGGCCAGTGTCGGTACTTTGAGGGAGGTTCCCCGTGCTTTCGCACGGACCTAATTACAGTAAACCTCGTTTTCCCATAGGCGTAACCCCGTTGACACCTTTCTAGACACCTACTTGATCGGCTAATTATAAAGTGCAAAACTCTTCCAGGAGTAACAATTACTCGCAGTGGATATCAGGATCCAACTATCACATAGAAGGTATGCAATCTCATTGCAAATTTCAACACTTGAAACTCCCGATAATGGTTTTTACCCCTAGCACCTATGACCTTGGCTAAGGTCAACAAATCATAGGTACTAGTCAAGTTCTACCCGTCATTTCGTGATTAATTAGACCCACCCACATGACCCTTGGCTAAGGTCAACAAAGCCACATGACTGTCCTAACTAATCGCATCATATGCTGTGTAGGAAGACATCACTTAGCTACCGCACACTACGCCTCGGCTATGGTCGACAAACGTAGCACGAATACTAAGTACTCTACTTCCTAAAATGACGGAGGGTTGCGAATGGTTTTTATGAAAACCTTTAACGCTCTGAACTTGATCTCGTTGCGGAATCAAATGGTTTTTAAATGGAATGTTTTCGAGGCTTTTCTAGTTTTGCTAAAGGGGTCACTCCCGGTGGAGGGATCGTCGGCCCTTTCCTCGTCGAATGAGGTGCGGGATATATCATATATATCACTGTGCAAAGCGGAAACTATTAGTTATATGTATGCCCTAGAGGCCATTACTATACATAGGATGTATATTGTAGTGGATGCTGGGACATATATAGGGAGGACTTTCTTGCTCGACATGATAGTATGCTATCTGGTTGATCTTTACCTTAACGTGTACACTGATTGTCTCTCTGTTACATGTTGGTAAAGCCCTTAGGATGCGTGCTTGACTACCTGGACTATGATGCGGATCATACTAGTGGGGACATGGTAGTCCATAAGTACATCCTTCAAGGTCCCTAGTCGTGGGTGTATCGAGACGGGGTATCGATATACCAGAGTAGACTAGCGTATACCTTCTCGACCCATACAGATGGGCGATGGATGATCCCATATCCGTTGGTGTTTGACATCAGAGATGATACACGGGTGCTCGGTGGAGACTGGGTACACTGGACGGACTCGCCAAGAACTCCCAGATGGTATTATACCTTACGTCAGATGGCAGTTCTCTGGTGACACTGGTACAGAGTAGTCTGTTGACCCGAGATCGTCATAGAGTCTTGTGTGGTTCCCACTGTGCTTTGATTTCCACCTTACCACGTCCAAGAGGGCGTGCAAAACGGTGGTTTTTGGGTACAGTCCCGAGTCACATGGAGGCAATGAGCGATGGGAGAGGATTCGTCTCTCCCGGTATAGGGAGTTGATGTTGCGCTGTGTTCGATTGGCTATAACCGGAAATCCCTGGCCAGGGTTGCTGAGATTTACTGGTAAGTGTTACCAGTAGTTTCTCAAATTGTTATAGACCTCAGATCGACACGACTTATCGAGCTATTGGGGTCTGACGTTTACCACCCCTAGGCGAGATATGCGACATATCAGACGACGAGACCGGACTGTACGGTAAGTGTTGCTGGTTGGATTCACAGGAGTGTGAGCGGGCTTGCTCGTCGATCTTCTGATCGCTCAATATCCGGGTGGCCGTTACGTTTAGCAGACCGCTTGCGGCTTGTGGGTGTTTGATATGATCATCACCTGCTGCCGGCGTATTGACGAGTCTTAAGAGTCCTACACAGAGGTTTCCTGGCTCAAGCGAAACGAAATAGGAGCGCATATGAGATATGTGCGGGACCGAGAATGATACCAGTATGTGATACTGTATTCGATTCTCGCGATTTGTGACATTGATCGGTTATATGCGATATAGCCGGGTTATCGGATCAAGTGTTGATTCGATAAGTTGTTACTGTAGATATTAGTCGGTTATATGCGATATGACCGGATCATTAAATCAAGTGTTGATTTAATGATTTAATGCATAATTATATATTTGATATATTACTTTGCATTAACTAGTATCGGTTCACTTTAAATGGATTTTCTCGCTCGGATGTGCACATTGTATATGTGATATACTTTTTGTGCACTTGATTGTATCATGTTTGATGATACATGCTCTCTAGGGTTTGTGTAAAGATTAAACCATGGTTGTGTAATGGTTAGGGTTTTCTTTTTCATTTATTTTATATTGGAAAAGAAATGGCAAAATAAAAGAAAATGGTTGCTAGTTTTGTTTTACATTGAAAGTTCATGAAGCTTTGACTAAGTGACCATTTTGTCTTCATGCTTAACCCTAACCATCCCACTAACCATGATTTATTCGCTACACTTGACCATGGTTTGGTTATGATAAGTATTCTTTTAATTTTCTTTTTGGAATTAACTTATCATAACTTTTTCTTCTTCTTCTTCTTCATCTTCAAGATGAAGAACCTTGCTCCATCAATGGCAACTCTTGAAAATGAGTGAGAAATCCAATTCTAAAGTGAACCCACTTCCTATTTCTTCATCCTCTACCTCTTGCCAAGTAGTAGAGTGTGTTTTCTTCACAAGTTTCATGACTTGGTGAAGTGGGAGCTTGATCTTGTGATGCCTCGACGTAGATCATCTTCGGCACGAAGCCGACGACCTTGCCCGCCCATTTCTCCGATGAAGCCGACGCTAGAGCCCGGGATTTCATTTGGACAGCGGAGAGGACTTCATCACGGAGCCGTGGAGGTGGAGGACCGGATCTACAAAGGTTGTATTTCCGTACTCTTAGTTAAAGTAGTTAACTAGTTGCTTATTCGCCTAGAATTCTAGCCAACGATCTTGTTAGGGTTTCTTGGCACCGTTAAAATTTCAAATTGGCAAGGTTGATGCCTTGTGAGACCTCATTAGCGTGCCTAGGAACCCTATAGTGGTATCAGAGCCTAGCTAGAGTCTTAGGCGAAGTCTAGACGATGTTTGAAACCCGATCGAACCCAAAACCCCATTTTTCCACGCTCTCTGGACTTTTTCTAAAAACTGGGTTTTTTCCAGATTAAAAATGCTTAAAAAATTCAGCAGGGAATTATAAGAATTACGGTGCAAAATTTGACTCATGAACAGTACAAACCGCGGCGGAACCGCGGCAGAAGCCTGGCTTCTGCGGCTGTTTCGCGGCAAGTTGATGACGTCATCCTTCCCTGTTTGCACAGTAACTCCTATTTTATTATGCTGGATTTTCTGGGAATTTTTAATATTTATTCAAGAGTTGAATTTTCTGGGGTTGTTTTGGGGATTCGGTGTTTCGATCGGGGTATCAGATTTTGTCTATGTGGCTTTCTGGATAAATTTTAGAATATGTTAAAAAAGGTTTGACCGGATATAAATACCCAATTTTCCCCTGTCGGGAAATTTCCAAGTGTTGGATTTTTCCATAGTTTAACGACGTTCTAAGTAGTGCAAGTAACGCGATAGTCCCTCTAGAAGACAACAAACCTTAACTCGATTATGTGACCGTCTTGAACTGCCCTTTGAACCTTCGGGTTTGGGGCAGTACGGCGTGCCACATGTGAGGCGTTGGCTTGACCCTTCTACGGCTGGACCGTTGGTACTGAGGCACGAACTGAATGTTTTTAGACTTGTTTCATGTGTTGATCTGTATCGGGAAAACTTGGGTGTTTGAATGTTCGATCGGAAAGTTTAACATTTTCTATTTATCCGGAATGTGATACAATACTTGGAATCCACAAGTAGTTATGAGATAACTGAATGAATGTTATAAACATAGCAATTTAGTCTCACTTGATCGGTTGCCACAGAATTTTGATGTGATCAAAAGTCCGTCGCAATCACGTAGGGTACGCGGATACTCGCCGGGTAAACTTAATAGACAGCCTCACTCCATAGCCCCGACCAAGTGACTGTAGGAGAACTCCGTCGTCGAAAGCATCCGTTCGGGTGCTCGCGGAAGCGGTGTTCCGCCTTAGTGTACTTCGTCGACGGCATCGGGGGTGCGGCCGCCTACTAAAGTTTGCGACGAGCATTCGATCAGGATGTCGGGAATCTTGTTGAATTGCCCGACTTGATATTGAAAAGTGTTTTCGATAATGAGACTAAAATGCGGGGTTTATAATTGTTAGGCATGCGATGTCTAAGTATTACATTTGATTAGGCATGTGATGTCTAATGAGGTTGCGGATTCCAACTGTTGTAGTTTTACACTTTCTTTTCTGTGACCGTAAGTGTAATTTGTAATATCGTCGGTTTCGTTGCTATATGTCAACGACAATTGGGATGGACATATTTACTTACGTTGATGACATGTGATGTTATGTGTTGCTGGATATGTTATATTGGATCGTCGTGTTTGAATAGCCGGGGGTTTTTATGTGAGATGAGTGTTTTTCATTTTCATTCATGTAAAAACTTGTATGTAATATTCTTTTATTGGGGCACTTCCAGGTTGCGGAAGATGTCACCCTTTGTATATTATTTACTTTTCCGCACTAGGATAGACCCAAGGAGGGGAGCACAAGTAACCGGGTTCTGGAGTCCAGTGGGAGACCAACTCGAGGAGTCGAGTCCGGGTCTCCTAACTCTAGAATTGGTAGGGTTGCTTGCCGCTCTCGTAGGGGTCTTGGGGTGTGGGTTTGGCTATTCATCGCGACCGTGGAATCCATATTTTATACTGGCTCGTATTGAAAACACGGACGTCCTAATATATCCAATGTTTCATATGTTTCTTCTGCTGCGATATCTGTGATGTGATCATGTGATGTTCTGTGATGGATACAGTATACAGTATATATGATATATTATATAGACGTTACTTATGTTTTACACCCGCGCTAGCCCTGCCCCGCTCTGTCGTTAGTTACCTAACCTAACGGTGCACGAGGGGACATCGAGGCGAATGCGGATGGCATAAGTGTACGTCGTATTTATCTGTGATGTTTAGGTATTTAAATGATGGGACTTCATTAATGTGATTAATGAAATAAAAGAAACCTAAGATGTTGTAGAATCGAATTTCAAAACAAAACAGGTAGCTACAGTTCTTGCTTTGCACAGCGGTATATATGATATATCCTGCACCTTATTCGATGAGGAAATGACCGAGATCCCTTCACCGGGAGTGACTCCTTTAGCAATAATTGGCTGATGCTACACACTCGGTTTGTCTTTTGATTGCTTTTAAGTGTTTTTGCTTTGCACAGTGATATATATGATATATCCCGCACCTCATTCGACGAGAAAAGGACCGACGATCCCTTCACCGGGAGTGACTCCTTTAGCAAAACAAGAAAAGCCTAAAAAACACTCCAATTTCAAAATAATTTGATTCTACAACGATATCAAGTTCATTACGCAATAGGTTTTCAGAAAAACCTGTCGTAGCCCTCCGTCATTTCAGATAAGTCCTATTTAGTATTCGTGCTACGTTTGTTGACCTCCGTCAAGGCGTAGTGTGCGGTAGCTAACTAGTATTTATCTGCTTATGCATATGATGCAGATTGGATTAGGGTAGTCGTACGGCCTTGTTGACCTCCGTCAAGGGTCGTGCGGGTGGGTTTAATTCGATCAAGAAATGACGGGTTGAACTTGACTAGTAGCCTATGGTTTGTTGACCTCCGTTATGGTCATAGGACGCTAGGGGCAAAATATTATCGGGAATTTCAAGTGTTGAAATTTGCAATGAGATTGCATACCTTCTATGAGATAGTTGGATCCCGATACCCGCTGCGAGTAAGAGTTACTCCTGGGAGAGTTTTACATATTACAATTAGCCGATCAAGTAGGTGTCTAGAAAGGTGTTAACGAGGTTACGCCTCTGGGAAAACGAGGTTTACATTAATTAGGTTCGTGCGAAAGCACGGGGGACCTCCCTCAAAGTACCGACACTGGCCTGGCTGAAAGATTGGCGAACTTGTAGTGTGTAATTAATCCCGGCTAGTCTTTCCTTTTGGGGTTTGAAGGAAGATTTAATAAAAAGCAGTGGGAGCCATCCTGATTAGCTAAAATAAAAACCAATCTATTCTTGCAAGAGCGCACGCTGAGTGTTTTCTTCTCTCTCTCTCCAGGTAGCGACCATATCACGCCTTAATAAAGATAGTAATACGGAAGTATTGACCGAACCCGCTTGTTATACTGAGTTGGGGAACGTTGGTCCCGCTCCAACTTATAATAGTTATAAGATAGAGCAAGAAATTGGGGATTACCAGAATTCCCATGCCACCCAAACAAAGAGAGTGCATGATGATGCATCATCTTCGGGTGTGTTCATTACAGAGAACTGTTTCTCAGTATCCTCTACGTCCTGGGTATGTGATACCGGATCAGGATTCCAGATATGTAATCTGTTACATAAGGCTACAGGTAGGTAAAGAACTGAGAACGGGTGATAAGTTTCATGAGGCAGAAAACGGAGCAAGTGTTGCAGCCAAGTCTGTTGGTCACTGTCACCCTGTATTACCAATACATTGATTCTGAACAAATGCTATTAGATACCGAACGTGATATACAAAATCATATCAGTCTCTTTATTAGTAAATAAAGGATACAATTTTGTATTGATGGATAATGTTTTGAACATTTCCTATATCAAAAGTTGATCGGTTCAGGCACGTTATCTAAAAGCATTGATGTTCTAAATCAAACTACAGTTCTTAGTATATGTAACACACACAAGAGGAAGAGTTCAGAAATGAACGAATCCTTCTTGAGGCATTGTAGACTAGGTCATATCAATGCAACCCGACTGGCTGAAGTTAAATATAGATGCATATTTAAATCAGTTTGAATTTACATCTTGTAAAACTTGCCATTCATGTCACAGAGATAAGATGACCATAGCTCTGTTTACTGGAAACAGAGAAAGAGTTAGTAAACTCTTGGGATGATACATGTTGATGTATGTAAAGTCCCCTGTCTACACATGCCAGGACTGGTTCTTTATACTTCATTACATTCTCTGATGATCTCTCAAGATTCAGACATATGTTCCTGTTGAAACACAAGTCAGAACCTTTTGAGATATTCACAGAATATAAGTTAGAAGTAGAGAACCAAAATACGGGTAAAAGTATTATGTCCTTTGATGTGATCAAGGAGGAGAATACTTGAGCACGGAATTCCTGGATTATTCTAAAGGAGAATGAGATTCTCTCTCAGCATTACTCCTCCGTATACACCATAGCACGATGGTGTATCGGGGCGGAGCAATAACACCCTATATGATAAGGTATGCTCTATCATGAGTACTACTGAGTTTCCTATTTCCTTCTGGGAGTTATGCACTTGAGAAGCTGCATACCTATTGAATAGGGTTCAAATCAAATCAGTTGCCTACCGCTTCATATGTGATATGGAAAGGGAAGTGCCCATATCTTAAGATGGTTAAGATTTGGGGTTGTCTGGCCTATGTCTAAAAGCAAAATCCGGACAAGCTCGAGGCAAGGTCTGTTATGTAGAACTGGAAAGGTTCCAGCTATGCAAACTGCAGCTGATGATTTGAAAGAACCAAAGGATTCAGTAGATTCCAACGAACCTCAGCCTCTCCGCCGATCTAGTAGGGTTCCTCACCCACCTGAGAGATATTTCGGTTTCTCTATGACAGTGGGAGCGAGGATTGCATCATGAGATGATGACCCAACTAGTTTCGAGCTGGCCATCAGGAATAAGACTCTGTAAGAATGGCTGGATGCTTAGTGATCTGAGATGGAATCCATATACACCAACAAAGTATGGACTTTGGTTGCTATATCTGAAGGGTTAAATCCCCATCAGGAGCAAGTATATCTTGAGAAGATTACTTGGTGTACTTGGAAAGGTTGAGACTTTCAAAGCTAGACTTGTTAAAGGTTTTCGTCATCGACCAGGCGTGGATAATGATGAAACCTTTTTCCAGTGCCTATGCTTACGTCCATCCAGATCTTACTTGCCACGGCTACATACCATGACTACGATATCTGGTAGTTGGGTGTCATGACAGCTTTACTAAATGATGTTTTAGAAGAGAGCGTGTATAAGTACACAGCCAGAGGACTTCGTAGACAGTGGGAGCAGCGGAAACGTGTACAAGATGCTTTATAGGATAAAGCAGGCATCGCGGAGTTGGAACATCTGTTTTGATGAGTTAGTCAAAGAGTTTGACATCATCAAAATGGTAGATGAACCTTGTATATACAAAAAGATAGTAGAGAGTATAGTGATGATCCTCGTAGAGTACGTGGATAACATACTCTTGATAGGGAAGGAGTTTCCTATGCTACGCTCGGTCAATCTCCGGTTATCACAAGAATTCTCCATAATAGGATCAAAGTGATACCTCCTAAATCCTGGATTTAGGATCTATGCGATAGATCTAATTGGATGTTAGAATTCTCACTAGTTGTAGTGAAATGGTATCAATCGATCCTGGGGAGAATCACTGGAAGGGTTCCAGGGTGATGAGGACGACTGAATGTCAGTCACAGGCATTGTCTTTACCCTAAGTAAAGGGACGGTATGTTGGAAGAGTTCCAAGCTAGATACCGTGGTATACTAGACGATTAAAGGCAAGATACATCGCTACTTAAGATGCTACCAAAGAGGCAGCCTGGATGTATATTTGTTCATGAGATGAACTTAGTTCCTCCCATTGTGTGACAATGGAGTTGTGGCTTATGCCAAGGAATGTCTGTCCCATCAGTGATCCAGACGTATTCTGAGGCAGCATCACCTGATCATGGAGATAGTTGATCTCCAGGGTGATCGAGGTTAGGAGAGTAGACTCAGAGGACAACACGGCGGATCCACTCACAAAGGCCTTTTCCCAGAGAGAGACTTTTATGGGATGGTTGAGTATGAGATACTGCAACCACTGCTATCAGATGGCCCTAGTGCAAGTGGGAGATTATTAGTTGTATGTATGCCCTAGAGGTCATTACTATACATAGGATGTATATTGTAGTGGATGCTGGGACATATATAGGGAGGACTTTCTTGCTCGACATGATAGTATGCTATCTGGTTGATCTTTACCTTAACGTGTACACTGATTGTCTCTCTGTTACATGTTGGTAAAGCCCTTAGGATGTGTGCTTGACTACCTGGACTATGATGCGGATCATACTAGTGGGGACATGGTAGTCCATAAGTACATCCTTCAAGGTCCCTAGTCGTGGGTGTATCGAGACGGGGCATCGATATATCAGAGTAGACTAACGTATACCTTCTCGACCCATACAGATGGGCGATGGATGATCCCATATCCATTGGTGTTTGACATCAGAGATGATACACGGGTGCTCGGTGGAGACTGGGTACACTGGACGGACTCGCCGAGAACTCCTAGATGGTATTATACCTTACGTCAGATGGCAGTTCTCTGGTGACACTGGTACAGAGTAGTCTGTTGACCCGAGATCGTCATAGAGTCTTGTGTGGTTCCCACTGTGCTTTGATTTCCACCTTACCACGTCCAAGAGGGCGTGCAAAACGGTGGTTTTTGGGTACAGTCCCGAGTCACATGGAGGCAATGAGCGATAGGAGGGGATTCGTCTCTCCTGGTATAGGGAGTTGATGTTGCGCTGTGTTCGATTGGCTATAACCGGAAATCCCTGGCCAGGGTTGCTGAGATTTACTGGTAAGTGTTACCAGTAGTTTCTCAAATTGTTATAGACCTCAGATCGACATGACTTATCGAGCTATTGGGGTCTGACGTTTACCACCCCTAGGCGAGATATGCGACATATCAGACGACGAGACCGGACTGTACGGTAAGTGTTGCTGGTTGGATTCACAGGAGTGTGAGCGGGCTTGCTCGTTGATCTTCTGATTGCTCAATACCCGGGTGGCCGTTACGTTTAGCAGACCGCTTGCGGCTTGTGGGTGTTTGATATGATCATCACCTGCTGCCGGCGTATTGACGAGTCTTTAGAGTCCTACACAGAGGTTTCCTGGCTCAAGCGAAACGAAATAGGAGCGCATATGAGATATGTGCGGGACCGAGAATGATACCAGTATGTGATACTGTATTCGATTCTCGCGATTTGTGACATTGATCGGTTATATGCGATATAGCCGGGTTATCGGATCAAGTGTTGATTCGATAAGTTGTTACTGTAGATATTAGTCGGTTATATGCGATATGACCGGATCATTAAATCAAGTGTTGATTTAATGATTTAATGCATAATTATACATTTGATATATTACTTTGCATTAACTAGTATCGGTTCACTTTAAATGGATTTTCTCGCTCGGATGTGCACATTGTATATGTGATATACTTTTTGTGCACTTAATTGTATCATGTTTGATGATACATGCTCTCTAGGGTTTTTGTAAAGATTAAACCATGGTTGTGTAATGGTTAGGGTTTTCTTTTTCATTTATTTTATTTTGGAAAAGAAATGGCAAAAGAAAAGAAAATGGTTGCTAGTTTTGTTTTACATTGAAAGTTCATGAAGCTTTGACTAAGTGACCATTTTGTCTTCATGCTTAACCCTAACCATCCCACTAACCATGATTTATTCTCTACACTTGACCATGGTTTGGTTATGATAAGTATTCTTTTAATTTTCTTTTTGGAATTAACTTATCATAACTTTTTCTTCTTCTTCTTCTTCATCTTCAAGATGAAGAACCTTGCTCCATCAATGGCAACTCTTGAAAATGAGTGAGAAATCCAATTCTAAAGTGAACCCACTTCCTATTTCTTCATCCTCTACCTCTTGCCAAGTAGTAGAGTGTGTTTTCTTCACAAGTTTCATGACTTGGTGAAGTGGGAGCTTGATCTTGTGATGCCTCGACGTAGATCATCTTCGGCACGAAGCCGACGACCTTGCCCGCCCATTTCTCCGATGAAGCCGACGCTAGAGCCCGGGATTTCATTTGGACAGCGGAGAGGACTTCATCACGGAGCCGTGGAGGTGGAGGACCGGATCTACAAAGGTTGTATTTCCGTACTCTTAGTTAAAGTAGTTAACTAGTTGCTTATTCGCCTAGAATTCTAGCCAACGATCTTATTAGGGTTTCTTGGCACCGTTAAAATTTCAAATTGGCATGGTTGATGCCTTATGAGACCTCATTAGCGTGCCTAGGAACCCTACAGAAACTATAGAAGCGATCAAATACAAGCCGAGGGTTGTAGCATCTGCCAGTTATTGCTAAAGGAGTCACTCCCGGTGAAGGGATCTCGGTCCTTTCCTCATCGAATAAGGTGCAGGATGTTCTATAATGAACACCGCGATGCAAAGCAAGAACTGTAGCTACCTGTTTTTATTTTGAAATTCGATTCCACAACATCAATTAGGTTTATTTTCTTTTATTAATCTCATTAATGAATATCCCATCATTTAAGTCCACTTAAACATCACAGATAAATATAACGTACGCTTATGCCATCCGCATTCGCCTCGATGTCCCGTCTGCACCGTTAGGTTAGGTAACTAACGGCAGAGCGGGCCAGGGCTAGCGCGGGTGTAAAGCATAAGCAACGTTTATATAATATATCATATATACTATATATAATATTTGTCACAGAACATCACATGATCACATCACAGATAAATCACAGCAGAAGAAACATATGAAATATTGGATATACTAGGACGTCCGTGTTTTCAATACGAGCCAGTATAAAATACGGATTCCACGGTCGTGATGAATAGCCTATCCCACACCCCTAGACCCCTACGAGAGCGGCAAGCAACCCTACCAATTCTAGGGTTAGGAGACCCGGACTCGACTCCTCGAGTTGGTCTCCCGCTGGACCCTAGAACCCGGTTACTTGTGCTCCCCTCCTTGGGTCTATCCTAGTGCAGAAAAGTAAATAATATACAAATGGTGACAACATCCGCAACCTGGAAGTGCCCCAATAAAAGAATATTACATACAAGTTTTTACATGAATGAAAATGAAAAACACTCATCTCACATAAAAACCACCCGGCTATTCAAACACGACGATCCAATATAACATATCCAGCAACACATAAATCACATGTCATCAACATAAGTAAATATGCGCATCCCAATTGTCGTTGACATATAGCAACAAAACCGGCGATATCACATATTACACTTACGGTCACAGAAAAGAAAGTGTAAAACTACAACAGTTGGAATCCGCAATCTCATTAGACATCGCATGCCTAATCAAATGAATTCCTTAGACATCGCATGCCTAACAATTATAAACCCCGCATTTTAGTCTCAAAATCGAAAACACTTTTCAATATCAAGTCGGGCAATTCAACAAGATTCCCGACATCCTGATCGAATGCTCGTCGCAAACTTTAGTAGGCGGCCGCACCCCCGACGCCGTCGACAAAGTGCACCAAGGCGGAACACCGCTGCCGCGAGCACCCGAACGGATGCTTTCGGCGACGGGGTTCTCCTACAGTCACTTGGTCGGGGCTATGGAGTGAGGCTGTCTATTAAGTTTACCCGGCGAGTATCCGCGTACGCTACGTGATTGCGACGGACTTTTGATCACATCAAAACTCCGTGGCAACCGATCAAGTGAGACTAAACTGCTATGTTTATAATATTCATTCCGTTATCTCATAACTACTTGTGAATTCCAATTATTGTATCACATTCCGGATAAATAGAAAACGCTAAACTTTTCGATCGAACAATCGAACACCCAAGTTTTCCTGATACAGCTCAACACATGAAATAAGTCTAACAGCATTCAGTTCGTGCCTCAGTACCAACGGTCCAGCCGTAGAAGGGTCAAGCCAACGCCTCACATGTGGCACGCCGTACTGCCCCAAACCCGAAGGTTCAAAGGGCAGTTCAAGACGGTCACATAATCGAGTTAAGGTTTGTTGTCTTCTAGAGGGTCCATCGCGTTACTTGCACTACTTAGAACGTCGTTAAACTACGGAAAAATCCAACAATTGGAAATTTCCCGGCAGGGGAAAAAGTGGGTATTTATATCCGGTCGAACTTTTTAACATATTCTAAAATACCCGGAAAAACACACTGACAAAATTAGACAATCTGATCGATACACTGAGTTCCCAATACAACCCAGAAAATAAAACTCTGGAATAAATATTAAAATATTCCCAGGAAAACCAGCACTAAAAACTAGGATTTACTGTGAAAATTTAAACAGATGATGGGATAACTTGGCCGCGGAACCGCCGCACAAGCCATGCTTGTGCCGCGGTTCCGCCGCACACTAGAGGAATCATGCTCTCGAATTTCACAGTAATTCTTAGGAATACTTGCTGATTTTTCTGCATATTTTTAATTCACAAAAATCCACGAATTTCAAAAATGTCCAGAGAGCATGTTAAAATCGGGGTTTCGGGTCGATCGGACTTCTAACTCCGTCTACGCATCGCCTAAGGCTCTAGCTAGGCTCTGATACCACTGTAGGGTTCCTAGGCACACTAATTAAGTCTCACAAGTGATCAAGCATGGCTAATTCAAATTTTACAAGTGCCTACAAACCCTAATACGGATCGTTAACTAGATATATAGGCGATGCAAGCATGTAAACGAATTAAATGCTAAAGGAAAGTGACTACAACCTTTGTAGATCCGGTCCACCACTTCCTAAGCTCCACGATGATGTCCCTCTGCTGTCCAAATCGGAATCCGGACTCTAGCATCGGCTTCATCGAAGAAATGGGCGGGTTTGGTCATCGGCTTCGATGCCGAAGATGATCTACGTCGAGGCATCACAAGATCAAGCTCCCACTTCACCAAGTCATGAAACTTATGAAGAAAAAGACCCTATACTACTTGGCAAGAGGTAGAGGATGAAGAAATAGGAAGTGGGTTCACTTTAGAATTGGATTTCTCACTTGTTTTCATCACTTGCCATTGATGTAGCAAGCTTTTCTTCATGGAAGAAGAAGATGAAGAAGAAGAAGATGATATATATCATAAGTTTTTTAAAATAAAAACAATATGATACTTATCATAATCTCAACCATGGTTTAGTGTAGAGATTTAACTAAGGTTAGATGAGTGGTTAGGGTTAGAGAAGAGACAAGAATGGTGGACTTGTTCAAAACTTCAAGAAGCTTCAACAAAAAACAAACTAAGCCACCATTTCTTTTTCTCTTTATCTTTTCCAAAACAATAATAAATAGATAAATAAATAAGAGAAAAGAAACTCTAACCATTCACTAAACATAGTTTAATCTTTACACAAACCCAAATGAGCAAGTATTATCAAACATGATACAAACAAGTGCACAAAAAATATATCACATATACAATGTGCATTTCAAGTGAGAAAATCCTTTTAAAGTGAACCAATACTAGTTGATGCAAAGTAATATATCAAATATATAATTATACATTAAATCATTAAATCAACACTTGATTCAATGATCCGGTCATGTCGCATATAACCGGCTAGTATCCAATGTATCGGCTTATCGAATCAATCCTTGATTCGATAACTAGGTTATATCGCATATAACCATTCGATACATTCATCGCGAGAATAGAATACGGTATCACATACACGCATTATTCTCGGTCCCGCACATATCTCATATGCGCTCCTATTTCGTTTCGCTTGAGCCAGGAAACCTCTGTGTAGGACTCTAAAGACTCGTCAATACGCCGGTAGCAGATGATGATCATATCAAACACCCACAAGCCGCAAGCGGTCTGCTAAACGTAACGGCCACCCGGGTATTGAGCGATCAGAAGATCGACGAGCAAGCCCGCTCACACTCCTGTGAATCCAACCAGTAACACTTACCGTACAGTCCGGTCTGTTCGTCTGATATGTCGCATATCTCGCCTAGGGGTGGTAAATGTCAGACCCCAATAGCTTGATAAGTCATGCCGACGTAAGGTCCATAACATGTATAAAACTACTGATAACACTTACCAGTAGGTCACCGCAATCCTGGCCAGGGATTTCCTGTTATGGCCAGTCGAGCATAGCGCAACATCAACCCCCAATACTGGGAGAGACGAATCCCCTCTTATCGCTCATTGCCTCCATGTGAATCGGGACTGTACCCAAAAACCACCTGTTTGCACGACTCAGTAGAGCCGTGGTAGGGTGGAAATCAAAGCACAGTGGGAGACACACAAGACTCTATGACGATCTCGGGTCAACAGACTAAGCTGTACCAGTGTCACCAGAGAACTGCCATCTGACGTGAGGTATAATACCATCTGGGAGTTCTCGGCGAGTCCGTTCAGTGTACCCAGTCTCCACTGAGCACCCGCATACCATCTCCAATGTCAAACACCAATGGATATGGGATCATCCATCGCCCATCACATGGGTCGAGAAGATATACGCTAGTCTACTCTGGAATATCGATGCCCCGTCTCGATATTCCTACGACTAGGAACAATGAAGGATGTACTCATTAACTACCCAGGCCCCACTAGTATGATCTTCATCATAGTCCTGGAAGTCGAGTACACATCCTAAGGGCTTTATCAACATGTAACAGGGAGACAGAAAGTATACACGTTAAGATAAAGAGCAACCAGATAGCGTGCTATCATGTCGAGCAAGAAAGTCCTACCCATATATGTCCCATCATCCACTACAATATACATCCAATGTACAGTAATGGCCTCTAGGGCATACATATAACTAACACGACCTAAGACCGACCTTAAACTAAAACTCATAAACCAAGTTAACAGAACTTTTTTACAATCATTGGTTTTGGAATGTCATGATTGCCTTATTTTCACGACATAGTCGCATATGTCCTTACCCCTCCCACTTCTCCTTTTGCTTCCTCCAGAACACTCTGTATCCGATATAGAGATCCATATTGCATGGAAGGCCATCTCGTATAATTACATACGAACTCGGAGAAAGTGTTTCAGTCGAGAATGGCTGCTGGTTCTGGAAAAAGTGAATTGTATATGATACAATTCATTTACCTCTCCTTTCCACCTTATCTCAAGTTTGAGAGCTCCTTAAATAAGGAGTATATACCAGTTACGCTTGTTGGACAGTTTTCTTCCAATCCCGATACTGGAGCTGAAAGGAAGGATAAGAAGAAAACCAACTAGCATAAGTCCGGTATACAGAAGGTAAGAAAGAGAGACAACAATAGGGGTTGAAGTGAGCAGGAAGGAAAATGCAACTACTGTTATGAACCCGAGCAGTGAAATAGGCATTATTAGGAATACCTGGCCACCCCTTGAAACATTTTGATATTTCATATTTCCCGTGTAAATGTAATTGAAACTCATTTTTCTATTAACTCTGATTCCTGGGTATATAGATATCGGATTAACATCCAACATCTGTAAGTTGTTACAGATACTGAGAATGATTAGAGTATTGAAAAAGGTGATTTGAACCTTAATGTCGGAAATCGGAGCAATTGTTGTAATTGGGAAAATCACTTTGCCTATCAGCAAATTTTTGATTTTGAATATACATTATTATGCGCCAACTTTTAAAGAACTTATATATCCGTTTCTTTATTTGATAAAGTGGGATATAAATTTTCAAAAATTATGTTATGAACATTTGCCTTTATCATTTGATGATTGAATACGGTGTGTTGAATAACGGGATATACATTCTTAACCAAAATATAGTTTTTAAATTACAACACATAGAGTATGAGTTAGCGAACTCATAGGGTTTATGTTAGTTATATGTATGCCCTAGAGACCATTACTGTACATTGGATGTATATTGTAGTGGATGCTGGGACATATATAGGTAGGACTTTCTTGCTCGACATGATAGTACGCTATCTGGTTGCTCTTTATCTTAACATGTATACTTTCTGTCTCTCTGTTACATGTTGATAAAGCCCTTAGGATGTGTACTCGACTTCCAGGACTATGATGCAGATCATACTAGTGGGGCCTGGATAGTCCATGAGTACATCCTTCAATGTTCCTAGTCGTGGGAATATCAAGACGGGGCATCGATATTCCAGAGTAGACTACCGTATATCTTCTCGACCCATGTGATGGGCGATGGATGATCCCATATCCATTGGTGTTTGACATCAGAGATGGTATGCGGGTGCTCAGTGGAGACTGGGTACACTGAACGGACTCGCCGAGAACTCCCAGATGGTATTATACCTCACGTCAGATGGCAGTTCTCTGGTGACACTGGTACAGCTTAGTCTGTTGACCCGAGATCGTCATAGAGTCTTGTGTGTCTCCCACTGTGCTTTGATTTCCACCCTACCACGGCTCTACCGAGTCGTGCAAACAGGTGGTTTTTGGGTACAGTCCCGATTCACATGGAGGCAATGAGCGATAGGAGGGGATTCGTCTCTCCCGGTATTGGGGGTTGATGTTGCGCTATGCACGACTGGCCATAACAGGAAATCCCTGGCCAGGTTTGCAGTGATATACTGGTAAGAGTTATCAGTAGTTTCACGATTGTTATGGACCTTACGTCGGCATGACTTATCAAGCTACTGGGGTCTGACGTTTACCACCCCCAGGTGAGATATGCGACATATCAGACGAACAGACCGGACTGTACGGTAAGTGTTACTGGTTGGATTCACAGGAGTGTGAGCGGGCTTGCTCATCGATCTTCGGATCGCTCAATACCCGGGTGGTCGTTACGTTTAGCAGACCGCTTGCGGCTTGTGGGTGCTTGGTATGATCATCATCTGCTGCCGGCGTATTGACGAGTCTTTAGAGTCCTACACAGAGGTTTCCTGGCTCAAGCGAAACGAAATAGGAGCGCATATGAGATATGTGCGGGACCGAGAATAATGCGTGTATGTGATACCGTATTCTATTCTCGCGATGAATGTATCGAATGGTTGTATGCGATATAACCTAGTTATCGAATCGAGGATTGATTCGATAAGTCGATACATTGGATACTAATCGGTTATATGCGATATGACCGGATCGTTAAATCAAGTATTGATTTAATGATTTAATGCATAATTATATATTTGATATAATAATTTGCATTAACTAGTATTTGTTCACTTTAAATGGATTTTCTCACTTGAAGTACACAAGTTGTATATGTGATATACTTTTGTGCACTTGTTTGTATCATGTTTAATGATACATGCTAACTTGAGTTTGTGTGTATGATTAAACCATGGTTATATGAATGGTTAGGGTTTTGTTTACTTATTCATTTATTTATTTTGTTTATTTATTTTGGAAAAGATAAATAGAAATGGTGGCTTTCTTTGTTTCTTTCATGAAGCTTCATGAAGTGTTGAAAGCTTGACCATTTTGTTTGCTTCCCTTAACCTAACCATTCACCTAACCATAGTTTATTCTCTACACCTAACCATGGTTGGTATATGATAAGTATTCATTTTATTTTCTATTTGGAAAATACTTATCATATTCTTTTTTCATCTTCTTCATCTTCAACAATGAAGAAACCTTGCAACCATCAATGGCAACTTGAGAAAAATAGTGAGAAATCCAATTCTAAAGTGAACCCACTTCCTATTTCTTCATCTTCTACCACTTGCCAAGTAGTATATGGTGTTTTCTTCACAAGTTTCATGACTTGGTGAAGTTGGAGTTTGATCTTGAGTTGCCTCGACGTAGATCATCTTCGGCATCGAAGTCGACGACCTAGCCCGCCCATTTCTCCGATGAAGCCGATACTAGAATCCGGGATTCGATATGAACAGCGGAGGGACGTCATCACGGAGCCTAGGAGGTGGAGGACCGGATCTACAAAGGTTGTAGCTTCTTTCCTTTTAAGTTAAAGTTGTTTATTTGCATTGCATCGCCTATACTTCTAGTTACCTAACCTAGCTAGAGCCTTAGGCGATGCGTAGACGAAGTTAGAAGTCCGATCGATCCGAAACCCTAATTCAAAACGGCTCTCTGTACATTTTTTAAAAACTGGGTTTTTTCCAGATTAAAAATATGCAGAAAAATCAGCAGGAGTTTGTAAGAGTTACTATAAAATTCGATCGTCTAATTCCATCAAACCGCCGCGGTTCCGCGGCACGAGCATGGCTCGTGCGGCGGTTCTACGGCCGTACGGTCTCCTTGTTCAATGAATTTTACACAGTAATTCCTATTTTGCAGTGCTGGTTTTCCTGGGAATTTTTTATCTGAACTCAAGAGTTGGGTTTTCTGGGTTGTATTGGGAGTTCGTAGATTCGATCGGATTGTCAAACTTTGTCTATGTGTTTTTCCGGGTAATTTTAGAATATGTTAAAAAGTTCGACCGGATATAAATACCCACTTTTTCCCCTGCCGGGAAATTTCCAATTGTTGGACTTTTCCGTAGTTTAATGACGTTCCAAGTAGTGCAAGTAACGCGATGGTCCCTCTAGAAAACAACATACCTTAACTCGATTATGTGACCGTCTTGAACTGCCCTTTGAACCTTAGGGTTTGGGGCAGTACGGCGTGCCACATGTGAGGCGTTGGCTTGACCCTTCTACGGCTGGACCGTTGGTACTGAGGCACGAAGTGAATGTTTTTAAACTTATTTCATGTGTTGAGCTGTATCGGGAAAAGTTGGGTGTTCGATTGTTCGATCGGAAAGTTTAACATTTTCTATTTTATCCGGAATGTGATATAATAATTGGAATTCACAAGTAGTTATGAGATAACTGAATGAATGTTATAGATCTAGTGGTTTAGTCTCACTTGATCGGTTGCCACGGAATTTTGATGTGATCAAAAGTCCGTCGCAATCGGGTAGCGTACGCGGATACTCGCCGGGTAAACTTAATAGACAGTCTCGCCCCATAGCCCCGACCAAGTGACTGTAGGAGAACCCCGTCGCCGAAAGCATCCGTTCGGGTGCTCGCGGCAGCGGTATTCCGCCTTGGTGCACTTCGTCGACGGCGTCGGGGGTGCAGCTGCCCACTAAAGTTTGCGACGAGCATTCGATCAAAATATCGGGAATCTTGTTGAATTGCCCGACTTTATATTGAAAAGTGTTTTCGATAATGAGACTAAAATGCGGGGTTTATAATTGTTAGGCATGTGATGCCTAAGGAATTCATTGGTTTAGGCATGCGATGTCTAAGCAGGTTGCGGATTCCAACTGTTGTAGTTTTACACTTTCTTTTCTGTGACCGTAAGTGTAATATGTGATATCGCCGGTTTCGTTGCTATTGTTAGTTGTATGTATGCCCTAGAGGCCAGTATTGTACAGATTATGTATATTATATTGGAATTTGCAATGAGATTGCATACCTTCTATGAGATAGTTGGATCCCGATACCCACTGCGAGTAATTGTTACTCCTGGGAGAGTTTTATACATTACAATTAGCCGATCAAGTAGGTGTCTAGAAAGGTGTTAACGAGGTTACGCCTCTGGGAAAACGAGGTTTTCATTAATTAGGTTCGTGCGAAAGCACGGGGGACCTCCCTCAAAGTACCGACACTGGCCTGGCTGAAAGATTGACGAACTTGTAGTGTGTAATTAATCCCGGCTAGTCTTTCCTTTTAGGGTTTGGAGGAAGATTTGATAAAAAGCAGTGGGAGCTATCCTGATTAGATAAGATAATAACCAATCTGATCTTGCACGAGCATATGCTAAAGTGTTTTCTTCTCTCTCTCTCCAGGTAGCGACCATTTCATGCCCTAATGAAGATAATAATATGGATGTATTGACTGAACCCGCATGTTATACTGTGCAGGGGAACGTTGGACCCGTTCTATCTTATAAATGTTATAAGACTGAACAGGAAACAGGAGAATATCTGGATTCTCACACCGCCCAAACGGAGAACATGCATGTTGATGCATCATCTTCGGGTGTGTTTGTCATTGAGAACTGTTTCTCAGTTCACCCTACGTCCTGGGTATTAGATACCGGGTCAGGATCCCACATATGTAAGATGTTACATGGGCTGCGAAAAGGTAGAGAACTGAGAAAAGGTGAACATTCCGTTCATGTAGGGAATGGGGCAAATGTTGCAGCCAAAGCAGTTGGCATATATCACCTAGTATTACCAAATGGTGATACACTAGTCCTGAATGAGTGCTATTATATACCGAACATGATGTGCAACATTATATCAGTTTCTTTATTAAGTAAAGAAGGTTATAATTTTGTAGTAAAGGATAATGTTATGAACATATTCCTAGATCAAAGGTTGATTGCATCAGGCTCGCTACATAATGGCATATTCATTCTCAATCAAAATACAGTCTTCAATATACAAAACACACACAAAAGGAAAAGCTCAGAAATGAACGAATCCTTCTTGTGGCACTGTAGACTTGGCCATATCAATGAGACACGACTAGCTAAGTTGCATAAGAACAGATATTTGAATTCATTCGAATTATCATCTTATGACACTTGCCATTCATGTCTCAAAGGAAAAATGACCAAAACTCCGTTTAAAGGACACGGAGAAAGAGTTACCGAACTCTTAGGACTGGTGCATAGTGATGTATGCGGTCCAATGTCTACACACGCCAGAAATGGTTCTTCCTACTTCATTACATTCACTGACGATCTCTCTAGATACGGGCATGTGTTCCTGTTGAAACACAAGTCTGAAGCTTTTGAGAAATTCAAAGAATATAAGCACGAGGTAGAGAACCAAACGGGCAAAAGTATTAAGGTTCTTCGATCTGATCGAGGAGGTGAATACTTAAGCAGTGAATTCCTGGATTATCTAAAAGAGAATGGGATTCTCTCTCAGCTTACTCCTCCTTATACACCACAGCACAACGGTGTATCGGAACGAAGGAATCGCACCCTATTAGATATGGTGCGTTCAATGATGAGTAATGCTGAGTTACCTATTTCCTTTTGGGGGTATGCGCTTGAGACAGCCATATACCTATTGAATCTGGTTCCGTCTAAATCTGTACCTACCACACCATATGAGATATGGAGTGGGAAGAGACCATATTTTAAGCGAATTAAGATATGGGGTTGTCCGGCCTATGTCAAAAAGCAAAATCCGGACAAACTCGAGGCACGATCAGTCCTTTGCAAGTTTGTGGGATATCCTAAGAATTCTCAAGGATATTTTTTCTACCAAGCTGAGGAACAAAGAGTGTTTGTTGCTCAACATGCCACCTTTTTGGAAAGGGAATTTCTTGCAAAAGAAATTAATGGCAAAGAGGTAGAGCTGGAAGAGGTTCCAGCACCACAAACTGCAACTGACAATTTAGTAGAACCAGAGGATTCAGTGGTGCCCGACGTACCCCAGCCTCTCCGCCGATCTAGTAGGGTTTCTCGTCCACCTGAGAGATACTATGGTTTTCTCATTGATGGTGGTAGTGAGGATTGCATCATGGAGGATGATGACCCAACTAGCTTCGAGCAGGCCATCACGAGTGGGGACTCAGTGAAATGGCTGGATGCTATGCGGTCCGAGATGGATTCCATGTACACCAACAAAGTATGGACTTTGGAAGTTGCTCCTGAAGGGGTAAAACCCATTGGGAGCAAGTGGATCTTTAAGAAGAAACTTGGTGTAGATGGGAAAGTGGAGACTTTCAAAGCTAGACTTGTAGCAAAGGGTTTTCGTCAAAGACCAGGTGTGGACTATGACGAAACCTTTTCTCCAGTGGCTATGCTTAAATCCATCCGAATCATGCTTGCCATTGCTGCTTTTCATGACTACGAAATCTGGCAAATGGATGTTAAGACCGCCTTTCTAAATGGTGATTTAGAAGAGTGCGTGTACATGACTCAGCCAGAGGGCTTCATAGACAGTGGGAGCAGCGGGAAGGTGTGCAAGCTGCTTAAATCCATTTATGGATTAAAGCAAGCATCGCGGAGTTGGAACATCTGCTTTGACGTCGTTATCAAAGAGTTTGATTTCGTCAAAAATCCAGATGAACCTTGTATCTACAAGAAGGTGGCAGAGAGTAAGGTTGTCTTCCTCGTATTATACGTGGACGACATACTCTTGATAGGAAATGATATTCCTATGCTGCAATCGGTCAAGCTCTTCTTATCACAAAGATTCTCAATGAAAGATCTTGGTGATGCCTCCTGCATATTTGGAATTAGGATCTATAGAGATAGATCCAAACGGATTTTGGGATTGTCCCAATCCAGGTACATTGACACCATACTAAAGAGGTTTAGTATGGAAGAGTCCAAGCGTGGGAACTTGCCCACGATCTCTGGAGTCACTCTCTCCAAACACATGTCTCCCAAGACTGATTTGGAGAGAGCTCGCATGCAAGGGATACCCTATGCTTCGGCAGTAGGCTCTATCATGTATGCGATGCTATGTACCAGACCCGATGTAGCATACTCACTAAGTATAGTGAGCAGGTATCAAGCTGATCCTGGAGAGAGTCACTGGACAGCTGTGAAGAGCATTCTCAAGTACTTGCGAAGGACTAGAGATATGTTCTTGGTGTATGGTAACGGAGAACTCCAAGTGGAGTCCTTTACCGATTCCAGCTTCCAGAGTGATAAGGACGACTCTAAGTCGCAGTCGGGCTTTGTCTTTACCCTTTATGGAGGGGCGGTTAGCTGGAAGAGTTCCAAGCAGGAAACCGTGGCAGACTCGACGATGGAGGCTGAATACATCGCTGCCAACGATGCTGCCAAAGAGGCTGTCTGGATCAAGAAGTTCATTATTGAACTTGGAGTGGTTCCATCCATTGAGCATCCAATACCTTTGTATTGCGATAACAATGGAGCGATGGCTTTGGCCAAGGAACCCAGGTCCCATCAGCGGTCCAGACATATTCTGAGGCGGTATCACCTGATCCGGGAGATAGTTGATCGCCGGGAGATCGAGGTCAGGAGAGTTGACACGAAGAACAACACGGCGGATCCACTCACGAAGGCCATTCCCCAGATACAGTTTGAGAGACTCTTAGGGATGCTCGGTATGAGATACTACAGCAGCTGGCCCTAGTGCAAGTGGGAGATTGTTAGTTGTATGTATGCCCTAGAGGCCAGTATTGTACAGATTATGTATATTATATTGGATGCTTGGACATATATAGAGATGACTTTCTTGCTCGACATGATAGTATGCTATCTGGTTGCTCTTTATCTTAACATGTACACTAGTCTCTTTATACTGTGTTATAGTTACATGTTGGTAAAGCCCTTAGGATTTGTACTTGACTACCTGGACTATGATGCAGATCATACTAGTGGGGACATGGTAGTCCATAAGTACATCCTTCAAGGTCCCTAGTCGTGGGTGTATCGAGACGGGGCATCGATATACCAGAGTAGACTAGCGTATACGCTTCTCGACCCATATGATGGGCGATGGATGATCCCATATCCATTGGTGTTTGACATCAGAGATGGTATACGGGTGCTCAGTGGAGACTGAGTACACTGGACGGACTCGCCGAGAACTCCCAGATGGTATTATACCTCACGTCAGATGGCAGTTCTCAGGTGACACTTGTACAGGTTAGTCTGTAGACCCGAGATCGTCATAGAGTCTTGTGTGATTCCCACTGTGCTTTGATCTCCACCTTACCACGTCCATGAGGGCGTGCAAAACGGTGGTCTTTGGGCACAGTCCCGAGTCACATGGAGGCAATGCGCGATAGGAGGGGTTTCGTCTCTCCCGGTATTGGGGGTTGATGTTGCGCTCTGCTCGATTGGCCGTAACAGGGAAGTCCCTGGCCAGGGCTGATCAGAGATTTGCTGGTAAGTGTTACCAGTAGTTTCTCGACCCGTTATGAGCCTCACATCAGCACGACTTATCGGGTTATTGGGGTCTGACGTATACCACCCCTAGACTTGATATGCGACATATCAGACGAAGAGACCGGACTGTATGGTAAGTGTTACTGGTCGGATTCGCAGGAGTGTGAGCGGGCTAGCTCGTCGATCTTCTGATCGCTCAATACCCGGGTGGCCGTTACGTTTAGCAGACCGCTTGCGGCTTGTGGGTGCTTGATATGATCATCATCTGCTACCGGCGTATTGACGAGTCTTTAGAGTCCTACACAGAGGTTTCCTGGCTCAAGCGAAACGAAATAGGAGCGCATATGAGATATGTGCGGGACCGAGAATAATGCGTGTATGTGATACCGCATTTCATTCTCGCGATATATGTTTCGATTGGTTATATTCGATATGACCTAGTTATCGAATCATTGATTCGATAAATCGATACATTACATACTAGTCGGTTGTATGCGATATAACCGGATCATTGAATCAAGTGTTGATTTAATGATTTAATGTATAATTATATATTTGATATATTACTTTGCATTAACTAGTATTGGTTCACTTTAAACGGATTTTTCTCACTTGGATTGCACATTGTATATGTGATATGCTTTCGTGCACTTTTTTGTATCATGTTTGATGATACTTGATCATTTAGTTAAGCGTATAGAATTAATCCATGGTTAATTTGATAATTAGGGTTTTGCATATTCATTTATTTATTTATTTGTTTATTTATTTATTTGAAATGGATTAAGATAAGAATGGTGGCTTTATTTGTTTTATATTGAAGCTTCATGAAGCTTTGACTTTGCTAACCATCCTTATCTTCATGCTTAACCCTAACCCATCCAAGTGACCATGGTTAATTCTCTACACTTAACCCTAGTTTAAGTTATGATAAGTATTTGATTTTCTATTTTCTTTTTTGAATAGAACTTATCATAACTAGCTCATCTTCTTCTTCTTCTTCAAGCTTGCTACAACAATGGCAACTTGAGATCTAGTGAGATAAATCCAATTCTAAAGTGAACCCACCTCCTATTTCTTCACCCTCTATCTCTTGCCAAGTTGTTTTGGGTGTTTTCTTCACAAGTTTCACAACTTTGTGAAGTCGGAGCTTGAGTTTGTGCAACCTCGACGTAGATCGTCTTTGACACGAAGCCGACGACCTATTCCGCACGTTTCTCCGATGAAGCCGTCACGAGAGTCCAAGCTTCAAGATGGACAGCGAGAGGACGCCCTCGTGGAGCTAAGGAAGTGGAAATCCGGATCTACAAAGGTTGTAGCATCTAACTTTTAAGTTAAAGTGTTAACTTGTTTATATTTCGCCTAGAATTCTAGCGACGATCCGTAGTCTAGGGTTTCTAGGCACCATTTTTTTTTGAAATTGGCATGTTCTATACCTTGTGAGACCTCACTAGGGTGCCTAGGAACCTTTCACTGGTATCAGAGACTAGCCAGAGCCTTAGGCGAAGTCTAGACGGAGTTTGAAGTCCGAACGAACCCGAAACCCCGATGCCCAAGAGCTCTCTGGACATTTCATGAAATCTGGGAATTTTTGATATTAAAAATGCTTAAAAAATTCACCAAAGAATTCTAAGAATTACTGTGTAAAACGTTTCCCATGAACAGTTCCTTGAGCCGCGGAAACGCGGCAGAAGCATGGATTCTGCCGCTGTTCCGCGGTCATATAGTGACGTCAGCCATGTTTAACTGCACAGTAATACCTGATAAATTCTGGTGAGTTTTCTGGGTATTTTTAAATTGATTTAAGGGTTGAGTGCTCTGGGGTTATATTGGGAATCGACGATTCGATCGGAATATCAAACTTTGTCTAAGTGTTTTTCCAGATAACTGTAGGATATGTTAAAAAGTTTGACCGGATACAAATACCCAACTTTTCCCCTGCCGGAAAAATTCCAAGTGTTGGATTTTTCTGTGGTTAAAAGACGTTCGAAGTAGTGCAAGTAACGCGATGGTCCCTCTAGAAGACAACAAACCTTAACTCGATTATGTGACCGTCTTGAACTGCCCTTTGAACCTTCGGGTTTGGGGCAGTACGGCGTGCCACATGTGAGGCGTTGGCTTGACCCTTCTACGGCTGGACCGTTGGTACTGAGGTATGAAGTGAATGTCTTTGAACCTATTTCATGTGTTGATCGGTGTCGGGAAAACTTGGGTGTTCGTATGTTCGATCGGAAAGTTTGATATATTCTATTTATCCGGAATTGGATACAATAATTGGAATTCACAAACAGTTATGAGATAACTGGATGAATGTTATAAATCTAGCAGTTTAGTCCCATACGATATTGAAAAGAGTTTTCGATAATGAGACTAAAATGCGGGGTTTGTAACTGTTAGGCATGTGATGTCTAAAGAAGTTGCGGATTCCAATTGTTGTAGTTTTACACTTTCTTTTCTGTGACCGTAAGTGTAGTATGTTCATATCGCCGGTTTCGTTGCTATACGTCAACGACAATTGGGGTATGCATACTTACTTACGTTGATGACATGTGATGTTATGTGTTGCTGGATATGTTATATTGGATCGTCGTATTCGAATAGCCGGGGGTTTTTATGTGAGATGAGTGTTTTTCATTTTCATTCATGTAAAAACTTGTATATAATATTCTTTTATTTGGGGCACTTCCAGGTAGCGGAAGTTGTCACCCTTTGTATATTATTTACTTTTCCGCATTAGGATAGACCCAAGGAGGGGAGCACAAGTAACCGGGTTCTGGGGTCCAGTGGGAGACCAACTCGAGGAGTCGAGTCTGGGTCTCCTAACCCTAGAATTGGCAGGGTTGCTTGCCGCTCTCGTAGGGGTCTAGGGGTGTGGGATTGGCTATTCATCACGACCGTGGAATCCGTGTTTTATACTGGCTCGTATTGAAAACACGGACGTCCTAGTATATCCAATATTTCATATGTTTCTTCTGCTGCGATATCTGTGTTGTGATTCTGTGATGGATATAGTATATAGTATATATGATATATTATATAGACGTTACTTATGTTTTACACCCGCGCTAGCCCTGCCCTGCTCTGTCGTTAGTTACCTAACCTAACGGTGCACGAGGGGACATCGAGGCGAATGTGGATGGCATAAGTGTACGTCATATCTATCTGTGATGTTTAGGTATTTAAATGATGGGACTTCATTAATGTGATTAATGAAAGAAAAGAAACCTAAGATGTTGTAGAATCAAATTTTAAAAACAAAACAGGTAGCTACTGTTCTTGCTTTGCACAGCGGTATATATGATATACCCTGCACCTTATTCGATGAGGAAAGGACCGAGATCCCTTCACCGGGAGTGACTCCTTTAGCAATAACTGGCAGATGCTACACACTCGGTTTGCTTTTGACTGCTTTTGGGTTTTTGCTTTGCACAGCGATATATATGATATATCCCGCACCTCATTCGACGAGGAAAGGACCGAGATCCCTTCAACGGGAGTGACTCCTTTAGCAAAACTAGAAAAGCCTCAAAATCACTCCATTTCAAAACTTCATTTGATTCTACAACGATATAAAGTTCATTACGCAAAGGGTTTTCTTAAAAACCTGACGTAGCCCTCCGTCATTTCAGATAAGTAATAGTTAGTATTCGTGCTGCGTTTGTTGACTCAGTCAAGGCGTAGTGTGCGGTAGCTGATTACTATTTATCTGTTTATGCATATGATGCAGATTGGATTAGGGTAGTCGTGCGGCCTTGTTGACTTAGTCAAGGGTCGTGCGGGTGGGTTTAATTCAATCAGGAAATGACGGGTTGAACTTTACTTGCGGTCTATGGTTTGTTGACTCAGTCAAGGTCATAGATCGCCTGGGGCAAAATATTATCGGGAATTTCAAGTGTTGAAATTTGCAATGAGATTGCATACCTTCTATGAGATAGTTGGATCCCGATACCCACTGCGAGTAATTGTTACTCCTGGGAGAGTTTTATACATTACAATTAGCCGATCAAGTAGGTGTCTAGAAAGGTGTTAACGAGGTTACGCCTCTGGGAAAACGAGGTTTTCATTAATTAGGTTCGTGCGAAAGCACGGGGGACCTCCCTCAAAGTACCGACACTGGCCTGGCTGAAAGATTGACGAACTTGTATTGTGTAATTAATCCCGGCTAGTCTTTCCTTTTAGGGTTTGGAGGAAGATTTGATAAAAAGCAGTGGGAGCCATCCTGATTAGATAAGATAATAACCAATCTGATCTTGCACGAGCATACGCTAAAGTGTTTTCTTCTCTCTCTCTCCAGGTAGCGACCATTTCATGCTCTAATGAAGATAATAATATGGATGTATTGACTGAACCCGCATGTTATACTGTGCAGGGGAACGTTGGACCCGTTCTATCTTATAAATGTTATAAGACTGAACAGGAAACAGGAGAATATCTGGATTCTCACACCGCCCAAACGGAGAACATGCATGTTGATGCATCATCTTCGGGTGTGTTTGTCATTGAGAACTGTTTCTCAGTTCACCCTACGTCCTGGGTATTAGATACCGGGTCAGGATCCCACATATGTAAGATGTTACATGGGCTGCGAAAAGGTAGAGAACTGAGAAAAGGTGAACATTCCGTTCATGTAGGGAATGGGGCAAATGTTGCAGCCAAAGCAGTTGGCATATATCACCTAGTATTACCAAATGGTGATACACTAGTCCTGAATGAGTGCTATTATATACCGAACATGATGTGCAACATTATATCAGTTTCTTTATTAAGTAAAGAAGGTTATAATTTTGTAGTAAAGGATATTGTTATGAACATATTCCTAGATCAAAGGTTGATTGCATCAGGCTCGCTACATAATGGCATATTCATTCTCAATCAAAATACAGTCTTCAATATACAAAACACACACAAAAGGAAAAGCTCAGAAATGAACGAATCCTTCTTGTGGCACTGTAGACTTGGCCATATCAATGAGACACGACTAGCTAAGTTGCATAAGAACAGATATTTGAATTCATTCGAATTATCATCTTATGACACTTGCCATTCATGTCTCAAAGAAAAAATGACCAAAACTCCGTTTAAAGGACACGGAGAAAGAGTTACCGAACTCTTAGGACTGGTGCATAGTGATGTATGCGGTCCAATGTCTACACACGCCAGAAATGGTTCTTCCTACTTCATTACATTCACTGACGATCTCTCTAGATACGGGCATGTGTTCCTGTTGAAACACAAGTCTGAAGCTTTTGAGAAATTCAAAGAATATAAGCACGAGGTAGAGAACCAAACGGCCAAAAGTATTAAGGTTCTTCGATCTGATCGAGGAGGTGAATACTTAAGCAGTGAATTCCTGGATTATCTAAAAGAGAATGGGATTCTCTCTCAGCTTACTCCTCCTTATACACCACAGCACAACGGTGTATCGGAACGAAGGAATCGCACCCTATTAGATATGGTGCGTTCAATGATGAGTAATGCTGAGTTACCTATTTCCTTTTGGGGGTATGTACTTGAGACAGCCATATACCTATTGAATCTGGTTCCGTCTAAATCTGTACCTACCATACCATATGAGATATGGAGTGGGAAGAGACCATATTTTAAGCGAATTAAGATATGGGGTTGTCCGGCCTATGTCAAAAAGCAAAATCCGGACAAACTCGAGGCACGATCAGTCCTTTGCAAGTTTGTGGGATATCCTAAGAATTCTCAAGGATATTTTTTCTACCAAGCTGAGGAACAAAGAGTGTTTGTTGCTCAACATGCCACCTTTTTGGAAAGGGAATTTCTTGCAAAAGAAATTAATGGCAAAGAGGTAGAGCTGGAAGAGGTTCCAGCACCACAAACTGCAACTGACAATTTAGTAGAACCAGAGGATTCAGTGGTGCCCGACGTACCCCAGCCTCTCCGCCGATCTAGTAGGGTTTCTCGTCCACCTGAGAGATACTATGGTTTTCTCATTGATGGTGGTAGTGAGGATTGCATCATGGAGGATGATGACCCAACTAGCTTCGAGCAGGCCATCACGAGTGGGGACTCAGTGAAATGGCTGGATGCTATGCGGTCCGAGATGGATTCCATGTACACCAACAAAGTATGGACTTTGGAAGTTGCTCCTGAAGGGGTAAAACCCATTGGGAGCAAGTGGATCTTTAAGAAGAAACTTGGTGTAGATGGGAAAGTGGAGACTTTCAAAGCTAGACTTGTAGCAAAGGGTTTTCGTCAAAGACCAGGTGTGGACTATGACGAAACCTTTTCTCCAGTGGCTATGCTTAAATCCATCCGAATCATGCTTGCCATTGCTGCTTTTCATGACTACGAAATCTGGCAAATGGATGTTAAGACCGCCTTTCTAAATGGTGATTTAGAAGAGTGCGTGTACATGACTCAGCCAGAGGGCTTCATAGACAGTGGGAGCAGCGGGAAGGTGTGCAAGCTGCTTAAATCCATTTATGGATTAAAGCAAGCATCGCGGAGTTGGAACATCTGCTTTGACGTCGTTATCAAAGAGTTTGATTTCGTCAAAAATCCAGATGAACCTTGTATCTACAAGAAGGTGGCAGAGAGTAAGGTTGTCTTCCTCGTATTATACGTGGACGACATACTCTTGATAGGAAATGATATTCCTATGCTGCAATCGGTCAAGCTCTTCTTATCACAAAGATTCTCAATGAAAGATCTTGGTGATGCCTCCTGCATATTGGGAATTAGGATCTATAGAGATAGATCCAAACGGATTTTGGGATTGTCCCAATCCAGGTACATTGACACCATACTAAAGAGGTTTAGTATGGAAGAGTCCAAGCGTGGGAACTTGCCCACGATCTCTGGAGTCACTCTCTCCAAACACATGTCTCCCAAGACTGATTTGGAGAGAGCTCGCATGCAAGGGATACCCTATGCTTCGGCAGTAGGCTCTATCATGTATGCGATGCTATGTACCAGACCCGATGTAGCATACTCACTAAGTATAGTGAGCAGGTATCAAGCTGATCCTGGAGAGAGTCACTGGACAGCTGTGAAGAGCATTCTCAAGTACTTGCGAAGGACTAGAGATATGTTCTTGGTGTATGGTAACGGAGAACTCCAAGTGGAGTCCTTTACCGATTCCAGCTTCCAGAGTGATAAGGACGACTCTAAGTCGCAGTCGGGCTTTGTCTTTACCCTTTATGGAGGGGCGGTTAGCTGGAAGAGTTCCAAGCAGGAAACCGTGGCAGACTCGACGATGGAGGCTGAATACATCGCTGCCAACGATGCTGCCAAAGAGGCTGTCTGGATCAAGAAGTTCATTATTGAACTTGGAGTGGTTCCATCCATTGAGCATCCAATACCTTTGTATTGCGATAACAATGGAGCGATGGCTTTGGCCAAGGAACCCAGGTCCCATCAGCGGTCCAGACATATTCTGAGGCGGTATCACCTGATCCGGGAGATAGTTGATCGCCGGGAGATCGAGGTCAGGAGAGTTGACACGAAGAACAACACGGCGGATCCACTCACGAAGGCCATTCCCCAGATACAGTTTGAGAGACTCTTAGGGATGCTCGGTATGAGATACTACAGCAGCTGGCCCTAGTGCAAGTGGGAGATTGTTAGTTGTATGTATGCCCTAGAGGCCAGTATTGTACAGATTATGTATATTATATTGGATGCTTGGACATATATAGAGATGACTTTCTTGCTCGACATGATAGTATGCTATCTGGTTGCTCTTTATCTTAACATGTACACTAGTCTCTTTATACTGTGTTATAGTTACATGTTGGTAAAGCCCTTAGGATTTGTACTTGACTACCTGGACTATGATGCAGATCATACTAGTGGGGACATGGTAGTCCATAAGTACATCCTTCAAGGTCCCTAGTCGTGGGTGTATCGAGACGGGGCATCGATATACCAGAGTAGACTAGCGTATACGCTTCTCGACCCATGTGATGGGCGATGGATGATCCCATATCCATTGGTGTTTGACATCAGAGATGGTATACGGGTGCTCAGTGGAGACTGAGTACACTGGACGGACTCGCCGAGAACTCCCAGATGGTATTATACCTCACGTCAGATGGCAGTTCTCAGGTGACACTTGTACAGGTTAGTCTGTAGACCCGAGATCGTCATAGAGTCTTGTGTGATTCCCACTGTGCTTTGATCTCCACCTTACCACGTCCATGAGGGCGTGCAAAACGGTGGTCTTTGGGCACAGTCCCGAGTCACATGGAGGCAATGCGCGATAGGAGGGGTTTCGTCTCTCCCGGTATTGGGGGTTGATGTTGCGCTCTGCTCGATTGGCCGTAACAGGGAAGTCCCTGGCCAGGGCTGATCAGAGATTTGCTGGTAAGTGTTACCAGTAGTTTCTCGACCCGTTATGAGCCTCACATCAGCACGACTTATCGGGTTATTGGGGTCTGACGTATACCACCCCTAGACTTGATATGCGACATATCTGACGAAGAGACCGGACTGTATGGTAAGTGTTACTGGTCGGATTCGCAGGAGTGTGAGCGGGCTAGCTCGTCGATCTTCTGATCGCTCAATACCCGGGTGGCCGTTACGTTTAGCAGACCGCTTGCGGCTTGTGGGTGCTTGATATGATCATCATCTGCTACCGGCGTATTGACGAGTCTTTAGAGTCCTACACAGAGGTTTCCTGGCTCAAGCGAAACGAAATAGGAGCGCATATGAGATATGTGCGGGACCGAGAATAATGCGTGTATGTGATACCGCATTTCATTCTCGCGATATATGTTTCGATTGGTTATATTCGATATGACCTAGTTATCGAATCATTGATTCGATAAATCGATACATTACATACTAGTCGGTTGTATGCGATATAACCGGATCATTGAATCAAGTGTTGATTTAATGATTTAATGTATAATTATATATTTGATATATTACTTTGCATTAACTAGTATTGGTTCACTTTAAACGGATTTTTCTCACTTGGATTGCACATTGTATATGTGATATGCTTTCGTGCACTTTTTTGTATCATGTTTGATGATACTTGATCATTTAGTTAAGTGTATAGAATTAATCCATGGTTAATTTGATAATTAGGGTTTTGCATATTCATTTATTTATTTATTTGTTTATTTATTTATTTGAAATGGATTAAGATAAGAATGGTGGCTTTATTTGTTTTATATTGAAGCTTCATGAAGCTTTGACTTTGCTAACCATCCTTATCTTCATGCTTAACCCTAACCCATCCAAGTGACCATGGTTAATTCTCTACACTTAACCCTAGTTTAAGTTATGATAAGTATTTGATTTTCTATTTTCTTTTTTGAATAGAACTTATCATAACTAGCTCATCTTCTTCTTCTTCTTCAAGCTTGCTACAACAATGGCAACTTGAGATCTAGTGAGATAAATCCAATTCTAAAGTGAACCCACCTCCTATTTCTTCACCCTCTATCTCTTGCCAAGTTGTTTTGGGTGTTTTCTTCACAAGTTTCACAACTTTGTGAAGTCGGAGCTTGAGTTTGTGCAACCTCGACGTAGATCGTCTTTGACACGAAGCCGACGACCTATTCCGCACGTTTCTCCGATGAAGCCGTCACGAGAGTCCAAGCTTCAAGATGGACAGCGAGAGGACGCCCTCGTGGAGCTAAGGAAGTGGAAATCCGGATCTACAAAGGTTGTAGCATCTAACTTTTAAGTTAAAGTGTTAACTTGTTTATATTTCGCCTAGAATTCTAGCGACGATCCGTAGTCTAGGGTTTCTAGGCACCATTTTTTTTTGAAATTGGCATGTTCTATACCTTGTGAGACCTCACTAGGGTGCCTAGGAACCTTTCAGCTATATGTCAACGACAATTGGGACTCGTTGCGGAATCAAATGGTTTTTAAATGGAGTGTTTTTGAGGCTTTTCTAGTTTTGCTAAAGGGGTCACTCCCGGTGAAGGGATCGTCGGCCCTTTCCTCGTCGAATGAGGTGCAGGATATATCATATATATCACTGTGCAAAGCAGAAACTATAGAAGCAATCAAAAGACAAACCGAGTGTGTAGCATCTGCCAGTTATTGCTAAAGGAGTCACTCCCGGTGAAGGGATCTCGGTCCTTTCCTCATCGAATAAGGTGTAGGATGTTCTACAATGAACACCGCGATGCAAAGCAAGAATTGTAGCTACCTGTTTTATTTTGAAATTCGATTCCACAACATCAATTAGGTTCAAAGCGTTAAAGATTTTCTTAAAAACCATTCGCAACCCTCCGTCATTTTAGGAAGTAGAGTACTTAGTATTCGTGCTACGTTTGTCGACCATAGCCGAGGCGTAATATGCGGTAGCTAAGTGATGTCTTCCTACACAGCATATGATGCGATTAGTTAGGACAGTCATGTGGCTCTGTTGACCTTAGCCAAGGGTCATGTGGGTGGGTCTAATTAATCACGAAATGACGGGTAGAACTTGACTAGTACCTATGATTTGTTGACCTTAGCCAAGGTCATAGGTGCTAGGGGTAAAAACCATTATCGGGAGTTTCAAGTGTTGAAATTTGCAATGAGATTGCATACCTTCTATGTGATAGTTGGATCCCGATACCCACTGCGAGTAATTGTTACTCCTGGGAGAGTTTTGCACTTTACAATTAGCCGATCAAGTAGGTGTCTAGAAAGGTGTCAACGGGGTTACGCCTATGGGAAAACGAGGTTTACTGTAATTAGGTCCGTGCGAAAGCACGGGGAACCTCCCTCAAAGTACCGACACTGGCCTGGCTGAAAGATTGGCGAACTTGTAGAGTGTAATTAATCCCGGCTAGTCTTTCCTTTTAAGGTTTGAAGGAAGATTTGATAAAAACAGTGGGAGCCATCCTGATTAGATAAAATATATAACCAATCTAATCTTGCAAGAGCGCACGCAGAGTGCTTTCTTCTCTCTCTCTCCAGGTAGAGACCATATCACGCCTTAATCAAGATAATAATATGGATGTATTGACCGAACCCGCTTGTTATACTGAGCTGGGGAACATTGGTCCCGCTCCTACTTATAATTGTTATAAGGCAGAGCAGGAAATATGGGAATACCGGAATTCCTATGCCGCCCAAACGAAGAAAGTGCATGAGATGCATCTCCTTCGGGTGTGTTCATTATAAAGAACTGTTTCTCAGTATCCTCTGAATCCTGGGTATTTGATACCGGATTAGGATCCCAGATATGTAATCTGTTACATAGGGCTACAAAAAGGTAGAAAACTGAGAACGGGTGATAAGTTTCATGAGACAGAAAACGGGGCAAGTGTTGCAGCCAAGTCTGTTGGTCACTGTCACCCTGTATTACCAATACATTGATTCTGAACAAATGCTATTAGATACCGAATCTGATATACAAAAGCTTATCAATCTCTTTATTTGTTAAAGTAATGATAAAATTTTGTATTGATGGATAATGTTTTGAACATTTCCTATATCAAAAGTTGATCGGTTCAGGCATGTTATCTAAAAGCATTGACGTTCTAAATCAAACTACAGTTCCTAGTATACAGAACACACACAAGAGGAAGAGTTCAGAAATGAACGAATCCTTCTTGAGGCATTGTAGACTAGGTCATATCCATGCGACCCGACTGGCTGAAGTTACATTTTAGATGCATATTTAAATCAGTTTGAATTTATATCTTGTGAAACTTGCCAGTCATGTCACAAAGATTAGATGACCATAGCTTTGTTTATTGGAAACAGAGAAAGAGTTAATGAACTCTTGGGACTGATACATGATGATGTATGTAAGGTCTCCTGTCTACATGTTCCAGGACCGGTTCTTTATACTTCATTACATTCTCTGATGATCTCTCAAGATTCAGACATATGTTCCTGTTGAAACATAGGCCCGAAGCTTTTGAGATATTCACAGAATATAAGTTAGAAGTAGAGAACCAAAAACCAGGTATAAGTATTATATCCTATGATGAGATCAGGGAGGAGAATACTTGTGCATGGAATTCTTGGACTATTCTAAAGGAGAATGAGATTCTCTCTCAACATTACTCTTCCGTATACACCATAGCATGATGGTATATCGGGGCGGAGCAATCACACCCTATATGATATGGTGCGCTCTATGATGAGTACTACTGAGTTTCCTATTTCCTTTTAGGGAGTTATGCACTTATGAAGTTGCATACCTATTGAATAGAGTTCGATTCAAATCAGTGCCTACCACTCCATATAAGATATGGTATGGGAAGAGCCTATCTCTTAAGTAAGTTAAGATTTGGGATTGTCCGGCCTGTGTCAAAAGCAAAATCCGGACAAGATCGAGGCAAGATCAGTTCTGTAGAACTGGAAAGGTTCCAGCTATACAAAACTGCAGCTGATGATTTGACAGAACCAAAGGATTCAATAGTTCCCGACGAATCTCAGCCTCTCCGCCGATCTGGTAAGGTTTCTCATCCGCTTGAGAGATACTTCGGTTTCTCGATGACAATGGGAGCGAGGAATGCATCATGAGATGATGACCCAACTAGATTCGAGCAGGTCATCAAGAGTAGGGACTTTGTAAGAATGGCTGGATACTTAGCAATCTGAGATGGAATCCATGTACACCAGCAAAGTATGGACTTTAGCTGCTATATCTGAAGGGTTAAATCCCCATCAGGAGCAAGTATGTTTTGAGAAGATTACTTGGTGTAGATGGAAAAGTTGAGACTTTCAAAGCTAGACTTGTTAAAGGTTTTAGTCATCAACCAGGTGTGGATAATGATGAAACCTTTTCTAGGGACTATGCTCAAGTCCATCTAGATTCTACTTGCCATTGCTACATACCATGACTACGATATCTGGTGGTTGGGTGCCATGACTACTTTTCTGAATAGTGATTTAGAAGAGAACGTCTATATGAACACAGCCAGAGAGCTTCGTAAACAGTGGGAGCAGCGGAAACGTGTGCAAGTTTCTTTACAGAATAAAGCAGGCATCGCGGAGTTCGAACATCTATTTTGATGAGTTAGTCAAACAGTTTGACATCATCAAAATAGTAAATGAACCTTGTATATACAAAAGGGTAGTAGGGAGTATGGTGGTGATCCTTGTAGAGTACGTGGATGACATACTCTTGATAGGAAAGGAGTTTCCTATACTACGCTCGGTCAATCTCTGCTTATCACAAGGATTCTCCAATAGGATCAAAGTGATACCTCCTAAATCCTGGGTTTTGGGTCTATGAGATAGATCTAGATGGATGTTAGGATTCTCACTAGTTGTAGTGAGATGGTATCAATCGATCCTGGGGAGAATCACTGGAAAGGTTCCAGGGTGATAAGGATGACTGAATGTCAGTCGCAGGCATTGCCTTTATCCTCAGTGGAGGAACGGTATGTTGGAAGAGTTCCAAGCTAGATACTGTAGCAAACTAGACGATAGAGGCTGGTAACATCGCTATTAAAGATACTACCAAAGAGGCAGTTTGGGTGTATATTGGTTCATAAGATGAACTACGTTCCTACCATTGTATGACAATGGAAGTGTGGCTTTGGCCAAAGGAACCCCGATCCCATCAGTGACCCAGACATATTCTGAGGCAGTATCACCTGATCATGGAAATAGTTGATCTCCAGGGTGATCGAGGTTAGGAGAGTAGACTCAGAGGACAACACGGCGGATCCACTCACGAAGGCCTTTTCCCAAAGAGAGACTTTTAGGGGATGGTTGAGTATTAGATACTACAACTACTGCTACAGATAGCTCTAGTGCAAGTGGGAGATTGTTAGTTATATGTATGCCCTAGAGGCCATTACTGTACATTGGATGTATATTGTAGTGGATGCTGGGACATATATAGGTAGGACTTTCTTGCTCGACATGATAGTACGCTATCTGGTTGCTCTTTATCTTAACATGTATACTTTCTGTCTCTCTGTTACATGTTGATAAAGCCCTTAGGATGTGTACTCGACTTCCAGGACTATGATGCAGATCATACTAGTAGGGCCTGGATAGTCCATGAGTACATCCTTCAATGTTCCTAGTCGTGGGAATATCGAGACGGGGCATCGATATTCCAGAGTAGACTAGCATATATCTTCTCGACCCATGTGATGGGCGATGGATGATCCCATATCGATTGGTGTTTGACATCAGAGATAGTATGTGGGTGCTCAGTGGAGACTGGGTACACTGAACGGACTCGCCGAGAACTCTCAGATGGTATTATTGTAGGGTTCCTAGGCACTCTAGTGAGGTCTCACAATGCATCGAACATGCCCATTTCAAAAATTCTAGGTGCCGAGAGACCCGACTACGGATCGTTTGCTAGAAAACTAGGCGAAAAAGCTAACTAGTTAACATTTAACTATGAGAATACGGATATACAACCTTTGTAGATCCGGTGCTCCACCTCCATAGCTCCGCAACGAAGTCGTCTCCGCTGTCCAAAAGGAATCCGGGCTCTAGAATCGGCTTCGTCGGAGAAAAAGCGAGCTAGGTCGTCGATGTCCATGCCGAAGATGATCTACGTCGAGGCATCGCTAAATCAAGCTCCACCTTCACCAAGCCCTAAAAACTTGTGAAGGAAACACACTCTACTACTTGGCAAGAGATAGAGGATGAAGAAATAGGAAGTGGGTAGACTTTAGAATTGGATTTCTCACTCATTTGCTCAATTCACCATTGATGAAGTAAGCTATCTTCATGAAGAAGAAGAAGAGGAAGAAGATGATAAATATTATGATAAGAATAATGAATATATTAGAATGATAATTCTTATCATAATAATGACCATGGTAAAGTGTAGAGAGCTAACTTGAGTTAATGAGAATGGTTAGGTTTAAAAAGAAGGCAAAAATGGTGACATGGTCAAAGTATTCATGAAGCTTCATGAATGAAAAGAATGCCACCATTTATCTCATTTCTTTTTCTTTTTCTAAAAGAATAAAAGAATAAAATGAATAAAAACCTTAACCATTTATTTAACCAAGGTATTAACTCTTTACACAAACCCTAGCTATCATATATCATCATACATGATACAAGCATGTGCACAAAACTATATCGAATATACAATGTGCACATCCGAGTGAGAAAATCCATTCAAAGTAAACCGATACTAGTTAATGCAAAGTAATATATCAAATATATAATTATGCATTAAATCATTAAATCAACTCTTGATTTAACGATCCGGTCATATCGCATATAACCGGCTAGTATCCAATGTATCGGCTTATCGAATCAATCCTTGATTCGATAATTAGGTTATATCGCATATAACCATTCGACACATTGATCGCGAGAATGAAATACGGTATCACATACACGCATTACTCTCGGTCCCGCACATATCTCATATGCGCTCCTATTTCGTTTTACTTGCCAGGAAACCTCTGTGTAGGACTCTAAAGACTCGTCAATACGTCGGCAGCAGATGATGATCATATCAAACACCCACAAGCCGCAAGCGGTCTGCTAAACGTAACGGCCACCCGGGTATTGAGCGATCTGAAGATCGACGAGCAAGCCCGCTCACACTCCAGTGAATCCAACCAGTAACACTACCGTACAGTCCGGTCTGATCGTCTGATATGTCGCATATCTCGCCTAGGGGTGGTAAACGTCAGACCCCAATAGCTCGATAAGTCGTGTCGATATGAGGTCTATAACTATTCGAGAAACTACTGGTAACACTTACCAGTAAATCTCAGCAACCCTGGCCAGGGATTTCCTGTTATAGCCAATCGAACACAGCGCAACATCAACTCCCTATACCGGGAGAGACGAATCCCCTCCTATCGCTCATTGCCTTCATGTGACTCGGGACTGTACCCAAAAACCACCGTTTTGCACGCCCTCTTGGACGTGGTAAGATGGAAATCAAAGCACAGTGGGAACCACACGAGACTCTATGACGATCTCGGGTCAACAGACTACTCTGTACCAGTGTCACCAGAGAACTGCCATCTGACGTGAGGTATAATACCATCTGGGAGTTCTCGGCGAGTCCGTCCAGTGTACCCAGTCTCTACTGAGCACCCGTATATCTCCTCTGATGTCAAACACCAATGGATATGGGATCATCCATCGCCCATCTGTATGGGTCGAGAAGGTACACGCTAGTCTACTCTGGTATATCGATGCCCCGTCTCGATACACCCACGACTAGGGACTTTGAAGGATGTACTTATAGACTACCATGTCCCCACTAGTATGATCCGCATCATAGTCCAGGTAGTCAAGCACACATCCTAAGGGCTTTACCAACATGTAACAGAGAGACAAACAGTATACACGTTAAGGTAAAGATCAACCAGATAGCATACTATCATGTCGAGCAAGAAAGTCCTCCCTATATATGTCCCAGCATCCACTACAATATACATCCTATGTACAGTAATGGCCTCTAGGGCATACATATAACTAACAATCTCCCACTTGCACTAGGGCCATCTGTAGCAGTGGTTGCAGTATCTCATACTCAACCATCCCATAAAAGTCTCTCTCTGGGAAAAGGCCTTTCGTGAGTGGATCCGCTGTGTTTGTCCTCTGAGTCTACTCTCTTAACCTCGATCCCTTGGAGATCAACCATCTCCATGATCAGGTGATACTGCCTTAGAATATGTCTGGATCACTGATGGGACCGGCGTTCCTTGGCATAAGCCACAACTCCATTGTCACACAATGGGAGGAACATGGTTCATCTTATGAACCAATATATACCCAAACAGCCTCTTTGGTAGTATCTTAAATAGCGATGTATCAAGCCTTTATCGTCTAGTATGCCACGGTATCTAGCTTGGAACTCTTCCAACATACCGTCCCTTTACTGAGGGTAAAGACAATGCCTGCGACTGACATTCAGTCGTCTTTATCACCCTGGAACACTTCCAGTGATTCTCCCTAGGATCGATTGATACCATCTCACTACAGCTAGTGAGTATCCTAACATCCAATTAGATCTATCTCATAGATCCAAAATCCAGGATTTAGTAGGTATCACTTTGATCCTATACGGAGAATCTTTGTGATAAACGGAGATTGATCGAGCGTAGCATAGGAAACTCTTTCCCTATCAAGAGTATGTCATCCACGTACTCTACGAGGATCACCACCATACTCCCTACTACCTTTTTGTTTATACAAGGTTCATCTACCATTTTGACGATGTCAAACTCTTTGACTAATCCATCAAAACAGATGTTCCAACTCCGCGATGCCTGCTTTAACCTATAAAGCATCTTGCACACGTTTCCGCTGCTCCCACTGTCTACGAAGCCCTCTGGCTGTGTACTTATAGACGCACTCTTCTAAAACATCATTTAGAAAAGCAGTCATGACACCCAACCACCAGATATCGCAGTCATGGTATGTAGCCGTGGCAAGTAGGATCTGGATGGACTTAAGCATAGGTACTTGAAAAGGTTTCATCATTATCGACAGCTGGTCAATGATGCAAACTTTTAACAAGTCTAGCTTTGAAAGTCTCAACTTTTCGATGTACACCAAGTAATCTTCTCAAGATATACTTGCTCCTGATGAGGATTTAACCCTTCAGATATAGCAACCAAAGTCCATACTTTGTCGGTGTATAAGGATTCCATCTCAGATCACTAAGCATCCAGCCATTCTTACAGAGTCACACTCCTGATGGCCAGTTCGAAACTAGTTGGGTCATCATCTCATGATGCAATCCTCGCTCCCACTGTCATAGAGTAACCGAAGTATCTCTCAGGCGGGTGAGGAACCTTACTAGATCGGCGAAGAGGCTGAGATTCGTTGGTAAGTATTGAATCCTTTGGTTCGTTCAAATCATCAGCTGCAGTTTGTATAGCTGGAACATTTCCAGTTCTACATAACTGACTTTGCCTCGAGCTTGTCCGGATTATGCTTTTAGAAATAGCCCGGACAACTCCAAATCTTAACTAACTTAAGATATGGGCTCTTCCCTTTCCATATCAAATATGAAGTGGTAGGCAACTGATTTGATTCGAACCCTATTCAATATGTATGCAGCTTCTCAAGCGCATTACTCCCAAAAGGAAAAAGGTAACTCAGTAGTACTCATCATAGAGCACACCTTATCATATAGGGTGTGATTGCTCCGCCCTGATATACCATCGTGCTATGGTGTATACAGAGGAGTAATGCTGAGAGAGAATCTCATTCTCCTTTAGAATAGTCCAGTATTTCCGTGCTCAAGTATTTTCCTCCTTGATCTCATCTAAGGACATAATACTTATACCCGTATATTGGTTCTCTACTTCTAACTTATATTCTGTGAATATCTCAAAAGGTTCGGACTTGTGTTTCAACAGGAACATAGGTCTGAATCTTGAGAGATTATCAGAGAATGTAATGAAGTATAAAGAACCGGTCTTGGCAAGTGTAGACAGGGGACCTACATACATCAACATGTATCATCCCAAGAGTTCACTAACTCTTTCTCTGTTTCCAATAAACAGAGCTAGTGTCATTATATCTTTGTGAGATGACTGGCAAGTTTCACAAGATGTAGATTCAAACTGATTTAAATATGCATCTACATGTAACTTCAGCTAGTCGGGTCACATTGATCTGACCTAGTCTACAATACCATAAGAAGGATCCGTTCATTTCGGAACTCTTCCTCTTGTGTGTGTTCTGTATACTAAGAACTGTAGTTTGATTTAGAACATTAATGCTTTTAGATAACGTGCCTGAACCGATCAACTTTTGATATAGGAAATGTTCAAAACATTATCCAACAATACAAAATTTTATCGTTTCTTTACTAATAAAGAGACAGATATGATTTTGTATATCAGGTTCGGTATCTAATAACATTCGTTCAGAATCAATGTATTTGGAATACAGGGTGACAGTGACCGACAGACTTGGCTGCAACTCTTGCCCCGTTTTCTGCCTCATGAAACTTATCACCCGTTCTCAGTTCTCTACCTATCTGTAGCCCTATGTAACAGATTACATATCTGGGATCCTGATCTGGTATCACATACCCAGGACGTAGAGGATACTGAGAAACAGTTCTCTGTAATGAACACACCCGAAGATGATGCATCAACATGCACTCTCTTCGTTTGGGCGGCACGGGAATTCTGGTAATCCCCAATTTCCTGCTCTGTCTTATAACAATTATAAGTTGGAGCGGGACCAACGTTCCCCAGCTCAGTATAACAAGCGGGTTCGGTCAATAATCCGTATTATTATCTTGATTAAGACGTGATATGGTCGCTACCTGGAGAGAGAGAGAAGAAAACACTCAGCGTGCGCTCTTGCAAGAATAGATTGGTTTTTATTTTATCTAATCAGGATGGCTCCCACTGCTTTTTATCAAATCTTCCTTCAAACCCTAAAAGGAAAAACTAGCCGGGATTAATTACACACTACAAGTTCGCCAATCTTTCAGCCAGGCCAGTGTCGGTACTTTGAGGGAGGTCCCCCGTGCTTTCGCACGAACCTAATTACTGTAAACCTCGTTTTCCCAGAGGCGTAACCTCGTTAACACATTTCTAGACACCTACTTGATCGGCTAATTGTAATGTGTAAAACTCTCCCAGGAGTAACTCTTACTCGCAGCGGGTATCGGGATCCAACTATCTCATAGAAGGTATGCAATCTCATTGCAAATTTCAACACTTGAAATTCCCGATAATATTTTGCCCCTAGCTCGCTATGACCTTGACGAATGCCAAACAACCCATAGTCCACTAGTCAAGTTCAACCCGTACATTTCTTGATCGAATTAAACCCACCCGCACAACCCTTGACGAATGCCAAACAACGCCGTACGAATACCCTAATCCAATCGCATCATATGCTCAAGCAGATAAATACTAGTTAGCTACCGTACACTACGCCTTGACGAATGCCAAACTACCGCAGCACGAATACTAACTAGTACATATCTGAAATGACGGAGGGCTACGACAGGTTTTTCTGAAAACCTATTGCGTAATGAACTTGATATAGTTGTAGAATCAAATGAATTTTTAAAATGGAGTGCTTTTGAGGCTTTTCTAGTTTTGCTAAAGGAGTCACTCCCGGTGAAGGGATCGTCGGTCCTTTCCTCGTCGAAATAGGTGCGGGATATATCATATATATCACTGTGCAAAGCAAAAACACTTAAAAGCAATCAAAAGACAAACCGAGTGTGTAGCATCTGCCAGTTATTGCTAAAGGAGTCACTCCCGGTGAAGGGATCTCGGTCCTTTCCTCATCGAATAAGGTGCAGGATATATCACATATACCTCTGTGCAAAGCAAGAACTGTAGCTACCTGTTTTATTTTGAAATTCGATTCTACAACATCTTAGGTTTCTTTTATTTCATTAATCACATTAATGAAGTCCCATCATTTATGTACCTAAACATCACAGATAAATACGACGTACACTTATGCCATCCGCATTCGCCTCGATGTCCCCTCGTGCACCGTTAGGTTAGGTAACTAACAGCAGAGCGGGGCAGGGCTAACGCGGGTGTAAAACATAAGTAACGTCTATATAATATATCATATATACTATATACTGTATCTATCACAGAACATCACATGATCACATCACAGATATCGCAGCAGAAGAAACATATGAAATATTGGATATACTAGGACGTCCGTGTTTTCAATACGAGCCAGTATAAAACACGGATTCTACGGTCGTGATGAATAGCCAAACCCACACCCCTAGACCCCTACGAGAGCGGCAAGCAACCCTACCAATTCTGGAGTTAGGAGACCCGGACTCGACTCCTCGAGTTGGTCTCCCACTGAACTCCAGAACCCGGTTACTTGTGCTCCCCTCCTTGGGTCTATCCTAGTGCGGAAAAGTAAATAATATACAAACGGTGACTACTTCCGTAACCTGGAAGTGCCCCAATAAAAGAATATTACATACAAGTTTTTACATGAATGAAAATGAAAAACACTCATCTCACATAAAAACCCCCGGCTATTCAAACACGACGATCCAATATAACATATCCAGCAACACATAACATCACATGTCATCAACGTAAGTAAATATGCGCATCCCAATTGTCGTTGACATATAGCAACGAAACCGGCGATATCACATATTACACTTACGGTCACAGAAAAGAAAGTGTAAAACTACAACAGTTGGAATCCGCAATCTTTATAGACATCGCATGCCTAATCAAATGAATTCCTTAGACATCGCATGCCTAACAATTATAAACCCCGCATTTTAGTCCCATCATCGAAAACACTTTTCAATATCAAGTCGGGCAATTCAACAAGATTCCCGACAGCCTGATCGAATGCTCGTCGCAAACTTCAGTAGACGGCCGCACCCCCGATACCGTCGACGAAGTGCACCAAGGCGGAACACTGCTGCCGTGAGCACCCGAACGGATGCTTTCGGCGACGGGGTTCTCCTACAGTCCCTTGGTCGGGGCTATGGAGTGAGGCTGTCTATTAAGTTTACCCGGCGAGTATCCGCGTACGCTACGTGATTGCGACGGACTTTTGATCTCATCAAAATTCCGTGGCAACCGATCAAGTGAGACTAAACTGCTATGTTTATAACATTCATTTAGTTATCTCATAACTATTGTGAATTCCAATTATTGTATCCCATTCCAGATAAACAGAAAATGTTAAACTTTTCGATCGAACAGTCAAACACCCAAGTTTTCCCGATACAGCTCAACACATGAAACAAGTCTAAAAACATTCAGTTCGTGCCTCAGTACCAACGGTCCAGCCGTAGAAGGGTCAAGCCAACGCCTCACATGTGGCACGCCGTACTGCCCCAAACCCGAAGGTTCAAAGGGCAGTTCAAGACGGTCACATAATCGAGTTAAGGTTTGTTGTCTTCTAGAGGGTCCATCGAGTTACTTGCACTACTTAGAACGTCTTTAAACTACGGAAAAATCCAACACTTGGAAATTTCCCGACAGGGGAAAAATTGGGTATTTATATCCGGTCGAACATTTTAACAGTTTCTAAAATATCCGGAAAAACATAAACAAAGTTAAATTATCCGATCAAATTAACGAATCCCCAATAAAACCCTAGAAAACTCAACACCTGAGTGGAATTAAAAAATTCACATCAAAAATTGCCAAGAAAGGACCTAAGAATAAATATATGAAATTTGAGGGACTAAGTCGAAATTTGGGCCGCGGAAGCGCCGCCAAACCCCTGATTTGGCCGCGGATCCGCGCTCCAATTATTGAATTAGTCGACCAAACTTCACAGTAATTCTTAGTTTTTCCTGCTTATTTTTCTGCATATTTTTAATTCACAAAATACAACAGTTTTGAAAAATGTACAGAGAGCGATTTTGCTTGGGGTTTCGCGGTTCGATCGGATCTCTAACTTCGTCTACCGATCGCCTAAGGCTCTAGCTAGGCTCTGATACCACTGTAGGGTTCCTAGGCACTCTAGTGAGGTCTCACAATGCATCGAACATGCCTATTTCAAAAATTCTAGGTGCCGAGAGACCCGACTACGGATCGTTTGCTAGAAAACTAGGCGAAAAAGCTAACTAGTTAACATTTAACTATGAGAATACGGATATACAACCTTTGTAGATCCGGTGCTCCACCTCCATAGCTCCGCAACGAAGTCGTCTCCGCTGTCCAAAAGGAATCCGGGCTCTAGAATCGGCTTCGTCGGAGAAAAAGCGAGCTAGGTCGTCGATGTCCATGCCGAAGATGATCTACGTCGAGGCATCGCTAAATCAAGCTCCACCTTCACCAAGCCCTAAAAACTTGTGAAGGAAACACACTCTACTACTTGGCAAGAGGTAGAGGATGAAGAAATAGGAAGTGGGTAGACTTTAGAATTGGATTTCTCACTCATTTGCTCAATTCACCATTGATGAAGTAAGCTATCTTCATGAAGAAGAAGAAGAGGAAGAAGATGATAAATATTATGATAAGAATAATGAATATATTAGAATGATAATTCTTATCATAATAATGACCATGGTAAAGTGTAGAGAGCTAACTTGAGTTAATGAGAATGGTTAGGTTTAAAAAGAAGACAAAAATGGTGACATGGTCAAAGTATTCATGAAGCTTCATGAATGAAAAGAATGCCACCATTTATCTCATTTCTTTTTCTTTTTCTAAAAGAATAAAAGAATAAAATGAATAAAAACCTTAACCATTTATTTAACCAAGGTATTAACTCTTTACACAAACCCTAGCTATCATATATCATCATACATGATACAAGCATGTGCACAAAACTATATCGAATATACAATGTGCACATCCGAGTGAGAAAATCCATTCAAAGTAAACCGATACTAGTTAATGCAAAGTAATATATCAAATATATAATTATGCATTAAATCATTAAATCAACTCTTGATTTAACGATCCGGTCATATCGCATATAACCGGCTAGTATCCAATGTATCGGCTTATCGAATCAATCCTTGATTCGATAATTAGGTTATATCGCATATAACCATTCGACACATTGATCGCGAGAATGAAATACGGTATCACATACACGCATTACTCTCAGTCCCGCACATATCTCATATGCGCTCCTATTTCGTTTTGCTTGAGCCAGGAAACCTCTGTGTAGGACTCTAAAGACTCGTCAATACGCCGGCAGCAGATGATGATCATATCAAACACCCACAAGCCGCAAGCGGTCTGCTAAACGTAACGGCCACCCGGGTATTGAGCGATCTGAAGATTGACGAGCAAGCCCGCTCACACTCCAGTGAATCCAACCAGTAACACTACCGTACAGTCCGGTCTGATCGTCTGATATGTCGCATATCTCGCCTAGGGGTGGTAAACGTTAGACCCCAATAGCTCGATAAGTCGTGTCGATATGAGGTCTATAACTATTCGAGAAACTACTGGTAACACTTACCAGTAAATCTCAGCAACCCTGGCCAGGGATTTCCTGTTATAGCCAATCGAACACAGCGCAACATCAACTTCCTATACCGGGAGAGACGAATCCCCTCCTATCGCTCATTGCCTCCATGTGACTCGGGACTGTACCCAAAAACCACCATTTTGCACGCCCTCTTGGACGTGGTAAGATGGAAATCAAAGCACAGTGGGAACCACACGAGACTCTATGACGATCTCGGGTCAACAGACTACTCTGTACCAGTGTCACCAGAGAACTGCCATCTGACGTGAGGTATAATACCATCTGGGAGTTCTCGGCGAGTCCGTCCAGTGTACCCAGTCTCTACTGAGCACCCGTATATCTCCTCTGATGTCAAACACCAATGGATATGGGATCATCCATCGCCCATCTGTATGGGTCGAGAAGGTACACGCTAGTCTACTCTGGTATATCGATGCCCCGTCTCGATACACCCATGACTAGGGACTTTGAAGGATGTACTTATAGACTACCATGTCCCCACTAGTATGATCCGCATCATAGTCCAGGTAGTCAAGCACACATCCTAAGGGCTTTACCAACATGTAACAGAGAGACAAACAGTATACACGTTAAGGTAAAGATCAACCAGATAGCATACTATCATGTCGAGCAAGAAAGTCCTCCCTATATATGTCCCAGCATCCACTACAATATACATCCTATGTACAGTAATGGCCTCTAGGGCATACATATAACTAACAATTATACCTCACGTCAGATGGCAGTTCTCTGGTGACACTGGTACAGCTTAGTCTGTTGACCGTAGATCGTCATAGAGTCTTGTGTGTCTCCCACTGTGCTTTGATTTCCACCCTACCACGGCTCTACTGAGTCATGCAAACAGGTGGTTTTTGGGTACAGTCCCGATTCACATGGAGGCAATGAGCGATAGGAGGGGACTCGTCTCTCCCGGTATTGGGGGTTGATGTTGCGCTATGCACGACTGGCCATAACAGGAAATCCCTGGCCAGGGTTGCAGTGATATACTGGTAAGAGTTATCAGTAGTTTGACGATTGTTATGGACCTTACGTCGGCATGACTTATCAAGCTACTGGGGTCTGACGTTTACCACCCCTAGACGAGATATGCGACATATCAGACGAACATACCGGACTGTACGGTAAGTGTTACTGGTTGGATTCACAGGAGTGTGAGCGGGCTTGCTCGTCGATCTTCTGATCGCTCAATACCCGAGTGGCCGTTACGTTTAGCAGACCGCTTGCGGCTTGTGGGTGCTTGATATGATCATCATCTGCTGCCGGCGTATTGACGAGTCTTTAGAGTCCTACACAGAGGTTTCCTGGCTCAAGCGAAACGAAATAGGAGCGCATATGAGATATGTGCGGGACTGAGAATAATGCGTGTATGTGATACCGTATTCTATTCTCGTGATGAATGTATCGAATGGTTGTATGCGATATAACCTAGTTATCGAATCGAGGATTGATTCGATAAGTCGATATATTGGATACTAGTCCGTTATATGCGATATGACCAGATCGTTAAATCAAGTATTGATTTAATGATTTAATGCATAATTATATATTTGATATAATAATTTGCATTAACTAGTATTTGTTCACTTTAAATGGATTTTCTCACTTGAAGTACATAAGTTGTATATGTGATATATTTTTGTGCACTTGTTTGTATCATGTTTGATGATACATGCTAACTTGAGTTTGTGTGTATGATTAAACCATGGTTATATGAATGGTTAGGGTTTTGTTTACTTATTCATTTATTTATTTTGGAAAAGATAAATAGAAATGGTGGTTTTCTTTGTTTCTTTCACGAAGCTTCATGAAGTGTTGAAAGCTTGACCATTTTGTTTGCTTCCCTTAACCTAACCATTCACCTAACCATAATTTATTCTCTACACCTAACCATGGTTGGTATATGATAAGTATTCATTTTATTTTCTATTTGGAAAATACTTATCATATTCTTTCTTCATCTTCTTCATCTTCAACAATGAAGAAACCTTGCAACCATCAATGGCAACTTGAGAAAAATAGTGAGAAATCCAATTCTAAAGTGAACCCACTTCCTATTTCTTCATCCTCTACCACTTGCCAAGTAGTATATGGTGTTTTCTTCATAAGTTTCATGACTTGGTGAAGTTGGAGTTTGATCTTGAGTTGCCTCGACGTAGATCATCTTCAGCATCGAAGTCGACGACTTAACCCGCCCATTTCTCCGATGAAGCCGATGCTAGAGTCCGGGATTCGATATGGACAGCGGAGGGACGTCATCACGGAGCCTAGGAGGTAGAGGACCGGATCTACAAAGGTTGTAGCTTCTTTCCTTTTAAGTTAAAGTTGTTTATTTGCATTGCATCGCCTATACTTCTAGTTAACGATCCGTATTAGGGTTTGTAGGCATATGAAAAATTTGAATTGGGCATGTTTGATCACTTGTGAGACTTCATTAGTGTGCCTAGGAACCCTACAGTCATCCATCGTCCATCTGTATGGGTCGAGAAGGTATACTAATGAAGTCTCACAAGTGATCAAACATGCCCAATTCAAATATATAATTATTTGCTACAGACTATATCAAAAGACGTGCAAAACTGTAGCAAAGTAATATATCAAATATATAATTATTTGCTACAGACTATATACAACTTATCTTAACCGACTAGTATCAAGTGTATCAATGTATCGAATCAACACTTGATTCGGTAACCCGGCTATATCACCTATAACCTGCCGATGATACAAATCATAATCTCAACCATGGTCAAGTGTAGAGAATAAACCATGGTTAGTTAATGGTTAGGGTTTCATTTGATTTATTTATTTATTTCATTTTGGCTTAAGATAAAATGGTGGCTTTCTTTGGATTTTGTTGAAGCTTCATGAAGCTTTTCAAAGCTTCATGAAGCTTTGAAAAAGCTTTGACCATTTTGTTTTATTCCTTAAACCTAACCATTAAACCTAACCCTAGTTTATTCTCTACACTTGACCATGGTTGAGATTATGATTTGTATCATCGGCAGGTTATATGTGATATAGCCGGGTTACCGAATCAAGTGTTGATTCGATACATTGATACACTTGATACTAGTCGGTTAAGATAAGTTGTATATAGTCTGTAGCAAATAATTATATATTTGATATATTACTTTGCTACAGTTTATACATAATGATGTATGTTTTCCGATGTCCACCTGGACAAGGGGTTGGTACTTATACTTCGTTCTGTTTTCATATGAGTTCTCTGATTTTATACACGCATTCTTGTTGAAATGCATAGTTCAAAAATTCTGAGAAGTTCATAAGATATAAGAATAAAGTAAAGAACTAAATGTTGGAAGTATCAAGATTCTTTGAAGTGTTCGAAGATGTGGATACTTATGCTAGGTATTCCGTAGTTATATAATTGAGAATTTGATTCTTTCTCAGATTACTCATCCGTGGGTACGCTCCTTGATGCGTAATGCTGTAAAACCTTTTTCATTTAGGCGATGCTCTAGAAATAGATGCATATCAATTGATACTGGTTCCACCTAAATCAGTGTCTCAAATTCTATGTGATATAGAATGAGTTATCATTTTAAGATTGTTAAGATATTGAGTTGTCTGGCTTATGCTTAAAATCAGAATCCAGATAATCTCAAGGCACGTTTCAATAATGGCAGTTTATGAGTTATCCCGGGCATTGACGAGGGATTAACTTTCTACCATTTTCGGGATCAAAAGTTGTTTTGTTCTCGATACGCCACCTTTTTAGAAAAGAAATTTCTTGTAAAAGAAATTAGTGGGAGTATGGTAGAACTGGAAGTGATTCCAAAATCACAAATGGTTACTGAAGATTTAGTGTAGAACCTAAAGATTCAATTGACCTTGACAAACGTTAGCCTACTCCACAGATTTAGTAGATGACCTCAGCCACCTGAGAGGTACTACGGTTTCTTCGTTGACGGTAATGATTGATCTGTTTTTTTAAAGAAGTGTTTATAGAAATAATCGCAATCAATAACGGTGTCGCGTGTAGATAGACCGAGATGAGTACGGGTCGTCCTCAGGGATATGTGGAATCTTTTAATCTTTCTTTAGACGTGTTGATTAGGAAGAGAAAAAAGAATAGATAATAGTGAAGAATAGTTGTAGAATCTAGATCTACGTTAAACACGGATGTAGAATATAGATCTAGTTTAAAGACGGATGCAGATTTTATATCAGAAGAGGGCTTGTAGGGTTCGTTAAGATTTAGTAGTCATAGATGATTAATTAAAAATTATTCATCTTATCCTTTAATAGATTTAAAACTAGATTGATAGAGATGCATGTAGATTAGGCTTTTTGGAAGGAATAGGGTTCCCACTCTTAACCCTTATTTTTACATGGATCTCCGTTCATGTCTAGCCTTTACCAAAATAATTGTTAATCTAATCTCAAATCATGGTCGTGACTATCAATGAATTGATAGTACGCCCGATTAGGATATTAACTATTCTTTTGATAAACTTTATAGGACGTAAAAAGAGTTAAAGGATTTTTTCATCCATTGATCTACCCTAATCCTACGAAACCTATCAAGCGGAGAATTACTCGCGCATGATAGAGATAAAAGAACGGATAGAGATCATGATGTAAATAAAGAAAATAAAATGCAATAAGAATAAAACAACTACCTTTATTAATCAACTTGATCAATTACACTTTGTTCCTTCAGAAAGTGATTACAAAACCCTAGTTTGCTTCTCGATCTCTTCTTAAGGAGGTAGATGAACAACTGATGATCAACCTGGATTCTTGAGTCGTCTTGGACTTCGTGATCTCGTCGGTTTAATGATTTTTAGGTTTAGCCCTCGGTTCTTTTATATAGCCCCAAATCCAGAAACTAAAGATCTCCAGAATAAGGGTTAGTTGTAGCAAATCCAACCTGAAAATCCCAACTCCTGACTTGGTGAATCAGCCGCGGATCCGCCATATATTTCATGATTTGGCCGCGGATCCGCGGCTATTTGGTGGGATATTGGCAAATTTCTGGGGCATTATTCTTGTGACACATGGAGATTTAGCTGATGTCTGGAACTTGAAAATATTTCCTGAGTATCTGCCAGTATTGATTCTTCGATTTTATCTAACTTCATCGGCGGATTTCTGATTCCCGATATCACAACATCTCGATCTCCTGACCCGAACTAAACCTTACACAATATCTCAATGAATAATGTTAGTAATATTTGATATTTTTGAGATATTATCCATACCATTTGATACGATATTATATTTTAAGAATATTGGTTAAGGATATTTGATATGATATACATATTTAAATTATCAAAATATTATATAAATATTATATGCACACATTTTCCTTCATAATATTAATTATAATATATAAACATATGAAAATAGATATTTTGTAGATAAACCCTTATATGTTTCATATTTATAATAAACACCTTTAAATATCTAAGAAAAGTAGGGAAAATGTTATATCAAATATGCAGTATATTCGACTGAACAAATATCCCCAAACTTAACTTTGATCATCCCGAGCAAACTATTTATTCAAGAGGGAGAGAAAAAGAAAAATAAAAACCTAAGTAGCACACTTTCATAGGCAATACGATTGCACTGAGCACGTGCAACAAGCCGTTAAACCTCTAGGTGTCCCTAGTAGGAGGAGTGTTGTCTCCTGAGAGTTTTCAGCGGATTACACACAAAATCCTATAATAAAAGAAAGATGGTGAAAGTTACATATAAAAATAAGAACTATAAAATAAATAACTTGAAAAGAAGAGTTTCCAACTATACCAGCTTTTCAGTTGCTATAAGCCCTATCTTAATGGTCGTGAAAAATGTTAGAAATCACATCATCCCTCAATAAAACATCGCCTTTAGTCTTCCTCCCTATTTTTCTTCCAAACATTGATCATATGCCCTTACGTGTGTATAAAAGACATCCCTACACTTAGAGAATTCAATTCAAGCTATCATACTCTTGTCCATCTTCCAAAGTACTTTATAGTGGTGAATATTTTCGATAAAATTGCTCACACATTTTTCATGCAACCGTTAATACTTCTTGAGATACTAACCGACCGATTACAAAATGTGCTCGCGCGTTTAAGCGTAATTTCCTCGTCTTACAACACCTAAGGCTTAGCAGTGGCTCTCAAACCAGTTGGTTTAAGACACTAGGTGATAAAGCACCCTCGCTATATTTTTTTATGCTGCCGTGGTAATTACAAAAACCAGTGTTCATTTTTTTCTCCACCACTTATATATATATATTCTTTTTCATACTAAGTCTTTTAGACAAGATCATTTCAAGGTATTCTCTACTATCCCAAGTTTCAAGATGTGTGCAAGTGCGTATAGTAGGGTATCAATATTCAGATGTTTGGCATCAAGAATAAGGACTATTTTTCAGACTTATTTTTTCTTCTTCAGATTAGTAATTTCCTTCATCTTACTAATCCTTGAGACAACGGCTCATAAATACTTATTACTATTTTTGTTTAAGAAAACATCTAATTTTCTTACCTTTCTTAAATTTTCCCATCTTTCATATGTAATTTTTCACTTTTTACTCTTTTATTATCAAAAAAAAAAAATTTGTATAGTGCTAAGTGCCAAAAGATAATTTAGTGAATACAAACCTACCCCTAAATCTTTTTTCAACAGTGTCCTCACCGATGTCATTTTTGAATGCATAGACCTGTAGACTTGGGGAGAGAAATTAAGAGGGGTAAAATAATAGTCAAATGAAAACTACCCCCAAACTTGTACTTTGGCACGCACAGATATTCAGTTAAATTCTTTTTCACTCACCTCCATTCTTAAAATGAGAAAATGTTACCGAAATATGGAGGTGAGGCGGAGGAAATTTAGTTATGATAAAGCGGCTTCTGTAAAAACAGGAGCTCTTCCGCTGGGTCAGCAGAAAAATACGGTTTCAATCTATGCCCATTTACTCTAAAAATTGAACCGTTTTTAACATTTTCAACTTCTACTGCCCCATGCGGATATACATACCGCACCACAAAAGGTTCTTTCCAACGAGATTTTAGCTTACCCGGATGAAGATGGAGACGAGAATTGTAAAGAAGGACTTATTGTCCCGGTGTGAAGGTTTTTCTATAAAGGTTTTTATCGTGGAACACTTTAGTCCGGTTCTTTACTATAACCGCATTATCGTAAGCTTCATTACAGAATTCACTTAGCTCATTTAATTACAGCTTCCGATAGCTGCGGGCTTGATCAAAATCGAAGTTAAGCTCTTTAATAGCCCACATTGCTTTATGTTCGATCTTGACAGGAAGGTGGCAAGCCTTTCCAAACATTAGGCGGTATGGAGACATACCAAGATCGGTCTTAAAAGCGGTACAAAATGTCCAAAGAGCATCCCTCAATTTGGTTGACCAATCCTTACGGTTTTTAGAATCCGTCTTCTCCAAAATTTGCTTGATCTGCCTATTGGAAATCTCAGCTTGCCCGCTCGTTTGGGGATGATAGGGCGTAGAAAGTTTGTGGTTGATTGAATATTTCCGCATCAATGTTTCGAAAGACCGATTACAGAAATGCGTCCCGTTGTCGCTAATTATAGCGCGAGGGTGCCCGAATCACGAAAAGATATTTTATTTAAGGAACTTAATAATAACCTTGTTGTTATTAGTACGACAGGGTATTGCTTCCGTCCATTTTGAGACATAATCAACCGCTAACAAGATATATAAATTCCCAAAAGAGTTAGAAAAAGGACCCATAAAATCAATACCCCAAATATCGAATATCTCCACAACCAATATAGGTTAGAGCGGCTTTCATTTCTTCGTGAAATCCGACCCATGTGTTGACACCGATGACAAGTTTTGCAATGATCATAAGCATCTTTAAATAATGTTGGCCAATAAAAGAAACATTGCAAAACTTTCTCCGCCGTTTAACGTGGATCAAAATGACCGCCACATGCTTGATCATGACAAAAAGACAATACACTCTTGAATTCATCGTTAGGGACACATTTGCGAATGATTTGATCGGAACAATACTTAAACAAATAAGGTTCATCCCAGTAAAAGTGTTTTACTTGGGATAGAAATCGAAGATTGTTTTGTTTCGACCAATCGCTAGGAATAAGTCCCGTTGCTAGATAATTCACAATATCCATGAACCAAGGTTCGCAGGATACGGTCAAGAGCTGTTCGTCAGGGAAGGAGTCGTTTATTGGCACGGTCAACGTTGGTGAAGAATTGATGCGTGAAATATAGTCGGCTACAACGTTTTCATATCCATTCTTGTCTCGTATGACAAGATCAAATTCTTGTAACAACAGGATCCAATGTATTAGCCTGGCCTTAGCATCCTTCTTCGATAAAAGGTGTCGTAGGACGGAGTGATCGGTGTAAACCACTATTGGCGAGCCAATCAAGTAGGGCCTGAATTTTTCTAATGCAAATACAACTGTCAAGAGTTCTTTCTCGGTAGTTGTGTAATTAATTTGTGCATCGTTCAAGGTCCTACTTGCACAGTAAATTACCTATGGCATCTTATCAATGTGTTGTCCTAAGACTGCACCAATAGCAAAATCTGATGCATCACATATAAGCTCGAACGGGTGGTTCCAATCCGGAGATGATAGAACGGGGGCTGTAGTGAAAGATCTTTTAAGCGATTCAAAAGCAGCCTCACAATCTGAATCGAAGTGAAATGTTGTATTCTTGGCCAAGAGAAGAGTTAAGAGTCTAACAATTTTGCTAAAGTCCTTAATGAATCTCTTATAAAATCCTGCATGACCAAGGAAAGATCGTATATTTTTGACGCATTTGGGAGGAGGAAGGTTATGGATGACATCAATTTTTGCTTTGTCTACCTCAATGCCTTTTCGTGAAATGATATGTTCAAGGACAATACCTTCTTGGACCATGAAATGGCATTTTTCCAAATTCAAAGTTAAGTTCTTATCCTTATAGCGGGTAAGAACCGCGTCAAGATAATGTAGGCATTCCTCAAAGGAGTCCCCAAATATGGAGAAATCGTCCATAAATATCTCCATAAAATTCTCGACCATGTCTGAGAATATCCCCATCATACACCGCTGAAATGTAGCGGGAGCGTTGCATAAGCCAAAGGGCATGCATCTATAAGCAAAAGTACCGAAAGGACAAGTAAATGTTGTTTTATCTTGATCCTTTTCGGCGATGGGGATATAGTTATAGCCAGAGTATCTGTCCAAGAAACAATAGTATTCATGTCTAGCTAACCGTTCTAACATCTAGTCAATGAAAGGTAGAGGGAAGTGATCTTTTCTCGTTGCGGTATTGAGTTTCCTATAATCAATACATACGCGCCACCCACTTTGAGTGCGTGTTTGGATCAACTAATTAGCCTCATTAGTTATGACTGTGATGCCAGACTTTTTAGGGACCACATGAAAAGGACTTACCCATTAGTTATCAGATATTAGGTAAATTATACCACTATCTAGGCACTTGACGATTTCTTTCTTTACCGCCTCCTTCATAACGGGATTCAACCGTCTTTATGGGTCTCGAGTTGTTTTGGCTTCATCCATCAAATGTATATAATGTTTAACAACCAAGGGACTAATCCCTTTGATGTCAGCCATTGTCCAACCAAATACTTGCCAATTTGATCTCAATACCGCCAAAAGTGCGTTCTTTTGCTCTAAAGCTAGAGAAGCGGATATGATCACGGGCAAAGACTCATTCTCACCTAAATATGCATATTTAATATGAGAAGGTAACGGTTTGAGATCTAGTGTCGGTAGAGAGACGATAGAAGGTGGGGTAAGGGAATGATACTCGGACTCCCTAAGAGATTCATAACTTGCGTAGGATATTGATTCAGAAAGCGCTACTGACTTTTGTGATGAGTCAACGGATTCAAACTCGGGGACGGACTCATCGAAGATATTCTCACTATAATAATTTGCCAGATCAAACAATGTCGCACTAGTGTTGTCGAGATCTACATAGCAAAGTACTTCAGCTTCGCAGCTGTCGGAAGCTATCTCGTTGATAGAACAAATATCGATTAAATAAGAAGAAGGTTTAGATGGCTGACTTCCTAACTTGTAAATATTAAGCTCAATTGTCATCTTCCCGAAAGATAAGTTCATAGAACCGTTATGACAATTAATGACAGCGTTGGAAGTTGCTAGAAAAGGTCGACCGAGTATCACCGGGATTTGGTTGCGTGGGTTTGCCACAGGCTGTGTATCTAAAACAATAAAGTCCACAGGGAATATGAATTCCCCTACTTTGATTAACACATCCTCAAGCTCACCCCTAAGTTGGGCGATAGATCGGTTTGCCATCTGGAGAGTGCAGTGGGCAGGTTTCAACTCTCCTATACCTAGCTGCTCATAGACGGAATATGGAAGCAAGTTAACATTAGCGCCGAGGTCAAGTAGAGCACGATTGATGCTTTTACCTCCAATAGTTATAGATATTGTAGGACAACCGGGGCCCTTACGTTTCTTAGGCAATTGTTGGGTAAAAGCTGTGCTCACGTTACTTGTCATGGATACCTTTTTTAGCACTTGAGTTTTTCTCTTCCTAGTGCACAAGTCCTTAAGAATTTTTGTATAAGACGAAACTTATTGAATAGCATCTAGGAGAGGGATATTTATTTTAACTTGCTTAAACATTTCCACAATCTTCTCCATTTGTGCGTTAGGTTTGTTGGCCCTCAACCTGTTTGGAAACGGTGCTTTATCAATAAGTTTTAGGTCCAACATTTGTGGAGAAGTTTGTGGGGATGGAATCGATCTAAGAATTGGAGTGGGGATCGTTTTAGGTTGACTCGAGGAAGTGGGCGAAGGGTTCGAGCTTTGGGGAAAACGGAGAATAGGCTCGGAAGAAGGTGGGAGATTGGACGAAATAGGGCCAGAAGTGGAAGCCGGGGTTTCAATTGATTCCTCATCATCAATCTTTTCATCCATTTGATTGTTCAACACTCTTCCTGATCTCAACGTGGTAATGGCACTCACATTATGATTTTGTGAGTGGCCAGGATTCAGTAGGGGTTGAGATGAAAGTTTCCCTTTTTCTCTCGCACTCATCGCGGCATTTATTTGTGCAAGTTGTGCTTCTATCAATTTTATACTTTCACCATGGGAGGTGGTGGTCTGTGTTAATGATCGGATAGAAGACTTTATTTCATTCGTCGATTGCATGGAATGTTTAATAAACATATCCACGCTTTGTTCGAGTGCAGATGAGTTTTCGTTCCCGGCCGTTTGGAAAGAATTGTTTTAAAGTGTAGAATTGTTGGCCGGATTTTGAAAAGGTTGTGATTGAAAGGGGTGCCAACTCTGTGGGTATGGTTGCTGCTGCTATGGAGGAGGTCTTTGATAATTGCTTTGGAACTGGTTTTGATTTTGGGTTTGGTTTTGATTCCAAGCAAAATTAGAATGATTTCTCTATCCCTGATTGTATGTGGAAGAATAAGGATCGTTTTTAGGTCGCTGCTGAAAAGTAGCATTAGTGTGTTCTTGACCTTGAAATGGTGCATTTAAATGACATTCTTCCGTCAGATGTGATGGATCGGAACAGCAACCACACACGGTCTTGGGAAGTGTAACCTGGTTTAGGGAGATTGATGAGAATTTGTTCTCCATAGCGTCGAACTTCTTTTGCATTGCTGCCATTTCAGATTTTACCGCGATGGGCACATCGAGCTGATGGATACCTCCCTTAGATGATGGTCTAATGCTTTCCCACTGCAAAGTGTGTTCAGCGAGATCTTCTAGAAATTTCCAAGCTTCACCATCGTCTTTGGACATGAAATTGCATTGACACATGGTTTCAAGCATCTGCTTTGTCGCTGTAGTAATGCCCTTGTTCATCTCAGAAAACTGCATTTTAATACCTCTCATTCATTATCAATTTTGTTATTTATCGGTACTATTAATCAATGTCTGCTCAGTAATTACAGATTACAGGTCTTCGTGATAAAACACTAGAAATACACTCAATATCACGGATATAGCGTTTGGGAGCCGACACTGCAATCAGAACAGAAAACCAACCGATATTCAAAGAGCTCTTTTGGAAATAATTATGTGTACACATTTTTGGTCCAACACAACACAAGTGTGCACATAGCTCTTTGGTTCTTGGACCTAGGTGGGGGCTGCCCATGGCACATGTGGGCACACGTGGGCATGAGTATTAAATGCTAAAAGTTTTGATGTGATATAAAGCATCATGTTTCCCTCCAAAATCCCTGAGTAGTAACCATGAGTTAATACAGAAATCAAGCAGCACCAGGATGATGTTGGAGAGCACTCGAGTCCACCACATCAAAATGAACCACTATCTCGGACCCAAACCGGCGAGACTTGCTAAAAAACCGGTGTCACCGGTCCTCCTTTCTCTGTTTGACCCCATTTTTCTTCTGGCACTTTATAGGCATCACATCATCCATTCTATATTATTTGTTTATTCTATTTTGATGCCTATAAATACCAGAACGGATTTGAGCCAAGGTGCATATATTCTATAGTTTAGTTTAGTTTTTGGTTTAGGCTTGAGAATTGAGTGGGCTTTAACTTGGTTTCTTCTTCTTCTTCTCTCTTGAAGCTTTCTTTTGAGAGCTTCACTATGGAGGTTGAATAAGTTACCAATGTCTTGTATCTAAACTTCTTCAAGTGTTAATAATATTGTTATTGTTTTGTTTACTTGTTTCTTTTCTTTATTTGCTTTTCTTTTCATTATGTGTAACCAATCTTTCTTTGGTTGTGGTGATGGTAAAGAAATGAGATGAAAGGCTTTGCCTTCCTCCTCCTCTTGTTTATGTTTAATGTGCTTAACATAATTCTAACTTAAAGATTGTTTGATATATTGATGTGATATGGTATGTTGAAGCCATGGTTACTTTGTAACCTCTTCATATACCATATTCACCCCCTTTCCCCCATTTCACAATGTTTAAGTTAATATCAATTTGGTGTTAAATTTTCTAAGTTTAGAAATGGTATTTTGTAATCAAGTGCTTGACAAACCCTCGGTTTTCATATACCCTATACTATCACAAACCCTTAGAAAAGTTAACACTAAAACTAATTGCTCTCACTCGCTACTTTGTGTTTTTGATATTGTCGTATGCTTGCTAACCCTTGTGCTTAGTGTTGATACCTCAAGCTTGGACATACAAACGGTAAGTGAACAATATGGACTCGTTTTGTGTTTTGCGTCAAATATCGGTATTTTGATGACTTGTGCTACGCAACCGCATTGACAAGTCATGCTTCACGCCGGATTCGACATAAGGACGTACAACTCATGATCAAGAGAGTGTCGAAAGAATCGTCACGATTCGACCATCCGAGCCAAAGCCACAACCATTTATTTCTCAAACTTGTTTTATTTTCTTTCGTGTTTTATATTTTTGTGACAAACCAACCAATTCATTATTTGTTGAACCTTAAACAACAAAACCTAATACACAATTCCCTGCAGATCGACCCGTACTTTCCAGCTCTCTATAACGCGCCATGCACTTGCGGTTTATAAATTTTAAAACGAGACCGAGCTCGCGTGCGCATCCATTTCCTTAAAATGATTCCATTTTCAAAACTACGCATTTGCGCACGCGGGTAAAGTCCTAACAGCCCTCATATATAATTCGGCACAGATCCCATCTATGTATTACATGATGAGGACATTGGACAAGCAGATCCTTAAACTGTTCAAAGCACTTCCAAAATGGTTCATTGGGAAGCTGGGTAAACTGGTTGATTTCGCTCCGAACACGGGCGGTCTTATGATTGGGGTAAAATTTCTTAAGGAATGCTATCACGAATTCATCCTAATTGGTAATAGAGTATGCGGCAGTGTTATAAAACCATTTTTCTGCTAAATCGCACAAAGTGAAAGGGAGAAGACGCAAGAGCATAGCATCCACTGAAAGTTATGATGTACCCATCATTGCGCATATGTTTTCGAATTTAGTGATAAAAACATATGCATCTTCAGACTCAAGTCCGTAAAATTTGGGCAACAGGTTGATGAAGTGGGGTTTAGTTTGAAAATTATCCCCATTGGTTGGTGGAATAGATAAACAGGTAGGAAGGGGACCGCGTATAGGATATCATCTCTCTTGGAGAGAAATACGCAGTGGATTCTGCGCACCGACGGGTGGTGGCAGGGTGGTGTTATAATCTGATGGAGACCCGTCCATCTCGGTCGATGTGGTGGGTGGAGGGGAAAAAGAAGATGAAGAAGTACTGACTTCGGAGTCGATAGCAGGAACGCGGACAAGACGGGCACTAGAATCCCATGTCCAGCCGAGCATGCACTAAGAGGGTTTAGTGCAAGTGGCAGCGTGTGTGTGATTTAAAATTGGTTTGTTTTGAAAAGTGTTGGACATGAGATAAATCACACAAAAATGCACAATCAACCATAGAACTAAGGTTACCTACATCAAGTCTCTAGACCGCTCCTAGACTTCCAAAGGATAAGCTGCAGGATTAATTCTCTACCACCTCTTTATCGCTCTTGTAGCTAGGTAAGTGCCAGGTAAGTGGAAGATATCCGCTATACTAATCACATAAAATAGCGGGCCTAATTAAGTAACCACTTTCCTTAGACACACTTGCCTAGACACCACAAAAGAAATGCGGATAAGCGATAGATTACCCACGACCTTTCTCTGTCCTTATTGAGCGCGACAGTCCTTAGAGTCTCGGTCTAGATATTTTTTAATTAATGTAGGGTGATGCGGATGCTCGTTTTGTGATTTGTGGGGCCTAGGAAGGGTGATGAAATCTCCACCTAATCTGAATTTGGTCTTTGCCCCTTAATGTCCGTATTAAAATATGCATAAACCAATTACAAAGCACGCAAAAAGATTTTTTTTTTGAGCAACGATATTTTGCAAAGATTCCTGCAGAAAAATATATTATTGGATTTTTCAGAGGAGAGAGAACGTATAGAGGAAGTTACCAGAGAAAAATGAAGCCCTAGATCCCCCATTCGGCCGCAGTTCCGCCGCCAAAGCGCACTTCTTGCCGCGGTTCCGCCGCGGATTTGAGAGATCGCTTGAAATTTTTTGTACTGTGGCCTCCTTTGCTCCTATTGTCCTCTCTGAAGGTCTCTGAATCTCTGTTTTCTCATTCTATTGTCTTCAGATTCCCTTGCAAAAATCGCACACTAATCGTTAAATACACAATTTGCTGTTTTGTTTTATTTATGATATGGATCGAATAAGAATTCAACACGAATAGTAAGAATAAGAAAATTATGCATGTATCCCCGGCAACGGCGCCATTTGATTGATCTGTTTTTTCTAAAGAAGTGTTTGTAGAAATAACCGCAATCAATAACGATGTCGTGTGTAGCTAGACCGAGATGAGTACGGGTCATCCTCAGGGATATGTGTAATCTTTTAATCTTTCTTTAGACGTGTTGGTTAGGAAGAGGAAGAAGAATAGATAATAGTGAAGAATAGTTATAAAATCTAGATCTACGTTAAACACGGATGTATAATATAGATTTAGTTTAAAGACGGATGCAGATTTTATATCAGAAAAGGGCTTGTAGGGGTCGTTAAGATTTAGTAGTCATGGATGATTAATTAAAGATTTACTCCTTTTATTCTTTAATAGATTTAAAAGTAGATCAACAGAGATCCATGTAGATTAGGGGTTTTGGAGGGAATAGGGTTCCCACTCTTAACCCTTATCTTTACATGGATCTTCGTTCATGTCAAGCCTTTACCAAAACAATTGTTAATCTAATCTCAAATCGTAGTCATAACTGTCAATGAATTGCTAGCGCGTCCGATTATGATATTAACTATTCTTTTTGTTAGTTATATGTATGCCCTAGAGGCCATTACTGTACATAGGATGTATATTGTAGTGGATGCTGGGACGTATATAGGGAGGACTTTCTTGCTCGACATGATAGTATGCTATCTGGTTGAACTTTACCTTAACGTGTATACTGGGTGTCTCTCTGTTACATGTTGGAAAAGCCCTTAGGATCTGTACTTGACTACCTGGACTATAATGCGGATCATACTAGTGGGGACATGGTAGTCCATAAGTACATCCTTCAAAGTCCCTAGTCGTGGGTGTATCGAGACGGGGCATCGATATACCAGAGTAGACTAGCGTGTACCTTCTCGACCCATACAGATGGGCGATGGATGATCCCATATCCATTGGTGTTTGACATCAGAGGAGATATACGGGTGCTCAGTAGAGACTGGGTACACTGGACGGACTCGCCGAGAACTCCCAGATGGTATTATACCTCACGTCAGATGGCAGTTCTCTGGTGACACTGGTACAGAGTAGTCTGTTGACCCGAGATCGTCATAGAGTCTTGTGTGGTTCCCACTGTGCTTTGATTTCCATCTTACCACGTCCAAGAGGGCGTGCAAAACGGTGGTTTTTGGGTACAGTCCCGAGTCACATGGAGGCAATGAGCGATAGGAGGGGATTCGTCTCTCCCGGTATAGGGAGTTGATGTTGTGCTGTGTTCGATTGGCTATAACCGGAAATCCCTGGCCAGGGTTGCTGAGATTTACTGGTAAGTGTTACCAGTAGTTTCTCGAATTGTTATAGACCTCATATCGACACGACTTATTGAGCTATTGGGGTCTGACGTTTACCACCCCTAGGCGAGATATGCGACATATCAGACGATCAGACCGGACTGTACGGTAGTGTTACTGGTTGGATTCACAGGAGTGTGAGCGGGCTTGCTCGTCGATCTTCTGATCGCTCAATACCCGGGTGGCCGTTACGTTTAGCAGACCGCTTGCGGCTTGTGGGTGCTTGATATGATCATCATCTGCTGCCGGCGTATTGACGAGTCTTTAGAGTCCTACACAGAGGTTTCCTGGCTCAAGCGAAACGAAATAGGAGCGCATATGAGATATGTGCGGGACCGAGAATAATGCGTGTATGTGATACCGTATTCTATTCTCGCGATGAATGTATCGAATGGTTGTATGCGATATAACCTAGTTATCGAATCAAGGATTGATTCGATAAGCCGATACATTGTATACTAGTCGGTTATATGCGATATGACCGGGTCGTTAAATCAAGTGTTGATTTAATGATTTAATGTATAATTATATATATGATATATTACTTTACATTAACTAGTATTGGTTCACTTTAAAAGGATTTTCTCACTTGATATGCACATTGTATATGTGATATATTTTTGTGCATTTGTTTGTATCATGTTTGATGATACATGCTTGATTAGGTGTATGTTTAGTTTAAACCTTGGTTAAGTAAATGGTTAGGGTTGTGTTTAAATTTCTTATTTATTTATTTGATTATTTATTCATTATGGAAATTAAAAGGAATGGTGGCTTATTTTGTCATTTTGTGGAAACTTCTTGAAGTGTTGAAAGCATAACCATTCTTGTTCTTTTCCTAAACCTAACCATTAACTCTAACCATGGTCTATTCTCTACACCTAACTTTGGTTAAAATTATGATAAGTATCATATTCTTTTCTATTCTAAATAACTTATCATAATGATAATCTTCTTCTTCTTCATCTTCTTCCTTGAAGAAAACCTTACTTCATCAATGGTGGATTGATGAAACAAGTGAGAAATCCAATTCTAAAGTCTATCCACTTCCTATTTCTTCATCCTCTACCTCTTGCCAAGTAGTAGAGTGTGTTTTCTTCACAAGTTTCTTGACTTGGTGAAGTCGGAGCTTGATTTAGCGATGCCTCGACGTAGATCATCTTCGGCATAGACATCGATGACCTAGCCCGTCCATTCTCCGATGAAGCCGACGCTAGAGCCCGGGACTTGTTATGGACAGCGAGGAGACTTCATTGCGGAGCTATGGAGGTGGAGAACCGGATCCACAAAGGTTGTATTTCCGTATCTCTTAGTTAAGTGTTAACCAGTTTTATTTTCTCGCCTAGATTTCTAGCAAACGATCCGTAGTCGGGTTTCTCGGCACGTTAAAATTTGAAATTGCCATGATCGATGGCATGTGAGACCTCTCTAGTGTGCCTAGGAACCCTACAGTGGTATCAGAGCCTAGCTAGAGCCTTAGGCGAAGTCTAGACGGAATTTGAAACCCGATCGAACCGAAACCCAACCCCAATAGTTGCTCTCTGTACTTTTTCTAAAATCGTGGATTTTTCAAGATTAAAAATTGCTAAAAAATTCAGCAGGGAAATATAAGAATTACGATGCAAAAATTATTTCATGAACAGTAAATGTCGCGGCGGAACCGCGGCAGAAGCATGGCTTCTGCGGCGGTTCCGCGGCCCTTTGATGACGTCAGCCCTGTTGCTTTGCACAGTAATTCCTAGTTCACTGTACTGAGTTTTATGGGAATTTTTAATTTTTTTTCCATAGTTGAATTTTCTGGGGTTGTTTTGGGGATTCGGTGTTTCGATCGGAGCATCAAATTTTGTCTGCGTAGCTTTCCGGATAAATTTTAGAATATGTTAAAAAGTTCGACCGGATATAAATACCCAATTTTTCCCCTGTCGGAAAATTTCCAAGTGTTGGATTTTTCCGTAGTTTAACGACGTTCTAAGTAGTGCAAGTAACGCGATGGACCCTCTAGAAGACAACAAACCTTAACTCGATTATGTGACCGTCTTGAACTGCCCTTTGAACCTTCGGGTTTGGGGCAGTACGGCGTGCCACATGTGAGGCGTTGGCTTGACCCTTCTACGGCTGGACCGTTGGTACTGAGGCACGAACGGAATGTTGTTAGACTTATTTCATGTGTTAAGTAGTATTGGGAAAACTTGGGTGTTCGATTGTTCGATCGGAAAGTTTGACATTTTCTATTTATCCGGAATGGGATACAATAATTGGAATTCACAAGTAGTTATGAGATAACTAAATGAATGTTATAAACATAGCAGTTTAGTCTCACTTGATCGGTTGCCACGGAATTTTGATGCGATCAAAATTCCGTCGCAATCACGTAGCGTACGCGGATACTCGCCGGGTAAACTTAATAGACAGCCTTACCCCATAGCCCCGACCAAGTGACTGTAGGAGAACCCCGTCGCCGAAAGCATCCGTTCGGGTGCTCGCGGTAACGGTGTTCCGCCTTGGTGCACTTCGTCGACGGTATCGGGGGTGCGGCCGCCTACTAAAGTTTGCGACGAGTATTCGATCAGGCTGTCGGGAATCTTGTTGAATTGCCCGACTTTAATATTGAAAAGTGTTTTCGATAATGAGACTAAAATGCGGGGTTTATAATTGTTAGGCATGTGATGTCCAAGGAATTCATTTGGTCAGGCATGCGATGTCTGAGGTGGTTGCGGATTCCAACTGTTGTAGTTTTACACTTTCTTTTCTGTGACCGTAAGTGTAATATGTGATATCGCCGGTTTCGTTGCTATATGTCAACGACAATTGGGATGGACATATTTACTTACGTTGATGACATGTGATGTTATGTGTTGCTGGATATGTTATATTGGATCGTCGTGTTTGAATAGCCGGGGTTTTTTATGTGAGATGAGTGTTTTTCATTTTCATTCATGTAAAAACTTGTATGTAATATTCTTTTATTGGGGCACTTCCAGGTTGCGGAAGTTGTCACCTTTTGTATATTATTTACTTTTCTGCACTAGGATAGACCCAAGGAGGGGAGCATAAGTAACCGGGTTCTGGGGTCCAGTGGGAGACCAACTCGAGGAGTCGAGTCCGGGTCTCCTAACCCTAGAATTGGTAGGGTTGCTTGCCGCTCTCGTAGGGGTCTTGGGGTGTGGGATTGGCTATTCATCACGACCGTGGAATCCGTGTTTTATACTGGCTCGTATTGAAAAACACGGACGTCCTAGTATATCCAATATTTCATATGATTCTTCTGCTGCGATATCTGTGATGTGATCATTTGATGTTCTGTGATAGATACATTATATAGTATATATGATATATTATATAGGCGTTACTTATGTTTTTCACCCGCGCTAGCCCTGCCCCGCTCTGCCGTTAGTTACCTAACCTAACGGTACACGAGGGGACATCGAGGCGAATGCGGATGGCATACGTGTACGTCGTATTTATCTGTGATGTTTAGGTATTTAAATGATGGGACTTCATTAATGTGATTAATGAATTAAATGAAACCTAAGATGTTGTAGAATCGAATTTCAAAATAAAACAGGTAGCTACAGTTTTTTTTGCTTTGCACAGCGGTATATGTGATATATCCTGCACCTTATTCGATGAGGAAAGGACCGAGATCCCTTCACCGGGAGTGACTCCTTTAGCAATAACTGGCAGATGCTACACACTCGGTTTGTCTTTTGATTTCTTTTAAGTGTTTTTGCTTTGCACAGTGATATATATGATATATCCCGCACCTCATTCGACGAGGAAAGGACCGACGATCCCTTCACCGGGAGTGACTCCTTTAGCAAAACTAGAAAAGCCTCAAAAGCACTTCATTTCAAAATTCATTCGATCCTACAATGATATCATGTTCATTACGCAATAGGTTTTCAGAAAAACCTGTCGTAGCCCTCCGTCATTTCAGATAAATCCTGTTTAGTATTCGTGCTGCGTTTGTTGACCTTGTCAAGGCGCAGTGTGCGGTAGCTAACCAGTATTTATCTGCTTATGCATATGATGCAGATTGGGTTAGGGTAGTCGTGCGGCCTTGTTGACCTTGTCAAGGGTCGTGCGGGTGGGTTTGATTCAATCAAGAAATGACGGGTTGAACTTGACTTGCGGTCTATGGTTTGTTGACCTTGTCAAGGTCATAGATCGTTCGGGGCAAAACATTATCGGGAATTTCAAGTGTTGAAATTTGCAATGAGATTGCATACCTTCTATGAGATAGTTGGATCCCGATACCCGCTGCGAGTAAGTGTTAGTCCTGGGAGAGTTTTATACATTACAATTAGCCGATCAAGTAGGTGTCTAGAAAGGTGTTAACGAGGTTACGCCTATGGGAAAATGAGGTTTACATTAATTAGGTTCGTGCGAAAGCACGGGGGACCTCCCTCAAAGTACCGACACTGGCCTGGCTGAAAGATTGGCGAACTTGTAGTGTGTAATTAATCCCGGCTAGTCTTTCCTTTTAGGGTTTGAAGGAAGATTTGATAAAAAGCAGTGGGAGCCATCCTGATTAGATAAAATAATAACCAATCTATTCTTGCAAGAGCGCACGCTGAGTGTTTTCTTCTCTCTCTCTCCAGGTAGCGACCATATCACGCCTTAATCAAGATAATAATACGGAATATTGACCGAACCCGCTTGTTATACTGAGCTGGGGAACGTTGGTCCCGCTCCAACTTATAATTGTTATAAGACAGAGTAGGAAATTGGGGATTACCAGAATTCCTATGCCGCCCAAACGAAGAGAGTGCATGCTGATGCATCATCTTCGGGTATGTTCATTATACAGAACTGTTTCTCAGTATCCTTTACGTCCTGGGTATGTGATACCAGATCAGGATCCCAGATATGTAATATGTTACATAGGGCTACAGAAAGGTAGAGGACTGAGAACGGGTGATAAGTTTCATGAGGCAGAAAACGGGGCAAGTGTTGCAGCCAAGTCTGTTGGTCACTGTCACCCTGTATTACCAATACATTGATTCTGAACGAATGTTATTAGATACCGAACCTGATATACAAAATCATATCTGTCTCTTTATTAGTAAAGAAACGATAAAATTTTGTATTGTTGGATAATGTTTTGAACATTTCCTATATCAAAAGTTGATCGGTTCAGGCACGTTATCTAAAAGCATTAATGTTCTAAATCAAACTACAGTTCTTACTATACAGAACACACACAAGAGGAAGAGTTCAGAAATGAACGAATCCTTCTTAAGGCATTGTAGACTAGGTCAGATCAATGTGACCCGACTAGCTAGAGTTACATATAGATGCATATTTAAATCAGTTTGAATTTACATCTTGTGAAACTCGCCAGTCATGTCACAAAGATAAGATGACCATAGCTCCGTTTACTGGAAACAGAGAAAGAGTTAATCAACTCTTGGGACTGATACATGATGATGTATGTAAGGTCTCCTGTCTACACATGCCAGGACTGGTTCTTTATACTTCATTACATTCTCTGATGATCTTTCGAGATTCAGACCTATGTTCCTGCTGAAACACAAGTCCGAACCTTTTGAGATATTCACAGAATATAAGCGAGAAGTAGAAAACCAGAATACGGGTATAAATATTATGTCCTATAATGAGATCAAGGAGGAGAATACTTGAGCACGGAAATACTGGACTATTCTAAAGGAGAATGAGATTCTCTCTCAGCATTACTCCTCCGTATACACCATTGCACGATGGTATATCGGGGCGGAGCAGATACACCCTATCTGATATGGTGTGCTCTATGATGAGTACTACTGAGTTACCTTTTTCCTTTTTGGGAATTATGCACTTGAGAAGCTGCATACCTATTGAATAGGGTTTGAATCAGATCACAGCCTACCACTCCATATGAGATATGGTATGGGAAGAGCCCATATCTTAAACTAGTTAAGATTTGGAATTGTCCGGCCTATGTCTAAAAGCAAAATCCGGACAAGCTCGAGGCAAGGTCTGTAATGTAGAACTGGAAAGGTTCCAGCTATACAAACTACAGCAGATGATTTGGTAAAACCAAAGGATTCAATAGTTACCAACGAACCTCAGCCTCTCCGCCGATCTAGTAGGGTTCCTCACCCACCTGAGAGATACTTCGGTTTCTCTATGACAGTGGGAGCGAGGATTACATCATAAGATAATGACCCAACTAGCTTCGAGCTGGCCATCAAGAATGGGACTCTGTAAGAATGGCTGGATGCTTAGTGATCTGAGATGGAATCCTTATACACCAACAAAGTATGGACTTTGGTTGCTATATCTGAAGGGTTAAATCCCCATCAGGAGCAAGTATATCTTGAGAAGATTACTTGGTGTAGATGGAAAAGTTGAGACTTTCAAAGCTAGACTTGTTAAAGGTTTGCATCATTGACCGGGTGTGGATCATGATGAAACCTTTTCAAGGATCTATGCTTAAGTCCATCCAGATCCTACTTACCACGGCTACATACCATGACTACGTGGTTGGGTGTCTTGACTGCTTTTCTAAATGATGATTTGGAAGAGAGCGTCTATAAGTACACAGCCAGAGGGCTTCGTAGACAGTGGGAGCAGCGGAAACGTGTGCAAGATGTTTTATAGGATAAAGCAGGCATCGCGGAGTTGGAACGTCTGTTTTGATGAAGTAGTCAAAGAGTTTGACATCATCAAAATGGTAGATGAACCTTGTATAAACAAAAAGGTAGTAGGGAGTATGGTGATGATCCTCGTAGAGTACGTGGATGACATACTCTTGATAAGAAAAGGGTTTCTTATGCTACGCTCGGTCAATCTCCGCTTATCACTAGGATTCTCCATATAGGATCAAAGTGATACCTCCTAAATCCTGGGTTTTGGATCTATGAGATAGATCTAAATGGATATTAGGATTCTCACTAGTTGTTATGAGATGGTATCAAAAGATCCTGGGGAGAATCACTGGAAGTGTTCCAGGGTGATAAAGACGACTGAGTGTCAGTCACAGGCATTGTCTTTACCCTCAGTAAAGGGGCGGTATGTTGGAAGAGTTCCAAACTAGATACCGTGACATACTAGACGATAAAGGCACGATACATCGCTACTTAAGATGCTACCAAAGAGGCTGTTTGGGTGTATATTAGTTCATAAGATGAACTACGTTCCTACCATTGTGTGACAATGGAGTTGTGGCTTATGCCAAGGAACGCCCGTCCCATCAGTGATCCAGACATATTCTAAGGCAGTATCACTTGATCATGGAGATGGTTGATCTCCAGGGTGATCGAGGTTTGGAGAGTAGACTCAGAGGACAACACAGCGGATCCACTCACAAAGGCCTGTTCCCAGAGAGAGACTTTTATGGGATGGTTGAGTATGAGATACTACAACCACTGCTATCAGATGGCCCTAGTGCAAGTGGGAGATTGTTAGTTATATGTATGCCCTAGAGGCCATTACTGTACATAAGATGTATATTGTAGTGGATGCTGGGACGTATATAGGGAGGACTTTCTTGCTCGACATGATAGTATGCTATCTGGTTGAACTTTACCTTAACGTGTATACTGGGTGTCTCTCTGTTACATGTTGGAAAAGCCCTTAGGATCTGTACTTGACTACCTGGACTATGATGCGGATCATACTAGTGGGGACATGGTAGTCCATAAGTACATCCTTCAAAGTCCCTAGTCGTGGGTGTATCGAGACGGGGCATTGATATACCAGAGTAGACTAGCGTGTACCTTCTCGAACCATACAGATGGGCGATGGATGATCCCATATCCATTGGTGTTTGACATCAGAGGAGATATACGGGTGCTCAGTAGAGACTGGGTACACTGGACGGACTCGCCGAGAACTCCCAGATGGTATTATACCTCACGTCAGATGGCAGTTCTCTGGTGACACTGGTACAGAGTAGTCTGTTGACCCGAGATCGTCATAGAGTCTTGTGTGGTTCCCACTGTGCTTTGATTTCCATCTTACCACGTCCAAGAGGGCGTGCAAAATGGTGGTTTTTGGGTACAGTCCCGAGTCACATGGAGGCAATGAGCGATAGGAGGGGATTCGTCTCTCTCGGTATAGGGAGTTGATGTTGTGCTGTGTTCGATTGGCTATAACCGGAAATCCCTGGCCAGGGTTGCTGAGATTTACTGGTAAGTGTTACCAGTAGTTTCTCGAATTGTTATAGACCTCATATCGACACGACTTATTGAGCTATTGGGGTCTGACGTTTACCACCCTAGGCGAGATATGCGACATATCAGACGATCAGACCGGACTGTACGGTAGTGTTACTGGTTGGATTCACAGGAGTGTGAGCGGGCTTGCTCGTCGATCTTCTGATCGCTCAATACCCGGGTGGCCGTTACGTTTAGCAGACCGCTTGCGGCTTGTGGGTGCTTGATATGATCATCATCTGCTGCCGGCGTATTGACGAGTCTTTAGAGTCCTACACAGAGGTTTCCTGGCTCAAGCGAAACGAAATAGGAGCGCATATGAGATATGTGCGGGACCGAGAATAATGCGTGTATGTGATACCGTATTCTATTCTCGCGATGAATGTATCGAATGGTTGTATGCGATATAACCTAGTTATCGAATCAAGGATTGATTCGATAAGCCGATACATTGTATACTAGTCGGTTATATGCGATATTACCGGGTCGTTAAATCAAGTGTTGATTTAATGATTTAATGTATAATTATATATATGATATATTATTTTACATTAACTAGTATTGGTTCACTTTAAAAGGATTTTCTCACTTGATATGCACATTGTATATGTGATATATTTTTGTGCATTTGTTTGTATCATGTTTGATGATACATGCTTGATTAGGTGTATGTTTAGTTTAAACCTTGGTTAAGTAAATGGTTAGGGTTGTGTTTAAATTTCTTATTTATTTATTTGATTATTTATTCATTATGGAAATTAAAAGGAATGGTGGCTTATTTTGTCATTTTGTGGAAACTTCTTGAAGTGTTGAAAGCATAACCATTCTTGTTCTTTTCCTAAACCTAACCATTAACTCTAACCATGGTCTATTCTCTACACCTAACTTTGGTTAAAATTATGATAAGTATCATATTCTTTTCTATTCTAAATAACTTATCATAATGATAATCTTCTTCTTCTTCATCTTCTTCCTTGAAGAAAACCTTACTTCATCAATGGTGGATTGATGAAACAAGTGAGAAATCCAATTCTAAAGTCTACCCACTTCCTATTTCTTCATCCTCTACCTCTTGCCAAGTAGTAGAGTGTGTTTTCTTCACAAGTTTCTTGACTTGGTGAAGTCGGAGCTTGATTTAGCGATGCCTCGACGTAGATCATCTTCGGCATAGACATCGATGACCTAGCCCGTCCATTCTCCGATGAAGCCGACGCTAGAGCCCGGGACTTGTTATGGACAGTGAGGAGACTTCATTGCGGAGCTATGGAGGTGGAGAACCGGATCTACAAAGGTTGTATTTCCGTATCTCTTAGTTAAGTGTTAACCAGTTTTATTTTCTCGCCTAGATTTCTAGCAAACGATCAGTAGTCGGGTTTCTCGGCACGTTAAAATTTGAAATTGCCATGATCGATGGCATGTGAGACCTCTCTAGTGTGCCTAGGAACCCTACACTTTTGATAAACTTTTTAGGACGTAAAAGGAGTTAAATGATTTTTTCATCCATTGATCTACCCTAATCCTACGAACCCTATTAAGCGGAGAATTACTCACGCATGATGGAGATAAAAGAATGGATAGAGATCCTGATATAAATAAAGAAAATAAAATGCAATAAGAATAAAACAACTACCTTTATTAATCACAACTTGATCAATTACACTTTGTTCTTTTAGAAAGTGATTACAAAACCCTAGTTTGCTTCTCGATCTCTTCTTAAGGAGATAGATGAACAACTGATGATCAATCTGGACTCTTGAGTCGTCTTGGACTTCGTGATCTTGTCGGTTTGATGATTTCTAGGTTTAGCCCTCTGTCCTTTATATAGCCCCAAAGCCAGAAACTAAAGATCCCCAGTTAGTTGTACAAATCCAACCTGAAAATCCCAACTCCTGACTCGGTGAATCAGCCGCGGATCCGCCACATATTTCATGGTTTGGCCGCGGATCCGCCGATGTTTGGTGGGATATTGGCTGCAAATTTCTGGGGCTTTATTCTTGTGACACATGGAGATTTAGCTGATGTCTGAAACTTGAAAATATTTCCTGAGTCTCTGCCAGTATTGATTCTTCGATTTTATCTAACTTCATCGGCAGATTTCTGATTCTCGATATCTCAACATCTCGATCTCCTGACCTGAACTAAACCTTGCACAATATCTCAATAAATAATGTTAGTAATATTTGGTATTTTTGAGATATTATCCTAACCATTTGATACGATATTATATTTTAAGAATATTGGTTAAGGATATTTGATATGATATACATATTTAAATTATCAAAATATTATATAAATATTATATGCACACATTTTCCTTCATAATATTAATTATAATATATAAACAAATGAAAATAGATATTTTATAGATAAACCCTCATATGTTTCATATTTATAATAAACACCTTTAAATATCTAAGAAAAGTAAGGAAAATGTTATATCAAATATGCAGTATTTTCAACTGAACAGGTAACAATAAGGCTTGTATCATGTGATGATGACCCTACTATTTATCGGCTGGCCATGGGAAGCGGTGACTTCCAACTGATGGCTTAGTGATGAATTATCCTAGCTGGACTCCATACATTACAACAAAGTGTGGATTTTGTTGGGTGCTCCTGAAGGGGTAAAACCCATTAGGAGCAAGTAGATCTTACGAGATCAGTGCAAATAGAAAGATACTAACCTGATAAGGCTAGACTTATAGTAAAAGGTTTTCATCAAATACCCAATATGGATTGTGATGAAACTATTACTTCATTGTCCGTGCTGAAGTCCATACGGATATAAGTTGCCACTGCTGTGTTTCATGACTGTAATATCTGGCAGATGGATGACTATAACTTTTTTCTAAATTGGATTTATAAGTGTACGTGTATATGATCATGCCGAAGGGTTATTTTAGTCAGTGGGAGCAGCGGTAAGTGTGCAAGTCGTTTTAGTCTATTTATAAACTAAAGCAGGTATAGCGGAGAAAGATCATCTGTTTTGATGATATGGTTAAAGTGTTTGACTTCATCAAAATGAGAGATGAACCTGATATTTATAAGAAGGTAGTATAGAGTGTTGTCAGATTCCTCATATGGTATGTGGATGACATACTCATGATAGGAAGTAATGTTCCTATACTGCAAGCGGTAAAACAATGATGGTCAAAGGTATTTCTCCATATAGGATTTGGTTATCAGTCCAATCCTGAAGAAATATAGGGTAGCAATGAAGAGCATTTGATGTTATTGGTGTATGGTAATGGTAGCCTCTTGAGTGAGATGGTTACCAATTCTAGCTTCCCAAGTAACATGGATGACAGAATGTTTGTCGTGAGTTATACAATTTGCCCTCTTCTGAGGAGCAGTATATTGGAAGCGGTTCCAAGAGAAATACTGAGGTAGTCGAGGCGCTTGATACTGATTGTGAATCAGCAAAGGATACTGCCTAAGAATTCGTTTGATATAATTGTTCATTTATGAATATGATCCCATCGACTGTCCAGACAAATACTAAGGCAGGTATCGCTCAGTTCGGGAGATATTTGATCTCCACGAAGTTGAGATACATGGAGAAACAGAGAGAAGCGCTGTGCTTGGTCCACTCATTGAGGTTAGTTCTTGAACACAGTTTGCTAAACTGTTAGTACAGAAGTTGGGTATGAGATACTGTAATAATTGACCTTAACTGCAAGTGAGAGATTGTTAGATGTAGGTGCCCTCAAGGCAATTATTGTAATTGAAGGAGGACATATATGGAGAACAATCTTACTCGAGATGATACTATGCTTTCTAGTTTGTCTTTATCTTTCATGTGATGAGTTTTATTCACTATCACATATCATTTATATATGAGATAAAACCCTTAGGATTTTTCTTGACTACCAGGACGATGATGGAGATCATATTAGTGGGGCCTAGATAGTTGATGAGTACATCATTAAATGTCTCCAGGAGTATCGAGACTAGATATCGGTACTCCAGTTTAGACTAGTGTGTATATTTCCTGACCCGGTTGGAGGGCGACAGCTGATCCCATAGCTATTGGTGTTTGATATCGAGAATTGTATACATGTGCTCATTGGATGAGTTACACTGGATGGACTCACTGAGAACTCCTAGTTGGTAATATACCAATGTCAGATAGCAGTTCTCTGGTGACATGGGTACATGGTGGCCCCTACGACCTGAGATCGCTATAGTGTCTCATGTGTGTTCCTACTATACTTAGACTTTTACCCTACCACGGCTCAAACGAGTCGTGCAAATAGGTTTTTGTTGTGTATAGTCCCGAAGCACATGGATGTAGTGAGCGGTCGAGAGAATTCGTCTCTTCCGGTATAGGGAGTTGATGTCGTGCTGTGTAGGACATGACTGCAGCCACAAGTCGGTGGCCACCATAGTAGAGATAAACTGATAAGTGTTATTAGTTGTATCTTCGGTTGGTTATGAATCCTCTGTCGCATGACTTATCGAGTTATTAAGGTCTGACAGATTCTAAACCCCAGACCTGATATGCAATACTCGTAGACGAAGAGACTTAGACTGTACTGTGACTGTCACTTTTAAACTTTGTAGGGTCCGGATGAGTTTGCTCGTCGACCTGATTTTATCTTGCTTATACCTGAGTAAACGTTACGTACAGCTAGTGCCACTAACGTGCTTGTGGGTTATCTCGTCAGGGGATTGGATCTGAAAGTGTTTCGGATTCAATCGGATATGATCCTATATAATCTACTGCCAGCATATTGACAGGTCTTTAGAGTCCCAAAACGAAAGTGCCAGTCTGTGCAAAATATTGATGTGGCATGCGTATAGGATTCGTATGGGAGTTCGATTAAATATATGATTTAATCAAATGTCCGAAAAATATTAGCCGGTTTAAAAACCGGAATATTAAGTCAAGTGTTGACTTAATAACTGTATTATGATGTGATTTCTAGTATTGTATATTGGATACACACTCTCTCTATTTTTATTATATTAGTATGAGATACTGATATATTATTATTACGTATACGATACGTAAAATGGAAATGTATTTGATATATATTTTCTTCTCTTTATAAATATGTATTTATATATATAAATTAAAGAGATATGAGATATGCTAAGAATAAACATAAAGAGAAAAGAAAAGAAAAGATTTGAAATGAAATGAAAAGAAATAAAAAGAAGATTGGACTTCTTTTTACTTCTAATCTCTTCTTTTCTTTGATGACTCACTTCTTCTCTTCTTATTCTTTTTCGTTTATGTTAATTATAATTCATATATTTTACATGAGCCATCTTCTTTATCTTCTTCCTCCTTTCTACAAAAATAGTGGAGGTTAGAAACGAGATTAGAATTAAAAAGGAGAGTGTTTTTCTTAATCACATCACCTCACATATTAACCTTGGTAGTTCAATGTGTGAGTTTCTTTACTTAAGAAGTGAAGATGGAGTTTCGGGTGGCCACTCTTCACTGCGGATCATCTACGGCGAGGCAGTCGGCTAGTAGATTATCCGGAGATCGCGAATTCTATCTTGGGTCTTCTGATAGCAATCGGACATACTACAAAAGTTGTAGCATTCTAAACCTGCTCTTTTTTTTGCTATTGCAAGTATTTGATGATCTTGGTTAGGTTTTGGTTCTATGTTTGAAATATTATCGTTTTCTAATTCCGCCGCGGTTCATGAATGTCACGAGTCTAGAACTGAAACCCTACAATTATGATAAAGGAGTAGGAATGGACGTCTGAACCTCCTATAGTCATTATAACTGTCCCGATTCAACCCTTGGCACCCTCGGCCATCTCACAATCGGCACTACGCTGTTTTAAGGAATTGCGGGCCGAAAATGCGGCCAAGGGTCGTCCCTTCCTCTTAATATTTTCTCTTGAATAGATCAAAGGAACGAGAAGGCATACCTGTTTATCAGGTCTCCGATCAACTTACATTAACTAGAAGGGTGAAGTTGGCATTAGTCGTCGGAGTCCTAACTTACATTATCTAGATGGGTGAAGTTGGCATTAGTCGCCGAAGTCCTAACTTACATTAACTAGAAGGGTGGCTGAGCCGCAAAGATGAAACGATGATAGCAATTTAGTTAATCGATCGATCGATCGACCCTTTCTTTATTATGAACTCCGGCTTTTATAAGACTACGGTTTGTTAGAAAACAGTTCAAAACACTAGATTTTCTTTGATCCAAGTATTAATTATGAGCTTGCTTAGTACTCAAGGCATGCAGCTTCCCGATTTCATTCCTAATTGGCCTTTAATAGAAAACAAATAAGAATATCTTCAATTAATCATATCTTTCTTTCGGGCCAATCACACTTGCTTGGTGCTTAAGTTGTGCAACTATTGATCTTTGAAAGATTTTAAATCTTTTCAAAGATCTTAATGGATTATGGAAGTTGGTCCTAGCAATCCGAGATTCATATCAACCCGGCCCATCATCTAAGCAAGTCGAGCCTTTCTGGGTTTTGTTTTTTACCCTGTTCGACCCATTTGACCAAATTATATTTTTGTGAAAACATCTAATCTTTACTATTAGCTAGAAAACTAGAGGGAGATGTGAAGATTTCTCAATTTTTTCAATAGAAAATAAGATATATAGAAAATTCTTTTATCTCTTTCTTAATTTTAGAGATGCCTTCCCATCCCCAACCCCAACCCCTTCCCCCCTTAAGCCCCCCCCCCTCTCTCTTTCTCATACCAAAATGGCGGAAGAATGGTAAAACATAGGAATTATAAGGCATACCAAATAAAAATTAGGAGGGGATTAATTTAACCCAAGCATATTCTCGAAAAAAAATGCCAAAAAGATGAAAAATGATAAAATCATAGGAATTGTGATAGAGAGGTCACAAGTTCGAGAAACGGTAAAGAAAAAATAAAAGGATTAATTAGATCACCTACATTCTCAAAGAAGGAAAATAAAAAGAAAGAAAAGAAAGATAAAACCTCTCTCTCTCTCACACACACACACTTTTATACTCTCGAACCCTCTTAAGCTTATACATAACCCACTTAAATTTTTGTTTTTCAAACATCTTATATTTCGATGTAATTATTTTCAAGACAATTAGAAGGATGTTCTTACAACTTTAAGAAAAGCGAACTTAAAAAAAAAAATTCGTACAACATTAAGAAAAGTTAAATTTTAAAAATTTATTTCTAATTGCTCAAATAATCTCAAATTTTTAAGAATAATTATAACAAATCTTCAACATATACCGATGATGCTCGATATCGATGACTCCCCAGATCATAACACATGGCAGATGACGTGTCCCAGAGCTTATAAGAAAGGATCAAGAATGTTACTTTGGAAGCACATCCCGGGCCTCCGACCCGAGAATGTTTCCGACCTTTGGTGGCCTTCTAGACCACCCCCAGCTCGCCTCTGAGCTATCACAGAACCAAGATGTCTCAGCCTCCCGCTCGTTCCCGAGCCTCCCGCCGAGCTCATCTTCCTTGGTCTCACCGACCAACCCACAGCACCGATCATAGGCTCCTCCGCCACGGCTCCGCGAATCTTGCCAGGCGTGAGATATCCGCCGCCCATGATCCCGCGTTCCACGCCATCACGATCTCCTATTAACGAGCATGTCTCTTCATTAATGGGGGATCCCGTCTATCACGCGGGCGTGACTCCAGCGGCGTAACGGCTGGCGTGAATCTCGCGCCCGCCTGCCCATGGATGCCGCTATATAAACCCCTCTCTTAGACGACTCAAGTAAGATAATTTCACCCCAATAGGCCGTTACTCTGCCAAAATACCCCGTCTAACTTAATCGTCGGAAGGTCCTCGATGGCACAACTACCCCGGGACTTCCTTACAGGTAGCTCGGCCTCAACCACATAAAACCCATTAAGATCTACACGCTTCAGGAGTCAACCCTCCAACTCAATCTCAGCCATCCATCAACGCTCATTGCAGATCAACGGAATATAACATCTGAAGGAGATCCAGAGCTCTATCAGTTGGCGCCGACTGTGGGAACCTTAGTTCCACTCAACGAAAGTTCATTTTTCGATCTCGACTTCATGGCAAGCGGTCACCGCGATGATCTAAACACCAGCCGTCGGCCTCCCCGCAGTGGAGACGAGGGAGAATCCCCTCCTCCCCCGAACGCCATTCATGCCCTATCCGCTCGGATAGATCGACTCATGTCCGTCATGGATGCACTCGTCCATGTCTAAACAGCCGGGCAAGCTCTCCAGGTCGTCACTCCTCTACCTCGGGACCAGGACCCCAACAGAGGGATAGAAGACTCTACCGCGTTGGCACGATCGAACACCGCCTCGCTGTCTCCGGCAGCCGTAGATCCCCCAGGCCAACATATTCCATGACCCGCTGGGCACCGCACAGCCCAACAACGAGATCTCTCGCCAGAGCACCTCGCACCGAGGCCCATTGTGCCCCTTTCCTTCCCAAGGAGGCATCGGTCAGCTCGCCTGCGCTCAGGCATGACTGGCACCCCTCCCTCAATGGGGTCACGCGGACGGGACCCATCACGGTAGCTTGAAGCCGACCTCGCCAGGGGACCTAAGGAACCTCATCGAACGGAACCGGGGCCGTGGCAAGGCGCAGATCTCCGGCAGCAGAGGCTAAAGATTAGAGTATGCCGAATCGTTGGGATACCACGGCCGACTCGACGCCCTCGAAAAGAAGATCGAAGGCATGCATCGGGAAAATCGTCCTTCAAGCGACGGGGCTAAATATGCCGCTGACTCATTCACGAAGCCCTTCACTAAAGAGCTTCTCACCGTCCACGTCTCCTCCCGGAACAAGCCCCCGAAAGTCTCACTTTTCGACTGGAAGTCCGGCCCGAAGGACCATTTGGACGCGTTCACAGCCAAGATGAGTTTCCAGGACCGTTTCGACACCGCTCAATGCCGCGCTTTCCCTGCCACTCTCATCCACTCTGGACGAGACTGTTTTCGAGGACTCGCGCCACGCTCAATTTCTACCTTTGATGAACTGGCCACCCAATTCCTTGGCCACTTCGTCGGGAACAGACGGCAGAAGTGGACCATCGACCATCTCTTCACCATAAAGAGCGGGGACAAAGAATCCTTCAAAGGATACGTCACCCGCTTCTACAACGCCCTCCTTGAGGTCCCGGAACACCGGGATGAAACGGTTATTACGGCACTCAGGTCGGGTCTTAGGCACAAGGAGTGGCTATGCTCCTTTGCATTAGCGCAACCTAAGACCATGACCGAGGTAAAGGCCTGGACTGAACGTGAGATCCAGCTTGAGTCCGAGGTGAATGCCAACCTGCCCCGGACAGAACAAGTTGATCAGAAGAAAAGGGCTCGAGAGGAGAAAAAGAAGATTGAGTGGCCAAAGCCCTACACCCCGAAGTTTCAGGAGTACACCCCACTCAACGTCTCCTAAATGGTACTGCTAGAGGAGGCTAAGGGCGGGAGGTTCTTCAAACTCCCCCAGTGTCGAACAGGGCGGCAAAACACACCCGGTTCACTTCCTTAGAAACAACTCCGACGTGTTTGCCTGGGCGCCTGCTGACATGCCCAGGATCGACCCTAAAATCATATCTCACAAGCTCGGGGTGGGCCCTATGGTCCGACCCGTCAGGCATAAAAAATGAAGCTTCACCCTGATCAAGAAAAAGGCGATCGAGGACGAGATAGACAGGCTTCTCGCTGTCAATTTCATTCGGAACATCCCTTACTCGGAATGGTTGGCGAACGTAGTCATGGTTAAAAAATCAATCGAGAAGTGGCACATGTGCGTCGACTTCACCGACCTCAACAAAGCCTGCCCGAAAGACAACTATCCCCTCTCTCGGATAGACCGGCTTGTCGACAGCTCGGCAGGCCACGAGCTACTTAGCTTCATGGATGCTTTCTCCGGCTACAACCATATCCATATGAATCCGGCATACGAAGATCTCACCGCATTCACAATGGACCGGGGGTATACTACTATAAGGTGATGCCTTTCGGCCTCAAAAACGCCGAAGTTACATACCAACGCTTGGTCAATCGCATGTTCAAGCCGCAGATCGGCAGGAACATGGAAGTTTACGTCGATGGTATGCTCATCAAATCGTTCTCATCGGACGAACACGCTAAGGATCTGGGCGAGGCCTTCGATGTCCTCCACAAATACTAGATGAAACTGAACCCCGCCTAGTGCGCATTCGGGGTCACCGGTGGAACGTTCCTCGGTTTCATGGTCACCCACCGTAGGATCGAAGCTAACCCGGAGAAAATCAGCACCATCCTTAACATGCAGCTGATAGGGCTGGTAGCCGCTCTGAGTCGTTTCATGTCGAGGTCTGGGGAGAAGTGCCTCCCATTCTTCAAAGGTTTAAGGAAGATACCAAGATTCGAGTGGTCGGAGGAGTGCCAGACCTCCTTTGAGCAATTAAAGAGGCATATTACGACTCCCCCGCTGCTCACCCGGCCAGTTGAAGGGGACGAGCTATCGCTATATCTAGCGGTATCCGACCAAGCTGTAGTCTCGGTGCTCGTCCGAGAGGTCGAGGGAGTCCAGAAGCCAGTATACTATGTGAGCTATGTCTACAAGGACGCAGAAACGAGGTACCCATCCATAGAGAAGATCGTCTTGGCACTCATCGTGGCTTTAAGGAAACTACGGCACTATTTCCAGGCGCACACCATCCTCGTTCTTACCGAGCGGCCTTTGGGGGCTATCCTCGCCTCCCTCGAGTTCTCTGGCCGCTTGGAGAAATGGAGGTAGGAGTTATCCCAGTTCGACATAAAATACCGCCCGAGGCAGGCTATCAAAGCACAAGCCTTGGTCGATTTTATTGTTGAGTGCACCATCCCTAGCAAAGAGCCGGAGTCCACGCCGGCCCCCGCAGCTCAACCCTCAGTCGATGGGAAGCCCGACTCCGTCCCTGATTGGATCCTCTACGTCGACGGGTCCTCGACTAAGGAAGGCTGTGGTGCCGGTCTCATTATTCGGGGCCCGACCGAGACAGAAATGGAGTATTCTCTGAAGCTTGGGTTCAAAGCCTCAAATAAAGCGGCAGAATACGAGGCCTTGCTGGCCGGACTGCGTATAGCCTTCAGACTTGGGCTGAAAACGATTCAGATCCGCAGTGACTCCGCCCTAGTCGTTGGCCAAGTGACCGGTCGATTCGAGGCACGGGAGCCTCTGATGGTGAAGTACCTGGCTGAGGTAAGAAGACTGCGAAAGGACATCCATGAAGTCTAGATGGAGTAGATCCCCAGACAACTAAATGCCCAGGCCAACGCCTTGAGTAAGCTGGCTTTAGCTTATACGGCCAACAACAAGAGGAACATCCTCTTCGAGGTCTTGCCACGGCCCAGCGTGGAAGACGGGGCAACGCCACTTCAAGTGTACACAGCCCGGGAAGAAGACTAGGATTGGAGAAAGCCCCTCGTGGAATTACAGAGGGAAAGTACGCTCCCAGAAGATCAGGGAGAAGCCCACTGTCTCTAAGCCAAAGCTTGCCATTTCGTTTGGAGCAATGGGAACCTTTACAAGAAGTCCTTTACTCAGCCCCTGCTCCGGTGCGTCGACCCCTACGAAGCTGACTATGTTCTTTATGAGATCCATGAATGGGTTGGCGGCGCGCACCAAGGGGCCCGCACCTTAATCCAGAAGGCATTGCTCCAGGGGTACTACTGGCCGACAATTTATCAGGACGCTCAGATGCTCGTCAGGAGATGCAAGAGCTGCCAGCTCCATTGAAGCATACCTCGCCTTCCGGCCACCGAGCTGACCGTGCTAACCTCCCCGTGGTCATTTACCCAGTGTGGAATGGACATGATAGGTCAGTTCTCTACCGGTTCGGGCGGGCACAAGTACGTCCTCGTCGCAGTGGACTACTTCACGAAGTGGATCGAGGCCATTCCCATCAGGAAGCCGGACGCCACCTCGACTATCAAGTTCCTGCAGAACAACGTGATACTCCGGTTCGGCATCCCGAGGTGTATCATCACCGACCATGGGAAAAATTTCGAAAATGAAAAAGTTTAGGAATTCTGCAGTGAATATCATATCCTCATGAAGTTTGCCGTGGTCACACATCCTTAATGTAACGGGCAAGCCGAGGTCGCTAATCGGGACGTCCTCCGAGGTCTTCAGACACGCCTAGAAAGATGCCAAGGTAGTTGGGTCGAGGAATTACTCCGGGTCTTATGGGCCCTGCACACGTCGAAGAAAACCCCAACCGAGGAGACCCCTTTCAGCCTCTGCTACGGTACCGAGGCAATGGTCCCAGCGGAGATCGGGCTCCCCAGTCACCGGGTCGAGCATTTCAACGACGAAGCGAACACCTCAGCCCTCCGAACTAACCTGGACATTTTGTTAGAGAAACGGGACCGAGCTCAGATCAGAGCTGTCGTCTATCAACAGAAAACCACCCGCTACTACAATGCACGAGTCAAGCGTCGCTTCTTCAAGACCGGAGATTTAGTCCTAAGGCAGAACGAGTTTGTCGATCAAGGCAAGCTGCATAAGTTTTCTCTAAAGTGGGACGGTCCCTTCCTCGTCTTCGAGATCCTGCCCGGTGGAGCTTATCGTTTAGAAGACATGAATGGTCGCAAATTTCCACGACCTAACAATGCTGAGAAGCTCAAGCTGTACCTCTGAAAAGAATATCGACGCATATATGTTTCTTCTTTCACAAAGGCGATGTAAACCTTTCTAAAGTTCTTTCTATTTAAATAATATAAAGGGAACAATGGAGCATCGCAAAAAGGAGAATTCTATTTATTCAAAAGGTATTACAGGCTCCTCATGTAGGGTTACTAGGCACACTCAAGAGGTTACACAAGGCATCAACCATGCCAAATTAAAATTTTCCGGTGCCGAGAAACCCTAAACTAGATCGTTAACTAGAGATTAGGCGAAAAACGAGCAAGTAAACAACTTTATTGCTAAGTGAAAGGGATTACAACCTTTGTAGATCCGGTCCTCCACTTCTTTAGCTCCGTGTTGACGTCCCTCCGCTGCGATCATCGGGATCCCGGACTCTAGCAATGGTTTCGTCGGAAAAATGATCGGGCTAGGTCATTGACTTCGAGGCCAAAGATGATCTACGTCGGGAAGACTCAAACTCAAGCTATTCTTTCACTTGGTCAAAAACTTTGTGAAGAGAACACCCTATACTACTTGGCAAGTGGTAGAGGATGAAGAAATAGGAAGTGGGTTCACTTTAGAATTGGATTTCTCACTCTTTTTCTCATGGCACCATTGGAGCTCTCAAGCTTTTGTGAGCTTGATGAAGATGAAGAAGAAGAAAAGAAGCATATCAATTTAAAAGAATAATATGAATACTTATCCTTTTAATCATGGCACCATGGTTGAGTTAAGCCCTCATGCTTAATTCAAGTAGAGATTTAACCATACCATTAGGTTAAAGGTTGGGTTAACTAATATCTTGAACAAATGACAAAAGAGTTGACTTTGTCAATGTTCATCAGGCTTCATGAAGCTTGATAACATTGACCAAAGTCACACTCTTTTGTTATATGCTAGGAAAATAGTAAACCCTAATTTTAACCTTGAGTTGGTTCAAGTCTCATACACACAACTTGTTTGTATCATCAAGCATGATACAAACATGTACACTTGCATATATCACATATAAACAATGTGCACATTCAAGTGAGAAAATAAATCTTAAGTGAACCAATACTAGTTAATGTAAAGTAATATATCAAATATATAATTATACATTAAATCATTAAATCAACACTTGATTTAACGATCCGGTCATATTGCATATAACCGACTAATATTAAGTGTATCAATGTATCGAATTAACACTTGATTCGGTAACCCGGCTATATCATATATAACCGACCGATGATACAAATCGCGAGAATAGAATACAGTATCACATACTGGAATTATTCTCGGTCCCGCACATATCTCATATGCGCTCCTATTTCGTTTCACTTGAGCCAGGAAACCCCTGTGTAGGACTCTAAAGACTCGTCAATACGCCGGCAGTAGGTGATGATCATATCAAACACCCATAAGCCTCAAGCGGTCTGCTAAACGTAACGGCCACCCGGGTATTGAGCGATCAGAAGATCAACGAGCAAGCCCGCTCACACTCCTGTGAATCCAACGAGTAACACTACCGTACAGTCCGGTCTGTTCGTCTGATATGTCGCATATCTCGTTTAGGGGTGGTAAACGTCAAACCCCAATAACTCGACAAGTCGTGTCGATATGAGGCTCATAACGGGTCGAGAAACTATTGGTAACACTTACCAGTAAATCCCTAAAGCAGCCTTGGCCAAGGACTTCCTGTTATAGCCAATCGAGCACTGCGCAACATCAACTCCCTATACCGGGAGAGACGAAACCCCTCCTATCGCTCACTGCCTCCATGTAATTCAGGATTGTACCTAAAAACCACCTTTTGGAACACCCTCTTGGACGTGGTATGATGGAAATCAAAGCACAGTGGGAATCACATAAGAGTCTATGACGATCTCGGGTCTACAGACTAACCTGCACCAGTGTCACCAGAGAACTGCCATCTGACGTAAGGTATAATACCATCTGGGAGTTCTCGGCGAGTCCGTCCAGTGTACCCAGTCTCTACTGAGCACCCGTATATCAACTCTGATGTCAAACACCAATGGATATGGGATCATCCATCGCCCATCTATATGGGTCGAGAAGCTACACGCTAGTCTACTCTGGTATATCGATGCCCCATCTCGATACACCCACGACTAGGGACTTTGAAGAATGTACTTATGGACTACCACGTTCCCACTAGTATGATCCGCATCATAGTCCAGGTAGTCAAGTACACATCCTAAGGGCTTTACCAACATGTAACAGATAGACAATCAGTGTACACGTTAAGGTAAAGAGTAACCAGATAGCTTACTATTATATCGAGCAAGAAAGTCATCCCTATATATGTCCAAGCATCCACTACAATATACATCCTATGTATAGTAATGGCCTCTAGGGCATACATATAACTAACACCTCAGCCTTACAGAAAAAGAAAAAGGAAAAATTTACAACAGAGGGGGAAAAGGATTGAGGAAGTACTCCTGGTGATACTCAGAGTAGATTTCCGCTAGCCGGGCCCTAGCCTTTGTAGCCCGCTCCCGCCGATGCTGCACGCGAACCTGGTGTAGGGTTCCTAGGCACCCTAATGAGGTCTCACAAGGCATCGAACATGCCAAATTAAAATTTTTAAGGTGCCGAGAGACCCGACTACGGATCGTTTGCTAGAAATCTAGGCGAAAAAGTAATCTAGTTAACAGTTAACTAAGGGATACGGATATACAACCTTTGTAGATCCGTTTGTCCACCTCCATAGCTCCATGAAGAAGTCATCTCCGCTGTCCAAAAAGAATCCGGGCTCTAGCGTCGACTTCATCGGAGAATAAGCGAGCTAGGTCGTCGATGTCCATGCCGAAGATGATCTACGTCGAGGCATCGCTAAATCAAGCTCCACCTTCACCTAGCTTTGAAAACTTGTGAAGGAAACACACTCTACTACTTGGCAAGAGGTAGAGGATGAAGAAATAGGAAGTGGATAGACTTTAGAATTGGATTTCTCACTCAAATCATCAATCCACCATTGATGAAGAAAGCTTTTCTTCACTTCAAGGAAGAAGAAGAAGAAGCTAATAGTTATAATAAGTTAATTGAAAAAGAAAAGAAAATGAATTCTTATCATAAAATTAACCATGGTCAAGTGTAGAGATTAAACTAGGGTTAGTGAGAATGGTTAGGGTTAAGGATGAGATAAGAATGGTTGACTTGATCAAAACTTCATGAAGCTTCAACTAAAGAACAAAATTAGCCACCATTCTTTTCTCTTTTCTTTTATTCATTTATCAAAAATAAAAGGATAATTAAATAAGATAAATGAATAACAAATAATAAACCCTAACCATTTCATTAACCAAGGTTTAATACTTTACACTTAACCAAAAAGCATGTATCATCAAACATGATACAAGCAAGTGCACAAAATCATATCACATATATAATGCGCACATTCGAGTGAGAAAATCCATCTTAAGTGAACCGATACTAGTTGATGCAAAGTAATATATCAAATATATAAATATGCATTAAATCATTAAATCAACACTTGATTCAATGATCCGGTTATGTCGCACACAACCGACTAGTATACAATATATCGGCTTATCGAATCAACGCTTGAATCGATAACTAGGTTATATCGCATACAACCATTCGATACATTTATCGCGAGAATAGAATACGGTATCACATACACGCATTATTCTCGGTCCCGCACATATTTCATATGCGCTCCTATTTCGTTTCGCTTGAGCCAGGAAACCTCTGTGTAGGACTCTAAAGACTCGTCAATACGCCGGCAGCAGGTGATGATCATATCAAACACCCACAAGTCGCAAGCGGTCTGCTAAACGTAACGGCCACCCGGGTATTGAGCGATCTGAAGATCGACGAGCAAGCCCGCTCACACTCCAGTGAATCCAACCAGTAACACTACCGTACAGTCCGGTCTGATCGTCTGATATGTCGCATATCTCGCCTAGGGGTGGTAAACGTCAGACCCCAATAGCTCGATAAGTCGTGTCGATATGAGGTCTATAACTATTCGAGAAACTACTGGTAACACTTACCAGTAAATCTCAGCAACCCTGGCCAGGGATTTCCTGTTATAGCCAATCGAACACAGCGCAACATCAACTCCCTATACCGGGAGAGACGAATCCCCTCCTATCGCTCATTGCCTCCATGTGACTCGGGACTATACCCAAAAACCACCGTTTTGCACGCCCTCTTGGACGTGGTAAGATGGAAATCAAAGCACAGTGGGAACCACACAAGACTCTATGACGATCTCGGGTCAACAGACTACTCTTTACCAGTGTCACCAGAGAACTGCCATCTGACGTGAGGTATAATACCATCTGGGAGTTCTCGGCGAGTCCGTCCAGTGTACCCAGTCTCTACTGAGCACCCGTATATCATCTCTGATGTCAAACACCGATGGATATGGGATCATCCATCGCCCATCTGTATGGGTCGAGAAGGTATACGCTAGTCTACTCTGGTATATCGATGCCCCGTCTCGATACACCCACGACTAGGGACTTTGAAGGATGTACTTATAGATTACCATGTCCCCACTAGTATGATCCGCATCATAGTCCAGGTAGTCAAGTACACATCCTAAGGGCTTTACCAACATGTAACAGAGAGACAATCGGTATACACGTTAAGGTAAAGAGCAACCAGATAGCATACTATCATGTCGAGCAAGAAAGTCCTCCCTATATATGTCCCAGCATCCACTACAATATACATCCTATGTACAGTAATGGCCTCTAGGGCATACATATAACTAACAATCTCCCACTTGCACTAGGGCCATCTGTAGCAGTGGTTGTAGTATCTCATACTCAACCATCCCATAAAAGTATCTCTCTGGGAACAGGCCTTCGTGAGTGGATCCGCCGTGTTGTCCTCTGAGTCTACTCTCCTAACCTCGATCAACCTGGAGATCAACCATCTCCATGATCAAGTGATACTGCCTTAGAATATGTCTGGATCACTGATGGGACCGGCGTTCCTTGGCATAAGCCACAACTCCATTGTCTCACAATGGTAGGAACATAGTTCATCTCATGAACCAATATACACCCAAACAGCCTCTTTGGTAGCATCTTAAGTAGCGATGTATCATGCCTTTATCGTCTAGTATGTCACGGTATCTAGCTTGGAACTCTTCCAACATACCGTCCCTTTACTGAGGGTAAAGACAAAGCCTGCGACTGACATTCAGTCGTCTTTATCACCCTGGAACCCTTCCAGTGATTCTCCCCAGGATCGATTGATACCATCTCACTACAGCTAGTGAGTATTCTAACATCCATTTGGATCTATCTCATAGATTCAAAATCCAGGATTTAGTAGGTATCACTTTGATCCTTATGTGGAGAATCCATGTGATAAACGGAGATTGATCGAGCGTAGCATAAGAAACTCCTTTCTTATCAAGAGTATGTCATCCACGTACTCTACGAGGATCACCACCATACTCCCTACTACCTTTTCGTTTATACAAGGTTCATCTACCATTTTGATGATGTCAAACTCTTTGACTAATCCATCAAAACAGACGTTCCAACTCCGCGATGCCTGCTTTATCCTATAAAGCATCTTGCACACGTTTCCGCTGCTCCCACTGTCTATGAAGCCCTCTGGCTGTGTACTTATAGACACTCTCTTCCAAATCATTATTTAGAAAAGCAGTCAGGACACCCAACCACCAGAGATCGTAGTTATGGTATGTAGCCGTGGCAAGTAGGATCTGGATGGACTTAAGCATAGTCACTTGAAAAGGTTTCATCATGATCCACGCCTGGTCGATGACGAAAAGCTTTAACAAGTCTAGCTTTGAAAGTCTCAACTTTTCCATCTACACCAAGTAATCTTCTCAAGATATACTTGCTCCTGATGGGGATTTAACCCTTCAGATATTGCAACCAAAGTCCATACTTTGTTGGTGTACATGGATTCCATCTCAGATCGCTAAGCATCCAGCCATTCTTACAGAGTCACACTCCTGATGGCCAGCTCGAAACTAGTTGGGTCATCATCTAATGATGTAATCCTCGTTCCCACTGTCATAGAGAAACCGAAATATCTCTCAGGTGGGTGAGGAACCCTACTAGATCGGCGGAGAGGCTAAGGTTCATTGGTAACTATCGAATCCTTTGGTTCTTTCAAATCATCAGCTGCAGTTTGTATAGCTGGAACCTTTCCAGTTCTACATTACAGACCTTGCCTCGAGCTTGTCCGGATTTTGCTTTCAGACATAGGCCGGACAACCCTAAATCTTAAGCAACTTAAGAGATGGGCTCTTCCCTTTCCATATCTCATATGGAGTGGTAGGCAACTGATTTGATTCGAACCTATTCAATAGGTATGCAGCTTCTCAAGTGCATAACTCCCAAAAAGGAAATAGGTAACTCAGTAATACTCATTATAGAGCACACCTTATCATATAGGGTGTGATTGCTCCGCCCCGATATACCATCGTGCTATGGTGTATACGGAGGAGTAATGCTGAGAGAGAATCTCATTCTCCTTTAGAACAATCCAGGATTTCCGTGCACAAGTATTCTCCTTCTTGATCTCATCATAGGACATAATACTTATATCCTTATTGGTTCTCTACTTCTAACTTATATTCTGTGAATATCTCAAAAGGTTCGGACTTGTATTTCAACAGGAACATATGTCTGAATCTCGAGAGATTATCAGAGAATGTAATGAAGTACAAAGAACCGGTCTTGGCATATGTAGACTGGGGATCTACATACATCAACATGTATCATCCCAAGAGTTCACTAACTCTTTCTCTGTTTCCAGTAAACGGAGCTGTGGTCATCTTATCTTTATGACATGACTGGCGAGTTTCACAAGATGTAAATTCAAACTGATTTAAATATGCATCTATATGTAACTCTAGCTAGTCGGGTCACATTGATCTGACCTAGTCTACAATGCCTCAAGAAGAATTCGTTCATTTCCGAACTCTTCCTCTTGTGTGTGTTCCATATAATAAGAACTGTAGTTTGATTTAGAACATCAACGCTTTTAGATAACGTGCCTGAACCGATCAACTTTTGATATAGGAAATGTTCAAAACATTATCCAACAATACAAAATTATATCCTTTCTTTACTAATAAAGAGACTGATATGATTTTGTATATCAGGTTCGGTATCTAATAACATTCGTTCAGAATCAATGTATCGGTAATACAGGGTGACAGTGACCGACAGACTTGGCTGCAACTCTTGCCCCGTTTTCTGCCTCATGAAACTTATCACCCGTTCTCAGTTCTCTACCTATCTGTAGCCCTATGTAACAGATTACATATCTGGGATCCTTATCCGGTATCACATACCTAGGACGTAGAGGTTACAGAGAAACAGTTCTGTATAATGAACACACCCGAAGATGATGCATCAGCATGCACTCTCTTCGTTTGGGCGGCACGGGAAATCTGGTATTCCCCAATTTCCTGCTCTGTCTTATAACAATTATAAGTTGGAGCGGGACCAACGTTCCCCAGCTCAGTAAAACAAGCGGGTTCGGTCAATAATCCGTATTATTATCTTGATTAAGGCGTGATATGGTCGCTACCTGGAGAGAGAGAGAAGAAAACACTCAGCGTGCGCTCTTTCAAGAATAGATTGGTTATTATTTTATCTAATCAGGATGGCTCCCACTGCTTTTTATCAAATCTTTCTTCAAACCCTAAAAGGAAAGACTAGCCGGGATTAATTACACACTACAAGTTCGCCAATCTTTCAGCCATGCTAGTGTCGGTACTTTGAAGGAGGTCCCCCGTGCTTTCGCACGAACCTAATTAATGTAAATCTCGTTTTCCCAGAGGCGTAACCTCGTTAACACCTTTCTAGACACCTACTTGATCGGCTAATTGTAATGTATAAAACTCTCCCAGGAGTAACACTTACTCGCAGCGGGTATCGGGATCCAACTATCTCATAGAAGGTATGCAATCTCATTGCAAATTTCAACACTTGAAATTCCCGATAATATTTTGCCCCTAGCTCGCTATGACCTTGACGCATGCCAAACAACCCATAGACTGCTAGTCAAGTTCAACCCGTCATTTCCTGATTGAATTAAACCCACCCGCACGACCCTTGACGCATGCCAAACAACGCCGTACGAATACCCTAATCCAATCGCATCATATGCTGGCAGATAAGCACTAGTTAGCTACCGTACACTACGCCTTGACGCATGCCAAACAACCGCAGCACGAATACTAACTAATACTTATCTGAAATGACGGAGGGTTACGACAGGTTTTTCTGAAAACCTATTGCGTAATGAACTTGATATCGTTGTAGGATTGAATGAATTTAAAATGGAGTGCTTTTGAGGCTTTTCTAGTTTTGCTAAAGGAGTCACTCCCGGTGAAGGGATCGTCGGTCCTTTCCTCGTTGAATGAGGTGCGGGATATATCATATATATCGCTGTGCAAAGCAAAAACTCTTAAAAGCAATCAAAAGACAAACCGAGTGTGTAGCATCTGCCAGTTATTGCTAAAGGAGTCACTCCCGGTGAAGGGATCTCGGTCCTTTCCTCATCGAATAAGGTGCAGGATATATCACATATACCGCTATGCAAAGCAAGAACTGTAGCTACCTGTTTTATTTTGAAATTCGATTCTACAACATCTTAGGTTTCTTTTATTTCATTAATCACAATAATGAAGTCCCATCATTTAAGTACCTAAACATCACAGATAAATACGACGTACACTTATGCCATCCGCATTCGCCTCGATGTCCCCTCGTGCACCATTAGGTTAGGTAACTAACGGCAGAGCGGGGCAGGGCTAGCGCGGGTGTAAAACATAAGTAACGTCTATATAATATATCATATATACTATATACTGTATCTATCACAGAACATCACATGATCACATCACAGATATCGCAGCAGAAGAATCATATGAAATATTGGATATACTACGACGTCCGTGTTTTCAATACGAGCCAGTATAAAACACGGATTCCACGGTCGCGATGAATAGCCAAACCCACACCCCTAGACCCCTACGAGAGCGGCAAGCAACCCTACCAATTCTAGAGTTAGGAGACCCGGACTCGACTCCTCGAGTTGGTCTCCCACTGGACTCCAGAACCCGGTTACTTGTGCTCCCCTCCTTGGGTCTATCCTAGTGCGGAAAAGTAAATAATATACAACAGGTGACAACTCCCGCAACCTGGAAGTGCCCCAATAAAAGAATATTACATACAAGTTTTTACATGAATGAAAATGAAAAACACTCATCTCACATAAAAACCCCCGGCTATTCAAACACGACGATCCAATATAACATATCCAGCAACACATAACATCACATGTCATCAACGTAAGTAAATATGCGCATCCCAATTGTCGTTGACATATAGCAACGAAACCGGCGGTATCACATATTACACTTACGGTCACAGAAAAGAAAGTGTAAAACTACAACAGTTGGAATCCGCAACCACCTCAGACATCGCATGCCTGACCAAATGAATTCCTTAGACATCGCATGCCTAACATTTATAAACCTCGCATTTTAGTCTCAAAATCGAAAACACTTTTCAATATCAAGTCGGGCAATTCAACAAGATTCCCGACATCCTGATCGAATGCTCGTCGCAAACTTTAGTAGGCTGCCGCACCCCTGATACCGTCGACGAAGTGCACCAAGGCGGAACACCGCTGCCGCGAGCACCCGGACGGATGCTTTTGGCGACGGGGTTCTCCTACAGTCACTTGGTCGGGGCTATGGGGTGAGGCTGTCTATTAAGTTTACCCGGCGAGTATCCGCGTACGCTACGTGATTGGAACGGACTTTTGATCACATCAAAATTCCGTGGCAACCGATCAAGTGAGACTAAACTGCTACGTTTATAACATTCATTTAGTTATCACATAACTACTTGTGAATTCCAATTATTGTATCCCATTCCGGATAAATAGAAAATGTCAAACTTTCCGATCGAACAATCGAACACCCAACTTTTCCCGATACAGATCAACACATGAAATAAGTCTAACAACATTCAGTTCGTGCCTCAGTACCGACGGTCCAGCCGTAGAAGGGTCAAGCCAACGCCTCACATGTGGCACGCCGTACTGCCCCAAACCCGAAGGTTCAAAGGGCAGTTCTAGACGGTCACATAATCGAGTTAAGGTTTGTTGTCTTCTAGAGGGACCATCGCTTTACTTGCACTACTTAGAACGTCGTTAAACTACGGAAAAATCCAACACTTGGAAATTTCCCGACAGGGGAAAAATTGGGTATTTATATCCGGTCGAACTTTTTAACATATTCTAAAATTTATCCGGAAAGCCACATAGACAAAATTTGATACCCCGATCGAAACACCGAATCCCCAAAACAATCCCAGGAAATTCAACTCTTGAATAAATATTAAAAATTCCCAGAAAACTCAGCAGAATTTATCAGGAGTTACTGTGCAAACAAAGTGGGCTGACGTCACCAAAGGGCCGCTGATCAGCCGCAGAAGCCATGCTTCTGCCGCTGATCCGCCGCGAGAAATACTGTTCACCAGAAACTTTTTGCACCGTAATTCTTATTTTTCCCTGCTGAATTTTTTAGCAATTTTTAATTTGGAAAAATCCACTGTTTTCAAAAAAGTACAGAGAGCATATTTTGGGTTTCGGTTTTGGGTCGTTCGGACTTCAAATTCCGTCTACGCATCGCCTAAGGCTCTAGCTAGGCTCTGATACCACTGTAGGGTTCCTAGGCACCCTAATGAGGTCTCACAAGGCATCGAACATGCCAAATTAAAATTTTTAAGGTGCCGAGAGACCCGACTACGGATCGTTTGCTAGAAATCTAGGCGAAAAAGTAATCTAGTTAACAGTTAACTAAGGGATACGGATATACAACCTTTGTAGATCCGTTTGTCCACCTCCATAGCTCCATGAAGAAGTCATCTCCGCTGTCCAAAAAGAATCCGGGCTCTAGCGTCGACTTCATCGGAGAATAAGCGAGCTAGGTCGTCGATGTCCATGCCGAAGATGATCTACGTCGAGGCATCGCTAAATCAAGCTCCACCTTCACCTAGCTTTGAAAACTTGTGAAGGAAACACACTCTACTACTTGGCAAGAGGTAGAGGATGAAGAAATAGGAAGTGGGTAGACTTTAGAATTGGATTTCTCACTCAAATCATCAATCCACCATTGATGAAGAAAGCTTTTCTTCACTTCAAAGAAGAAGAAGAAGAAGCTAATAGTTATAATAAGTTAATTGAAAAAGAAAAGAAAATGAATTCTTATCATAAAATTAACCATGGTCAAGTGTAGAGATTAAACTAGGGTTAGTGGGAATGGTTAGGGTTAAGGATGAGATAAGAATGGTTGGCTTGATCAAAGCTTCATGAAGCTTCAACTAAAGAACAAAATTAGCCACCATTCTTTTCTCTTTTCTTTTATTCATTTATCAAAAATAAAAGGATAATTAAATAAGATAAATGAATAACAAATAATAAACCCTAACCATTTCATTAACCAAGGTTTAATACTTTACACTTAACCAAAAAGCATGTATCATCAAACATGATACAAGCAAGTGCACAAAATCATATCACATATATAATGCGCACATTCGAGTGAGAAAATCCATCTTAAGTAAACTGATACTAGTTGATGCAAAGTAATATATCAAATATATAAATATGCATTAAATCATTAAATCAACACTTGATTCAATGAACCGGTTATGTCGCACACAACCGACTAGTATACAATATATCGGCTTATCGAATCAACGCTTGAATCGATAACTAGGTTATATCGCATACAACCATTCGATACATTTATCGCGAGAATAGAATACGGTATCACATACACGCATTATTCTCGGTCCCGCACATATCTCATATGCGCTCCTATTTCGTTTCGCTTGAGCCAGGAAACCTCTGTGTAGGACTCTAAAGACTCGTCAATACGCCGGCAGCAGGTGATGATCATATCAAACACCCACAAGCCGCAAGCGGTCTGCTAAACGTAACGGCCACCCGGGTATTGAGCGATCTGAAGATCGACGAGCAAGCCCGCTCACACTCCAGTGAATCCAACCAGTAACACTACCGTACAGTCCGGTCTGATCGTCTGATATGTCGCATATCTCGCTTAGGGGTGGTAAACGTCAGACCCCAATAGCTCGATAAGCCGTGTCGATATGAGGTCTATAACTATTCGAGAAACTACTGGTAACACTTACCAGTAAATCTCAGCAACCCTGGCCAGGGATTTCCTGTTATAGCCAATCGAACACAGCGCAACATCAACTCCCTATACCGGGAGAGACGAATCCCCTCCTATCGCTCATTGCCTCCATGTGACTCGGGACTGTACCCAAAAACCACCGTTTTGCACGCCCTCTTGGACGTGGTAAGATGGAAATCAAAGCACAGTGGGAACCACACAAGACTCTATGACGATCTCGGGTCAACAGACTACTCTGTACCAGTGTCACCAGAGAACTGCCATCTGACGTGAGGTATAATACCATCTGGGAGTTCTCGGCGAGTCCGTCCAGTGTACCCAGTCTCTACTGAGCACCCGTATATCATCTCTGATGTCAAACAACGATGGATATGGGATCATCCATCGCCCATCTGTATGGGTCGAGAAGGTATACGCTAGTCTACTCTGGTATATCGATGCCCCGTCTCGATACACCCACGACTAGGGACTTTGAAGGATGTACTTATAGATTACCATGTCCCCACTAGTATGATCCGCATCATAGTCCAGGTAGTCAAGTACACATCCTAGGGGCTTTACCAACATGTAACAGAGAGACAATCGGTATACACGTTAAGGTAAAGAGCAACCAGATAGCATACTATCATGTCGAGCAAGAAAGTCCTCCCTATATATGTCCCAGCATCCACTACAATATACATCCTATGTACAGTAATGGCCTCTAGGGCATACATATAACTAACACCTGGGACGCCACGGAAGCACCCGGCGCTCCGCCCTCCATGCCTTGGCTCACGATGTACCTCTTTTTGAAGCACTCCAAAATGAGCGCCAAGGATCGGTCGTGCCTGGCCTTCGAGATGAGGCCGAGCAGGTAGATTGAGCGCACCTTGTTGAGCGCCTCGTCCAGCAACTCCTCAGAGAAGGGGTTGTACAACCCCGGGAACCTCCTCCAAATTGCGTACATCAGCAACTGTAAGAGGGACGACCGCCGAGGGAGAAGCCGGCCGACGTGACCCTCGAGGCACTGAACCACTCCCCGGTACCCATCCTCAGCCAGGGATTGGACATATACGGAGACGTCGTCGAAGGTGATGATCTCTTCGATCGAATACATGGGTCCAGTCATCTCAAAAAGCGATGCCGAAGAAGTTGCCGTCTCCTTCTCAATTTATAACCTCAAACAGAATCCTTAAGGACCCAGATTCGCGCGCGCATGGGCGCGAATCCAGGGATCCACCAAGATTACTCCAGTGCCGCGCTGCCACATGGCAGAACTGACGTGGCTCCCCGAAACGTTATGCCCCCCAAGCATTCCTGACACGTGCCGCCTGTGACGGTCGCTCCCCCCAATGTTCACGAACCAAGGAAGGTTAGACTGAACCTTGTGGATCCACCGAGTAGCTATCCTGCTCGGTCCATCCTTGGCAGGCCACTACTTGGGTTCTTTAACAAAGCGATGTAAATTCTTCTAAGTTCTTTTTACTTAAGTAAAAGAAGGACACAATAGAGCATTGCAAAAGGAAGAATTTTATTCATTCAAATGTATTGTAGGCTCCTCTGCCGTACATTGCTTAATAAAAAGAGAGAGAAAATTACAGCAGCGAGGGAAGGGGGTGCAAGAAGCATTCCTCGTGATACTCCGAGGAAATTTCCTCTAGCCGAACCCTTGCCGTCTCAGACCTTTGCCTCTGATGCTGTCCGTGAACTCTCGTGGCCACGGACGAGCCAGGAAGCTCCACGGGCGGGCACCCATCGGCGAGATGCCTCAATTGGTAACACTCGAGGATGAGTGCCACCGTGAGATCCCGCCGACTCTTCGAGATCAGGCTGAGACAACATAATGACCTCAGCTTGCCAACCGTTTCGTCCTTCAGTTGTTCGGATAAGGGGTTGTGCAGCCCCGACGATAACCTACAGATCGAGTAGATCAGTAGCTAGAGATAGGGTGATCGCCGGGGGAGCAGGCGGCTGATATGATCCTCAACCCGCCGGATCACCGCCTGCACCGTCTCCTCGGAGCACGGCTGGTTGTACAGATATACGTCCTCAAAATTTATGATCTCGTGGATGGAGAAAACGAATTCATCCATTCTTGCGTTTTGGGGATGGAGAAAGAAGTGATCAACATGCCCTCCGTTTTATAGCCCCACAGCGCCCCCAAGAGTCCAACAGTCGCTCGTTTCTTCCAATACCATACCGCCACGCGGCGGATATTCCGCCTTTTTCGGCGAACCGAAATCAGAACGACGTGGCTCTTACACTTCGCCTCCCTCTATGCGTTCATAACACATGTCACCTACGACTGTCGCTCTTCCTAATGCTCACGAACCAAGGAAGGTCGGATAGAACCTCACAAAAACGAGCCGCTACCCTGCTCGGTCCATCCTTGGCTGGTAATCTCTTACCCCACGACGCCAAGGATCAAAACCCTCATCAAGAGGCCACTGAGCAGCTACTCTGCTCGGTCCATCCTTGGCTGGTAATTTCTTACACCACGACGCCAAGGATCAAAGCCCTCATCAAGAGGCCACCGAGAAGCTATCCTGCTCGGTCTATCCTTGGCTGGTAATCTCTTACCCCACGACGCCAAGGATCAAAGCCCTCATCAACCCTGCTCGGACCATCCTTGGCTGGTAATTTCTTACCCCAGGACGCCAAGGATCTAAGCCTTCATCAAGAGGCCACCGAGAAGCTACCCTTCTCGGTCCATCTATGGCTGGTAGTTCACTACCCACCGACGCCAAGGATCAAAGCCCTCATCAAAAGGCCACCAGGCAGCAACCCTGCTCGGTCCATCCTTGGCTGGTAATTCACTTCCCACCGATGCCAAGGATCAAATCCCTCATAAAGAGGCCACCGGGCAGCAACCCTGCTCGGTCCATCCGTAGCTGGTAGTTCACTACCCACCGACGCCAAGGATCTAAGCCCTCATCAAGAGGCCACCGAGCAGCAACCCTGCTTGGCCCATCCTTAGCACGCCTCTCAATGCCCTCCCGCGCTAAGGATCAAAGCCCTCACCAAGAGGCTACTGGACAGCAACCCTGCTCGGTCCATCCATGGCTGGTAGTTCACTGTTGGATATAGTGCCCTCAAAGTCAATTATTGGATCGCAGGTACATGATTGAAATGATTGAGGGAGGACCTATACCGGTAGGACAGTCTTACTCGAGATGATAGTATGCTATCTGATTTGCCTTTATCAGTCGTATACAGGTTCAGGTGACTGATCACTATTACACGTTGATAGAGCCCTTAGGATCTTGCTTGACTACCAACAGTATGATGGCGATCATATACGTGAGAGTTGGGTAGTCTATAAGCACATCCTTAATTATGGTCCTTAGTCATGGGAGTTTCGAGACAGGGCATCGATACTCCAGAGTAGACTAGTGTATACAATCGAGATCCCGACGAGGGGCGGTGGCCGATCTCAAAAGCCACTGGTGTCAGTTGGATCACCTAAGATGTATACAGGTGCTCATTGGGTTATGAGTACACCGGACAGGACTCGCCGGGAACCTGCTAGTTGGTATTATACCTAGCGTCAGATAGCAGTTCCCTGGTGACATGTGTACAGGTTAGTTCATCGACCTGAGGTCGTCATTTGTCTCGTGTGAGTTCCCACTGTGCTTTGATTTCTACCCTACCACGGCTCAAAGGAGTCGTGCAAACAGGCTTTTTTTTGGGTACAGTCCCGAGCCACATGGAGGCAAGTGAGCGGATCGGCAGGGGATTCGTCTCTCCCGGTATTGGGGGTGAGATCGCGCTGTGTCTAGGAAAGCCATTACACCAAGTCCTTGGCCAAGGCAGGTGAGAATTACTGGTAAGTGTTCCAGTAGTTTCTCAGGGTGTTCAGGGCTTGTCTCCGACACGACTTATACCGCTATTGAGGGTCTGACGTTACCAGCCCCCAAGGCCCGATATGCGATACTCATAGATGAACGGACCGGACTGTATGTATATTGTCACTGTTAGGCTCAGTAGGGTTCCAGGATGAGTTCGCTCATCGGCTCCCCTTGAGGTCAGTACATGGGCAGCCGTTACGCACTGCTAGTGCCGCTGACGTGCTTGTGGTTAAACCCACTACCACGGTACTGATGAGTCATTAGAGTCCCTCACAGATAGTTTCCCAAGTTTGGGCGAAACGTTGTAGAGGCCGTATGGTTTTATGGCAGGGTTCGGAAAATGCACGTGTATTTACGCACGTGTCATATTTCGGGCAGATAATACTGGTGGGTTTTGGTTTAAGCCGGATCCATGTATTATACTGTGTAGATATAATATCTTTGTCTCAGTTGCATTTGTATTCGGTCGTAATACAAATGCGGGCATGTTTATACTGTTACGGGGTTATCCTGAAATTCGTTTCGGGATCGCTTTTCGAAGTTGCCAGTTTTCTATCACCCGTCTTAAACATTCGGTTTAATGCGGATTTATCTTTTCTTGAGGGTGAGTCATGAGAGGAAGCTTCTTGGATGATGACTAGGTTTTGTGAGTCATTCATTTGCATTAATGGTTGATGAGGTGTTATTAGTGAGTCACCTTTTCCATTAATGCTTTTTGTTCATGCTTAGGATATTTGTGTGAGATCTTTTGTTATGATAAGCATTACTTATTGTCACCCCCTTTACTCCTATACTCACCCCCAACCTCTTCATATATTAGCCAGCCCCTCCCCCCTTGAAGAGAGAGAAAAATGAAAGATAAGGATTTGATTTGGTTCATGGAAATTTGATATGCTCAATTTCTCTTTTCATTCCATTCAAAAGGCAACTTCATTAATCGTTCATCCATGGCTTTGGATGAAATGAGACAAAGTGTTCTACTCATTCTCTACATCAAACTTGGATATGTCGGCTAGCAAACATCATGTCCGAGTTGCCTCGGTTCAGAGGCGGGAGCCCGTATAAAGATCCGTAGATGTGGTGCCACCTCGATGAGGAGCCAGGAGATCGGAGCAGCCGCAACGGAGCGTGGGATGATGGTTAAAGACCGAAGGACTCGGATCGTTCGGTATAGCCTTTCTATCTCTTTACAGTTTGTTAGTTTAGCGTTAATGGCAGATCCGGGTTATAGTATGCGATAGCGCCAGTTATAAAAGTTTTTGTTCCGCGTTTGGCGTCAAATTGACGGCCGGGGCGCCGTAGACTTACATGGTATCAGAGCCACGCCATTAAGTTTTACTAATTTGTGCTAATGCATTTAAAATAACGATCGAACGGAATTTCGAAAACCGCAATTTTCTGTATAAAGTTTCTGTCGATTTCTAAAATAGGCCTAAAAATCATTTTGAGCATCTAAGAAAATCGTGCAGGCTTTTTTAAGAATTTTGGTGAAATTTGGTCAACTGAAGCTTCCAAAGCGCCGCGGAACCGCCGTACAAACCCTAGTTTGGCCGCGGTTCCACTGCCGTTTTGGAGCTACAATAAACCATTTTTCTACAGTTGGGTCTTCTTGTAAAATTGTGGCTTCTGGAATATTTCTTTTGGGCCCAGATTTTTACTGTACTGCAGATGTACGTGGGGCCCACTTCGGGAAGTTTTGTCGATCGAAATTTAAACGTGTTGGTTTACAGTACTTACATTATATCTCCGACCGTGAATGTCATTTGAGCGGTAAACCGCTGCTAATTGCTATAGTCCTTTTAGACAGGTTTGCGAATGTGACATTCGCGTTGATATTCTGTGTTATGCTGTGATGTTGCGGATTTGTCATAGTGGATAGCAGTGTGCAATGGTAGTGCAGTTTGGATTTATTTGTACATTTGATATTGCGGGACGAGCGTCCAACATGTGGACTGCCGTCACTGCCTGTTTGTATAATATTCTTTTGGGGCACGACCGGGCTGAGGTCGATGTACCCGTTGTACATATTTTTCATTTCTGTACTAGGTTTACCCCGCAACGGAGTACACGGATAGCTGGGTTCTGGAAGGCAACGGGTCCGCATCTCTTGGCTTTGAGAGGCAGAGGGGCCTCACTCTAGAATTGGCAGACTATTCGCCGCACTCGTAGGGGATACAGGTTGACCCAAGGAGGGGTACCCAAGTTACCGGATTCCGTGAAGTGCAGGGTGGTCCATTCACTTTGCAGTAGGGGGCTGCCTCGCTTCAGGTTTTGGCGGGTAACTTGCCGCACCCGTAGGGGTCTAGGTTTCATTGCACAGGCTATCCACACGATCAGGGGAACGTCGGGTTTCAGCAGCGGCTCTGTGAAACCCGGGGATCCCAGATTATCTGTATTGTTCTGTGATGCTTATTACTTTTCTGTAATGTTGCATATTATCACGCCTGGAGCGATTATTGTATATTGGTATATATACTAGTAGATGTTGTATATGTTTTGCACCCGTACTAGTCCAGTCCCCGCTCTGTCGTTAGTTAAATAACCTAACGGGTAAAGACGGGACCCAGTGGCGAATGCGGATGGCATATACGTATATTTTATTTTTGTTCTTTTCTGGTGTGATTAATTGATGGGACTGCGTTGATTATGATCAATGCAAAGGAAAACAAACCTGTTTGGATGTTATTGGAACAGTTTTAAAAGGTGTTATTACAAAGACGTTTTCTTTTGTTTTGCATAGTGGTATTTGGTTGGAATATCCCGCACCTCATTCGACGAGGCAAGGGCCGAGATCCCTTCACCGGGAGTGACCCCTTGGGCAGAAGTTTGCAACAGGGTAATAACTTCACTATAGTCGATTACATGTTGCTTTGCATCGCGGTATTCAGTTGGAATATCCTGCACCTCATTCCACGAGGAAAGAGCCGAGATCCCTTCACCTGGAGTGACCTCTTTAGCAAAGGTTTTCGCTACTATATTTTTATAAAAGCTATCAGGTTCCTTCAATAAGATCAAGTTCATTACGTTAAAGGTTTTTCGCCAAAAACCAGCCGTAGCCCTCCGTCGTTTCAGACAGTAGCACGTAGTATTCATGCTATATTTGTTGGCCTTCGTCAAGACATAGTGGATGGTAGCTGCTTGTTACTGGTCTGTTGCATAGATAGATGAGTTGGTTTAGGACAGTCGTATTACCTTGTTGGCCTTCGTCAAGGGTATGTACGGGTGGGTTCGAATTGACAAGATAATGACGGGTAGAACTTGACATGTGACTTATGATTTGTTGGTCTTCGTCAAGGTCATAAGAACATGGGGTAAAAATCACATCGGGAGTTTCTAAAGAAACTGAAACTTACCAAGTATGCGCATACCTTCTGGAGTGTGATAACGTGAGTGGATTCCGTCACGTTATCATGCGATGAGAGTTGGATCCCGGTTCCCACTGATGAGTTGGTTTACTCTTCTGGTGATCCCGATTGATTCATCTTTCAGGTTTGGGGGGAGAATTTGACAGTATAGTGGGAGGTTTCCTGATTAGATAAAGTGATAACCATTCTGATCTAGGTTAGAGTGCATGCAGAGTGTTTCTTTTCTCTCTCTCTTTGGCAGCGACCTTTGACCGACTCTTGACTATGACTCAGTGACCAAGTTGACCGAACCTTCTTAAAATACTGGCTTTTGGATTGTCCGAGTTGCATAAGTCATTGCTGCTCCTTCTTCTACCCTTTGAATTTCTCAGAACACCTCGTATCACTACGAACATCCACTTCAATTGGATAGATCCATCGTATGGTTATATACGAACTCGAAGGGACTTCTTTGAGGATGGATCCAGGTTCAGGAGAAATTGAATTGATTTATTTAGTTGTCTTTTATTATCACCTTCTCTCAGGTTGCGAGGGCTCCTTGGTTTAGGAGAGTACACCTATTACGCTTATTGGATAGTCTTCTTCCAAACCATAGGCAGGTGCCGAAAGGTAGGGAATGAAGAAAACCAATTAGCCTAAGTAGGGTGTACAAAAGGTAATAAGTAAAGATAAAATAAAGGGATTAGAAAGAGGGCAAAGTAAATTGCGACTGCTATCATTCACGACCAAACTGTGTACTTCATCACCACTCCTATTTCACCTTTTTTCCCCAGTCGGGAGAAATAGAATAAGGTATTATTCAGTTGTCTTTTATCATCACCTTCTCTCAAGTTACGAGTACTCCTTGGTTTAGGAGGGTACACCTATTATGCTTACTGGATAGTCTTCTTCAAAACCATACACTGGTGCCGAACGGTAGGGAAGGGAGAAAACCATTTAGCCTAACGATGGTGTATAGAAGGTAACGACTAAAGACAAATAAAGGGATTTGGAGAGATGGCAAAGAAATATACGGTTACAGTCATGAATTGGATTATGGAAAAGGCATTACTAGGAATACCAGGATGCCTCTACGAAACATTTTCATGTTTCAGTTTCACTGTGCATTGTTAAAAGGAAAACTGATTTCCCGATTAGATGCTTACTCCAGGGTATGTATTTACCAGGTATGATTCTCACATCCGTATGGTTTTACAGATGATGAGTGGGAGTAAGTTATTGGGAACTAGGTGATCATCCTCATTATATCGGAATTCGTTGTAATTGGTGATATTTGAGAAAGTCGCCTGGGTTTTTGCCGGACGGCAAGTATTTGGTTTTGAATATCCGTTGTTATGCACCAATTTCAAATTGATATATCTGTACGTTTATTTTTATAAAGTGAGATATAACTTTTTGAAATTATGTCTGTGACATTTACCTATATCAGTTGACGATTGGGTAAGGAGTATTGAACAGCGGAGTAGTTCTTAACCATAAGTACAGTTTTCAACCTACGATGCACAGGTTTTTGAGTTATTCAACTCAGCGGACTTATACAGAGTATTGTATGTTGTCCAGTGTCCATCAGGACAAAGGGGTTGGTCCTCGTACTATGTTCTGGTTACTTGTGACTTCTTTAGTTTTTTAGACAAGTGTTTCGTAGAAATACAAGGCCTAAGTTTTGAGAAGTTGTAGGTATAAGAATAAAGTAGAGAACCAAGTGTCGCAAGTATCGGGATTCTTCAAAGAGATCGAAGATGTAGATACTTGTGATTGGTATTCAGTTGATAGTAAATGTTTTGAGAAACTTGTTTCTCTTTCAGGTTACTCATAATTGGATGGATTCCTAAGTTGAGTAATGCTGATTAGCCTCTCTCCATTAAGTTGATATGCACTGGAGACAGCTGCATGATTTGAATCTGGTTCCAATTAAATAAGTGTAAAAGTTTCTATATTGGATATAGAATGGTTCATATCTTAACGATGTTAAGGTACGGGGAGTTGTCCAGCTTATGCTTAAAACCAGACTCTGGATAACTCAAGGCACGTTTCTGTAATGACAGTTTATGGGTTGACATGGGCTATGTCGAGGGTTGACTTTCTACCATCTGGAAGATCAATAGTGATATTGTTCTTGACTCGCCACAGTTTTAGTAAAATGGATTTTTTTTCAGAAAACAATAGTGGGAGTATGGTAGAACTGGAAGTGATTCCAGAACCGCAAACGATTACGGAAAATTTAATTGGACCTAAAGATTCAATCAGGTTTGATATTCCATTAGCCACTCCGCAGATATAGTGGGTAACCTCAGACACCCGAGAGGTACTCCGGTAGCCTCAAGGACGGTGACATGGAGGTTCTTGTTTACCCAGACTTGACACTACTGTTGTTCCAGACTATGAGACCCGGCAGGAGGTTAAGTATAGCGTCGTTCTAAACTAGCTTTAGAAGTGCACGTATATATTATTCTGCCAGAGGGTTGTTGTGCTCAGTGGGAGCAGCGGATGCATAGTGGGCAAGTAGCTTATGTCTATTTATAGACTTGAGCAGATATAGCGGAGATAGATCATCTATTTTTGATGTGACAGTCATAGGTTTGACTTCATCAGAATAGGGGATGGATCTGTTAAGAAGGTAGTAGGGTGTGATGTCCTGGTACTTGTATGACATACACAAAGTAGGAAGTAAAATTCCTATACTACGATCGGTTGTACTGTGGTTGTCACACAGTTGTTTCTCCACAAAGGATATGGATATAATATCTGACATTCTGGTTTCTAGATCTATGGTTTTAGATCTAGATTTAGGTAGTTTCCCAATGTGGGTACTTTGACAGTATTCTAATGGTATTTTAGAATAGATGACTCCTGGCATGGTGGTGTACCTACAGGTGATGGAGTCACCCTCTCTAAAGGTGTCTTACAGACTAAAGAGGAGAAGGATGTGCATGATTAGCAGATCACTTGCTTAGGCAATTGAGTCAATCGTGAAATGTCAAGTACCACACCAGAAGTTTTTTTTGCACTAGATGCGATAAGTTTATATTAATCTAATCCTGAAGAAACATAAGGAACCAGTTTTAGAAAATAAGTGCATGTTCTACGGATTTGATGACGGCAGCCTCTTTCAGGAGACGGTTATCATTCCAGGCTTCAAAGGTGACCTGGATGACAGAGTGATTGTCAGAGTTATAGTTTTCCCTCTGACGAAGGGGATAGTATTATGGACAGGTGGTCCAAGAGGATACTTTGGGAGGCATGGTGCAAGATACTGATTAGGTTCAGTTGATGATACAGTCTAAGAAGTTTGGATTTGGAGTTCATTTATGAACTAGGTCCCATCAGATATCCAGACATATTCTAAGACAGGTATTACTCAATTCGGGAGATGTCTTTCTCCGCGAACTTAAGATTAAGAGAGACATAGAAAGAAACATCAGGGCGGATCCACTCACTGAGGCTATTTCTCAAACACAATAGTTTTACAAACGGGCTTTGTGAAACTGATTAGTAGAGGAGTTGGGTGTTCGGTATCACACGGGCTGTGAGTATGCGACATCGCAATAATTAGCCTTAAGTGCAAGTGGGAGATTGTTGGATATAGTGCCCTCAAAGTCAATTATTGGATCGCAGGTACATGATTGCAATGATTGAGGGAGGACCTATACCGGTAGGACAGTCTTACTCGAGATGATAGTATGCTATCTGATTTGCCTTTATCAGTCGTGTACAGGTTCAGGTGACTGATCACTATTACACGTTGATAGAGCCCTTAGGATCTTGCTTGACTACCAACAGTATAATGGCGATCATATACGTGGGAGTTGGGTAGTGTATAAGAACATCCTTAATTGTGGTCCCTAGTCGTGGGAGTTTAGAGACACGGCATCGATACTCCAGAGTAGACTAGTGTATACAGTCGAGACCCCGACGAGGGGCGATGGCCGGTCTTACAAGCCACTGGTGTCAGTTGGATCACCTAAGATGTATACAGGTGCTCATTGGGTTATGAGTACACCGGACAGGACTCGCCGGGAACCTGCTAGTTGGTATTATACCTAGCGTCAGATAGCAGTTCCCTGGTGACATGTGTACAGGTTAGTTCATCGACCTGAGATCGTCATTTGTCTCGTGTGAGTTCCCACTGTGCTTTGATTTCTACCCTACCACGGCTTAAAGGAGTCGTGCAAACTGGTCTTTTTTGGGTACAGTCCCGAGCTACATGGAGGCAAGTGTGCGGATCGGCAGGGGATCGTCTCTCCCGGTATTGGGGGTGAGATCGTGCTGTGTCTAGGAAAGCCATTACACCAAGTCCTTGGCCAAGGCAGGTGAGAATTACTGGTAAGTGTTCCAGTAGTTTCTCAGGGTGTTCAGGGCTTGTATCCGACATGACTTATACCACTATTGGGGGTCTGACGTTACCAGCCCCTAGGCCTGATATGATATACTCATAGACGAACGGATCGGACTGTATGTATATTGTCACTGTTAGGCTTAGTAGGGTTCCAGGATGAGTTCGCTCATCGGCTTCCCTTGAGGTCAGTATATGGACAGCCGTTATGCACTGCTAGTGCCGCTGACGTGCTTGTGGTTAAACCCACTACCACGGTACTGATGCGTCATTAGAGTCCCCCACAGATAGTTTCCCAAGTTCGGGTGAAACGTTGTAGAGGCCGTATGGTTTTATGGCAGGGTTCGGAAAATGCACGTGCGTTTACGCACGTGTCATATTTCGGGAAGATAATACTGGTGGGTTTTGGTTTAAACCGGATCCATGTTTTATACTATGTAGATATAATATCTTTGTCTCAGTTGCATTTGTATTCAGTTGTAATACAAATGCGGGTATGTTTATATTGTTACGGGGTTATTCTGAAATTCGTTTCGGGATCGCTTTTCGAAGTTGCCAGTTTTCTATCACCCGTCTTAAACATTCGGTTTAATGCGGATTTATCTTTTCTTGAGGGTGAGTCATGAGAGGAAGTTTCTTGGATGATGACTAGGTTTTATGAGTCATTCATTTGCATTAATGGTTGATGAGGTGTTATTAGTAAGTCACCTTTTCCATTAATGCTTTTTGTTCATGCTTAGGATATTTGTGTGAGATCTTTTGTTATGATAAGCATTACTTATTGTCACCCCATTTGCTCCTACACTCACCCCCCAACCTCTTCATATATTGGCCGGCCCCTCCCCCCTTGAAGAGAGAGAAAAATGAAAGATAAGGATTTGATTTGGTTCATGGAAATTTGATATGCTCAATTTCTCTTTTCATTCCATTCAAAAGGCAACTTCATTAACCATTCATCCATGGCTTTGGATGAAGAGAGACAAAGTGTTCTACTCATTCTCTACATCAATCTTGGACATGTCGACTAGCAAACTTCATGTCCGAGTTGCCTCGGTTCAGAGGCGGGAGCCCGTATAAAGATCCATAGATGTGGTGCCACCTTGACGAGGAGCCAGGAGATCGGAGCAGCCGCAACGGAGCGTGGGATGATGGTTAAAGACTGAAGGACTCGGATCGTTCGGTATAGCCTTTCTACGTCTTTACAGTTTGTTAGTTTAGCGTTAATGGTAGATCCGGGTTATAGTATGCGATAGCACCAGTTATAAAAGTTTTTGTTCCGCATTTTGCGTCAGATTGACGGCCGGGGTGCTACCGTAGACTTACATTCACTACCCACCGACGCTAAGGATCAAAGCCTTCACCAAAAGGCCACCGGGCAGCAACCCTGCTCGGTCCATCCATGGCTGGTAGTTCACTACCCACCGACGCCAAGGATCAAAGCCCCCATCAAAAGGCCACCGAGCAGCTACCCTGCTCGGTCTATCCTTGGCCGGTAATCTCTTACCCCACGACGTCAAGAATCAAAGCCCTCATCAAGAGGCCACCGAGCAGCTGCCCTGCTCGGTCTATCCTTGGCTGGTAATTTCTTACTCCACGACACCAAGGATTTAAGCCATCATCAAGAGGCAGCCGAGCAGCTACCCTGCTCGGTCCATCAATGGCTGGTAGTTCACTACCCACCGACGCCAATGATCAAAGCCCTCATCGAGAGGCCACCGAGCAGCTACCCTGCTCGGTCCATCCTTGCCTGGTAATTTCTTACCCTACGACGCCAAGGATCAAAGCCCTCATCAAGAGGCCACCGAGCAGCTACCCTGCTCGGTCCATCCTTGGTTGGTAATTTCTTACCCTACGACACCAAGGATCAAAGCCCTCATCAAGAGCCCGCCGAACAGCTTCCCTGCTCACTTTACTAAGCGATCCCCCCTCGACTTCGGGGCCATAGAGATGCCGACCTTTCATCGGTCATTGCACACTTGGCAAATGGTCAAATTCAACTCGACGTAAGATCGCTAGATGAAAAACCGACCTAACATGAAAGCAGTACTGCGCAAACAAAATGTTTACCGCAAACAAAATGTTTACCACAAATAAAGGGAAAATGCGCACACAAAGAACAATACAAAAGGATTTTTTTATTCATAAAAATTCGGAAGTATTTACAGAGGTATTATGGGCTCCCCAGCCTTACAAAAATGCCTGGAGGCTTACATAATTTTAGCACAAAGAAAATAAGGAGGCGAGGAAGTTCAGGCCTCGGGGCCGGGAAGAACATCGATGAGCTGTGCTTCCACTGCGAGAACCGGGGTGGCATCTTGAAGGTCGGCACCCACAGCGGGAACCTCGGCGCCGGTGGCCGGGGCGACTGACTTATCCCCAACGCTCCCACCAGGGGCTTCCCCCTTGCAGCGTTTCCGGGGGCATTCCCCTTCGCCTCATCCCCAAGGGGGTACTCACCCCAGAGCTCGCCATCAGGGAACTGGCATCAGGACCTTGACGGCGTCGAGGGCGTCATGCCAAACGACGGTAGCGGCTCCAGCGAGGTCGGTGTAATACTGATCCGACTTCTTGTAGCTCTCCACCACCTTCGAAACTCGGAGCTCGGAGCCCGGAGCTCGGCACGCCTCGTTCTCTCCTTCGCCGCCTTGTTCTCCCTCCAGAGGGTGTTCGCCGTCTTCTTCAGGGTGGCAACAAGCACCCTGGAATCTTTTAACCGTTTGTTATGTATATGCCCTGGAGGCCATTATTGTACATATGATGTATATTATAGTGGATACTTGGATATATATAGATAGGACTTTCTTGCTCAACATGATAGTATACTATCTAGTTGCTCTTTGTCTAAACATGTAGATTTGTATTGTGATACTGTCTTGCTCTAACATGTTGATGAAGCCCTTAGGATGTGTACTTAATTACCAGGACTATGATAGAGATCATACTAGTGGGGCCAGGGTAGTCCATAAGTACATCCTATAATTGTTCCTAGTCGGGGGTGTATCGAGATAGGGCATTGATTTCCAGAGTAGACTAGCGTATACGCATCTTGACCCATATGATGGGCGATGGATGATCCCACGTCCATTGGTATTTGACATCAAAGATGGTATACGGATGCTCAGTGGAGACTGGGTACACTGAACGGACTCGCCGAGAACTCCTAGTTGGTATTATACTTATCGTCAGATAGCAGTTCTCTGGTGACACTGGTACAGGTTAGCCTGTAGACCCGAGATCGTCATAGAGTCTTGTGTGATTCCCACTGTGCTTTGATTTCCACCTTACCACGTTCATGAGAACGTGCAAAACGGTGGCTTTTAGGTATAGTCCCGAATCACATGGAGGCAATGAGCGATATGAGGGGTTTCGTCTCTCCCGGTATTGGGGGTTGATGTTACGCTGTGTTCGATTGGCTATAACAGGAAGTACCAGACCAGGGCTGATATGGAGATCTACCGGTAAGTGTTATCAGTAGTTTCTCGACCCGTTATGAGCCTCATATCGGTATGACTTATCGATTACCGGGGTCTGATGTTTACCACCCCTAGACTGAATATGCGACATATCAGACGAAGAGACCAGAATGTACGGTAGTTTTACTGACAGGTTTTACCGGAGTATGAGCAGGCTTGCTTGTTGATCTTCTGATCGCTCAATACCCGGGTAGCCGTTACGTCCAGCTAGTACCGCTGACGGCTTGTGGATGCATTATGTGATCATCACCTACTGCCGGCGTATTGACGAGTCTTTAGAGTCCTACACAGAGGTTTACTGGATCAGGCAAAATGGAGTAGGAGCACATATGTGATATGTGCGGGGCCGAGATTAATGCGCGTATGTGATACCGCATTCTATTCTCGCGATATGTGATATCGGTCGGTTATATGTGATATAGCCAAGTTATTGGATCAAGTGTTGATTCGATAAATTGTTACATTTGATATTAGTCGGTTGTATGTGATATAGCCGGATTATTAAATCAAGTGTTGATTTAATAATTTAATGTATAATTATATATGTGATATATTGAATTACATTAACTAATATTAGCTCACTTTAACCATTTCTTTTTCTCACTTGTGCATACATGATATATATGTGATATGTATTGTATCATGCAAGATTATATATGCAACTTGGGTGTATGAGACTTACACCATGACCATGATATAATTAGGTTTTTAATTATCATAAGTAATTCAAAAATGGTTAGAATTACGTCATTGCTAGAAGCTTGGAGAAGCTTGAACAACCATTGAGTCAGTCCACCAAATTTGTTTTACTTAAGATATTTTTAAACCTAAACAACTATCAGAAGCCATGGTTAAGTCTCTACAAGTGTTAGTGTATGACATAAACTCACCATGGTTGCATTTCTAACCTCATCTCAATCTCACTCTCATTCACTTCATCTTCTTCATTCATCTCCTTCAACCTCTCTCTAGGTTATGAGGAGATAAAGAAAAATAGTGAGAAAATAAATTCTAAAGTGAGCAAAATTCCTACTTCATCATCCTCTACTAAACTAGCCATTTAGTTTAGAGTGTTAGTTTCACTAATTCCATATTTAGTGAAGTGATAGCTTGAGTCCGTATTTTCTCGACGTAGATCATCTTCGACTTTGAAGACTTCAAGTAAGTATGCATCATTCACCTTGTGGAGCCTCTCAAGAGTCCGGGAGTTCATTGATCGCAGCGAAGGGACCACTACAAGGAGCTATAGAAGTGAAGGACCGGACTACAAAGGTTGTAATCTCTACTCACTTAGATGTAAAGTTGTTTACATTATATTTTCGTATGATTCTCTAGTTAAAGATTCTAGGTTAGGGTTCTTTTAGCATGACAAAATTTTAAATTGGTATGGATGATGTCACCCGAAACATTGCTGTCGTGCTTAGGAACCCTACACTAACTTGGCCTCGGAGGCTCGGATGGCCTCTCGGTACTTGGCGATCTCCCGATCCCCGTCTGCCACCTGTTCTTCGAGGGTAGCGACCCTCTCCAGCGCCACTTCCAGCTCCAGCCTTGAGCTCTCCTCCCGTGAGGAGAGCTCGCTCGTGGCCCGCATTGCCGGGGCAATTTCCTCGTCCTCCATGTTAACGATGAGGGCGACGTGCTGGAGGACTTGAAGAAAACAGAGGAGGGTTAAAAAGAAAATGGGGCACCCAATCTCGCGAGCAAAAATACTGAATGAAGAACCGACTGAGGTGTGAACACTAACCTGCACGGCTTCTTGAGCTATGGCCGCTATTTGGGCCCGGAGGGTCCCCCGAGGGATTCTGCCCCCGGCCGACCTTTCCATTTCTGAGAGCAGGCTGTCGGTGACGGAAAGCCCCGAGGGTACCTCGAAGCGAAGCTCTCCATTGTCCACGAGGATCGAGGAAGCCGGGGAATGGGATGCCATCCTATGAAACCTCTTGAGGAGCGATGCAGGGGAACCGGTCTCACCACCCATCTCTGGAGCTCGGGGCTCTTGCTCCAGAGCACGTTTTCGGCTCGGCGCTTGGTTGGACTCCAGGGCCCGGGGTGCGCTTGAGCGCCTGGATGGAGCGGCCGCCGGTGGAGCCGGAGCCGATGACGGGCGAGAAGGGCTGGCGCCTCCGGCCTTCTTCCCCTTTGTCACGACCCAAAATTGGGCACATGACCGACACTTAAACTACGTAACGTCAACAGGCGTAACGCAATTAAGTAAGCCGAAAAACCCAGCAATCTAAACCATTACAAGAAAGAAAGATAGATCACTTTTAAAAATCTCGATGCAAAACTTTAAACTTAAGTTTGTTTTTCATAAAAATTTCGGCAGCACCTCCTTTGTAAAAGCTAGCCCCGAAACGGGTACAAACATAAGATAAAAGTAAAACTTCCCCAAACGAGAGCAAATCTCGCACAGCGGCGGAAACAACCACCACAACAGATAGACGACGCTGTAGTGAAGAAATGAGATAATCCACATATATAAAGGCTGGCTCACACAAGCACGACAACCAGAGTCATAAGAATAAACAACATCAATCCTCACAACTCGTCTCTAAGTCAATACATGAAGGTGGTAGATAGAAAGTACTAGATACAAGAAATATACAATGTACATCATCGGATAACCGCAACCCACCTATAGCAAACGGCTTCACAGCTAACTATAGCGGTATCCGCAAAAGTAGAGATAATAAGGCGCCCTGCCATGACCACTCTGATGATCAGACCTGAAAAACCCTGCGGCACAACGGGGGTGAGTTGCCAACTCATGAATAGTAAATAACATCATACAGTAATCGCAAGTATGTACTAACAACGATAATCTATCACATGTAATCTGATAGCATAAGTATGACAATATGTATATGCAACGATCATGAAAGGTACTCTATCATGTACTACTAATATATGAAGCAAATGCATATCAAATAAATACGGAGTATGGGATAAAACATGTCATCCTCACGAAATCCTCATCGTGGCGAACCGGTGTCCATCAAGACAATCTAAATCCCCAAATGTCCTCAAATCGGCCCCCATATCGGCCCTCATATCGGGCACATCGGCCCCTCACATCGGGCACATCAGCCCCTCATATCTAATGAATAAGAATACTTGTATAGATCATTATGTTGATATATATATTATAGATATACATATATAAGAGCGTCCCATACCACTGATACACACACACACATAACAACGTCCCATACCACTGATATATATATATACATGTATATATATCAGCGTCCCATACCACTGATATATATACCCAAGAGTAAATCATCCAGAAAACATCATATGAAATCCATATATCAATGCGAAATTCATGAAATATAATATATGCAACATGAAACAGTAGTATAAGCATATAAAGGAAAAACCGCTATTTAACTGCAACAAGTTATTAAATATATCATGCGGTTCCTAATTCTCCAAAATCCATATAATATCATAAAAAGGTAAACATGTAACTATAGCCAGGTATGCGTACCCATGTCGGTATAGAAAGATGTGTGTATCTACCTATCAATAATGATGTAATACCCTCCAGGTATGTGTGTAGCTAGATCAAGCTAAGTATATGTATATACATGTCAATAATGATACAATACCCTCCAGGTATATGTGTAGTTAACAAGTAGGCATGGCGAGGCATATGTGTAAGCATGTAAATATACAGGTATGCTATATGTCATATGCACAATGGAATATGAATCAATGTCTCAATGTCCCTAACCATATCAAGCTGTAACAAGTGAGGCGGCCATTGATAGACCAATATCACGTATGTATATGAGTTGTGCGTGTCATGGCAATTATCGACGGTGTGTGTGGCATACAATCAGTGCTCGTGCAACATGAGCCATCAATAATAGTGCAGTGCCCAATGGGTATAAGTCCAAGCACAACAAGTGATGATATGCAATGAAGTTTATGCGCAAACTCTATATATGCAATATAAACATGCGGCTAATATCATATTATATCTAGCCCTGACGCATAACGCCATGCGGGCGAATTCCCCGTAGATGTTAAATCTACCCACCGACAGCCACGGGCTGGGTAAACCCAATCACCTGTTTCCTTTTCTTCGCAGCGTCCGAAGTCTCCGCATGCGATCCTATTAACACAAAACATAGCCAGTGCAAAAATCTCAGAAATCGATCAATATCACGTACACACTACGTTTGACCAACGCACCAACTCCTATCCAACCCACAAGTGTTCGTCTAGCGGCTAACGTGCGTGGCGACACGCCAACACCAGCTCAAGTGTAGCAGCAGACCAGATCACGAACCGTGTCGGATAACATAACATGCGTACTCAAAACACCAGAATATAGCAAAGTGGTCCTAGATTTTGATACACTAACAATTGGTGAAAGTTGCAAGTTTCACGAGACTACATACAATCTCAGAGACCCCACGACAAAGACTCAACTCCTCAGCCCCCACTCTAGCCGCAATTTGCGGCCAGAACCATTAAATTTGCGGCCCAAAAATGAAGGGGTGGTCTCAGGTTTTTATGGTGGGTTCTATACCTCAACACTATGTCACCGTGATGGGAACTTTTCCAACAAACACCCGGTTCTACAGCAGATCACAGAGACACAAAGTTGACACTAAAAATACGATATTTTGCACAAAATACTACCTTTAGTGTTCCAATCCATAACAACAAGGCAACACAACAATATAACTCCTAATTATTAGTTTGAGGTCATTACCTAGCCACTTTTGCTCAAAAATCCTAGCTTTCCAAGCTCCAAGGCAATCTAGTGGTTAATCAAGACATTTGAAGTGTTTTCCATAGATTTTTGTGAAGTTTTTGCAAGGATTTGTGAAGAGGGAGTGAGGGTTCAGTTTGGGGTTGAGGGAAATGAGAAATGATTGAGAGTGAGAGAAAAAGAGAGAGTGAGAGAGTTAAATTGGTGAGAGGTGAGTGTAGGGTGAATCAAAACCTTACACTCACTCTCCTCCCCTCACCTCATTAATGCCCATTAATGCATCATGACTCACTAGCCACCTCTCTTAAATCCAAACAAGATATTTTCTCATACACAAACATCTTGGGAAGGTTAAGGCAAGGTTAATTAGAACATGGATTAATTAAGATGTCTTGGTCACTTAACAAAATTAACACTAACTAACCCTCACATTAACATGCACGTGTGTGTACAAGCCATATCAAATAATAATAAAATATTAATTATTTGATATAGAATGTGAGGAACTCGATTTGGTAAACTTTTCCTTAAAAACTCGCACTAACGCTTAATTAACACTAATCGCATTCCAAGGCGTTACACCCTTCTTCTGTTCGACCAGGGCTGCCCGAAATTTGCCTAGGTCCATGGGTTCTGCATAAAACAAAAGTACAAAGGAGTCAGCAATGCCAGAAAAAGTGAAAGAATACACAAGTCTAAATAGGTCGCCTGAAAACTCCTAAGTTACCCGCGAACTGGGCAGGGCTGAGCTCGGCCCAATTGAGGGCCCGCTCAGACAGCAACACATCAGCCCGGGGAAGGGGCTCCCACTCCGACACCGCCACCGCGTCGGGATCATTCGACCGACTCACCCGCGGGCAGTTGGCCTGTGCCACTGGATGGGCACAGGCCAATCCTTACCCTCGGGCGGCCCAACAAACAAAAACTTCTTCTTCCATTTGTGAATGGAAGAAGGTACTATGATGACTCTCGACCCGGCAGTATCCCCTCGTTGTTTTCTAAAAGAGATGTATACCCAGCTCGGCTCGCCCCTGCGAGTGCCAGGGTGGTTTTTGTAGCAAAGAGAAGAAACGAAAAGGCTCCGGCTGAAAGGGATCAGACGCAATTTCAACCGGACCAGGAAGCTAAGGAGAATCCTCCAAGAGTTCGGCACTAACTGGCCCGGGGTTAATCCCAAACAATTCAACGCTGCATTCACCTCGGGGGAGAAGGGCAGGCGCATCCCGGCCTAAAAGGCTTCTAGGTACAAGGCAATCTTTTTGCCCCGTACCTGGTCTGCCCCCTCCCCCTCCTCGGTCAGACGAAACGAGTAGCCGGCAGGAATGTGGAAATGAGTTCGGATGGTGGCGAGCTCATCCGCGTGCCTCAGCACGGATGACGCGCCAAGAGCATCCATAACTTGCGCTCTGGGGACCGTCCCCGTCGCACGACCCCGGGGCGCATGACTAACCCTAACTTCTTGGGAGGACTCCGACTCAGAAGAGGAAGAGGAAGAAGTAGAAGAGGAAGCTGCAGAAGACTCTCTAGACTCTACCCGGACTATTTCTACAGACTCCTCGGTAGAAAACATCTAACCTGATCAAAGGGACGAGTCCTCGGAAGAGAAAACGCAAGGAATACGACCTAAGGAGAAGAGAGCCAAGCTAACACGACTAGGGACGAGGAAATTATGGTGGAGGTATGGGCCCTGATGGAGATCCCATCTCTATTTATAGCTGCCGGCGCACACATCTTACGACTCTGATCACCTCCCGCCAAAACGACACTTCGCAACTAACGGCGGACAACATTCCACCTGTCGCACTCACATTGGGCGCGTCCCATCGGGCGTGGGAACACTTGCGGCCAGTCTCGTCAGCTAACCAGCGCCAGACACATGGGCTGGCGCTTCGACGATCATACGCACAAACCGGCGCTTCCTCTTTAATGCAAGATCTTTCTCCTGATCCGCTGACGTTATCAAGAAAATACGACTAATTGCCCGGGAATACGCACCGACGATATCTTCAAGTAAGAGCTCACCCCGGGTGACCGATCAGACCACTCTCGACCCGACCCAAGAATGAGTCGAGACGAGAGTGGGGGGCTAATGATGATGCTCGATATCGATGACTCCCCAAATCATGACACGTGGCAGATGATGTGTCCCAGAGCTTACAAGAAGGGATCAAGAACGTTACTTTGGAAGCACATCCCGGGCCTCCGACCTGAGGATGTTCCCGACCTTCGGTGACCTTCCAGACCACCCTCAGCTCGCCTCTGAGCTATCACAGAACCAAGATGCCTCGGCCTCCCGCTTGTTCCCGAGCCTCCCGCCGAGCTCATCTTCCTCGGTCTCACCGACCGACCCACAGCACCGATCACAGGCGCCTCCGCCACGGCTCCGCGAATCTCGCCAGGCGCGAGATATCCGCCGCCCATGATCCTGCGTTCCACGCCATCACAATCCACCATTAACGAGCATGTTTCATCATTAATGGGGGACCCCGCCTATCACGCGGGCGTGACGCCAGGGACGTAACGGCCGGCGTGAATCTCGCGCCCGCCTGCCCATGGCTGCCGCTATATAAACCCCTTTCTCAGACGACCCAGGTAAGCCAATTTCACCCCAATAGACCGTTACTCTGCCAAAATACCCCGTTTAACTTGATCGTCAGAAGGTCCTCGGTGGCACAACCCCCCGGGACTTCCTTGCAGGTAGCTCGGCCTCAACCACATAAAACCCATTGAGATCCACACGCTTCAGGAGTCAACCCTCCAGCTCAATCTCAGCCATCCATCAGCGCTCGTTGCAGATCAACGGAAGATAACATCTGTAGGAGATCCAGAACTCCATCATATACTGTTGTAATAAAACATCTTTAGAATTATTTATGTATTTTTTTAATATCCAACATACATATACTTTCAGCACACATGCAAAATTCCTAGCGCATGATGGTGTGATATCTTGCTTTATTTAAACCAACAACTGTCTATTGGCCCAATAGCCGCGGTCCGAACCAATAGGGCGCATGACATGGCCTATTCATTTTCTTGAAATTTTAGGGCAAATTATAAAAAGGCCCCTGGCCAGTTCGGGAATTGTCTAAAAGCCCCTATAATTTTCAAAATTGTTGGAAAGGACCAACTGTTCAAAATCTTTATGAAAAAACTCTAGGCTGTATTTCATTTGGGCCTTATATACCCTCAATTACTTGGATATTACAGGCAACTGCTTCGATATTACAGGCAATTGTTTGGATATTATAGGCAACTGCAACTGCTTAGATATTAGAGGCAACCGGTATACAGAGTTTTTGATTGGTCCCCAGTTTTTTTAACGAGAGCAAAAAGCACATGGTTTTTTTACATAAATTTGAAGTGGGCCGGGGGCTTTTTGACAATTTACCCAAAATTTTAAGTGCGAGGACAGTAATAAAAATTAAATGGTTCATATACATGACATCACTACAATACGAAAAATAACGTTTTCTAACTTCATGAAAGCACTAGTAGTTTTCTGGAGTTAAAAATAAGCCAAGTTGAACAACATCATGTTTTATTAATGGTATGCGGATAATAAATTTTTTAAAAGTATTTTTATGTCACAAAAGCAACCGTGAAATGGTGTACATACACATGAAGTTTGATGTATGTATCAGTATTTTAGACAATGAAGATGAAAATGAATAATGCCGATCATCGAAAGAAATGATGTAGAATTGATTTTTTGCGAAGCTATTTAGAAAATTTACTTCTAAGAATTCCGTTTCAAATAAATGTCTTTTATTTTAGTATTATGCAGAATATGTGTGTGAATATGACGAAAGTTCTTTAAGAATTTAGAGGGAAAAAGAAGATCAGATCATTAAGGTCATATCAGCACGAGCAGTGGTGGAGCCTGCTATCTTTCTAGAACGAACAAGCATGGTTTAGCAACATGATTTGGAAAAAGATTAATAAAAGTAAATTGCATGTTTATTATGGGTCCGGCCTTGGGTATAAATTTATCCAACAAATCAGGGCCGTTAAACTTTAACCGCTTTTTAAAGAAGTGATTAAAATCCAACGGCCTGATTTAACCGCTACTTAAAGTATCAGTTAATATCAAAGATATTTTATCTAACAAATCTGGACCGTGCAAATTTAACTGCTGCTTTAAGAAGCGGTTAAGATCCGACGGGTCTTACTTAACCGCCACTAAAAGTAGCGGTTGAAAATCAATATTTAACCGCTACTTAAATAAAAATTTTTCCTGGAAGTTGAGCAATATATCAACTTTCGATTTTTAATCCTAAAGATTGCCAGAGCGCTTTGCTTCTTTCTCAATGAAGTTTTTCGAAGTGATACGTCGATTTTAGAACCCTAGCTTCCACTAGAGCACGTCTACTTCTTTCTCAACGAAGTTTTTCAAAATGGTTGTGCTAAATTTTTTACTTCTACATTTACATGTGCTGGCATGTTGATTAATATAGCCGATCATTGAACTATTCTTGATTATGAAGAAGAAGATGGAGGATTAACAGCGGAAACATATGAAAATGAATGCTTGAAAAAACCTATTATTCCTATCGACCTAGTAACTCTTGAAGAAAAAAATGCTGAGTTTATATCGTCAAGTGGTGGAGGTAAATGTACGAATATTTCGTGTCCTAAATTTGAGTTTATATCGTTAACTAGTGGAAGCAAATGTAAAAATGTGCCGTCTCCTAAAGTAAGCCCTGATGAGAATAATGAGCGAAATGTAACAAATAATTTGGTAGAACTCGAAATTGGCATGTTATTAAATTCACTGGATGATGTTTATGAATGTTATTTGGTTTATACTCGAAACATGGGGTTTGCAATCATAATTTGTTCTACTCGTCGTGTAGTTCACAGTATTGAACCTATCTCCAGACTATTTTAACGTAACAAGGCCGCAAAAGCTAGACATTTCAAGGCCGATGTAAAACGTAAAATGTCTTTTTCGATGTTTCAGAGAAGTAATTATTGGATATTGTTAGGAATATGTATGCTCCAGATGCCATTATTGTATGATATAGTGGATGCTTGGACATATATATAGAGAACTTTCTTACTCGACATGATAGTATGCCATCTGGTTGCTCTTTATCTTAATATGTACACTTGTATTATTATACTGTCTCTCTAATATATATTGATAAAGCCCTTAGGATGTGGACTTGACTTCTAGGACTATGATGCAGATCATACTAGTGGGGCCTGGATGATCCACAAGCACATCCTTTTGTTAGTTATATGTATGCCCTAGAGACCGTTACTGTACATACGTTATATATTGTGGTAGATGCTTGGACATATATAGGGAGGACTTTCTTGCTTGAAATGATAGTATGCTATCTGATAACTCTTTATCTTAACATGTACTCTGATTGTCATTATGTCACATATTGATAAAACCTTTAGGAAGTACTTGACTACCAGGATTATGATGCAGATCATACTAGTGGGGACAGTATAGTCGCCAAGTACATCCTTCAAATATTTCTAGTCGTGGGAGTACCGAGACAGGGCATCGATACTCCAGAATAGACTAGCGTATGCACTTCTTGACCCATATGATGGGCGATGGATGATCCCATATCCATTGGTGTTTGATATCAGAGAAGGTATACGGGTGCTCAGTGGAGACTGGGTACACTGGACGGACTCGCCGAGAACTCCCAGATGGTATTATACCTCACGTCAGATGGCAGTTCTCTGGTAACACTGGGACAGGTTAGTCTGTAGATCCGAGATCGTCATAGAGTCTTGTGTGATTCCCTCTGTGCATTGATTTCCATCATACCACGTCCAAGAGGGCGTGCAAAAAAGTAGCTTTTGGGTACAGTCCTGAATCACATGAAGAAAATGAGCGATAGGAGGGGTTTCGTCTCTCCCGGTATAGGGAGTTGATGTTGCGCTGTGTTCGATTGGCTATAACTGGAAATCTCTGGCCAGGGTTCCTGAGATTTACTGGTAAGTGTTATCAGTAGTTTCTCGAATTGTTATAGACCTCATATCGACACGACTTATCAAGCTATTGGGGTCTGACATTTACCACCCCTAGGCGAGATATGCGACATATCAGACGAAGAGACCGGACTGTACGGGAGTGTTGCTGGTTGGATTCACGGGAGAATGTACAGGCTTTCTTGTTGTTCTTCTGATTGCTCAATACCTGGGTGGCTGTTACGTTTAGCTGACCGCTTGCAGCTTGTGGGTGTTTGATATGATCATCACCTACTACCGGCGTATTGACGATTCTTTAGAGTCCTACACAGAGGTTTCCTGGCTCAGGGAAAACGGAGTAGGAGCATATATGTGATATGTGCGAGACCGAGAACAATATGTGTATGTGATACCGTACTAGATTCTCGCGATATGTGATATCGGCCGGGTATATGTGATATAGCCGGGTCATCGGATCAAGTGTTGATTCGATGAACTGATACAGATTATATTAACCGGTTATTTGCGAAATAGCCGGATTATCGGATCAAGTGTCGATTCGATAATTTAATGTATAATTATATATTTGATATATTAAATTACATTAATTAATATAAGCTCACTTAAAGATTCTTTTTCTCACTCGGGTAATACATTGATATATATGCGATATATGTTAATTGTATTATTTTATTTTGTTACAATAAATATTGTATATGTGATATATAATATTGTAATATGTTATGGTTATAAATGCAACATGTTTTATGGAGTTTAAATATGGTTAGGGTTTGGATTAGGGTTAAGTCTTCATGAAGCTTTCAAGAAGCTTCTTGAAGTTTTGACTTTGACCTTAGATATTTTGCAAAGATATTTCTTTAACCCAACCCAACCCTTTAACCATAGTTAATTCTCTACATGGGTTAAGTCTTCATACTTAACCCATGGTTGCATTTCTAGCCTCACTTGATTCATTATTCATCACAAAAGGTTTTGATCTTCTTCTTCTTCTTCTTCCTTTGATGAAAAGCTTTCTAGCCTTTTCATTTGTGATGTTTATATGTGAGAAATTGAAAACAAAAGAGTGCTAAATTCCTACTTCATCATTCTAATCTGTTCTAACCACTTAGATTAGGGCGTTTGCTTTGCTAATACTTGATTAGTGAAGCAAAAGTTTGGCCTTGAGTTTCTTTAAGGTAGATCATCTTTGTTATCGAAGATTGGAAGCAAGATTGCATCTTTCTCTTCATGGAGCCCCTCTAGAGTCCGGGTACTCGATGATCACAGCGAAATGACCTCAACACGGAGCTTTAGAAGTGAAGGAACGGACTATAAAGGTTGTAATCCCAAACTCTTAGAAGTAAAGTTGTTTACTTGCATGTTTAACCCTAATCTCTAGTCTAAGTTCTTGGTTAGGGTTGTTCCGCACGTCTAAATTTTAAATCGGGTATGGTTGATGCCTTATAGACCCTTGTGAGAGTGCCTAATAATCCTACAGTGGTATCAGAATCACGCTAGAGTTTTAGGCGAAGTCTAGACGAACTTTAATGTCCGATCAAACCCCGAAACGTCGATATACACCCCCTCTCTGGAAATTTTTTAAAATGTTGATTTTTTCTGTATTAAAAATACTCAGAAAATTAAGCAGGTGATTTTATGGAAATGTGTGAAAAACGACCCCCTGAATCCATCAAAGCGCCGCAGAAACGAGGCCAAACCAGGGTATTGGCGGCGGTTCCGCGGCAAGTCTTGAGGATTGAGGGATCGTTTTTGAACAGTTGATCCGTAGGTAATTTTGCATGCTTCTGGGAATTTTTAATATTACTCAAGTGTTGAGTTTCTGGAGATCTTTTGTATTCGTTGATTCAATCAGATAATTTAATTTCGTTTAACTTTTTCCGGATAATTTAGAACGTGTTAAAATGTTCGAACGGATATCATTAACTCACTTTTTCCCCTGGCGGAAAATTTCCAAGTGTTGGATTTTTCCTTAATTAAAGAACATTCATAGTCCTGCAAGTAACGCGGTGGACCCTCTAGAAGAATACAAACCTTAACTCGATTATGTGACCGTCTGAACCGCCTCTAAATCTTAGGGTTTGGGGCAGTATGGCGTTGCCACATGTGAGGCGTTGGTTTGACCTTTCTACGGCTGGACTATTGGTACTGTGGCATGTGATGGATACTTTTTGAACTCCGCTCAAGTGTTGAGCTATTTGGGAAATTTTGGGTGTTTGTTTATTCGATCGGAAAGTTTAACATTGTCTATTTATTTGGAATGTGATACAATATTTGGAATCCATAAGTAGTTTTGAGATAACTAATTTGAATATTATAAATCTAGCAGTTTAGTCTCATTTGATCGGTTGCCACGGGATTTTGATGTGATCAAAAGTTCGTCGCAATTACGTAGCGTACGCAGGTACTCGCCGGGTAAACTTAATAGATAGCCACGCCCCATAGCCCCAACCAAGTGATTATAGGAGAACCCCGTCGCCAAAAGCATCCGTTCGGGTGCTCGCGGCAGCGGTGTTCCGCCTTAGTGCACTTCGTCGACGGCGACAGGGGTGCGGCCGTCTACTAAAGTTTGCGACGAGCATTCGATCAGGATGTCGGGAATCTTATTGAATTGCCCGACTAGATATTGAAAAGAGTTTTCGATATTGAGACTAAAATGCGGGGTTTATAATTTTTAGGCATGTGATGTCTAAGGAATTCATTGGTTAGGCATGCGATGTCTAAGGAGCTTGCGGATTCCAACTGTTGTAGTTTTACACTTTCTTTTCTACGACCGTAAGTGTAATATGTGGTGTATCGCCGGTTTCGTTGCTATACATCAACGACAATTGGGATACGCATATTTACTTACGTTGATGATATGAGATATTATGTGTTGCTGTGATATGTTATATTGGATCGTCGCGTTTTGAATAGCCGGGGGTTTTATGTGAGATGAGGGTTTTTATTTTCATTCATGTAAAATTAATTTGTATGTAATATTCTTTTATTGGGGCACTTCCGGGCTGAGGATGATGTCACCATTGTATATTATTTACTTTTCCTCCTTAGGTAGACCCAAGACGGGGAGCACAAGTAACCGGGTTCTAGGGTCAAGTGGAAGACCATCTTGAGGAGTCGAGGCTGGGTCTCCTAACCCTAAAATTGGCAGTGTTGCTTGCCGCTCTCGTAGGGGTCTATGGATGTGGGTTTGGCTATTCATCGCGACCGTGGAATCCGCGTTTTATACAGGCTCGCATAAAACACGGAAATTCTAGTATATCCAATATTTCATATGTTATCTTCTGCTGCAATGTTATTTGATGAGATCATATTACTGCCTGAGACGAAAATTTATATTATATATATGAGATATATGTTATATTGCTAATTTCGTTTCAAATGTGATGCTTGTGAAGCATAATAAAATGGGACTTCATTAATGAGATTAATGAAACTAAAAGAAAGCTAAAGATGTTGTAGAAACTTGTTTAAAACCTGGTAGCTCTAGTTCTTGCTTTGCATAGCGGTGTTCCTTGTAGAACATCCAGCACCTTATTCGATAAGGAAAGAGCCGAGATCCCTTCACCGGGAGTGACCTCTTTAGCGAAACTAGCAGATGCTACAAACTCGGTTTGTCTTTTGATTGTTTCTATAGTTTTTGCTTTGCATAGTGATATTTGTAAAATATCCTACACCTTATTCGATGAGGAAAAAGCCGACGATCTCTTCACCGAGAGTGACCTCTTTAGCGAAACTAGCAAAGGCCTCAAAAACATTTCATTTAAAATCACTCGATTCTACAATGATATCAAGTTCATTACGCAGAGGGTTTTATTAAAAACCTGTCGTAGCCCTCTGTCATTTTAGGAAGTAGAGTACTTAGTATTCATGCTGCGTATGTCAACTATAGTTGAGGCGTAGTGTACGGTAGCTAAGTGATGTCTTCCTACACAGCATATAATGCGATTAATTAGGACAGTCATGTGATTATGTCGACCATAGTTGAGGGTCATGTGGGTGGGTCTAATTAATCATAAAATGACGGGAAAACTTGACTAATGCTTATGATATGTTGACCATAGTTAATGTCATAAGTACTAGGGGCAAAATATTATTGGAAATTTCAAGAGTTGAAAATTGCAATGAGATTGCATACCTTCTATAAGATAGTTGGATCCCGATACCCGCTGTGAGTAAGAGTTACTCCTGGGAGAGTTTTACACATTACAATTAGCCGATCAAGTAGGTGTCTAGAAAGCTGTAAACGGGGTTACGCCCCTGGGAAAACGAGGCTTATTTTAATTAGGTCCGTGCGAAAGCGCGGAGAACCTCCCTCAAAATACCGGCACTGGCCTGGCTGAAAGATTGGAGAACTTGTAGAGTGTAATTAATCCTGTCTGGTCTTTCCTTTTAGGGTTTGAAGGAAGATTTGACTAAAACAGTGGGAGACATCCTGATTAGATATATTAATAACTAATCTAATCTTGCAAGAGTATACGCTGAGTGTTTTCTTCTATCTCTCTCCAGGTAGCGACCATGTCACGCCTTAATCAAGATAATAATATGGATGTATTGACCGAACCCGCTTGTTATACTGCGCTAGGGAACGTTGACCCCGCTCCAACTTATAATTGTTATAAGACAGAGCAAGAAATAGGGGATTACCAGAATTCTCGTGACGCCCAAACAAAGAAAGAGTATGCTGATGCATCTTCTTCGGGTGTGTTCATTACTGATAACTGTTTCTCAGTATCCTTTACGTTCTGGGTATGAGATACCGGATCAGGATCCCGCAAATGTAATTTGTTACATAGGCTACAGATAGGTAGAGAACTGAGAACGGGTGATAAGTTTCAAGAGTTGGAAATGATGCAAGTGTTGCAGCCAAGTCTGTTGGCAGTTATCACCCTGTATTATCAGAATACATTGATTCTGAACGAATGTTATTAGATACCGAACCTGATACACAACATCATATCAGTCTCTTTATTGGTAAAGAAGGATATAATTTTGTATTGTTGGATAATGTTTTGAACATTTCCTATATCAAGAGTTGATCGGTTCAGGCACGTTATCTAAAAGTATAGACATTCTAAATCAAACCACAGTTCTTAACGTACAGAACACACACAAGAGGAAGAGTTCAGAAATGAACGAATCCTTCTTGAGGCATTGTAGACTAGATCATATCAATGCGACCCGACTAGCTGAAGTTACATAAAGATGCATATTTAAATTAGTTTGGATTTACATCTTGTAAAAACTTGCCAGTCATGTCACAAAGATAAGATGACCACAGCTCCGTTTATTGGAAACAGAGAAAGAGTTAGTGAACTCTTGGGATTGATACATGCTGATGTATAAAAGTCCCCTGTCTACATATGCCAGGACCGGTTCTTTGTACTTCATTACATTCACTGATGATCTCTCAAGATTCAGACATATGTTCCTGTTGAAACACAAGTCCGAAACTTTTGAGATAATCACAGAATGTAAGTTAGAAGTAGAGAACCAAAAACTGGGTATAAGTATTATGTCCTTTGATGTGATCAAGGAGGAGAATACTTGAGCACGGAATTCTTGGACTATTCTAAAGGAGATCGAGACTCTCTCTCAGCATTGCCCCTTCGAATACACCACAGCACGTCGGTGTATCGGGGCGGAGCAATCACACCCTATGTGATATGGTGTGCTCTATGATGAGTACTACTGAGTAGCTTATTTTCTTTTGGGGTTATGCACTTGAGAAGTTGCATACCAATTGAATAGGATTCCAACCAAATCAGATGCCTACCACTCCATATGTGATATGGTATGGGAAGAGCCCATCTCTTAAGGAAGTTAAGATTTGGGGTTGTCCGGCCTATGTCAAAAGCAAAATTCAGACAAGCTCGAGGCAAGGTCAGTTCTGTGGAAGTTTGTTGGATATCCCAAGCATTCACAAGGGAATATCTTCTATCACACCGAGGAACAAAAGATGTTTTATATCTAGGCATACCACTTTTTGAGAAAAAGGGAATTTCTTGTGAAGAAATTAGTGGTTATGAGGTAGAACTGGAAGGAGTTCCAGCTATACAAACTGCAGCTGATGATATGGTAAACCCGGAGGATTCAATAGTTTCCAACGAACCTCAGCCTCTCCGCCGATCTGGTAGGGTACCTCATCCACCTGAGAAATACTTCGTTTTCTCTATGACATTGGGAGAGTGGATTGCATCATGAGATGATGACCCAACTAGTTTCGAACAGGCCATCAGGAGTGGGGACTCTGTGAGAATGGCTGGATGCTTAGTGATCTGAGATGGAATCCTTATACACCAACAAAGTATGGACTTTGGTTGCTTTATCTGAAGGGTTAAATCCCCATCAGGAGCAAGTATATCTTGAGAAGATTACTTGGTGTACATGGAAAAGTTGAGACTTTCAAAGCTATGCTTAAGTCCATCCAGATCCTACTTGCCACGACTACATACCATAACTACGATATCTGGCGGTTGGGTGTCATGACAACTTTTCTAAATGATGATTTGGAAGAGAGCATCTATAAGTACACAGCCAAAGGGCTTCATAGACAGTGGGAGCAGCGGAAACGTGAGCAAGATGTTTTATAGGATAAATCAGGCATCGCGGAGTTGGAACATCTGTTTTGATAGTAGTCGAAGAGTTTGACCTCATCAAAATGGTAGATGAACCTTGTATATAAAAAAGGTAGTAGAGAGTATGGTGGTTATCCTCGTATAGTACGTGGATGGCATACTCTTGATAGGGAAGGAGTTTCCTATGCTACGCTCGGTCAATCTCCGCTTATCACAAAGATTCTGTATAGGATCAAGGTGACACCTCCTAAATCCTGGGTTATGGATCTATGAGATAGATCTAATTGGATGTTAGGCTTCTCACTAGTTGTAGTGAGATGGTATCAATCGATCCTGGGGAGAATCACTGGAAAGGTTCCAGGGTGATAAGGACGACTGAATGTCAGTCGCAGGCATTGTCTTTACCCTCAGTGGAGGGACGGTATGTTGGAAGAGTTCCAAGAAGGATACCGTGACTTACTAGACGATTAAAGGCAAGATACATCGTTACCGAGGATGCTACCAAAGAGGCAGTCTGGATATATTTCAGTTCATGAGATGAACTTTGTTCCTACCATTGTGTGACAATGGAGTTGTGGCTTATGCCAAGCAACCCCCGTCCTATCAGAGATCCAGACATATTCTTAGGCAGTATCGTCTGATCATGGAGATGGTTGATCTCCACGGAGATCGAGGTTAGGAGAGTAGACACAGAGAACAATAGCGCGGATCCACTCACAAAGGCATATTTCCCAGTAGAGACTTTTATGGGATGGTTGAGTATGAAATACTTCAACCACAGCTTATTGTTGGGTATAAGATATTACAACAGATGGCTCTAGTGCAAGTGGGAGATTGTTAGTTATATGTATGCCCTAGAGGCCATTACTGTACATACGTTGTATATTGTAGTGGATGCTTGGTCATATATAGGGAGGACTTTCTTGCTCGACATGATAGTATTCTATCTGGTAACTCTTTATCTTAACATGTACTCTGATTGTCTCTATGTCACATGTTGATAAAGCCCTTAGGATGAGTACTTGACTACCAGGATTATGATGCAGATCATACTAATGGGGACAGTGTAGTCGCCAAGTACATCCTTCAAATGTTCCTAGTCGTGGGAGTATCGAGACAGGGCATCGATACTCCAGAGTAGACTAGCGTATGCACTTCTTGACCCATATGATGGGTGATGGATGGTCCCATATCTATTGGTGTTTGACATCAGAGAAGGTATACGGGTGCTCAGTGGAGACTGGGTACACTGGACGGACTCGCCGAGAACTCCCAGATGGTATTATACCTCACGTCAGATGGCAGTTCTCTGGTGACACTGGTACAGGTTAGTCTGTAGACCCGAGATCGTCATAGAGTCTTGTGTGATTCCCACTGTGCTTTGATTTCCATCATACCACGTCTAAGAGGGCGTGCAAAAAGGTGGCTTTTGGGTATAGTCCCATATCACATGGAGGCAATGAGCGATAGGAGGGGTTTCGTCTCTCTCGGTATAGGGAGTTGATGTTGCGCTGTGTTCGATTAGCTATAACTGGAAATCCCTGGCCAGGGTTGGTGAGATTTACTGGTAAGTGTTATCATTAGTTTCTCGAACTGCTATAGACCTTATATCGACACGACTTATCAAGCTACTGGGGTCTGACGTTTACCACCCCTAGGCGAGATATGCGACATATTAAACGAAGAGACCGGACTGTACGGGAGTGTTACTGGTTGGATTCATGGGAGAATGTACAGGCTTGCTTGTTGATCTTCTGATTGCTCTATACCTGGGTGGCTGTTACGTTTAGCTGACCGCTTGCAGGTTGTGGGTGTTTGATATGATCATCACCTACTGCCGGCGTATTGACGATTCTTTAGAGTCCTACACATAGGTTTCCTGGCTCAGGCAAAACGGAGTAGGAGCACATATGTGATATGTGCGGGACTGAGAACAATACGTGTATGTGATACCGTACTAGATTCTCGTGATATGTGATATCGGCCGGGTATATGTAATATAGCCGGGTAATCGGATCAAGTGTTGATTCGATGAACTGATACAGATTATATTAGCCGGTTATTTGCGAAATAGCCGGATTATCGGATCAAGTGTTGATTCGATAATTTAAGTATAATTATATATTTGATATATTAAATTACATTAACTAATATAAGCTCACTTAAAGATTCTTTTTCTCACTTGGGTAATACATTGATATATATGCGATATATGTTAATTGTATTATTTTATTTTGTTACAATAAATATTGTATATGTGATATATAATATTGTAACATGTTATGGTTATAAATGCAACATGTTTTGTGGAGTTTAAATATGGTTAGGGTTTGGATTAGGGTTAAGTCTTTATGAAGCTTCTTGAAGCTTTGACTTTGACCTTGGATATTTTGTATAGACATTTATTTAACCCAACCCAACCCTTTAACCATAGTTAATTCTCTACATGGGTTAAGTCTTCATACTTAACCCATGGTTGCATTTCTAACCTCACTTGATTCATTATTCATCACAAAAGGTTTTGATCTTCTTCTTCTTCTTCCTTTAATGAAAAGCTTTCTAGCCTTTTCATTTGTGATGTTTATATGTGAGAAAACGAAAACAAAAGAGTGCTAAATTCCTACTTCATCATCCTAATCTATTCTAGCCACTTAGATTAGGGTGTTTGCTTTGCTAATACTTGATTAGTGAAGCAAAAACTTAGGCTTGAGTTTCTTCAAGGTAGATCATCTTTGTTATCGAAGATCAGAAGCAAGATTGCATCTTTCTCTTCATGGAGCCTCTTCAGAGTCCAGGTACTCGATGATCACAGCAAAGAGACCTCAACACGGAGCTTTAGAAGTGAAGGAACGGACTACAAAGGTTATAATCCTAAACTCTTAGAAGTAAGGTTGTTTACTTGCATGCTTAACCCTAATCTCTAGTCTAAGTTCTTGGTTAGGGTTGTTCGGCACGTCTAAATTTTAAATCGGGTATGGTTGATGCCTTATAAACCCTTGTGAGAGTGCCTAGTAACCCTACACCTTTAATTGTTCCTAGTCGAAAGGATATCGAGATAGGGTATTGATATTCCAGAGTAGGACTAGTGTGTACGTTTCTTGACCCTGTATGGGGCGATGGTTGATCCCATAACAATTAGTGTTTGACTTCAAAGATTGCATAAAGGTGCTTATTAAAGAATGGGTACACCGAACATGACTCGTCGAGAACTCCTAGATGGTACCATACCTATCGTCAGATAGCAGTTCTCTAGTGACATTGGTACATGTTAGTCTGTAGGCCCGAGATCGTCATAGTGTCTTGTATGGCTCCCACTGTGCTTTGATTTCCTCTCTACCATGACTCAAAGGAGTTGTGCAAACAGGTGGATTTTCGGTACAATCCCGAGTCACATCGAGGCTGTGAGAGATAGGAGGGGTTTCGTCTCTCCCGGTTTTGGGAGTTGATGTTGTGCTATGCTCGATTGGCTATAACAGTAAGTCCTTAAGCAGCGCTGATGAGATTTACTGGTAAGTGTTATCAGTAGTTTCTTGAACTGTTATGAGCCATACATTGGCATGACTTATCAAGTTACTGGGGTCTAACGATTACACTCCTAGACTTGATATGCGACATATCAGACAAAGAGACTGGACTGTACGGTAAGTGTTACTTATAGGCTTCATGGGAGTTTGGACAAGCTTGCTTGTTGATCTTCTAATCGCTTAATACCTGGGTAGCTGTTACGTCCAGTTAGTACTGCTGACGGCTTGTAGGTAACTGATGTGATCATTACCTACTGCTGGCATATTGACGAGTCTTTAGAGTCCCACACAGAAGTTTCATAGTTCAAACGAAACGAAGTAGGGCACATATGTTGATATGTGCGGGGCCCTGATTAAATACGAGTATGAAATACCGTATTCTAATTGTTAGTTATGTACATGCCCTAGAGGCCATTGTTGTACATATGATGTATATTATAGTGGATGCTTGGATATATATAGAGAGGACTTTCTTGCTCGATATGATAGTATACTATCTGGTTACTCTTTGTCTTAACATGTTGACTTGTATTGTATTACTGTCTTGCTCTCACATGTTGATAAAGCCTTTAGGATATATACTTGACTACTAGGACTATGTGCAGATCATACTAGTGGGGCCAGAGTATTCTAAAAGTACATCCTATAATAGTTCCTAGTCGAGGGTGTATCGAGACAGGGCCTCGCTACTCCAGAGTAGATTAGCGTATACGCATCTTGACCCATATGATGGGCGATAGATGATCCCACATCCATTGGTGTTTGACATCAAAAATGGTGTACGGGTGCTCAGTGGAGACTGGGTACACTGAACGGACTCGCCGAGAACTCCTAGATGGTATTATACCTATTGTCAGATAGCAGTTCTCTGGTGACACTGGTACAGGTTAGTCTGTAGACCCGAGATCGTCATAGAGTCTTATGTGATTCTCACTGTGCTTTGATTTCCACCTTACCACATTCATGAGAACGTCCAAAACGGTGGCTTTTGGGTACAATCCTGAATCACATGGAGGTAATGAGCGATAGGAGGGGTTTTGTCTCTCCCGATATTGGGAGTTGATGTTGCGTTGTGTTCGATTGGCTATAACTGGAAGTCCCTGGCCAGGGCTGATATGGAGATCTACTGGTAAGTGTTATCAGTAGTTTCTCGACCCGTTATGAGCCTCACATTGACACGGCTTATCGGTTGCTGGGGTCTGACGTTTACCACCCCTAGACTGGATATGCGATATATCAGACGAAGAGACAGGACTGTACGGGAGTGTTACTGATTGGATTCACAGGAGTGTGAGCAGCCTTACTTGTTGATCTTCTGATCGCTCAATACCCAGGTGGCTGTTACGTTTAGCTGACCGCTTGCAGCTTGTGGGTGTTTGATATGACCATCTTCTACTGCCGGCGTATTGACGAGTCTTTAGAGTCCTACATAGAGGTTTCCTGGCTCAGGCGAAATGGAGCAGGAGCACATATGTGATATGTGCGGGACCGAGATTGATACATGTATGTGATACCGTATTCTATTCTCGCGATATGTGATATCGGCCGGTTATATATAATATGGCCGGGTCATCGGATCAAGTGTTGATTCGACGAAATGATACATATTATATTAGTCGGTTATATGTGATATAGCCGGATTATTAAATCAAGTTTTGATTTAATAATTTAATGTATAATTATATATTTGATATATTAAATTGCATTAACTAATATTTTCTCACTTAAGTATTTCATTTTCTCATTTTGGATACATTTAACATATATGTGATATATGTTTATTGTATTCTTTTCTTTTGTTACAAAATTATATATATGTGATATGTATAATTGTAACATGCTAGGTTATACATGCAACTAGGGTTAATGAGATTCTCACCATGGCTAGGATTAGGGTTAGATTTAATTATTTTAGTTAATTCTAAATTATGGATTAATGTTGAGATATTTCTTTGTCTTGACTTAGACCACTCTTTAGATATTTACTAAGATATTTATTAACCTAACCTTTAACCCTAGCCCATGGTTTAGTCTCTGCAAGGGCTAAGTATGACATTCTTAACCCATGGTTGCATTTTCTAACCTCAAAAAAACAATAATTCATTCATCACTTCTTCATTTTCTTCTTGCCCTAAAAAGGCTTGCTAGATTTTTCCTTGGTGATGAAAAGATTGTGAGAAAAAGAAAACTAAAGAGAGCAAAATTCCTACTTCATCATTCTCTTTTATACTAGCCATATAGATTAGAGTGTTAGCTTCACTAATCCTTAATTAGTGAAGAGATAGCTTGGGTTTGTGACTCCTCAAAGTAGATCATCTTAGATAGTGAAGACTTCAAGTAAGGATGCATCATTCACTTCATGGAGCATCTCAAGAGTCCGGGAGCTTGATGATCACATCGAAGGGACCACAACTTGGAGCTTATGAAGCGAAGGAACGAACTACAAAGGTTTTAATCCCTAATCCCTCAGAAGTAAAGTCGTTTGCTTTTCGATTCCGCATGATTCTTTAGTTAAGAACCTAGGGTTTGTTAGTTATATGTATGCCCTAGAGGCCATTACTGTACATACGATGTATATTGTAGTGGATGCTAGGACATATATAGGGAGGACTTTCTTGCTCGACATGATAGTATGCTATCTGGTTGTACTTTATCTTAACATGTACTCTGATTGTCTCTATATTACATGTTGATAAAGCCCTTAGGATATGTACTCGACTACTGGGACTATGATGAGATCATACTGGTGGGGCCACGGTAGTCGACGAGTACATCCTATAACTGTTCCTAGTCGAGGGTGTATCGAGACAGGGCATCGATACACCAGAGTAGACTAGCGTATACGCATCTTGACCCATATGATGGGCGATGGATGATCCCATATCCATCGGTGTTTGACATCAAGGATGGTGTACGGGTGCTCAGTGGAGACTGGGTACACTGGACGGACTCGCCAAGAACTCCCAGATGGTATTATACCATACGTCAGATGGCAGTTCTCCGGTGACACTGGTACAGAGTAGTCTGTTGACCCGAGATCGTCATAAAGTCTTGTGTGATTCCCACTGTGCTTTGATTTCCATCATACCACGTCCAAGAGGGCATGCAAAAAGATGGCTTTTGGGTACAGTCCCGAATCACATGGAGGCAATGAGCGATAGGAGGGGATTCGTCTCTCCCAGTATAGGGAGTTGATGTTGTGCTGTGTTCGAATTGCTATAACCGGAAATCCCTGGCTAGGGTTGCTGAGATTTACTGGTAAGTGTTATCAGTAGTTTCTCGAACTGTTATAGACCTCGTATCGACACGACTTATCGAGCTACTGGGGTCTGACGTTTACCACCCCTAGGAGAGATATGCGACATATCAGACGACGAGACCAGACTGTACGGGAGTGTTACTGTTTGGATTCACAGGAGAATGTACAGGCTTGCTTGTTGATCTTCTGAGCGCTCAATACCTGGGTAGCTGTTACGTTTAGCTGACCGCTTGCAGCTTGTGGGTGTTTGATATGATCATCACCTACTGCCGGCGTATTGACGATTCTTTAGAGTCCTACACAGAGGTTTCTTGGCACAGGCAAAACGGAGTAGGAGCACATATGTGATATGTGCGGGACCGAGGATAATGCGATATGTGATACCGTATTATATTCCCGCGATATTTGATATCAGCCGGGTCATCGGATCAAGTGTTGATTCGATGAATCGGTACAGATAAATATTAGTTGGTTATATGCGATATAGCCGGATTGTCGGATCAAGTGTTGATTCGATAATTTAATGTATAATAATATATTTGATATATTAAATTGCATTAACTAATATTTGCTCACTAAAAGATTCTTTTTCTCACTCGGGTAATACATTGATATATATGCGATATATGTTAAATGTATTATTTTATTTTGTTACAATAAATATTGTATATGTGATATATAATATTGTAACATATTATAATTATTAATGCAACATGTTTAGAGGAGTTTAAACATGATTAGGGTTTGGATTAGGGTTAAACCTTCTAGTTGATTCTAGAAGCTTTACTTTGTCTTTGTTAAGATATTATGATAGATATTTCTTTATGACTCACCCTTTGACCTAACCCAAACCCTAACCCTAGTAAACTCTCTACAATGGTTACTACAACCATGGTTGCATAAATGATTATGATAACTTTTATTATTCATCACAATTCTAATATTGTTCATCTTCTTCTTCCTTCACTCTTCATGAAAAAGCTTGCTAGATTTTTCCAAAGTGATGAATAAATATGAGAAAAAGATAAATAAAGAGAGCAAAAATCCTACTTCATCATCCTCATCTTCCCTTGCCATTTAGATGAGGGTGTTCACATCATTTCATGAGTGTTAGCTTGTGTTAACGGAACTTCAAGGTAAATCATCTTAGTATCGAAGATCGGAAGCAAAGGTTGCATCTTTCTCTTCGTGGAACCTCTCGAGAGTCCGGATCCCGATGATCGCAGCGAAGGGACCACAACACGGAGCATATGAAGTGAAGGACCGGATCTACAAAGGTTGTAATCCCTCTCACTTAGTGTTAAGTTGTTAACATGTTAGTTTTCGCCTAATCTCTAGTTTAAAGATCCGTATTCGGGTTGTTCGGCACGGCTAAATTTTTAATCGGGCATGGTTGATGCCTCGTAGACCCTTGTGTACGTGCCTAGCAACCCTACAGTGGTATCAGAGCTAAGCTAGAGCTTTAGGCAAAGTCTAGACGAAGTATGAAACCCGATCGAACCCGAAACCCCAATTTTACGAGCTCTCTGGACTTTTTCTAAAAACTGGGATTTTTCCACATTAAAAATGCTTAAAAAATTCAGCAGGGAATTATAAGAATTACGGTGCAAAAAGTTTTCGATGAACAGTACAAAGTGCGGCGGAACCGCGGCAGAAGCATGCCTTATGCGGCGGTTCCGCGCTAAATGATGACATCATCATCCCCTGTTTGCACAGTAACTCCTATTTTATTATGCTGGATTTTCTGGGAATTTTTAATATTTATTCAAGAATTGAATTTTCTAGGGTTGTTTTGGGGATTCGGTGTTTCGATCGGAGTATCAGATTTTGTCTATGAGGCTTTCCGGATAAATTTTAGGAACTGTTAAAAAGTTCGAACGGATATCAATAACTCACTTTTTCCCCTGTCGAAATTTTTTTCAAAAGTTGGAATTTTTCTCATGTTTAAGAACGTTCTAAGTCGTGCAAGTAACGCGGTGGACCCTCTAGAAGACAACAAACCTTAACTCGATTATGTGACCGTCTTGAACTGCCTTTGAACCTTAGGGTTTGGGGCAGTACGGCGTGCCACATGTGAGGCGTTGGCTTGACCCTTCTACGGCTGGACCATTGGTACTGTGGCATGTGAAGGATGTTTTTAAACTGATTTCAAGTGTTGAGATATATTGGGGAAATCTTGGGTGTTTGATGATTCGATCGGAAAGTTTAACTTTGTCTATTTATCTGGAATGTGATACAATATTTGGATTCAACAGGTAGTTATGAGATAACTGATTTGAATATTATAGACATAGCAGTTTAGTCTCAGATGATCGGTTGCCACGAAATTTTGATGTGATCAAAAGTCCGTCGCAATCACGTAGAGTACGTGGATACTCGCCGGGTAAACTTAATAGACAGCTACGCCCCATAGCCCCGATCAAGTGACTGTAGGAGAACCCCGTCGCCGAAAGCATCCGTTCGGGTGCTCGCGACAGCGGTGTTCCGCCTTAGTGCACTTCGTCGACAGCATCTGGGGGTGCGGCCGTCTACTAAAGTTTGCGACGAGCATTCGATCAGGACGTCGGGAATCTTGTTGAATTGCCTGACTTGATATTGAAAAGAGTTTTCGATAATGAGACTAAAATGCGGGGTTTATAATTGTTAGGCATGCGATGTCTAAGGAATTCATTTGGTTAGGCATGCGATGTCTAAAGAGGTTGCGGATTCCAACTGTTGTAGTTTTATACTTTCTTTTCTGTGACCGTAAGCGTAGTATGTGGTGTATCGCCGGCTTCGTTGCTATACATCAACGACAATCGGGATACGCATACTTGCTTACGTTGATGATATGAGATATTATGTGTTGCTGTGATATGTTGTATTGGATCGTCGCTTTTGAATAGCCGGGGGTTTTATGTGAGATGAGAGTTTTTTCTTTTTCATTCATGTAAAATTCATTTGTATGTAATATTCTTTTATTGGGGCACTTCCAGGTAGCGGAAGATGTCACCGTTGTATATTATTTACTTTTTCGTATTAGGATAGACCCAAGGCGGGGAGCACAAGTAACCGGGTTCTAGGGTCCAGTGGGAGACCATCTCGAGGAGTCGAGACCGGGTCTCCTAACCCTAGAATTGGCAGTGTTACTTGCCGCTCTCGTAGGGGTCTAGGGATGTGGGTTTGGCTATTCATCGCGACCGTGGAATCCGTGTTTTATACAGGCTCGTATTGAAAACACGGACGTCCTAGTATATCCAATATTTCATATATGTTTCTTCTGCTGCAATGTTCTGTGATGAGATCATATTACTGCCTGAGACGAATGTTTATATTATATATGAGATATATGTTATATTGCAGATTTCGTTTCAAAAGAGATGCTTGTGAAGCATAATAAAATGGGACTTCATTAATGAGATTAATGAAATAAAAGAAACCTAAGATGTTGTAGAAACTTGTTTAAAAACTGGTAGCTCTAGTTCTTGCTTTGCATAGCGGTGTTCCTTGTAGAACATCCAGCACCTTATTTGATAAGGAAATGACCGAGATCCCTTCACCGGGAGTGACTCCTTTAGCAATAACTGGCAGATGCTACAAACTCGGTCTGTCTTTTGATTGCTTCTATAGTTCTTGCTTTGCATAGTGATATTTGTGAAATATCCTGCACTTTATTCGATGAGGAAAGGGCCGACGATCCCTTCACCGGGAGTGACCCCTTTCGCAAAACTAGAAAAGCCTAAAAAACACTCCATTTAAAATCACTCGATTCTACAACGATATCAAGTTCATTACGCAATAGATTTTCAGAAAAACCTGTCGTAACCCTCCGTCATTTCAGATAAGTTGTATATAGTATTCGTGCTACATTTGTTGGCTTTCGTTAAGGTGTAGTGTGCGGTAGCTATCTGCTGCTTATCTGCTGCATACGATGTGATTGGATTAGGGTAGTCGTGCGGCTTTGTTGGCTTTCGTCAAGGGTCGTTCGGGTGGGTTTAATTCAATCAAGAAATGTACGGGTTGAACTTGACTAGCAGGCTATGGTTTGTTGGCTTTCGTCAAGGTCATAGCACGTTAGGGGCAAAATATTATTGGGGATTTCAAGTGTTGAAATTTGCAATGAGATTGCATACCTTCTATAAGATAGTTGGATCCCGATACCCGCTGCGAGTAAGAGTTACTCCTGGGAGAGTTTTACACATTACAATTAGCCGATCAAGTAGGTGTCTAGAAAGGTGTTAACGGGGTTACGCCTCAGGAAAAACGAGGTTTACTTTAATTAGGTTCGTGCGAAAGCACGGGGGACCTCCCTCAAAGTACCGACACTGGCCTGGCCGAAAGATTGGCGAACTTGTAGCGTGTAATTAATCCCGGCTAGTCTTTCTTTTTAGGGTTTGAAGAAAGATTTGATTAAAACAGTGGGAGACATCCTGATTAGATATATTATATAACCAATCTAATCTTGCAAGAGCATACGCTGAGTGTTTTCTTCTCTCTCTCTCCAGGTAGCGACCATATCACGCCTTAATCAAGATAATAAAACGGATATATTGACCGAACCCGCTTGTTATACTGAGCTGGGGAACGTTGTTCCCGCTCCAACTTATAATTGTTATAAGACAGAGCAGGAAATTGGGGAATACCAGATTTCCCGTGCCGCCCAAACGAAGAAAGTGCATAATGATGCATCATCTTCGGGTGTGTTCATTACACAGAACTGTTTCTCAGTATCCTTTACGTCCTGGGTATGTGATACCGGATCAGGATCCCGTATATGTAATCTGTTACATGGGCTACAGATAGGTAGAGAACTGAGAACGGGTGATAAGTTTCATGAGACAGAAAACGGTGCAAGTGTTGCAGCCAAGTCTGTTGGTCACTATCACCCTGTATTACCTGAATACATTGGTTCTGAACAAATGTTATTAGATACCGAACCTGATATACAAAATCATATCAGTCTCTTTATTAGTAAAGAAAGGATATAATTTTGTATTGTTGGATAATGTTTTGAACATTTCCTATATCAACAGTTGATCGGTTCAGGCACGTTATCTAAAAGCATTGACGTTCTAAATCAAACTACAGTTCTTAGTATAAGGAACATACACAAGAGGAAGAGTTCAGAAATGAATGAATCCTTCTTGAGGCATAGTAGACTAGGTCATATCAATGCGACCCGACTGGCTGAAGTTACATTTAGATGCATATTTAAATTAGTTTGAATTTACATCTTGTGAAACTTGCCGGTCATGTCACAAAGATAAAATGATTACAGCTCTGTTTATTAGAAACAGAAAAAGAGTTAGTGAACTCTTGGGATTGATACATGCTGATGTATGAAGGTCCCCTGTCTACACATGCCAAGACTGGTTTTTTGTACTTCATTACATTCTCTGATGATCTCTCAAGATTCAGACATATGTTCCTACTGAAACACAAGTCCGAACCTTTTGAGATATTCACAGAATATAAGTTAGAAGTAGAGAACCAAAATACGGGTATAAGTATTATGTCCTTTGATGAGATCAAGGAGGAGAATACTTGAGCACGGAATTCCTGGACTATTCTAAAGGAGAATAAGATTCTTTCTCAGCATTACTCCTTCGTATACACCACAGCACGTCGGTGTATCGGGGCGGAGCAATAGCACCCTATTTGATATGGTGTGCTCTATGATGAGTACTACTGAGTTTCCTATTTCCTTTTGGGAGTTATGCACTTGAGAAGCTGCATACCTATTGAATATGGTTCAAATCAAATCAGATGCCTACCACTTCATATGTGATATGGAAAGGGAAGAGCCCATATCTTAAGTTTGTTAAGATTTGGGGTTGTCCGGCCTATGTCTAAAAGCAAAATCCGGACAAGCTCGAGGCAAGGACTGTTATGTAGAACTGGAAATGTTCCAGCTATACAAATTGCAGCTGATGATTTGATAGAACCAAAGGATTCAATAGTTTCCAACGAACCTCAGCCTCTCCGCCGATCTAGTAGGGTTCCTCACCCACCTGAGAGATACTTCGGTTTCTCTATGACAGTGGGAGCGAGAATTACATCATGAGATGATGACCCAACTAGTTTCGAGCTGGCCATCAAGAGTGGGACTCTATAAGAATGGCTGGATGCTTATCGATCTGAGATGGAATCCTTATACACCAACAAAGTATGGACTTTGGTTGCTTTATCTGAAGGGTTAAATCCCCATCAAGAGCAAGTATATCTTGAGAAGATTACTTGGTGTACATGGAAAAGTTGAGACTTTCAAAGCTATGCTTAAGTCCATCCAGATCATACTTGCCACGGCTACATACCATGACTACGATATCTGGTGGTTGGGTATCAAGACTGCTTTTCTAAATGATGTTTTAGAAGAGAACGTCTATAAGTACACAGCCAGAGGGCTTCGTAGACAGTGGGAGCAGCGGAAACGTGTGCAAGATGTTTTATATGATAAAACAGGCATCGCGGAGTTGGAACATCTGTTTTGATGTGGTAGTCAAAAAGTTTGACTTCATCAAAATGGTAGATGAACCTTGTATACACGAAAAGGTAGTAGAGAGTATGGTGGTGATCCTCGTAGAGTACGTGGATGACATACTCTTGATAGGGAAGAAGTTTCCTATGCTACGCACGGTCAATCTCCGCTTATCACAAGGATTCTCCATATAGGATCAAGGTGATACCTCCTAAATCCTAGGTTTTGGATCTATGAGATAGATCTAATTGGATGTTAGGATTCTTACTAGATGTAGTAAGATGGTATCAATCGATCCTGGGGAGAATCACTGGAAAGGTTCCAGGATGATAAAGACGACTGAATGTCAGTCGCAGGCATTGTCTTTACCCTCAGTGGAGGGACGGTATGTTGGAAGAGTTCCAAGCTAGATACCGTGACATACTAGACGATTAAAGGCAAGATACATCGTTACCAAGGATGCTACCAAAGAGGCAGTCTGGATATATATAAGTTCATGAGATGAACTTCGTTCCTACCATTGTGTGACAATGGAGTTGTGGCTTTAGCCAAGGAACTGCCGTCCCATCAGAAATCCAGATATAATTCTTAGGCAGTGTCACCTGATCATGGAGATGGTTGATCTCCAGGGAGATCGAGGTTAGGAGAGTAGACGCAGAGGACAACAGCGCGGATCCACTCACAAAGGCCTTTTTCCCAGTAGAGACTTTTTATGGGATGGTTGAGTATGAGATACTTCAACCGCAGCTAATTGTTGGGTATGCGATACCATAACAGATGGCCCTAGTGCAAGTGGGAGATTGTTAGTTATATGTATGCCCTAGAGGCCATTACTGTACATACGATGTATATTGTAGTGGATGCTAGGACATATATTGAGAGGACTTTCTTGCTCGACATGATAGTATGCTATCTGGTTGTACTTTATCTTAACATGTACTCTGATTGTCTCTATATTACATGTTGATAAAGCCCTTAGGATATGTACTCGACTACTGGGACTATGATGAGATCATACTAGTGGGGCCACGGTAGTCGACGAGTACATCCTATAACTGTTCCTAGTCGAGGGTGTATCGAGACAGGGCATCGATACACCAGAGTAGACTAGCGTATACGCATCTTGACCCATATGATGGGCGATGGATGATCCCATATCCATCGGTGTTTGACATCAAGGATGGTGTACGGGTGCTCAGTGGAGACTGGGTACACTGGACGGACTCGCCGAGAACTCCCAGATGGTATTATACCATACGTCAGATGGCAGTTCTCCGGTGACACTGGTACAGAGTAGTCTGTTGACCCGAGATCGTCATAAAGTCTTGTGTGATTCCCACTGTGCTTTGATTTCCATCATACCACGTCCAAGAGGGCATGCAAAAAGATGGCTTTTGGGTACAGTCCCGAATCACATGGAGGCAATGAGCGATAGGAGGGGATTCGTCTCTCCCGGTATAGGGAGTTGATGTTGTGCTATGTTCGATTGGCTATAACCGGAAATCCCTGGCCAGGGTTGCTGAGATTTACTGGTAAGTGTTATCAGTAGTTTCTCGAACTGTTATAGACCTCGTATCGACACGACTTATCGAGCTACTGGGGTCTGACGTTTACCACCCCTAGGCGAGATATGCGACATATCAGACGACGAGACCGGACTGTACGGGAGTGTTACTGTTTGGATTCATAGGAGAATGTACAGGCTTGCTTGTTGATCTTCTGAGCGCTCAATACCTGGGTAGCTGTTACGTTTAGCTGACCGCTTGCAGCTTGTGGGTGTTTGATATGATCATCACCTACTGCCGGCGTATTGATGATTCTTTAGAGTCCTACACAGAGGTTTCTTGGCACAGGCAAAACGGAGTAGGAGCACATATGTGATATGTGCGGGACCGAGGATAATGCGATATGTGATACCGTATTATATTCTCGCGATATTTGATATCAGCCGGGTCATCGGATCAAGTGTTGATTCGATGAATCGGTACGGATAAATATTAGTCGGTTATATGCGATATAGCCGGATTGTCGGATCAAGTGTTCATTCGATAATTTAATGTATAATAATATATTTGATATATTAAATTGCATTAACTAATATTTGCTCACTAAAAGATTCTTTTTCTCACTCGGGTAATACATTGATATATATGCGATATATGTTAAATGTATTATTTTATTTTGTTACAATAAATATTGTATATGTGATATATAATATTGTAACATATTATAATTATTAATGCAACATGTTTAGAGGAGTTTAAACATGATTAGGGTTTGGATTAGGGTTAAACCTTCTAGTTGATTCTAGAAGCTTTACTTTGTCTTTGTTAAGATATTATGATAGATATTTCTTTATGACTCACCCTTTGACCTAACCCAAACCCTAACCCTAGTAAACTCTCTACAATGGTTACTACAACCATGGTTGCATAAATGATTATGATAACTTTTATTATTCATCACAATTCTAATATTGTTCATCTTCTTCTTCCTTCACTCTTCATGAAAAAGCTTGCTAGATTTTTCCAAAGTGATGAATAAATATAAGAAAAATATAAATAAAGAGAGAAAAAATCCTACTTCATCATCCTCATCTTCCCTTGCCATTTAGATGAGGGTGTTCACATCATTTCATGAGTGTTAGCTTGTGTTAACGGAACTTCAAGGTAGATCATCTTAGTATCGAAGATCGGAAGCAAAGGTTGCATCTTTCTCTTCGTGGAACCTCTCGAGAGTCCGGATCCCGATGATCGCAGCGAAGGGACCACAACACGGAGCATATGAAGTGAAGGACCGGATCTACAAAGGTTGTAATCCCTCTCACTTAGTGTTAAGTTGTTAACATGTTAGTTTTCGCCTAATCTCTAGTTTAAAGATCCGTATTCGGGTTGTTCGGCACGGCTAAATTTTTAATCGGGCATGGTTGATGCCTCGTAGACCCTTGTGCGCGTGCCTAGCAACCCTACAGGGTTAGGGTTAGATAGAACGACAAAAATTTAAAATTGGTATGGACGATGCGTCCCGGAAATTTGCTGCCGTGCTATACAACCTTACAGTGGTATCAGAGCCTAGCTAGAGAATTATACGGATAATGTAGGATTACGAAATCGAAACAACTCCGAAACACCCGATAATGAATCCTAGTTTCTGTCAAAATTTTCTGAGAGTCAAATTTTTTTTTAAACAACTGCAGAATGGTGTATGAGATACATGATGAACACTACCAAAATTTGAACCCCTATGCTCGGATTTTGGCCGAGCACAATGGGGAATAATCCGAGCAGGCCGGCCCCTTTATGTGATTTAGGTTTCAAATTTTGGTCATGTTCCAGTCTCTGGGATTTGGTACTTCAGGTGTTTTTTGTTTTTGCTAAATTTGCATGTGATGTTATCTTTTTACCGAGGCAATTCGGAGTGTTTCGTATTCGTAATTCTAGTTTGTTTTCAGGTTATTTTAGACGGTGTTAAAAAGTTCGAACGGATATCAAATTCCCACTTTAATCCTCGGCGGAAAATTTTCCAAGAGTTTGATTTTTTCATAGTTAATGAACATTCAAATATCGTGCAAGTGATGCGGTGAACCCTCTAGAAGAACGAAACCCTAACTCGATTTTGTGACCGTAAGAACTGCCGCTAAACCCTAGGGTTTGCGGTAGTTCTGCAGTGCCACAAGTGAGGCATTGGTTGACCCTTCTACGGCTGGTTCATAGCTATTGTGGCATGTACTGAGTATTTTTAAACTACGCTCAAGTATTGAGATTTTGGTAAATTTTGGGTGTTTGTTAATTCGATCGGAATGTTTAATATCGTCTAGCTTTTTCTGAAATGTGATACAATATGTGGAATTCATATAGTTAGGCATGAAATCCGTAATATGTGATATTTCGGATTTATGATTTCTAAGGTGATTGTGGATTCCAAATGTTGTAGTTTTTCACTTTCTTTTGTATGACCGTAAGTGTAATATGTCGTGTGTCGCCGGTTTCGTTGTTATACATTAACGAAAATTGGGATACGCATATTTACTTACGTTGATGATATGTGATATTATGTGTTGCTGTGATATGTTATATTGGATCGTCGTGATTTGAATAGCCGGGGTTTTTATGTGAGACGAGAGTTTTTCATTTTCATTCATGTAAAATTCATTGTATCTAATATTCTTTTATTGGGGCACTTCCGGGTTGAGGATGATGTCACCATTGTATATTATTTACCTTACCGCATTAGGATAGACCTAAGGAGGAGAGCACAAGCAACCGGGGTCCAGTAAGAGGCCATCTCGAGGAGTCGAGACCGGGTCTCCTAACCCTAGAATTGGGAGGATTGCTTGCCGCTCTCATAGGGGTCTAGGGATGTGGGTTTGGCTATTCATCGCGACCGTGGAATCCGTGTTTTATAAAACACGGATCTCCTAGTATATCCAATATTTCATATGTTTCTTCTGCTACTGATATACTTTGATGTGATTATTTTATATGCGTGAGACGAATGCTTTATTATTGTATATATGATATATAATAAACGTTGCTTATGTTTTGCACCCGCGCTAGTCCCGTCCCGGTATGCCGTCAGTTAAGTAACCTAACGGTGCATAACGGGACACTGTGGCGAATGCGGATGGCATAAGCGTACGTTGTATTTTCGTTTCTTCTGTGATTCTTAGGAAGCATAAATGATGGGACGTCATTAATGAGATTAATGAAAGAAAAAGAAACCTAAAAAATATTGTAGAATCATATTTTCAAAAAGGGTAGCTCTAGTTTTTGCTTTGCATAGTGGTATTCCTTGTAGAATATCCAGCACCTTATTCGATAAGGAAAGAGCCAAGATCCCTTCACCGGGAGTGACCTCTTTAGCGAAACTAGCAGATAATACAACTCACTCGGTTTTGTTTTTGATTGCTTCTATAGTTCTTGCTTTGTATAGAGGTATTTGAGAAATATCCTGTATCTTATTCGATAAGGAAAGAGCCGAGATCCCTTCACCGGGAGTGACCTCTTTAGCGAAACTAATAAAAGCCTAAAAAACACTCCTTTTCAAAATCACTTGTTTCTACAACGATATCAACTTCATTACGCAAAAGGTTTTCATAAAAACCTGTCGTAACCCTCCGTCATTTCAGATAAGTCCTACTTGGTATTCGTGCTGCGTTTGTTGACCCTGTCAAGGCGCAGTGTACGGTAGCTAATTAGTGTTTATCTGCTAAAGCATGAGATGCGATTGGATTAGGGTAGTCGTACAACTTTGTTGACCTTGTCAAGGGTTGTGCGGGTGGGTTTAATTCAATCATGAAATGTACGGGTTGAACTTGACTTGCGATTTATGGTTTGTTGACCTTGTCAAGGTCATAGATCGCTAGGGGCAAAAGATATTATCGAGAATTTCAAGTGTTGAAATTTGCAATGAAATTGCATACCTTCTATGAGATAGTTGGATCCCGATACCCACTGCGAGTAAGAGTTACTCGTGGGAGAGTTTTACACATAACAATTAGCCGATCAAGTAGCTGTCTAGAAAAGTGTTAACGGGGTTATGCCTTAGGTCCGTGCGAAAGCACGGAGAACCTCTCTCAAAGTACCAACACTAGCCTGACTGAAAGATTGGCGAACTTGTAAAGTGTAATTAATCCCGGTTAGTCTTACCTTTTATGGTTTGAAGGAAGATTTGATGAAAAAAGTGGGAGCTATCCTGATTAGATAAGATAATAACCAATCTAATTTTGCAAGAGCGCACGCTAAAGTGTTTTCTTCTCTCTCTCTCTCTCCAGGTAGCGACCATGTCAGCCCATAATCAAGATAATAATATGGATGTATTGACCGAACCTGCTTATTATACTGAGCAGGGGAACGCTGGTTCTGTTCTTTCTTATAATTGTTATAAGACAGAACAGGAAATAGGGGAATATCCGGATTCCCACGCCGCCCAAACGAAGTACAAACATGTTGATGCATCTTCTTCAGGTGTGTTTGTTATCGAGAATTGTTTCTCAGTTCACTCTACGTCCCGGATATTAGATACCGGATCGGGATCCTACATATGTAATATGTTACATGGGCTACGGAAAGGTAGAGAACTGGGAGAGGGTGATCATTCCATAAGAGTAGGAAATGGTGCAAATGTTGTAGCCAAAGCAGTTGGCGAATATCACCTTGTGTTACCAAATGGTAATACATTGATTCTGAACGAATGCTATTACATACCGATCCTGATATGCAATCTTATATCAGTTTCTTTATTGAGTAAAGAAGGATATAATTTTGTAGTACAGGATAATGTTATGAATATCTTCCTGAATCAAAAGTTGATTGGATCAAGCTCATTAAATAATGGCATATACGTTCTAAACCAAATCACGGTTCTTAATGTACAAAACACACATAAGAGGAAGAGTTCAAAAATGAACGAATTCTTCTTATGGTATTGTAGACTAGGTCATATCAATGCAACACGACTAGCAAAGTTACATAAGGATGGATATTTGAATCCGTTCGAATTATTATCTTATGAAACTTGCCATTCATGTCTCAAAGGCGACCAAAACTCCGTTTAGTGGACACGGAGAAAGAGTTACGGAACTCTTGGACTGATTCATAGTGATGTATGTGGTCCCATGTCTACACATGCCAGGAATGGCTCCTCGTACTTCATTACATTCACTGACGATCTCTCAAGATACGGACATGTGTTTCTTTTGAAACACAAGTCTAAAACTTTTGAGAAATTCAAAAAATATAAGCATGAAGTAGAGAACCAAACGGGTAAAAGTATTAAGATTCTACGATCTGATCGAGGAGGAGAATACTTGAGTAATGAGTTCCTGGACTATTTAAAAGAGAATGGGATTCTCTCTCAGCTTACTCCTCCATATACACCACAACACAAAGGTGTATCGGAGCGGAGGAATCACACCCTATTAGATATGGTGCGCTCCATGATGAGCACCGCTGAGTTGCCTATTTCCTTTTAGGGTTATGCGCTTTAGACAGCAACATACCTATTGAATCAAGTTCCATCTAAATCTGTACCTACTACACCATATGAGATATGGAATGGGAAGAGACCATATCTTAAACGAGTTAAGATATGCGGTTGTCCGGCCTATGTCAAAAGGCAAAATCCAGACAAACTCGAGACACGATCAGTTCTTTGCAAGTTTGTGGGATATCCAAAGAATTCATATGGATATTTTTTCTACTATAGTTAGGAACAAAAGGTGTTTGTTGCTCAACATGCCACCTTTTTAGAAAAGGAATTTCTTGCAAAAGAAATTAGTGGTAAAGAGGTAGACTGGAAGAAGTTCCAGCTACACAGACTACAACTGAAAATTTAGTGGAACCAGAGGCTTCGATAGTTCCCGACGAACCTCAACCGCTCTGCCGATCTAGTAGGGTTCCTCATCCACCAGAGAGATACTACGGTTTTCTCATTGATGGTGGGAGCGAGGACTGCATCATGGAAGATGATGACCCGACTAGCTTCGAGCAGGTCATCACGAGTGGGGACTCTGTGAAATGGCTGGATGCAATGCGATCTGAGATGGAAATCCATGTACACCAACAAAATATGGACTTTGGAAGTTGCTCCTGAAGGGGTAAAACCCATTGGGAGCAAATGGATCTTTAAGAAGAAACGTAGTGTAGATGGAAAAGTTGAGACTTTCAAACATAGACTTGTTGCAAAAGGTTTTCGTCAACGACCAGGTGTGGACTATGATGAAACCTTTTCTCCAGTGGCTATGCTTAAGTCCATCCGGATCCTACTTGCCATTGCTGCATACCATGACTACGAAATCTGGCGAATGGATGTTAAGACCGCCTTTCTAAATGGTGATTATAGGAGCGCGTGTACATGACTCAGCTACAGGGCTTCCTAGACAGTGGGAGCACCGGGAAGGTGTGTAAGCTGCTTAAATCCATCTATGGGTTAAAGCAGGTATCGCGGAGTTGGAACATCTGTTTTGATGTGGTAGTCAAAGAGTTTGACTTCATCAAGAACGTAGATGAGCCTTGTATATATAAGAAGGTGGCAGAGAGTAAGGTTGTCTTCCTCGTATTGTACGTGGATGACATACTCTTGATAGGAAATGATGTTCCTATGCTACACTCGGTTAAGCTCTTCTTATCACATAGATTCTTAATGAAAGATCTTGGTGATGCCTCATGCATCTTGGGGATTAAGATCTATAGAGATAGATCTAAACGGATACTGGGATTTTCCCAATCCAGGTACATTGACACTATACTAAAGAGCTTTAGTATGGAAGAATCCAAGCGTGGGAATTTACCCACGATCTCTGGACTCATTCTCTCCAAAGAGATGTCTCCTAAGACTAATTTGGAAAGAGCTCGCATGCAAGGGATACCCTATGCTTCGGCAGTAGGCTCTATCATGTACGCGATGCTATAGACCAGACCCGATGTAGTATACTCACTAAGTGTAGTAAGTAGGTATCAAGCAGATCCAGGAGAGAGTCACTGGACAGCTGTGAAGAACATTCTTAAGTACTTGAGAAGGACTAAAGAGATGTTCTTGGTGTATGGTAACGGAGAACTCCAGGTGGAGTTCCTTACCGATTCGAGCTTCTAAAGTGATAAGGACGACTCTAAGTCGCACTCGGGATTTGTCTTTACCCTCAATGGAGGGACGGTTTGTTAGAAGAGTTCCAAACAGGAAACCATGGCAGACTCGACGATGGAGGCTGAATACATCGCTGCCAACGATGTTGCCAAAGAGGCTGTCTGGATGAAAAAGTTCATAACTGAACTTGGAGTGGTTTCGTCTATTGAGCATCCAATACCTTTGTATTGTGATAACAATGGAGCTGTGGCTTTGGCCATGGAACCCAGGTCCCATCAGAGATCCAGGCATATTCTGAGGCGGTATCACCTGATCCGGGAGATAGTTGATCGCCGCGAGATCGAGGTCAGGAGAGTTGACACGAAGGACAACACTGTGGATCCACTCACGAAGGCCATACTCCAGATACAATTTGAGAGACTCTTCGGGATGATGGGTATGATATACTACAATAGCTGGCCTTAGTGCAAGTAGGAGATTGTTAGTTATGTATATGCCCTAGAGGCCATTGTTGTACATATGATGTATATTATAGTGGATTCTTGGATATATATAGAGAGGACTTTCTTGCTCGATATGATTGCATGTTATCTGGTTGCTCTTTATCTTAATATGTTGATTTGTATTGTATTACTGTCTTGCTCTCACATGTTGATAAAACGCTTAGAATATGTACTTGACTACTAGGACTATGATGCATATCATACTAGTGGGGCTAGAGTAGTCCTAAAGTACATCCTATAATAGTTCCTAGTCGATGGTGTATCGAGATAGAGCATCGATAGTCCAGAGTAGACTAGCGTATATGCATCTTGACCCTATATGATAGGCGATGGATGATCCCACATCCATTGGTGTTTGACATCAAAGATGGTGTACGGGTGCTCAGTGGAGACTGGGTACACTAAACGGACTCGCCGAGAACTCCTAGATGGTATTATACCTATCGTTAGATAGCAGTTCTCTGGTGACATTGGTACAGGTTAGTCTGTAGACCTTAGATCGTCATAAAGTCTTGTGTGATTCCCACTGTGCTTTGATTTCCACCTTACCACGTTCATGAGAACGTGCAAAATGGGGGCTTTTGGGTACAGTCCTGAATCACATGGAGGCAATGAGCGATAGGAGGGGTTTCGTCTCTCCCGGTATTAAGGGTTGATGTTGCGCTGTGTTCGATTGGCTATAACTGGAAGTCCCTGGCTAGGGCTGATATGGAGATCTACTGGTAAGTGTTATCAATAGTTTCTCGACTTGTTATGAGCCTCACATCGACACGACTTATCGGTTACTGGGGTCTGATGTTTACCACCCCTAGACTGGATATGCGACATATCAGATGAAGTGACCGGACTGTACGGGAGTGTTACTGATTGGACTCACAGGAGTGTGAGCAGGCTTGCTTGTTGATCTTCTGATCACTCAATACCCAGGTGGCTGTTACGTTTAGCTGACCGCTTGCAGCTTATGGGTGTTTGATATGATCATCACCTACTGCCGGCGTATTGACGAGTTTTTAGAGTCCTACACAGAGGTTTCCTGGATTAGGCGAAACGGAGTAGGAGAACATATGTGATATGTGCGAGACTGAGATTGATACGTGTATTTGATACCGTATTCTATTCTCGCGATATGTGATATCGACCGGTTATATGTGATATGGCGGGGTTATCGGATCAAGTGTTGATTCGGCGAAATAATACATATTATATTTGTCGGTTATATATGATATAGCCGGATTATTAAATCAAGTTTTGATTTAATAATTTATTGTATAATTATATATTTGATATATTAAATTGCATTAACTAATATTTGCTCACTTAAGTATTTTATTTTCTAATTTTGGATACATTTAACATATATGTGATATATTTTTATTGTATTCTTTTCTTTTGTTACAAAATTATATATATGTGATATGTATAATTCTAACATGCTAGATTATACATGCAACTAGGGTTAATGAGATTCTCACCATGGCTAGGATTAGGGTTAGATTTAATTATTTTAGTTAATTCTAAATTATGGATTAATGTTGAGATATTTCTTTGTCTTGACTTAGTCCACTCTTTAGATATTTACTAAGATATTTATTAACCTAACCTTTAACCCTAGCCCATGGTTTAGTCTCTACAAGGGTTAAGCATGACATTCTTAACCCATGGTTGCATTTTATAACCTCAAAAAAACAATACTTCATTCATCACTTCTTCATCTTTTTCTTGCCCTCAAAAAGCTTGCTAGATTTTTCCTTAGTGATGAAAAGATTGTAAGAAAAAGAAAACTAAAGAGAACAAAATTCCTACTTCGTCATTCTCTTCTATACTAGTCATATAGATTAGTGTGTTAGTTTCACTAATCCCTAATTAGTGAAGAGATAGTTTGGGGTTGTGACTTCTCAAAGTAGATCATCTTGGATAGTGAAGACTTCAAGCAAGGATATATTATTTACTTCATGGAGCTTCTCAAGAGTCCAGGAGCTTGATGATTGCAGCGAAGGGACCACAGCTTGGAGCTTATGAAGCGAAGGAACGGACTACAAAGATTATAATCCCCAATCCCTTAGAAGTAAAGTTGTTTGCTTTTCGATTCCGCATGATTCTTTAGTTAAGAACCTAGGGTTAGGGTTAGATAGAACGACAAAAATTTGAAATTGGAATGGACGATACCTCCTGGAACCTTGCTGCCGTGCTATACAACCCAATGCTAATCCGGTGATAAATGTTATCGGTCAGGTTATATGTGATATAACCGGACTTTTGAATCAAGTGTTGATTTGATAATGTGATATACAGACAAATGATATTAGTTGGTTATATGTGATATAATCGGATTATTGAATTAAGTGTTGATTTAATAATATGATATATATTTATATTTGATATAATTATATATTAACTAATATTATTGCTCACTACTTATTTACTTATCATTATATATATCTTCCTTTACTAAGAACCCAAAGTGCAAAATGAGATCTTTATTATGTCCAAGTGATGCAACCTTGAGTTCAATAACCAAAACTTAAACTTGCAAGTTCAATGAAGAGCTTGCAAGATCAAGAGAAGGCTATGTACAAGAACAAAATGAAAAGAGAAACAAAAAGTAAAAGTTGTTTTAGTGTAAAGAATATAAGAGCCCTCTCCCTTGCTCACTGATCTGTATTTATAGGCTCAAAATAAAATTAAACAAATAATAAAAATAATATGATATGACTGCAAGGGAAGGACAGATGAAAGATTGGGACAATTAGACACGGCGGGGCCGGTGAGATCGGATTTATGGGGCTTGTCGCCGACCCAAATCCGAGCAACTTGGCTCATGTTGATGTTGTGGTCTTGTGTTCTCTCGACAAGTCCACTGGTGCTGCTTGATTTGCCTATATGAACCTGGTCTGCACTCAGGGATTTTGGAGGGAAACTTGATGCTTTATATCACATCAATACTTTTTGCATTAACTCACACACACACACACTTGCACAAGTCATCATTTGTATGTGCCATGGGCAGCCCCACCATGGTCCTAGTGCCAAAGAGCATGTGTACACTTGCATTGTGTTGGACCAAAATATGTGTACACTAGTTTATTTGCAAAAAACTCTTTGGATATCGATCGGTTTGCAGTTCCGGTTGCAGTGTCGGCTCACAAATATTATATTCGTGATTTTGAGTGTGTTTCCAGTATTTTGTCATGGATACCTGTAATCTATAATTACTGAGCAGACACTGGTTAATAGTACCGATATATACAAAATATAGATAATGAATGAGTGGTATTAAAATGCAGTTTTCTGTGATAAACAAATACCCACAAACTTATCTCTTGCTCGTCCTGAGCAAAACAAAAAATCCTAACCTCACTTTTGCAGAGAACGCGATTGCACTGAGCTCGTGCAACAAACCGTTAAATCTCTAGGTGTCTCTAGTAGGAGTGTTGTCTCCTGAGGGTTTTTAGCGGATTACACCCACAAAATCCCGTCAACTTAGTTTCATAAGTTAACATTGATTCTACTCTTACAGTTTAGTATCTAGGTTAGAAATTCTATCATTCTAAGTTAGAAATATCCAACCCTTATGTTTCACACCTCATATTTATTCAACCTCAGATCCTATACGATTTTACAGTTTAGAAAGATTTCCGCTTCTCTTGAGTTTTCCTTCTAAAGTGCGGTATACCATCTTTATGGAAAACATAAGTCTTATCTTTTATTCCTATCTTTCCTCCAAACATTGATCGTATACCCCCACGTGTGTGTAAATTTTCACCCTTACACTCAAGAATTCAATTTAAGTTATAGTACCCTTGCCCTAATACCTAATACCACTTCTTTTCGTTAATGATGGACGGTTTTTCTCACACACCTTTCATGCGACTATTAATGCTTCTTGAGGCACTAACAGCCGATTACTGAATGTGTGAGCTTAAAGCGTAAATAGCAGTTTCTAGGTCTTGACTTTATTTATTTTTCTTTTCTTTATTTTTCTTTTTCAAGACCGGATATTTTTTTTTCAATGATGCTCTTTTTGGTGGTTAGCTTTAAATACCATTTTTTCTTTCATACTAGGTTTTCAGGCAAGAGTATTTCTAGGTATCCTCTACTATCCCAAGTTTCAAGATGCGTGTATGTGCAGTTTGTAGGGTATATACTTTCTAAATTTGGACTTAAGAATAGAAACTATTTTTCAGACTTATCTTTCAGTAAAGCTTTCAATACTTTCCCTTCATCTCAACTTAACTCAAGAACTGAACTCAAGATTACCTACTTCTATAAAAAAAAACTGTAAGGACGTATAATTACCAAGGTTATGCAGAATGAGGGTTATTTTTAGGGTTTTCAATTCCTAAGCCTAGGATTTAGTTATTTCTAACGTATCAACTAAACTTTCGGAATAAAAATCTAAGTTACCCTATTAGCTAACTTGACAACAAAATTTTTATATTTTTGTAAATTTTTTTGATTTTTATGGGTTTTTAAATAAGCATGCAAATGCAAAATATACATATGAATGCGAAGGTAGAAAGCTTACCGAGCATACCCCCAAACTTAAACTTGATAGTGCCCTCACTGTCAGGCTACACCAAGAGGGTCAAAATTTTCGACGCTCCCCACAAATTTTTTATACAAAACAAAAAACAAAAATATATACGCAAAAAGATCCCCCCAAACTTAAGTGAAACAGTGTTTCCACTGTTAAGTATTGAAGTTCAGGATTAGGAGGGAGAGAACAGTATCAATCTATACAAGGCCTTATACATGCCAAAAGTGAGCACCAACCATTCAAAAATTGTTGGCTATAGTGCCCTCAAGGCAATTATCATAGTCGCGGACTTGTGATTATGATGATTGAGTGAGGACCTCTACCGATAAAACGGTCTTACTCAAGATGATAGTATGCTATCTGGTTCGTCTTTATCATCATGTTGATAAAACCCATAGGATTCTTGCTTGACTGCCAGCATTATGATGGCGATCATACACGTGGGAGCTGGGGTCTATAAGCACATCCTTAAATGTCCTTAGTCGTAGGAGTATCGAGACCGGGCATCGATACTCCAGTGTAGACTAGTGTATACTGATCGAGACCTCGACGAGGGGCGGTGGCCAGGTCTCACAAGCCTTTGGTGTTAGTTTGTTCAGCTAAGATAGTATCCAGGCGCTCATTAGGTTATGAGTACATTGGACGGACTCGCCGGGAACCTGCTAGTTGGTATTATACCTATTGTCAGATAGCAGTTCCCAGGTAACATGTGTACAGGTTAGTCTGTCGACCCGAGATCGTCATTTGTCTCGTGTGAGTTCCCACTGTGCTTTGATTACTACCCTACCACGACTCAAAGGAATCGTGCAAACAGGTTTTAGTTGGGTACAGTCCCGAGCCACATGGAGGCAGTGATCGGATCGTCGGGGATTCGTCTCTCCCGGTATTGGGGGTTGATGTCGTGTTGTCTACGGATGGCCATCACCATAAATCCGTGGTCACGGTGGACGAGAATTATCTATCCAGAATCGATGGTTTCTCAGGTGGTGATGGGTTTCATACCGACACTAAATATCGCGTTGTTGGGGGTCTGACTTTATCTACCCCCCTAGACTTGATATGCGATACTCTTAGACGAACAGACCGGACTGTGCGGATATTGTCATTGACAGGCTCAGTAGGGGTTCAGGATGAGTTTGCTCGTCGGCCTCCCTTTCGCTCAATACCTGGGTAGACGTTACGTACAGCTAGTGCCGCTGACGTGCTTGTGGTTAAACCCATTGCCAGCGTATTGACGAGTCTTTAGAGTCCCACACAGAGGGTTTTTCATGGTTCAGGCGATATGGTGTACATGAGGTATGTTGATACATACAGATGTCCGATTAAATATGTGCACTTGCTGCGCAGACTTTAATTGGACGGTTGATAATACTAGCGGCTTAGGATTAAGCCAGTTTATTAAATCAGGTTTTGATTTAATAATTTATATATATATTTGTATATACGTATTCTAGTATTATTGTTCACTATTCGTTTTCTCTCTCGGTATTCGTATTTTGGTACGAATACCCGTATATGTATTTCGGTACATATACCGGGAAGTATTCCGTATTTTATACGGAATAGCTTCTAGAAGGTGGCCACCTAATTTGTATGATTTTCCATTTTTTGGAAATTCATTTGACTCACAAATGAGGTGGAAGTGTGAGGTGGAAAGTGAATAGTGTTAAGCATGGTTTTGAGGCATGTAGCAAAGGATGGTGCAATTGTTTATTTGGTTAATTGGTGAGACTTTTTTGGAGGGGAGAAAGAGAGGGGCCGACCATTATTTAGATGGAGGGATTCATTTTGATTTAGGTTTTTTACATGAAACATTATGCTAGCCTCTCTCACTCTCTCATACTTCACAAATACAAAGCCATTCTTTGCTCATGCAAAAGCTTTTTCCTCACTCATCTTCTATGCTTGCTCAATGAGAAAAAGGGAAAGAGAGAAAATTATAGTGACACTTCCATACACCTCGACTCTCCATCGTTAGCAACTTTGGAGCGTCGGTTGTCTCGTTCGTCGAGCTGGAGCTTGCGCAGTTTCCCTCGGGTGGATCATCGGAGATGGAGGAAGACCGGCAACCAAACTTCGTCAAAGAACTGCTAGGAGCTTGGAATGAAGACCGAAGGACTTGGATCATCTCGGTATAACAATTCTAACTCTTAGTTTTATTTGCTAGTTTAGGTTTTAAGGTCGATCCGGAATTCGGGTAGCGGTAGCGCCGGTTTAATAAATTTTTGTTCTGCATTTTGGCCGCGTTTCGATGGCCGGGGCGCTACCGGGACCCAACAAAAATTTCATCGGGATAAGGCCCGGGCTGGTGAAAGAATGCGGAGAGGAAAGAAATAGAGAATACGCGAAACCGTATGGGGATAGAAGTGGTATACGGTCCCAGTATATAAGGAGAAGAATGGCAGAAGGGAAAAAGAAATGGAGTTCGAACTTGAGGGTAAAAATGGAGTGAATAAATTAGTACAATTTGTAACGACCGATGTGTAAAAAGCGATTGTACTAATTTATTAACCCGTCGAGAGATGGGGTCAAATCCCTCAAGATTCGTGAGAAAACATGTGTAAACCGAATATGGTAAACCAGACGAAGGAAGTGAAAATGATACGGTGTCTTGTAAGGTCGGAACGATGGAAAGGATGGAGGAAAGTGATCGAGAAAGGGTATTAGTTAAAGGTTCAAGAGGGTGTACACAGTCAATGAAAGGGACATGATGAATTGGAAAATCCGACTCATCAAGTAAAACCGATTCATTCTCAATAATATCCTCAAAATTCTCCTCAAAAATTTGCTCATCCATGCATTTATCATCAATATCTATTCACATATGAAGTTCGGGAAAACAGTTAATGACTCGGGATGATGTCCACATGGAAGTTAAAGGACATGATGAATTGGTGAGAAAAACTCATCCAAAACTGTGAGTTCATCATCCAAAATATTTCCAGCGTCAAAATTCTCAATCAAGTGAAAATCAATATTCTCATACACCTCATCAAAAGAATGGATTTCTATCAATTGTGGTTCTAAGATGGAGATGTAGAGGTCAAAAGGTTTGGGATTGGTTTCACTTGAAATGGACCCTTCACAATCTGGTAAATCAAACGCTACAAAGTCGCATAACTCATTAAACGTTCTATCTGCAATTGGTGAATCATTTGGGACACTCGATAGATTTTTAAAACTGGAGTTGTGGAGTTCACTTTGCAACGGGTAGGTTTGATTTGGAAGGGTGTACTGCTCACTCTCACCACTCAAATTCTCAACCTGTCCTATCGCCTCATCATAATTGGAAAATGTGGAGCTAGCTGGAAACTAGCTACCGGTTCATTAGGTTATATGAGGGCGGCCATGGACGCTTTCAAATCCATCATCTGTAGGCATGACGCTACCCAAAAATCTCCAATGACTGTTCTAGACTAGACATGGGTTGTTAAGGGGTTTCAGTAAAAGATTCAAAGTTGTTTGGATATTGCAAAACTCCCAAAAGGCTGTTCATAAGCAATGTCTAGGGAAGGTGTAAATGTCGGGTAGGACTGGTAGGAATCGAATAGTTGGACAGGAGTAGGATCAACATTTGGATAAGAAGGTGAATGGAATTGTTGATCCAAAGAATTGGCAGTGGTGAAAGGAGTGAAAGATCGGCTACGGGATTGTTCAATACGTTCAGCAATAGACATATGTCTTTGAGTTACAACAGGACTCTCAAAAGGGGTATCAACGTAAGAAGGTGAGGAAGGTTGACATGGTTGATACAAGGTGGATTGCGGAGTTCAATTGTTTATCCTAGATGCGTCTATCCGATCTTTCAAAGAAATTTTGGGCATGGAGGGATTGTTCGACGTTCGACCAAAGCAAGAACCGTAAGAAGTAATGTCTGGTTGTGGGTACCAAAGTTTGGTAAGAGTTCTTCTATGTGGGGTACCCATGATATGGAGAGGAGAAGAAAAGAAAAGGAGAGGAAAAAGAATGTGGTTTTTTTATTTGTTAGTTATTAACAGATGAATGAAATATACAAAAAAAAATCATGACACAAAATACCACACACCTAATCGGTCTAGGGTTCACCTAGGTCAACTAGACCTGCTCAAGAACTTGATTGTCGAAGTAAAACTGTATCGAGAAATGGGCTCAAGATATACTGATCACGAGGCCAGGTAAGTGCAGAGATAAAGGGAGGTTTTCCAACTCTTTCGCGAAGGATCTTAATTAGATAACCCTTTGTCTTTTGGCGGTTTCGCCGTGAACACTTTCCTAAACACCCCGTGAACGATATACCGTTAAGCTGTATTCTAAACACAGTTAACTTCTCCTAGTGAGCGAAGTCCTTAGAGGCTTAAAATCTAATTTCTTTTAAAATTTGTGCGGGTAAACGTTATGCTCAATTCATGATTTGTGGGCCACGGAAAAGGTGATGAAATCCTTTACCGTATGTTGCAGGGTTCGCTTGCCCTTAAGTCCATATTAATGGATGCAATGCGCAATTCAATAAAAAAAATATTCAAAGAATCAAACAATCGTTTTTTACGTTTATGCACAGCACTGCAACAAATACAGGTTAGTCAATTTTAGCGTTTGCTAGCGAACTTGCAAAGAATCCTGCAAAGATAGAATATTGGATGCGTCGGATTTGAGAAGAAGGTGTTAGTAAAGCACGTACTGATAAATTTTCGGGTTAAGAAACCCCCGTTGAAGTGAATCCGAATAGCTTGGAAAGTTCGCTTGCGCGGGTCAAACTACCTGGATCTTTGGCACTGTACTTCACAATCACCTTAATTTTGAATGTACACTTTGCTCTACACAATCGCAGTTCGCAAATCCGTCAAATCTACAAATATCGGAAAAAATGGATTTTTAGTGCGAAAAAGCGATATGAATGCCCAAACTCCTGCACACCCAAAATTATAAAAAACAAGAAATAAAATTGGGACAAAATTAGAACACTGGAGCACAGAGAAAAAATTGGGAGCAGAATAAGAAGGTCAGGCCGGCGGCGCCAGAAATGTGATGAAGTCGCCGGGCTTCTTGAGGCAGATGGGATCCAATTTTCTTCTGGTGTCTAAGTGTTCTACTAGTGTCTCAATGGTATTGTTTATCTTTTCTGTTTAGTTCCAAAATGGTAGCAGGTCAAAAATCCAGAGAGCAAAAAATGTTAGGTTGTTAATTTTTGTTGTTTTTTGAAATTTTTTGATTTTTTAGTTTGTTTTGTTTTAAAAATGGCGTTAGTGATATAAACAAGATTAACCCAAAATGACAAGAATAAAAACGTTACCGTCTCCCCGGCAACGGCACCATTTGATTGACAGCGCGCTTTCGCGCGTGTCATGTTTAAAGTTCTAAAGTTAACCGCAATCAGGACGACGTCGCGTGTAGCTAGCCGTGATGAGTATGGGTCATCCGCAGGGAGATGGAGCGTTTTACATTCTTGTTATCACGAGTTAATGCTCATGGCGGAATGTTCATTTCTAACCTTTGTGTATATATGCAAAGTATAAGTTTGTTAGGAATAGATAGGTTAGTATAAGTTAGTGAAGTCCGTACTCAATTCTTTGTGCCGAACTTGACTATTGAAGCTAGAGCAATCGGCAACAACGTGGATTAGGGTGATTAAGCACGATATTAGTGAAATCCGGCTTATTGACCCTTGTCCGTCCGTTCGTGTCGCTTGTCTTTCGCCGCCGGCCAAACCGAACGCAACCGATCGCGGTTAGGGATCGTCGATATCTTGGTAGGGTAGGGTACCTAACGGAGTACTTGCGTAAGATTTGGCCGGAGTTCAATTGGAAAATAACGGGCAAAGGAAATGAGAAACGAAAACCTTAACTTACACAATCAATCTTTTTCCTAACAACAATATATTCACAAACCAACAAAACAACAAAAGAAAGAGAAAAATAAAAGATAAAAGAAAAGAATAAACAACATTGCAAAAAAGTAAATGACAAGGAAAATAAAAGAGCAAGTAAGTAAATGGCAAGAATATAAAAGAGCAAGTAAGTAAAGCAAGATAGAAAATACTAAGAACCCAAAGTGCAAAATGAGATCTTTATTATGTCCAAGTGATACAACCTTGAGTTCAATAACCAAAACTTAAACTTGCATACTCAATGAAGAGGTTGCAAGATCAAGAGAAGGCAAGGAACTCAAGGCAACTAGCTATGTACAAGAAAAAAATGAAAAGAGAAACAAAAAGTAAAAGTTGTTTTAGTGTAAAGAATATGAGAGCCCTCTCCCTTGCTCACTGATCTGTATTTATAGGCTCAAAATAAAATTAAACAAGTAATAAAAATGAGATACTGCAAGGGAGGGGCAGAAGAAAGATGGGGACAATTGGACACAGTAGGGCCGGCGAGATAGGATTTATGGGGAATGTCGCCGGCCCAAATCCGAGCAACTTGGCTTGTGTTGGTGCTGTGGTCTTGTGTTCTCTCGACAAGTCCACTGGTGCTGCTTGATTTGCCTATATGAACCTGGTCTGCACTTAAGGATTTTAGAGGGAAACTTGATGCTTTATATCATATGAATACTTTTTGCATTAACTCTCACACACACCCACTTGCACAAGTCATCATTTGTGTGTGCCATGGGTAGCCCCATCATGGTCCTAGTGCCAAAGAGCATGTGTACACTTTCATTGTGTTGGACCAAAATGTGTGTACACTAGTTTATTTTCAAAAACTCTTTGGATATCGATCGGTTTGCAGTTCCGGTTGCAGTGTCGACTCACAAATGTTATATCCGTGATTTTGAGCGTGTTTCCAGAATTTTTTCACGGATACCTGTAATATATAATTACTGAGCAGACACTGGTTAATAGTACTGATATATACAAAACATAGATAATGAATGAGTGGTATTAAAATGCATTTTTCTGTGATAAACAGTCATCATCTTTCATGATGCAATCTTCGCTTCCACCGTCTCTGAGAAAAACCATAGTATCTCTCAGGTGGATGAGAAACCCTACTAGATCTGCGGAGTGGCTGAGGTTTGTTGGAGATTATTGAATCTTCCGGTTCTACCAAATCATCAGCCGTAGTTTGTATAGTTGGAACTTCTTCCAGTTCTACCTCATGACCACTAATTTCTTTCATAAGAAATTCCTTTTCTAAAAAGGTGGCATTCCGAGAAACAAAACACCTTTTGTTCCTCAGTGTGGTAGAAGATATACCCTTGCAAATGCTTAGGATATCCTACAAACTTGCACAGAACTGACCTTGCCTCGAGTTTGTCCAGATTTTGCTTTTTAATATTGGCCAGACAACCCCATATCTTAACTCGTTTAAGAGATGGTCTCTTCCCATTCCATATCTCATATGGAGTGGTAGGCACTGATTTGGTTGGAACTCTATTCAATAGGTATGTGGCTTCTCAAGCACATAACCCCAAAAGGAAATAGGTAATTCAGCAGTACTCATCATAGGGTGCACCATTTTAATAGGGTGCGATTTCTTCGCTCCGATACACAATTGTGTTATGGTGTATATGGAGGAGTAAGCTGAGAGAATCCCATTATCTTTTAAATAATCCAGGAACTCCGTGCTTAAGTATTCTTCTCCCTGATCAGATCGCAGGATTTTAATACTTTTAGCCGTTTGGTTCTCGACTTCGCACTTATATTCCTTGAATTTCTCTAAAGGTTCAGACTTGTGTTTCAACAGGAACACATGTCCGTATCTTGGGAGATCATCAGTGAATGTAATGAAGTACGAGAAACTATTCCTGGCATGTGTAGATATGGGACCGCATACATCACTATGTATCAGTCCCAAGAGTTCAGTAGCTCTTTCTCCGTGTCCTGTAAATGGAGTTTTGGTCATTTTGCCTTTGAGACATAACTGGCAAGTTTCATAAGATGTAAATTCGAACGGATTCAAATATCCATCCTTATGTAACTTAGCTAGTTGTGTCGCATTGATATGACCTAGTTTACAATGCCACAAGAAGGATTCGTTCATTTCTGAACTTTTCCTATTGTATGTGTTCTGTACGTTAAGAACTGTAGTTTGATTTTGAACGTATATGCCATTACATAACGTGCCTGATCCAATTAACTTTTGATTTAGGAAAATGTTCATAACATTATCCTGCAATACAAAATTATATCCTTCTTTACTTAATGAAGATACTGATATAATATTGCATATCAGGTTCGGCGTGTAATAATATTCGTTCAGAATCAATGTATTACCAGTTGGTAATACAAGGTGATATTCGCCAACTGCTTTGGCTGCAACATTTGCACCATTCCCTATTTTTAGAGAATGATCACATTTTCCCAGTTCTCTACCTTTCTTTAACCCATATAACATATTACAAATGTGGGATCCCGATTCGGTATATAATACCCAAGACGTAGAGTGTACCAAGAAACAGTTCTCTGCAATGAACACACCCGAAGAAGATGCATCAACATGTTCATTCCTCGTTTGGGTCGCGTGGGAATCCAGATATTCCCCTATTTCCTGCTTAGACTTATAACACTTATAAAATAGAGAGGAACCAACGTTTCCCAGCTCAGTATAATAAGCGGGTTTGGTTAATACATCCATATTATTATCTTGATTAAGGCGTGACATGGTCGCTACCTGGAGAGAGAGAGAAGAAAACACTTAGCGTATGCTTTTACAAGATTAGATTGGTTATTATCTTATCTAATCAGGATTGCTCCCACTGTTTTTATCAAATCTTCCTTCAAACCCTAAAAGGCAACACTAGCCGGGATTAATTACACCCTACGAGTTCACCAATCTTTCAGCTAGGCCAGTGTCGGTACTTTGAGGGAGGTTCCCCGTGCTTTCGCACGGACCTAATTAGAATAAACCTTGTTTTCCTAGGGGCGTAACCCCGTTAACACCTTTCTAGACACCTACTTGTTCGGCTAATTATAAAGTGTAAAACTCTCCCAAGAGTAACTCTTACTCCAAGTGGGTATCGGGATCCAACTATCTTATAGAAGGTATGCAATCTCATTGCAAATTTTAACACTTGAAATTCCCAATAATATTTTGCCCCTAACATCCTATGATCTTAACAAAGGCCAACAAACTATAGGGCGCTAGTTAAGTTCAATCCGTCATTTCCTGATTGAATTAAACCCACACGTACGATCCTTGACAAAGGCCAACAAGATCGTATGACTACCCTAATCCAATCGCATCATATGGTTGTAAATAAGCACTAATCATCTATCACACACCATGCCTTGACAAAGGCCAACAAACGCAGCACGAATACTAAATAGTACTTATCTGAAATGACGGAGGGCTACGGCAGGTTTTTAAGAAAACCTTTTGCGTAATGAACTTGATATCGTTGTAGAATCAAGTGATTTTGAAAAGGAGTGGTTTAAGCTCTGCCTTTTAAAATCGAGTTTTTCAAAATAAACTGAGTGGGTGTAGCATCTGTTAGCTTTTTCTAAAGAGGTCATTCTTGGTGAAGGGATCTCGGCTCTTTCCTCATCGAATGAGGTGCTGGATATTCATAATGGAATACCACTATGCAAAGCAAGACTAGAGCTACCAGTTTTGAAAATTCGATTCCACAACATCATTGGGTTTCTTTCCCTTTCGTTAATCTCATTAATGAAGTCCCATCATTTATGCTTCCTAAGCAACACAGATAAAGAAACGAAAATACAACGTACGCTTATGCCATCCGCATTCGCCATGGGGTCCCGACATGCACCGTTAGGTTAGTTAACTGACGGCAGAGCGGGGGCAGGACTAGCATGGATGCAAAACATAAGCAACGTTTATTATATATCATATATATAATGTAAAGCATTCGTCTCACGTAGTTAAATGATCTTATCACAGAACATTGCAGCAGAAGACAACATATGAAATATTTGATATACTAGGAGGTCCGAGTTTTAAATTAAGCCAGTAAAAAACACGGATTCCATGGTCGTGATGAATAGCCAAACCCACATCCCTGGACCCCTATGAGAGCGGTAAGCAACCCTACCAATTCTAAAGTTAGGAGACCCGGACTCGACTCCTCGAGATGGTCTCCCACTGGACTCTAGAACCCGGTTACTTGTGCTCTCCGCCTTGGGTCTATCTAAATGCGGAAAATGAAATAATATACATCAATGGTGACATCATCCTCAATCCAGAAGTGTCCCAATAAAAGAATATTACATACAATTTTTTACATGAATGAAAATGAAAAACTTTCATCTCACGCAAAAACCCCGGCTATTCAAACATGACGATCCAATATAACATATCCCAGCAACATATAACATCACATGTTATCTAATTAAGTAAATATGCGTATCCCATTTGTCGTTGACATATAGCAACAAAACCGGCGATACACCACATATTACACTTACGGTCGCATAAAAGAAAGTGAAAACTATAATAGTTAGAATCCGCAACCACCTTAGATATCATAAATCCAAAATATCACATACTTTGGATTTCATGCCTAACCATATAAATTCTTTAGATATCATAAACCCGGAATATCACAAATTCTGAATTTCATGCCTAACGATATAAACCCGGCATTTTAGCCTTAAATTGAAAACACTTTTCAATATTTAGTCGGGCAATTCAACAAGATTCCCGACTGTTGATCGAATACTCGTCGGAAACATTAGTAGACGGCCGCACCCCCAAGCCATCGACGAAGTGCACTTAGGCGGAGCATTGCGGCCGCGAGCACCCGAACGGATGCTTTTGGCTACGGGGTTCTCCTACAGTCACTTGGTCGGGGCTATGGGGCAGGGCTATCCAGTAGTGTTACCCGGCGAGCGTTCGCGTACAATACGAGATTGCGATGAAGTTTTGATCCAAATCAAAACCCCGCGGCAACCGATGAAAAAGAATAAATTGCTAGATTTACAAAGTACTAATTAGTTTTCACAAAACTAATTATTGTGGATTCCAAATATTGTATCACAGATCACAGATATCTAGACGATGTTAAACATTTCGATCGATTTATGAAACACCCAAAATTCCCAGAGAGCTCAACACTTGAGTCACAGTTAAAAATACCCAGAAAGTTCCCCAAGCACCTACGAACCTACATAAGAAGGCACACTCCTTGCCTCACCAACGGCGCCGCGGAACCGCCGCCAAAGGCATGATTTGGCCACGCTTTCGCGGTCGTTCGGTCGAGTTGGGCTATCGTTTTTCTTATGGATCCATAGAAAACCCTATACAATTTTCTTAATATTTTTAATTAGAAAAATTCCAACTTTTGAAAATTTTTCCAGAGAGTGGGTTTTCCGGGTTTTTGAATAGTCGATCGAACACATTAACTTCGTCTTGACTACTCCTAATTCTCTAGCCTGGCTCTGATACCACTGCTGGGTTCGCTTAGCACCCCGACGGGTTTCAGCATGTTGGTGTGTAGTAGCGCCTCTAGTTGGATTACAACATCATAAAGTAGTGAACTTTCAAATTCTAGAAGGCTATTACAAACGAACTACGAATCGTAACTAGAGATTAGGGTAATATCAACATAATAAGAAGTCTAAGCTAAAGGAAAAGGAAAAGGAAATACAACCTTTGTAGCCAACTCCTTCAGTCTTTAGGACTCCTACGGCTTTGCTCGAACCTTGGATCAACTCCGCTTGAGGTCCTTCGTCATCTACGATGATCCACCCGGAGATTTCTAGGTCAAGCTCTTAGCTTCACAAAATGAAGCAAACACTCTACACTAAAAGGATAGGGTAGTGTAGAATGGTTGTGTTGTAAACCCACTTAAAAACCTTTTCTTTTTGGTTCCTTACTCTTTTAACAAACTCAAGTGAGCTAGAGAGAAGAGGAAGATGAAGATGGCAAAAGCTTTTGTGAATATAATGAAAATCTATTTTCAATAATTGAAAAGAAAAGATTAAATATGAGATACTCGCAAATATAACCATGGTTGGCTAAATATCTAGATATTATTTGGATGGGTTAAAGAACAAAGGAAATATAACCATAGTTAAAATGGTCAAAGAAGAAGTGTGTAGAAAAATGAGTCATTATAGCTAATTTCCTTTTCTTTAAACCATTAACAAAATCTAGATATTTATCAATCATGTAAGTTTTGCATTGCCATTTCCTTTGTATCATCAACCATGACATATATGTATGTGTGTATGTGTGCATGCACATCATCATGTGTACGTGTAAACATACATGCATACATCCAAAAGAAAAAAAAGGTTAATTAAAAGTGAGCTAAAAGATAATATTAAATCAACACTTGATTTAATAAATCGGTCATATCAAATACGACCCAACCAATAGTGAACGCCCGATTAAAATACGGTATCACAAATTCGTTTTTAATCGAGCTCCCGCGCATATCATATATTCACACCACATCATTTCGCCTGAGCTAGAAAAATCCTGTGTGGGACTCTAAGACTCGTCAATACACCGGCAGTAGGTGATGATCATATCAAAACACCTACAAGCCGCAAGCGTTCAGCTAAACGTAACGGCCATCCGGGTATTGAGCGAACAGAAGAACAACAAGCGAACTTGTCAAAACTCCCGCAGAGCCATAGGCAACACTTACCGTATAGTCCGGTCTCTTCGTCTGATATACTGTATATCAAGTCTAGGGATGGAATCGTCGAGCCTTAAAAACTCAATAAGTCATGTCGATATGGACTATGACCGGTCGAGAAACTACTGACAACACTTATCAATAAATCTCATCAGCCCTGGCCTGGGACTTCAAGTCAAAGCCAATCGCATATAGCACAACATCAACTCTCAATACCGGGAGAGACGAAACCCCTCCTATCGCTCACTGTCTCCATGTGTCTCGGGACTATACCCAAATGCTACCTGTTTTCATGACTCGGTAGAGCCGTGGTAGGGTGAAAATTAAAGTATAGTGGGAGAACACACAAGACTCTATGACGATCTCGGATCAACAGACTAACCTGTAGCAGTGTCACCTGAGAACTGTTATCCGACGATAGTTATAATACCATATAGGAGTTCTCGGTGAGTCCATTCAGTGTACCCAGTCTCCACTGAGCATCCGTATACAATCTTCGATGTCACAACACCAATGGATATGGGATCATCCACCGCCCATCATATGGGTCAAGAAACGTATATGCTAGCTTACTCTGGAATATCGATGCCCCTGTCTCGATATACCCTCGACTAGGAACATTTTAAGGATATACTTATAGACCACTCATTCCCCACTTGTATGATCTGCATCATAGCCATGGAAGTCAAGCGGATATCCTGAGGGTTTTATCAACATGTATGCAATGAACGGTATCAAGTAAACATGTTAAGATAAAGTAAAACCAGATAGCATACTATCATGTCGAGCAAGAAAGTCATATATATAAATATACATATATACATGTCTAAGCATCCACTATACATATAATGGCCTCTAGGGCATACATATATCCAACAATCTCCCACTTGCACTAAGGCCAATTATTGGCGTATCTCATACCCAACATCTTAAAAAGTCGCTCATGTTGCGGCTGTGGAAGGGCCTTGGTGAGTGGATCCGCGTTGTTATCCTTTGTATCTACTCTCCGAATCTCGATCTCTTGACGATCAACTATCTCCCAGATCAAATGATATCGCCTGAGGACGTGTCTGGACTTTTGATGGGATCTGGGTTCTTTGGCTAACGCCATAACTCCATTATTATCATAATACAATGGTATTGTATTAATAATGGTTGGAACTACTCCTAGCTCCGCGACGAACTTCCTCATCCAGACGACTTCCTTGGCAGCATCATTTGTAGCAATATACTCAGCTTCCATCATGGAGTCTGCAACGGTATCCTGTTTGGAACTCTTCCAACATACCGTCCCTCCATTGAGGGTAAATACAAACCCTGAGATAGATTTACTGTCATCCTTATCACTTTGGAAGCTGGAATCGGTAAAGGCCTCCATTTGGAGATCCCCATTACCATACACCAAGAACAATTCTTTAGTCCTTCATAAGTACTTAAGAATGTTCTTCACAGCTATCCAGTGTTGCTCTCCTGGGTTGGATTAATACCTGCTCACTACAGCTAGTGCATAAGCTAAATCAGGGCGAGTACATATCATCGCATACATTATAGATCCTACGGCTGAAGCGTAGGGTATAATGCTCATGCGAGCTCTCTCTTCATCAGTCTTCGGACAGAAGTCCTTAGAGAGAGTGATTCCATGGCAAGCGAGCAAGGCACCACGCTTGGAATCTTCCATACTAAACCTTTTAAGGATGGTATCAATGTACTTTGATTGGGACAATCCCAATAACCTCTTGGATCTATCTCTATAGATCTTTATGCCAAAAATGCATGAGGCATCACCTAGGTCCTTCATGGAGAACCTTTGTGATAAGAATAATTTGACCGATAGTAGCATAGGAATATCATTTCCTATTAAGAGAATGTCATCTACGTACAATACAAGGAAAGTGACAGTACTCCCTACAATCTTCTTATAAATGCACGGTTCATCTATATTTTTGACAAAATCAAACTCTTTGATTGTATCATCAAAATAGATGTTCCAGCTCCGAGATGCCTGTTTTAACTCATAAATGGATTTAAGTAACCTACACGCTTTTTCGCTGCTCCCACTGTCTGTGAAGCCCTCTGGCTGATCCATAAAAACGCACTCTTCTAAATCACCATTTAGAAATGCAGTCTTAACGTCCATCTGCCAGATTTCATAGTCGTAGTGAGCAGAAATAGCAAGTAGGATCCGAATGGATTTAAGCATTGCTACTAGAGAGAAAGTTTCATCATAGTCCAGTCCTGGTCTTTGACGAAACCTTTCGCTACAAGCCTTGCTTTATAGGTCTCTACCTGTCCATCTACACCAATCTTTTTCTTAAAGATCCATTTTCACCCTACGGCTTTTATCCCAGGAGGTGCAACATCCAAAGTCCATACTTTTTTGGTGTACATGGACTCCATTTCAGATCTCATGGCATCCAGCCATTTCACTGAGTCTTCACTTATGTAGCCTGTTGAAAACTAGTAGGGTCATCATCATCCATGATGCAATCTTCTCTATCACCATCAATGAGAAAACCATAATAGGCGAGAAGTTCTACTAGATCTCCGGAGCGGCTGAGGTTCTTGATGTTCTACTGCAACATTAGGTTCAACCAATTCTTTATGATTAATTTGTGTCTCTAGAACCTCTTCTAGTTCTACCTCATTACCATCAGTACTATTTGTAAAAATTTCATTTTCCAAAAATATGGCATGTTGAGAAACAAACACCTTTTGTTCCTTCTTGTGGTAGAAAAAATATACATATGAATGTTTTGGATATCCCATAAATGTACACATGACCGATCGTGCCTCGAGTTTATCCGTATTCTTTTTTTGACATAAGCCGGACAACCCCATATCCTAACACTTTTAAGAGATAGTCTCTTCCCACACCACATCTCATATGGAGTGGTAGACACGGTCTTGGTTGGAACCCTGTTCAATAGATAAATTGCTGTCTCTAATGCATATCCCCAAAAGGAAAGTGGTAACTCAGTATCACTCATCATGGACCGTACCATATTTAATAGGGTACGATTCCTCCGTTCTGATACACCGTTGTGCTGTGGTGTGTAAGGAGGAGCGAGCTGAGAGAGAATTCCATTCTCTTTTAAGAAGTCTGAAAACTCAGTGCTTAAATACTCTCCACCTCGATCTAATCGAAGTTTCTTGATACTCGAGTCAGTTTGCTTTTCTACTTCAAGTTTGTACTCCTTGAATTTCTCGAAAGCTTCGGATTTATGCTTTAATAAAAACACGTGTTCGAATCTTGAGAAATCATCAGTAAAAGTGATGAAGTATGAAAAACCGCCTCTAGCGTGTGTAGACATTGATCTGCATACATCACTATGTATGAGGCTTAAGAGTTCTGTAGCTCTCTCTTCGTGTCCTATAAACGGACTTTTGGTCATTTTACCTTTGATACAAGACTGACAAGTCGCATAAGATTTATATTCAAAAGGTTTTAAATATCCATCTTTATGTAGCTTGTTTAGTCTTGTTTAATTAATATGACCAAGTCTATAATGCCAAAGAAAAGATTCATTTATATCTAAAATCTTTCTTTTATTTGTATGTTGTATATTGAAAACTGTGTGTTGGTTTAGGACGTAAATTCCGTTACTTAGTGTACCATACCCAATCAACTGTTGATTCAAGTTAATGTTCATAACTTTATTTTGCAACAAAAAATAATATCCTTCATTGTCCAACAAAAATACGGATATTATATTACATAGCATACCAGGTACAAAATAACAAGGGTTCAAAACCAAAATACATCCTGAAAGCAACCCCAGATGATACTCTCCTACGGATACAGCATGTACATTGGAACCATTTCCAACCCGCAGAGTGTGGTCCCCCAGTCTTCAAAACTCTACTGTTTCTCAATCCCTGCACACAATTACAGATGTGAGAACCAGAACCGGTATCTAATACCCAAGATGCAGAGTTTAATGAAAAACAGTTTTCAGTTACAAACACACCTGAAGTGGAAGCATCAGTATGCTTCTTCTTCTTGAGATCAGCAAGGTACAAAGTACAATTGCGTTTCCAATGTCCCGACTTGTGGCAGTAAAAACATTCTCCTTTTCCACTTCCCACGGCCCCAGACTTGTCTTTGCCCTTCGCCATTTCAACTCCACCTCTTGGCTTGGCGGGATTCTTCTTCTTCTTTCTCTTGGCCTTGGCTTTTGGGACTGAAGAGGAAGATGGCCTATAAAGCAGAGCAGGAGTTTTCTCTATCTTAAACGTGCTCTCTGCACTTTTCAACATATTAAAAAGTTCAGGTAATGATTTCTCCAAATCGTTCATATTGTAGTTAATTATGAACGGAGCAAAGGAAGGGGAGAGACTGTAGAACAATATCTGTATATTGCTCATTATCCATGGTCCATCACAGTTCCTCAAGTTCTTCTATAAGACCAATCATCTTCAGAACATGTTCTCCTACCGATGTGCCAGTGGCCATATACATCTGAAACAACTTTTTAGATGCCTCGTATCGTAAAGTGCGAGATTGCTCTTCATACAACTCTTTTGTATGAAGAAATATGGATTGTACATCCATATTGTCGTGTTGCTTCTGATGAATACTGTCCATAGAATCAAGCACGAGGCACTTGGCCGTGTTACAGTCAATATCCCATGTTTTTCGGATCTCCCTATCCGAAACAGATGATTCAGGTCCTAGGACGGGTGGGGCTTTGGTAGTGAGGACATATGATATTTTATCATATGTGAGTGCAATGTTCAAGTTCCTCAACCATTCTTTATAATTCGTTCCAGTCAGTTTGTTTTTCTCTAACAGAAGTTTCATTCCCGTCATAGGTATCTGCCATTAGGAGAGAGAAAAGAATACACTCAGCAAAATGCTCTTGCAAAGATCAGATTGGTTATTATTTTATCTAATCGATTTCCCCTACTGCTTTTATCAAATTTTCTTTAAAACCTTAAAAGAAAACTAGCCAGGATTAATTACATTCTACAGTTTCGCTAACCGGTCAGCCAGGCCAGTGTCGGTACTTTGAGGGAGGTTGCTTATACTTTCGCACGGACCTAATTAAAATAAACCTCGTTTTCCGAGAGGTCAAACCCCGTTGACACCTTTCTAGACACCTACTGGATTAGCTAATTATAAAGTACAAAACTCTCCTGAGAGTAACTCTTACTCACAGTGGGATCGGGATCCAACTATCATATAGATGATATGCAATCTCATTGCAAATTTCAACACTTGAAATTCCCGTTATAGTTTTTACCCCTAGATGCTTATGACCTTGGCTATGGTCAACATATCATAAGCACTAGTCAAGTTCTACCCGTCATTTCGTGATTAACTAAACCCACCCATATGACCCTTGACTATGATCAACATAATCACATGAATTTCCTAACTTATCCCATCATATGCTTTGTAGGAAGACATCACTTAGCTACCGTACACTACGCCTTGACTATGATCAACATACATAGCACGAATACTAAGTACTCTGCTTCCTAAAATGACAGAGGGTTGCGAATAGTTTTCATAAAAACTTTTAACGCTTTGAACTTGATTTCATTGTAGAATCTAAATAGTTTTTAGAAAAGGAGTGGCTTAAGCTCCGCATCTTTTGAAACTTGCTTTTTCATAAAAAGAGCCGAGTGGGTTTCAAATCTGATTCTATAATATCTTTAGGTTTCTTTTTCTTTACATTAATCTTATTAATGTATTCCCATCATTTAAGTTCCTAAGCCATCACAGAAACGAAATAGGCATTTATCACATATCACATATATAACAAAAATATTGCATTTGTCTCAGATATTAAGCAATCACATCACAGAATAATCAGCAGCAGAAACAGATATATGAAAATATAGGATGTACTAGGAACTCCGTATCTTATATTTAGCCTACGATAGAAAATACGGATTCCATGATCGTGATGAATAGCCAAGCCCACGCCCTTAGACCCCTACGAGAGCAGCAAGTGACCCTTCCAATTCTGGAGTTTAGGAGACCCGGTCTCGGCTCCTCGAGATGGCCTCCTACTGAACTCCAGAACCCGGTCACTCGTGCTCCCCTTCTTGGGTTTTTCCTAATGCGAAAAAGTAAAATATACATCAATGGAGACATCATCCTTAGCTCGGAAGTGCCCCAATAAAAGAATAATATATACAATGATTTTACATGAATAAAAAGATAAACTCTCGTCTCACATAAAACCCCCGGCTATTCAATCACGACGATCCTATACATCATATCACATCAATAATTGAAAAGCATAGACGACGCTAAAATATATCAATCAACACATCAACATACCCACTGTTGTAATAGATCTCAACATTTGAACCTGTATTAAAAAATTCCCAGAGAGCTCATAGAGTACCTACGGATCAACACAAGAAAGCACGGTCCAAGCCTCACCTACGGCGCCACGGAACCGCCGCAAATACTACTGTTTGGCCGCGGTTCTACGGTCGTTTTGTCGAGTTAGGCGCTCGTTTTTCTTGAGGATCCACAGAAAACCCTGCTCTATTTTCTGAATATTTTTAATTCAAAAAATTCCAATTTTTGAAAAAATTTCCAGTGAGCATGCAAAAATATCATTTTTCATATTCGATTGATTTTTTAAACGTCGTCCGGTTTACCCTAAAGCTCTAGCTAGGCTCTGATACCATGTTGGTGTGTAGTAGCGCCTCTAGTTGGGTTACAACATCCTAAAGTAGTGAACTTTCAAATTCTAGAGGGCTATTACAAACGAACTACGAATAGTAACTAGAGATTAGGGTAATATCAACATAATAAGATGTTTAAGCTAAAGGAAAAGGAAATACAACCTTTGTAGCTAACTCCTTCAGTCTTTAAGACTCCTGCGGCTTTACTCGAAACTTGGATCAACTTCGCTTGAGGTCCTTCGTCATCTAAGATGATCCGCCCGGAGATTTCTAAGTCAAGCTCTTAGCTTCACAAAATGAAGCAAACACTCTACACTAAAGGGCTAGGGTAGTGTAGAATGGTTGTGTGGTTTGTAAACTCACCTAAAAACCCTTTCTTTTTGGTTCCTTACTCTTTTAACAAACTCAAGTGAGCTAGAGAACGGAGGAAGATGAAGATGGCAAAAGCTTTTGTGAATATAATGAAAATCTATTTTCAATAATTGAAAAGAAAAGATTATATATGAGACAGATGACGAAGGACCTCAAGCGGAGTTGATTCAAGTTTCGAGCAAAACCGTAGGAGTCCTAAAGACTAAAGGAGTTGGCTACAAAGGTTGTATTTCCTTTTCCTTTAGCTTAGACTTCTTATTATGTTGATATTACCTTAATCTCTAGTTACGATTCGTAGTTCGTTTGTAATAGCCCTCTAGAATTTGAAAGTTCACTACTTTATGATGTTGTAACCGAACTAGAGGCGCTACTACACACCAACACGGCAAGCATCAAGTATACTATTTAAAAAAATTTAGGGTGTCGAGCGAGCCCGACCAAGTATCTAACTAGAGAATTAGGGGTTTTGTAACATGTAAACAAACTTTACACTGAGTGAAATAGGAATACAACCTTTGTAGACTGGTCCTTCACTTCTAATGCTCCATGTAGTAGTCCCTTTGCTCCAAGTAGTGGTCTTCCGGACTCACCTCAGGCTCCACTAGGCGAAAGAAACGAGTTTGCTCAAGGATCTTCAAGGCCGAAAATGATCTACGTCGAAGAATCTCTAACTCAAGCTACCTCTTCATTAATTGATGAATTAGTGAAGTAAACAATCTATACTAAATGGCTAGTTTGGTATAGATTGATGAAATATGAATTTTGCTCACTTTAGGATTATTTTTTTCTCTTTCTTTTCTTCACTCAAGTAAACCTAGTGATCTCATATGAGATGAAGAAGAAGAAGAAGTGGTGAATCATGGCAACCATGGGTGAGAAAATATTATATATGATATTTGTAGAGACTTAACCATGGTTAAAGATAATGGTTGGGTTAATAAATATCTAGAATAAAACAAAATTAGTAGACTAAGTCAAGGATTCCACATACTTCTACAAGCATCCAAACCAAGCCATTTTCCACCTAATTTTGTTTATTCCCTAAATAAATAATCACCCTAATTATCTTAAGTATGGTATGAGTCCCATACACCCATGTGCAATGTATCATAGCATGACACAAAATAAATACATTAACATATATCACATATATATTAAATGTATAAGGAAAGAAAAGAAATTCTTAAGTGAGCTAATATTAGTTAATATATATTAATATATAAAATATATATTAAATTATTAAACCAACACTTGATTTAATAATCCGGCTATATCACATACAACCGACTAATATCATATATCGCAAGATTAGAATACGGTATCATATACACGTATTAATCTCGGTCCCGCACATATCACATATGTGCCCTACTTCATTTCTCTTGAGCCAGAAAACCTCTGTGTAGGACTCTAAAGACTCATCAATACACCGGCAGTAGGTAATGATCATATTAGTTACCCACAAGTCGTTAGCGGTACTAGCTGGACGTAATGGCTACCCAGGTATTGAGCGAGCAGAAGATCAACAAGCAAGCTTGTTCATAGTCTCGTGAATCCAGTAAGTAACACTATCGTACAGTCCGGTCTCTTCGTTTGATGTGTCGCATATCGAGTCTGGGGGTAGTAAACGTCAGACCCCAATAACTTGATAAGTCATGCCGATATGAGGCTCATAACGGGTCGAGAAACTACTGATAACACTTACCAGTAAATCTCAGTTTCCGCCCTGGCCAGGGACTTCCTGTTATGGCTAACCGAGCACAACCCAACATCAACCCCCAATACCGGGAGAGACGAAACCCCTCCTATCGCTCATTGCCTCCATGTGACTCGGGAATGTACCCAAAACCACTTGTTTTCACTCTCTCTTGAATGTGGTAGGGTTGAAATCAAAGCACAGTAGGAATCACACAAGACTCTATGATGATCTCGGGTCTACAGACTAACCTGTACCATTATCACCAGAGAACTGCTATCCGATGTTAGGTATAATACCATCTAGGAGTTCTCGGCAGTCCTGTTCAGTGTACCCAGTCTCCACTGAGCACCCGTATACAATCTTTGATGTCAAACACCAATGGATATGGGATCATCCATCACCCATCAAATGGGTCAAGAAACGTATACGCTAGTCTACTCTGAAATATCTATGTCCAGTATCGATACACCCACGACTAGGAAAAATTAAAGGATGAACTTATGGACTACCCTGGCCCCACCAGTATGATCTGCATTATAATCCTGGTAGTCAAGTATACATCCTAAGGGCTTTACCAACATATGAGAGCAAGACAATATCACAATACTAGTCTACATGTTAAGATAAAGAGCAACCAGATAGTATACTATCATATCGAGCAAGAAAGTCATCTCTATATATGTCCAAGCATCCATTATAATATACAATCATGTACAATAATGGCCTCTAGGGCATACATACAACTACCAAAAACTAATTAGTATTTTGTAAATCCAGCAATTTAGTCTCTTTTGATCGGTTGCCGCGGGGTTTTGATTCGGATCAAAACTCCGTCGCAATTTCGTATAGTACGTGAACGCTCGCCGGGTAACACTACTCGATAGCCATGCCCCATAACCCTGACCAAGTGACTGTGGGAGAACCCTGTAGCCAAAAGCATCCGTTCGGGTGCTCGCGGCCTCGGTGTTCCGCCTAAGTGCACTTCATCGACTTCATCGGGGGTGCAACCATCTACTAATGTTTCCGACGAGCATTCGATCAACTGTTGGGAATCTTGTTGATTTTCCCGACTGGATATTGAAAAGTGTTTTCAATTTGAGACTAAAATGCCGGGTTTATAGTGTTAGGCATGAAATTCGGAATATGACATATTCCGGATTTATGATGTCTACAGAATTTATACGGTTAGGCATGAAATCCGAAGTATGTGATATTTCGGGTTTATGATGTTTAAGGTGGTTGCGGATTCCAATTATTGTAGTTTTCACTTTCTTTTCTGCGACCGTAAGTGTAATATATGGTGTATCGCCGGTTTCGTTGCTATACGTCAACGACAATTGGGATACGCATATTGTCACGCCCCGCTTCCCAGTATACGGGCAGAGGATGTGACGATACCGCTACGTATTTACTCAGAAGTAAACACGCTAAGCATATCTAAGCAATATAAGTAAAATGCACAAGAGACAACGACAATAGATGTAATTGAATAACAACTTTATTATTTAACATTCTTTTTACAATACATTTGAAAAGTAAATACATGGAATGGAAAGCAATGCCTAAACAGTGGTATAATAGAAATGGAAATGGAATAAGTACAAGTGGCTACAGCTTTGGGCCGAAGGCTATCTGATCCAAGTCCTCGCTGCTGGGCTCTGTCTCCAGAAGGTCCGAATCACCTGACGACATTCCAAAGAAGAAGAAAGAGAATGTCGTCAGCGAACAAATTGCTCGGTAAGTCCCAAAGATAAGGGAGAAGTAGAATAGACAGAGAGAGAGAGAGAGTGTGTGTAACTTTTAAAGTGGTATTATATTCTTATAATGTTGTATTTAGTGTTAACGCTGTTGTTTGTAGCTTGGTACAGAAGAGGCCAGTGTATACGAGAGGAGTCTCAATAGACCAGAGACTAAGGTGGACGGAATCAAGAGTACAAGGCTCCATGATAATAACCGGAACAACGACAATTGAATTCATGTTAGGTGTCTTAATGGTTGCAGTCTCGTGCTACTTCTAACACCTTCCGTACCAATCTACCCGTTATAAACTCCGCGATGTCTTGATTGTATTGAATTGTAAATTGAATTGTAATTGTATTGTCTTATATTATAGATTGTATAGATGGATGAATTGCCAGAACCATGATATCAGTAAATGGATGTAACTGGAGAATCATGTAGATGGATGTATATCCATGGTTCGGTTTAGTCTATACGGATTGAATATATTGAACAGATTAATTATATGGATTCATGGATTCATATTGTAATGTAGTTTTATACTTGAATCTCATTCAAGTCAGATTGATTATATTGAGACTCAGTCTGAGTCAGACAATTAGAAAAGAAATTGAATCCTGAATTATGTTTTGGTGTTATCGGTAACCACTGTACATGGACGGCAGGATTTGTGTCTTTTAAAAGATGATTACCGTATTGATAACACCATTTGTTAAGTTGTCTTCTTTAAATAAGCAAGCACCCATATCTCCGGCTCACTGAGGCTCAAGAGACTGGTCCCGCTTAAACATATGTTTACTAGGGTCCTTATTATAATTTAGTATAACTTGATGGGGTTTTATGTAAAAATAATTTTGTATAATTTTCAAAATACACCTCAAGTATTTTATTATCGTCTTTAGAGTTTTCATTGATGTATATTTTATTATTGTGACATTTCTAGTGAATGGAACCTATTTTTCATAATATATGGTATTTATTTGTAATATTGGAATTTGTATGGTATTTTCTTGTAAATGAGATGTTTTTCTTGAATTTTGGAAATGTGCAATATTATAAATATTAAAAATAGATATTTTGATATTAATTACATATATATTTATTTATTAAAAAATATAAGTTTTATTTATAATAGAAATCATATTTTTCTAAAGAAAATTGTATTTTAAATCTTTCGAGACCGTGTGCTCCTTGCGGAGGTCTGCATCTCGCAATACTAAGCCCGAAGATGTGCGATAATCCGCACCAACCCGAAAAGGTTCCCCGAAATGGGTTGTAGCGGCGCATTGCAAAGATTTGTTAAAAATACACATCTTATAGAAAAAGGTTTTTATAAGTCGAAGGTAGTTTTGTATAAAATCGTATTTTTCCCAAGACTATGTTCCCAAATTCCATCATGCTATGTTACATATGAGTGTTGTGAGGAGGTAGGTCATTACCTCATGAGTTTTCTAAAGCTAGCATGGTTAAAAGGTATAAATATGTCGATATGAAACATAAAAGTATTTTACTGTAAAAGTGGAATAAAACTTGCTACGATTATCATTTTAATGTCAAACTCGTTCTATTGTCTTAATTAAACAATATATATCAAAAGTTATAGGTTTGTTATTAAGAAAATGTTGTATTTTGAAAGAAAAGAGAATCGGAAGCCGGATAACTCCGCTTCCGATACGTTTTAAGAATTATGAATTTGAGAATAGTAAAAGAGAAAGAGAAGGGGGACTTACAGGATTGCAGTGTAGATAAGAGGAAAAAGAAGAAGGGGGAGGTGCCGGTGCATCGTTTCGTCGCCGGAATCTTCTCGGATCGTCGTCAGGAGTTCGTTGGAGTTTCGCCCTTTGCTAACTCCACTTGCACACAAAAAGTCTATGGAATTTTCTTGAGAGTTTGGACAGAGATTTGGAAGTGAGGAGGGGTGATTTAAGGTGTGGTATTTATAGGAAAAATTAGGGTTTAGGGTAGATGAAAGGGTGTATTAAAATTTGTATTAAAAAATAGATTAAATGGGGTTTTAAATTGCTCTGTAAATGTGCAGGGAAATTAAACAGTACAGGGGTTATGGGGAGCTATAGAGTCACAGGTTACACAAAAAAATTGGGGTATCGCCCGAGTTGACCCAGCGGCGCCAATCGAGTCAGCCGCGCTGCCGGCCCGATTCGACCGAGTCTGGCCGAGTCTCGCCGCCACGTGTCCCCTATCTCTTGGTCTACCTCCTAGACTCATTTTTTTATGTATGACTCTTGGTTTTTATGAGTTATGCACGTGTAGACTCTTAGGCTTCTAAAAATATTAAAAGAAAACTAATTAAAAAAATAATGTGGCTGATGGGATTTGAACTCTGGTGCTTTGGTTCTGCAGTGCAAGGTCTTACCAATGAGCTACAAGCTCCTTTTTGCTGTTCAAAAGCAAATCAAACTTATAACTTGTGCTCAGGCTTAAGTACCCCTTTCTGTATTTTTTGAAAAAATTGTATAGAAAGTTTAGGGTTGTTACATTCTACCCTCCTTAAAAAAATTTCGTCTTCGAAATTTGGAAAAGGAAAGTGTAACGGATTCAAGGAAAGTTTGGTGATAGGACAATTAATTGTGTATGAAAAATATGTGAAAGAACGAAAGAATGCGAAGGTTTTTGGTAAGATTGTAAAAGAGATGAGGGGATTTTGGGTAAGGACAAATTCAAAATATATAAAATTGGAAGATTCAAGGAATATGAATTGTAAAGAAAACTTTTCAGTTGCTGGTTCTTGTGTTATATTCCTTAGGTTGTCCACGCAGAATTGAACTGCATGGTAGGGTTCCATACAGCTCTGACCTGCATGGGCTGCCAACAAAACCTGTCACGCCCCGCTTTCCAGTATACGAACAGAGGACGCGACGAGGCCGCTATGTATTTACTCAGAAGTAAACACGCTAAGCGTATCTAAGCAATATAAGTAAAATGCACAAGAGACTAAGACAATAGATATAATTGAACAACAACTTTATTATTTAACATTCTTTTTACAATACATCTGAAAAGTAAATATATGGAATGGAAAACAGTGCCTAAACAGTGGCATAACAGAAATGGAAATGGAATAAGTACAAGTTGCTACAGCTCTGGGTTGAAGGCTATCTGATCCAAGTCCTCGCTGCTGGGCTCTATCTCCAGAAAGTCCGAACCACCTGACGACATTCCAAAGAAGAAAAAAGAGAATGTCGTGTTAGTTATATGTATGCCCTAGAGGCCATTACTGTACATAGGATGTATATTGTAGTGGATGCTGGGACATATATAGGGAGGACTTTCTTGCTCGACATGATAGTATGCTATCTGGTTACCCTTTACCTTAACGTGTATGCTGATTGTCTCTCTGTTACATGTTGGTAAAGCCCTTAGGATCTGTACTTGACTACCTGGACTATGATGCGGATCATACTAGTGGGGACATGGTAGTCCATAAGTACATCCTTTAAAGTCCCTAGTCGTGGGTGTATCGAGACGGGGCATCGATATACCAGAGTAGACTAGCGTATGCCTTCTCGACCCATACAGATGGGCGATGGATGATCCCATATCCATTGGTGTTTGACATCAGAGATGATATACGGGTGCTCAGTAGAGACTGGGTACACTGGACGGACTCGCCGAGAACTCCCAGATGGTATTATACCTCACGTCAGATGGCAGTTCTCTGGTGACACTGGTACAGAGTAGTCTGTTGACCCGAGATCGTCATAGAGTCTTGTGTGGTTCCCACTGTGCTTTGATTTCCATCTTACCACGTCCAAGAGGGCGTGCAAAACGGTGGTTTTTGGGTACAGTCCCGAGTCACATGGAGGCAATGAGCGATAGGAGGGGATTCGTCTCTCCCGGTATAGGGAGTTGATGTTGCGCTGTGTTCGATTGGCTATAACCGGAAATCCCTGGCCAGGGTTGCTGAGATTTACTGGTAAGTGTTACCAGTAGTTTCTCGAATTGTTATAGACCTCATATCGACACGACTTATCGAGCTATTGGGGTCTGATGTATACCACCCCTAGGCAAGATATGCGACATATCAGACGATCAGACCGGACTGTACGGTAGTGTTACTGGTTGGATTCACTGGAGTGTGAGCGGGCTTGCTCGTCGATCTTCAGATCGCTCAATACCCAGGTGGCCGTTACGTTTAGCAGACCGCTTGCGGCTTGTGGATGCTTGATATGATCATCATCTGCTGCCGGCGTATTGACGAGTCTTTAGAGTCCTACACAGAGGTTTCCTGGCTCAAGCGAAACGAAATAGGAGCGCATATGAGATATGTGCGGGACCGAGAATGATGCGTGTATGTGATACCGTATTTCATTCTCGCGATGTGACATTAATCGGTTATATGCGATATAGCCGGGTTATCGGATCAAGTGTTGATTCGATAAGTTGTTACTGATGATACCAGTCGGTTATGTGCGACATGACCGGATCATTGAATCAAGTGTTGATTTAATGATTTAATGCATAGTTATATATTTGATATATTACTTTGCATTAACTAGTATCGATTTACTTAAGATGGATTTTCTCACTCGGATGTGCACATTGTATATTCGATATAGTTTTGTGCACTTGATTGTATCATGTTTGATGATACATGTTATGCTAGGGTTTTTGTGTAAAGATCAAACCATGGTTACATGATTATGGTTAGGGTTTTGTTTTATTCACTTATTTATTTATCCATTTCATTTTGGAAATTAAATGAGAAGAGAAAAGAATGGTGGCTTTATTTGTTGTTTAGTTGAAGCTTCATGAAGCTTTGACTTTGTCCACCATTCTTATCTCATCCTTAACCCTAACCATTCCTTTAACCCTTGGTTAATTCTCTACACATAACCATAGTTAGGATTATGATAAGTTTGGATATTCTTTTCTTTATTAAATAACTTATCATAATTCTTTCTTCTTCTTCTTCATCTTCTTCCATGAAGAAACCTCCACTTCATCAATGGTGATTGATGAAGATGAGTGAGAAATCCAATTCTAAAGTGAACCCAACTCCTATTTCTTCATCCTCTACCTCTTGCCAAGTAGTAGAGTATGTTTACTTCACAAGTTTCTTGACTTGGTGAAGTCGGAGCTTGATTTAGCGATGCCTCGACGTAGATCATCTTCGGCACGTCGTCGATGACCTAGCCCGCTTCTTCTCCGATGAAGCCGACGCAAGAGCCCGGATTTCGGATTTGTACAGCGGAGATGACTTCTTCATGGAGCTATGGAGGTGGACAAATGGATCTACAAAGGTTGTATATCCGTATCTCTTAGTTAAATGTTAACTAGTTAGCTTTTTCGCCTAGTTTTCTAGCAAACGATCCGTAGTCGGGTCTCTCGGCACCGTTAAAATTTTAATTTGCCATGGTTGATGGCTTGTGAGACTACCTTAGAGTGCCTAGGAACCCTACAGTGGTATCAGAGCCTAGCTAGAGCCTTAGGCGAAGCGTAGACGGAATTTGAAGTCCGAACGACCCAAAACCGAAACCCAAAATATGCTCTCTGTACTTTTTTGAAAACAGTGGATTTTTCCGAATTAAAAATTCCTAAAAAATTCAGCAGGGAAAAATAAGAATTACGGTGCAAAAAGTTTCTGGTGAACAGTATTGAGAAATCCAATTCTAAAGTGAACCCAACTCCTATTTCTTCATCCTCTACCTCTTGCCAAGTAGTAGAGTGTGTTTACTTCACAAGTTTCTTGACTTGGTGAAGTCGGAGCTTGATTTAGCGATGCCTCGACGCAGATCATCTTCGGCACGTCGTCGATGACCTAGCCCGCTTCTTCTCCGATGAAGCCGACGCAAGAGCCCGGATTTCGGATTTGTACAGCGGAGATGACTTCTTCATGGAGCTATGGAGGTGGACAAATGGATCTACAAAGGTTGTATATCCGTATCTCTTAGTTAAATGTTAACTAGTTAGCTTTTTCGCCTAGTTTTCTAGCAAACGATCCGTAGTCGGGTCTCTCGGCACCGTTAAAATTTTAATTTGCCATGGTTGATGGCTTGTGAGACTACCTTAGAGTGCCTAGGAACCCTACAGTGGTATCAGAGCCTAGCTAGAGCCTTAGGCGAAGCGTAGACGGAATTTGAAGTCCGAACGACCCAAAACCGAAACCCAAAATATGCTCTCTGTACTTTTTTGAAAACAGTGGATTTTTCCGAATTAAAAATTCCTAAAAAATTCAGCAGGGAAAAATAAGAATTACGGTGCAAAAAGTTTCTGGTGAACAGTATTTTTGGCGGCGGATCAGCGGCAGAAGCATGGCTTCTGCGGCTGATCAGCGGCCCCTTGGTGACGTCAGCCCACTTTGTTTGCACAGTAACTCCTGATAAATTCTGCTGAGTTTTCTGGGAATTTTTAATATTTATTCAAGAGTTGAATTTCCTGGGATTGTTTTGGGGATTCGGTGTTTCGATCGGGGTATCAAATTTTGTCTATGTGGCTTTCCGGATAAATTTTAGAATATATTAAAAAGTTCGACCGGATATAAATACCCAATTTTTCCCCTGTCGGGAAATTTCCAAGTGTTGGATTTTTCCGTAGTTTAACGACGTTCTAAGTAGTGCAAGTAACGCGATGGTCCCTCTAGAAGACAACAAACCTTAACTCGATTATGTGACCGTCTTGAACTGCCCTTTGAACCTTCGGGTTTGGGGCAGTACGGCGTGCCACATGTGAGGCGTTGGCTTGACCCTTCTACGGCTGGACCGTTGGTACTGAGGCACGAACGGAATGTTGTCATACTTGTTTCATGTGTTGATCAGTTTCGGGAAAACTTGGGTGTTCGATTGTTCGATCGGAAAGTTTAACATTTTTTAATTATCTGGAATGGGATACAATAATTGGAATTCACAATAAGTTATGAGATAACTGAATGAATATTATAAACATAGCAGTTTAGTCTCACTTAATCGGTTGCCATGGAATTTTGATGTGATCAAAAGTCCGTCGCAATCACGTAGCGTACGCGGATACTCGCCGGGTAAACTTAATAGACAGCCTCACTCCAAAGCCCCGACCAAGTGACTGTAGGAGAACCCCGTCGCCGAAAGCATCCGTTTGGGTGCTCACGGTAGCGGTGTTCCGCCTTGGTGCACTTCGTCGACGGTATCGGGGGTGCGGCCGCCTACTGAAGTTTGCGACGAGCATTCGATCAGGATGTCGGGAATCTTGTTGAATTACCCGACTTGATATTGAAAAGATTTTTCGATAATGAGACTAAAATGCGGGGTTTATAATTGTTAGGCATGCGATGTCTAAGTAATTCATTTGGTCAGGCATGCGATGTCTGAGGTGATTGCGGATTCCAACTGTTGTAGTTTTACACTTTCTTTTCTGTGACCGTAAGTGTAATATGTGATATCGCCGGTTTCGTTGCTATATGTCAACGACAATTGGGATGGACATATTTACTTACGTTGATGACATGTGATGTTATGTGTTGCTGGATATGTTATATTGGATCGTCGTGTTTGAATAGCCGAGGGTTTTTATGTGAGATGAGTGTTTTTCATTTTCATTCATGTAAAAACTTGTATGTAATATTCTTTTATTGGGGCACTTCCAGGTTGCGGAAGTTGTCACCCGTTGTATATTATTTACTTTTCCGCACTAGGATAGACCCAAGGAGGGGAGCACAAGTGACCGGGTTCTGGAGTCCAGTGGGAGACCAACTCGAGGAGTCGAGTCCGGGTCTCCTAACTCTAGAATTGGCAGGGTTGCTTGCCGCTCTCGTAGGGGTCTAGGGGTGTGGGTTTGGCTATTCATCACGACCGTGGAATCCGTGTTTTATACTGGCTCATATTGAAAACACGGACGTCCTAGTATATCCAATATTTCATATGATTCTTCTGCTGCGATATTTGTGATGTGATCATGTGATGTTCTGTGATAGATACAGTATATAGTATATATGATATATTATATAGACGTTACTTATGTTTTACATCCGCGCTAGCCCTGCCCCGCTCTGCCGTTAGTTATCTAACCTAACGGTGCACGAGGGGACATCGAGGCGAATGCGGATGGCATAAGTGTACGTCGTATTTATCTGTGATGTTTAGGTACTTAAATGATGGGACTTCATTAATATAATTAATGAAATAAAAGAAACCTAAGATGTTGTAGAATCGAATTTCAAAATAAAACAGGTAGCTACAGTTCTTGCTTTGCACAGCGGTATATGTGATATATCCTGCACCTTATTCGATGAGGAAAGGACCGAGATCCCTTCACCGGGAGTGACTCCTTTAGCAGTAACTGGCAGATGCTACACACTCGGTTTGTCTTTTGATTGCTTTTAAGTGTTTTTGCTTTGCACAGTGATATATATGATATATCCCGCACCTCATTCGACGAGGAAAGGACCGACGATCCCTTCACCGGGAGTGACTCCTTTAGCAAAACTAGAAAAGCCTAAAAAACACTCCATTTTAAAAATCATTTGATTCTACAACGATATCAAGTTCATTACGCAATAGGTTTTCAGAAAAACCTGTCGTAGCCCTCCGTCATTTCAGATAAGTAGTAGTTAGTATTCGTGCTATGTTTGTTGGCCTGCGTCAAGGCGTAGTGTGCGGTAGCTAACTGGTGCTTATCTGTATAAGCATATGATGTGATTGGATTAGGGTAGTCGTGCGACTTTGTTGGCCTGCGTCAAGGGTCGTGCGGGTGGGTTTAATTCAATCAGGAAATGACGGGTTGAACTTGACTAGCGGACTATGGTTTGTTGGCTTGCGTCAAGGTCATAGGACGCTAGGGGCAAAATATTATCGGGAATTTCAAGTGTTGAAATTTGCAATGAGATTGCATACCTTCTATAAGATAGTTGGATCCCGATACCCGCTGCGAGTAAGAGTTACTCCTGGAAAAGTTTTATACATTACAATTAGCCGATCAAGTAGGTGTCTAGAAAGGTGTCAACGGGGTTACGCCTATGGGAAAACGAGGTTTACATTAATTAGGTTCGTGCGAAAGCACGGGGGACCTCCCTCAAAGTACCGACACTGGCCTGGCTGAAAGATTGGCGAACTTGTAGTGTGTAATTAATCCCGGCTAGTCTTTCCTTTTAGGGTTTGAAGGAAGATTTGATAAAAAGCAGTGGGAGCCATCCTGATTAGATAAAATAATAACCAATCTATTCTTGCAAGAGCGCACGCTGAGTGTTTTCTTCTCTCTCTCTCCTGGTAGCGACCATATCACGCCTTAATCAAGATAATAATACGGATTTTTGACCGAACCCGCTTGTTATACTGAGCTAGGGAACGTTGGTCCCGCTCCAACTTATAATTGTTATAAGACAGAGCAGGAAATTGGGAAATACCAGAATTCCCGTGCCGCCCAAACGAAGAGAGTGCATGCTGATGCATCATCTTCGGGTGTGTTCATTACAAAGAACTGTTTCTCTGTATCCTCTACGTCCTGGGTATGTGATACCAGATCAGGATCCCAGATATGTAATCTGTTACATAGGGCTACAGATAGGTAGAGAACTGAGAACGGGTGATAAGTTTCATGAGGCAGAAAACGGGGCAAGTGTTGCAGCCAAGTCTGTCGGTCACTGTCACCCTGTATTACCAATACATTGATTCTGAACGAATGTTATTAGATACCGAACCTGATATACCAAATCATATCACTCTCTTTGTTAGAAAAGAAAGGATATAATTTTGTATTAATGGATAATGTTTTGAACATTTCCTATATCAAAAGTTGATCGGTTCAGGCACGTTATCTAAAAGCGTTGATGTTCTAAATCAAACTACAGTTCTTAGTATACAGAACACACACAAGAGGAAGAGTTCAGAAATGAACGAATCCTTTTTGAGGTATTGTAGACTGGGTCAGATCAATGTGACCCGACTAGCTAAAGTTACATGTAGATGCATATTTAAATCTGTTTGAATTTACATCTTATGAAACTTGCCAGTCATGTCATAAAGATAAGATGACCTCAGCTCTGTTTATTGGAAACAGAGAAAGAGTTAGTGAACTCTTGGGATGATACATGTTGATGTATGTAAGGTCCACTGTCTGCATATGCCAAGACTGGTTCTTTATACTTCATTACATTCTCTGATGATCTTTCGAGATTCAGACCTATGTTCCTGTTGAAACACAAGTCCGAACCTTTTGAGATATTCACAGAATATAAGCGAGAAGTAGAGAACCAAAATACGGGTATAAGTATTATGTCCTTTGATGTGATCAGGGAGGAGAATACTTGAGTACGGAATTCCTGGACTTTTCTAAAGGAGAATGAGATTCTCTCTCAGCATTACTCCTCCGTATACACCATTGCACGATGGTATATCGGGGTGGAGCAATCACACCCTATATGATATGGTGTGCTCTATGATGAATATTACTGAGTTATCTATTTCCTTTTTAGGAGTTATGCACTTGAGAAGTTGCATACCTATTGAATAGGGTTCGAATCAAATCAGATCACAGCCTACCAATCCATATGAGATATGGTAAGGGAAGAGCCCATGTCTTAAGCTAGTTAAGATTTGGGGTTGTCCGGCCTATGTCTAAAAGGAAAAATCCGGACAAGCTCGAGGCAAAGTCTGTTATGTAGAACTGGAAAGGTTCCAGCTATACAAACTACAGCTGATGATTTGGTACAACCAAAGGATTCAGTAGATACCAACGAACCTCAGCCTCTCCGCCGATCTAGTAGGGTTCCTCACCCACTTGAGAGATACTTATGTTTCTCTATGACAGTGGGAGCGAGGATTGCATCATGAGATGATGACCCAACTAGTTTCGAGCAGGCCATCGAGAGTAAGACTCTATAAGAATGGCTGGATGTTTAGCGATCTGAGATGGAATCCTTATACACCAACAAAGTATGGACTTTGGTTGCTATATCTGAAGGGTTAAATCCCCATCAGGAGCAAGTATATCTTGAGAAGATTACTTGGTGTACATGGAAGAGTTGAGACTTTCAAAGCTAGACTTGTTAAAGGTCTACATCATTGACCAGGTATGGATGATGATGAAACCTTTTCAAGTAGCTATGCTTAAGTCCATCCAGATCCTACTTGCCACGGCTACATACCATGGCTACGATATCTGGCGGTTGGGTGCCATGACTACTTTTCTAAATAATGATTTAGAAGAGAACGTCTATAAGTACACAGCCAGAGGGCTTCGTAGACAGTGGGAGCAGCGGAAACGTATGCAAGATGCTTTATAGGATAAAGCAGGCATCGCGGAGTTGGAAAATCTGTTTTGATGGATTAATCAAAGAGTTTGACATCATCAAAATGGTAGATGAACCTTGTATAAACAAAAAGGTAGTAGGGAGTATGGTGGCGATCCTCGTAGAGTACGTGGATGACATACTCTTGATAAGAAAGGAGTTTCTTATGCTACGCTCGATCAATCTCCGTTTATCACAATGATTCTCCATATAGGATCAAAGTGATACTTCCTAAATCCTGGTTTTTGGATCTATGAGATAGATCTAATTGGATGTTAGGATTCTCACTAGTTGTAGTGAGATAGTATCAACCGATCCTGGGGAGAATCGCTGGAAGGGTTCCAGGGTGATAAAGACGACTGAATGTCAGTCGCAGGCATTGTCTTTACCCTCAGTAAAGGGACGGTATGTTGGAAGAGTTCCAAGCTAGATACCGTGACATACTAGACGATAAAGGCTCGATACATCGCTACTTAAGATGCTACCAAAGAGGCTGTTTGGGTGTATATTGGTTCATGAGATGAACTATGTTCCTCCCATTGTGTGACAATGGAGTTGTGGCTTTTGCCAAAGAACGTCCGTCCCATCAGTGATCCAGACATATTCTAAGGCAGTATCACCTGATCATGGAGATAGTTGATCTCCAGGGAGATCGAGGTTAGGAGAGTAGACTCAGAGGACAACACAGCGGATCCACTCACAAAGGCCTGTTCCCAGAGAGAGACTTTTATGGGATGGTTGAGTATAAGATACTGCAACCACTGCTACAGATGGCCCTAGTGCAAGTGGGAGATTGTTAGTTATATGTATGCCCTAAAGGCCATTACTGTACATAGGATGTATATTGTAGTGGATGCTGGGACATATATAGGGAGGACTTTCTTGCTCGACATGATAGTATGCTATCTGGTTACCCTTTACCTTAACGTGTATGCTGATTGTCTCTCTGTTACATGTTGGTAAAGCCCTTAGGATCTGTACTTGACTACCTGGACTATGATGCGGATCATACTAGTGGGGACATGGTAGTCCATAAGTACATCCTTCAAAGTCCCTAGTCGTGGGTGTATCGAGACGGGGCATCGATATACCAGAGTAGACTAGCGTATGCCTTCTCGACCCATACAGATAGGCGATGGATGATCCCATATCCATTGGTGTTTGACATCAGAGATGATATACGGGTGCTCAGTAGAGACTGGGTACACTGGACGAACTCGCCGAGAACTCCCAGATGGTATTATACCTCACGTCAGATGGCAGTTCTCTGGTGACACTGGTACAGAGTAGTCTGTTGACCCGAGATCGTCATAGAGTCTTGTGTGGTTCCCACTGTGCTTTGATTTCCATCTTACCACGTCCAAGAGGGCGTGCAAAACGGTGGTTTTTGGGTACAGTCCCGAGTCACATGGAGGCAATGAGTGATAGGAGGGGATTCGTCTCTCCCGGTATAGGGAGTTGATGTTGCGCTGTGTTCGATTGGCTATAACAGGAAATCCCTGGCCAGGGTTGCTGAGATTTACTGGTAAGTGTTACCAGTAGTTTCTCGAATTGTTATAGACCTCATATCAACACGACTTATCGAGCAATTGGGGTCTGACGTATACCACCCCTAGGCAAGATATGTGATATATCAGACGATCAGACCGGACTGTACGGTAGTGTTACTGGTTGGATTCACTGGAGTGTGAGCGGGCTTGCTCGTCGATCTTCAGATCGCTCAATACCCGGGTGGCCGTTACGTTTAGAAGACCGCTTGCGGCTTGTGGATGCTTGATATGATCATCATCTGCTGCCGGCGTATTGACGAGTCTTTAGAGTCCTACACAGAGGTTTCCTGGCTCAAGCGAAACGAAATAGGAGCGCATATGAGATATGTGCGGGACCGAGAATGATGCGTGTATGTGATACCGTATTTCATTCTCGCGATGTGACATTGATCGGTTATATGCGATATAGCCGGGTTATCGGATCAAGTGTTGATTCGATAAGTTGTTACTGATGATACCAGTCGGTTATGTGCGACATGACCGGATCATTGAATCAAGTGTTGATTTAATGATTTAATGCATAATTATATATTTGATATATTACTTTGCATTAACTAGTATCGGTTTACTTAAGATGGATTTTCTCACTCGGATGTGCACATTGTATATTCGATATAGTTTTGTGCACTTGATTGTATCATGTTTGATGATACATGTTATGCTAGGGTTTTTGTGTAAAGATCAAACCATGGTTACATGATTATGGTTAGGGTTTTGTTTTATTCACTTATTTATTTATCCATTTCATTTTGGAAATTAAATGAGAAGAGAAAAGAATGGTGGCTTTATTTGTTGTTTAGTTGAAGCTTCATGAAGCTTTGACTTTGTCCACCATTCTTATCTCATCCTTAACCCTAACCATTCCTTTAAGCCTTGGTTAATTCTCTACACATAACCATAGTTAGGATTATGATAAGTTTGGATATTCTTTTCTTTATTAAATAACTTATCATAATTCTTTCTTCTTCTTCTTCATCTTCTTCCATGAAGAAACCTCCACTTCATCAATGGTGATTGATGAAGATGAGTGAGAAATCCAATTCTAAAGTGAACCCAACTCCTATTTCTTCATCCTCTACCTCTTGCCAAGTAGTAGAGTGTGTTTACTTCACAAGTTTCTTGACTTGGTGAAGTCGGAGCTTGATTTAGCGATGCCTCGACGTAGATCATCTTCGGCACGTCGTCGATGACCTAGCCCGCTTCTTCTCCGATGAAGCCGACGCAAGAGCCCGGATTTCGGATTTGTACAGCGGAGATGACTTCTTCATGGAGCTATGGAGGTGGACAAACGGATCTACAAAGGTTGTATATCCGTATCTCTTAGTTAAATGTTAACTAGTTAGCTTTTTCGCCTAGTTTTCTAGCAAACGATCCGTAGTCGGGTCTCTCGGCACCGTTAAAATTTTAATTTTCCATGGTTGATGGCTTGTGAGACTACCTTAGAGTGCCTAGGAACCCTACATGTCGTCAGCGAACAAATCGCTCGGTAAGTCCCAAAGATAAGGGAGAAGTAGAATAGACAGACAGAAAGAGAGTGTGTGCAACTTTTAAAGTGGTATTATATTCTTATAATGTTGTATTTAGTGTTAACGCTGTTGTTTGTAGCTTGGTACAGAAGAGGCCGGTGTATATGAGAGGAGTATCAATAGACCAGAGAGTAAGGTGGACGGAATCAAGAGTACAAGGCTCCGTGATAATACCCGCTACAACGGCAATTGAATTCAGGTTAGGTGTCTTAATGGTTGCAGTCTCGTGCCACTTCTAACACCTTTCGTACCAATCTACCCTTTATAAACCCCGCTATGTCTTGATTGTATTGAATTGTAAATCGAATTGTAAATTGTATTGTCTTATATTATATATTGTATAGATGGATGACTTGCCAGAACCATGATATCAGTAAATGGATGTACTGGAGAATCATATAGATGGATGTATATCCATGGTTCGGTTTAGTCGATACAGATTGAATATATTGAACAGATTGATTATATGGATTCATGGATTCATATTGTAATGTAGTTTTATACTTGAATCTCATTCAAGTCAGATTGATTATATTGAGACTCGGTCTGAGTCAGGCAATTAGAAAAGAAATTGAATCCTGAATTAGGTTTTGGTGTTATCGGTAACCGCTGCACATGGACGACAGGATTTGTATTTTTTTTAAAGACGATTACCGTGATGATAACACTATTTGTTAAGTTGCCTACCTTAAATAGGCAAGCACCCATATCTCCGGCTCCCTGAGGCTCAAGAGACTGGTCCCGCTTAAACCTATGTTTACTAGGGTCCTTATTGTAATTTAGTATAACTTGAGGTGGTTTTATGTAAAATAATTTTGTATAATTTTCAAAATACACCTCAGGTATTTTATTATCGTTAGAGTTTTCATTGATGTATATTTTATCATTATGATATTTCTAGTGAATAAAACCTATTTTTCATAGTATATGGTATTTATTTATAATATTGGAATTTGTATGGTATTTTCTTTCAAATGAGATGTTTTTCTTGAATTTTGGAAATGTGCAATATTATAAATATTAAAAATAGATATTTTGATATTAATTACATATATATTTATTTTTTAAAAAATATAATTTTTATTTATAATAAAAATCACACTTTTCTAAAGAAAATTGTATTTTAAATCTTTCGAGACCGTATGCTTCTTGCGGAGGTCTGCATCTCGCACTAATAAGCCCGAGGATGTGCGATAATTCGCACCATCTTGAACGGGTTCCCCGAAATGGGTTGTTGCGGCGCATTGCAAAGATTTGTTAAAAATACACATCATATAGAAAAAGGTTTTTATAAGTCGGAAGTAGTTTTGTGTAAAATCGTATTTTTTCCAAAACTATGTTCCCAAGTTCCATCATGCTATATTACATATGAGTGTTGTGAGGAGGTAAGTCATTACCTCATGAGTTTTCTAAAGCTAGCATGGTTAAAAGGTATAAATATGTCGATATGAAATATAAAGGTATTTTACTGTAAAAGTGGAATAAAACTTGCTACGGTTATCATTTTAATGTCAAACTTGTTCTATTGTCTTAATTAAACAATATATATCAAAATTGTAGATTTGTTATTAAGAAAATATTGTATTTTGAAAGAAAAGAGAATCGGAAGCCGGATAACTCCGCTTCCGATACGTTTTATGAATTAAGAATTTGAGAATAGTAAAAGAGAAAGAGAAGGAGGACTTACAGGATTGCAGTGTAGATAAGAGGAAAAAGTAGACGGGAGAGGTGCCGGTGGGTCGTTTTGTTACTGGAATTTCCTTGGATCGTCGTCGGGAGTTCGTCGGAGTTTTGCCCTTTGCTAACTCCACTTACACACAAAATTCTATGGAATTTTCTTGAGAGTTTAGACAGAGATTTGGAAGTGAGGAGGGGTGATTTGAGGTATGGTATTTATAGAAAAAATTAAAGTTTAGGGTAGATGAAAGGGTGTATTAAAATTTGTATTAAAAATTGGATTAAATGGGGTTTTAAATTGCTCTGTAAATGTGCAGGGAAATTAAACAGTACAGGGGTTATGGGGAGTTAAAGAGTCAGAGGTTACACAAAAAAATTGGGGTTTCGACCGAGTTGACCCGGCGGCACCGGCCGAATCAGCCGCGCGGGCGGCCCGATTCGACCGAGTCAGACCGAGTCTCGCCGCCACGTGTCCCCTGTCTCTTGGTCTACCTCCTGGACTCATTTGTTTTATGTGTGACTCTTGGTTTTTATGAGTTATGCACGTGTAGACTTTTGGTCTTCTAAAAAAATTAAAAGAAAACTAATTAAAAAAATAATGTGGCTGATGGGATTTGAACTCTGGTGCTTTGGTTCAGCAGTGCAAGGTCTTACCAATGAGCTACAAGCTCCTTCATGCTGTTCAAAAGCAAATCAAACTTATAACTTGTGCTTAGGCTCAAGTACCCCTTTCTGTATTTTTTTGGAAAAATTGTACAGAAAGTTTAGGGTTGTTACACATATTTACTTACGTTGATGACATGTGATGTTATGTGTTATTGTGATATGTTATATTGGACCGTCGTGTTTGAATAGCTGGGGTTTTTTGCGTGAGATGAGAGTTTTTCATTTTCATTCATGTAAAAACTTTTATGTAATATTCTTTTATTGGGACACTTCCGGGTTGAGGATGATGTCACCATTAATGTATATTATTTACTTTTCCGCATTAGGATAGACCCAAAGCGGGGAGCACAAGTAACTGGGTTTTAGAATCCAGTGGGAGACCATCTTGAGAAGTCGAGTCCGGGTCTCCTAACTCTAGAATTGGTAGGGTTGCTTGCCGCTCTCGTAGGGGTCTAGGGATGTGGGTTTGGTTATTCATCACGACCGTGGAATCCGTGTTTTTTACTGGCTTGATTTAAAACATGGACCTCTTAGTATATCCTATATTTCATATGTTAACTTCTGCTGCAATGTTCTGTGATGAGATCATATAACTGTGTGAGATAGATGCTTTATATTATATATATGATATATAATAAACGTTGCTTATGTTTTGCATCCGCGCTAGTCCTGCCCCTGCTCTGCCGTTAGTTAACTAACCTAACGGTGCATGATGGGACCCCGTGGTGAATGCGGATGGCATAAGTGTACGTTGTATTTTAGTTTCTTTATCTGTGATGCTTAGGAAGTATAAATGATGAGACTTCATTAATGAGATTAATGAAAAGGAAAAAACCCTAAAAATGTTGTAGAATCATATTTTCAAAATGGTAGCTCTAGTTCTTGCTTTGCATAGCGGTATTCTTTTATGAATATCCAGCACCTCATTCGATGAGGAAAGTGCCGAGATCCCTTCACCGGGAATGACCTCTTTAGCAAAAAAGCTAGCAAATGCTACAACCCACTCGATTTGTTTTGAAAACTATTCGATTTTAAAATGCAGAGCTTAAACCACTCCATTTCAAATCACTCGATTCTACAACGATATCAAGTTCATTACGCATAAGGTTTTCTTAAAAACCTGTCGTAGCCCTCCGTCATTTCAGATAAGTACTACTTAGTATTCACACTACGTTTGTTGGCCTCCGTCAAGGCGTAGTGTGCTGTAGCTAATTAGTGCTTATTTGCAGCATGTGATGCGATTGGATTAGGGTAGTCGTGCGACTTTGTTGGTCTTCGTCAAGGGTTGTGCGGGTGGGTTTAATTCAATCACGAAATGTACGGGTTGAACTTGACTAGCGGACTATGGTTTGTTGGCGTCCATCAAGGTCATAGGATGCTAGGGGCATAACATTATTGGGAATTTCAAGTGTTGAAATTTTCAATGAGATTGCATACCTTCTATGAGATAGTTGGATCCCGATACCCACTGCGAGTAAGAGTTACTCCTGGGAGAGTTTTGCACTTTACAATTAGCTAATCCAGTAGGTGTATAGAAAGGTGTCAGTGGGGTTATGCCTATGGGAAAACATGGTTTATTTTAATTAGGTTCGTGCGAAAGCATGGGGAACCTCCCTCAATGTACCGACACTGGCCTGGCTGACCGGTTAGCGAACTTGTAGGGTATAATTAATCCCCGCTAGTCTTACTTTTTAGGGTTTGAAGGAAGATTTGATAAAAACAGTGGGAGCCATTCTGATTAGATAAGATAATAACCAATCTAATCTTGCAAGGGCATACGCTATAGTGTTTTCTTCTCTCTCTCTCTAGGTAGAGACCATGACACGCCTTAATTAAGATAATAATATGGATGTATTGACCGAACCTGCTTATTATACTGAGCTGGGGAACGTTGGTTCCGCTCTATCTTATAACTGTTATAAGTCTGAGCAGGAAATAGGGGAATATCAGGATTCCCATGCCACCCAAACGAGGAATGAGTATGTTGATGCATCTTCTTCGGGTGTGTTCATTACCGAGAACTGTTTCTCAGTACACTCTACGTCCTGGGTATCAGATACCGGATCAGGATCCCACATATGTAATATGTTATATGGGCTAAAGAAAGATAGAGAATTGGAAAAAGGTGATCATTCTCTAAAAATAGGGAATGGTGCAAATGTTGCAGCCAAAACAGCTGGCGAATATCACATTGTATTACTAAATGGGAATACATTGATCTTGAACGACTGTTATTACGTACCATCTATGATTTGAAATTTAATATCAGTTTCTTTATTAGATAAAGAAGGATATAAATTTATAGTAGAGAAAAATGTTATGAACATTTTCCTAAATCAATTGTTGATTGGGTTTGGTACGTTATGTAACGGTTTATACGTTCTGAATTAAAATGCAGTTCTCAACATACAGAACACACACAAGAGAAAAGTTCAGAAATGAATGAATCCTTCTTGTGGCATTGTAGACTATGTCATATCAATGCGACACGACTAGCTAAGTTACATAAGGATGGATATTTGAATCCGTTCGAATTTACATCTTATGAAACTTGCCAGTCATGTCTCAAAGGCAAGATGACAAAAACTCCGTTTATTGGACACGGAGAAAGTGCTACTGAACTCTTGGGACAGATACATAGTGATGTATGCGGTCCCATGTCTATACATGCCAGGAATGGTTCCTCGTATTTCATTACATTCATCGATAATCTCTCAAGATTCGGACATGTGTTCCTGTTGAAATACAAGTCTGAAACTTTTGAGAAATTCAAGAAATATAAGTACGAAGTAGAGAACTAAATGGTTAAAAGTATTAAAATCCTTCGATCTGATCGGGGAGAAGAATACTTAAGCACGAAGTTCCTGGATTATATAAAAGAGAATAGGATTCTCTCTCAGCTTACTCCTCTGTATACACCACAGTATAACGGTGTGTCGGAGCGGAGGAATCGCACCCTATTAGATATGGTGCGCTCTATAGGAGTACTGTTGAGTTACCTACTGTAAGTCTATGTTACTCACCCCACGGATTTGCGGGGAGGCGGAACGGGTAAAAAACGATTTTTTCAAACAAGGTAACATCGACTTGAACACAAAATCTTTGCTAAACTATAACTAACAAACTAGCAAGAGGTATTATCTACTCGGTAAGAAGATTATACCTAGAGTTCCAAGTCCTTCTCTTCTTTCCGCTTTCCTCCTTCTCCTTGCAAGCTCCTTGGAGTGAAACGGAAAACACCTCCTCGTCGGCTTCTTGATGTAGTAGAAGATCCACCCGAGAGATCCAACCTAGAGTTTAACCTCCAAGATGAGTCAACTAGAACACTTGGGTTGCTAGACTAAGTGATCTAGAGTGAGTAGAGAGTGGTTTTGGTAGCTTGGTCTCAATGGCCCTTGATTTTCAACTCATGAAACACTAGGGCTTGAGAGAGAAGAAGATGGAGAGAGAGCTATAAGAGAGAATGTCTACTTGATAAATGAAGAGTGAGCTTTCATATGAGGAAAAAAGAATAATAATTTTAATTAGGATAATTATGATGGTTCATTTGATTTGACCATTATCATGTCACCATTAATGCTAAGCAAAATATCTCATGCTCAACAAAAATATCTAAGTCAACTATGGTCAACAAGTCAAATGGTCAAACCAATTAACCATGACATAATTAACACTATTAGTCACCAATTTCCTCCATCTCATTATGGTTTTAATCAAGTCAATGGTCAAAACCCTAATGAGGTGTCTCCTTCTCTGCCTCTGTCAACTGTATATACATACCCGCATCCGTGTTCCGAGTAACATAAATACAATGAGACTGAACCAGTCAAAAACCAAATACTAGGATCCGATTTAAACCAAAGCCCGCTAGTATCAACTGTCCGAACACTAAACACGCACAAGTGCACGTATGCGAACGAATCCTGTCGTAAAACCATACGACTTCTACCTCGTTTCACCCAAAGGTGAACTACCCTCTGTGTGGGACTCTAAAGACTTAACACTACGCTGGCAGTGGGTTTAACCATAGGCCGCAAGCGGTACTAGCTGTACGTAACGGTCCCCAGGTAGATGTCGATAAGAAGGCCGATGAGGAAAACTCATCCGAACTCCCACTGAGCCTGAATGTGACAATCTCCATACAGTCCGGTCTGTTCGTCTAAGAGTGTCGCATATCGGGCCTAGGAGGCACCAAGCGTCAGACCCCTAAAAGCGGTATAAGTCGTGTCAGAGTACAGTCTAAAACACCTTGAGAAAATACTGGAGTACCTACCAGTAAATTTCACTTGCCCTGGCTAGGGACTTTGTGTAATGGCATTTCGAACACAGTGCGACATCAACCCCCAATACCGGGAGAGACGAATCCTATCTAACCGCCACTTCCTCCAAGTGCTTCGGGACTGCACCCAACTACCACCTGTTTGCATGACTCAGCAGAGCCGTGGTAGGGTAGTAATCTAAGAATAGTGGGAACACACTTGAGGCGAAGCAACAGTGTCAAGTCAACGGACTAAGCTGTACTCATGTCACCTGGGAACTACTACCTGACGATAGGTATAATACCAACCAGTAGTTCCCGACGAGTCCTGTCCAGTGTACTCGTAACCTAACGAGCACCTGCATACTATCTCCAGTACGACGTACTGATGGCTATGGGACAGACCATCTCCCCCTGCTGGGACGAGAAGCGTATACACAAGTCTATCTGGAGTATCGATGCCCTGTCTCGATAATCCTACGACTAGGGACCTGTATAAGGATGTGCTTGTAGACTACCCAGCCCCCACTAGTGTGACTGCCATCACAACGCTGGTAGTCAAGCAACGATCCTAAGGGCTCTATCAATATGTATTAGCGATATGTTAAAAGAAACACATACACATATTAAGATAGAAACAAACCAAGTAGCATACTACCACAACGAGCAAGACTGTCATAAATCCGTGTATATATCCCAAGCTCCCAAAATGTAATATACAAGATAGTACTATACAATAGTGGCCTCTAGGGCATATTACACTAGCAATCTCCCACTTGCACTAAGGCCATGTGCTGGCATATCGCAGATCTATCATCTCGAATAGCCTCTCGAACTGCGTCTGAGGTATGGCCTTTGTGAATGGATCCGCAGTGTTTTCTTCAGTAGCAACTCTCCGAACCTCGATCTCTTGGCGATCCACAATCTCCCTGATCAGGTGATACCGCCTCAAGATGTGTCTGGAATTTTGATGGGTCCTGGGTTCCTTTGCTAAAGCTATAGCCCCGTTGTTGTTACAATACAGAGGTATTGGATCAACAATGGACGGAACCGCCTGAAGTTCTGTTAAGAACTTCCTTATCCAGACTGCTTCTTTTGCGGCATCAGAAGCTGCGATATACTTCGCTTCCATAGTTGAGTCAGCAACGGTATCCTGCTTGGAGCTCTTCCAACAGATCGCCCCTCCATTGAGGGTAAAGACATAACCCGACATGGACTTGGAGTCATCCTTGTCACTCTGGAAGCTGGAGTCAGCAAAGGCCTCGATCTGGAGGTCTTTTCCACCGTAAACCAAGGACATATCCTTAGTTTTTCTCAGGTACTTGAGAATGTTCTTTACTGCTGTCCAGTGCTTCTCCCCAGGGTTTGACTGATACCGGCTTACCACGCTTAGTGCGTAAGCAACATCTGGTCTGGTACACAACATCGCATACATTATAGAGCCTACCACAGAAGCGTAGGATATAATAGACATGCAATCCCTTTTCAAATCAGTCTTGGGAGATATCTCTTTAGAGAGGGTGATTTTGTGACAAGCCGGTAAATTACCGCGCTTTGAATCTTCCTTACTGAATCATTTTAGTATGGTGTCGATATACCTGGACTGTGAAAGTCCCAACATCCTTTTGGATCTATCACGATAGATCCGGATCCCGAGAATGTAAGTGGCATCACCTGCAGGGTTCCTTGGCACTCTCATGAGGTCTCACAAGGCATCAACCATGCCAATTTCAAATTCTATGGTGCCGAGAAACCCTAGTGTACGGATCGTTGGCTAGATGTCTAGGCGAAAAGATAAACTAGTTAACACTTAACTAAGAGATACGGAAATACAACCTTTGTAGATCCGGTTCTCCACCTCCATAGCTCCGCAATGAAGTCTCCTCGCTGTCCATAACAAGTCCCGGGCTCTAGCGTCGGCTTCATCGGAGAAAGAGCGGGCTAGGTCATCGACGACGTGCCGAAGATGATCTACGTCGAGGCATCGCTAGATCAAGCTCCAACTTCACCAAGTCAAGAAAACTTGTGAAGGAAACACACTCTACTACTTGGCAAGAGGTAGAGGATGAAGAAATAGGAAGTCGGTAGACTTTAGATTTGGATTTCTCACTCATATTCATCAATCACCATTGATGAAGTGAAGGTTTTCTTCAACTTGAAGAAGATGAAGATGCAAATAGAATATGATAAGTATATTAAAAAGAATAATAAAATCAAATACTTATCATGTTCTAACCTAGGTTAAGTATAGAGAATAAACCATGGTCACTTTGATGGGTTAGGGTTAAGCATGATGACAAGAATGGTTACTAAAGTCAAAGCTTCATGAAGCTTCAACTTAAAACAAAAAAGGCCACCATTCTTATCTTAATCCTTTTCAAATAAATAAATAAATAAATAAATGAAACTGCAAAACCATAATCAACACTTAACCATGGTTTAATTCTTTATACTTAACAACAAGATCATGTATCATCAAACATGATACAAATATGTGCACAAAAGTATATCACATATACTTCTTGCACATCAAGTGAGAAAATCCATTTAAAGTGAACCAATACTAGTTAATGCAATGCAATATATCAAATATATAATTATGCATTAAATCATTAAATCAACATTTGATTCAATGATCCGGTCATGTCGCACATAACCGACTAGAATCCAATGTATCGATTTATCGAATCAATGATTCGATAACTAGGTCATATCGAATGTAACCAATCGAAACATATATCGCGAGAATGAAATGCGGTATCACATACACGCATTATTCTCGGTCCTGCACATATCTCATATGCGCTCCTATTTCGTTTCGCTTGAGCCAGGAAACCTCTGTGTAGGACTCTAAAGGCTCGTCAATACGCCGGCAGCAGATGATGATCATATCAAACACCCACAAGCCGCAAGCGGTCTGCTAAACGTAACGGCCACCCGGGTATTGAGCGATCTGAAGATCGACGAGCAAGCCCGCTCACACTCCAGTGAATCCGACCAGTAACACTACCGTACAGTCCGGTCTGATCGTCTGATATGTCGCATATCTCGCCTAGGGGTGGTAAACGTCAGACCCCAATAGCTCGATAAGTCGTGTCGATATGAGGTCTATAACAATTTGAGAAACTACTGGTAACACTTACCAGTAAATCTCAGCAACCCTGGCCAGGGATTTCCTGTTATAGCCAATCGAACACAGCGCAACATCTACCCCCTATACCGGGAGAGACGAATCCCCTCCTATCGCTCATTGCCTCCATGTGACTCGGGACTGTACCCAAAAACCACCGTTTTGCACGCCCTCTTGGACGTGGTAAGATGGAAATCAAAGAACAGTGGGAACCACACAAGACTCTATGACGATCTCGGGTCAACAGACTACTCTGTACCAGTGTCACCAGAGAACTGCCATCTGACGTGAGGTATAATACCATCTGGGAGTTCTCGGCGAGTCCGTCCAGTGTACCCAGCCTCTACTGAGCACCCGTATATCATCTCTGATGTCAAACACCAATGGATATGGGATCATCCATCGCCCATCTGTATGGGTCGAGAAGGTACACGCTAGTCTACTCTGGTATATCGATGCCCCGTCTCGATACACCCACGACTAGGGACTTTGAAGGATGTACTTATGGACTACCATGTCCCCACTAGTATGATCCGCATCACAGTCCAGGTAGTCAAGTACACATCCTAAGGGCTTTACCAACATGTAACAGAGAGACAATCAGTATACACGTTAAGGTAAAGAGTAACCAGATAGCATACTATCATGTCGAGCAAGAAAGTCCTCCCTATATACGTCCCAGCATCCACTACAATATACATCCTATGTATAGCAATGGCCTCTAGGGCATACATATAACTAACATCACCTAGGTCTTTCATGGAGAACCTGTGTGACAAGAATCCTTTGACAGATTGTAGCATAGGAATGCCATTTCCTATCAAGAGAATGTCATCCACGTACAAGATGAGGAATACAACAATTCGTGCCATAATCTTACTATAAATGCATGGCTTATCTGGATTTTTGATAAAGTCAAATTCTTTGACTGTCTCATCAAAGCAGATGTTCCAACTCCGCAATGCCTGCTTTAGTCCATAGATGGACTTAAGCAACTTGCACACTTTCCCGCTGCTCCCACTCTGAATGAAATCCTCTGGCTGGTCCATATAGACACACTCTTCTAAATTTCCATTTAGAAAAACGGTTTTTACGTCCATCTGCCAAATCTCATAATCGTGGAAGGCAGCAATGGCAAGAAGGATCCGAATGGATTTAAGCATAGCCACTGGAGAAAAGGTTTCGTCATAGTCCAAACCAGGTCTTTGACGAAAACCCTTTGCAACAAGTCTAGCCATATAGGTTTCAACCTGTCCATCTACACCAATCTTCTTTTTGAAGATCCATTTAGAGCCTACGGGTTTTACCCCTTCCGGAGCAATGTCCAAAGTCCATACTTTGTTGGTGTACATGGACTCCATTTCGGTCCGCATTGCATCCAGCCATCTTACCGAGTCAGTGCTCTGAATGGCCTGCTGGAAGTTAATCGGCTTATCATTATCAATGATGCAATCCTCTCTATCCCCGTCTATGAGAAAACTATAGTATCTCTCAGGCGGATAAGACAGCCTACTACTCCCGCGGAGAGGTGCAGGAATGTCCTGTTCTTTTGAAACTTTTGGTTCCACCAAGCTTTCAGTAACAGCTTGTGGTTCTGGAATTTCTTCCAGTTATATTGTGCTCCCACTTATCTGATTTTTTAAAAATTCAGTTTCCAAGAAGCGGGCATGATGAGAAACAAAGACCTTTTGTTCCTCTGCGTAATAGAAAAAATACCCCTTGGAGTTCTTTGGGTATCCCACAAACTTGCACCGTACCGAACGTGCCTCGAGTTTGTCCGCATGCTGCTTTTTAACACAAGCTGGACATCCCCATGTATTAAAGTGTTTAAGATAGGGTTTCTTCCCACTCCATATCTGATATGGTGTGGTAGGCACTGACTTAGTAGGAACCTGGTTCAAAAGATATGCAGCTGATTCTAGTGCATACCCCCAGAAGGATCGCGGCAACTCAGCCTTATTCATCATTGAACGAACCATATCCAATAGGGTTCGATTCCGTCTCTCCAATACACCGTTGTGTTGTGGCGTGTATGGAGGAGTAAGCTGAGAGAGAAATCCATTCTCTTTTAGGTAACTCAGGAACTCGGCACTCAAGTATTCACCACCTCGATCAGATCTCAGTGTCTTGATACTTTTGCCAGTTTGTTTTTCTATTTCATTCTTGTATTCCCGGAATTTTTCAAAGACTTCAGATTTATGCTTCATCAAGAAAACATGTCCATACTTTGAAAAATCATCCGTAAGAGTAATGAAGTAAGAATAACCACTTTGCGCATGTGTAGACATTGGACCACATACATTACTGTGTATGAGTCCTAAGAGCTCGCTCGCTCTCACTCCGTGTCCAGTGACCGGAGTCTTTGTCATCTTTCCCATGAAACAAGATTGACAAGTTGCATAAGACTGATATTCGAACGGATCCAAATATCCCTCTTTATGTAACTTTGTGAATCGTGTTTCATTGATGTGACCCAGTCTACAATGCCATAAGAAAGCCTGATTTAGTTCCGGAGACTTTCTTTTAAGTGTGTTCTGGACATTGAAAATTTGTAGTTGGTTTAATACGTATATATCGTTGTTTAGAGTACCTGACCCAATCAGACCATGATTAAGGTGGATGTTTATGACATCGCTTACAAATGTAAAATCATAACCTTCTTTTGATAACAAAGATACTAAAATGATATTACAAGTCAAACTAGGTACACAAAAACAGTTGCGCAAAACCAAAATATGTCCACTCGTCAACCCAAGGTGATATTCCCCTATGGACACAGCATCCACGCTCGCTCCGTTAGCAACCCTGAGGGTCATATCACTGGTCTTCAGAACTCTATTGCTTCTTAGTACCTACAAAGAATTGCAAATATGAGATCCTAATCCGGTATCCAATACCCAGGAAGTAGAGTTGATTGACAGACAGTTTTCAATTACAAACACACCTGAAGCCGAAGCCACAACTTGCCTCGGGTCCTGGTTCTTCACCTTCCAAGCCTTGCAATCTTTCTTCCAATGGCCCTTCTTGTGACAGTAGAAGCATTTTTCCTTCCCTACTGTCTGCCCTGCCACTTTTGCTTTTCCCTTGGCTTCCACCTTACTAACACCGCCTCTCGGTTTGGTAGGGGCCTTCTTCTTCCTTCCTTTGGCTTTCGCCTTGGACCTAGAAGAGGAAGTACCACCAACAAACTGAGCGGGTGTTTACCTGGCTTTCTGCAGGGTGCCCTCTGCACTCCTCAACATGTTGAGGAGTTCCAGAAGTTCAACTTCTTTACCTTGAATATTAAAATTCAAAATAAACTGGGCGTAGGTCGAAGGAAGGGACTGGGGAATGAAGTCCGTGTACAACTCGTTCTCTAACGTGGTCCCGAGAACCGCGAGCTCTTCAATGTAGCCAATCATCTTAAGGACGTGTTCCCCTACAGATGATTCGACGGCCAACCTCACCTGAAATAATTTCTTCGAGGTCTCGTATCTTGCGATACGAGATTGCTCTCCATATAATTCCTTGGTATGGAGGAATATGAATTCAAGATCCATATTCTCGTGCCGCCTCTGGTGTTCATTATCCATTGAGGCCAGCACGAGGCACTTGGCCTTCGCGCAGTCAATCTACCAGGTATTGCGGATTACTTTATCCGCGATACTGGATTCTGGACCTGGGACGGCAGGGCTTTAGTAGTAAGGACATACCCCAACTTGTCATAAGTGATTGCCATCTTGATATTCCTGAACCAATCTTTATAGTTTGGCCCTGTCAATATGTTTATCTGATAGTAACTTAAGGCCCGCCATGTTTTGGTCGCTGCAATTAGGAGAGAGAGAAGAAACACTTTAGCATGATGCTCTTGCAAATTTAGAGTGGTTTTTAGTTTATCTAAACAGGATGGCTCCCAATGTTTCTCGAATCCTTCCTCAAACCATAAAAGAAGAATTAGTCAGGATTAATCTCACCGTACAATACTTGCTTAACCATTCAGCCACGCCAGTGTCGGTACATCGAGGGAGGTTTTACGACGCTTTCGCGAAGTTCCTTAATTAAATAACCTCTTTTACCTGGGGGCGTAGCCCCGCTAACACCTTTCTAGACACCTACTTGGTTTATAGCATTGATCGTTAAGTGAAAAATCCTCCCGAGGAGTAGCATATACTCACAGTAGAATCGGGATCCAAATATCATCGTATGATAATGCTGAAGGAATCTTACCAACATTATCGAACTCCAAATGGTATGCAGCACTAGAAAGTTTCAGTTTCTTTAGAAACTCCCGATGTGGATTTTTGCCCCATGTTCTTATGACCTTGACTAAGGCCAACAAGTCATAAGTCACATGTCTAGTTCTACCCGTCATTATCCAGGTTAATTTGAACCCAGCCATACACACCCTTGACTAAGGCCAACAAAGTAGTATGACTATCTCAAACCAACACATCTATCTATGCAACATATGAATACCCAGTAGCTACCAATCACTATGCCTTGACTAAGGCTAACAAACACAATTTGAATACTATTGAATATTCATATGAAATGACGGAGGGCTACGAATGGTTTTGGAAAAACCGTGAACGTAGTGAACTTGATATAATCGAAGGAACTTGATAGCTTTTAAAAGGAGTGGTTTAAGCTCCGCATTTTAAAAGTTTTGCTGTTTTGAAAAAACCAAAGTGGTTTTAAAATTGTTCCAACAATTCACTTTGGTTTGTTTTCTTAGCATTAATATAATGCAGTCCCATCAATTAATCCCACAAATGCAGAAAACAACGAAAATATAACGTACGCTTATGTCATCCGCATTCGCCATGGGGCCCCATCATCACCCATTAGGTTTCTTAACTAACGACAGAGCGGGGGCTGGACTAGCGCGGATGCAAAACATAAGCAAAATTTGCTAGATATCATATATAGATATATACATTCGTCAGATGCAATGATAGTCATTCCAGATCACAGATGAACACATTGGATATACTAGGAATCCGCGTTTCGTTTGAGCCTGCAACGAAAGACGGATTACATGGTCGCGATGAATAGCCAAACCACACCATAGACCCCTACGGGTGCGGCAAACTACCCGCCGAATACTCGAAGTGAAGCAACCTTCCTCAACAATGTGAGTAGGCCACTCGGCACTTCAAAGTACCCAGTAGTTTGTGCACCCCAACTTGGGTCTATCCCAGGAGCAAAAACAGTAAAAGAAATAATACAACGGTGGCTACAAACTCAACCCGGATGTGCCCCGCAAAAATAATATTATACCACCTTACAAATTTTACATTGAATGAAAGAATGAAAACCCTCATCTCACACCCCGGCTATTCATCATGACAATCCAACAAGTTCATATATACAAACCAATATAATCATCACAGAAATGTGCAACCCCCAACTAACCGACATATAGCAATTAGCGGAAGTTTATAAACACATTAAACAGAACTTGAAACATTAAACAGCATTAAACTGCGACTTCCAAACACCCGGTATTTGCCACAGTAAAGAATTTACAGTAAAATCAAAATTGGCAAAAACAAACTACTCCTGAAGCCTTAGATTAAAGTCAAAAAGCTACACACCAAAAATGAAGCATTTCCATCCAACTTGGACCGAGCTCGCCGGAAATTTGGCCATTGTGGCCGGCCCAGTTTTCGAGGAAATGTCCCATTTTTGTTCTGTGTTCTTTTTACAGTTCAAATAGCACTCTGCAGTTGTTAAAATAATTTTCAGAGCCTGATTAAAAAACGACAGAAACTTGAATCTTGGCTTCGATGTTTTCGGGTCGTTTCGGTTTTGTAGTTTAACTTGTCGTTTAAAATGTTAGCTATGGTTTAGTCGGCTCGGATACCACTGTAAGTCTATGTTACTCACCCCACGAGTTTGCGGGGAGGCGGAACGGGTTAAAAACGATATTTTCAAACAAAATAACATCGACTTGAACACAAGATCTTTGCTAAACCATAACTAACAAACTAGCTAGAGGTATTATCTACTCGGTAAGAAGATTATACCTAGAGTTCCAAGTCCTTCTCTTCTTTCCGCTGTCCTCCTTCTCCTTGCAAGCTCCTTGGAGTGAAATGGAAAACACCTCCCCGTCGGCTTCTTAATGTAGTAGAAGATCCACCCGAGAGATCCAACTTAGAGCTTAACCTCCAAGATGAGGCAACTAGAACACTTGGGTTGCTAGACTAAGTGATCTAGAGTGAGTAGAGAGTGGTTTTGGTGGCTTGGTCTGAATGGTCCTTGATTTTCAACTCATGAAACACTAGGGCTTGAGAGAGAGGAAGAAGGAGAGAGAGCTATGAGAGAGAATGTCTACTTGAAAAATGAAGAGTGAGCTCTCATATGAGGAAAAAAGAATAATAATTTTAATTAGGATAATTGTGATGGTTCATTTGATTTGACCATTATCATGTCACCATTAATGCTAAGCAAAATATCTCATGCTCAACAAAAATATCTAAGTCAACTATGGTCAACAAGTCAAATGGTCAAACCAATTAACCATGACACAATTAACACTAATAAAATTAGTAAACAATTTCCTCCATCTCATTATGGTTTTAATCAAGTCAATGGTCAAAACCCTAATGAGTGTCTCCTTCTCTGCCTCTGTCAACTGTATATACATACCCGCATCTGTGTTCCGAGGAACATGAATACAATGGACTGAACCAATCCAAAACCAAATACTAGGATCCGGCTTAAACCAAATCCCGCTAGTATCAACTGCCCGAACACCAAACACGCAAAAGTGCACGTATACGAACGAACCCTGTCGTAAAACCATACGACCTCTACCTCGTTTCGCCTAAAGGTGAACTACCCTCTGTGTGGGACTCTAAAGACCCGACACTACTCTGGCAGTGGGTTTAACTACAGGCCGCAAGCGGTACTAGCTGTACATAACGGTACCCAGGTAGATGTCGATAAGAAGGCCGATGAGGAAAACCCATCCGAACTCCCACTGAGCCTGAATGTGACAATCTCCATACAGTCCGGTCTGTTCGTCTAAGAGTGTCGCATATCGGGCCTAGGGGGCGGCAAGCGTCAGACCCCTAATAGCGGTATAAGTCATGTCGGAGTATAGTTCAAAACACCTTCAGAAAACACTGGAGTACCTATCAGTAAATCTCACTTGCCCTTGCCAGGGACTTTGTGTAATGGCATTCCGAACACAGCACAACATCAACCCTCAATACCGGGAGAGACGAATCCTATCTAACCGCCACTTCCTCCAAGTGCTTCGGGACTGCACCCAACTACCACCTATTTGCCCGACTCAGCAGAGCCGTGTTAGGGTAGTAATCTAAGAACAGTGGGAACACACTTGAGGCGAAGCAGCAATGTCAAGTCAACGGACTAAGCTGTACACATGTCACCTGAGAACTGCTACCTAACGATAGGTATAATACCAACTAGCAGTTCCCGACGAGTCCTGTCCAGTGTACTCGTAACCTAATGAGCACATGCATACTATCTCCAGTATGACGTACTGATGGCTGTAGGATAGACCATCTCCCTTGCTGGGACGAGAAGCATATACACTAGTCTACTCTGAAGTATCGATTCCCTGTCTCGATAATCCTACGACTAGGGACCTGTATAAGGATGTGCTTGTAAACTACCCAGCCCCTACTAGTGTGACTGCCATCACAACGCTGGTAGTCAAGCAAAGATCCTAAGGGCTCTATCAATATGTATTAGCGATATGTTAAAAGAAACACATACACATATTAAGATGGATACAAACCAAGTAGCATACTACGATATCGAGCAAGACTATCATAAATCCGTGTATATATCCCAAGCTCTCAAAATATAATATACAAGCTAGTACTATACAATAATGGCCTCTAGGGCATATTACACTAACACCTACTTCCTTTTAGGGTTATGCGCTTGAGACAGCTGCATACCTATTGAATAGAGTTCTGACCAAATCAGTGCCTACCATCCCATATGAGATATGGGAAGGGAAGAGACCATTTCTTAATTTCATTAAGTTGTGGGGTTGTCCGGCCTATATTAAAACACAAAATCCGGACAAACTCGAGATAAGGTCAGTTCTGTGCAAGTTTATTGGATATCCCAAACATTCGCGAGGGTGTATCTTCTACTACACCGAGGAACAAAAGGTGTTTGTTTGTCGGCATGCCACCTTTTTAGAAAAGGAATTTCTTGAAAAAGAAATTAGTGGCAAAGAGGTAGAACTGGAAGAAGTTCCAGCTACACAAACTATAATGGAAGATTTGGTGGAGCCGGAGGATTCAATAGTCCCCGACAAACCTCAGCCACTCCGCAGATCTAGTAGGGTTCCTTATCCACCCGAGAGATACTACGGTTTTCTCATAGATGGTGGAAGCGAGGATTGCATCTTGGAAGATGATGACCCAACTAGTTTCGAGCAGTCCATCACGAGTGGGGACTCTGTGAAATGGCTGGATGCAATGCGATCTGAGATGGAATCCATGTACACCAACAAAGTATGGACTTTGGAAGTTGCTCCTGAAGGGTTAAAACCCATTGAGAGCAAGTGGAACTTTAAGAAGAAACTTGGTGTAGATGGAAAAGTTGAGACTTTCAAAGCTAGACTTGTAGCAAAAGGTTTTCGTCAACGACCAGGTATGGATTATGATGAAACCTTTTCTCCGGTGGCTATGCTTAAGTCCATCCAGATCCTACTTGCCATCGCTGTATACCATGACTACGAAATCTGGCAGATGGATGTCAAGACCGCTTTTCTAAATGGTGATTTAGAAGAGAGCGTGTACATGACACAACCAGAGGGCTTTATGGATAGTGGGAGCAGCGGAAAGTTATGCAAGTTGCTTAAATCAATCTACGAGTTAAAGTAGGCATCACGGAGTTAGAACATCTGTTTTGATGTGGCAGTCAAAGAGTTTGACTTCATCAAAAACGTAGATGAGCCGTGTATATACAAAACGGTTGCATAGAATAAGGTTGTTTTCCTAGTATTGTACGTGGATGACTTACTCTTGATAGGAAATGATGTTCCTATGCTGCACTCGGTCAAGCTCTTCTTATCACAAAGTTCTATAGAGATAGATCTAAACGGATGTTGGGATTGTCCCAATCCAGGTATATTGACACCATACTAAGGAGGTTTAGTATGGAAGATTCCAAGCATGGAAATTTACCCACGGTCTCAAGAATCACTCTCTCCAAAGAGATGTCTCCCAAGACTGATTTGGAGAGGGCTCGCATGCAAGGGATACCCTATGCTTCAGCGGTAGGCTCTATCATGTATGCGATGTTATGTACCAGACCGGATGTAGCTTACACACTTGCTGTTATAAGCAGGTATCAATTGGATCCTGAAGAGAATCACTGGATAGCTGTGAAGAACATTCTTAAGTACTTGAGAAGGACTAAAGAAATGTTCTTGATTTGTGGTAACGGTGAACTCCAAGTGGAGTCCTTTACCAATTCTAGCTTCCAGAGTGATAAGGATGACAGTAGGTCGGTTTCGGGTTTTGTTTTCACCCTTAATGGAGGGGCGGTATGTTTGAAGAGTTCCAAGCAAGATACCGTGGCGGACTCGACGATGGAGGCTGAATACATCGCCGTCAACGATGCCGCCAAAGAGGCTGTCTTGATGAAGAAGTTCATAACTGAACTTGGAGTGGTTCCATCCATTGAGTATCCAATACCTTTGTATTGTGATAACAATGAAGCTGTGGTTTTAGCCAAGGAACACAGGTCCCATCAGCGATCCATACATATTCTGAGGTGGTATCATCTGATCCGGGAGATAGTTGATCGCTGGGAGATCGAGGTCAGAAGAGTTGACACGAAGAATAACACGGCGGATCCACTCATGAAGGCCATCCCGCAGATACAATTTGAGAGACTCTTTGGGATATTAGGTATGAGATACTACAACTCGCTTTAGTGCAAGTGGGAGATTGTTAGTTGTATGTATGCCATAGAAGTCATTATTGTACATGATTTTATATTATAATGGATGCATGGACATATATAGAGAGGACATTCTTGCTCGACATGATAGTATGCTATCTGGTTGCTCTTTATTTTAATATGTAGACTGGTATTTGTTAGTTATATGTAAGCCCTAGAGGCCATTACTATACATGCGTTGTATATTGTTGTGGATGCTTGGATATATATAAGGAGGACTTTATTGCTCGACATGATAGTATGCTATCTGGTTGCTCTTTATCTTAACATGTACTCTGATTGTCTCTATGATTATATGTTGATAAAGCCCTTAGGATATGTACTTGACTACTGCGACTATGATGATATCATACTAGTGGGGCCACGGTAGTCGACGAGGACATCCTATAACTGTTCCTAGTCGTGGGAGTACCGAGATAGGGCACCGATACTCCAGAGTAGACTAGCGTATGCGCTTCTTGACCCATATGATTGGCGATGGATGATCTCATATCCATTGGTGTTTGACATCAGAGAAGGTATACGGGAGCTCAGTGGAGACTAGGTACACTGGACGGACTCACCGAGAACTCCCAGATGGTATTATACCTCACGTCAGATGGCAGTTCTCTGGTGACATTGGTACAGGTTAGTCTGTAGACCCGAGATCGTCATAGAGTCTTGTGTGATTCCCACTGTGCTTTGATTTCCATCATACCACGTCCAAGAGGGCATGCAAAAAGGTGGCTTTTGGGTACAGTCCCGAATCACATGGAGGCAATGAGCGATAGGAGGGGATTCATCTCTCCCGGTACAGGGAGTTGATGTTGCACTGTGTTCGATTGGCTATAACTGGAAATCCCTGACCAGGGTTGCTGAGATTTACTGGTAAGTGTTATCAGTAGTTTCTCGAACTGTTATGGACTTCATATCGACACGACTTATCAAGCTACTGGGGTCTGACGTTTACCACCCCTAGGCGAGATATGCGACATATCAGACGGAGAGACCGGACTGTACGGGAGTGTTACTGGTTGGATTCACGGGAGAAAGTACAGGCTTGCTTGTTGATCTTCTGATCGCTCAATACCTGGGTGGCTGTTACGTTTAGCTGACCGCTTACAGCTTGTGGGTGTTTGATATGATCATCACCTACTGCCGGCGTATTGACGATTCTTTAGAGTCCTACACAGAGGTTTCTTGACTCAGAAAAAACGGAGTAGGAGCACATATATGATATGTGCGGGACCGAGAATATTACGTGTATGTGATACCGTATTAGATTCTCGCGATATGAGATATCGGCCGGGTATATGTGATATAGCTGGGTCATCGGATCAAGTGTTGATTCGATGAACTGATACAGATTATATTAGTGGGTTATTTGTGAAATAGCCGGATTATCGGATCAAGTGTTGATTCGATAATTTAATGTATAATTATATATTTGATATATTAAATTACATTAACTGATATAAGCTCACTAAAAGATTATTTTTCTCACTCGGGTAATACATTGATATATATGCGATATATGTTAATTGTATTATTTTATTTTGTTACAATAAATATTGTATATGTGATATATAATATTGTAACAAGTTATGATTACTAATGCAACATGATTAGTAGAGATTAAACATGGTTAGGGTTTGATTTGGGTTAATCATTTCTAGAAGCTTCTATAAGCTTTTATTTTGTTTTTTGTAAAGATATTTTGTTTAGATATTTTGCAAGATATTTCCTAACCCAACCCACACCCTTTAACCCTGGTTATATCTCTACAATGGTTAAGTCTTTCTTGACTTAACCATGGTTGCATTTGTAAATATAACACACTTTCATTATTCATCACAAAAGGATTAAGCATCTTCTTTCTTCTTCTTTCTTGGATAAAAAGCTTTCTAGCTTTTTCATTAGTGATGAAAATGAGTGAGATTAAGAAAACAAATGAGAGCTAAATTCTTACTTCATCATCCTAATCTATCCTAGCCATTTAGATTAGGGTGTTCACTTGATTAGTGAGTGAGATCCTGTGTTAAAGAAACTTCAAGGTAGATCATCTTAGTTATCGAAGATCGGAAGCAAGCTTGCATCTTTCTCTTCGTGGAGCCTCTCCAGAGTCCGGGTACGTGATGATCGCAGCGGAGGGACCTCAACACAAAGGTTTAGAAGTGAAGGAATGGACTACAAAGATTGTAATCCCAAACTCTTAGTGTTAAAGTGTTTAACATGCTTTGTTTCGCCTAATTTCTAGTTTAAAGATCTTGGTTAGGGTTGTTCGGCACGTCTAAAATTTAAATCGGGCATGGTTGATGCCTTGTAGACCATTGTGAGAGTGCCTAGTAACCCTACAGTATTGTGATACTATCTTTCTCTCACATGTTGATAAAGCCCTTAGGATGTGTACTTGACTACCAGGACTATGATGCAGATCATACTAGTGGGGCCAGGGTAGTCCACAAGTTCATCCTTTAATTGTTCCTAGTCGTGGGAGTATCGAGACAGGGCATCGATATTCCAGAGTAGACTAGTGTGTACGTTTCTTGACCCTGTATGGGGCGATGGATGATCCCACATCCATTGGTGTTTGACATCAAATATTGTACACAGGTGCTCATTGGAGAATGGGTACACCGAACAGAACTTGCCGAGAACTCTTAGATGGTATTATACCTATCATCAGATACTGGTGACACTGGTACAGGTTCGTCTGTAGACCTGAGATCGTTATAGAGTCTTGTGTGATTCCCACTGTGCTTTGATTTCCTCCTTACCATGCTCAAGAGAGCGTGCAAACAGGTGGATTTTGGGTACAGTCCCGAGTCACATGGAGGCAATGAGCGATAGGAGGGGTTTTGTCTATCACGGTATTGGGAGTTGATGTTGTGCTATACTCGATTGACTATAACAGGAAGTCTCTGGATAGGGCTGATGATGAGATTTACTGGTAAGTGTTATCAGTAGTTTCTTGACTCGTTATGAGCCCCACATCTGCATGACTTATCAAGTTATTGGTGTCTGACGTTTACCACCCCCAGACTCGATATGCGACATATCAGACGAAGAGACTGGATTGTACGGTAGTGTTACTTTCTGGATTCACGAGAGTTTGGACAAACTTGCTTGTTGATCTTCTGATCGATCAATACCAGGGTATCCGTTACGTCCTGCTAGTACCGCTGACGGCTTGCGGGTAACTGATATGATCCTTACCTACTGCTGGCGTATTGACGGGTCTTTAGAGTCCTACACAGAGCTTTCCTAGCTCAAGCGAAACGAAGTAGGGCACATATGTGATATGTGCGGGACCGAGATTAGTACGTGTATGTGATACCGTATTCTAATCTCGCGATATATGATATCAGTCGGTTATATGAGATATAGCCGGGTTATTGAATCAAGTGTTGATTCGATAAGTTGATATAAATGATATTAGTCGGTTATATATGATAGAGCCGGATTATTAAATCAATTGTTGATTTAATAATTTAATATATAATTATATATTTGATATATTAATATATATTAACTAATATTAGCTCACTTAAGAATTTCTTTTCTCTAAATACATATAAATATATATGTGATATATATTAATGTATTTGTTTTTGTGTCATGCTTGATGATACATTTGACTTGGGTGTATGAGACTCATATCTAACTAAAGATAATTTTGGTGTTTAATTATTAAGGGAAAAATTAAAATTAGGTGGAAATTAGCATGGCTAAAGATGCTTGTAGAAGTATGGAGAAGCCTTGACTTAAATCCACTAATTTTGTCTTACTCTAGATATTTATTAACCCAACCATTATTTTTAGCCATGGTTAAGTCTCTACTAATATCACTTGTGATATTTTCTCACCATGGTTCATTCATTCATCTTTTTTGCTTCTAGCTTTTTTGAAAGGAGAAAAAGAAAGAGAGAAAATTAATTCTAAAATGAGCAAAATTCCTACTTCATCAATCTATACCAAACTAGCCATTTAGTATAGCTTGTTTGCTTCACTAATCCATCAATTAGTGAAGAGATAGCTTGAGTTAGAGATTCTTCGACGTAGATCATCTTCGGCCTCGAAGATCCTTAAGCAAGCTCGTTTCTTTTGTTAGGAATATGTATGCCATAGAGGCCATTATTGATAAAATAGTGGATGCTTGGACATATATATTGAGGACTTTCTTGCTCGACATGATAGTATGCTATCAGGTTACCTTTACCTTAACATGTAGACTGGTATCTATACTGTTTGTCTCTTACATGTTGATAAAGCCCTTGGGATATGTACTTGACTACCAGGACTATGATGAGATCATACTAGTGGGGCCAAGGTGGTCCAAAAGTACATCCTTTAATCAGTTCCTAATCGAGGGAATATCGAGACTAGGGCATCGATATTCCAGAGTAGACTAGTGTGTACGTTTCTTGTCCCTTAGAGGGCGATGGTTGATCCCATAACCATTGGTGTATGACATCAAAGATTGTACACAGGTTCTCATTGGAGAATGGGTACACCGAATGGATTCGCCGAGGACTCCTATGTGGTAGTATACCTATTGTCAGATAGCAGTCCTCTGGTGACACTGGTATAGGTTAGTCTGTAGACCCGAGATCATCATAGAGTCTTGTGTGGCTCGCACTGTACTTTGATTTCCTCCCTACCACGCTTAAGAGGAGTTGTGCAAACAGGTGGATTTTGGGTACAGTCCCGAGTCACATGGAGGCAATGAGCGATAGGAGGGGTTTCGTCTCTCCTGGTATTGGGGGTTGATGTTGCGCTATACTCGATTGGCTATAACTGGAAGTCCTTGGCCAGGGCTGCTGCCGAGATTTACTGATAAGTGTTATCAGTAGTTTCTCAAACCGTTATAGGCCAGACATCGGCATGACTTATCACGTTACTGGGGACTGGCGTTTACCACCCTAGACATGATATGCGACATATCAGACGAAGAGACCGGACTGTACGGTAGTGTTACTGATAGGCTTCATGGAGAGTATGGACAGCTTGCTTGCTGATCTTCATATCGCTCAATCCTGGATAGCCGTTATGTCCAGCTTGTACCACTGACGGCTTGTGGGTGACTGATGTGATCATTACCTACTGCTGGCGTATTGACGAGTCTTTAGAGTCCCACACAGAAGTTCCCTGGTTCAAGCGAAACAAGGTAGGACACATATGTGATATGTGTGTGGGCCTGATTAAATACGTGTATGTGATACCGTATTGTAATCTGGTAGTTATCTGTTATCGGTTAGGTTATATGTGATATAACCAGATTGTCAAATCAAGTGTTGATTTGATAATGTGATATTCAGAAAAATGATATTAGTCGGTCATATGTGATATAACCGGGTTATTAAATCAAGTGTTGAAAAATGTGATATATATTATATTTGATATAATTATATCTTAACTAATATCATTAGCTCACTAAATATTTTCTTATATGTATTATATATATATATATATATATAAATATGAAGCATGGCATATTTTCTAATTTTGAGAAAAATAGAAATGAGGTGGAAAATGAGAGCATGGTTGCAAGCATGTGATATATATTTATTTATTCATCTTGACTCACTATTCAAGCATGGTTGCAATTTTATATTGCAAAATTCCATGCTTGAATGAGTAGGGGTCAAGAGTTGCCATTCATTTTAGTGCTCATTTCAACACTTAACCATTTTCTTGAGTTGCTCCCACGGTTTCTCTCTAGCTTCTTCTTCTTCCTCAAATGTCATGGTTCAAACTTCAACCCTCACATGTGATGTGAACCATGAAACTTGAACACAAACTTGTGAGCATTAAACATCCCCTACTTCACCATCCTACACTTGACTAGCGATTAAGTGTAGCGTGTTTACTACGCTAAAGAGTTTAGTGTAGAGGTAGCTTGTGTTGGAGGGACTTCGCGTGGATCATCTTCAACACGAAGGTCATCGGAGGAGACTCGTCCAAAGCCTCAAGTGGAGCCTAGTGGAGTCGCAGGACTACTACACGGAGCATGTGAAGTGAAGGACTCGATTTACGAGGGTATAGCCATCTTTCACTTCTTCTAGTTTAGTTGATATCAAACATAAAACCCTAATCACCTAGCTAACGATCTTTTTTAGTGTAGATTAGCACCCCGAAAATTTAAAATTTGGCATGCTTGATGCCACTAAAATCCAGTGGGGTGCTAGCATACACTTTCACCTTTCACCTAATGGAGCCTAAGAAGAGTTCGTGAGACCACTACTTGGAGCAAAGGGACCACTACACGGAGCTTTAAAAGTGAAGGACCGGTCTACAAAGGCTGTATTCCTCTTTCACTTAGTGTAAAGTTGTTTACATGCTTTAAAAACCCTACTTCTCTAGTTAGATCCTGTGTTCGGGTTGCTTAACACTCAAGATTTTTTAAAATTGCATACTCGATGTTTGCTAAAACCTAGCGGGTGTGCTAAGTGAACCCAGCACAACCGGCCTTAGTGCAAATGGGAGATTGTTAGGAATATGTATGCCATAGAGGCCAGTATTGTATGATATAGTGGATGCTTGGACATATATATAGAGGATTTTCTTGCTCGACATGATATTATGCTATCTGGTTGCTCTTTATCTTAACATGTATACTTGTATTATTAAACTGTCACTCTGATACATGTTGATAAAGCCCTTAGGATGTTGACTTGACTTTCAGGACTATGATGCAGATTATACTAGTGGGGCCTGGATAGTCCACAAGCACATCCTTTAATTGTTCCTAGTCGAGAGGATATCGAGACAGGGAATCGATATTCCAGAATAGATTAGTGTGTACGTTTCTTGACCCTATATGGGGCGATGGTTGATCCCATAACTATTGGTGTTTGACATCAAAGATTGTACATAGGTGTTCATTAGAGAATGGGTACACCGAACTGGACTTGCCGAGAACTCCTAGATGGTACCATACCTATCGTCAGATAGCAGTTCTCTGGTGACACTGGTACATGTTAGTCTGTAGACCTGAGATCTTCATAGTGTCTTATGTGGCTCCCACTGTGCTTTGATTTCCTCCCTACCACTGCTCAAAGGAGTCATGCAAATAGGTGGATTTTAGGTATAGTCCCGAATCACATGGAGGCAGTGAGTGACAGGAAGGGTTTCGTCTCTCTCGGTATTGGCAGTTGATGTTGCACTATACTCGATTGGCTATAATAGTATGTCCCTGGACAGGGCTGATGAGATTTACTGGTTAGTGTTATCAGTAGTTTCTTAAACCGTTATGAGCCATACATCGGAATGACTTATCAAGTTACCGGGGTCTGACGATTCCACCCCTAAACTTGATATGCGACATATCAGACAAAGAGACCAGACTGTATGGTAAGTGTTACTTATAGGCTTCATAGGAGTTTGGAAAAGCTTGCTTGTTGATCTTAATCGCTCAATACCTGAGTAGTTGTTACGTCCAGCTAGTACCGCTGACGGCTTGTAGGTAACTGATGTGATCATTACTTACTGCTGGCGTATTGACGCGTCTTTAGAGTCCCACGCAGAAGTTTCATAGTTCAAGCGAAACGAAATAGGGCACATATGTTGATTTGTGCGAGGGCCTGATTAAATACGAGTATAAGATATCGTATTCTAATCTGGCGATAAATGTTATCGGTTAGGTTATATATGATATAACCGGATTATTGAATCAAGTGTTGATTTGATAATGTGATATACAGATAAATGATATCTGTCGGTTATATGTGATATAACCGGATTATTGAATCAAGTGTTAATTTAATAATATGATATATATATATTTATATTTGATATAATTATATATTAACTAATATTATTGCTCACTAATTATTTACTTATCCATATATATATGTGTGTGTTATATATATATTTATATATATCACATATGTGTGTGTGTGTATGAGTGTGATATATATATATATATATATATATATATATATATATATATTATATTATATGAAGCATGGTTGGATTTTCTATTTTGTGAAACTAGAAATGAGGTGGAAAATAGGAGATTTTTTAGCATGGGGTGAAGTATGGCATTTATCATTCTTTATTAGTCTTGACTCACTATTGAAACATGGTTGGAATTATTTATCTGTAAATAATCCATGCTTCAATAAGTGAGAAATATGATAGTCATTCATCACTAGGCTTTCTACACTTAAGTTATTTTTCCTTAGCTCATCTCCTTCAAGGTCTCTCTTTTCCATCAGCATTTTTCTCTTGCTTCAAGCTCTAACCATCACATGTGTTGTGAACCCTAGAGCTTGAGATCCTTAGTGAGCAAACAAAACCCCTACTTCATCATCTTACACTTGATTAGCACTTGAGTTTAGGTTGTTTCCTTCACTAATAGGAGATTAGTGAAGAGGTATCTTGGATTAGAAGAAGCTCGGGAGGATCATCTTCGACATGAAGATTGCGAAGCAAGTTCGTGCACTTCTTCAAATGGAGCTACGCGGAGTCATAAGGACTACTACCCGGAGCTTTAGAAGAGAAGGACACGGTCTACAAAGGTTGTTGCCTCCTTCACTTACTGTTAAAGTTCTTTAGATATCATATTAACCCTAATTATCTAGTTAGATTCTAAGTTAGTGTAGCTTAGCACCCTGAATTTTTGAAAATTGCATGCTTGATGCTGGTTTTAACCTTGTGGTGGTGCTAGGGTAGACTTTCAGATATGTATGACCTAGAGGCCATTTATTGTATAGGATGCTGGGGATATATATGTACATGGAAGTTTTGCTCGATATGATAGTAGATATTTGGTTTGTCTTTATCTTAATATATGTATATGTTCTACTTGTTATTTCATATTGTTAATACATGTTGATAAAGCCCGTAGTATTTTTACTTGACTACCAACGTTGTGATGTCAATCATACTTGTGGGGGGATGGGTAGTCTATAAGCACGTCTTTAAATTGTTCCTAGTCGTAGGATTATCGAGACTGGGCATCAATACTCCCTAGTAGACTAGTGTATACGTTTCTTATTCATGTTAGGGAAGATGGCCGGTCCCATAGCATTGTTATACAGTACCAAAGATTGTATACATGTGCTCATTAGGTTATGAGTTACATTGGACGGACTCGCTGGGAGCTGCAGGTTGTACCTAATGTAAGATAGTTGTTCTTTGGTGGCATGAGTACAAGGTAGTCTGTCGACCTGATATCGTCATTTGTCTCGTGTGAATTCCCACTGTACTTTGATTATTACCCTACTACGACATTCTCGAGCCGTACAAACGGGTTAGTTGGGTACAGTCCCAAGCCATATGGAGGCGGTAAGTGATCGTTAAGGATTCGTTTCTCCCGGTATAGAGAGTCGTTGTCGCGTTGTGATTGATTGGACAAAACCATAAGACCCTGGCAAGGGCAGTTGAGATTTACTGATAGTTAAATCAGTAGTTTCTCGGATGGTCTTGAGCCACATCAGCACGACTTATCGGGTTATTGAGCGTTTGAAATTTTTCGACTTGCTAGACTGGATATGCGATACTCTTAGACGAAAATACCGGATGTAAAGTTTTAGAAATCGTTATGCGAATTTTCCGTTAATAGGTAAAATAATTTGTGTTTTCCGTAAAAATCCAGAAGTGATCATTTTTCAGTATAGACTTAACTGCACCTAGTTTAACTAGGAAATTGGTAGTTTGCGGTTTTTAGTTGTCACTTGAAAATTTTAGTTCACTTTAATATTTTTCCTTAATTAAAATATTATTATAAGCTTTTAATTATGCACTTAATTAGTGATAATTACAATTTTGATTGGGTTAATTATGCTAAAGTGAATCTATGCTAACTTAATCACAAGATTAGGCATTAAACCATCTTTGAAAATATCCTAGAAAAAATCTAGATATTTTGGTGAATTAAAAGAAAACTTTAATTAGAAAAGAAAAGGTTTAAGAGGTGGGATGGATGGGAGAGTTATTAATGAGCTTTAATGATGGTTTTAGACTAGAAATTTCCACACAATTCTACAACCTTCATCATTTCTCCAAGTTGGCCGACCCCTCCCCCTTGCTGCCCTCTCTCTCTTCTCACCCCATTTGCACTTCTAAAATCTCAAATAAATCATCAAAAATCATCAAATAATCCCATAAACTCAAATACAAATCCATACCCATTATTCCTTAATCTTAACCAAGCTTGGATCTTCTTGAAAGATAGCATTTTGGAGTTTTTTTTGTTGATCTAGTTGCAAGTTTGTGAATCAAAGTGAGGTATAAAATCCTAACCCTAAGCTTAAGATGTTGTTTAAATACCTTAATCTAGTTATTAGATGTTTAATTAAAGCTTAAATTAGTATGTTTTGGAAATTCTAGAAAGGGTTATGAAGATCAAGTTAAGGTTTCGATTAGTTGAAATGGTTAATCGAGAAGTTTAGACTTTGACAACTTAACCTAGTTGTGAGAATATTAATTGTTATTTTCCTAATTGTCTAATTAAGCTTAATAGCAAACTAACTTTTACTAAATCTTATATAGGTGAGATTAACATTGTAGTAAAGGTTTCTGTGACTTAGTTAAGCTACATTGTGATGATTGTGATCGCTAGAATTGTTTAAACTTCTAGACTTGAGCTAAAATGATTAAAGATTGCTTACTAGGTTTTCTGATAAATTAGGCGTGGGTTTCAATTGACGTTGCGATATTATATATATTATCTTCCACGATATATATTGTGTTGAGAATGCGCGATCGGTACTATCGGGGTCTAGGCTTTGTGGTTATGTAGTTTAGTGTTTCTAGCTAGGGTTGTGCCGATGTCGTACGCGTTTTTTGCACTAGGTGCACAGTGTGTTTATCTTGTGGACGTTATCCTTGCGTTTCGTTTTCTTTGCGTCGGCGCAGGATATTTAGCCTTATGTATTGTGTTTATGAAATTTTAGCATCGCAAGCGGGGACTTCGGGCGCTGCGAAGAAAGGGAAGCAGGTGGTCGGATTTTCTTGGCTCGAGATTATCGGTGAGTAGATTTAACATCTACGGGGAAATCGCCCGTACGACGTTATGCGTCAGGGCTGGATATGATATTATAGCTGCATGTTTATACGCATATGAGTTGATTGCACATGTGCGTCATTGCATATTATACCTGTTGTGTCTTGACTTGGTACCTATTGGACATAACACCTTTACTGACGGTTCATGTTGCATGAGCACAAATTGTATGCTACACACACCGTCGGTAATTGCCATGACACGCACTACATATATACATATGTGATATTGTATCGATTATTGTCATTAAGACAGTGATTCTTATTCCGTTGCATATATGAAATGTAGTATACAGGCTATACCTATATGCTTACACATATACCTTGCTATAGTTACATGTACATCATGCATACATACTTACATGTACACCCACATACTTTGCTACAGCTGCATGTACATCATGCAAACATACTTACATGTATACCTACATACCTTGCTATAACTACATATACTCCTAAGTGGTATTGTATTGTCGTTTAACATTGAGACGTTGATTATTGTGCTATTGAGCTAATGAAATGCATTATACATACCTGCTTACATGTAGATACACGTATCTTGCTATAGTTACATGTACACCCCATATGATGCTACACTTGATTTCGGAGGAATTGGGAACCGCATGATATATTTTAAAACTGGATTCATTTAAAAGAGCGGTTTTCCCTTAATATGCTCATATTGCTGTTTCATGTTGCATACATCAGTTTTCTAGGATTTACGCATTGAGATATGGATTTCATGTGATTTATGGATTTTTGAACCATGGGGGTATTTCAAGAAATTTATGTATTGTTTGAAAACCCGGTTTCTCGTGATATGATATTTCAGTGCGTCCACCATGAGTTTTCTCGGTTCTGAGACTTGTGTTAGAAACCCGATTCGAGGAGCGGTAGGCACCGTCTGCGGGTACATGGTGGACCCGGTATGGTTCCCCAGGGCAAGAGGTGATTTTCGTGGTATAGACGATGAGCCTGGCAGGAGGGCTAGTACCTACCAGTGATAGTATTTGGACTCGGCGGTTATCTGGGGGATACCAACCGGAATCGAGAGATGGATATGGGCCGATCCTGACTGATGGAGCCTGAGGGCCTATCCGGATTGACGGAGCCCGATATATGAGGATTTATGTGTCGATTCTGGACACGGGTTTCATGATTTTGATGTGTCGTTGAGGGACACACACACACACACATATATATACAGGCATATGTTTTCATGATATTTCGGGTGTCGGTGTTAGACACTCAGGTTCTATGAGACTTGCAGGATATAAGGGCCGATCTAAGGATGCGGTGCCTGAGATATTGGGATTTGGGGTGTAGTTGATAGACACCATTATTTTCCATGATGATGATTCATTGATGATGTTATGTTGTATCCTATACCTAGTATTTATTTGATATGCATTTTTATTCATGTAGATGTAGTACCCGGATGGTGTACTTTGATCATGATTGTTGCATATCTATATTGCCATACTTATGCTATCAGATTACATGTGATAGATTATCGTTGTTCGTGCATACTTGCGATTACAGTATGATGTTATTTACTATTCACGAGTTGGAAACTCACCCCCGTTGTGCCACAGTGTTTTGCAGGATTTACCCTCAGAGTAGTCGCGGCAGGGCTTCTTATTATCTGCACTATTGCGGATACCGCTACGGTTGGCTGTGAGGCCTTTTGCTATAGGTGGGTTTTGCGGTTATCCGATATTGTTCATTATTTATCTTTTGTATCTAGTACTCTCCATCTACCACTTCATGTATTTGACTTAAAGACGAGTTGTGGGGATCGATGTTGTATATTTTTGTGACTCTGGGTGCCGTGCTCGTGGGAGCTGTCCTTGTTATAAAGTTTTACCTCCTTATACTGTTTTCATTTATATTTCTTCGCTACGGCGTCGTATATATGCTTGTGGTGGTTGTTTCCGTCGTTGGGCGTGATTTGCTCCTGTTTGGGATGCTTTATTTATATGCTATGTTGTACCCGTTTTCGGGGCTAGTTTTTGCAAAGGAGGTGCTGCCGAAATTTTTAAGAAAGTAAACTTAAGTTTAAGGATTTTTACTTGAGATTTTTGAAGGTTTTTAACTATGTTTTCTCCATTTATCCCTTTTTGGGGTGGTTTAGATTTCTGGGTTTCGGCTTACTTAAATTGCGTACGCCTGTTGACGTCATGTAGTTTAAGTGCCGGTCACGTTCCTAAATTTGGGTCGTGAAAAAGTTGGTATCAGAGTGCTAGGTTTTACCTTTCGGAGTGTAGGATGACCTTGGTATGATGGAATAGGTAGCTTAAGCAGAGTAACGTAGCGTGTGTATGTTCTGCGGCATACTTACGACACGGTACTCCGCCTAAGTGACCTTAGGACTTATTGCTTGAAAATTCCTTCCGTGATTATATACATCCTTACGATTCGATTTCTATATTCTTATCGAATCCTATTTTCATTTATAGTCATTATGTCACCGAAGACTACGAGGGCGCAGAGAGCGGTCGCGAGGGCCGAGGTCAGAGTTGACTCGTCTGAGACGAGGGTTGACCAGGGCGGTACGCCTGTTGTACCGGAGTAGATTGATCCACCGTCGATGGACCATATTGCTAGACTTGAGGCTGGTATGCAGGATATGCGCCAGATGATGGAGTCATTGGTTGAGACCAGTCGGGCTCAGAGACAGGATGTTGTTCTACCTGTTGCGGGGACTGCGATGGTGCCTACTGTTCACGCAGTTGTACCTGCAGCTAAAGAGATGATCACTGTATCGTTAGCTGAGTTCATAAGGCTGAAGCCTCCGATTTTCATAGGCACTGATGCAGCTTAGGATCCGCAGTTGTTTATCGACCGGTTGGCCAGGATTTATCGTTCGTTGAGATGCTCCGACGCGAGATGTGTAGAGTTCGTGAGTTTTCGTCTGGAGGGTCTGGCCCAGAAGTGGTGCGAGTCGTTAGAGAAGGCAGAGCCGCAGGTCTTGCTCCTATGCCTGGGCTGAGTTCGTGACGGTGTTTCTCGCCCGTTTTCTTCCACAGAGCGTCAGGGATGCACGAGCGCACAATTTCGAGTCGTTACGCCAGACTTCGGGGATGACGGTGGCTGAGTACGATGTGTAGTTTACCGAGCTGTCTGTGTATGCTCCGTATTTGGTAGCTACTGAGGAGATGCGGGTCAAGAGGTTTGTTCGAGGCCTTCTTACCCAGATGTTCCTCGCTATCAGCATTCAGCATTGTGACACGTATGCAGCAGCGATGGACGTAGCCCTATTGGTTGAGGAGCGTCTTTCTGAGTCGTCGGTTGTTCCGGAACCGAAGAGGGTTCGTACTGGTATATCGGCCCGGAGACAGATGTTTAGACGCCGCGACAGCATTCGTTCAGGCACGGGGAGTAGTAAAGACGTGAGATAAGGCTAGTTATTCAGCACTTATCCCCAGGAGGGTCAGCAGTCGACGTCTGGGTGCTTTAGGTGTGGCATTCTACATCACCTCGTTAACGATTCTACCGCGATACGCCATAGAGAGGCAGTCGTACCACATGTTACCTTACCTCCTTCTCCACCTCAAAGAGCGTTGCCTCTTGCGCTTGTTGTTGCTCCGGATCATTCGGTCTTTGTCAAGAAGCGGAAGGAAGGTACTACTATCTTTTTTGTTTATGCTCAGAGAGGTCGTGGTCATGGAGGGTTTGTTCAGAGAGGACGGGATGGCAGAGGCAGAGGACAGCCAGTTGCCGGTAGAGGGCAGGCTTGAGTGTTTGCCTTGACTCATCAGGACGCGCTGACGTCCAATGCAGTGGTTTCAGGTACTTTTTCTGTATGTTATTTTGATGCACAAGTTTTATTTAATCCGGGATCTATGCATTCGTATGTTTCTACGCACTTTGTGCCGAGGTTAGGCCGAGAGTCGTGTTTGCTAGGTCAGCCGGTTGTCGTGAGTACTCCTGTTGGCGAGTCGTTTGTTGCACGACACGTGTGTCGGTCGTGTGCCATTCGTATTGGAGATAGAGATTTTTCCGTCAACTTGATCTTTCTTGAGATGTTGGACTTCGACGTTCTCCTGGGTATGGACTGGTTAGCTACTTACTACACGTCTGTGGACTGCCGCGAGAAGACAGTCAGGTTTTGTTTTCCCGGCGAGTCAGTTCTTGTTGTGCAGGGGGACCGTGGAGCCGCCCCTCACAGTTTGATTTCAACCTTTTGCGCTAGTCGGCTTTTGAGGAGGGGATGTCGGGGATTCTTGGCTTTCATTCATGATACTAGATCCACAGTAGAGTCGTTGGACCAGGTTCCTATCATGCGAGAGTTTTCCGATGTTTTTCCCGATGAGTTACCTGGTTTGCCTCCAGAGCGCGATATTGAGTTTTGCATTGATCTGATTCCCAACACGGGGCCTATTTCTATACCTCCTTGCCGGAAGGCCCCGGCGGAGCTTAGAAAGCTTAAAGATCAATTGCAAGGGTTGCTTGATAAGGGACTTGTGCGTCCGAGTGTTTCGCCTTGGGGAGCTCCTGTGCTGTTTGTTAAGAAGAAGGATGGTAGTTTGAGGTTGTGTATGGATTATCATCAATTGAACTGAGTTACGATGCGGAATAGGTATCCTTTACCTCACATTAACGATTTGTTTGATCAGCTCTACGGTGCGAAACATTTTTCTAAGATTGATTTGCGATCGGGTTATCATCAGTTGCGGGTTTGGAATTATGGCATTCCGAAGACTGCTTTTCGTACGCGCTACGGGCATTATAAGTATTTGGTGATGTCATTCGGACTCACCAATGTGCCAGCAGCGTTCATGGATCTGATGAACCGGATTTTCAGGCCGTTCCTCGACCAGTTTATTATTGTGTTTATTAATGACATTCTGGTCTACTCTAAGAGTCGAGAGGAGCATGAGCAACACTTGAGGATTACTTTGCAGATATTGAGAGAGCACCAGCTGTATGCTAAATTCTCAAAGTGTGCATTTTGGCTTGATAGAGTTGACTTCCTGGGTCATGTGGTGACGGGAGACAATATTCTTGTGGACCCGAGGAAGATCGAGGCTGTACAGCTTTGGCCTAGACCTGTATCTGTGACAGTTGTCCGCAGCTTTTTGGGCTTAGCTGGTTATTACCGCCGTTTCGTGCAGGATTTCTCAAGTATCGCTGCACCGCTGGCCGGACTGACTAGGAAGGGAGTCCTTTTCTTTGGACTGAGGTATGCGAGCAGAGTTTTCAGCAGTTGAAGACTCGGTTGACGACTGCACCAGTTTTATCCTTACCTTCTGGATCGGGCGACTATGTTATTTATTGTGATGCTTCTCGAGTGGGGCTCAGTTGTGTATTGATGTAGCATGATAGAGTTATCACTTACGCTTCTCGGTAGGTGAAGAAGCACGAGCAGAATTATCCCACTCACGATCTTGAGATGGCTGCGGTGGTCTTTGCACTGAAGATTTGGAGACACTACTTGTATGGGGAGTCGTGTTAGATTTTCACGGATCATAAGATCTTGAAATACATCTTCCAGCAGCGGGATCTGAATCTGAGACAGCGCCGTTGGATGGAGCTTGTAAAGGATTATGATTGTGAGATCTTTTATCACCCGGGCAAGGCGAATGTGGTAGCTGATGCCTTGAGTCGTAGGCCCAGTGGTAGCTTGTCACAGTTGAGCGCAGTTCAATGACAGTCTTCTGCAGATTGACAGATCTTATGTAACGGTAGAGTACAATTTGAGTTCACTTCCACTGGGGGACAGCTTGCTCACGTTCACATCCGTCCACTTCTACTTGATCGTATCCGTGAGGCGCAGCCCAGTATTGCCCGTTTGTCTGAGATTCTTGAGCTTGTTCGGCAGGATACAGATTCAGAGTTCATGATTGATGACCAGGGTGTGCTATGTTACGGGACTCGCTTGTGTGTACCAGATACCGATGGGTTTAGACGCGAGATCCTAGAGCAGGCACATCAGTCAGCCTTTAGCGTTCATCCAGGTTCCACAAAGATGTACCATGACTTAAGAGACATTTACTGGTGGATAGGGATGAAGGGTGATGTTTCGGATTTTGTTTCGAGGTGCCTGACCTGTCAGCAAGTCAAGGCTGAGCATCAGAGGCCGGCAGGAGAGTTGCAGCCTTTACCCGTTCTGGAGTGGAAATGGGAGCAGATTTTCATGGACTTCGTTGTGGATCTTCCCAGGGCCAGTCGTGGGTATGAGTCCATTTAGGTAATTGTTGACCGGTTGACGAAAGCGGCTCACTTCCTTCCAGTAAAGACCACTTTCGGTTATGCTCAGTATGCTCAGTTGTATATAGATGAGATTGTGCGTTTGCACGGCGTTCCCACATGCATCATATCCGACAGGGTCACCCAGTTTACTAGCCATCTTTAGCAGAAGCTTCAGGAATCTTTGGGTATCCGGTTGAGTTTTAGCACCGCTTTTCATCCACAGACCGATGGTCAGTCGGAGCAGACTATACAGACTCTGGAGGATATGCTTCATGCGGGTGTGCTTGATTTTGGTGGCAGTTAGGATCGTTACCTGCCATTGATAGAGTTCTCCTACAATAATAGTTATTAGGAGACGATTTAGATGGCGCCTTTTGAGGCTTTGTATGGTAGAAAGTGTCGATCACCAGTCTGTTGGACCAAACTCAGCGAGAGTAGCGTTTTGGGACCCCAGCTAGTTCAGGAGACTACGGAGAAGATCCAGCTGATTTAGGACAGGATGAGAGTAGTCCAGTGCAGACAGAAGTCTTATGCCGACCGTCGTCGTCGCAGACCTGAGTTCGCAGTGGGGTATCATGTATTCCTGCGGATTTCTTCGATGAAGGGGGTGATGAGATTTAGGAAGAAAGGGAAGCTCAGTCCCAGATTTGTGGGTCCTTTCGAGATCCTTGAGCGTGTTGGTGCCGTTACCTATCGTTTGGCACTTCCGCCCAGTTTTCCGGATGTTCACCCCGTATTCCATGTGTCGATGCTTCATAGATACCTTCATGATCCTTCTCACATGATTCAGCATCAGACCGTTCAGCTTGAGTGCGATCTTCGTTCACCGAGCAGCCGGTAGTTATTTTGGATCGACAGGTGAAGAAATTTCGGTCAAAGGTCTTGCCATCTGTGAAGGTGTTTTGGCGTGGCCCTACTAGTGAAGAGATCACTTGGAGGCCGAGAGCGATATGCGGAAGAAATTCCCTCATCTCTTCGAAGGTACGCGTAGATTAAATTTAAATTCGGGGACCGAATTTCTTTAAGGGGGGAAGATTGTAACATTTTAGAAATCGTTATGCGAATTTTCCATTAATAGGTGAAATAATTTGTGTTTTCCGTAAAAACCCAAAAGTGATCATTTTTCAGTATAGACTTAACTGCACCTAGTTTAACTAGGAAATTACTAGTTTGCGGGTTTTAGTTGTCACATGGAAATTTTAGTTCATTTTAATATTATTCCTTAATTAAAATATTATTATAATTTTTTAATTATGCACTTAATTAGTGGTAATTTCAATTTTGATTGGGTTAATTATGCTAAAGTGAATCTATGCTAACTTAATCACAAGATTGGGCATTAAACCATCTTTGAAAAAATCCTAGAAAATATCTAGATATTTTGTTGAATTTAAAAGAAAACTTTAATTAGAAAAGAAAAGGTTTAAGAGGTGGCATGGATGGGAGAGGTATTAATGATCTTTAATGATGGTTTCAGACTAGAAATTTCCACACAATTCCACAACCTTCATCATTTCTCCAAGTTGGCCGACCCCTCCCCCCTTGCTGCCCTCTCTCTCTTCTTACGCTATTTGCACTTCTAAAAGCTCAAATAAATCATCAAATAATCCCACAAACTCAAATACAAATCCGTATCCATTATTCCTTAAGCTTAACCAAGCTTGGACCTTCTTGAAAGATAGTATTTTGGAGGTTTTTTTGTTGATCTAGTTGCAAGTTTGTGAATCAAAGTGAGGTGTAAAATCCTAACCCTAAGCTTAAGATGTTGTTTAAATATCTTAATCTAGTTATTAGATGTTTAATTAAAGCTTAAATTGGCATGTTTTGGAAATTCTAGAAAGGGTTATGAAGATCAAGTTAGGGTTTTGATTAGTTGAAATAGTTAATCGAGAAGTTTAGACTTTGACAATTTAACCTAATTGTGAGAATGTTAATTGTTATTTTCTAATTGTCTAATTAAGCTTCATAGCAAACTAACTTTTACTAAATCTTATATGGGTGAGATTAAAATTATAGTAAAGGTTTGTGTGACTTAGTTAAGCTACTTTGTGATGATTGTGATCGCTAGAATTGTTTAAACTTATAAACTTGAGCTAAAATGATTAAAGGTTGCTTACTAGGTTTTCCGATAAATTAGGCGCGAGATTCAATTGACGTTGCGATATTATACATATTATCTTCCATGATATATATTGTGTTGTGAATGCACGATCGGTATGATCGGGGTCTAGGCTTGGTGGTTATGTAGTTTAGCATTCCTAGTTAGGGTTGTGCCAATGTCGTACGTGTTTTGTGCATTAGGTGCACAGTGTGTTTATCTTGTGGACGTTATCCTTGCGTTTCGTTGTTTTTGTGTCGGCGCAGGATATTTAGCCTTATGTATTATGTTTGTGAAATTTTAGGATCGCAAGCGGGGACTTCAGACGCTGCGAAGAAAGGAAAGCAGGTGGTCGGATTTTCTTAGCTCGAGATCATCGGTAAGTAAATTTAATATCTACGGGGAAATCGCCCGTATGGCGTTATCCGTCAGGGCTGGATATGATATTATAGCTGCATGTTTATACGCATATGAGTTGATTGCGCATGAGCGTCATTGCATATTATTACCTGTTGTGCCTTGACTTGGTACCTATTGGACACAACACCTTTACTGATGGTTCATGTTGCACGAGCACAAATTGTATGCTACACACATACCATCGGTAATTGTCATGACACGCACTATATATATACATATGTGATATTGTATCGGTTATTGTCATTGAGACAGTGATTCTTATTTCGTTGCGTATATGAAATGTAGTATACAGGCTATACCTACATACTTACACATATACCTTGCTATAGCTACATGTACATCATTCATACATACTTACATGTACACCCACATACTTTTTTACAGCTACATGTACATCATGCAAACATACTTACATGTATACCCACATACCTTGCTATAGCTACATATACCCCTAAGTGGCATTGTATTGTCATTTGACATTGAGACGTTGATTATTATGCTATTGCACTTATGAAATGCATCATACATACCTGCTTATAGATACACGTATCTTGCTATAGTTACATGTAACTTCATATGATGCTGCACTTGATTTTAGAGGAATTGGGAACCGCATGATATATTTTAAAACTGGATTCATTTAAAAGAGCGGTTTTCCCTTAATATGCTCATATTGTTGTTTCATGTTGCATACATCAGTTTTCATGGATTTACGTATTGAGATATGGATTTCATGTGATTTATGGATTTGAGAACCGTGGGGGTATTTCAAGAAATTTATGTATTGTTTGAAAACCCAGTTTCTCATGATATGATATTTCAGTGCGTCCACCATGAGTTTTCTCGGTTCTGAGACTTGTGTTAGAAACCCGATTCGAGGAGCGGTAGGCACCGTCTGCAGGTACATGGTGGACCCGGTATGGTTCTCCGGGGAAAGAGGTGATTTTCATGGTATAGATGATGAGCCTGGCAGGAGGGATAGTACCTAACAGTGATAGTATTTGAACTCGGCGGTTATCTGGGGGATACCGACCGGAGTCGAGAGATGGATATGGGCCGATCCGGACTGACGGACCCCGAGGGCCGATCCGGACTGACGGAGCCCGATATATGAGGATTTACGTGTCGATACTGGACACGGGTTTCATGATTTTGATGTGTCGTTAAGGGGACACACACACACATATATACAGGCATATGTTTTCATGATGTTTCGGGTGTCGGTGTTGGACACTCAGGTTCCATGAGACTTACAGGATATGAGGGCCGATCTGAGGATGCGGTGCCTGAGGTATTGGGATTTGGGGTGTAGTTGATAGACACTATTATTTTCCATGATGATGATTCATTGATGATATTATGTTGTATCCCATACCCAGTATTTATTTGATATGCATTTTTATTTATGTTGATGTAGTACCCGGATGGTGTACCTTGATCATGATTGTTGCATATCTATATTGCCATACTTATGCTATCAGATTACATATGATAGATTATCGTTGTTCGTGCATACTTGCGATTACAGTATGATGTTATTTACTATTCATGAGTTGGAAACTCACCCCCATTGTGCCACAGTGTTTTGCAGGATTTACCCTCAGAGTAGTCGCGGCAGGGCTTCTTATTATCTCCACTTTTGCGGATACCGCTACGGTTGGCTGTGAGGCCTTTTGCTATAGGTGGGTTTTGCGGTTATCTGATATTGTTCATTATTTAGCTCTTGTATCTAGTGCTCTCCATCTACCACTTCATGTATTTGACTTAGAGACGAGTTGTGAGGATCGATGTTGTATATTTTTGTGACTCTGGGTGCCGTGCTCGTGGGAGCCGGCCTTGTTATAAAGTTTTACCTCCTTATGCTGTTTTCACTTATATTTCTTCGCTACGGCATCGTATATATGCTTGTGGTGGTTGTTTTCTCCGTTGGGCGTGATTTGCTCCTTTTTGGGATGCTTTATTTATGTTCTATGTTGTAGCCATTTTCGGGGCTAGTTTTTACAAAGAAGGTGCTGCCGAAATTTTTAAGAAAGTAAACTTAAGTTTAAAGATTTTTACTTGAGATTTTCGAAGGTTTTTAACTATGTTTTCTCCATTTTTCCCTTTTTGGGATGGTTTAGATTTCTGGGTTTCGGCTTACTTAAATTACGTACGCCTGTTGACGTCACGTAGTTTAAGTGCTGGTCACGTGGCTAAATTTGGGTCGTGACACCGGACTGTATGGAGATTGTCACAGATAGGCTCAGTGCGGATACAGACGAGTTTGCTTGTCGGCCTTCCTTTCGATAGATACCTGGGTATCCATTACGTATTGTTAGTGCCACTGATGTGCTTGTGCTTAAACCCACTGCCAGTGTATTGTCGAGTCTTTAGAGTCCTGTTAGGTTACGCCAGCGCCCCGGCCATTAATCCGTGGCCAAATGCGGAACAAAAACTTTTAAAAAACCGACGCTAACGGAACCCAATTCCCGGATCGTACCTTTAACCCTACACTAGCTATATGTAAAGGAGTTTAGAGAGGTTATATCGAACGATCCGAGTCCTTCGGTCTTCAACCTCTGTCCCAAGCTCCTCGCGGCTTCCTCGATCAAGTTTGCTCTCTTGTCTACCCACATCGAAGAAGATCCACGTCGAGGGTTAGTAATACGGGCTCCCGTCTCAAAACCGAAGCAACTCGGGTATCTAGTTTGCTAACCTAGATAGTCAAGATGAAGTAGAGAATGTGTGTGAATAATTTGTCTCAATACACCCAAGGATTCTCAACTCATGAGAGGGTAGGGTGGAGGTTGAAGAAGATGCTAAGTGAGGAAAGTGTGAGGCAAAGAAAAGAGGCAAGTGAAGAAAAAGAAGTGTCTGCTCTTTTCTTATGAGTGTCGTGAGTGAGTTATTTGTTGTGAGCTAATAAAGAAAACAACTCAAGAAAAATATCTGCCTTCGCTCACACAAAATATCTCATACAAATATCTCACACAAAACAAAACCCATGTATGTATAACATTTCAGAAAATAAAATATTATTTTTGGGAATTTAAATAATTAAAATAATAATATTATGAATATTTTAATGTATGGAGATTAGTTGTAATGAAATGGTATAATTATATACTGATAGCTGGAAAATATTTAGAAAATTAATAAGAATTATTGATTTGGAAGGTGTTAAGTTGATTTTGGTATTTTATAAATATTTATACGAGTTATTACTAAAATTGATTAACGTTTCATTAATCATGCATTAATCTTGTTTATGCATGTAACATGAACCTTGTCATGTTTCAAAACACTTCTTAGATTCTATGAACCATGGTATTCTTTTATTTTTAAATGGTTTTTTTTTGTTTTGATTTGAAAAGAGAAGAAAAGAAAAGAAAAGAAAAAGACAAAGAGAGAGAGAGGTGGCACCATGTGAGTGAGAGAGAGAGAATGAGTGAACCTTCTACACTCCTCATGGCCATTCTTCATTCTACATCTCTCATTCTTCTTCATCTCTTTCATTTCTCTCTGACTCCTCCACCTCCTCTACCTCTTTACAACACTATCGAAAACCCACTCAAAACCCTATACTCCCTTCACTAAAATTGATCACAAGACCATCACAAACCCTATGGAGGCATTAAGACAAGACTTTGATGAGTTTGGGCAACCTTAGAATTTTTCTTGGTTGCCAAATGAGGTAATCTCTGCACCCATAGTTATAATTTGAGTTTCTTTAACCTCTATAGTAGTTTAGAGCTTAGTAATTGAGCTTTAGTGATCTTGGAAAATTCCAAGATGAAGGCTAGGGGATTTTATGAGTTGTGAAGTGTAAATTGAGGTTAGTAGAGGCCATAAAACCACTAAAGTATTAGAATTCTAGAAAAAACCTGAGACCAAACCCCAAAATGTGAACTTGAACTTGGCCGATATCGGATTTTGTGGTATTTTTGATGTGTTATGGAGATCTTCTATGACCCCGGGGACCTGAAAAATATTTAGCAATTACTAAGAGGTGTGCAGGCAACCTAGAAGCTATCCCCAAGACCCGAGGCCATAACTCCTTATCCTGGCCGCAAATAATCCTCTTTTGTCCGCAAATTGCGGCCTTGGTACGAGGGAATTACCTCGTGCTTGGTCCATGGCTCCATTATCTTCTAATTAGACTTACCCTATTTGCAACTTTTCTTAATTCTCACCTGAGGTAAATCTGGGAGCATTTTCTTGAGTTGCTGTTTTGGTTTTACGACTTTTTAAGACTTGGATGTTGGTATTTGGGTTTTGACTCGGTGGTTTGACGTTTGTGCGACAACATCGAGAGTTGTTTGGTTATTCTTTCATGCGTAGTCCGTAGGTTCTAACCTATGTGTACTTTGTGTGCTATATCGGGTTTCTAGTGTTGGATTCTTGTTTACAATACGACGCATTTGAAATGTGGGTACCTCCACATAGACTTCGGGATGACAAGGAGAGCAGGGCATCATCGATATCAGTAATTGAGGATCGATGTGGGTAGATTTATATCTACGGGGGAAGTCGGGTGGATGGCGTATAACAGCCCCGCAATTTCATAGGGTAGGATGAGAATATGATATATATACTTATGTGTTATTGTGAGATGTGAATACTTAGCAAGAAGGGCTTTAGGAGACCATAGGATTAGACTTAGCGTAACTGGAAGAGAATGCTTTTAGTTTAGTTCTTAGTCGCGAAACCCTAGAGTAAAGGTTGTCACACACACACACACACACGCACACACACGAGATATGATTATGGGTGTATATGTTTATATGTATGTATATATATATATATATTTGTGGATGCGTTGGTGTGTGTGTATATATATATATATATATACATATACACGGGTGGTGAGGATAGTATATGATATTTGGAGATGAGTCGATATGATCGGGCATGATGCCGTGGGATTGGATATGTGATTGAGTCATGATATATGACATGATATTATAGTGGATCGTTAGGCGATGTGTATTCATACATACGATAATATGTGTTGATGATATTGGAATGTACGAGACTTTAGAAAAGTACCCTTGATCATGATATTGTTCCATGATGATACCGTATGAATGATGATGTATATATGATAGTTGACCTGTACTCTCGATTTTGGGGATGTCGTACGATGGATTTTACCATATGAGGTATAGATATGATGATTGATCCGCACTCTTGACTCAAGGATGTCGTACTATGTATTATGTAGTACGTGACGCTATGAGGCTGGATCGCCGACTACTAGGTATATCGACTCGGAATTTAGGTAGATTTCTTACCCTTTCGGCTAGTTTCTTAGTTTAGTCTTTTAGTTGATTAGGTAGATGTTAGACTAGGCTCGAGTCATACTTATTTTCAAAGCTGATGAATTGTGAGTATTTTTAAAGACAGCCCGAGGGATACTATGGATTTTCCAAAGGACGTATCTTTTCTCAAAAACGCTGTAGCCCATATTTTTCTAAAACCACGATTCGTGCTATTTCAAAACATCAAAACTGTATAACTCGTATATAGATATGTATATGCTACAATGTTGCGTTTACTACTCATTCTTCGTTATATTCATGTTGTTCTCATCGCATTGCATGCTTATACATGTGTTTTCTTTAGTTATTATGAACTCCGTCTGTTAGGACACCAGCACTATTACTGATGATGCGTATTCTCCACGTACACTTGCTTGCTGGCTCACACGCATCATCATCGGTAATTTCTATGATACGTACACATTAGAAAACATTACTTCACTGGTATAACCTGCTAGCTGGTATTTTCAACATATTAGTTGTATGCTTGCTCTCATGTGCTAGTTTAGATATTGCATTCCTTGTGTAGATACCCTATGCATTTATATATTCATTTTTGTTATGCCGATATTCACTGCTTATTGACTATTGATTTTAGGATTTCGGACTTTCTACGAGATTTCTGGATTTAGGGGAAAACCGCAAGACTTTCATAAACTCATTATTATTTTAAAAATGCAAGTTGCGGTTTTCTCATGATATGATGTGTATGGAGTCCACCATGAGTTTTCTAGGTTCTTGAGCTGTATTATATACCCGATTCGAGGAGGGTGATGCACCATCTGCGGGTACATGGTGGACCCGGTGAGGTACCCCGGGGCAAGATGGACGTATTGAGAAGGCGTTGAGCCCAGCAGGGGAGCATTGCCTACCGGTGATAGTTGACGCGGCGGATATCTGGAGGATACCGACCATAGTCGTGAGATTCGATGATATGGGCTGATCCGGACTGACGGAGCCCGAGATTTGAGGACTTTGTGTCGATGTTGACACGGATTTCTGTCGATTTCATTGATGATACTCCAGTTTTTATAGAAAAATCTTACTGAGATAAGAACACAGCTTTCTCGTACAGATATATTCTGATTTCATTCTTGATGCTTTCATAGATCATATATATGACATGTTGCTACTTGAGGCACCAACACGAGTATTTGGTACTACACTTATACTAGATGATTACCCTTGCCACTGGTAGATGTTTCAGTGTTATATTTGAGTATGTTACTGTATGACCTAGGAGATCGTCATACATGCGATTTCTACTCGGTTATATCTTCTACTCATGAGTTAGCAACTCACCCCCTTTGTGCCACAGTTTCTTCCAGGTTTAGCCGTACAGGTTCCATGGCGGTTTCGCTGGCACACCATTTTCTTTCGGGTGATTGCTTTGGTAGGTAGGTTACATTGTATCATGACCACCGTTGCTGTTGTACTATACATTTCAGTTGTATATAGTTAAAAGCTCCATCAACCATACTTGTATATTTAGTAGACTTAGATAACCATGATGTTTAGTTTTCTTGCTTTATTCTGAGTTTTGATCCTCGCCCTTCGGTGTTGTATATTCATATTATCTTGTGTGGTTGTTTTCGCCAATTGGCGAAGAGCTAGCTCCCGCTTGGGGATGCCTATATTTATATTTTCTTGTACCATTTTCGGGTTAAAAATTACAAAGAAATTGCTGCCGAAATTTTCAATAGCGAAAAGTGTTTTCAATTAGTTACAAAACGTTGTTTTCATATTATATTACTTATGTATTTAAAGAAGGAACCTGATTTCGTTAAACCTTATTTCAAAAATTCACCTCCACTATTTTCCCTAAAAGGTTTAGATTTTTGGGTTTTTGGCTTACTTGAATTAGGTGGGGTCCTATAGACTTCACATGATTCAAGTGCCAGTCATATGCCATTTCGGGTCGTGACAGTATATCACCATGAATCACTACATGACTCATGACCATGAGTTACTAAGTGAACATGCATGAATCCATGCCAATCAATGAGTCACACTTTCCACACAATAAACATTTAAACTAAATGTTTATCACAAAATAAAATGGCATTATTTAAAGTAATTTTGTAACGAATTACAAGAATACCCCTCATCCGTATATACATACCCACATCCGTATTCCGACTGAATACGAATACAATGAGACGAAAATAATCCAACAATATAATACTATGATCCGGCTTAAACCAAAGTCCACTAGTATTATCCGTCCGATCATGATCCGTGCACAAGTGCACGTATATGATCGAACCCTGCCATAAAACCATACGGCCTCTACAACGTTTCGCCCGAACCAGGGAAACCTTCTGTGTGGGACTCTAAAGACTCGTCAATACGCTGGAAGTGGGTTTAACTACAAGCACGTCGTTGCACTAGTTGTACGTAACGGCTACCCAGGTATTGAGAGAAAGGGAGGCCGACGAGAAAACTCATCCTAAAACCCTACTGAGTCTGACAGTGACAATATCCGTACATTCCAGTCCGTCCGTCTATGAGTATCGCATATCGAGTCTACGGGGTGGATAAAGTAAGACCCCTAATAACTTGATATTCAGTGTCGGTATGAAGCCCATCACCACCTGAGAAACTACTGATCCGAATTAGTAATTCTTGACTGCTTTGGCTAAGGATTTCTGGTGATGGCCACCCGTGCACACCGCGACATCAACCCCCTGTTAGTGTATATGCCCTAGAGGCCATTACGGTATCATACTAGTTTGTAATTACTTAATGGAAGCTTTCACCATTGTATAGACAATCTTGCTCAAAATAGTAGTATGCTACTTGGTTTGTTTCTACTTCAATGTGTGTACATGCGTTTCTTTTAACATATCGCCTATACACATTAGTGGAGCCCTTAGGATCTTTGCTTGATTACCAGCGTTGTGATGGCAGTCACACTCGTGGGGGCTGGGTAATCCTCAAGCACATCCTTATGCAGGTCCCTAGTCGTAGGTCTATCGAGACAGGGCATCGATACTTCGGAGTAGACTAGCGTATGCGCTTCTCATCCCAGCAGGGGAGACGGTCTATCCCACAGCCGTCAGTACGTCGTACTTGAGATAGTATGCGGGTGCTCGTTAGGTTACGAGTACACTGGACAGGACCCGTTGGGAACTGTTGGTTGGTACTATACCTATCGTCAGTTATCAGTTCCCAGGTGACATGAGTACAGCTTAGTCCGCTGACTTGACACTGTCACTTCGCCTCGAGTGTGTTCCTACTGTACTTTGATTACTACCCTACCATGGCTCAAAGGAGTCGTACAAACAGGTAGTAGTTGGGTGCAGTCCCGAAGCACTTTGAGGCAGTGACGGTTAGATAGGATTCGTCTCTCCCGGTATTGGGAGTTGATATCGCGCTGTGTCTAGGAGAGCCATTACACATAGTCTTCCCTGGCCAGGGCAAGCGAGATACACTGGTAGGTTTCCAGTGTTGTCTCAGGGTGTTCTGGGCTACACTCCGACACGACTTGTACCGCTATTAGGGGACTGACGTTTACCACCCCCTAGGCCCGCCATGCGATATTCTCAGACGAACAGACCGGACTGTACGTAGATTGTCATATTCAGGCTCAGTAGGGGTTCGGATGAGTTCACCTCGTCAGTCTTCTTATCGGCATCTACCTGGGGGCCGTTACGCATAGCTAGTGCCGCTTGCGGTCTGTGGTTAAACCCACTGCCAGCATAGTGTCGAGTCTTTAGAGTCCCACACAGAGAGCTATTCACCTTTAGGAAAAAAGAGTAGAGGTCGCATGGTTTTGCAATAGGGTTCGGTCACATCCGTGCACTTGTGCACGTTTAGTGTCCGGGCAGTTATTACCAGCGGGCTTTGGGTTAAGCCAGATCCTAGTATACGTTTTGGGATTAGTTTTATCTCGTTTGTATTCGTATTCCCCGGAATGCGGATGCGGGTGTGTATGCACGGTTGACCGAGATAGAGGCAGAGGATTCTCATTAGGGTTGTTGACTGTTGACTTTTGCTAAACCCTAATGAGAATAAGAAATATGATTAATGATAATATTAATTTAGTATTATTGTGCCATGGTTGGGTTGAAAGGTTGACTTTGTTGACTTGTTGACTTTGTTGACCGGTTGACTTGGTTGGACTTGTTGACCATCATCATTACAATGGCTATCATTTCATGGCAAAGACTTTTGCTTGCTTGTTTGTTCACACATTGCATTTAATGCATGAAATGATATTGCCATTTGATATGATAACAACCATCACATAATACTCAATTATTATTATCTGTTATGATTATTTTGGATGATGAAGAGGATGGTTGTAAAAGTCTTTCTCATTCTACCATTTACATTCTCTCTCATGCAAAAGCTCTCCTCTTCCTCTTGCTCTCCCTCTTTCTCTAGTTCAAGGCAAAAACCTCTCATGTGTTGAGAACCATTTGCCTTGGAGATAAAAACCCAAAACACTTCTCTACTCATCCTAGTATGCAAGGTCTAGCAAGCCAAGTGTTCTAGTTTCCTCTAGATTGAGGTTGGAGCCAAAGGTAGAAGCTTTCAGGTGGATCCATCTTCGGCACAAGGAGACGACGAGGAGAGAACCATCCGACCACCATAAGGAGTCGAAGAGAAGGAGTTCAAGTTATGGTATAACCCCCTAACCGAGTAGGTAAAACTCTTAGTTAGGTTGTTAGATAGTTAGTTTAACAAAGATCCGTTTTTGAGTCCATGTTACCCCCAACGTAGAAAATCGTTTTTCACCATTTCCGCGACCCCAAAGAACCGGGGACGGGTAACATGGACTTACACCCCCAATACCGGAAGAGACGAATCCTCTGACGATCTACTCACTGCCTCCATGTGGCTCGAAACTTTACCCAACTAAAACCTGTTTGCACGACTCCTTTGAGTCGTGGTAGGGTAGTAATCAAAGCCCAGTAGAAACTCACACGAGACAAATGACGATCTCAGGTCGATAGACTAACCTGTACATATGTCACCAGGGAACTGCTATCTGACAATATGTATAATACCAACTAGCATGTTCCCGACGAGTCCGTCCGGTGTATTCATAACCCAATGAGCACCTGTATATATCTTAGGTGAACCAACTGACACCAATGGCTTGTGAGACCGGCCACCGCCCCTCGTCAGGGTCTCGATCCGTATACACTAGTTTACTCTTGGAGTATCGATGGCCAGTCTCGAAACACCCATGACTAGGGACACTTTAAGGATGTGCTTATAGACCACCCAACTCTCACGTATATGATCGCCATCATACTGCTGGTAGTCAAGCATGAATCCTATGGGCTCTATCAACATGTAATAGTGATCTGTAGTGTCACCTGAAGCATGTACATGATGATAAAGGCAAACCAGATAGCATACTATCATCTTGAGTAAGACTGTTCTACCGGTGTAGGTCCTCCCTCAATCATTGCAATCACGTGCCTGCGATCCAATAATTGACTTGAGGATACAATAGCCAACAATCTCCCACTTGTACTTAAGGCTAATTATTGCAATGTCGCATTCTCACAGCCCGTGTGATACCGAATACCCAACTCCTCTACTAATCAGTTTCACAAAGCCCGTTTGCGAAACTATTGCGTTCGAGAAATAGCCTCAGTGAGTGGATCTGCTCTAATGTTTCTTTCTATGTCTCTCTTTATCTCAAGTTCGCGGAGAAAGCCATCTCCCGAAGTGAGCAATACCTGTCTTAGAATATGTCTGGATATCTGATGGGACCCAGTTCACAAATGAACTCCAAATCCAGAAAACTTAATAGACTGTATCGTCTACTGAATTTAATCAGTTTCCTGCGCAATGCCTCCCTCAGTATCTGTTTGGACCACCTGTCCAAACTACGGCCCCTCAGTTTCCTGCGCAATACCTCCCTCAGTATCCGTTTGGACCACGTGTCCAAACTACTGCCCCTCAAAAGAGGGAAAACTATAACTCTGATAGTCACTCTGTCATCCAGGTCACCTTGGAAGCCTGGAATGATAACTGTCTCCGGAAGGAGGCTGCCATTATCATATCCCTAGAACATCCACTTATTTTCATAAACTTCTTCCGAACGTTTCTCCAGGATTGGATTGATATAAACTTATTGCAGCTAGTGCAAAAACAACATTTGGTGTGGTTCTTGACATCTCATGATTGACTTAATTGCCTAAGCAAGTGATATGCCAATCATGCACATCCCTCTTCCTTTTAGTCTGTAAGACACTTTTAGAGAGGGTGACTCCATCACCTGCAGGTACACTACCATGCCAGGAGTTGTCCATTCTAAAACACCTTTAGAATACTGTCTAAGTACCTAGTTTGAGAAACTACCCAAATCCAGATCTAAAACCATAGATCTAGCAACCAGAATGCCTGATATAATATCTATATCCTATGTGGAGAAACCACTGTGTGGCAACCACAGTATAACTGATCGCAGTATAGGAATTTCACTTCCTACAATGCACATGTCATACAAATACCAGGACATCACACCCTACTACCTTCTTAACAGATCCATCACCTATTCTGATGAAGTCAAAACCCATGACTGTCACATCAAAAGTAGATGATCTATCTCTGCTATATCTGCTTTAGTTTATAAATAGACATAAGTTACTTGCCCATTATGCTTTCGTTGCTCCCACTGACTATAACAACTCTCTGGCAGAGTCATATACACATGCACTTCTAAAGCTAGTTTAGAATAGCGCTATACTCATCCTCCTGCTAGGTCTCATAGTCTAGAACAGCAATAATGGCAAGTCTGGGTAAACAAGAACCTCCCTGTCATCGTCTTTGAGGGTACTAAAGTACCTTTCGGGCGCTTGAAGTTACCTACCATATCTGCGGAGTGGCTAATGGAATGTCAATCCCGATTGAATTTTTAGGTTCTATTAAATTTTCAGTAATCGTTTGTGGTTCTGGAATCACTTCCAGTTCTACCATACTCCCACTACTGTTTTCTGAAAAAGTCCATTTTGCTAAAACTGTGGCGAGTCAGAACAATATCAATTTTGATCTTCCAGATGGTAGAAAGTTAACCCTCGTCATAGCCCGGGATAACCTACAAACTGCCATTACAGAAACGTGCCTTGAGTTATCCAGAGTCTGGTTTTAAGCATAAGCCGGACAACTCCATAAACCTTAACATCGTTAAGATATGAACCATTCTATATACAATATAGAAATAGAGGCACTGATTTAATTGGAACCAGATTCAAATCATGCAGCAGTCTCCAGTGCATGTCAACTAAATAGAGAGAGGCCGATCAATATTACTCAACTTAGGAGTGCATCCAGATATGAGTAACCTGAAAGAGAAGCAAGTTCTCAAAACCATTAATATCAATTGAATACCTAACACAAGTATCTACATCTTCGATCACCTCGAAGAATCCTGATACTTGCAACAACTGGTTCTCTACTTTATTCTTGTACCTATAACTTCTCAAAACTTGGACCTTGTATTTTCTACGAAACACTTGTCTAAAACTGGTGAAGTCAGAAGTAAACAGAATATAGTACTAACCCCTCTGTCCTAATGGACACTGGATAACATACAATACTTTGTATAAGTCCCCTGAGTTGAATAACTCAAACCATGTGCGTCATAAGTTGAAAACTGTACTATGCTTAAGAAGAATTACACCGCTGTTTAATACTCCTTACCCAATCATCAACTGATATAGGTAAATATCATGTACATAATTTCAAAAAGTTATATCTCACTTTATAAAATAAACATACAGATATATCAGTTTGAAATTGGTGCATAATAACGGATATTTAAAACCAAATATTTGTCGTCAGGAAAACCCCCAGGTGATTTCCTCAAATATCACCAATTACAACGAATTCAGATATAATGAGGATATAATCACCTAATTCCCAATAACTTACTCCCACTCATCATCTGTAAAACCATACAGATATGAGAATCAAACCTGGTAAATACATACCCTGGAGCAAGGATCTAATTGGGAAATCAGTTTTTAATTAACAACGCATAGTGAAACTGGAACATGAAAATGTTTCGAAGGGGTAGCCGGGTATCCCTAGTAACGCCTCTTCCATTATACAGATTCATGACCGTAACCGTATATTTCCTTGCCATTTCTCCAAATCCCTTTATCTGTCTTTACTCATTACCTTCTGTACACCATCCTTAGGTTAAATGATTTTCTTCCTTTCCTACCGTTCGGCACCAGCCTATGGTTGGGAAGAAGATTATCCAATAAGCGAAATAGGTGTACTCTCCTAATCCTAGGAGCCCTCGCAACCAAAGAGAAGGTAAAGATAAAAGAAAACTGAATAATTCTTATTCTATTTCTCCTGAACCAAAATCTATCCTCGAACTGGAACAAGTTCCTTCGAGTTCGTATATAACTATACGATGGATCATCCAATAAATGCGGATCTTCGTAGTGATTCCGGGTGTTCTGAAGAAACCCAAAGGTGAAGTAGGAGTGGCGATGATATACGCGGTTTGGTCGTGAATGATAGTATTCGCAATTTACTTTACCCTCTTTCTAATCCCTTTATTTGCCTTTACTTATTACCATCTGTACACTGTTAGATATATGCCCTAGAGGCCATTATTGTATAGTACTAGTTTGTATAATACATTTTGGAAGCTTGGGATATATATATACGGTTTTACGACAGTCTTGCTCGATATAGTAGTATGCTACTTGGTTTGTTTCTATCTTAATATGTGTATATGTTTCTTTTAACATATCGCTGAAACATATTGATGGAGCCCTTAGGATCTTTGCTTGACTGCCGGCGTTGTGATGGTGATCACACTAGTGGGGGCTAGGTAGTCTATAAGCACATCCTTATTCTTGGTTCTTAGTCGTAGGATTTTCGAGACAGGGCATCGATAATCCAGAGTAGACTGGTGCATACGCTTCTCTTCCCAGTATGGGAGATGGTCTGTCCCACAGCCATCAGTATGTCGTACTGGAGATAGTATGCGGGTGCTCGTTAGGTTACGAGTACACTGGACAGGACTAGTCGGGAACTGTTGGTTGGTATTATACCTATCGTCAGTTAACAGTTCCCAGGTGACATGAGTACAGCTTAGTCCGCTGACTTGACACTGTCACTTCGCCTCGAGTGTGTTCCCACTGTTCTTTGATTACTACCCTACCACGGCTCTACTGAGTCATGCAAATAGGTAGTAGTTGGGTGCAGTCCCGAAGCATTTGGAGGCAGTGACGGTTAGACAGGATTCGCCTCTCCCGGTATTGGGGGTTGATATCGCGCTGTGTCTAGGAGAGCCATTACACATAGTCGTCCCTGGCCAGGGCAAGCGAGATATACTGGTAGGTTTCTAGTGTTATCTCAGGGTGTTCTGGGCTACACTCCGACACGACTTGCACCGTTATTAGGGGACTGACGTTTACCACCCCCTAGGCCTGCCATGCGATATTCTCAAACGAACAGACCAGACTGTACGGAGATTGTCACATACAGGCTCAGTAGGAGTTCGGATGGGTTCACCTCATCAGTCTTCTTATCGGCATCTACCTGGGGACCGTTACATACAGCTAGTGCCGCTTGCGGTCTATGGTTAACCCTACTGCCAGCGTAGTGTCGAGTCTTTAGAGTCCCACACAGAGGGTTACTCGCCTTTGGGCAAAACAGAGTAGAGGTCTCATGGTTTTGCGACAGGGTTTGTTCACACTCACGCACTTGTGCAGTTTGTTGACCGGGCAGTTATTACTAGTGGGCTTTGGTTTAAGCCAGATACTAGTATTTGTTTTGGGATTGGTTTTGTCTCATTGTATTCGTGTTCCTCGGAACGCGGATGCGGGTGTGTATGCACAGTTGATAGAGGCAGAGGCAGAGGATTCTCATTAGGATTGTTGACCATTTGACTTTGGTTGACTTGTTGACCGTTGACTTTTTCCAAACCCTAATGAGAATGATAAATATGATTAATAATGATAATTAAGGATTATTGTGTGATGGTTAGGTTGACCATTTGACCACGGTGGACATTTTGACCCTTGTTGACATTTTGACCATAATCTTTTCATATCAAAGATGCTTCTTGATTTTTGCAAATTGCATTTATTATGAAATGATAATGGTCATTCCATACTCACCATCACATTTTCCTTTTTAATTATTATTATTAATCTATTATTCTCTTATATGAGCATGGTTGTAAAAAGAGAGCTCTCATTCTATCATATCTCTTCTCTCTCTTTGCAAAAGCTCTTCTTCTTCCTCTCTCAAAGCTTAAGTGTTCCATGTGTTGGAAATCATAAGTTTTTGAGACAAAGCCACCATAACACATCTCTACTCATTCTAGGGTACTAGGTTTAGCAAACCAAACACCTTACTTACCTCTAGGTTGAGGTAGGAGCTCAAGTTCGAGGCCCTCGGGTGGATCTATCTTCGGCAAAGAGGAGACGAGGAGGAGGAGCCGTTCAAACTACCACAAGGTGCAAGCAAGGAGGAGAACAACAAGAAGAGAAGGAGTTCAAGACTAGGTATAACCCCCTAACCGAGTATGTCACGACCCGAAAGTACAGAACGTAACTGGTACTTAGATTACGAAGCGTCTAGAGGCGCCACGTAACCTAAGTAAGCCGAAGCCCAGAAATCTAAACCATATAAAAGAAGAAGAAGTGAAAGAAAACATGAAGAAAAACAAGTTTAAAAGCATCAGCAAATTTTCCCAAAAATTTCGGCAGAGTCTCCTCTGTAAAAACTGGCCCCAAATGGGTACAACAAGTATAGTATACATAAACAATAAAGAGCATCCCCAAACGGGAGCTAGCTTAACGCCAACAGGCGGAAACAACCACAACAAGCACAATAATATACAACGCCAAAGGGCGAGGCTCAAAACTCAAAAGAAAACAAAACCACTAGATCAGAATAATACATGCGCGACTCTAAGGTCGAAATAAAAAAAACTGGTCCAATAAACTTATCAAGTAATACAAGTATGGTTGATGGAGCTTACTAGATACAAATGAATGAATAAAATACAATGGTGGTTCAGATACAAGTGAACCAACCTACCGTGCAAATCACCCTCAAAGAAAAGATGTGCCAGCAAGCTGCCAGGGAAACCTGTACATCGAACCTGTAATAAAATTTGGCACAACGGGGGTGAGTTACCAACTCGTGAGTAGAAGACATCTACGAAAAGAAATCGAATGCACGACGCTATCCTAGGTCATAATAATACACTATTGTATCCAAATCATCTAGTAATAGCAGGGTAAAACTATGTGTAAATGCAGATACTCCGTGCTCGTGTCAGTGCCTCATATAATACTATGTCATATGAATGGATATGCATGCACCATGAATATAAAATAATCAATCCTGAAATCCAGATATATCTGTATAAGAAATCTTTAACTGTTATCATAGTAAAATGTGTATAGGAATCTGAAATCTCAACAAAGAAATCCATGGAAATCCGTGTCAAGCATCGACACAAACATGTAAATCTCAAGTCTCATAGTCTCAATACCTCGGGCTCCGTCAGTCCGGATCGGCCCATATCATCAAATCTCACGACAACGGTCGGTATCCTCCGGATATCCGCCGCGCCAGACATCACCGGTAGCTATCCTTCCCCTGCCAGGCTCATCGTCTACAACTCGATCTTCTTGCCCCGGGGTACCATACCGGGCCCACCATGTACCCGAGACGGTTCATCCACTCCTCGAATCGGGTCTCGAAATCCATCAGAAAACATGAAATTCCATGGTGGACGACACATACATCACGAGAAAACCGCATCTTATATTTTAAAAAGAGAGGAGGAGAGAGAGAAGTTTTTATATATTCTTGCGGTTTTCCCCAAAATCCAGAAATCTCATAGAAATCCAAATCTCAAAATCATGAGTAAGTAAATGATAAGTGTCGGCATATGCCCCATAATACTGTATGATCACATGAGAATATGAATGCATGAATGTCTAAGTAATAAATGCCCTGTCTATACTAACATCTGAGAGTAATCACAATATTATATATCGATCTAGTTGCTAGCTGATTCTATCAATAAAAGATAATAAGATCTAAAGTGTACGTGACATAGCAATTACCGATGATGATGTGTGTGAGCCGGCAAATAAGTGTGCGTGGAATATGCGCATCATCGGTAATGGTGCTGGTGTCCTAACAGGTAAGGTTTATACTGATTATAGCAACATAAGTAAGAACATGCGCCAGGATGATTACAGTATGAATGTGAAGACAGATGTGCATTATCCACTCCTCTGCGATATACGAGTACAACTACCACTATATGAATCGAACCTAAATTAGTGTCCATCAAACCTCCTAATGAACTAAACCTAAGAAACTAGTCAATAAGAAACAAGAGTCTACCTAAGGTCTAAATCAATATCTCTAATAGTCGGCAATCCAGCCTCAATAGCGTCACGTACGTAGTACGGCTTCCTCGAATCAAGAGTGCGGATCAATCATCATATCTATGCCTCGTACGGTAAAATCCATCATACGTCATCCCAATATCGGGGTACGGGTCAAGTATCTCCTAGGTGTCTCATCATTCGTATAATGTCATCATCAACTCATCTCATGATCAAGGTGCTAAACTGTAATCGCATACATCAATCATATATCATTGCCATCATAATATGCATCATTAGTTTATCCTCAGAAATATCATGTCATATGTATCATATTGTGATTAAGTCATACTGATATCATATCATCATCAAGTCACACCTATATGATATCGACGTCGGGTCACACCTATATGATGTCGTAATCAAGTCGTACATACATCATATCGTGATCAGTCACAAGTTACAGTTCGGGATCTAATTTAGAGTTCCATGTACCTCAATATCATCACTACCCATTATAATTTATGTATACCTGTTCATTATCTCATTCTCTAATGATCCGCTAACAATTTAATACGACTGTATAGTCAAGAATCACGGCATCAAGCCCAGTTATACTGTTTCATTCCCGTGTATCATATAACATCAATGTATCCCACATACGTGTTGTATATATATATATATACCTATACCTAATCTTATATATATATACACATATCCGTATACACCATGTCGAGTTTCAGTGTTTGCGTGTGTGTGTTTCTATCTGAAACCTACGAACCTCTTCCAAGGTATTCATCCTCTGGTATGATTTTCCTAAATCAGTCTAGTCCAGCCTAGGGTCATTACTAGGGTCCTACTCATTAAGAATCTAGGGTCACATCTGGTTTCCTAATGGCAATAAGTACTATTCCTATTCTACGTTGTGGGGGTGCTAAACGCCATCCGCCCGACTTCCCCCCGTAGATATATATCTACTCACCTGGTCCATGTCTGCCGAAGACGGTGTCGCCATCCTCCTCTTCATCGCCCGCAGTCCACATGAGAGTACCTAAACGTAAACATATAAATAGTATCGTAAACTGAATCACATACAAAAGTCAAAACGACGCAAGGAATCAGCATAGGTTAAAACATATGTCCCGTTCACGCAAAAGAACCAAATATCGCTCGATATCGGCGTACAAACTCCGATGGATCGAGATAAATATCAACAAATAACTCGTATTTTTAAAACTCATTACTTATATTATAAAATATGATTAAATCCATCGAAACCCTAAAATCCATCAAATCGCCCGATTTCGTAAAACCCGAAAATGCCAATTTACCGTTTTTCTTCAAAACTTGACATTTAAATGAAACCAATGGTCATAAAACTCATTAAATAGCATAACTAGACTATACAAACCATTACTATATTTTTATTACACAAATTTGTATTAATTTAAAATTTCTAGTTTGCAACCTTTAGTAATTTTTAACATCTTTCAAACAAAATAACACAATTCCACCACAAAACTTGATTGTGCATGAATTAATTTATTAAACTACAATTCATGATGATAATGATATAATAAAATCATAATTATATTTTTAATCTCATTTATTTAGGAATTTCCAAAATCTAGTTTGCAAAAACTAGCATAATTAGCATATTTATCATACTTTATTAACTAACAATTGAAACTAATAACTAGATTAGGTTTTGCATTCCACTAACATGTTAATATCCTTATTAAAACCATAATATAATGATAAAAACATTAATTAGAATTTTATCTCACCCACATATACATTTATAAAAAAACTAGTTAGCTAAATAGCATAATTAAATCAATTTTGGATAACAATTTATTATACCACAACCATGCAAGAATTTACCACTCTAAAAGATGTTAAACTAGCTATTATAACCCTAATTAATTAATAAAAACCACCACTTGAATTTGCAAACCCTAACTTGAATTTTAAAATTTGCAACTAGAATTAATATAATAAATCTAATTATGCTTTAAAAGAACATCTAATAGAAATAAATCAAAAGAGAAGGATTTATACCTCCACAACCTAAATTCCAAACATGAAAATGAGCCTCCAAAATGCATGCTTTCCCACTCCAAAATCCATGTAAAAATAAGCAAAGAATAAAGGGTAGGAAATAAATAGGATTTTGTGGATTTTTAATTGAATTTTTGAAGGATTTTTGATGAATTTTGAACAAAAAATGAAGTGGAAATGGGGGGGGGGGCTGCCATGGGGTGATGGCCGGCCAAAATAGGAGGTGGGGAAGAGAACGAAGAGAATGAAGAATAATGTAGAAGTTTCTCCCAAAGCTTTCACTTCTGATGTCTTTTTATGATTTATTTATTTTCTTTTTATTTCTTGACTATAGCAACTCAAGAAAACTCTAGAAAATTTGAAAAATTTGCAAATAAATTTTGCATGATACACACTAAATTCTAATATGCCATGGTTCATTTTTACAAATTAAAACCATTCAAATTTATAATTTACACTAATTTAGTGTAAAAATAAAGCTTATGTTAATATTTAAAATAATTAATTTAGGAAAAATATTTAATTAAACTAAAAATCTATAAGTGGCTAAATAAACACCATTTACTAGTAATTACATAATTAAAATAGGTATTTTTTAAATTATAATGAAAAACAATCACGGTTTAGTTTTACGAAAAATACATTTTACTTTACCGAAAATCATAAAATTCACTTAAACAGTTTTATTCATTTAATTATTTATTTAATTATTTTTAAAACGTTACAATCTTTCCCCCTTTAAGAAATTTGGTCCCTGAATTTAAATTAAAACCCCCCCTCCAAATATTAAAACATGTAGCAAACCTCTTAAATCGTCGGGGCTCCGAAATCATCAATACATAACAAAAATTAACTCCGTCAAGCATAACGCAATCATCGGATTTATGGAGAGAATAAAATATCAAAACCCAATATGAAAACCATCTTAATATACATCAATCTATAACTTATATATATTGCGCATCATAGTAAAACCGTCCAAATATTTGGATAAGGAAATATGCAAAAACCCCTTTTGAAAATCGTCGTGTGATGCATGTGTCACGGCATAAGTAGCGGACGTTTATTTAAAAAAAATAACTATATATATATATCTTTTATTTAACATACACGTCCCGCCTGGTTACTAAATCAAATAATAATGACTATGAAAACATACTGCTCAAACTGAAATCAATCCCAATCACATCATAAAAATATCATGTGCGTCCGGTGCGCACTGAAATCGAAACCAAATACAGATACCATGAATACACACAACAATAAAACTAAGTGCAACAGGTGTGCACCAAAAACATCTGTCAAGTGCAATGGGCGTGCACGACTCAAAATCAGGTGCATCTAATCTGCACAAAACCCCGATTTAGTGCATCTGGTGTGCACAAAATCGCATCAAGTGCACCAAGTATGCGCAAGAATCCTAATCAGGTGCACATGGTGCACGAAAACATACATCGAATGTCAAAATCGAAATCACAGTACAAAAATGTATGAAAACTAGGTCGAAACATATGTTAAAATCATGCGTAACCCATATGCACGAAATCAAATCAAAATCTTAAAATATGTTAAAACCAATTCAAGTGCACTGGGTATGTACTGAATAACATCAATACAACTGATATATGAAACACAGATAGAATGTAATGAAGGTACACACATGAAATACCAATCGTAGAACAAACTCCTCAAAATACCAAAAATCCGATCAACGAAAATATGAAATTCAAATCACTAAATCACAATCGTAAACACTATCGTCAATGTGCGCCCCTTTCCTCTGATGTCGGCTGCTTCAAACTTGTCTCTTCATAAGTGTGCTGACTGCGCTACCAACGGCAATACTCATATCTAGAGTCTCCCACGTAGTCGATCCCTTCACTTGATATCCGGACTACATTAAACTTTTCGATCGATCCATCAAAATCCCATAATTCCCCGAGAGCTCAACACTCAAGTACAGTTTAAAAATATCCGGTACATACCCCAGCATCGATGATCCAGCCGTAGAAGGGCAAATCCAAGCCTCACTAATGGCATTGCGGAACTGCCGTAAACCCTAAGGTTCAAGGGCGTTCTCGTGGTCATTATGTCGAGTTAGGGTTTCATTCTTCTAGAGGGTCTATCGAAATACCTGCATGTCCTTCCGAATACCTTAAACTTGGGAAAATGGTTTTCTGATAATCGTTCGAACCCTTTAACTTTATCCGGACGGCATGTGAATACCCTTCGTCCGTACGCTAAGCAATGCTTCAATCCTCAAGAATAAACGATACCCTAATGGTTATCGCATTCGAGCCGCAGCTCCCTCTGCCAGTGCGCCCCGTGGTAACAGAAACCACTCTTCGACATCGACGAAGATAGATCAAAGGAACGAATGAAATACGGTGCAAACAAATGTACATCCTAAGGTTTCTTAAGCAGAGTAGCGTATCGTAAGTATGCCGCGGATCATACCAACGGTACGTCACTCTACCTAAGTCACCTACTCCATCAACTAAGGGTCACCTAGACTTATACAAGGTTAAACCTAGTGCTCTGATACCAACTTTGTCATGACCCGAAAGTACGGAACGTGACCGGCACTTAGATTACGAAGCGTCTAGAGGCGCCACGTAACCTAAGTAAACCGAAGCCCAGAAATCTAAACCATATAAAAGAAGAAGAAGTAAAAGAAAGCATGAAGAAAAACAAGTTTAAAAGCATCAGCAAATTTTCCCAAAAATTTCGGCAGAGTCTCCTCTGTAAAAACTGACCCCAAACGGGTACAACAAGTATAATATACATAAACAATAAAGAGCATCCCCAAACGGGAGCTAGCTCATCGCCAACAGGCGGAAACAACCACAACAAGCACAATAATATACAACGCCAAAGGGCGAGGCTCAAAACTCAAAAGAAAACAAAAACACCAGATCAGAATAATACATGCGCGACTCTAAGGTCGAAATAAAAAAAACTGGTCCAATAAACTTATCAAGTAATACAAGTATGGTTGATGGAGCTTACTAGATACAAATGAATGAATAAAATACAATGGTGGTTCATATACAAGTGAACCAACCTACCGTGCAAATCACCCTCAAAGAAAAGATATGCCAGCAAGCTGCCAGGGAAACCTGTACATCGAACCTGTAATAAAATTTGGCACAACGGGGGTGAGTTGCCAACTCGTGAGTAGAAGACATCTACAAAAAGAAATCGAATGCACTACGCTATCCTAGGTCATAATAATACACTATTATATCCAAATCATCTAGTAATAGCAGGGTAAAACTACGTGTAAATGCAGATACTCCGTGCTCGTGTCAGTGCCTCATATAATACTATGTCATATGAATGGATATGCATGCACCATGAATATATAATAATCAATCCTGAAATCCAGATATATCTGTATAAGAAATCTTTAACTGTTATCATAGTAAAATGTGTATAGGAATCTGAAATCTCAACAATGAAATCCATGGAAATCCGTGTCAAGTATCGACACAAACATGTAAATCTCAAGTCTCATAGTCTCAATACCTCGGGCTCCGTCAGTCCAGATCGGCCCATATCATCGAATCTCACGACAACGGTAGGTATCCTCCGGATATCCGCCGCGCCAGACATCACCGGTAGGTAGCTTTCCCCTGCCAGGCTCATCGTCTACAACTCGATCTTCTTGCCCCGGGTACCATACCGGGCCCACCATGTACCCGAGACGGTTCATCCACTCCTCGAATCGGGTCTCGAAATCCATCAGAAAACATGAAATCCCATGGTGGACGACACATACATCACGAGAAAACCGCATCTTATATTTTAAAAAGAGAGGAGGAGGAGAGAGAAGTTTTTATATATTCTTGCGGTTTTCCCCAAAATCCAGAAATCTCATAGAAATCCAAATCTCAAAATCATGAGTAAGTAAATGATAAGTGTCGGCATATGCCCCATAATACTGCATGATCACATGAGAATATGAATGCATGAATGTCTAAGTAATAAATGCCCTGTCTATACTAACATCTGAGAGTAATCACAATATTATATATCGATCTAGTTGCTAGCTGATTCTATCAATAAAAGATAATAAGATCTAAAGTGTACGTGATATAGCAATTACCGATGATGATGTGTGTGAGCCGGCAAATAAGTGTGCGTGGAATATGCACATCATCGGTAATGGTGCTGGTGTCCTAACAGGTAAGGTTTATACTGATTATAGCAACATAAGTAAGAACATGCGCCATGATGATTACAGTATGAATGTGAAGACAGATATGCATTATCCACTCCTCTGCGATATACGAGTACAACTACCACTATATGAATCGAACCTAAACTGGAGTCCATCTAACCTCCTAATGAACTAAACCTAAGAAACTAGTCAATAAGAAACAAGAGTCTACCTAAGGTCTGAATCAATATCTCTAATAGTCGGCGATCCAGCCTCAATAGCGTCACGTACGTAGTACGGCTTCCTCGAATCAAGAGTGCGGATCAATCATCATATCTATGCCTCGTACGGTAAAATCCATCGTACGGCATCCCAATATCGGGGTACGGGTCAAGTATCTCCTAGGTGTCTCATCATTCGTATAATGTAATCATCAACTCATCTCATGATCAAGATGCTAAACTGTAATCGCATACATCAATCATATATCATTGCCATCATAATATGCATCATTAGTTTATCGTCAGAAATATCATGTCATATGTATCATATTGTGATTAAGTCATACTGATATCATATCGTCATCAAGTCACACCTATATGATATCGACGTCAGGTCACACCTATATGATGTCGTAATCAAGTCGTACATATATCATATCGTGATCAGTCACAAGTTACAGTTCGGGATCTATTTTAGAGTTCCATGTATCTCAATATCATCACTACCCATTATAATTTATGTATACCTGTTCATTATCTCATTCTCTAATGATCCGCTAACACTTTAATACGACTGTATAGTCAAGAATCACGGCATCAAGCCCAGTTATACTGTTTCATTCCCGTGTATCATATCACATCAATGTATCCCACATACGTGTTGTATATATATATATATATATATATATATATATATATATACCTATACCTAATCCTATATATATATACACATATCCGTATACCACCATGTCGAGTTTCAGTGTGTGCATATGTGTGTTTCTATCTGAAACCTACGAACCTCTTCCAAGGTATTCATCCTCTGGTATGGTTTTCCTAAATCAGTCTAGTCCAGCCTAGGGTCATTACTAGGGTCCTACTCATTAAGAATCTAGGGTCACATCTGGTTTCCTAATGGCAATAAGTACTATTCCTATTCTACGTTGCGGGGGTGCTAAACGCCATCCACCTGACTTCCCCCCGTAGATATATATTTACTCACCTGGTCCATGTCTGCCGAAGACGGTGTCGCCATCCTCCTCTTCATCGCCCGCAGTCCAAATGAGGGTACCTAAACGCAAACATATAAATAGTATCGTAAACTGAATTACATACAAAAGTCAAAACGACGCAAGGAACCAGCATAGGTTAAAACCTATGTCCCGTTCACGCAAAAGAACCAAATATCGCTTGATATCGGTGTACAAACTCCGATGGATCGAGATAAACATCAACAAATAACTCATAGTTTTAAAACTCATTACTTATATTATAAAACATGATTAAATCCATCGAAACCCTAAAATCCATCAAATCGCCCGATTTCGTAAAACCCGAAAATGCCAATTTACCGTTTTTCTTCAAAACTTAACATTTAAATGAAACCAATGGTCATAAAACTCATTAAATATCATAACTAGACTATACAAACCATTACTATATTTTTATTACACAAATTTGTATTAATTTGAAATTTCTAGTTTGCAACCTTTAGTAATTTTTAACATCTTTCAAGCAAAATAACACAATTCCACCATAAAACTTGATTGTGCATGAATTAATGTATTAAACTACAATTCATGATGATAATGATATAATGAAATCATAATTATATTTTTAATCTCATTTATTTAGGAATTTCCAAAATCTAGTTCGCAAAAACTAGCATAATTAGCATATTTATCATACTTTATTAACTAACAATTGAAACTAATAACTAGATTAGGTTTTGCATTCCACTAACATGTTAATATCCCTATTAAAACCATAATATAATGATAAAAATATTAATTAGAATTTTATCTCACCCACATATAAATTTATAAAAAAAACTAGTTAGCTAAATAGCATAATTAAATCAATTTTGGATAACAATTTATTATACCACAACCATGCAAGAATTTTCCACTCTAAAAGATGTTAAACTAGCTATTATAACCCTAATTAATTAATAAAAACCACCACTTGAATTTTCAATCCTTAACTTGAATTTTAAAATTTGCAACTAGAATTAATATAATAAATCTAATTATGCTTTAAAAGAACATCTAATAGAAATAAATCAAAAGAGAAGGATTTATACCTCCACAACCTAAAGTCCAAACCTGAAAATGACCCTCCAAAATGCATGCTTTCCCACTCCAAAATCCATGTAAAAATAAGCAAAGAATAAAGGGTAGGAAATAAATAGGATTTTGTGGATTTTTAATTGAATTTTTGAAGGATTTTTGATGAATTTTGAACAAAAAATGAAGTGGAAATGGGGGGGGGGGGGGGGCTGCCATGGGGTGATGGCCGGCCAAAATAGGAGGTGGGGAAGAGAAAGAAGAGAGTGAAGAATAATGTAGATGTTTCCCCCAAAACTTTCACTTCTTATGTCTTTTCATGATTTATTTATTTTCTTTTTATTTCTTTACTATAGCAACTCAAGAAAACTCTAGAAAATTTGAAAAATTTGCAAATAAATTTTGCATGATACACACTAAATTCTAATATGCCATGGTTCATTTTTACAAATTAAAACCATTCAAATTTGTAATTTACACTAATTTAGTGTAAAAATAAAGTTTATGTTAATATTTAAAATAATTAATTTAGGAAAAATATTTAATTAAACTAAAAATTTATAAGTGGCTAAATAAACACCATTTACTAGTAATTACATAATTAAAATAGGTATTTTTGAAATTATAATGAAAAACAATCACGGTTTAGTTTTACGAAAAATACATTTTACTTTACCGAAAATCATAAAATTCACTTAAACAGTTTTATTCATTTAATTATTTATTTAATTATTTGTAAAACGTTACAGAGTAGCTAAAGTTCGTAGTTGTTGGTAGTGTGTTGTTTAGCAAAGATCCGGGTTTTCTAGTCCATGTTACTAAAACCCCAAAAAATCGTTTTTCACCGTTTCTGCAACCCCGAAAGAACCGGGAGAGGTAACGTGGACCTAACAGTGGTATCAGAGCCTAGTTAAACACACACTAGCATGTTAGCAAAGTATCTAGAATTTCGATTTGACAAAAAACCGCAAAACACGTCAAAAATATCAACTTTCTGCCGATTTTTATTTCTGCTCAAAAAAATAATAAATCATGTACTAAAAATCGGCTCAGGGTTTTTAAAGAACACACAAGAAAAATGATCTACCAACTCGGTCAACGCGCCGCGGAACCGTGGCAGGAGCATGCTCCTGCCGCGGATCCGCGGCCGAGTTGACTCGGCTGTGGGTCAAGTTTCCTGCAGTGTTCTTATATTGGTGTTTTGTGATTTTTAGGATGGTTTGTTTCTGCCCAGAATTTCCAGAGAACAAATTTATTTTTGGGGTGGTTACAAATCCGTATTTTGATCGAATTTCTGTAGACTTTGGCTAATGGGTTGTATCTATGTTGTTATATATGTATTGAATGTCTGCTAATCGCTATATGTCGATTTATGGGGGTTATACATATCTGTGATCTGCAATGTTGATGGTTTGTGTATATGAATTCGTTGGATTGTCGCGGATGAATAGCCGGGGGGTTGTGAGATGAGAGTTTTCTTTATCTTTCAATTCATGTAATATGTAAATTGATGTAATATTATTTGTATGGCCGCACATCCGGGATGAGGTTGTAGCCACCATTGTATAATTTCTTTTTACTGTTTTTGCTCCTAGGATAGACCCAAGGAGGGGTGCACAAACTACCGGGTACCTCGAAGTGTCGAGTGGCCTACTCACGTTGTTGAGAGAGGTTACTTCACTTCGGGTATTTGGCGGGTAGTTTGCCGCACCTGTAGGGGTCTAGGGTGGGGTATTTGGCTATTCATCGCGACCGTGTAATCTGACTTTCGTTGCAGGCTCGAACGAAATGCAGATTCCTAGTTTATCCAAAGTGTTCATCTGTGATCTAGAATGGCTATCATTGCATCTGACGAATGTGTATATATGATATCTATTTAGGCGTTGCTTATGTTTTGCATCCGCGCTAGTCCAGCCCCCGCTCTGTCGTTAGTTAAGTAACCTAACGGGTGATGACGGGACCCCGTGGCGAATACGGATGGCATAAGCGTACGTCATATTTTCGTTGTTTTCTGCAATGGTAGGATTAATTGATGGGACGCATTAAATTAATGCAAGAAAATAAACCTAAAAGACGTTGTTGGAACAATTTTCAAAAGCTGTTATTGCAAGGATGTTCACTTTTGTTTTGCACAGAGGTATTCGGTTATGAATGCCCAGCACCTCATTCGACGAGGCAAGGGCCGAGATCCCTTCATCGGGAGTGACCCCTTGGACAAAAGTTTGCGTCAGGGTAATAACTTCACTATAGTCGATTATTCTTGCTTTGCATCGAGGTATTCAGTTTAGAATATCCCGCACCTCCGTCATTTCGGATTAGTATTATTTAGTATTCGTGCTGCGTTTGTTGACCTAGTTAAGGCGTAGTGAACGGTAGCTAGATGATATTTTTCTATGCATTGCAAATGGGATTGGTTAGGACAGTCGTGCGGCCTTGTTGACCTAGTCAAGGGCACGTACGGGTGGGTCTAATGCAATCAGGATAGTGACGGGTAAAACTTGACTAACGGTTTATGGTTTGTTGACCTAGTCAAGGTCATAAACCGTTAGGGGCAAAAACCACATTGGGAGTTTCTAAAGAAACTGAAACTTGCAGATTTAGCATACCTTCTGGAGTGTGATGACTAGAGTGGATTCCATCTAGGTCATCACACAATGATAGTTGGATCCCGATCCCACTGATGAGTTGGATTACTCTCCGGAGATTATTTTACTTAGCAATCAATGCTATAAACCAAGTAGGTGTCTAGAACGGTGTTAGCGGGGCTACGCCTCCAGGGAAAAGAGGTTACTTAATTAAGGAACTTCGCGAAAGCGTTGGGAAACCTCCCTCAAAGTACCAACACTAGCCTGGCTGAAAGGTTAAGCAAGTATTGTGACGTGCAATTAATCCTGACTAGTTCTTCTTTTAAGGTTTGAAGAAGAATTTGAGGAAACAGTGGGAGCCATCCTGGTTAGATAAACTAATAAACCAATCTAATCTTGCAAGAGCGCACGCTGAGTGTTTCTTTTCTCTCTCTCCAGGTAGCAACCATTTCACGCCCTAATCAAGATAATAAAATGTATCGCTTGACCGATCCGAATTCTTATTCGGGGCTGGGGAACGTTGGTTCGGCTCTAACTTGTGACAGCAGTCATAAGTATGAGCAAAGGAAAGAGGATTATATGGATTCCAAGGATACCCAGTTGAAGAAGAAGCATGGTTTTGCATCTACTTCAGGTGTTCTTGTAATTGAGAACTGCTTTACGGTTAGCCCTACCTCCTGGGTACTTGATACCGGATCAGGATCTCATATCTGTAATTTATTGCAGGGACTGAGAAAAAATAGGAAAGTTGCACCTGGTGATATGTCGCTCAGGGTAGCGAACGGAGCACAAGTTAATGCTGCAGCCGTCGGTGAATATCATCCAGTATTGCCAAATGGCAATACTATGATTTTGAACGATTGCTACTATGTACCTTCCATGGTTTGCAACATCATATTAGTTTCTTTACTAGATAAAGATGGATATAATTTTGTTCTTGATAGAAATATCATGAACATTTACCTTCATAAGGTACTGGTTGCAGAAGGTACACTGTGTAATGGTATCTACGTTCTAAATCAGAATACAGTTCTCAATGTACAAAACACATGCAAGAGGAAGAATTCAGATACGAATGAATCCTACTTGTGGCATTGTAGACTTGGTCATATCGGAGAGAAAAGACTAAGTAAGTTGCATAAAGATGGACTCTTGAATACGTTCGATTTTTCATCTTATGAAACTTGTCAGTCTTGTCTCAAAGGGAAGATGATCAAATCTCCGTTCACCGGACATAGAGAAAGAGCAATAGAGCTCTTGGGACTCATACATAGTGATGTATGTGGTCCAATGTCTATACATGCAAGGGGTGGGTTCTCGTACTTCATCACATTCACTGACGATCTCTCTAGATTTGGATATGTGTATTTGATGAAACACAAATCTGAAGCTTTTGAGAAATTCAAGGAATTCAGAAACGAAGTAGAGAACCAGACTGGCAAAAGTATTAAGATCCTCCGGTCTGATAGAGGAGGGGAGTACTTAAGCACGGAATTCCTAGATTACTTAAAAGAGAATGGTATTCTCTCTCAGCTTACTCCTCCTTATACACCACAGCACAACGGTGTATCGGAGCGGAGGAATCGTACCCTATTAGATATGGTTCGCTCCATGATAGTAGTGCCGAGTTACCTCTTTCGTTTTGGGGATATGCGCTTTTGACATCAGCATATCTATTGAATGATGTTCCGTCTAAATCAGTGTCTAAGACTCTGTTCGAGATATGGAATGGAAAAAGGCCATATCTTAAAAGATTTAAGATATGGGGTTGTCCGGCTTATGTTAAAACGCATAAACCAGATAAACTAGAGGCACGGTCAGTTTTATGTAAATTTGTGGGATATCCAAAGAATGGTTATGGATATCTATTCTACCACACCGAGGAACAGAAGGTGTTTGTTGCTCAGCATGCCGTTTTCTTAGAAACGGAGTTTCTTGCAAAAGAAATCAGTGGGAGCACGGTAGAATTGGAAGAAATTCAGCGACCACAAATTGAAACTGAAGATTTGACAGAACCTCAGGATTCAATAACCCCAAATGAACCTCAGCTACTCCACAGATCTGGTAGGATTTCTCATCTGCCCGAGAGATACTACGGTTTTCTCATAGACGGGGATCGAGAGGATTGCATCTTGGAAGAAGATGACCCTACCAGTTTCAGGCAGGCCATTATCAGTAGGGACTCTGATAAGTGGCAGGAAGCAATGCAATCCGAAATGGAGTCTATGTACGCCAATAAAGTGTGGACCTTGGATATTGCTCCACCTGGGGTAAAACCCGTTGGATGCAAATGGATCTACAAAAGGAAACTTGGTGTCGATGGGCAGGTGGAAACCTATAAGGCTAGACTTGTTGCAAAAGGTTTTCGTTAAAGACCTGGTGTGGACTATGACAAAACTTTTTCTCCGGTGGCTATGCTCAAATCCATTCGGATCCTACTTGCCATTGCTGCCTTCCATGACTATGAAATCTGGCAGATGGACGTTAAAACGGCTTTTCTAAACGGTTGTTTGGAAGAGTGTGTTTACATGGATCAGCTAGAAGGTTTCGTAGACAGAGGGAGCAGCGGGAAGGTGTGCAAGTTGCTTAAATCCATTTATGGATTAAAGCAAGCATCATGAAGCTGAAACATCTGTTTTGATGAGGCAATCAAGGAATTTGATTTCATCAAGAACGAAGATGAACCTTGTGTCTATAAGAAGATTGTAGGACGAACTGTCGTGTTCCTAGTCTTGTACGTGGACGACATTCTTTTGATAGGAAATGACATTCCTATGCTACAATCGGTCAAGCTATTTTTGTCACAACGGTTCTCCATGAAGGACCTGGGTTATGCCTCGTACATTCTGGGGATCAAGATCTACAGAGATAGATCCAAGAAACTATTGGGACTTTCGCAGTCTAGGTATATAGAGACTGTACTAAAGAGATTTAGTATGGAGGATTCCAAGCGCGGTAACATACCCGCATTGCACGGAATTACCCTCTCCAAGAAAATGTCTCCTAAGACTGACGAGGAGAGGGTTCGCATGAGCACTATACCCTACGCTTAGGTGGTAGGATCTATAATGTATGCGATGCTATATACAAGACCGGATGTAGCTTACGCACTGAGCGTGGTGAGCCGGTATCAGTCAGACCAAGGTGAGGACCACTGGACGGCAGTGAAGAACATTCTCAAGTACCTGAGAAGGACTAAGGAGATGTTCCTGGTTTACGGTAATGGAGACCTCAGGGTCGAGTCCTTTACCGATTCAAGCTTCCGGAGTGACAAAGATGACAGCAAATCTGTCTCGGGTTTTGTGTTTACCCTCAACAGAGGGGCGGTGTGTTGGAGGAGTTCCAAACAGGATACCGTCGCAGACTCGACGATGGAGGCTGAATACATTGCTGCAAGCGATGCCGCAAAAGAGGCGGTCTGGATGAAGAAGTTCATTAGTGAACTTCAGGTGGTTCCGTCCATTGTTAACCCAATACCTTTATATTGCGATAACAATAGGGCTATAGCTTTAGTAAAGGAACCAAGGTCCCATCAGAAATCCAGACACATCTTAAGGCGGTATCACCTGATCAGTGAGATCATTGATCGCCCGGAGATCGAGGTACGGAGAGTGGACACAAAAGACAACACGGCGGATCCATTCACAAAGGCCCTCCCTCAAACACAGTTCGAGCGACTTTTTGAGCTATTGGGTATGCGGTATGCCAGCAGCTGGCCCTAGTTCAGACGTTGGGTATGCGGTACACCAATTACTGGCCTTTAGTGCAAGTGAGAGATTGTTAGATATGTATGCCCTAGAGGCCATTATTGTATAGTACTAGTTTGTATAATACATTTTGGAAGCTTGGGATATATATATACGGTTTTACGACAGTCTTGCTCGATATTGTAACATGCTACTTGGTTTGTTTCTATCTTAATATGTGTATATGTTTCTTTTAACATATCGCTGAAACATATTGATGGAGCTCTTAGGATCTTTGCTTGACTACCGGCGTTGTGATGGCGATCACACTAGTGGGGGCTGGGTAGTCTATAAGCACATCCTTATTCTTGGTCCCTAGTCATAGGATTATCGAGACAGGGCATCGATACTCCAGAGTAGACTGGTGCATACACTTCTTTTCCTAGTATGGGAGTTAGTCTGTCCCACAGCCATCAGTACGTCGTACTGGAGATAGTATGCGGGTGCTCGTTAGGTTACGAGTACACTGGACAGGACTCGTCGGGAACTGTTGGTTGGTATTATACCTATCATCAGTTAACAGTTCCCAGGTGACATGAGTACAGCTTAGTCCACTGACTTGACACTGTCACTTCGCCTCGAGTGTGTTCCCACTATTCTTTGATTACTACCCTACCACGGCTTTACTGAGTCGTGCAAACAGGTAGTAGTTGGGTGCAGTCCCGAAGCATTTGGAGGCAGTGACGGTTAGACAGGATTTGTCTCTCCCGGTATTGGGGGTTGATATAGCGCTGTGTCTAGGAGAGCGATTACACTTAGTCGTCCCTGGTCAGGGCAAGCGAGATATACTGGTAGGTTTCCAGTGTTATCTCAGGGTGTTCTAGGCTACACTCCGATACGACTTGTACCGCTATTAGGGGACTGACGTTTACCACCCCCCTAGGCCCGCCATGCGATATTCTCAGACGAGCAGACTGGACTGTACGGAGATTGTCATATACAGGCTCAGTAGGAGTTCAGATGGGTTCACCTCATCAGTCTTCTTATCAGCATCTACCTGGGGACCGTTACGTACAGCTAGTGCCGCTTGCGGTCTGTGGTTAACCCCACTGCCAGCGTAGTGTCGAGTCTTTAGAGTCCCACACAGAGGGTTATTCGCCTTTGGGCAAAACAGAGTAGAGGTCGCATGGTTTTGCGACAGGGTTCGTTCACACTCACGCACTTGTGCAGTTTGGTGACCGGGCAGTTATTACTAGTGGGCTTTTGTTTAAGCCAGATACTAGTATTTTTTTTGGGATTGGTTTTGTCTCATTGTATTCGTGTTCCTCGGAACGCAGATGCGGGTATGTATGCACAGTTGATAGAGGCAGAGGCAGAGGCAGAGGCAGAGGATTCTCATTAGGGTTGTTGACCATTTGACTTTGGTTGACTTGTTGACCGTTGACTTTTTCCAAACCCTAATGAGAATGATAAATATGATCAATAATGATAATTAAGGATTATTGTGTGATGGTTAGGTTGACCATTTGACCATGGTGGACATTTTGACCCTTGTTGACATTTTGACCATAATCATTTCATATCAAAGATGCTTCTTGATCTTTGCAAATTGCATTTATTATGAAATGATAATGGTCATTCCATACTCACCATCACATTTTCCTTTTTATTTATTATTATTAATCTATTATTCTCTTATATGAGCATGGTTGTAAAAAGAGAGCTTTCATTCTATCATATCTCTTCTCTCTCTTTGCAAAAGCTCTTCTTCTTCCTCTCTCAAAGCTTAAGTGTTCCATGTGTTGGAAATCATAAGTTTTTGAGACAAAGCCACCATAACACATCTCTACTCATTTTAGGGTACTAGGTTTAGCAAACCAAACACCTTACTTACCTCTAGGTTGAGGTAGGAGCTCAAGTTCGAGGCCCTCGGGTGGATCTATCTTCGGCAAAGAGGAGACGAGGAGGAGGAGCCGTTCAAACTACCACAAGGTGCAAGAAAGGAGGAGAACAACAAGAAGAGAAGGAGTTCAAGACTAGGTATAACCCCCTAACCGAGTAGCTAAAGCTCGTAGTTGTTGCTAGTGTGTTGTTTAGCAAAGATCCGGGTTTTCTAGTCCATGTTACCAAAACCCCAACAATCGTTTTTCACCGTTTCCGCAACCTCGAAAGAACCGGGAGAGGTAACATGGACCTAACATACACCTCACTTAGGATAATTGGTTTTCTTCCTTTCCCACCTTTTTGCACCTGCCTATGGTTTGGAAGAAGACTATCCAATAAGCGCAATAGGTGTACCCTCTTCTAATCTTAGGAGCTCTCACAACCCGAGAGAAGGTAAAAGAAAAAGACAACTGAATAGTCCTATTCATTTTCTCCTAAACCGCAAACCATTCTCGAATCTGAAACAAGTTTCTTCGAGTTCGTATGTAACTATACGACGGTCATATCCAATAAATGTGGATCTTCGTAGTGATACAGAATGTTCCAGAGAAAAGCAAAGGGTAAAAGTAGGAGGGACAATGATGTATGGAACGCTGACAATCCAAAAGCCAATGTTTTAAGAAGGTTCGGTTAACTTGGTTACTGAGTTATAGTCTAGGGTCGGGCCATGGTCGCTGCTAAAGAGAGAGAGAGAAAAGAAACACTCAGTGTGCACTCTAACCAAGATCATAATGTTTAATCACTTTATCTAATCAGGATGTCTCCCACTGTATCCTCAAATTCTCCTCCAAACCCTAAAGAAGAATTAGTCGGGATCATCTAAAATCACCCGAGGAGTAAACCAACTCATCAGTGGGTATCGGGATCCAATTATGCATGATAACCTGATGGAATCCACTCAAGTTATCACACTCCAGAAGGTATGCATATATCTGGCAAGTTTCCTATATGTTTGAAACTCCCGATGTGATTTTTACCCTATACTCTTATGATCTTGACGAAGGCTAACAAATAATAAGTCACATGTCAAGTTCTACCCGTCATTGTCCAGGTTGATTTGAACCCACCCGTACTCACCCTTGACGAAGGCCAACAAAGCTATACGACTGTCCCAAACCAACGCATCTATCTATGCAACGGAAAGGTAACAAACAGTTACCATACACTATGCCTTGACGAAGGCTAACAAACATAGTATGAATACTAAGTGCTACCCATTTGAAATGACGGAGGGCTACAAATGGTTTTTGGCGAAAACCCTTTAACGTAATGAACTTGATATCGTTGAAGGAACTGTATAGCTTTTTACAAATATATAGTGACAAAAACCTTTGCTAAAGAGGTCACTCCCGGTGAAGGGATCTTGGCTCTTTCATCATGGAATGAGATGCAGGGTATTCCCACAGAATACCACGATGCAAAGCAAAAAGTAATCGACTATAATAAAGTTATTATCCCGACGCAAACTTCTGCCCAAGAGGTCACTCCGATGAGGGGATCTCGGCTCTTGCCTCGTCGAATGAGGTGCTGGATATTCATAATCGAATACCGCCGTGCAAAACAAAAGAAAACGTCTTTGTAATAACATATTTTAAAAATTGTTCTAACAACATCAAAAAGGTTTGTTTTCCTTGCATTGATCAGAATCAACGTAGTCCCATCAATTAATCATACCAGAAAAGAACGAAAATATGATGTACGTATATGCCATCCGCATTCGCCACAGGGCCCTGTCATCACCCATTAGGTTGCTTAACTAACGACAGAGCGGAGGCTGGACTAGCGCGGGTGAAAAACATATACAACATCTACTAGTATATATATATAACAATATATAATAATTGCTCCAGGCATGATAAATGCAACATCACAGACAAGTGATAAGCATTATAGAATAATACAGATAATCTGGGAGCCCCGGGTTTCCTTTGAGCCACAAGTGAAACCCAACGTTCCCCTGGTCATGTGGATAGCTTGTGCAATGAAAACCTAGACCCCTACGAGCACGACAAGTTACCCGCCAAAACTAGAAGTGAGGCAACCCCCTTCATCAAAGTGAATGGGCCACCTGACACTTCATGGAATTCGATAACTTGAGCAACCCTCCTTGCGTCAACCTGTACCCCCTACGAGTGCGGCGAATAGCCTGCCAATTCTAGAGTGAGGCCCCCTCCGTCTCAACACCATGAGATGCGGACTAGTTTTCCGCCAGAACCCGGCTATCCGTGCACTCCATCGCGGGGTAATCCTAGTACAGAAAAGAAAATATGTACAATGGTGATATCGACCTCAACCCGGTCGTGCCCCAAAAAAAATAATATACAAACAGGCAGTGACGACAGTCTACATGTTGGATGCTTGCCCCGCGATATAAAATGTAAAAATGAAACTAAACTGTACTAACATTGCATCCAAGCTATCTACCACGACGATTCCGCCACAACACAGCACAACACAGACATCAACGTGAATGTCATGTTGGCAAACCCGTCTAAAAGAACTATAGCAATGAGAAAAGTTATACCGCTCTAATGAAATTCAAGGTCGCAGATAGTAATGTATGTACTGTAAACTATGACATTAGAATTCCGCACGCAATTAGTAAACCAAACCAATTTCCAAAACCATGGAAAAAAATAGTGAGCTAAAGTTCCAAAAACCGACCGTTTAAAGCCAATTAGGAAGTCCGAATCAAAACGAAACGCGTCCGAACCTTCGCAGGGAGTTAGAGCATGAAATTAACTTTGAGTCAGGAGGCCTAAAGGGGGTACCCTACCCTGAGTCCACCACGAGGTGGCCATAGGGTGAGGCAGACCCGAAACTGCCTAAGATGGGGCAGTTTCGGGTCCCCAACACCAAGACCACCTTGTGGTGGACTTGGGGAGTGGGCCCAGCCGTTCGGTCCTCCCGGGGTTCCTCGGGATGCCCATGCACAACCCCGCGGATTCTCAGTTCAAACCGTGAGTCCGCGGGGTGTGAAAACATCTCAAACTTTCAGTTTTCGGAACTGTTTTTGTTGGCAGTTTTGCACGACAAAATTGGCGGATTTCTAATGTCGCAGTTAGTATAGGGTTAATGGGTTGGCTCTGATACTATTTTGGGTTAAGCTAGGTCCTGTCCATCAATCTGTGGCTAAATGCGGAACAAAAACTTTTAAAAACCGTCGCTAACGGAACCCGATTCCCGGATCGTACCATTAACCCTACACTAGCTATATGTAAAGGAGTTTAGAGAGGTTATACCAAACGATTCGAGTCCTTCGGTCTTCAACCTCTGTCCCAAGCTCTTCGTGGCTTCCTCGATCAAGTTTGCTCTCCGGTCTCCCCACATCGAAGAAGATCCACGTCGAGGGTTAGTAATACGGGCTCCCGCCTCAAAACTGAAGCAACTCGGGTATCTAGTTTGCTAACCTAGATAGCCAAGATGAAATAGAGAATGTGTGTAAATACTTTGTCTCAATATACCTAAGGATTCTCAACTCATGAGAGGGTAGGGTGGAGGTTGAAGAAGATGCCAAGTGAGGAAAGTGTGAGGCAAAGAAAAGGGGAAAGTGAAGAAAAAAAAGTGTCCGCTCTTTTCTTATGAGTGTTGTGAGTGAGTTATTTGTTGTGAGCCAATAAAAAAAACAACTCAAGAAAAATATCTTTCTTTTCTCACATAAAATATCTCATACAAATATCTCACACAAAACAAAACCCATGTATGTCACCATGAATCACCACATGACTCATGACCATGAGTCACTAAGTGAACATGCATGAATCCATGCCAAGCCATGAGTCACACTTTCTACACAATAAACATTTAAACTATATGTTTATCACAAAATGAAATGGCATTATCTAAAGTATTCTGTAAGTCCACGTTACCTCTCCCGGTACTTACGGGCTTACGGAAATGATGAAAAACGATTTTCTTTAGGGTGGTAACATGGACTCAAAATACGGATCTTTGTTAAACAACTATCTAACAACCTAACTAGGAGTTTTACTTACTCGGTTAGGGGGTTATACCTTACTTGAACTCCTTCGTCTTCAACTCCTTGTGGTGGTCGGATCGGCCTCACCTCGTCGTCTCCTCGCGCCGAAGATGGATCCACCCGAAAGCTTCTACCTTTTGGCTTCTACTTCAAACTTGAAGAAAACTAGGACACTTGGCTTGCTAGACCTTGTGTGTTAGGATGAGTAGAGAAGTGTAATGGTGTTTTTATCTCTAAGGCAATGGTTCTCAATTCATGAGAGGGAGTTGCCTTGAGCTAGAGAGAGAGCAAGAGGAAGAGGGAGAGCTCAAGTATGAGAGAGAAAAGAAATGAAAGAATGAGCAAGTCTTTTTCCATCCAAGCTCTCATAATCCAAAATCATGATAACAAGTAATAATAATTGAGTATTATGTAATGGTTGTTATCATATCAAATGGCCATATCATTTCTTGCATTAAATGCAATTTATGAACCAACAAGCAAGCCAAGGTCAATGCCAAGAAATGATAGCCATTGTCATGATGATGGTCAACTAGTCCAACCTAGTCAACCGGTCAACAAAGTCAACAAGTCAACAAAGTCAACCCTTCAACCCAACCATAGCACAATAATACTTAATTAATATTATCATTAATCATATTTCTTATTCTCATTAGGGTTTAGCAAAAGTCAACAGTCAACAACCCTAATGAGAATCCTCTGCCACCGTCTCTCTATCAACTGTGCATACACACCCGCATCCGCGTTCCGAGGAACACGAATACAAACGAGATAAAACCAATCCCAAAACGTACACTAGGATCTGGCTTAAACCAAAGCCCGCTAGTGATAACTGCCCGGACACTAAACGTGCACAAGTGCACGGATGTGACCGAACCCTGTCGCAAAACCATGCGATCTCTACCCTTTTGCCTAAAGGCGAATAGCTCTCTGAGTGGGACTCTAAAGACTCGACACTACGCTGGCAGTGGGTTTAACCACAGATCGCAAGCGGCACTAGCTGTGCGTAACGGCCCCCAGGCAGATGCCGATAAGAAGATTGACGAGGTGAAACCCATCTGAACTCCTACTGAGCCTGAATGTGACAATCTCCGTACAGTCCGGTCTGTTCGTCTGAGAATATCGCATGGCGGACCTAGGGGGCGGTAAACGTCAGTCCCCTAATAGCGGTACAAGTCGTGTCGGAGTGTAGCCCAGAACACCCTGAGATAACACTGGAAACCTACCAGTATATCTCGCTTGCCCTGGCCAGGGACGACTGTGTGTAATGGCTCTCCGTGACACAGCGCGATATCAACTCCCAATACCGGGAGAGATGAATCTTGTCTAACCGTCACTGCCTCCAAGTGCTTCGGGACTGCACCCAACTACTACCTGTTTGCACGACTCCTTTGAGCCGTGGTAGGGTAGTAATCAAAGTACAGTGGGAACACACTCGAGGCGAAGTGACAGTGTCAAGTCAGGGGACTAAGCTGTACTCATGTCACCTGGGAACTGATAACTGATGATAGGTATAGTACCAACCAATCAGTTCCCGATGAGTCCTGTCCAGTGTACTCGTAACCTAACGAGCACCCGCATACCATCTCATGTACGACGTACTGATGGCTGTGGGACAGACCGTCTCCCCTGCTGGGATGAAAAGCGCATACGCTAGTCTACTCCGGAGTATCGGTGCCCTGTCTCGATAGTCCTACGATTAGGGACTTGTATAAGGATGTGCTTGTGGATTACCCAGCCCCCACGAGTGTGACTGCCATCACAACGCTGGTAATCAAGCAAAGATCCTAAGGGCTCCACTAATGTGTATAGGTGAAATACTAAAATAAACACATGTACACATTAAAGTAGAAATAAACCAAGTAGCATACTACCATTTTGAGCAAGATTGCCTATACAACTGTGAATATCCCAAGCTTCCATTAAGTAATATACAAACTAGTATGATACAGTAATGGCCTCTAGGGCATATACACTAACAATCTCCCATTTGTACTAAGGCCATGTACTAGCGTATCGAAGACCTATCATCTCGATCAGCCGCTCAAACTGAGTTTGGGGTAAGGCCTTCGTGAGTGGATCAGCAGTGTTATCTTCCGTAGCAACCCTCTGAACCTCGATCTCCTGGCGATCCAAGAACTCCCTGATCAGGTGATGCCGCCTTAAGATGTGTCTGGATTTCTGATGGGACCTGGGTTCCTTTGCTAAAGATATAGCCCCGTTGTTGTCGCAATACAGAGGTATTGGATCAACAATGGACGGAACCACCTGAAGTTCCGTTAAGAACTTCCTCATCCAGACAGCTTCGTTTGCGGCATCAGCAGCAGCGATGTATTCCGCTTCCATCGTCGAGTCAGCAACGGTTTCCTGTTTGGAACTCTTCTAACACACCGCCCCTCCATTGAGGGTAAAGACAAAACCCGACATGGACTTGGAATCATCCTTGTCACTCTGGAAGCCGGAGTCAGCAAAGGCCTCGAACTGGAGGTCTTTTCCGCCGTACACCAAGAACATCTCCTTAGTCCTTCTTAGGTATTTGAGAATGTTCTTTACCGCTATCCAGTGTTTCTCCCCAGGGTTTGACTGATACCGGCTTACCACACTCAGTGCATAAACTACATCTGGTCTGGTACACAACATCGCATACATTATAGAGCCTACCGCAGAAGCGTAGGGTATAATAGACATGTGATCCCTTTCCAAATTAGTCTTAGGAGACATCTCTTTGGAGAGGGTGATCCTGTGACAAGCCGGTAGGTTACCGCGCTTGGAATCTTCCATACTGAATCTTTTTAGTATGGTATCGATGTACCTGGATTGCGAAAGTCCTAACATCCTCTTGGATCTATCACGATGGATCTGGATCCCCAGAATGTAAGTGGCATCACCCAGGTCTTTCATGGAGAACCTGTGTGACAAGAACCCCATGACAGATTGTAGCATAGGAATGTCATTTCCTATCAAGAGAATGTCATCCACGTATAAAACGAGGAACACGACAGTTCTTGCCAAATCTACTATAGATGCATGGTTCATTTGGATTTTTGATAAAGCCAAATTCTTTGACCGTCTCATCAAAACAGATGTTCCAACTCCGCGATGCCTGCTTTAGTCCATAAATGGACTTAAGCAATTTGCACACCTTTCCGCTGCTCCCACTCTGAATGAAACCCCTTGGCTGGTCTATATAGACACACTCTTCTAAATTTCCATTTAGAAAAGCGGTCTTTACATCCATCTGCCAAATCTCATAATCGTGGAAGGTAGCAATGGCAAGAAGGATCCGAATGGATTTCAGCATAGCCACTAGAGAAAAGGTTTCGTCATAGTCCAAACCAGGTCTTTGACGAAAACCCTTTGCAACAAGTCTAGCCTTATAGGTCTCAACCTGTCCATCTACACCAATCTTCTTCTTGAAGATCCACTTGCATCCTACAGGTTTTACCCCATCTGGAGCAATGTCCAAAGTCCATACTTTGTTGGTGTACATGGACTCCATTTCGGTCCGCATTGCATCCAGCTATTTTACCGAGTCAACGCTCTGAATGGCCTGCTGGAAGCTAGTAGGCTCATCACTATCCATGATGCAATCCTCTCTATCCCCGTCTATGAGAAAACTGTAGTATCTCTCGGGCGGATGAGACTGCCTACTACTCCTGCAGAGCGGCGTAGGAATGTCCTGTTCTTTTGAACCCTCTGGTTCTACTAAGCTTTCAGTAATAGCTCGTGGTTCTGGAATTTCTTCCAGTTCTACTGCGCTCCCACTTATCTGATTTCCAAAAACTCAGTTTCCAAGAAGCAGGCATGTCGAGAAACAAAAACCTTTTGTTCCTCTTCGCAATAGAAGAAATATCCCTTGGAGTTCTTTGGATATCCCACAAACTTGCACTGTACTGAGCGTGCCTCGAGTTTGTCCGTATGCTGCTTTTTAACAAAAGCTGGACATCCCCATGTCTTAATGTGCTTAAGATAGGGTTTCTTCCCACACCACATCTGATATGGTGTGGTAGGCGCAGTCTTAGTTGGAACTCGGTTCAAAAGGTATGCAGCTGATTCTAGCGCATATCCCCAGAATGATCGCGGTAACTCAGCGTTACTCATCATGGAACGTACCATATCCAATAGGGTCCGGTTCCGTCTCTCTGATACACCGTTATGTTGCGGAGTGTATGGAGGAGTAAGCTGAGAGAGAATACCATTCTCTTTTAGGTAATCCAGGAACTCGGCACTCAAGTATTCTCCACCTTGATCAGATCTCAGTGTCTTGATACTTTTGCCGGTTTGTTTTTCTACTTCATTCTTATATTCCTGGAATTTTCCAAAGGCTTCGGATTTATGTTTCATCAAGAAGACATATCCGTACCTTGAAAAGTCATCCGTAAAAGTAATGAAGTAAGAAAAACCGTTTCGCGCATGTATAGACATTGGACCGCACACGTCGCTGTGTACGAGTCCCAAGAGCTCGCACGCTCTTACTCCGTGTCCAGTGAACGGAGTTTTTGTCATCTTTGCTTTGAGACAGGATTGACAAGTTGCATATGATTGATATTGGAATGGATCCAAATATCCTTCTGTATGTAACTTCGTCAACCTTCTCTTATTGATGTGACCTAGTCTACAATGCCATAAGAAAGCCTGATTAGTTTCCGGAGACTTTCTTTTGTGTGTATTCTGGACATTGAAAATCTGTGGTTGGTTTAATACGTATGTACCATTGCTTAATGTACCTGACCCAATCAGAACTTGATTAAGGTGAATGTTCACAACATTACTTACAAATGCAAATTCATAACCTTCTTTAGATAATAAAGATACAGAAATGATATTACAAGTTGCATTGGGTACAAAATAGCAATTAAGCAAAACCAAAACGTGTCCATCTGACAAGCCTAGGTGATAGCCCCCCACGGACTCAGCATCCATGCCAGCTCCGTTTGCAACTCTGAGGGTCATATCACCTGCCTTCAAAACCCTACGCTTTCTCAATGCCTTCAAAGAATTACAGATATGAGATCCTGATCCAGTATCCAATACCCGGGAAGTAGAGTTTATTGAAAGACAGTTTTCAATAACATACACACTTGAAGCCGAAGCTGCAACTTACTTCGGATCCTGGTTTCTGGCCTTCCAAGCCCTGCAATTTTTCTTCCAGTGTCCCTTCTTATGACAATAGAAGCATTCTTCCTTTCCCACAAGCTACCCCGCTATCTTTTTTGCCTTTGCTTTTCCCTTCGTATCCACTTTACTAACACCGCCCCTTGGTTTGGCGGGGGCTTTCTTCTTCTTTCCCTCGGCTTTCGCCTTGGACTTAGAAGAGGAAGATCTTCCTACAAACAAAGTGGATTTTTCCCTACCTTTCTATACGGTGCCCTCTGCACTCCTTAGCATGTTGAGGAGCTCCGGAAGTTCAACTTCTTTTCCTTGCAAGTTGAAGTTCAGGATAAACTGGGCGTAAGTGGAAGGAAGGGACTGGAGAATCAAGTCCGTATAGAGCTCGTTCTCTAATGTGGTCCCAAGGTCCGCGAGCTCCTCAATGAAGCCAATCATCTTAAGCACGTGTTCCGCTACCGATGATCCGATGGCCAACCTTGCCGAAAACAGCTTCTTCGAAACTTCGTATCTGGCGATACGAGATTGCTCTCCATACAGTTCTTTTGTATGGAGAAATATGGATTCGAGGTCCATATTCTCGTGCCTCCTCTGATGTTCATTATCCATAGAGGCAAGCTCGAGGCACTTGGCCTTCGCGCAATCGATCTCCCAGGTCTTACGGATTTCCCTATCCGCGACGCTGGAGGTGGGACCTAGGACAGGGGGAGCTTTGGTGGTAAGGAGATACCCCAGCTTGTCGTAAGTGATTGCCATTTTGACATTCCTGAGCCAATCTTTGTAGTTTGGCCCTGTCAGTATGTTTTTATCTAGAAGTAACTTAAGTCCGGTCATGACGATTGGTTGCTGCAATTAGGAGAGAGAGAAGAAACACTCAGCATGATGCTCTTGCATGTTTAGAGTGGTTTTTAGTTTATCTAAACAAGATGGCTCCCACTGTATCTCGAATCCCTCCTCAAACCAAAAAGGAAGAATTAGTCGGGATCAATCTCACCGTATAATACTTGCTTAACCATTCAGCCAGGCCAGTGTTGGTACTTCGAGAGAGGTTTTCCAACACTTTCGTGAAGTTCCTTAATTAAATAACCTCTTTTCCCTCGGGGCGTAGCCCCGCTAACACCTTTCTAGACACCTACTTGGTTTATAGCATTGATCGTTAAGTGAGAAATTTTCCGAGGAGTAGCATATACTCACAGTAGGATCGGGATCCAAATATCATCGCGTGATAAAACTGAAAGAATCCTACCAGAATCACACACTCCAAATGGTATGCAGCGCTAGCAAGTTTCTGGTTCTTTAGAAACTCCCGATGTGGATTTTTGCCCCATGCTCTTATGACCTTGAATTTGGCCAACAAATCATAAGTCACATGTCAAGTTCTACCCGTCATTCTCCAGGTTAATTTGAACCCACCCATACCTACCCTTGACTTTGGCCAACAAGGCAGTACGACTGTCCCAAACCAACGCATCTATCTATGCTGCACATGAATATCCAATAGCTACCAATCACCATGCTTTGACTTTGGCCAACAAATATATCTTGAATACTATTGACTATCCATGTGAAACGACGAAGGGCTACGAATGGTTTTGGAAAAACCGTGAACGTAGTGAACTTGATATAATCGATGGAATGAGATAGCTTTCAAAAGGAGTGGCTTAAGCTTCACGTTTAAAAGTTGGTTTTTGAAAAGAAACCGAGTGGTTTTTGAAAGTGTTCCAACGACTTTACTTTGGTTTATTTTCTTACATTAATTTTTAATGCGTCCCATCATTTAATCCTACCATTGCAGAAAACAACCAAAATATGACGTACGCTTATGCCATCTGCATTCGCCACGGGGCCCCGTCATTACCCGTTAGCTTACTTAACTAACGACAGTGCGGGGGCTGGACTAGCGCGGATGCAAAACATAAGCAACGCCTAAATAGATATCATATATACATATATAGCAATGATAGCCATTACAGATCACAGATGAACACATTGGATATACTAGGAATCCGCATTCCATACGAGCCTGTAACGGAAAGCGGATTACACGGTCACGGTGAATAGTCAATACCCCACCCAAGACCCCTACGGGTGCAGCAAACTACCCGCCAAGTACTTGAAGCGAAGCGACCTCCCTCAACAACGTGAGTAGGCCACTCGGCACTTTGAGGTACCCGGTAGTTTGTGCACCCCCTCCATGGGTCTATCCTAGGAGCAAAAACAGTAAAAGAAATTATACAATGACGGCTACAACCTCACCCCGGTTGTGCGGCCAAATAAATAATATTACATCAATTACAAATTTACATGAATTGTAATAAAAAGAAAACTCTCATCTCACAACCCCCGGCTATTCACCCACGACAATCCAATGAATTCATATACACATACCATCAACACTACAGATCACAGATATGTATAACCCCCACTAATCGACGTATAGCGATTAGCAGACGTTCAATACATATATCACATCACAGAAATAAACCCGTTAGCTTAAGTCTTTAGAAGGTCGATCAAAATACGGATTTTTAAGCCCCAAAAACAAATTTTGCTTTCTGGAAAATCTGGGCAAAAAAAACATATTGTAAAAATCCCAAAACAACCCCAGAAACACACTGCAGGAAAACAGTGCCACGACTGAGTCAACTCGGCCGCGGATCCGCGGCGGGAGAGTGCTCCTGCCGCGATTCTGCGGCGCTTTGACCGAGTCAGTGGACCTGTTTTCTTGGGTGTCATATAAAAAGCCTGAGCCGATTTTTAGTGTAAGATTTATTAATTTTTGAACAGAAAACAGAATCGGTAGAAACTTGATTTTTCGGGGATGTTTCGCGACTTTTTCTCCGATCGAACTTCTAGTTACTTTGCTAACATGTTAGGTAGTGTTTAACTAGGCTCTGATACCACTGTAAGTCCACGTTACCTCTCCCGGTACTTACGGGCTTGCGGAAATGATGAAAAACGATTTTCTTTAGGGTGGTAACATGGACTCAAAATACAGATCTTTGTTAAACAACTATCTAACAACCTAATTAGGAGTTTTACCTACTTGGTTAGGAGGTTATACCTTACTTGAACTCCTTCGTCTTCAACTCCTTGCGGTGGTCGGATCGTCCTCACCTCGTCGTCTCCTCGCGCCGAAGATGGATCCACCCGAAAGCTTCTACCTTTTGGCTTCTACTTCAAACTTGAAGAAAACTAGGACACTTGGCTTGCTAGACCTTGTGTGCTAGGATGAGTAGAGAAGTGTAATGGTGTTTTTATCTCTAAGGCAATGGTTCTCAACTCATGAGAGGGAGTTGCCTTGAGCTAGAGAGAGAGCAAGAGGAAGAGGGAGAGCTCAAGCATGAGAGAGAAAGGAAATGAAAGAATGAGCAAGTCTTTTACCATCCAAGCTCTCATAATCCAAAATCATGATAACAAGTAATAATAATTGAGTATTATGTGATGGTTGTTATCATATCAAATGGCCATATCATTTCTTGCATTAAATGCAATTTGTGAACCAACAAGCAAGCCAAGGTCAATGCCAAGAAATGATAGCCATTGTCATGATGATGGTCAACTAGTCCAACCTAGTCAACCAGTCAACAAAGTCAACAAGTCAACAAAGTCAGCCCTTCAACCCAACCATAGCACAATAATACTTAATTAATATTATCATTAATCATATTTCTTATTCTCATTAGGGTTTAGCAAAAGTCAACAGTCAACAACCCTAATGAGAATCCTCTGCCTCCGTATCTCTATCAACTGTGCATACACACCCGCATCCGCGTTCCGAGGAACACGAATACAAATGAGATAAAACCAATTCCAAAACGTACACTAGGATCTGGCTTAAACCAAAGTCCGCTAGCCCGGACACTAAACGTGCACAAGTGCACGGATGTGACCGAACCCTGTCGCAAAACCATGCGACCTCTACCCTTTTGCCTAAAGGCGAATAGCTCTCTGTGTGGGACTCTAAAGACTCGACACTACGCTGGCAGTCGGTTTAACCACAGACCGCAAGCGGCACTAGCTGTGCGTAACGGCCCCCAGGAAGATACCGATAAGAAGACTGACGAGGTGAAACCTATCTGAACTCCTACTGAGCCTGAATGTGACAATCTCCGTACAGTCCGGTCTATTCGTCTGAGAATATCGCATGGCGGGCCTAGGGGGTGTTAAACGTCAGTCCCCTAATAGCGGTACAAGTCGTGTCGGAGTGTAGCGCAGAACACACTGAGATAATATTGGAAACCTACCAGTATATCTCGCTTGCCCTGGCCAGGGACGACTGTGTGTAATGGATCTTCGTGACGCAGCGCGATATCAACTCCCAATACCAGGAGAGACGAATGCTGTCTAACTGTCACTGCCTCCAAGTGCTTCGGGACTGCACCCAACTACTACCTGTTTGCACGATTCCTTTGAGCCGTGGTAGGGTAGTAATCAAAGTACAGTGGGAACACACTCGAGGCGAAATGACAGTGTCAAGTCAACGGACTAAGCTGTACTCATGTCATCTGGGAACTGATAACTGACGATAGGTATAGTACCAACCAATCAGTTCCAGATGAGTCCTGTCCAGTGTACTCGTAACTTAATGAGCACCCACATACTATCTCAAGTACGACGTACTGACGGCTGTGGGATAGACCATCTTCCCTGCTGGGATGAGAAGCGCATACGCTAGTCTACTCCGGAGTATCGATGCCCTGTCTCGATAGTCCTACGACTAGGGACCTGTAAAAGGATGTGCTTGTGGATTACCCAGCCCCCACGAGTGTGACTGCCATCACAACGCTGGTAATCAAGCAAAGATCCTAAAGGCTCTACTAATGTGTATAGGTGATATACTAAAATAAACACATGTATATATTAAAGTAGAAACAAACCAAGTAGCATACTACCATTTTGAGCAAGATTGTCTATACAACTGTTCCCAAGCTTCCATTAAGTAATATACAAACTAGTATGATAGAGTAATGGCCTCTAGGGCATATACACTAACATATTCTTGTAACGAATTACAAGAATACCCCTCATTCGTATATACATACCCGCATCCATATTCCGACTGAATATGAATACAACAAGACGAAAATAATCCAACAATATAATACTAGGATCCGGCTTAAACCAAAGCCCACTAGTATTATCCGTCCGATCATGATCCATGCACAAGTGCACGTATATGATCGAACCCTGCCATAAAACCATACGTCCTTTACAATGTTTCGTCCGAACCAGGGAAACCCTCTGTGTGGGACTCTAAAGACTCATCAATACGCTGGAAGTGGGTTTAACCATAAGCACGTCAGTGACACTAGCTGTACGTAATGGCTACCCAAGTATTGAGTGAAAGGGAGGCCGACGAGTAAACTCATCCTGAAATCCTATTAAGCCTGACAGTGACAATATCCATACAGTCCGGTCCGTCCGTCAATGAGTATCGCATATCAAGTATAGGGGATGGATAAAGTCAGACCCCTAAAAACTTGATATGCATCGTATCTGACAGGGGCACCCAGTTCACTAGCCGTCTTTGGCAGAAGCTTCAGGAAGCCTTGGGTACCCGTTTGAGCTTTAGCACCACTTTCCATCCGCAGACCGATGGTCAGTCAGAGCGGACTATGCAGACTCTGGAGGATATGCTTCGTGCATGCGTGCTTGATTTTGGTGGCATTTGGGATCGTCACTTACCATTGATAGAGTTCTCCTACAATAATAGTTATCAGGAGACGATTTAGATGGCACCTTTTGAGGCTTTGTATGGTAGAAAGTGTCGATTGCCAGTCTGTTGGACCGAAATCGGCAAGAGCAGGATTTTGGGACCCCAGCTAGTTCAAGAGAGTACGAAGAAGATCTAGTTGATTCAGGATAGGATGAGAGCAGCCCAGTGCAGACAGAAGTCTTATGCCGACCGTCGTCGTCACAGGCTCGAGTTCGCAGTGGGGGATCATGTATTTCTACAGATTTCTACGATGAAGGGCGTAATGAGATTTGGGAAGAAAGGGAAGTTTAGTCCTAGGTTTGTAGGTCCTTTTGAGATCCTTGAGCGAGTTGGTACCGTTGCCTATCGTTTGGCACTTCTGCCTAGTTTTCCGGATGTTCGCCCCGTATTCCATGTGTCGATACTTCACAAGTACCTTCATGACCCTTCTCACATGATTCAGCACCAGATCGTTCAGCTAGAGCGCGATCTTTCGTTCACCAAGCAGCCGGTAGTTATATTGGATCGGCACGTGAAGAAACTTCGGTCAAAGATCTTTCCATCTGTGAAGGTTTTTTGGCATGGCCCGAATAGTGAAGAGGTCACTTGGGAGGCCGAGAGCGAGATGTGGAAGAAATTCACTCATCTCTTTGAAGGTACGTACAGTAAGATTTTTTTTAAATTCGGGGATGAATTTCTTTAAGGAGGAAGATTGTAACACCTTAGAATGCGATTAGTATTAATTAAGCGATGGTGTGGATTTTTAATAAAAGTTTACCAAAATAGTTTTCAAATATTTTATAAAAATTAATTAATATTTATTTTGGGCTTGCACACACATGTGCATGTTAACCTAGCGTTAATTAGGGTTAACCATGCTTAAGTAGCCATGGCACCTTAACCCCATTTTAATTAAGTTTTATGCAATTATCTAAATTATTAGTTATTTTAAATTAAAGGTTTGAATTTTTGTTGACTTAAGAGAGAGAGAAGAAGAGAGAGAGAGAGAGAGGGCATCATGAGGCATGGGCAAGCATGCCATGCATTAAATGAGGAGAGAGAAGGGCATGGCTCTCTCTAAACTCACCCCTCATTCCCTCATCCTTCACCCTCACTCATACACTCCCCAACTCTCACTCACATTCTCTCATTTCCTTCATTGTTTTCCCCTCCTCATTTTTCATCATCCTCACCTCCCTCAAACTGAAACCCTAGCCCAACCCTCACAAACCCAAACAAAATCTTCACAAAACTCACTAAACCCTTCATTAAACTTGATCTAAAGCCTATGGGGATGACTTGGAGCATGAAAAGCTAGGGTTTTGAGCAAGTTTGGAAAGGTTATGCTTTTTACTGTTAATTAGGTTGTTACTATGTTGTGTTGCTAATTAGTTTCAGTTTAAAACACTAAAAGATATAGTTTTGTGCACGTATCGTGCTTTTAGTGTCATTTTAGGATGTCTGTGAGCTGCTGTCACTACGAGTGTTTACTGGAAAATCTAGCGATGTAGTGGTGTTGTAATAGTTGCCTTGAATGTTCACCTGAAGAACGAACCCCACCTGACCGGTTTTGGCCGACGGCATTCGAGGATATTCCGGAGAGCTCGGCCGTACAGGGGACTGGGATGTCGTGTTTGTGTGGGTAGCTGTCAGTAGTTGTTTTAGGGTGTTTGGTACTGCTAGATTTTTAGGTTGTGACAGTATGTAAAATCTGGGATCGATTAGCTAGTTTTTAGTGTTTCGACTGTTAGTTATATGTATGCTCTAGAGGCCATTACTCTACATTGGATGTATATTGTAGTGGATGCTGGGACATATATAGGGAAGACTTTCTTGCTCGACATGATAGTATGCTATCTGGTCACTCTTTACCTTAACGTGTATACTGATTGTCTCTCTGTTACATGTTGGTAAAGCCCTTAGGATCTGTACTTGACTACCTGGACTATGATGTGGATCATACTAGTGGGGACATGGTAGTCCATAAGTACATCCTTCAAAGTCCATAGTCGTGGGTGTATCGAGACGGGGCATCGATATACCAGAGTAGACTAGCGTATACCTTCTCGACCCATACAGATGGGCGATGGATGATCCCATATCCATTGGTGTTTGACATCAGAGATGATATACGGGTGCTCAGTAGAGACTGGGTACACTGGACGGACTCGCCGAGAACTCCCAGATGGTATTATACCTCACGTCAGATGGCAGTTCTCTGGTGACACTGGTACAGAGTAGTCTGTTGACCCGAGATCGTCATAGAGTCTTGTGTGGTTCCCACTGTGCTTTGATTTCCATCTTACAACGTCCAAGAGGGCGTGCAAAACGGTGGTTTTTGGGTACAGTCCCGAGTCACATGGAGGCAATGAGCGATAGGAGGGGATTCGTCTCTCCCGGTATAGGGAGTTGATGTTGCGCTGTGTTCGATTGGCTATAACAGGAAATCCTCGGCCAGGGTTGCTGAGATTTACTGGTAAGTGTTACCAGTAGTTTCTCGAATAGTTATAGACCTCATATCGACACGACTTATCGAGCTATTGGGGTCTGACGTTTACCACCCCTAGGCGAGATATGCGACATATCAGACGATCAGACCGGACTGTACGGTAGTGTTACTGGTTGGATTCACTGGAGTGTGAGCAGGCTTGCTCGTCGATCTTCAGATCGCTCAATACCCGGGTGGCTGTTACGTTTAGCAGACCGCTTGCGGCTTGTGGGTGCTTGATATGATCATCACCTGCTGCCGGCGTTTTGACGAGTCTTTAGAGTCCTACACAGAGGTTTCCTGGCTCAAGCGAAACGAAATAGGAGCGCATATGAGATATGTGCGGGACCGAGAATAATACCAGTATGTGATACTGTATTCGATTCTCGCGATGTGACATTGATCGGTTATATGCGATATAGCCGGGTTATCGGATCAAGTGTTGATTCGATAAGTTGTTACTAATGATACTAGTCGGTTATATGCGATATGACCGGATCGTTAAATCAAGTGTTGATTTAATGATTTAATGCATAATTATATATTTGATATATTACTTTGCATTAACTAGTATCGGTTCACTTTAAATGGATTTTCTCGCTCGGGTGTGCGCATTGTATATGCGATATGATTTTGTGCACATGCTTGTATCATGTTTGATGATACATGCCTTTTTAATTAAGTGTATAGAATTAAACCTTGGTTAATGGAATGGTTAGGGTTTACTATTTGCTTATTCATTTTATTCATTTATTTATTAATCTTTTTCTTATTGGAAAAAGTAAATGAAATGATAAAATGGTGGCATTTCTTTTGTTCATTCATGAAGCTTCATGAATGCTTTGACTTGATGACCATTTTGTTTTTAGCTTAACCCTAACCATTGCATTAAACCATGATTAGTTCTCTACACTTAACTATGGTCATGTTATGATAAGGATTGATTATTCTTTTCTTTTTTAATTAACTTATCATAACATAATTCTTCTTCTTCTTCCTTTCTTCACTTGAAGAAAGCAAGCTCCATCAATGGTGATTGATGGAAATGAGTGAGAAATCCAATTCTAAAGTCTACCCATTTCCTATTTCTTCATCCTCTACCTCTTGCCAAGTAGTAGAGTGTGTTTCCTTCACAAGTTTTCATGGCTTGGTGAAGGTGGAGCTTGATCTAGCGATGCCTCGACGTAGATCATCTTCGGCATGGACATCGACGACCTAGCTCGCCATTTCTCCGATGAAGCCGACGCTAGAGCCCCGGATTTGATTTGGACAGCGGAGAGGACCTCATCTCGGAGCCGTGGAGGTGGAGGACCGGATCTACAAAGGTTGTATTTCCGTATTCTTATAGTTAAGTGTTAACTAGTTTTCTTTTCGCCTAAAACTTCTAGCCAACGATCCGTAGTCGGGTTTCTCGGCACCGTTAAAATTTGAAATTGGCATGGTTGATGCCTTGTGAGATCTCATTAGGGTGCCTAGGAACCCTACAGTGGGAACCCTACAGTGGTATCAGAGCCTAGCTAGAGCCTTAGGCGAAGTCTAGACGACGTTTGAATCCTGATCGAACCCGAAACCCCATTTTTCCCATGCTCTCTGTACTTTTTTCAAAACAGTGCATTTTTCCACATTAAAAATATGCAGAAAATTAAGCAGGGTATTATATGAATTACTGTGAAATACGGGGGCCTAATTCAATTAAACCACCACGGAACCGCGGCACATGCTTGGCATGTGCGGCGGTTCCGCGGCTTTATGGTCACCTCTTGCGTTGACTTTTGCACAGTAATTCCTATTTTACAGTGATGAGTTCTCTGGGTATTTTTAATATTTATTCAAGAGTTGAATAATCTGGGATGTTTTGGAGCTTCAATGATTCGATCGGGTTTATCAGACTTTGTCTATTTGGCTTTCCGGATATTTTTAGAATATGTTAAAAAGTTCGACCGGATATAAATACCCAATTTTTCCCCTGTCGGGAAATTTCCAAGTGTTGGATTTTTCCGTAGTTTAACGACGTTCTAAGTAGTGCAAGTAACGCGATGGTCCCTCTAGAGGACAACAAACCTTAACTCGATTATGTGACCGTCTTGAACTGCCCTTTGAACCTTCGGGTTTGGGGCAGTACGGCGTGCCACATGTGAGGAGTTGGCTTGACCCTTCTACGGCTGGACCGTTGGTACTGAGGCACGAACTGAATGTTTTTAGACTTGTTTCATGTGTTGATCTGTATCGGGAAAACTTGGGTGTTCGATTATTCGATCGGAAAGTTTGACATTTTCTATTTATCCGGAATGGGATACAACAATTGGAATTCACAAAAGTTATGAGATAACTAAATGAATGTTATAAACACAGCAGTTTAGTCTCACTTGATCGGTTGCCACGGAATTTTGATGTGATCAAAAGTCCGTCGCAATCACGTAGTGTACGCGGATACTCACCGGGTAAACTTAATAGACAGCCTCACTCCATAGCCCCGACCAAGTGACTGTAGGAGAACCCCGTCGCTGAAAGCATCCGTCCGGGTGCTCGCGGCAGCGGTGTTCTGCCTTGGTGCACTTCGTCGACGGTATCGGGGGTGCAGCCGTCTACTGAAGTTTGCGACGAGCATTCGATCAGGGTGTCGGGAATCTTGTTGAATTACCCGACTTGGTATTGAAAAGTGTTTTCGATTTTGAGACTAAAATGCGGGGTTTATAATTATTAGGCATGCGATGTCTAAGTAATTCATTTGGTCAGGCATGCGATGTCTGAGGAGGTTGCGGATTCCAACTGTTGTAGTTTTACACTTTCTTTTCTGTGACCGTAAGTGTAATATGTGATATCGCCGGTTTCGTTGCTATATGTCAACGACAATTGGGATGCGCATATTTACTTACGTTGATGACATGTGATGTTATGTGTTGCTGGATATGTTATATTGGATTGTCGTGTTTGAATAGCCGGGGGGTTTTTATGTGAGATGAGTGTTTTTCATTTTCATTCATGTAAAAACTTGTATGTAATATTCTTTTATTGGGGCACTTCCAGGTTGCGGAAGATGTCACCGTTTGTATATTATTTACTTTTCCGCACTAGGATAGACCCAAGGAGGAGGGCACAAGTAACCGGGTTCTGGAGTCCAGTGGGAGGCCAACTCGAGGAGTCGAGTCAGGGTCTCCTAACTCTAGAATTGGTAGGGTTGCTTGCCGCTCTCGTAGGGGTCTAGGGGTGTGGGTTTGGCTAGTCATCACGACCGTGGAATCCGTGTTTTATACTGGCTCGTATTAAAAACATGGACGTCCTAGTATATCCAATGTTTCATATGTTTCTTCTGCTGCGATATCTGTGATGTAATCATGTGATGTTCTGTGATAGATACAGTATATAGTATATATGATATATTATATAGGCGTTACTTATGTTTTACACCCGCGCTAGCCCTGCCCCGCTCTGTCGTTAGTTACCTAACCTAACGGTGCACGAGGGGACATCGAGGCGAATGCGGATGGCATAAGTGTACTCATATTTATCTGTGATGTTTAGGTACTTAAATGATGGGACTTCATTAGTGTGATTAATGAAATAAAAGAAACCTAAGATGTTGTAGAATCGAATTTCAAAATAAAACAGGTAGCTACAGTTCTTGCTTTGCACAGAGGTATATGTGATATATCCTGCACTTTATTCGATGAGGAATGGACCGAGATCCCTTCACCGGGAGTGACTCCTTTAGCAATAACTGGCAAATGCTACACACTCGGTTTGTCTTTTGATTGCTTTTAAGTGTTTTTGCTTTGCACAGTGATATATACGATATATCCCGCACCTCATTCGACGAGGAAAGGACCGACGATCCCTTCACCGGGAGTGACTCCTTTAGCAAAACTAGAAAAGCCTCAAAAACACTCCATTTCAAAATTCATTTGATCCTACAACGATATCAAGTTCATTACGCAATAGGTTTTCAGAAAAACCTGTCGTAGCCCTCCGTCATTTCAGATAAGTACTAGTTAGTATTCGTGCTGTGGTTGTTTGGCATGCGTCAAGGCGTAGTGTACGGTAGCTAACTAGTGCTTATCTGCTAACATATGATGCGATTGGATTAGGGTATTCGTACGGCGTTGTTTGGCATGCGTCAAGGGTCGTGCGGGTGGGTTTAATTCAATCAAGAAATGTACGGGTTGAACTTGACTAGCAGACTATGGGTTGTTTGGCATGCGTCAAGGTCATAGCGAGCTAGGGGCAAAATATTATCGGGAATATCAAGTGTTGAAATTTGCAATGAGATTGCATACCTTCTATGAGATAGTTGGATCCCGATACCCGCTGCGAGTAAGTGTTACTCCTGGGAGAGTTTTATACATTACAATTAGCCGATCAAGTAGGTGTCTAGAAAGGTGTCAACGGGGTTACGCCTCTGGGAAAACGAGGTTTACATTAATTAGGTTCGTGCGAAAGCACGGGGGACCTCCCTCAAAGTACCGACACTGGCCTGGCTGAAAGATTGGCGAACTTGTAGTGTGTAATTAATCCCGGCTAGTCTTTCCTTTTAGGGTTTGAAGGAAGATTTGATAAAAAGCAGTGGGAGCCATCCTGATTGGATAAAATAATAACCAATCTATTCTTGAAAGAGCGCACGCTGAGTGTTTTCTTCTCTCTCTCTCCAGGTAGCGACCATATCACGCCTTAATCAAGATAATAATACGGAATATTGACCGAACCCGCTTGTTATACTGAGCTGGGGAACGTTGGTCCCGCTCCAACTTATAATTGTTATAAGACAGAGCAGGAAATTGGGGATTACCAGAATTCCCGTGCAGCCCAAACGAAGAGAGTGCATGCTGATGCATCATCTTCGAGTGTGTTCATTACAGAGAACTGTTTCTCAGTATCCTCTACGTCCTGGGTATGTGATACCAGATCAGGATCCCAGATATGTAATATGTTACATAGGGCTACAGAAAGGTAGAGAACTGAGAACGGGTGATAAGTTTCATGAGGCAGAAAACGGGGCAAGTGTTGCAGCCAAGTCTGTTGGTCACTGTCACCCTGTATTACCAATACATTGATTCTGAACGAATGTTGTTAGATACCGAACCTGATATAAAATATCATATCAGTCTCTTTATTAGTAAAGAAATGATAAAATTTTGTATTGTTGGATAATGTTTTGAACATTTCCTATATCAAAAGTTGATCGGTTCAGGCACGTTATCTAAAAGCATTAATGTTCTAAATCAAACTACAGTTCTTAGTATACGGAACACACAAAAGTGGAAGAGTTCAGAAATGAACGAATTCTTCTTGAGGTATTGTAGACTAGGTCATATCAATGCGACCCGACTAGCTAGAGTTTCATAAAGATGCATATTTAAATTAGTTTGAATTTACATCTTGTGAAACTTGCCAGTCATGTCACAGAGATGAGATGACCATAGCTCCTTTATTGGAAACAGAGAAAGAGTTAGTGAACTCTTGGGATGATACATATTGATGTATGTCAGATCCCCTGTCTACATATGCCAGGACTGGTTCTTTGTACTTCGTTACATTCTCTGATAAATCTCTCAAGATTCAGACATATGTTCCTGTTGAAACACAAGTCCGAACCTTTTGAGATATTCACAGAATATAAGTTAGAAGTAGAGAACCAATACGGGTATAAGTATTATGTCCTTTAATGAGATTAAGGAGGAGAATACTTGAGCACCGAAATCCTGGACTATTCTAAAGGAGAATGAGATTCTCTCTCAGCATTACTCCTCCGAATACACCATAGCACGATGGTATATCGGGGCGGAGCAATCACACCCTATATGATAAGGTGTGCTCTATGATGAGTACTACTGAGTTACCTATTTCCTTATGGGAGTTATGCACTTGAGAAGCTGCATACCTATTGAATAGGGTTCAAATCAAATCAGTTGCCTACCACTTCATATTTGATATGATAAGGGAAGAGCCCATCTCTTAAGTTAGTTAAGATTTGGGGTTGTCCGGCCTATGTCTGAAAGCAAAATCCGGACAAGCTCGAGGCAATGTAAGTTATGTAGAACTAGAAAGGTTCCAACTATACAAACTGCAGCTGATGATTTGGTAGAACCGAAGGATTCAATAGTTACCAACGAATCTCAGCCTCTCCGCCGATCTAGTAGGGTTCCTCACCCACCTGAGAGATACTTCGGTTTCTCTATGACAGTGGGAGCGAGGATTGCATCATGAGATGATGACCCAACTAGCTTCGAGCTGGCCATCGAGAGTAAGACTCTGTAAGAATGGCTGGATGTTTAGCAATCTGAGATGGAATCCTTATACACCAACAAAGTATGGACTTTGGTTGCTATATCTGAAGGGTTAAATCCCCATCAGGAGCAAGTATATCTTGAGAAGATTACTTGGTGTACATGGAAAAGTTGAGACCTTCAAAGCTAGACTTGTTAAAGGTTTTCGTCATTGACCAGGCGTGGATAATGATGAAACCTTTTTCCAGTATCTATGCTTAAGTCCATCCAGATTCTACTTGTCACGGCTACATACCATGACTGCGATATCTGGTGGTTGGGTGTCATGACTGCTTTTCTAAATGATATTTTAGAAGAGGGAGTCTATAAGTACACAGCCAGAGGGCCTCGTAGACAGTGAGAGCAGCGGAAACGTGTGCAAGATGCTTTTTAGGATAAAGCAGGCATCGCGGAGTTGGAACGTCTGTTTTGATGAATTAGTCAAAGAGTTTGACATCATTAAAATGGTAGATGAACCTTGTATATACAAAAAGGTAGTAGGGAGTATGGTGATGATCCTCGTAGAGTACGTGGATGACATACTCTTGATAGGGAAAGAGTTTCCTATGCTACGCTCGATCAATCTCCGCCTATCACAATGATTCTCCACATAGGATCAAAGTGATACCTACTAAATCCTGGGTTTTTGGATCTATGAGAAAGATCTAAATGGATGTTAGGATTCTCACTAGTTATAGTGAGATGGTATCAATTGATCCTGGGAAGAATCACTGGAAGTGTTCCAGGGTGATAAAGACGACTGAGTGTCAGTCACAGGCATTGTCTTTACCCTCAGTAAAGGGACGGTATGTTGGAAGAGTTCCAAGCTAGATACCGTGGCATACTAGACGATGAAGGCAGGATACATCGCTACTTAAGATGCTACCAAAGAGGCTGTTTGGGTGTATATTGGTTCATGAGATGAACTATGTTCCTCCCATTGTGGGACAATGGAGTCATGGCTTATGCCAAGGAACGCCGGTCCCATCAGTGATCCAGACATATTCTAAGGCAGTGTCACCTGATCATGGAGATGGATGATCTCCAGGGTGATCGAGGTTTGGAGAGTAGATTCAGAGGACAACACGGCGGATCCACTCACAAAGGCCTGTTCCCAGAGAGAGACTTTTATGGGATGGTTGAGTATGAGATACTACAACCACTTCTACAGATGGCCCTAGTGCAAGTGGGAGATTGTCAGTTATATGTATGCCCTAGAGGCCATTACTGTATATTGGATGTATATTGTAGTGGATGCTGGGACATATATAGGGAAGACTTTCTTGCTCGACATGATAGTATGCTATCTGGTCACTCTTTACCTTAACGTGTATACTGATTGTCTCTCTGTTACATGTTGGTAAAGCCCTTAGGATCTGTACTTGACTACCTGGACTATGATGCGGATCATACTAGTGGGGACATGGTAGTCCATAAGTACATCCTTCAAAGTCCCTAGTCGTGGGTGTATCGAGACGGGGCATCGATATACCAGAGTAGACTAGCGTATACCTTCTCGACCCATACAGATGGGCGATGGATGATCCCATATCCATTGGTGTATGACATCAGAGATGATATACGGGTGCTCAGTAGAGACTGGGTACACTGGACGGACTCGCCGAGAACTCCCAGATGGTATTATACCTCACGTCAGATGGCAGTTCTCTGGTGACACTGGTACAGAGTAGTCTGTTGACCCGAGATCGTCATAGAGTCTTGTGTGGTTCCCACTGTGCTTTGATTTCCATCTTACCACGTCCAAGAGGGCGTGCGAAACGGTGGTTTTTGGGTACAGTCCCGAGTCACATGGAGGCAATGAGCGATAGGAGGGGATTCGTCTCTCCCGGTATAGGGAGTTGATGTTGCGCTGTGTTCGATTGGCTATAACAGGAAATCCCTGGCCAGGGTTGCTGAGATTTACTGGTAAGTGTTACCAGTAGTTTCTCGAACAGTTATAGACCTCATATCGACACGACTTATCGAGCTATTGGGGTCTGACGTTTACCACCCCTAGGCGAGATATGCGACATATCAGACGATCAGACCGGACTGTACAGTAGTGTTACTGGTTGGATTCACTGGAGTGTGAGCGGGCTTGCTCGTCGATCTTCAGATCGCTCAATACCCGGGTGGCCATTACGTTTAGCAGACCGCTTGCGGCTTGTGGGTGCTTGATATGATCATCACCTGCTGTCGGCGTATTGACGAGTCTTTAGAGTCCTACACAGAGGTTTCCTAGCTCAAGCGAAACGAAATAGGAGCGCATATGAGATATGTGCGGGACCGAGAATAATACCAGTATGTGATACTGTATTCGATTCTCGCGATATGACATTGATCGGTTATATGCGATATAGCCGGGTTATCGGATCAAGTGTTGATTCGATAAGTTGTTACTAATGATACTAGTCGGTTATATGCGATATGACCGGATCGTTAAATCAAGTGTTGATTTAATGATTTAATGCATAATTATATATTTGATATATTACTTTGCATTAACTAGTATCAGTTCACTTTAAATGGATTTTCTCGCTCGGGTGTGCGCATTGCATATGCGATATGATTTTGTGCACATGCTTGTATCATGTTTGATGATACATGCCTTTTTAATTAAGTGTATAGAATTAAACCTTGGTTAATGGAATGGTTAGGGTTTACTATTTGCTTATTCATTTTATTCATTTATTTATTAATCTTTTTCTTATTGGAAAAAGGAAATGAAATGATAAAATGGTGGCATTTCTTTTGTTCATTCATGAAGCTTCATGAATGCTTTGACTTGATGACCATTTTGTTTTTAGCTTAACCCTAACCATTGCATTAAACCATGATTAGTTCTCTACACTTAACTATGGTCATGTTATGATAAGGATTGATTATTCTTTTCTTTTTTAATTAACTTATCATAACATAATTCTTCTTCTTCTTCCTTTCTTCACTTGAAGAAAGCAAGCTCCATCAATGGTGATTGATGGAAATGAGTGAGAAATCCAATTCTAAAGTCTACCCACTTCCTATTTCTTCATCCTCTACCTCTTGCCAAGTAGTAGAGTGTGTTTCCTTCACAAGTTTTCATGGCTTGGTGAAGGTGGAGCTTGATCTAGCGATACCTCGACGTAGATCATCTTCGGCATGGACATCGACGACCTAGCTCGCCATTTCTCCGATGAAGCCGACGCTAGAGCCCCAGATTTGATTTGGACAGTGGAGAGGACCTCATCTCGGAGCCGTGGAGGTGGAGGACCGGATCTACAAAGGTTGTATTTCCGTATTCTTATAGTTAAGTGTTAACTAGTTTGCTTTTCGCCTAAAACTTCTAGCCAACGATCCGTAGTCGGGTTTCTCGGCACCGTTAAAATTTGAAATTGGCATGGTTGATGCCTTGTGAGACCTCATTAGGGTGCCTAGGAACCCTACATCAACGACGCACGTTACGATTGATCCGACGTAGTTTTAGTGTTTCGGGTAGCTTGCTGTCATGGGTCTGTTTTGGTGATGTCGACACACACGTTAGCCGCTAAGCGAACCCTTTTGTAGCTTGAGGGGACCGATTCGTTAAATTGGCGTTATGTTCGTGATTTTTGCGTAGTTTGCTAAATCTACGCGTTATTGGGTTTTGTGTTAATAGGATCGCAGGCGGGGACTTCGGACGCCACGAAGAAAGGGAAGCAGGTGGTCGGATTTACCTAGCTCGAGATCCTCGGTGAGTAGAGTTAACATCTATGGGGAAATCACCCGTATGGTATTATGCTTCAGGGCTAGATAGGATATTATAGCCGCATGATTATATTCATATATGTTGATTGTGCTTGAGTAATACTGCATACCATTACTTGTTGTGCTTTGACTTAGTACTTAGTGGACACTGCACCATTACTGATGGTTCATGTTGCACGAGCACTAAATTGTATGCTACACCCACACCATCGGTAATGCAGGATTGTCTAGCACGGCAGCAAGGTTTCAGGAGGCATCTTTCATGCCATATTAAAATTTTGCCGTTCTATCTAACCCTAACCCTAGAATCGTATACTAGAAATCCGACGGAATGAAAAGCAAACATCTTTGCAACTAAAGTGAGCAAGGAATACAACCTTTGTAGACCGGTCCTTCACTTCAATAGCTCCATGTAGTAGTCCCTTCACTGCGATCATAAAGTCCCGGACTCTAGAGAGGCTCCCATGAAAAAATGAATATGCTTGCATCGAAGTCTTCGAGACCGAAGATGATCTACGTCGAGAAGACACTAACCCAAGCTATCTCTTCACTAATTATGGAATTAATGAAGCAAACACCCTAAACTAAATGGCAAATAGTAGAGGATGATGAAGTAGGAAGTGGGCTCACTTTAGAATTGATTTTCTCACATTTTTCCTCACATCTCCATTGAAGCTAGAAAGCTTTGAGGAAGAAGAAGAAGAAAACTCTCATGATAATTCATAAGTGAATAATAGCAACCAAGAGTGAGTTAAGCATCATATGCTAACCCTTGTAAAGACATTACCATGGTTAGGATAATAGGTTGGGTTAATAAATAACTTAGGCAAAACAAAAGAGTGGACTTAGTCAATGCACAATACAAGCTTCTACAAGCTTTCATCCATGACAAAATGCCACCATTTGTAATTACCAAAATAAATAAAAACCCTAATAATTATCATAAGCATGTGTATGTCTCATACACCCATCTTGTTTGTATCATCAAACATGACATAAACATGTACACAAATATACATATCACATATATACAATGTGCACATTTCAAGTGAGAAAAGAAATCTTAAGTGAGATAATACTAGTTAATATAAATTAATATATCAAATATATAATTATACATTAGATTATCAAATCAACTCTTGATTTAATAATCCGGCTATATTACATATAACCAACTAATATCAAATGTAACAACTTATCGAAACAACACTTGATCCGATAACCCGACTATATCTCATATAACCGACCGATATCATGTGTCGTGAGAATAGAATACGGTATCACATATCGTATTAATCTCGGTCCCGTACATATCACATATGCGCTCCTACTCTGTTTCGCTTGAGCCAGGAAACCACTGTGTAGGACTCTAAAGACTCGTCAATACGCCGGCAGTAGGTGATGATCACATCAAACACCCACAAGCAGCAAGCGGTCTGCTAAACGTAACGGCCACCCGGGTATTGAGCGATCAGAAGATCAACAAGAAAGCCTGCTCATACTCCTGCGAATCCAATCAGTAACACTACCGTACAGTCTGGTCTCTTCGTCTGATATGTCGCATATCTTGTCTAGGGGTGGTAAACGTCAGACCCCGGTAACTCGATAAGTCGTGTCGATATAAGGCTTATAACTGTTAGTGTATATGCCCTAGAGGCCATTACTGTATCATACTAGTATGTATATTACTTAATGGATGCTTGGGATATTCACCTTGTATATACAATCTTGCTCAAAATAGTAGTATGCTACTTGGTTTGTTTCTACTTCAATGTGTACATGTGTTTATTTTTGTATATCGCCTATACACATTAGTGGAGCCCTTAGGATCTTTGCTTGATTACCAGCGATGTGATGGCCGTCACACTAGTGGGGCTGGGTAATCTATAAGCACATCCTTATGCAGGTCCCTGGTCGCAGGACTATCGAGACAGGGCATCGATACTCCGGAGTAGACCAGCGCATGCGCTTCTCATCCCAGTGTGGGAGACGGTCTGTCCCACAGCCGTCAGTAAGTCGTACTTGAGATAGTATGCGGGTGCTCGTTAGGTTACGGGTACACTGGACAGGACTCGTCGGGAACTGACTAGTTGGTATTATACCTATCGTCAGTTATCAGTTCCCAGGTGACATGAGTACAGCTTAGTCCGCTGACTTGACACTGTCACTCCGCCTCGAGTGTGTTCCCACTGTACTTTGATCACTACCCTACCACGACTCAAAGGAGTCGTGCAAACAGGTAGTGGTTGGGTGTAGTCCCGAAGCACTTGGAGGCAGTGACGGTTAGACAGGATTCGTCTCTCCCGGTATTGGGGGTTGACATCGCGCTGTGTCTAGGAGAGCCATTACACGAGTAGTCCCTGGCCAGGGCAATCGAGATATACTGGTAGGTTTCCAGTGTTATCTCAGGGTGTTTTGGGCTTCGCTCCGGCACGACTTGTACCGCTATTGGGGGACTGACGTTTACCGCCCCCTAGGCCCGCCATGCGATGTATCAGACGAACAGACCGGACTGTACGGAGAATGTCACACTCAGGCTCAGTAGGAGTTCAGATGGGTTTCGCCTCGTCGGTCTTCTTGTCGGCACTACCTGGGGACCGTTACGCACAGCTAGTGCCGCTTGCGGTCTGTGGTTAAACCCACTGCCAGCGTAGAGTCGAGTCTTTAGAGTCCCACACAGAAAGCTTTTCGCCTTTAGGCAAAAGAGTAGAGGTCGCATGGTATTGCGACAGGTCGCATGGTTTTGCGACAGGGTTCGGTCACATCCGTGCACATGTGCACGTACAGTGTCCGGACAGTTTACACTAGCGGGCTTTGGTTTAAGCCAGATCCTAGTGTACCTTATGGGATTGGATTTATCCAGTTTGCATTCGTGTTCCTCGGAACGCGGATGCGGGTGTGTATGCACAGTTGACAGGGAGGCAGAGGCAGCGGATTCTCATTAGGGTTGTTGACAGTTGACCGTTGACTATTTGACTTTTTGCTCAACCCTAATGAGAATATGATATGTGATTAACTATTATATTAATTAAGTATTATGGTGATATGGTTGTTGACTTTGTTGACTTGTTGACTTTTGTTGACTTGTTGACTTTGTTGACTTGTTGACTTTTGTTGACTTGTTGACCGGTTGACTAGGCTTGACTAGTTGACCATCATGATAACCATAGCCATCATTTCATGGCAAAGACTTTTGTTTATTTGCTCATTTGTGTAAAATGAGTGCATGAAATGATATGGTTATGGTTGCTTCAAACCATCACATAAGACTTTTTTGATATGATGAGTTATGATCACTTTTTGGATTATGAGAGGGTGAAAGACAAAAGAGAGCCTCATTCTTTCTTGCTCATTCTCTCTCTTGTTCTTGAGCTCTCCATTTTGCTCTCACCCTCTTGCTCATTTTCCCTCTCTTGATCCTATGGTTCTATTGTCTCATGAGTTGAGAATCAAGAACCATAGATAAAATCCCATTCTATTTCTTCTCTACTCATTCTAGTTCACTAGGTTTAGCAAACCAAGTGAACTAGTTTCTTCAAAGAACGAAGAAGGAGCTAAAGGTTGGAGCTTTCAGGTGGATCTATCTTCGGCGTACGGAGACGACGAGAAGAAGCCATCGGACCACCATCGGAGCTTTGAAGACGAAGGAGTTCAAGACAAGCTAGGTATAACCCCCTAACCGAGTAGCTAGAATCTCTTAGTTAGGATGTTAGATAGATGTTTAACCAAGATCCGGGTTTTAGGTCCATGTTACCATCTTTAAGAAAATCGTTTTTTACCAAATTCCGCATTCCCGAAAGTACCGGGAGAGGTAGCATGGACTTACAGTGGTATCAGAGCCTAGTTAAACTCTATCTAGCATGTTAGCAAGTAACTAGAAGATCGATCAACGAAAAAGTCCCGAAACAAACCCCAAAAATTTTGCAGTTTCTGTCGATTTTTCCACTGTTCAAAAGTTGATTATTTTAACACCTAAAATCGGCTCAGGCTTTTCTGTGAACACCCACCAAAATTAGTCGCACGATCGAGTCAAAGCGCCGCGGATCCGCGGCGGGAGCACGCTCCCGCCGCGGATCCGCGGCCGAGTTGACTCGGCCGTGGTCCCTTTTTGGTGCAGTGTTCTTCTGGGGGTATTTTGGGATTTTTGGAATATATATTTTCTGCCCAGATTTTCCAGAACGAAAATTTTATTTTGGGGTCCCGAAAATCCGTATTTTTGATCGAACTTCTAAAAGACTCAAGCTAACGGGTTTTCTGTAATGTGTTATTTGTATTGAACGTCTACTAATCGCTATATGTCGATTAGTGGGGGTTATACAAATCTGTGATCTGTAATGTTGCTGGAATGTGGATATGAATATGTTGGATTGTCGCGGGTGAATAGCCGGGGGTTGTGAGACGAAAGTTTTCTTTTCTTTCAATTCATGTAAATTTGTAAATTGATGTAATAATTATTTGTATGGCCGCACAACCGGGTCGGGGTTGTAGCCGTCATTGTATAATTTCTTTTTACTGTTTTTGCTCCTAGGATAGACCCATGGAGGGGGTGCACAAACTACCGGGTATGCCGAAGTGTCGAGTGGCCTACTCATGGAGATGAGGGAGGTTGCTACGCTTCGGGTACTTGGCGGGTAGTTTGCCGCACCCGTAGGGGTCTTGGGTGGGGTTTTGGCTATTCACCGCGACCGTGTAATCTGTCTTTTGTTACAGGCTCGTACAAGTTACAGATTCCTAGTATATCCAATGTATTCATCTGTGATCTGAAATGTTTATCATTGCAGTATATCTATATATGATATTATTTAGGCGTTGCTTATGTTTTACAGACGCGCTAGCCCAGCCCCCGCTCTGTCGTTAGTTAAGTAACCTAACGGGTAATGACGGGGCCCCGTGGCGAGTGCGAATGGCATAAGCGTACGTCATATTTTGGTTGGTTTCTGCAATGGTAGGATTAAATGATGGGACGCATTAAAAGAACTAATGCAAGAATATCACGCATTAAAAGAACTAATGCAAGATAATAAACCAAGTTAAAGTCGTTGGAACACTTTCGAAAAACCACTCGGTTCTTTTCAAAACCAACTTTTAAATGCGGAGCTTGAGCCACTCCTTTTAAAAGCTATCTCGTTCCATCGACTAAATCAAGTTCACTACGTTCACGGTTTTGCCAAAACCATTCGTAGCCCTCCGTCGTTTCGTATGAATATTCAATAGTATTCAAGCTGTGTTTGTTGACCTTCGTCAAGGCATAGTGATTGGTAGCTATTGGGTATTCATATGTAGCATAGATAGATGCGTTGGTTTGGGACATTCGCATTACCTTGTTGACCTTCGTCAAGGGTATATACGGGTGGATTCAAATTAACCTGGATAATGACGGGCAGAACTTGACATGTGACTTATGATTTGTTGACCTTCGTCAAGGTCATAAGAGCATGGGGCAAAAATCCACATCGGGAGTTTCATAAGTAATGAAACTTGCTAGATTTGCATACCATTTGGAGTGTGATGATTCTGGTAGGATTCCTTCAGGTTCGTCACGCAATGATATTTGGATCCCGATCCTACTGTGAGTATATGCTACTCCTCGGGAAATTTCTCACTAAACGATCAATGCTATAAACCTAGTAGGTGCCTAGAAAGGTGTTAGCGGGGCTACGCCCCCAGGGAAAAGAGGTTCTCTAATTAAGGAACTTCGCGAAAGCGTTGGAAAACCTCCCTCGAAGTACCGACACCGGCCTGGCTGAACGGTTAAGCAAGTATTGTGCGGTGGGATTGATCCCGGCTAATTCTTCCTTTATGGTTTGAGGAGGGATTCGAGAAACAGTGGGAGCCATCCTGTTTAGACAAACTAAAAACCACTCTAAACTTGCAAGAGCATCATGCTGAGTGTTTCTTCTTCTCTCTCCTAATTGCAGCGACCAAATCGACATGACTGGACTTAAGTTACTCCTAGATAAAAACAAACTGACAGGGCCAAACTACAAAGATTGGCTCAGGAATGTCAAGATAGCAATCACTTACGACAAGCTGGGATATCTTCTTACCACCAAAGCTCCCCCTGTCCCTGGTCCAACTTCCAGCGTCGCGGATAAGGAAATCCGCAAGACTTGGGAGATTGATAGCGCGAAGGCCAAATGCCTCCTGCTTGCCTCGATGGACAACGAACATCAGAGGAGGCACGAGAATATGGACATGGAATCCATATTGCTTCATACAAAAGAACTGTATGGAGAGCAATCTCGTATCGCAAGATACGAAGCGTCGAAAAAGTTATTTTCGACAAGAATGGCCGTCGGATCATCAGTAGCCGAGCATGTGCTAAAGATGATCGGCTTCATTGAGGAGCTCGCTGACCTAGGGATCACATTGGAGAGTGAGCTATATACGGATATAGTTCTCCAGTCCCTTCTTTCCACTTACGCCCAGTTTATACTGAACTTCAACTTACAAGAAAAAGAGGTTGAACTTTCAGAGCTCCTCAACATGCTGAGGAGCGCAGAGGGCACCCTACAGAAAGGTAGGGATACATCCACTTTGTTTGTAGGAGGATCATCTTCTTCTAGGTCCAAGGCGAAAGCCAAGGGAAAGAAGAAGAAGGCCCCCGCCAAACCAAGGGGCGGTGTTAGTAAAGTGGATACGAAGGGAAAAGGTAAAGCAACAAAGATAGCGGGGAAGCTTGTGGATAAGGAAGAATGCTTCTATTGTCATAAGAAAGGACACTGGAAGAATGATTGCAGGGCCTGGAAGGCCAGAACACAGGAATTGAAGCAGGTTGCAGCTTCAGCTTCAGGTGTGTATGTTATTGAAAACTGTCTTTCAATAAACTCTACTTCCTGGGTATTGGATACCGGATCAGGATCTCATATCTGTAATTCTTTGCAGGCGTTGAGAAACCGTAGGGTTTTGAAGGCAGGTGACATGACCCTCAGAGTTGCGAACGGAGCTAGCATGGATGCTAAAGCCGTGGGGGACTATCACCTGGGAATGTCAGATGGACATGTTTTGGTTTTGCGTAATTGCTTTTTTGTACCCAACGCAACTTGTAATATCATTTCTGTATCTTTAGTTTCTAAAGAAGGTTATGAATTTGCGTTTGTAAGTAATGTTGTAAACATTCACCTTAATCAAGTTTTGATTGGGTCAGGTACATTGAGTAATGGTATATACGTGTTAAACCAACCACAGATTTTCAACGTCCAGAATACACACAAAAGAAAGTCTCCGGATATGAATCAGACTTTCTTATGGCATTGTAGATTGGGTCACATCAATGAGAGAAGGTTGACTAAGTTACATACAGAAGGATATTTGAATGCGTTCGAATATCAATCATATGCCACTTGTCAATCTTGTCTCAAAGGAAAGATGACAAAGACTCCGTTTACTGGACAAGGAGTAAGAGCGAGCGAGCTCTTGGGACTCGTACACAGTGACGTGTGCGGTCCAATGTCTACACATGCCCGAAGCGGACATTCTTACTTCATTACTTTTACGGATGACTTCTCAAGGTACGGTTATGTCTTCTTAATGAAACATAAGTCCGAGGCCTTTGGAAAATTCCAGGAGTATAAGAATGAAGTAGAGAAACAGACCGGCAAAAGTATTAAGATTCTAAGATCGGATCGAGGTGGAGAATACTTAAGTGCCGAATTCCTGAATTACTTAAAAGAGAATGGTATTCTCTCTCAGCTTACTCCTCCATACACTCCGCAACATAATGGTGTATCGGAGAGACGGAACCGAACCCTATTAGATATGGTTCGGTCCATGATGAGTAACGCTGAGTTACCGCGATCATTCTGGGGATATGCACTAGAAGCAGCTGCGTATCTCTTGAACAAGGCTCCCACCAAGACTGTGCCTACCACCCCATATGAGATGTGGACTGGGAAGAAACCCTGTCTTAAGTATCTTAAGGTATGGGGATGTCCAGCTTTTGTAAAAAAGCAGCATGCGGACAAGCTTGAGGCACGTTCAGTACAGTGTAAGTTTGTGGGATACCCAAGGAACTCCAGGGGGTATCTTTTCTATTTCGCTGAGGAACAAAAGGTCTTTGTTTCTCAGCATGCCCGCTTCTTGGAAACTGAGTTTTTGGAAACCCAGATAAGTGGGAACACAATAGAACTGGAAGAAGTTCCAGAACCACGGACTGTTACTGAAAGCTTAGTGGAACCAGAGGGTTCAACAGAACAGGACATTCCTACGCCACTCCGCAGGAGTAGTAGGCAGTCTCATCCGCCCGAGAGATACTACGGTTTTCTCATAGACGGGGATAAAGAGGATTGCATCATAGATTATGATGAGCCTACTAGCTTCCAGCAGGCCGTTCAGAGCGTTGACTCAGTGAAATGGCTGGATGCAATGCGGACCGAAATGGAGTCCATGTACACCAACAAGGTATGGACGTTGGACATTGCTCCAGACGGGGTAAAACCCGTAGGATGCAAGTGGATCTTCAAAAGGAAGATTGGTGTAGATGGACAGGTTGAGACCTATAAAGCTAGGCTGGTAGCAAAGGGTTTTCGTCAAAGACCTGGCTTGGACTATGACGAAACCTTTTCTCCAGTAGCCATGCTGAAATCCATTCGGATCCTTCTTGCCATTGCTGCCTTCCACGATTATGAGATCTGGCAAATGGACGTAAAGACAGCTTTTCTAAATGGAAATTTAGAGGAGTGTGTCTATATGGACCAACCAGAGGGTTTCATTCAGAGTGGGAGCAGCGGAAAGGTGTGCAAGTTGCTTAAGTCCATCTATGGACTAAAGCAGGCATCGCGGAGTTGGAACATCTGCTTTGATGAGACGGTCAAAGAATTTGGCTTTATCAAAAATCCAGATGAACCATGCATCTATAGTAGATTTGTAGCGAGAACTGTAGTATTCCTCGTTTTATACGTGGATGACATTCTCTTAATAGGAAATGACATTCCTATGCTACAATCTGTCAAGGGGTTCTTGTCACACAGGTTCTCCATGAAAGACCTGGGTGATGCCTCGTACATTCTGGGTATCCGGATCTACCGTGACAGATCTAAGAGGATATTAGGACTTTCACAGTCCAGGTACATCGACACCATACTGAAGAGATTCAGTATGGAAGATTCCAAGCGCGGTAACCTACCGGCTTGTCACGGGATCACCCTCTCTAAAGAGATGTCTCCCAAGACTGATTTGGAGAGGGATCGCATGTCTATTATACCCTACGCTTCTGCGGTAGGCTCTATAATGTATGCGATGTTGTGTACCAGACCGGATGTAGCTTATGCACTGAGTGTGGTAAGCCGGTATCAGTCAAACCCTGGGGAGAAACACTGGATAGCGGTAAAGAACATTCTCAAGTACCTGAGAAGGACTAAGGAGATGTTCTTGGTGTATGGCGGAAAAGACCTCCAGATCGAGGCCTTTGCTGACTCCAGCTTCCAGAGTGACAAGGATGATTCCAAGTCCATGTCGGGTTTTGTCTTTACCCTCAATGGAGGGGCGGTGTGTTGGAAGAGTTCCAAACAGGAAACCGTTGCAGACTCGACGATGGAAGCGGAATACATCGCTGCATCTGATGCCGCAAAAGAAGCTGTCTGGATGAGGAAGTTCTTGAAAGAACTTCAGGTGGTTCCGTCCATTGTTGATCCAATACCTCTGTATTGCGACAACAACGGGGCTATAGCTTTAGCGAAGGAACCCAGGTCCCATCAGAGATCCAGGCACATCTTAAGGCGGTATCACCTGATCAGGGAGATCGTAGATCGCCAGGAGATCGAGGTTCGGAGAGTCGCTTCAGAAGATAACACTGCAGATCCATTCACCAAGGCCCTACCCCAGACTCAGTTCGAGCGGCTGATCGAGATGATAGGTCTTCGATACGCCAGTACATGGCCTTAGTGCAAGTGGGAGATTGTTAGTGTATATGCCCTAGAGGCCATTACTGTATCATACTAGTATGTATATTACTTAATGGATGCTTGGGATATTCACCTTGTATATACAATCTTGCTCAAAATAGTAGTATGCTACTTGGTTTGTTTCTACTTCAATGTGTACATGTGTTTATTTTTGTATATCGCCTATACACATTAGTGGAGCCCTTAGGATCTTTGCTTGATTACCAGCGATGTGATGGCCGTCACACTAGTGGGGCTGGGTAATCTATAAGCACATCCTTATGCAGGTCCCTGGTCGCAGGACTATCGAGACAGGGCATCGATACTCCGGAGTAGACCAGCGCATGCGCTTCTCATCCCAGTGTAGGAGACGGTCTGTCCCACAGCCGTCAGTACGTCGTACTTGAGATAGTATGCGGGTGCTCGTTAGGTTACGGGTACACTGGACAGGACTCATCGGGAACTGACTAGTTGGTATTATACCTATCGTCAGTTATCAGTTCCCAGGTGACATGAGTACAGCTTAGTCCGCTGACTTGACACTGTCACTCCGCCTCGAGTGTGTTCCCACTGTACTTTGATCACTACCCTACCACGACTCAAAGGAGTCGTGCAAACAGGTAGTGGTTGGGTGCAGTCCCGAAGCACTTGGAGGCAGTGACGGTTAGACAGGATTCGTCTCTCCCGGTATTAGGGGTTGACATCGCGCTGTGTCTAGGAGAGCCATTACACGAGTAGTCCCTGGCCAGGGCAATCGAGATATACTGGTAGGTTTCCAGTGTTATCTCAGGGTGTTTTGGGCTTCGCTCCGGCACGACTTGTACCGCTATTGGGGGACTGACGTTTACCGCCCCCTAGGCCCGCCATGCGATGTATCAGACGAACAGACCGGACTGTACGGAGAATGTCACACTCAGGCTCAGTAGGAGTTCAGATGGGTTTCGCCTCGTCGGTCTTCTTGTCGGCACTACCTGGGGACCGTTACGCACAGCTAGTGCCGCTTGCGGTCTGTGGTTAAACCTACTGCCAGCGTAGTGTCGAGTCTTTAGAGTCCCATACAGAAAGCTTTTCGCCTTTAGGCAAAAGAGTAGAGGTCGCATGGTATTGCAACAGGTCGCATGGTTTTGCGACAGGGTTCGGTCACATCCGTGCACATGTGCACGTACAGTGTCCGGACAGTTTACACTAGCGGGCTTTGGTTTAAGCCAGATCCTAGTGTACCTTATGGGATTGGATTTATCCAGTTTGCATTCGTGTTCCTCGGAACGCGGATGCGGGTGTGTATGCACAGTTGACAGGGAGGCAGAGGCAGCGGATTCTCATTAGGGTTGTTGACAGTTGACCGATGACTATTTGACTTTTTGCTCAACCCTAATGAGAATATGATATGTGATTAACTATTATATTAATTAAGTATTATGGTGATATGGTTGTTGACTTTGTTGACTTGTTGACTTTTGTTGACTTGTTGACTTTGTTGACTTGTTGACTTTTGTTGACTTGTTGACCGGTTGACTAGGCTTGACTAGTTGACTATCATGATAACCATAGCCATCATTTCATGGCAAAGACTTTTGTTTACTTGCTCATTTGTGTAAAATGAGTGCATGAAATGATATGGTTATGGTTGCTTCAAACCATCACATAAGACTTTTTTGATATGATGAGTTATGATCACTTTTTGGATTATGAGAGGGTGAAAGACAAAAGAGAGCCTCATTCTTTCTTGCTCATTCTCTCTCTTGTTCTTGAGCTCTCCATTTTGCTCTCACCCTCTTGCTCATTTTCCCTCTCTTGATCCTATGGTTCTATTGTCTCATGAGTTGAGAATCAAGAACCATAGATAAAATCCCATTCTATTTCTTCTCTACTCATTCTAGTTCACTAGGTTTAGCAAACCAAGTGAACTAGTTTCTTCAAAGAACGAAGAAGGAGCTAAAGGTTGGAGCTTTCAGGTGGATCTATCTTCGGCGTACGGAGACGACGAGAAGAAGCCATCGGACCACCATCGGAGCTTTGAAGACGAAGGAGTTCAAGACAAGCTAGGTATAACCCCCTAACCGAGTAGCTAGAATCTCTTAGTTAGGATGTTAGATAGATGTTTAACCAAGATCCAGGTTTTAGGTCCATGTTACCATCTTTAAGAAAATCGTTTTTTACCAAATTCCGCATTCCCGAAAGTACCGGGAGAGGTAGCATGGACTTACAGTCGGGTCAAGAAACTACTGATAACACGTACCAGTATATCTCTGAAGCAGCCCTGGCCAGGGACTTCCTGTTATAGCCAATCGAGCACAGCGCAACATCAACTCCCAATACCGGGAGAGATGAAACCCCTCCTATTGCTCATTGCCTCCATGTGATTCGGGACTGTACCCAAAAACCACCGTTTTGCACGTTCTCTTGAACGTGGTAAGGTGAAAATCAAAGTACAGTGGGAATCACACAAGACTCTATGACGATCTCGGGTCTACAGACTAACCTGTACCAATGTCACCAGAGAACTGCCATCTGACGTGAGGTATAATACCATCTGGGAGTTCTCGGCGAGTCCGTCCAGTGTACCCAGTCTTTATTGAGCACCCGTATACTGTCTTTGATATCAAACACCAATGGATATGGGATCATCCATCACCTATCTGCATGGGTCGAGAAGCTATACGCTTGTCTACTCTGGTATATTGATGCCCTGTCTCGATACACCCACGACGAGAAACATTTGAAGGATGTACTTGACGACTACTCTGTCCCCAATAGTATGATCTGCATCATAATCCTGGTAGTCAAGTATTCATCCTAAGGGCTTTATCAACATGTAGCATAGAGACAATCAGTGTACATGTTAAGATAAAGTGCAACCAGATAACATACTATCATGTCGAGCAAGAAAGTCCTCCTTATATATGTCCAAGCATCCACTACAATAAACATCATATGTACAGTAATGGCCTCTAGGGCATACATATAACTAACAATCTCCCACTTGCACTAGGGCCATATGTTGTAGTATCCAATACCTAACAATTAGTAATGGTTGAAGTATCTCATACTCAACCATCCCATAAAAGTCTCTCCTGGGTAGGCCTTTGTGAGTGGATCCGCCATGTTGTTCTCTGTGTCTACTCTCCTAACCTCGATCTCCCTGGAGATCATCCATCTCCATGATCAGGTGATACTGCCTAAGAATATGTCTGGATCACTGATGGGACGGTGGTTCCTCGGCATAAGCCACAACTCCATTTCCATACAATGGTAGGAACGAAGTCCATCTCATGAACTAGTATACATCCAGATTAGCTCTTTGGTAGCATCGTTGGTAGCAATGTATCCAGCCTTTATCGTCTAGTTTGCCACGGTATCTAGCTTGGAACTCTTCCAACATACCGTACCACCACTGAGGGTAAAGACAATGCCTGTGACTGACATTCAGTCGACCTTACCACCCTAGAAGCTATCCAGTGATTCTCTCCAGGATCGATTGATACTATCTCACTACACCTAGTGAGAATCCTAACATCCACTTAGATCTATCTCATAGATCCAAAACCCAGGATTTAGGAGGTATCACCTTGATCCTATATGGAGAATTTATGTGATAAGAGGAGATTGAACGAGTGTAGCATAGGAAACTCCTTTCCTATCAAGAGTATATCTTCTACGTACAATACGAGAAATGCCACCATACTCCCTACAACCTTTCTGTATATATAAGGTTCATCTATCATTTTGATGAAGTCAAACTCTTTAACTACCTCATCAAAATAGACGTTCCAACTCCGCGATGCCTGCTTTAACCCATAAAGCAACTTGCACAGGTTTCCACTGCTCCCACTGTCTACGAAACCCTCTAGCAGTGTACTTATAGACGCTCTCTTCTAAATCACTATTTAGAAATGCAGTCATGACACCCAACCACCAGATATGTTGGATATAGTGCCCTCAAAGTCAATTATTGTATCGCGGGTACGTGATTGCAAAGATTGAGGGAGGACCTATACCAGTAGGACAGTCTTACTCGAGATGATAGTATGCTATCTGGTTTGCCTTTATCATCATGTACATGTTGATAGAGCCCATAGGATTCTTTCTTGACAGCTAGCAGTATGATGGCGATCATATACATGGGAGCGGGGTCTATAAGCACATCCTTAATGTGTCCCTAGTCGTGGGAGTTTCGAGACTGGGCATCGATACTCCATAGTAGACTAGTGTATACAGTTCGAGATCCTGACGAGGGGCAGTGGCCGGTCTCACATGCCACTGGTGTCAGTTAGTTCACCTAAGATGTATACAGGTGCTCTTATGAGTACACCGGACAGGACTCGCCGGGAACCTACTAGTTGGTATTATACCTATAGTCAGATAGCAGTTCCCTGGTGGCATGTGTACAGATTAGTCTGTCGACCTGAGATCATCATTTGTCTCGTATGAGTTCCCACTGTGCTTTGATTACTACCCTACCACGGCTCAAAGGAGTCGTGCAAACAGGTTTTAGTTGGGTACAGTCCCGAGCCACATGGAGGCAGTGAGCGGATCGTCGAGGATTCGTCTCTCCCGGTATTGGGGGTTGATGTCGCGCAGTGCACGGGTGGTCATCACTAGAAAACCTTGGCCAAGGTAGTCGAGAATTACCGATCTAAGATCGGTAGTTTCTCAGGTGGTGATGGTTTTCATACCGACACGAATTATCGCGTTGTTAGGGATCTGACTTTATCCACCCCCTTAGACCCAATATGCGATATTCATAGACGAACAGACTGGACTGTATGGATATTGTCACTGTCAGGCTCGGTAGGGTTTCTGGATGTGTTCGCTCTTCATCTTCCCTTCTGATCAATACATGGGCAACCGTTACGTACAGCTAGTACCACTGACGTGCTACTGGTTAAATCCACAACAAGTGTATTGATGAGTCATTAGAGTCCCCACAGACCGTTTCCCAAGTTCGGACGAAACGTTGTAGAGGCCGTATGGTTTTATGGTAGGGTTCGAACATACATGTATACTTGTGCACGTGTCATGGTTTAGACAGATAATACTAGTTGGCTTTGGTTTAAACCGGATCTTAATATTATATTGTGTTGGAATACTTTTGTCTCATTGCATTCATATTCGGTCGGAATACAAATGCGGGTATGTTTATACAGTCATGGGGTAATTCTGTAATTTGTTACGGGATTAGTTTTGAAATTGCCAAATTTATTTTCTCGGATTAAACTTTTGGTTTAAAGTTTGATTAAGTTGAAATTGTGGGTAATGTTTTATCTTGCATAAATTATTGTTATTTTGTGGTGGGTCATTGAGAATTTAATGGGCATGGCTATTTCAAATGGCATGGGCAGCATGGGTCTTCATGTGTGCCGGCAATTTAACTGGTGGAATGGGGTTTTATTTTTGGATGGTTTTTGTTTTTAGTGGTGAGATTTTTTCTTTCTCTGCAAGAATTTTTCCTTGGCTACCTTTGTGTGTGTAATGGATTAATTTCTTTAGATAATTAATTCAATCCCTTCACCCTACCACTTCAACACCAAAAACTAAGAGAAATCCACAGAGTGGAGAATGAAAAACAGAGAGCATTCATTCATGCCTAGCCGAGCCCAAGATTTTGGAAGCTCATTCTCTTTTCTTCAAGCACAAAATTTCTTTTGCTCACAATTTCATTTTGGCAACTTCATTTACCTTCACCCAATTCGTTGGGTGCCTTGAGACAAAGTATTCTACACTCTTCTTTATTTCATCTTGGACATGTCAGCTAGCAAACTTCATGTCCGAGTTGTTTCAGTTCGAAGCGGGAGCACGTATATAGATTTCTCGACGTGGTGCCACCTCGACGAGCGAGATCGGAAAGCAGACTTCATTGGAGCGGCCGCGAGGAGTTCAGCGCAGAGATTGAAGACTGAAGGATATGGATCAATCGGTATAATCTCTAAACACTTTGTTTGTTAGTTTGTTAACGGTTAATGGTATGATCTGGGTGATTGGTTGCAGTAGCGCCAAGTTTTGAAAAAGTTTTTTGTTCCGCATTTGGCCTCGGATTGACGGCCGGGGCGTTGCCGTAACCCAACATGGTATCAGAGCCACCCATTAACCGTAAACTAACTTGTTTAGATAATATTAAAGTATCGAAACCGAAACAAAACCCAAACACTGCACCTGCACATTCCAGTCTCTGTTGTTTTTAAAGTGTCTTCTAAAATTATTTAAACAAGTGTAGAAGACTACTGACATGACCACAAGACAACACCCCAAACACGAGACCACCTCGCCGGATTTTGGCCGAGCTTAAGCTCACAATTTCCGAGGTCGCCGGCCTATTAAGGGCTTTAGGGTTTGGTTTTTGGGGTGTGGTTTGGTCTCCGTAATTTTGGTGCAGTGGTATTGTCTGTTAAGCCCAGTTTGGATAAAGTTTCATCAGTTTGTTTGGGGCTATTCGGGGGTTATTTCGAAGTTGATATTTTTTAATATTGTTTAAAGTTAGTGGTACATTACATTTCTATCTGTGACCGTGAATGTCATTTGATCGGTAAATCTTGTCTAATCGCTATATTCTTTCAGACGGATTTGCGAATGTGACATTCACGTTGATGTTCTGTATTGTGCTGTGATGTTGCGGATTGTTGTGGTGGATAGCTTGCGTGCAATGGTAGTGCAGTTTGGTTGTATTTGTATATTTGATATCGCGGGACGAGCGTCCGACATATGGACTGCCGTCACTGCCTATTTATATATTATTCTTTTGGGGAACGACCGGGTTGAGGTCGATGTACCCGTTGTATATATTTTCTTTTCTGTGCTAGGATTACCCCGCGGTGGGGTGCACAGATAACCGGGTTCTGGAGGGCAACGGGCCCGCATCTCATGGCGTTGAGACGGAGGGGGCTTCACTCTAGAATTGGCGGGCTATTCGCCGCACTCGTACGGGGTACATGTTGACCCAAAGAGGGGTGCTTAAGTTACCGGATTCCGTGAAGTGCTGAGTGGTCCATTCACTTTGCTAAAGGGGGCTACTTTGCTTCAGATTTTGGTAGGTAACTTGCCGCACTCGTAGGGGTCTAGGTTTTCATTGCACAGGCTATCCATACGACCAGGGGAATGTCGGGTTTCATTTGCGGCTCAAAGGAAACCCGGGGCTCTAAGATTATCTGTATTGTTCTGTGATGCTTATTACTTTTCTGTGAAGTTGCATTTATCACGCCTGGAGCGATTATTACATATTGATATATATACTAGTAGATGTTGTATATTTTTTATACCCGTGCTAGTCCAGTCCCCGCTCTGTCGTTAGTTAAGTAACCTAACGGGTGATGACGGGACCCAGTGGCGAATGCGGATGGCATATACGTACATTATATTTTCGTTCTTTTGTGGTGTGATTAATTGATGGGACTGCATTGATTCTTATCATTGCAAGGATAAAACAAACCTATTTGATATTGTTAGAACCAATTTTTCGAAAACTGTTATTACAAGGACGTTTACTTTTTACTATGCATCATGGTATTCAGTTTGGAATATTCTGCACCTCATTCGACGAGGCAAGGGCCGAGATCCCTTCATCGGGAATGACCCCTTGGGCAGAAATTTACGTCAGGGTAATAACTTCACTATAGTCGATTACTTTTTTCTTTACATCGTGGTATTTAGTTTGGAATATCCTGCACCTCATTCTACGGGGAAAGAGCCGAGATCCCTTCATCGGGAATGACCTCTTTAGCAAAGGTTTTCGCCACTATATTTTTATAAAACCACTTGGATTTCTTCAACGATATCAAGTTCATTACGCTAAAGGTTTTTTGCCAAAAACCAGCAGTAGCCCTCCGTCATTTCTTACAAGTAGTGCTTAGTATTCGTACTGCATTTGTTGACTCCGTCAAGACGTAGTGTACGGTAGCTAAGTGGTGCTTGTTTGGTCCATGGATATGCGATTGGTTAAGAAAGTCGTGCGGCCTTGTTGACTCCGTCAAGGGCACGTACGTGTGGGTTTAATGCAATCAAGACAACGACGGGTTGAACTTGACTAGAACTCTTTGATTTGTTGACCCCGTCAAGGTCACTTGGGTCCTAAGGGTAAAAATTATATCGGGAGTTTCAAACATACAGGAAACTTGCCAGGCTTACGCATACCTTCTGGAGTATGGTGACATGAGTGGCTTCTATCAAGTTATCATGCGATGATAGTTGGATCCTGTTCATATCATAATTTTGCATTATTATATTCCCCATTCTTATTCATTTTACAAATAAACAGGTGCTTTTGATCCATGTCTGCTACATAGTTGCAGGTTACACGTTCTCGGAACAAAACAGTGAAAATGATGAAAAGATGATACAGAAGTAAGACTACGACCAACAAATGGAAGAATCTTGATTATGCCTACAGTTTGAAGAATAAACGAAGATCAATGGACAATTTCACAAAGTACAAAGGCAGCGCAAGGTTCAAGACTTCGACACGAAGCAAAGGGTAAAAGTCCACGACATTATGCACTGTAGAGATCTGGAAGAGAACTAGATGACAATCTGAGAAACCAAGTGAAAAAACAAGAAACCAAATGCAACCTGAAGCAGCCCTGAAAATTGAAGCTCAAGAACCCACCACATGGTCGCGGATCTGCGGCCAAACAGGGCTTTTGGCCGCGGTTCCGTGGCCATAGTGAGCACGTGTCGGTGCAAAATTCAACGCAGGTGGCGGTGCGTTGACTAGGCTTCTTAGGGTAAAATTGTAAATACAGATAGGGATCGGATGTAACCCTAGGGTTTCTATGATCTATAAATAGAAACCCTAAACCTCTTTTTGAGGCATGCCTCTTATTATTCATCTATTTCAGAATTTTAATTCGTTGTAAATGTTTGAAGAGAGCATCAAATAATGTAAGTTTTTTTATGCCCTAGTTAATTTCTTTTCTGCCGTAGTTTAATAATTTTATTATCTGCCTTAGTTAATTAGTTTAGCACTTTTAATTATTTTCCGTAGATAAAAAATGTTTCTTTTAATCAATTCCCTAATGAGTGAGTAGTTCCTCACTTGTTAGGGTTAGGAATAAGAGAGGTTTGAGAGATGAAAATCTCTCACCCGTTTCTTGCCCATCACATATTTTTATAGGACTCCATGCATACATACACACACCGCTCACTATGGCACCCTATCCCATGAGGTAGCGGTGATACCGTAGTTTAAAAGACCGGTTGTATATGTTTTCCATGGAGGTTAGTGTAAGAATTAAGAAAGGAAGGACAAGAACCTAGAGGAAGAAACCTAGTTTCTTCCCGATGGTACTAATCCACTTTATTAATTATTACCATAACACCTATTAGATCTTAATTAGGGCATAGAAAGCGGTGAAGAATATTGAATTTCTAAACTTAACATAAACTTAACCCTAGCAAGGTTTTAATTCTAGTCTAAATCAAACTTAGTTTTTAGTGATAATCAATCCAACACCAATTGGAATTAACTCGTTAGAACAAATAAAAAATACACAAAATTCCTGTGGACCGACCCGTACTCACCGGATAGCTACCAAGTGATGCCGTTCTTGATTGCGGTAAACAATTCTTTGATTTATCTTTCGAAAGCAAAAGTGCATATAAAACCTCTCTCAATCAAATGGCACCGTTGCCGGGGATGGCGTAGTATTTTCTTTTTGCAATTTCGGCTTAATATAAAATCATAAAAATCATAAAAACTGAAAAATTTAAAAATATAAATTTTTTTATCATCTTGTTAATTTTTGAAGGGTGTTTTGTTTGAGTTGTGCAGGATCGACGGACGGATTCAGATCTGGAAAATTCCAGTGAGCGAAACAGAAAACAGCAGATCTGAACAACAGAGGAGTACCACGACAGAGGAACAGAAGAAGTTGGGAGGCTTGAACCGACTTTTGTATTGCGTTTCCGCCGCGTTGACCAGTCTTTGACCGCGCTTCTGCGGTGGGTTGCTGACGTCAGCAACCTGAAACCCCTCTGTAAGTCTTCTGTTCTTCTTCTGAACCCCCCATTATCTCTTCTGTAAAATTTTCCTGCAGGGTTCTTTGCGCAAAAACTTCTTCCCTTCTCCAATAACTTGATCTTGTGCAGGATTCTTTACGCCGCTAAAAAAATTGTTTGTAAGGGATTGTGTTTACTGTTTTGCATATTTAAATTGAATTTAAGGGGCTTGAACACCAATCCAGATTGGGTGGGGATTTCATCACCCTTCCCAGGTCCCCAAAAATCACATAAAGCATTTGTATTGACCATCAAGTTAATTAAAAAAGATTAGACTCAGCCCTAAGGACTTTGCGCTCAATAGGACAAAGGAATAGTTGTAGGCATCGATCGTTGATCCTAACCTGACTTTGTGGTGCCTAGGCTAGACAGGTAGGGAAAGGTAACTTTAAAAGGCCCGTCTCACGGTGATTCATGAGCGGATCCCTCCTTTCTTTACTTGTGCTTACCTGGCCACAATTGGCTGTGAAGAGACGATTTGAGGTCCTCACATCTTTCCCTTTGGAACAGTTAGGAGCTATCTAGCTGACCTACGCGACCCTAGATCTAGGCTTGATTGTGCATTTGTGATTGATTGAACGCGTGTCTAAGCCTTTTATTGAAAATCTTTTTGCAAAAATCTCCTTATAAAAAAAAACAAAAAGAAAAAAAATTTACAAAAACTTGCCACTTGCTGCTAAGAAATCCGTGCACCCCACTTACACCCACTTCTTTCATTGACTTTTTCTTACCCCCACCTTCTGTTTTTCACCTTTTTGACTACACTACCTCTTTAGTGTATGTCCGGTTGAACTAGGGACACTAGTGCTCGATTAGCCCGTGTCTCGTTAGTACCGACTGACGACGCTTTCGACTCCGAAGTCGAAATTCCTTCCACTTCTTTACCTTCACCTTCACATTCTTCGTCTTCTAAGGAGATGTCGGGATTTAATCCTAACAACCCTTTACCCGCGGGACTGATTCCACCTCCGCTAGGTGCGAATAACCCACGACACTCGCCTGTTGAAGCGCTCTAACGAATCGCGCTCCAGGATCTTTTCTACCCTATCCGCACCGCCTTACCTACTTGTCTTTCACTTCCACCGGCAAATGGGGATAACTTTGAGATCAAACCCCACTTCATCAACATGTTGCCAAAATTTCACGGACTGGAATCTGAAGATGCCTATATCTTCATAAACAAATTCCAAAGTGTTTGTGCAATGATGAAGACAACCCAACTTTATGATGATGCTATAAGGCTACGTGTCATTCCATTCACCTTATGTGACCTAGCCGAGAAATGGTTGTATAGAACAGCATCACACTTGATTAAAAATTGGGAAGAGTTTGTTAAAGCTTTTCTAAAAAAGTTTTACCCACATCACAAGACCGCGAAAATTCGCAATGAGATTATTCAATTTTCCCAGCTTCCTCCCGAACCCTTTTGGAAGTGTTTTGAAAGATTTAAAGACCTACGTGTTCAATGCCCTCACCACGGTATCGAGAATTGGCAACTTTGCCAAACTTTATACGAAAGATTGAACCTAGAAACTAAGCAGTTATTAGAAACCATTTGTCATGGTCACTTTCTAAGAAAATCAAGCGAGGAAGCTTGGTAGTTTTCTCGACGATTTTGCTGAACAAACACTTCAGTGGGAAAGCACTAAGACCACCTCATCTTCTTCAACAGGTCAGTCTAGGGCAGGCATATATCAATTAGATATGTCGATTGCAATGAAGGACGAAATGGCCGCACTTACGAAAAAGATAGAAGCAATTGAGACCAAAATCTCATCGCCTTCTCCTGCCCTTGCTTTACCCCCACAAACTGTTTGTGCTTGTTGTTCGGATCCATCCCATCTTACCGACGAGTGTCCTTACAATCCACCTGTTTAAGGACAAGATCAAGTCAATGTTGCATTTCAGCAAAGACAAAGAAATGATCCATACTCTTCGACTTATAATCCTGGTTGGAGGAGCCACCCAAATTTTGCTTGGAATCAAAATCAACAATTCCAAGGCAATAACAACTTTCAAAGGCCTCCTCCTCCACAACAACAATCACCTCAACAAACTCAATACCAGCACCTTTTCCAACCCCAACCTTACCCAAACCAAATGAACAATTTTGTGCCCAACAACTCTTATCCTCAAAACAATTTTGTTCAACCAAATAACGATAAGGTTACCTCGCTAGAATGAAGTCTAGATGCATTTCTAAAACAATCTACACAATCCGCAGTAAGGTTGGAAACTTCCATTCAGTCTTTGGTGCAAAATAGTGCTTCACATGATCAAAGCATCAAATCAATTGAGGCCCAAATTGCACAACAAAATGCTGCGTTGAGCGAGCGAGAAAAGAGAAAGCTTCCATCTTAACCATTGCCAAATCCCGGTCACACACACAATGCACATGTTGCTTATGAATAACAAAATCATAATGTAAATGCTGTGACCACGTTGAAATCTGGAAGAGTGTTGCACAATAACGTGGGTATTAGTGATGTCATCCCTGCCGGTGCTGCTTCTTCTTCTTCATCTTCTTCATCTTCTTTTTCATTTTCATCTTCCTCTTCAGAGTCTATTCTTCATTCTTCACAAGGCTCTGCTTCTTCTACTTCTAACGGACCCACATCTCACTTCACGAACACACCAACATTGGGATCCGTTCCAACTCCACAATCTACTCCACAAACATTGGACTCAACAAATTTTCAAAATATTCCATTTCCAAACAGGTTGAGATCCAATAAACCAACTCCCCAAACGGAGAAGATTGTGGAGTTATTCAAGAAGGTTAGCATTAACATACCTCTCTTGGATGCACGTCCCTTCTTACGCGAAAATCTTAAAGAGCTTATGCACCACGAAGAGAAAGTCTCAGATACCCAAGAAAGTACTCATAGCTAGTGCCGTGAGCAATGCTATTACCCAACCTCAACCCTTGCCCCAAAACCGGAAGGACCCTGGCTGTCCTACAATTTCAATAACAATTGGGGATAAGAACATCAATCGAGCACTTTTAGATCTTGGTTCCAGTGTTAACCTGCTTCCCTATTCCGTGTATGAGCAATTAGGTGTTGGAGAGTTGAAACCCACTTATTGTACTCTCCAAATAGCTGATCGATCCATCACCCATCCTACGGGTGAGTTCGAGGATGTGTTGATCAAAGTAGGGGACTTTATATTCCCTATTGATTTCATTGTTATGGACACACAACCTGTGGCTAACCCACGGAACCAAATTCCGATGATCTTCGGTCGACCATTTTTGGCCACTTCCAATGCTGTAATCAATTGTCGCAATGGCTCTATGACTCTATCCTTCGGGAAGATGTCAAGTGAGTTCAACATTACAAGATAAGAAGTCTGCCCTCCGTACCTAAAGCTAGTATACGTGATGTTTGCTCGATCCTCGAAATCACGCAGGAAGACTGTGAGCTTGAAAAATTTCTGTTCGATCACAGCAGTTTTGACGCCACTAGTGCGTTCCTCTTTGAATCTGACAGAGTTTGCACAACCGATAACGATTATGAGTTTTTCACTTTTTCGGACGATTTTGAAGACTCACCGCCCGAGTTTGAGTCCTTTGAATTTTTGGATGAGTTAGTTGAACCATCCGACTCGGTTGCTTACAGTGATTTCGAACCATTGAGGGAATCCTTCGAGTTCGAGACAGTCTCACCAATTTTACCACCTCCAAAACTCGAACTCAAGCTGTTGCCGTCTCATCTTAAATATGCTCATTTAGGTAAGAATGAGACCTTTCCTGTTATCATCTCAGCATCTCTAGCTCTCGAGCAAGAGAAAGCCCCGTTAATGGTCTTACAAAACAACCGGCAAGCTTTTGGCTGGACTATGGCGGACATCAAAGAGATTAGTTCCTTCATAATTGAACATCATATATATATAATGAATGATGCCAAGCCAGTAAAGGATTCACAGAAATATCTCGAGGATTTTGTGGTTAATCAACCTCGACCTATAGAAGCTGAACCACCACCTTTTCTTCTAATAAAATACGAGAATGCCAATATTCCACTCATAAATGATCATTCACATTTATCATCATCTTTTATCTCCTCACATTCACGCAAACACTTTCCATACCACCACTTATCTCTTCCCCACTTCTTCTTGGTTCTTTATAACATGTTCTTCCACCGACTTATACTTTACACAGATAAATTTTTCAACTGGTTGGTGTTGACTTTTGGTCTTTGCAAAACTTGGCATTGATTTGTAACATTGTTTAACTCAAGTTTGGGGGGACCTTTTTGTATATATGTTTTGTTTTTCTTTCAACAATAAAAAATATAAAAAATAAATAAATAAATAGGGGAGTGCCGACATTTTTGACCCTCTTGGTGTAGCCTGACAGTGAGGACACTGTCAAGTTTAAGTTTGGGGGTGTGCTCGGTAAGCCTTCTTCCTTCGCATTCATGTGTATATTTTTTCATTTGCATACTTATTTTAAAAACCCATAAAAATTGAAAAATTATAAAAATTTTAAAAATTTAAAAAATTAAATTTTGGCAATAATTGACTTGAGTTTGACAAAAAGGTTAACTAACTAGGAACAACTAGATCTTAGACTTAGTAAATTAAAAACCCTAAAAATAACCTTTCTTAAAATTTAACGGTAGAAAATATATGTCTTTGTAGTTTTTTTAGAAATAGGCAAATTTCGAGTTCACTTCTTGGGCTAAGTTAAAACAAGGGAAAAGTATTGATATTTTTATTAAAGTATAAGTCTGAAAAATAATTTTTAAGCTTAAGTCTAAATTCTGAAAATATATACCCTACAAATTGTACAAACACGAACCTTGAAACTTGGAATAGTAGAAGAGACCTTGAAATGCTCTTGTCTAAAGTCCTTAGTACGAAGAAAAATAAACTAAAAATACAAGTGTGAATAAAGAGATAAAAAAAATGAACACTGGTTTTTTGTAATTACTTAAGGCTGCATAAATAGAAAAAAAAATTTAGCGAGGGTGCTTTATCACCTAGTGCCTTAGACCAACTGGTTTGAGAGTCACTGCTAAAGCCTTAGGTGTTACAAGACTAGGAATTACGCCTTAATGTGCAAACACATTTTGTAATTGGTCGTTGGTAGCTCAAGAAGTATTAACGGTCGCATGAAGAATGTGTGAGCAAATTTCATCTAAAAATTCACCAATTAAGAAGTACTTTGGACGATGGACAAGAGTATAATAGCTTGATTTGAATTTCCAAGTGTAGGGGTGATATATACACACACGTAGGGGTATGTGATTGGGGTTTAGATAAGAGATATGAATGAAAAATAGGACTTATATCTTTAATAGAGATGATAAAAATTCCTAAGTTGAGATGGAACCCTAGAAGGAAAACTCAAAAGATGCTAAAAGCTAAGTAAATCTACAAATCATATATAATCTTAAGTTAAATGATAAAGAAGCGTGAAAAATACGAGTGGATAATTTCTGAGTCAAAGATAATAGAATTCCTTGTTGGAAAACCTAATTGGAGAATAAAAGTCAATAGGCCGAATTGATAGGATTTTGTGGGTAGTATCCGCTGAAAACCCTCAGGAGACAACACTCATCCTACTAGGGACACCTAGAGGTTTAACGGCTTGTTGCACGAGCTCAGTGCAATCGCGTTTTCCTGCGAAAGTGAGGCTAGGTCTTTTTCGAAAATAAAACTAGTTTTGCTCGAGGACGAGCAAAAAATAAGTTTGGGGGTATTTGTTCATATCATAATTTTGCATTATTTTATTCCCCATTCTTATTCATTTTACAAATAAATAGGTGTTTTTGATCCATGTCTTCTACATAGTTGCAGGTTACAGGTTCTCAGAACAAAACAGTGAAAATGATGAAAAGACGATACAAAAGTGAGACTACGACCAACAAATGGAAGAATCTTGATCATGCCTACAATTTGAAGAATAAACGAAGATCAATTGACAATTTCACAAAGCACAAAGGCAGCGCAAGGTTCAAGACTTCGACACGAAGCAAAGGGTAAAAGTCCACGACATTATGCACTGTGGAAATCTGGAAGAGAACTATAAGACAATCTGAGAAACCAAGTGAAGAAACAAGAAGCCAAATGCAACCAGAAGCAGCCCTGAAAATTGCAGCTCAAGAACCCACCACATGGCCGCGGATCCGCGGCCAAACAGGGCTTTTGGCCGCGGTTCCACGGCCATAGTGAGCATGTGTCGGTGCAAAATTCAACGCAGGTGGCGGTGCGTTGACTAGGCTTCTTAGGGTAAAATTGTAAATGCAGATAGGGATCGGATCTAACCCTAGGGTTTCTATGATCTATAAATAGAAACCCTAAATATCTTTTTGAGGTATGCCTCTTATTATTCATCTATTTCAGAATTTTAATTCGTTGTAAATGTTTGAAGAGAGCATCAAATAAAGTAAGTTTTTTATGCCCTAGTTAATTTCTTTCCTGCCGTAGTTTAGTAATTTTATTATCTGCCCTAGTTAATTAGTTTAGCACTTTTAATTATTTGCCGTAGATAAAAAATGTTTCTTTTAATCAATTCCCTAATGAGTGAGTAGTTCCTCACTTATTAGGGTTAGGAATATAAGAGATTTAAGAGATGAAAATCTCTCACCCCTTTCTTGCCCATCACATATTTTTATAGGACTCCATGCATACATACACACACCACTCACTACGGCACCCTATCCCACGAGGTAGCGGTGATACCGTAGTTTAGAAACCGGTTATATATGTTTTCCGTGGAGGTTAGGGTAAGAATTAAGAAAGGAAGGACAAGAACCTAGAGGAAGAAACCTAGTTTCTTCCCGATGGTACTAATCCACTTTATTAATTATTATCATAACACCTATTAGATCTTAATTAGGACATAGAAAGCGGTGAGGAATATTGACTTAACAAACTTAACCAAAACTTAACCCTATCAAGGTTTTAATCCTAGTCTAAATCAACCTTAGTTTTCAGTGATAATCAATCCAACACCAATTAGAATTAACTCGTTAGAAGAAATAGAAAATACACAAAATCCCTATGGACCGACCCGTACTTGCCGGCTAGCTACCAAGCGACGCCGTTCTTGATTGCAGTAAACAATTCTTTGATTCATCTTTCGAAAGCGAAAGTGCATATAAAATCTCTCTCAATCAGATCCCGATTCCCGCTGATGAGTAGGATTACTCCTCAGGTGATTCTGACTAATTCTCCTTTTAGGTTTGGAGGAGAATTCGAGGATACAGTAGGAGACATTCAGGTTAGAGTGCACGCAGAGTGTTTCCTTTCTCTCTCTCTTTGACTGCGACCATGGCCCGACCCTAGACTATAACTCAGTGACCAAGTTAAGCGAACTTTCTTAAAACACTAGCTTTTTCATTGTCTGAGTTGCATACATCATTGCCACTCCTTTTACCCTTTGAGTTTCTTCAGAATACCCTATATCACTACAAACATCCAATCCTATTGGATAAATCAATCGCATGGTTATATACGAACTCGAAGGAACATTTTCGAGGATGGATTTTGGTTCAGGAGAAATAGAATAAGGATTATTCAGTTGTATTTTATCCTTACCTTCTCTCAAGTTGTGAGTACTCCTAGGATTAGGAGAGTACACCTATTATGCTTATTGGATAGTCTTCTTCCAAACCATAGGCTGGTGCCGAATGGTAGGGAAGGAAGAAAACCAATTAAGCGTAAACAACGTGTACAGAAGGTAACGACCAAAGACAAATAAAAGGATTTGGAGAGATGGCAAAGAAATATACGGTTATAGTCATGAATCTGATAATCGAAGAGGCATTACTACGAATACCCGGATACCCCTTCGAAACATTTTCATGTTTCAGTTTCACTTTGCATTGTTAATAGAAAATTGATTTCCCAATTAGACCCTTCCTCCAGGGTATGTATTTACCAGCTTTGATTCTCATATCTGTATGGTTTTACAGATGATGAGTGGGAGTAAGTTATTGGGAATTAGGTGATCATCCTCATTATATCGGAATTCGTTGTAATTGGTGATATTTGAGGAAATCGCCTATGTACAGTTTTCAACCTACGACGCACAAGGTTTGAGTTATTCAACTCAGCGGACCTGTACAAAGTATTGCATGTTGTCCAGTATCTATTAGGACAAAGGGGTTGGTCCTCGTACTATATTCTGTTTACTTGTGACTTCTCAAGTTTTGGACAAGTATTTCATAGAAATACAAGATCCAAGTTTGAGAAGTTATAGGTACAAGAATAAAGTAGAGAACTAGGTGTCGCAAGTATCGGGATTCTTCAAGGTGATCGAAGATGTAGATACTTGTATGAGGTATTTAGTTGATAGCAATGGTTTTGAGAAACTTGTTTCTCTTTCAGGTTACTCATAATTGGACGCATTCCTAAGTTGAGTAATGCTGATCGGCCTCTCTCCATTTAGTTGACATGCACTGGAGACAGCTGCATGATTTGAATCTGGTTCCAATTAAATTTGTGCCTTTGTTTCTATATTAGATATATATAGAATCAATTTATATCTTAACGATGTTAAGGTATAGAGAGTCGTCTAGCTGATGCTTAAAATCAGAATCTGGATAAACTCAAGGCACGTTTCAGTAATGGCTATATGTGTGTTATCCCGGGCTTTGACGAGGGTTAACTTTCTACTATCAGGAAGATCAATATTTATATTGTTCTTGACTCGCCACAGTTTTAGTAAAATGGACTTTTCCAGAAAATAGTAGTGGGAGTATGGTAGAACTGGAATAGATTCCAGAACCGCAAACGATTACTGAAAATTTAATAGGACCTAAAAATTCAATCAGGTTTGACATTCTATTGACCACTTCGCAGATATGGTGGTAACCTCAGGCACCCGAGAGGTACTCTGGTATTCTCAAGGACGGTGACAGGGAGATTCTTGTTTACCCAGACTTGACACTACTATTATTCCAGACTTTGAGACCCGGCAGGAGCATGAGTATAGCATCGTTCTAAACTAGCTTTAGGAGTGCACGTGTATATGACTCTGTCAGAGGGTTGTTGTAGTCAGTGGGAGCAGCGGAAGCATAGTAGAGAAGTAGCTTGTGTCTATTTATAGACTAAAGCAGATATAACGGAGATAGATCATCTATTTTTGATGTGACAGCCATAGTTTTTTGACTTCATCAGAATAAAAGATGGATCTGTTAAGAAGGTAGTAGGGTGTGATGTCCTGGTATTTGGATGACATACACTTGTAGGAAGTAATATTCCTATACTACAATCGGTTATACTGTGGTTGTCACATAGTGGTTTCTCTACATAGGATATGGATATAATATTAGGCATTCTGGTTACTAGATCTATGGTTTTAGATCTACATTTGGGAATTGCCCCAATTTGGGTATTTAGACAACATTCTAAAAGTATTTTAGAATGGACGGCTCCTGGCATGGTGGTGTACTTGCAGGTGAAGGAGTCACCCTTTCTAAAGATGTCTTACAGACTAAAGAGGAGAAGGATGTGAATGATTAACATATCACTTGCTAGGCAATTGAGTTAATCATGAGATGATAAGTACCACACTAGATGTTGTTTTTGCACTAGATGCAATAAGTTGATATATTAATCCAATCCTGGAGAAACGTTCGGATGCAGTTTTAGAACATAAGTGGATGTTCTAGGGATGTGATAACGGCAGCCTCCTTCGGGAGTCGGTTATCATTCCAGGCTTTCAAGGTGACCTGGTTGACAGAGTGACTGTCAGAGTTATAGATTTTCCCTCTGACGAGGGGCGGTAGTTTGGACAGATGGTCTAAGCGGATACTGAGTGAGGTGTGGCACAGGATACTGATTAAATTCAGTTGATGATACAGTCTAAAAGTTTTGCTGGATTAGGAGTTCATTTATGAAATGGGTCCCATAAGATATCCAGACATATTCTAAGGCAGGTATTGCTCTTTTCGGGAGATGGCTTTCTCCGCGAATTTGAGATAAAGAGAGACATGTAAAGAAACATCAGGGCGGATCCACTCACTGAGGCTATTTCTCGAACGCAATAGATTTACAAACGAGCTTTGTGAAACTGATTAGTAGAGGAGTTGGATGTTCGGTATCATACGGGCTGTGAGTATGCGACATCGCAATAATTAGCCTTAAGTGCAAGTGGGAGATTGTTGGATATAGTGCCCTCAAAGTCAATTATTGGATCGCTGGTACGTGATTGCAATGATTGAGGGAGGACCTATACCGGTAAAACAGTCTTACTCGAGATGATAGTATGCTATCCGGTTTGTCTTTATCATTATGTACATATTGATAGAGCCCATAGGATTCTTGCTTGACAGCCAACAATCTGATGGCGATCATATACGTGGGAGCTGGGGTCTATAAGCACATCCTTAATGTGTCCCTAGTCGTGGGAGTTTCGAGACTGGGCATCGATATTCCAGAGTAGACTAGTGTATACAGTTCGAGACCCCAACAAGGGGCGGTGGCCGGTCTCACATGCCACTGGTGTCAGTTAGTTCACCTAAGATTTATACAGATGCTCATTCGGTTATGAGTACACTGAACAGGACTCGCCGGGAACCTGCTAGTTGGTATTATACCTATAGTCAGATAGCGGTTCCCTGGTGGCATGTGTATAGATTAGTCTGTCGACCTGAGATCGTCATTTATCTCGTGTGAGTTCCCACTGTGCTTTGATTACTACCCTACCACGGCTCATAGGAGTCGTGCAAATAGGTTTTAGTTGGGTACAGTCCCGAGCCACATGGAGGCAGCGAGCGGATCGTTGGGGATTCGTCTCTCCCGATATTTGGGGTTGATGTCGTGCAGTGCACGGGTGGTCATCACCAGAAAACCTTGGCCAAGGTAGTCGAGAATTTCCGATCTAGGATCGGTAGTTTCTCAGGTGGTGATGGGTTTCATACCGATACGAATTATCGCCTTGTTAGGGATCTGACTTTATCCACCCCTACACCCGATATGCGATACTCATAGACGAACAGACCGGACTGTACGGATATTGTCACTGTCAGGCTCAGTAGGGTTTCTGGATGAGTTCGCTCGTCAGCTTCCCTTCCGATCAATACATGGGCAAACGTTACGTACAGCTAGCACCACTGACGTGCTAGTGGTTAAATCCACAGCCAGTGTATTGATGAGTCATTAGAGTACCCCACAGACCATTTCCCAAGTTCGGGCGAAAAGTTGTAGAAGCCGTATGGTTTTATGGCAAGGTTCGAACATACAAGTGCACCTGTCATGGTTCGGACAGATAATACTAGTTAGTTTTGGTTTAAGCCGGATCCTAGTATTATATTGTGTTGGAATACTTTTGTCTCGTAGCATTCGTATTCGGTCGGAATACAAATGCGGGTATGTTTATACAGTCATGGGGAAATTCTGTAATTCGTTACGGGATTACTTTTGAAATTGCCAAATTTCTTTTCTCGGATTAAACTTTTGGTTTAAAGTTTGATTAAGTTGAAATTGTGGGTAATGTTTTATCTTGCATAAATTATTGTTATTTTGTGGTGGGTCATTGAGCATTTAATGGGCATGGTTGTTTCAAATGGCAATGGGTCTTCATGTGTGCTGGCATTTTAATTGGTGGAATGGGGTTTTATTTTTGGATGGTTTTGATTTTAGTGGTGAGATTTTTTCTTTCTCTGCAAGGATTTTTCCTTGGCTGCCTTTGTTGTGTAATGGATTAATTTCTTTAGATAATTAATTCATTCCCTTCACCTTACCACTTCAACACAAAAAACCAAGAGAAATCCACAGAGAAGAGAATGAAAAGTAGAGAGCATTCATTCTTGCTTCGCCGAGCCCAAGATTTTGGAAGCTCATTCTCTTTTCTTCAAGCACAAAATTTCTTTTGCTCACAATTTCATTTTGGCAACTTCATTTACCTTCACCCAATTCGTTGGGTGTCTTGAGACAAAGTATTCTACACTCTTCTCTACTTCATCTTGGACATGTCGGCTAGCAAACTTCATGTCCGAGTTGCTTCAGTTCGAAGCGGGAGCCCGTATAAAGATTCCTCGATGTGGTGCCATCTCGACAAGCGAGATCGGAGCGCGGACTTCGTTGGAGCGGCCGCGGGGAGTTCAACACAGAGATTGAAAACCGAAGGACATGGATCGATCGGTATAATCTCTAAACATGTTGTTTGTTAGTTAGTTAACAGTTAATGGTACAATCCGGGTGATTGGTTGCAGTAGCACCAAGTTTTGAAAAAGTTTTTTGTTTCGCATTTGGCCTCGGATTGATGGCCGGGGCGCTGCCGTAACCCAACAAGATATCGTAGTTATGGTATGTAGCAATGGCAAGTAGGATCCGGATGAATTTAAGCATAGGCACAAGAAAAGATTTCATCATTATCCATACCTGGTCAGTGACGAGAACCTTTTACAACAAGCCTTAGTTTTGAAAGTCTCAACTTTTCCATATACACCAAGTAATCTTATCAAGATATATTTGCTCCTGATGGGGATTTAACCCTTCAGATATAGCAACCAAAGTCCATATTTTGTTGGTGTATATGGATTCCATCTCAGATCGCTTAGCATCCAGCCATTCTCACAGAGTCCCCACTCTTGATGGCCTGCTCGAAACTAGTTAGTTCATCATCTCATGATGCAATCCTCGCTCCCACTGTCATAGAGAAAACCAAAGTATCTCTCTGGTGGATGAGGAACCCTACTAGATCGACAGAGAGGCCAAGGTTCATTGGGTACTGTTGAATCCTTCGGTTCTACCAAATCATCAACTGCAGTTTGTATAGCTGTAACTCCTTCCAGTTCTACCTCATGACCACTAATTTCTTCACAAGAAATTCCCTTTCCAAAAGGTGGCATGCTGAGAAACAAAACACCTTTTTCTCCTCAGTGCGGTAGAAGATATTCCCTTACGAATGCCTGGGATATCCAACAAACTTCCACAGAACTGACCTTGCCTCGAGCTTGTACGGATTTTGCTTTTAGACATAGGTCGGACAACCCCAAATCTTAACATCTTTAAGAGATGGGCTCTTCCTATACCATATCTCATATGGAGTGGTAGGCAACTGATTTGGTTGGAACCCTATTCAATAGGTATGCAGCTTCTCAAGTGCATAACCCCCAAAAGGAAATAGGCAACTCAGTAGTACTCATCATAGAGCACACCTTATCACATAGGATGCTATTGCTCCCCGATACACCGTCGTGCTGTGGTGTATACGGAGGAGTAAGGCTGAGAGAGAATCTTATTCTCCCTTAGAATAGTCCAGGAATTCCGTGCTCAAGTATTCTCCTCCTCGATCACATCAAAGGACATAATACTTATACCCATTTTGGTTCTCTACTTCCAACTTATATTCTTTGAATTTCTCAAAAGATTTAGACTTGTGTTTCAAAAAGAACATATGTCCGAATCTTGAGAGATCATTAGTGAATGTAATGAAGTACAAAGAACTATCCCTGGCATGTGTAGACAGGGGACCTACATACATCATCATGTATCAATCCCAAGAGTTCACTAACTCTTTCTCTGTTTCCAATAAACAGAGCTATGGTCATGTTTTCTTTGTGACATGACTGGCAAGTTTCACAAGATGTAAATTCAAACTGATTTAAATATGCATCTAAATGTAACTTCACTAGTCGGGTTGTATTATATGACCTAGTCTACAATGCCTCAAGAAGGATTCGTTCATTTCCGAACTCTTCCTCTTGTGTGTGTTTTGTACGTTAAGAACTGTGGTTTGATTTAGAACGTATATACTTTTAAATAACGTGCCTGAACCGATCAACTCTTGATATAGGAAATGTTCAAAACATTATCCAACAATACAAAATTATATCCTTCTTTACTAAATAAAGAGACCGATATGATGTTGTATATCAGGTTCGGTATCTAATAACATTTATTCAGAATCAATGTATTTGGTAATACATGGTGATAACTGCCAACATCTTGGCTGCAACACTTGCACCGTTTCCAACTCTTGAAACTTATCATCCATTCTCAGTTCTCTACCTATCTGTAGCCCATGTAACATATTATATATGTGGGATCCTGATCTGATATCTCATACCTAGAACGTAAAGGAAACAGAGAAACAGTTCCCTGTAATGAACACACTCAAAGAAGATGCATCATCATGCATTTTCTTCGTTTGGGCGGTACGAGAATCCTGTTAATCCCTTATTTCATGCTCGGTCTTATAACAAATATAAGTTAGAGCGGGACCAACGTTCTCCAGCTCAGTATAACAAGCGGGTTTGGTCAATACATCAGTATTATTATCTTGATTAATGCATGACATGGTCGCTACCTGGAGAGAGAGAGAAGAAAACACTCAGCGTATACTCTTGCAAGATTAGATTGGTTATTATTTTATCTAATCAGGATGGCTCCTACAGTTTTAGTCAAATCTACCTTCAAACCCTAAAAGGTAAGAATAGCCGGGATTAATTACACCCTACAAGTTCGCCAATCTTTCAGCCAGGCCAGTGCCGGTACTTTGAGGGAGATTCCCCGTGCTTTTGCACGGACCTAATTAAAATAAATCTCGTTTTCCCAGAGGCATAACCCCGTTGACACCTTTCTAGACACCTACTTGATCGACTATTTGTAAAGTGCAAAACTCTCCCAGGACTAACTCTTACTCGCAGTGGGTATCGGGATCCAACTATCTCATAGAAGGTATGCAATCTCATTGCAAATTTCAACACTTGAAATTACTGATAATATTTTGCCCCAAGCATCCTATGAGCTTGACAGAGGTCAACAAACCATAGGCTTCTAGTCAAGTTCAGCTCGTCAATTCTTGATTGAAATAAACCCACCCGCACGACCCTTGACAGAGGTCAACAAGGTTGCATGACTACCCTAATCCAATCGCATTATATGCTTTGCAGATAAGCACTAATCAGCTACCGTACACTACGCCTTGACAGAAGTCAACAAACGTAGTACGAATACTAAATATTACTTATCTGAAATGACGGAGGGCTACGACAGGTTTTTAATAAAACCCTTTGCGTAATGAACTTGATATCGTTGTAGAATCAAATGCTTTAAATGGAATGGTTTTGAGGCTTTTGCTAGTTTCGCTAAAGAGGTCACTCCCGGTGAAGGGATCTCGGCACTTTCCTCATCGAATGAGGTGCATGATATTCACAATACCACTATGCAAAGCAAAAACTAGAAAAGCAATCAAAAGTCGAAACCGAGGGTTGTAGCATCTGTCAGTTATTGCTAAAGAGGTCACTACCGGTGAAGGGATCTTGGCTCTTTCATTATCGAATAAGGTGCTGGATATTCTATAAGGAATACCGCTATGCGAAGCAACAACAAGAGCTACCTGTTTTTGTAAATTCAATTCCACAAAATCTTTAGGTTTATTTTCTTTCATTAATCTCATTAATGAAGTTCCATCATTTAAGTTACCTAAACATCATAGATAAATACAACGTACGCTTATACCATCCGCATTCGCCTCGATGTCCCCTCATGCACCGTCAGGTTAGGTAACTAACGGCGGAGCGGGACAGGGCTAGCGTGGGTGTAAAACATAAGCAACGTCTATATAATATATCACATATACTATATCCAGTATCTATCTCAACATATACAGTGATCACATTACAGAATATCGCAACAGAAAACAACATATGAAATATTGGATATACTGGGATTTCCGGGTTTTATTTTAAGCCTGTATAATACACGGATTCTACGGTCATGATGAATAGCCAAACCCACATCCCTAGGCCCCTACGAGAGCAGTAAGAAACCCTACCAATTCTGGAGTTAGGAGATCCGGTCTCGACTCCTCGAGATGGTCACCCACTGGACCCTAGAACCCGGTTACTTGTGCTCCCTGCCTTGGGTGTATCCTAATGCGAAAAAGTAAATAATATACAATGGCGACATCATCCCCAACCCAGAAGTGCCCCAATAAAAGAATATTACATACAATGAATTTTACATGAATGAAAATGAAAAACTCTCATCTCACATAAAACCCGCGGCTATTCAAACACGACGATCCAATATAACATATCACAACAACACATAACATCACATGTCATCAACGTAAGTAAATATGCGTATCCCAATTGTCGTTGACGTATAGCAATGAAACCGGCGATACACCACATATTACACTTACGGTCGCAGAAAAGAAAGTGAAAAACTACAACAGTTGGAATCTACAACCACCTTAGACATCACATGCCTAACCAGATGAATTTCTTAGACATCGCATGCCTATCAATTATAAATCCCGCCTTTTAGTCTCAATATCGAAAACACTTTTCAATAACAAGTTAGGCAATTCAACTAGATTCCCAACATCCTGATCGAATGCTCGTCAGAAACTTTAGTAGACGGGCGCACCCCCGATATCGTCGACAAAGTGCACTAAGGCGGAATACCGTGGCCGCGAGCACCCGAACGGATGCTTTTAGCGACGGGGTTCTCCTACAGTCACTTGGTCGGGGCTATGGGGCATGGCTATCTAATAATGTTACCCAGCGAGTATCCGCGTATGCTACGTGGTTGCGACGGACTTTTGATCACATCAAAATCCCGTGGCAACCGATCAAATGAGACTAAAGTGCTAGATTTATAAAATTCAAATTAGTTTTGATTCCAAGTATTGTATCCAATCACATGATACCCGGACGACGTTAAACTTTTCGATCGAATCATCAAAGTCCTACAATTCCTCGATAACTCAACACCTGAGCACAGTTTTAATAATACCCAGAACATGCCACAGTACCTATGCACCAGCCGTAGAAGGGCAGACCTAAACCTCACTCATGTCGCCACGGAACTGTGGCAAACCCTAGGGTATGACCACGGTTCCGCGATCCAAAAAGTCGAGTTAGGGTTTTATTCTTCTAGAGGGTTCATAGAATTACTTGCATATTTTTCCGAATACGTTAAACTTAGAAAAATGGGTTTTTGATATTTGATCGAACTTTTAAACTTCTCCTAGAAAATATGTGAATACCCGAAACAATGTTAAAACTACGAATACGAAACACTCCGAATTTCTTATAGTGTAAGATCACATCACATGCAAAATTAGCAAAAACAAACAACACTTGAAACACCAAAACCCACTACCTGGAACACCCTAAAAATTTCAAGCAAAACCAACACCCAATGGCCGGCCTCCTTGGTTTTTACAACATTGTGCTCGGCCAAAAACCGAACAACCCCCTTGAAATTTCCATGGTGTTCATGTTTTATCTCATAGAACATTCTACAGTTGTTTAAAATTTTTTTGAGGTCTTTTTAAAATCGACAGAAACAAAATTTTGGTGTTGCAAGTTTCGGAGTATTTTGGTTTCGTAATCTTAACAAAATCCGTCTAATTTTCTAGCATGGCTCTGATACCACTGCAGGGTTGCCTAGCACGGCAGTATGGTTTTGGGAGCTATCTTTCATGCCATATTAAAATTTTGCCGGTTCTAGCTAACCCTAACCCTAGAATCGTATACAAGAAATCCGACGAAATGAAAAGCAAACATATTTGCAACTAAAGTGAGCAAGGAATACAACCTTTGTAGACCGGTCCTTCACTTCAATAGCTCCATATATTAGTCCCTTCACTGATATCATGAAGTCCCGGACTCTAGAGAGGCTCCCATGAAGAAATGAACATGCTTGCATCAAAGTCTTCGAGCCCGAAGATGATCTACGTCGAGGAGACACTAACCCAAGCTATCTCTTCACTAATTATGGAATTAGTGAAGCAAATATCCTAAACTAAATGGAAAGTAGTTGAAGATGATGAAGTAGGAAGTGGGCTCACTTTAGAATTGATTTTTTCACATTTTTCCTCACATCTCCATTGAAGTTAGAAAGCTTTGAGGAGGAAGAAGAAGAAAACTTTCATGATAATTCACAAGTGAATAATAGCAACCATAGGTGAGTTAAGAATCATATGCTAACCCTTGTAGAGATATTACTATGGTTAGGATAATAGGTTGGGTTAATAAATATCTTAGGCAAAACAAAAGAGTGGACTAAGTCAATGCACCATACAAGCTTCTACAAGCTTTCATCCATGATAAAATGCCACTATTTTGTAATTACCAAAATGAATAAAAACCCTAATAATTATCATAAGCATGTGTATGTCTCATACACCCATCTTGTATGTATCATCAAACATGACACAAACATGTACACAAATATACATATCATATATATATAATGTGTACATTTCAAGTGAGAAAAGAAATCTAAAGTGAGATAATACTAGTTAATGTAAATTAATATATTATATATATAATTATACATTAGATTATCAAATCAACTCTTGATTTAATAATCCGGCTATATTACATATAACCGACTAATATCAAATGTAACAACTTATCGAATCAACATTTGATCCGATAACTCGGCTATATCTCATATAACCGACCAATGTCACGTGTTGCGAGAATAGAATACGGTATCACATATCGTAATAATCTCGGTCCCGCACATATCACATATGCGCTCCTACTCCGTTTCGCTTGAGCCAGGAAACCTCTCTGTAGGACTCTAAAGACTCGTCAATACGCCGGGAGTAGGTGATGATCATATCAAACACCCACAAGTCGCAAGCAGTCTGCTAAACGTAACAGCCACCCATGTATTGAGCGATCAGAAGATCAATAAGAAAGCCTGCTCATACTCCTGTGAATCCAATCAGTAACTATCGTACAGTCCGGTCTCTTTGTCTGATATGTCGCATATCTCGTCTAGGGGTGGTAAACGTCAGACCCCAGTAACTCGATAAGTCGTGTCGATATGATGCTCATAACGGGTCGAGAAACTACTGATAACACTTACCAGTATATCTCTGAAGCAGCCCTGGCCAGGGACTTCCTGTTATAGCCAATCGAGCACAGCGCAACATCAACTCCCAATAGCGGGAGAGACGAAACCCCTCCTATCGCTCATTGCCTCCATGTGATTCGGGACTGTACCCAAAAGCCACCGTTTTGCACGTTCTCTTGAACGTGGTAAGGTGGAAATCAAAGCACAGTGGGAATCACACAAGACTCTATGACGATCTCGGGTCTACAGACTAACCTGTACCAGTGTCACCAGAGAACTGCCATCTGACGTGAGGTATAATACCATCTGCGAGTTCTCGGTGAGTTCGTCTAGTGTACCCAGTCTCCACTGAGCACCCATATACTGTCTCTGATGTCAAACACCAATGGATATGGGATCATCCATCGCCTATCTACATCGAGAAGCTATACGCTAGTCTACTCTGGTATATCGATGCCCTGTCTTGATACACCTACGACTAGGAACATTTGAAGGATGTACTTGACGACTACTATGTCTACACTAGTATGATCTGCATCATAATCCTGGTAGTCAAGTACTCATCCTAAGGGCTTTATCAACATGTAGCATAGAGACAATCAGTGTACATGTTAAGATAAAGTGCAACCAGATAGCATACTATCATGTTGAGCAAGAAAGTCCTCCCTATATATGTCCAAGCATCCACTACAATATACATCGTATGTACAGTAATGGCCTCTAGGGCATACATATAACTAACAGGTAATTGCCATGACACGCACAACCTATTCACATATGCAGTGTTGTATAGTTATTGATATTGATACATTGATTCTTGTTCTATTGCGCATATGAAATACATCGTGCAGACATACTTACATGTCTACACCCATACTTGCTATAGCTACATATACACCTTTATATGCTGTTGGATTTGATTTTGGAGGAATTGGGTGTAGGGTTCCTAGGCAAACTAATGAGGTTCCACAAGGCATCAACCATGCCAAATTCAAAAAATTCCAGGGCCGAGAAACCCTAATGCGATCGTTAACTAGAGTTTAGGCGAAACATGCAAGCTAGTAAACTACTTAACTCTAAAGTGAATGGAAATACAACCTTTGTAGATCTGGTCCTCCACTTCCTAAGCTCCGTTTTGATGTCCCTTCGCTACGATCACCACGATCCCGGACCCTAGCGATGGTTTCGTCGGAGAAATGATCGGGCTAGGTCGTCGACTTCGATGCCGAAGATGATCTACGTCGAGGCAACTCAAGCTCAAACTCCACCTTCACCAAGTCATGAAACTTGTGAAGAAAACACCCTATACTACATGGCAAGTGGTAGAGGATGAAGAAATAGGAAGTGGGTTCACTTTGGATTTGGATTTCTCACTTGATTTCATCACTTGACATTTTTGTAAAAAGCTTTTCTTTCTTCACCTTGAAGAAGAAGAAGAAGATGAATGAAAAAGAATAATTATTTTCAAAAGAAAATCAAGTGACCCTTATCATATTGCAACCATGGTAAAGTGTAGAGAATTAACTAGGGTTAGGTGAATGGTTAGGTTAGGCAAAAGAAACAAAAATGGTTGAACTTTTCAAAGCTTCATGAAGCTTCAATGTAAATCCAAAAGAAGCAACCATTTCTTTTTCTTTTGCCAAAAAGAATATAGAGAATAAATAAATGAATAAGTAAATAAAGCATATGAAACCCTAACCATTAACTAACCATGGTTTAATTCAAACATACACCCAAGTTTGCATGTATCATCAAACATGATACAAACTTGTGCACAAAAATATATCATATATACAATGTGCACATCAAGTGAGAAAATCCATCTTAAGTGAACCAATACTAGTTAATGCAAAGTAATATATCAAATATATAATTATACATTAAATCATTAAATCAATACTTGATTTAACGATCCGGTCATATCGTATATGACCGACTAATATCCAATGTATCGACTTATCGAATCAATCATCGATTCGATAACTAGGTTACATCGCATACAACCAATCGATACATTCATCACGAGAATGGAATACAGTATCACATACTGGTATTATTCACGGTCCCGCACATATCTCATATGCGCTCCTATTTCGTTTTGCTTGAGCCAGGAAACCTCTGCGTAGGACTCTAAAGACTCGTCAATACGCCGGCAGCAGGTGATGATCATATCAAACACCCACAAGCCGCAAGCGGTCTGCTAAACGTAACGGCCACCCCGGTATTGAGCGATCAGAAGATCAACGAGCAAGCCCGATCACACTCCTGTGAATCCAACCAGTAACACTTACCGTACAGTCCGGTCTCGTCGTCTGATATGTCGCATATCTTGCTTAGGGGTGGTAAACGTCAGACCCCAATAGCTCGATAAGTCGTGTCGATATGAGGTCTATAACAGTTCGAGAAACTACTGGTAACACTTACCAGTAAATCTCAGCAACCCTGGCCAGGGATTTCCGGTTATAGCCAATCGAACACAGCGCAACATCAACTCCCTATACCGGGAGAGACGAATCCCCTCCTATCGCTCATTGCCTCCTTGTAATTCGGGACTGTACCCAAAAACCACCGTTTTGCACGCCCTCTTGGACGCGGTAAGGTGGAAATCAAAGCACAGTGGGAATCATACAAGACTCTATGACGATCTCGGGTCAACAGACTAACCTGTACTAGTGTCACCAGAGAACTGCCATCTGACGTAAGGTATAATACCATCTGGGAGTTCTCGGCGAGTCCGTCCAGTGTACCCAGTCTCCACTGAGCACCCGTATATCATCTCTGATGTCAAACACCAATGGATATGGGATCATCCATCGCCCATCTGTATGGGTCGAGAATGTATACGCTAGTCTACTCTGGTATATCAATGCCCCGTCTCGATACACCCACGACTAGGGACCTTGAAGGATGTACTTATGGACTACCATGTCCTCACTAGTATGATCCGCATCATAGTCCAGGTAGTCAAGTACACATCCTAAGGGCTTTACCAACATGTAACAGAGAGACAATCATTGTACACGTTAAGGTAAAGAGCAACCAGATAGCATACTATCATGTCGAGCAAGAAAGTCCTCCCTATATATGTCCAAGCATCCACTACAATATACATCCTATGTATAGCAATGGCCTCTAGGGCATACATATAACTAACAATCTCCCACTTGCACTAGGGCCATCTAATAGCAGTGGTTGTAGTATCTCATACTCAACCATCCCATAAAAGTCTCTCTCTGGGAAAAGGCCTTTGTGAGTGGATCCGCCGTGTTGTCCTCTGAGTCTACTCTCCTGACCTCGATCCTTTGGAGATCAACCATCTCCATGATCAGGTGATATTGCCTTAGAATATGTCTGGATCACTGATGGGAGGGTCGTTCCTTGGCATAAGCCACAACTCCATTGTCTCACAATGGTAGGAACGAAGTTCATCTCATGAACTAATATACATCCAGACTTCCTTATTGGTAGCATCTTAAGTAGCGATGTGTCCAGCCTTTATCGTCAAGTATGCCACGGTATCTAGCTTGGAACTCTTCCAACATACCGTCCCTTTACTGAGGGTAAAGACAATGCCTGTGACTGACATTCAGTCGTCCTTATCACCCTAGAACCTTTCCAGTGATTCTCCCCAGGATCAACTGATACCATCTCACTATAACTAGTGAGTATCCTTACATCCAATTAGATCTATCTCATAGATCCAAAACCTAGGATTTAATATGTATCACTTTAATCCTATATGGAGAATCATTGTGATAAGCGGAGATTGACTGAGCGTAGCATAGGAAACTCCTTCCCTATCAAGAGTATGTCATCCACGTACTCTACGAGGATCGTCACCATACTCCTTACTACCTTTTTGTTTATACAAGGTTCATCTACCATTTTGATGAAGTCAAACTATTTGACTACTATATCAAAACAGATGTTCCAACTCCGCGATGCCTGCTTTATCCTATAAAGCATCTTGGACACGTTTCCACTGCTCCCACTGTTTACGAAGCCCTCTGACTGTGTACTTATAGACTCTCTCTTCTAAAACATCATTTAGAAAAGCAGTCATGACACCCAACCGCCAGATTTCGTAGTCATGGTATGTAGCCGTAGCAAGTAGGATCCGGATGGACTAAAGCATAGCCACTGGAAAAGGTTTCATCATTATCCACGCCTGGTCGATGACAAAAACCTTTAACAAGTCTAGCTTTGAAAGTCTCAACTTTTCCATCTACACCAAGTAATCTTCTCAAGATATACTTACCCCTGATGGGGATTTAACCCTTCAGATATATAGACAACCAAAGTCCATACTTTGTTGGTGTACATGGATTCCATCTCAGATCGCTAAGCATCCAGCCATTCTTACAGAGTCACTACTCTCGATGGCCTTCTCGAAACTAGTTGGGTCATCATCTCATGATGCAATCCTCGCTCCCACTATCATAGAGAAACAGAAGTATCTCTCAGGTGGGTGAGAAACCCTACTAGATCGGCGGAGAGGCTAAGGTTCGTTGGTATCTACTGAATCCTTTGGTTGTACCAAATCATCTGCTGTAGTTTGCATAGCTGGAACCTTTCCAGTTCTACATAACTGACCTTGCCTCGAGCTTGTCCGGATTTTGCTTTTAGACATAGGCTGGACAACCTCAAATCTTAACTAGCTTAAGACATGGGCTCTTCCTATACCATATCTCATATGGAGTGGTAGGCTGTGATATGATTCGAACCCTATTCAATAGGTATGCAGCTTCTCAAGTGCATAACTCCCAAAAGGAAAATAGGAAACTCAGTAGTACTCATCATAGAGCGCACCATATCGAATAGGGTGCAATTGCTCCGCCTCGATATACCATCATGCTATGGTGTATACGGAGGAGTAATGCTAAGAGAGAATCTCATTCTCCTTTAGAATAGTTCAGGAATTCTATGCACAAGTATTCTCCTCCTTGATCTCATCAAAGAACATAATACTTATACCCGTATTGGTTCTCTACTTCTAACTTATATTCTGTGAATATCTCAAAAGGTTCGGACTTGTGTTTCAACAAGAACATATGTCTGAATCTAAAGAGATCATCAGAGAATGTAATGAAGTACAAAGAACCGGTCTTGGTATATGTAGACAGGGGATCTTCATACATCAGCATGTATCAATCCCAAGAGTTCACTAACTCTTTCTCTGCTTCCAATAAACAGAGCTGTGGTCAACTTATCTTTGTGACATGACCGGCAAGTTTTCGCAAGATGTAAATTCAAACAGATTTAAATATGCAAATATGTGCAACTTAGCTAGTCGGGTCGCATTGATATGACCTAGTCTACAATACCTCAAGAAGGATCCGTTCATTTCTGAACTCTTCCTCTTGTGTGTGTTCTGTATACTAGGAACTGTAGTTTGATTTAGAACATCAATGCTTTTAGATAACGTGTCTGAACCGTTCAACTTTTGATATAGGAAATGTTCAAAACATTATCCAACAATACAAAATTATATCCTTCTTTACTAATAAAGAGACTGATATGATTTTGTATATCAGGTTCGGTATCTAATAACATTCATTCAGAATCAATGTATTCAGATAATACAGGGTGACAGTGACCAACAGACCTGGTTGCAACACTTGCACCGTTTTCTGCCTCATGAAACTTATCACCCGTTCTCAGTTCTCTACCTTTCTGTAGCCCTATGTAACAGATTACATATATGAGATCTTGATTCGGTATCATATACCGAGGACGTAGAGGATAAAGAGAAACAGTTCTTTGTAACTAACACACCCGAAGGAGATGCATCATATGCACTTTCTTCGTTAGGGCGGCACGGGAAATCTGGTATTCCCCAATTTTCTGCTCGGTCTTATAACAATTATAAGTTGGAGCGGGACCAACGTTCCCCAGCTCAGTATAACAAGCGTGTTCGGTCAAATATCCGTATTATTATCTTGATTAAGGCGTGATATGGTCGCTACCTGGAGAGAGAGAAGAAAACACTCAGCGTGCGCTCTTGCAAGATCAGATTGGTTATTATTTTATCTAATCAGGATGGCTCCCACTGTTTTTATCAAATCTTCTTTCAAACCCTAAAAGGAAAGACTAGCTGGGATTAATTACACACTACAAGTTCGCCAATCTTTCAGCCAGGCCAGTGTCGGTACTTTGAGGGAGGTCCCCCATGCTTTCGTACGAACCTAATTAATGTAAACCTCGTTTTCCCAGAGGCATAACCTCGTTAACACCTTTCTAGACACCTACTTGATCGGCTAATTATAATGTGTAAAACTCTCCCAGGAGTAACTCTTACTCGCAGCGGGTATCGGGATCCAACTATCTCATAGAAGGTATGCAATCTCATTGCAAATTTCAACACTTGAAATTCCCGATAATATTTTGCCCCAAGCCTCCTATGACCTTGACAAAGGCCAATAAATCATAGGTTGCTAGTCAAGTTCAACCCGTCATTTCTTGATTGAAATAAACCCACCCGCACGGCCCTTGACAAAGGCCAACAAGGTATCACGACTACCCTAATCCAATCTGCATCATATGCATAAGCAGATAAGTACTAGTCAGCTACCGCATACTACGCCTTGACAAAGACCAACAAACGTAGCACGAATACTAACTACTACTTATCTGAAATGACGGAGGGCTACGACAGGTTTTTCTGAAAACCTATCGCGTAATGAACTTGATATCGTTGTAGAATCAAATGATTTTAAAATGGAGTGTTTTTTAGGCTTTTCTAGTTTTGCTAAAGGGGTCACTCCCGGTGAAGGGATCGTCGGCCCTTTCCTCGTCGAATGAGGTGCGGGATATATCATATATATCACTGTGCAAAGCAAAAACTCTTAAAAGCAATCAAAAGACAAACCGAGTGCTGTAGCATCTGCCAGTTATTGCTAAAGGGGTCACTCCCGGAGAAGGGATCGTCGGCCCTTTCCTCATCGAATAAGGTGCAGGATATATTATATATACCGCTGTGCAAAGCAAGAACTGTAGCTATCAGTTTTATTTTTGAAATTCGATTCCACAACATCTTTAGGTTTCTTTTACTTTCATTAATCATATTAATGAAGTCCCATCATTTAAGTACCTAAACATCACAGATAAATACAACGTACACTTATGCCATCCGCATTCGCCTCGATGTCCTCTCGTGCACCGTTAGGTTAGGTAACTAACGGCAGAGCATGGCAGGGTAAGCGCGGGTGTAAAACATAAGCAACGTCTATATAAAATTGTAAGTGCACGGCGGCGCCCCGGCCTCCATCCCGAGGCCAAATGTGGAAGCGATGGTTAACTTTAACTTTTCAAATACCGGCACCACCGCGCACTATAAACCCGGATCATGCCATTAAGCTAGTCCTAGCTAACTACAAGATGGGGAAGAGAGATATACCGAGCGATCCGTGTCCTCCGGTCTTCTCGCCGTCGTCCCGATCTCCCGCGGAATGTCCGGTCTCCACCTCCTCGCCGGAAGGGCACCACGTCGCCTGCTTCTTTTACGGGCTCCCACCACTATACCGAGGCAACTCGGGCACGAAGTTGGCGAGTCGACGTGCCCAAGGTTTGCTGTAGAATGTGTATAGAACCATGTCTCATTTTGGGGTTCATGGAGGTTGCCATTTTGTGGAGGAGAATGAACTATATTTTGGAGGTGGAACAATTGGGATTTTGTGAAGCCAAATGAGTGTAATTCCCTTGCCCAAAAATTGGGACAGCCCCCTTAAGGAAGTGGCCGGCCATGCAAAGTGAGGGGAGAGTGAGAATGAGAGTGAAAGTCAAGGGAGTGGGTGAGCTATCATGCAAGCATGAAAAAAGAGTGATGATTAAAACAATATCATCACAAACAAAAACCAACACTTCAAATCAACCATCATGAACCCAAAGTCAATCAATGATGAAGTAAACAAGTCAATGCATGGTGGAACCATCATGACACAACAATATGCAAATACCCCCTCCACAAATGCTTATTTGCATAAATGCAAATAAGCCCTCCTCCACCAAACTTCGGCCATTGAAAGATACAAATGAAAATGGCCGAAACGGAAAGCAAACTGGCAACTCCAGAAAACTGGTCCCGTAATAAATTACAGGAAAACCCCGATACTGTGTATACACACCCGCATCTGTATTCCGACCGAAATACAAATGCAATGAGACAAACTCTACACTGTACTATACTAGGATCCGGCTTAAACCAAAGCCGGCTAGTATTATCCATCCGATCCTAATCCGTGCAATACCGCACGTATCTGATCGAACCCTGCCATATCTCCATACGGCCTCTATAGCGTTTCGCCCGAAAACTTGAGCAACTGAATGTGGGGGACTCTAAAGTCTCGTCAACACCTTGGTTGTGGATTTAACTACTAGCACGTCAGAGGTATAAGCCAATACGTGACGGGCCACCAGCTATTGACCAAAAGGGACGTCGATGAGCGAAATCATCCTGACACCCTACTGAGCCTGTCAGTGACAATATCCGTACAGTCCGGTCCGTTCGTCTACGAGCATCGCATGGCGGGCCTAGGGGGTTGGTAAAGTCAGACCTCCAAAAGCGGTACAAGTCATGTCGGAGTGTAGCCCAGAACACCCTGAGATACTACTGGAATACCTACCTGTAAATCTCCTGCCTCGGCCAAGGGCTTCGTGTAATGGCTCTCCTAGACACAGCGCGACCTCACCCCCAATACCGGGAGAGACGAACCCCTGAAGATCCGCTCACTGCCTCCATGTGGCTCGGGACTGTACCCAACTAAAACCCGTTTGCATGTCTCCTTTGAGCGTGGTAGGGTAGTAATCAAAGTACAGTGGGAACTCACACGAGACAAATGACGATCCCCAGGTCGATGAACTAACCTGTACACATGTCACCAGGGAACTGCTATCTGACATCAGGTATAAGACCAACTAGCATGTTCCCGGCGAGTCCTGTCCGGTGTACTCATAACCCAATGAGCACCTGTATACATCTTAGGTGAACCAACTGACAATAGTGGCTTGTGAGACCGGCCACCGCCCCTCGTCGGGGTCTCGACTGTATACACTAGTCTACTCTGGAGTATCGATGCCCTGTCTCGAAACTCCCATGACTAGGGACCTTTTAAGGATGTGCTTATAGACTACCAGCTCCCACGTATATGATCGCCCTCATACTGCTGGCAGTCAAGCAAGAATCCTAGGGGCTCTATCAACGTGTAATAGCGACATGTCTGGTCACCTAAAGCAGTACACGATGATAAAGATAAACCAGATAGCATACTATCATCTCGAGTAAGACTGTCCTACCGGGATAGGTCTGTTAGTTGTATGTATGCCCTAGAGGCCAGTATTGTACAGATGATGTATATTATATTGGATGCTTGGACATATATAGAGATGACTTTCTTGCTCGATATGATAGTATGCTATCTGGTTGCTCTTTATCTTAGCATGTACACTAGTCTCTTTATACTGTCTTATAGTTACATGTTGGTAAAGCCCTTAGGATGTGTACTTGACTGCCTGGACTATGATGCAGATCATACTAGTGGGGACATGGTAGTCCATAAGTACATCCTTCAAGGTCCCTAGTCGTGGGTGTATCGAGACGGGGCATCGATATACCAGAGTAGACTAGCGTATACGCTTCTCGACCCATGTGATGGGCGATGGATGATCCCATATCCATTGGTGTTTGACATCAGAGATGGTGTACGGGTGCTCAGTGGAGACTGGGTACACTGGACGGACTCGCCGAGAACTCCCAGATGGTATTATACCTCACGTCATATGGCAGTTCTCAGGTGACACTTGTGCAGGTTAGTCTGTAGACCCGAGATCGTCATAGAGTCTTGTGTGATTCCCACTGTGCTTTGATCTCCACCTTACCACGTCCATGAGGGCGTGCAAAACGGTGGTCTTTGGGTACTGTCCCGAGTCACATGGAGGCAATGAGCGATAGGAGGGGTTTCGTCTCTCCCGGTATTGGGGGTTGATGTTGCGCTGTGCTCGATTAGCCGTAACAGGGAAGTCCCTGGCCAGGGATGATCAGAGATTTGCTGATAAGTGTTACCAGTAGTTTCTCGACCCGTTATGAGCCTCACATCGGCACGACTTATCGGTTATTGGGGTCTGACGTATACCACCCCTAGACTTGATATGCGACATATCAGACGAACAGACCGGACTGTACGGTAAGTGTTACTGGTTGGATTCACAGGAGTGTGAGCGGGCTAGCTCGTCGATCTTCTGATCGCTCAATACCCGGATGGCCGTTACGTTTAGCAGACCGCTTGCGGCTTGTGGGTGCTTGATATGATCATCATCTGCTACCGGCGTATTGACGAGTCTTTAGAGTCCTACACAGAGGTTTCCTGGCTCAAGCGAAACGAAATAGGAGCGCATATGAGATATGTGCAGGACCGAGAATAATGCGTGTATGTGATACCGCATTTCATTCTCGCGATATATGTTTCGATTGGTTATATTCGATATGACCTAGTTATCGAATCATTGATTCGATAAGCCGATACATTGAATACTGGTCGGTCATGTGCGACATGACCGGATCATTGAATCAAGTGTTGATTTAATGATTTAATGTATAATTATATATTTGATATATTACTTTACATTAACTAGTATTGCTTCACTTTAAACGGATTTTTCTCACTTGATGCACATTGTATATGTGATATGCTTTTGTGCACATTTTTGTATCATGATTGATGATACTTGTTCATTTGGTTAAGTGTAAAGTATTAAACCATGGTTAAGTAGATAATTAGGGTTTTGATTCATTCTCTCATTTATTTATCCATTCTTTATTTATATAAATGGATAAATGAAAACATAATGGTTTCTTTTTATCATGAAGCTTGTTGAAGCTTCATGAAGCTTTGACTAAAGAAACCATTTTGTCTTCTAGCTTAACCCTAACCCTTCTCTTTTACCATGGTCTTTTCTCTACACTTAACCTTGGTTTAGTTATGATAAGTATTGATTTATTTTTATTTTATCTCAACACTTATCATATTCTTTTCTTCTTCTTCATCTTCATCTTCAAGAAAGAAACCTTGATGCCATCAATGGCAACTTGAGTTCTAGTGAGAGAAATCCAATTCTAAAGTGAACCCACCTCCTATTTCTTCACCCTCTACCTTTTGCCAAGTTGTTTTGGGTGTTTTCTTCACAAGTTTCATAACTTTGTGAAGTCGGAGCTTGAGCTTGTGCAACCTCGACGTAGATCGTCTTTGACACGAAGCCGACGACCTAGCTCGCCCGTTTCTCCGATGAAGCCGACGATTGAGTTCGGGATTCATGATGGACAGCGAGAGGACACCCACGTGGAGCTAAGGAAGTGGAGAACCAGATCTACAAAGGTTGTAGCATCTAACTTTTAGTTAAGTAGTTAACTAGATTAACTTTTCGCCTAGATTTCTAGTCAACGATCCGCATTAGGGTTTCTCGGCACCCATAATTTTTGAAATTGGCATGGTTGATGCCTTGTGAGACCTCTATAGTGTGCCTAGGAACCCTACAAGGTCCTCCCTCAATCATTGCAATCACGTGCCTGTGATCCAATAATTGACTCTGAGGGCACTATCTCCAACAATCTCCCACTTGCACTCAAGGCTAATTATTGCGATGTCGCATACTCACAGCCCATGTGATACCGAACACCCAACTCCTCTACTAGTCAGTCTCACAAAGCTCGTTTGCAAAACTATTGCGTTCGAGGAATAGCCTCAGTGAGTGGATCCTCTTGGATGTTTCTTTCTATGTCTCTCTATATCTCAAGTTCGCGGAGAAAGCCATCTCCCGAAATGAGCAATACCTGTCTTAGAATGTGTCTGGATGTCTGATAGGACCCAACTCATAAATGAACACCAAATCCAAACTTCTTAGACTGTATCGTCAACTGAACTTAATCAGTATCCTGCGCCATGCCTCCCTCAGTATTTCCTTGGACCACCTGTCCAAAATACTGGCCCTCGTCAGAAGGAAAACTATAACTTTGACAACCTCCTTGTCGTCCGGGTCACCTTGGAAGCCTGGAATGATAACTGTCTCCCGAAAGAGGCTGTCGTTATCATATCCCTAAAACATCCACTTATGTTCTAAAACTGCTTCCGACTGTTTCTCCAGGATTGGATCAATGTCAACTTATTTCATCTAGTGCAAGAGCAACATCTGGTGTGGTACTTGACATCTCATGATTGACTCAATTGCCTGAGCAAGTGATCTGCCAATCATGCACATCCCTCCCCCCTTTAGTCTGTAGGACACCTTTAGAGAGGGTGACTCCATTATCTGCAGGTACACTACCGTGCCAGGAGTCGTCCATTCTAAATACTCTTAGAATGCTGTCTAAGTACCCTGATTTGGGAACCACCCAAATCTAGATCTATAGATCTAGTAACCAGAATGTCAGATATAATATCCAAGTCCTGTGTGGAGAAACCACTGTGTGACGACCAAAGTGTAATTGATCGTAGTATAGGAGTTTCCTTTCCTACTCTGTGTATGTCATCCAAATACTAGGACGCCACACTCTACTACCTTCTCAACAGATCCATCCCCTATTCTGATGAAGTCAATCCTATGACTGTCACGTCAGAAATAGATGATCTATCTCCGCTATATCTTCTTTAGTCTATAAATAGACATAAGCCACTTGTCCACCAATGCTTCCGCTGCTCCCACTGACTACGACAACCCTCTGGCAGAGTCATATAAACGTACACTTCTAATGCAACTTTAGAACGACGCTATACTCATCCTCCTGCCGGGTCTCACAGTCTGGAACAACAGCAATGGCAAATCTGGGTAAACAAGAACCTCCCTGTCACCGTCCTTAAGGCTACCGGAGTACCTCTCGGGTGCCTGAAGTTACCCACCTTATCTGCGGAGTGGCCAATGGAATGTCAAGCCAGATTGAATCTTTAGGTTCCTATGAAATCTTCAGTAATCGTTTGTGGTTCTGGAATCACTTCCAGTTCTACCATACTCCCACTACTGTTTTTCTGAAAAAATCCATTTTTAATAAAACTGTGGCGAGTCAAGAACAATATCACTATTGATCTTCCAGATGGTAGAAAGTCAACCCTCGTCATAGCCTGGGTCAACCCACAAACAGCCATTACAGAAACGTGCCTTGAGTTGTCCAGTGTCTGGTTTTAATCATAAGCCGGACAACTCCCCGTACCTTAACAACGTTAAGATATGAACTGTTCTATATCCAATACAGAAACAGAGGCACTGATTTGATTGAACCAAATTCAAATCATGCAGCTGTCTCCAGTGCATGTCAACTAAATGGAAGAGAGGCCGATCAGCGTTACTCAACTTAGGAATGCTTCCAATTATGAGTAACCTGAAAAAGAAGCAAGTTCTCTTTATCATTACTATCAACTGAATACCTTACACAAGTATCTACATCTTCGATCTCCTTGAAGAATCCCGATACTTGCAACACCTGGTTCTCTACTTTATTCAAATACCTATAACTTCTCAAAATTCGGACCCTGTGTTTCCACGAAACACCTGTCTAAAAACTAGAGAAGTCATAAGTAAACCGAATATAGTACGAGGACCAACCCCTCTGTCCTGATGGACCCTGGACAACATACAATACTCTGTATAAGTCTCTTGAGTCTGATAACTCATTCACTGTGTGTCATAGGTTGAAAACTGTACTTATGGTTAAGAAGAATTACACCGCTGTTTAATACTCCTTACCCAACCATCCACTGATATAGGTAAATGTCATAGACATAATTTCAAAAAAATATATCTCACTCTATGAAAATAGACGTACAGATATATCAATTTGAAATTGGTACATAACAGCGGATATTCAAAACCAAATATTTGCCGACCGGCAAACAGTCTAGGTGACGTCCTCAAATATCACCGATTACAACGAATCCCGATATAATGAGGATGATCACCTAATTCCTAATAACTTACTCCCACTCATCATCTGTAAAACCATACAGATGTGAGAATCATACCTGGTAAATACATACCCTGGAGCAAATGGCTAATTGGGAAATCAGTTTTCCATTAACAGTACACAGTGAAACTGAAACATTGAAATGTTTCGATGGGGTATCCCGGTATTCCTAGTAATGCCTTTTCCAGATTCACGGCTGTAACCGTATAATTCTGTGCCACCTCTCCAAATCCCTTTATATGTCTTTAGTCATTACCTTCTGCACACCCCTTAGGCCAAATGGTTTTCTTCCTTCCCTACCGTTCGGCACCAGCCTATGGTTTGGAAGAAGACTATCCAATAAGCATAATGGGTGTACTGTCCTGATCCTAGGAGCACTCGCAATGCGAGAGAAGGTGAAGATAAAAGACAACCGAATAAACCTTATTCCTATTTCTCCTGAACCAGAATCCACCCCTGAACTGGAACAAGTTCCTTTCGAGTTCGTATATAACCATACGATGGAGTATCCAATAAACCGTGGATCTTCGTAGTGATACAGAGTGTCCTGGAGAAATACAAAGGTGAAGTGGGAGTGGTAATGAAATACCTGGTTTGGTCGTGAATATCAGTCGCAATTTACTTTGCCCTCTTACTAATCCCTTGCTTTGTCTTAACTTAATACCTTCTGTACACCATCGTTAGGCTAATTGGTTTTCTTCATTCCCTACCGGTCGGCACCAGCCTAAGGTTTGGAAGAAGACTATTCAATTTGCGTAATAGGTGTACTATCTCCTAAACCAAGGAGTACTCGCAACCTAAGAGAAGGTAAAATGAAAAGACAACTGAATAGTCCTATCCGTTTTCTCCAGAACCGGAAACCATTCTCGAATAAATCCCCTCGAGTTCGTATATAACCATACGATGGTTTTTTCCAATGGAAGTGGACGTTCGTAGTAATACGGGCTGTCCTGGAGAAAAGGGTAAAAGTAGGAGTGGCAATGAGGTTTGCAACTTTGACAATCCAAAAGCCAGTGTTAAGAAGGTTCGGTCAACTTGGTCACTAAGTCATAGTTTTAGGGTCGGGTCAATGGTCGTTGCCAAAGAGAGAGAGAAAAGAAACACTCAGCGTGCACTCTAACCTAGATCAGAATGGTTACCAATTTATCTAATCTGGAAACCTCCTACTGTAACCTCAAATTCTTCTCCAAACCCGAAAGAAGAATTAGTCGGGATCACCCGAGGAGTAAACCAACTCATCAGTGGGAATCGGGATCCAACTATCATCGCATGATAACGTGACGGAATCCGCTCACGTCATCACACTCCAGAAGGTATGCGCATATCTGGCAAGTTTCAGTTCTTTTGAAACTCCCGATGCGATTTTTGCCCCATGCTCTTATGACCTTGGCGTGAGGTCAAAATATCATAAGTCACATGTCAAGTTCTACCCATCATTGTCCAGGTTAATTTGAACCCACCCGTACATACCCTTGACGTAGGCCAAAATAGTACTACGACTGTCCCAAACCAACGCATCTATCTATGCAACAGATAAATACCCGGCAGCTACCAAACACTATGCCTTGGCGTGAGGTCAAAATATATAGCTTGAATACTACCGAATATTTAACTGAAATGATGGAGGGCTACGAATGGTTTCTGGCGAAAACCTTTAACGTAATGAACTTGATATCGTTGAAGGAACCGGATAGCTTTTAAAAATATAGTGACGAAAACCTTCGCTAAAGAGGTCACTCCCGGTGAAAGGATCTCGGCTCTTTCCCCGTAGAATGAGGTGCAGGATATTCCAACTGAATACCACGATGCAAAGCAAAAGTAATCGGCTATAGTGAAGTTATTGCCCTGACGCAAACTTCTGTCCAAGGTGTTACTCCCGGTGAAGGGATCTCGGCCCTTGCCTCGTCGACTGAGGAGCAGGATATTCCAACTGAATACCACGATGCAAAACAAAAGTGAACGTCCTTGCAAATAACAGCTTTTTGAAAAATGTTCCAACAACATCAGATTAGGTTTGTTTTTAACTTGCATTGATCCGAATCAACGCAGTCCCATCAATTGATCACACTACAAAGAACGAAAATATATTGATGTACGTATATGCCATCCGCATTCGCCACTGGGTCCCGTCATTACCCGTTAGGTTAGCTAACTAACGACAGAGCGGGGACTGGACTAGCGCGGATGCAAAACATATACAATATCTACTAATATATATACCAATATATAATATTTCGCTCAAGGCGTGATAAAATGCAACATCAAAGAAATGTACAGCATCACAGAATAATACAGATATCTGGGATCCCCGGGTTTCACAGAGACACTACTGAAACCCGACGTTCCCCTGGTCGTGTGGATAGCCTGTGCAATGAAATCCTAGACCCCTACGGACGCGGTAAGTTACCCGCCAAAACCTGAAGCGAGGAAGCCCCCTTCAGCAATGTGAATGGACCACCCAGCACTTCACGGAATCCGGTAACTTGGGCACCCCTCCTGGGTCAACCTGTACCCCCTACGAGTGCGGCGAATAGCCCGCCAATTCTAGAGTGAAGCCCCCTCCGTCTCAATGCCATGAGATGCGGGCTTGTTGCCCTCTAGAACCCGGCTATCCGTGCACCCCTCCGTGGGGCAATCCTAGTACAGAAAGTAAAATATACATACAACGGGTACATCGACCGCAACCTGGTCGTGCCCCAAAAGAATAATACAAACAGGCAGTGACGGCAGTCCACATGTCGGACGCTCGTCCCGCAATATCAAATGTACATAATACAACCAAAAACTGTACTAGCATTGCATCCAGGCTATCCCCCACGACCAATCCGCAACATCACAGAACAACAACGTGAAAGTCACGTTTGCAAATCCGTCTAACCGGGCTATAGCAGTTAGACAGGATTTACCGATCAAGTGACATTCACGGTCGCAGATATAATGTAAATACTGTGAACTAATGTGTTTAAAATATCCGATCGATCAAATTTTACCAAGTGGGCCCCCAAGCACTACTGTAGCACATGAAGAAATTCTGGGCCCAAAAAGAATGTTCCAAAAGCCCTATTTTCAAGTCAGGAGGCCTCTGTAAAAAATTGGTGCACTGATCAGTCAAAACAGCGGCGGAACCACGGCCCAAGCATGGGTTTGGCCGCGGTTCCGCGGTCGAATAATGAGATCTCGCGACTAAATTTTTACAGTAGGCTTATGCTTCCCTGCACAGTATTCTGAGACTACCAGAAAAATTTTTCGAGACAAATAAATTTCGACAGAAAACTGTTGTTTTGAAAAACACGGTTTTTGAACATTTGTTCGATCGGAAATGCAAAACACATTAGACAAAGCTAGACTATGTTAATGGCGAGGCTCTGATACCACTGTAAGTGCACGGCGGCGCCCCGGCCTCCATCCCGAGGCCAAATGCGGAAGCGATGGTTAACTTTAACTTTTCAAATACCGGCACCACCACGCACTATAAACCCGGATCGTGCCATTAAGCTAGCCCTAGCTAACTACAAGATGGGGAAGAGAGATATACCGAGCGATCTGTGTCCTCCGATCTTCTCGCCGTCGTTCCGATCTCCCGCAGAATGTTCGGTCTCCACCTCCTCGACAGAAGGGCACCACGTCGCCTGCTTCTTTTACGGGCTCCCACCTCTATACTGAGGCAACTCGGGCACGAAGTTGGCGAGTCGACGTGCCTAAGATTTGCTATAGAATGTGTATAGAACCATGTCTCATTTTGGGGTTCATGGAGGTTGCCATTTTGTGGAGGAGAATGAACTATATTTTGGAGGTGGAACAATTGGGATTTTGTGAAGCCAAATGAGTGTAATTCCCTTGCCCAAAAATTGGGACAGCCCCCTTAAGGGAGTGGCCGGCCATGCAATGTGAGGGGAGAGTGAGAATGAGAGTGAAAGTCAAGGGAGTGGGTGAGCTATCATGCAAGCATGAAAAAAGAGTGATGATTAAAACAATATCATCACAAACAAAAACCAACACTTCAAATCAACCATCATGAACCCAAAGTCAATCAATGATGAAGTAAACAAGTCAATGCATGGTGGAACCATCATGACACAACAATATGCAAATACCCCCTCCACAAATGCTTATTTGCACAAATGCAAATAAGCCCTCCTCCACCAAACTTCGGCCATTGAAAGATACAAATGAAAATGGCCGAAACGGAAAGCAAACTGGCAACTCCAGAAAACTGGTCCCGTAATAAATTACAGGAAAACCCCGATACTGTGTATACACACCCGCATCTATATTCCGACCGAAATACAAATGCAATGAGACAAACTCTACACTGTACTATACTAGGATCCGGCTTAAACCAAAGCCGGCTAGTATTATCCGTCTGATCCTGATCCGTGCAATACCGCACGTATCTGATCAAACCCTGCCATATCTCTATACGGCCTCTACAGCGTTTCGCCCGAAAACTTGAGCAACTGAATGTGGGGGACTCTAAAGACTCGTCAACACCTTGGTTGTGGATTTAACCACTAGCACGTCAGAGGTATAAGCCAATACGTGACGGGCCATCAGTTATTGACCAAAAAGGACGTCGATGAGCGAACTCATCCTGACACCCTACTGAGCCTGTCAGTGACAATATCCGTACAGTCCGGTCCGTTCGTCTATGAGCATCGCATGGCGGGCCTAGGGGGTTGGTAAAGTCAGACCCCCAAAAGCGGTACAAGTCATATTGGAGTGTAGCCCAGGACACCCTGAGATACTATTGGAATACCTACCGGTAAATCTCCTGCCTCGGCCGAGGGCTTCATGTAATGGCTCTCCTAGACACAGCGCGACCTCACCCCCAATACTGGGAGAGACGAACCCCTGAAGATCCGCTCACTGCCTCCATGTAGCTCGGGACTGTACCCAACTAAAACCCATTTGCACGTCTCCTTTGAGCGTGGTAGGGTAGTAATCAAACTACTGTGGGAACTCACACGAGACAAATGACGATCACCAGGTCGATGAACAAACCTGTACACATGTCACCAGGGAACTGCTATCTGATGTCATGTATAAGACCAACTAGCATGTTCCCGGCGAGTCCTGGCCGGTGTACTCATAACCCAATGGGCACCTGTATACATCTTAGGTGAACCAACTGACACCAGTGGCTTGTGAGACCGGCCACCACCCCTCGTCGGGATCTCGACTGTATACACTAGTCTATTCTGGAGTATCGATGCCCTGTCTCGAAACTCCCACGACTAGGGACCTTTTAAGGATGTGCTTATAGACTACCAGCTCCCACATATATGATCGCCCTCATACTGCTGGCAGTCAAGCAAGAATCCTAGGGGATCTATCAACGTGTAATAGCGACATGTCTGGTCACCTAAAGCAGTACACGATGATAAAGATAAACCAGATAGTATACTATCATCTCGAGTAAGACTGTCCTACCGGGATAGGTCCTCCCTCAATCATTGCAATCACGTGCCTGTGATCTAATAATTGACTCTGAGGGCACTATCTCCAACAAATATATCATATATACTATATATAATATCTATCTGAACATCACATGATCACATCACAGATAACGCAGCAGAAAATATCATATGAAATATTGGATATACTAGGACGTCCGTGTTTTTAATATGAGCCAGTATAAAACACGGATTCCACGGTCGCGATGAATAACCAAACCCACACCCCTAGACCCCTACGAGAGCGGCAAGCAACCCTACCAATTCTAGGGTTAGGAGACCCGGACTCGACTCCTCGAGTTAGTCTCCCACTGGACCCTAGAACCCGGTCACTTATGCTCCCCTCCTTGGGTCTATACTAGTGCGGAAAAGTAAATAATATACAAAAGGTGACATCTTCCGCAACCTGGAAGTGTCCCAATAAAAGAATATTACATACAAGTTTTTACATGAATAAAAAAGAAAAACACTCATCTCACATAAAAAAACCCCGGCTATTCATACACGATGATCTAATATAACATATCCAGCAACACATAACATCACATGTCATCAACATAAGTAAATATGCGCATCCCAATTGTCGTTGACATATAGCAATGAAACCGGCGATATCACATATTACACTTACGGTCGCAGAAAAGAAAGTGTAAAACTACAACAGTTGGAATCCGCAACCTCCTCAGACATTGCATGCCTAATCAAATGAATTACTTAGACATCGCATGCCTAACAATTATAAACCCCGCATTTTAGTCTCATTATCGAAAACACTTTTCAATACCAAGTCGGGCAATTCAACAAGATTCCCGACATCCTGATCGAATGCTCGTCGCAAACTTCAGTAGACGGCCGCACCCCCGATACCGTCGACGAAGTGCACCAAGGCGGAACACCGCTGCCGCGAGCACCCGAACGGATGCTTTCAACGACGGGGTTCTCCTACAGTCACTTGGTCGGGGTTAATGGGTGTAGCTGTCTATTAAGTTTATCCGGCGAGTATCCGCGTACGCTACGTGATTGCGACGGACTTTTGATCGCATCAAAATTCTGTGGCAACCGATCAATTAAGACTAAAGTGCTATATTTATAACATTCATATTAGTTATCTCATAACTACTTGTGAATTCCAAGTGTTGTATCCCAATCCAGATAAATAGAAAATGTTAAACTTTCCGATCGAACATTCAAATACCCAAGTTTTCCCGAAACAGCTCAACACATGAAATAAGTTTAAAAACATCCAGTTCATGCCTCAGTACCAACGGTCCAGCCGTAGAAGGGTCAAGCCAACGCCTCACATGTGGCACGCCGTACTGCCCCAAACCCGAAGGTTCAAAGGGCAGTTCAAGACGGTCACATAATCGAGTTAAGGTTTGTTGTCCTCTAGAGGGTCCATCGCGTTACTTGCACTACTTAGAACGTTATTAAACCACGGAAAGATCCAACACTTGGAAATTTCCCGACAGGGGAAAAGGTGGGTATTTATATCCGGTCAAACTTTTTAACATATTCAATAATTATCCGGAAAACACATAGACAAGATTAGACAATCCGATCGAATCCCCGAACTCCCAATACAACCCAGAAAACTCAACTCTTGAGTAAGATTTAAAAATTCCTAGAAAATACAGCACCAAAATATAGGAATTACTGTGCAAAAAACAATTGAAGAAGCGACTAAGTGGTCGCGGAACCGCCGCATTAGCCATGCTAATGCCGCGGTTCCGCCGCGCTATGATTGAATCAGGCGCACGGGCTTCACAGCAATTCTTAGAAACTCTTGCTGATTTTTCTGCATATTTTTAATTCTCCAAAATCCCCGATTCAAAAAATGTACAGAGAAGGAATTTGCATTAGGGTTTCGGTTCGATCGGACTTCTAACTCCGTCTACGCATCGCCTAAGGCTCTAGCTAGGCTCTGATACCACTGTAGGTCAGGCAGCCACCCCATCCAATGGGGTCACCATGGCACCAACGGGTTCCTTAGCAGCTACTTTTTACGTAAGCCCCCTCGAGAGGACTACAACCCGCCGGAACACCTTCCGGTCTCGGGACACCCTAGGGGTAAGAGCCAATACTTCGCCACACTGTCACACAGTGAGAACCCCCCATAGGTCGACATCTAATGCCTAGTAGCTCTGATACCACTGTAGGGTTCCTAAGCACACTAATGAGGTTCCACAAGGCATCAACCATGCCAAATTCAAAAAATTCCGGTGCGGAGAAACCCTAATGCGATCGTTAACTAGAGTTTAGGCGAAACATACAAGCTAGTAAACTGCTTTACTCTAAAGTGAATGGAAATACAACCTTTGTAGATCCGGTCCTCCACTTCCTAAGCTCCGTGTTGACGTCCCTTCGCTGCAATCACCATGATCCCGGACTCTAGCGATGGTTTCGTCGGAGAAATGATCGGGTTAGGTCGTCGACTTCGATGCCGAAGATGATCTACGTCGAGGCAACTCAAGCTCAAACTCCACCTTCACCAAGTCATGAAACTTGTGAAGAAAACACCCTATACTACATGGCAAGTGGTAGAGGATGAAGAAATAGGAAGTGGGTTCACTTTGGATTTGGATTTCTCACTTGATTTCATCACTTGACATTTTTGTAGAAAGCTTTTCTTTCTTCATCTTGAAGAAGAAGAAGAAGATGAATGAAAAAGAATAATTATTTTCAAAAGAAAATCAAGTGACCCTTATCATATTGCAACCATGGTAAAGTGTAGAGAATTAACTAGGGTTAGGTGAATGGTTAGGTTAGGCAAAAGAAACAAAAATGGTTGAACTTTTCAAAGCTTCATGAAGCTTCAATGTAAATCCAAAAGAAGCAACCATTTCTTTTTCTTTTGCCAAAAAGAATATAGAGAATAAATAAATGAATAAGTAAATAAAGCATATGAAACCCTAACCATTAATTAACCATGGTTTAATTCAAACATACACCCAAGTTTGCATGTATCATCAAACATGATACAAACTTGTGCACAAAAATATATCATATATACAATGTGCACATCAAGTGAGAAAATCCATCTTAAGTGAACCAATACTAGTTAATGCAAAGTAATATATCAAATATATAATTATACATTAAATCATTAAATCAACACTTGATTTAACAATCCGGTCATATCGCATATGACCGACTAATATCCAATGTATCGACTTATCGAATCAATCATCGATTCGATAACTAGGTTATATCGCATACAACCAATCGATACATTCATCGCGAGAATAGAATACAGTATCACATACTGGTATTATTCTCGGTCCCGCACATATCTCATATGCGCTCCTATTTCGTTTTGCTTGAGCCAGGAAACCTCTGTGTAGGACTCTAAAGACTCGTCAATACGCCGGCAGCAGGTGATGATCATATCAAACACCCACAAGCCGCAAGCGGTCTGCTAAACGTAACGGCCACCCCGGTATTGAGCGATCAGAAGATCAACGAGCAAGCCCGATCACACTCCTGTGAATCCAACCAGTAACACTTATCGTACAGTCCGGTCTCGTCGTCTGATATGTCGCATATCTTGCCTAGGGGTGGTAAACGTCAGACCCCAATAGCTCGCTAAGTCGTGTCGATATGAGGTCTATAACAGTTCGAGAAACTACTGGTAACACTTACCAGTAAATCTCAGCAACCCTGGCCAGGGATTTCCGTTTATAGCCAATCGAACACAGCGCAATATCAACTCCCTATACCGGGAGAGACGAATCCCCTCCTATCGCTCATTGCCTCCATGTGATTCGGGACTGTACCCAAAAACCACCGTTTTGCACACCCTCTTGGACGTGGTAAGGTGGAAATCAAAGCACAGTGGGAATCACACAAGACTCTATGACGATCTCGGGTCAACAGACTAACCTGTACCAGTGTCACCAGAGAACTGCCATCTGACGTAAGGTATAATACCATCTGGGAGTTCTCGGCGAGTCCGTCCAGTGTACCCAGTCTCCACTGAGCACCTGTATATCATCTCTGATGTCAAACACCAATGGATATGGGATCATCCATCGCCCATCTGTATGGGTCGAGAAGGTATACGCTAGTCTACTCTGGTATATCGATGCCCCGTCTCGATACACCCACGATTAGAGACCTTGAAGGATGTACTTATGGACTACCATGTCCCCACTAGTATGATCCGCATCATAGTCCAGGTAGTCAAGTACACATCCTAAGGGCTTTACCAACATGTAACAGAGAGACAATCATTGTACACGTTAAGGTAAAGAGCAACCAGATAGCATACTATCATGTCGAGCAAGAAAGTCCTCCCTATATATGTCCAAGCATCCACTACAATATACATCCTATGTATAGCAATAGCCTCTAGGGCATACATATAACTAACATTGGGAACCGCATGATATATTTAAAAACTAGATTCATTTAAAAGAGCGGTTTTCCCTTGATATGCTCATATTACTGTTTTATGTTGCATATATCACATTTCATGGATTTACGCATTGAGATATGGATTTCATGTGATTTATGGATTTGAGAACCGTGGTATTATTTCAAGAAAGTATGCATTATTTTGAAAACCCAGTTTCTCTTGATATGGTATTTCAGTGCGTCCACCATGAGTTTTCTCGGTTCTGAGACTTATGTTAGATACCCGATTCGAAGAGCGGTAGGCACCGTCTGCGGGTACATGGTGGACCCGGTGAGGTACCCTGGGGCAAGAAGACTCGTATAGAAAGGCGGTGAGCCCGACGGAAGGAGTACTACCTACCAGTGATTGGTTGTACCTGGCGATTATCCGGAGGCTACCGACCGGAGTCGAGAGATGGATATGGGCCGATCCGGACTGACGGAGCCCGTGGGCCGATCCGGACTGACGGAGCACGATATATGTGGATTTGCGTGTCGATGTTGGACATGATTATTTTATGATGTTTTCGAGTGCCGATATTGGGCACTCAGGTTCCATGAGATATACAAGATATGAGGGCTGATCAGAGCGACGGCGCCTGAGGTATTGGGATTTGGGGTGTCGTTGATGGACACCGGTTTTTCCACGATGATGATTCATTGATGATGACATGTTTTATCCCATACTCAGCATTCATTGATATGCATTGCTTCGTGTATTTGTAATACCTGATAGATTACCTTTCATGATTGTTGCATATCCATATTAGCATATTGATACTATCAGATTGCATGTGATAGAGTATCGCAGTACGTGCATACCTGCGATTATCTGTACGATGTTACTTACTACTCACGAGTTAGCAACGCACCCCCGTTGTGTCACAGTGTTTTTCAGGTTTGACCCTCAGAGTAGTCACGGCAGGCTGCTTATTATCTCTATTTTGCGGATACCGCTATGGTTGGCTGTGAACCGTTTTGCTGTAGATGGGTTGTGGTTGTCCGATTTTATATCCATTGTATCTATTATTGTATCTAGTATTCTTCATCTACCATTTCCATGTATTGACTTAGAGACAAGTTGTGAGGACGATATTGTATATTTTTGTGACTCTGGTTGTCGAGCTCGTGTGAGCCGACTTTTATTATGCAGTTTTATCTCTTTATGTTGTTTTCACTTGTAATGTCTATTTCTTCGCTACGGCGTCGTATATTATATTATGGTGGTTGTTTCCGCCTTTGGGCATGATTTGCTCCCGTTTGGGATGCTTTATTTATATCATATGTTGCTTTACTTTTATCTTATGTTTGTACCCGTTTCGGGGCTAGTTTTTACAAAGGAGGTGCTGCTAAAATTTTTAAGAAAATAAACTTAAGTTTAAAGAATTTTACTTGAGATTTCCAAATGTTTTTAACAATGTTTTTATTACTTACTATTTTTGATGGTTTAGATTTCTGGGTTTTCGGCTTACTTAAGTTGCGTTACGTCTGTTGACGTTACATGGTTTAAGTGCCGGTGACGTGCCGAATTTTGGGTCGTGACAAGCATAGCTCTTAGGACTCATACACAGTGATGTATGTGGTACAATGTCTATACATGCATGGGGTGGGTTCTCGTACTTCAGCACATTCACTGATGATCTCTCTAGGTTCGGATATGTATATCTTATGAAACACAAATCTGAAGATTTTGAGAAATTCAAAGAATACAGAAACGAAGTAGAGAACCAGACTGACAAAAGTATCAAGATCCTCTGATCTGATAGAGGAAGGGAGTACTTAAGTATGGAATTCCTGGATTTTGTAAAAGAGAATGGTATTCTCTCTCAGCTTACTCCTCCGTATACACCACAGCACAACGGTGTATCGGAGCAGAGGAACCGCACCCTATTGGACATGGTTCGCTCCATGATGAGTAACGCCGAGTTGCCTCTTTCATTTTAGGGATACACGCTAGACTCTGCGGCATATTTATTGAATAGAGTTCCGAACAAATCTGTGCCTACCACCCCATATGAAATATGGGAAGGGAAAAGAAAATACCTTAATTTTGTTAAGGTATGGGGATGTCCAGCTTATGTAAAGAAGCAGAACCCGGACAAACTTGAGGCATGACCAGTTTTGTGTAAGTTTAGAGGATATCCTAAACATTCGATATGATATATATTCTACCATACCGAGGAACAGAAGGTGTTTGTTGTTCGCCATGCCGTCTTTTTAGAGAAGGAATTTCATGCAAAAGAAATTTGTGGGAACGCGGTAGAACTAGAAGAAATTCCAGAGGGACAAACTATAACTGAAGATTTGATAGAACCTCTAGATTCAGTAGTCCCAGACGAACCTCAGCAACTCTGCAGATCTAGTAGGATTTCTTATCCGTCCGAGAAATACTATGGTTTTCTCATAGACGAGGATCGAGAGGATTACATCTTGGAAGAAAATGATCCTACTAGTTTCAGGCAGGCCATTATCAGTAGGGACTCTGATAACTGGCTGGATGCTATGCAATCAAAAATGGAGTCCATGTATGCCAATAAAGTGTGGACCTTGGAAATTTCTCCACCTAGGGTAAAATCCGTTGGATGCAAATGGATATACAAAAGGAAGATTGGTGTAGATGGGCAGGTGGAAACCTATAAGGCTAGACTTGTTGTAAAAGGTTTTCGTGAAAGACCAGAATCGGACTATGATGAAACCTTTTCTCCAGTGGCTATACTCAAATCCATTCGGACCCTACTTGCCATTGCTGCCTTCCATGACTATGAAATCTGGCAGATAGATGTAAAAATGGCTTTTCTAAACGGAAGTTTGGAAGAGTGCGTTTATATGGATCAGACAGAAGGTTTTGTAGCCAGTGGGAGCAGTGGGAAGGTGTGAAAGTTGCTCAAATCCATTTATGGATTGAAGCAGGCATCGCGGAGCTGGAACATATGTTCAGATGAAACAGGCAAGGACTTTGACTTCATCAAAAATGTGGACGAGCCATGTATTTATAAGAAGATTGTAGAACGAACTGTCGTATTCCTAGTCTTATACGTGGACGACATTCTTTTGATAGGAAATGATATTCCTATGCTACAATCGGTTAAGCTATTCTTATCACAAAGGTTCTCCATGAAGGACCTGGGTGATGCCTCGTATATTCCGGGGATCAAGATCTACAGAGATAGGTCCAAGAGATTATTGGGACTTTAGCAGTCCAGGTACATAGAGACCGTACTAAAGAGATTTAGTATTGAAGATTCCAAGCCAGGTAATATACCCGCACTGCACGGAATCACCCTCTCCAAAGAGAAGTCTCCCAAGACTGATGAGGAGAGGGTTCGCATGAGCACTATACCCTACGCTTCGGCGATAGGATCTATAATGTATGCTATACTATGTACAAGACCAGATGTAGCTTACATGCTTAGCGTGGTGAGCCGGTATCAGTCGAACCCAGGTGAGAACCACTGGACAGCAGTGAAGAACATTCTCGAGTACCTGAGAAGGACTAAGGAGATGTTCTTGGTATTCTGTAATGGAGACCTAAAGGTCGAGTCCTTTACCGATTCAAGCTTTTAGAGTGACAACGATGATAGCAAGTCTGTCTCGGGTTTTGTGTTTACCCTTAACGGAGGGGCGGTGTGTTGGAGGAGTTCCAAACAGGATACCGTCGCAGACTCGACGATGGAGGCTGAATACATTGCTGCGAACGATGCCGCAAAAGAAGCGGTCTGTATGAAGAAGTTCATTACTGAACTTCAGGTAGTTTTGTCCATTATTTATCCAATACCTTTGTATTGTGATAACAATGGGGCTATAGCTTTAACGAAGGAACCACTGTCCCATCAGAAATCCAGACACATCTTAAGGTGGTATCACCTGATCAGGGAGATCATAGATCGCTAGGAGATCGAGGTCCGGAGAGTGGATACAAAAGAGAACACGGCGGATCCATTTACAAAGGCCCTCCCTCAAGCACAGTTCGAGCGACTTTTTGAGATGTTGGGGATATATATGTGGATACTGGGGATATATATGTACAGGACAATCTACAGGGTTGTCTAGCACGGCAGGAAGGTTTCGGGAGGTATCGTTCATGCCAATTTCAAAAATTTGCCGTTCTAGCTAACCCTAACCCTAGAATCGTAACTAGAAAATCCGACGAATCGATATGTAAAAAACTTTACATCTTAAGTGAATGCGGAATACAACCTTTGTAAACCAGTCCTTCAATTTTAAAGCTCCATGTAGTAGTTCCTTCACTGCGATCATGGAACTCCCAGACTCTAGTGAGGGTTCACATGAAGAAATGAACGAGCTTGTTGAATGCCTTCGAAGCCGAAGATGATCTACGTCGAGAAGACTCAAGCTCATGCTACCCCTTCACTAATGGTAGATTAGTGAAGCAAACACCCTAAACTAAATGGCTAATAGTAGAGGATGATGAAGTAGGAATTTTTCTCATTTTAGATTTAACTTTCTCACAATAATTCATCACTTCTCAAAAAGCAAGAGAGCTCAAAATGAGGAATAAGAAGATGAAGTGATGAATAAAGAGATGAATGAATTCATGAGGTTAGAAATGCAACCATGGTGAGTTAATATGCCATGCCTAACTCATGTAGAGAAAAACCATAGTCTAAGGTTAATGGTTGGGTTAAGAAATATCTTAAGCAAGACAAACAAGTTGATTAAGTCAATGTTCTATTAGCTTCTCCAAACTTAACCATGACTAAATCCAAATGCTTGAATTACTTAAAATAAATAAAACCCTAGCATTAACCTAGCATGGTATGTGTCTCATACACCCATGTTGCATGTGTAATCAAGCATGACACATGAATATATATCACTGTTCATATCAGAATATTGCATTATTATATCGCCCATTCTTAATCATATTACAAATAAATAGGTGCTTTTGACCCATGTCTGCTAAATAGTTGCAGGTTACAGGTTCTCAGATCATTACTGTGAAATTCATGAAATGACGCTATAAATGTGAGACTACGACCAACAATAGATGAATCCGTATAATGTCGCCTACCAGTTCAAGAAACAAATGAAAATTAGTGGACAGTTCAAATGCACAAGGCACAAGGGTAGCACAAGATTCAAGACTTCAAAGCGAAGCTCACGGTAAAAGTCCATATAAATTTGCACTGTTGGAAATCTGGAAGAAAGTAGAAAAGATTCTGAGGAACCAAGTGAAGAAAACAGAAGAAAAAAGCAACATGAAGCAGCCCTGAGAAGATGAACTCAAGACCCCACTATATGGCCGCGGAACTGCGGCCAAACATGGCATTCTGCCGCGGTTCCGCGGCCGTGCAGTGCACCTGTCGGTGCACGTGCCGGTGGGTGTCGGTGCTTTGACCCGGCTTTCCTAGGGTAGTTCTGTAAATTCAAATGTGGATCAGATATAAAACCTAGGGTTTCTTCTATCTATAAATAGGAAAGCCGAAAGCCTAATTAGGCATGCCTCTTTTTAATTTTCTAGATTAAAATTTTATTCAAGTTGTAAAGCATTGTTGAGAGGTATCAATAAAGTAAGTTCTTTTCCTATCTTGTATTTTTATTTGAATTTAATTCATGCAATTTATTTTATCTGTTCTTTTATTTTCTGCATTCTAGTTCACCTATTAAAATAAACAAACGAAAAGGAATCTTATCATAGTTTTCCTAATGAGTGAGTAATTCCTCACTTGTTAGGGTTAGGATAGGGAAGGTTTGAGTGAAGGAAATCTCTCTCACTCTTTTCTTTGCTCCTCTAATTTTTATAATAAGGACTCTATTTAAATTAACCACACACCGCTCATTACGGCACCCTATCCTACAAGATAGCAGTGATTTCCTAGTTAGACCGGTTGTGATTGATTTAAATAGAGATTAGGGCTAATAGTTAAGAAAGGACGGATAAGGACCAAAAGGAAGAAACTAAGTTTCTTCTTAGTCGTGCTAATCCCCTTTGTTGACTATTACCCTAACACCTATATTCTTAACTAGGGCAAAGAAAACAGTGAGTAGAATCCATATTCCAAACTAACCTAATCCTTACCCTGGCAAGACTTTAAATCAATTGAATCTCACTCTTAGATTTTAAAACAAAACCTACCAAAAATAGGACTTAACTCTTTAGAAGTTAAAGAAAGAACATCTTTTCTTTGTGGACCGACCCTTACTCAACCGGCTAGCTACCAAGCGACACCGTCTTGATTGCAGTATTTCTTAAATTTTAAAACTCACGCAAAATTATAAACAATCAAATGGCGCCGTTGCCGGGGAAACGGTAGTTATTTTCTTTTTGTAATTTCAGGTTAATTGAAATTGAAAAAAATTATAAAAATTGAAAATATAAAATCTAAAAAAAAATCATCTTGTTCTTTTTGATCGGTTTTTGTGCGAATTGTGCAGGAACGGAAGACGGACTGATTCAGATCTGGAGCAAGCCCAGTGAACAAATCAACAAACAGAATATCTGTATAGACAGAGGAGAACCATAACAGCACACAGAAAATTTTTGGAGGCCTGGACCAACTTGTCCATCGCGGAACCGTCGCGGATTTGAGCAACTGACCGTGGAACCGCGGCCATTTGCTGATGTCAGCAGTTCAAATTTCTCTAACCTTAATCTCAATTCTCTCAAAACCCTAGCCGCTGCAGCTGAAAGATCAGGGAGATATCACCAAGGAGCCGCGTTTCCGCCGCCGAACCTTGCTCTGTGACGCGCATCCGCTGCCTGTTGGTGTCGTCACCCTATGAAATCTTCAGAGGAGGTTGGCTTTCTTCGATCCTCTTTGTTAAAATTTTTAGAAATATTTGTATTCTCTGTGATCTCTGTAATGGCACCAACTTTACAATTCGAGAGGGACTTTTCCTAAATCTTTGCACACACGATCTACAGAAGTTATTTCGGTGAAGAGATCAGAAGGCGAGGGTGGAATTTCTTACTTTTTAACCATCCAAACTCCTTTGCTCTTCCAGATCTCGTCAGCCGATTTTACGAGTGCATGGAGAATGGTTGCCTCTCACAACACGGATACATTAGGCTAATTTAGGGTGATAGAAAAGTAATATTTGATAGGGACTTCATTCATGAAGTCATCTTAATTCCTAGACTATCTACCCATGACCAACCCTTCCAATTCGAGGATTACCTGCCCTTGATGGGTAATGACTGTTCGAGGGAGCCACGTAAGGGAATCCAGGCTAGAACCCTCTTTGCGAATGTATTGACTGTGTGCCGTTGGGCACAAAATAACATTTTTGGTAGTTCGCACAATACTACATTTTTCACACCATCCCTTCATATCGTGCACACCTTGATGACTAGGAACCCAAGCTATGATATGTGCACGGTATTACTTTATTCAATCGGTGCGTGCAAAAGGGCTGCCAATTACCTATGCCCTATGTTGATGACGCAACCGTGTCGCAATTTCCTCCCTGTGGAGGAATTTGAGTTTTATATGCATGGAGGGATCCCTATTAGACCTCTTGTTGAGAGCGTATCCACGTCTTACACACGCTTAAATGATGTATGGTCGCGCACTGAGCCGGCCGAGAATGTACCCGCCAAGACACCCAGCTCCAGCTCGACCGCGAGCGAGGAAGAGCTTACCCCTGCAGCACATGCACGTTTTCTTAGGAAATCCATTAGGGAGATAGATAGATTGATAGGGATGGTGACCAATTTGGATCACCGTATGACAGAAATAGAGCACGGCATGACGACCCTGCTGGCAAGAGAGGAACGTTCCCGTTCACGTTCAAAGGGACGACGAGGCCATGAGTAGTGAAGGCACTGCTTTTGATAAGTTTGGGGATGGAGGTGGTTTGTAAATAGTTATCATTGCATTGCATATTTTAATTTTTTTTACATATTTGTTTTTCCTTTCTTTACATATTTAATTCCGCATTGCATCTTTAAAAAAAAATATATAAAAATTAAATCAAATAAAAAAAATTTTGAAAAATTTTAAAAAATTATAAAAATTGAAAAATTCAATTTTGGCCATATTTAACTTAAGTTCGACAAGACGGTTGATTAGCTAGGAAAAATTAGATCCTAAACTTAGTAAATTAAAAACCCTAAAAATAATCTTTTTTAAAGTTTAACGGTAAAAAATATATGTCCTTGTAGTTTATTTAAAAATAGGCAAATTTTGAGTTCAGTTCTTGGGCTAAATCGAAATAAGGAAAGAGTATTGAAATTTTTATATGAAATGTAAGTTCGAAAAATAATTCCGAACCTTAAGTCTAAATTCTGAAAATATATACCTTATAACTCGCACAAACACATACTTTGAAACTTGGGATAGTAGAGGATATCTTGAAATGCTCTTGTCTAAAATCCTTAGTATGAAAGAAAATAAAATAAAAAGTATAAGTGTGAATAAAAAAAATTGAACACTGGTTTTGTAATTACTTAAGGATGCATAAATAAAAAATATATATATATATAGCGAGGGTGCTTTATCACCTAGTGCCTTAGACCAACTGGTTTGGGAGTCACTGCTAAAGCCTTAGGTATTGCAAAACGAGCAATTACGCCTAAATGCGCGAACACATTTTGTAATCGGTCGTTAGTACCTCAAGAAATATTAATGGTCGCATGAAGAATGGGTGAGCTATTTCATCTAAAATTCACAAACTAAAAGTACTTTGGACGATGGACAAGAGTATGATAGCTTGAATTGAATTTCCAAGTATAGGGGTGATAATCACATACATATAGGGGTATATGATTGGGGTTTGGATGAGAGATAAGAATGAAAGATAGGGTTTATACCTTCAGTAGAGATGATAGAAATTCCTAAGTTGAGATGGAACCTTAGAAGGAAAATTCAAAAGATGCTGAAAGCTTAATAAATTTGCAGAACATATACGATCTTATGTTAAATGATATGTGAGTGTGAAAAATACAGGTTGATGATTTCTGAGTTGAAGATAATAGAATTTCTTGCTAGAATACCGAATTGAAGGATGAAAGTCAACATGCCAAATTGATTGGATTTTGTAGGTAGTATCCGTTGAAAACCTTTAGGAAACAGCACTCCTCCTACTAGGGACACCTAGAGCTTTAACGGCTTGTTGCACGAGCTCAGTGCAATCGCAATTCCTTGCGAAAGTGAGGTTAGGATTTTTCGAGAATAAATTGGTTTTGCTCGGAACGAGCAAAAGATATGTTTGGGGGTATTTGTTCATATCAGAATATTGCATTATTATATCGCCCATTCTTAATCATATTACAAATAAATAGGTGCTTTTGAACCATGTCTGCTAAATAGTTGCAGGTTACAGGTTCTCAGATCATTACAGTGAAATTCATGAAAAGACGCTACAAATGTGAGACTACGACCAACAATAGATGAATCCGTATGATGCCGCCTACTAGTTCAAGGAACAGACGAAAATCAGAAGACAGTTCAAATGCACAAAGCACAAGGGTAGCACAAGATTCAAGACTTCAAAGCGAAGCTCACGGTAAAAGTCCATATAAATCTGCACTGTTGGAAATCTGGAAGAAAATAGAAAAGATTCAGAGGAACCAAGTGAAGAAAACAGAAGGAAAAAACAACATGAAGCAGCCCTGAGAAGATGAACTCAAGACCCTACTATATGGTCGTGGAACCGTGGTCAAACATGGCATTCCGCCGTGGTTCCGCGGCCGTGCAGTGCACGTGTCGGTGGGTGTCGGTGCTTTGACCCGGCTTTCTTAGGGTAGTTCTGTAAATTCAACTGTGGATCGGATGTAAAACCTAGGGTTTCTCTATCTTTAAATAGGAAAGCCGAAAGCCTAATTAGGCATGCCTCTTTTTAATTTTCTAGATTAAAATTTTATTCAAGTTGTAATGCATTGTTGAGAGGTATCAATAAAGTAAGTTCTTTTCCTATCTTGCATTTTTTATTTGAATTTAATTCGTGCAATTTATTTTATCTGTTCTTTTATTTTCTGCATTCCAGTTTACCTATTAAAATAAATAAACAAAAATGAATCTTATCATAGTTTTCCTAATGAGTGAGTAATTTCTCACTTATTAGGGTTAGGATAGGGAAGGTTTGAGAGAAGGAAATCTCTCTCACTTCTTTCTTTGCCCCTCTAATTTTTATAATAAGGACTCTATTTAAATTAACCACACACCGCTCACTATGGCACCCTATCCTACAAGATAGCGGTGATTCCCTAGTTAGACCAGTTGTGGTTGATTTAAATAGAGCTTAGGGATAATAGTTAAGAAAGGATGGACAATGACCAAAAGGAAGAAACTAAGTTTTTTCCTAGTCGTGCTAATTCCCTTTGTTGACTATTACACTAACACCTACATTCTTAACTAAGGCAAAGAAAGCAGTGAGTAGAATCCATATTCCAAACTAACCAAATCCTTACCATAGCAAGACTTTAAGTCAATTGAATCTCATTATTTTAAAACAAAACCTACCAAAAATAGGACTTAACTCGTTATAACTTAAAGAAAGAACACCTTTTCCCTGTGGACTGACCCGTACTCAACCGGCTAGCTACCAAGCGGCACCGTCTTGATTACGGCATTTCTTAAATTTTAAAACGCAGCAAAAACAATCAATCACATATATATTTATGTGTGCAAAAGAAAACATTACATTTAACATATATCACATATATATCAATATATCGAATGTGAGAAAAAGAAATACTTAAATGAGCTAATATTAGTTAATGTAATGTAATATATCAAATACATAATTATACATTAAATTATTAAATCAACACTTGATTTAATAATCCGGCTATATCACATATAACCAACTAATATCAAATGTATCCTTTTATCGAATCAACACTTGATCCGATAACTCGGCTATATCATATATAACCAATCGATACATATATCGCGAGAATAGTTAGCGGTATCACATACGTGCATTAATCTCGGTCCCGCACATATCACATATGTGCTCCTACTCCGTTTCGCATGAACCAGGAAACCTCTGGTTAGGACTCTAAAGACTCGTCAATACGCCGGCAGTAGGTGATGATCATATCAAACACCCACAAACCGCAAGCGGTCTGCTAAACGTAACGGCCACCCGGATATTGAGCGATCAGAAGATCAACAAGCATGCCTGCTCATACTCCTGTGAATCCAAACAGTAACATTACCGTACAGTCCGGTCTGTTCGTCTGATATGTCGCATATCTCGTCTAGGGGTGGTAAACGTCAGACCCTAGTAACTCGATAAGTCGTGCTGATGTGAGGCTCATAATGGGTTGAGAAACTACTGATAACACTTACAAGTATATCTCTGAAGCAGTCCTGGCCAGGGACTTCCTGTTATAACCAATCGAGCACAACGCAACATCAACCCCCAATACCGGGAGAAATGAAACCCCTCCTATCGCTCATTACCTCCATGTGATTTGGGACTGCACCCAAAAGCCACCGTTTTGCACGTTCTCTTGAACGTGGTAAGGTGGAAATCAAAGCACACTGGGAATCACACAAGTATCTATGACGATCTCGGGTCTACAAACTAACCTGTACCAGTGTCACCAGAGAACTGCTATCTGACGATAGGTATAATACAATCTAGGAGTTCTCGGTGAGTCCGCTTAGTGCACCCAGTCTCCACTGAGCACCCATATACCATCTCTGATGTCAAACTGTAACGTTTTAGAAATCATTTAGGTAATTTTCCGTTTTTAGGGTAAAATAGTCTGTATTTGTCCATAAAACCTAGAAGTGACTTTTTTGCAGTATAGAATGCACTGCACCTAGTTTAGCTAGGAAATTGCTAGTTTGCGAGTTTTTGTAAGCCACTGGTAATTTTTGTGCATTGTAATATTTTTCCCTTATTAAAATATTATTTTAATGCTTTTATTTGTGCACTTTATTAGTGGTAATTACTTTTTGGTTTGGGTTAATTACTACTAATGTGGATCTATGTTAAGTTAATCACTAGATTATGTTTTTAACCTTCTCACCTAAATATCTAGATATTTGTGATTTAAAAAGGAATTTTTAAAGAAAAGAAATTAAGAAGACATAAAGCTTTTTGTTTTATTATGCAATTATTGTAAATTTCTTCTAGAATTTTCTCCACATTTCCACAAAACCCTTGCTTTCTCACCAAGGCCGGCCACTTCATTGCTTGCTGCCCCATCTCCTTCATCACCTCATTTCTTCACTTTAAAGCTTGATAAATTCATCAAAAATCCTAAATAATTCATACAAACTCAAATACAAATCAAAACCCATCATTCTTCATCACATATCAAGATTGGATCTTCTTTAAAGATAGCTTTTTGGAGGTAAAATTGGATTTCTAGTTGCTTGATTTTGGATCTTTGTGAGGTATAAAACCCTAGCCCTAATCCTTAATAGTTGTTTTAAATCTTTAAAATAGCTTAATTAGATGATACTTTAAGCTTCCAGTTGCATGTTTTGAAATTGTAGAAATGGTTTCTTGATAATCAATTTGGGTTTTGATTAGTGAAATGCTTAGTTGATAATTTTAGACAAATAAAAACTAAACCTAGTTGCTAGTTTGTTAAATGATATTTTCCTAATTGTAATTTAAGCTATATGCTTTTACTAAATCCTAATTAAGTGAGATTAAAATTATAGTATTTGTATGAGTGGTTTAATCTTGCTATATTATGATGTAAATTCTAGTTTTGATAAAAAAACATGTAGTTTTGTGCTAAAATGATATATGTTGCTTACTAGATTTTAGGATAATTTAGGCGTAGGTTTCTTTTGACGTTGCGACGTTAATTATGTTAATTCTACGCTATATCTTGTGTTATGAATGCGCGATCGGTACGATCAGGGTTAGGCTTGGTAGTTGTGTCGCTTTGCGTTCCTAGTTAGGGTCGTGCCGATGTCGTTCGTGTCTTTGTGTAGCTTTTGCTCTTGAGTTGGTTTCATAGTGTCGCTATGTGCGTTAGCCACTTAACGAACACTTGAGAGTACGCTTGGAGTTGGTGCATCGGTCAAACGTAGTTTGTACGTGTTATTGGTCGATTGCTAATATATACTGTTATATTGTTATATGCTTTCAGGATCGCAGGCGGGGACTTCGGGCGCGGCGAAGAAGGAAAAGCGAGTAGTTGTCTTTACTTAGCCAGGATGGTTGGTGAGTAGATTTAACATTTACAGGGGATCACCCCGCATGGCGTTATGCGTCTGGGCTATATCAAATGACATGACCATTTGTTAGAAGTATACGGATATTGATTGTGCATGTACACCTTTGTTGCTTATCTCATTTCCTTGTGTATGGACTTAGTATTAATGAGAAACAACACCATTATTGACGGTTCATGGTGCACGAGCACTGATTGTATGCCACTCACACCGTCAATAATTGCCTTGACACGCACAACACCTATACATACAGGATATTGTATTGACTAGGGACTTGAGACATGATCCTCATTTTTCATTGTGCATATGACATATAGCATACTTGTATACCTACATTCTTACACATATGCCTTGACATGCTTACATGCTAGTTACCTATATACCTATATGGTTTTGTACCATTAGTGATAGGTATATACACATATTAGACATAGCAGCATATACATCTTGCATACATACTTACACTTATACCTAGAGGGTATTACATCATTACTGATAGGTAGATACATATACCTTGCTATACCTACATGTTTGCACATATATCTGGATATAACTACATGTTCACCTTTATTTGATGTTATATGGACTTGTAGAAATTAGGAACCGCATGATATATATATTAATTTGTTGCAGTTAAATAGCGGCTTTTCTTTTATATATGCTCACATTATAGTTTTATGTTGCATATATTATATTCATGGATTTTCGCATTGAGATATGGATTTTTCATGATATTTTCTGGATTTGAAGACCATGGTAGTTTCATGAAATTATGCATTATTTGAAAAACCCGGTTTCTCTTGATATGATATTTCAGCATCCACCATGAGATTTATCGGTTCTGATATATATATACCCTACGTAAGGAACGGAAGGAGCCATGTGCGGGTACTTGGTGGGGCCCGGAGGTACCCCGGGGCAAGAATTTCATGGAGTAGACGATGAGTTACTGGGGGAACCATACTTACCGGTGAAAGTACATATGGCTCGGCGGTTATCGTAGGGATACCGACCGGTGTCATATGCGTATGGATACGTCGAATTTCGAGTGTCAGAGCTAGGCACTCGAGTTTTCGGGATAGCGTATAATACGTACCTATCAGGAGGGCCAGTCGTGGTGACAGCACCTGATAGATCAGTATTTATGTGTCGATATTAGACACTTGTTTCATGATATTTTTACTCCTAAGTATATATAACAGTGGAATGGGACGCTGTTATATATATATATATATATATATATATATATATATATATATTAGTGGAATGGGACGCTAATATATATGTATACATATCTAATTTATATGCATCATCATAATAATCTTGCAATATACCCACTCAGGATATATGAGATTTACTTGATATTGGATACTGGTCATATGAGATTTACTTGGTATTGGACACTCAGGATATATGATCTTACAGGATATGAGAGCCAATTTGGAGGCTGATTTGAGGAAATTTGGGATTTAGATTGTCTTGATAGACTTTGGTCCTACCACGAGGTCAGGATTCTGTGAGGATGACTTGTTTTATCCCATATTCCGCATTTATTGTTCATGTATTAGAAGTACCTGATAGAGTACCTTACATGACTGTTGCATATATATTGCCATTTATTGTTCATGTATTAATAATACCTGATAAAGTAACTTACATAACTGTTGCATACATATTGCCATTTATTGTTCATGTATTAGTAGTACCTGATAGAGTACCTTACATGACTGTTGCATACATATTGCCATTTATTGTTCATGTATTAGTAGTACCTGATAGAGTACCTTACATGACTGTCACATGCATATTGCCATTTATTGTTCATGTATTAGCAGTACCTGATAGAGTACCTTACATGACTGTTGCAAACATATTGCCATTTATTGGTATCAGCTTGCATGCATTAGATTCGTGCTGTACGTGCATACTTTCGATTACTTACATATGTTATTTACTATTCACGAGTTGGCAACTCACCCCTGTTCCACAGTGTTTTGCAGGTTTTCCCTCAGGACAGTCGCGGCAGGCTTTTCATCTTTTGTATCATCTTTTGCAGCGGATACCACTTCGGCTGACTGTACGCAGTTTTGCTATAGGTGGGTTTTGCAGCTATCCGATATTGTTTATTGTTATCTTTTGTACCTTGTACTCTCCATCTACCACTTTCATGTATGACTTAGAGACTTTATGTGAGGACGATTTTGTATGTTATTTTGTGACTTGGAGGTCTTTTATGCAGTTTTTATTTATATCGTCTTTTATTTCTTCGCTACGGCATCGTATATCTGTTGTGGTGGTTGTTTTCCGCCTTTGGGCGTGGATTTTGCTCCCATTGGGGATGCTTTACTTATATTTATGTTGTACCCATTTTTGGGGTTAGTTTTTATAAAGGAGGTGCTGCCAAATTTTTAAGAAACTAAATTGGACTTTAAAGGATTTGTACTCGAGATTTTCAAAAGTTTTAACAATGTTCTTATCACCTACTATTTTTGATGGTTTAGATTGCTGGGTTTTTGGCTTACTTAAATTGCGTTACGCCTGTAAACGTTGCGTAGTTTAAGGGCCGCCACGTGCCAATTTCGGGTCGTGACAAAGTTGGTATTAGAACGCTAGGTTTTACCTTTCGGAGTGTAGGATGACCTTGGTATGATGGAGTAGGTAGCTTAAGCAGAGTATTGTATTGTGTGTATGTCCACGGCATACTCACGACACGGTACTCCGCCTAATGTGACCTAAGTACTAATTGCTTGAAATTCATTCCTTGATGATACTTATCCTTGTGATTCGATTTCCGTGTTCATATCGAATCCTTTTCCCATTTATAGCCTTTGTCGCCGATGACTATGAGGACTCAGAGATGTGCAGCGAGGGCCGAGGTCAGAGTTAACTCGTGTGGGACGAGGACTGACCCGGATGGCACGCTCATTGCATAGGAGCAGATGGATCCGCCTTCGATAGATCGAAATCGATAGGCTTGTGGCAGAGATGCAGAACTTGCGCCAGACGCAGAGGTCTTTGGTTGAGGCCAGTAGAGCGCGGCGACAGGAGGTTGCCACCCCTGTTATGTTAATGTATACGCCCTAGGGGCCATTATTGTATCATACTAGCTTGTATATTACTTAATGGAAGTTTGGGATATTCACAGTGGTATTAACAGTCTTACTCAACATAGTAGTATGCTACTTGGTGTAAATCTATCTTAATATGTGTATATGTTTCTTTTAGCATATCGCAAATACATATTGATAGAGCCCTTAGGATCTTGCTTGACTACCAGCGTTGTGATGGCAGTCACACTAGTGGGAGCTGGGTAGTCTACAAGCACATCCTTTTTCAGGTCGCTAGTTGTAGGATTATCGAGACAGGGTATCGATGCTCCATAGTAGACTAGTGTATACGCTTCTCATCCCAGCAGGGGAGATGGTCTGTTCCACAGCCATTAGTACGTTGTACTGGAGATAGTATGAAGGTGCTCGTTGGGTTACAGGTACATCGGACAGGACTCGCAGGGAACTGTTGGTTGGTATTATACCCATCGTCAGTTAACAGTTCCCAGGTGACATGAGTATAGCATTGTCCGTTGACTCGACACTGCTACTTCGTCTCGAGTGTGTTCCCACTGTTCTTAGATTGCTATCCTACCACGGCTCAAAGGAGTCATCCAAACAGGTAGCAGTTGGGTGCAGTCCCGAAGCACTTGGAGGCAGTGGCAGTTAGAAAGGATTCGTCTCTCCCGGTATTGGGAGTTTATATCGCACTGTGTTTGGAGAGCCATTACGCAAAGTCCCTGGCCAGGGCAAACGAGATTTACTGGTAGCATTTCCAGTAGTTTCTCAAGGTGTAATGGGCTTCACTCCGACACGACTTTTACAGCTTTTAGGGGACTGACGCTTGCCGCCCCCTAGGCCCGATATGCGATAGTCTTAGACGAACAGACCGGACTGTACGGAGATTATCACATCAGGCTCAATAGGAGTTCGGATGGGTTTCCTCATCAGCCTTCTTATCGACATCTACCTAGGGACCGTTACGTACAGCTAGTACCGCTTGCGGCCTGTGGCTAAACCCACTGCCAGCGTAGTGTCGAGTCTTTAGATTCCCACACAGAGAGTTTCCCTGCTTCAAGCGAAACGATATAGAGGTCGTATGGTTTTACGACAGGGTTCGGACATATACGTGTACTTGTACACGTATGATGATCGGACAGTTTATACTAGTGGGCTTTGGTTTAAGCCAGATTCTTATATTGGATTATTGGATTTATGCAGTCTCAGTATATCCGTGTTTTTCGGATAGGAGGGGCATTCTTGTAAATACTCGAGAAGCTTTTAGAAGAAAGGTGACTCATTATACTTTAATTCATTTATGGATTAAGCTTAATGAAGTGGAGGAGATGATGTGTAATTTGCATTAAATGAAACCATGACTCATTAGATGATTCATTCATTTGTATTAAATGAAGCATGAAGATATTTGTGCAAGATATTTTATGCTTCATAATATATACACAAATGAGTTATTTTCATTTAATTCTCACAAACACATTCTCTCTCCTCAAGCTCTCTCTCTTCTCCACACTAATCCTAATCCTCTCATGAGTTGGGAACCCTAGGGTTAGCAAGACTAATCAATCCTGAATCCATCTCTATATCCTCTAGGTCACTTGGATTAGCAATCGTAGCCACTTAGTTACCTCAAGTGAGAGGTTAAAGCTTGGAGAAGGAACTCTCGGGTGGATCTTCTATTATATCGAGGAGGCCGACGAGGAGGTGAACAACAAGAACAAGAATGACTAGTATCTTGAGGTATAATCATCTATCATAATAGTTTAACACTTCTAGATAGTTTGTTAGTTAGGCTTTAGCAAAGATCCGTAAAGTTAGTCGATGTTAACTTGAACAAAATGATTGTTTTACCTATTCCGTCTCCCCGCATCTTTTGGGGTATGTAACGTCGACTTACAGTGGTATCAGATCCTAGCTAAACCTTAACTAACATGTTAGCAAAGTCTTTAGAAATTTGATCGCAAAATAATCCCAAAAAAATGACGTTTTCACCTAGGTTCTGCCGATTTTAAAACGGGGTCTAAAAATTTTTCAGGGACCCTTACAAATACAAGCATGGTTTTTTAAGAATTGTGAAAAAATTTGGGATCATGACTCGACCAAACCACCGCGGAACCGCGGCCGATACGAGCGATCCGCCGTGGATCCGCGGCCGAGCTGACATCGAATCAACCCAAATTTGCTCAGTTATTCTTCTGTGTTGATGTTGTATTTTCTAGGATGTTTTGTTTCTGCTCAGGTTTTATGTGCACAGAGAATTGTTTGGAGTAGATTCATATGTGTTGCTTGATCGATATTCTAAGAACTTTGGCTAACTGGATTATATCTGTGTTGTGATTAATATGTTCGTAAACCTCCCATAACTGCTAGTATGTCGGTTAGCAGGGGGTTGCACATTTCTGTAATGGTTTTTACTGGTTTGTGAATAAGAACTTGTTGGATTGTCGTGAATGAATAACCGGGGATATGAGACGAGTGTTTCTTTCATTCAAATGTAAATTGTAATTTTTTGTAATATTCTTTTGCGGGGCACATCCGGGTTGAGGTTGTAGCCACCGTTGTATTATTTCATTTACTATTTTCTGCTCGTAGGATAGACCCAAGATCGGGTGCACAAACTACCGGGTACTTTGAAGTGCTTAGTGGCCTACTCACGTCGTTGAGGGAGACCGCTTCACTTCGGGTACTTGGCGGGTAGTTTGCCGTACCCGTAGGGGTCTAGGGTGGGGTTTTGGCTATTCATCGCGACTGTGTAATCCGTCTTTCATTGCAGGCTCAAAGGGAATGCGGATTCCTACAATATCCAATATGTTCATCTGTGATGTGGAATGCCTATTATTGCGTCTGACGAATGTACAATATCTATATATGATATCTAGTAGGCGTTACTTATGTTTTGCACCCGTGCTAGCCCAGCCCCCGCTCTGTCGTTAGTTGAGTAACCTAACGGGTGAATGACAGGGTCCAGTGGCGAATGCGGATGGTATAAGAGGACGTTGTATTTTCGCTGTTTTCTTCAATGATAGGTTAAATGATGGGACGCATTATTTTAATGCAAAGAAAATAAACCAAAGTTGAATCGTTGGAACAGTTTAAAAGAAACCACTCGGTTATTTTAAAACAGAAGATTTTTTTTTAATTGTGGAGCTTAAACCACTCCTTTTAAAAGCTATCAGGTTCCTTCGATCATATCAAGTTCACTACGTTCACGGTTTTGCCAAAACCATTCATAGCCCTCTGTCATTTCATTTGGGTATTCAGTAGTATTAAAGCTATGTATTTTGACCAACGCCAAGGCATAGTATTTGGTAGCTGCCGGGTATTCATCTGTTGCATAGATAGATGAGTTGGTTTGGGACAGTCGTACTGCCATTTGGTCAACGTCAGGGGTATGTACGGGTGGGTTCAAATTAACAAGATAATGATGGGTAGAACTTGACATGTGACTTATGACATTTTGACCAACGCTAAGGTCATAAGAGCATGGGGCAGAAATCGATATCGGGAGTTTCTAAAGAAACTGAAACTTGCTAGTATTGCATACCATTTGGAGTGTGATAATTTTGGTAGGATTCCTTCAGCTTTATCACACGATGATATTTGGATCCCGATCCTACTGTGAGTATATGCCACTCATCGGGAGATTCTTTCAGTTAACGATCAATGTTATAAACCAAGTAGGTGTCGAGAAAGGTGTCAGCGGGGCTACGCCCCCAGGGAAAAGAGGTTATTTAATTAAGGAACTTCGCGAAAGCGTCGTAAAACCTTCCTCGAAGTACCGACACTTGCCTGGCTGAACAGTTAAGCAAGTATTGCACGGTGAGAATAGTCCTGACAGGTTCTTCTTTTTTGGTTTGAGGAAGGATTCGAGAAACAGTGGGAGCCATCCTATTTAGATAAACTAAAAACCACTCTAAACTTGCAAGAGCACCATGCTAAAGTGTTTCCTTTCTCTCTCCCCTAATTGCAGTGACCCAGAACATGACAGGCCTTAAGTTATTATTAGATAAAAATATTTTGACAGGGCCAAACTATAAAGATTGGTTCCGGAATGTCAAGATGGCAATTACCTATGACAAATTGGGGTATGTCCTTACTACTAAGGCCCCTGCCGTCCCAGGTCCTGAATCCAGTATCGCGGATAAGGAAATCCGCAAGACCTGGGAGTTAGACTGCGTGAAGGCCAAGTGCATCGTGCTTGCCTCTATGAATAATGAACATCAGAGGAGGCACGAGAAAATGGATCTAGAATCCATATTTCTCCACACCAAGGAACTGTATGGAGAGCAATCTCGTATAGCTAGATACGAGAGCTCGAAGAACTTGTTTCAGTCGAGGATGGCCGTCGAATCATCTGTAGGGGAACATGTCCTTAAGATGATTGGCTATATTGAAGAGCTCGCAGCCCTCGGGACAACATTAGAGAACGAGCTGTATACTGACTTGGTTCTTCAGTCCCCTCCTTCCACCTACGCCCAGTTTATCTTGAATTTGAACATTCAAGGTAAAGAAGTTGAACTTCCAGAACTCCTTAATATGTTGAGGAGTGCAGAGGTCACCTTGTAGAAGGCAAGGGAAACACCCACTATGTTTGTTCGTGGTACTTTCTCTTCCAGGTCCAAGGCAAGGGCCAAAGGAAGGAAGAAGAAGGCCGCTACCAAACCGAGAGGTGGTGTTGGTAAGGTGGGAGTCAAGGGAAAGGCAAAGGTTGTGGTGCCAGTAGTGGCAAAGGACGAATGCTTCCGCTGTCGTAGGAAAGGCCATTGGAAGAAGGATTGCAAAGCTTGGATTGCCAAGAACCAGGACCCGAGGTAAGTTGTGGTTTCGGCTTCAGGTGTGTTTGTAATTGAAAATTGTCTGTTAATCAACTCTACTTCCTGGGTATTAGATACTGGATCAGGATCTCATATATGCAATTCATTCCAGGCACTGAGAAACTGTAGAGTGCTGAAGGTTGGTGATATGACCCTCCAGGTTGCTAACGGAGCTAGCGTGAATGCTGTGTCCGTAGGGGATTATCACCTTGGATTGACGAGTGGACATATTGTGATTTTGCGCAACTGTTTTTGTATACCTAGTTTAACGTGTAATATCATATCAGTATCGTTGTTATCAAAAGAAGCTTATGATTTCACGTTTGTAAGCGATGTTGTTAATATCTACCTTAATCATGGTTTGATTGGGTCCGGTACACTAGATAACGGTATATACGTGTTAAACCAATTATAGAATTTCAATTTCCAGAGCACACTAAAAAGAAAGTCTCCAGATATAAATCAGGCTTTCTTATGGTGTTGTAGACTGGGTTACATCAATGATACAAGGTTAACTAAGTTACATAGAGAAGGATATTTGGATCCGTTCGAATATCAATCTTATGCAACTTGTCAATCATGTCTCAAAGAAAAGATGACAAAGACAACATTCACTGGACATGGAGTAAGGGCGAGCGAGCTCTTAGGACTCATACACAGCGATGAATGTGGTCCAATGTCTACACATGCAAGAGGCGGTTTTTCATATTTTATTACTTTTACGGATGATTACTCTAGATATGGATTCATTTTCTTGATGAAACATAAATCTGAGGTATTTGAGAAATTCCGAGAATATAAGAATGAAGTAGAAAACCAAACCGGCAAAAGTATCAAGACATTGAGATCTGATCGAGGTGGTGAATACTTAAGTGCCGAATTCCTAGGTTACCTAAAAGAGAATGGAATTCTCTCTCAGCTTACTCCTCCATACACTCCACAACATAACGGTGTATCGGAAAAACGGAACCGAACCCTATTAGATATGGTACGTTCCATGATGAGTACCGCGATCTTTCTGGGGTTATGCACTAGAATCAGCTGCATATCTTTTGAACAGGGTTCCTACCAAGACTGTGCCTACCACACCATATAGATGTGGAGTGGGAAGAAACCCTATCTTCAGTATCTCAAGATATGGGGATGTCCAGCTTTTGTTAAAAAGCAACATGCGGACAAACTCGAGGCACGATCAGTATAGTGTAACTTTGTGGGATATCCAAAGAATTCCAAGGGATATTTTTTCTATTACGCAGAGGAACAAAAGGTTATTGTTTCTTGTAATGCCCATTTTCTAGAACAGCAGTTTTTAGAAAAGGAAACAAGTGGGAGCGCAATAAAACTGGAAGAAATTCCAAAACCATAAACTACTTCTAAAAGTTTGGTAGAGCCAGAAGTTCCAGAAGAATAGGACATTTCCGCACCCCTCCGCAGGAGTAGTAGGTCGTCTCATCCGCCTGAGTGATACTACGGTTTTCTCATAGATAGGGATAGAGAGGATTGCGTCATTGATAATAATGAACCTACTAGCTTCCAGCAGGCCATCCAGAACGGCGACTCAGTAAGATGGCTGGATGCAATGCGGACCGAGATGGAGTCCATGTACACCAACAAAGTATGGACTTTGGACTTTGCTCCAGATGGGATAAAACCCATAGGATACAAGTGGATCTTCAGGAAGAAGATTGGTGTAGATGGACAGGTGGAAACTTATAAGGCTAGACTTGTTGGAAAGGGTTTTCGTCAAAGACCTGGTTTGGACTATGACGAAACTTTTTCTCCAGTGGCTATGCTCAAATCCATTCGGATCCTTCTTGCCATTGCTGCCTTCCATGATTATGAGATCTGGAAGATGGACATAAAGACGGCTTTTCTAAATGGTAATTTAGAAGAGTGCGTCTATATACATCAGCCAGAAGGATTCAATCAGAGTGGGAGCAGCAGGAAAGTGTGCAAGTTACTTAAGTCCATTTATAGACTAAAGCAGGTATCGCAGAGTTGGAACATCTGTTTTGATGAAACGGTCAAAGAATATGACTTTATCAAAAATCCAGATGAACCATATATATATAGTAAAATTGTAGCACGAACTGTCGTATTCCTCATCTTGTACGTGGATGACATTCTTTTGATAGGAAATGACATTCCTATGCTGCAATCTGTCAAAGAATTCTTGTCACACAGGTTCTCCATGAAAGACCTGGGTGATGCCTCTTATATTCTGGGGGTCCAGATCTATCGTGATAGATCTAAGAGGATGTTGGGACTTTCGCAGTCCAGGTATATCAACACTATACTGAAAAGATTCAGTATGGAAGATTCTAAGCGCGGTATTTTACCGGCTTGTCACGGAATCACCCTCTCCAAAGAGATGTCTCCCAAGACTGATTTGGAAAGGGATTGCATGTCAGTTATACCCTACGCTTCTGTAGTAGGCTCTATAATGTATGCGATGTTGTGTACCAGACCAGATGTAGTTTACGCACTAAGCGTGGTAAGCTGGTATCAGTCAGACCCAGGGGAGAAGCACTGGATAGTAGTAAAGAACATTCTCAAGTACCTACGAAGGACTAAGGATATGTTCTTTGTTTACGGCGGAAAAGACCTCCTGATCGAGGCTTCTGCTGATTCCAGCTTCCAGAGTGACAAGGATGACTCCAAGTCCATGTCAGGTTATGTCTTTACCCTTAATGGAGGGGCGGTGTGCTGAAAGAGTTCCAAGCAGGACGCCGTTGCTGACTCAACGATGGAAGCAGAGTATATCGCTGCTTGCAATGCCGCAAAAGAAGCAGCCTGGATGAAGAAGTTCCTAACAGAACTTTAGGTGGTTCCTAACATTGTTGATCCAATACCGCTGTATTGTGACAACAACGATGCTATACCTTTAGCGAAGGAACCCAGGTCCCATCAGAAGTCCAGACACATCTTAAGGCGGTATCACCTGATCAGGGAGATCATAGATCGCTGGGAGATTGAGGTCCGGAGAGTTGCTACAGAGGAGAACACTGCAGATCCATTCACAAAGGCGTTACCTCAGAAACAGTTCGAGAGACTATTCGAGATGATAGGTCTTCGATACACCAGTATATGGCCCTAGTGCAAGTGGGAGATTGTTAGTGTATATGCCTTAGGGGCCATTATTGTATCATACTAGCTTGTATATTACTTAATGGAAGCTTGGGATATTCATAGTTGTATTAACCGTCTTGCTCAACATAGTAGTATGCTACTTGGTTTAAATCTTTCTTAATATGTGTATATGTTTCTTTTAGCATATCGTGAATACATATTGATAGAACCTTTAGGATCTTGCTTGACTACCAGCGTTGTGATGGCAGTCACACTAGTGGGAGTTGGGTAGTCTACAAGCACATCCATTTTTATGTCCCTAGTAGTAGGATTATCGAGACAGGGCATCGATACTCCAGAGTAGACTAGTGTATACGCTTCTCATCCCAGCAGGGGAGATGGTCTGTTCCACAGCCATTAGTACGTTGTACTGGAGATAGTATGCAGGTGCTCGTTGGGTTACGGGTACACCGGACAGGACTCGCAGGGAACTGTTGGTTGGTATTATACCCGTCGTCAGTTAACAGTTCCCAGGTGACATGAGTACAGCATAGTCCGTTGATTTGACACTGCTACTTCATCTCAAGTGTGTTCCCGCTGTTCTTAGATGTGAGGACGATTTTGTATGTTATTTTGTGACTTGGAGGTCTTTTATGCAGTTTTTATTTATATCGTCTTTTATTTCTTCGCTACGGCATCGTATATCTGTTGTGGTGGTTGTTTTCCGCCTTTGGGCGTTGATTTTGCTCCCATTGGGGATGCTTTACTTATATTTATGTTGTACCCATTTTTGGGGTTAGTTTTTACAAAGGAGGTGCTGCCAAAATTTTTAAGAAACTAAATTGGACTTTAAAGAATTTGTACTCGAGATTTTCAAAAGTTTTAACAATGTTCTTATCACTTACTACTTTTGATGGTTTAGATTGCTGGGTTTTTGGCTTACTTAAATTGCATTACGCTTGTAGACGTTGCGTAGTTTAAAGGCCGTCACGTGCCAATTTCGGGTCGTGACAAAGTTGGTATTAGAGCGCTAGGTTTTACCTTTCGGAGTGTAGGATGACCTTGGTATGATGGAGTAGGTAGCTTAAGCAGAGTATTGTAGTGTGTGTATGTCCACGGCATACTCACGACACGGTACTCCGCCTAAAGTGACCTAAGTACTAATTGCTTGAAATTCATTCCTTGATGATACTTATCCTTGTGATTCAATTTCCGTGTTCATATCGAATCCTTTTCCCATTTATAGCCTTTGTCGCCGATGACTATGAGGACTCAAAGAGGTGCAGCGAGGGCCGAGGTCAGAGTTAACTCGTGTAGGACGAGGACTGACCAGGATAGCATGCTCATGCCACAGGAGCAGATGGATCCGCCTTCGATAGATCGTAATCGCTAGGCTTGAGACAGAGATGCAGGACTTGTGCCAGACGATGAGGTCTTTGGTTGAGGCCAGTAGAGTGTGGCAACAGGAGATTGCCACCCTTGTTATGTTAGTGTATATACCCTAGCGGCCATTATTGTATCATACTAGCTTGTATATTACTTAATGGAAGCTTGGGATATTCATAGTTGTATTAACAGTCTTACTCAACATAGTAGTATGCTACATGGTTTAAATCTATCTTAATATATGTATATATTTCTTTTAGCATATCGCAAATACATATTGATAGAGCCCTTAGGATCTTGCTTGACTACCAGCGTTGTGATGGCAGTCACACTAGTGGGAGCTGGGTAGTCTACAAGCACATCCTTTTTCAGGTCCCTAGTCGTAGGATTATCGAGACAGGGCATCAATACTCCAGAGTAGGCTAGTGTATACGCTTCTCATTCCAGAAGGGGAGATGGTCTATTCCACAGCCATTAGTACGTTGTACTGGAGATAGTATGCAGGTGCTCGTTGGGTTACGGGTACACCGGACAGGACTCGCAGGGAATTGTTGGTTGGTATTATACCCGTCATCAGTTAACAGTTCCCAGGTGATATGAGTACAGCATAGTCCGTTGACTCGACACTGCTACTTCGTCTCGAGTGTGTTCCCACTGTTCTTAGATTGCTACCCTACCACGGCTTAAAGGAGTCGTGCAAACAGGTAGCAGTTGGGTGCAGTCCCGAAGCACTTGGAGGCAGTGGCAGTTAGAAAGGATTCGTCTCTCCCGGTATTGGGAGTTGATATCGCACTGTGTTTGGAGAGCCATTACGCAAAGTCCCTAGCCAGGGCAAACGAGATTTACTGGTAGGATTTCCAGTAGCTTCTCAAGGTGTAATAGGCTTCACTCCGACACGACTTATACAGCTTTTAGGGGACTGACGCTTGCCGCCCCCTAGGCCCGATATGCAATAGTCTTAGACAAACAGACCGGACTGTACGGAGATTGTCACATCAGGCTCAGTAGGAGTTCAGATGGGTTTCCTCATCGACCTTCTTATCGACATCTACCTGGGGACCGTTACGTACAGCTAGTACCGCTTGTGGCCTATGGTTAAACCCACTGCCAGCGTAGTGTCGAGTCTTTAGAGTCCCACACAGAGAGTTTTCCTGCTTCAGGAGAAACGATATAGAGGTCGTATGGTTTTACGACAGGGTTCAGACATATACGTGTACTTGTGCACGTATGATGTTCGGACAGTTTATACTAGCGGGCTTTGGTTTAAGCCAGATTCCACTATTGGATTATTGGATTTATGTCGTCTCAGTATATCCGTGTTTTTCGGATAGGAGGGGCATTCTCGTAAATACTCGAGAAGCTTTTAGAAGAAAGGTGACTCATTTTGTTTTAATTCATTTATGGATTAAGCTTAATGACGTGGAGGAGATGATGTGTAATTTGCATTAAATGAAACCATGACTCATTAGATGATTCATTCATTTGTATTAAATGAAGCATGAAGATATTTGTGCAAGATATTTTATGCTTCATAATATATACACAAATGAGTTATTTTTCTTTTAATTCTCACAAACACATTCTCTCTCCTCAAGCTCCCTCTTCTTCACACTAACCTAATCCTATCATGAGTTGGGAACCCTAGGGTTAGCAAGACTAATCAATCCTTAATCCATCTCTATATCCTCTAGGTCACTTGGATTAGCAATCCTAGCCACTTAGTTACCTCAAGTGAGAGGTTAAAGCTTGGAGAAGGAACTCTCGGGTGGATCTTCTATTACATCGAGGAGGCCGACGAGGAGGTGAACAACAAGAACAAGAAGGACTAGTATCTTGAGGTATAATCATCTATCATAGTAGTTTAACACTTCTAGATAGTTTGTTAGTTAGGCTTTAGCAAAGATCCGTAAAGTTAGTCGATGTTAACTTGAACAAAATGATTGTTTTACCTATTCCGCCTCCCCGCATCTTGTGGGGTGTGTAACGTTGACTTACATGTTACCCAGTTGTTCCTTGCGATCAGCACTCAGCATCGTATTACTCACACAGCACCAGTGGACGCAGCCTTATTTGACGAGGAGCGTCTTTCCGAGACTTTGGGAGTTCAAGGATAGAGGAAGGCTCATGCAGGTGTACCGGCCCAGGGACAGAGGTTCAGTCGCCATGACAGGTTTCGTACACATCGCGGGAGTAGCAGAGGCTTGGGACGAGGAGAGTCGGTTAGTTAGATTAGCCGTTGTTGTGTTAATTTCTGTCAGCGATTCTTTTGTTGCGCGACACGTATTTCAGTCGTGTGCCAATCGGATAGGAGATAGAGATTCGTCGTCATTTTGATCCTTCTTGAGATGTTGGATTTGACGTTCTCCTGGGCATGGACTAGTTAGCTACATGCTAGGCGTCTATGGACTGCCGCGAGAAAACAGTCAGGTTTTTTTTCTGGCGAGTCAGTTCTGATTGTGTGGGAGGACAGTGGTGTCGCCCCTCACAGCTTGAATTCAGCCTTTTTTGCTAGTCGACTTTTGAGGAGAGGATGTCGAGGATTCTTGTCTTCCATTAGTTATACCGAAGCCACAGTAGGTTTGTTGGACCGGGTTCCTATCGTGTGAGGGTTTTCCGACGTTGTTCCACATGTGCCGGCGAAGCTTAGGGAGCTTAAGGATCTGCGGCAAAGTTGCCAGATAGGTGGGACTTGTATGTCCAAGTGTTTCGCTTTGGGGAGCTCCTATTCTGTTCGCTAGGGAGGAAGACGGCAGTTTGAGGTTTTATGTTTATTGATCGTCAATTGAACCGAGTTATGGTGCGGATAGGTATCCTTTACCTTGCATTTACGATTTGTTCGACTTACTCTAGAGTGCGAGACATTTTCTAAGTTTGTTTAGGATCAGGTCATCATTGGTTGCGGGTTCGGAGTGATGACATTCCGAAGACTGCTTTTGTGCGTGCTACGGACAGTATGTGTTCTAGTAGTGTCGTTGGACTTACCAATGCCCTAGCAGCATTCATGGATGTGATGAACCAGATTTCTTCAGGCCGTTCCTCGACCAGTTTATTGTTGTGTTAGTGATGACATTCTTGTCTTTTCCAATGTGTCGTGAGGAAGTTAAGCAGCACTTAAGGATTTGCTTTGCGGACATTGGGAGAGCCCCGGCGGTTTGCTAAATTCTCGGAGTGTTCCTTCAGACATGATTGTGTTGACATCCTAAGGTCATGTGGTTACGGGAGACGGTTTTCGTACGAACCCGAGGAAGATCGAGGCCGTACAGCTTTAGCCCATATTTATATCCGGGACCGAGGTCCGCAAATTTTTGGGCTTAGCCGGTTTTTACCGCTGTTTCGTGCAAGATTTATTGTGTATCACTGCACAGTTGACTGGACTGACCGGGAAGGAGGTTCCTTTTTCTTGGAGTGAGGCATGAGAGTTGACTTTTCAGCAGTTGAAGACTCGGTTGACGACTGCATCAGTTCTATCTTTGCTTCTGGATCAGGCGACTTTGTTGTTTACTGTAATGTTTCGCGAGTGGGGTTCAATTGTGTACTGATGTGGCACTATTGAGTTATCGCTCATGCTTCTCGAAAGTTGGAGGAAGTACGAGCAGGATATCCCACTCATGATCTGGAGATGGCCGCGGTGGTCGTGCGTTGGAGATTTGGAGACACTACTTGTGTGGAGAGTCGTGTCAGATTTTCATGGACCACCAGAGCATAATGTACATCTTCCTGCAGCGGGTTTTGATTGTTGAGACAGCGCCATTGGATGGAGCTTGTGAAGGATTGTGATTGTGAGATCCTTTGTTTCTTGTGGCAAGGTGATTGTGGTAGCTGATGCTTTGAGTCGTAGGCCCGGGGGTAGCTTGTTCCGGTTGTGCGCAATTCAGAGACAGTCTTATGCAGATTTACAGTTCTTGTGTGATCGTGGAGTACAGCTAGGTTCACCTCTTCTAAAGAGGGGAATAGCTTGCTCATGTCCGCGCCCGTCCACTTTTACTTAATCGTTTTCGTGAGGCACAGCCCACCGATGCTCGTTGTCTGTGATACTTGAGTATGTTCGGCAGGGTAAAAATTCGGAGTCCTTGATTTATGAATAGAGTGTGCTAAGTTTAGGGACGCGTTTGTGTGTACCTGATACTGATGGGTAGAGATGCGAAATCCTAGAGCAGCCACATCAATCAGCTTTCTGTGTTCATTCAAGTCCACCAATATGTAGCGTGACTTGTGAGATAGTTACAGATGGGTAGGGATGAAGAGGGAAGTTTCGGATTTCGTTTCGAGGTGTCTGACTTATTGGTGAGCTAAGGTTGAGCATTTGGAGACCGGCTGGAGAGTTGCAACCTTTAACTGTTCCAGAGTGGGATGGGAGCAGATCTTCATGATTTTCATTGTGGTGTCTATGTAGGGTTCCTAGACACACTAATGAAGTCTCACAACAGATCAAACATGCCCAATTCAAATTTATCATGTGCCTGCAAACCCTAATACGGATCGTTAACTAGATAATGAGGCGATGCAAGAAAGTAAACTACTTTATTGCTAAAGGAAAGTGACTACAACCTTTGTAGATTCGGTCCTCCACCTCCTAAGCTCCGTGATGACGTCCCTCCGCTGTCCATATCGGATCCCGGACTCTAGCATCGGCTTCATCGGAGAAATGGGCGGGCTAGATCGTCGACTTTGATACCGAAGATGATCTACGTCGAGGCAACTCAAGATCAAACTCCAACTTCACCAAGTCTTGAAACTTGTGAAGAAAACACCCTATACTACTTGGCAAGTGGTAGAGGATGAAGAAATAGGAAGTGGGTTCACTTTAGAATTGGATTTCTCACTCTTTTTCTCAAGTTGCCATTGATGGTTTCAAGGTTTCTTCATTGTTGAAGATGAAGAAGATGAAGAAAGAATATGATAAGTATATATAAAATAGGAAATAAAATCATACTTATCATATACACAACCATGGTCAAGTGTAGAGAATTAACTAAGGTTAGGTGAATGGTTAGGTTTAGGAAAAGAACAAGAATGGTCAAAGCTTCTTGAAACATCTAAGAAAAGAACAAAAGAAGCAACCATATCATTTTCTTTTCCTAAAATAAAGAATAAATGAATAAACTAAATAATCAAGAGAAGATGATAAAACCCTATTCATTTACTTAACCAAGGTTTAAGTCTTACACAAACCCAAGTTTGCATGTATCATCAAACATGATACAAACAAGTGCACAAAAGTATATCACATATACAACTTGTGAAATTTAAGTAAGAAAATCCATTTAAAGTGAACAAATACAAGTTAATGCAAATTAATATATCAAATATATAATTATGCATTAAATCATTAAATCAATACTTGATTTAACGATCCGGTCATATCGCATATAACCGACTAATATCCAATGTATCGGCTTATCGAATCAATCCTTGATTCGATAACTAGGTTATATCGCATACAACCAATCGATACATTCATCGCGAGAATAGAATACGATATCACATACACGCATTATTCTCGGTCCCGCACATATCTCATATGCGCTCCTATTTCGTTTCGCTTGAGCCAGGAAACCTCTGTGTAGGACTCTAAAGACTCGTCAATACGCCGGCAGCAGGTGATGATCATATCAAACACCCACAAGCCGCAAGCGGTCTGCTAAACGTAACGGCCACCCAGGTAATGAGTGATCAGAAGATCGACGAGCAAGCCCGCTCACACTCCTGTGAATCCAACCAGTAACACTTACCGTACAGTCCGATCTGTTCGTCTGATATGTCGCATATCACGCCTAGGGGTGGTAAACGTCAGACCCCAGTAGCTCGATAAGTCATGCCGATATAAGGTCCATAACATGTGTGAAACTACTGACAACACTTACCAGTAGATCACTGCAACCCTGGCCAGGGATTTCTAGTTATGGCCAGTCGAGCATAGCGCAACATCAACCCCCAATACCGGGAGAGACGAATCCCCTCCTATCGCTCATTGCCTCCATGTAAATCGGGACTGTACCCAAAATCCACCTGTTTGCATGACTCAGTAGAGCCGTGGTAAGGTGGAAATCAAAGCACAGTGGGAGACACACAAGACTCTATGACGATCTCGGGTCAACAGACTAAGCTGTACCAGTGTCACCAGAGAACTGCCATCTGACGTGAGGTATAATACCATCTGGGAGTTCTCGGCGAGTCCGTTCAGTGTACCCTGTCTCCACTGAGCACCCGCATACCATCTCTGATGTCAAACACCAATGGATATGGGATCATCCATCGCCCATCACATGGGTCGAGAAGATATACGCAAGTCTACTCTGGAATATCGATGCCCCGTCTCGATATTCCCACGACTAGGAACATTGAAGGATGTACTCATAGACTACCCAGGCCCTACTAGTATGATCTGCATCACAGTCCTGAAAGTCGAGTACACATCCTAAGGGCTTTATCAACATGTAACAGAGAGACAGAAAGTATACATGTTAAGATAAAGAGCACACCAGATAGCGTACTATCATGTCGAGCAAGAAAGTCCTACCTATATATGTCCCAGCATCCACTACAATATACATCCAATGTACAGTAATGGCCTCTAGGGCATACATATAACTAACAATCTCCCACTTGCACTAGGGCCATCTGTAAAATTCTCTCTTTGGGAAAAGGCCTTCGTGAGTGGATCCGCCGTGTTGTCCTCTGAGTCTACTCTCCTAACCTCGATCACCATGGAGATCAACTATCTCCATGATCAGGTGATACTGCCTTAGAATATATCTGGGTCACTGATGGGATCGGGGTTCCTTGGACAAAGCCACACTTCCATTGTCACACAATGGTAGGAACCTAGTTCATCTTATGAACTAATATACACCCAAACTGCCTCTTTGGTAGTATTTTTAATAGCGATGTTACCAGCCTTTATCGTCTAGTTTGCCACGGTATCTAGCTTGGAACTCTTCCAACATATCGTCCCTTTACTGAGGGTAAAGACAATGCCTGTGACTGATATTCAGTCGTCTTTATCACCTTGGAACCCTTCCAGTGATTCTCCCCAGGATCGATTGATACCATCTCACTACATCTAGTGAGAATCCTAGCATCCAATTACATCAATCTCATAGATGAAAACTCAGGATTTAGGAGGTATCACTTTGATCCTATTTGGAGAATCCTTATGACAAGAGGAGATCGACCGATCGTAGTATAGGAAACTCTTTTCCTATCAAGAGTATGTTGTCCACGTACAATACGAGGATGACTACCTTACTCTCTACTACCTTTTTGTATATACAAGGTTCGTCTACCATTTTGATGAAGTCAAACACTTTGACTATCACATCAAAACAGACGTTCCAACTCCGCGATGCCTGCTTTATTCTGTAAAGCAACTTGCACATGTTTCTGCTGCTCCCACTGTTTACGAAGCCCTCTGGCTGTGTTCTTATAGACGTTCTCTTCGAAATCACTATTTAGAAAAGTAGTCATGGCACCCAACCACCAGATATCATAGTCATGGTATGTAGCAATGGCAAGTAGGATCTGGATGGACTTGAGCATAGTCCCTAGAAAAAGTTTCATCATTATCCACACCTGGTTGATGACTAAAACCTTTAACAAGTCTAGCTTTGAAAGTCTCAACTTTTCCATCTACACCAAGTAATCTTCTCAAGATATACTTGCTCCTGATGGGGATTTAACCCTTCAGATATAGCAGCTAAAGTCCATACTTTGCTGGTGTACATGGATTCCATCTCAGATCGCTAAGCATCCAGCCATTCTTACAGAGTCCCTACTCTTGATGACCTGCTCGAATCTAGTTGGGTCATCATCTCATGATGCAGTCCTCGCTCTCACTGTCATCGAGAAACCGAAGTATCTCTCAGGCAGGTGAGGAACCCTACCAGATCGGCGGAGAGGCTTGAGGTTCGTTGGGGACTATAGAATCCTTTGGTCCAGTCAAATCAGCTGCAATTTTGTATAGCTGGAACCTTTCCAGTTCTACAGAACTGACCTTGCCTCGATTTTGTCCGGATTTTGCTTTTGACATAGGCCGGACAATCCCAAATCTTAACTTATTTAAGAGATAGGCTCTTCCCATATCATATCTTATATGGAGTGGTGGGCACTGATTTGATTCGAACCCTATTCAATAGGTATGCAACTTTATAAGTGCATAACTCCCTAAAAGGAAATAGGAAACTCAGTAGTACTCATCATAGAGCGCACCATATCATATAGGGTGTGATTGCTCCGCCCCGATATACCATCGTGCTATGGTGTATACGGAGGAGTAATGCTGAGAGAGAATCTCATTCTCCTTTAGAATAGTCCAGGAATTCTATGCACAAGTATTCTCCTCCCTGATCTCATCATAGGATATAATACTTATACCCGTATTTTGGTTCTCTGCTTCTAACTTATATTCTGTGAATATCTCAAAAGGTTCGAACTTGTGTTTCAACAGGAACATATGTCTGAATCTTGAGAGATCATCAAAGATCGTAATGAAGTATAAAGAACCGGTCCTGGCATGTGTAGACAGGAGACCTTACATATATCATCATGTATCAGTCCCAAGAGTTCACTAACTCTTTCTCTGTTTTCAATAAACAGAGCTATGGTCATCTTATCTTTGTGACATGACTGGCAAGTTTCACAAGATGTAAATTCAAACTGATTTAAATATGCATCTAAAATGTAACTTCAGCCAGTCAGGTCGCATTGATATGACCTAGTCTACAATGCCTCTAGAATGATTCGTTCATTTCCGAACTCTTCCTCTTGTGTGTGTTCTGTATACGAGGAACTGTAGTTTGATTTAGAACGTCAATGCTTTTAGATAACGTGCCTGAACCGATCAACTTTTGATATAGGAAATGTTCAAAACATTATCCATCAATACAAAATTTTATCATTTCTTTACTAATAAAGAAACTGATATGATTTTGTATATCAGGTTCGGTATCTAATAGCATTTGTTCAGAATCAATGTATTGGTAATACAGGGTGACAGTGACCAACAAACTTGGCTGCAACACTTGCCCCGTTTTCTGTCTCATGAAACTTATCACCCGTTCTCAGTTTTTCTACCTTTTTGTAGCCCTATGTAACAGATTACATATCTGGGATCCTGATCCGATATCAAATACCCAGGATGCAGAGGATACTGAGAAACAGTTCTTTGTAATGAACACACCCGAAGGAGATGCATCATATGCACTTTCTTCGTTTGGGTGGCATAGGAATTCTGGTATTTCCCTATATCCTGCTCTGTCTTACAACAATTTTAAGTTGGAGCGGGACCAACGTTCCCCAGCACAACATAACAAGCGGGTTCGGTCAATACATCCATATTATTATCTTGATTAAGGCATGATATGGTCGCTACCTGGAGAGAGAGAGAAGAAAACACTCTGCGTGCGCTCTTGCAAGATTAGATTGGTTATATATTTTATCTAATCAGGATGGCTCCCACTGTTTTTATCAAATCTTCCTTCAAACCTTAAAAGGAAAGACTAGCCGGGATTAATTACACTCTACAAGTTCGCCAATCTTTCAGCCAGGCCAGTGTCGGTACTTTGAGGGAGGTTCCCCGTGCTTTCGCACGGACCTAACTACAGTAAACCTCGTTTTCCTAGAGGCGTAATCCCGTTGACACCTTTCTAGACACCTACTTGATCTGCTAATTGTAAAGTGCAAAACTCTTCCAGGAGTAACAATTACTCGCAGTAGGTATCGGGATCCAACTATCACATAGAAGGTATGCAATCTCATTGCAAATTTCAACACTTGAAACTCCCGATAATGGTTTTTACCCCTAGCACCTATGACCTTGGCTAAGGTCAACAAATCATAGGTACTAGTCAAGTTCTACATGTCATTTCGTGATTAATTAGACCCACCCACATGACCCTTGGCTAAGGTCAACAAAGCCACATGATTGTCCTAACTAATCGCATCATATGCTGTGTAGGAAGACATCATTTAGCTACCGCACACTACGCCTCGGCTATGGTCGACAAACGTAGCACGAATACTAAGTACTCTACTTCCTAAAATGACGGAGGGTTGAGAATGGTTTTTAAGAAAACCTTTAACGCTTTGAACTTGATCTCGTTGCGGAATCAAATGGTTTTTAAATGGAATGTTTTTGAGGCTTTTCTAGTTTTGCTAAAGGGGTCACTCCCGGTGAAGGGATCGTCGGCCCTTTCCTCGTCGAATGAGGTGCGGGATATATCATATATATCACTGTGCAAAGCGAAAACTATAGAAGCGATCAAAAGAAAAACCGAGGGTTGTAGCATCTGCCACTTATTGCTAAAGGAGTCACTCCCGGTGAAGGGATCTCGGTCCTTTCCTCATCGAATAAGGTGCAGGATGTTCTACAAGGAACACCTCGATGCAAAGCAAAAACTGTAGCTACCTGTTTTTTTATTTTGAAATTCGATTCCACAACATCAATTAGGTTTATTTTCTTTCATTAATCTCATTAATGAATATCCCATCATTTAAGTCCACCTAAATATCACAGATAAATATAACGTACGCTTATGCCATCCGCATTCGCCTCGATGTCCCGTCTGCACCATTAGGTTAGGTAACAAACGCCAGAACGAGGCAGGGCTAGCGCGGGTGTAAAACATAAGCAACGTCTATATAATATATCATATATACTATATACCATATCTATCTGAACAAATCACATGATCACATCACAGATAACGCAGCAGAAAATATCATATAAAATATTGGATATACTAGGACGTCCGTGTTTTTAATACGAGCCAGTATAAAACACGGATTCCACGGTCGTGATGAATAGCCAATCCCACACCCCTAGACCCCTACGAGAGCGGCAAGCAACCCTACCAATTCTAGGGTTAGGAGACCCGGACTCGACTCCTCGAGTTGGTCTCCCACTGGACCCTAGAACCCGGTTACTTGTGCCCTCCTCCTTGGGTCTATCCTAGTGCAGAAAAGTAAATAATATACAAATGGTGACATCATCCACAACCAGGAAGTGCCCCAATAAAAGAATATTACATACAAGTTCTTATATGAATGAAAATGAAAAAAACTCATCTCACATTAAAAAAACCCCGGTTATTCAAACACGACGATCCAATATAACATATCCAGCAACACATAACATCACATGTCATCAACGTAAGTAAATATGCGCATCCCAATTGTCGTTGACATATAGCAACGAAACCGGCGATATCACATATTACACTTACGGTCACAGAAAAGAAAGTGTAAAACTACAACAGTTGGAATCCGCAACCTCCTCAGACATCGCATGCCTGACCAAATGAATTCTTTAGACATCGCATGCCTAACAATTATAAACCCCACATTTTAGTCTCATTATAGAAAACTCTTTTCAATATCTAGTCGGGCAATTCAACAAGATTCCAGACATCATGATCGAATGCTCGTCGCAAACTTTAGTAGACGGCCGCACCCCCGATACCGTCGACGAAGTGCACCAAGGCGGAACACCGCTGCCGCGAGCACCCGAACGGATGCTTTCGGCGACGGGGTTCTCCTACAGTCACTTGGTCGGGGCTATGGGGTGAGGCTGTCTATTAAGTTTACCCGGCGAGTATCCGCGTACGCTACGTGATTGCGACGGACTTTTGATCACATCAAAATTCCGTGGCAACCGATCAAGTGAGACTAAACCGCTATGTTTATAACATTCATTCAGTTATCTCATAACTACTTGTGGATTCCAAATATTGTATCACATTTCGGATAAATAGAAAATGTTGAACTTTCCGATCAAACAATTGAACACCTAAGTTTTCCCGATACAGCTCAACACATGATATAAGTTTAAAAACATTCAGTTCATGCCTCAGTACCAACGGTCCAGCCGTAGAAGGGTCAAGCCAACGCCTCACATGTGGCACGCCGTACTGCCCCAAACCCTAAGGTTCAAAGGGCAGTTCAAGACGGTCACATAATCGAGTTAAGGTTTGTTGTCTTCTAGAGGGACCATCGCGTTACTTGCACTACTTGGAATGTCGTTAAACTACGGAAAAATCCAACAATCGGAAATTTCCCGGTAGGGGAAAAAGTGGGTATTTATATCCGGTCGAACTTTTTTAACATATTCTAAAATTACCCGGAAAAACACATAGACAAAGTTTGACAATCCGGTCGAATCTACGAACTCCCAATACAACCAAGAAAACTCAACTCTTGAGTTCAGATTAAAAATTCCCAGGAAAACCAGCACTGCAAAATAGGAATTAATGTGTAAAATTCATTGAACAAGGAGACCGTACGGCCGCGGAACCGCCGCCCGAGCCATGCTCGTGCCGCGGAACCGCGACGGTTTGATGGATTTAGGTGATCGAATTTCACAGTAACTCTTACAAACTCCTGCTGATTTTTCTGCATATTTTTAATTCGAAAAAATCCCTGATTTCAAAAATTGTACAGAGAGCATTTTTGAGTTAGGGTTTCGGTTCGATCGGACTTCTAACTCCGTCTGTGCATCGCCTAAGGCTCTAGCTAGGCTCTGATACCACTGTAGGGTTCCTAGGCATACTAATGAAGTCTCACAACAGATCAAACATGCCCAATTCAAATTTATTATGTGCCTGCAAACCCTAATACGGATCGTTAACTAGATAATGAGGCGATGCAAGCAAGTAAACTACTTTATTGCTAAAGGAAAGTGACTACAACCTTTGTAGATCCGGTCCTCCACCTCCTAGGCTCCGTGATGACGTCCCTCCGCTGTCCATATCGGATCCCGGACTCTAGCATCGGCTTCATCGGAGAAATGGGCGGGCTAGGTCGTCGACTTTGATGCCGAAGACGATCTACGTCGAAGCAACTCAAGATCAAACTCCAACTTCACCAAGTCTTGAAACTTGTAAAGAAAACACCCTATACTACTTGGCAAGTGGTAGAAGATGAAGAAATAGGAAGTGGGTTCACTTTAGAATTGGATTTCTCACTCTTTTTCTCAAGTTGCCATTGATGGTTGCAAGGTTTCTTCATTGTTGAAGATGAAGAAGATGAAGAAAGAATATGATAAGTATATATAAAATAGGAAATAAAATCATACTTATCATATACACAACCATGGTCAAGTGTAGAGAATTAACTAAGGTTAGGTGAATGGTTAGGTTTAGGAAAAGAACAAGAATGGTCAAAGCTTCTTGAAACATCTAAGAAAAGAACAAAAGAAGCAACCATATCATTTTCTTTTCCTAAAATAAAGAATAAATGAATAAACTAAATAATCAAGAGAAGATGATAAAACCCTAACCATTTACTTAACCAAGGTTTAAGTCTTACACAAACCCAAGTTTGCATGTATCATCAAACATGATACAAACAAGTGCACAAAAGTATATCACATATACAACTTGTGAACTTCAAGTGAGAAAATCCATTTAAAGTGAACAAATACAAGTTAATGCAAATTAATATATCAAATATATAATTATACATTAAATCATTAAATCAATACTTGATTTAACGATCCGGTCATATCGCATATAACCGACTAATATCCAATGTATCGGCTTATCGAATCAATCCTTGATTCGATAACTAGGTTATATCGCATACAACCAATCGATACATTCATCGCGAGAATAGAATACGATATCACATACACGCATTATTCTCGGTCCCGCACATATCTCATATGCGCTCCTATTTCGTTTTGCTTGAGCCAGGAAACCTCTGTGTAGGACTCTAAAGACTCGTCAATACGCCGGCAGCAGGTGATGATCATATCAAACACCCACAAGCCGTAAGCGGTCTGCTAAACGTAACGGCCACCCGGGTATTGAGCGATCAGAAGATCGACGAGCAAGCCCGCTCACACTCCTGTGAATCCAACCAGTAACACTTACCGTACAGTCCGGTCTGTTCGTCTGATATGTCGCATATCTCGCCTAGGGGTGGTAAACGTCAGACCCCAGTAGCTCGATAAGTCATGCCGATATAAGGTCCATAACATGTGTGAAATTACTGACAACACTTACCAGTAGATCACTGCAACCCTGGCCAGGGATTTCCAGTTATGGCCAGTCGAGCATAGCGCAACATCAACCCCCAATACCGGGAGAGATGAATCCCCTCCTATCGCTCATTGCCTCCATGTGAATCGGGACTATACCCAAAAACCACCTGTTTGCACGACTCAGTAGAGCCGTGGTAAAGTGGAAATCAAAGCACAGTGGGAGACACACAAGACTCTATGACGATCTCGGGTCAACAGACTAAGCTGTACCAGTGTCACCAGAGAACTTCCATCTGACGTGAGGTATAATACCATCTGGGAGTTTTCGGCGAGTCCGTTCAGTGTACCCAGTCTCCACTGAGCACCCGCATACCATCTCTGATGTCAAACACCAATGGATATGGGATCATCCATCGCCCATCACATGGATCGAGAAGATATACGCAAGTCTACTCTGGAATATCGATGCCCTGTCTCGATATTCCCACGACTAGGAACATTGAAGGATGTACTCATGGACTACCCAGGCCCCACTAGTATGATCTGCATCATAGTCCTGAAAGTCGAGTACACATCCTAAGGGCTTTATCAACATGTAACAGAGAGACAGAAAGTATACATGTTAAGATAAAGAGCACACCAGATAGCGTACTATCATGTCGAGCAAGAAAGTCCTACCTATATATGTCCCAGCATCCACTACAATATACATCCAATGTACAGTAATGGCCTTTAGGGCATACATATAACTAACAGTCTACCCAGGTCTAGACAGGGTGTGACTCCATTTGAGTGTTTGTTATCCGGTTATGCTCAGTTTGCTCAGTTATTCTTTATTAAGTTTGTGCGTTTGCACGGAGTTCCTTCATGTGTTGTATCCAATAGAGGCACCCCGTTCGCTAGCCGTCGTAGGCAGAAGTTTCAGGAAGCCTTGGGTACTGGTTGAGCTTTAGCTCTGCTTTTCTATCTGTAGGCCGATGGTTTGTGAGAGCGGACTATACAGAATCTGGAGGATATGCTTGTGCATACGTACTATTTGTTTGTTGGCAGTTGGGATCGTCACTTGCTATTGATAGGATTCTCCTTCGATAGCTGTTATCAGGAGACATTCCAATTGGCAACTTTTAGGCTTTGTTTGGTAGGTGGTGTCGATCGCCAGTCTGTTTTGCTGACTCCGTGAGAGTAGGATTTTGTGTTAGTTATGTATATGCCCTAGAGACCATTGTTGTACATATGATGTATATTATAATGGATGCTTAGATATATATAGAGAGGACTTTTTTGCTCGACATGATAGTATATTATCTGGTTTCACTTTGTCTTAACATGTTGACTTGTATTAGTTTACTGTCTTGCTCTCACATGTTGATAAAGCCCTTAGGATCTGTACTCGACTACTAGGACTATGATGAGATCATACTAGTGGGGCCAGGATAGTTCACGAGTACATCCTATAACTGTTCCTAGTCGAGGGTATATCGAGACAGGGCATCGATACTCCAGAGTAGACTAGCGTACACGCATCTTGACCTATATGATGGGCAATGGATGATCCCATATCCATAGGTGTTGGACATCAAAGATGGTGTATGGGTGCTCAGTAGAGACTGGGTACACTGAACGGACTCGCCGAGAACTCCTAGATGGTATTATACCTATCGTCAGATAGCAGTTCTCTGGTGACACTGGTACATATTAGTCTATAGACCCGAGATCGTCATAGAGTCATGTATGATTCCTACTGTGCTTTGATTTCCACCTTACCACGTCCAAGAGGGCATGCAAAACGGTGGCTTTTGGGTACAGTCCTGAATCACATGGAGGCAATGAGCGATAGGAGGGGTTTCATCTTTCCCGGTATTGGGAGTTGATGTTGCGTTGTGTTAGATTGGTTATAACTGAAAGTCCCTGGCCATGGCTGATATGGAGATTTACTAGTAAGAGTTATCAGTAGTTTCTCGACACGTTATGAGCCTCACATCGACACGACTTATCGGTTAATAGGGTCTGACGTTTACTACCCCTAGACTGGATATACGACATATCAGACGAAGAGACCGGACTGTACGGTAGTGTTACTGAAAAGATTCGCAGGAGTATGTACAGGCTTGCTTGTTGATCTTCTGGTCGCTCAATTCCCGGGTGGCTGTTACGTTTAGCTGACCGCTTGCAGCTTGTAGGTGTTTGATATGATCATCAACTACTGCCGGCGTATTGACGAGTCTTTAGAGTCCTACACAGAGGTTTCCTGGCTCAGGCGAAATGGAGTAGGAGCACATAAGTTATATGTGCGGGGACCAAGATTAATACGATATGTGATACCGTATTCTATTCTCGCGATATATGATATCGGCCGGTTATATGTGATATAGCCGGGTTATTGGATCAAGTGTTGATTCGATAAAATGATATATATATATTTATATATTTATATATATTATTTGCTCACTTAAGTATTTATTATTCTCACTTACGATACATTTAACATATATGTGATATATGTTTATTGTATTGTTTTCTTTTGTTACATAAACATTATATATGTGATATATAATATTGTAGCATGCTAGGTTATACATGCAACATGTATGTATGAGAATTATACCATGCTATATGTAATGTTTGGGTTTAAATATCTAAGTAATTCAAATTATGGAAATGAGTCATGGATGAAGCTTCATGAAGCTTGTAGATTACTATTGACCAAGTCCACCCATTTTGTTTTGCCCTAAATATTTCTAACTCAACCATGACACATAGCCATGGTTAACTCTCTACAATGGTTAAGGATGATATACTTGACCCATGGTTGCATTTCTAACCTTAATCTCATTCATTCTTCTTCTTCTTCGTCATTCTCATTTTGCTTTCTTGCTTTTGAGATCAAGAAGAAAATAGTGAGAAATTAAATAATAAAGTGAGCAAAATTCCTACTTCATCATCCTCTTCTATACTAGCCATATAGATTAGTGTGTTAGCTTCACTAATTCATAATTAGTGAAGTCATAGCTTGAGTTCGTGTTTCCTCGAAGTAGATCATCTTGGATTTCAATGTCTTCAAGCAAGCATGGATCATTCAACTTGTGGAGCCTCTCTAGAGTCTGGGAGTTCATGGATCGCGGCGAAGGGACTACTACTTGGAGCTTATGAAGTGAAGGAACGGACTAAAATAGTTGTAATCCCTCTCTCATAGATGTAAAGTTGTTTACATGCAAAGTTAACCCTAATTCTCTAGTTTAGATCTTGGTAGGGTTTCATAGCACCCTAAAAATTTTCAATATGGCATGTGTGATGCCTTCCTAAACCTTATGGTGGTGTTACGCAACCCTACATTTTGGACCCCAGCTAGTCATGAGACTACGGAGAAGATCCAGTTGATTCAGGTCAGGATGAAAGCAGTCCAGTTCAGACAGAAGTCTTACATCGACCGTCGTTGTCGCAGACTTGAGTTCGCAGTGGGAGATCATGTATTCCTACGGATTTTTCCGATGAATGGCGTGTTGAGTTTTAGGAAGCTTATTCCCAGATTGTAGGTCCTTTTGAGATCCTTGAAGCGAGTTAGTACCGTTGCCTATAATATGGCACTTCCGCCCAGATTTTTGAGTATTCACCCCGTATTCCTTGTGTCGATACTTCGCAAATATTTTCATGACCTTTCTCACATGATTCAGCACCAAACCATTTAGCTTGGACGCGATCTTTCATTCACCAGCAGCCGATAGTTATAGTGGATCGGCCGGTAGAGAAATTTCGGTCAAGGGTCTTGCCATTTGTGAAGGTTCTTTGGCCTAGCCGTCTAGTGAGGTGATCACTTGAGTGGCTGCGAGTGAGATGCGGAAGACTTTCCCTCATCTCTTTGAAGGTACGCATAGATAAATTTTTAATTCGGGGACCGAATTTCTTTAAGGGGGAAGATTGTAACGTTTTAGAAATCGTTTAGGTGATTTTCCGTTTTTAGGGTAAAATAGTCGGTATTTGTCCATAAAACCTAGAAGCGACCTTTTTGCAGTTTAGAATGCACTGCACCTAGTTTAGCTAGGAAATTGCTAGTTTGCGTGTTTTTGTAAGCCACTGGTAATTTTTGTGCATTGTAATATTTTTCCCTAATTAAAATATTATTTTAATGCTTTTATTTGTGCACTTTATTAGTGGTAATTACTTTTTGGTTTGGATTAATTACTACTAATATAGATCTATGCTAAGTTAATCACTAGATTATGTTTTTAACCTTCTCACCTAAATATCTAGAAATTTGTGGTTTAAAAAGGAATTTTTAAAGAAAAGAAATTAAGAAGACATAAAGCCTTTATTATGCAGTTATTGAAAATTTCTTCTAGAATTTTCTCCACATTTCCACATAACCCTTGCTTTCTCACCAAGGCCAACCACTTCATTGCTTGCTGCCCCATCTCTTTCATCACCTCATTTCTTCACTTTAAAGCTTGATAAATTCATCAAAAATCCAAAATAATTCATACAAACTTAAATACAAATCAAAACCCATCATCCTTCATCACATATCAAGCTTGGATCTTCTTTAAAGATAGCTTTTTGGATGCAAAATTAGATTTCTAGCTGCTTGATTTTGGATCTTTGTGAGGTATAAAACCCTAACCCTAATCCAGTTGTTTTAAATCTTTAAAATAGCTTAATTAGAAGTTAATTTAAGCTTCCAGTTGCATGCTTTGAAATTGTAGAAATGGTTTCTTGATAATCAATTAGGGTTTTGATTAGTGAAATAGTTAGTTGATTATTTTAGAAAAATAAAAACTAAACTTAGTTGCTAGTTTGTTAAATGATATTTTCTTAATTGTAATTTAAGCTAATTAGCAAACTAAGTTTTTACTAAATCCTAATTAAGTGAGATTAAAATTATAGTATTGGTATGAGTGGTTTAATCTTACTATATTGTGATGTTGTAAATTCTAGTTTTGATAAAAAACTTGTAGTTTTGTGCTAAAATGATATATGTTGCTTACTAGATTTTAGGATAATTTAGGCGTGGGTTTCTTTTGACATTGCGACGTTAATTATATTGATTCCACGATATATCTTATGTTGTGAATGCACGATCGGTACGATCAGAGTCTAGACTTGGTAGTTGTGTCGCTTTACGTACCTAATTAGGGTCGTGCCGATATCGTTCGTGTCTCTGTGTAGCTTTTGCTCTTAAGTTGGTTTCGTAGTGTCGCTACACAAGTTAGCCACTTAACAAATACTTGAGAGTACGCTTGGAGTTGGTGCGTCGGTCAAACGTAGTTTGTACGTGTTATTGGTCGATTGCTAATATATACTGTTATATTGTTATATGCTTTCAGGATCGTAGGCGGGGATTTCGGGCGCTGCGAAGAAGGAAAAGCGAGTAGTTGGCTTTACTTAGTCAGGATGGTTGGTGAGTAGATTTAACATCTACAGGGGGATCGCCCGCATGGCGTTATGCGTGTGGGCTAGATCAAATGACATGACTATTAGTTAGAAGTATACGGATATTGATTGTGCATGTACACCTTTGTTACTTATCTCATTTCCTTGTGTATGGACTTAGTATTAATGAGACACAACACCAATATTGACGGTTCATGTTGCACGAGCATTGATTGTATGCCACTCACACTGTCAATAATTGCCATGACACACACAACACCTATACATACAGGATATTGTATTGACTAGAGACTTGAGACATGATCCTCATTTTTCATTCTGCATAGACATATAGCATATCTGTATACCTACATGCTTACACATATGTCTTGACATGCTTATATGCTAGTTACCTATATACCTATATGGTATTGTACCATTAGTGATAGGTATATACACATAAACATAGCTGCATGTACATCTTACATACATACTTACACTTATACCTGGAGGGTATTATATCATTACTGATAGGTAGATACATATACCTTGCTATACCTACATGTTTACACATATATCAGGCTATAGCTACATGTTCACCTTTATTTGATATTATATAGACTTGGAGAAATTAGGAACCGCATGATATATATATTAACTTGGTGCAGTTAAATAGCGGCTTTTCTTTTATATATGCTCACATTACAGTTTTATGTTGCATATATTATATTCATGGATTTTCGCATTGAGATATGGATTTTTCATGATATTTTCTGGATTTGAGAACTGTGGTAGTTTTATGAAATTATGCATTATTTGAAAAACCCGGTTTCTCTTGATATGATATTTCAGCATCCACCATGAGATTTATCGGTTCTGATATATATATACCATATGCGAGGAATAGAGGGAGCCGTGTGTGGGTACATGGTGGGGCCAGGTGATACTCCGGGGCAAGAATTTCGTAGAGTAGATGATGAGTTAGTGGGGGGACCATACCTACCAGTGACAGTACCTATGACTCGGCGGTTATCGTGGGGATACCGACCAGAGTCATGTACGTATGGATACGCCAAATTTCGAGTGTTAGAGCTAGGCACTCGAGTTTTCGAGTTAGCGTATGATACGTACCTATCAGGAGGGCCAGTCGTGGTGACAGCGCCTGATAGATCAGTATTTATGTGTCGATATTAGACACTTGTTTTCATGATATTTTTACTCCTAAGTATATATAACAGTGGAATGGGACGCTGTTATATATGCATATATATATATATATATTAGTGGAATGAGACGCTAATATATATGTATACATATCTAATTTATATACATCATCATAATGATCTTGCAATATACTCACTCAGGATATATGAGATTTACTTGATATTGGATACTGGTCATATAAGATTTACTTGATATTGGATACTGGTCATATGAGATTTACTTGGTATTGGACACTCAGGATATATGACCTTACAGGATATGAGAGCCAATTTGGGGACCGATTTAAGAAAATTTGGGATTTAGATTGTCTTGATGGACTTTGGTCCTACCACAAGGTCAGGATTCCGTGAGGATGACATGTTTTATCCCATACTCCACATTTATTGTTCTTTCACGACCCAAAGTTCAGCCCGTGACCGGCACTTAACCACGTGACGTCTACAGGCGTAACGCGACTAAGTAAGCCGAAACCCAGAAATCAAAACCATTTAAAATGTAGAGTGTTAAAACATTATAGTAGAAGCGTTTGTAAAATGTTTAGAAAACCTTAAGTAATTTAGTAAAAATCCTTTTAAAGTTCAAGTATTATTTTAATAATTTTGGCAGCATTTTCTTTATAACAATTTGCCCCGAAATCGGGTAAAAGACATGATATAAGTAAAAGTGACATGTGAAACAAAATAGAGCATCCCAAACGGGAGAATCGTGCCCAACAGCGGAACAATCACCACAATATAATATACGACGCCGTAGCGAAGAATGGGCAGTAAAATGAAAACAAATATCATAAAAGATAAGATTGCATAAATAAAGTCGGCTCATAACGAGCTCGACACCAGAGTAAAAAAATAATATACATCGTTCTCACAATTGGTCTCTAAGTCAATACATGAAAGTAGATGGAGAATACTAGATATAATAATGTACAGCTGAAAGGTAAATAGATACCTCATAAAACCCACCTAATAGCAAAAGGGCTAGCACACCACAGCAGTGGTATCTGTGTTAAAAGATGCGATAAACAGCCAGCCGCGACTACTCCAAAGGGCAACCTGCAAGCACTGTGGCACAACGGGGGTGCGTTGCCAACTCGTGAATAGTAGATAACATATAAAGGTGATCGCGAGTATGGACGTGCTGCGATACTCTAACCTATGCCAACAGATAACATCTATATGATGAACTGGATGCTCAAATCATGCAACAAGTGCAACCTAATAGTCTCTCCATATGATGAGCAAGGTATACGATAATCATGTCTGGCAATGAAATCTAACAACCCTATAAAGAATGAGCAGGGTATGCAATGATCATGCAAGCATGTGTACTCTATCAGGTACAATAGATACAGGATGAGATGTAAAATACTGAATGTTGAGCATGGGAAGAAATAATATCTACACGGAATATCAACGTGGAAAATACTGGTCTCCATCAATACACCCAAATCCCAGTAAAACTCAGGCGCCGTCATCCTCATCGGCCCTCAAATCCTGTAAATCTCATAAAATCGTGAGTGCCCAACATCGGTACTCGAAATATCATAAAATCAGCCGTGTCTAGCATCGACACGCAAATCCTCCAGTATCGGGCGTCCGTCCATCGGATCTGCCCACGGGCTCCGTCTGCGGAACTGGCCCTCGGCCCCGGCAGTACGCGTCGTCCCGTATCCCTCTATCGACTCTGGTCGGTATCCTCCGGATAATCGCCAGGTCTAACCAATCACCGGTGGGTAGTAGTCCCTCAGCCGGGCTCACCGTCTAACTACACGAGTCATCTTGCCTCGGGGTACCATACCGGATCCACCATATACCCGCAATCGGTGCCTACCACTCCTCGAATCGGGTATACTCATACAAGCTCTCATGAACCGAGAAAACTCATGGTGGACGCACTGAAATATCATATCAAGAGAAACCGGGTTTTTTAAAATAGTGCGTATTTTCTTAAAATCATACCACGGTTCTCAAATCCAGAAATCATATGAATCAAATCCAATGCGTAAATCCATGCAATGTGTCGTATGACACTAAGAGTAAAAGAAAGGGAAAACCGCTCTTTTAAAAGATCCAGTTTTTGAAAATATCACATGCGGTCCCTTAGTTTTTTAAATAATGTCAATATCATCCATGTATGTAACATATGTATATGTGTATAGGTATGGATGTGCGAAAGGATAAGTATGCAATGTGAATGTAGCAATGTACATGTGCACTAATTTGGACATATGATGTATATGTACCCAAGTATGGATATATGATGTATATGTGCCCAAGTATGGATATGTGATGTATATGTGTCCAAGTATGGATATATGATGTATATGGGCACAAGGTAAATATATCAAGATAGGTATGCACTAAGATGAATATAGAGGGTACATGTGCACAGGTAGTGATATATCAATGAAGGTATGCACAAAAGTGAGTATACAGTGTGCATGGTATGAATATAACATATGCTAATATACGGCAAATCATGACAAGCATCAATGAAGCGGAATCAACAATATATAATTTAAAGCAATTCTATAATGTGAGTGTCATGGCAATCACTAACGGTGTGAGTGTAGCATAATAAATCGTGCTCGTGCAACTTGTACCGTTAGTGACAGTGCAGCGTTCTATACTACCAGTTCTATATGTAACAGAAAAGTATGCTACGAGTATATCTATATGAACGCACATGACTAAATATCCTAATACGCCCTGACGCTTAACGCCATACGGGCAATTTCCCCGTAGATGTTAAATCTACTCACCTGATCGCATGCTAAGTATAGACGACCACCTGCTTTCCCTTCCTGGCGGCGTCTGACGTACCCTCCTGCGAACCTGGAATTTACACAATGAATCCATATATAAGCACATATCTCGCAAATACGCGATATCGAAATCAAGCGAGAAGCTCGTGTCGCGAACTAGACGCGCGTGTATAAGTAACGTGTGTGCATACGCCAAAACCCAACTCGACACGCTGTGGCACACAGCGACACGCTGTGATACACAGCAAACCAATTTGACACGTATCGTACGTGTCGTGCAAGTCCCGCTACGCTAAAAATAGGTAAATGGTCCCAGATTTCATCTGGAACAAAAACAAGTAAATCAAACAGGACCAAATACATCACAATATCTACAGACACCTATCTATCCAAAATTCAAAGCATTCCTCTACAACATGGCCGGCGGCAAGGGGGGTGGTACCGGCCCAATTCCGATGGAGTGTGCACAGGTCTCTACCCTAGGATCCTATCATCATTCACAGCCTAATGTACATGTTTGATTACTAAAAAGGTTATCCTAATAACAGCAGATTTCATATATCATCAAGGTCTTAGTTTAAACATCAAGTGTGCAACACTAGGGTATTTTAAGGAACTGGATAAGTTAACAGGAAACAAGTGATACCAACAGCATAACTTAGGGTAAATCTAACTACAAACACCCTGAAACACCCTGTTTTCCAACCAAATCACCCAAGTTAACATCAAAGTCCACCAAAACACAATAACTTGGCTAAACAACCCAGATTCTGTCCAAGGTAAGAATCCAAAAAGTAAACAATACCAATCTCAGGACAATCTCCACAGACACCCACATACACAAAACACACACACCCTGCTCAACAGGGGGACGACGTCGCCGGACCGGCAAGAGGAGGCTGCCGGTCGACCTCCGGTGGGAGGGGCTCGGGTTGAGACACACTGTCCTACACTGCCTGCACACTATTCTGCATGTGTTTGTTGGGCTAGAGAATGCACACAATAGTAGCAGATCACAATATCCTATGATATGTGTCAAAAACCGTATTTTAAAGTTTCAAGTTAGCGACTTAAGGCTATCTAGCTGATTCTAGCGACACTACTAGGCTAAAACAGGATAAATAACACCTAATAGGGTTGATTAAGCTATAAACATTCTAACTTAACTAGATCTAACATCAAAACACAACCTAGCACTAGTAATCACAATTTAACACTAATTAAGCTAAACCAACACACAAGTCTAGCAAACATGGAAAGGAGCTCAGAGGTTATACCTCACTCGACCCTATGATGCAGGGTTAGGAGAAGAAGAGAAGAGGAAGAGGGTGCTGCTGCTGTTAGTTATATGTATGCCCTAGAGGCCATTACTGTACATTGGATGTATATTGTAGTGGATGCTGGTACATATATAGGTAGGACTTTCTTGCTCGACATGATAGTTCGCTATCTGGTTGCTCTTTATCTTAACATGTATACTTTCTGTCTCTCTGTTACATGTTGATAAAGCCCTTACGATGTGTACTCGACTTCCAGGACTATGATGCAGATCATACTAATGGGGCCTGGATAGTCCATGAGTACATCCTTCAATGTTCCTAGTCATGGAAATATCGAGACGGGGCATCGATATTCCAGAGTAGACTAGCGTATATCTTCTCGACCCATGTGATGGGATGATCCCATATCCATTGGTGTTTGACATCAGAGATGGTATGCGGGTGCTCAGTGGAGACTGGGTACACTTAACGGACTCGCCGAGAACTCCCAGATGGTATTATACCTCACGTCAGATGACAGTTCTCTGGTGACACTGGTACAGCATAGTCTGTTGACCCGAGATCGTCATAGAGTCTTGTGTGTCTCCCACTGTGCTTTGATTTCCACCCTACCACGGCTCTACTGAGTCGTGCAAACATGTGGTTTTTGGGTACAGTCCCGATTCACATGGAGGCAATGAGCGATAGGAGGGTATTCGTCTCTCCCGGTATTGGGGGTTGATGTTGCGCTATGCTCGACTGGCTATAACAGGAAATCCCTTGCCAGGGTTGCAGTGATATACTGGTAAGAGTTATCAGTATTTTCACGATTGTTATGGACCTCACGTCAGCATGACTTGTCAAGCTATTGGGGTCTGACGTTTACCACCCCTAGGCGAGATATGTGACATATCAGACGAACAGACCGGACTGTACGATAAGTGTTACTGGTTGGATTCACAGGAGTGTGAGCGGGCTTGCTCGTCGATCTTCTGATTGCTCAATACCCGGATGGCCGTTACGTTTAGCAGACCGCTTGCGGCTTGTGGGTGTTTGATATGATCATCACCTACTACCGGCGTATTGACGAGTCTTTAGAGTCCTACACAGAGGTTTCCTGGCTCAAGCGAAACGAAATAGGAGCGCATATGAGATATGTGCGGGACCGAGAATAATGCGTCTATGTGATACTGTATTCTATTCTCGCGATGAATGTATCGAATGGTTGTATGTGATATAACCTAGTTATCGAATCAAGCATTGATTCGATAAGCCGCCATTGGATATTAGTCGGTTATATGCGATATGACCGGATCGTTAAATCAAGTATTGATTTAATGATTTAATGCATAATTATATATTTGATATATTACTTTGCATTAACTAGTATTTGTTCACTTTAAATGGATTTTCTCACTTGAAATACACAAGTTGTATATGTGATATACTTTTGTGCACTTGTTTGTATCATGTTTGATGATACATGCAAACTTGGTTAAGTGTATGATTAAACCATGGTTATGTAATGGTTAGGGTTTTGATTTTATTTATTTATTTATTTATTATTCTTTTTTGAAAGATAAAGAGAAATGGTGGCTTTCTTTGTTTGTTGTTGAAACTTCATGAAGCTTTGACTAAGTGACCATTTTGTCTTCATGCTTAACCCTAACCATTCAACCTAACCCTAGTTTATTCTCTACACTTGACCATGGTTGCTATATGATAAGAATCAACTAATTTTCTATTTTCAAATAATACTTATCATATTCTATTCTTCTTCTTCTTCTTCAAGATGAAGAAAACCTTGCAACCTTCAATGGCAACATGAGAAAAAGAGTGAGAAATCCAATTCTAAAGTGAACCCACTTCCTATTTCTTTATTCTCTACCACTTGCCAAGTAGTATAGGGTGTTTTCTTCACAAGTTTCATGACTTGGTGAAGTTAGAGTTTGATCTTGAGTTGCCTCGACGTAGATCATCTTCGGCATCGAAGTCGAAGATCTAGCCCGCCCATTTCTCCGATGAAGCCGATGCTAGAGTCCGGGATTCGATATGGACAACGGAGGGACGTCATCACGGAGCCTAGGAGGTGGAGGACCGGATCTACAAAGGTTGTAGCCTCTTTCCTTTTAAGTTAAAGTTGTTTATTTGCATTGCATCGCCTATACATCTAGTTAACGATCCGTATTAGAGTTTGTAGGCACATGAAAAATTAGAATTGGACATGTTTGATCACTTGTGAGACTTCATTAGTGTGCTTAGGAACTCTTCAGTGGTATCAGAGCCTAGCTAGAGCCTTAGGCGATGCGTAGATGGAGTTAGAAGTCCGATCGACCCGAAACCCTAATTCAAAGTTGCTTTCTATACATTTTTTGAAAACGGGTATTTTTTATAATTAAAAATATGCAGAAAACTAAGCAGGAATTTCTAAGAATTACTGTGAAGCCCGAGCACCTGAATCAATAATAGCACGGCGGAACCGCGGCATTAGCATGACTAATGCGGTGGTTCCGCGGCCACATGGTCTCTTCAGACAATTATTTCTGCACAGTAATTCTTATATTTTGTTGCTGTATTTTCTGGGAATTTTTAAATCCGACTCAAGAGTTGAGTTTTCTGGGTTGTATTAGGGACTCGGTGTTTCGATCGGAATGTCTAATTTTGTCTGTGTGCTTTTCCGGATAATTTTAGAATATGTTAAAAAGTTCGACCGGATATAAATACCCACTTTTTCCCCTGCTGGGAAATTTCCAATTGTTGGATTTTTCCGTAGTTTAACGACGTTCCAAGTAGTGCAAGTAACGCGATGGTCCCTCTAGAAGACAACAAACCTTAACTCGATTATGTGACCGTCTTGAACTGCCCTTTGAACCTTAGGGTTTGGGGCAGTACGGCGTGCCACATGTGAGGCGTAGGCTTGACCCTTCTACGGCCGGACCGTTGGTACTGAGGCATGAACTGAATGTTTTTAAACTTATATCTTGTGTTGAGCTGTATCGGGAAAACTTGGGTATTCGATTGTTTGATCGGAAATTTTAACATTTTCTATTTATCCAGAATGTGATTCAATATTTGGAATCCACAAATAGTTATGAGATAACTGAATGAATCTTATAAACATAGCGGTTTAGTCTCACTTGATCGGTTGCTACGGAATTTTGATGTGATCAAAAGTCCGTCGCAATCACGTAGCGTATGCGGATACTCGCCGGGTAAACTTAATAGACAGCCTCACCCCATAGCCCCGACCAAGTGATTGTAGGAGAACCCCATCGCCGAAAGCATCCGTTCAAGTGCTCGCAGCAGCGGTGTTCCGCCTTGGTGCACTTTGTCGTCGGCGCCGGGGGTGTGGCCGCCTGCTAAAGTTTGCGACGAGCATTCGATCAAAATGTCGGGAATCTTGTTGAATTGCCCGACTTGATATTGAAAAGAGTTTTCGATAATGAGACTAAAATGCGGGGTTTATAATTGTTAGGCATGTGATGTCTAAGTATTTCATTTGATTAGGCATGCGATGTCTAAAGAGGATGCGGATTCCAACTGTTGTAGTTTTACACTTTCTTTTCTGTGACCGTAAGTGTAATTTATGATATCGCCGGTTTCGTTCCTATATGTCAACGATAATTGGGATGCGCATATTTACTTACGTTGATGACATGTGATGTTATGTGTTGCCGGATATGTTATATTGGATCGTCGTGTTTGAATAGCCGGGGGTTTTCATGTGAGATGAGTGTTTTTTCATTTTCATTCATGTAAAAACTTGTATGTAATATTCTTTTATTGGGGCACTTCCAGGTTGCGGAAGATGTCACCTTTTGTATATTATTTACTTTTCCGCATTAGGATAGACCCAAGGAGGGGAGCACAAGTAACCGGGTTCTAGGGTCCAGTGGGAGACCATCTCGAGGAGTCGAGTCCGGGTCTCCTAACCCTAGAATTGGTAGGGTTGCTTGCCGCTCTCGTAGGGGTCTAGGGGTGTGGGATTGGCTATTCATCACGACCGTGGAATCCGTGTTTTATACTGGCTCATATTAAAAACACGGACGTCCTAGTATATCCAATATTTCATATGATATTTTCTGCTGCGTTATCTGTGATGTGATCATGTGATTTATTCAGATAGATATTATATATAGTATATATGATATATTATATAAACGTTGCTTATGTTTTACACCCGCGCTAGCCCTGCCTCGCTCTGGCGTTAGTTACCTAACCTAACGGTGCAGACGGGACATCGAGGCGAATGCGGATGGCATAAGCGTATGTTATATTTATCTGTGATGTTTTGGTGGACTTAAATGATGGGATATTCATTAATGAGATTAATGAAAGAAAATAAACCTAATTGATGTTGTGGAATCGAATTTCAAAATAAAACAGGTAGCTACAGTTCTTGCTTTGCATCGCGGTGTTCATTATAGAACATCCTGCACCTTATTCGATGAGGAAAGGACCGAGATCTCTTCACCGGGAGTGACTCCTTTAGAAATAACTGGCAGATGCTACACACTCGGTTTGTCTTTTGATTGCTTCTATAGTTTCTGCTTTGCACAATGATATATATGATATATCCCGCACCTCATTCGACGAGGAAAGGGCCGACGATCCCTTCGCCGGGAGTGACCCCTTTAGCAAAACTAGAAAAGCTTCAAAAAAACATTCCATTTAAAAACCATTTGATTCCGCAACGAGATCAAGTTCAAAGCGTTAAAGGTTTTCAAAAAAACCATCCGCAACCCTCCGTCATTTTAGGAAGTAGAGTACTTAGTATTCGTGCTACGTTTGTCGACCATAGCCGAGGCGTAGTGTGCGGTAGCTAAGTGATGTCTTCCTACACAGCATATGATGCGATTAGTTAGGACAGTCATGTGTCTTTGTTGACCTTAGCCAAGGGTCATGTGGGTGGGTCTAATTAATCACGAAATGACGGGTAGAACTTGACTAGTACCTATGATTTGTTGACCTTAGCCAAGGTCATAGGTGCTAGGGGTAAAAACCATTATCGGGAGTTTCAAGTGTTGAAATTTGCAATGGGATTGCATACCTTCTATGTGATAGTTGGATCCCGATACCCACTGCGAGTAATTGTTACTCCTGGGAGAGTTTTGCACTTTGCAATTAGCCGATCAAGTAGGTGTCTAGAAAGGTGTCAACGGGGTTACGCCTCTGGGAAAACGAGGTTTACTGTAATTAGGTCCGTGCGAAAGCACGGGGAACCTCCCTCAAAGTACCGACACTGGCCTGGCTGAAAGATTGGCAAACTTGTAGAGTGTAATTAATCCCGGCTAGTCTTTCCTTTTAAGGTTTGAAGGAAGATTTGATAAAAAACACTGGGAGCCATCCTGATTAGATAAAATATATAACCAATCTGATTTTGCAAGAGCGCACGCAGAGTGTTTTTGTCTCTCTCTCTCCAGGTAGCGACCATATCATACCTTAATCAAGATAATAATATGGATGTATTGACCGAACCCGCTTGTTATACTGAGCTGGGGAACGTTGGTCCCGCTTCAACTTATAATTGTTATAAGACAGAGCTGGAAATAGGGAATACCAGAATTCCTATGCCGCCCAAATGAAGAAAGTGCATATGATGCATCTCCTTCGGGTGTGTTCATTACAATGAACTGTTTCTCAGTATCCTCTGCATCCTGGGTATTTGATACCGGATCAGGATCCCAGATATGTAATCTGTTACATAGGGCTACAAAAAGGTAGAAAAACTGAGAACGGGTGATAAGTTTCATGAGACAGAAAACGGGGCAAGTGTTGTAGCCAAGTCTGTTGGTCATTGTCGCCCTGTATTACCAATACATTGATTCTGAACAAATGCTATTAGATACCGAACCTGATATACAAAATCATATCAGTCTCTTTATTAGTAAAGAAATGATAAAATTTTGTATTGATGGATAATGTTTTGAACATTTCCTATATCAAAAGTTGGTCGGTTCTGGCATGTCATTTAAAAGCATTGACGTTCTAAATCAAACTATAGTTCCTAGTATACAGAACACACACAAGAGGAAGAGTTCAGAAATGAACGAATCTTTCTTGAAGCATTGTAGACTAGGTCATATCAATGCGACCCGACTGGCTGAAGTTACATTTTAGATGCATATTTAAATCAGTTTGAATTTACATCTTGTGAAACTTGCCAGTCATGTCACAAAGATTAGATGACCATAGCTCTGTTTATTGGAAACAGAGAAAGAGTTAGTAAACTCTTGGGACTGATACATGATGATATATGTAAGGTCTCCTGTCTACACATGCCAGGACCGGTTCTTTATACTTCATTACGATCTCTGATGATCTCTCAAGATTCAGACATATGTTCCTGTTGAAACACAAGTCCGAACCTTTTGACATATTCACAGAATATAAGTTAGAAGTAGAGAACCAAAATACGGGTATAAGTATTATATCCTATGATGAGATCAGGGAGGAGAATACTTGTGCATAGAATTCCTGGACTATTCTAAAGGAGAATGAGATTCTCTCTCAGTATTACTCCTCCGTATACACCATAGCACGATGGTATATCGGGGCGGAGCAATCACACCCTATATGATATGGTGCGCTCTATGATGAGTACTACTGAGTTTCTTATTTCCTTTTAGGGAGTTATGCACTTATGAAGTTGCATACCTATTGAATAGGGTTCGAATCAAATCAGTGCCTACCACTCCATATAAGATATGGTATGGAAAGAGCCTATCTCTTAAATAAGTTAAGATTTGGGATTGTACGGCCTATGTCAAAAGCAAAATCCGGACAAAATCGAGGCAAGGTCAGTTCTGTAGAACTGGAAAGGTTCAAACTATACAAAACTGCAGCTGATTTGAATGGACCAAAGGATTCTATAGTCCCCAACGAACCTCAAGCCTCTCCGCCGATCTGGTAGGGTTCCTCACCTGCCTGATGTTAGGTCCACGTTACCTCTCCCGGTACTTTCGGGGTTGCGGAAATGGTAAAACAAAAAATTTTCTGAACATGGTAACATGGACCGTAAAAGCCGGATCTTTACTAAATGATACACTAGCATCCTAACTAGAGATTTATCTACTCGGTTAGGGGTTATACCTCAACTTGTACTCCTTCTCTCCTTGTTGTTCTTCTCATTGCTTGCTCCGAGGCTTGATCCGGACTTTGGTCACCTCCGCGGCCTCTTTGAGTCGAAGACGATCCACCCGAGAGATGTACACCGAGCTCCACCTCGAGCCGAGGTAACTAGGGCAAAGAGATTGCTAATCTAGAAGCCCTAGGTTATGTAGAGGAGATGTATGGATGTGTTTGTCTTTGTGGGATCTTTTTCTCTCAACACATGAGATCAAAAGATGAGATCAAGAGGAGGAAGAAGAAGGAGAAACTTAGCAACCATGGAGCTTTTCTTTTTCTTCTCACTTTTAGAAAGAGAATGAGAGAAGAGAATAATGAAAAAAAATTAAACCAAAAGAAATGAACCATGGTTCCAATAATACACAAAATCATCATTACTAATTCTATCATGATAGAAGTTGATGGCACATTGAATTGACCATTATCATAACACAAGAAATAAAATGAAAATGAAAGAAGAGTGTGGATCACTCTTGAAGGTCAATGGTCAACACGGTCAACAGGTCAACAAAGTCAAGAGAGATCCAAGTGGTCAAATGGTCAATGCAATTGGCCATCACAAATCTATCACTAAAAAGATTAGTAAACAATGTCTCTGGCTCATAACGGTTTTGACCAAACGAACTGTCAAAACCCTAATGAGTGTGCCACATTACGGTTTCGGCCGAACCAACTGCCAAAACCCTAATGGGGCACCTCCTCCTTCATCGCTCCTCAAAACTGTGCATACACACCCGCATCCGCATTCCGTAGAATGCGAATGCACAGAAGACAAATCAAATCCATCTGTGCAATACTAGGATCTGGCTTAAACCAAAGCCCACTAGTATTGCCTGCTCGAACAGCATACGCACACAAGTGCACGTAAGTGATCGTAGCCCCGCCGTAAAACCATACGACCTCTACACGTTTCGCTCAATGTAGGGAAACTCTCTGTGTGGGACTCTAAAGACTCGACAATACGCTGGTAGTGGGTTTAACCACAGACCGCAAGCGGCACTAGCTGTACGTAACGGCCCCCAGGTAGATGTCGATAAGAAGGCCGATGAGGTAAACCCATCCGAACTCCTACTGAGCCTGTATGTGACAATCTCCGTACAGTCCGGTCTGTTCGTCTGATACATCGCATGGCGGGCCTAGGGGGCGGTAAACGTCAGTCCCCTAATAGCGGTACAAGTCGTGTCGGAGTGAAGCCCAGAACACCCTGAGATAACACTGGAAACCTACCAGTATATCTCGCTTGCCCTGGCCAGGGACTACTTGTAGGGTTCCTAGGCACCCTAATGAGGTCTCACAAGGCATCAACCATGCCAATTTTAAATTTAAACGGTGCCGAGAAACCCTAGAACGGATCGTTGGCTAGATTTCTAGGCGAAAAGGTAAACTAGTTAACACTTAACTAAGAGATACGGAAATACAACCTTTGTAGATCCGGTTCTCCACCTCCATAGCTCCGCAATGAAGTCTCCTCACTGTCCATAACAAGTCCCGGGCTCTAGCGTCGGCTTCATCGGAGAATGGACGGGCTAGGTCATCGATGTCCATGCCGAAGATGATCTATGTCGAGGCATCGCTAAATCAAGCTCCGACTTCACCAAGTCATGAAACTTGTGAAGGAAACACACTCTACTACTTGGCAAGAGGTAGAGGATGAAGAAATAGGAAGTGAGTTCAATTTAGAATTGGATTTCTCACTCTTTATCATCAATCACTATTGATGACCTCAAGGTTTTCTTCTTGAGTTCAAGGAAGAAGAAGAAGAATGTTATGATAAGTTAATTAAAAATAGAATAGAAAATCAAATACTTATCATAATATTAACTATAGTCAAGTGTAGAGAATGAATCATGGTTAGTGGGAATGGTTAGGGTTAAGGATGAGATAAGAATGGTTGACTTGATCAAAGCTTCATGAAGCTTCAACTAAACTCCAAAACTAGCAACCATTCTTTTCTCATCTATTCAAAATAAATAAATAAATAAATAAGTAAGAAAAGAAAACCCTAATCATTAGTTTAACCATGGCTTAATTCATTACACTTAATTATAGTTAAACATGTATCATCAAACATGATACAAACAAGTGCACAAAAGTATACGCGTATACAATGCGCACATCCGAGTGAGAAAATCCATCTTAAGTGAACCGATACTAGTTAATGCAAAGTAATATATCAAATATATAATTATGCATTAAATCATTAAATCAACACTTGATTCAATGATCCGGTCATGTCGCATATAACCGGCTAGTATCCAATGTATCGGCTTATCGAATCAATCCTTGATTCGATAACTAGGTTATATCGCATACAACCATTCGACACATTCATCGCGAGAATGAAATACGGTATCACATACACGCATTATTCTCGGTCCCGCACATATCTCATATGCGCTCCTATTTCGTTTTGCTTGAGCCAGGAAACCTCTGTGTAGGACTCTAAAGACTCGTCAATACGCCGGCAGCAGATGATGATCATATCAAACACCCACAAGCCGCAAGCGGTCTGCTAAACGTAACGGCCACCCGGGTATTGAGCGATCTGAAGATCGATGAGCAAGCGCGCTCACACTCCAGTGAATCCAACCAGTAACACTACCGTACAGTCCGGTCTGATCGTCTGATATGTCGCATATCTCGCCTAGGGGTGGTAAACGTCAGACCCCAATAGCTCGATAAGTCGTGTCGATATGAGGTCTATAACAATTCGAGAAACTACTGGTAACACTTACCAGTAAATCTCAGCAACTCTGGCCAGGGATTTCCTGTTATAGCTAATCGAACACAGCACAACATCAACTCCCTATACCGGGAGAGACGAATCCCCTCCTATCGCTCATTGCCTCCATGTGACTCGGGACTGTACCCAAAAACCACCGTTTTGCACGCCCTCTTGGACGTGGTAAGATGGAAATCAAAGCACAGTGGGAACCACACAAGACTCTATGACGATCTCGGGTCAACAGACTACTCTGTACCAGTGTCACCAGAGAACTGCCATCTGACGTGAGGTATAATACCATCTGGGAGTTCTCGGCGAGTCCGTCCAGTGTACCCAGTCTCTACTGAGCACCCGTATATCATCTCTGATGTCAAACACCAATGGATATGGGATCATCCATCGCCCATCTGTATGGGTCGAGAAGGTATACGCTAGTCTACTCTGGTATATCGATGCCCCGTCTCGATACACCCACGACTAGGGACTTTGAAGGATGTACTTATAGACTATTTGTCCCCACTAGTATGATCTGCATCATAGTCCAGGTAGTCAAGTACCCATCCTAAGGGCTTTACCAACATGTAACAGAGAGACAATCAGTGTACACGTTAAGGTAAAGATCAACCAGATAGCGTACTATCATGTCGAGCAAGAAAGTCCTCCCTCTATATGTCCCAGCATCCACTACAATATACATCCTATGTATAGTAATGGCCTCTAGGGCATACATATAACTAACAATCTCCCACTTGCACTAGGGCCATCTAATAGCAGTGGTTGCAGTATCTCATACTCAACCATCCCATAAAAGTCTCTCTCTTGGAACAGGCCTTTGTGAGTGGATCCGCTGTATTGTCCTCTGAGTCTACTCTCCTAACCTCGATCTCCCTGGAGATCAACTATCTCCATGATCAGGTGATACTGCCTTAGAATATGTCTGGATCACTGATGGGACCTGCTTTCCTTGGCATAAGCCACAACTCCATTGTCACACAATGGGAGGAACATAGTTCATCTCATTAACCAATATACACCCAAACAGCCTCTTTGGTAGCATCTTAAGTAGCGATGTATCCTGCCTTTATCGTCTAGTATGTCACGGAATGTAGCTTGGAACTCTTCCAACATACCTTCCCTTTACTGAGGGTAAAGACAATGCCTGCGACTGACATTCAGTCGTCTATATCACCCTGGAACCTTTCCAGTGATTCTCCCCAGGATCGATTGATACCATCTCACTACAACTAGTGAGAATCCTAACATCCATTTAGATCTATCTCATAGATCCAAAATCCAGGATTTAGTAGGTATCACTTTGATCCTATGTGGAGAATCATTGTGATAAGCGGAGATTGATCGAACGTAGCATAGGAAACTCCTTCCCTATCAAGAGTATGTCATCCACGTACTCTACGAGGATCACCACCATACTCCCTACTACCTTTTTGTATATACAAGGTTTATCTACCATTTTGATGATGTCAAACTCTTTGACTACTTCATCAAAACAGATGTTCCAACTCCGCGATGCCTGCTTTATCCTATAAAGCATCTTGCACACATTTCCGCTGCTCCCACTGTCTACGAAGCCCTTTGGCTGTGTACTTATAGACGCACTCTTCTAAAATATCATTTAGAAAAGCAGTCATGACACCCAACCACCAGATATCGTAGTCATGGTATGTAGCCGTGACAAGTAGGATCTAGATGGACTTAAGCATAGATCCTTAGAAAAAGGTTTCATTATGCAAACCTTTAACAAGTCTAGCTTTGAAAGTCTCAACTTTTCCATCTACACTAAGTAATCTTCTCAAGATATACTTGCTCCTGATGGGGATTTAACCCTTCAGATATAGCAACCAAAGTCCATACTTTGTTGGTGTATAAGGATTCCATCTCAGATCGCTAAACATCCAGCCATTCTTACAGAGTCTTACTCTCGATGGCCTGCTCGAAGCTAGTTGGGTCATCATCTCATGATGCAATCCTCGCTCCCACTGTCATAGAGAAAACGAAGTATCTCTCAGGTGGGTGAGGAACCCTACTAGATCGGCGGAGAGGCTGAGGTTCATTGGTAACTATTGAATCCTTTGGTTCTTTCAAATCATCAGCTGCAGTTTGTATAGCTGGAACATTTCCAGTTCTACATAACAGTCCTTGCCTCGAGCTTGTCCGGATTTTGCTTTTAGACATAGCCCGGACAACCCTAAATCTTAACCAACTTAAGATATGGGCTCTTCCCTTTCCATATCACATATGAAGCGGTAGGCAACTAATTTGATTTGAACCCTATTCAATAGGTATGCATCTTCTCAAGTGCATAACTCCCAAAAAGAAATAGGTAACTCAGTAGTACTCATCATAGAGCACACCATATCAAATAGGGTGTATCTGCTCCGCCCCGATATACCATCGTGCTATGGTGTATACGGAGGAGTAATGCCGAGAGAGAATCTCATTCCCCTTTAGAATAATCCAGGAATTCCGTGCTCAAGTATTCTCCTCCTTGATCACATCAAAGGACATAATACTTTTACCCGTATTTTGGTTCTCTACTTCTAACTTATATTCTGTGAATATCTCAAAAGGTTCGGACTTGTGTTTCAACAGGAACATAGGTCTGAATCTCGAAAGATCATCAGAGAATGTAATGAAGTATAAAGAACCTGTCCTGGCATGTGTAGACAGGGGACCTTACATACATCAACTTGTATCATCCCAAGAGTTTACTAACTCTTTCTCTGTTTCCAATAAACAGGGCTATGGTCATGATATCTTTGTGACATGACTGGCAAGTTTCATAAGATGAAAATTCAAACTGTTTTAAATATGCATCTATGTGGAACTTAGCTAGTCGGGTCGCATTGATATGACCTAGTCTACAATACCTCAAGAAGGATTCGTTCATTTCTGAACTCTTCCTCTTGTGTGTGTTCCGTATACTAAGAACTGTAGTTTGATTTAGAACTTCAATGCTTTTAGCTAACGTGCCTGAACCGATCAACTTTTGATATAGGAAATGTTCAAAATATTATCCAACAATACAAAATTATATCCTTTCTTTACTAATAAAGAGACTGATATGATTTTGTATATCAGGTTCGGTATCTAATAACATTTGTTCAGAATCAATGTATTGGTAATACAGGGTGACAGTGACCAACAGACTTGGCTGCAACACTTGCCCCGTTTTCTGCCTCATGAAACTTATCACCCGTTCTCAGTCCTCTACCTTTCTGTAGCCCTATGTAACAGATTACATATCTGGGATTCTGATCCGGTATCATATACCCAGGATGTAGAGGATACAGAGAAACAGTTCTTTGTAACGAACACACCCGAAGATGATGCATCAGCATGCACTCTTTTCGTTTGGGCGGCACGGTAAATCTGGTATTCCCCAATTTCCTGCTCTGTCTTATAACAATTATAAGATGGAGCGGGACCAACGTTCTCCAGCTCAGTATAACAAGCGGGTTCGGTCAATATTCCGTATTATTATCTTGATTAAGGCGTGATATGGTCGCTACCTGGAGAGAGAGAGAAGAAAACACTCAGCGTGCGCTCTGCAAGAATAGATTGGTTATTATTTTATCTAATCAGGATGGCTCCCACTGCTTTTTATCAAATCTTCCTTCAAACCCTAAAAGGAAAGACTAGCCGGGATTAATTACACACTACAAGTTCGCCAATCTTTCAGCCAGGCCAGTGTCGGTACTTTGAGGGAGGTCCCCCGTGCTTTCGCACGAACCTAATTAATGTAAACCTCGTTTTCCCAGAGGCGTAACCCCGTTGACACCTTTCTAGACACCTACTTGATCGGCTAATTGTAATGTATAAAACTCTCCCAGGAGTAGCTCTTACTCGCAGCGGGTATCGGGATCCAACTATCTCATAGAAGGTATGCAATCTCATTGCAAATTTCAACACTTGAAATTCCCGATAATGGTTTTTACCCCTAGCACCTATGACCTTGGCTAAGGTCAACAAATCATAGGTACTAGTCAAGTTCTACCCGTCATTTCGTGATTAATTAGACCCACCCACATGACCCTTGGCTAAGGTCAACAAAGCCACATGACTGTCCTAACTAATCGCATCATATGCTGTGTAGGAAGACATCACTTAGCTACCGCACACTACGCCTCGACTATGGTCGACAAACGTAGCACGAATACTAAGTACTCTACTTCCTAAAATGATGGAGGGTTGCGAATGATTTTTATGAAAACCTTTAACGCTTTGAACTTGATCTCATTGCGGAATCAAATGGTTTTTAAATGGAATGTTTTCGAGGCTTTTCTAGTTTTCCTAAAGGGGTCACTCCCGGTGAAGGGATCGTCGGCCCTTTCCTCGTCGAATGAGGTGCGGGATATATCATATATATCACTGTGCAAAGCGGAAACTATAGAAGCGATCAAAGACAAACCGAGGGTTGTAGCATCTTCCAGTTATTGCTAAAGGAGTCACTCCCGGTGAAGGGATCTCGGTCCTTTCCTCATCGAATAAGGTGCAGGATGTTCTATAATGAACACCGCGATGCAAAGCAAGAACTGTAGCTACCTTTTTTATTTTGAAATTCGATTCCACAACATCAATTAGGTTTATTTTCTTTCATTAATCTCATTAATGAATATCCCATTATTTAAGTCACCTAAACATCACAGATAAATACGATGTACACTTATGCCATCCGCATTCGCCTCGATGTCCCCTCGTGCACCGTTAGGTTAGGTAACTAACGACAGAGCGGGGCAGGGATAGCGCGGGTGTAAAACATAAGTAACATCTATATAATATATCATATATACTATATACTGCATCTATCACAGAACATCACATGATCACATCACAGATATCGCAGCAGAAGAAACATATGAAATATTAGATATACTAGGACGTCCGTGTTTTGAATACGAGCCAGTATAAAACACGGATTCCACGGTCGTGATGAATAGCCAAACCCACACCCCTAGACCCCTACGAGAGCGGCAAGTAACCCTACCAATTCTAGAGTTAGGAGACCCGGACTCGACTCTTCGAGTTGGTCTCCCACTGGACTCCAGAACCCGGTTACTTGTGCCCTCCTCCTTGGGTCTATCCTAGTGCGGAAAAGTAAATAATATACAAAGGGTGACAACTTCCGCAACCTGGAAGTGCCCCAATAAAAGAATATTACATACAAGTTTTTACATGAATGAAAATGAAAAACACTCATCTCACATAAAAACCCCCGGCTATTCAAACACGACGATCAAATATAACATATCCAGCAACACATAACATCACATGTCATCAACGTAAGTAAATATGCGCATCCCAGTTGTCGTTGACATATAGCAACGAAACCGGCGATATCACATATTACACTTACGGTCACAGAAAAGAAAGTGTAAAACTACAACAGTTGGAATCTGCAACCACCTCAGACATCGCATGCCTGACCAAATGAATTACTTAGACATCGCATGCCTAACAATTATAAACCCCGCATTTTAGTCTCAAAATCGAAAACACTTTTCAATATCAAGTCGGGCAATTCAGCAAGATTCCCGACATCCTGATCGAATGCTCGTCGCAAACTTCAGTAGACGGCCGCACCCCTGATACCGTCGACGAAGTGCACCAAGGCGGAACACCGCTACCGCGAGCACCCGGATGGATGCTTTCGGCGACGGGGTTCTCCTACAGTCACTTGGTCGGGGCTATGGAGCGAGGCTGTCTATTAAGTTTATCCGGCGAGTATCCGCGTACGCTACGTGATTGCGACGGACTTTTGATCACATCAAAATTCCGTGGCAACCGATCAAGTGAGACTAAACTGCTAGATTTATAACATTCATTCAGTTATCACATAACTATTTGTGAATTCCAATTATTGTATCCCATTCCAGATAAATAGAAAATGTTAAACTTTCCGATCGAACAATCGAACACCCAAGTTTTCCCGATACAGATCAACACATGAAATAAGTCTAACAACATTCAGTTCGTGCCTCAGTACCAACGGTCCAGCCGTAGAAGGGTCAAGCCAACGCCTCACATGTGGCACGCCGTACTGCCCCAAACCCGAAGGTTCAAAGGGCAGTTCAAGACAGTCACATAATCGAGTTAAGGTTTGTTGTCTTCTAGAGGGACCGTCGCGTTACTTGCACTACTTAGAATGTCGTTAAACTACGGAAAAATCCAACACTTGGAAATTTCCCGACAGGGGAAAAGTTGGGTATTTATATCCGGTCGAACTTTTTAACATATTCTAAAATTTATCCGGAAAGCCACATAGACAAAATTTGATACTTCGATCTAAACACCGAATCCCCAAAACAACTCCTGAAAATTCAACTCTTGAATAAAATATAAAAATTTCCAGAAAATCCAGCATAATTTAATAAGAGTTACTGTGCAAACAGTGGAGTATGACGTCATCATTTCGCCGCGGAACAGCCGCAGAAGCCAGGCTTCCGCCGCGGTTCCGCCGCGGTTTGTACTGTTCACAAGTCAAATTTTGCACCGTAATTCTTATATTTCCCTGCTGAATTTTTTAGCAATTTTTAATTTGGAAAAATCCCAGTTTTTGAAAAAAGGACAGAGAGCATGGAAATTTTGCGGTTTCGGTTCGTTCGGACTTCAAATTCCGTCTAGACTTCGCCTAAGGCTCTAGCTAGTCTCTGATACCACTGTAGGGTTCCTAGGCACCCTAATGAGGTCTCACAAGGCATCAACCATGCCAATTTCAAATTTAAACGGTGCCGAGAAACCTTAGAACGGATCGTTGGCTAGATTTCTAGGCGAAAAGGTAAACTAGTTAACACTTAACTAAGAGATACGGAAATACAACCTTTGTAGATCCGGTTCTCCACCTCCATAGCTCCGCAATGAAGTCTCCTCGCTGTCCATAACAAGTCCCAGGCTCTAGCGTCGGCTTCATCGGAGAATGGACGGGCTAGGTCATCGATGTCCATGCCGAAGATGATCTACGTCGAGGCATCGCTAAATCAAGCTCCGACTTCACCAAGTCATGAAACTTGTGAAGGAAACACACTCTACTACTTGGCAAGAGGTAGAGGATGAAGAAATAGGAAGTGGGTTCAATTTAGAATTGGATTTCTCACTCTTTATCATCAATCACCATTGATGACCTCAAGGTTTTCTTCTTGAGTTCAAGGAAGAAGAAGAAGAATGTTATGATAAGTTAATTAAAAATAGAATAGAAAATCAAATACTTATCATAATATTAACTATAGTCAAGTGTAGAGAATGAATCATGGTTAGTGGGAATGGTTAGGGTTAAGGATGAGATAAGAATGGTTGACTTGATCAAAGCTTCATGAAGCTTCAACTAAACTCCAAAACTAGCAACCATTCTTTTCTCATCTATTCAAAATAAATAAATAAATAAATAAGTAAGAAAAGAAAACCCTAATCATTAGTTTAACCATGGCTTAATTCATTACACTTAATTATAGTTAAACATGTATCATCAAACATGATACAAACAAGTGCACAAAAGTATATCGCATATACAATGCGCACATCCGAGTGAGAAAATCCATCTTAAGTGAACCGATACTAGTTAATGCAAAGTAATATATCAAATATATAATTATGCATTAAATCATTAAATCAACACTTGATTCAATGATCCGGTCATGTCGCATATAACCGGCTAGTATCCAATGTATCGGCTTATCGAATCAATCCTTGATTCGATAACTAGGTTATATCGCATACAACCATTCGACACATTCATCGCGAGAATGAAATACGGTATCACATACACGGATTATTCTCGGTCCCGCACATATCTCATATGCGCTCCTATTTCGTTTTGCTTGAGCCAGGAAACCTCTGTGTAGGACTCTAAAGACTCGTCAATACGCCGGCAGCAGATGATGATCATATCAAACACCCACAAGCCGCAAGCGGTCTGCTAAACGTAACGGCCACCCGGGTATTGAGCGATCTGAAGATCGATGAGCAAGCCCGCTCACACTCCAGTGAATCCAACCAGTAACACTACCGTACAGTCCGGTCTGATCGTCTGATATGTCGCATATCTCGCCTAGGGGTGGTAAACATCAGACCCCAATAGCTCGATAAGTCGTGTCGATATGAGGTCTATAACAATTCGAGAAACTACTGGTAACACTTACCAGTAAATCTCAGCAACCCTGGCCAGGGATTTCCTGTTATAGCTAATCGAACACAGCACAACATCAACTCCCTATACCGGGAGAGACGAATCCCCTCCTATCGCTCATTGCCTCCATGTGACTCGGGACTGTACCCAAAAACCACCGTTTTGCATGCCTTCTTGGACGTGGTAAGATGGAAATCAAAGCACAGTGGGAACCACACAAGACTCTATGACGATCTCGGGTCAACAGACTACTCTGTACCAGTGTCACCAGAGAACTGCCATCTGACGTGAGGTATAATACCATCTGGGAGTTCTCGGCGAGTCCGTCCAGTATACCCAGTCTCTACTGAGCACCCGTATATTATCTTTGATGTCAAACACCAATGGATATGGGATCATCCATCGCCCATCTGTATGGGTCGAGAAGGTATACGCTAGTCTACTCTGGTATATCGATGCCCCGTCTCGATACACCCACGACTAGGGACTTTGAAGGATGTACTTATAGACTATCTGTCCCCACTAGTATGATCTGCATCATAGTCCAGGTAGTCAAGTACCCATCCTAAGGGCTTTACCAACATGTAACAGAGAGACAATCAGTGTACACGTTAAGGTAAAGATCAACCAGATAGCGTACTATCATGTCGAGCAAGAAAGTCCTCCCTATATATGTCCCAGCATCCACTACAATATACATCCTATGTATAGTAATGGCCTCTAGGGCATACATATAACTAACACTACTCGTGCAATGGCTCTCCTAGACACAGCGCGATGTCAACCCCCAATACCGGGAGAGACGAATCCTGTCTAACCGTCACTGCCTCCAAGTGCTTCGGGACTGCACCCAACTACTACCTGTTTGCACGACTCAGTAGAGCCGTGGTAGGGTAGTAATCAAAGAACAGTGGGAACACACTCGAGGCGAAGTGACAGTGTTAAGTCAGCGGACTAAGCTGTACTCATGTCACCTGGGAACTGATAACTGACGATAGGTATAATACCAACCATCAGTTCCCGACGAGTCCTGTCCAGTGTACTCGTAACCTAACGAGCACCCGCATACTATCTCAAGTACGATATACTGACGGCTGTGGGACAGACCGTCTCCCGTGCTGGGATGAGAAGCGCATACGCTAGTCTACTTCGGAGTATCGATGCCCTGTCTCGATAATCCCACGACTAGGGACGTGTATAAAGATGTGATTGTGGATTACCCAGCCTCCACGAGTGTGATCGCCATCACAACGCCGGTAATCAAGCAAAGATCCTAAGGGCTCTACTAATGTGTATAGGTGATACAATAAAGAAACACACATGTACACATTAAAGCAGAGACAAACCAAGTAGCATACTACTATATTGAGCAAGATTGTCTATACAACTGTGAATATCCTAAGCTTCCATCAAGTAATATACAAACTAGTATGATACAGTAATGGCCTCTAGGGCATATACACTAACAATCTCTCACTTGCACTAAGGCCATCTACTGGCGTATCGAAGACCTATCATCTCGATCAGCCGCTCGAACTGAGTCTGGGGTAAGGCCTTCGTGAATGGATCCGCCGTGTTGTCTTTTGTGTCCACTCTCCGTACCTTGATCTCCTGGCGATCAATGATCTCCCTGATCAGGTGATACCGCCTTAATATGTGCCTGGATTTCTGATGGGACCTTGGTTCCTTCGCTAATGCTATAGCCCCATTGTTATCGCAATACAAAGGTATTGGGTCAACAATGGACGGAACCACCTGAAGTTCACTAATGAACTTCTTCATCCAGACCGCCTCTTTTGCGGCATCGCTTGCAGCAATGTATTCAGCCTCCATCGTCGAGTCTGCGACGGTATCCTGTTTGGAACTCCTCCAACATACCGCCCCTCCGTTGAGGGTAAACACAAAACCCGAGACAGACTTGCTGTCATCTTTGTCACTCTGGAAGCTTGAATCGGTAAAGGACTCGACCCTAAGGTCTCCATTACCGTAAACCAGGAACATCTCCTTAGTCCTTCTCAGGTACTTGAGAATGTTCTTCACTGCTGTCCAGTGGTCCTCACCTGGGTCTGACTGATACCGGCTTACCGTGCTCAGCGCGTAAGCTACATCTGGTCTTGTACATAGCATCGCATACATTATAGATCCTACCGCCGAAGCGTAGGGTATAGTGCTCATGCGAACCCTCTCCTCGTCAGTCTTAGGAGACATCTTCTTGGAGAGGGTAATTCCGTGCAATGCGGGTATGTTACCGCGCTTGGAATCCTCCATACTAAATCTCTTTAGTACGGTCTCTATGTACCTGGACTGCGAAAGTCCCAGCAGTCTCTTGGATCTATCTCTATAGATCTTGATCCCCAGAATGTACGAGGCATCACCCAGGTCCTTCATGGAGAACCGTTGTGACAAAAATAGCTTGACCGATTGTAGCATAGGAATGTCATTTCCTATCAAAAGAATGTCGTCCACGTACAAGACTAGGAATACGACAGTTCGTCCTACGATCTTCTTATAGACACAGGGTTCATCTTCGTTCTTGATGAAATCAAATTCCTTGATTGCCTCATCAAAACAGATGTTCCAGCTCCGCGATGCCTGCTTTAATCCATAAATGGATTTAAGCAACTTGCACACCTTCCCGCTGCTCCCACTGTCTACGAAACCTTCTGGCTGATCCATGTAAACTCACTCTTCCAAACAACCGTTCAGGAAAGCCGTTTTAACATCTATCTGCCAGATTTCATAGTCATGGAAGGAAGCAATGGCAAGTAGGATCCGAATGGATTTGAGCATAGCCACCGGAGAAAAAGTTTCGTTATAGTCCAAACCAGGTCTTTGATGAAAACCTTTTGCAACGAGTCTAGCCTTATAGGTTTCCACCTGCCCATCTACACCAAGTTTCCTTTTGTAGATCCATTTGCATCCAACGGGTTTTACCACAGGTGGAGCAATATCCAAGGTCCACACTTTATTGGCGTACAAGGACTCCATTTCGGATTGCATTGCTTCCTGCCACTTATCAGAGTCCCTACTGATAATGGCCTACCTGAAATTGGTAGGGTCATCTTCTTCCAAGATGCAATCCTCTCGATCCCCGTCTATGAGAAAACCGTAGTATCTCTCGGGCGGATGAGAAATCCTACCAGATCTGCGGAGTGGCTGAGGTTCGTTTGGGGTTATTGAATTCAGTGGTTCCTCCAAATTTTCAGTTACATTTTGTGGTCGCTGAATTTCTTCCAGTTCTACCGAACTCCCACTAGTTTCTTTTGCAAGAAACTCCCTTTCTAAAAAGGTAGTGTGGCGAGATACAAACACCTTCTGTTCCTCAGTGTGGTAGAACAGATATCCTAGTGAGTCTTTAGGATATCCCACAAATTTGCACAGAACTGACCGTGCTTCAAGCTTGTCCGGTTTCTGTGTTTTCACATAGGCCGGACAACCCCATATCTTAAATCGCTTAAGATACGGATTTCTTCCACTCCATATTTCATATGGAGTCTTAGGCACTGATTTGGATGGAACGTAATTCAATAGGTATGCCGCTGTCAGAAGCGCATGTCCCCAAAATGAAAGAGGCAACTCAGCACTACTCATCATGGAGCGAACCATATCCAATAGGGTACGATTCCTCCGCTCCGGTACACCGTTGTGCTGTGGTGTATAAGGAGGAGTAAGCTGAGAGAGAATACCATTCTCTTTTAAGTAATCTAGGAATTCCGTGCTTAAGTACTCCCCTCCTCTATCAGACCGGAGGATCTTGATACTTTTGCCAATCTAGTTCTCTACTTCCTTTCTGAATTCCTTGAATTTCTCAAAAGCTTCAGATTTGTGTTTCATAAGATATACATATCCGAATCTAGAGAGATCGTCAGTGAATGTGATGAAGTACGAGAACCCACCCCTTGCATGTATAGACATCGGACCACATACATCACTGTGTATGAGTCCCAAGAGCTCTGCTGCCCTCTCTCCATGTCCGGTGAACGGAGATTTGGTCATCTTCCCTTTGAGACAAGACTGACAAGTTTCATAGGATGAAAACTCGAACGTATTCAAGAGTCCATCTTATGCAACTTACTCAATCTTTTCTCTCCGATATGACCAAGTCTACAATGCCACAAGTAGGATTCATTCGTATCTGAATTCTTCCTCTTGCGTGTGTTTTGTACATTGAGAACTGTATTCTGATTTAGAACGTAGATACCATTACACAGTGCACCTTCTGCAACCAGTACCTTATGAAGGTAAATGTTCATGATATTTCTATCAAGAACAAAGTTATATTCATCTTTATCGAGTAAAGAAACTGATATGATGTTGTAAACCATGGAAGGTACATAGTAGCAATCGTTCAAAATCATAGTCTTACCATTTGGCAATACTAGGTGATATTCACCGACGGCTGCCGCATTAACTTGTGCTCCGTTCGCTACTCTGAGCGACATATCACCCGGTGCAACCTTCCTACTTTTTCTCAGTCCCTACAATAAATTACAGATATGAGATCCTGATCCGGTATCAAGTACCCAGGAGGTAGGGCTGACCGTAAAATAGTTCTCAATTACAAGAACACCTGAAGTAGATGCAAAACCATGCTTCTTCTTTAACTGGGTATCCTGGGAATCCATACAATCCCCTTTCCCTTGTTCATACTCATAACTATTGTCACAAGTTAGAGCTGAACCAACGTTCCCCAGCCCCGAATAAGAATTCGGATCGGTCAAGCGATACATTTTATTATCTTGATTAGGGCGTGAAATGGTTGCTACCTGGAGAGAGAGAAAAGAAACACTTAGCGTGCGCTCTTGCAAGTTTAGATTGGTTTTTAATTTATCTAAACAGGATGGCTCCCACTGTCTCTCGAATCCCTCCTCAAACCATAAAGGAAGAATTAGTCGGGATCAATCTCACCGTACAATACTTGCTTAACCGTTCAGCCAGGCCAGTGTCGGTACTTCGAGGGAGGTTTTCCAACGCTTTCGCGAAGTTCCTTAATTAAGTAACCTCTTTTCCCTGTGGGCGTAGCCCCGCTAACACCTTTCTAGACACCTACTTGGTTTATAGCATTGATCGTTAAGCGAGAAAGTTCCCGAGGAGTAGCATATACTCACAGTAGGATCGGGATCCAAATATCATCGCGTGACAAAACTGAAGGAATCCTACCAGAATCATCACACTCCATATGGTATGCAACACTAGCAAGTTTCAGTACTTTTGAAACTCCCGATGTGGTTTTTGCCCCTAGGACCCAAGTGACCTTGACGGAGTCAATAAATCAAAGAGTCCTAGTCAAGTTCAACCCGTCATTATCTGGATTGCATCAAACCCACCCGCATAACCCTTGACGGAGTCAACAAGGTTATACGACTGTCCTAACCAATCCCATATACCGATACAAACAAGCAGCACTCAGCTACCGTACACTACGCCTTGACGGAGTCAACAAACGCAGCACGAATACTAAGTGTTACTTGTAAGAAATGACGGAGGGCTACGGCTGGGTTTTTGGCGATAAACCCGTTAACGTAATGAACTTGATATCGTTGAAGGAACCTGGTAATCTTTTGAGAAATATAGTGGCGAAAACTTTTGCTAAAGAGGTCACTCCCTGTGAAGGGATCTCGGCTCTTTCCTCGTCGAATGAGGTGCAGGATATTCCAAACTGAATACCTCGATGCAAAGCAAGAATAATCGACTATAGTGAAGTTATTACCCTGACGCAAACTTTTGTCCAAGGGGTCACTCCCGATGAAGGGATCTCGGCCCTTGCCTCGTCGACTGAGGTGCTGGGCGTTCATAACCGAATACCTCAATGTAAAACAAAAATGAACGTCCTTGCAATAACAGCTTTTTGAAAAAATTGTTCCAACAACGTCTTTTAGGTTTATTTTCTTGCATTAGTTCTTTTAATGTGTCCCATCATTTAAATCCTACCATTGCAGAAAACAACCAAAATATGACGTACGCTTATGCCATTCGCATTCGCCACGGGGCCCCGTCATCACCCGTTAGGTTACTTAACTAACGACAGAGCGGGGGCTGGGCTAGCGCGGCTGAAAAACATAAGCAACGCCTAAATAGTTATTATATATAGATATACAGCAATGATAGCCAATCCAGATCACAGATGAACACTTTGGATATACTAGGAACCCGCGATTCGTTCGAGCCTGCAACGAAAAACGGATTACACGGTCGCGATAAATAGCCAATACCCCACCCAAGACCCCTACGGGTGCGGCAAACTACCCGCCAAGTACCCGAAGCGAAGCAACCTCCCTCAACGCCGTGAGTAGGCCACTCGGCACTTCGAGATACCCGGTAGTTTGTGCACCCCCTCCATGGGTCTATCCTAGGAGCAAAAACAGTAAAAAGAATTATACAATGACGGCCACAACCCCGACCCGGTTGTGCGGCCATACAAATAATATTACATCAATTTACAAATTTATTACATGAATGAAAGGAAAAAGAAACTCTCATCTCACATCCAAACCCGGCTATTCATCCACGACAATCCAACGAGTTCATATACACATACCATCAACAACACAGATCACAGATATGTATAACCCCCACTAATCGACGTATAGCGATTAGTAGACGTTCAATACACATATAACATTACAGATATAACCATTAGCCAAAGTCTACAAAACATCGACCAAAAATACGGATTTTTGAGCCCCAAAAACTAATTTTGCTTTCTGGAAAATCTGGGCAGAAAAGTCATATACCAAAAATCCCAAAATACCCAAATAAGAAAACTGCAGGAAAAATATTCCCCAACAGAGCCAACTCGGCCGCGGTTCCGCGGCATAAGCAAGCTTATGCCGCGGAACCGCGGCGCTTTAGACGAGTTAGGGGATCGTTTTTCTCCAGTGTTCTCTAAAAAGCCTGAGCCGATTTTTAGTGCATAATTTATTACTTTTTGAACAGAAAAAAAATCGGCAGAAACATGAAATTTCCGGGGTATTTTGCGGTTTTTCGTCCGGTTGAAATTCTAAACACTTTGCTAACATGCTAGGGTGTGTTTAGATTGGCTCTGATACCACGGTTAGGTCCATGTTACCTCTCCCGGTACTTTCAGGGTTGCGGAAACGGTAAAACAAAAGTTTTTCTGAACATGGTAACATGGACCGTAAAAGCCCGATCTTTACTAAACGATACACTAGCATCCTAACTAGAGATTTATCTACTCGGTTAGGGGTTATACCTCAACTTGTACTTCTTCTCTCCTTGTTGTTCTTCTCCTTGGTTGCTCCGAGCCTTGATCCGGACTTTGATCACCTCCGCGGCCTCCTTGAGTCGAAGACGATCCACCCGAGAGATGTACACCGAGCTCCACCTCGAGCCGAGGTAACTAGGGCAAAGAGATTGCTAATCTAGAAGCCCTAGGTTGTGTAGAGGAGATGTATGGATGTGTTTGTCTTTGTGGGATCTTTTTCTCTCAACACATGAGATCAAAAGATGAGATCAAGAGGAGGAAGAAGAAGGAGAAACTTAGCAACCATGGAGCTTTTCTTTTGCTTCTCACTTTTAGAGAGAGAATGAGAGAAGAGAATAATGAAAAAAAATTAAACCAAAAGAAATGAACCATGGTTCCAATAATACACAAAATCATCATTACTAATTCTATCATGATAGAAGTTGATGGCACATTGAATTGACCATTATCATAACACAAGAAATAAAAAGAAAATGAAAGAAGAGTGTGGATCTCTCTTGAAGGTCAATGGTCAACACGGTCAATGGGTCAACAAAGTCAAGAGAGAACCAAGTGGTCAAATGGTCAATGCAATTAGCCATCACAAATCTATCACTAAAAAGATTAGTAAACAATGTCTCTGGCTCATAACGGTTTTGACCAAACGAACTGTCAAAACCCTAATGAGTGTGCCACATTACGGTTTCGGCCGAACCAACTGCCAAAACCCTAATGGGGCACCTCCTCCTTCATCGCTCCTCAAAACTGTGCATACACACCCGCATCCGCATTCCGTAGAATGCGAATGCACAGAAGACAAATCAAATCCATCTGTGCAATACTAGGATCTGGCTTAAACCAAAGCCCACTAGTATTGCCTGCTCGAACAGCATACGCACACAAGTGCACGTAAGTGATCGTAGCCCCGCCGTAAAACCATACGACCTCTACACGTTTCGCTCAATGCAGGGAAACTCTCTGTGTGGGACTCTAAAGACTCGACACTACGCTGGCAGTGGGTTTAACCACAGACTGCAAGCGGCACTAGCTATACGTAACGGTCCCCAGGTAGATGTCGATAAGAAGGCCGATGAGGTAAACCCATCCGAACTCCTACTGAGCCTGTATGTGACAATCTCCGTACAGTCCGGTCTGTTCGTCTGATACATCGCATGGCGGGCCTAGGGGGCGGTAAACGTCAGTCCCCTAATAGCGGTACAAGTCGTGTCGGAGTGAAGCCCAGAACACCCAGAGATAACACTGGAAACCTACCAGTATATCTCGCTTGCCCTGGCAAGGGACTACTCGTGTAATGGCTCTCCTAGACACAGCACGATGTCAACCCCCAATACCGGGAGAGACGAATCCTGTCTAATCGTCACTGCCTCCAAGTGCTTCGGGACTGCACCCAACTACTACCTGTTTGCACGACTCAGTAGAGCCGTGGTAGGGTAGTAATCAAAGAACGGTGGGAACACACTCGAGGCGAAGTGACAGTGTCAAGTCAGCGGACTAAGCTGTACTCATGTCACCTGGGAACTGATAACTGACGATAGGTATAATACCAACCATCAGTTCCCGACGAGTCCTGTCCAGTGTACTCGTAACCTAACGAGCACCCGCATACTATCTCAAGTACGACATACTGACGGCTGTGGGACAGACCGTCTCCCGTTCTGGGATGAGAAGCGCATACGCTAGTCTACTCCGGAGTATCGATGCCCTGTCTCGATAATCCCACGACTAGGGACGTGTATAAGGATGTGCTTGTGGATTACCCAGCCCCCACGAGTGTGATCGCCACCACAACGCCGGTAATCAAGCAAAGATCCTAAGGGCTCTACTAATGTGTATAGGTGATACAATAAAGAAACACACATGTACACATTAAAGCAGAGACAAACCAAGTAGCATACTACTATATTGAGCAAGATTGTCTATACAACTGTGAATATCCCAAGCTTCCATCAAGTAATATACAAACTAGTATGATACAGTAATGGCCTCTAGGGCATATACACTAACACCTGAGAGATACTTCGGTTTCTCGATGACAGTGGGAGCGAGGACTGCATCATGAGATGATGACCCAACTAGATTCGAGCAGGTCATCAAGAGTAGGGACTCTGTAAGAATGGCTGGATGCTTAGCGATCTGAGATGGAATCCATGTACACCAGCAAAGTATGGACTTTAGCTGCTATATCTGAAGGGTTAAATCCCCATCAGGAGCAAGTATATCTTGAGAAGATTACTTGGTGTAGATGGAAAAGTTGAGACTTTTAAAGCTAGACTTGTTAAAGGTTTTAGTCATCAATCAGGTGTGGATAATGATGAAACCTTTTCTAGGGACTATGCTCAAGTCCATCCAGATCCTACTTGCCATTGCTACATACCATGACTACGATATCTGGTGGTTGGGTGCCATGACTACTTTTCTAAATAGTGATTTAGAAGAGAACGTCTATAAGAACACAGCCAGAGGGCTTCGTAAACAGTGGGAGCAGCGGAAACGTGTGCAAGTTGCTTTACAGAATAAAGCAGGCATCACGGAGTTGGAACGTCTGTTTTGATGTGATAGTCAAAGTGTTTGACTTCATCAAAATGGTAGACGAACCTTGTATATACAAAAAGGTAGTAGAGAGTAAGGTAGTCATCCTCGTATTGTACGTGGACAACATACTCTTGATAGGAAAAGAGTTTCCAATACTACGATCGGTCGATCTCCTCTTGTCATAAGGATTTTCCAAATAGGATCAAAGTGACACCTCCTAAACCATGAGTTTTCATCTATGAGATAGATGTAATTGGATGCTAGGATTCTCGCTAGATGTAGTGAGATGGTATCAATCGATCCTGGGGAGAATCACTGGAAGGGTTCCAGGGTGATAAAAACGACTGAATGTCAGTCACAGGCATTGTCTTTACCCTAAGTAAAGGGACGGTATGTTGGAAGAGTTCCAAGCTAGATACCGTGGCAAACTAGACGATAAAGGCTGGTAACATCGCTATTAAAGATACTACCAAAGAGGCAGTTTGGGTGTATATTAGTTCATAAGATGAATTAGGTTCCTACCATTGTGTGACAATGGAAGTGTGGCTTTGTCTAAGGAACCCCGATCCCATCAGTGACCCAGATATATTCTAAGGCAGTATCACCTGATCATGGAGATAGTTGATCTCCATGGTGATCGAGGTTAGGAGAGTAGACTCAGAGGACAACAGGGCGGATCCACTCACGAAGGCCTTTTCCCAAAGAGAGAATTTTAGGGGATGGTTGAGTATTAGATACTACAACTACTGCTACAGATGGCCCTAGTGCAAGTGGGAGATTGTTAGTTTTATGTATGCCCTAGAGGCCATTACTGTACATTGGATGTATATTGTAGTGGATGCTGGGACATATATAGGTAGGACTTTCTTGCTCGACATGATAGTACGCTATCTGGTTGCTCTTTATCTTAACATGTATACTTTCTGTCTCTCTGTTACATGTTGATAAAGACCTTAGGATGTGTACTCGACTTCCAGGAATATGATGCAGATCATACTAATGGGGCCTGGATAGTCCATGAGTACATCCTTCAATGTTCCTAGTCGTGGGAATATCGAGACGGGGCATCGATATTCCAGAGTAGACTAGCGTATATCTTCTCGACCCATGTGATGGGCGATGGATGATCCCATATCCATTGGTGTTTGACATCAGAGATGGTATGCGGGTGCTCAGTGGAGACTGGGTACACTGAACGGACTCGCCGAGAACTCCCAGATGGTATTATACCTCACGTCAGATGACAGTTCTCTGGTGTCACTGGTACAGCATAGTCTGTTGACCCGAGATCGTTATAGAGTCTTGTGTGTCTCCCACTGTGCTTTGATTTCCACCCTACCACGGCTCTACTGAGTCGTCCAAACAGGTGGTTTTTGGGTACAGTCCCGATTCACATAGAAGCAATGAGCGATAGGAGGGGATTCGTCTCTCCCGGTATTGGGTGTTGATGTTGCGCTATGCTCGACTGGCCATAACAGGAAATCTCTGGCCAGGGTTGCAGTGATATACTGGTAAGAGTTATCAGTATTTTCACGATTGTTATGGACCTCACGTCGGCATGACTTGTCAAGCTATTGGGGTCTGACGTTTACCACCCCTAGGCGAGATATGCGACATATCAGACGAACAGACCGGACTGTACGGTAAGTGTTACTGGTTGGATTCGCAGGAGTGTGAGCGGGCTTGCTCGTCGATCTTCTGATCGCTCAATTCCCGGGTGGCCGTTACGTTTAGCAGACCGCTTGCGGCTTGTGGGTGTTTGATATGATCATCACCTACTACCGGCGTATTGACGAGTCTTTAGAGTCCTACACAGAGGTTTCCTGGCTCAAGCGAAACGAAATAGGAGCGCATATGAGATATGTGCGGGACCGAGAATAATGCGTCTATGTGATACTGTATTCTATTCTCGCGATGAATGTATCGAATGGTTGTATGTGATATAACCTAGTTATCGAATCAAGCATTGATTCGATAAGCCAACATTGGATATTAGTCGGTTATATGCGATATGACCGGATCGTTAAATCAAGTATTGATTTAATGATTTAATGCATAATTATATATTTGATATATTACTTTGCATTAACTAGTATTTGTTCACTTTAAATGGATTTTTTCACTTGAAATACACAAGTTGTATATGTGATATACTTTTGTGCACTTGTTTGTATCATGTTTGATGATACATGCAAACTTGGTTAAGTGTATGATTAAACCATGGTTATGTAATGGTTAGGGTTTTGATTTTATTTATTTATTTATTTATTATTCTTTTTTGAAAGATAAAGAGAAATGGTGGCTTTCTTTGTTTGTTGTTGAAACTTCATGAAGTTTTGACTAAGTGACCATTTTGTCTTCATGCTTAACCCTAACCATTCAACCTAACCCTAGTTTATTCTCTACACTTAACCATGGTTGCTATATGATAAGAATCAACTTATTTTCTATTTTCAAATAATACTTATCATATTCTATTCTTCTTCTTCTTCTTCAAGATGAAGAAAACCTTGCAACCTTCAATGGCAACATGAGAAAAAGAGTGAGAAATCCAATTCTAAAGTGAACCCACTTCCTATTTCTTCATCCTCTACCACTTGCCAAGTAGTATAGGGTGTTTTCTTCACAAGTTTCATGACTTGGTGAAGTTGGAGTTTGATCTTGAGTTGCCTCGACGTAGATCATCTTCGGCATCGAAGTCGACGACCTAGCCCGCCCATTTCTCCGATGAAGCCGATGCTAGAGTCTGGGATTCGATATGGACAGCGGAGGGACGTCATCACGGAGCCTAGGAGGTGGAGGACCGGATCTACAAAGGTTGTAGCCTCTTTCCTTTTAAGTTAAAGTTGTTTATTTGCATTGCATCGCCTATACATCTAGTTAACGATCCGTATTAGAGTTTGTAGGAACATGAAAAATTAGAATTGGACATGTTTGATCACTTGTGAGACTTCATTAGTGTGCCTAGGAACCCTTCAGCTGTTGTGCTGCTGAAACTGTTGTTGCTGATGCTGATGCTGTTGCTGTTGGTTCAGCTGAAGCTGTTGTTGTTGTTGTTGTTGATGATGGTGTTGATGCTGGGGCTGCTTGTGCTGCTTCTACGTGTGCTGTTGCTGCTGCAAGGTGCTGCTGCTACTGCTTGGTGTTGCTGCTGCTTGCACTGCTGCCGGGGCTGAAGCTACTGCTGATGTAGCTGTTGTTGGTGCTGCAGTTGTGTGAGTGAGAGAGTGAGAGAGTGAGAATTATGAGAGTGTGATGCAAACAAAAGAAAATATTAACACAAGAGAGTCAAGCCCTCTTCTTCTCTTGCCTCATTAAATGCAAGCATGGGCACTAGCCATGATGCACTCCCTCTCTCTCTCTCTCATTTAATGCAAGCATGGCGTTGCCATGATGCACTCTCTCTCTCTCTTTCTCTTTCTCTCCCAAGTCAACCAAAATAAAATTTTAAATCCCATTTCATTTTTAAAAAAATACCCTTAATTAAAATCATTTTAACTCAATAAGGATGGGTTAGTATACCATGGTTGATAAACATGGCTTAAACCAAATTTCAACCCTAGTTTACATGCACAAGTTTGTGCAAGCCTAGGAAAATTCTAGAAAAATATTTATTAATTTTGATAAAATATTTGAAAATCAGTTTGGTAAACTTTTTATTAAAAACCACATATTAAAATATAATTAGCCACTAAACACATTCTAATGTGTTACAATCTTCCCCCTTAAAGAAATTCGTCCCCGAATTTAAATTTATAAAGCAACGCATACCTTCAAACAGATGAGGGGACTTCTTCCGCATCTCGCCCTTGGCCTCCCAAGTGATCTCTTCACCATTAGAGCTGCGCCAAAGCACCTTCACTGATGGCAAGACCTTCGATCTAAGCTTCTTCACCTGCCGGTCCAAAATCACGACTGGCTGCTCGGTGAACGAAAGATCGTGCTCGAGCTGAACGGTCTGATGCTGAAACATGTGTGAAGGGTCATGTAGGTATCTGCGAAGCATCGACACGTGGAATACGGGGTGAACATTTGGGAAGTCGGGTGGAAGAGCTAAACGGTATGCTACTGCACCCACGCGCTCGAGAATCTCGAAAGGACCTATGAATCTGGGTCTAAGCTTCCCCTTCCGTCCAAAGCTCATCACTCCCTTCATTGGAGAGACCCTCATAAAAACATGATCGCCAACTACGAACTCTAATCTGCGGCGGCGTCTGTTAGCATACGATTTCTGCCTGCTCTAAGCTGTCCTCATCCTGTCTCGAATCAGCTGTATCTTCTCGGTCGTCTCCTGTGCGATCTGTGGCCCCAAAATACTGCTCTCACTGAGCTCTGTCCAACAGACGGGCGATCTACATCTCCTCCCATACAAGGCCTCGAAAGGTGCCATATGAATAGTATCCTGGAAACTATTGTTGTAGGAGAACTCCACCAAGGGTAAATGATGATCCCAGCTACCACCAAAGTCTAAAACGCACGCTCGGAGCATGTCCTCGAGAGTCTGAATAGTCCGCTCTGACTGACCGTCGGTCTGCGGATGAAATGCTGTGCTGAAACTCAAGCGAGCGCCTAAGGCCTCCTGAAGCCTCTGCCATATCGGCTGGTAAACTAGGTGCCTCGGTCAGACACAATATATGTCGGGACCCCATGCAGTCGTACAATCTCGTCGATGTAAATCTAGGCATACTGAGCAAATCCGAAAGTCGTCTTCACTGGCAGGAAGTGAGCCGCTTTCGTCAAACGATCCACGATCACCCAAATGGAGTCATACCCTCGCCTAGTCCTCGGTAGACCCACAATGAAATCCATCGAAATCTATTCCCATTTCTACTCCGGAATGGGTAACGGCTGTAGCTCTCCTGCGGGCCTCTGGTGCTCGACCTTGACTTGCTGGAAAGTCAGGCATCTCGACACGAAGTCTACGACGTCCTTCTTCATTCCGTCCCACCAGTAGACCTCTCTCATATCATGATACATCTTGGTGGAACTGGGATGGACACTGTACACCGATCGATGTGCCTCCTCAAGAATATCGCGCCGCAGTCCCTCAGCATCTGGTACGCACAGTCTAGATCCAAATCGTAATATCCCCTGATCATCGATCACGAACTCGGAGAATCTGCCCTATCCAATCTGTGCCATGATCTCTGAACAACGGTCATCACTGTACTGTGCCTCATGTATACGGTCAAGCAACTATGGGCGTGCACGAACATGCGCAAGATGTCCCCCGATCTGCATGAACTCGAACTGCACTCGGCTGTCGCATAAAGTCTGGCAATCTGCCGACGACTGCCTCTGTACTGCGCTCAAGCAAGATAGACTACCCTCGGGCCTCCTGCTCAAAGCATCCTCTAATACGTTAGCCTTGCTCGGGTAATATAAGATCTCGCAATCATAGTCTTTTACTAGCTCCATCCAACGGTGCTGTTGGAGATTCAGGTCTCGCTGCTGAAATATATACTTTAAACTTTTGTAATCAGTGAATATCTGGTACGACTCGCCGTATAAGTAATGTCGCCAGATCTTAAGTGCAAAGACCACTGCAGCCATCTCAAAATCATGAGTGGGGTAGTTCTGTTCATGTTTCTTCAACTGTCGCGAAGCATACGCGATCACCCTGTAAGTGCACGGCGGCGCCCCGGCCGTCAATCCGACGGCCAAATGCGGAAGCGGTGATAAACTTTAAATTTTACTTGAACTGGCAAACCGCCGCGCACTAATACCCGGATCGAACCACTAACTAGTCCTAGCTAACAATAAGATGGGAAAGAGATATACCGACGATCCAAGTCTTCCGGTCTTCTCGTCGTCGTCCCAATCTCCTGCGGAATGTCCCGTCTCCTCCTCGTCGCCGGAAGTGCACCACATCGCCTACTTCTTTTACGGGCTCCCACCTCAATGCCGAGGCAACTCGGGCACGAAGCTGGCTAGTCGACGTGCCCAAGGTTCGCTGTAGAATATGTAGTCCTCAAGTCTCACTTTGGGGTTGTGGAATTGCCATTTGGTGGAGGAATGATACTTGGAGCTTTGGAGATTGATCTTGTGGGATTTTGCAACATGAAATGAACCAAAATCCCACACTCAAAAATGTTGGACAGCCACCAAGAGCTAAGGCCGGCCACTACAATAGAGAGGAGAGTGAGAATGGAGAGAGGAACAAAAATAATGGGAGCCATACTCATATCATGCAAGAGAGAGAGAGAGAGAGGAATGGTTATCATGAAAGAACATGGTCACCAAAACAAAAACCACACACAACCAACCTCACCCCTCATCATCATCAACAATCATGACTTTAAAAGTCAAGTCATGATGGAGTCAAAACAAGTCAATGATGGTGCACATCATGAAAGCCATCATGATGCAACAAGATGCAAAGAACCCCCTCCACAAATGCCTATTTGCAACAATGCAAATAAACCCTCCTCCACCAATCTTCGGCCAATGAACGAAACAAAGGAAATCGGCCGAAACGGAAAGCAAACTGGCAACTCCAGAAAACTGGTCCCGTAATAAATTACAGGAAAACCCTGATACAGTGCATACATACCCGCATCTGTATTTCGACCGAAATACAAATGCAATGAGACAAAATCTACACTGTACTATACTAGGATCCGGCTTATACCAAAGCCGGCTAGTAATATCCGTTCGATCCTGATCCGTACAATACCGCACGTATCTGATCAAACCCTGCCATATAACCATACGGCCTATAGTACAAACTGTCCGATCCTGATCCGTGCAATACCGCACGTATCTGATCGGACCTTGCCATATCTCCATACGGCCTCTACAACCTTTCACCCGAAAGCTGAGTAACTGAATGTGGGGGACTCTAAAGACTCATCAACACCTTGGTTGTGGATTTAACCACTAGCACGTTAGAGGTATAAACCAATACATAACGGGCCACCAGGTATTGACCAAAAGGGACGTCTGTGAGCGAACTCAGCCTGACACCCTACTGAGCCTGTCAGTGACAACATCCGTACAGTCCGGTCCGTTCGTCTATGAGCATCGCATGGCGGGCCTAGGGGGTTGGTAAAAGTCAGAACCCCAAAAGCGGTACAAGTCGTGTCGGAGTGTAGCCCAGAACACCCTGAGATACTACTGGAATACCTACCAGTAAATCTCCTTGCCTCGGCCGAGGGCTTCGTGTAATGGCTCTCCTAGACACAGCACGACCTCACCCCCAATACCGGGAGAGAAGAACCCCTGAAGATACGCTCACTGCTTCCATGTGGCTCGGGACTGTACCCAACTAAAACCTGTTTGCACGACTCCTTTGAGCCGTGGTAGGGTAGTAATCAAAGTACAGTGGGAACTCACACGAGACAAATGACGATCCCCAGGTCGATGAACTAACCTGCACACATGTCACCAGGGAACTGCCATCTGACGTCTGGTATATGACTAACTAGCTTGTTCCCGGCGAGTCCTGTCCGGTGTACTCATAACCCAATGAGCACCTGTATACATCTTAGGTGATCCAACTGACACCAGTGGCTTGTGAGACCGGCTACCGCCCCTCGTCGGGGTCTCGACTGTATACACTAGTCTACTATGGAGAATCGATGCCCTGTCTCGAAACTCTCACGACTAGGGACCTTTTAAGGATATGCTTATAGACCCCCAGCTCCCACTTATATGATCGCCCTCATACTGCTGGTGGTCAAGCAAGAATCCTAGGGGCTCTATCAACGTGTAATAGCGACGTGTCAGGTCACTTAAAATAGTACACGATGATAAAGGTAAACCAGATAGCATACTATCATCTCGAGTAAGACTGTCCTACCGGGATAGGTCCTCCATCAATCATTGCAATTACATACCTGTGACCTAATAATTGACTCTGAGGGCACTATCTCCAACAATCTCCCACTTGCACTCAAGGCTAATTATTGCGATGTCGCATACTCACAGCCCGTGTGATACCGAACACCCAACTCCTCTACTAGTCAGTCTCACAAAGCTCGTTTGCGAAACTATTGCGTTCGAGAAATAGCCTCAGTGAGTGGATCCGTCTTGATGTTTCTTTCTATGTCTCTCTATATCTCAAGTTCGCGGAGAAAGCCATCTCCCGAAATGAGCAATACCTGTCTTAGAATGTGTTTGGATGTCTGATGGGACATAGCTCATAAATGAACTCCAAATCCAAACTTCTTAGACTGTATCGTCAACTGAACTTAATCAGTATCCTGCGCCATGCCACCCTCAGTATTGTCTTGGACCACCTGTCCAAAATACTGCCCCTCGTCAGAAGGAGAACTATAACTCTGACAACCTCCTTGTCGTCCATGTCACCTTGGAAGCCTGGAATGATAACTGTCTCCCGAATGAGGCTGTCGTTATCATATCCCTAGAACATCCACTTATGTTCTAAAACTGCTTCCGACCGTTTCTCCTGGATTGGATCAATGTCAACTTATTACATCTAGTGCAAGAACAATATCTGGTGTGGTACTTGACATCTCATGATTGACTCAATCGCCTGAGCAAGTGATCTGCCAATCATGCACATCCCTCTCCCCTTTAGTCTGTAAGACACCTTTAGAGAGGGTGACTCCATCTTCTGCAGGTACACTACCGTGCATGGAGTCGTCCATTCTAAATACTCTTAGAATGCTGTCTAAGTACCCTGATTGGGAAACCACCCAAATCTAGATCTAAAACCATAGATCTAGTAACCAGTTTGTCTGATATAATGTCCAAGTCCCATATGGAGAAACTACTGTGTGACGACCAAAGTATAACCGATTGTAGTATAGGAGTTTCTTTTCCTACTCTGTGTATGTCATCCAAATACCAGGACATCACACCCTACTACCTTCTCAACAGATCCATCCCCTATTCTGATGAAGTCAAACCTATGACTGTCACGTCAGAAGTAGATGATCTATCCCCGCTACATCTGCTTTAGTCTATAAATAGACATAAGCTACCTGTCCACCAATGCTTCCGCTGCTCCCACTGACTACGACAACCCTCTGGCAGAGTCATATAGACGTACACTTCTAAAGCGAGTTCAGAACGACGCTATACTCATCCTCCCGCCGGGTCTCGCAGCCTGGAACAACAGCAATGGTAATTGTGGGCAAACAAGAACTTCCCTGTCACCGTCCTTGAGGCTACCGGAGTACCTCTCGGGTGCCTGAAGTTACCCACCATATCTGCGGAGTGGCCAATGGAATGTCAATCCAGATTGAATCTTTAGGTTCCTTATCAAATCTTCAGTAATCGTTTGTGGTTCTGGAATCACTTCCAGTTCTACCATACTCCCACTACTGTTTTATGAAAAAATCCATTTTTATTAAAACTGTGGCGAGTGTAGAACAATATTGCTATTGTTCATCCAGATGGTAGAAAATCAACCCGCGTCATAGCCTGGGTCAACCCACAAACAGCCATTACAGAAACGTGCCTTGAGTTGTCCAGTGTCTGGTTTTAAGCATAAGCCGGACAACTCCCCGTACCTTAACATCGTTAAGATATTAACATCGTTAAGATATGAACTGTTCTATATCCCATATAGGACCAGAGGCACTGATTTAATTGAACCAGATTCAAATCATGCAGCTGTCTCCAGTGCATGTCAACTAAATGGAAGGAGGCCGATCAGCGTTACTCAACTTAGGAATGCTTCCAATTATGAGTAACCTGAAAGAGAAGCAATTTCTCTTAATCACTACTATCAACTGAATACCATATACAAGTATCTACATCCTCGATCACTTTGAAGAATCCCGATACTTGCTACACCTGGTTCTCTACTCTATTCAAATACCTATAACTTCTCAACATTCAGACCCTGTGTTTCCTCGAAACACCTGTCTAAAAACTAGAAAAGTCATAAGTAAACCGAATATAGTACGAGGACCAACCCCTCTGTCCTGATGGACTCTGGACAACATACAATACTCTGTATAAGTCCCTTGAGTCTGATAACTCATTCACTGTGTGTCGTAGGTTGAAAACTGTACTTATGGTTAAGAAGAATTACACCGCTGTTTAATGCTCCTTACCTAACCATCCACTGATATAGGTAAATGTCGTAGACATAATTTCAAAAGGTATATCTCACTCTATGAAAATAGACGTACAGATATATCAATTTGAAATTGGTGCATAACCGCGGATATTCAAAAACCAAATATTTGCCGACCGGCAAACAGCCCAGGTGATTTCCTCAAATATCACCGATTACAACGAATCCCGATATAATGAGGATGATCACCCAATTCCCAATAACTTACTCCCACTCATCATCTGTAAAACCATACAGATGTGAGAATCGTACCTGGTAAATACATACCCTGGAGTAAGGACTAATTGGGAAATCAGTTTTCCTTTAACAGTACACAGTGAAACTGAAACATTGAAATGTTTCGATGGGGTATCCTGGTATTCCTAGTAATGCCTCTTCCAGATTCACAACTGTAACCGTATAGTTCTTTGCCACCTCTCTAAATCCCTTCATATGTCTTTAGTCTTTACCTTCTGCACACCCCTTTAGGCCAAATGGTTTTCTTCCTTCCCTACCGTTCGGCACCAGCCTATGGTTTGGAAGAAGACTATCCAATAAGCATAATGGGTGTACTGTCCCAATCCTAGGAACACTCGCAATGCGAGAGGAGGTGAAGATAAAAAACACCTGAATAAACCTTATTCCTATTTCTCCTGAACCAGAATCCATCCCCGAACTGGAACAAGTTCCTTTCGAGTTCGTATATAACCATACGATGGAGTATCCAAATAAACTGTGGATCTTCGTAGTGATACGGAGTGTCCTGGAGAAATACAAAGGTGATGTGGGAGTGGTAACGAAATATTTGGTTTGGTCGTGAATATCTGTTGCAATTGACTTTGCCCTCTTACTAATCCCTTGCTTTGTCTGAACTTAATACCTTCTGTACACCATCGTTAGGCTAATTGGTTTTCTTCATTCCCTACCGGTCGGCACCAGCCTAAGGTTTGGAAGAAGACTATCCAATTTGCGTAATAGGTGTACTATCTCCTAAACCAAGGAGTACTCGCAACCTGAGAGAAGGTAAAAGGAAAAGACAACTGAATAATCCTATCCGTTTTCTCCAGAACCTGAAACCATCCTCGAATAAATTCCTTCAAGTTCGTATCTAACCATACGATGGTTTTGTCCAATGGAAGTGGACGTTCGTAGTAATACGGGGTGTCCTGGAGAAAAGGGTAAAAGTAGGAGTGGCAATGAGGTTTGCAACTCTGGCAATCCAAAAGCCAGTGTTTAAGAAGGTTCGGTCAACTTGGTCACTGAGTCATAGTCTTAGGGTCGGGTCAATGGTCGCTGCCAAAGAGAGAGAGAAAAGAAACACTCAGCGTGCACTCTAACCTAGATCAGAATGGTTACCAATTTATCTAATCTGGAATCCTCCCACTGTACCTCAAATTCTCCTCCAAACCTGAAAGAAGAATTAGTCGGGATCACCCGAGGAGTATACCAACTCATCAGTGGGAATCGAGATCCAACTCTCATCGTATGATAACGTGACGGAATCCGCTCACGTCATCACACTCCAGAAGGTATGCGCATATCTGGCATGTTTCAGTTCTTTTGAAACTCCCGATGAGATTTCTGCCCCATGCTCTTATGACCTTGACTTTGGCCAACATATCATAAGTCACATGTCAAGTTCTACCCGTCATTCTCCAGGTTAATTTGAATCCACCCGTACCTACCCTTGACTTTGGCCAAAATGGCAGTACGACTGTCCCAAACCAACGCATCTATCTATGCTGCATATGAATACCCCAATAGCTACCAATCACTGTGCCTTGACTTTGGCCAACATACACAGCTTGAATACTATTGACCATCCATATGAAACGACGGAGGGCTACGAATGGTTTCTGGCGAAAACCTTTAACGTAAAGAACTTGATATCGTTGAAGGAACTGATAGCTTTTAAAAATATAGTGACGAAAACCTTCGCTAAAGAGGTCACTCCAGGTGAAGGGATCTCGGCTCTTTCCCCGTAGAATGGGGTGCAGGATATTCCAACTGAATACCACGGTGCAAAGCAAAAATAATCGGCTATAGTGAAGTTAATGCCCTGACGCAAACTTCTGTCCAAGGGGTCACTCCCGGTGAAGGGATCTCGGCCCTTGCCTCGTCGACTGAGGAGCAGGATATTCCAACTGAATACCACGATGCAAAACAAAAGTGAACGTTCTTGCAATAACAGCTTTCTGAAAAGTGTTCCAACAACATCAGATTAGGTTTGTTTTTAACTTGCATTGATCCGAATCAACGCAGTCCCATCAATTGATCACACCACAAAGAACGAAAATATACTGATGTACGTATATGCCATCCGCATTCGCCACTGGGTCCCGTCATTACCCGTTAGGTTAGCTAACTAACGACAGAGCGGGGACTGGACTAGTGCGGATGCAAAACATATACTACATCTACTAATATATATACCAATATATTATATTCGCTCAAGGCATGAAAAGAAATGCAACATCACAGAAAATGTACAGCATCACAGAATAAAACAGATATCTGGGATCCCCGGGTTTCACAGAGCCACTACTGAAACCCGACGTTCCCCTGGTCGTGTGGATAGCCTGTGCAATGAGAACCTAGACCCCTACGGGCGCGGAAAGTCACCCGCCAAAACCTGAAGCGAGGCAGCCCCCTTCAGTACCGTGAATGGACCACCCAGCACTTCACGGAATCCGGCAACTTGGGCACCCCTCCTGGGTCAACCTGTACCCCGTACGAGTGCGGCGAATAGCCCGCCAATCCTAGAGTGAAGCCCCCTCCGTCTCAATGCCATGAGATGCGGGCTTGTTGCCCTCCAGAACCCGGCTATCCGTGCACCCCTCCGCGGGGTAATCCTAGTACAGAAAGTAAAATATACATACAACAGGTACATCGACCGCAACCAGGTCATGCCCCAAAATAATAATACAATCAGGCAGTGACGGCAGTCCACATGTCGGACGCTCGCCCCGCAATATCAAATGTACATAATACAACCACAACTGTACTAGCATTATATTCAGGCTATCCCCCACGACCGATCCGCAACATCACAGCAAAAACAGAACATCAACGTGAATGTCACGTTCGCAAATCCGTCTAACCGGGCTATAGCAGTTAGACCGGATTTACCGATCGAGTGACATTCACGGTCGCAGATATAATGTAAATACTGTGAAATAATGTGTTTAAAATATCCGATTGATCAAACTTTAACAAGTGGGCCCCCAAACAATACTGTAGCACTCACAGAAATTATGGGCCCAAAATTAATATTCCAAAACCCATATTTTAAGCCCAGAAAGCCTCTGTAAAAAATTGGTGCAGGGATCCCCACAGTGTGCGGCGGAACAGCGGCGGGAAGGGGGTATTTGCGGCGGTTCCGCGCTCCCACTGTGGATTCACTTCATCGAATTTTTACAGAGCTCTTAGATTTTCCAGTACATCAATATTTTACAACCTGAAAAAATTTTCGAGACCAAAAAATTTCAACAGAAACTGATGCTAACAAAAATGTAGATTTTGGAGTTTTGGTCGATCGGAAATGCAAAACACATTAAACCAAGATAGACTAAGTTAATGGCGAGGCTCTGATACCACTGTAAGTGCACGGCGGCGCCCCGGCCGTCAATCCGACGGCCAAATGCGGAAGCGGTGATAAACTTTAAATTTTACTTGAACTGGCAAACCGCCGCGCACTAATACCCGGATCGAACCACTAACTAGTCCTAGCTAACAATAAGATGGGAAAGAGATATACCGACGATCCAAGTCCTCCGGTCTTCTCGTCGTCGTCCCAATCTCCTGCGGAATGTCCCGTCTCCTCCTCGTCGCCGGAAGTGCACCATATCGCCTACTTCTTTTACGGGCTCCCACCTCAATGCCGAGGCAACTCGGGCACGAAGCTGGCTAGTCGACGTGCCCAAGGTTCACTGTAGAATATGTAGTCCTCAAGTCTCACTTTGGGGTTGTGGAATTGCCATTTGGTGGAGGAATGATACTTGGAGCTTTGGAGATTGATCTTGTGGGATTTTGCAACATGAAATGAACCAAAATCCCACACTCAAAAATGTTGGACAGCCACCAAGAGCTAAGGCCGGCCACTACAATAGAGAGGAGAGTGAGAATGGAGAGAGGAACAAAAATAATGGGAGCCATACTCATATCATGCAAGAGAGAGAGAGAGGAATGGTTATCATGAAAGAACATGGTCACCAAAACAAAAACCACACACAACCAACCTCACCCCTCATCATCATCAACAATCATGACTTTAAAAGTCAAGTCATGATGGAGTCAAAACAAGTCAATGATGGTGCACATCATGAAAGCCATCATGATGCAACAAGATGCAAAGAACCCCCTCCACAAATGCCTATTTGCAACAATGCAAATAAACCCTCCTCCACCAATCTTCGGCCAATGAACGAAACAAAGGAAATCGGCCGAAACGGAAAGCAAACTGGCAACTCCAGAAAACTGGTCCCGTAATAAATTACAGGAAAACCCCGATACTGTGCATACACACCCGCATATGTATTTCGACCGAAATACAAATGCAATGAGACAAAATCTACACTGTACTATACTAGGATCCGGCTTATACCAAAGCCGGCTAGTAATATCCGTTCGATCCTGATCCGTGCAATACCGCACGTATCTGATCAAACCCTGCCATATAACCATACGGCCTATAGTACAAACTGTCCGATCCTGATCCGTGCAATACCGCACGTATCTGATCGGACCTTGCCATATCTCCATACGGCCTCTACAACCTTTCGCCCGAAAGCTGAGTAACTGAATGTGGGGGACTCTAAAGACTCATCAACACCTTGGTTGTGGATTTAACCACTAGCACGTTAGAGGTATAAACCAATACATAACGGGCCACCAGGTATTGACCAAAAGGGACGTCTGTGAGCGAACTCAGCCTGACACCCTACTGAGCCTGTCAGTGACAACATCCGTACAGTCCGGTCCGTTCGTCTATGAGCATCGCATGGCGGGCCTAGGGGGTTGGTAAAAGTCAGACCCCCAAAAGCGGTACAAGTCGTGTCGGAGTGTAGCCCAGAACACCCTGAGATACTACTGGAATACCTACCAGTAAATCTCCTTGCCTCGGCCGAGGGCTTCGTGTAATGGCTCTCCTAGACACAGCACGACCTCACCCCCAATACCGGGAGAGACGAACCCCTGAAGATACGCTCACTGCCTCCATGTGGCTCGGGACTGTACCCAACTAAAACCTGTTTGCACGACTCCTTTGAGCCGTGGTAGGGTAGTAATCAAAGTACAGTGGGAACTCACACGAGACAAATGACGATCCCCAGGTCGATGAACTAACCTGCACACATGTCACCAGGGAACTGCCATCTGACGTCTGGTATATGACCAACTAGCATGTTCCCGGCGAGTCCTGTCCGGTGTACTCATAACCCAATGAGCACCTGTATACATCTTAGGTGATCCAACTGACACCAGTGGCTTGTGAGACCGGCCACCGCCCCTCGTCGGGGTCTCGACTGTATACACTAGTCTACTATGGAGAATCGATGCCCTGTCTCGAAACTCTCACGACTAGGGACCTTTTAAGGATATGCTTATAGACCCCCAGCTCCCACTTATATGATCGCCCTCATACTGCTGGTGGTCAAGCAAGAATCCTAGGGGCTCTATCAACGTGTAATAGCGACGTGTCAGGTCACTTAAAACAGTACACGATGATAAAGGTAAACCAGATAGCATACTATCATCTCGAGTAAGACTGTCCTACCGGGATAGGTCCTCCATAAATCATTGCAATCACGTACCTGTGACCTAATAATTGACTCTGAGGGCACTATCTCCAACACACCCTGTCATGCTGCATCAATACGCACCCTAGCCCCACTCGTGAAGCATCACAATAGACCACAAAACCGCCTGATCCTGAAGGCAATGATAACACTGGCGCCATAGTCAAACAAGTCCGTAGCTGCTGAAAACTGTGCTCGCACTCCTCCGTCCAATCGAAAGGAACTCCCTTCCGGGTCAAACCGGTCAAAGGTGCAGCAATGCGGGAGAAATCCTGTACAAATCGCCTGTAGTAGCTGGCCAGTCCTAGAAAGCTGCGTATCTCAGTAATGGATGTAGGTCTGGGCTAACTCTGAACGGCCTTGATCTTTCTCGGGTCCACACATATACCATGCCGTGTAATCACGTGACCTAAGAAGTCTACGCTCTCCAGCCAGAACGCGCACTTAGAGAATTTAGCAAAAAGCCGGTGCTCCCTCAAAGTCTGCAGTGTGATCCGCAGGTGCTGCTCGTGCTCCTCTCTACTCCGGGAATACACCAAGATATCGTCAATGAATACGATGATGAACAAGTCAAGATACGGCCTGAATATACGGTTCATCAATTCCATGAATGCTGCTGGCGCATTGGTGAGTTCGAACGACATCACCAAAAACTCATAATGGCCGTAGCGCGTGCAGAAAGCTGTCCTCGGTATATCCTCCTGTCGAACCCGCAGCTGATGGTATCCTGATCGCAAGTCGATCCTCGAAAAATATCCTGCCCCCTGAAGCTGGTCGAACAAATCGTCGATGCGTGGCAAAGGATATCTGTTCCGCACGGTCACCCTGTTCAGCTGGCGGTAGTCGATACACAAATGTAAACTTCCGTCCTTCTTCTTGACAAACAGGACCGGAGCACCCCAAGGAGAAACACTGGGTCGAATAAGTCCCTTATCCAGCAAATCTTACAACCGACTCATCAACTCACTAAGCTCCGCCGGGGCCATCCGATAAGGCGGTATGGAAATAGGCCCCGTACCGGGAATCAAATCAATACATAACACTACATCGCGCTCAGGCGGTAGCCCAGGAAGCTCGTCAGGGAATACATCAGGGAACTCGCGAACAATTGGAACCTGGTCCAACGGAACATCTGTAGCTCTAGTATCACAAACATTGGCTAGAAATCCCTGATATCCCTTTCTCAAAAGCTGTCCAGCGCGACGAGAAGAAATCAATCTGTGAGGGGCAGCACCAAGGTCACCCTACACAACAAAAGCCGACTTGCTGGGAAAACAAAATCTAACCGTCTTCTCGCGGCAGTCTACAGACGTATAGCACGTGGCTAACCAATCCATGCCCAACAGAACATCGAAGTCCAAAATCTCAAGAAGGATCAAGTCGACTGGCAACTCTCTCTCGCCAATACGGACAACACAGGATCGGAAAACGTGCCTAGCCACAAACGACTCTCCTATGGGAGTGGTCACAACAAGAGGCTGATCAAGTAACCCAGACTCTCTACCCAAACTCGGCACAAAATGTATGGAGACATACGAGTGTGTGGATCCGTGATCGAACAATACGTGTGCGTCAACAGAACATACTGATAGGGTACCTGAGACCACCACATTAGACGCCTGCACGTCCTGATGCGTCAACGCGAAAACCCGTGCCTGTCCTCCACCTGTGACTGGCGGTCCCCTACTAGCAACTGGCTGTACTCTACCGGTAGCTGGCTGTTCTCTGCCTCGGCCACCTCGTCCTCTAGGAACAAACCCTCCGTGACCACGGCCTCTTTGTGCGTGGGTCTGATGCGGAGCAACTGTGGGTACAATAGGCAATGCCCTGTGGGGTGGGGAAGGTGGAAGTATGACATGCGGTACTGCTGGCTCCCTCCGGCGTGTCTCGGTACAATCTCTGACACGGTGATGGAGACTACCACATCCAAAGCATCCACGGGACGACTGCTGACCCTCCTGGGGATAAGAGTTAAACATCTGACCTCGCCCCGAGTCTCTGCCACCTGTACGACGTCTATCATGGCGTCTGAATGGAAGTATTTGTGCTGCTGTATCAGTACGAACTCTTTTCGGCCCTGGAACTACCGAAGTCTCTGCAAGGCGCTCCTTGACTAATAGTGCTGCGTCTACAGCTGCTGCATATGTCTCGTAATGCTGTGCGCTGATCGCAAGGAACAGGGGTGTAAGCAAGCCTCGGACAAATCTCTTGACTCGCATCTCCTCAGTAGCCAGTAGGTATGGAGCATAAACTGATAGATCGGTGAACAGCACATCATACTCTGCCATTGTCATCTCTGGCGTCTGGCGTAAGGACTCAAATCTGCGTGCTCGGGCATCCCTAACACTCTGGGGAAGGAAGCGGGCAAGGAACACCGTCACGAACTCTGTCCAGGTCATAGGAGGAAGACCTGCTGCTCTACCCTTCTCGACCAATTCGCACCATTTCTGCGCAAGACCTTCCAGGCGAAAGCTCGCGAACTCTACCCATCTCGCATCTAAGCATCTGAGCGAACGGCATATCTGGGCCATCCTATCAATGAAAGACTGTGGGTCCTCGGCTGCATCGGTGCCTATGAAGACCGAAGGCTTCAGCCTCATGAACTCTGATAGCGATACTGCAATCACCTCCGTAGCTGCAGGGGCAACGGCCTGTACTGTAGGTACCATCGCGGTCCCCGTGACTGGTGGAGCTATCTTTTGTCGCTGCGCTCGAAGCGTCTTAACTAGCGATCCTATCATCTGGCGCATCTCCTGCATACTAGATCCTACCGTCTGGTGCATCTCCTGCATACCAGCACCTAGCATGGCGATCTGATCTGTCATAGGAGGAACAGTCTGCTCTGGTACAACGGGTGCACTGCCCGGATCAGTCCTCGTCTCAGACGAGTCAACACGAATCTCGGCTCTCGCAGCCGCTCTCTACGCCCTCGTAGTCTTTGGCGGCATAATGGCTGAAAAGAAGGTAGGATTCGATGAGGATATAGAAATCGAATCACAAGAATATATATATAATCAAGAAGGAATTTCAATCAATAAGTCCTAAGGTCGCTTAGGCGGAGTACCGCGTCGTGAGTATGCCGCGGAACATACACACGCTACGCCACTCTGCTTCAGCTACCTACTCCATCATACCAGGGTCATCCTACACTCCGAAGGTAAAACCTACGCTCTGATACCAACTTTGTCACGACCCAAAGTTCGCCCCGTGACCGGCACTTAACCACGTGACGTCTACAGGCGTAACGCGACTAAGTAAGCCGAAACCCAGAAATCAAATCCATTTAAAATGTAGAGTGTTAAAACATTTTAGTAGAAGCGTTTGTAAAATGTTTAGAAAACCTTAAGTAATTTAGTAAAAATCCTTTTAAAGTTCAAGTATTATTTAAATAATTTTGGCAGCATTTTCTTTATAACAATTTGCCCCAAAATCGGGTAAAAGACATGATATAAGCAAAAGTGACATGTGAAACAAAATAGTGCATCCCAAACGGGAGAATCGCGCCCAACGGCGGAACAATCACCACAATATAATATACGACGCCGTAGTGAAGAATGGGCAGTAAAATGAAAACAAATATCATAAAAGACAAGACTGCATAAATAAAGTATGCTCACAACGAGCTCGACACCAGAGTACAAAAATAATATACATCGTCCTCACAACTGGTCTCTAAATCAATACATGAAAGTAGATGGAGAATACTAGATACAACAATGTACAGCTGAAAGGTAAACAGATACTGCACAAAACCCACCTAATAGCAAAACGGCTAGCATGCCACAGCAGTGGTATCTTTGTCAAAAGATGCGATAAACTGCCAGCTGCGACTACTCCAAAGGCCAAGCTGCAAGCACTGTGGCATAACGGGGGTGAGTTGCCAACTCATGAATAGTAGATAACATATAAAGGTAATCGCGAATATACACGTGCTGCGATACTCTAACCTATGCCAACAGATAACATCTATATGATGAACTGGATGCTCAAATCATGCAACAAGTGCAACCTAATAGTCTCTCCATATGATGAGCAAGGTATATGATAATCATGTCTGGCAACGAAATCTAACAACCCTATAAAGAATGAGCAGGGTATGCAATGATCGTGCAAGCATGTGTACTCTATCAGGTACAATAGATACAGGATGAGATGTAAAATACTGAATGCTGAGCATTGGAAGAAATAATATCTACACGGAATATCAACGTGGAAAATACTGGTGTCCATCAATACACCCAAATCCCAGTAAAACCCAGGCACCGTCATCCTCATCGGCCCTCAAATCCTGTAAATCTCATAAAATCATGAGTGCCCAAGATCGGCACTCGAAATATCATAAAATCAGCTGTGTCTAGCATCGACACGCAAATCCTCCAGTATCGGGCGTCCGTCCATCGAATCTGCCCACGGGCTCCGTCTGCGGAACTGGCCCTCGGCCCCGGCAGTACACGTCATCCCGTATCCCTCTATCGACTCTGGTCGGTATCCTCCGGATAATCGCCAGGTCTAACCAATCACCGGTGGGTAGTAGTCCCTCAGCCGGGCTCACCGTCTAACAACACGAGTCATCTTGCCCCGGGGTACCATACCGGATCCACTATGTACCCGCAATCGGTGCCTACCACTCCTCGAATCGGGTATACTCACACAAGCTCTCAGGAACCGAGAAAACTCATGGTGGACGCACTGAAATATCATATCAAGAGAAACCGGGTTTTTTAAAATAGTGCGTATTTTCTTAAAATCATACCACGGTTCTCAAATCCAGAAATCATATGAATCAAATCCAATGAGTATATCCATGCAATGTGTCGTATGAGACTAAGAGTAAAAGAAAGGAAAAACTGCTCTTTTAAAAGATCCAGTTTTTGAAAATATCACATGCGGTCCCTTAGTTTTTTAAATCATATCAATATCATCCATGTATGTAACATATGTATATGTGTATAGGTATGGATGTGCGAAAGGATAAGTATGCAATGTGAATGTAGCAATGTACATGTGCACTAATTTGGACATATGATGTATATGTACCCAAGTATGGATATATGATGTATATATGCCTAAGTATGGATATGTGATGTATATGGGCACAAGGTAAATATATCAGGATAGGTATGCACTAAGATGACTATAGAGACATGTGCACAGGTAGTGATATATCAATGAAGGTATGCATAAAAGTGAGTATACAGTGTGCATGGTATGAATATAACATATGCTAATATACGGCAAATCATAACAAGCATCAATGAAGCGGAATCAACGATATGTAATTTATAGCAATCCTATAATGTGAGTATCATGGCAATCACTAACGGTGTGAGTGTAGCATAATAAATCATGCTCATGCAACTTGTACCGTTAGTGACAGTGCAGTGTTCAATGCTACCAGTTCTACATGTAACAGAAAAGTATGCTACGAGTATATCTATATGAACGCACATGACTAAATATCCTAATACGCCCTGACGCTTAACGCCATACGGGCGATTTCCCCTTAGATGTTAAATCTACTCACCTGGTCGCGTGCTAGGTATAGCCGACCACCTGCTTTCCTTTCCTGGCGGCGTCTGACGTACCCGCATGCGAACCTGGAATTTACACAATGAATCCATATATAAGCACATACCTTGCAAATACGCGATATCGAAATCAAGCGAGAAGCTCGCGTTGCGAACTAGACGCGCGTGTATACGTTACGTGTGTGCGTACGCCAAAACCCAACGCGACACGCGGTGGCACACAGCGACACGCTGTGATACACAGCAAACCAATTCGACACGTATCGTACGTGTCGCGCAAGTCCCGCTACGCTAAAAATAGGTAAATGGTCCAAGATTTCATCTGGAACAAAAACAAGTAAATCAAACAGGACCAAATGCATCACAATACCTACAGACACCTATCTAGCCAAAATTCAAAGCATTCCTCCACAACATGGCCGGCGGCAAGGGGGGTGGTACCGGCCCAATTCCGGTGGAGTGTGCCCAGGTCTCTACCCTAGGATCCTATCATCATTCATAGCCTAGTATACATGTTTGATTACTAAATAGGTTACCCTAATAACAGCAGATTTCATATATCATCAAGGACTTATTTAAACATCAAGTGTGCAACACTAGGGTATTTTAAGGAAATGGATAAGTTAACAGGAAACAAGTGATACCAACAGCATAACTTAAGGTAAATCTAACTACAAACACTCTGAAACACCGTGTTTTCCAACCAAATCACCCAAGTTAACATCAAAGTCCATCAAAACACAATAACTTGGCTAAACAACCCCGATTCTGTCCAAGGTAAGAACCCAAAAAGTAAACAATACCAATCTCAAGACAATCTCCACAGACACCCACATACACAAAACACACACACCCTGCTCAACAGGGGGCCGGCGTCGCCAGACCGGCAAGAGGAGGCCGCCAGTCGACCTCCGGTGGGAGGGGCTCGGGTTGAGACACACTATCCTACACTGCCTGCACACTATTCTGCATGTGTTTGCTGGGCTAGAGAATGCACACAATAGTAGCAGATCACAATATCCTATGATATGTGTCAAAAACCATATTTTAAAGTTTCAAGTTAGCGACTTAAGGCTATCTAGATTATTCTAGCGACACTACTAGGCTAAAACAGGATAAATAACACCTAATAAGGTTGATTAAGCTATAAACACTCAAACTTAACTAGATCTAACATCAGAACACAACCTAGCACTAATAATCACAATTTAACACTAATTGAGCTAAACCAACACATAAGTCTAGCAAACATGGAAAAGGAGCTCAGAGGGTATACCTCACTCGACCCTATGATACAGGGTCAAGAGAAGAAGAGAAGAGAAAGAGGGTGCTGCAGTTGCTGGGGCTGCTGCAGTGCTGCTGAAACTGTTGTTGCTGAAGCTGATGCTGTTGCTGTTGCTTCAGCTGAAGCTGCTGCTGCTGGTGTTGTTGTTGATGGTGTTGATGCTGGGGCTACTTGTGCTGCTGCTACGTGTGCTGTTGCTGCTGCAAGGAGCTGCTGCTGCTGCTGTGGCTGAAGCTGCTGCTGATGTAGCTGCTGTTGTTGTGTGAGTGAGAGAGTGAAAGAGTGAGAATTATTAGAGTGTGATGCAAACAAAAGAAAATAATAACACAAGAGAGTCAAAGCCCTCATCTTCTCTTTCCTCATTAAATGCAAGCATGGGCACTAGCCATGATGCACTCCCCCCCTCTCTCTCTCTCTCATTTAATGCAAGCATGGCATTGCCATGATGCACTCTCTCTCTCTTTCTCTCCTAAGTCAACCAAAAGAAAATTTGAAATCCCATTTCATTTTTAAAAAAATACCCTTAATTAAAATCATTTTAACTTAATAAGGATGGGTTAGTATACCATGGTTGATAAACATGGCTTAACCCAAATTTCAACCCTAGTTTACATGCACAAGTTTGTGCAAGCCTAGGAAAATTCTAGAAAAATATTTATTAATTTTGATAAAATATTTGAAAATCAATTTGGTAAACTTTTTATTAAAAACCACATATTAAAATATAATTAGCCACTAAACACATTCTAAAGTATTACATGTTCATGTATTAGTAGTAACTGATAGAGTACCTTACATGACTGTCGTATACATATTGCCATTTATTGTTCATGTATTAGTAGTACCTGATAGAGTACTTTACATGACTGTCACATACATATTGCCATTTATTGTTCATGTATTAGTAGTACCTGATAGAGTACCTTACATGACTGTCGCATACAAATTGCCATTTATTGTTTATGTATTAGTAGTACCTGATAGAGTACCTTACATGACTATTGCATACATATTGCCATTTATTGGTATCAGCTTGCATGCATTAGATTCGCGTTGTACATGCATACTTGTGATTACCTGCATATGTTATTTACTATTCATGAGTTGGCAACTCACCCCCGTTGTGCCACAGTGTTTTGCAGGTAGTCCCTCAGGGCAGTCGCGGCAGGATTTTCATCTTTTGTATCATCTTTTGCAGTGGATACCGCTTCGGCTGACTGTGCGCAGTTTTGCTATAGGTGGGTTTTGCGGCTATCCGATATTGTTTATTGTTATCTTTTATACCTTATACTCTCCATCTACCACTTTCATGTATGACTTAGAGACTTGATGTGAGGATGATTTTGTATGTTATTTTGTGACTTGGAGGTCTTTTATGCAGTTTTTATTTATATGGTCTTTTATTTCTTCACTACGGCGTCGTATATCTGTTGTGGTGGTTGTTTTCCGCCTTTGGGCATGGATTTTGCTCCCATTGGGGATGCTTTACTTATATTTATGTTGTACCCATTTTTGGGGTTGGTTTTTACAAAAGAGGTTCTGCCAAAATTTTAAAGAAACTAAATTGGACATTAAAGAATTTGTACTCGAGATTTTCAAAAGTTTTAACAATGTTTTTATCACTTACTACTTTTGATAGTTTAGATTGCTGGGTTTTTGGCTTATTTAAATTGTGTTACGCCTGTAGACGTTGCGTAGTTTAAAGGCCTTCACGTGCCAATTTCGGGTCGTGACACAAACACCAATGGATACGGGATCATCCATCGCCCATCTACATGGGTCGAGAAGCTATACGCTACTTTACTTTGGTTTATCGATTCCCTATCTCGATACACCCACGACTCGGAACATTAATAGATGTACTCACGGACTACCTTTGTCCCACTAGTATGATCCGCATCATAATCCAGGTAGTTAAGTACACACCCTAAGGGCTTTCCCAACATGTAACAGAGAGACAGTCAGTGTACATATTAAGATAAAGAGTAACCAGATAGCATACTATCATGTCGAGTAAGAAAGTCTTCCCTATGTATGTCCAAGCATCCACTATAATATACATCATATGTACAATAATGACCTTTAGGGCATACATATAACTAACAATCTCCGACTTGAACTAGGGCCATATGTTGTAATATCCAATACCCAACAATCAGCAGTGGTTGTAGTATCCCATACTCAACCATCCCCTAAAAGTCTCTCTTGGGAAAATGCCTTTGTTAGTGGATCCGCCGTGTTGTCCTCTGAGTCTACTCTCCTAACCTCGATCTCCCTGGAGATTAACCTTCTCCATGATCAGGTAATACTGCCTAAGAATATGTCTGGATCACTGATGGGACAGGGGTTCCTAGAAATAAGCCACAACTCTATTGTCACATAATGGTAGGAACGAAGTTCATCTCATGAACATATATACACCCAGACCGCCTCTTTGGTAGTTTCGTTGGTAGCGATGTATCGAGTATTTATCGTCTAGTTTGCCACGGTATCTAGCTTGGAACTCTTCCAACATACCGTCCCTCCACTGAGGGTAAAGACAATGCCTGTGACTAACATTCAGTCGACCTTAGCACCCTGGAAGCTATCCAGTGATACTCCCCAGGATTGATTGATACCATCTCACTACACCTAGTGAGAATCCTAACAGGATTTTGGAGGTATCAGCTTGATCCTACATGGAAAATCTTTGTGATAAGAGGAGATTGACCGAGCGTAGCATAGGAAACACCTTCCCTATCAAGAGTATGTTATCCACGTACCTGTAAGTGCACGGCGGCACCCCGGCCGTCAATCCGACGGCCAAATGCGGAAGCGGTGATAAACTTTAAATTTTGCGGACTTAGCAAACCGGCACCACCGCGCACTAAACTCCGGATCGTGCCATTAAACTAGTCTAAGCTAACAAGAGGAGGGGTTAGAGATATACCGAATGATCCGAGTCCTCCGGTCTTCTCGTCGTCGTCCCGATCTCCTGCGGAAGCTCCAGTCGTCGCCTCCTCGCCGGAAGGGCACCACATCGCCTGCATCTTTTATGGGCTCCCACCTCAATACCGAGGCAACTCGGGCGTGAAGTTGGCTGCCCGACGCGTCCAAGATTAGCTGTAGAATGTGTAGTAAAGTTGTCTCTATGGGGTTTAGGATAGTTGCCATGATGGAGGAATTTACGCAAGGATTTTTCATGAATCAAAGCTTGACGATGAATGGAGCATGCAATCAAAAGGGGATAATCATCTCCTCAAAAAGGAGCTCGGCCAGAAAAAATAATGCTCACTGGAATTGGAATGAAAATCAAGCAAGCTCTCACATGCTGTGAATGAGCCTCTTCAATTAATCTCAAAGCAACCAAATGAATATATATATTAATTCATCCACCCACCAAAACTCAATTCCAGCACACACTCATTCAAATGGGGGGGGCCCACGAAATTAGCAAGGAAAATGCCACACTAAGAAATAAATCCCTTTTCATATCATCCTCCAGCACACTCCATTAATTAATCCACTATACAAATAAAAACCTCACTCCAATTTCCACAGTGGCCGGCCCATCACTAACCCATACCCAGTCATGTCAAAATTAATGCATCAATAGCAAAGATGATATCATAAACAAACCTTTTGCAAGAAACCCCTTCAACAAAATGTTAATTGCAAACTTGCAATTAACACCCCCCCACGAAAAGTCCGACCGGGAAGGAAAAAGAGAAAACCGGCCGGAACGGAATGCAAACTGGCAACCCCAGAAAACTGGTCCCATAATAAATTACAGGAAAACACCGATACTGTGCATACACACCCGCATCTGTATTCCGTCCGGATACAAATGCAAAGAGACAAAATCTACACTGTACTAAACTAGGACCGGCTTAAACCAAAGCCGGCTAGTAATATCCGTTCGATCCTGATCCGTGCAATACCGCACGTATCTGATCGAACCCTGCCATATACCTATACGGCTACTAGTACAAATCGTCCGATCCTGATCCGTGCAATACCGCACGTATCTGATCGGACCCTGCCATATCTCCATACGGCCTCTACAGCGTTTCGCCCGAAAGCTGAGTAACTGAATATGTGGTGGACTCTAAAGACTCGTCAATACTATGGCTGTGGATTTAACCACTAGCACGTCAGAGGTATAAGCCAATACGTAACGGGCCACCAGCTATTGACTAAAAGGGACGTCGATGAGTGAACTCATCCTGACACCCTACTGAGCCTGTCAGTGACAATATCCGTACAGTCCGGTCCGTTCGTCTATGAGCATCGCATGTCGGGCCTAGGGGGCGGGTAAAAGTCAGACCCCCAAAAGCGGTACAAGTCATGTCGGAGTGTAGCCCAGAACACCCTGAGATACTACTGGAATACCTACCAGTAAATCTCCTGCCTTGGCCAAGGACTTCGTGTAATGGCTCTCCTAGACACAGCGCGACCTCACCCCCAATACCGGGAGAGACGAACCCCCGAAGATCCACTCACTGCCTCCATGTGGCTCGGGACTGTACCCAACTAAAACCTGTTTGCACGACTCCTTTGAGCCGTGGTAGGGTAGTAATCAAAGCACAGTGGGAACTCACACGAGACAAATGACGATCCCCAGGTCGATGAACTAACCTGTACACATGTCACCTGGGAACTGCTATCTGACGTCAGGTATAAGACCAACTAGCATGTTCCCGGCGAGTCCTGTCCTGTGTACTCATAACCCAATGAGCACCTGTATACATCTTAGGTGAACCAACTGACACCAGTGGCTTGTGAGACCGGCCACCGCCCCTCGTCGGGGTCTCGACTGTATACACTAGTCTACTCTGGAGAATCGATGCCCTGTCTCGAAACTCCCACGACTAGGGACCTTTTAAGGATGTGCTTATAGACTCCAGCTCTCACTTATATGATCGCCCTCATACTGCTGGCAGTCAAGCAAGAATCCCAGGGGCTCTATCAACGTGCAATAGCGACCTGTCAGGTCACCTAAAGCAGTACACGATGATAAAGGTAAACCAGATAGCAAACTATCATCTCGAGTAAGACTGTCGTACCGGGATAGGTCCTCCCTCAATCATTGCAATCACGTGCCTGTGATCCAATAATTGACTCTGAGGGCATTATCTCCAACAATCTCCCACTTGGACTCAAAGCTAATTATTGCGATATCGCATACTCACAGCCCGTGTGATACCGAACACCCAACTCCTCTACTAGTCAGTCTCACAAAGCATGTTTGCGAAACTCTTGCGTTCGAGGAATAGCCTCAGCGAGTGGATCCGCTCTGATGTTTCTTTCTATGTCTCTCTATATCTCAAGTTCGTGGAGAAAACCATCTCCCGAAATGAGCAATACCTGTCTTAGAATGTGTCTGGATGTCTGATGGGACATAGCTCATAAATGAACTCCAAATCCAAACTTCTTAGACTGTATCGTCAACTGAACTTAATCAGTGACCTGCGCCATGCCTCCCTCAGCACTGCCTTGGACCACTTGTCCAAAATACTGCCCCTCATCAGAAGGAAAAACTATAACTCTGACAACCTCCTTGTCGTCCAGGTCACCTTGGAAGCCTGGAATGATAACTGTCTCCTGAATAAGGCTGTCGTTATCATATCCCTAGAACATCCACTTATGTTCTAAAACTGCTTCCGACTGTTTCTCCAGGATTGGATTAATGTCAACTTATTGCATCTAGTGCAAGAACAACATCTGGTGTGGTACTTGACATCTCATGATTGACTCAATTGCCTAAGCAAGTGATCTGCCAATCATGAACATCCCTCTCCCCTTTAGTCTGTAAGACACTTTTAGAGAGGGTGACTCCATTACCTGCAGGTACATTACCATGCCAGGAGTCGTCCATTCTAAATACTCTTAGAATGCTGTCTAAGTACCCAGATTGGGAAACCACCCAAATCTAGATCTAAAACCATAGATCTAGTAACCAGTATGTCTGATGTAATGTCCAAGTCCTTTTATGTAGAAACCACTGTGTGACGACCAAAGTATAACCGATCGTAGTATAGGAATTTCCTTTCCTACTACCTTCTCAACAGATCCATCCCCTATTCTGATGACGTCAAACCTATGACTGTCACATCAGAAATAGATGATCTATCTCCGCTACATCTGCTTTGGTCTATAAATAGACATAAGCCTGATGTCCACCAATGCTTCCGCTGCTCCCACTGACTACGACAACCCTCTGGCAGAGTCATATACACGTACACTTCTGAAACTAGTTCAGAACGACGCTATACTCATCCTCCTGCCGGGTCTCGCAGCCTGGAACAACAGCAATGGCAAGTGTGGGTAAACAAGAACTTCCCTGTCACCGTCCTTGAGGCTACCGGAGTACCTCTCGGGTGCCTGAAGTTACCCACCTTATCTGCGGAGTGGCCAATGGAATGTCAAATCAGATTGAATCTTTAGGTTCCTTATCAAATCTTCAGTAATCGTTTGCGGTTCTGGAATCACTTCCAGTTCTACCATACTCCCACTTCTGTTTTTGAAAAAATCCATTTTTAATAAAACTGTGACGAGTCTAGAACAATATTTCTATTGATCTGCCAGATGGTAGAAAGTCAACCCTCGTCATAGCCTGGGTCAACCCACAAACAGCCATTACAGAAACGTGCCTTGAGTTGTCCAGTGTCTGGTTTTAATCATAAGCCGGACAACTCCCCGTACCTTAACAATGTTAAGATATGAACTGTACTATATCCAATATAGAACCAGAGGCACTGATTTAATTGAACCAGATTCAAATCATGCAGCTATCTCCAGTGCATGTCAACTAAATGGAAGGAGGCCGATCAGCGTTACTCAACTTAGGAATGCTTCCAATTATGAGTAACCTGAAAGAGAAGCAATTTCTCTTTATCATTACTATCAACTGAATACCATACACAAGTATCTACATCTTCGATCACTTTGAAGAATCCCGATACTTGCTACACCTGGTTCTCTACTCTATTCAAATACCTATAACTCCTCAAAACTTAGACCCTGTGTTTCTACGAAACACATGTCTAAGAACTAGAGAAGTCAAAAGTAAACAGAATATAGTATGAGGACCAACCCCTCTGTCCTAATGGACACTGGACAACATACAATACTCTGTATGAGTCCGCTGAGTCTAACAACTCTTTCACTGTGTGTCGTAGGTTGAAAACTGTACTTATGGTTAAGAAGAATTACACCGCTGTTTAATGCTCCTTACCTAACCATCTACTGATATAGGTAAATGTCATCGACATAATATCAAAAGGTATATCTCACTCTATGAAAATAGACGTACAGATATATCAATTTGAAATTGGTGCACAACAGCGGATATTCAAAACCAAATATTTGCCGACCGGCAAACAAGCCCAGGTGATCTCCACAAATATCACCGATTACAACGAATCCCGATATAATGAGGATGATCACCCAATTCCCAATGACTTACTCCCACTCATCATCTGTAAAACCATACAGATGTGAGAATCATACCTGATAAATACATACCCTGGAGTAAGTATCTGATCGGGAAAACAGTTTTCTTTTAACATTACACAGTGAAACTGAAACATTGAAATGTTTCGGTGGGGTATCCCGGTATTCTTAGTAATGCCTCTTCCATTATCCAGATTCACAACTATAACCGTATAATTCTTTGCCACCTCTCTAAATCCCTTTATATGTCTTTAGTCATTACCTTCTGCACACCCCTTAGGCCAAATGGTTTTCTTCCTTCCCTACCGTTCGGCACCAGCCTATGGTTTGGAAGAAGACTATCCAATAAGCATAATGGGTGTACTGTCCTAATCCTAGGAGCACTCGCAATGCGAGAGAAGGTGAAGATAAAAGACAACCGAATAAACCTTATTCCTATTTCTCCTGAACCAGAATCCATCCCCGAACTGGAACAAGTTCCTTTCGAGTTCGTATATAACCATACGATGGAATATCCAAATAACTGTGGATCTTCGTAGTGATACGGAGTGTCCTGGAGAAATACAAAGGTGATGTGGGAGTGGTAATGAAATACTTGGTTTGGTCGTGAATATCAGTCGCAATTTACTTTGCCCTTTTACTAATCCCTTGCTTTGTCTTAATCTTAATACCTTCTGCACACCATCGTTATGCTAATTAGTTTTCTTCATTCCCTACCGGTCGGCACCTGCCTATGGTTTGAAAGAAGACTATCCAATTTGCATAATAGGTGTACTACCCCTAAACCAAGGAGTACTCGGAAGCTGAGAGAAGGTAGAAGGAAAAGACAACTGAATAGTCCTATTCGTTTTCTCCAGAACCGGAAACCATCCTCGAATTCCTTCGAGTTCGTATCTAACCATACGATGGCTTTGTCCAATGGAAGTGGACGTTCGCAGTAATACGGGGTGTCCTGGAGAAAAGGGTAAAAGTAGGAGTGGCAATGAGGTCTGCAACTCTGACAATCCAAAAGCCAGTGTTTAAGAAGGTTCGGTCAACTTGGTCACTGAGTCAAAGTCTTAGGGTCGGGTCATTGGTCGCTACCAGAGAGAGAGAGAAAAGAAACACTCAGCGTGCACTCTAACCAAGATCAGAATGGTTACCGATTTATCTAATCTGGAAACCTCCCACTGTACCTCAAATTCTCCTCCAAACCTAAAAGAAGAATTAGTCGGGGTCACCCGAGGAGTAAACCAACTCATCAGTGGGAATCGGGATCCAACTCTCATCGCATGATAACGTGACGGAATCCGCTCACGGTATCACACTCCAGAAGGTATGCGCATATCTGGCAAGTTTCAGTTCTTTTGAAACTCCCGATGTGATTTCTGCCCCATGCTCTTATGACCTTGACTAAGGCCAACAAATCATAAGTCACATGTCAAGTTCTACCCGTCATTGTCCAGGTTGATTTGAACCCACCCGTACAAGCCCTTGACTAAGGCCAACAAGGCTATACGACTGTCCCAAACCAACGCATCTATCTATGCAGCATATGAATACCCAATAGCTACCAAACACTGTGCCTTGACTAAGGCCAACAAACACAGCTTGAATACTATTGACTACCCATATGAAACGACGGAGGGCTACGAATGGTTTCTGGCGAAAACCTTTAACGTAATGAACTTGATATCGTTGAAGGAACGGATAGCTTTTTAGAAAATATAGTGACGAAAACCTTTACTAAAGAGGTCACTCCCGGTGAAGGGATCTCGGCTCTTTCCCCGTAGAATGGGGTGCTGGATATTCATGACCGAATATCACTGTGCAAAGCAAAAGTAATCGGCTATAGTGAAGTTAATGCCCTGACGCAAACTTCTGTCCAAGGGGTCACTCCCGGTGAAGGGATCTCGGCCCTTGCCTCGTCGACTGAGGAGCAGGATATTCCAAATGAATACCACGATGCAAAACAAAAGTGAACGTCCTTGCAATAACAGCTTTTTGAAAAAGTGTTCCAACAACATCAGAATAGGTTTGTTTTAACTTGCATTGATCCGAATCAACGCAGTCCCATCAATTAATCACACCACAAAGAACGAAAATATACTGACGTACGTATATGCCATCCGCATTCGCCACTGGGTCCCGTCATCACTCGTTAGGTTAGCTTACTAACGACAGAGCGGGGACTGGACTAGCGCGGATGAAAAACATATACAACATCTACTAATATATATACCAATATATTATATTTCGCTCAAGGCGTGAAAAGAAATGCAACATCACAGAAATGTACAGCATCACAGAACAATACAGATATCTGGGATCCCCGGGTTTCACAGAGCCACTACTGAAACCCGACGTTCCCCTGGTCGTGTGGATAGCCTGTGCAATGAAATCCTATACCCCCTACGAGTGCGGCGAATAGCCAGCCAATCCTGGAGTGAAGCCCCTTCCGTCCCAATGCCAAGAGATGCGGGCTTGTTGCCTTCTAGAACCCGGCTATCCGTGCACTCCTCCGCGGGGTAACCCTAGTACAGAAAGTAAAATATACATACACCGGGTACATCGACCGCAACCAGGTCGTGCCCCAAAAGAATAATACAAACTGGCAGTGACGGCAGTCCACATGTCGGACGCTCGCCCCGCAATATCAAATGTACATAATACAACTACAACTGTACTAGCATTGCATCCAGGCTATCCCCATGACCGATCCGCAACATCACAGCATAAACATAGAACATCAACGTGAAAATCACGTTCGCAAATCCGTCTAACCGGGCTATAGCAGTTAGACCGGATTTACCGATCAAGTGACATTCACGGTCGCAGATATAATGTAAATACTGTGAAAAATGTGTTTAAAATTTTCCGATTGACTAAAAATTAACAAGTGGGCCCCAATCAAAACTGTAGCACTCACAGAAAACCTGGGCTCAATTTTAATATTCCAGAAACCACATTTCTCACTCAGGAACATAATGTAAAATTTTGGGGGGGGGTGAACTGTTCATATTGCGGCGGAAGCGCGGCCCCAGCAAGGGTTTGGCCGCCCTTCCGCGGTGGTATGAACAGTTCATGCTACCAAATTTTTACAGTATCCTTATATTTCCCTGCACATCATTCTGAGACAACCTGAAAATTTTTTGGACTCAAAAAAAATTCGACAGAAACTGATGTGCATGAAAAACGCGTTTTCGGGATTTTGTTCGATCGGAAACGTAAAACACATTACACCAAGCTAGACTATATTAATGGCGAGGCTCTGATACCACTGTAAGTGCACGGCGGCGCCCCGGCCGTCAATCCGACGGCCAAATGCGGAAGCGGTGATAAACTTTAAATTTTGCGGACTTAGCAAACCGGCACCACCGCGCACTAAACTCCGGATCGTGCCATTAAACTAGTCTAAGCTAACAAGAGGAGGGGTTAGAGATATACCGAATGATCCGAGTCCTCCGGTCTTCTCGTCGTCGTCCCGATCTCCTGCGGAAGCTCCGGTCGTCGCCTCCTCGCCGGAAGGGCACCACATCGCCTGCATCTTTTACGGGCTCCCACTTCAATACCGAGGCAACTCGGGCGCGAAGTTGGCTGCCCGACGCGTCCAAGATTAGCTGTAGAATGTGTAGTAAAGTTGTCTCTATGGGGTTTAGGATAGTTGCCATGATGGAGGAATTTGCGCAAGGATTTTTCATGAATCAAAGCTTGACGATGAATGGAGCATGCAATCAAAAAGGGGATAATCATCTCCTCAAAAAGGAGCTCGGCCAGAAAAAATAATGCTCACTGGAATTGGAATGAAAATCAAGCAAGCTCTCACATGCTGTGAATGAGCCTCTTCAATTAATCTCAAAGCAACCATCTCAAAGCAACCAAATGAATATATATATTAATTCATCCACCCACCAAAACTCAATTCCAGCACACACTCATTCAAATGGGGGGGGGCCCACGAAATTAGCAAGGAAAATGCCACACTAAGAAATAAATCCTTTTTCATATCATCCTCCAGCACACTCCATTAATTAATCCACTATACAAATAAAAACCTCACTCCAATTTCCACAGTGGCCGGCCCATCACTAACCCATACCCAGTCATGTCAAAATTAATGCATCAATAGCAAAGATGATATCATAAACAAACCTTTTGCAAGAAACCCCTTCAACAAAATGTTAATTGCAAACTTGCAATTAACACCCCCCCACGAAAAGTCCGACCGGGAAGGAAAAAGAGAAAACCGGCCGGAACGGAATGCAAACTGGCAACCCCAGAAAACTGGTCCCATAATAAATTACAGGAAAACCCCGATACTGTGCATACACACCCGCATCTGTATTCCGTCCGGATACAAATGCAAAGAGACAAAATCTACACTGTACTAAACTAGGACCGGCTTAAACCAAAGCCGGCTAGTAATATCCGTTCGATCCTGATCCGTGCAATACCGCACGTATCTGATCGAACCCTGCCATATACCTATACGGCTACTAGTACAAATCGTCCGATCCTGATCCGTGGAATACCGCACGTATCTGATCGGACCCTGCCATATCTCCATACGGCCTCTACAGCGTTTCGCCCGAAAGCTGAGTAACTGAATATGTGGTGGACTCTAAAGACTCGTCAATACTATGGCTGTGGATTTAACCACTAGCACGTCAGAGGTATAAGCCAATACGTAACGGGCCACCAGCTATTGACTAAAAGGGACGTCGATGAGTGAACTCATCCTGACACCCTACTGAGCCTGTCAGTGACAATATCCGTACAGTCCGGTCCGTTCGTCTATGAGCATCGCATGTCGGGCCTAGGGGGTGGGTAAAAGTCAGACCCCCAAAAGCGGTACAAGTCGTGTCGGAGTGTAGCCCAGAACACCCTGAGATACTACTGGAATACCTACCAGTAAATCTCCTGCCTTGGCCAAGGACTTCGTGTAATGGCTCTCCTAGACACAGCGCGACCTCACCCCCAATACCGGGAGAGACGAACCCCCGAAGATCCACTCACTGCCTCCATGTGGCTCGGGACTGTACCCAACTAAAACCTGTTTGCACGACTCCTTTGAGCCGTGGTAGGGTAGTAATCAAAGCACAGTGGGAACTCACACGAGACAAATGACGATCCCCAGGTCGATGAACTAACCTGTACACATGTCACCTGGGAACTGCTATCTGACGTCTGGTATATGACCAACTAGCATGTTCCCGGCGAGTCCTGTCCGGTGTACTCATAACCCAATGAGCACCTGTATACATCTTAGGTGAACCAACTGACACCAGTGGCTTGTGAGACCGGCCACCGCCCCTCGTCGGGGTCTCGACTGTATACACTAGTCTACTCTGGAGAATCGATGCCCTGTCTCGAAACTCCCACGACTAGGGACCTTTTAAGGATGTGCTTATAGACTCCAGCTCTCACTTATATGATCGCCCTCATACTGCTGGCAGTCAAGCAAGAATCCCAGGGGCTCTATCAACGTGCAATAGCGACCTGTCAGGTCACCTAAAGCAGTACACGATGATAAAGGTAAACCAGATAGCAAACTATCATCTCGAGTAAGACTGTCGTACCGGGATAGGTCCTCCCTCAATCATTGCAATCACGTGCCTGTGATCCAATAATTGACTCTGAGGGCATTATCTCCAACAATCTCCCACTTGCACTCAAAGCTAATTATTGCGATGTCGCATACTCACAGCCCGTGTGATACCGAACACCCAACTCCTCTACTAGTCAGTCTCACAAAGCATGTTTGCGAAACTCTTGCGTTCGAGGAATAGCCTCAGCGAGTGGATCCGCTCTGATGTTTCTTTCTATGTCTCTCTATATCTCAAGTTCGTGGAGAAAACCATCTCCCGAAATGAGCAATACCTGTCTTAGAATGTGTCTGGATGTCTGATGGGACATAGCTCATAAATGAACTCCAAATCCAAACTTCTTAGACTTTATCGTCAACTGAACTTAATCAGTGACCTGCGCCATGCCTCCCTCAGCACTGCCTTGGACCACTTGTCCAAAATACTGCCCCTCATCAGAAGGAAAAACTATAACTCTGACAACCTCCTTGTCGTCCAGGTCACCTTGGAAGCCTGGAATGATAACTGTCTCCTGAATAAGGCTGTCGTTATCATATCCCTAGAACATCCACTTATGTTCTAAAACTGCTTCCGACTGTTTCTCCAGGATTGGATTAATGTCAACTTATTGCATCTAGTGCAAGAACAACATCTGGTGTGGTACTTGACATCTCATGATTGACTCAATTGCCTAAGCAAGTGATCTGCCAATCATGAACATCCCTCTCCCCTTTAGTCTGTAAGACACTTTTAGAGAGGGTGACTCCATTACCTGCAGGTACATTACCATGCCAGGAGTCGTCCATTCTAAATACTCTTAGAATGCTGTCTAAGTACCCAGATTGGGAAACCACCCAAATCTAGATCTAAAACCATAGATCTAGTAACCAGTATGTCTGATGTAATGTCCAAGTCCTTTTATGTAGAAACCACTGTGTGACGACCAAAGTATAACCGATCGTAGTATAGGAATTTCCTTTCCTACTACCTTCTCAACAGATCCATCCCCTATTCTGATGACGTCAAACCTATGACTGTCACATCAGAAATAGATGATCTATCTCCGCTACATCTGCTTTGGTCTATAAATAGACATAAGCCTGATGTCCACCAATGCTTCCGCTGCTCCCACTGACTACGACAACCCTCTGGCAGAGTCATATACACGTACACTTCTGAAACTAGTTCAGAACGACGCTATACTCATCCTCCTGCCGGGTCTCGCAGCCTGGAACAACAGCAATGGCAAGTGTGGGTAAACAAGAACTTCCCTGTCACCATCCTTGAGGCTACCGGAGTACCTCTCGGGTGCCTGAAGTTACCCACCTTATCTGCGGAGTGGCCAATGGAATGTCAAATCAGATTGAATCTTTAGGTTCCTTATCAAATCTTCAGTAATCGTTTGCGGTTCTGGAATCACTTCCAGTTCTACCATACTCCCACTTCTGTTTTTGAAAAAATCCATTTTTAATAAAACTGTGACGAGTCTAGAACAATATTTCTATTGATCTGCCAGATGGTAGAAAGTCAACCCTCGTCATAGCCTGGGTCAACCCACAAACAGCCATTACAGAAACGTGCCTTGAGTTGTCCAGTGTCTGGTTTTAATCATAAGCCGGACAACTCCCCGTACCTTAACAATGTTAAGATATGAACTGTACTATATCCAATATAGAACCAGAGGCACTGATTTAATTGAACCAGATTCAAATCATGCAGCTATCTCCAGTGCATGTCAACTAAATGGAAGGAGGCCGATCAGCGTTACTCAACTTAGGAATGCTTCCAATTATGAGTAACCTGAAAGAGAAGCAATTTCTCTTTATCATTACTATCAACTGAATACCATACACAAGTATCTACATCTTCGATCACTTTGAAGAATCCCGATACTTGCTACACCTGGTTCTCTACTCTATTCAAATACCTATAACTCCTCAAAACTTAGACCCTATGTTTCTACGAAACACATGTCTAAGAACTAGAGAAGTCAAAAGTAAACAGAATATAGTATGAGGACCAACCCCTCTGTCCTAATGGACACTGGACAACATACAATACTCTGTATGAGTCCGCTGAGTCTAACAACTCTTTCACTGTGTGTCGTAGGTTGAAAACTGTACTTATGGTTAAGAAGAATTACACCGCTGTTTAATGCTCCTTACCTAACCATCTACTGATATAGGTAAATGTCATCGACATAATATCAAAAGGTATATCTCACTCTATGAAAATAGACGTACAGATATATCAATTTGAAATTGGTGCACAACAGCGGATATTCAAAACCAAATATTTGCCGACCGGCAAACAAGCCCAGGTGATCTCCACAAATATCACCGATTACAACGAATCCCGATATAATGAGGATGATCACCCAATTCCCAATGACTTACTCCCACTCATCATCTGTAAAACCATACAGATGTGAGAATCATACCTGATAAATACATACCCTGGAGTAAGTATCTGATCGGGAAAACAGTTTTCTTTTAACATTACACAGTGAAACTGAAACATTGAAATGTTTCGGTGGGGTATCCCGGTATTCTTAGTAATGCCTCTTCCATTATCCAGATTTACAACTATAACCGTATAATTCTTTGCCACCTCTCTAAATCCCTTTATATGTCTTTAGTCATTACCTTCTGCACACCCCTTAGGCCAAATGGTTTTCTTCCTTCCCTACCGTTCGGCACCAGCCTATGGTTTGGAAGAAGACTATCCAATAAGCATAATGGGTGTACTGTCCTAATCCTAGGAGCACTCGCAATGCGAGAGAAGGTGAAGATAAAAGACAACCGAATAAACCTTATTCCTATTTCTCCTGAACCAGAATCCATCCCCGAACTGGAACAAGTTCCTTTCGAGTTCGTATATAACCATACGATGGAATATCCAAATAACTGTGGATCTTCGTAGTGATACGGAGTGTCCTGGAGAAATACAAAGGTGATGTGGGAGTGGTAATGAAATACTTGGTTTGGTCGTGAATATCAGTCGCAATTTACTTTGCCCTTTTACTAATCCCTTGCTTTGTCTTAATCTTAATACCTTCTGCACACCATCGTTATGCTAATTAGTTTTCTTCATTCCCTACCGGTCGGCACCTGCCTATGGTTTGAAAGAAGACTATCCAATTTGCATAATAGGTGTACTACCCCTAAACCAAGGAGTACTCGGAAGCTGAGAGAAGGTAGAAGGAAAAGACAACTGAATAGTCCTATTCGTTTTCTCCAGAACCGGAAACCATCCTCGAATTCCTTCGAGTTCGTATCTAACCATACGATGGCTTTGTCCAATGGAAGTGGACGTTCGCAGTAATACGGGGTGTCCTGGAGAAAAGGGTAAAAGTAGGAGTGGCAATGAGGTCTGCAACTCTGACAATCCAAAAGCCAGTGTTTAAGAAGGTTCGGTCAACTTGGTCACTGAGTCAAAGTCTTAGGGTCGGGTCATTGGTCGCTACCAGAGAGAGAGAGAAAAGAAACACTCAGCGTGCACTCTAACCAAGATCAGAATGGTTACCGATTTATCTAATCTGGAAACCTCCCACTGTACCTCAAATTCTCCTCCAAACCTAAAAGAAGAATTAGTCGGGGTCACCCGAGGAGTAAACCAACTCATCAGTGGGAATCGGGATCCAACTCTCATCGCATGATAACGTGACGGAATCCGCTCACGGTATCACACTCCAGAAGGTATGCGCATATCTGGCAAGTTTCAGTTCTTTTGAAACTCCCGATGTGATTTCTGCCCCATGCTCTTATGACCTTGACTAAGGCCAACAAATCATAAGTCACATGTCAAGTTCTACCCGTCATTGTCCAGGTTGATTTGAACCCACCCGTACAAGCCCTTGACTAAGGCCAACAAGGCTATACGACTGTCCCAAACCAACGCATCTATCTATGCAGCATATGAATACCCAATAGCTACCAAACACTGTGCCTTGACTAAGGCCAACAAACACAGCTTGAATACTATTGACTACCCATATGAAACGACGGAGGGCTACGAATGGTTTCTGGCGAAAACCTTTAACGTAATGAACTTGATATCGTTGAAGGAACGGATAGCTTTTTAGAAAATATAGTGACGAAAACCTTTACTAAAGAGGTCACTCCCGGTGAAGGGATCTCGGCCCTTTCCCCGTAGAATGGGGTGCTGGATATTCATGACCGAATATCACTGTGCAAAGCAAAAGTAATCGGCTATAGTGAAGTTAATGCCCTGACGCAAACTTCTGTCCAAGGGGTCACTCCCGGTGAAGGGATCTCGGCCCTTGCCTCGTCGACTGAGGAGCAGGATATTCCAAATGAATACCACGATGCAAAACAAAAGTGAACGTCCTTGCAATAACAGCTTTTTGAAAAAGTGTTCCAACAACATCAGAATAGGTTTGTTTTAACTTGCATTGATCCGAATCAACGCAGTCCCATCAATTAATCACACCACAAAGAACGAAAATATACTGACGTACGTATAAGCCATCCGCATTCGCCACTGGGTCCCGTCATCACTCGTTAGGTTAGCTTACTAACGACAGAGCGGGGACTGGACTAGCGCGGATGAAAAACATATACAACATCTACTAATATATATACCAATATATTATATTTCGCTCAAGGCGTGAAAAGAAATGCAACATCACAGAAATGTACAGCATCACAGAACAATACAGATATCTGGGATCCCCGGGTTTCACAGAGCCACTACTGAAACCCGACGTTCCCCTGGTCGTGTGGATAGCCTGTGCAATGAAATCCTATACCCCCTACGAGTGCGGCGAATAGCCAGCCAATCCTGGAGTGAAGACCCTTCCGTCCCAATGCCAAGAGATGCGGGCTTGTTGCCTTCTAGAACCCGGCTATCCGTGCACTCCTCCGCGGGGTAACCCTAGTACAGAAAGTAAAATATACATACACCGGGTACATCGACCGCAACCAGGTCGTGCCCCAAAAGAATAATACAAACTGGCAGTGACGGCAGTCTACATGTCGGACGCTCGCCCCGCAATATCAAATGTACATAATACAACTACAACTGTACTAGCATTGCATCCAGGCTATCCCCATGACCGATCCGCAACATCACAGCATAAACATAGAACATCAACGTGAAAGTCACGTTCGCAAATCCGTCTAACCGGGCTATAGCAGTTAGACCGGATTTACCGATCAAGTGACATTCACGGTCGCAGATATAATGTAAATACTGTGAAAAATGTGTTTAAAATTTTCCGATTGACTAAAAATTAACAAGTGGGCCCCAATCAAAACTGTAGCACTCACAGAAAACCTGGGCTCAATTTTAATATTCCAGAAACCACATTTCTCACTCAGGAACATAATGTAAAATTTTGGGGGGGGGGGTGAACTGTTCACATTGCGGCGGAAGCGCGGCCCCAGCAAGGGTTTGGCCGCCCTTCCGCGGTGGTATGAACAGTTCATGCTACCAAATTTTTACAGTATCCTTATATTTCCCTGCACATCATTCTGAGACAACCTGAAAATTTTTTGAACTCAAAAAAAATTCGACAGAAACTGATGTGCATGAAAAACGCGTTTTCGGGATTTTGTTCGATCGGAAACGTAAAACACATTACACCAAGCTAGACTATGTTAATGGCGAGGCTCTGATACCACTGTAAGTGCACGGCGGCGCCCCGGCCGTCAATCCGACGGCCAAATGCGGAAGCGGTGATAAACTTTAAATTTTGCGGACTTAGCAAACCGGCACCACCGCGCACTAAACTCCGAATCGTGCCATTAAACTAGTCTAAGCTAACAAGAGGAGGGGTTAGAGATATACCGAATGATCCGAGTCCTCCGGTCTTCTCGTCGTCGTCCCGATCTCCTACGGAAGCTCCGGTCGTCGCCTCCTCGCCGGAAGGGCACCACATCGCCTGCATCTTTTACGGGCTCCCACTTCAATACCGAGGCAACTCGGGCGCGAAGTTGGCTGCCCGACGCGTCCAAGATTAGCTGTAGAATGTGTAGTAAAGTTGTCTCTATGGGGTTTAGGATAGTTGCCATGATGGAGGAATTTGCGCAAGGATTTTTCATGAATCAAAGCTTGACGATGAATGGAGCACGCAATCAAAAAGGGGATAATCATCTCCTCAAAAAGGAGCTCGGCCAGAAAAAATAATGCTCACTGGAATTGGAATGAAAATCAAGCAAGCTCTCACATGCTGTGAATGAGCCTCTTCAATTAATCTCAAAGCAACCATCTCAAAGCAACCAAATGAATATATATATTAATTCATCCACCCACCAAAACTCAATTCCAGCACACACTCATTCAAATGGGGGGGGGCCCACGAAATTAGCAAGGAAAATGCCACACTAAGAAATAAATCCTTTTTCATATCATCCTCCAGCACACTCCATTAATTAATCCACTATACAAATAAAAACCTCACTCCAATTTCCACAGTGGCCGGCCCATCACTAACCCATACCCAGTCATGTCAAAATTAATGCATCAATAGCAAAGATGATATCATAAACAAACCTTTTGCAAGAAACCCCTTCAACAAAATGTTAATTGCAAACTTGCAATTAACACCCCCCCACGAAAAGTCCGACCGGGAAGGAAAAAGAGAAAACCGGGCGGAACGGAATGCAAACTGGCAACCCCAGAAAACTGGTCCCATAATAAATTACAGGAAAACCCCGATACTGTGCATACACACCCGCATCTGTATTCCGTCCGGATACAAATGCAAAGAGACAAAATCTACACTGTACTAAACTAGGACCGGCTTAAACCAAAGCCGGCTAGTAATATCCGTTCGATCCTGATCCGGGCAATACCGCACGTATCTGATCGAACCCTGCCATATACCTATACGGCTACTAGTACAAATCGTCCGATCCTGATCCGTGCAATACCGCACGTATCTGATCGGACCCTGCCATATCTCCATACGGCCTCTACAGCGTTTCGCCCGAAAGCTGAGTAACTGAATATGTGGTGGACTCTAAAGACTCGTCAATACTATGGCTGTGGATTTAACCACTAGCACGTCAGAGGTATAAGCCAATACGTAACGGGCCACCAGCTATTGACTAAAAGGGACGTCGATGAGTGAACTCATCCTGACACCCTACTGAGCCTGTCAGTGACAATATCCGTACAGTCCGGTCCGTTCGTCTATGAGCATCGCATGTCGGGCCTAGGGGGTGGGTAAAAGTCAGACCCCCAAAAGCGGTATAAGTCGTGTCGGAGTGTAGCCCAGAACACCCTGAGATACTACTGGAATACCTACCAGTAAATCTCCTGCCTTGGCCAAGGACTTCGTGTAATGGCTCTCCTAGACACAGCGCGACCTCACCCCCAATACCGGGAGAGACGAACCCCCGAAGATCCACTCACTGCCTCCATGTGGCTCGGGACTGTACCCAACTAAAACCTGTTTGCACGACTCCTTTGAGCCGTGGTAGGGTAGTAATCAAAGCACAGTGGGAACTCACACGAGACAAATGACGATCCCCAGGTCGATGAACTAACCTGTACACATGTCACCTGGGAACTGCTATCTGACGTCAGGTATAAGACCAACTAGCATGTTCCCGGCGAGTCCTGTCCGGTGTACTCATAACCCAATGAGCACCTGTATACATCTTAGGTGAACCAACTGACACCAGTGGCTTGTGAGACCGGCCACCGCCCCTCGTCGGGGTCTCGACTGTATACACTAGTCTACTCTGGAGAATCGATGCCCTGTCTCGAAACTCCCACGACTAGGGACCTTTTAAGGATGTGCTTATAGACTCCAGCTCTCACTTATATGATCGCCCTCATACTGCTGGCAGTCAAGCAAGAATCCCAGGGGCTCTATCAACGTGCAATAGCGACCTGTCAGGTCACCTAAAGCAGTACACGATGATAAAGGTAAACCAGATAGCAAACTATCATCTCGAGTAAGACTGTCGTACCGGGATAGGTCCTCCCTCAATCATTGCAATCACGTGCCTGTGATCCAATAATTGACTCTGAGGGCATTATCTCCAACAATCTCCCACTTGCACTCAAAGCTAATTATTGCGATGTCGCATACTCACAGCCCGTGTGATACCGAACACCCAACTCCTCTACTAGTCAGTCTCACAAAGCATGTTTGCGAAACTCTTGCGTTCGAGGAATAGCCTCAGCGAGTGGATCCGCTCTGATGTTTCTTTCTATGTCTCTCTATATCTCAAGTTCGTGGAGAAAACCATCTCCCGAAATGAGCAATACCTGTCTTAAAATGTGTCTGGATGTCTGATGGGACATAGCTCATAAATGAACTCCAAATCCAACTTCTTAGACTGTATCGTCAACTGAACTTAATCAGTGACCTGCGCCATGCCTCCCTCAGCACTGCCTTGGACCACTTGTCCAAAATACTGCCCCTCATCAGAAGGAAAAACTATAACTCTGACAACCTCCTTGTCGTCCAGGTCACCTTGGAAGCCTGGAATGATAACTGTCTCCTGAATAAGGCTGTCGTTATCATATCCCTAGAACATCCACTTATGTTCTAAAACTGCTTCCGACTGTTTCTCCAGGATTGGATTAATGTCAACTTATTGCATCTAGTGCAAGAACAACATCTGGTGTGGTACTTGACATCTCATGATTGACTCAATTGCCTAAGCAAGTGATCTGCCAATCATGAACATCCCTCTCCCCTTTAGTCTGTAAGACACCTTTAGAGAGGGTGACTCCATTACATGCAGGTACATTACTATGCCAGGAGTCGTCCATTTTAAATACTCTTAGAATGCTGTCTAAGTACCCAGATTGGGAAACCACCCAAATCTAGATCTAAAACCATAGATCTAGTAACCAGTATGTCTGATGTAATGTCCAAGTCCTTTTATGTAGAAACCACTGTGTGACGACCAAAGTATAACCGATCGTAGTATAGGAATTTCCTTTCCTACTACCTTCTCAACAGATCCATCCCCTATTCTGATGACGTCAAACCTATGACTGTCACATCAGAAATAGATGATCTATCTCCGCTACATCTGCTTTGGTCTATAAATAGACATAAGCCTGATGTCCACCAATGCTTCCGCTGCTCCCACTGACTACGACAACCCTCTGGCAGAGTCATATACACGTACACTTCTGAAACTAGTTCAGAACGACGCTATACTCATCCTCCTGCCGGGTCTCGCAGCCTGGAACAACAGCAATGGCAAGTGTGGGTAAACAAGAACTTCCCTGTCACCGTCCTTGAGGCTACCGGAGTACCTCTCGGGTGCCTGAAGTTACCCACCTTATCTGCGGAGTGGCCAATGGAATGTCAAATCAGATTGAATCTTTAGGTTCCTTATCAAATCTTCAGTAATCGTTTGCGGTTCTGGAATCACTTCCAGTTCTACCATACTCCCACTTCTGTTTTTGAAAAAATCCATTTTTAATAAAACTGTGACGAGTCTAGAACAATATTTCTATTGATCTGCCAGATGGTAGAAAGTCAACCCTCGTCATAGCCTGGGTCAACCCACAAACAGCCATTACAGAAACGTGCCTTGAGTTGTCCAGTGTCTGGTTTTAATCATAAGCCGGACAACTCCCCGTACCTTAACAATGTTAAGATATGAACTGTACTATATCCAATATAGAACCAGAGGCACTGATTTAATTGAACCAGATTCAAATCATGCAGCTATCTCCAGTGCATGTCAACTAAATGGAAGGAGGCCGATCAGCGTTACTCAACTTAGGAATGCTTCCAATTATGAGTAACCTGAAAGAGAAGCAATTTCTCTTTATCATTACTATCAACTGAATACCATACACAAGTATCTACATCTTCGATCACTTTGAAGAATCCCGATACTTGCTACACCTGGTTCTCTACTCTATTCAAATACCTATAACTCCTCAAAACTTAGACCCTGTGTTTCTACGAAACACATGTCTAAGAACTAGAGAAGTCAAAAGTAAACAGAATATAGTATGAGGACCAACCCCTCTGTCCTAATGGACACTGGACAACATACAATACTCTGTATGAGTCCGCTGAGTCTAACAACTCTTTCACTGTATGTCGTTGGTTGAAAACTGTACTTATGGTTAAGAAGAATTACACCGCTGTTTAATGCTCCTTACCTAACCATCTACTGATATAGGTAAATGTCATCGACATAATATCAAAAGGTATATCTCACTCTATGAAAATAGACGTACAGATATATCAATTTGAAATTGGTGCACAACAGCGGATATTCAAAACCAAATATTTGCCGACCGGCAAACAAGCCCAGGTGATCTCTACAAATATCACCGATTACAACGAATCCCGATATAATGAGGATGATCACCCAATTCCCAATGACTTACTCCCACTCATCATCTGTAAAACCATACAGATGTGAGAATCATACCTGATAAATACATACCCTGGAGTAAGTATCTGATCGGGAAAACAGTTTTCTTTTAACATTACACAGTGAAACTGAAACATTGAAATGTTTCGGTGGGGTATCCCGGTATTCTTAGTAATGCCTCTTCCATTATCCAGATTTACAACTATAACCGTATAATTCTTTGCCACCTCTCTAAATCCCTTTATATGTCTTTAGTCATTACCTTCTGCACACCCCTTAGGCCAAATGGTTTTCTTCCTTCCCTACCGTTCGGCACCAGCCTATGGTTTGGAAGAAGACTATCCAATAAGCATAATGGGTGTACTGTCCTAATCCTAGGAGCACTCGCAATGCGAGAGAAGGTGAAGATAAAAGACAACCGAATAAACCTTATTCCTATTTCTCCTGAACCAGAATCCATCCCCGAACTGGAACAAGTTCCTTTCGAGTTCGTATATAACCATACGATGGAATATCCAAATAACTGTGGATCTTCGTAGTGATACGGAGTGTCCTGGAGAAATACAAAGGTGATGTGGGAGTGGTAATGAAATACTTGGTTTGGTCGTGAATATCAGTCGCAATTTACTTTGCCCTTTTACTAATCCCTTGCTTTGTCTTAATCTTAATACCTTCTGCACACCATCGTTATGCTAATTAGTTTTCTTCATTCCCTACCGGTCGGCACCTGCTTATGGTTTGAAAGAAGACTATCCAATTTGCATAATAGGTGTACTACCCCTAAACCAAGGAGTACTCGGAAGCTGAGAGAAGGTAGAAGGAAAAGACAACTGAATAGTCCTATTCGTTTTCTCCAGAACCGGAAACCATCCTCGAATTCCTTCGAGTTCGTATCTAACCATACGATGGCTTTGTCCAATGGAAGTGGACGTTCGCAGTAATACGGGGTGTCCTGGAGAAAAGGGTAAAAGTAGGAGTGGCAATGAGGTCTGCAACTCTGACAATCCAAAAGCCAGTGTTTAAGAAGGTTCGGTCAACTTGGTCACTGAGTCAAAGTCTTAGGGTCGGGTCATTGGTCGCTACCAGAGAGAGAGAGAAAAGAAACACTCAGCGTGCACTCTAACCAAGATCAGAATGGTTACCGATTTATCTAATCTGGAAACCTCCCACTGTACCTCAAATTCTCCTCCAAACCTAAAAGAAGAATTAGTCGGGGTCACCCGAGGAGTAAACCAACTCATCAGTGGGAATCGGGATCCAACTCTCATCGCATGATAACGTGACGGAATCCGCTCACGGTATCACACTCCAGAAGGTATGCGCATATCTGGCAAGTTTCAGTTCTTTTGAAACTCCCGATGTGATTTCTGCCCCATGCTCTTATGACCTTGACTAAGGCCAACAAATCATAAGTCACATGTCAAGTTCTACCCGTCATTGTCCAGGTTGATTTGAACCCACCCGTACAAGCCCTTTACTAAGGCCAACAAGGCTATACGACTGTCCCAAACCAACGCATCTATCTATGCAGCATATGAATACCCAATAGCTACCAAACACTGTGCCTTGACTAAGGCCAACAAACACAGCTTGAATACTATTGACTACCCATATGAAACGACGGAGGGCTACGAATGGTTTCTGGCGAAAACCTTTAACGTAATGAACTTGATATCGTTGAAGGAACGGATAGCTTTTTAGAAAATATAGTGACGAAAACCTTTACTAAAGAGGTCACTCCCGGTGAAGGGATCTCGGCTCTTTCCCCGTAGAATGGGGTGCTGGATATTCATGACCGAATATCACTGTGCAAAGCAAAAGTAATCGGCTATAGTGAAGTTAATGCCCTGACGCAAACTTCTGTCCAAGGGGTCACTCCCGGTGAAGGGATCTCGGCCCTTGCCTCGTCGACTGAGGAGCAGGATATTCCAAATGAATACCACGATGCAAAACAAAAGTGAACGTCCTTGCAATAACAGCTTTTTGAAAAAGTGTTCCAACAACATCAGAATAGGTTTGTTTTAACTTGCATTGATCCGAATCAACGCAGTCCCATCAATTAATCACACCACAAAGAACGAAAATATACTGACGTACGTATATGCCATCCGCATTCGCCACTGGGTCCCGTCATCACTCGTTAGGTTAGCTTACTAACGACAGAGCGGGGACTGGACTAGCGCGGATGAAAAACATATACAACATCTACTAATATATATACCAATATATTATATTTCGCTCAAGACGTGAAAAGAAATGCAACATCACAGAAATGTACAGCATCACAGAACAATACAGATATCTGGGATCCCCGGGTTTCACAGAGCCACTACTGAAACCCGACGTTCCCCTGGTCGTGTGGATAGCCTGTGCAATGAAATCCTATACCCCCTACGAGTGCGGCGAATAGCCAGCCAATCCTGGAGTGAAGCCCCTTCCGTCCCAATGCCAAGAGATGCGGGCTTGTTGCCTTCTAGAACCCGGCTATCCGTGCACTCCTCCGCGGGGTAACCCTAGTACAGAAAGTAAAATATACATACACCGGGTACATCGACCGCAACCAGGTCGTGCCCCAAAAGAATAATACAAACTGGCAGTGACGGCAGTCCACATGTCGGACGCTCGCCCCGCAATATCAAATGTACATAATACAACTACAACTGTACTAGCATTGCATCCAGGCTATCCCCATGACCGATCCGCAACATCACAGCATAAACATAGAACATCAACGTGAAAGTCACGTTCGCAAATCCGTCTAACCGGGCTATAGCAGTTAGACCGGATTTACCGATCAAGTGACATTCACGGTCGCAGATATAATGTAAATACTGTGAAAAATGTGTTTAAAATTTTCCGATTGACTAAAAATTAACAAGTGGGCCCCAATCAAAACTGTAGCACTCACAGAAAACCTGGGCTCAATTTTAATATTCCAGAAACCACATTTCTCACTCAGGAACATAATGTAAAATTTTGGGGGGGGGGGGTGAACTGTTCACATTGCGGCGGAAGCGCGGCCCCAGCAAGGGTTTGGCCGCCCTTCCGCGGTGGTATGAACAGTTCATGCTACCAAATTTTTACAGTATCCTTATATTTCCCTGCACATCATTCTGAGACAACCTGAAAATTTTTTGGACTCAAAAAAAATTCGACAGAAACTGATGTGCATGAAAAACGCGTTTTCGGGATTTTGTTCGATCGGAAACGTAAAACACATTACACCAAGCTAGACTATGTTATTGGCGAGGCTCTGATACCACTGTAAGTGCACGGCGGCGCCCCGGCCGTCAATCCGACGGCCAAATGCGGAAGCGGTGATAAACTTTAAATTTTGCGGACTTAGCAAACCGGCACCACCGCGCACTAAACTCCGGATCGTGCCATTAAACTAGTCTAAGCTAACAAGAGGAGGGGTTAGAGATATACCGAATGATCCGAGTCCTCCGGTCTTCTCGTCGTCGTCCCGATCTCCTGCGGAAGCTCCGGTCGTCGCCTCCTCGCCGGAAGGGCACCACATCGCCTGCATCTTTTACGGGCTCCCACCTCAATACCGAGGCAACTCGGGCGCGAAGTTGGCTGCCCGACGCGTCCAAGATTAGCTGTAGAATGTGTAGTAAAGTTGTCTCTATGGGGTTTAGGATAGTTGCCATGATGGAGGAATTTGCGCAAGGATTTTTCATGAATCAAAGCTTGACGATGAATGGAGCATGCAATCAAAAAGGGGATAATCATCTCCTCAAAAAGGAGCTCGGCCAGAAAAAATAATGCTCACTGGAATTGGAATGAAAATCAAGCAAGCTCTCACATGCTGTGAATGAGCCTCTTCAATTAATCTCAAAGCAACCAAATGAATATATATATTAATTCATCCACCCACCAAAACTCAATTCCAGCACACACTCATTCAAATGGGGGGGGCCCCACGAAATTAGCAAGGAAAATGCCACACTAAGAAATAAATCCTTTTTCATATCATCCTCCAGCACACTCCATTAATTAATCCACTATACAAATAAAAACCTCACTCCAATTTCCACAGTGGCCGGCCCATCACTAACCCATACCCAGTCATGTCAAAATTAATGCATCAATAGCAAAGATGATATCATAAACAAACCTTTTGCAAGAAACCCCTTCAACAAAATGTTAATTGCAAACTTGCAATTAACACCCCCCAACGAAAAGTCCGACCGGGAAGGAAAAAGAGAAAACCGGCCGGAACGGAATGCAAACTGGCAGCTGGAATCGGAATAGTTGAGAATAAAACCCCGATACTGTGCATACACACCCGCATCTGTATTCCGTCCGGATACAAATGCAAAGAGACAAAATCTACACTGTACTAAACTAGGACCGGCTTAAACCAAAGCCGGCTAGTAATATCCGTTCGATCCTGATCCGTGCAATACCGCACGTATCTGATCGAACCCTGCCATATACCTATACGGCTACTAGTACAAATCGTCCGATCCTGATCCGTGCAATACCGCACGTATCTGATCGGACCCTGCCATATCTCCATACGGCCTCTACAGCGTTTCGCCCGAAAGCTGAGTAACTGAATATGTGGTGGACTCTAAAGACTCGTCAATACTATGGCTGTGGATTTAACCACTAGCACGTCAGAGGTATAAGCCAATACGTAACGGGCCACCAGCTATTGACTAAAAGGGACGTCGATGAGTGAACTCATCCTGACACCCTACTGAGCCTGTCAGTGACAATATCCGTACAGTCCGGTCCGTTCGTCTATGAGCATCGCATGTCGGGCCTAGGGGGTGGGTAAAAGTCAGACCCCCAAAAGCGGTACAAGTCGTGTCGGAGTGTAGCCCAGAACACCCTGAGATACTACTGGAATACCTACCAGTAAATCTCCTGCCTTGGCCAAGGACTTCGTGTAATGGCTCTCCTAGACACAGCGCGACCTCACCCCCAATACCGGGAGAGACGAACCCCCGAAGATCCACTCACTGCCTCCATGTGGCTCGGGACTGTACCCAACTAAAACCTGTTTGCACGACTCCTTTGAGCCGTGGTAGGGTAGTAATCAAAGCACAGTGGGAACTCACACGAGACAAATGACGATCCCCAGGTCGATGAACTAACCTGTACACATGTCACCTGGGAACTTCTATCTGACGTCAGGTATAAGACCAACTAGCATGTTCCCGGCGAGTCCTGTCCGGTGTACTCATAACCCAATGAGCACCTGTATACATCTTAGGTGAACCAACTGACACCAGTGGCTTGTGAGACCGGCCACCGCCCCTCGTCGGGGTCTCGACTGTATACACTAGTCTACTCTGGAGAATCGATGCCCTGTCTCGAAACTCCCACGACTAGGGACCTTTTAAGGATGTGCTTATAGACTCCAGCTCTCACTTATATGATCGCCCTCATACTGCTGGCAGTCAAGCAAGAATCCCAGGGGCTCTATCAACGTGCAATAGCGACCTGTCAGGTCACCTAAAGCAGTACACGATGATAAAGGTAAACCAGATAGCAAACTATCATCTCGAGTAAGACTGTCGTACCGGGATAGGTCCTCCCTCAATCATTGCAATCACGTGCCTGTGATCCAATAATTGACTCTGAGGGCATTATCTCCAACAGTACCATACGAAGAAGACTACCTTACTCTCTACAACCTTTTTGTATATACAAGGTTCATCTACCATTTTGATGAAGTCAAACTCTTTGACTACCACATTAAAACAGATGTTCCAACTCCGCGATACCCGCTTTAATACGTAAAGCAACTTGCATACGTTTCCGCTGCTCCTACTGTCTACGAAGCCCTCTGGCTGTGTACTTATAGACGCTCTCTTCTAAATCAGTATTTAGAAAAGCAGTCATGACACCCAACCGCCAGGTATCGTAGTCATGGTATGTAGCAATAGTAAGTAGGATTCAGATGGACTTAAGCATAGGCACTAGAAAATGGTTTCATCATTATCCACTCTTGGTCGATGACGAGAACCTTTTACAACAAGTCTAGCTTTGGAAGTCTCAACTTTTCCATCAACATCAAGTAATCTTCTCAAGATATACTCGCTCCTGATGGGGATTTAACCCTTTAGATATAGCAACCAAAGCCCATACTTTGTTGGTGTACATAGATTCCATCTCAGATCACTTAGCATCCAGCCATTCTTACAGAGTCCCCACTCTTGATGGCCTGCTTGAAACTTGTTTGGTCATCATCTCATGATGCAATCCTCGCTCCCACTGTCATAGAGAAAACCGAAGTATCTTTCAGGCCGATGAGGAACCCTACCAGATCGGTGGAGAGGCTGAGGTGCGTCGGGAACTATTGAATCCTTTGGTTCTACCAAATCATCATCTGTAGTTTGTATAGCTGGAACTCCTTCCAGTTCTACCTCATGACCATAAATTTCTTTCCAAAATAAATTCCTTTTCTAAAAATGCGGTCATGCCGAGAAATAAAACACCTTTTGTTCCTCGGTGTGGTAGAAGATATTCCTTTGCAAATACTTGGGATATCCAACAAACTTTCATAGAACTGACCTTGCCTCGAGCTTGTCCGGATTTTGCTTTTGACATAGGCCGAACAACCCCACATCTTAACTTACTTAAGAGATGGTCTCTTCCCATTCCATATCACATATGAAGTGGTAGGCACCCGATTTGGTTGGAACTCAATTTAATAGGTATGCAGCTTCTCAAGTGCATAACCCCCAAATGAAATAGGCAACTCAGTAGTACTCATCATAAAGCGCACCATATCTAATATGGTGTGATTGCTTCGCCCCGATACACCGACGTGCTATGGTGTATACGGAGGAGTAATGCTGAGAAAGAATCTTATTCTCCTTTAGAATAGTCCAGGATCTCCATACTCAAGTATTCTCCTCCCCGATCACATCGTAGGACATAATACTTATACCCGTTTGGTTCTCTACTTCTAACTTATATTCCTTGAATTTCGCAAAAGCTTTAGACTTGTGTTTCATCTGGAACATATTTCCGATTCTTGAGAGATTATCAGTGAATATAATGAAGTACAGAGAACCGATCCTGGCATGTGTAGACAGGGGACTTACATACATCATCATGTATCAATCCCAAGAGTGTACTAACTCTTTCTTTGTTTCCAATAAACGGAGCTATGGTCATATTATCTTTGTGACATGACTGGCATGTTCCACAAAATGTAAATTCAAACTAATTTAAATATGTATCTTTATGTAACTTCGCTAGTTGTGTCGCATTGATATGACCTAGTCTACAATGCCTCAAGAAGGATTCGTTCATTTCTGAACTCTTTCACTTGTGTGTGTTCTGTACGTTAAGAACTGTAGTTTGATTTAGAACGTTGCCATTAGATAACGTGTCTGAACCGATCAACTCTTGATATAGGAAATGTTCAAAACATTATCCAGCAATACAAAATTATATCCTTCTTTACTTAATAAAAAGACTGATATGATGTTGTATATCAGGTTCGGTATCTAATAGCATTCGTTCAGAATCAATGTATTTGGTAACACAGGGTGATAACCGCCAACAACTTGGCTGCAACAATTGCACCGTTTCCAACTCTTAAAACTTATCACCCATTCTCAGTTCTCTATCTATCTGTAGCCCATGTAACATATTACATTTACGGGATCCTGATCCGGTATCACATACCCAGGACGTAGAGGATACTGAAAAACAGTTCTCGGTAATGAATACACCCGAAGAAGATGCATCATCATGTACTTTCTTCGTTTGGGCGGCACGGGAATCCTGGTAATCTCCTATTTCCTGCTCGGTCTTTTAACAATTCTATGTTGGAGCGGGACCAACGTTCCCCAGCTCAGTATAACAATCGGGTTCAGTCAATACATCCATATTATTATCTTGATTAAGGCGTGACATGGTCGCTACCTGGAGAGAGAAAGAAGAAAACACTCAGCGTATGCTCTTGCAAGATTAGATTGGTTATTATTTTACTAATCAGGATGGCTCCCACCGTTTTTATCAAATCATCCTTCAAACCCTAAAAGGATAGACTAGCCGGGATTAATTACACCCTATAAGTTCACCAATCTTTCAGCCAGGCCAATGCCGGTACTTTGAGGGAGCTTCCCCGTGCTTTCGCACGGACCTAATGTCACGACCCGAAATGGCACGTGACTGGCCCTTGAATCATATGAAGTCTATAGGACCCCATCTAATTCAAGTAAGCAAAAACCCATAAATCTTAACCATTTTAGGTAAGAAGAAACTTATTTTAAAACGAGTGGTTTTAATAGCATAAGCCGAATTATGTGTTTTTAAAATATCAAGTTTTTTCTAAAAATTTCGGCAGAGTTTCCTTTGTAAATGCTGGCCCCGAACGGGGTACAACATGATAAAAGCATATATAACAATAAAAGGCATCTCCAAGCGGGAGCTAGCTCTTCATCAATCGACGACCACAACCACGCAAGCAATATAATATACAACGCCGAAGGGCGAGGATCAACTCTGAAAAGGAAACTCAAATCATCAAGAAAACCATAATAATACAACGTGCGACTCTAAGGTTAAAAGAATATACAACTGGTCTCCAAGTCAAATAAATATACATGTCTAGTTGATGGAGTTACTATATACAACTGAATAAATAAAATACAATGGTGGTCACGATGCAAGTGAACCCACCTACCAAAGCAAACTACCCGGAAAGGAAGCAGTGTGCCAGCAAAGCCGTAACGAAACCTGTACGGCAAAACCTACAAACTGTGGCACAACGAGGGCGAGTTGCCAACTCGTGAGTAGAAAATATCATCGAGCAGAAATCGTATGTATGACTCAATCCTAGGTCAATACGATCAATAATATATATAACCTCAAAATGATAAAGTCTGAAGCATGAAAAGGTGGCAAGGGTAAACATCTATGCATAAGTGTAATCCCATATGCTCGTGTCAGTGCCTTATGTAGCAATATATCATGTATATGAGGTATGAATGTAATGTAATGAAAACAGAATACATGTAAATGAAGAAACTGTTTTCTTGTTTTAGTGAGATTTCTGTTTATATAAAATGAGGTATCATTAATGAAATCAACATAAATCAGTGTCTAGAATCGACACAAAACATAAATCCCAATATCTCAATATCTTAGGCTCCGGCTATCCGGACTGGCCCATATCATAATATCTCAATATCTAGGGCTCCGGCTATCCGGATTGGCCCATATCATAATATCTCAATACCTCAATATCAATATCTGGGGCTCTGGCTATCCGGACTGGTCCCTGGGCTCCGGCTATCCGGACTGGCCCAACTCCGATCGGTATCCTCCGGATATCCGACGAGTTCAATACAATCACCGATCAGCAAATCTCCCCTGTCACAGGCTCAACGTTGATCAACTGCGATCTTCTTGCCCCGGGATACCGCACCGGGTCCACCATGCACCCACAGACGGTTCCTACTCCTCCTCGAATTGGGTGTAAGATATCACTCAAGAGACAAGAAAACTCATGGTGAACAATCTCAAATTATATCATGAGAAAACTTTAACTTTCATTTTAAATTGATATTCAGTTTTATAAAATCTTGCGGTTTCTCCAAATCCATAAATCTCATGGAAAACCCAAATCTCGAGAATAAATAACAATGAATTTAAAAGTATTGGGCTCCGGCAAATCCGGACTGGCCCTAAATAAAATGCATGACAATGAATAATTAATATGCATGAAGTATCACAATAATGAATGCAATGTCTAAACTATCACAGTAATGATAAGTCGAGACTATCAGCTAACAGGCGATATCAATCAAATAATATTCTCTAAAGTGTACGTGACATGGCAATTACCGATGATGATGTGTGTGAGCCGGCAAGTAAGTGTATGTGGGACATACACATCATCGGTAATGGTGCTGGTGTCCTGACAGCATGATTTCAATACTAGCATATGAAAACACGATATAAGCATGCAATGCGATGCGAGCAGCAGAAATATGCGAGAGCTGAATAATAAACACAACAATAAAGAATATGCAATATATAATATGGGTCATACAGTAAACCACAGGTCTAAACTAACAGACTAATCAAAGGTAAGGAAACCACCTAAATCTGAGTCGATATATATATATATATGTATATATATGTATATATATATATATATAATAGTCGGTGATCCTGCCTCAATAGTATCCCATGCGATACCCTATATAATTTGACATTCTCGAGTCAAGAGTGCGAATCTATCATCAATATATAGCTCGTATGGTAAATCCGTCATACGGCCTCCCAAATCTGGGTACAGGTCAATATCACATTTATCTTTTTATTCACTTGGTATGCTTTTATCATATATCATGATCTGGGGGTACTGATCTACGTCTAGTACACTACTTATACCATCTACATATATATATGCGTGTGTATGAAACACATCGCCTAAAGGACCCGCTATAATATCATGTCGTATCTCAAATACGAACCATGTCACATCACCGATCTCATGGCCTCCAACCCAAACTCATTGACTCATCTCCAATCTCAAGTACTATCCTCATAATCCATGTATGTGTATACGTATACACACACACATACACACACACACACAGTCCCATACCCATGTGTGTGTGTGTGTGTGTGTGTGTGTGTGTGTGTGTGTGTGTGTATACATATCCCCATATACGCACAAGTATAAAATGAATGCATGTGTGTGTGCGTATGGGTGTAACCTCTAATCTAGGGTTTCACAACTAACACTAAACTATAACATTAACTTCTAAGTACACTAAGCTAACCCATGAACACATAACCCTATCTTGATAAACAATAATCTCATAATATATATATATATGTATGTATGTATGTATGTATGTATGTATACGTATCCATATACCAACTACGAAACTACGGGGGTGTTATACGCCATCCACCCGACTTCCCCCGTAGATATATATCTACTCACCTTGATCTTCGTTTGCCGATGCCGACGTCTCCACGCACTTGCTTGTCGTCTCGAAGTCCACATGGGGGTACCTACATGTCTTACGTATCGTATCGCATTAAAATCCAATTCGAAACCGAAACGACATACGAAAATCAAATCGGCACGCGTATCACACATAGGTCAAAACCTATAGCCTACGCATGCAAGAATAACTAAACAAACCCTCGATGTCGATGTACAAACGTCGAACCATCGAGTTAAAACCAATTCCTAAAATCCAGAATTCAAAATACGCAAAACAAAACACCGAATCAAAACAGCAACTCATACAAATAGTCCCAGATTTTGTTTAAAGTGAAAACAAGGTGCACAAACAATACTGGGGTGATATATAAGATGTATATGAGCTATGGAAGCAACCTGGACCCTAAATCCCACAGAGTGGCCGGCCACCCCCCCTCAAATCCGGCCTCCTCGGTTCCCTAGTCTTGGATGGGGTTCATTTTGGTAGGGTGGTCTCATGGTGTCTTCATTTAGTCTATGAAGTTGTTTGCTCATCTAGTAGTGGCCCCGGATCACTCCAGATTTCCCTGCACTCATTAATTCTCAAAAAACCGACATGAATAGTTTTAGTTTTCAGTATTTGGGTTTGTTTCGAGTTGTCCTGGGTTTCTAACATCATAGGGGGTTTAAAGGTCACCACTAAGGCTTTATTACACTAACACAACTCAAAATTCCACATAACCTCTTCTAGGAAAAATTCAAAGTTCACTAAACCGCACTAAATCATAACTAAACACATATGAATACTAAAGTGAATGAAAAACTACACAAATGGTGAAGAGATTACCTCATTTGGCACTCATGAATGCCCTAGAGCATCAAAATCCCATTTTTCTTTGTCCAAAGTGTAGCTTGTGAGCTTGTGCATGTTTTTTGTGAAATGGAGATGGATTTTTGGTGTTGTTTTGATGATGATTTAAGGGTTGAAGTGGAGGGGGAGTGAGGTGCTGCCATGAGAGGAAGAAGAAGATGTAAAGATGAAGATGATGAAGTGAGAACAATGGGCCATGATTATGGTTGACCCCTCACCCCCTCTCTCTCATGCCCATACCCCTTTCTTTATTCATTTCCCTTTTCATTTATTTTCTTTCTTTTCTTTTCTCTTCTCTTTTTTAAAATTAAAACCATGCATGATAAAGAGAATGAACCATGAAAGAAATGTAACAAGTGTGAAAAATGACACGGTGCATGTCATGTGCACAAATCCGGCTTAAAGCATGATTAGAGATATTTAATCGCGATTAGCATTAAAATAGTGTATAATTAATCATAAAATTTCATAATTTGCTTAAATCCAATAAAGCACCCTTTTTTTTTAGTAATTTCTATAATTTTCCAAATTTTTCCCGATATATCGGTATTTAATTATACCGCACTAATAAAATATTCAATATATTTATTATTTAATTATAAAAATTCCCAAAAATAATATTTTATTTTTCTGAAATGTTACACCTAATTAAAATAAACCTCGTTTTCCCAAGGGCGTAACCCCATTAACATCTTTCTAGACACCTACTTAATCGGCTAATTGTAAAGTGCAAAAACTCTATCAGGAGTAACAATTACTCGCAGTGGGTATCGGGATCCAACTATCTCATAGAAGATATGCAATCTCATTGCAAATTTCAACACTTGAAATTCTCGATAATAGTTTGCCCCGAGCGATCTATGACCTTGACAAGGTCAACAAACCATAGACCGAAAGTCAAGTTCAACCCGTCATTTCCTGATTGAATTAAACCCACCTGCACGACCCTTGACAAGGTCAACAAAGTCGCACGACTATCCTAATCCAATCGCATCATATGCTAGCAGATAAGCACTAATCAGCTACCGCACACTACCCCTTGACAAGGTTAACAAACGCAGCACGAATACTAAATACTACTTATATGAAATGACGGAGGGCTACGACAGGTTTTTAAGAAAACCTTTTACATAATGAACTTGATATCGTTGTAGAATCAAATGATTTAAAATGGAGTGTTTTTAAGGCCTTTGCTAGTTTTGCTAAAGAGGTCACTCCTGGTGAAGGGATCTCGGCTCTTTTCTCATCGAATGAGGTGCAGGATATTCACAATACCACTATGCAAAGCAAGAACTAGAAAAGCAATCAAAAGACGAAACCGAGGGTTGTAGCATCTGCTAGTTATTGCTAAAGAGGTCACTCCCGGTGAAGGGATCTCGGCTCTTTCCTTATCGAATAAGGTGCAGAATATTCTACAAGGAATACCGCTATGCAAAGCAAGAACTAGAGCTACCTGTTTTTGAAAATTCGATTCTACAACATCTTCATGTTTATTTTCTTTCATTAATCTAATTAATGAAGTCCCATCATTTAAATTACCTAAGAATCACAGATAAATACAACGTACGTTTATGCCATCTGCATTCGCCTCGATGTCCCGTCATGCACCGTTAGGTTAGGTAACTAACGGCAGAGCGGGGCAGGGCTAGTGCGGGTGTAAAACATAAGAAACGTCTATATAATATATCACATATACTATATACAGTTTCTATCTCATCGTAAAAAGTGATCACATCACAGAATATCGCAGCAGAAATCAACATATGAAATATTGGATATATTAGGATTTCCGGGTTTTATATTAAGCCAGTATAAAACACGGATTCCACGGTCGTGATGAATAGCCCAACCCATATCCCTAGACCCCTACGGGAGTGGAAAGCAACCCTACCAATTCTAGAGTTAGGAGACCCAGACTCGACACCTCGAGATGGTCTCCCCCTGAACTCTAGAACCCGGTTACTTGTGCTCCCCTCCTTGGGTCTATCATAATGCGGAAAAGTAAATAATATAAATCAACGGTGATATCTTCCTCAACCCGGAAGTGCCCCCAAAAAAGAATATTACATACAAGTTTTTACATGAATGAAAATGAAAAACTCTCATCTCACATAAAACCCCCCGGCTATTCAAACACGACGATCCAATATAACAAATCATAGCAACACATAACATCACATGTCATCAACGTAAGTAAATATGCGTATCCAAATTGTCGTTGACGTATAGTAACGAAACCGGCGATACACTACATATTACACTTACGGTCGCAGAAAAGAAAGTGAAAACTACAACAATTGGAATCCGCAACCACCTTAGACATCATAAACCCGAAATATCACATACTTTTGATTTCATGCCTAACCAAATGAATTCCTTAGACATCGCATGCCTAATAATTATAAGCCCCGTATTTTAGTCTCGATATCGAAAACACTTTTTAATATCTAGTTGGGCAATTCAACAAGATTCCCGACATCCTGATCGAATGCTCATCGGAAACTTTAGTAGACGGCCGCACCCCCGATACCGTCGACGAAGTGCACTTAGGTGGAATACCGTGGCCACGAGCACCCGAACGAATGCTTTAGGCAACGGGGTTCTCCTACAGTCACTTGGTCGGGGCTATGGGGTGTGGCTATCTAATAATGTTACTCGGCGAGTATCCGCGTACGCTACGTGATTGCGACGGACTTTTGATCACATCAAAATTCCGTGGCAACCGATCAAATAAGACTAAATTTCTAGATTTATAAAATTCAAATTAGTTTTCTTGTGGATTCCAAGTATTGTATCCCATTACATGATACCCGGACGATATTAAACTTTTCGATCGATTCATCAAAGTCCTATAATTTCTCGAGAGCTCAACACTTGAGCATAGTTCAAAAATACCCAGAACATGCCACAACACCTATGCACCAACCGTAGAAGGGCAGACCCAAGCCTCATTAATAGCACTGCGGAACTACCGCAAACCCTAAGGTTCGAAAGAGATTCCATGGTCATTATGTCGAGTTAGGGTTTCATTCTTCTAGAGGGTTCACAGAATTACTTGCATGTTTTTCCGAATACGTTAAACTTGGAAAAATGGGTTTTTGATGGTCGTTCGAACTTTTTGACTTCGCGTAGACAACATGTGAATACTCGAAACAATGTTAAAATTACGAATACAAAACATTCCGAGTTTCCTATGCAGAAAATTAACATCATATGCAATTTTAGCAAAAACAAATAACACCTGAAACCCCAAAACCCAGATACCAGAACACCCTGAAAATTTGAAGCCCAAATTCCAATTTTGACCCGGTGTGCTCGATTTTAGCCATGATGTGGCCAGCCATATTCACTCCAAAGTTCCTCGAATTTTCATGGTGTTCATGTTATATCACATATAACATTCTGATGTTGTTTAAAAAAATTTTGGAGCACATTTTAAATTCGACGGAAACTAGTTTAAAGGGTTTTAAGTTTCGGATCATTTCGGTTTCGTTATCTAACAAAATCCATCTAATTTTCAAGCATGGCTCTGATACCACTGCAGGGTTGTCTAGCATGGCAGCAAGGTTTTGGGAGGCATCGTCCATGCCAATTTCAAAAATTTGCCGTTCTAGCTAACCCTAACCCTAGAATCGTAACTAGAAAATCCGACGAATCGATATGTAAACAACTTTACATCCTAAGTGAATGCGGAATACAACCTTTGTAGATCGATCCTTCACTTCTAAAGCTCCATGTCATAGTCCCTTCACTGCGATCATCGAACTCCTGGACTCTAGTGAGGGTTCACATGAAGAAATGAACGAGCTTGCTCAATGCTTTCGAAGCCGAAGATGATCTACGTCGAGAAGACTCAAGCTCATGCTACCCCTTCACTAATGTTAGATTTGTAAAGCAAACACCCTAAAATAAATGGCTAATAGTAGAGGATGATGAAGTTGGAATTTTGCTCACTTTAGATTTAACTTTCTCACAATAATTCATCACTTCTCAAAAAGCAAGAGAGCTCAAAATGAGGAAGAAGAAGATGAAGTGATGAACAAAAAGATGAATGAATTCATGAGGTTAGAAATGCAACCATGGTGAGTTAATATGCTATGCCTAACTCATGTAGAGAATAAACCATAGTCTAATGTTAATGGTTAGATTAAAAAATATCTTAAGCTAGACAAACAAGTTGACTAAGTCAATGTTCTATTAGCTTCTCCAAGGTTAACCATGACTAAATCCAAATATTTGAATTACTTAAAACAAATAAAACCTTAGCATTAACCTAGCATGGTGCGAGTCTCATACACCCATGTTGCTTGTGCAACCAAGCTTGCCACATGAATATATATCACATATATATTTATGTGTGCAAAGAAAATAATACATTTAACATATATCACATATATATCAATGTATCAAATGTGAGAAAAAGAAATACTTAAGTGAGCTAATATTAGTTAATGTAATGTAATATATCAAATATATAATTATACATTAAATTATTAAATAAACACTTGATTTAATAATCCAGCTATATCACATATAACCAACTAATATCAAATGTATCATTTTATCGAATCAACACTTGATCCGATAACTCGGCTATATCACATATAACCAATCGATACATATATCGCGAGAATAGATTGCGGTATCATATACGTGCATTAATCTCGGTCCAGCACATATCACATATATGCTCCTACTACGTTTCGCATGAACCAGGAAACCTCTGTGTAGGACTCTAAAGACTCGTCAATACGCCGGAAGTAGGTGATGATCATATCAAACACCCATAAGCCGCAAGCGGTCTGCGAAAACGTAACGGCCGCCCGGGTATTGAGCTATCAGAAGATCAACAAGCATGCCTGCTCATACTCCTGCGAATCTAAACAGTAACACTACCATATAGTCCGGTCTCTTCGTCTGATACGTCGCATATCTCGTCTAGGGGTGGTAAACGTCAGACCCCAGTAACTCGATAGGTCGTGCCGATATGAGACTCATAACGGGTCGAGAAACTACTTATAACACTTACCAATATATCTCTGAAGCAACCCACGCCAGGGACTTCCTGTTATATCCAATCGAGCACATCGCAACATCAACCCCAATACCGGGAGAGACGAAACCCCTCCTATCGCTCATTGCCTCCATATGATTTGGGACTGCACCCAAAAGCCACCGTTTTGCACGTTCTCTTGAACGTGGTAAGGTGGAAATCAAAGCACAGTGGGAATCACATAAGACTCTATGATGATCTCAGGTCTACAAACTAACATGTACCAGTGTTACCAGAGAACTGCTATCTGACGATAGGTATAATACCATCTAGGAGTTCTTGGCGAGTCCGTTCAGTGTACCCAGTCTCTACTGAGCACCCGTATACCATCTCTGATGTCAAACACCAATGGATATGGGATCATCCATCGCCCATCTACATGGGTCGAGAAGCTATACGCTAGTCTACTCTGGTATATCGATACCCTATCTCGATACACCCATGACTAGAAACATTAAAGGATGTACTCACGGACTACCTTTGTCCCACTTGTATGATCCGCATCATAATCCAGGTAGTCAAGTACACATCCTAAGGGCTTTACCAACATGTAACAGAGAGACAATCAGTGTACATGTTAAGATAAAGAGTAACCAGATAGCATACTATCATGTCGAGCAAGAAAGTCCCAAGCATCTACTATAGTATACATCATATGTATAATAATGGCCTGTAGGGCATACATATAACTAACACAATCTTGCAGTTATATAGTATATTATTTGAATTGCCTTTATTAGGATATGTGTATTTGTTTCTATTGATGTTTTATCCAGCTTGCACATATTGATAAAGACTTGATACAATAGTATACTATTATTGTTTGACTTTATCTTAACATGCACATATGTTATATATGTCGACCAAATGTTGATAAAGCTCGTAGGATCTTGCTTGACTACCAGCGTTATGATGGCGATCATACTTGTGGAAGCTGGGTAGTCTATAAGCACATCCTTAACTGTCCCAAGTCGCAGGAGTATCGAGATTGGGCATCGATACTCCAGAGTAGATTTGCGTGTACATTTCTAGACCCTGATGAGGAGTGGTGGTTGGTACCACAACCATTGGTGTGATCACCTAAAATTGTATATGGTTGCTCACTGGGGGTGAGTACACTAGACGGAGTCGCTGAGAACCTCTAGATGGTATTATACCTATCGTCAGATAGAGATTCTCGTGTAACATGTGTACAGGTTAGTCTTTGGACCTGAGAACGTCATTTGTCTCGTGTGCGTTTCCATTTTGCTTTGATCACTACCTTACCACGGCTCTACTGAGTCGTGAAAACAGGTTTTGGTTGGGTATAATCCCGAGCCACATAGAGGCAGTGAGTGATTGTCAGGGATTCGTCTCTCCCGGTATTGGGAGTTGATACATACTGTGTTCGATTGGTCAAGACCATAAGATCATGGCCAAGGCAGTTGGGATTTACTGATAGGTTGATCAGTAGTTTCCTAGATTGGTCCTAAGCCACATCAGTATGAATTATTGGATTATTAGGGTTTGACGTTTTCCACCCCTAGACCCGGTATGCGATACTCTTAGACGAAGAGATCGGACTGTACGGAGATTGTCACGGATAGGCTCAATAGGAGTTCGGACGAGTTTGCTTATCGGCCTTCCTTTTCGACAGTTATTTGGGTAGCCGTTATGTATAGCTAGTGCCGCTGACGTGCATATGGTTAAACCCGCTGCCAGCGTACTGTCGAGTCTTTAGAGTCCCACACAGAGGGTTTCCCTGCATCGGGAGAAACGATGTGGAGGCTGTATGGTTTTACGGCAGGGTTCGATCACATACGTGTACTTGTGCACGTCTGATGTTCGGGCGGATAATGCTAGCGGGCTTTGGTTTAAGCCGGATCCTAGTATTATATTCTTGGATTATTTTGTTTTTTTGTATTCGTAATTTTCGGAATACGAATACGGGTATGTATATACGATGAGGGTGTAGGATTTTATAGCACGGCAACAAGGTTTCGGGTGGCATCATCCATGCCAAATTAAAATTTTTGCCAATCTAGCTAACCCTAACCATAGGTTCTTAACTAAAGAATCATACGGAATTGATAAAGAAAAACATCTTTACTTCTAAGTGATTAGAGATTACAACCGTTGTAGTCCGTTCCTTCACTTCATAAGCTCCAAGTAGTGGTCCCTTCGCTGTGATCCAAGAACTCCCGGACTCTTGAGACGCTCCACAAGGCGTATGGTGCATGCTTGCTTGTAGTCTTCAAAATTCAAGATGATCTACTTCGAGGAAATACAAACTCAAGCTATCCCTTCACTAATATAAAATTAGTGAAGCTAACACCCTAGTCTAATGTAACATTTCAAAAAAATAAAATATTATTTTTGGAAATTTATATATTGAATAATAAATATTACGAATATTTTAATGTGTGGAGATTAGTTTTAAATGATATGGTATAATTAAATACCGATAAATTGGGAAATATTTGGAAATTTATATCAATTATTGATTTTGAAAGAATTTATGAAAATTGGGAATTTTACAATGTAGTATACAATGATTTGTATATAAGCTAGTATTACTAAACTCGATTAGTACTTAATTACGCATTGATTTTGTTTTGTGCATGTGACATGCACCATATCATATTGCTAACACTTTTTACATTTTAAAAACTTGACTTAAATCCTTAAGTGTGCATAGAATCTTGTTTTCCTTTTTATATATTTGGGGTTTTGGTTTTGTTTAAGAGATAAAGAAAAGAAAAGAAAAGATAAAGAAAAGGAAATGAATAAAGAATGAGGTATGGGCAAGAGAGAGTGAGAAAGAGGGTGAGGGGTCAATTGACCATGCCTCTTTGTTCCTTTATTCTCTCCTTCATCATTCTCCTTCCTTTTCACCTCCATGGCTGCCCTCCTCCTTCCACCTCCTCCTACACTTCATAACAACCCCAAAAATGCATCAAAACACTTCATTGCCTTCAAAAAAAATGTGCACAAGCTCACTACAAGCAGAGGAGATCAAGAAACATTGGATTTTGAGCACTTGGGGCAACTTAAGAATTTTCTTAAGTTGCCAAATGAGGTAATTCTTTCACCTTTAGCCTAGTACTTGTATTACTATAGCCTCTAAACTAGTTTAGAATCCATTTAGTAAGGTTTAGTGAACTTGGAAAATTCCAAGATGAGGTTAGGGTTTGATTTGAATCAAAATGTGCAATTGAGATTTAATAGTGACTTTAAACCCCCTTAAGTGTTAAAACCTGGACAAAACCAGAGACTAAAACCCCAATTCAAAAACTTGGAAATCTCCGATATCGGATTCATGTTGAAATTGTGATGTTGTTTTGAGACCTGCTATAACCCGGGATCCCTAGAAATTATATAGCGATCACTATGAGATGTGCAGGCTAACTAGAAGCTAACCCCAAGACCCGAGAGCCCCAATCCCCTTCTTGGCCCCCAAAATAAGGCTTCTGGCTGCAATTTGAAACCAGATTTGTGAAAATGGTGTCGTGGTTTCTTAGGTAGGTGTTTGCGATATATTTAAAGTCCTTTGTATATGCAACTTTCTCTAATTTTACTTGTATTAAAATCTGGGACCATTTTCTTGAGTTGCTGTTTTGAATTGTGACTTTTTAACAACTTGAACTTTTGATATTTGTGTCTTGTATCGGTCACTTGACGTTTGTACGTCGATATCAGGTGTTTCTTGGTTCTTTTGCATGCGTATACCATAGGTTTTAACCTATGTGCGATTCGTGTGCCGTTTTGGTTTTCGTACGCGATTCTGTTTACGATACTGTGTGTTTATATGTGTAGGCACCCTCACGTGGACTTCGGATGATAAGGAAGAAATGGCGACGTCGATTTCGGAAAGAAAGGATCAATGTGAGTAGATATATATCTACGGGCGAAGTCGGGTGCATGGCGTATAGCACCCCCGCGATATCGTAATGTAGCATATGAGTATGACATATAGTTATATCTAATTATGTGTATTATGATACGTAGATAATTAGCAAGAGCGGCTCTAGGCGATCATGGGTTAGTCTAGTGTAATTTGAACATAGTGCTTATTGTATAGTTCTTAGTCGTGAACCCTATTGTATAGGTGCACACACACACACATGCACACACGGGATATGTTGGATGTATATGTTTATATGTATGTGTGTATGTATGTGTGTGTGTATGTGGATTGCGTTAGTACGTATATATACATATACGTATACTAGGATGATGAGGATAATATATGATACTTGGAGATGAGTCGATGTGATTGGGCATGATACCGTGAGATCGGTGATGTGATTTGGGTCATGTTATGTTATACAACATGATAGTATAGTGGATCGATAGGCGATGCGTTTTATTCACACGCGGATATATGTTGGATGGTATCGGTATGTACTAGACTTTAGATCAGTACCTACTAGACTTTAGATCAGTACCCTTAATTCAGAATATGATTAAATGATACCAGATAAATAATGTGTTATATGTGATAATTGACCCGTACCCCGAATTGGGATGTCGTACGATGGATTTTACCGTACGAAGTATAATTATGATGATTGATCCGCTCTCATGAATTGAGGATGTCGTATTATATATTGTATCATACGTGACGCTATTGAGGTGGGATCACCGACTAATAGATATATCGACTCGGACTTAGGTGGATTTCCTTACCTTTTTACTAGTCTCTTGGCTTCATACTGTAGTTTACGTGGTAGATGTTAGTTTGGGCTCGAGTCATACCTATTTTCAAAAACTAACGAATCGTGAGTATTTTAAAGACAGGCCGAGGGATACTACGGATCTTTCAAAAGATGTATCTTTTCCCAAAAATACCATAGCCCCTATTTTCAAAAATCACTATTCGTGCTATTCCAAATGCCAAAAGTGTATGACTCGTACATACATAAACGTATATGCTTATATGTTGCGTTTACATTTCATTCTCCGTTACATTTATGTTGTTCTTATCGCATTGCATGCTTATACATGTGTTGTCCTCGTTATTATGAACCCATGTTGTCAGGACACCGGCACCATTACCGATGATGCGTATATCCACGATCACTTGTTTGCCGGCTCACACACATCATCATCGGTAATTGCCATGTCATGTACACTTAGAGAATATTACTTCATCAATCTAAATTGTTAGCTGTTAGTTCGACATAGTACTAGTACGCTTACTTTCATATGCTAGTTTTGATATTGCATTTATTACTGAGATACTTCATGCATGTGTATTTTCATTTGTCATGCAATATTATGGGGCTTTATACCAGTATTCACTGTTATTGACATCATGATTTTGAGATTTCGGATTTCCATGAGATTTCTGGATTTAGAGAAACCGCAAGAATTTTATAAACTTATTACCATTTCTAAAAATAGAAATTGCGGTTTTCTCATGGTATAATATGAGATATGTCCACCATGAGTTTTCTGGCTCTTGAGCGGTATCATACACCCAATTCGAGGAGGAGGAGGAACCGTCTTCAGGTGCATGGTGGACCCGATGCGGTACCCCTGGGCAAGATAGTCGCAGATGATGGCGTTGAGCCCGGCAGGGTAGCACTACCAGCCGGTTATTTATGACGCGGTGGATTTCCAGAGGATACCGACGTAGTCGTGGGATTTGATGATAGGGGCCTGTCCGGATTGCCGGAGCCCGAGATATTGAGCCATTGAGATTTTATGATATGGGCCAGTCCGGATTGCCAGAGCCCGAGATATTGAGATATTGGGATATATTTTGTGTCGATGCTTGACACAGATTCCTTGTAGATTTCATTGATGATACTTCGATTTTATGCAGAGATCTCACTAAGATAAGAAAACAGTTTTCTCATTTAGATGTATTCTGTTTTCATGCATTCATACATCATATATATGATATGTTGTTACCTGAGGCACTGACACGAGCACTTGATATTACACTTTGTATAGATGTTTACCCTAGCCATATTCAGATGTTTCAGGTTATATTTTCTATGGATATTATTGTATGACCTAGGATAGAGTCATACATGCGATTTCTTCTCGGTGATGTTTTCTACTCATGAGATGGCAACTCACCCCCGTTGTGCCACAGTTTCTTGCAGGTTTTGCCGTACAGGTTTTCTTGACGGCTTTGCTGGCACACCGCTTCTTTCCGGGTGATTGCTTTGGTAGGTGGGTTCACTTGCATCATGATCACTGTTGTACACTTTATTTACATTCAGTTGTATCTAGTAAACTCCATCAACCAGACTTGTATAAATTTATAGAATTAGAAGACCAGTATGTATATTCTTTCGACCTTAGAGTCGTGCACTTGTATTATTATGGTTTTTCTCTGGTTTCTTTCGATGTTTTTATCCTCGCCCTTCGGTATTGTATATTATATTGCTTGCGTGGTTGTGATCGCCAATTGGCGAAGAGTTAGCTCCCGCTTGGGGATGTCTTTATTCATTATGTACATTATGCATGTTTATACCCGTTTGGGGCCGGTATTTACAAAGGAAACTCTGCCGAAATTTTTGGAAAAGACTTGATGTTTTAAAAATGCTTACTACGGCTTATTTTGATAAAACACTTGCTTTAAAACTAAGTTTTTCCTTCACTCTCTTTTAAAATGGTTTAGATTTCTAGGCTTTTGGCTTACTTGAATTAGACGGGGTCCTATACACTTCATATGATTTAAGTGCCAGTCACGTGTCATTTCAGGTCGTGACATCTAAGTGGCTATTTTAGAAGAGGATGATGAAGTAGGAAGTGGGCTCTCTTTAGTTTTCTTTTTCTCATTTTATTTCATCACATAGAAAAAAACTAGCAAGCTTTTGTGAGGAAGAAGAAGATGAACAAGTGATGAAGAGAATTAGATGAGGTTAGAAATGCAACCATGTGTTAGTTTATATCATGGCTAACTCATGTAGCGAATAATCCATGAGCTAGGGTTAAAGGTTAGGTTAATAAATATCAAAATTGGTTGACTTAGTCAATGCTCATCCAAGCTCATGACTAATTCATCGCAATTTTGAATTAACTAAAATAATTAGAAACCTAACCATTAACACATATCATGGTGTGATTCTCATACATACATGTTGCATGTGTAACCTAGCATGTCACAATGATATATATCATATATATATTATTTGTGAAAAAAAGAAATATAATACAATTAACATATATCACACATATATCAATGTATCAACAAGTGAGAAAAAGTAATGGTTAAGTGAGCTAATATTAGTTAATGTAATTTAATATATCAAATATATAATTCTACATTAAATTATTAAATCAATACTTGATTTAATAATCTGGCTATATCACATATATCCGACTAATATTAAGTGCAACAATTTATCGAATCAACACTTGATCCGATAACCCGGCTATATCACATATAACCGACCAATGTCACAAGTCGCGAGAATAGAATACGGTATAACATATACGTATCAATCTCGGTCCTGCACATATCACATATGTCCTCCTACTCCGTTTTTCCTGAACCAGGAAACCTCTGTGTAGGACTCTAAAGACACGTCAATACGCCGGCAGTGGGTGATGATCATATCAAACACCCATAAGCTGCAAGCAGTCAGCTAAATGTAATATCCACCCGGGTATTGAGTAATCAGAAGATCAACAAGCAAGCCTGTACATACTCCTGCGAATCCAATCAGTAACACTACCGTACAGTCCGGTCTCTTCGTCTGATATGTCGCATATCCAGTCTAGGGGTGGTAAACGTCAGACACCAGTAACCGATAAGTCGTGTCGATGTGAGGCTCATAACGGGGCGAGAAACTACTAATAACACTTACCAATAGATCTCCATATCAGCCCTGGCCAGGGACTTCCAGTTATAGCCAATCGAACACAGCACAACATCAACCCCTAATACCGGGAAAGACGAAACCCCTCCTATCACTCATTGCCTCCATGTGATTCAGGATTGAACCCAAAAGCCACCGTTTTGCACGTTCTTATGAACGTGGTATGGTGGAAATCAAAGCACGGTGGGAATCACACAAGACTCTATAACGATCTCGGGTCTACAGACTAACCTGTACCAGTGTCACCAGAGAACTGCTATCTGACGATAGGTATAATACCATCTAGAAGTTCTCGGCGAGTCCGTTCAGTGTACCCAGTCTCCACTGAGCAACCATATACCATCTTTGATGTCAAACACCAATGGATGTAGGATCAACCATCGCCCATCATATGGGTCAAGATGCGTATACGCTAGTCTACTCTGGAGTATCGATGCCCTGTCTCGATACACTCTCGACTAAGAACAATTATAGGATGTACTCGTGGATTACCCTGGCCCCACTAGTATGATCTCCATCATAGTCCTAGTAGTCAATTACATATCCTATGGGCTTTATCAATATGTGAGAGCAAGACAGTAATACAAAACAAGTCAACATGTTAAGACAAAGTGAAACCAGATAGCATACTATCATGTCGAGCAAAAAAGTCCTCTCTGTATATATCCAAGCATCCACTATAATATACAACATGTGTACAATAATGGTCTCTAGGGCATATACATAACTAACAGAGGGGCATTCTAGTAATTGTACAAGATACTTCTAGAAGAAGACACCTCATTATTATGTTTAACTATTTTTGTTAATGGTTAATGAGGTGGAGAAATGAGGTATTCATTTACATTAATTGAAGCATGGCTACTTGGTGACTCATGGCATTACTCATTCTTTACTATTTGAGTATGCTTGATATTTTCTTTTGTTGTGAATTTTTTAATGCAAGGTGGCATCTAGATATTTTGGTGGTATCTAGATATTTTGGTGTGGCATTATTGGTTTGCATTATTTAATACACAACACTTATGTTAGTAATATGTATGCCCTAGAGGCTATTATTGATGATATGGTGGATGCTTGGACATATATATAGAGGACTTTCTTGCTCCACATGATAGTATGCTATCGGGTTATCTTTATCTTATCATGTAGACTGGTATATATACTGTCTGTCTCTTACATGTTGATAAAGCCTTTAGGATATGTACTTGACTACCAGGATTATGATGAGATCATACTAGTGGGGCCAGGGTGGTGCAAGAGTACATCCTTTAATCAGTTTCTAGTCGTGGGAATATCGAGACTAGGGCATCGATATTCCAGAGTAGACTAGTGTGTACGTTTCTTGTCCCTTAGAGGGCGATGGTTGATCCCACAACCATTGGTGTGTGACATCAAAGATTGTACACAGGTGCTCATTATAGAATGGGTACACCGAATAGGACTCACCGAGGACTCCTATGTGGTAGTATACATATCGTCAGATAGCAGTCCTCTAGCGACACTGGTACAGGTTGTCTGTAGACCCGAGATCGTCATAGATTCTTGTGTGGCTCCCACTTTGCTTTGATTTCCTCCCTACCATTCTCAAGAGGAGTTATGCAAACAGGTGGATTTTGGGTACAATCCCAAGTCACATGGAGGCAATAAGCGATAGGAGGGGTTTCGCCTCTCCCGGTATTAGGAGTTGATATTGCGATATGCTCGATTGGCTATAACTGGAAGTCCCTAGCCATGGCTGCTGCTGAGATTTACTGATAAGTGTTATAAGTAGTTTCTCGACCCGTTATAGGCCAGACATTGGCATGACTTATCACGTTACTGGGGACTGACGTTTACCACCCCTAGACATGATATGCGACATATCAGACGAAGAGACCAGGCTGTACGACAATGTTACTGATAGGCTTCATGGAGACTATGGACAAGCTTACTTGTTGATCTTCATATCGCTTAATACCCGGGTAGCCGTTACGTCCAGCTAGTACCGCTGACGGCTTGTAGGTGATTGATGTTATCATCACCTACTGCTGGCGTATTGATGAGTCTTTAGAGTCCCACACAAAAGTTCCCCGGTTCAAGCGAAACGAAATAGGATACATATGTGATATGTGTGTAGGCCTGATTAAATACAAGTATGTGATACCGTATTGTAATCTGGCAGTTATCTGTTATCGGTTTAGTTATATATGATATAACCAGATTGTCAAATCAAGTGTTGATTTGATAATGTGATATACAGATAAACGATATTAGTCGGTCATATGTGATATAACCGGATTATTAAATCAAGTGTTGATTTAATAATGTGATATACATTATTTGTGATATAATTATATCTTAACTAATATCATTAGCTCACTAATTATTCTTCATAATATATATATATATATATTAATATATATAATATAATAATAATAATAATAATAATAATAATAATAATAATAATGAAGCATGGCATAAAATTCTATTTTGTGAAAATAGAAATGAGGTGGAAAATGAGAGCATAGTTGCAAGCATGGGATTTAAATTTGTTTATTCATCTTGACTCACTATTCAAGCATGGTTGCAATTTTATATTGCAAAATTCCATGCTTTAATGAGTGGGGGTCAAGTGTTGCCATTTTTTTCTTAGCTCATTCTCAACATTTAACCATTTTCTTGAGTTGCTCCCATGGTTGATCTCTAGCTTCTTTTTCTTCCTCAATTGCTATAGTTTAAGCTTCAACCCTCACATATGATGTGAACCATGAAACTTGAACACAAACTTGTGAGCTTCTAACATCCCCTACTTCACCATCCTATACTTGACTAGCGATCGAGTGTAGCGTGTTTACTACGCTAAAGAGTTTAGTGTAGAGGTAGTTTAAGTTGGAGGGACTTCGCGTGGATCATCTTCGGCATGAAGGTCATCAAAGGAAGTTCGTCCAAAGCCTCAAGTGGAGCCTAGTGGAGTCGCGGGACAACTATACGGAGCATGTGAAGTGAAGGACTTGATCTACGTTGGTATAACCTCCTTCCCTTCTTGATGGTTTAATAGCAAACCCTAATATTCTAGCAAAGATCTTGTATAGTCTAACATAGCACCTAATAAAAATTAAAATTTGGCATGCTTGATGCTACTAAAATCTCATGGCGGTGCTAGGGTCGACTTTCAACTTAGCCATTCTTCACTTGACAATATTCTATTCTCACAATAACACTCTCATCTCCTCCAAGCTTCTCTTCTTCTACCTCAAACCCTAATAGTCTCATGTGTTAAGAAACCTAGGTTTCTTGAGACGAAACAATCCATCATCACTCTCTACATCCTCTAGGCTATTTAGATTAGCATACTAAGTAACCTAGTTACCTTGGTTTAAAGGTAGGATCTCAAAGTAGACACTCTCGGGTAGATCATCTTTGTCGTGACGAAGACATCGATCAAGCTCGATAAAGGAGGCCACTAGGAGCATGTTAAAGGAGAGGAATGAAGACCCGAAGGACTTGAGCCTCTTGATATATACTCTTTTCATAGTAGATAGCTTCTTTAGTTGCTAGTTAGGTTTATGGTAGATATGGATTTAGGGTTATTCTAGCGCGAAGTTTACATCGTTAGAAATTTTTTGTTCCATACTCGATCTCGGTTGATGGCCAGGGTGTTAGCATAACCTTTCATTTTGATACACATGGGTGTTCAATTAAATACGTGTATTTTATACACGTACTTTAATCGGTCGTTGCGGTAATACGAGCAATTTTGAAAGATATCCGAATATGTGAGCTAGTATTATATTGCTCTCTTTTAGGGTATTTGTATTTTAACACAAATACAGTATTTATACAAATACATGTATTTGTATGAAAACGAGTATTTGTGTCTTGATATAAATACGGGTATTTCTATCTTAATATTAATGTGAATATTTTGTATTTTCGATACAAATATGGTATTCGTATTTTGATAGAAATACGGGTATGCATATTTTTTACAAATACGAGCATTTATGAATGTGTATGTGTGTGTGTACATATGAGGTGGCTTCTCTTTTATTCTCATCTCTTCTTGAATTTTAAAGAAGTGTGTGCACTTATGACTCACACTTATGAGTGACAAATCCACTCATTTGTTTTAAAAGAAAGAAGAGAAAAGAGAAAAAAGATGATGATGGTTATTTATATTTTATATTAGCCATTTTCATTATTTTCTTCATCATTTTTCTCACTTGAGTTTTGAAGAAAGAAAAAGAAAGAGCAATCTTGAGACTTAATACAACATCCTTAAACATTAAGTCCTTGCCAGTCTTGATCTTTAGTTTCTTCATTAGATTACTAGTTGAAGCTAAAGCTTGAACCGATGTCCTCGGGCGGATCATCTTTGACGTAGGAAGACAAACCTCCAAACTCGATCCCGACGGACTAGGAGCTTAAGAAAAGGACATCGAAAACACAAAAGAAACGCTTCAAAGGTTGTTATGTCACGATCCAAAAAAGGTACGCGACTGGAAATTGAATCATGTGAAGTCTATTGGACCCCACCTAATTCAAGTAAGCCAAAAACCCAGAAATCTAAACTTTTTAGGGAAAATAGTAGAGGTGAAGTTTTGGAATAGGGGTTTAACGAAATCAGGTTCTTTCTTTAAGACATAAGTAATTATCATTGGAAGCACAATATTTGTATCTATTTTGAAAACATGTTTCGACGTTTGAAATTTCGGCAGCAGCTCCTTTGTAATTTTTAACCCGAAAACAATACAACATAATAATAATAGGTATCCCCAAGCGGGAGCTAGCTCTTCGCCAATTGGTGGAAACAACCATGCAGGAATATAAATATACTACGCCGAAGGCGAGGATCCAAAACACATAAGTAGGGCAAAGAAAACATAACATCATCAAGAAACCAAAAACAATAACAAATACATAAGCGTGACTCTAAGGCTGAAAGAATATACAACAGCGTTTCTAAGTCTACAAATATACATAGTCTGGTTGATGGAGCTTTTAACTAGATACAACTGAATGAAATATACAAGTATATAATGGTGGTCACGGTGCAAAAGTACCCCACCTAAACAATGCAATCACCCTGGAGAAAGCAGTGTGCTTGCAAACTGCAACGGAACCTGTGCGGTCAACCTGCAAGAAAATTGTGGCACAAGGGGGATGAGTTTCTAATTCATGAGTAGAAGACGTCACCGAGTAGAAACCGAATGTATGACTATCTTCTAGGTCATACAGTACGATATAATAATAATAATAATAATAATAATAATAATAATAATAATAACAATAACAATAACACGATACATCGAGTAATAGCAAAGGTAATAATATAAGCATACGTGTAATATCAGGTACTCGTGTCCGTGTCACAAAGTAACTACATGTCATATGTATCATGTATAAATGCATCATCCAACAACGACACACAAAATCATGATAGAACCTCAGTGCCAAGCATTGACACTCGAAAACATCATGAAAACCATGTTCATCAGCGACACATAATCCTTATATCTCAGGCTCCGTCTGTCCGGATCGGCTCATATCATCTGAATCTCGGGCTCTGTCAGTCCGGATCGGTCCATATCATCTGATCTCATGACTACGGTCGTTATCCTTCGGATATCCGTCGTGCCAACTATCACCGGTCAGAGTGCTCCGCTGCCGGGCTCAACGTCTCAATCTCTATACGGCCTTCTTGTCCCGAAGTACCGCACCCGGTTCACCATGTACCCGCAGACGGTGTCTCCTAGGTCCTTGTGGCGGGTAATCATATATCATATATACTCCCGGACAGAGAAATCTCATGGTGGACGTCACATAACATATCAAGGAAAACCGCATTTTTTCTTTTAAATGGTGCATATGTTTTCAATTTCACATGCGGTTTCCCAAATCCAGAGATCTCATGAAATACCACAATCTCATAATCATGAGTAATAATGAACAATGAATATCGGCATAGAGCTCAACTGCAGTACATAACCGGAATGTATGTATGTGAATGCATGTGTTATCTAAGTAAGATAAACAAGTCTAAACTATCATATGATATCATGAATGCAAAACAGTACTACGTAGCCACAATTTATCAGTGTATACGAATGAAGTAACGGTTACTAAAGTGTACATGACATAGCAATTACTGATACCGATGTGTGTGAGCCAGCAAGCAAGTGTATGTGTAATATACGCATCATCGGTAATGATGCAGGTGTCTTAGCAGGCGAGATCATAACAGTTAAAGAAAATACATGTATATATCTACAATGCAATGAGAATAACTTGAGCATAGCAGAAAGTAAACAGTAAAAGAAACAATAAGGTATATAAATCTATATACGAGCCATACCATTTATCGTGTTTAAATAGCACAAATCATTGTTTTTAGAAAAGTAGGGACTACGGTGTTTTGAGAAAAGAGATGTCTTTTGAAAATCCGTAGCGTCCCTTGGTTTATCCTTTGAAAATGCCTATGATTCGTAGTTTTGAAAATGGGTATGACTCGAGCCTAAGGTAAAATCTATCTAAGCAACTAAAGACTAAACTAAGAAACAAGTCGAAAGTAAATAGGAATCGAAAGCATATCCGAGTCGATATATCTTGTAGTTGGCGATCCGGCCTCATAACATCATGTATGGTAATATCTTTCGTATGGAATCATCGAGTCAAGAGTGCGGATCAATCTTCATATATATATCTCGTACGGTATAGTCCGTCATACGGCATTCTCAAAATTGAGGGTACAGGTCAAATATCATATATATATCATATAGTTCGTACGGTATCAATTGTCGTACAATATCATAATCAGGGGTACGGATCTAAGGTCTCGTAAAATCTATTATTTCATCAATTCACATGTTATCGCATGTTATGTATATAACGCCAACAATCTTTTAATATATCGCATCATAAACAATGTCTCATATCAAATTATATATCAATATCTCTTGACATATTGTTCAATCATATCGACTCAAAACCATATAGAAAATCGTATCCTCATCTTACACGTATATGTATACTGTGTATATATATATATATATATATATATATATATAAGAGAGAGAGAGATAGAGAGAGAGAATAATGGAGGAAAGATGCCATAGGAGGGAATTTCCTCCTATGGCGTCGAAAAATCATACCCTCCATCGTGTTTTCTGACGATCGGAATGCATCATCTTCATCGTTATCATCTAAGAAGTGGGAACAGCAAATTTCATATGATTCTAAAACTTTTTCACTGTCGAATTAGTGGGTTCAGAATTAACGGTTTACCGACAATAGAACTTTTTACATTGCTAAATCAACGGTGAAAAAGTTGTAGAATTACATAAAATTTGGTGTACCCACATCTTAGATTATAACGATGAAAATGATGCATTCCGATCGTCGGAAAACACGATAGAGGGTGTGTTTTTTCGACGCCATAGGAGGAAATTCCCTCCTATGGCCTCTTTCCTCCATTATTTTCATATATATATATATATATATATATATATATATATATATATATCAACACATCCATATATATATATATAACTATATATATATATATATATATATATATATTCCTACATATCAAAACAAGAGTGTGTGTGCGCGACAAAGTAAACTGACGATTCAAGACTAAGGAACTAAATTAAGAGTAAACTATCCTACAAGCACACTTAATCTAATCTATAGTCTCCTAGAAATCCTATTTGCTAGGTATCCAAGCCTCGCATAAACACACACACACACACACACACACACACACACACACACACACATACTAGATAATAAACCTATTCTACGGTTGTGGGGGTGCTATATGCCATCCACCTGACTTCCCCCGTAGATATACCTCTACTCACTTCGATCCTCGCTTGCCGAAGTCGACAACGCCTTGCTATCCCTTGTCATCCCGAAGTCCATGCGGAGGTACCTACAGTTCAAATACGTTGTATCGTAAACACGAATCGAATACGAAAACCAAAGCGGCATACGAACCACACATAGGTTAGAACCTATAGTCTACACATGTAAGAACAGCCAAACAACTCTCGACGTCGATGTACAAACGTCAATCGACCGAGTCAAAACCCAAATACCAAAATCCAAGTCATGAAGAGTCACAAAACGAAAACAAAAACTTAGGAAAACATTTCCATATTTTTCCTCAGGACAAATTAGCCAAACTTTGCATATGTGAAGGGTCTAATTACAAGATATAGGAGCCATGGACCAAGCACGAACCCATTTGCTCAGACCGAGGCCGCACATTGCGGCTATAAAGGTTAAATCTACGGCCAAGATAAAAGGTTTGGGGCTCGGGTCTCTAGGGTAGCTTCTAGGTCACCTGCATACCTCACTATAATCGCTATATATTTTTCAGGTCCTCCGGGTCATAGCAGATCCCTAAAAATCATCACAAATTCCACAAAAATCCGATATCGGCGATACAAAGTTCAAGTCTTGGGGTTTCTATGCTCAGTTAGTCCAGGATTTTTAACAATAGATGGGTTGTAGTCACTACTTAACCTCAACTACACATTTTACAATACAAATTATCCACTAACCTCATCTTGGAAAATTCTAACATCACTAATCTACACAAGTTTAACTTTTATGCACTATATTAAGGTAGGAAAGCTAATAACTTAGCTAAAAGTGTAGGATTTACCTCATATAGCAACTAGAGAAATTTCTAGAGTTGTCCAAAGAGCCCAAAATTCCAACTTGAAGCATCCAAGGTGTTTGTGATGAGCTAATGGTCAATTTTTGTGAAGGGGGTATAAGGTTTTGTTTGAGTTTTAGGGGTGAAGCATGGTGGTAGAGGAGGTGGAGAATGGGGAGAAGGAGATGATGGAGATGGAGAAGAGGAAATGAGATGAAGAAAGAAATGAGCAAATAGTGTAGAAACTTCTATCTATCTATCTCTCTCTCTCTCACCTTCTCTCTTATGAGCCCATGCCTCATGGTTCCACCTCTCTCTCAAATATCTCCTCTTTTCTTTTCATTTCCCTTTTTTCCTTTTAAAGCAAAGCATTTTGGAAAAAAACAAAAATGAAGCCATGGTTATATAAAAATGTAACAAGCGTTTGCAACATGTTTTATTGCATGTCATATACATAAGCAAGATTAATGCATAATTAGCGGCATATTAATCAAGTTTAGCATTAACTTGCATAAAATAAATTGTATAATAATTTATAAAATATCCAAATCACATAAATTCTTTCAAAATCGATAATTCATATAAATTTTCCAATTATTCTTCAAACTATAAGTATATAATCATACTACTTCATCAAAACCAATTTCTATATCTTTATAATATTCATGAAATTTATTATTTTATTTATTTAAATTTCGAAAATAATATTTTATTTTCCTGAAATGTTACAATCTTCCTCTATTAAATAAATTCGGTCCTCGAATTTAAATTTGAACCCCCCAATAACTAAAATATTTCAGTAAAACAATCAAGTCGTCGGGGCTCCGAAATCATGAATACATAAAATTAAACATAGAGCAATGCACGCGCATGAAAACGATGGCAAAACTCAAAATCAAAATTCCGTCAAGCGTCATGCAATCATCGGAGTTAATGTGAGAATACCAGTATCAAAATCCATTGTCAAGATCAAATATACTGTAGTTATGACTATATCATATATATAGTACACATCATTGTGAAATCGTCAAAACAACCAAATAAAAGTGTAGGAAAAATCCCTTTCAAATCGCCGTGGGATGCACATATCACGGTACAAGTAGCAAACGTTCATTATAAGAAAAATAGCTATATATATATACACATATACATATCCTTTATTTAACATATACGTCATGCCTTTTGAAAATGATTTGGAAGGGTTTTCTTTGTAAATTTTTCGCGTCATCATGGACACGTAGGAAAGTATCGAGACTATAGCTTCTTTTTGAAAATCCCTTAGGTAAATATCGATGCATGCAAAATACTCAGGTACTATCCTCAGACTAGTCCTGCTCGGTTATTAAACTATATGGTATATATCATAAAAACATGTTGTTCGAAAGAAATCAGTCCCAAAAGTGTATACAAGGAATGGCACGTGCATCTGGTGCGCACGGGAATTGAAATCAAATACAGGTACCACGAATGTGCACAGAAACAAAATTAAGTGCAACGGGTGTGCACGAAAATATATGTCGAGTGCAATGAGTGTGCATGACAACAATATCAGGTGCATCTGATATGCATGAAGAATCTCGATTTAGTGCATCTGGTGTGTACAAAATCACATCAAATACGCCAAGTGTGCGCAAGAACCTCAATCAAGTGCACGGAGTGCAGTAGGGTGCACGAAAACGAATATCAAGTATTAAAATCAAAATCCACGGTATACGACATACACCAAATCGAAATCATGTATACCACGGTATAAGAACTCGTAAACGTGTGCACCTGCGTGCGCAAAACCCAAATCAAGTACTGAAAGTGCTCGTAAACTATACCGAATGCATAAGTCAAAACCATGTGCATACCATATCCATGAAATCAAAATCAAACATCTCGGAATGCGTGAAAATCAAAATCAAGTGCAATAGGTATGCACAAAAATGAACATCAGTACAACTTATACATGAAAATACGAGTCAAGTGCAACCATGGTGCACATAGGAAATATCAATCATAAAACAAATCGTCAAAATACCGAAAGCAAAATGACAAAAACGTGATATTCGAATCACCAAGGCGCAAATTATAACAACCGACGTCGAGGTGCCCCACCTCCAATGTCGAAAGGTGTCGGTGCATCTAAGACTGGCAGAGCAAGAATATCTACTTGCCTCTTGCCCACGGTCTAGCATCTTCTGCTTTTATATCCTCGTTTCTCTTTGTGGATTACCCGTTACATGACTCCTCGGCTCAATAACCTGATTCAGAGTAATGACGGAATCAGTCCCGTTCTAGCGCTTCTCTGAAGATTCCTGACCAATTAACATGGTCACTCGCAATGTATCACATCCATAATGGAAATCTCTAGCCCACTGAGCATGTACGATACAATCGATCCTGGTTCAAATCTTTATCGTGAAGTACTCCCGAAAGATCCTGTCATGGTCACTTTCCAATCTCATCTCTGCCGGATTGCCCGGAAATTGGCACTCTTTACTTAATCCGTTTCTTGTTCTGGGACAGCTGCATTCTCATCACGATGTTCTTTTAGAAATGTGGCCGTATCCAACGCCTCTTCTTGCGTAGTAAATCTCTGACATCAACGGAGTGGAATGACAACTCGTGGAAATCTCGCACGAACTTCTTACTCCGCTTCGCTACAGTATGGACCAATTCGGAATTATCTCTTCGTAGCTGTGTGTACTGCGCTCCCATTGGCTGTACTCATCTTTAAAGTCTCTTTCGAAGATACGAACTCAGCATCTCTAATCCCCCATGGAAGGTGTCTGGCCAATTTCATCCTTGGAAACTCATCCAAGTCATCGGAGTAATGCACTTTCGCTCGTCTTTTCTCGATCGACTCACAATATGTCTGTGTGAGGTTCCCTTCTAGCTGAAGATAGCCAATTGATGACCTCACATCGAAGCATCCAAATGAACAAAAGGTCCTAGTCTTATCCAAGGGTTACTAGCGATCTTCTATCACATCTCCGTATATAAACTCATGCTGCATTAGCTTCAAAAGTCTGGGGGCGATATCTTGTCAAACTCAGCAACAGCTGGCTCGTCTGTCTGCATAGTAGATAACGCCTCAAACATCTGGAGCAGACAGATCATCAACAATCTTCACAATCTGGCTGGCCTCTAGCAATGACCCGATCATCTAGTGCAGATCTCGAACGTTTGCGTCAACGAGAATACATAGTAAAACAATATATCAAAACGTTCGTATATCACCGGAATACATCTTGGTCAGTCCTCGTTCTTAATGAGCTCGCTCTGACCGCATCTCAAGTCGCATCTCTCTCTGCTCGTGTAACCACGGTAACGGAAATCACAGTCCGATATCGATGAGGATAGATCATAAGAACGAATGGAAATGCAATGTATAAGAAATGTACATCCTAAGGCTGCTTAAGCGAAATAGCGTATCGTAAGTATGCCGTGGAACATACACACGGAATGTCACTCTACTTAAGTTACCTACTCCATCAACCAAGGTGAACCTACGCGACGAAAGTTTGGGTTTAATACCCCCTCGGCCAAGTTTAAGTTACGTAAGGTCAAGCATAGATTCCAAATATATATATACACCCTAGACTCCGCATAGTCAAACCTAGACTCGAACTAAGGTTAAACCAAATGTTCTGATACCAACTTTGTCACAAACCGGAAAAGTACGCGACTGGCACTTGAATCATGTGAAGTCTATTGGACCCCACCTAATTCAAGTAAGCCAAAAGCCCAGAAATCTAAACCTTTTAGGGAAAATAGTGGAGGTGAAGTTTTGAAATAGAGGTTTAACGAAATCAGGTTATTTCTTTAAGACATAAGTAATTATCATAGGAAGCACAATATTTGTATCTATTTTGAAAACATGTTTCGACGTTTGAAATTTCGGCAGCATCTCCTTCGTAATTTTTAACCCGAAAACAATACAACATAATAATTATAAGCATCCCCATGCGGGAGCTAGCTCTTCGCCAATTGGCGGAAACAACCATGCAAGAATATAAATATACTACGCTGAAGGCGAGGATCTTAAACACAAAATTAAGGCAAAGAAAACATAACATCATCAAGAAACCAAAAACAATAAAAAATACATGAGCGTGACTCTAAGGCTGAAAGAATATACAACAGCGTTTCTAAGTCTACAAATATACATAGTCTGGTTGATGGAGCTTTTAACTAGATACAACTGAATGAAATATACAAGTTTATAATGGTGTTCACGATGCAAAAGTATCCCACCTAAGCAAAGCAATCACCCAGGAGAAAGCAGTGTGCTAGCAAGCCGCAACGGAACCTGTGCGGTCAACCTGCAAGAAAACTGTGGCACAACAGGGATGAGTTGCCAACTCGTGAGTAGAAGACATCACCGAGTAGAAACCGAATGTATGACTATCTCCTAGGTCATACAGTACGATACAATAATAATTATTAAAATAACATGATAAATCGAGTAATAGCAAAGGTAATAATATAAGCATACGTGTAATATCAGGTACTCGTGTCCATGTCACGAAGTAACTATATGCTATGTGTATCATGTATAAATGCATCATCCAACGTGTGTCCAGCAACAACACACAAAATCATGATAGAACCTAAGTGTCAAGCATTGACACTCGAAAACATCATGAAAACCATGTCCATCAGCGACACATAATCCTTATATCTCGGGCTCCGTCAGTCTAGATCGGCCCATATCATCTGAATCTCGGGCTCCGTCAGTCCGGATCGGTCCATATCATCTGATCTCATAACTACGGTCGGTATCCTTCGGATATCCGCCGCGCCAACTATCACCGGTCGGTAGTGCTCCCCTGCCGGGCTCAACGTCTCAATCTCTATACGGCCTTCTTATCCCGGGATACCGCACCGGGTCCACCATGTACCCCCAGACGGTGTCTCCTAGCTCCTCATGGCGGATAATCATATATAATATATGCTCTAGAACCGAGAAATCTCATGGGGGACGTCACACAACATATCAAGGAAAACAACATTTTTCTTTTAAAAGGAGCATATGTTTTTAATTTCACATGCGGTTTCCCAAATCCAGAGATCTCATGAAATACCATAATCTCATAATCATGAGTCAATAATGAACAATGAATATCGGCATAGATCCTAACTGTAGTACATAACCGGAATGTATGTATGTGAATGCATGTGGCATCTAAGTAAGAAATACAAGTCTAAACTAGCATATGATATCATGAATGCAAAATAGCACTACTCAGCTACAATTTATCAGTGTATACAAACGAAGTAACAGTTACTAAAGTGTACGTGAAATGGCAATTACCGATGCCAATATGTGTGAGCCGGCAAGCAAGTGTATGTGCAACATACGCATCATCGGTAATGGTGCAAGTGTCCTAGCAGGCGAGGTCATAACAGTTAAAGAAAACACATGTATATATCTACAATGCAATGAGAATAACTTGAGCATAGCAGAAAGTAAACAGTAAAAGCAAAAATAAGGTATATAAATCTATATATGAGCCATACCGTTTATCGTGTTTAAATAGCACGAATCGTTGTTTTTAGAAAAGACATGTTTTTTGAAAATCCGTAGCGTCCCTCGGTTTGTCCTTTGAAAATGCCTACTGTTCATATCAGATTTTTGCATTTTATATCGCCCATTCTTGATCACATTGCATATAGGTAGGTACTTTTGATCCGTATTTGCTGAATAATTGCAGGTTACAGGTTCTCAGCTCTTTACAGTGAAATTCTAGAAAAAGCGCAGCAAATGCGAGACTACGACCAACAACAGATAAATACTGATCTCCGCTCACCATCCGTATGATACCGCCTACCGGTTCAAGGGACAAAATTGCAAATCATTGGTCATTTCAATGCACAAAGCATAAGGGCAGCACAAGATCCAAGATTTCAACGCGGAGCTCAAGGAAAAAGTCCACATCATTTTGCACTGCTGAAAATCTGGAAGAAAACTGAAGAGATTCTGAGAAACCAAGTGTACAAAACAGAAGATAAAAGCAACATGGAGAAACCCAGAAAAAACGATAAGACAAATCCACCAAACGGCCGTAGAACCACGGCCAACATGGCACATATGCCGCGGAACCGCGGCTGCGTCAGAACGGCGTTGACTCGGCTCTTTTAGGGTAGTTTTGTAATCTAGTAATTGGCTCAAAATATATACCTAGGGTTTCACTTTCCTGCCTATAAATAGCTGAGCTCAAAGCCAAACCATGTATGCTTTTCTTTATTAGATTTTAGGATTAAATTCTATAGTTTTTCTTCCTTATTGTCTTTCTCCATTAAAAATTGTAGTGAGTTTTTTTTGAGTGGTGATAAATAAAAAAAAGAGTTCTTTTATTTCCTTGCATGTCTTTTTAATTATTCATTTATATTGCTCGTAATTTTTCATTTGCTAACCTAGTTGTAATTATTTTGTTGCTTTCTTTATTTTTTCTTCTTCTATTTTTCTTTATCTTTTACAAGCATAATACTTGAGTAAGATCCTTGCCAAGGTGAGGTCTCAAATAGCTAGTTGTAATTCTCCTTAACCTCATTTCTTTCTACCTTCCTTCTTGTTTTTATTTTTTTAATGGGTGAGTAATTTCTCACTTGTTAGGGCAGGAGAAGGAAAGTTTGAGAGAAGGAAATCTCTCTCACTCTTTTTTTTGCCCAACATCTTGATTCAGACTCCCGTTAATTGAACCACAATCCGCTCACTACGGCACCTTATCCTACATGATAGCGGTGATTCCCTAGTTAGATCGATTGTGGTTGAATTAACCGGAGGTTAGGGCTAAGAGTCAAGAACGGACGGACAAAGACCAAAAGGAAGAAACTAAGCATGGAAAGCCTAGCTTATACTTGCAGCTTCCTTCCTAGTCATGCAAATCCCCGTTGTTGTCAATTACCGTAACACCGATATTAAGAATGGCAATGAAAGAAGTGAGAAATTCCTAACTCGAACTAACCTAATCCTAACCCTAGCAAGTTCTTTTATCATTCGTTATCTCATTAGTTGATCTTAAAACAAATCTGGACATATTTGGATTTAACTCGTTAAAACATAAAGAAAAAGATTCCATCTCCCTGTGGATCGACCCGTACTCAACCGGCTAGCTACCAAGCGAAACCGTCTTGATTGCGGTAATTAAAATTAAGCACGCAAAAACTCTACAAATCAAATGGCACCATTGCCGGGGAGACGGTAGTTTATTTCTTTGTGTAATTTCGGGTTAATTTATGAATAGATCTAAAACCAAAAACAAAATATATATATATATATAATCTTATTATTTTTTGATTATTTTTTGTGCAAGTGTGCAGGATAGGAAGAAGGTCAAGTTCAGTGCCAGAGTCGTGGGGAGTTAGACCCATATCTCGCGGATACACCGCAGCGGATCAAGACAAAACCACGGCTTTGCTGTAAAATTCTGGAGCACATTCAGTGAGCAAATCAAGATTCACGGGATCTAAACTGGAAGAGGAGAACCAACTCAGCACAGAGAAGAAACTTGAAGATCCAAATCTGCTGTCAAGCCGCGGAACCGCGGCGGAATTACCTATTTGACCTCGGAACCGCGGTCAAATTCTGACGTCAGCACCCAATTTTCTCTGTGAGTATTCCAACCCTATTCTCCACTCCTCTGAAATCCACTGAACTATTCTTTCTGCAGCATTCTTTGCACAAACTCTCTTCCCCTCTCCAATGATCTGTTTTTGTGCAGGATTCTTTGCGCCGCTGCTAAATTAATTTTTGCAAGTGCTTTAGATTTTTGTTTGTTACTGTTTTGCATAAATAATATGGACCTTAAGGGGCTATAACACCATTTCAGATTGGGTGGAGATTTCATCACCCTTCTTAAGACCCCAAAAATCACTAAAAGCATACGTATTACTCTTGAGCTTAATTAAAAAATATCTAGACTCAGCCAACTAAGGATTGTCGTGCTCAATAGGACAGAGGAGGGTTGTGGGCATTCAATCATTTATCTAAACTTGACTTTGTGATGCCTAGGCTAGACAAGTGAGAAAGGTAATTTTAAAAGGCCCGTCTCACAGTGATTCGTGAGCGGAACCCTCCTTATCTTATTTGTGCTTACCTGGCCACAATTGGCAGTGAAGAGACAATTTGAGGGATATCTCACAACTTGTCGCTTTGGAGCAGTTAGGAGCAGTCTAGTGGACTTTGAAGACCATAGCTCTAGATATGATTGTGCATGTTTTGACTATGATTGTTTGAAGTTATGCCATAAGTCCATACATATTTTTGCAAAACTCTTTCTAAGAAAAACAACAAAACAAAAACTTTTATAAAAACTTTCCCTTTGACGCCAGAATCCCATTTCACCCACCTTTAATTCGTATTTCTCCATTGACATTTTCTTACCCTCACATTCTACGCTTTGACTATACTAAACTCGTTTAGTGTATGTCCGATTGAACTCGGGACACTAGTGCCCGCCTAGTCCGCGTTACGTTAATCGTACCAACTACACGATCGACTCCGACGTCGAAACTCCCTCCACACCTCTTTCATCCTTACCTTTGTCGGCCAACTCCGACGTAGACCGGGATTCTGTTCATACATCCTCACCTTCACCTTCACCATCATCACCACCAAATTCTTCTTCTGAGATGTCAGGATTTCCTCCTAACATCCCTTTACCTCCCCCAGGACTGATTCCACCTCATCTGGGTGCGAATAACCCGCAACCACCTCCTGTTGAAGCGCCACAGCAAATCGCGCTCCAGGATCGTTTCTATCCTACCCGCTCCGCACTTCCTACCTGTCTTTCACTTCCGCCGGCCAATGAGGATAATTTCAAAATTAAGCCCCACTTCATCAACATGTTGCCCAAATTTCATGGGCTGGAATCCAAAGATGCCTACATCTTCATCAATAAGTTCTAGAACGTCTGTGTAATGAGGAAGACAACCCAACTATCCGACGATGCTATATGGCTACGAGTCATTCCTTTCACTCTGTGTGACCTTGATAAGAAGCGGCTGTATATTATCGCATCACATTCTATAAACAGTTGGGATGAGTTTGTAAAAGCGTTTCTTAAAAATTTCTACCCAAATCACAAGACCGCGAGAATCCGAAACAAAATTAACCAATTTTCCCAACTTCCTGCCGAACTTTTTTGGAAGTGCTTTGACCGATACAAAGACCTTCTTGTTCAGTGTCCTCATCACGGCATTGAGAGATGGCAACTTTTCCAGACCTTATATGAGGGCCTGAATCCAGCAACTAAGTATTTGCTGGAGACCATTTGTCAAGGCCGCTTCCTATCCAAATATGACGAGGAAGCTTGGCAATTTTTTGACGATCTCGCGGAACAAACGCTTCAGTGGGAAAGCACCAGACCGAACACTTCATATACTTCTTCTACTTCACCCGGTCTCTTTAGGGAAGGTGTTCATCAACTTGATATCTCAATTGCAATGAAGACCGAAATGGCAGCGATCACACGAAAACTGGAAGCAATTGAGAGCAAATTCTCTTCTCCTTCTTCTGCCCCTGCTCTTCCCCCTCATACCATCTGTGCTTGTTGTTCTGATCCATCCCATTTGACCGATGAGTGTCCTTACAACCCACCTCCTCAAGGATAGGACCAGGTCAATGCTGCATTTCAGCAAAGACCAAGAAATGATCTATACTCTTCCACTTACAATCCTGCTTGGAGGAACCACCCCAATTTCGCCTGGAATCAGAACCAGCAACAATTCCAAGGCCACAACAACTTCCAGAGGCCTCCTCCTCCTCAACAATAAGCTCATCAACAAACTCAACATCAATATCAGCAGCCCTTCCAACCCCAACCTTTTCAAAATCCGACAAACAATTTTGCACCCAACAATTCTTTTCCTCAAAACAATTTTGTTCCGTCAAATAACGATAAGGTTTCTTTGCTAGAACAAAGTTTGGAGGCGTTTGTAAAGCAATCGACTCAATCCACCGACAACATCCAGTCTTCCATTCAGTCTTTGGTGTAACACACTGCTGCACACGGGCAAAGCATCTAAACCATCGAAGTCCAGATTGCACAACTGAATGCGGCTTTAAGCGAGCGAGAGAAGGGAAACTTCTATCTCAACCACTCCCAAATCCTGGTCACCCACATAATCTACATATTGCTCTTGAACAACAGAACCATAATGTGAGTGTCGTAACTATGTTGAGATCAGGAAGAATGCTGCACAACAACGTTGGCACAGATGATGACACCCCGGCCGCTTCTTCTTCTTCTTCTTCTTCTTCTTCTTCTTCTTCGTCTTCTGAGCCTGTTCTCTATTCTTCAAAAGGCTCTTCTTCTTCTGCTGCTCCGAACGGACCCACATCTCACTACATGAAAACACCAGCTCTGGGATCCGTTCCAACTCCAGAAGCATTGGACTCAACCAATTTCAAAAACATTTCATTTCCAAACCGGTTGAGGTCCAATAAAAAAATTCCACAAATGGAGAAGATTCTGGAGTTGTTTAAACAGGTTAACATTAACATTCCCCTCTTAGATGCAATCCAACAAGTCCGTTCTTTTGCAAAAATCTTGAAGGATTTGTGCGCTAAGAAGAGGAAATCTCAGGTACCCAAAAAGGTTTTCTTAGCTAGTGCCATGAGTGATGCTCTTACCCAAGTTTTACCTCAAAAACGGAAGGACCCTGCCTGTCCTACGATTTCAATAACCATTAGGGATAAGAATATCAACCGTGCACTTTTGGATCTTGGTGCCAGTGTTAACCTGCTTCCGTATTCGGTATATGAGCAACTAGATATAGGAGAGCTGAAACCTACACACTGTACTCTCCAAATGGCCGACCGATCTATCACCCATCCTAGGGGTGAGCTAGAGGATGTGTTAATAAAGGTAGGGGACTTCATATTCCCTATTGATTTCATTGTTTTAGACACACAACCTATAGCTAACCCCCGAAATCAAATTCCAGTGATACTCGGTTGCCCATTCCTTGCAACCTCAAATGATATGATCAATTATCGAAATGGTTCGATGAACCTATCTTTTAGAAACATGACAATTGAACTCAACATTTTTAGGTTGGGGAATCAGCCCTTCGAACCTAATGCTCATATACCAGACGTTTGTTCGATCTAGGAGATCTTCCCTGGGGACTGTGAGTTCGAGAAATTCTTGTTCGATCACAGCAATCTTGACGCCACTAGTGCGTTCCTCCTTAAAGCTGATACTGCTTCTGCTCCCGACAGTGATTATGAGTGTTTCACTTTCTCGAACGATCATGGCTTGTCGCCACCTGAGCTTGAATCCTTTGAATTTTTAGATGCGTTAGCTGAACCATCCAACTCGGTCTCGTACACTAGTTTTGAGCCTCTATTAGAATCCTTCGAGTTCGAGACATTTTCGCCGATCTTGCCTTCAATCGTTTTACCTCCAAAGCTCGAACTCAAGCCGTTGCCGTCTCACCTCAAGTATGCTTACTTAGGTGAGAACGAGACCTTCCCTATCATCATCTCGGATTCTCTAGCTCCAGAGTAGGAGAAAGCCCTTCTGACGGTCTTGCAGAGCAATCAGCAAGCTTTTGGCTGGACTATGGCGGACATCAAGGGGATTAGTCCCCTGATCGTTAAACATCACATTCATATGATGGATGATGCTAAACCAGCCAGGGATCCACAGAGACGCATCAATCTAGTCATGAAGGAGGCTGTGAAAAAAGAGATCGTCAAATGTCTAGATAGTGGTATCATTTACCCTATCTCTAATAGCCTGTGGGTCAGTCCGATACATGTTCTCCCCAAAAAGTCGGGCATAACGGTCATCACCAATAAGGCAAACGAGTTAATCCCTTCTCGCACCCAAACTGGGTGGAGAGTATGCATTGATTATAGAAAACTCAACGCCGCAACGTGGAAAGACCACTTTCCGCTACCATTTATTGACTAAATGCTCGAACGATTGGCTGGACATGAGTACTACTGCTTTTTAGACGGCTACTCTGGCTACAACCAAATTCCCATCACCGAGAAAGATCAGGACGAAACCACGTTCACCTGTCCTTTCGGCACGTTTGCATATCGCTGCATGCCCTTTGGGTTATGCAATGCATGTTGGGATTCCTTAGCGCCCTACTGGGTTTTCACAGCAACTACCATGCCAAATTTAAAAAATCTAAGGTACTAATCAATACTAAGCTAGGATCAAGCTAGAGTAACTAGACGAAAAGAACATGTAATCTACCATTACACTAAGTGAATGAGGAATACAACCTTTATAGACTGGTCCTTCACTTCAAAAGCTCCGTGTAGTAGTCCCTTCGCTGCAAGTTGTAATCTCCCGAACTCTAGAAATGGTTGCCTTGGAGAAATGAACAAGCTTGCACGAAGTCTTCGAGGCCGAAGATGATCTACGTCGAGGAGACTCCAGCTTATGCTACCTCTTCACTAAATTAGAGTTTAGTGAAGCAAAAACCTTAAACTAAATGGCTAATAGTAGAGGATGATGAAGTAGAAAATGGGCTCTCTTTAGTTTTCTTTTTCTCACATTATTTTCTCACCATAGAAAAAGCTAGTAAGCTTTTTCTCTCATGAAGATGAAGAAGAAGAAGTGAGGAGACAATGAACTCATAAGGTGAGAATGTGAACCATGGGTGAGTTAGTGTCATACACTAACTCTTGTAGAGAATAAACAATAGCTAGTTAATAATGGTTAGGTTAATAAATATCTACAAGTAAAATAAACTTAGTGGACATGGTCAATGGTTCCACAAGTCTCTACAAGTTTCAACCATGTGACTTAATCCCACTAATTTTAATTAACTTAGATAAATATAAACCCATCACATTAATTAAGCATGGTGCAAATCTCATACACCCATGTCACATGTGGCATCTAGCATGACACAATAGTTTACAATAATATATATCACATATACACTAATGCACACAAGTGAGAAAAAAAATCATAAGTGAGCTAATATTAGTTAATGTAATCTAGTATATCTAATATACACTTATACAGTAAATTATTAAATCAACACTTGATTTAATAATCCGGCTATATCACATATAACCGACTAATATCAAATGCAACAACTTATCGAATCAACACTTGATCCGATAATCTGGCTATATCTCATATAACCGACCGATGTCAAAAATCGCGAGAATAGAATGCGGTATCACATAAGCGCATCAATCTCGGTCCTGCACATATCACGTATGTGCTCCTACTCCGTTTCTCCTGAGCCAGGAAACCTCTGTGTAGGACTCTAAAGACTCGTCAATACGCCGGCAGTAGGTGATGATCATATCAAACACCCACAAGCCGCAAGAGGCGTGCTAAATGTAACGGCCATCCGGGTATTGAGCGATTAGAAGATCAACAAGCAAGCCTGCTCATACTCCTGCGAATCCAATCAGTAACACTTACCGTTCAGTCCGGTCTCTTCGTCTGATATGTCGCATATCTTGTCTAGGGGTGGTAAACGTCAGACCCCAGTAACTTGATAAGTCATGCCGATGTGAGGCTCATAACAGGTCGAGAAACTACTGGCAACACTTATCAGTAAATCTCTGAAATAGCCTTGGCCAGGGACTTCATGTTATAGCCAATCGAGCATAGCGCAACATCAACTCCCAATACCGGGAGAGACGAATCCCCTCCTATCGCTCATTTCCTCTATGTGACTCGGGACTGTACCCAAAAACCACCGTTTTGCACGTTCTCATGAACGTGGTAAGGTGGAAATCAAAGCACAGTGGAAATCACACAAGACTCTATGACGATCTCGGGTCGACAGACTAACCTGTACCAGTGTCACCAGAGAACTGCCATCTGACGTAAGGTATAATACCATCTGGGAGTTCTTGGCGAGTCCGTCCAGTGTACCCAATCTCTACTGAGCACCCGTAAATCATCTCTAATGTTAAACACCAATGGATATGGGGTCATCCATCACCCATCTACATAGGTCGAGAAGTTATACGCTAGTCTACTCTGGTATATCGATGCCCCATCTCGATACACCCATGACTAAGGACATTAAAGGATGTACTCACAGACTACCTTTGTCCCACTAGTATGATCTCCATCATAATCTGTTAGTGTATATGCCCTAGAGGCCATTACTGTATCATACTAGTTTGTATATTACTTGATGGAAGCTTGGGATATTCACAGTTGTATATACAATCTTGCTCAAAATGGTAGTATGCTACTTGGTTTGTCTCTGCTTTAATATGTGCATGTGTTTTTTTTAGCATATCGCTGATATACATATTAGTAGAGCCCTTAGGATCTTTGCTTGATTACCAGTATTATGATGGCGCTCACACTCGTGGGGGCTGGGTAATCCATAAGCACATCCTTATACAGGTCCCTAGTCGTTGGACTATCGAGACAGGGCATCGATACTCCGGAGTAGACTAGCGTATGCGCTTCTCATCCCAGCGTGGGAGACGATCTGTCCCACAGCCGTCAGTACGTCGTACTTGAGATAGTATGCGGGTGCTCGTTAGGTTACGAGTACACTGGACAGGACTCGTCGGGAACTGTTGGTCGGTATTATACCTATCGTTAGTTATCAGTTCCCAGGTGACATGAGTACAGCTTAGTCCGCTGACTTGACACTGTCACTTCGCCTCGAGTGTGTTCCCACTGCACTTTGATTACTACCCTACCACGGCTCAAAGGAGTCGTGTAAACAGGTAGTTTTTGGGTGCAGTCCCGAAGCACTTGGAGGCAGTGACGCTTAGACAAGATTCGTCTCTCTCGGTATTGGGGGTTGACATCGTGCTGTGTCCAGGAGAGCCATTACATGAGTAGTCCCTGGCCAGGGCAAGCGAGATATACTGATAGGTTTCCAGTGTTATCTCAGGGTGTTCTGGGCTACACTCCGACACGACTTGTACCGCTATTAGAGGACTGACGTTCACCGCCCCCTAGGCCCGCTATGCGATGTATCAGACGAACAGACCAGACTGTACGGAGACTGTCACATACAGGCTCAGTAGGAATTCAGATGGGGTTCACCTCGTCCGTCTTCTTATCGGCATCTACCTGGGGACCGTTACGCACAGCTAGTGCCGCTTGCGGTCTGTGGTTAAACCCACTGCCAGCGTAGTGTCGGGTCTTTAGAGTCCCACACAGAGAGCTATTCGCCTTTAGGCAAAATGAGTAAAGGTCGCATGGTTTTTGCAACAGGGTTCGTTCACATCCGCGCACTTGTGCACGTTTGCTGTCCGGACAGCTTATACTAGCGGGCTTTGGTTTAAGCCGGATCCTAGTATATGATTTGGGATTGGTTTTATCTCATTGTATTCGTGTTCCTCGGATCACGAATACGGGTGCGTATGCACAGTTGCTTGAGACAGAGGGAGAGGACATTGATTAGGGTTAATGACCTTTGTCATTTTATTAACCCTAATGCTTATGTGTGTATTATGGTTAATTGATATTAGTTTAATATAATTGTGCATGGTTATGGTTGTTGACCATTTGACCTTCTTGACTTGTTGACCTAGGTTGACACTTTGACCATCATCATTTCATTTGGAAGATGCTCTTTGATCCTTGCAATTTGCATTAAAAATGAAATGATAATGGTCATGTCTTGATTAACCATGACAATTATCTAGCTAATTATCAATTTATAATAATTCACACATATATGTGAGAATGGTTGTTTTATTCTCTCATTCTATCATTCACTTTCTCTCTCTTGTTCTTCCTCTCCCTCAAGCTCTCCCCTCTCATGTGTTGAGAAACACTTGAGCTTGAGAAAAACCTCTTCTTGATAATCTTTACTCTCTTCTAGGGTTTTAGGACTAGCACTTCTAGCACCCTAGTTACTTCTAGTTTGAAGTTGAAGCCAAAGGTTGAGGCTTTCGGGTGGATCCTTCTTCGACTCAAGAAGACGACAAAGGTGATCCCTTTCTACTACTCCAAGGAGCAAGGAGAGAAGGACATAAAGCCCTAGGTATAACCATTCTACCCTTTAGCTAGTTTCTAGTTAGCTTTAGCTTGTTTTTGTTTAGCAAAGATCTTTCTTTGTCTAGTCCATGTTGCCTAAAGTGATAAAAATCCGATTTTTATTCCGTTTTCCGCCTTCCCGCAAGCACCGGGGTGGGCAACGTGGACTTACAGTGGTATCAGAGCCTAACTAAACATAAACTAGCTAGATAGTAAAGTGTATGGAAGTTCAATCAGAAAAAATCGCAAAACCGAGTTTACAAAAACCCAAGTTTCTGTTAAAATTTTTCCTGTTCAAAATAAAATATATCATACTCCAAAAATCATCTCAGGGTTTTGTGAAGAAAGCCACCAAACCCGGTCCAGTGAATCGACCAAAGAGCCGCGGTTCCGCGGCAATAGCAAGCTATTGCCGCGCAACCGCGGCCGAGTTGGCTCGGCTCTGGGTCGAGTTTGGTGCAGTGTTCTTCTGGCATGGTTTTGGGATTTTAAAGATGGTTTATATGTGCCCAGGTTTTCCAGAAAAGAAATTTGTTTTTGGGGGCCTATAAATCCGTATTTTTGATCGAACTTCAATACACTTTGACTAAAGGGTTATATCTGTGTTGTTTATATTTATTGAACGTCGGCTAATCGCTATATGTCGATTAGTGGGGTTATACATATCTGTGATCTGTGTTTGATGATGGTATGTGTATATGAATGCGTTGGATTGTCGCGGGTGAATAGCCGGGGTGGATGTAAGATGAGTGTTTCTTTTTCTTTCATTCATTGTAACATGTAAATTTATGTAATATTATTTGTATGGCCGCACAACCGGGTTGGGGTTGTAGCCGTCATTGTATAATTCTTTTTACTGTTTTTGCTCCTAGGATAGACCCATGGAGGGGGTGCACAAACTACCGGGTATCTCGAAGTGCCGAGTGGCCTACTCACGGTGGTGAGGGAGGTTGCTTCGCTTCGGGTACTTGGCGGGTAGTTTGTCGCACCCGTCGGGGGCTTGGGTGGGGTATTGGCTATTCACCACGACCGTGTAATCCGCTTTTCGTTGTAGGCTCGAACGGATTGCGGATTCCTAGTATATCCAATGTATTCATCTGTGATCTGTAATGTCTATCATTGCTATATATTTATATATTATAACTATTTAGGCGTTGCTTATGTTTTACAGCCGCGCTAGCCCAGCCCCCGCTCTGTCGTTAGTTAAGTAACCTAACGGGTGATGACGGGGCCCCGTGGCGAATGCGAATGGCATAAGCGTACGTCATATTTTGGTTGTTTTCTGCAATGGTAGGATTAAATGATGGGAAGCATTAAAAGAACTAATGCAAGAAAATAAACCAAGTAAAAGTCGATTGGAACACTTTGAAAACCACTCGGTTCTTTTCAAAACTAAACTTTTAAACGCGGAGCTTGAACCACTCCTTTTAAAAGCTATCTCGTTCCATCGATTATATCAAGTTCACTACGTTCACGGTTTCGCCAAAACCATTCGTAGCCCTCCGTCATTCCACATGAATGGTCAAAAGTATTCAAGCTATGTATTTTGGCCAAAGTCAAGGCATAGTGATTGGTAGCTATTGGGTATTCATGTGCAGCATAGATAGATGCGTTGGTTTGGGACAGTCGTGCTGCCATTTTGGCCAAAGTCAAGGGTAGGTACGGGTGGGTCCAAATTAACCAGGAGAATGACGGGTAGAACTTGACATGTGACTTATGATATTTTGGCCAAAGTCAAGGTCATAAGAGCAAGGGGCAAAAATCTACATTGGGAGTTTCATAAGTACTGAAACTTGCTAGCGCTGCATACAATTTGGAGTGTGATGATTCTGGTAGGATTCCTTCGGTTTTATCACACGATGATATTTGGATCCTGATCCTACTGTGAGTATATGCTACTCCTCGGGAAAACTCTCACTTAACGATCAATGCTATAAACCTAGTAGGTGTCTAGAAAGGTGTTAGCGGGGCTACGCCTACAGGGAAAAGAGGTTACTTAATTAAGGAACTTCGCGAAAGCGTTGGAAAACCTCCCTCGAAGTACCGACACTGACCTGGCTGAACGGTTAAGCAAGTATTGTACGGTGAGATTGATCCTGACTAATCCTTTCTTTACTGTTTGAGAAGGGATTCGAGAGACAGTGGGAGCCATCCTGTTTAAACAAACTAAAAACCACTCTAAACTTGCAAGAGCATCATGCTAAAGTGTTTCTTTTCTCTCTCCTAATTGCAGCGACCATTCAACATGACCGGACTTAAGTTATTACTAGATAAAAACATACTGACAGGGCCAAACTACAAAGATTGGCTCAGGAATGTCAAGATGGCAATCACTTACGACAAGCTGGGGTATCTCCTTACCACCAAAGCTCCCCATGTCCCCGGTCCCAAAACCAGTGTCATAGATAGGGAAATCTATAAGACCTGGGAAATAGATTGCGCGAAGGCCGAATGCCTCGTACTTGCCTCGATGGACAACGAACATCAGAGGAGGCACGAGAATATGGACCTAGAGTCCATATTTCTTCATACAAAAGAACTGTATGGAGAGCAGTCTCGTATCGCCAGATACGATGTGTCGAAGAAGTTGCTTTCGGCAAGGTTGGCCATCGGATCATCGGTAGCGGAACACATGCTTAAGATGATTGGCTACATAGAGGAGCTCGCAGAACTTGGGACCACGTTGGAGAATGAGCTCTATACGGACTTTATTCTCCAGTCCCTTCCTTCCACTTACGCCCAGTTCATCCTGAATTTCAACTTACAGGAAAAAGAAGTTGAACTTTCAGAGCTCCTCAACATGCTGAGGAGTGCAGAGGGCACCCTACAGAAAAGTAGGGAGACATCCACTTTGTTTGTAGGAGGATCTTCCTCTTCTAGATCCAGGGAGAAAGCCAAGGGTAAGAAGAAGAAAGCCCCCGCCAAACCAAGAGGCGGTGTCAGTAAAGTGGATACGAAGGGAAAAGGAAAAGCAACAAAGGTAGCGGGTAAGCTGGTGGGGAAGGAAGAATGCTTCTACTGTCACAAAAGTGGTCACTGGAAACAGGATTGCAAGGCTTGGAAGGCCAGAACACAGGATTTGAAGCGAGTTGCGGCTTCAGCTTCAGGTGTGTATGTTATTGAAAACTGTCTATCAATAAACTCTACATCCTGGGTATTGGATACCGGATCAGGATCTCATATCTATAATTCTTTGCAGGCGTTGAGAAAGCGTAGAGTTTTGAAGGCAGGTGACATGACCCTCAGAGTTGCAAACGGTGCTAGCATGGATGCTGAGGCCGTGGAGGACTATCACCTGGGACTGTCGGATGGACACTTTTTAGTTTTGCGTAGTTGTTATTATGTACCAAATGCAACCTGTAATATCATTTCTGTATCTTTATTATCTAAAGAAGGTTATGAATTTGCATTTGTAAGTAATGTAGTGAACATTCACCTTAATCAAGTTTTGATTGGGTCAGGTACATTGAACAACGGTATATACGTATTAAACCAACCACAGATTTTCAATGTCCAGAATACACACAAAAGAAAGTCTCCAGAAATCAATAAAACTTTCTTATGGCATTGTAGACTGGGTCACATCAATGAGAGAAGGTTGACTAAGTTACATGCAGAAGGATATTTGGATCCGTTCGAATATTAATCGTATGCAACTTGTCAATCCTGTCTCAAAGGAAAGATGACAAAGACTCCGTTCACTGGACACGGAGTAAGAGAGAGCGAGCTCTTGGGACTCGTACACAGTGACGTGTGCGGTCCAATATCTACACATGCACGAAGCGGTTATTCTTACTTCATTACTTTTACGGATGATTTTTCAAGGTACGTTTATGTCTTCTTAATGAAACATAAATCCGATGCTTTTGAAAAATTCCAGGAATATAAGAATGAAGTAGAAAAACAAACAGGCAAAAGTATCAAGGCACTCAGATCTGATCGAGGTGGTGAATACTTGAGTGCCGAGTTCCTGGGTTACTTAAAAGAGAATGGAATTCTCTCTCAGCTTACTCCTCCATACACTCCGCAACATAACGGTGTATCGGAGAGACGGAACCGAACTCTATTGGATATGGTACGGTCCATGATGAGTAACGCTGAGTTGCCGCGATTGTTTTGGGGATATGCGCTGGAATCAGCTGCATACCTTTTGAACCGAGTTCTAACTAAGACTGTGCCTACTACACGATATCAGATGTGGTGTGGGAAGAGACCCTATCTTAATCACATTAAGACATGGGGATGTCCAGCTTTTGTAAAAAAGCAGCATGCGGACAAGCTCGAGGCACGCTCAGTACAGTGCAAGTTTGTGGGATATCTAAAGAACTCCAAGGGATATTTCTTCTATTGCGAAAAGGAACAAAAGGTTTTTGTTTCTCGCCATGCCCACTTTCTAGAACACCAGTTCATAGAAAAAGAAATAAGTGGGAGCGCAATAGAACTGGAAGAAATTCCAGAACCACGAGCTATTACTGAAAGCTTAGTAGAACCAGAGGGTTCGAAAGATCAGGACATTCCCACGCCACTCCGCAGGAGTAGTAGGCAGTCTCATCCGCCCGAGAGATACTACGGTTTTCTCATTGACGGGGATAGAGAGGATTGCATCATAGATTGTGATGAGCCTACTAGCTTCCAGCAAGCCATTCAGAGCGTCGACTCGGTAAAATGGCTGGATGAAATGCGGACCGAAATGGAGTCCATGTACACCAACAAAGTATGGACGTTGGACATTGCTCCAGATGGGGTAAAACCCGTAGGATGTAAGTGGATCTTCAAAAGGAAGATTGGTGTAGATGGACATGTTGAGACCTATAAAGCTAGACTGGTAGCAAAGGGTTTTCGTCAGCGACCTGGTTTGGACTATGACGAAACCTTTTCTCCAGTAGCTATGCTGAAATCCATTCGGATCCTTCTTGCCATTGCTGCCTTCCATGATTATGAGATTTGGCAGATGGACGTAAAGACAGCTTTTCTAAATGGACATTTAGAGGAGTGTGTCTATAAGGAACAGCTAGAGGGTTTCATTCAGAATGGGAGCAGCGGAAAGGTGTGCAAGTTGCTTAAGTCCATTTATGGACTAAAGCAGGCATCGCGGAGTTGGAACATCTGTTTTGATGAGACGGTCAAGGAATTTGGCTTTATCAAAAATCCAGATAAACCATGCATCTATTGTAAATTTGTAGCGAGAACTGTGGTATTCCTCATTTTATACGTGGATGACATTCTCTTAATAGGAAATGACATTCCTATGCTACAATCTGTCAAGGGGTTCTTGTCACACAGGTTCTCCATGAAAGACCTGGGTGATGCCTCATACATTCTGGGTATCCGGATCTATCGTGACAGATCCAAGAGGATATTTGGACTTTCACAGTCCAGGTACATCGACACCATACTGAAGAGATTCAGTATGGAAGATTCCAAGCGCGGTAATCTACCGGCTTGTCACGGGATCACCCTCTCCGAAGAGATGTCTCCCAAGACTGATTTGGAGAGGGATCGCATGTCTATTATACCCTACGCTTCTGCGGTAGGCTCTATAATGTATGCGATGTTGTGTACCAGACCAGATGTGGCTTATGCACTGAGTGTGGTAAGCAGGTATCAGTCGAACCCTGGGAAGAAACATTGGATAGCGGTAAAGAACATTCTCAAGTACCTGAGAAGGACTAAAGAGATCTTCTTGGTGTATGGCGGAAAAGACCTCCAGATTGAGGCCTTTGCTGACTCCAGCTTCCAGAGTGACAAGGATGATTCCAAGTCCATGTCGGGGTTTGTCTTTACCCTCAATGGAGGGGCGGTGTGTTGGAAGAGCTCCAAACAAGAAATCGTTGCTGACTCGACTATGGAAGCGGAATACATCGCTGCATCTGATGCCGCAAAAGAAGCTGTCTGGATGAGGATGTTCTTGAAAGAACTTCAGGTGGTTCCGTCCATTGTTGACCCAATACCTCTGTATTGCGACAATAACGGGGCTATAGCTTTAGCGAAGGAACCCAGGTCCCATCAGAAATCCAGACACATCTTGAGGCGGTATCACCTGATCAGGGAGATCGTGGATCGCCAGGAGATCGAGGTTCGGAGGGTTGCTTCAGAAGATAACACTGCAGATCCATTCACCAAGGCCTTGCCCCAGACTCAGTTCGAGCGGCTGATCGAGATGATAGGTCTTCGATACGCCAGTACATGGCCTTAGTGCAAGTGGGAGATTGTTAGTGTATATGCCTTAGAGGCCATTACTGTATCATACTAGTTTGTATATTACTTGATGGAAGCTTGGGATATTCACAGTTGTATATACAATCTTGCTCGAAATGGTAGTATGCTACTTGGTTTGTCTCTGCTTTAATATGTGCATGTGTTTTTTTTAGCATATCGCTGATATACATATTAGTAGAGCCCTTAGGATCTTTTCTTGATTACCAGCGTTGTGATGGCGCTCACACTCGTGGGGGCTGGGTAATCCATAAGCACATCCTTATACAGGTCCCTAGTCATTGGACTATCGAGACAGGGCATCGATACTCTGGAGTAGACTAGCGTATGCGCTTCTCATCCCAGCGTGGGAGACGGTCTGTCCCACAGCCGTCAGTACGTCGTACTTGAGATAGTATGCGGGTGCTCGTTAGGTTACGAGTACACTGGACAGGACTCGTCGGAAACTGTTGGTTGGTATTATACCTATCGTCAGTTATCAGTTCCCAGGTGACATGAGTACAGCTTAGTCCGCTGACTTGACACTGCCACTTCGCCTCGAGTGTGTTCCCACTGCACTTTGATTACTACCCTACCACGGCTCAAAGGAGTCGTGCAAACAGGTAGTTTTTGGGTGCAGTCCCGAAGCACTTGGAGGCAGTGACGGTTAGACAGGATTCGTCTCTCCCGGTATTAGGGGTTGACATCGCGCTATGTCCAGGAGAGCCATTACACGAGTAGTCCCTGGCCAAGGCAAGCGAGATATACTGGTAGGTTTCCAGTGTTATCTCAGGGTGTTCTGGGCTACACTCCGACACGACTTGTACCGCTATTAGGGGACTGACGTTCACCGCCCCCTAGGCCCGCCATGCGATGTATCAGACGAACAGACCGGACTGTATGGAGACTGTCACATACAGGCTCAGTAGGAGTTCAGATGGGGTTCAGCTCGTCAGTCTTCTTATCGGCATCTACCTGGGGACCGTTACGCACAGCTAGTGCCGCTTGCGATCTGTGGTTAAACCCACTGCCAGCGTAGTGTCGGGTCTTTAGAGTCCCACACAGAGAGCTATTCGCCTTTAGGCAAAATGAGTAAAGGTCGCATGGTTTTTGCGGCAGGGTTCGTTCACATCCGCGCACTTGTGCACGTTTGCTGTCCGGACAGCTTATACTAACGGGCTTTGGTTTAAGCCAGATCCTAGTATATGATTTGGGATTGGTTTTATCTCATTGTATTCGTGTTCCTCGGATCACGAATACGGGTGCGTATGCATAGTTGCTTGAGACAGAGGGAGAGGACTTTGATTAGGGTTAATGACCTTTGTCATTTTATTAACCCTAATGCTTATGTGTGTATTATGGTTAATTGATATTAGTTTAATATAATTGTGCATGGTTATGGTTGTTGACCATTTGACCTTCTTAACTTGTTGACCTAGGTTGACTCTTTGACCATCATCATTTCATTTGGAAGATGCTCTTTGATCCTTGCAATTTGCATTAAAAATGAAATGATAATGGTCATGTCTTGATTAACCATGACAATTATCTAGCTAATTATCAATTTATAATAATTCACACATATATGTGAGAATGGTTGTTTTATTCTCTCATTCTATCATTTACTTTCTCTCTCTTGTTCTTCCTCTCCCTCAAGCTCTCCCCTCTCATGTGTTGAGAAACACTTGAGCTTGAGAAAAACCTCTTCTTGATAATCTTTGCTCTCTTCTAGGGTTTTAGGACTAGCACTTCTAGCACCCTAGTTACTTCTAGCTTGAAGTCGAAGCCAAAGGTTGAGGCTTTCGGGTGGATCCTTCTTCGACTTAAGAAGACGACAAAGATGATCCCTTTCTACTACTCCAAGGAGCAAGGAGAGAAGGACATAAAGCCCTAGGTATAACCATTCTACCCTTTAGCTAGTTTCTAGTTAGCTTTAGCTTGTTTTTGTTTAGCAAAGATCCTTCTTTGTCTAGTCCATGTTGCCTAAAGTGATAAAAATCCGATTTTTATTCCGTTTTCCGCCTCCCCGCAATCACCGGGGTGGACAACGTGGAATTACAGAATCTAGGTAGTCAAGTACGCATCCTAAGGGCTTTACCAACATGTAACAGAGAGTCAATCAGTGTACATGTTAAGATAAAGAGTAACCAGATAGCATACTATCAGTCGAGCAAGAAAGTCCTCCCTATATATGTCCAAGCATCCACTACAATATACATCTCATGTACAGTAATGGCCTCTAGGGCATATATATAACTAACAATCTCCCACTTGTACTAGGGCCATCATATAGCCGTGGTTATAGTATCTCATACTCAACCATCCTGTTAAAGTCTATCTCAGGGAAAAGGCCTTTGTGAGTGGATCCGCTGTGTTGTCCTCTGAGTCTACTCTCCTAACCTCGATCCCCTGGAGATCAACCATCTCTATGATCAGGTGATACTGCCTTAGAATATGTCTGGGTCACTGATAGGACGGGGGTTCCTAGGCCTAAGCCACAACTCCGTTGTCACACAATGGTACGAACAAAGTTCATCTCATGAACTAATATATACCCAGACTTCCTATTTGGTAGCATCTTAGGTAGCGATGTATCCATCCTTTATCGTCTAGTTTGCCACGGTATCTAGCTTGGAACTCTTCCAACATACCGTCCCTCCACTGAGGGTAAAGACAATCCCTGTGACTGACATTCAGTCGACCTTACCACTCTGGAATCTATCCAGTGATTCTCCTCAGGATCTATTGATACCATCTCACTACACCTAGTGAGAATCATAACATCCACTTAGATCTATCTCATAGATCCAAAACCCAGGATTTAGGAGGTATCACCTTGATCCTATATGGAGAATCCTTGTGATATGAGGAGATTGGCTGAGCGTAGCATAGGAAACTCCTTTCCTATCAAGAATATGTCATCCACGTACAATACGAGGATGACCACCTTACTCTTTACTACCTTTTTGTATATACAAGGTTCATCTACCATTTTGATGAAGTCAAATGCTTTGACTACTACATCAAAACAGATTTTCCAACTCCGCGATGCCTGGTTTAACCCGTAAAGCAACTTGCATACGTTTCCGTTGCTCCCACTGTCTACGAAGCCCTCTGGCTGTGTACTTATAGACTCTCTCTTCTAAATCAATATTTAGAAAAGCAGTCATGACACCCAACCACCAGATATCATAGTCATGGTATGTGCAATGGCAAGTAGGATCTGGATGGACTTAAGCATAGCTACCGGAGAAAAGGTTTCATCATAAACTACGCCTGGTCGATGACGAGAACCATTTACAACAAGTCTAGCTTTGAAAGTCTCAACTTTTCCATGTACACCAAGTAATCTTCTCAAGATATACTTTCTCCTGATGGGGATTTAACCCTTTAGATATAGCAATCAAAGTCCGTACTTTGTTGGTGTATATGGATTCCATCTCAGATCGCTTAGCATCCAGAAATTCTTACAGAGTCCCCACTTTTGATGGCCTGCTTGAAACTAGTTGGGTCATCATCTCATGATGCAATCCTCGATCCCACTGTCATAGAGAAAACCAAAGTATCTCTCAGGTGGATGAGGAACCCAACTAGATCGGCGGAGAGGCTGAGGTTCGTCGGGAGCTATTGAAACCTTCGGTTCTACCAAATCATCAGCTGTAGTTTGTATAGCTGGAACTCCTTCCAGTTCTACCTCATGACCACAAATTTCTTCACAAGAAATTCCTTTTCTACAAAGGTGGCATGCCGAGAAATAAAACACCTTTTCTTCTTCGGTGCGGTAGAAGATATTCCCTTGCGAATGCTTGGGATATCCAACAAACATCTACTGATCTGACCTTGCCTCGAGCTTGTCCGGATTTTGCTTTTAGACATAGGCTGGACAACCCCAAATCTTAACTTTCTTAAGAGATGGGCTCTTCCCATACCATATCTCATATGGAGTGGTAGGCTCCTGATTTGGTTGGAACCCTATTCAATAGGTATGCAGCTTCTCAAGTGCATAACTTACTAAAAGGAAATAGGCTACTCAGTAGTACTCATAGTAGAGTGCACCATATCTCATAGGGTGCGATTGCTCCACCCTGATACACCGACGTGCTGTGGTGTATACGGAGGAGTAATGCTGAGAGAGAATCTCATTCTCCTTTAGAATAGTTCAGGATCTCCGTGCTCAAGTATTCTCCTCCCTGATCTCATCAAAGGACATAATACTTTTACCCGTTTTTGGTTCTCTACTTCTAACTTATATTCATTAAATTTCTCAAAAGCCTCAGACTTGTGTTTCAACAGGAACACATGTGCGAATCTTGAGAGATCATCAGTGAATATAATGAAGTAAAAAGAACCAGTCCTAGCATGTGTAGACAGGGGACCTATATACATCATCATGTATCAATCCCAAGAGTTCACCAACTCTTTCTCTGTTTCCATTAAACGGAGCTATGGTAATTTTATCTTTGTGACATGACTGGTATGTTTCACAAGATATAAACTCAAACTGATTTAAATATGCATTTTAATTTAACTTAGCTAGTCGGTTCGCATTGATATGACATAGTCTACAATGCTTCAAGAAGGATTCGTTCATTTCTGAACTCTTCCTCTTGTGTGTGTTCTGTACGTTGAGAACTGTAGTTTGATTTAGATTGTATATGCTTTTAGATAACACGCCTGAACCGATCAACTCTTGATATAGGAAATGTTTAAAACATTATCCAACATAAAAAATTATATCCTTCTTTACTAAATAAAGAGATTGATATGATGTTGTATATCAAGTTCGGTATCTAATAACATTCGTTCAGAATCAATGTATTTAGTAATACAGGGTGATAACCGCCAATACCTTGGCTGCAACAATTGCACCGTTTCTAGTTCTTGAAACTTTATCACCCGTTCTCAGTTCTCTACCTATCTGTAGCCCGTGTAACAGATTACATATGTGGGATCCTGATCCGGTATCACATACCCAGGACGTAGAGTATACTAAGAAACAGTTCTCTGTAATGAACACACCCGAAAATGATGCATCATCATGCAATTTCTTCATTTAGGCGGCATGGAAATACTGGTATTCCCCTATTTTCTGCTCGGTCTTATAACAATTATAAGTTGGAGCAGGACCAACGTTCCCCAGCTCAGTATAACAAGCGGGTTCGATCAATACATCCATATTATTATCTTGATTAAGGCATGACATGGTCGCCACCTAGTGAGAGAGAGAAGAAAACACTCAGCGTATGCTCTTGCAAGATCAGATTGGTTATTATTTTATCTAATCAGGATGGCTCCCACTGTTTTTATCAAATCTTCCTTCAAACCCTAAAAGGAAAGACTAGCCGGAATTAATTACACCCTGCAATTTTGCCAATCTTTCAGCCAGGCCAGTGCCGGTACTTTGAGGGCGGTTCCCGGTGCTTTCGCACGGACCTAATTAAAGTAAAGCTCGTTTTCCTTGGGGCGTAACCCCGTTGACACCTTTCTAGATACCTACTTGATCGGCTAATTGTAATGTGTAAAACTTTCCCAGGAGAAACACTTACTCGCAGTGGGTATTGGGATCCAACTATCTCATAGAAGGTATGCAATCTCATTGCAAATTTCAACACTTGAAATTCCCGATAATATTTTGCCCTAACCTCCTATGACCTTGACAAAGGCCAACAAACTATAGGATGCTAGTCAAGATCAACCCATCATTTCCTGATTGAATTAAACCCACCCGCACGACCCTTGACAAAGGCCAACAAGGTCGCATGACTACCCTAATCCAATCGCATCATATAGTTAAGCAGATAAGTACTAGTCAGCTACAGCACACTACGCCTTGACAAAGGCCAACAAACGCAGCATGAATACTAACTACTACTTATCTGAAATGACGGAGGGCTACGGCAGGTTTTTAAGAAAACCTTTTGCATAATGAACTTGATATCGTTGTAGAATCGAGTGATTTTGAAAAGAAGTGTTTTTTAGGCTTTTACTAGTTTTGCTAAAGAGGTCACTCCCGGTGAAGAGATCTCGGCTCTTTCCTTATCGAATAAGGTGCAGGATATTTCACAAATACCACTACGCAAAGCAAAAACTATAAAAGCAATTAAAAGACAAACCGAGTTTGTAGCATCTGCTAGTTTCGCTAAAGAGGTCACTCCTGGTGAAGGGATCTTGGCTCTTTCCTTATTGAATAAGGTGCTGGATATTCTACAAGGAATACCGCTATGTACAGTAAGAACTAGAGCTACCGGTTTTTAAAACAAGTTTCTACAAAATCTTTTAGGTTTCTTTTCTTTCATTAATCTCATTAATGAAGTCCTATCATTTTAACTTACCTAAGCATCACAGATAAATACAACGTACGCTTATGCCATCTGCATTTGCCTCGATGTCCCGTTATGCACCGTTAGGTTAGGTAACTAACGGCAGAGCGGGACAGGGTTAGCGCAGGTGTAAAATATAAGCAACGTCTATATAATATATCATATATACTATATACAATATCTATCTCAACATATCAAATGATCACATCACAGATATCGCAGTACAAAGCAACATATGAAATATTGGATATACTAGGATTTCCGGGTTTTATATTAAGCCTGTATAAAACACGGATTCTACGGTCGTGATGAATAGCCAAACCCACATCCATAGACCTGTACGAGAGAGGCAAGCAACCCTACCAATTCTAGAGTTAGGAGACCCGGACTCGATGCCTCGAGATGTCTCCCACTGGATTCTAGAACCCGGTTACTTGTGCTTGCCTCCTTGGGTCTATCCTAAAACGGAAAGGTAAATAATATACAATGGTGACATCATCCTCAACCCGGAAGTGCCCCAGTAAAAGAATATTATATACATTGAATTTTACATGAATGAAAAAGAAAAACTCTCATCTCACACAAAAAATACCCTGGCTATTCAAACACGACGATCTAATATAACATATCCCAGCAACACATAACATCACATGTCATCAACGTAAGTAAATATGCGTATCCCAATTGTCGTTCACATATAGCAACGAAACTGGCGATACACCACATATTACACTTACGGTCGCAGAAAAGAAAGTGAAAAACTACAACAATTGGAATCCGCACTGCCTTTAGACATCATAAACCTGGAATATAACATATTCTGGATTTCATGCCTAACAATGCAAATTTTTCATTTAGGTCTCAACCATGAAAACACTTTTCAAAGGAAGTCGGGTAATTCAACAAGATTCCCGATTCCGTCCGAGACCGAAATGTTAAACTTGCACGCAACTAGATAGATTCCAATTATTGTATCCCATCACATGATATCCGGATGATGTTAAACTTTTCGATCGATTCATCAAAATCCTACAATTTCCCGACAGTTCAACACTTGAGCACAGTTTTAATAATACCCGGAACATGCCGCAGTACCTATGGACCAATCATAGAAGGGCAAACCCAAGCCCCACTCATGTCGCCATGGAAGTGCGGCAAGCCCTAGGGTATGACCGCGGTTCCGCGATCCAAAAAAGTCGAGTTAGGGTTTCATTCTTCTAGTGGGTCCACAGAATTACTTGCATATTTTTCTGAATACGTTAAACTTAGAAAAATGGGTTTTTGATATTCGATCGAACTTTTTAACTTCGCCTAGACAACTTATGAAAACCCAAATACAATGTTAAACTACGAATATGAAACACTCCGAATTGTTTATAGTGTAAGATTACATCACATGCAAAATTAGCAAAAACAAACAACACCTGAAACATCAAAACCAAGTCTTTTGAACACAAAAAAATTTCAGGGGGGTGCTCGGTTTTGGCCGAGATGGGCAAGGTGGTGGCCGGATAAATTTTTCTAGAATGCCTTGAAATTTTGACTGTGTCCATGATATATCTCATACATCACTCTGTACTTGTTTGAAATTTTTTTTGAGGTCATTTAAAAATCGACAGAATTCAGGTTTTAATGTTTAAAGTTTCGGAGCAGTTTCAGTTTCGTAATCTAACAAACACCGTCTAATACTCTAGCCCAGCTCTAATACCACTGTTAGGATTCCTTAGCACCCTACTGGGTTTTCACAGCAACTACCATGCCAAATTAAAAAAATCTAAGGTGCTAATCAGTCCTAAGCTAGGATCAAGCTAGAGTAACTAGACGAAAAGAACATGTAATCTAACATTACACTAAGTGAATGAGAAATACAACCTTTGTAGACCGGTCCTTCACTTCAAAAGCTCTGTGTAGTAGTCCCTTCGCTGCGAGTTGTAATCTCCCGAAATCTAGAAAGGGTTGCCTTGGAGAAATGAACAAGCTTGCTCGAAGTCTTCGAAGCCGAAGATGATCTACGTCGAGGAGACTCAAGCTCATGCTACCTCTTCACTAAATTAGGGTTTATTGAAGCAAACACCCTAAACTAAATGGCTAATAGTAGAGGATAATGAAATAGGAAATGGGATCTCTTTAGTTTTCTTTTTCTCGCATTATTTTCTCACCATAGAACAAGCTAGTAAGCTTTTTCTCTCATGAAGGGGAAGAAGAAGTGAGGAGAGAATGAACTCATGAGGTGAGAATGTGAACCATGGGTGAGTTAGTGTCATACACTAACTCTTGTAGAGAATAAACCATAGCTAGTTAATAATGGTTAGCTTAATAAATATCTACAAGTAAAACAAACTTAATGGACTTGGTCAATGGTTCCACAAGTTTCTACAAGCTTCAACCATGTGACTTAATCCCACAAATTTTGATTAACTTAGATAAATATAAACCCATCACATTATTTAAGCATGGTGCAAATCTCATACACCCATGTCACATGTGGCATCTAGCATGACACAATAGTTGTACATTAATATATATCACATATATACTAATGCATACAAGTGAGAAAAGAAATCATAAGTGAGCTAATATTAGTTAATGTAATCTAGTATATCTAATATACAATTATACATTAAATTATTAAATCAACACTTGATTTAATAATCCGGCTATATCACATATAGCCGACTAATATCAAATGCAATAACTTATCGAATCAACACTTGATCCGATAATCCGGCTATATCTCATATAACTGACCGATGTCACAAATCGCAAGAATAGAATGCGGTATCACATAAGCGCATCAATCTCGGTCCCGCACATATCACATATGTGCTCCTACTCCGTTTCGGCTGAGCCAGGAAACCTCTGTATAGGACTCTAAAGACTTGTCAATACGCCGGCAGTAGGTGATGATCATATCAAACACCCACAAGCCGCAAGAGGCGTGCTAAACGTAACGGCCACCTGGGTATTGAGCTATCAGAAGATCAACAAGCAAGCCTGCTCATACTCCTACAAATCCAATTAGTAACACTTACCGTTCAGCCTGGTCTCTTCGTTTGATATGTCGCATATCTCGTCTAGGGGTGGTAAACGTCAGACCCCAGTAACTCGATAATTCGTGCCGATGTGAGGCTCATAACAGATCGAGAAACTACTGGTAACACTTACCAGTAAATCTCTGAAACATCCATGTCCAGGGACTTCATGCTATAGCCAATCGAGCGCAGCACAACATCAACTCCCAATACCGGGAGAGACGAATCCCCTCCTATTGCTCATTGCTTCCATGTGACTCGGGACTGTACCCAAAAACCACCGTTTTTCACGTTCTCATGAACGTGGTAAGGTGGAAATCAAAGCACAGTAGGAATCACACAAGACTCTATGACGATCTCGGGTCGACAGACTAACCTGGACCAGTGCACCAGAGAACTGCCATCTGACGTGAGGTATAATACCATCTGGGAGTTCTCGGCGAGTCCGTCCAGTGTACCCAGTCTCCACTGAGCACCCGTATATCATCTCTGATGTCAAACACAAATGGATATGGGATCATCCATCGCCTATCTACATGGGTCGAGAAGCTATACGCTAGTCTACTCTGGTATATCGATGCCCCGTCTTGATACATCCATGACTAGGGACATTAAAGGATGTACTCACAGACTACCTTTGTCCCACTAGTATATCTCCATCATAATCTAGGTAGTCAAATACACATCCTAAGGGCTTTATAAACATGTAACAGAGAGACAATCAGTATACATGTTAAGATAAAGAGTAACCAGATAGCATACTATCATGTCGAGCAAGAAAGTCCTCCCTATATATGTCCAAGCATCCATTACAATATATATCTCATGTACAGTAATGGCCTCTAGGGCATACATATAACTAACAATGCACCCGCTACCTTCCAGCGGTGTATGATGGGAATTTTCTCAGACATGGTGGAGAAATTCTTGGAGATATTCATGGATGATTTCTCCATCTTCGTCGATTCCTTTGACGAGTGTTTGCAGCATCTCGACGCTATCCTCACCCGGTGTAAGGACAAAAACCTCACTTTAAATTGGGAGAAGTGCCACTTCATGGTGCGCGAAGGTACTGTCTTAGGACATATCATCTCGCAAAATGGCATTGAGGTGGATAAAGCTAAGATTGAGGTCATTTCCAATCTCCCTCCTCCCAGATGCGTCAGAGACATCCGAGCTTTCCTTGGCCATGCCGGTTTCTATAGATGGTTTATCAAGGATTTTAGCAAGATTGCTAGACCCTTGACTCTTCTGCTGGCCAAGGACACCACATTCGATTTCACCTCGAGCTATGTAACTGTGTTCGAATCACTAAAAAGCTCACTCACTTCTGCTCCCGTACTTTCTTCTCCTAACTGGACGTATCCCTTTGAGATTATGTGCGATGCATCTGACTTTGCTATTGGTGCAGTCCTAGGACATCACATTGATAAAATGCCGCACGTAATCTTCTATGCTAGCCGAACCCTGAACGATGCCCAGCTGAATTACACAACAACCGAGAAGGAATTCTTGGCTGTTGTGTTTGCATTAGAAAAATTCAGGCCTTACTTGATCAGCTCTCCAGTCATTGTCTATACAGACCATTCTGCTCTACGCCATCTTTTTGCAAAGAAGGACGCAAAATCTCGGCCGATACGTTGGATTCTCTTACTTCAAGAATTTGACCTTGTCATCAAAGAAAAAAGAGGATGTGAAAACGTAGTGGCCGACCATCCTTCACGACTTCATTCTTCGCCAACGCTTCCACTTCCAATAAACGACGTTTTTTCCGGATGAACAGCTCTTGACAGTATCATGCGAACCCTGGTTCACAGATATTGTGAACTATTTGGCAACAGGATTACTACCAAACGAGTGGTCAATACAAGAAAGACTACGATTCTTATCCCAAGTAAAACACTTTTACTGGGACGAACCCTATCTGTTCAAGTACTGTCCCGACCAGATTATTCGTCGGTGTGTGCCTGATAATGAGTTCAAGAGTGTGCTGTCATTTTGCCACGATCAAGCGTGTGGCGGGCATTTTGGCCCAATAAAGACAGACGAGAAGATCTTGCAGTGTGGCTTTTACTGGTCACAACTCTTCAAAGACGCTAATGATTACTGCAAGAATTGCTCCCGGTGCCAACACTTGGGCCAGATATCCAGGAGAAACGAGATGCCGCTCCAACCAATCTTGGTTGTCGAGATTTTCGATGTTTGGGGGATTGATTTCATGGGGCCGTTTCCCAGCTCTTTTGGGAACCTGTATATTCTTCTGGTTGTTGATTATGTCTCTAAATGGGTCGAGGCCATGCCCAGCTGGACTAACGACAACAAGGTTGTCGTTAGATTCCTTAAGGAAAACATCTTTTCCCGGATTGGACACACCCGCACGATCATTAGTGACAATAGAACACATTTCATAATAAGAACTTTGAGGCCTTGATGCGGAAATACTCCATTAATCATAAGCTATCCATGCCCTATCACCCCCAAAAATGTGGGCAAGCCGAAGTGTCTAATCGGCAAATCAAATAGATTTTGGAGAAAACGGTTTCCAAGAACCGTAAAGATTGGTCTTTAAAACTCACCGATGCTCTTTGGGCATTTCGAACTGCTTATAAGACTGATCTTTGCATGTCTCATTATCGGCTTGTTTACGGAAAGGCTTTCCACCTTCCAGTGGAAATCGAGCATCGTGCATTTTGGACGATCAAGGAGCTGAATCTATCTCTTGATAATGTGGGCAGCCATCGGAAGCTGTAGCTCAATGAATTGAACAAGCTTCGGGATGAAGCTTAAGAAAACGCGGTTGTCATTAAGAACCGAACGAAGGTGTTTCACGATAAACACCTTACGCACAAAACTTTCACACCTGGTCAACAGGCACTTCTCTACGACACCCGGTTACATTTCCATCCCGGGAAGCTCAGATCTCGCTGGAAATGACCTTGTTTTGTGCGAACTGTATATCCGCACGGCGCGGTGGATTTGGAAAATCTAAAGGACGGTTCACTATTCAAGGTGAACGGACACTGGTTAAAACCGTTCCTCACCGCTAACCCATCGGAGGAGCTCCTGATGTTGTAGGAGCCGGTTTACACAGACTGATCTTCCTCTGCCTACCACCAAACTTCGGTTATCCAGCCATAAACAGTGGAAACACTATTTCAAATAAGTTTGGGGGTATGTATGTACTATTTTCCCACTTGTAATTATAAAATAAAAAAATTCAAATTTTCGGGGGGTATTTTTTTAAATATTTAGAACCATACATAAAATAAAATAAAACAGATATTTTTTTTTATTTCATTCCTCTTTTTGGGGGAGGGGGCTTTTGTACATATAACCAAATAACCCCTATAAAAACACCCCGATCCCTCTTCTGCATTTACAGAACTCTAAATTTCACCCTCAACAAAACCCTAGCCGCCGCACCAGATTCAGCCTCTGATCTCCTCAAGGAGCCACGCAACTGCCGCCGAATAGGCTTCTTGCCGCACTTCCGCCCGCCGCTCAGTCTCATCTCCCTTTGAAATTTTCAGAGGAGGTTTGCTTTTATCTTATCCCCTTTGTAAAATTTTTAGCTTTCTGCAAATTAATTCTATGGCCCCAACACTTCAGTTTGAAAAGGATTTCTCCCATTTATTTGCGCATAATGTTTACGGTAGTTATTTCGGCGACGAGATCCGAAAGCGCGGATGGAACTTTCTATTATTTAACCATCCGAACGCATTCGCGCTTCCGGATCTTGTTGCACGTTTTCATGAATGTATGGAGGAGGGTTGTCTGGCACAACATGAGTACATTCGATTACTATGGGAGGATCGGAAAATTTTAATCGATAGGGACTTCATTCACGAAGTCACCTTAATACCATGACTCCCCATTCACGATCAACCCCTTCGATTTGAGGACTACCTACCCTTAATGGGAAATGACTGTTCTAGGGAGCCCAGAAAGGGCATTCAGGCTCGTACGCTTTTTGCGAACGTTTTAACTGTGTGCCGTTGGGCACAAAACAATATTTTCGGATGTTCGCACAACACAACATTTTTTACACCATCCCTACACATAGTGCACACATTGATGACTCGAAACCCTAGCTACGACATGTGCTTTGTGTTGCTTCACTCGATTGGCGCCGGCAAACGGGCGGCCAATTATCCATGCCCAATTTTGGTAACACAACTACGTCGCCATTTCCTTCCTGTTGAGGAATTTGAATTATGCATGGTGGGATTCCAATTCGACCCCTTCTTGAGGGTGTCTCCACATCCTACACACGACTCCATGATTTATGGTCGCGCACCGAGCCAGCCAAGGATGTGATGGCCAAGACCCCCAGCTCGAGCTCCACAGCGAGCGATGAAGAGCTCACCCCCGCTGCGCAAGCGTGCTTAATTCGACGAACCCATAGGAGGGTAGAATGAGTGATAGGGATGCTGACTAACTTTGATCAGCGACTAACGAGCCTGGAACAAGAAATGTCTACCCTCTTAGCAAGAGAGGAACGATCACGATTACGATCGAGGGGACGGGGGATAGATAGAGGTGAGGCTGGGACTAGTGAGGCCGCGTTTAGTAGACACCGCTGGGAGCAGTGAGGACACTGCTGTAAATAAGTTTGGGGGTGAGGGTTGATTGTAAATAGTTATCTTTGCATTGCATCTGCACGTTTTTATTTTTTTTACATATTTGTTTTTCTTTGCATATTTAATTCCGTATCTTATTTTTCTGTATTGCATCTTTATAAAAAAAATATAAAAATATAAAAAAATTGAAAAATTTTAAAAATTAAAAAATAAATTGAAAATTTCAATATTGGCCATATTTGACTCAAGTTCAACATAACGGTTGACTAGTTAGGAAAAACCAGATCCTAAACTTAGTAAACGAAAAACCCTAAAAATAACCTTTCTTAAAGTTTAACTGTAAAAAATATACGTCCTTACAGTTTATTTAGAAATAAGCAAATTTTGAGTTCAGTTCTTGGGCCAAGTCGAAATAAGGGAAGAGTATTGAAAGCTCTATTTGAAGTATAAGTCTGAAACATAATTCTGAATCTTAACTCTAAATTCTGAAAATATATACCCTACTATACGTACTTACACACATCATAAAACTTGGGATAGTAGAGGATACCTTGAAATGCTCTTGTTTAAAAGCCTTAGTATGAAGGAAAATAAAATAAAAGTGTAAGTGGTGAAGAAAGAAAAAAAAATGAACACTGGTTTTGTAATTGCTTAAGGAAGCGTATAAAAATATATATAACGAGGGTGCTTTATCACCTAGTACCTTAGACCAACTGGTTTGGGAGTCACTGCTAAGCCTCAGGTGTTGCAAGATGAGGAATTACGCCTAAATGTGCAAGCATATTTTGTAATCGGTCGTTTAGTACCTCAAGAAGTATTAACGGTCGCATGAAAGATGTGTGAGTAATTTCATCTAGAATTCACCAAATAAAAAGTATTTTGGAAGATGGACAAGAGTATGATAGCTTGAATTGAATTCTCCAAGTGTAGGGGAGATAATCACACATATGTAGGGGTATATGATTGGAGTTCGGAGGAGAGATAGGAATAAAAGATAGTGCTTATATATTCAGTAGAGATGATAAAAATTTTTGAGTTAAGATTGCGCCTTAGAAGGAAAACTCAGGAGATGCTGAAAGCTTTATAAACTTGCAAAACGTATATGATCTTAAGTTAAATGAAAAGGCAGTGTGAAAAATACGGGTTGATGATTTCTAAGTTAAAGATGATAGAATTTCTTGCTAGAATACTGAATTGAAGAATTAGAGTCAACGGCCAAATTGATCGGATTTTGTGGGTAGTATCCGCTTTAAACCCTCAGAAGACAACACTCCTCCTATTAGAGATAGCTAGAGGTTTAACGGCTTGCTGCACGAGCTCAATGCAATCGCGTTCCCAATGAAAGTGAGGTTAGGACCTTTTGTGAATAAAATGATTTTTCTCAGGACGAGCAAAAGATAAATTTGGGGGTATTTGTTCATATCAGATTTTTACATTTTTATATTGCCCATTCTTGATCACATTGCTTATAGGTAGGTACTTTTTATCCATGTTTGCTGAATAATTGCACGTTATAGGTTCTCAGCTCTTTACAGTGAAATTCATGAAAAAAGCGCAACAAATGCGCGACTACGACCAACAACAGATAAATACTGATCTCCGCTTACCATCCGTAGGATGCCGCCTACCAGTTCAAGGGACAAACTGGCAAATCATTGGTCATTTCAATGCACAAAGCACAAGGGCAGTACAAGATCCAAGACTTCAACGTGGAGCTCAAGGCAAAAGTCCACATCATTTTGCACTACTGAAAATCTGGAAGAAAACTGAAGAGATTCTGAGAAACAAAGTGTACAAAACAGAAGATAAAAGTAACATGGAGAAAACTAGAAAAAACGACAAGACAAATCCACCTAAAGGCCGCAGAACCACGGCCAACATGGCACATATGTCGCGGAACCGCGGCCGTGTCAGAACAGCGTTGACTCGGCTCTTTTGGGGTAGTTTTATAATCTCGTAATTGGCTCAGAATGTATACCTAGGGTTTCACTTTCCTACCTATAAATAGCAAAGCTCAAAGCCAAACCAAGTGTGCTTTTCTTTATTAGATTTTAGGATTAAATTCTGTAGTTTTTCTTCCTTATTGTCTTTCTCCATTAAAAATTGTAGCGAGTTTTTTTTTTGAGTGGTGATAAATAAAAAAAAAGAGTTCTTTTATTTCTTGCATGTCTTTTTAATTATGCATTTATATTGCTTGTAATTTTTCATTTGCTAATCTAGTTGTAATTATTTTATTGCTTTCTTTATTTTTTTTTCTTCTATTTTTCTTTATCTTTTACAACCATGATGCTTGAGTAAGATCCTTGCCAATGTGAGGTTTCAAATAGCTAGTTGTAATTCTTCTTAACCTCATTTCTTTCTACCTTCCTTCTTGTTTTTATCTTTTTAATGGGTGAGTAATTTCTCACTTGTTAGGGCAGGAGAAGAAAAGTTTAAGAGAAGGAAATCTCTCTCACTCTTTTCTTTGCCTAATATCTTGATTCGGACTCCCGTTAATTGAACCACAATCTGCTCACTACGGCACCCTATCCTATATGATAGCGGTGATTCCCTAGTTAGACCGGTTGTGGTTGAATTAATTGGAGGTTAGGGCTAAGAGCCAAGAACGGACGGACAAGGACCAAAAGGAAGAAACTAAGTATGGAAAGCCTAGCTTATACTTGCAAGTGTAGGGTTTCTAGGCACTCTTACAAGGGTTCATAAGGCATCAACCATGCCCGAATTAAAAATTAGACGTGTCGAAACAACCCAAAGCCGGGATCTTTGCTAGATTATTAGGGTTTAACATGCAAGTAAACATCTTTACAACTAAGAGTGAGGGATTACAACCTTTGTAGTCCGCTCCTTCGCTTCATAAGCTCCGAGTAGAAGTCACTTCGCCGCGATCCATGATCTCCCGGACTCAAGAGAGGCTCCACGACTCGAACGATCCATGCTAGCTTGTAGTGTTCCTTTTCTCCGATGATCTACGTCGAAGTTTCTATAACTCAAGCTCTCTCAATCTAATGAGGTGAACACCCTAATCTAATTGGCTAGATTAGATGAGGATGATGGAGTAGTATTTATGCTTTCTTTTTATATTAAATTCTCACACTTAAACATCAAAAAATGAAAACCTAGTAAGCTTTCTCAAAGCTCAAGGTTGAAGAAGTAGAAGAAATAATACATAAACCTTTTGTGATGAATAATGAAATGATATATGATTAATAATGTAACCATGGTCAACCATGACTAGGCTAACCCATGTAGAGAATTAACTAAGGCTAGGGTTTGGGTTGAGTTAAAGAATGAGTCATAAGAAAATATCAACCATAATATATTTTCCATGACAAAAGAAATCCTTCTAGAAGCATTAAGAAAGAACTAACCCAAATTAAACCCTAATCTTGTATAATCTCCACTAAACATGTTTCATTATTAATCATATCATGTTACAATAATATATATCACATATATATTATATATTTGTAACAAAAGAAAATAATACAATTAATATATATCGCATATATATCAATGTATTTCCCGGTGAGAAAATGAAATAATAAAGCGAGCCAATATCAGATAATGTAATGCAATATCTCATATATATTATTATACATTAAATTATCGAATCAACACTTGATCCGACAATCCGGCTATATCGAATATAACCGACTAATATATCATGTACCGATTCATCGAATCAACACTTGATCCGATGACCCGGCTCATATATAAATATCGCGAGAATATAATACGGTATCTCATATCGCATTATCCTCAGTCGTGCACATATCACAAATGTGCCCCTACTCCGTTTTGCCTGAGTCAAGAAACCTCTGTGTAGGACTCTAAAGAATCGTCAATACGCCGGTAGTAGGTGATGATCATATCAAATACCCACAAGCTGCAAGCTGTCAGCTAAACGTAACAGCCACCTAGGTATTGAGCGATCAGAAGATTAACAAGCTAGCCCGTACATTCTCCTATGAATCCAATCCGTAACACTCCCGTACAGTCCGGTCTCTTCGTCTGATATGTTGCATATCTAGTCTAGGGGTGGTATACGTTAGACCCCTGTAACCGACAAGTCGTGTCGATGTGAGGCTCATAACGGGTCGAGAAACTACTGGTAACACTTACCTGTAAATCTCTATATCAGCCTTGGCCAGGGACTTCCAGTTATAGCCAATCGAACACAGCACGACATCAACTCCCTATACCGGGAGAGACGAATCCCCTCCTATCGCTCATTGCCTCCATGTGATTCGGGACTGCACCCAAAAGCCACCGTTTTGCATGACCTCTTGGACGTGGTAAGGTGGAAATCAAAGCACAGTGGGAATCACACAAGACTCTATGACGATCTCGGGTCTACAGACTACCCTGTACCATTGTCACCGGAGAACTGCCATCTGACGAGTGGTATATCACCATCCGGGAGTTCTCGGCGAGTCCGTCCAGTGTACCCAGTCTCCATTGAGCACCCGTACACCATCCTTGATATCAAACACCGATGGATATGGGATCATCCATCGCCCATCATATGGGTCAAGATGCGTATACGCTAGTCTACTCTGGTGTATCGATGCCCTGTCTCGACACACCCTCGACTAGGAACAGTTATAGGATGTACTCATCGACTACCGTGGCCCCACTAGTATAATCTCATCATAGTCCCAGTAGTCGAGTACAGATCCTAAGGGCTTTATCAACATGTGAGAGTAAGACAGTAAACATATACTAGTCAACATGTTAAGATAAAGTGAAACCAAATAGCATACTATCATGACGAGCAAGAAAGTCCTCTTTATATATATCCAAGCATCCATTATAATATACATCATATGTACAACAATGGCCTCCAGGGCATATACATAACTAACAATCTCCCACTTGCACTAAGGCCAGCTGCTGTAGTATCTCATACCTAGCATCCCGAATAATCTCTCAAACTGTATCTGGGGAATGGCCTTCCTGAGTGGATCCGCAGTGTTGTCCTTCGTATCTACTTTCCTGACCTCGATCTCCCGGCGATCAACTATCTCCCTGATCAGGTGATACCGCCTCAGAATATGTCTGGACTTTTGATGGGACCTGGGTTCCTTGGCCAAAGCCACAGCTCCATTGTTATCACAATACAGAGGTATTGGATGCTCAATGGATGGAACCATACCAAGTTCACTAATGAACTTCTTTATCCAGACAGCCTCTTTGGCGGCATCGTTGGCAGCGATGTATTCTGCCTCCATCATCGAGTCTGCAATGGTATCCTGTTTGGAACTCTTCTAACATACAACCCCTCCATTGAGGGTAAAGACAAATCCCTAGTGCGACTTAGAGTCATCCTTATCACTTTGAAAGCTGGAATCGGTAAAGGACTCCACCTGGAGTTCTCCGTTACCATAAACCAAGAACATCTCTTTAGTCCTTCGCAAGTACTTGAGAATGTTCTTCACAGCTGTCCAGTGACTCTCTCCAGGATCTTCTTGATACCGACTCACTACACTTAGTGAGTATGCTACATCGGGTCTGGTACATAGTATCGCATACATGATAGAGCCTACTGCCGAAGCCTAGGGTATCCCTTGCATACGAGCTCTCTCCAAATCAGTCTTGGGAGACATCTCTTTGGAGAGAGTGAGTCCAGAGATCGTGGGTAGGTTCCCACGCTTGGATTCTTCCATACTAATCCTCTTTAGTATGGTGTCAATGTACCTGGATTGGGACAATCCCAGTATCCGTTTAGATCTATCTCTATAGATCATGATTCCTAATATGCAGGAGGCATCACCTGGATCTTTCATTGAGAATCTTTGTGATAAGAAGAGCTTGACTGATTGCAGCATAGGAACATCATTTCCTATCAAGAGTATGTCATCGACGTACAATACGAGGAAGACAACCTTACTCTCTGCTACCTTCTTATAGACACAAGGTTCATCTATATTTTTGATGAAGTCAAACTCTTTGACTACAACATCAAAACAGATGTTCCAACTCCGCGATGCTTGCTTTAACCCATAAATGGATTTAAGCAGCTTGCACACCTTTCCACTGCTCCCACTATCTACGAAGCCCTCTGGCTGAGTCATGTACACGCACTCTTCTAAAGCACCGTTTAGAAAGGCGGTCTTAACATCCATTTGGCAGATTTCGTAGTCATGGTATGCAGCAATGGCAAGTAAAATCCTGATGGACTTAAGTATAGCCACTGGGGAAAAGGTTTCGTCATAATCCACACCTGGTCGTTGACGAAAACCCTTTGCAACAAATCTAGCTTTGAAAGTCTCAACTTTTCCATCTACACCAATTTTCTTTTTAAAGATCCATTTGCTTCCAATGGGTTTTACCCCTTCAGGAGCAACTTCCAAAGTCCATACTTTGTTGGTGTACATGGATTCCATCTCAGATCGCATTGCATCCAGCCATTTCACAGAGTCACCACTCGTGATGGCCTGCTCGAAACTAGTGGGGTCATCATCTTCTATGATGCAATCCTCGCTTCCACCATCAATGAGAAAACCGTAGTATCTCTCAGGTGGATAAGAAACCCTGCTAGATCGGCGGAGAGGCTGGGGTTCGTCGGGAACTACTCAATCCTCTGGTTCCACTAAATCATCAGTTATAGTTTGTGGTTCTGGAAGCTCTTCCAGCTCTACCGCTTCGTCACTAATTTCTTTTACAAGAAATTCCTTTTCTAAAAAGGTGGCATGCTGAGAAACAAACACCTTTTGTTGTTCACTGTGGTAGAATAGATATCCATACGAATTGCTTGGATATCCTAGAAACTTGCAAAGAACTGATCATGCCTCGAGCTTGTCCGGATTTTGCCTTTTGACATAGGCCGGACAACCCCATATCTTAACTCGTTTAAGATACGGTCTCTTCCCACTCCATATCTCATATGGTGTGGTAGGTATAGATTTAGACGGAACTTGATTCAATAGGTATGCCGCTGTCTCAAGTGCATAACCCTAGAAGGAAATAGGTAACTCAGCATTGCTCATCATAGAGCGTACCATATCTAATAGGGTGCGATTCCTCCGTTTCGATACACCGTTGTGCTGTGGTGTATAAGGAGGAGTAAGCTGAGAGAGAATCCCATTCTCTTTTAGATAGTCCAGAAAATCATTGCTTAAGTAGTCTCCTCCTCGATCAGATCGAAGGATCTTAATACTTTTGCCCATTTGGTTCTCTACTTCGTTCTTATATTCTCTGAATTTCTCAAAAGGTTCAGACTTGTGTTTCATCAGGAACACATGTCCGAATCTTGAGAGATCGTCAGTGAATGTAATGAAGTAGGAAGAACCGTTCCTGGCATGCGTAGACATAGGACCGCATACATCACTATGTACCAGTCCTAAGAGTTCCGTAACTCTTTCTCCGTGTCTACTAAACGGAGTTTTGGTCATTTTACCTTTGAGACATGAATGGCAAGTATCATAAGATGATAATTCGAATGGATTCAAATATCCATCCTTATGTAACTTAGCTAGTCGTGTCGCATTGATATGACCAAGTCTACAATGCCACAAGAAGGATTCGTTTATTTCTGAACTTTTCCTCTTGTGTGTGTTCTGTATATTAAGGACTGTATTTTGATTAAGAATGAATATGCCATTATGTAACGAGCCTGATCCAATCAACTTTTGATCTAGGAATATATTCATAACATTATCCCTTACTACAAAATTATATCCTTCTTTACTTAATAAAGAAACTGATATAATGTTGCACATCATGTTCGGTATATAATAGCACTCATTCAGAATCAGTGTATTACCACTGGGTAATACAAGGTGATATTCGCCAACTGCTTTGGCTGCAATACTTGCACCATTCCCTACTTGAACGGAATGATCACATTTTCCCAGTTCTCTACCTTTACGTAGCCCACGTAACAATTTACATATGTGGGATCCTGATCCGGTATCTAATACCCAGGACGTAGGGTGAACTGAGAAACAGTTCTCAATAACTAACACACCCGAAGAAGATGCATCAGCATGCATGTTCTTTATTTGGGTTGCATGAGAATCCAGATATTCTCCTGTTTCCTGCTCAGTCTTATAACTCTTAAGAAAGAACGGGACCAACGATCCCCTGCTCAGTATAATAAGCAGGTTCAGTCAATATATCCATATTATTATCTTGATTAAGTCCTGACACGGTCGCTACCTGGAGAGAGAGAGAAGGAAACACTTTAGCGTATGCTCTTGCAAGATTAGATTGGTTATTATCTTATCTAATCAGGATGTCTCTCACTGTTTTTATCAAATCTTCCTTCAAACCCTAAAAGGTAAGATTAGCCGGGATTAATTACACCCTACAATTTCGTCAATCTTTTAGCCAGATCAGTGTTGGTATTTGAGGGAGGTTCCCCGTGCTTTCGCACGGACCTAATTAAAATAAACCTCATCTTCCTAGAGGCATAACCCCGTTAATACCTTTCTAGACACCTACTTGATCGGCTAATTGTCCTGTGTAAAACTCTCCCTGGAGTAACTCTTACTCGAAGTGGGTATCAGGATCCATCTATCTCATAGAAGGTATACAATCTCATTGCAAATTTCAACACTTGAAATTCCCGATAATATTCTACCCCTAGCGATCTATGACCTTGATAAGGTCAACAAACCATAAATCGTAAGTCAAGTCCAACCCGTCATTTCCCGATTGACTTAAACCTACCCGCATGACCCTTGATAAGGTCAAAAAGGCCGTACGAATACCCTAATCCAATCACATCTCATGTTTTAGCAGATAAACATTAATTAGCTACCGTACACTGCGCCTTGACAAGGTCAACAAACGCAGCACGAATACTAAGTAAGATTTACCTGAAATGACGGAGGGCTACGACAGGTTTTTCAGAAAAACCATGAGCGTAATGAACTTGATATCATTGTAGAAACAAGTGATTTTGAAAAGGAGTTTTTTTTAGGCTTCTAGTTTCGCTAAAGAGGTCACTCCCGGTGAAGGAATCTCGGTTCTTTCCCCATCGAATAAGGTGCAGGGTATATCATATATACCGCTGTGCAAAGCAAGAACTATATAAGCTGTCAAAAACTAAACCACGAGTTTGTAGCATCTGCCAATTCTGCTAAAGAGGTCACTCCCGTGAAGGGATCTCGGCTCTTTCCTCATCGAATAAGGTGCAGGGTATATCATATATACCGCAGTGCAAAGCAAAACTGTAGCTACCCTTTTTATAAAGTTTTGATTCTACAGCATCTTTTAGGTTTTTTTTTCTTTTATTAATCTCATTAATAAATCCCATCATCTTATGCTTTCTAAGCATCATAGTAAAAACATAAAGAAAAAGAACATATATGAAATATTGGATATACTAGGATGTCCGTGTTTTTAATACGAGCCGGTATAAAACACGGATTCCACGGTCGCGATGAATAGCCAAACCCACATCCTTAGACCCCTACGAGAGCGGCAAGTAACACTGCCAATTCTAGGGTTAGGAGACCCAGTCTCAACTCCTCGAGATGGCATCCCACTGGACCTTAGAACCCGGTTACTTATGCTCCCCTCCTTGGGTCTACCTAATGCGGGAAAGTAAATAATATACACTGGTGACATCAATCTCATCCCGGAAGTGCCCCAATAGAAGAATATTACATACAAATGAATTTTACATGAATGAAAATAAAAACCCCCATCTCACATGAAACCCCCGGCTATTCAGAACACGACGATCCAATATAAGATATCACAGCAACACATAATATCTCATATCATCAATGTAAGTACGTATGCATACACCGATCGTCGCTGATGTATAGCAACGAAAACCAGCAATACAACTACATACTACACTTACGGTCACAGAAAAGAAATTGTAAAACTACAACATTTGGAATCCACAATCTCTTTAGACATCGTAAATCTGAAATATCACATACTTCGCATTTCATGCCTAACTATATGAATTCCACATATTGTATCACATTCCAGATAAAAAGACAGTATTAAACTTTCCGATCGAATAATCAAATACCCAAGATTTCCTAAATAGCTCAACACTTGAGCGGAGTTCAAAAAGTCTCAGAATACGTCACAATACCAATGGTCCAGCTGTAGAAGGGTCAAGCCAACGCCTCACATGTGGCACGCCGTACTGCCCCAAACCCTAAGGTTCAGAGACGGTTCAGACGGTCACATAATTGAGTTAAGCTTTGTGTTCTTCTAGAGGGTCCACCGTGTTACTTGCACGTTTTTCCGAAAGATTTAAACTCAAGAAAAATTCAACACTTGAAAGTTTTTCGTGCCGGGAAAAAATGAGTTAATGATATCCGTTCGAACATTTTAACAGTTTCTAAATTATCCGGAAAACAGAACGAAATTAAAATTTCCGATCGAATCAACGAATTCAAAATAATCCCCAGAATACTCAACACTTGAGTCAGATTAAAAATACCCAGAAATATGCACTAACAGCTACTGATATTACTGTGCAGAAACCAAAGGCGAATCTAACTGTACGGCCGCGGATCCGTGGCACAAGCAAGGTATTGCCGCGGTTCCGTGGAGGTCTGTAAGATTTACCTTCTCGTTTTCCACAGTAATACTTAAAATTCCCTACTGAATTTTTTAGGTATTTTTAATACAGAAAAAATCACGTTTTTAAAAATTGTCTAGAGAGGGGGTCAAAATCGGTGTTTCGGGGTTCGATCAGAGTTTTAACTTCGTATACACGTCGCCTAATGCTCTAGCTTAGCTCTGATACCACTGTAGGGTTCCTAAGCACTCTTACAAAGGTTTATAAGGCATCAACCATGCCCGAATTAAAAATTAGACGTGCCGAAACAACCCAAAGCCGGGATCTTTGCTAGATTATTGGGGTTTAACATGCAAGTAAACATCTTTACAACTAAGAGTGACGGATTACAACCTTTGTAGTCCGCTCCTTTGCTTCATAAGCTCCAAGTAGAAGTCCCTTCACCGCGATCCACGATCTCCCGGACTCAAGAGAGGCTCCACGACTCGAACGATCCATGCTAGCTTGTAGTGTTCATTTTCTCCGATGATCTACGTCGAAGTTTCTATAACTCAAGCTCTCTTACTCTAATGATGTGAACACCCTAATCTAATTGGCTAAATTAGATGCGGATGATAGAGTAGTATTTATACTTTCATTTTATATCAAATTCTCACACTTAAACATCACAAAATGAAAACCTAGTAAGCTTTCTCAAAGCTCAAGGTTGAAGAAGAAGAAGAAATAATGCATAATCCTTTTATGATGAATAATGAAATGATATATGATTAATAATGTAACCATGGTCAACCATGACTAGGCTAACCCATGTAGAGAATTAACTAAGGCTAGGGTTTGGGTTGAGTTAAAGAATGAGTCATAAGAAAATATCAACCATAATATCTTTTTCATGACAAAAGAAATCCTTCTAGAAGCATCAAGAAAGAACTAACCCAAATCAAACCCTAACCTTGTTTAATCTCCACTAAACATGTTTCATTATTAATCATATCATATTACAATAATATATATCACATATATATTATATATTTGTAATAAAAGAAAATAATACAATTAATATATATTGCATATATATCAATGTATTACCCGGTGAGAAAATGAAATAATAAAGCGAGCCAATATCAGATAATGTAATGCAATATATCATATATATTATTATACATTAAATCATCGAATCAATACTTGATCCGACAATCCGGCCATAACGAATATAACCGACTAATATATCATGTACCGATTCATCGAATCAACACTTGATCCGATGACCCGGCTCATATCTAAATATCGCGAGATTATAATACGGTATCTCATATGGCATTATCCTCGGTCGTGCACATATCACATATGCGCCCCTACTCCATTTTTCCTGAGTCAAGAAACATCTGTGTAGGACTCTAAAGAATCGTCAATACGCCAGTAGCAGTTGATGATCATATCAAACACCCACAAGCTGCAAGTGGTCAGCTAAACGTAACAGCCACCCAGGTATTGAGCGATCAGAAGATCAACAAGCTAACCTGTACATTCTCCTATGAATCCAATCAGTAACACTCCCATACAGTCCGGTCTCTTCATCTGATATGTTGCATATCTAGTCTAGGGGTGGTATACGTCAGACCCCAGTAACCGATAAGTCGTGTCGATGTGCGGCTCATAACGGGTCGAGAAACTACTGGTAACACTTACCCGTAAATCTCTATATCAGCCATGATCAGGGACTTCCAGTTATAGCCAATCGAACACAGCACAACATCAACTCCCTATACCGGGAGAGATGAATCCCCTCCTATCGCTCATTGCCTCCATGTGATTCGGGACTGCATCCAAAAGCCACCGTTTTGCATGCCCTCTTGGATGTGGTAAGGTGGAAATAAAAGCACAGTGGGAATCACACAAGACTCTATGACGATCTCGGGTCTACATACTACCCTGTACCAGTGTTACCGGAAAACTACCATCTGACGTGTGGTATATCACCATCTGGGAGTTCTCGGCGAGTTCGTCCAGTGTACCCAGTCTCTACTGAGCACCCGTACACCATCCTTGATGTTAAACACCGATGGATATGGGATCATCCATCGCCCATCATATGGGTCAAGATGTGTATACGCCAGTCTACTCTGGTGTATCGATGCCCTGTCTCGACACACCCTTGACTAGGAATAGTTATAGGATGTACTCATCGACTACCGTGGCCCCACTAATATGATCTCATCATAGTCCCAGTAGTCGAGTACAGATTCTAAGGGCTTTATCAACATGTGAGAGTAAGACAATAAACATATACTAGTCAACATGTTAAGATAAAGTGAAACCAAATAGCATACTATCATGACGAGCAAGAAAGTCCACTCTATATATATCCAAGCATCCATTATAATATACATCATATGTACAACAATAGCATCTAGGGCATATACATAACTAACAGCAAGTTCCTTCCTAGTCGTGCTAATCCCCGTTGTTGCCAATTACCATAACACCGATATTAAGAATGGCAATGAAAGAAGTGAGAAATTCCTAACTCGAACTAACCTAATCCTAATCCTAGCAAGTTCTTTTATCATTCGTTATCTTATTAGTTGATCTTAAAATGAATCTGGACATATTTGGATTTAACTCATTAAAACATAAAGAAAAAGATTCCATCTCCCTGTGGATCGACCCGTACTCAACCGGCTAGCTACCAAGCAAAACCGTCTTGCTTGCGGTAATTAAAATTAAGCACGCAAAAACTCTACAAATCACCTACGATTCGTAGTTTTGAAAATGGGTATGACTCGAGCCTAAGCAAACATCTAAGTAACTAAAAACTAAACTAAGAAACAAGTCGAAAGTAAATAGGAATCGAAACATATCCGAGCCGATATATCTAGTAGTAGGCGGTCCGGCCTCATAGCATCACGTACGGTAATATCCATCGTACGGAATCCTCGAGTCAAGAGTGTTGATCAATCATCTTATATATATATATATATCTCGTACAATATAGTCCGTCGTACGGCATCCTCAAAATCGAGGGTACAGGTCAAATATCATATATATATCATATAGTTTGTATGGTATCAATTGTCGTACAATATCATAATCAGGGGTACGGATCTAAGGTCTCGTACAATCTATTATTTCATCCATTCACATGTTATCACATGTTATGTATATAACGCCCAACGATCCTTTAATATATCGCATCATAAACGATGTCTCATATGAAATTATATATCAATATCTCTTGACATCTTATTCGATCGTATCGACTCAAAACCATATAGAAAATTATATCCTCATCTTACACGTATATGTACATTATATATATATATATATATATATATATATATATATATCAACACATCCATACACATACACACACATATCAAAACAAGAGCGTGTGTGAAACAAAGTAAACAGATGACTCTTGACTAAGGAACTAAACCAAGAGTAAACTATCCTACAAGCACACTTAATCCAACCTATAGTCTCCTAGAAACCCTATTTTCTAGGCATCCAAGCCTCGCATAAACATATATATATATATATATATATATAATAGATAATAAACCTATTCTACGGTTGCGGGGGTGCTATACGCCATCCACCTGACTTTCCCCATAGATATACATCTACTCACTTCGATCCTCGCATGCCAAAGTCGCCGACGCCTTGCTCTCTCTTGTCATCCCAAAGTCCTTATGGAGGTACTTACAGTTTAAATATGTCGTATCGTAAACACGAATCGAAATGAAAACCAAAGTGGCACACGAACCACACATAGGTTAGAACCTATGGCCTACGCATGCAAGAATAACCAAACAACTCTCGACGTTGACGTACAAACGTCAATCGACAGAGTCAAAACCCAAATACCAAAATCCAAGTCATAAAGAGTCGCAAAACGAAAACAGAAACTTTGGAAAACATCTCTAGATTTTGCCTCTGGTCAAATTAGCTAATTTTGCATATGTGGAGGGTCTAATAATAAGATATAAGAGCCATGGACCAAGGAAGAACCCATTTGATCACACCAAGGCCGCAAATTGCTGCTATAAAGGTTAAATCTGGGGCTAAGATAAAAGGTTTAGGGCTCGGGTCTCTAGGGTAGCTTTTAGGTCACCTGCATACCTCACTATAATCGCTATATATTTTTCAGGTCCTCCGGGTCATAGCAGATCCCTAAAAATCATCACAAATTCCACAAAAATCCGATCGGCGATACAAAGTTCAAGTCTTGGGGTTTCTATGCTCAGTTGGTCCAGGATTTTTAACACTAGATGGGTTGTAGTCACTACTTAACCCCAACTACACTTTTTACAATACAAATTATCCCCTAACCTCATCTTGGAAAATTCTAACATCACTAATCTACATAAGTTTAACTCTGATGCACTATATTAGGGTAGGAAAGCTAATAACTTAGCTAAAATTGTAGGATTTACCTCATATAGCAACTAGAGAAATTTCTAGAGTTGCCCAAAGAGCCTAAAATTCCAACTTGATGCATCCAAGGTGTTTGTGGTGAGCTAGTGGTCAATTTTATGAAGGGGGTATAAGGTTTTGTTTGAGTTTTGAGGGTGAAGCATGGTGGTAGAGGAGGTGGAGAATTGGGAGAAGGAGATGAAGGAGATGGGGAAGAGGAAATGAGATGAAGAAAGAAATGAGCCAAGAGTGTAGAAACTTCTATCTCTCTCTCTCTCTCTTTCACCCTCTCTCTCATGAGCCCGCCTCATGGTCCCCCCCTCTCAATTATCTCCTCTTTTCTTTTCCCATTTTCCTTTTTAAGGCAAAGCATTTTGAAAAAAAAAACAAAAATGAAGCCATGGTTATATAAAAATGTAACAAGTGTTTGCAATATGTTTTGTTGCATGTCATATACATAAGCAAGATTAATGCATAATTAGTGACATATTAATCAAGTTTAGAATTAACTTGCATAAAATTAATTGTATAATAATTTATAAAATATACAAATTACATAAATTCTTTCAAAATCGATAATTCATATAAATTTTCCAATTATTCTTCAAACTATAAGTATATAATCATACTACTTCATCAAAACCAATTTCTATATCTTTATAATATTCATGAAATTTATTATTTTATTTATTTAAATTTCGAAAATAATATTTTATTTTCCTGAAATGTTACATGTTATCACTAAAAACTTCTAGTTTAGTGTAACTTAGTTTACTAGTTTAGTGTTTGGATTCGATTTCTAAGGTTTTAGTTTCTAGTGCTCGTTTAAAATTTAAGTCTTTTTGATTTCACAAAGGCCGTAGTTGTAGCGGAAAGAGCACTAGCAACTTACACTGGTATCAGAGCCACCGAAACACTTAAACTAGTAGTAGATGATGTTTGTGTTTCGAAGCCGAAATAGTTTCGTATTTCAAACCTTTTAAATCCAAGTTTCTGTAAAAAAATTTAAAGCCTATGAAATTTTTTTAAGGTATTGCGGAGAGCACTACTTGGTATAATATTGTCACAGGAGAAGCACGAGACCATAATTTTGTACTTCGGCCGCCGGTTTTTTTATTTTAGCTGCCAGTAGCGGCTAGAGCATAAGCTCTGGCATCGTGCTTCTTCCAGTGTCTTGGGTACTTAGATTTAGGATTTTTGGTATACTTTGTTTTTACCCGGATTTCATCTAACGTTATCTTTGCATATGGGCAACACATAATGTTTTTAAAGTCGAAATTGGAGCATCGTTGATTATCTTTTTGTTTGTATATGTGTTTGTAAACGTCGGCTAATTGCTATATATCGATTAGAACAGATTGCACATATCTTGCTTGTGTTGTGGTTATGATGGATTAATGGATCGTCATGTGAAAAGCCCCGTGTGAATCTAGATGAGATGATGATGTAATTCGTGTATTCATTTGATGTATATTCTTAATTGGGACACATCCGGGTTGAGCTTGTTGTCACCATCTGTATATATTTCATTCATATATTTAGGATTGACCCACGGGGAAATGTTCAAGTTACCGGGTTCTAGAATTTAGCGGGTGGCCATCTCAAGGCATGAGACCCGGGTCACCCTATTCTAGGATTGACAGCTAACTTGCCATACTCGTAGGGTTCTAGGATCTTTCGCATTCCGGTTATTCACACGACTATGGAGACTTGCGTTTCGCTACAGGCTTAAATGAAACTCGGGAATTCCTAGTATATCCATTTTATCCATTTTCATGTGATTGCTTCTACTTATTTTGTGATTGGATATTATCATGCCTGCAATAAAAATGCATACACACACACACACACATGTATGTATATATGTGTGTTGTATATATTTTGCACCCATGCTAGCTCTGTCCATAGACTGTCGTAGGTTAAGTAACCTTACGTTGAAGTCCCCGGACCCTGTGGCGAATGCGGGTGGCATATACGTACATTCTATTTTCGTTGTTTTCTGGTGTGATAAGGCTAATTGATGGGACCGCATTAAACCAAATTAATGCAAAGAAACAAACCTAAAATTTGACGTCGTTGGATCAATTATAAAACCACTCAGTTTTCTTTAAAAAACAACTTTTAAATACGGAGCCTAAACAACTCTTTTCAAAGTTATTCGGTTCCTTCGAAGATATCAAGTTCATTACATTTAAGGTTTTCGCCAATACCGGCCGTAGCCCTTCGTCATTTCAGATGGGTATCAACTAGTATTCAAGCTATGTATTTTGACTTTCATCAAGTCATAATGTTTGGTAGCTATGGGATACTTGTCTGTTGCATAGATAGATGAATTAATCTAGGCCAGGAGTACAACTGTTTTGACCTTCGCTAAGGGCTAGTACAAATTGGTCTAGATTAATTAGGACAATGACGGGTTGAACTTGACTTGCGACTTATGATGTTTTGACCTTCGTCAAGGTCATAAGCACTTGGGGCAAAAAGCACATCAGGAGTTTCAAACATACGAGAAACTTGCTCGTGTTGCATAACTTCTTGAGTGTGGTAGTTTTGGTTGGCTTCCTTCAAAATTATCGCACGATGATGGTTGGGTCCCGATCCTACTGTGAGTATCAGCTACTCTTTGGGAGAGTTTTTCACTTTACAACCAGCTAAACCTAATAGGTGCCTAGAAAGGTGTCAGCAGGGTAATGCCTCCAGGGAAAAGAGGTTACTCTAAATTAAGGAACCTTGTGAAAATGTTAGGAAACCTTCCTGGAAGTACCGACACTGGCCTGGCTGAAAGGTTAAAGCAAACTTGTAGGGTGCGATTAATCCCGACTAATTCTTTTTTTAAGGTTTGAATGAGAATTCAAGGAAACAGTAGGAGCCATCCTATTTGGATAAACTAATAGCTAATCTAAACTTACAAGAGCATATGCTGAGTGTTTCTTTTCTCTCTCCTAATTGCAGCGACCATGATGGGACATAAGCTTCTGCTAAATAAAAATATCCTGACATGGCTAAATTATAAAAATTGACTGAGGAATTTCCAAATGGCTTTTACTTATAACAAGGTTGCATATGTCCTCATGGCTAAAGCCCCCGTTGTCCCAGGTCCTAATTCCACAGTCGCGGACATTAAGGTTAATAAGACTTGGGAACTCGATTGCACGAAAGCAAGTGCCTCATGCTGGCCTCCATGGATAATGAACATCAGAGGTGGCACGAGAAAATGGACCTAGCTTCCATCTTCCTCTATACCAAGGACTTATATGGAGAGTAATCTCGTATTGAAAAATACGAGATCTCGAAGAAACTATTTCAAGCAAGCTTGGCTATCGGTTCATCTATCGGGGACTACGTCCTGAAGATGATCAGTGTCATTGAGGAGGTCGCAGACCTCGGGACCACATTAGAGAAAAAGTTATACACTAACTAGATTCTATAGTCACTACCCTCCACCTATATCCAGTTCATATTGAATTTTAATATACAACGAGCGAAAGTTATATTTCCAGAACTCCTCAACATGTTGAGGAATGCAGAAGTCACCTTGAAGAAATCCAAGAAAACACCCGTTCTAGTTTTTGGGGATCCTTATTTCTCTAAATCCAAGGCTTATGCTAAGGTGAAAAAGAAGAAGGCCCCCACCAAACCGAAAGGAGGTGTGCAGAAGGTGCAGGGGAAGGGCAAGGCAAAGACTGGGGGAGCAGCAGCAACAAAGGAGGAATGTTTGTATTGTCACAAGAAGGGACATTGGAAGAAAGATTTCCAGGCTTTGAAAGCCAAGAATTAGGACACAAAGCAAGTTATGGCTTCGGCTTCAGGTTTGTTTGTGATTGGAAACCGTTTCTCTATTAACTCTACTTTCTGGGTATTAGATACCGGGTCGGGATTTCATATCTGTAATTCTTTCCAGGCGCTGATAAGCCTTAAAGCTTTGAGGAAAGGTGATATGACCTTCTGGCAACGGAGTAAGTGTAAATGCTGTTGCAGTAGGAGATTATCACCTCGGGGTGTTGAGTGGACAGATTTTGGTTTTGCATAATTGCTTTTGTGTAAATGTGTACTATCATATCTATATCATTGTTATCTAATGAAAGATATAATTTAGCAGTTGAAAGCAATATCATAAACATTCACCTAAATCATGAAATGATTGGGTCAGGTACACTAGATAACTGAATATACGTATTCAATCAATATCAAGTTTTCAATGTCCAAAACACACTAAAAAGAAAGACTCCAGACTTAAATCATGCTTTCTTATAGCAATGTAAACTTGGTCATATCAATGAAACACAATTGACGAACTTACATAAAGATGGATATTTAGACCCGTTTGGATATCTATCTTATGCAACTTGTCAATCATGTATCAAAGGGAAAATGACCAAAACTCCATTCACTGGACACAGAGAAAGAGCCACTGAGCTCTTAGGACTCATACACAGCAACTGTGTGGTCCAATATCTACACATGCATGAAGTGGTTATTCCTATTTTATTACTTTTACAGATGATTTTTCAAGGTATGGACATATATGCTTAATGAAATATAAATCCGAGACCTTTGAGAAATTCAATGAGTATAAGAATGAAGTGGAAAAACAAACAGGCAAAAGTATTAAGACACTTCGATCTGATCGGGATGGAGAATACTTAAGTACCGAGTTCTTTGATGTTTAAAAGAGAATGAAATTTCCTCTCAGCGTACTCCTCTATATACACCACAATACAACGGTGTATCAGAAAGACAGAATCGCACCCTATTAGATATAGCGCATTCCATTATGAGTAGTGTTGAGTTACGGTTATCCTTCTGGGGTTTCGCATTTGAATCGGCTACATACCTATTGAATAAAGTTCCAATTAAGTCAGTGCCTACCACTCCATATGAGATGTGCAGTGGAAAGAAACCTCATCTTAAGTATCTTAAGATATGGGGGTGTCCAGCTTTTGTCAAAAAGCAGCATTCGGACATGCTCGATGCACAATCAGTATTGTGTAAGTTTGTGGGATATCTAAAGAATTCAAGGGGTTATCTTTTTTATTAAGCTGAGGAATAAAAGTTTTTTGTTCCTCAATATGCCCGCTTTATGGAAACTCAATTTCTTGAAAAAGAAATTAGTGAGAGCGCCATAGAACTGGAAGAAATTCCAGAACTATAAACTATTACTGAAAACATGGTAGAACCTGAAGTTTCAATAGAAACCGACATACCTACGACACTCCGCAGATTTAGTAGGCAGTCTCATCCGCCTGAGAAATACTACGGTTTTCTCATAGACAGGGATTAAGAGAATTGCATCATCGATGACAATGGGATTACTGGTTTCCAGCAGGCTATCACGAGCAGGTACTCAATGAAGTAGTTGGATGCTATGTGATTTAAGATGGAATCCATGTACACTAACAAAGTTTGGACTTTGGATGTTGCACCTCCAAGGGTAAAACCCGTAGGCTACAAATGGATTTTCAAGAGAAAGAATGGTGTAGATGGACAGGTTTAAACTTATAAAGCTAGACTTGTTCTAAAGGTTTTCGTCAAAGACCAGAATTGGACTATGTTGAAACCTTTTCTCCAGTGGCTATGCTTAAATTCATTCGGATTCTGCTTGCCATTGCTGCCTTCCATGACTATGAAATCTGGCAGATGGACGTAAAAAATGCTTTTCTAAATGGAAATTTAGAAGAGTGTGTTTATATGGATCAGCTAGAGGGCTTCATTAAGAGTGGGAGTAGCAGAAGAGTGTGCAAGTTCCTTAAATCCATTTATGGATTGAAGCAAATATCGCGGAGTTAGAACATCTGCTTTGATGAGACAGTCAAGGAATTTTTATCAAAAATTTTGATGAATGTATTTATAAGAAGATTGTAGTGAGAACTGTAGTATTCCTCGTCTTGTACGTGGATGCCATTCTCCTGATAGGAAATGATATTATTATGCTATAATCGGTCAACCTCTTCTTGTCACATAAGTTCTCCATGAAAGACCTGGGTAATGCATCCCACATTTTGAGGATAAAGATATATAGAGACAGATCTAATAGAATGTTGGGACTTTCACGGTCCAGGTACATTGACACCATACTAAAAAGATTTAGTATGGAAGATTCCAAGCGCGATAATTTACCCGCTTGTCACGGAATCACCCTTTCCAAAGATTTGTATTCTAAGACTGATGAAGAGGGGAACGCATAAGCATTATACCCTACGCTTCGATGGTAGGCTCTATGTATGCGATGTTATATTCCAGGCTAGATATAGCTTATGCACTTAGCGTGGTAAGTAGGTATCAGTCAAACCCAGATGAGAAGCATTGGATGGATATAAAGAACATTCTTAAGTATCTGAGAAGGACTAAGGAGATGTTCTTAGTATACGGTAATGGAAACCTCCAGATGGAGGCCTTTACCGACTTTAGCTTCCAAAGTGATAAAGATGACTCTAAATCCATGTCGGGTTCTGTGTTTTCCCTCAACGGAGGGACGGTCTGTTTGAGGAGTTCCAAACAAGACACCGTAGTTGATTCGATGATGGAGGCTGAGTACATCGCTGCTAACGATACCGCAAAAGAGACGGTCTGGATGAGAAAGTTCATTTCTGAACTTCAGGTGGTTCCGTCCATTGTTGATCCAATACCTTTGTATTATGACAACAACAGGGCTAATTCTTTAGTGAAGGACCCATGGTCCTATTAGAATCTAGACACATCTTAAGGCGGTATCACCTGATCAGAGAGATCGTGGATCACCAGGAGATTGAGGTGCGGAGAAGAGACCAATGCCATCCCTCAAGCACAGTTCGAGCGGCTGTTTGAGATTGTGGGTATTCGTTACGCCGATAATTGGTCTTGGTGTAGGTGGGAGATTGTTGGATATGTATGCCCTAAAGGCCATTTATTTTATAGGATGCTGGCGATATATATGTACAGGACAATCTTTCTTGATATGATAGTATGTTATTTGGTTTGTCTTTATCTTAATATGTGTATAATTTCAACTCGTTATTTCATATCGCTAATACATGTTGATAAAGCCCGTATGATTCTTACCTGACTACCAGCATTGTGATGGAAATCATACTTGTAGGGGGTTGGGTAGTCTATAAACACATCCTTAACTTGTCCCTAGCTGTAGGATTATCGAGACTGGGCATCGATACTCTAGAGTAGGCTAGTGTATACGTTTCTTATTCCCGTCAGGGAAGATGGCCGGTCCCACAGCTATTGGTGTACGACACCAAAGATTGTATACAGGTGCTCATTTGGTTATGAATTACATTGGACGGACTCGTCGGGAGCTGCTGGTTTGTACTATACCTAATGTTAAATAGCAGTTGGTGTAACCACTGTGCTTTGATTACTACCCTACTATGGCTCTACTGAGTCGTACAAACGGGTTTTTAGTTGGGTACAGTCCCAAGACACATGGAGGAAGTGAGTGATCGTTAGGGATTCATCTCTCGGTATAGGGATTTGATGTCACGTTGCGTTCGATTGGCCAAAACCAGTTGAGATTTACTGATAGTTAGATCATTAGTTTCTCGGATGGTCTTGAGCCATATCACCACAACTTATTGGTTTATTAAGGGTCTGACATTTTTCCACCCATAGACTTGATATGCACTATTCTCAGACGAAATGACCGGACTATATAAAGAATGTCACAGATAGGCTCAATGGTGAGACAGACGAGTTTACTTATCGACCTTCCTTTCAACAGATACCTGGGTAGTCGTTACGTACAGCTAGTGCCACTAACGTGCTTATGGTTAAACCCACTGCCGGCATATTGTCGAGTCTTTAGAGTCCTATATAGAGAGTTTTCCCAGTTTAGGCAAAACGATATAGTGTGCGTATTTTGATACGCACGGGTTTTCAACTAAATACGTGTATTTTAATCGGACGTTGTGGTAATACTAGCAGGTTTGAAAGATAGCCGAATATGTGAGATAGTATTATATTGCACTCTTTTAGGGTATTAGTTTTTTTTAACATAAATACGGTATTTATAAGAATACGCGTATTTGTATGAATACGGGTATTTGTTTCTTGATACAAATACAGGTATTTCTATCTTAATATGAATATGAGTATTTTGCATTTTCGATATAAATACGGTATTTGTATTTTGATAGAAATACGGGTATGTGTATTTGTTACAAATGCAGGTATTTATGAATTTATAATGTATGTATGTATGTATGTATGTATGTATGTATATGTGTGTGCGCGCTCGCGCATATGAGGTAGCTTCTCTTTTATTCTCATCTCTTCTTGAATTTTAAAGAAGTGTGTGGACTTGTGACTCACACTTGTGAGTTACAGATCCTCTCACTTGTTTTAAAAGAAAGAAGAGAAAAGAGAAAAAAGATGATAAGGGTTACTTATATTTAATGTTAGTCATTCTCATTATCTTCTTTATCATTTTTCTCACTTGAGTTTTGAAGAAAGAAAAAAAGAGAGAGCAATCTTGAGACTTAATACTACATCCCTAAGCATTAAGTCTTAACAAGCCTTGATCTTTAGCTGCTTCATTAGATTACTAGTTGAAGTTAGAGTTTGAACCGATATCCTCGGGTGGATCATCTTTGACGTAGGAAGACCAACCTCCAAGCTCGATCCTGATGAACTAGGAGCCTAAGAAGAGAATATCGAGAACACGAAAGACACACTTCAAAGGTTGTTATCATTAAAAACTTCTAGTTTAGTGTAACTTAGTTTACTAGTTTAGTGTTTGGATTCGATTTCTAGGGTTTTAGTTTTTAGTGCTAGTTTTAAATTTATGTTTTTTCGACTCCGCAAAGGCTGTAGTTGTAACGACAAGAGCACTAGCAACTTACAGTAATTATATAGATCCAAATCCGAAGCTCGTATGTTTGTTGTTAAAAAGGACGATTGATGGAAAGTAACTTCTTACAAGAGAGTTAACAACCATCCATTTGTGCCGCAGTCAATGGTGCAATACATATCTTGTCACAAAAGTATTTTCATATTCGACAGACGTCAAATCCGTAATTTGAAGGATAGTGGGGTTGGTCCAAGCAAAACATATACGATACTAGGACAAGGTCATGGTGGGGTAGAGAATCTTGGTTACGGACTAAACGATGTAAAGAGTGAATTAAGAAAAATATGTCGACATCAATTTATGGATGTATCGGATGCCCAAGCTGAAGGAACTCATGCGCACTAGAAAGAAATTTATAACAAGATGGAATAGGGTTTTAAAAATTTCTAGAGATCATGAGGCTCCAAAACCCTAGAATCATACTAAAGATGTGAACTTGTAAACTAATATAGGAGTTTTCATACCAGGTTAGAAATAACAACCTTTGTAGCATCTTCAAGTGTTCCAAAATTGTGATTGGTCTCCTTGTACGCTCTTAAATGGTTCATGGAACAAGCTTGCAAGTGAACTTCTTTGGTCATAGATAGATCCACTTTGAGTACTCCAACTTTGGCTTCAAAACTTCAAACTTGAAGTTTAACTAAGATTAAAATTTGCTAGGGTTTTTGATCTTAGGATATAGTATGTGTTTCACTAATTATTTTTCCCTCTTGATTTTTCTTTTCCTTTTTCTCTTTTTAATTATCAAGAGTAGGGAGGAGAGGAGAGATAGAGCTAGGAGATGAGAGAGAATGCAAATAGAATAATGAACCACTTCTAAATGGTTGATGATACTTTAACATAAGCTAAAATAATCTCATTCATTAGATTATCATCTCAACTCCAAGTGTCTATCTTCTCCTATCTCCTCCACACGCCACCATAAGGAGTGTGGGAATGCATGTACTCATCCAATGGCACATGATAACTAGAATAAAACCAAAGAAAAATTATAATTACAATATATACGTATATGTAACATAACATATTAAATATATACTTGTAATTATTTTCCTATGTATTTAAAATACATAAAAGAGATAAATATTGTTAGTGAAAAAATACTAGTAAATACATATATCCAATACATGTATTAATATATTAAATCCAAACTTGATTTAATATCCGTATTTCCAAAAGACCGGTTAGTATTTCCAAACGTCCGATTACCGTTAGTGTATCCAGTACACTAGTTTTAGTCGGACTTCTACACGTATCCAGTACGACAACTACATCATTTCGTCAAAGCCAGGATACCCTTGGTGTGGGATTCTAAAGACTCGATAATACGCTGGCAGTGAGTTACTGGATAACATCCAAAACTCACAAGTACGTCAGTGGCACTAGCTGAACGTAACGGCTATCCAAGTATCTGTCGAGAAGAAGATCGACAAGAAAACCCTTCCGAACCCTTAGTGAGCCTATATATGACATTCACCATGTAAGGCTACGCCAGCGTCCCGGCCATCTTTCCGTGGCCAAATGCGGAAAAAAACTTTTAAAAATGGCGCTAACAGAACCCTACATGACGGATCATGCCATTAACCCTATACTAGTAACTGTAAAGTGGTTTAAGAGATTATACCGATCGATCCGTGTCCGTCGGTCTTCAATCTCTGTCTCAATTTTGTTGCGGCTGCCTCGACGAAGTTTTCTCTCCGGTCTCCCTTATCGAAGAGGATCCACATTGAGGATTCTTTATACGGGCTCGCGCTGTTAATTATATATATGCCCTAGAGGCCATTTTTGTACATATGATGTATATTATAGTGGATGCTTGAATATATATAGAGAGGGCTTTCTTGCTCGATATGACAGTATGCTATCTGGTTGCTTTTTGTCTTAACGTGTTGACTTGTATTGTGTTACTGTCTTGCTCTCATATGTTGATGAAGCCCTTAGGATATGTACTTGACTATTAGGACTATGATGCAGATCATACTAGTAGGGCCAGGGTGGTATAAAAGAACATCCTTTAATTGTTCCTAGTCGAGGGTGTATCGAGACAGGGCATCGATACTCCAGAGTAGATTAGCATATACGCATCTTGACCCATATGATGGGTGATGGATGATCCCGCATCCATTGGTATTTGACATCAAAGATGGTATACGGGTGCTCAGTGGAGACTGGGTACACTGAACGGACTCGCCGAGAACTCCTAGATGGTATTATACCTATCGTCAGATAGCAGTTCTCTGGTGATACTGGTACAGGTTAGTCTGTAGACCCGAGATCGTTATAGAGTCTTGTGTGATTCCTACTGTGCTTTGATTTCCACCTTACCACGTTCATGAGAACGTACAAAACAGTGGCTTTTAGGTGCAGTCCGGAATCACTTGGAGGCAATGAGCGATAGGAGGGGTTTCGTCTCTCCCAGTATTGGGGGTTGATGTTGCGCTGTGCTCGATTGGCTATAACTGGAAGTCCCTGGCCAGGGCTGATATAGAGATTTACTGGTAAGTGTTATCAGTAGTTTCTCGATCCGTTATGAGCCTCACATCGACACGACTTATCGGTTACTGGGGTCTGACGTTTACCACCCCTAGACTGGATATGCGACAAATCAGACGAAGAGACCGGACTGTACGGTAGTGTTACTGATTAGATTTACAGGAGTGTGTGCAGGCTTGCTTGTTGATCTTCTGACCGCTCAATACCCGGGTGGCTGTTACATTTAGCTGACCGCTTACAGCTTATAGGTATTTGATATGATCATCACCTACTGCCAGCGTATTGACGAGTCTTTAGAGTCTTACACAGAGGTTTCCTGGCTCAGGAAAAATGGAGTAGGAGCACATATGTGATATGTGCGGGACCGAGAATAATACATGTATATGATACCATATTCCATTCTCGCGATATGTGATATCGGCCGGGTATATGTGATATAGCCGGGTTATCGGATCAAGTGTTGATTCGATAAAATGATGCATTTTATATTAGTCGGTTATATGTGATATAGCCGGATTATCGGATCAAGTGTTGATTCGATAATTTAATGTATAATTATATATTTGATATATTAAATTGCATTAACTAATATATGCTAACTTAAGTATTTCATTTTCTCACTTTGGATACATTTAACATATATATGATATATGTTTATTGTATTCTTTTCTTTTGTTACATAATTATATATATGTGATATGTATAATTGTAACATGCTAGGTTATAAATGCAACTAGTGTTTATGAGAATTAAACCATACTAGGGTCAAGATTAGGGTTTATATTTATTATTAAACAAATTCAAAATTGTGGTATTTAGTCCTGGTTCAAAGCTTGTAGGTTCTTTGACCAAGTCCACTCTTTTGTCAAGCTTAAGATATTTATCAATATAACCTTTAACTCTAGCTCATGGTTAAGTCTCTATAAAGGTTAAGGATGATACATATTAACCCATGGTTGCATTTCTAACCTCACAACAATTATTCTTTTATCACTTCATCTTCTTCTTCCTCAAAAAGCTTTTCTAGCATTTTCATTTGTGATAAAAGATTGTGAGAAAAAGAAAACTAAAGAGAGAAAAATTCCAACTTCATCATCCTCTTCTATACTAGCCATATAGATTAGTGTGCTAGCTTCACTAGTTCCTACTTAGTGAAGAGATTGCTTGAGTCTGTGTTTCCTCGAAGTAGATCATCTCGGATTTCGAAGACTACAAGCAAGGATGCATCATACGACTTGTGGAGCCTCTCAAGAGTCCGAAAGTTCATGGATCGCAGCGAAAGGACCACTACTCGGAGCTTATGAAGCGAAGGAATGGACTACAAAGGTTGTAATCCCTATCACTTAGTTGTAAAGTGTTTGCATTTCGATTCCGTATGATTCTTTAGTTAAAGATCTAGGGTTAGAGTTAGCTAGAACGGAATTTTTTTTAAAATAGAATAGACGATGCCACCCGAAACCTTGCTGCCGTGCTAGACAACCCAACAGTGGTATCAGAGCCAAGCTAGAGAATTAGACGGATATAGTTAGATTACGAAACCGAAATGAATCCGAAACTTGAAACCATATAACCTAGTTTCTGTGGATTTTCAAATAGTGTCAAATTTTTTTTTAAACAACTGCAGAGTGTTATATGTGATATAACATGAACACCATCAAAATTTGAAGCTATTTGGCCATGAAGTGGCCGTCCACAATGCATGAAAAACCGAGCTCCTCGGTCCAATTTTTTAATTTGGGCTTCAAATTTTCAGGGTATTCTAGTCTCTGGGTTTTAGGGTTTCATGTGTTGTTTGTTTTTGCTAAAATTGCATGTGATGTTAATTTTCTGCATATGCAACTCGGAATGTTTCGTATTCGTAATTCTAGTTTTGTTTCGGGTTATTTTAGACGGTGTTAAAAATTTTGATAGGATATCAAATACCCACCTTAACCCTTACCGGAAAATTTTCCAAGAGTTGGATTTTTTCGTAGTTAAAGAACATTCAAATATCGTGCAAGTAATGTAGTGGACCCTCTGGAAGAACGAAACCTTAACTCGATTCTGTGACCGTCAGAACCACCACTAAACCTTAGGGTTTATGGTAGTTCAGCGGTGCCACAGGTGAGACATTGGTTGGCCCTTCTACGGCTGGTTCATTGGTACTGTGGCATGTACTGATTATTTTTAAACTACGCTCAAGTGTTGATCTTTTAGAAAATTTTAGGCGTTTTTTGATTTGATCGGAATGTTTAACGACTTCTAGCTTTTTCTGAAATGTGATACAATATGTGGAATTCATATAGTTAGGCATGAAATCCGTAATATGTGATATTTCGGGTTTATGATATCTAAGGTGATTGTGGTTCTAAATGTTGTAGTTTTTCACTTTCTTTTCTGCGACCGTAAGTGTAATATGTAATGTATCGCCGATTTCGTTACTATACATCAACGATAATTGGGATATGCATATTTACTTACATTGATGACATATGATGTTATGTGTTGCTGTGATATTTTATATTGGATCGTCATGATTTGAATAGCCGGGAGTTTTATGTGGGATGAGGGTTTTTATTTTCATTCATGTAAAATTCATTATATATAATATTCTTTTATTGGGGCACTTCCGGGTTGAGGATGATGTCACTATTGTATATTATTTACTTTTCCGCATTAGGATAGACATAAAGAGGAAAGCACAAGCAACCGGGTTCTAGGGTCCAGTGGGAGGCCATCTCGAGGAGTCAAGACCGGATCTCCTAACCTTAGAATTGGGAGAGTTACTTTGTTAGTGTATATGCCCTAGGGGCCATTATTGTATCATACTAGCTTGTATATTACTTAATGGAAGCTTGGGATATTCATAGTTGTATTAACAGTCTTGCTCAACATAGTAGTATGTTACTTGGTTTATATCTATCTTAATATGTGAGTATGTTTCGTTTAGCATATCGCGAATACATATTGATAGAGCCCTTAGGATCTGCTTGACTATCAGTGTTGTGATGGCAGTCATACTAATGGGGGCTAGGTACTCTACAAGCACATTCTTTTTCAGGTCCCTAGTCGTAGGATTATCGAGACAGGGCATCGATACTCCGGAGTAGACTAGTGTATATGTTTCTCGTCCCAGCAGTGGAAATGGACTGTCCTACAGCCATTAGTATGTTGTACTGGAGATAGTATGCAGGTGCTCATTGGGTTACGGGTACACCGGATAGGACTCGCAGGGAATTGTTGGTTGGTATTATACCCATCGTCAGTTAACAGTTCCCATGTTACATGTGTACAGCATAGTCTGTTGACTTGATAATACTGCTTCGCCTCGAGTGTGTTCCCATTGTTCATAGATTGCTACCCTACCACGGCTCGACTGAGTCATGCAAACAGGTAGCAGTTGGGTGCAGTCCCGAATCACTTAGAAGCAGTGGCGGTTAGATAAGATTCGTCTCTCCCGGTGTTGGGGGTTGATATCGCGCTGTGTTTGGAGAGCCATTACGCAAGGTCCCTGGCCAAGGCAAGCGAGATTTACTGGTAGGTTTTCCAGTAGCTTCTCAAGGTGTAATGGGCTTCACTCCGACATGACTTATACCGCTATTAGGGGACTGACGCTTGCCGCCCCCTAGGCCCGATATGTGATAGTCTTAGATGAACAGACCGGACTGTACGGAGATTGTCACATCAGGCTTAGTAGGAGTTCGGATAGGTTTCCTCATCGACCTTCTTATCGACATCTACCTGGAGACCATTACGTACAACTAGTATCGCTTGCGGCCTGTGGTTAAACCTACTGCCAGCGTAGTGTCGAGTCTTTAGAGTCCCACACAGAGGGTTTCCCTGCTTCAGACGAAATGATATAGAGGTCGTATGGTTTTACGACAGGGTTCGGACATATACGTGTACTTGTGCACGTATGATGTTCGGACAGATTATACTAGCAGGCTGGTTTAAGCCAGATTCTATTATTGGATTATTGGATTTATGCAGTCTCAGTATGTCCGTATTTTTCATAAATACGGATGAGAAGGGCATTCTCGTAATTAGTCGGGAAACTTCTAGAAGAAAGGTGACTCATTTAGTTTTAATTTATTTGTGAATTAAATTTAATGAGGTGGAGAGATGATGTGTTATTTTCATTAATTGCACCATGAGTCATGAGGTAATTCATCTCAAGGTAATTAATGAAGCATGGTTGATGTTTTAATATATTATTATTTAGATATTTTCATGCTTCATTATATTATCCAAATGACTCAAGTTCAATTCATTATCACAAATACATTCTCTCTCCTCAACCTCTCATCTTCTTTATCCTAACCCTAATCCCCTCATGTGTTGAGAACCCTAGGGTTAGCAAGACTAATAGATCCTTAATCAATCTTTATATCCTCTAGGTCACTTGGATTAGCAAGTTACCTCAAGTTAGAGGTTAAAGCTCGAAAAAGGAACTCTCGGGTGGATCTTCTATTACATCGAGGAAGCCGACGAGGAGGTGAACAACAAGAACAAGAAAGACTAGTATCTTGAGGTATAATCATCAATCATAGTAGTTAACTACTTCTAGATAGTTTGTTAGTTAGGGTTTACCAAAGATCCGTTTGATAGTCGATGTTACTTTGAACAAAATGATTGTTTTTCCTATTCCGCCTTCCCGCATCTTGTGGGGTGTGTAACGTTGACTTACAGTGGTATCAGAGCCTAGCTAAACCATAACTAACATGATAGCAAAGTTTTTAGAAATTCGATCATAATTTAATCCCAAAAAAACGACATTTTCACCAAGTTTCTGCCGATTTTAAATTGGGGTCTAAAAATTTTTCAGGGACCTTAAAAAATACAAGCAGGGTTTTTTAAGAATTGTGAAAAAATTTGGGATCATGACTCGTCCAAACCGCCGCGGAACCGCGGCCGATCCAAGAGATCCGCCGCGAATCCGCGGCCGAGTTGACACCGAGTCAACCCAAATTTGGTCGGTTATTCTTCTGTATTGATGTTGTGTTTTCTGGGATGTTTTGTTTCTACTTAGGTTTTATGTGCACAGAGAATTATTTGTGCTTGATCGAAATTCTAAGAATTCTGGCTAACTGGATTATATCTGTGTTGTGATTAATGAGTTCATAAACCTCCCCTAATTGCTATATGTCGGTTACCAGGGGGTTGCACATTTCTGTAATGGTTACTTTATGTTTGCGAATATGAACTTTTTGGATTGTCGTGAATGGATAGCCGGGGATGTGAGACGAGTGTTTTTTTCATTCATTTATAAATTGTAAATTGTTGTAATATTCTTTTGCGGGGCACATCCGGGTTGAGGTTGTAGCCACTGTTGTATTATTTCATTTACTGTTTTCTGCTCGTAGGATAGACCCAACGTGGGGTGCACAAACTACCGGGTACTTTGAAGTGCTTAATGGCCTATTCATGTTGTTGAGGGAGACCGCTTCACTTCGGGTACTTGACGGGTAGTTTTTCGTACTCATAGGGGTCAGGGGTGGGGTTGGCTATTCATCACGACTTTATAATCCGTCTTTCATTGCAGGCTCAAAGGAAATGTGAATTCCTAGAATATCCAATATGTTCATGTGTGATCTGGAATGCCTATTATTGAGTCTGACGAATGTACAATATCTATATATGATATCTAGTAGGCGTTTCTTATGTTTTGCATCCGCGCTAGCCTAGCCCCCACTCTGTCGTTAGTTAAGTAACCTAACGGGTGAATGACGAGGCCCAATGGCGAATGTGGATGGCATAAGCGGATGTTGTATTTTCGTTGTTTTCTGCAATGACAGGTTAATTGATGGGATGTATTATATTAATGCAAAGAAAATAAACCAAAGTTGAATCATTGGAACAATTTAAAAGAAACCACTCAGTTATTTTAAAACAGCAGATTTTTAATTGCGGAGTTTAAACCACTCCTTTTAAGAGCTATCAGGTTCCTTCGATCATATCAAGTTCACTACGTTCACGGTTTTGCCAAAACCATTCGTAGCCCTCCGTCATTTCATTTGAGTATTCAGTAGTATTCAAGCTATGTATTTTGACCAACGCCAAGGCATAGTGTTTTGTAGCTGCTCGGTATTCATCTGTTGCATAGATAGATGAGTTAGTTTGGGACAGTCGTACTGCCATTTGGCCAACGTCAGGGGTATGTACGGGTGGGTTCAAATTAACAAGATAATGATGGGTAGAACTTGACATGTGACTTATGACATTTTGGCCAACGTCAAGGTCATAAGGGCATGGGGCAGAAATCCACATCGGGAGTTTCTAAAGAAACTGAAACTTGCTAGAGTTGCATACCATTTGGAGTGTGATAATTTAGGTAGGATACCTTCAGCTTTATCACATGATGATATTTGGATCCCGATCCTACTGTGAGTATATGCTACTCATCAGGAGATTCTTTCACTTAACGATCAGTGCTGTAAACCAAGTAGGTGTCGAGAAAGGTGTCAGCGGGGCAACGCCCCTAGGGAAAACAGGGTAATTAATTAAGGAACTTTGTGAAAGCGTCATAAATCCTCCTTCGAAGTACCGACACCGGCCTGGCTGAACGGTTAAGCAAGTATTGTACAGTAAGAATAGTCCTGACTAGTTCTTCCTTTTTGGTTTGAGGAAGGATTCGAGAAACAGTGGGAGCCATCCTATTTAGATAAACTAAAAACCACTCTAAACTTGCAAGAGCATTATGCTAAAGTGTTTTCTTCTCTCTCTCCTAAATTGCAGTGACCTAGAACATGATGGGACTTAAGTTATTATTAGATAAAAATATTTTGATAGGGCCAAACTATAAAGATTGGTTCAGGAATGTCAAGATGGCAATCACCTATGACAAATTGGGGTATATCCTTACTACTAAAGCCCCTGCCGTCCCAGGTCCAGAATCCAGTGTCGCGGATAAGTAAATCCGCAAGACCTAGGAGATAGACTGCGCGAAGGCCAAATGCATCGTGCTTGCCTCTATGGATAATGAACATCAGAGGAGGCACGAGAATATGGATCTTGAATCCATATTCCTCCATACCAAGGAATTAAATGGAAAGCAATCTCGTATCGCAAGATACGAGACCTCGAAGAAATTATTTCAGGCGAGGTTGGCCATCGGATCATCTGTAGGGGAACACGTCCTTAAGATGATTGGCTATATTGAGGAGCTCGCGGACCTCGGGACCACGTTAGAGAACGAGCTGTACACAGACTTGGTTCTCCAGTCCCTTCCTTCCACTTACGCCCAGTTTATCTTGAATTTCAATATTCAAGGTAAAGAAGTTGAACTTCCAGAACTCCTTAACATGTTGAGGAGTGCAGAGGGCACCTTGCAGAAAGCAAGGGAAACACCCGCTATGTTTGTTCATGGTGCTTCCTTTTCCAGGTCCAAGGCAAGGACCAAAGGAAGGAAGAAGAAGGCCGCTACCAAACCGAGAGGTGGTGTCGGTAAGGTGGGAGTTAAGGGAAAGGCAAAGGTTGTGGTGCCTGTAGTAGCAAAGGATGAGTACTTCCACTGTCATAGGAAAGACCATTGGAAGAAGGATTACAAAGCTTGGAATGCCAAGAACCAGGACCCGAGGCAAGTTGTGGCTTCGGCTTCAGGTGTGTTTGTAATTGAAAATTGTCTGCCAATCAACTCTACTTCCTTGGTATTGGATACCGGATCAAGATATCATATATGTAATTCATTGCAGGCACTGAGAAGCCGTAGAGTACTGAAAGTTGGTGATATGACCCTCCAGGTTGCTAACGGAGCGAGTGTAGATGCTGTGTCCGTAGGGGATTATCACCTTGGATTGACGAGTGGACATATTTTGGTTTTGCGCAACTGTTTTTGTGTACCTAGTTTAATGTGTAATATCATATCGGTATCGTTGTTATCAAAAGAAGGTTATGATTTCACGTTTGTAAGCGATGTTGTTAACATCCTCCTTAATCATGGTTTGATTGGGTCCGGTACACTAGATAACGGTATATACGTGTTAAACTAATTGCAGATTTTCAATGTCCAGAACACACTAAAAGGAAAGTCTCCAGATATAAATCACGCTTTCTTATGGCATTGTAGACCAGGTCACATCAATGAGACAAGATTAATTAAGTTATATAAAGAAGGATACTTGGATCCGTTTGAATATTAATCTTATGCCACTTGTCAATCATGTCTCAAAGGAAAGATGACAAAGACTCCATTCACTGGACATCGAGTAAGAGAGAGCGAGCTCTTAGGACTCATACACAACGATGTATGTGGTCCAATGTCTACACATGCAAGAAGCGGTTTTTCATATTTCATTTCTTTTACTGATGATTTCTCTAGGTATGGATTCATTTTCCTGATGAAATATAAATCCGAGGCCTTTGAGAAATTCTGAGAATATAAGAATGAAATAGAAAACCAAACCGGCAAAGGTATCAAGACACTGAGATCTGATCGAGGTGGTGAATACTTAAGTGCCGAGTTCCTGGGTTACCTAAAAGAGAAAGGAATTCTCTCTTAGCTTACTCCTCCATACACTCCACAACACAACGTTGTTTCGAAGAGACGGAACCGAACCCTATTGGATATGGTACGTTCCATGATGAGTAATTCTGAGTTACCGCGATCTTTCTGGGGTTATGCACTAGAATCACCTGCAAATTTTTTGAACAGGGTTCCTACCAAGATTATGCCTACCACACCATATCAGATATGGAGTGGGAAGAATCCCTATCTTCAGTATCTCAAGATATGGGGATGTCCAGCTTTTGTTAAAAAGCAGCATGTGGACAAACTCGAGGCACGATCAGTACAGTGTAAATTTGTGGAATATCCAAAGAACTCCAAGGGGTATTTTTTCTATTACGCAGAGGAACAAAAGGTTTTTGTTTCTCATAATGCCTATTTTCTAGAACAAAAGTTTTTAGAAAAGGAAACAAATGGGAGTGCAATAGAACTGGAAGAAATTCCAGAACCACAAGCTACTACTGAAAGCTTGGTAGAACCAGAAGTTCCAGAAGAACAGTACATTCCCGCACCCTTCCGCAGGAGTAGTAGGCCATCTCATCCGCCTGAGAGATACTACGGTTTTCTCATAGACGTGGATAGAGAGGATTGCGTCATTGATAATAATGAACCTACTAGCTTCCAGCAAGCCATTCAGAGCGGCGACTCGGTAAGATGGCTGGATGCAATGCGGACCGAGATGGAGTTCATGTACACCAACAAAGTATGGACTTTGGACTTTGCTCCAGATAGGGTAAAACCCATAGGATGCAAGTGGATCTTCAGAAAGAAGATTGGTGTAGATGGACAGGTGGAAACCTATAAGGCTAGACTTGTTGCAAAGGGTTTTCGTCAAAGGCCTGGTTTGGACTATGACGAAACTTTTTCTCCAGTGGCTATGCTCAAATCCATTCGGATCCTTCTTACCATTGTTGCCTTCCATGATTATGAGATCTAGCAGATGGATGTAAAGACAGCTTTTCTAAATGGAAATTTTGACGAGTCCGTCTATATGGATCAGCCAGAAGGTTTCAATCAGAGTGGGAGCAGCGGAAAAGTGTGCAAGTTTCTTAATTCCATTTATGGACTAAAGCAGGCATCGCGGAATTGGAACATCGGTTTTGATGAAACGGTCAAAGAATATGACTTTATCAAAAATCCAGATGAGCCATGTATTTATAGTAAGATTGTAGCACGAACTGTCATATTCCTCGTCTTGTACATGGATGACATTTTCTTGATAAGAAATGACATTCATATGCTACAATTTGTCAAATGATTCTTGTCACACAGGTTCTCCATGAAAGACCTGGGTGATGCCTCTTATATTCTGGGGATCCAGATTTATTGTGATAGATCTAAAAGGATGTTGGGACTTTCACAGTCCAGGTATATCAACACTATACTGAAAAGATTCAGTATGGAAGATTCTAAGTGAGGTAATTTACCGGCTTGTCACGGAACCACCCTATTCAAAGAGATGTCTCCCAAGACTGATTTGGAAAGGGATCGCATGTTAGTCATACCCTACGCTTCTGCGGTAGGCTCTATAATGTATGCGATGTTATGTACCAAAACAGATGTAGCTTACGCACTAAGCGTGATAAGCTGGTATCAGTCAGACCCAGGGGAGAAGCACTGGATAGCAGTAAAGAACATTCTTAAGTATCTGAGAAGGACTAAGGATATGTTCTTGGTTTACGGCAGAAACGACCTCCAGATCGAGGCTTTTGCTGACTCCAGCTTCCAGAGACAAGGATGACTCCAAGTCCATGTCAGGTTATGTCTTTATCCTCATTGGAGGGGCGGTGTGCTGGAAGAGTTCCAAGCAGGACACCATTGCTGACTCGACGATGGAAACGGAGTATATCACAGCTTCTGATGCCGCAAAAGAAGTAGTCTGGGTAAAGAAGTTCTTAACAAAACTTCAGGTGGTTCCATCCATTGTTGATCCAATACCTCTGTATTGTGAGGACAACGGGGTTATAGCTTTAGTGATGGAACCCAGGTCCCATCAAAAGTCCAGACACATCTTGAGGCGGTATCACCTGATCAGGGAGATCATAGATCGCCGGGAGATCGAGGTCCGGAGAGTTGCTACAGAGGAGAACACTGCAGATCCATTCACAAAGGCCTTACCTCAGGCATAGTTCGAGAGGCTATTCGAGATGATAGGTCTGCGATACGCCAGTACATGGCCCTAGTGCAAATGGGAGATTGTTAGTGTATATGCCCTAGGGTCCATTATTGTATCATACTAGCTTGTATATTACTTAATGGAAGCTTGGGATATTCAAAGTTGTATTAACAGTCTTGCTCAACATAGTAGTATGTTACTTGGTTTATATTTTTCTTAATATGTGAATATGTTTCTTTTAGCATATCGCAAATACATATTGATAGAGCCCTTAGGATCTTGCTTGACTATCAGCGTTGTGATAGCAGTCACACTAGTGGGGGCTGGGTAGTCTACAAGCACATCCTTTTTCAAGTCCCTAGTCATAGGATTATCAAGACAGGGCATCGATACTCCGAAGTAGACTAGTGTATACGCTTCTCGTCCCAGCAGGGGAAATGGTCTGTCCCATAGCCATTAGTACATTGTAGTAGAGATAGCATGCAGGTGCTCGTTAGGTTACGGGTACACCGGACAACACTCGCAGGGAACTGTTGGTTGGTATTATACCCGTCGTCAGTTAACAGTTCCCAGGTGACATGTGTACAGCATAGTCCGTTGACTTGACACTGCTGCTTCGCCTCAAGTGTGTTCCCACTGTTCTTAGATTGCTACCCTACCACGGATCGACTGAGTCGTGCAAACAGGTAGCAGTTGGGTGCAGTCCTGATGCACTTGGAGGCAGTGGCGGTTAGATATGATTCGTCTCTCCCGGTGTTAGGGGTTGATATCGCGCTGTGTTTGGAGACCCATTACGCAAGGTCCCTGGCCAGGGCAAGCGAGATTTACTGATAGGTTTTCCAGTAGCATCTCAAGGTGTAATAGGTTTCACTCCGACACGACTTATACCGCTATTAAGGGACTGATGCTTGCCGCCCCTAGGCCCGATATGCGATAGTCTTAGACGAACAGACCGGACTGTACGGAGATTGTCACATCAGGCTCAGTAGGAGTTCGGATGGGTTTCCTCATCGACCTTCTTATCGACATCTACCTGGGGACCATTACGTACAACTAGTACCACTTGCGGCCTGTGGTTAAACCCACTGCCAGCGTAGTGTCGAGTCTTTAGAGTCCCACACAGAGGGTTTCTCTACTTCAGACGAAACGATATAGAGGTCGTAAGGTTTTACGACAGGGTTCGGACATATACGTGTACTTGTGCACGTATGATGTACGGACAGATTATACTAGCAGGCTTTGGTTTAAGCCAGATTCTAGTATTGGATTATTGGATTTATGCAGTCTCAGCATATCCATGTTTTTCGTAAATATGGATGAGAGGGGCATTCTCGTAGTCGGGAAGCTTCTAAAAGAAAGGTGACCCATTTAGTTTTAATTCATTTGTGAATTAAACTTAATGAGGTGGAGAGATGATGTGTTATTTTCATTAATTGCACCATGAGTCATGAGGTGATTCATCTCATGGTAATTAATGAAGCATGGTTGATGTTTTATTATATTATTATTTAGATATTTTCATGCTTCATGATACTATCCAAATGACTCAAGTTCAATTCATTATCACAAATACATTCTCTCTCCTCAAGCTCTCATCTTCTTCATCCTAACCCTAATCCTCTCATGTGTTTAGAACCTAGGGTTAGCAAGACTAATAGATCCTTAATCAATCTCTATATCCTCTAGGTCACTTGGATTAGCAATCCTAGCCACTTAGTTACCTCAAGTTAGAGGTTAAAGCTTGAAGAAGGAACTCTCGGGTGGATCTTCTATTACATCGAGAAGGCCGACGAGGAGGTGAATAACAAGAACAAGAAGGACTAGTATCTTGAGGTATAATCATCTATCATAGTAGTTAACTACTTCTAGATAGTTTGTTAGTTAGGGTTTAGCAAAGATCCGTTTGATAGTCGATGTTACTTTGAACAAAAAGATTGTTTTTCCTATTCTGCCTCCCCGCGTCTTGTGGGGTGTGTAACGTTGACTTACAAGTTGCCGCTCTCGTAGGAGTCTAGGGATGTGGGTTTGGCTATTCATCACGACCGTGGAATCCGTGTTTTATACCGGCTGAAAATAAAACACGGACCTCCTTGTATATCCAATATTTTCATATGTTATCTTCTGCTGCTGATATTCTGTGATGTGATCATTTTATATGTGTGAGACGAATGCTTTATTATTGTATATATGATATATAACTAACGTTGCTTATGTTTTGCACCCGTGCTAGTCCCGCCCCGATATGCCGTTAGTTAAGTAACCTAACGGTGCATAACGGGACACTGTGGCGAATACGGATGGCATAAGCGTACGTTGTATTTTCGTTTCATCTGTGATGGTTAGGAAGCATAAATGATGGGACTTGTTTTTGTTGAAAATAGGTCCTCGAGACTGGACTTGGTACCCGGTGTGCTCGGACTTCTTTTGAGGCGATGGAAATCCTTCGCTCTCTTCACTTTCAGCCTTAATGAGATTTATGAAAGAAAAGAAACCTAAAAGATGTTGTAGAATCAAATTTTCAAAAAGGGCAGCTCTAGTTTTTGCTTTGCATAGCGGTATTCCTTGTAGAATATCCAGCACCATATTCGATAAGGAAAGAGCTGAGATCCCTTCACCGGGAGTGACCTCTTTAGCGAAACTAGCAGATACTACAACTCACTCGGTTATGTTTTTGATTGCTTATATAGTTCTTGCTTTGCATAGCGGTATTTGTGAAATATCCTGCATCTTATTCGATAAGGAAAGAGCCGAGATCCCTTCACCGGGAGTGACCACTTTAGCAAAACTAGTAAAAGCCTCTAAAACACTCCTTTTCAAAATCACTAGTTTCTACAACGATATCAAGTTCATTACGCAAAAGGTTTTCATAAAAACTTGACGTAGCCCTCCGTCATTTCAAATAAGTACTACTTAGTATTCGTGCTACGTTTGTTGACCATGTTAAGGCGTGGTGTGCGGTAGCTAATTAGTGCTTATCTGCTAAAGCATGTGATGCGATTGGATTAGGGTAGTCATACGACTTTGTTGACCATGTTAAGGGTCGTGCGGGTGGGTTTAATTCAATCAGAAAATGACGGGTTGAACTTGGCTAGCGCTTATGATTTGTTGACCATGTTAAGGTCATAAGTATCTAGGGGTAAAAGTATTATCAGGAATTTCAAGTGTTAAAATTTGCAGTGAGATTGCATACCTTCTATGAGATGGTTGGATCCCGATACCCACTGCGAGTAAGAGTTGCTCCTGGGAGATTTTTACACATGACAATTAGCCGATCAAGTAGGTGTCTAGAAAGGTGTTAACGGGGTTATGCCTCGGGGAAAACGAGATTTATTTTAATTAGGTCCGTGCGAAAGCACGGGGAACCTTCCTCAAAGTACCAACACTGGCCTGGCTGAAAGATTAGTAAACTTGTAAGGTGTAATTAATCCCGGCTAGTCTTACCTTTTAGGGTTTGAAGGAAGATTTGATAAAAACTGTAGGAGTCATCCTGATTAGATAAGATAATAACCAATCTAATCTTGCAAGAGCATACGCTAAAGTGTTTTCTTCTTTCTCTCTCCAGGTAGCGACCATGTCAGGCCTTAATCAAGATAATAATATGGATGTATTGACCGGACCCGCTTGTTATACTGAGCAGGGGAACGTTGGTTCCGTTCTTTCTTATAATTGTTATAAGACTGAGCATGGAACAGTGACATATCTGGATTCTCACGCAGCCCAAATAAAGAATAAGTATGTTGATGCATCTTCTTTAGGTGTGTTTGTTATCGAGAACTGTTTCTCAGTTCACTCTACGTCCTGGGTATTAGATATCGGATCGGAATCCCACATATCTAATATGTTACATGGGCTCATGAAAGGTAGAGAACTGGGAGAGGGTGATCATTCCATAAGGGTAGGGAATGATGCAAATGTTGCAGCCAAAGCTATTGGCGAATATCATCTTGTATTACCAAATGGTAATACATTGATTCTGAACGAATGCTGTTACATTCCGACCCTGATATGCAATCTTGTATTAGTTTCTTTATTAAGTAAAGAAGGATATAATTTTGTAGTACAGGATAATGTTATGAACATCTTCCTGAATCAAAAGTTGATTAGATCAGGCTCGTTAAATAATGGTATATACATTCTAAATCAAACTACAGTTCTTAATGTACAAAACACACATAAGTGGAAGAGTTCAGGAATAAACGAATCCTTCTTGTGGCATTGTAGACTAGGTCATATTAATGCGACACGACTAGCTAAGTTACATAAGGATGGATATTTGAATCCATTTGAATTTTCATCTTATGATACTTGCCAGTCATGTCTCAATTGAAAAATGACCAAAACTCCGTTTAGTGGACACGGAGAAAAAGTTACAGAACTCTTGGGACTGATACATAGTGATGTATATGGTCTCATGTCTACACATGCCAGGAATGGTTCCTCGTACTTCAGTACATTCACTGACGATCTCTCAATATACGGACATGTGTTCCTGATGAAACACAAGTCTGAAGCTTTTGAGAAATTCAAAGAATATAAGCACGAAGTCGAGAACGAAACGAGTAAAAGTATTAAAATCTTTCAATCTGATCGAGGAGGAGAATACTTGAGCAATGAGTTCCTACACTATCTAAAAGAGAATTGGATTCTCTTTAAGCTTACTCCTCCATATACACCATAGTACAACAGTGTATCGGAACGGAGGAATCGCACCCTATTAGATATGGTGCGCTCTATGATGAGCACTGCTGAGTTATCTATTTCCTTTTGGGGTTATGCGCTTGAGACAGCAACATACCTATTGAATCAAGTTCCATCTAAATCAGTGCCTATAACCCCATATGAGATATGGAGGGGAATGAGACTATATTTTAAACGAGTTAAGATATAGGGTTGTCCGGCCTATGTCAAAAGGCAAAATCCGGACAAACTCGAGGCACGATCAGTTCTTTGGAAGTTTGTGGTATATCTAAAGAATTCACAAGGATATATTTTCTACCACGCTGAGGAACAAAATGTGTTTGTCTCTCAATACGCCACCTTTTTAGAAAAGGAATTTCTTGTAGAAGAAATTAGTGGCAAAGAGGTAAAGCTGGAAGAAGTTCCAGCAGCACAAACTGCAACCGAAGATTTAGTGGAACCAAAGGATTCGATAGTTCCCAACGAACTCCAGCCGCTCCGCCGATCTAGTAGGGTTCCTCATCCACCTGAGAGATACTACGGTTTTCTCATCGATGGTGGAAGCGAGAATTGCATCATGGAAGATGATGACATGACTAGCTTCGAGCAGGCCATCACGAGTGGGGACTCTGTGAAGTGGCTGGATGCAATGCGATCTGAGATGGAATCCATGTACACCAACAAAGTATAGACTTTGGAAGTTGCTCCTGAAGGGGTAAAACCCATTGGGAGCAAATGAATCTTTAAGAGGAAACTTGGTGTAGATGGAAAAGTTGAGACTTTCAAAGCTAGACTTGTTGCGAAGGGTTTTCGTCAACGACCAGGTGTGGATTATGACGAAACCTTTTCTCCAGTGGCTATGCTTAACTCAATCCGGATCCTAGTTGCCATTGCTGCATGCCATGACTACGAAATCTAGCAAATGGATGTTAAGACCGCCTTTCTAAATGGTGATTTAGAGGAGTGCGTGTACATGACTCAGCCAGAGGGCATCATAGACAGTGGGAGCAATGGAAAGGTGTGCAAGCGGTTTAAATCCATTTACGGGTTCAAGCATGCATCGTGGATTTAGAACATCTATTTTGATGTTGTAGTCAAAGAGTTTGACTTCATCAAGAACATAGATGAACCTTGTATTTACAAGAAGATAGCAGAGAGTAAGGTTGTCTTCCTCGTATTGTACGTGAATGACATACTCTTGATAGGAAATGATGTTCCTATGCTGCACTCGGTCAAGCTCTTCTTATCACATAGATTCTTAATGAAAGATCTAGATGATGCCTCCTGCATCTTGGAGATTAAGATCTATAGAGATAGATCTAAACGGATACTGGGATTGTCCCAATCTAGGTACATTGACACTATACTAAAGAGATTTAGTATGGAAGAATCCAAGTGTGGGAATTTACCCACGATCTCTGGACTCACTCTCTCCAAAAAGATGTCTCCTAAGACTTATTTGGAAAGAGCTCGCATGAAAGGGATACCCTATGCTTCGGCAGTAGGCTCTACATATACGTGATCCTATGTACCAGACCCGATGTAGCATACTCACTAAGTGTAATGAGTAGGTATCAAGAAGATCGACGAGAGAGTCACTGGACAGCTGTGAAGAACATTCTCAAGTACTTGAGAAGGACTAAGGAGATATTCTTGGTGTATGGTAACGGAGAACTCCAAGTGGAGTCCTTTACCGATTCAAGCTGCCAAAGTGATAAGGATGACTCTAAGTCGCACTCGGGATTTGTCTTTACCCTTAATGGAGGGCAGTTTGTTGGAAGAGTTCCAAGCAAGAAACCATGGCAGACTCGACGATGGAGGCTGAATTCATCGCTGCCAACGATGCTGCCAAAGAGGCTGTCTGGATGAAGAAGTTCATAAACGAACTTGAAGTGGTTCCGTCCATTGATCATCCAATACCTTTGTATTGTGATAACAATGGACCTGTGGCTTTGGCCAAGGAACCCAGGTTCCATCAGAGATCCATGCATATTCTAAGGTGGTATCACCTAATCCGAGAGATAGTTGATCGCCGAGAGATCGAGGTCAGGAGAGTTGACACGAAGGACAACACTGCGGATCCACTCACGAAGGCTATACCCCAGATACAATTTGAGAGACTCTTCAGGATGTTGGGTATGAGATACTACAACAGCTGACCTTAGTGCAAGTGGAAGATTATTAGTTATATATATGCCCTAAAGGCCATTGTTGTATATATGATGTATATTATAGTGGATGCTTGGATATATATAGAGAGCACTTTCTTGCTCAATATGATAGTATGCTATCTGGTTGCTCTTTGTCTTAACATGTTGACTTGTATTGTGTTACTGTCTTGCTCTCACATGTTGATGAAGCCCTTAGGATATGTACTTGACTACTAGGACTATGATGCAGATCATACTAGTAGGGCCAGGGTGGTCTAAAAGTACATCCTATAATTGTTCCTAATTGAGGGTGTATCGAGACAGGGCATCGATACTCCAGAGTAGACTAACGTATATGCATCTTGACCCATATGATAGGCGATGGATGATCCCACATCCATTGGTGTTAGACATCAAAGATGGTATACGGGTGCTCAGTGGAGACTGGGTACACTGAACGGACTCGCCGAGAACTCCTAAATGGTATTATACCTATCGTCAGATAGCAATTCTCTGGTGACACTGGTACAGGTTAGTCTGTAGACCCGAGATCGTTATAGAGTCTTGTGTGATTCCCATTGTGCTTTGATTTCCACCTTACCACGTTTATGAGAACATGCAAAACGGTGGTTTTTGGGTGCAGTCCTGAATCACATGGAGGCAATGAGCGATAGGAGGGGTTTCGTCTCTCCCAGTATTGGGGGTTGATGTTGCGCTGTGCTCGATTGGTTATAACTGGAAGTCCCTGGCCAGGACTGATATGGAGATCTACTGGTAAGTGTTATTAGTAGTTTCTCGACCTGTTATGAGCTTCACATCGACATGACTTATCGGTTACTGGCGTCTAACATTTACCACCCCTAGACTGGATATGCAACATATCAGACGAAGAGACCGGACTGTACGATAGTGTTACCGATTGGATTCACAGGAGTGTGTGCAGGCTTGCTTGTTGATCTTCTGATCGCTCAATACCCGGGTGGCTGTTACGTTTAGCGGACCGCTTGCAGCTTGTGGGTGTTTGATATGATCATCACCTACTGCCGGCGTATTGACGAGTCTTTAGAGTCCTACACAGAGGTTTCCTGGCTCAGGCGAAACGGAGTAGGGGCACATGTGTGATATGTGTGGGACCGAGAATAATACGTATATGTGATACCATATTCTATTCTCGCGATATGTGATATTGGCCGGGTATATGTGATATAGCCGGGTTATCGGATCAAGTGTTGATTCGATAAAATGATGCATTTTATATTAGTCGGTTATATGTGATATAGCCGGATTATCGGATCAAGTGTTGATTCGATAATTTAATGAATAATTATATATTTTATATATTAAATTGCATTAACTAATATATGCTAACTTAAGTATTTCATTTTCTCACTTTGGATACATTTAACATATATGTGATATATGTTTATTGTATTCTTTTCTTTTGTTACATAATTATATATATGTGATATGTATAATTGTAACATGCTAAGTTATAAATGCAACTAGGGTTTATGAGAATTAAATCATGCTAGGGTTAAGATTAGGGTTTATATTTATTATTAAGAAAATTCAAAATTGTGATATTTAGTCATGGTTCAAAGCTTGTAGGTTCTTTGACCAAGTCCACTCTTTTATCAAGCTTAAGATATTTATCAACCTAACCTTTAACACTAGTTCATGGTTAAGTCTCTACAAGGATTAAGGATGACACATATTAACCCATGGTTGCATTTCTAACCTCACAACAATTATTCTTTTATCACTTCATCTTCTTCTTCCTCAAAAAGCTTTTCTAGCTTTTTCATTTGTGATAAAAGATTGTGAGAAAAAGAAAACTAAAGAGAGCAAAATTCCTACTTCATCGTCCTTTTCTATACTAGCCATATAGATTAGTGTGTTAGCTTCACTAGTTCTTACTTAGTGAAGAGATAGCTTGAGTCCGTGTTTCCTCGAAATAGATCATCTCGGATTTTGATGACTACAAGCAAGGATGCATCATACGACTTATGGAGCTTCTCAAGAGTCCGGGGGTTCATGGATCGCAGCGAAGGGACCACTACTCGGAGCTTATGAAGCGAGGGAATGGAGTACAAATGTTGTAATCCCTATCACTTAGTTGTAAAGTGTTTGCATTTCGATTCCGCATGATTCTTTAGTTAAAGATCTAGGTTTAGGGTTAGCTAGAACGACAAAATTTTTAAAATGGCATGGACGATGCCACTCGAAACCTTGCTGCCATACTAGACAACCCAACACCCGCTTCTAAACTGAAGCAACTCGGACATCAAGTTTGCTAGCCTAGATGCCCAAGATGAAGTAGAGATAGTGTGTGATCATTTTGTCTCAATACATCCATGGATTCTTAACACATGAGAGGGTATGGATGGAGGTGAAGAAGAAGCCATTAGAATGTGAAGAGTGTGAGCTCAAGACTTAGCAACAAAAGGAAAGGGCAACACTTGAAAAAAATGAAGTGGTGGCTGCCTTCATTTTTCTTGTGATCAATTGTGAGGTATTTGTGTATTGCAACTCAAGAAATATCATCTCTCATGCCTCTACAAATATCTCACAACAATAATAAAATATCAAGCATGGTACAAGTAAACACACCATGACTCACCAAGCCACAATAAATGCCACATGCCAAGACTTAACCACACACTTTACACCTCACATAATATTAAACATTTAACAAAACCCTAAATGTTTAATACTATAAAAAGAAATGGCATCTTCAAAAGTAATCTTGTAACGGATTACAAGAATACCCCTCATCTGTATATACATACATGTATCTGTATTCCGACCGAATACGAATACAACGAGACGAAAATAATCCAACAATCTAATACTAGGATCCGGCTTAAACCAAAACCCATTAGTATGATCCGTACGATCATGATCCGTGCACAAGTGCACGTATATGATCGAACCCTGCCATAAAACCATATGGCCTGTACAACGTTTTGCCCGAACCAGGAAAACTCTTTGTGTGGGACTCTAAAGACTCGTCAATACGCTTGCAGTAGGTTTAACTACAAGTACGTTAGTGGCACTAGCTATACGTAACGGTTACCCAGGTATTGAGCGAAAGGGAGGCCGAGGAGTGAACTCATCCTGAAATCCTACTGAGCCTGACAGTGACAATATCCGTACAGTCCGGTCCGTTCGTCTATGAGTATCACATATTGAGTCTAAGGGGGTGGATAAAGTCAAACCCCTAATAACGCGACATTTAGTGTCGGCATGTAACCTATCACCAACTGAGAAACTATCGATCCTAGATCGGTAATTCTCGTCTACCCCGGCCGAGGATTTCTGGTGATGGCTACCCGTGCACAACGCGACATCAACCCCCAATATACCAGGAAAGACGAATCCCCTGACGATCCGCTCACTGCCTCCATGTGGCTCGGGACTGTACCCAACTAAAACCTGTTTGCGCGACTTCTCTGAGCCGTGGTAGGGTAGTAATCAAAGCACAGTGGGAACTCACACGAGACAAATGACGATCTCAGGTCGATAGACTAATCTGTACACATGTCACCTGGGAACTGCTATCTGACAATAGGTATAATACCAACTAGCAAGTTCTCGGCGAGTCCATCCGGTGTACTCATAACCCAATGAGCACCTGTATACATCTTAGGTGAACCAACTGACACCAATGACTTGTGAGACTGGCCACCTCCCCTCGTCGGGGTCTCGATCCGTATACACTAGTCTACTCTGGAGTATCGATGCCCAGTCTCGAAACTCCCACAACTAGGGAAACTTTAAAGATTTGCTTATAGACCACCCAACTCTCATGTATATGATTGCCATCATACTGCTGGTATTCAAGCAAGAATCCTATAGGCTCTATCAACATGTAATAGTGATCTGTAGTGTCACCTGAAGCATGTACACGATGATAAAGACAAACCAGATAGCATACTATCATCTCGAGTAATACTGTTCTACCGGTATAGATTCTCTCTCAATCATTGTAGTCACGTACAATAATTGACTTGATGGCACTATAGCCAACACACCATACAATCCGGTCTGTTCGTCTAAGAGTATCGCATACCAGGTCTAGAGTGTGGAAATCATCAAACCTCTAATAACCTGATAAATTGTGTCGATATCAAGCTCATCACCTACCGAGAAACTACTAATCCTCTATCAGTAAATCTCATCCGCCTGGGCCCAGGTCTTATGGTGATGGCCAACCATACACAGCCCGATATTGACTTCCTATACCGAGAGAGACGAATCCTTTCTATCGCTCACTGCTCCAAGTGCTTCGGGATTGCACCTAAATACTACCTGTTTGCATGACTCTTTAAAGCCGTGGTAGGATAGTAATCAAAGTACAGTAGGAACACACTCGAGACAAATGATGATTTCAGGTCGATAAACTACCCTGTACTTATGCCACCAGAGAACTGCTATCCGACAATAGGTATAATCCCACCTAACAGTTCTTAGTGAGTTCGTCCAGTGTAACTCTTAACATAATGAGCACCTATATTCAATATTTGGTACCGTACACCAATGGCTGTGGGATCGGCCATCTCCCCTCTCGGGACTAAGAATGTATACGCTAGTCTACTCTGGAATATCGATGCCCTGTCTCGATACTCTTACGACTAGGGATATTTAAGGATATGCTTATAGACTATCAAGCCCCTATGAGTATGATCGCCATCACAATGTTGATAGTTAAGAAAAAATCCTTTAGCCTTTATCAACATGTATTAATGATACGTAATATAAGTAAAACATATACACAAATTAAGATAAAGTCAAACCAGATAGCATACTATCATATCGAGCAAGACCGTCCTGTTCGTATATATCCTAAGTATCCAATGTAATATACAATCTAATGTAATATACAATAATGGCCTCTAAGGCATACATATCCAACAATCTCCCACTTGCACTAAGGCCATGTTTTGGTGTATCGAAGACCTAACATGTCGAATAGCCGCTCAAACTGGGTCTGAGGAAGGGCCTTAGTGAGTGGATTCGACGTGTTGTCCTTCGTGTTTACACTCCGAACCTCGATCTTCCGGCGATCAATAATATTCCTGATCAGGTAATTGTTGGCTATAGTACCCTCAAGTCAATTATTGGATCACAGGTACGTGATTGCAATGATTGAGAGAGGACCTATACCGGTAGAACAGTCTTACTCGAAATGATAGTATGCTATCTGGTTTGTCTTTATCATCGTGTACATGCTTCAGGTGATATTACTGATCACTATTACATGTTGATGGAGCCCTTAGGATTCTTGCTTGATTACCAGTAGTATGATGGCGATCATATACGTGAGAGTTGGGTGGTCTATAAGCACATCCTTAAAGTATCCCTAGTTGTGAGAGTTTCAAGACTGGGCATCGATACTCCAAGAGTAGACTAGTGTATACGGATTGAGACCCCGACGAGGGGTGGTGGCCAGTCTCACAAGCCATTGCTGTTAGTTGGTTCACCTAAGATGTATACAGGTGCTCATTGGGTTATGAGTACACCGGACGGATTCGCCGGGAACATGCTAGTTGGTATTATACCTATTGTTAGATAGCAGTTCCCTGGTGACATGTGTATAGATTAGTTTATCGACCTGAGATCGTCATTTGTCTCGTTTGAGTTCCCACTGTGCTTTGATTACTACCCTACCACGGCTCAAAGGAGTCGTGCAAACAGGTTTTAGTTGGGTTCAGTCCCAAGCCACATGAAGACAGTGAGCAGATCGTCAGGGGATTCGTCTCTCCCGGTATTGGTGGTTGATGTCGCGGTGTGCATGGATGGCCATCACCAGAAATCCTCGGCCGGGGTACACGAGAATTACCGATCTAGGATCGGTAATATCTCAGATGATGATAGGTTTCATGCCGACACTAAATGTCAAGTTATTAGGGGTCTGACTTTATCCACCCCCTAGACTCGATATGCGATACTCATAGAGGAACGGACCGGACTGTACGGATATTGTCACTGTCAGGCTTAGTAGGGTTTCACGATGAGTTTGCTCGTCGGCCTCCCTTTCGCTCAATACCTGGGTAGCCGTTATGTACAGCTAATACCATTGACGTGCTTGTGGTTAAACCCACTGGCAGCGTATTGACGAGTTTTTAGAGTCCCACACAGAGGATTTCACTGTTTCGGGCGAAACATTGTAGAGGCCGTATGGTTTTATGGCAGGGTTCGATCATATTCGTGCACTTGTGTACGGATCATGATCGGACGGATAATACTAATGAGCTTTAGTTTAAGCCGGATCCTAGTATTATATTGTTGGATTATTTTCGTCTCGTAGTATTCATATTCAGTCGGAATACGGATGCGGATATGTATATATGGATGAAGGATATTCTTGTAATTCGTTACGAGATAACTTTAGGGTCGCCATTTCTTTTCTTGCTTTAAACAATTAGTTTAATGTTTATTGTGTGGAAAATGTGAGGTTAATTTTTGGCTTGGCATTGAATGTGACTCTTGCTTAGTTTTGTTTGTGGTGAGATATTTGTGAGATATTTTTGAGTGAAAGGCAGATCTTTAATTAGGTGGCTTTTCTTTGGTTGCTCAATTCGGTTCTCACTAAAAAAAATATAGCTTACAAAATAACTCACAACAAAACAACACCAACTTGTAAAAAAAGAGCAGACACTTTTTGCTTGCCTTTTTTCTTTTGCAAAACTTGAGCTCACACTTTCTTCTCCTATGGCAACTTCTTCAACCTCCACCCATACCCTCTCAAGAGTTGAGAATTCTTGGGTGTTTTGAGACAAAGTATTCACACACTCTCTCTACTTCATCTTGGCTATCTAGGTTAGCAAACTAGATACCCGAATTGCTTCAGTTTTCAGGCGAGAGCCCGTATTACTAATCCTCGACGTGGATCGTCTTCGACGAGGGAGAACGGAGATAGTTTTGCTCGACTAAGCCAAAACCCATAGTTGTTAGTGAAGAAATAGGAGTTTCGCTCGATGGAGCGAGGGATTGCTTTCGTCTCTTTCCTTCTGGGCCAGGAATGGAAGTTGTCGTTAAGCTATCGATCTTGATCGAGGAAGCCGCGAGGAGCTTGGGACAGAGATTGAAGACCGAAGGACACGGATCGATCGGTATAACCTCTCTAAACTCTTTTTATATAACTAGTATAGGGTTAATGGTACGATCAGTCAATTAGGGTTCCATTAGCTCCGGTTTTTAAAAATTTTTGTTCTGCGTTTGGCTACGAATTGATGGTCGGGGCGCTGCTGTAATCCTACATGGTATCAGAGCCAACCCATTAACCAAATAATAATTTGTTTAGACGATGTTAAAGTTTCGAAACCGAAACAACTCCGAATCAATACCAACGATATTCTAGTTTCTGTCAATTTTTTCCGAGTCTTCTAAAAATATTTTAGCAACTGCAGATGACTACTCAGGTGATAACTAGAACACACACCAAATACGAGCTCAAAATGACTTTTCTTGGCCGGCAACATAGGGGAAAAATCCGGCATGGCCGGTTTTTGTGAGGGGTTTGGACTTGGAATTTGTTGTGTGGTCTAGTCTCTGGAATATTGGTTCAGTGGTATTGCTAGTTTAGCCCAGTTTGGATATAGATTTATCTAGTTGTTTAGGGGCTATTCGGGGTTATTTCGAACTCGATATTTCTAACATTGTTTAAAGTTTTACAGTACATGAATTAGATGGATTTTGTGAACGTGACATTCATGTTGATATTCTGTGTTGTGCTGTGTTCTTACGGAATCGTCGTAGCGGATAGCTTGGTTGAAATGATAGTACAGTTTAGTTGCATTTGTACATTTGATATCGCGGGGCGAGCGTCTGACATGTGGACTACCGTCACTGCCTGCTTGTATATTATTTGTTTGGGGCACGACCGAGTTGAGGTCGATGTCACCATTGTACATATTTTTCTTTTCTGTACTAGGATTATCTCATGATGGAGTGCACGGATAGCCGGGTTCTGGAGGGCAACGGGTCCGCATCTCATGGCATTGAGACATAGGTGGCCTCAATCTAGAATTGGCAGGTTATGCGCCGCACTCGTAGGGGGTATAGGTTGACCAAAGGAGGGGTGCTCAAGTTACCGGATTTCATGAAGTGCTGGATAGCCCATTCACTTTGATGAAGGAGGCTGCCTCACTTCTGGTTTTGGCGGGTAACTTGGCGCGCTCGTAGGGGTCTAGGTTTTCAATGCACAGGCTATCCATACGACCAGAGGAACATCGGGTTTCACTTGCGGCTCAAAGGAAACCCGGGGATCCTAGATTATCTGTATTGTTCTGTGATGCTTATCGCTTATCTATGATATTGCATTTATCATACCTGGTGTGATTATTATATATTGCTATATATATACTAGTAGATGTTGTATATGTTTTACACCCGCGCTAGTCCAGCCCCCGCTCTGTCGTTAGTTAAGTAACCTAACGGGTGATGATGGGGCCCAGAGGCGAATGCGGATGGCATATACGTACATCATATTTTCATTCTTTTGTGGTGTGATTAATTGATGGGACTGCGTTGATTCTGATCAATACAAAGAGAACAGACCTATTCGATATTGTTGGAACAATTTTCAAAAGCTGTTATTACAAAGACGTTTTTTTTGTTTTGCACAGCAGTATTCGGTTATGAATATCCAGCACCTCATTCGACGAGGCAAGAGCCGAGATCCCCTCATCGGGAGTGACCTCTTGGGCAAAAGTTTGCATCAGGGTAATACCTTCACTATAGTTGATTACTTTTTTGCTTTGCATCGTGGTATTCAGTGGGAATATCTTGCACCTCGTTCCACGAGGAAAGAGCCAAGATCCCTTCACCGGGAGTGACCTCTTTAGCAAAGGTTTTCGCCACTATATATTTTTAAAAAGCTATTCGGTTCCTTCAACGATATTAAGTTCATTACGTTCAAGGTTTTTTGCCAAAAACCATTCATAGCCCTCCGTCATTTCAGACAGGTAGCACTTAGTATTCATGCTATGTTTGTTGGCTTTCGTCACGGCATAGTGTATGGTAGCTATTTGTTACTTTTCTGTTGCATAGATAGATGTGTTTGTAAGTGCACGGCGGCGCCCCGGCCGTCAATCCGACGGCCAAATGCGGAAGCGGTGAATAACTTAAATTTTGCGGACTTAGCAAACCGGCACCACCGCGCACTTTAACCGGATCGAACCATTAACTAGTCCTAGCTAACTACAAGATAGGGAAGAGAAGTATACCGACAGATCCGAGTCCTCCGGTCTTCTCGTCGTCGTCCCGATCTCATGCGGAATGTCCCGTCTCCTCCTCGTCGCCGGAAGTGCACCACATCGCCTACATCCTTTACGGGCTCCCACCTCAATGCCGAGGCAACTCGGGCACGAAGCTGGCTAGTCGACGTGCCCAAGATTTGCTGTAGAATGTGTAGTGAGCAAGTCTCATTTGGGGTTGTAGGAATTGCCATTGGTGGAGGTATTTTGCACAAGAATTTCATGGAGGCTTGCAAGGGGAAAAAGAATGGAGCATGCTTGGAAAAATTGAGCTCGGCCAGAACTCATTTTTTTTTCTTCTTCTGGAAAATTGATGTGTGCAGCATCAATTAAGCACACTTTCCTTTTAATAAATTAATCCTACAACTAATGATAACCTCCAGCACACTCACATGGGGGGGGGACCCACGAAAATGAAACATGCAAGAATGAATAAAACTCCACTTCACAAATTAACCTCACTCCATTCCCAAACAAACAGTGGCCGGCCCAGCAAAACTCCAAGTGGGGAAAATCATGAAAGGAAATGATAGCTAGGAAAATCCAACACTCAAAACACCAATCATCAACAACCATACATGATGGCTCCAAAGTCAAGACATGATGGGAAGGAGAAGTCAATGATGGTGCACATCATGAAAACCATCATGATACCAAAATAAGCAAAGACCCCCTCCACAAAAGCCTATTTGCAACAATGCAAATAAACCCTCCTCCACCAATCTTCGGCCAATGAACGATACAAAGGAAATTGGCCGAAACGGAAAGCAAACTGGCAACTCCAGAAAACTGGTCCCGTAATAAATTACAGGAAAACCCCGATACTGTGCATACACACCCGCATCTGTATTCCGACCGAAATACAAATGCAATGAGACAAAATCTACACTGTACTATACTAGGATCGGGCTTAGACCAAAGCCGGCTAGTAATATATGTTCGATCCTGATCCGTGCAATACCGCACGTATCTGATCGAACCCTGCCATATATCCATACGGCCTATAGTACAAACTGTCCGATCCGGATCCGTGCAATACCGCACGTATCCGATCGGACCTTGCCATATCTCCATACGGCCTCTACAACCTTTCGCCCGAAAGCTGAGTAACTGAATATGGGGGACTCTAAAGACTCGTCAACACCTTGGTTGTGGATTTAACCACTAGCACGTCATAGGTATAAGCCAATACGTAACGGGCTACCAGGTACTGACTAAAAGGGATGTCTGTGAGCGAACTCAGCCTGACAACCCTACTGAGCCTGTCAGTGACAATATCCGTGCAGTCCGGTCCGTTCGTCTATGAGTATCGCATGGCGGGCCTAGGGGGTTGGTAAAAGTCAGACCCCCAAAAGCGGTACAAGTCGTGTCGGAGTGTAGCCCAGAACACCCTGAGATACTACTGGAATACCTACCAGTAAATCTCCTTGCCTCGGCCGAGGGCTTCGTGTAATGGCTCTCCTAGACACAGCACGACCTCACCCCCAATACCGGGAGAGACGAACCCCTGAAGATACGCTCACTGCCTCCATGTGGCTCGGGACTGTACCCAACTAAAACCTGTTTGCACGACTCCTTTGAGCCGTGGTAGGGTAGAAATCAAAGTACAGTGGGAACTCACACGAGACAAATGACGATCCCCAGGTCGATGAACTAACCTGCACACATGTCACCAGGGAACTGCCATCTGACGTCTGGTATATGACCAACTAGCATGTTCCCGGCGAGTCCTGTCCGGTGTACTCATAACCCAATGAGCACCTGTATACATCTTAGGTGATCCAACTGACACCAGTGGCTTGTGAGACCGGCCACCGCCCCTCGTCGGGGTCTCGACTGTATACACTAGTCTACTATGGAGAATCGATGCCCTGTCTCGAAACTCTCACGACTAGGGACCTTTTAAGGATATGCTTATAGACCCCCAGCTCCCACTTATATGATCGTCCTCATACTGCTGGTGGTCAAGCAAGAATCCTAGGGGCTCTATCAACGTGTAATAGCGACGTGTCAGGTCACTTAAAACAGTACACGATGATAAAGGTAAACCAGATAGCATACTATCATCTCGAGTAAGACTGTCCTACCGGGATAGGTCCTCCCTCAATCATTACAATCACGTACCTGCGACCTAATAATTGACTCTGAGGACACTATCTCCAACAATCTCCCACTTGCACTCAAGGCTAATTATTGCGATGTCGCATACTCACAGCCCGTGTAATACCGAACATCCAACTCCTCTACTAGTCAGTCTCACAAAGCTCGTTTGCGGAACTATTGCGTTCGAGGAATAGCCTCAGTGAGTGGATCCGCTTAGTTGTTTCTTTCTATATCTCTCTATATCCCAAGTTCGCGGAGAAAGCCATCTCCCGAAAAGAGCAATACCTGTCTCAGAATATGTCTGGATGTCTGATGGGACCAAGCTCATAAATGAACTCCAAATCCAAACTTCTTAGACTGTATCGTCAACTGAACTTAATCAGTATCCTGCGCGCCATGCCTCCCTCAGTATTGCTTTGGACCACCTGTCCAAAATACTGCCCCTCATCAGAAGGAAAACTATAACTCTGACAACCCTACTTGTCGTCCATGTCACCTTGGAAGCCTGGAATGATAACTGTCTCCTGAATGAGGCTGTCGTTATCATCTCCCTAGAACATCCACTTATGTTCTAAAACTGCTTCCGACTGTTTCTCCAGGATTGGATTAATGTCAACTTATTGCATCTAGTGCAAGAACTATGTCTGGTGTGGTACTTGACATCTCATGATTGACTCAATTGCCTGAGCAAGTGATCTGCCAATCATGCACATCCCTCTCCCCTTTAGTCTGCAAGACAGCTTTAGAGAGGGTGACTCCATCTTCTGCAGGTACACTACCGTGCATGGAGTCGTTCATCCTAAATACTCATAGAATGCTGTCTAAGTACCCAGATTGGGAAACCACCCAAATCTAGATCTAAAACCATAGATCTAGTAACCAGAATGTCTGATATAATATCCAAGTCCTGTGTGGAGAAAACACTGTGTGACGACCAAAGTATAACCGATCGTAGTATAGGAATATCACTTCCTACTCTGTGTAGGACATCACACCCTACTACCTTCTCAACAGATCCATCCCCTATTCTGATGAAGTCAAACCCATGACTGTCACGTCAGAAATAGATGATCTATCTCCGCTACATCTGCTTTAGTCTATAAATAGACATAAGCTACCTGTCCACCAATGCTTCCGCTGCTCCCACTGACTACGACAACCCTCTGGCAGAGTCATATAGACGTACACTTCTAAACTAGTTTAGAACGACGCTATACTCATCCTCCCGCCGGGTCTCGCAGCCTGGAACAACAGCAATGGTAATTGTGGGCAAACAAGAACTTCCCTGTCACCGTCCTTGAGGCTACCGTAGTACCTCTCGGGTGCCTGAAGTTACCCACCGTATCTGCGGAGTGGCCAATGGAATGTCAATCCAGATTGAATCTTTAGGTTCCTTATCAAATCTTCAGTAATCGTTTGTGGTTCTGGAATCACTTCCAGTTCTACCATACTCCCACTACTGTTTTCTGAAAAAATCCATTTTTATTAAAACTGTGGCGAGTGTAGAACAATATTGCTATTGTTCATCCAGATGGTAGAAAGTCAACCCACAAACAGCCATTATAGAAACGTGCCTTGAGTTGTCCAGTGTCTGGTTTTAATCATAAACCGGACAACTCCCCGTACCTTAACATCGTTAAGATATGAACTGTTCTATATCCAATATAGAAACAGAGGCACTGATTTAATTGAACCAGATTCAAATCATGCAGCTGTCCCCAGCGCATGTCAACTAAATGGAAGGAGGCCGATCAGCATTACTCAACTTAGGAATACTTCCAATTATGAGTAACCTGAAAGAGAAGCAAGATCTCTTTATCATTACTATCAACTGAATACCATACACAAGTATCTACATCTTCGATCTCTTTGAAGAATCCCGATACTTGCTATACCTGGTTCTCTACTCTATTCAAATACCTATAACTTCTCAAAATTTGGACCCTGTGTTTCCGCGAAACACCTGTCTAAAAACTAGAGAAGTCATAAGTAAACCGAATATAGTACGAGGACCAACCCCTCTGTCCTGATGGACCCTGGACAACATACAATCCTTTGTATAAGTCCCTTGAGTCTGATAACTCATTCACTGTGTGTCGTAGGTTGAAAACTGTACTTATGGTTAAGAAGAATTACACCGCTGTTTAATGCTCCTTACCTAACCATCCACTGATATAGGTAAATATCGTAGACATAATTTCAGAAAGGTATATCTCACTCTATGAAAATAGACGTACAGATATATCAATTTGAAATTGGTGCATAACAGCGGATATTCAAAACCAAATATTTGCCGACCGGCAAACAGCCCAGGTGATTTCCTCAAATATCACCGATTACAACGAATCCCGATATAATGAGGATAATCACCCAATTCCCAATAACTTACTCCCACTCATCATCTGTAAAACCATACAGATGTGAGAATCGTACCTGGTAAATACATACCCTGGAGTAAGTATCTAATCGGGAAATCAGTTTTCCTTTAACAGTACACAGTGAGACTGAAACATCGAAATGTTTCGATGGGGTATCCCGGTATTCCTAGTAATGCCTCTTCCAGATTCACGACTGTAACCGTATAATTCTTTGCCACCTCTCCAAATCCCTTCATATGTCTTTAGTCTTTACCTTCTGCACACCCCTTTAGGCCAAATGGTTTTCTTCCTTCCCTACCGTTCGGCACCAGCCTGTGGTTTGGAAGAAGACTATCCAATAAGCATAATGGGTGTACTGTCCTAATCCTAGGAACACTCGCAATGCGAGAGAAGGTGAAGATAAAAGACAACCGAATGAACTCAATTCCTACTTCTCCTGGACCAGAATCCATCCCCGAACTGGAACAAGTTCCTTTCGCGTTCGTATATAACCATACGATGGAGTATCCAATAAACTGTGGATCTTCGTAGTGATACGGATCGTCCTGGAGAAATACAAAGGTGATTTAGGATTGGCGAAGAAATACTTGGTTTGGTCGTGAATATCTGTTGCAATTTACTTTGCCCTCTTACTAATCCCTTGCTTTGTCTGAACTTAATACCTTCTGTACACCATCGTTACACTAATTGGTTTTCTTCATTCCCTACCGTTCGGCACCAGCCTAAGGTTTGGAAGAAGACAATCCAATTTGCGTAATAGATGTACTACCCCTAAACCAAGGAGTACTCGTAACCTGAGAGAGGGTAAAAGGAAAAGACAACTGAATAATCCTATCCGTTTTCTCCAGAACCGGAAACCATCCTCGAATAAATTCTTTCGAGTTCGTATCTAACCATACGATGGTTTTATCCAATGGAAGTGGACGTTCGCAGTAATGCGGGGTGTCCTGGAGAAAAGGGTAAAAGTAGGAAGTGGCAATGAGGTTTGCAACTCTGACAATCCAAAAGCCAGTGTTAAGAAGGTTCGGTCAACTTGGTCTCTGAGTCAAAGTCTTAGGGTCGGGTCAATGGTCGCTGCCAAAGAGAGAGAGAAAAGAAACACTCAGCGTGCACTCTAACCTAGATCAGAATGGTTACCAATTTATCTAATCAGGAAACCTCCCACTGTACCTCAAATTCTCCTCCAAACCTGAAAGAAGAATTAGTCGGGGTCATCCGAGGAGTAAACTAACTCATCAGTGGGAATCGGGATCCAACTCTCATCGCATGATAACGTGACGGAATCCGCTCACGTCATCATACTCCAGAAGGTATGCGCATATCTGGCAAGTTTCAGTTCTTTTGAAACTCCCGATGTGATTTCTGCCCCATGCTCTTATGACCTTGACGAAGGCCAACAAATCATAAGTCACATGTCAAGTTCTACCCGTCATTCTCCAGGTTGATTTGAACCCATCCGCACAAGCCCTTGACGAAGGCCAACAAGGCTATACGACTGTCCCAAACCAACGCATCTATCTATGCTACAGAAAGGCAACAAGCAGCTACCATACACTATGCCTTGACGAAGGCCAACAAACATAGCATGAATACTACGTGCTACCCGTCTGAAACGACGGAGGGCTACGAATGGTTTCTGGCGAAAACCTTTAACGTAAAGAACTTGATATCGTTGAAGGAACTGATAGCTTTTTGAAAATATAGTGACGAAAACCGTTGCTAAAGAGGTCACTCCCGGTGAAGGGATCTCGGCTCTTTCCCCGTAGAATGGGGTGCAGGATATTCCAAATGAATACCACGGTGCAAAGCAAAAGTAATCGGCTATAGTGAAGTTAATGCCCTGACGCAAACTTCTGTCCAAGGGGTCACTCCCGGTGAAGGGATCTCGGCCCTTGCCTCGTCGACTGAGGAGCAGGATATTCCAACTGAATACCACGATGCAAAACAAAAGAGAACGTCCTTGCAATAACAGCTTTTTGAAAACTGTTCCAACAACATCAAATTAGGTTTGTTTTAAACTTGCATTGATCCGAATCAACGCAGTCCCATCAATTGATCACACCACAAAGAACGAAAATAATATGACGTACGTATATGCCATCCGCATTCGCCACTGGGTCCCGTCATTACCCGTTAGGTTAGCTAACTAACGACAGAGCGGGGACTGGACTAGCGCGGATGCAAAACATATACAACATCTACTAATATATATACCAATATATTATATTTCGCTCAAGGCGTGAATAAAATGCAACATCACAGATATGAATAGCATCACAGAAACAATACAGATATCTGGGATCCCCGGGTTTTATAGAGCCACTACTGAAACCCGACGTTCCCCTGGTCGTGTGGATAGCCTATGCAATGTAATCCTAGACCCCTACGGGCGCGGCAAGTCACCCGCCAAAACCTGAAGCGAGGCAGCCCCCTTCAGCACCGTGAATGGACCACCCAGCACTTCACGGAATCCGGTAACTTGGGCACCCCTCCTGGGTCAAACCTATACCCCCTACGAGTGCGGCGAATAGCCCGCCAATCCTAGAGTGAAGCCCCCTCCGTCTGAATGCCATGAGATGCGGGCTTGCTGCCCTCTAGAACCCGGCTATCCGTGCACCCCTCCGCGGGGTAATCCTAGTACAGAAAGTAAAATATACATACACCGGGTACATCGACCGCAACCAGGTCGTGCCCCAAAATAATAATACAATCAGGCAGTGACGGCAGTCCACATGTCGGACGCTCGCCCCGCAATATCAAATGTACATAATACAACAAAACACTGTACTAGCATTACATCCAGGCTATCCCCCACGACCGATCCGCAACATCACAGCAAAAACAGAACATCAACGTGAAAGTCACGTTCGCAAATCCGTCTAACCGGGCTATAGCAGTTAGACCGGATTTACCGATCGAGTGACATTCACGGTCGCAGATATAAAGTAAATACTGTGAAAAATGTGTTTAAAATATCCGACCGATCAAATATTAACAAGTGGGCCCCAAAGGAATACTGTAGCACTCACAGAAATAATTGGCCCAATTTTAATATTCCAAAACCCATATTTTAAGCCCATAAAGCTACTGAAGAAATTCCACACAGCAAGGACACTGTTCAGCCGCGGAACCGCGGCCCATGTGGGGGTTTAGCCGCGGTTCCGCGCTCTGTTGGTCGACTTAATGCGTCGAATTTCTACAGTATTCTTATAACATCCAGTGCATCACTATTTTACAACCTGAAAAAATTTTCGAGACCAAAAATTTTCAACAGAAACTGATGCGAACTAAAATGCAGTTTTGGAACATTCGATCAATCGAAACAGAAAAACACATTACACCAAGCTAGACTATGTTAATGGCGAGGCTCTGATACCACTGTAAGTGCACGGCGGCGCCCCGGCCGTCAATCCGACGGCCAAATGCGGAAGCGGTGAATAACTTAAATTTTGCGGACTTAGCAAACCGGCACCACCGCGCACTTTAACCGGATCGAACCATTAACTAGTCCTAGCTAACTACAAGATAGGGAAGAGAAGTATACCGACAGATCCGAGTCCTCCGGTCTTCTCGTCGTCGTCCCGATCTCATGCGGAATGTCCCGTCTCCTCCTCGTCGCCGGAAGTGCACCACATCGCCTACATCGTTTACGGGCTCCCACCTCAATGCCGAGGCAACTCGGGCACGAAGCTGGCTAGTCGACGTGCCCAAGATTTGCTGTAGAATGTGTAGTGAGCAAGTCTCATTTGGGGTTGTAGGAATTGCCATTGGTGGAGGTATTTTGCACAAGAATTTCATGGAGGCTTGCAAGGGGAAAAAGAATGGAGCATGCTTGGAAAAATTGAGCTCGGCCAGAACTCATTTTTTTTTTCTTCTTCTGGAAAATTGATGTGTGCAGCATCAATTAAGCACACTTTCCTTTTAATAAATTAATCCTACAACTAATGATAACCTCCAGCACACTCACATGGGGGGGGGACCCACGAAAATGAAACATGCAAGAATGAATAAAACTCCACTTCACAAATTAACCTCACTCCATTCCCAAACAAACAGTGGCCGGCCCAGCAAAACTCCAAGTGGGGAAAATCATGAAAGGAAATGATAGCTAGGAAAATCCAACACTCAAAACACCAATCATCAACAACCATACATGATGGCTCCAAAGTCAAGACATGATGGGAAGGAGAAGTCAATGATGGTGCACATCATGAAAACCATCATGATACCAAAATAAGCAAAGACCCCCTCCACAAAAGCCTATTTGCAACAATGCAAATAAACCCTCCTCCACCAATCTTCGGCCAATGAACGATACAAAGGAAATTGGCCGAAACGGAAAGCAAACTGGCAACTCCAGAAAACTGGTCCCGTAATAAATTACAGGAAAACCCCGATACTGTGCATACACACCCGCATCTGTATTCCGACCGAAATACAAATGCAATGAGACAAAATCTACACTGTACTATACTAGGATCGGGCTTAAACCAAAGCCGGCTAGTAATATCTGTTCGATCCTGATCCGTGCAATACCGCACGTATCTGATCGAACCCTGCCATATATCCATACGGCCTATAGTACAAACTGTCCGATCCGGATCCGTGCAATACCGCACGTATCCGATCGGACCTTGCCATATCTCCATACGGCCTCTACAACCTTTCGCCCGAAAGCTGAGTAACTGAATGTGGGGGACTCTAAAGACTCGTCAACACCTTGGTTGTGGATTTAACCACTAGCACGTCATAGGTATAAGCCAATACGTAACGGGCTACCAGGTACTGACTAAAAGGGATGTCTGTGAGCGAACTCAGCCTGACAACCCTACTGAGCCTGTCAGTGACAATATCCGTGCAGTCCGGTCCGTTCGTCTATGAGTATCGCATGGCGGGCCTAGGGGGTTGGTAAAAGTCAGACCCCCAAAAGCGGTACAAGTCGTGTCGGAGTGTAGCCCAGAACACCCTGAGATACTACTGGAATACCTACCAGTAAATCTCCTTGCCTCGGCCGAGGGCTTCGTGTAATGGCTCTCCTAGACACAGCACGACCTCACCCCCAATACCGGGAGAGACGAACCCCTGAAGATACGCTCACTGCCTCCATGTGGCTCGGGACTGTACCCAACTAAAACCTGTTTGCACGACTCCTTTGAGCCGTGGTAGGGTAGAAATCAAAGTACAGTGGGAACTCACACGAGACAAATGACGATCCCCAGGTCGATGAACTAACCTGCACACATGTCACCAGGGAACTGCCATCTGACGTCTGGTATATGACCAACTAGCATGTTCCCGGCGAGTCCTGTCCGGTGTACTCATAACCCAATGAGCACCTGTATACATCTTAGGTGATCCAACTGACACCAGTGGCTTGTGAGACCGGCCACCGCCCCTCGTCGGGGTCTCGACTGTATACACTAGTCTACTATGGAGAATCGATGCCCTGTCTCGAAACTCTCACGACTAGGGACCTTTTAAGGATATGCTTATAGACCCCCAGCTCCCACTTATATGATCGCCCTCATACTGCTGGTGGTCAAGCAAGAATCCTAGGGGCTCTATCAACGTGTAATAGCGACGTGTCAGGTCACTTAAAACAGTACACGATGATAAAGGTAAACCAGATAGCATACTATCATCTCGAGTAAGACTGTCCTACCGGGATAGGTCCTCCCTCAATCATTACAATCACGTACCTGCGACCTAATAATTGACTCTGAGGGCACTATCTCCAACAGTGTTGGTTTGGGACAGCCGTACTACTATTTTGGCCTTTGTCAAGGGTATGTACGGGTGGGTTCAAATTAATCTGGACAATGACGGGTAGAACTTGACATGTGACTTATGATATGTTGGCCTTCGTCAAGGTCATAAGAGCATGGGGTAGAAATCACATTGGGAGTTTCAAACATACATGAAACTTGCCAGACATGCGCATACCTTCTGAAGTGTGATAACTTGAGTGGATTCCATCAAGTTATATGCGATGATAGTTGGATCCCGATTCGCATTGATGAGTTGGTTTACTCCTCGGATGATTTTTGATGATCCCGACTAATTCTTCTTTCATGTTTGGAGAAGAATTTGAGGATACAGTGGGAGACATCCTGATTAGATAAAGTGACTGGCCATTCTGATCTAGGTTAGAGTGCACGCTGAGTGTTTCTTTTCTCTTTCTTTTGGCAGCGACCATGGCCCGACCCTAGACTAGAACTCATAAACTAAGTTAACTGAACCTTCTTAAAACACTTTGACTTTTGGATTGTCAGAGTTGCATACTTCATTGCCACTCCTACTTTTACCCTTTTCTTTTCTCCGGAGCATTCCGTATCACTATGAAAATCCACATTTATTGGATATGACCATCGTATAGTTACATACGAACTCGAAGAAACTTGTTTTAGATTCGACAATGGTTTCTGGTTATGGAAAAATTGAATAGTACTATTCGGTTGTCTTTTCTTTTTACCTTCCCTTAGGTTGTGAGGACTCCTAGGATTAGGAAAGGGTACACCTATTGCGCTTATTGGATAGTCTTCTTCTAAATCATAGGCAGGTGCCGAAAGTTGGGGAAGGAAGAAAACTAATTAGCCTAAGTGTGGTGTACATAAGGTAATAAGTAAAGACAAATAAAGGGATTAGAAAGAGGGCAAAGTAAATTGCGACTACTATCATTCATGACCAAACCACGTATTTCATCGCCACTCCTACTTCACCTTTGAATTTCTCTAGAACACCTCATATCACTACGAAGATCCACATTTATTAGATAATCCATCGTATAGTTATATACGAACTCGAAGGAACTTGTTCCAGTTCAAGGATGGATTCCAGTTCAGGAGAAATAGAATAAGGATTATTCAGTTGTCTTTTATCTTTACCTTCTCCCAAGTTGCGAGTACTCCTAGGATTAGGAGAGTACACCTATTACGCTTATTGGATAGTCTTCTTCCTAACTATAGGCCGGTGCCGAACGGTAGAGAAGGAAGAAAACCATTTAGCCTAAGCGTGGTGTACAGAAGGTTATGAGTAAAGACAAATAAAGGGATTTGGAGAGATGGCAAAGATATATACGGTTACAGTCATGAATCTGGATAATGGAAGAGGCATTACTAGGAATACCCGGCTACCCCTTTGAAACACTTTCATGTTTAAGTTTCACTGTGCGTTGTTAATTGAAAACTGATTTCCCAATTAGATCCTTACTTCAGGGTATGTATTTACCAGGTTTGATTCTCATATCTGTATGGTTTTACAGATGATGAGTGGGAGTAAGTTATTGGGAATTAGATGATTATATTCTCATTATATTGGAATTCGTTGTAATTGGTGATATTTGAGGAAATCACCTGGGATTTTTCCTGACGGCAAATATTTGGTTTTGAATATCCGTTGTTATGCACCAATTTCAAACTGATATATCAGCACGTTTATTTTATAAAGTGATATATAAAATTTTGAAATTATGTCCATGACATTTACCTATATCAGTTGATGATTGGGTAAGGAGCATTAAACAGCGGTGTAATTCTTCCTGACCATAATACAGTTTTCAACCTACGACGCACAGGGTTTGAATTATTCAACTCAGGGGACTTATACAAAGTATTGTATGTTGTCCAGTGTCCATTAGGGCAGAGGGGTTGGTACTCGTACTATATTCTGTTTACTTATGACTTCTCCAGTTTTGGACAAGTATTTCATAAAAATACAAGGTGTATGAGAAGTCATAAGTACAAGAATGAAGTAGGGAACCATGTGTTACAAGTATCAGGATTTTTCAACGTAATCGAAGATGTAGATACTTTTGTTTGGTATTCAGTTGATAATAATGGTTTTGAGAACTTACTTCTCTTTCAGGTTACTCATATCTGGATGCACTCCTAAGTTGAGTAATGCTGATCGGCCTCCTTCCATTTAGTTGACATGCACTGGAGACAACAACATGATTTGAATCTGGTTCTAATTAAATCAGTGCCACTATTTCTATATTGTATATAGAATGGTTCATATCTTAATGATATTAAGGTATATGGAGTTGTCCGGCTTATGCTTAAAACCAGACTCTGAATAACTCAAGGCACATTTCTGTAATGGCAGTTTGTGGGTTATCCCGAGCTATGAAGAGGGTTAACTTTCTACCATCTGAAAGATCAATAGTGATATTGTTCTTGACTCGCCGCGGTTTTAGTAAAATGGATTTTTTTCAGAAAATAGTAGTGGGAGTATGGTAGAACTGGAAGTGATTCCAGAACCACAAACGATTACTGAAAATTTAATAGAACCTAAAGATTCAATCGGGTTTGACATTCCATTAGCCACTCCGCAGATATGGTGGATAACCTCAGGCACCCGAGTGGTACTTCGGTATCCTCAAAGACGGTGACAGGGAGGTTCTTGTTTACCCAGACTTTCCATTACTGTTGTTCTAGACTATGAGACCCGGCATGAGGATGAATATAGCGTCGTTCTAAACTAGTTTTAGAAGTGCACGTGTAAATGACTCTGCCAGAGGGTTGTTGTAGTCAGTGGGAGCAGCGGAAGCATAGTGGACAAGTAGCTTGTTTCTTTTAGACTAAAGCAAGTATAGCGGAGATAGATAATCTATTTTTGATGTGACAGTCATAAGCTTTGACTTCATCAGAATAGGAGATGGATCTGTTAAGAAGGTAGTAGGGTAGTATGCCCTGGTATTTGGACGACATACACTTTGTAGGAAATGAAATTCCTATACTACAATCGGTTATACTGTGGTTGTCACACAGTGGTTTCTCCACATAGGATATGGATATTATATATGGCATTCTGGTTACAAGATCTATGGTTTTAGATCTAGATTTGGGTAGTTTCCCAATCTAGGTACTTTGACTCTATTCTAAAAGTGTTTTAGAATGGATGACTCCTGGTATGGTAGTGTACCTGCAGGTGATGGAGTCACCCTCTCTGAACGTGTCTTACAAACTAAAGGGGAGAGGGATGTGCATGATTGGCATATCACTTGCTTAGGCAATTGAGTCAATCATGAGATGTCAAGTACCACACCAGATGTTGTTTTTGCACTAGATGCAATAAGTTGATATATTAATCCAATCCTGGAAAAACGTTCGGAAGAAGTTTATGAATATAAGTAGATGTTCAAGGGATATGATAACGGCAGCCTCCTTCGAAAGACGGTTATCATTCTAGGCTTCTAAGGTGACCTAGATAACAGAGTGACTGTCAGAGTTATAGTTTTCCCTTTTTGAGGGGCAGTAGTTTAGACAGGTGGTCCAAGCGGATACTGAGGGAGGCATGGCGCAGGATACTGATTAAATTCAGTTGACGATACTGTCACGACCCAAAGGTATGGAACATGACTGACACTTAAAATATGAAATTTCTAAAAGCGTAACGTAGTCTAAGTAAGCCAAAGCCCAGAAAACTAAACCGTTTAACAATTAGAGTGAAGGAAAACTTATTTTAAAGCAAGTGGTTTTAACAAAAAGGGGGCATTAAACATTTAAAAGCAACATCATATTTTCCCGAAAATTTCGGCAGAGTCTTCTTTGTAAATACTGGCCCCCAAACGGGTACAACACATAAAAATACATATAAATAATGAATAAAGGCCTCCCCAAGAGGGAGCTAGCTCTTCGCAAATGGCGGAATCACAACCACATGCAATATGTATATCAAAAGTGCGAAATAAGCATCTGAAAGCAAGAAATGAGAAACACCATGTCGGCTCAAATGAGCAGAGACACCAAACACCACAAATACAAGTCTCATGAGTCTCACCGTCTAGTCAAATATATAAGGATAGATGGAGTATACTAGATACAAATAATAATAGAAGATGGAACAAAAATCTCCTCGCAACCCACCTATGAGCAAAGCTGCAAATCGATGCAATGAAGTAAAAGAGGAAGTATGCCTGCCGCTACTGCGCTGACGGGTCGAACCAGCAAGATACTGTGGCACAACGGGAGTGAGTTGCCAACTCAAGAGTCGTAAGTAACATCTAATAAGGCTATCGTAAGCATGCACGCAAATGCATCTCAACCTACGCATATCGATATGATACGATGTACTAACATGAATGTAACATGAATGCATAATCAAAACGAAACCAGAACAATTATGGTATGAGAAAATCTTTGTTCTTATCTTAGAAAAATCTTTATGCAATAACCTGAAGTATCATCAATTAAATCAACAGAAAATCCGTGTCAAGCATCGACACAATATATATATATATATATCCTAATATCTCAATGTCTCAATATCTCAATATCTTGGGCTATGTCAGTCCAGATCGACCTATATCATCAAATCTCACGACTACGTCGGTATCCTCCGGATATCCGCCGCGTTAAAAAAACCGGTCGGTAGTGCTCCTCTGCCGGGCTCAACGCCATCATCTGCGATCCTCTTGCCCCGAGGTATAGTACCGAGTCCACCATGTACCCGCAGACAGTGCATCCCCCTCCTCGAATCGGGTAAATGATACAGCTCAAGAACCGAGAAAACTCATGGTGGATGACACATACATAATATTACGAGAAAACCACAAATTGCATTTTTAAAAATGATAATAGGTTTATTAAATTCTTGCGGTTTTCCCCAAAATCCATAAATCTCATAAACACGGAAATCTCCAAGAAAAATCACAATATGTTAACATGTCAGCGATGATGAATGCCTATGGTATCAATAATATGAAATACGGTGTGTGACTAGAAAACTATGCATGAACGATGGTGCAATGAAATATATACATATAACTAGCAATCCAACGTATCCAATCCTGATAAGATGAATATACAACTACAGGTCTACATATCATATATGATGCAAATGCACGGGTATCGATTCTAAGCAAGTTCTATAGTGTTCGTGACATAGCAATTATCAATGGCGTGTATGTTCGCATGAATAGTGCGCATGCGGAATGAACCAATAGTTATGGTGCAAGTGTCCTTTGAGATGATATCACATATATAAATAGAAGATGATGCGATGCAATGAGATGAATAATTAGGAAACTACGCATATAAATGCAAGTACTACTAGTAATCCTAACCATCGGGCGCTTTGCGCCAACCACAGGATTTCCCCGTAGATGTGTACATCTACTCACCAGGATGCCTCGGCTAATCTGATCCAATCTCAGCCCTGCCTTTTCCGCGCCACATCCGACGCCGCTGCACCCGATCCTAGAAACACACACAAGTCAATACGAGAATAGATATATAAATAGTCGCGGACACAAACGATACAAATCAACTACGTGCACTAACTAAACGCGCACGCACTTGGTGCACAAAATGCGCTCGCGACAATGCCACAAACCACAACTAGGGTCGCTATACGTGGCAATTACCATGCCTAAAACCCGATCGCACCAATCGTGCATTCACAACACACTAAATACATTTGAAAATAGGTTGTATATCATCAAAACCCCAAACTTAATTAAAATCGATTTATTCCAAAAACCTAGTAAGCATCAATTTACCATTTTAATTCAAATCTAGATGTTTTAACAAAACTAGTGGCCACAATATTCATTTAATAACTTAATTAAGCCATACAAAGCCTAACTAAATTTTAATCTCACCTAATTACACTAATCTTAAAAATTAGTTTGCAAGAACATATAATTAGGACAAATTAAAAGTAACAATCAGCAAATTAGCAACTAGATTAGGTTTTGCAAGTCTTAAAATGTTAAACTACACATTGCGAAGATAATCAAGTGGTAAAAATCCTAAATTGATCCCAAACAATTCTCTAGAAACTCCAAACATGCAATATAGAACCATTTAAATACCTAATTAAGTTTGATTTAAGAAATTAACCGACAATTAAAACATAGGGTTAGGATTTATACCCCACAATTTTTTTTAGATCTAACTAGCAACTTTCCAAGATCAATGCCAGATTTGGCCAAGAAATAATGGGTAAAGGTTATATGAAGAATTGGTGAGGTTTATTGTTGGAATTTTGGGGATTTTTGATGGAAAATGAAGTGGGGAATTAGGAAGGGGCTGCTACAGGTTCGGCTCGGAATTGAGGAAAGAGAGAGAGTGTGTGAAGTGTGTGGGTGTGGGTGTAGAAAGACCCAAGTCAAGAAAATACCCCCATACCACATTTCTTTATTCATTTTATTTTATTTTAGATGAGAAATTGGGGTTGGAATGAGATGAGAAATTGGGGTTGGAATGAGATGAGAAAATGGGGAGAGGGGCTGCCAAGTTTCGGCCAGCACATGGAAATGGGGGGGTGAAGGTGAGTAGTGAGTGAGTGTGTGTGTGTGTGTGTGTGTGTCTCCAAGTCAAAGCTCAACATACCTCAATATTCAAATCTTATAATTTTACTTTCATTTTTTTATTTTATCTAGCTTTCTTTAAAACATCTAGATCCATGAAGAAACTTTTAGAAGAAATAATATGTTACAAACTAGATTCTTGGTTGTCATGGTTCACATTTGTATAGTTAACCCATTCCCATTTGTAATTTACACTATTTAAATGTATAAGTGAAAACTTAAAATAATATTAAAAATAATTAATTAAGGAAAAATATTTACGAAAACTAACAATTAATAAGTGACTAATTAAATACCAATACTAGAAATTACATAGCTAAAATAGGTATATTCAAGTCTATATGGAAAAATAATTATTTCTTGGTTTTTACGGAAAACACAAATTACATAACCGATTATCGGAAAATTCACCTAAACGATTTTTAAAATATCTCACAAAAATATCTCATCAAAATATCTCACAAAAATATCTAGGTCAAATAGTCAACCCAAGTCAACTGCTCAAGCGAAGTCAAAAGGTCAAACAAAGTTGTCACGCCCCGCTTCCTAGAGTGCGCTAAGATCGGTACGTGACAGAGCTAACCATGCTAGCTGTGGCTAGGAATTAACCCTCCACAATTACATTACAGCTGTCTATAGATATCAAGAACAGTAGAAATAAAATAAACTATCGAGTACATGTCCATAAGCCAGTGTAAACGAGTCAAGAATTAATATGCGGAAGCAATAAATCCAATAAATAATAAATATCTGGAAAGTACGTCCCAAATACGGGCTCATAACAGGGAATAGAAATGCTGAAAGAAAACTAAACTAAAAATACTAACAGGGTCCTCACTGCTCGGCCTATCGGCTGAAGTACTCCTGCTCGGTCTGCGACAAGGGTAGCGGATCTGGGCCATGCAAAACCCAGACGTCAGCGCATCACAATATCAACAATAATATAATCAGGGGGTAACAAGATATGCAGGCATGAATGTGAACAGAAAATAAGGTATAACAGTAACATGAATAAGGAACAGTGAAGGGTATAAGCACATGTGACGCGCGGTGAGTAATCCGAACTAAGCTACTGGGTTTGTTGGATATAGTGCCCCCAGAGTTAATTATTGGATCACAGGTACGTGATTGCAATGAGTGCGGAGGACCTATACCGGTAGGACAGTCTTACTCGAGATGATAGTATGCTATCTGGTTTGCCTTTATCAGTCGTGTATAGGTTCAGGTGACTGATCACTGCTACACTTTGATAGAGCCCTTAGGATCTTGCTTTACTACAACCAGTATGATGGAGATCATATACGTGAGAGTTGGGTGGTTTATTAGCATATCCTTAATTGAGGTCCCTAGTCCTGGGAGTTTCGAGATAGGGCATCGATACTCCGGAGTAGACTAGTGTATACAGTCGAGACCCCGACGAGGGGTGGTGGCCGGTCTCATAAGCCACTGGTGTCAGTTGGATCACCTAAGATGTATACAGATGCTCATTGGGTTATGAGTACACCGGACAGGACTCGCCGAGAACCTGCTAGTTGGTATTATACATATCGTCAGATAGCAGTTCCCTGGTGACATGTGTACAGGTTAGTTCATCGACCTGAGGTCGTCATTTGTCTCGTGTGATTTCCCACTGTACTTTGATTTCTACCCTACTACGGCTCAAAAGAGTCGTGCAAACAGGTAGTTTTTGGGTACAGTCCCGAGCCACATGGAGGTACGTGAGCGGATCGGCAGGGGATTCGTCTCTCCCGGTATTGGGGGTGAGATCGCGCTGTGTCTAGGAGAGCCATTACACAAAGCCCACGGCCGTGGCAGGAGATTTACTGGTAGGTACTCCACTAGTATCTCAGGGTGTTTTCAGGCTACACTCCGACACGACTTATACTGCTATTGGGGGTCTGACGTTACTAGCCCCCTAGGCAGATATGCGATACTCATAGACGAACGGATCGGACTGTATATACATTATCACTGTTAGGCTCAGTAGGGTTTCCGGATGAGTTCGCTCATCGGCATCCCTTGAGGTCAGTCCATAGGCAGCCGTTACGCACAGCTAGTGCCGCTGACGGCTTGTGGTTAAACCCACTGCCAGGGTACTGACGAGTCATTAGAGTCCCCCACAGACAGTTTTCCATGTTCGGGCGAAACGTTGTAGAGGCCGTATAGTTTTATGGTAGGGTTCGGAAAATGCACGTGCGTTTACGCACGTGTCATATTTCGGGAAGTTAATACCGGTCGGCTTTGGTTTAAGCCGGATCCGATTATTATATTGAGTAGATATAATATCTTTGTCTCAGTTGCATTTGTATTCGGTCGTAATACAAATGCGGGTATGTTTATACTATTACGGGGTTATCCTGAAATTCGTTTCTGGATCGCTTTTGGAAGTTGCCAGTTTCCAGTTTTCTATCGCCCGTCTTTATCATTCGGTTAAAAACGGATTTATCTTTTCTTGAGATGAGTGTGGATGCTTCTAGAAGGTTCTAGAAGTGGTGAGGTGTTTAGTGACTCATGGTTGCATTTAATTATTCAATTAATGCAAGGTGACTAGGTTAGTGATTCATCATTTTCATTAATTGTGTTCATACTAGATATTTATTCTTATGGTTACCTTCCCCTCTCCTACACTCACCCCCACCTCTATATGATGGCCGGCCCTTCCCCTCTCACTCACTCACTTGATGATTATGGTTGTTGAAAAAAGATAGAGTTCTGGATGTATGGAAATTAACATATTCATATCTCATTTTCATATCGATCCAAAAGGCAACTTCATTAACCGTTCGTCCATAACTTTGGACGTAATGAGACAAAGTATTCTACTCATTCTCTACATCAATCTTGGTCGTCTCTTTTAGCAAACTTGACGACCGAGTTGCCTCGAGTCAGAGGTGGGAGCCCGTTTAAAGAATCCTTGACGTGGTGCCACCTGGACGAGCAGATCGGAGATCGACGAGATCGGAGCAGCCGTAATGGAGCGTGGGATGATGGTTAAAGAACGAAGGACTCGGATCGTTTGGTATAACCTTTCTACTCTCTTTACAGTTTATTAGTTTAGCAATAATGGCAGATCCGGGTTATAGTATACGATAGCGCCAGTTAAAAGTTTTTGTTCCGCATTTGGCGTCTGTAAGACGGCCAGGGCGCTACCGTAGACTTACAGTGGTATTAGAGCCTCACCATTATGCGATACTAACTTGTGCTAACACGTTTAAAACATCGATCGAACCGGATATCGAAAACCGCAAAATTCAAGTTCACAGTTTCTGTCGATTTTAAAAGGGTTCTTAAAATTATTTTACAAATCACAAAAATCTGTGCAGGGTTTTCTAAGCACGTGGTGCAAATTCGAGCACGTGACTCAACAAGACAGCCGCGGAATCACGGTCAAACCTAGGGTTTGACCACGCATCCGCGGCCAGTCTGAGAGATCATGGCCCCAAATTAGCACAGTGGCTTCTTGACTTGAAATTGTGGGTTTTGGTATATATCCTTTGGGCCCAGATTTTGTTACTATTCAACAGATGTTCATGGGGCCCACTTCGTGATATTTAGTCGATCGAAATTTAAACATGTTAGTTTTCAGTACTTACATTATATCTCCGACCGGGAATGTCATTTGATCGGTAAAACCGCGTCTGATTGCTATAGTTCTTTTAGACGGGTTTGCGAACGTGACATTCGCGTTGATGTTCTGTGTTTTGCTATGATGTTGTGGATTTGTCGTGGTGGATAGCAGTGTGCAATGGTAGTGCACTTTGGATTTATTTGTACATTTGATATTGCGGGGCGAGCGTCCAACATGTGGACTGCCGTCACTGCCTGTTGTATAATATTCTTTTGGGGCACGACCAGGTTGAAGTCGATGTACCTGTTGTACTATTTTTCATTTCTGTACTAGGCTTACCCCGCGACGGAGTGCACGGATAGCCGGGTTCTGGAGTGCAACGGGTCCGCATCTCATGGCTTTGAGAGGCAGAGGGGCCTCACTCTAGAATTGGCAGACTATTCGCCGCACTCGTAGGGGGTATAGGTTGATCCATAGAGGGGTGCTCAAGCTACCGGATTCCGTGAAGTGCAGGGTGGTCCATTCATTTTGCTGTAGGGGGCTGCCTCGCTTCAGGTTTTGGCGGGTAACTTGCCGCACCCGTAGGGGTCTAGGTTTCATTGCACAGGCTATCCACACGACCAGGGGAACGTCGGGTTTCAGCAACGGCTCTGTGAAACCCGGGGATCCCAGATTATCTGTATTGTTCTGTGATGCTTATTAATTTTCTGTAATGTTGCATATTGTCATGCCTGGAGCGATTATTGTATATTGGTATATATACTATTAGATGTTGTATATGTTTTGCACCCGCGCTAGTCCAGTCCCCGCTCTGTCGTTAGTTAAGTAACCTAACGGATGATGACGGGACCCAATGACGAATGTGGATGGCATATACGTACATTTTATTTTCGTTCTTTTCTGGTGTGATTGATGATGGGACTGCGTTGATTCTGATCAATGCAAAGGAAAACAAACCTGTTTGGATGTTATTGGAACAATTTTAAAGATGCTATTACAAAGACGTTTCCTTTTGTTTTACATAGCGGTATTCGGTGTGAATATCCTGCACCTCATTCGACAAGGTAAAGGCCGATATCCCTTCACCGGGAATGACCCGTTGGGCAAAAGTTTGCGTCAGGGTGATAACTTCACTATAGTCGATTACAAGTTCCTTTGCATCACGGTATTCAGTGGAATATCTTGCACCTCATTCCACGAGGAAAGAGCCGAGATCCCTTCACCGGGAGTGACCTATTTAGCAAAAGGTTTTCGCCACTATATTTTTATAAAAAGCTATCAGGTTCCTTCAACGAGATCAATTTCATTACGTTAAAGGTTTTTCACCAAAAACCAGCCGTAGCCCTCCGTCGTTTCTTATGGATGGTCGGTAGTATTCAAGCTATGTTTGTTGGCTTTCGTCAAGGCATAGTGTTTGGTAGCTGCTGGGGTATTCATTTGTTGCATAGATAGATGAGTTGGTTTGGGACAGTCGTATTACCTTGTTGGCTTTCGTCAAGGGTATGTACGGGTGGGTTCAAATTAACAAGATAATGACGGGCAGAACTTGACATGTGACTTATGATTTGTTGGCTTTCGTCAAGGTCATAAGAGCATGGGGCAAAAATCATATTGGGAGTTTCTAAAGAAACTGAAACTTGCCAAGTATGCGCATACCTTCTGGAGTGTGAGTAACGTGAGTGGATACCGTCACGTTATCATGCGATAAGAGTTGGATCCCGATTCCCACTGATGAGTTGGTTTACTCTTCGGGTGATCCCGATTGATTCTTCTTTCACGTTTGGAGGAGAATTTGACAGGACAGTGGGAGGTTTCCGGATTAGATAAAGTGATAACCATTCTGATCTAGGTTAGAGTGCACGCAGAGTGTTTCTTTTCTCTCTCTCTTTGGCAGCGACCTTCGACCGACCCTAGACTATGACTCAGTGACCAAGTTGACCGAACCTTCTTAAAATACTGGCTTTTGGATTGCGTGTTGCATAAGTCATTGCCACTCCTTCTTTTACCCTTTGGATTTCTCAGAACACCCCGTATTACTACGGACATCCACTTCCATTGGATAAATGTATCGTATGGTTATATACAAACCCGGAGGGATTTCTTCGAGAATGGATCAAGGTTCAGGAGAAATAGAATTGGTTTATTCAGTTGTCTTTTATTATCACCTTCTCTCAGGTTGCGAGGGCTCCTTGGTTTAAGAGAGTACACCTATTACGCTTATTGGATAGTCTTATTCCAAACCATAGGCAGGTGCCGAAAGGTAGGGAATGAAGAAAACCACTTAGCCTAAGTAGGGTGTACAGAAGGTAATATGTAAAGACAAAATAAAGGGATTAGAAAGAGGGCAAAGTAAATTGCGACTGTTATCATTCACGACCAAACCGCGTACTTCATCGCCACTCCTATTTCACTTTTGTTTTTTCTCCAGTTCGGGAGAAATAGAATAAGTTATTATTCAGTTGTCCTTTATCATCACCTTCTCTCAAGTTGCGAGTACTCCTAGGTATTAGGAGGGTACACCTATTATGCTTACTGGATAGTCTTCTTCCAAACCATAGGCTGGTGCCGAACGGTAGGGAAGGAAGAAAACCATTTAGCCTAACGAAGGTTTACAGAAGGTAACGACTAAAGACAAATAAAGGGATTTGGAGAGATGGCAAAGAAATATACGGTTGTAGTCATGAATTGGATTATGGAAGAGGCATTACTAGGAATACCAGGATACCCCTACGAAACATTTTCATGTTTCAGTGCATTGTTAAAGGAAAACTGTTTTCCCGATTTGATACTTACTCCAAGGGTTTGTATTTACCAGGTTTCATTCTCATATCTGCATAGTTTTATAGATGATGAGTGGGAGTAAGTTATTGGGAATTAGGTAATAATCCTCATTATATTGGAATTCGTTGTAATTGGTGATATTTGAGGAAATCGCCTGGGTACAGTTTTCAACCTACGACGCACAGGTTTTGAGTTATTCAACTCAGCGGACTTATACAGAGTATTGTATGTTGTCCAATGTCCGTTAGGACAAAAGGATAGGTCCTCATACTATGTTCTGTTTACTTATGACTTCTCTAGTTTTAGACAAGTGCTTTGTAGAAATACAAGGTCTAAAGTTTTAAGAAGTTATGGATATAAGAATAAAGTAGAGAACCAGGTGTCACAAGTATCAGGATTCTTCAAAGAGATCGAAAATGTAGATTCTTGTGATTGGTATTCAGATGATAGTAATAGTTTTGAGAAATTTGTTTCTCTTTCAGGTTACTCATAGTTGGATGGATTCCTAAGTTGAGTAATGCTGATTAGCCTCTTTCCATTAAGTTTATATGCACTGGAGACAGCTGCATGATTGAATCTGGTTCCAATTAAATAAGTGCTAAAGTTTCTATATTGGATATAGAATGGTTCATATCTTAACGATGTTAAGGTACGGGGAGTTGTCCAGCTTATGCTTAAAAGCAGACTCTGGATAACTCAAGGCACGTTTTTGTAATGGCTGTTTGTGGGTTGGCCCAGGCTATGACAAGGGTTGACTTTCTACCATCTGGAAGATCAATAGTGATATTGTTCTTAACTCGCCACAGTTTTAGTAAAATGGATTTTTTCAGAAAACAGTAGTGGGAGTATGGTAGAACTGGAAGTGATTCCAGAACCGCAAACGATTACGGAAAATTTAATAGGACCTATGTATTCAATAAGGTTTGACATTCCATTAGCCACTCCGCAGATATGGTGGGTAAACTCAGACACCTGAGAGGTACTTCGGTAGCCTCAAGGACGGTGACAGGGAGGTTCTAGTTTACCCAGACTTGACACTACTGTTGTTCCAGACTATGAGACCAGGCAGGAGGATAAGTATAGCGTCGTTCTAAAGTAGCTTTAGAAGTGCACGTGTATATTATTTTGCCAGAGGGTTGACGTAGTCAGTGGGAGCAGCGGAAGCATAGTGGGCAAGTTGCTTATGTCTATTTATAAACTAGAGCAGTTATAGCGGAGATAGATCATCCAATTTTGATGTGACAGTCATGGGTTTGACTTCATCAGAATAGGTGATGGATCTGTTAAGATGGTAGTAGGGTGTGATGTCATGGTATCTGGATGACATACACAGAGTAGGAAGTAAAATTCCTATACTACGATCGGTTGTACTGTGGTCGTCATACAGTTGTTTCACCAGACAGGATATGGATATAATATTTGACATTCTGGTTTCTAGATCTATGGTTTTAGATCTGGATTTGGGTAGTTTCCCTATGTGGGTACTTTGACAGTATTCTAATGGTTTTTAGAATAGTTGACTCCTGGCATGGTGATGTACCTGCAGGTGATGGAGTCACCCTCTCTAAAGGTTTCGTATAGACTAAAGGGGAGAGGACGGTGCATGATTGGCAGATCACTTGCTTAGGCAATTGAGTCAATCATGAGATGTCAAGTACCACACCAAATGCTGTTTTTGTACTAGATGCAATAAGTTTGTATTAATCCAATCTTGGAGAAACATAAGGAAGCAGTTGTAGAACATAAGTGGATGTTCTACGGATTTGATGACGGTAGCCTCCTTCGGGAGACGGTTATCATTCCAGGCTTCAAAGGTGACATGGAGGACAGAGTGATTGTCAGAGTTATAGTTTTCCCTCTGATGAGGGACAGTATTATGGACAGGTGGTTCAAGAGGATACTGTGGGAGGCATGGTGCTGGATACTGATTAGGTTCAGTGATCGGTACAGTCTAAGAAGTTTGGATTTGGAGTTCATTTATGAACTAGGTCCCATAAGATATCCAGACATATTCTAAGACAGGTATTACTCAATTCGGGAGATGGCTTTCTCCGCGAACTTGAGATTTAGAGAGATATAGAAAGAAACTTCTGGGCGGATCCACTCACTGAGTCTATTTCTCGAACACAATAGTTTTACAAACGAGCTTTGTGAAACTGATTAGTAGAGGAGTTGGATGTTCGGTTTCACACGGGCTGTGAGTAGTCAACATCGCAATAATTAGCCTTAAGTGCAAGTGGGAGATTGTTGGATATAGTACCCTCAGAGTCAATTATTGGATCGCAGGTACGTGATTGCAATGATTGCGGAGGACCTATACCAGTAGGACAGTCTTACTCGAGATGATAGTATGCTATCTGGTTTGCCTTTATCAGTCATGTACAGGTTCAGGTGACTGATCACTGCTACACTTTGATAGAGCCCTTAGGATCTTGCTTTACTACCAACAGTATGATAGCGATCATATACGTGAGAGTTGGGTGGTTTATTAGCATATCCTTAATTGAGGTCCCTAGTCGTGTGAGTTTCGAGACAAGGCATCGATACTTTGGAGTAGACTAGTGTATACAGTCGAGCCCCCGACGAGGGGCGGTGGCCGGTCTCACAAGCCACTGGTGTCAGTTGGATCACCTAAGATGTATACAGGTGCTCATTGGGTTATGAGTACACCGGACAGGACTCGCCGGGAACCTGCTAGTTGGTATTATACATATCGTCAGATAGCAGTTCCCTGGTGAAATATGTACAGGTTAGTTCATCGACCTGAGGTCGTCATTTGTCTCGTGTGAGTTCCTACTGTGCTTTTATTTCTACCCTACCACGGCTCAAAGGAGTCGTGCAAACAGGTAGTTTTTGGGTACAGTCCCGAGCCACATGGAGGCACGTGAGCGGATCGGCGGGGGATTCGTCTCTCCTGGTATTGGGGGTGAGATCGCACTGTGTCTAAGAGGGCCATTACACAAAGCCCACGGCCGTGGCAGGAGATTTACTGGTAGGTACTCCAGTAGTATTTCACAGTGTTTTCAGGCTACACTCCGACACGACTTATACTGCTATTGGGGGTCTGACATTACTAGCCCCCTAGGCAGATATGCGATACTCATAGACGAACGGACCGGACTGTATATACATTGTCACTGTTAGGCTCAGTAGGGTTTCCGGATGAGTTCGCTCATCGGCATCCCTTGAAGTCAGTCCATAGGCAGCCGTTACGCACTGCTAGTACCGCTGACGGCTTGTGGTTAAACCCACTACCAGGGTACTGACGAGTCATTAGAGTCCCCCACAGACAGTTTCCCAAGTTAGGGCGAAACGTTGTAGAGGCCGTATGGTTTTATGGCAGGGTTCGGAAAATGCACGTGCGTTTACGCACGTGTCATATTTCGGGCAGTTAATACCGGTCGGCTTTGGTCTAAGCCGGATCCGAGTATTATATTGAGTAGATATAATATCTTTGTCTCAGTTGCATTTGTATTCGGTCGTAATACAAATACGGGTATGTTTATACTGTTACGGGGTTATCCTGAAATTCGTTTCAGGATCGCTTTTAGAAGTTGCCAGTTTCCAGTTTTCTATCGACCGTCTTTATCATTCGGTTAAAGACGGATTTATCTTTTCTTGAGATGAGTGTGAATGCTTCTAGAAGGTTCTAGAAGTGGTGAGGTGTTTAGTGACTCATGGTTGCATTTAATGATTCAATTAATGCAAGGTGACTAGGTTAGTGATTCATCATTTTCATTAATTGTGTTCATACTAGATATTTATTCTTATGGTTACCTTCCCCTCTCCTACACTCACCCCCCACCTTTATATGATGGCCGGGCCCTCCCCTCTCACTCACTCACTTGATGATTATGGTTGTTGAAAAAAGATAGAGTTTTGGATGTATGGAAATTAACATATTCATATCTCATTTTCATATCGATCCAAAAGGCAACTTCATTAACCGTTCGTCCATAGCCTTGGACGTAACGAGACAAAGTATTCTACATCAATCTTGGTCGTCTCTTTTAGAAAACTTGACGACCGAATTGCCTCGAGTCAGAGGCGGGAGCCCGTTTAAAGAATCGTTGACGTGGTGCCACCTGGATGAGCAGATCGGAGATCGACGAGATCGGAGCAGCCGCAACGGAGCGTGGGATGATGGTTAAAGAACGAAGGACTCGAATCGTTTGGTATAACCTTTCTACTCTCTTTACAGTTTGTTAGTTTAGCAATAATGGCAGATCCGGGTTATAGTATACGATAGCGCCAGTTAAAAGTTTTTGTTCCGAATTTGGCGTCTGTAAGACGGCTGGGGCGCTACCGTAGACTTACCGGGTTTACTACTCTCAAGTCTGTGAAATCAGTTTAATGAATCGTCGATGTAACTCAATAGTATCCCATGCATGCCCGGGACCACGGTCAAGACTCTCAGGCTGAATCCGAGGCATGCCGCTGGGTAATAAACAGGTAACATGTACAGACGAATGATGTTAGTAGCATCATCCCGGGGCTGGCCTAGCCCGTAAAACTGATCAGTATAAGTATCGAACTGTCGAGTTACAAGTAAGGTCTCATCATTGATTTCCCCATACCCCTAAGTTACGTGTTAAAGTCAGGTATTGATAAATCTGGAGCTAATGCCAACACAGGATCAAGCAGGTACAGGTTTGTCTATACAAACAACAGGATATGTCCATCGGGACAACCTGTCAGGATTGTCGGCATTAGAACAGAATCAGGTAACATGTCAAGTAGTGATATATCAGGTCATGTCAGGTAGTGTACATGTATCAAGTAGGTGCCCAACAGTAAAATGTAGCAAGTATCAAATCACGGTAAAGGTACGGATGTACAGTGAAAGCATAGATGCAAAAATATCTATCAGGGGTTAAATTATGACTATGTAGGGTGCATATTATCAAGCAAGGGTACTAATGTAACAACAATATGAATCAATATAATATGGCATGCAACTAGATATGCAGAATTAATGGTATGGATACACAATAAACATGGATGCATAAATAACTATCAGGGGTTACAACTACAGTTCCATGGCTAAGTGTGATGCACATTATTAAGTGTGGGGTGTTAATATAACAGTAATATGAAATAACGTGACCTAGCATGCAACTAGATATAATTAATGGTATGCATACACAAATATCGATCAGGGGTTACATTTACAGCTCCAAGACTAAGTGGGATGCAAATTATTAAGCATGGGGTGTTACTACAACAATAACATGAATTAATATGATCTGTGGATGCAGCTATATATATTTTAAATGATATGGATGCATACGGGTATCCGAAAACAGTAAAACTTTAATATAGATGTATAATGCAATCAGCAGGTAATATTTGTATTCATATGGATGCAAGATAAGTATTATAGCATGTAGCAAGATAAACATGCCTGAGCGGAACACACGATGGGTGCGTACGGTACGTCCGACGTCGGGTAATCGTCGCAACGCACACGTGGCACGCGGGTTGGGTCCAAGCAAGGAAAGAAGGTAACCACACAGGCAGGTGACGTTCACTGGATTATTCGGGTCATCGGCAGAGGTACGTCTCCGGCGGTGATCACCGAAAAACAAGAAACAAGAAGAAGAAAAGAGAAGAAGAAGAGGAAGAATAAGGAAAGAAAAGGAACTGGGGTTTTGGTGTTCTGGGTTTTGGGGTCAGAGACGATGAGGCAGGGGAGACAGAGAGGTCTCAGGCGATGAGGGGTGCCGGACTTGGGTGTGGCTGCGGTGAGGTGCAGGGTTGCATCGGCTTAGTTGTCGGGGCGATGAGGAGCTCGAGAAAAAGGGACGGGAGAGGAGGTGGTGGTGACGAGATTGGGACGAGGGCGGTGAGACGAGGGTGGTGGCGACTATGACGTTTCCGACGGTGGACGTGATGGTGCCGATGGGTTCTTGGGTTTGCAGGTTTCGGGTGTGAGGGAAAGAGATGAGAAAAAGATAAGGAGGAGATGAGGTTGGGTAGTGACGGGGTTGTGGAGCCGAGGGTGAAGGTGGTGTGATGATTGGTGGTGACGGCGAGGGTTGGAGTTTCTTTGGTGATGGGTCGCTGCAGGGTGTCTTCGGGGATAGAGGAAGAGGAGGAGAGGAGAAATAGGTGACGAGGGGAAAGGCGAGGGGATGAAGGCGAGGGCGTTGGTTGCGGTGGCGATGACGGCGAGGCGACGGGCGTGGGCGCAGGCGAGCGAATGTGGGTTCTCGCAACGAAGGTCGTGTGAGGAAGAAAAGGAGGCGGTGAGAATAGGGGGAAAAATAGGTGACGGGATCTCGTGGGTTTTTTTAAAGAAGAGAGAGAGAGAGAGAGAGAGTCGCAAGAGGAGAGAGAGAGGTCGAGAGGGGAGAGGGTCACGAGAGAGAGAGATAAAAGGTGCATGGGGAGGTGAGAGAGTCTGTTAGTTTTTGAAAAAAAGATTTCCTTCTAAAAAAATTTTAAAAAGATTTTTCTGTTACGAATTTTTTTTTTGTTAAAACTGTTTAAATAAAAATATAATATTAGTAAAATATTTAATATTTGGCTAATACAAAAATAGTACAAAACACACCCGGGTCGGGTCTAAAAATCCAGTTTTAAAATACGGAAAATATACGTGTCGACCAAAACTAAAATAGGATATCTGGGTAACGAAAATGCATACCCCCAAGAATGGATGCACGCACGTGCACGTAGCCATCCAAACGAGTCTGTTTCACTGGACGGGACGAGAACAAGATGCACGGATGCTACGACGGGGTTAGGGGTATCATGCAGGACATGCAATATATTTTTAAAATATTTTATTGACTTTAAATGTTATATTAAAAAATTGCAGATGCTAGATAAAATGCCAGTATGCAGTATATAAAATAATGAAAGTGTACCGATCCACATAACAAGCCAGGATAAATCATAAACAGGAATCAAGACGGGTTTCCAGCAAGCAGGTCGGGTCGGATGCAAATACAAATGACAAATACACTATTCGCACCCAAAACACAATAAATCAGGAAAATAACATAAATAAAAAAATACTCAAAATAGAACTGGTATAAATGAACTAGGGTGTTACATTATACCCAACTCCAAAAAGAATTTCGTCCTCGAAATTCCAGGAACAAGAAAAGATAAAGAAACATGAATCTACAAGAAGAGGTGTGGAAATTTTTGTCGAATCTCGTCTTCTCTTTCCCAAGTCGATTCTTCGTGCGAGCGATTCCCCATGAAACAAGTACGAGAGGGATAACCTTGTTCTTAAGGACCTTATCTCTTCGATCAACAATCGACATCGGTCGTTCCTCAAAGGTCAAATCCTCCCTTACAGTCAGCTCCGAATGATCTAGCACGTGCGTTTCATCTCGACCATACTTACGGAGTTGAGATACATGAAACACGTCATGAACACTCGCCAAAGATGGTGGTAACGCCAATCGATAGGCCACTTCTCCAACACGCTCCATAATCTCGAAAGGTCCAACGAATCGAGGACTAAGCTTGCCTCAACTCCCAAAATGAATCACTCCTCTAGTCGGTGATATCCTCAAGAATACCAAATCACCAACAGCGAACTCTAGATATCTTCTCGATATATCGGCCCAACTCTTCTGTCGATCTTGTGTTGCCTTCATGTGATTCCGAATAGTATTAACATTCTCTACTGTTTTCACGATCGAATCTGGTCCTAACAATCTTCGTTCTCCAATATCATCCCAACAAACGGGTTAGCGACATTTACGACCATACAATGCTTCAAATGGGGCCATCTGAATAGTCTCCTGAAAGCTGTTATTGTAAGAAAACTCCACCAATTGTAGATGATCCTCCCATGAACCCTTGAAGTCTAACATGCAAGCTCTCAACATGTCTTCAAGAGTTTGGATCGTTCTCTCCAACTGGCCATCTGTCTATGGATGATAAGCGATGCTAAACTTCAATCGCGTCCCCAAACTTTCCTATAAGCTCCTCCAGAAGTGAGATAAGAATCGGGTATCACGATCGGAAATGATGCTCACAGGTACTCCATACAATCTCACAATCTCCTGCATATACCATTCTGCTAACGCTTCTGTCGACTGACCAACACGAAACGGTATGAAATGAACTGCCTTGGTCAATCGATCAACAATCACCCAAACTGCATTGTTGCCCTTTAGACTCCGCGGTAAAGCTGTCACGAAATCCATGGTTATATGTTCCCACTTTCATTGAGGAATCGGAAGTGGTTACAATAAACCAGCTACCCTTTGATGTTCAGCCTTGACTTGCTGACACACCAAGCACTTCGCTACAAAGCGGGAAATATCCCTTTTCATGCCTTACTACCAGAAATGCTGTCACAGATCACGGTACATCTTTGTGCCTCCTGGATGTACGGAATATGTGGAACTATGCGCCTCCTTCATAACTTCTTCGCGAATGTCTCCTTTCGGCACACACAAATGGCTACCATAACGCAACAAACCATCTTCATGAATCAAAAAGTCCGTACGAAGTCCCGCTTCAACATGTTCTCGAAACTTCTGCAATCTTGGATCCTGTGACTACGCTGCTTTAATACTCTCGATCAACGACGACTGTACATGCAGCTGCATCAAATGTCCCGAAGAATGCGGTGGCATGAACTCCAACTCAAATCTCCGAAACTCTTTGATAAGCTCCCTCTGTGCAGTCAACATCCGAATTGCTGGCAACCGACTAAGTGCTTCCGGCACTACATTAACTTTCCCCGGATGATACTTAAGATCATGATCGTAGTCAGCCATCAGCCCCAACCATCTACGCTGCCGCATGTTAAGTTCTTTCTGCGTGAACACATACTTTAGACTTTTGTGATCGGTGAATACTTCAACCCTTTCGCCCAATAAGTAGTGTCTCCAAATCTTCAAAGCGAAAATTACTGCTGCAAACTCCAAATCATGAGTTGGGTAATTCTTCTCATGGGTCTTCAACTATCTCGATGCGTATGCTATAACTTTCCCATGCTTCATCAGAACACATTCCAAACCTTTCCCAGATGAGTCGCTGTGAATCACCAATCCTACGGAACCGTCTGGTACGGTCAAAATAGGAGCAGTTATCAATCTTTGCTTCAACGCCTCAAAAGCTGACGCATAACCATACATCCATGCGAACGGTACCTCTTTTCGCGTAAGCTTGGTCAAAGGGTCAGCCAAACGAGCAAAATTCTCCACGAACCTTCTATAATATCCGGCAAGTCCAAGAAAACATCTAATCTCTGCTACGTTCTTCGGAATCGGCCAATCTTGAACTACTGCAATCTTCTCGGGATCAACGGAGATTCCATCTCCGGATACGACGTGCCCCAAAAACTTTACTTCTTCAAGCCAAAACTCATACTTGCTTATCTTTGCATACAATCTTTCATGCCTTAAAGTCTGCAGTGCGATCCTCAAGTGTTCGGCATGCTCTTCAAGGCTCCTCGAGTAGAACAAAATATCATCGATAAACACCACAATAAACTGGTCAAAGAACGATGAAAAGATTCAGTTCATCAGGTCCATAAATATCTCCGGTGCATTCTTAACTCCGAATGGCATCACTAAATACTTGTAATGTCCATATCGAGTTCGGAACGCAGTCTTGCAAATATCCTCCGATTTAACTCGAACCTGATGATATCCGAATCGCAAATCCAGCTTCAAGAATACCCTCGTGTCACTAAGTTGCATGAATAATTCGCCAATGCGAGTGATCGGGTACTTGTTCTTAATAGTCACCTGGTTTAATTCTCGATAATCGATGTGCATCCTCCTTGTGCTATCTTTCTTCTTGACTAGAAGAACTAGAGCTCTCCAAGGTGAATTACTGCTGCGAATCCAACCCTTCTCAAGCAATTTGGTAACCTGCTTCTTTACTTCTTCCAACTCCACTGGTTCCATTGGATAGAACGCCTTTGAGATTGGCGCTACACCAGGAACAAGATCGATCGTGAACTCCACATCTCATTTTGGCGGAAAACCCAAGATGTCTTCGAACACATCCATGAACTCTCAAACTACAACTGACGCTTCCTCCTTATCAACTTCCATTGATGAAAGAACACTGCTTGTCGGCCTAGCCCTAAACTCGACTGGCCCGACAGAACTGCTACCTCCAGCAAAAACATACTCCGAATGTCCGGGAATCTGGAAAATCACTTTCTCTGCACTACAATCAATGTGAGCGTAGAAAGTGCCGAGAAAGTCCATTCCGAAGACAACATCATAACTGCCGGTATCGATCACCAAGAAATCTGCAAATAACTCTCGTCCGCAAATAACAACAGAACAATCCTTACACTCACTACTAGAAATGATCTTCCCATTCCCAGTGTGCATGTCCCAACAGCAAAACAGGGTCGTGCAAGAAATCGAATGTGCAGCAATAAACTTGGATGACATAAAACAATGGGATGCACCTGAATCGAATAATGTTAATGTGGGAAAATCATGAACAAGTAGGATACCTGAAACGACTTCCTCTGAAGCCAAGATACTGAAGAAGATAAGCATGATAAATAGGATTCAAGCTGAGGATAAAACATGAACTGGAAAGCAAGAGAAGCAAGGCAATATAAAGACTAGGAAATAAGGAAGTGAATCAAGGCTAGGACTTCAAATTACTTAAATAGAGTACCGCATTGTAATCATACTGCAGTTCATAATTACAATCACATAACTTTGTTCATGTCGTCCAAATCCTAGAGAGAAACAATAGAGAACCAAAAGTTGCAAGTCGAGATGCAAAGTGGTTTGCATATCGTAAGGACAGGGGTCAAGAGAAAGATATGATTCAAGAATCATGATAACCAAGTGGAAGGAGATGTTCCTAATCACGGATTTTCCGATTCTTGTATTGGGTCCAATACCCAACTACAAAAGAATAAAACCCGATTAACTTAAATACTATGGCTCTGATACCAAACAAACCCTGTCACGTCCTGCTTCCCAGAGTGCGCTAAGATCGGTACGTTACAGAGCCAACCATGCTACCTGTGGCTAGGAATTATCCCTCCACGGTCACATTACGGCTGTCTATAGATATCAAGAACAGTAGAAATAAAATAAACTATCTAGTACATTTCCATAAGCCAGAGTAAACGAGTAAGGAATTAATATGCGGAAGCAATAAATCTAATAAAAAATAAATATCTGGAAAGTACGTCCCAAATACGGGCTCACAACAGGGAATGGAAATGCTGAAAGAAAACTAAACTAAAAATACTAACAGGGTCCTCACTGCTCGGCCTGTCGGCTGAAGTACTCCTGTTCGACCTGCGACAAGGGTAGCGGATCTGGGCCATGTAAAACCCAAACGTCAGCGCGTCACAATATCAGAAATAATATAATCAGGGGGTAACAAGATATGCAGGTATGAGTGTGAACAGTAAATAAGGTATAACAGTAACATGAATAAGGAACAGTGAAGGGTATAAGCACATGTGACGTGCGGTGAGTAATCTGAACTAAGCTACTGGGTTAACTACTCTCAAGTCTGTGAAATCAATTTAATGAATCGTCGATGTAACTCAATAGTATCCCGTCCATGCCCGGGACCACGGTCAAGATTCTTGGGCTGAATCCGAGACTTGCCGTTAGGCAGTAAACAGGTAACATGTACAGACGAATGATGTCAGCAGCAGCATCCCGGGACTGGCCTAGCCCGTAAAACTGATCAGTATAAGTATCGAACTGTCGAGTTACAAGTCAGATTTCATCATTGATTTCCCCATACCCCTAAGTTATGTGTTCAAGTCAGGTATTGATAAATCTGGAGCTAATTCCAACATAGGATCAAGTAGGTACAGGTTTGTCTATACAGACAACAGGATATGTCCATCGGGATAATATATCAGGATTGTCGACATTAGAACAGAATCAGGTAACATGTCAAGTAGTGATATATCAGGTCATGTCAGGTAGTGTAAATACATCAAGTGGGTGCCCGACAGTAAAATATAGCAAGTATCGTATCACGGTAAAGGTATGGATGTACGGTGAAAGTATGGATGCACAAATATCTATCAGGGTTTATATCATGACTATGTAGGGTGCACATTATCAAGTAAGGGGTACTAATGTAACAACAATATGAATCAATATAATATGGCATGCAACTAGATATGCAGAATTAATGGTATGGATACACAATAAACATGGATGCATAAATAACTGTCAGGGGTTACAACTACAGTTCCATGGCTAAGTAGGATCCACATTATTAAGTATGGGGTGTTAATATAGCAGTAATATGAAATAACATGACCTGGCATGCAACTAGATATAATTAATGGTATGGATACACAAATATCGATCAGGGGTTACATTTACAACTCCAAGACTAAGTGGGATGCATATTATTAAGCATGGGGTGTTACTACAACAATAACATGAATTAATATGATCTGTAGATGCAGCTATATATATTTTAAATGATATGGATGCATACGGGTATCCGAAAACAGTAAAACTTTAATATAGAAGTATAATGCAATCAGCAGGTAATATTTGTATTCATATGGATGCAAGATAAGTATTATAGTATGTAGCAAGATAAACTTGCCTGAGCGGAACACACGACGGGTGCGTACGGTACGTCCGACGTCGGGTAATCGTTGCAACGCACACGCGGCACGCGGGACGGGTCCAAGCAAGGCAAAAAGTTAACCATGCAGGCAGGGGACATTCACTGGATTACTCGGGTTTTCGGTAGAGACACGGCTCCGGTGGTGATCACTGGAAAACAAGAAACAAGAAGAAGAAAAGAGAAGAAGAAGAGGAAGAAACTGGAAAGAAAGGGAACTGGGGTTTGGTGTTCTGGGTTTTGGGGTCAGAGACGATGAGCAGGGGAGACAGAGAGGTCTCAGGCGATAAGGGGTGCCGGACTTGGGTATGGCTGCGATGAGGTGCAGGATTGCATCAGCTTGGTTGTTGGGGCGGTGAGGAGCTCGTGAAATAGGGACGGGAGAGGTGGTGGTGGAGACGAGATTGGGACGAGGGCGGTGAGACGAGGGTGGTGGCGACTATGACGTTTCCGACGGTGGAGGTGATGGTGCCGATGGGTTCTTGGGTTTGCAGGTTTCGGGTGTCAGGGAAAGAGAAGAGAAAAAAATAAGGAGGAGATGAGGTTGGGTAGTGACGGGGTTGTGGAGCCGAGGGTAAAGGTGGTGTGATGATCGGTGGCGACAGCGAGGGTTGGAGATTCTTTGGTGATGGGTCACTGTAGGGTGTCTTGGGGGATAGAGGAAGAGGAGGAGAGGAGAAAAAGGTGACGAGGGGAAAGGTGAGGGAATGAAGGCGAGGGCGTTGGTTGCGGGGTCGACGATGGAGAGGCAACGGGGGCGGGCGCAGGCGAGTGAACGTGGGTTCTCACGACGAAGGTCTTGTGAGGAAGAAAAGGAGGTGGTGAGAATAGGGGGAAAATAGGTGACAGGATCTCGTGGGTTTTTTTTAAAGAAGAGAGTGAGAGAGAGTCGCGAGAGGAGAGAAAGGGGGAGACAGAAAGATCGAGAGGGGAGAGAGAGTCACGGGAGAGAGAGAGAGAGATAAAACGTGCATGAGGAAGTGAGAGAGTCTGTTAGTTTTTGAAAAAAAGATTTCCTTTTAAAAAAAATTTAAAACGATTATTCTGTTAAGAATTTTTTTTTGTTAAAACTGTTTAAATAAAAATATAATATTAGTAAAATAATTAATATTTGGCTAATACAAAAATAGTCCAAAACACGTCCGGGTCGGGTCTAAAAATCTAGTTTTAAAATACGGAAAATATACGTGTCGACCAAAACTAAAATAGGATATCCGGGTAACGAAAAAGCATACCTTCAAGAACGGATGCATGCACGTGCACATAGCCATCCAAACGAGTCCGTTCTACTGGATGGGAAAAGAACAAGATGCGCAGATGCTACGACGGGGTTAGGGGTATCATGCAGGACATGCAATATATTTTTAAAATATTTTATTGACTTTAAATGTTATATTAAAAAAATGCAGATACCAGATAAAATGCCAGTATGCAGTATATAAAATAATGAAAGTGTATGGATCCACATAACAAGCCAGGATAAATCATAAACATGAATCAAGACGGGTTTCCAGCAAGCAGGTCAGGTCAGATCCAAATACAAATGTCAAATACACTATTCGCACCTAAAACACAACAAATCAGGAAAATACCATAAATAAAGAAATACTCGAAATAGAACTGGTATAAATGAATTAGTGGGTTCAAGATTAACGGTTTACCGACAATAGATCTTTTTACATTGCTAAATCAACGGTGAAAAGTTGTAGAATCACATGAAATTTGGTGTACCCACATCTTAGATGATAATGATGAAGATAATACATTCCGATCGTCGGAAAACACGATGGAGAGTGCGTTTTTTCGATGCCATGGGAGGAAGTTCCCTCCTATGGCCTCTTTCCTCCATTATTCTCTCTCACTTTATATATATATATATATATATATCCAATATCTCAATGTTTCGATATCTCTATATCTCAATATCTCAATATCTCGGGCTCCATCAGTCCTGATCGACCCATATCATCAAATCTCACGACTATGTCGGTATCCTCCGAATATCCGCCACGTCAAAATAACAGGTCGGTAGTGCTCCCTTGCCGGGCTCAACGCCATCATTTGCGATCATATTGCCTAGAGGTGCCGTACTGGGTCCACCATGTACCCATAGACGATGCATCCCCCTCCTCGACTCAGGTAAATGATACAGCTCGAGAACCGAGAAAACTCATGGTGGACGATACATACATCATATCATGAGAAAACAACAACTTACATTTTTAAAAATGATAATAGGTTTATTAAATTCTTGCGGTTTTCCCCAAAATCCATAAATCTCATAAGCATGGAAATCTCCAAGAAAAATCACAATATGTGAACATGTCAGCGATGATGAATGCCTATGGTATCAATAATAGGAAATACGGTGTGTGACTAGAAAACTATGCATGAATGATGGTGCAATGAAGTATATACATATAACTAGCAATCCAACGTATCCAATCCTGATGAGATGAATATACAATTATAGGTCTACATATCATATATGATGCAAATGCACGGGTATCGATTCTAAGCAAGTTCTATAGTGTTCGTGACATAGGAATTACCAATGGCGTGTGTGTTCGCATGAATAGTGCACGTGCGGAATGAACCAATAGTTATGGTGCAAGTGTCCTATGAGATGATATAACATATAAAAATAGAAGATGATGCGATGCAATGAGATGAATAACTAGGAAACTACGCATATAAATGCAAGTACTACTAGTAATCCTAACCATCGGGCGCGTTGCGCCATCCAGACGATTTCCCCGTAGATGTGTACATTTACTCACCGGGATGCCTCGGCTAATCTGATCCAATCTCAGCCTTGCCTTTTCCGCGCCACATCCGACGCCTCTGCACCCGTTCCTAGAAACTCACACAAGTCAATGCGAGAATAGATATATAAATAGTCGTGCACACAAAAGATACAAATCAACCATGCGCACTAACGAGACGCGCACGCAGTTGGTGCACAAAACACGCTCGCGACAACGCTACAAACCACAACTAGGGTCGCTATATGTGGCAACTACCAACCCTAGAACCCGATCGCACCAATCGCGCATTCATAACACACTAAATACATTAGGAAATAGGTTGTGTATCATCAAAATCCCAAACTTAATTAAAATCGATTTATTCCAAAAACCTAGTAAGCATCAATTTACTATTTCACTACTACAAATAAGGGTTGCCCCTACGGATTTGTCGGTAGGGGAAAACCACTGCCCCTACGGATTAGTGCGTAGGGGCGAAAAAACACCCCGTAGGTGCAAAGGCCGCAGGTGCAAGTTGAGGTCCTGAACTTGGCCCTACGGATAAATTTATTCCCCTACGGATAAATCAGTAGGTGCTATAGCCCCTACGGAGTACCCCGTAGGGGTAAAAAAATCATATATTTAATTTTTTTTTTTAATATATTGTATATACCTACGGATATATCCGTAGGTCCTATTTAGTCCCCTACGGATAAAGCCGTAGGGGATATAAAGTAGCCCCTACGGCTGTTTCCGTAGGGTCCTCTCCCAACACAATGAACTGAGATCGGGGGGAAATATCAGGGGACCTGATATGTTGCCCCTACGGATATATACGTAGGGGATAAGTATTGGCCCCTACGTATATATCCGTAGGGGCACCCCCAACACCCTGCACTGATATCAGGTGGGAAAATATCAGGTTTCCTGATATTTTGCCCCTACGGATAACTGCGTAGGGGCAATATATTTACCTACGGTGTAATCCGTAGGTACATGTTTTCTGTATTTTTTTTTAAAAAAGGGCTGCTAGATTTTTTTCCGCCCTGTGCACAATACTATATACATCAATCAAATCATATATTGCAGTATTCATAATCACATCCCACGCATATATATAATATACAAAAGAAACCCAAAAACTGAATATGATATAAATTCAAACCAATATCAATATCGTTTCAAAATGTAGTACAATGTGATATAAATAAATACATGTTTCAAAAAATAAGAACCAAAAAGCTACCCTAGTTCGGTCCAGCTCCACCTCCGAGTAACGTTCGAATAACGCGCGCCTGCTCCTCGGTAAATACACTATCCAATACTGCAAATAAAGGAGTCTGAGCGGCATGTGGAGCTGGCGTCGTGGTCTGCGCAGCCGCCGTCGAGGTAGTCGCTTGCGGAGCCGCGGCTGCGGGAGTCTGAGTGGGCGGTGGAGCTACAGGAGCTGTCTGCGGAACCGCAGCCGATGTAGTGGCTTGCGGAGCCGCAGCCGAAGGAGATGCATGTGGAGGCTCGGCCGATCTACCCTGTCGCGTCTGGACATAACGTGTGTAAGAAGCGTCTAAGAACGGTGTATTATTCGAATTCGTTTCATTATTAAGTTATTTCGAAACCCTGTTTGGATATCTAGTTTGGAAAAGCGTTGTTTATTTTAATTACATATGTATGTATGATTAATCAGACTTACGTACTAATAAGGGTTGTGTTGATATGTATATAATATGAAATGATATTTTACTATAAAGTAGTATACATACCAGCATCTCCTTCAACTCCTGAACGGTGGCCCTCAAGCTATCCAGTTCCTGATGGACATGCCGGCCACTGGAGACGGAGGAAGTAACCGCCGGGGTGGAGTCCAACCTCATATGGGCCCTGCTAGGGCCCAATCCCCGGCCTCTCTCCCAACCTCCGTGGTGCCCTCCGTGTGCGGCGTCCAGAACTGGGGTCAGCAGCCTCGGATCGTTCTGTCCGGTAAAATCGATCCCCGAGGCCTGGGCCTGCTCAACCACCCGCTCCTACACCCACATTAAGCAGTAAAGTATAAGTATAAAATTTAAACTTGAACCTTCCAAAACTAAAATTTCAAATTTGGGTAGAAAAAATATTAACACTTACGCAGTACTCCTGGGTAGCGACGTCGGGACATCGAAGCTCGCCCGTGGCGGGATCTGTCGAGGTGCCGTGGACGGCAAGATATGCGGACAGCACGCTCGGTGTACCACCTGACGCCACGGTCCGAGATGTCTGCAATATTAGAAAGTAACTCTTAATATTAGAAATATTAGAGAATAACTCTTAATATTGCAGAATATTAGAGAATAACACTTAATTTACCGATAACTCCATGGCTCGAGTAATGTTCCTCGAGCCACCTGTGTAAGTGGGGCGACCCCTCTTCGCCGACTTCCTGTTCTCCGTATTCTGAGCGGCCTGTTTCTGCACAACGCATTAACATTTAGTTTTCTAATTAAGAAACACAAAGAAATAAATTATATCATAAATAATGAATTAAATTTAAAATACATACTTGTTTGCGTTCGGAGTCGAAATAAGCGCACAATAGAGGCCATGTCTCTACGTCGACTCTCGCAAACGCAGGAGTAGATAGGAGGGCCGCTCTCTCTGCCTCGGGGGTCGCTATCCATAGGGAGTAGCAGTCGGCCTTCAGCTCATTCCTGTTGTATCGGACCTTGGCCTGCATGTTCTTCATCAGGCCATTGTACAGAGCATGAAGGTCGAGCACCCTCCCCGAGTGATCAGGGTCGGCTACAGGCTGAAAATCGTAATCCAACTGAAAATACAAAAAAAAAACATTGTTATTAGATTGCAAGTGTTAATAATAAATATATTGGATAGATCAAATGAAAATATATATTAATACATACCCGAGCCTGTTCAAAGAAGAGGGCGAATGAGCGCTGGTGCTGCTCGCCCCACTCAACGTGAAGTGGATAGTTCTTCACGATCCGGCTCTCGTCCCCCAAATACCGGCCGAACCTCTCGGCATGAGGACCGGTATAGCGATAGTCAAGGGTAAAAAATAGGGGGAATGCTGCCTCCCCCCTAGCTCTATTAGGCCTCAGCCTATGGGACTGATTCGGGCCTCGAGTCCCCCTCTGGGGATGGAGAGGCCCTGCGTCTGCACGAAATATCAAGACAATCAATAATAATACAAAGTTGTATTAAGAAATCAAGGTTAAACAAAAATTCAAGTGTGATATATACCTCCGGTGAATAACGCACGAGCCTGGGCCCGAGCAGCAGCACGAACGGGACGATAGTTCCTCCGGTGAGGAACAACCGGGGTCCCGGACCCGGACGCATCCCCTCCAACTATAAAATAAACATCGACGCTAAATCTCCATGAAGTTCATATTTATTCTATAGAGCATATGTAAAATAAATAAATATTTTAAATTTATTCATACTAACCTGCAGACGATGCGGAGGGTACGGAAGCGGCAGGAGTGGCCCCTGTGGAAGGTGTGGACGCACCACCTATAATTAGACAATTAAAAATAGATTTTATAAGTAATTGCAAAAAGAATGTGTAGATCAATAATATAACGTTCTAAATCAATATGCATGAACTATAGGACATATAAACATACCCGCAGATGTGGACGCAGGACCAACAACTAGACAATTAAAAATAGATTTGATAAGTAATTGCAAAAAGAATGTGTAGATCAATAATATAACGTTCTAAATCAATATGCATGCACTATATGATATATAAACATACCTGGAGGAGCGGGGGTGGCCTCTGTCCCAGATGTGGACGCAGGACCAACAACTAGACAATCAAACATTGACAATATAAGTAATTTTGACATAAACAGGCATGAATATCTGTAATATTAAATTGAAAATGGATATGCGTGCAGTATACCTGGAGGTGTGGAAAAATCCACACGGAAGGAGGCATCCGAAGGGGTCTCCGATCTGGGTGCAAGACCGGCCCTCTGAAGCTCCCTACGGAGCTCTCCGGGCGGCAGAACCGCTCTGCCTCTGCCTCTGCCTCTGCCGCGGCTGGAGCTCCTGCCGCCCCTCGCTGCTCCCGACATCGTCATCCAATCTAGATAAACGGTTCGTGGACGCATTAGACAATCATTAAAAGTATTGACTATATATGCTCTAGAGCGTAAAATGTGAAGTAATAATATAACATTACTGATAACCTTTTTCGTTTCGTGGGCGCATCATACATATCTACTTGGATTTCATCGTCGATGTCATTTCTAACCCACGTAACTTCATGATCGGTCGAAGACAACCCGTCCTTCGAAACAAACGGTCGGAGCACTTTAAGTCTTCTCTCTTCTTCGTCCTCATCGCTGTCCTCGTATTCTGGGACATCGTAGACATCTCTAGGTTTCCATCGGCATACAACACTCCACCCCGGATGCTTCAAACACTGTGAGTAGTATACTTGGAACGCTTGGTTCGGAAAGATGAACGGATCGTCTTGACCGTAAAATCGAAGTGTGTTCACACTGGTCAATCCATATTCATCTTTCCAAGTCCCAAGACTGCTTCTCCACCTGTCTGTATCGGTTCGCGGATCGTACCAAGTACAGTGGAATATATAAAAGGGTTCTGATCGTCCGGGATAGTGGATGCCGAGTATACAATTTAAGTACCCATAGTAAATCACACCGTCCGATCCTACCGTCGCAATACCACTATTCTGAGTGATTCTAGATGTTTCTATGTCCTTAATTTCGAATTTGTATCCAAGGACACCAAATCCTTTGTAATGTGCAACCTCCATACTAGGAAATTGAGCTAAACATCTTGAATCACTCTCAAATGATGCAGACAAGTTCGGATCGTGGATCTAACAAAACAAATTTTACGATAAATACATAACGATACAAGTTTAGATTAAAACTGATAGCAATAAAATGTAATTCGAATAACTTACATGCTCTGTGACCCAATCACAAAAATTATCCTGATGGTATTTTTCCAAACGCTCTTCGTTCCAATCAGGATGCCCCTCACGTACCTCGTTAAAATGAGTTCTGTTTTCGACAAATAATTGTGACATTAATATTATGTCATTTCATACACACAAACACAGATATAACAATTAATCCAAAAGAACTTACTCTCTAATTTGTTCAAGACATTCGCAATTAAGCAAGATAAACCGGTATATCTTGTTGATAAACATAGTGTCTACCCTCTTATACTCGGCTTTACCATATGGCCCGTCTTGAATTCTTCGAGGTCGGTTAAGCCTTGTCTCAATGTTCTCGTCCAGATAGCGGGAGCAAAATGTGGTTGCTTCATCAAGAAGATAACCTTGCATGATAGAACCCTCTGGTCGATTTTTATTGCGTATATACTTCTTAAGAGTGTAAAGGTACCTAATGAGAATATGTTGAATAAATAAACACGGGCATACATGACAAAAATAAATTTATAAATTGCGCGAAACGAAAAATTACACGTACCTCTCGACGGGATACATCCATCGATATTGTACCGGTCCGGCTAACTTCGCCTCAGTTGCAAGATGAACCGTCAAGTGTATTATGATATCGAAGAATGACGGTGGGAAAATACGCTCAAACTTGCAAAGTATCAACGCAATAGAATTTTGTAGTTTATCCAGCGTCGCAACCTCCAGCGTTTTAGCACACAACTCCCTGAAAAAACAACATAGGTCGTTGATTACTAGACCAACCGAGTCGGGGAGAGAAGTCCTGAGGGCTAATGGAAGAAGGTGCTCCACGATAACATGGTGGTCATGACTTTTCAGCCCATCGATCTTGCCCTTCACAATTTTTATTTTCTTGCTGAATGATCCTGAGAAACCTGTGGGGACTTTCAAATCATGCAACACCTGCAGGAATCTTTTCTTCTCCGGTTGTGACATATGATAAGCGGCATTGGGAAGTACAAACTTGCCCGGTTTACCCGCTACCGGTTTAGGGTGCAGTTCACTTCTTATTCCCCACTCTTGTAGATCCATCCGGGCATTCATGTTGTCTTTCGATTTCCCGTCTTTACACAGAAGCAAGTTAAGTATGTGCTCTGATACTCCCTTCTCTATATGCATGACGTCCAGACAATGACGCACTGAATTTGTAGACCAGTACGGAAGCTCGAAGAAAATGCTTAACTTGTTCCAATATTGTGGTTTGACCTGTCTCGTCGGATCCATCCCGAAGGTCACGTTATTGTAACCATCCCATTTAGCAGTCACGTCCTCTCCGGACAATGGGGATGGAGGCCCAAGAAGCTCCTGATGACCATCAAAGTGAACCGTGTCTAACCTGTAGGGGTGGTCTGGAGGCAGAAAACGTCGATGGCCGCAATAACAAACCTTCCTGCTAAAATTCAAAAATTTTGATGTTGTGTGTTCATGGCAATGAGGACATGCTTTGTGACCATGTACGGACCAACCTGAAAGCATTCCATATGCAGGAAAGTCATTAATTGTCCACATTAAAGCCGCACGCAGTATGAAGGTTGTATTTGTGTTTGAATCATATGTCTCTACACCATCAATAAACAAAGTTTTCAGCTCCTCAATCAGAGGTCGGAGATAGACGTCGATATTGTTCCCCGGTGAGTTTGGTCCGTCGATAAGAAGAGGCATCATAAAGTATGATTGGTCCATAGCCAACCAAGGCGACAGATTATAAATTATCATTACAACGGGCCATGTACTGTGACTTCCAGCCATATAGTTGAATGGGCAGAAGCCATCGGCAGCCAGTCCGAGCCGGACATTGCGGGGATCGCTACTGAATATTGTGTGCCTCCTATCGAAATCCTTCCATGCCGGTGAATCTCTTGGATGGCTCATTTTTCCATTTTCGCTTGGAGGAGCACGATGATGCCAAATCATTGCCTCGGCTGTTTTCTTGCACCTGAATAGCCTCTGTAGCCTCTGTGTTATGGGAAAATATCGTGCTATCTTCACAGGTATATCAGGCTTCTTATCAGAATCTTTCGGCTTATACCTGGCCTCTCCGCATGTTGGACACTCTTTCAAATCTGAATTCTCTTTCCGGTACAACACGCAATTTTTAGGACATGCTTGAATCTTCTCGCACTTTAGACCCAAATCAGACATCATTTTCTGGGCTTCGTACCAGCTTTCGGGCACATTATTTCCCGGAGGCATAGAATCTTTCAAGAACGAAAGAAGCATTGTGAATGACTTGTTGCTCCATCCATTTAGGCACTTAATTTGGAAAAGTTGGACGAACCATGAGAGGGTGGAATACTTCGCATTCTCATAAACTGGTTTCCTAGCATCATTCATGAAATTTTCATATTTATCCGCACGCGGTCCTTGACCGGAAGGAATGTCATCTTCGGTACGAATAGATTCACCTAGGGCAGCCTCTACCATATCCTCCATTTCTTCTGATGGAAATAAATTTCCGTATCCTGCCGTATTACCGAATTCTTCTTCTTCTCCTGCCGCATTATCGTGTTCTCCTTCTTCTACCGCAGTACTGCATTCTTCTCCTTCCCCGTGATATTTCCAAATTGAATAAAGTCTAGTAAACCCATGTTTTACAATATGAAGCTCTGCCAATTCTACCTTCTGCCAGTACTTATTGCCACATCTATCGCACGGACAGAGAATCTTCTCTAATATGATCTTATTATGTGCTCGTGCAAATTCAAGGAAAGCAGCAACCCCTGCGACAAACGTAGGTTGCATACGTTGTTTCCAATCCACATACATCCAGTCCTTAACTCTGATGTACTCATGGGCCATGTTAGACTGAATAACATATAAATTGTAGGTTATGCTGACTATATTGAGAAATATAAGAACGGGATAGTTACTGACAAAGGAGAAAATCCATGTAGATGCTTTGTGTGTGCGTTTGTCGTTGAAAAGAATAAATTATCGCACGTTATGTTGACCGATAGACGGGGACTAAGTGGCGCTTTTAATTAGTTTCATATACGGGTATCGATGGGAATATGAAGGTTTCATATTATCATATATTGGTTTTAACCCGAACATCTCGAGTCGCTCTCTGATTATGCGTTTGTATGTATGTGTTCCGGCTGTCGGGGGTAGGCTTCTATCCCATTAAGAATGTATAGAGCGAACGCCCATCACTTGTGCTTTCAACCGTTTCGAGTAAATTTCGGCAGCACCTCCCCGCTGTTCTCCGAGTACACTGTAATAGAATAGATAATCATTTCAAAGCTGTGAAACAACGTTGAAATGAACATCTAATCTATCTTTGTACACGGAGAACCAGCGGAAAGGTACCGACGAAATATCTCGAAACGGATGAAAACACAAGTGCATGAAGGCGTTTGCTTTATACATTCTTAACTTGTCCACACGGGACAAATCTATGGGTTACCATACGATTGAATTTTCTTGTCGCGCAGACTATACGACGGTTGTTAGTATCGAGCTATACTGTCCGATATTTAACAACCTTCGTATAGTTCTAGGTCACGACGAGCATCGCACGTATGTTAACCGATAGACGGGGACTAAGTGGCGTTTTAGTTTCATATACGGGTATCGATGGGAATATGAAAGTTTCATATCATCATCGAGTATCATATATTGGTTTTAACCCGAACATCTCGAGTCGCTCTCTAATTATGCGTTTGTATGTATGTGTTCCGGCTGTCGGGGGTAGGATTCTATCCCATTAAGAAAAAATGGAGTGTATTTCGCTGTGAGAGACTCTTCAAAGAAATGGAGGAAGAAGCACTAAAGAAAAAAGAGAGAAAAATAAGAATATAAAGTTGAAACTAAAGTTGAGCTATCCGCTGAAATCATAAAGCATAGGAAAGTTGATTGAGTCTTGATCTATTGCTCTTTCTTTGCATTATCTCGTATGTCCATTTATAGATTTTAATGCCACATGAGATGTAATCAGTCAGCTCCCTATGGTTGTATTAATGTCAGCTCTTACACAATATGGGTATCTGCCTTACGATTAAGACAACTATGGAATATGTTAATTTAAAATGTAAGGCTAGCTTTCTATGTATTCTGAGGGACTGCTTGCATAGAACTTAGCTTGATCCTCTCAATTATTACACATAAATATGCTGACATGCCTCTCATAACCCTAACCCCAGCCCCACAGTAACCCTAACCCTAGCCCCAACCCTAACCCCAGCCCACCGTAACCCTACCCCAGCCCCACAGTAACCCTAACCCTAGCCCCAACCCTAACCCCAGCCCATCGTAACCCTACCCCAGCCCCACAGTAACCCTAACCCCAGCCCCACCGTAACCCTAACCCCAGCCCCACCACAGCAGCAGCCGAACCCCAACCCTAACCCTACCCCGACCCCGACCCCGACCCCGACCCCGACCGCCACCGCGCCCCTGCCCAAACCCAACTCTCGCGCGCGCAACCCAGACCCAGCCATGAATAATCCAAAAATGCTTTAATTTACCTCGAGATTTATACCTGAACGGGCGGTGGCGACGACGGCGTCGAATTGGCGAAGAAACCGGCGGTGGCGACGACGGTGGCGACGAAACTGGCGGTGGCGACGAGGATGGCGACGAAATCGGCGGTGGCGACGACGGTGGCGACGACGGCCGGCGACGGTGGCGACGCGACGGTGGAGATTTAGGGTTTTTCGCGCGCGTTTGAGGGAGAGAGAGAAAATGAGCGTAGGCTTTTCGATCTGGATTTGTTTTAAATTGATATTTACTTGCCCCTACGGATATGTCCGTAGGTCCTTTGTTTGCGCCACCGTAGGGGCAAACACCAAATTAAGAATTAAATTTTTTATTCTTGAAAGTCAGTGCCCGTAGGGGCAACCCTTTAGACCTACGGATTAATCCGTAGGGCCAAGTAAAATCTGCCCCAACGGATAATCCCATCCGTAGGGGCAACCCCCTATTTTACTAGTGTTTTAGTTCAAATCTAAATGTTTTAACAAAACTAGGGGCCACAATATTCATTTAATAACTTAATTATGCCACACAAACCCTAACTAAATTTTAATCTCACCTAATTACACTAATCATAAAAATTAGTTTGCAAGAATACATAATTAGGACAAATTAAAAATAACAATTAGCAAATTAGCAACTAGATTAGGTTTTGCAAGTCTTAGCATGTTAGACTACACATTGCAAAGATAATCAAGTGGTAAAAATCCTAACTTGAACCCAAACCATTCTCTTGAAATTCCAAAATTGCAATATAGAACCATATAAATACCTGATTAAGTTTGATTTAAGAAATTAATCAACAATTAAACCATAGGGCTTGGATTTATACCTCACAAATTTTTTTAAATCTAACTAGCAACTTGACCTCCCAAAAAGCCATCTTGCTCCAAGTTCCATGATAGATTTGGCCAAGGAATAATGGGTAAAGGTTAAATGAAGAATTAGTGAGGTTTTTTTTTAATAGAATTTTAGGGATTTTTGATGGAAAATGAAGTGGGGAATTGGGGAGGGGTTACTACAGGTTGGGCTCGGAATTGAGGAAAGAGAGAGAGAGTGAAGTGTGGGGGGGGGGGTGCAGAAAGTCCCAAGTCAAGAAAATACCCCATACCTCATTTCCTTATTCTTTCTATTTTAGTTTAGATGAAAAATTGGGGTTAGAATGAGATGAGAAAATGGGGAGAAGGGCTGCCAAGTTTCGGCCAGCACATGGGAATGAGGGTGTGTGAAGGTGAGTGGTGAGAGAATGTGTGTGTGTCCCCAAGTCAAAGCTCACCATACCTCAATATTCAAATATTATAATTTTACTTTCATTTTTTTATTTTATCTAGATTTCTTTAAAACATCTAGAACCATGAAGAAAATTTTAGAAGAAAGAATATGTTACAAACTAGATTCTAGGTTGTCATGGTTCACATTTGTGTAATTAACCCATTCCCATTTGTAATTTACAATAACTAAATGTATAAGTGAAAGCTTAAAATAATATTAAAAATAATTAATTAAGGAAAAATATTTAAGAAAACTAACAATTAATAAGTGACTAATTAAATAACAATACTTGCAATTACATAGCTAAAATAGGTATATTCAAGTCTATGTGGAAAAATAATTATTTCTTGGTTTTTACGGAAAACACAAGTTATATTACCGATTATCGAAAAATTCACCTAAACGATTTTTAAAACGTTACAGATACAGTCTAAGAAGTTTACTGGATTTAGAGTTCATTTATGAACTGGTTCCCATCAAATATCCAGACATTTTCTAAGACAGGTATTGCTCATTTCGGGAAATGGCTTTCTCCGCGAACTTGAGATAAAGAGAGATATAGAAAGAAACATTGGAGCGGATCCACTCACTGAGGTTATTTCTCGAACGCAATAGTTTTACAAATGAGATTTGTGAAATTGATTAGTTGAGAAGTTAGGTGTTCGATATCACACGGGCTGTGAGTATGCGACACCGTAATAATTAGCTTTAAGTGCAAGAGGGAGATTGTTGGCTATAGTGCCCTCAAGTCAATTATTGGATCGCAGGCACGTGATTGCAATGATTGAAGAAGGACCTATACCGGTAGAACAGTCATACTCGAGATGATAGTATGCTATCTGGTTTGTCTTTATCATCGTGTACATGGTTCAAGTGATATTACAGATCACTATTACATGTTGATAGAGCCCTTAAGATTCCTGCTTGACTACCAGTAGTATGATGGCGATCATATACGTGAGATTTGGGTGGTCTATAAGCACATCCTTAAAGTGTCCCTAGTCGTGGGAGTTTCGAGACTGGGCATCGATACTCCAAGAGTAGACTAATGTATATGGATCGAGACCCCGACGACGGGCGGTGGCCAGTCTCACAAGCCATTGGTGTTAGTTGGTTCACCTAAGATGTATACAGGTGCTTATTGGGTTATGAGTACACTGGACGGACTCGCCGGGAACATGCTAGTTTGTATTATACCTATTGTCAGATAGCAGTTCCCTGGTGACATATGTACAGGTTAGTCTATCGACCTGAGATCGTCATTTGTCTCGTGTGAGTTCCCACTGTGCTTTGATTACTACGCTACCACGGCTCAATGGAGTCATGCAAACAGATTTTAGTTTGGTACAGTCCCGAGCCATATGGAGGCAGTGATCGGATCGTTAGGGGATTCGTCTCTCCCGGTATTGGGGGTTGATGTCGCGATGTGCATGGATGGCCATCACCAAAAATCCTCCGCCGGGGTGGACAAGAATTACCGATCTAGGATCGGTAGTTTCTCATATGGTGATAGGTTTCATGCCGACACTAAATGTCAAGTTATTAGGGGTCTGACTTTATCCACCGCCCTAGACTCGATATGTGATACTCATAGACGAACGGACCGAACTGTACGGATATTGTCACTGTCAGGCTCAGTAGGGTTTCAGGATGAGTTTGCTCGTCGGCCTCCCTTTCGCTCAATACCTGGGTAGTCGTTACGTACAGCTAGTGCCACTGACGTGCTTGTGGTTAAACCCACTGGCAGTGTATTGACGAGTCTTTAGAGTCCCACACATAGGATTTCACTGTTTTGGGCAAAACGTTGTAGAAACCGTATAGTTTTATGGCACGGTTCAATCATATTCGTGCACTTGTGCACGGATTATGATCGGACGGATAATACTAGTGGGCTTTGGTTTAAGCCGGATCCTATTATTATATTGATGGATTATTTTCATCTCGTAGTATTCGTATTCAGTCGGAATACGGATGCGGTATGTATATAAGGATGAGGGGTATTCTTGTAATTCGTTACGAGATAACTTTAGGGTTGCTATTTCTTTTCTTGCTTTAAACATTTAGTTTAATGTTTATTGTGTGGAAAATGTAAGGTTAAGTTTTGGCTTGGCATTGAATGTGACTCTTGCTTGGTTTTGTTTGTGGTGAGATATTTGTGAGATATTTTTGAGTGAGAGGCAGATCATTAATTGGGTGGCTTTTCTTTGGTTGTTCAATTCGGTTCTCACTAAGAAAAATATAGCTCACAAAATAACTCACAACAAAACAACACCAACTTGTAAAAAAAGAGCAGACACTTTTTACTTGCCTTTTTTCTTTTGCAAAACTTGAGCTCACACTTTCTTCTCCCATTTCAACTTCTTCAACCTCCACCCATACCCTCTCATGAGTTGAGAATCCTGGGTCTTTTGAGACAATGTATTCACACACTCTCTACTTCATTTTGGCTATCTAGGTTAACAAACTAGATACCCGAGTTGCTTCAGTTTTGAGGCGGGAGTCCGTATTACTAATTCTCGATGTGGATCGTCTTCGACAAGGGAGACCGGAGATCAAACTTGATCGAGGAAGCCGCGAGGAGATCGAACTTGATTGAGGAAGCCGCGAGGAGCTTAGGACAGATGTTGAAGACCGAAGCACACAGATCGATCGGTATAACCTCTTTAAACTCCTTTTATATAACTAGTATAGGGTTAATGGTATGATCCGTCGATTAGGGTTTCGTTTGCACCATTATTTTAAAGTTTTTGTTTCGCGTTTGGCTACAAATTGATGGCCGGGGCGCTGCCGTAACCCTATAGTAATACTGCCTTAAGATGTGTCTGGTTCGCTTATGGGATCGTGGTTCCTTCGCTAACTCCATAGCCCCATTGTTATCGCAATGTATTCGATCAAGAATAGACGGAACCACCTCAAGTTCAAAAATGAACTTCCTCATCTAGAAAGGCTCTTTTGCAGCATCGTTAGCAGCAATGTATTCAGCCACCACCGTCAAAATTGTTATGGTGTCTTGTTTGGAACTCTTCCAATAGACCGCCCCCTCTATTGAGGGTAAATACATAACCCGAGATAGACTTGCTGTCATCCTTTTCACTTTGGAAGTTTGAATCGGTAAATGCCTCCATTTAGAGGTCTCTATTACCGTATATTAGAAATATCTCTTTAGTCCTTCTTAGGTACTTAAGAATATTTTTCACGGCTATCTAGTGTTTCTCCCCTGTGTTTGATTGATACCTGATTACTGCGCTAAGTGTATAAGGTACATCTGATTTGGTACATAACATCGCATAAATTATAGAGCCTACCGCTCAAGCATAGGGTATAGTTGTCATGTGAGCCCTCTCCTCATCAGTCTTGGGAGATATCTCTTTAAAGAGGGTGATTCCGTGACAAGCCGGTAAATTACCGCGCTTGGAATCTTTCATACTAAACCTCTTTAGTATGGTGTCAATGTATCTGAACTGTGAAAGTCTCAACATCCTCTTAGATATATCACGATAGATCTTAATCCCCGGAATGTATTAGACATCACCCAGGTCTTTCATGGAGAACTTCTATGATAAGAACAGTTTGATCGATTGTAGCATAGGAACATCATTTCCTATTAGGAAAATGTCATTCATGTACAATATACGGAATACTATATTTCTCCCTACAATCTTCTTATAAATCTATGGCTTATCTATGTTCTTGATGAAAACAAATTCTTTGATCGCCTCATCAAAAAAGATGTTCCAACTCTGCGATGCATGCTTTAATTCATAAATAAATTTAAGCAAGTTGCACACATTCCCACTGCTCCCACTGTCTATGAAGCTCTCTGCTTGATCCATGTAAACGCACTCTTCTAAACATCCATTTAAAAAAAGATTTTGACATCCATCTGCTAGATCTCACAGTCATGGAAGGCAGCAATGGCAAGTAGGATCCGTATGGATTTCAGCATAGCTACCAGAGAAAGGATTTCGTTATAGTCCACACTTGGTCTTTGAAAAACACCTTTTGCAACAAGTCTAGCCTTATAGATTTCCACCTGTTCATCTACACTAATTTTCTTTTTAAAGATCCACTTGCAGCCGACGGGTTTTACCTCTAGAGGCGCAACGTCCAAAGTCTATAATTTGTTGGTGTATATGGACTCCATTTCGGATCGCATAGTTTCTATCCATTTCGCAGAGTCCCCACTAGAAATGGCCTGCTGGAAACTAATAGGCTCATCATCATCGATGACGCAATGCTCTCGAATCTCGTCTACGAGAAAACCATAGCATCTCTCGGGCGGATGAGAATGCATCTGCGAAGTGGCTGGGGTTCGTCAGGGATTATCGAATTCTGTAGTTTTACTAACTCTTCGGCATTCGTTTGTGGTTCTAGAATTTCTTCCGGTTCTACTGAGCTACCATTAATTTCTTTTTCAAGAAATTGAGTTTTTTGAAAGGTGGCATGTCGTGAAACAAGATCCTTTTGCTCCTCAGCATGGTAGAATAGATATCCCCGTGAATGCTTGGGATATCCCACAAACTTTCATAATACTGATCGTTCCTTAAGCTTATCTAGATTCTGCTTTTTGACAAAGTAGGACATCCCCATATCTTAATATACTTAAGATATAGTCTCTTCCCACTCTAAACCTCATATGGAGTGGTAGGCACTGATTTGGTTAGAATCCTATTCAATAGGTATGCAGCTGATTCAAGTGCATATCCCCAGAATGAAAGAGGTAACTCAATGTTACTCATCATAGAGTGAATCATATCCATTAAGGTACGATTCCTTCGCTCCGACACATCGTTGTGCTGTGGTGTATACAGAGGAGTAAGTTGAGAGAGAACACCATTCTCTTTTAGATAGTCAAGGAATTCCGTAATTAAGTATTCTCCTTCTCAATCCGATTGTAGAATTGTATTACTTTTTCCAGTCTGGTTCTCTACTTCGCTTTTATATTCTTTGAATTTCTCAAAAGGTTCAGATTTGTGTTTCATAAGATACACATATCCGAACCTAGAGAAATCGTCAGTGAATGTAATAAAGTAGGGGAACCCACCTCTCGCATGTGTAGACATTAGACCACATACATCACTGTGTATGAGTCCCAAGAGCTCTGTAGCTCTTTCTCTGTGTCCCATAAACGGAGTTTTGGTCATCTTTCCTTTGAGACAAGACTGGCAAGTTTCATATGATGAAAATTCGAAAAGATCCAAATATCCATCCTCATGTAACTTAGCTAGTCTTTTCTCATTGATATGACCAAGTATACAATACCATAAATAGATTTCATTCGTGTCTGAACTCCTCCTATTGCGTGTGTTATGTATATTGAAAACTATGTTTTGATTAAGAACGTATATACCGTTACACAATATACCTATCCCAACCAACACCCGATTGAGTTAAATATTCATGACATTTGTATCTAATACAAAGTAATATCCATCTTTATCCAATAAAGAAACGGATATAATATTACATAACATAGAGGGTACATAGTAACAGTTGTTTAGAATCACAGTATTGCCACTTAGTAACACCAGGTGATATTCGCTGACGGTAGCAGCATCAACTTGTGCTCCATTCCCTACTCTGAGGGACATATCACCAGGTCTAGTTATCCTACTTTTTCTCAAACCCTGTAATAAATTACAGTATGAGATCCTAATCTGGTATCCAATACCCAGGTGGTAGGGTTGATCGAAAAACAGTTCTCAATAACGTATACACCCAAAGTAGATGCATTAGAATGCTTCTTCTTCATCAGGGTCAAGTGGAAATCCTTGCTGACCTCCTTGCCTTGCTCATACTCATGACAGTTGTCACAAATTAGAGCCCGAAAAATATTCCCTAGCCCAGTATAAGAAGCTGGTTCGGTCAAATCATACATTTTATTATCTTGATTAAGGAGTGACATGGTTGCTACCTAAAGAGAGAGAAAAGAAATACTTAGCGTATACTCTTGTAAGATCAGATTGGTTAATTAATTTATCTAATCAGGATGGCTCCCACTATTTCCTCGAATTCTCCTTCAAATCTTAGAAAGATAATTAGTTGGGATTAATCATATTCTATAAGTTTGCTTAACCTTTCAGCCAGGACAATGTCAGTACTCCGAAAGAGATTTTCCAACGCTTTCGCGAAATTTCTTAATTTAAATTAAGCCCTTTTCTCTGGAGGTGTTGCCCCACCGACACCTTTCTACCAACCGGGTTTAGCAAATTATAAAGTGAAAAACTTTCCCGAGGAGTAACTAATACTCACAGTGGAAATCGGGACCCAACTATCATCATGTGATAAGTTTGAAGGAAGCCTACCAAAACTACCACACTCCAAAAGGTATACATACGCTAGCAAGTTTCCCTTATATTTGAAACTCCCGATATGGTTTTTGCCCCTAACGCTTATAATCTTGACGTAGGTTAACATATCATAAGGCGTTAGTCAAGTTCAATCCATCATTATCTTAATTAATTTAGACCCACCCATACAAGTTCTTGACGTAGGCCAAAATAACTGTACGACTATCCTGGATAATTGCATCACTATACTACAAACAATCAACACCCAGCTACCATTCTGTAGGGCTCCTAGGCACGCTAATGAGGTCTCATAAGGCATCAAACATGGCCAATTCAAATTTTACATGTGCCGAGAAACCCTAATACGGATCGTTAACTAGATAATGAGGCGATGCAATGCGAGTAAACGAATTTAACGCTAAAGGAAAGGGGCTACAACCTTTGTAGATCCGGTCCTCCACCACCTAGGCTTCGTGATGATGTCCCTCCACTGTCAATATCGGATTCCGGACTCTAGCATCGGTTTCATTGGAGAAATGGGCGGGCTAGGTCGTCGACTTCGATGCCGAAGATGATCTACGTCGAGGCATCACAAGATCAAGCTCCCACTTCACCAAGTCATGAAACTTGTGAAGAAAACACCCTATACTACTTGGTAAGAGGTAGAGGATGAAGAAATAGAAAGTGGGTTCACTTTAGAATTGGATTTCTCACTCTTTTTCACTAGTTGCCATTGATGGAGGCAAGCTTTCTTCATGTTGAAGAAGGAGAAGAAGAAGAAGATAATATGATAAGTTATTTTCTAATAGAAAAAAATATGATAAGTATCATATTGCAAACATGGTTATGTGTAGAGAATAAACCAAGGTTAGGTGAATGGTTAGGTTAGGCAAAGAAACAAAAATGGTTGAACTTTTTCAAAGCTTCATGAAGCTTCAAGTAAATCCAAAAAGCAACCATTTCTTTTCTGGCCTTAAAAGGAAATAAACAAATAAATGAATAAATAAATAAACTAAATAATCAAGAGAAGATTATAAAACCCTAACCATTCACTTAAATATGATTTAAACTAAACATACACCCAAACTAGCATGTATCATCAAATATGATACAATCTTGTGCACAAAAGTATATCACATATACAACTTGTGTATTTCAAGTGAGAAAATCCTTTTAAAGTGAACCAATACTAGTTAATGCAAAGTAATATATCAAATATATAATTATACATTAAATCATTAAATCAATACTTGATTTAACGCTCCGGTCATATCGCATATAACCGACTAGTATCCAATGTATCGGCTTATCGAATCAATCTTCGATTCGATAACTAGGTTATATCGTATACAACCAATCGATACATTCATCGCGAGAATGTAATACGGTATCACATACACGCATTACTCTCGGTCCTGCACATATCTCATATGCGCTCCTATTTCGTTTCGCTTGAGCCAGGAAACCTCTGTGTAGGACTCTAAAGACTCGTCAATACGCCGGCAGCAGATGATGATCATATCAAACACCCACAAGCCGCAAGCGGTCTGCTAAACGTAACGGCCACCCGGGTATTGAGCGATCAGAAGATCGACGAGCTAGCCCGCTCACACTCCTGTGAATCCAACCAGTAACACTTACCGTACAGTCCGGTTTGTTCGTCTGATATGTCGCATATCTCGCCTAGGGGTGGTAAACGTCAGACCCCAATAGCTTGATAAGTCATGCCGACATGAGGTCCATAACAATCGTGAAACTACTGATAACTCTTACCAGTATATCACTGCAACCCTGGCCAGGGATTTCCTGTTATGGCCAGTCGAGCATAGCTCAACATCAACCCCTAATACCGGGAGAGACAAATCCCCTCCTATCGCTCATTGCCTCCATGTGAATCAGGACTGTACCCAAAAACCACCTGTTTGCACGACTCAGTAGAGCCGTGGTAGGGTGGAAATTAAAGCACAGTGGGAGACACACAAGACTCTATGACGATCTCGGGTCAACGGACTAGGCTGTACCAGTGTCACCAGAGAACTGCCATCTGACGTGAGGTATAATACCATCTAGGAGTTCTCGGCGAGTCCGTTCAGTGTACCCAGTCTCCACTGAGCACCCGCATACCATCTCTGATGTCAAACACCAATGGATATGGGATCATCCATCGCCCATCACATGGGTCGAGAAGATATACGCTAGTCTACTCTGGAATATCGATGCCCCGTCTCGATATTCCCACGACTAGGAACATTGAAGAATGTACTCTTGGACTACCCAGGCCCCACTAGTATGATCAGCATCATAGTCCTGGAAGTCGAGTACACATCCTAAGGGCTTTATCAACATGTAACAGAGAGACAGAAAGTATACATGTTAAGATAAAGAGCAACCAAATAGCGTACTATCATGTCGAGCAAGAAAGTCCTACCTATATATGTCCCAGCATCCACTAAAATATACATCCAATGTACAGTAATGGCCTCTAGGGCATACATATAACTAACAATCTCCCACTTGCACTAGGGCCATCTGTAGCAGTGGTTGCAGTATCACATACTCAACCATCCTATATAAGTCTCTCTCGGGGAAAAAGCCTTTGTGAGTGGATCCGCCGTGTTATCCTCTGAGTCTACTCTCCTAACCTCGATCATCTTGGAGATCAACTATCTCCATGATCAGGTGATGCTGCCTCAGAATATGTCTGGGTCACTGATGGGACCATGGTTCCTTGGCCAAAGCCACACTTCCATTGTCATACAATGGCAGGAACCTAGTTCATCTTATGAACCAATATACACCCAAACTGCCTCTTTGGTAGTATCTTTTAATAGCAATGTTACCAGCCTTTATCGTCTAGTCTGCCACGGTATCTAGCTTGGAACTCTTCCAACATACCGTCCCTTTACTTAGGGTAAAGACAATGCCTGTGACTGACATTCAGTCGTCTTTATCACCCTGGAACGTTTCCAGTGATTCTTCCCAGGATCGATTGATACCATTTCACTACATCTAGTGAGAATCCTAACATCCATTTAGATCTATCACATAGACCCAAATCTCAGGATTTAGGAGGTATCATCTTTATCCTATATGGAGAATCCATGTGATAAGCGGAGATTGACCGTGCGTAGCATAGGAAACTCTTTTCTTATCAAGAGTATGTTGTCCACGTACAATACGAGGATGACCACCTTACTCTCTACTACCTTTTTGTATATACAAGGTCCATCTACTATTTTGATGAAGTCAAACACTTTGACTATTACATCAAAACAGACGTTCCAACTCCGCGATGCTTGCTTTATTCTGTAAAGCAATCTTGCATACGTTTCCGCTGCTCCCACTGTTTACGAAGCCCTCTGGCTGTGTTCTTATAGACGTTCTCTTCTAAATCATTATTTAGAAAAGTAGTCATGGCACCCAACCACCAGATATCGTAGTCATGGTATGTAACCGTGGCAAGTAGGATCCGGATGGACTTAAGCATAGCCACCGGAAAAGGTATCATCATTATCTACGCCTGGTTGATGACTCAAACCTTTAACAAGTCTAGCTTTGAAAGTCTTAACTTTTCCATCTACACCAAGTAATCTTCTCAAGATATACTTTCTCCTGATGGGGATTTAACCCTTCAGATATAGTATCCTAAGTCCATACTTTGTTGGTGTACATGGATTCCATCTCAGATCGCTAAGCATCCAGCCATTCTTACAGAGTCTTTACTCTCGATGGCCTGCTCGAAAATAGTTGGGTCATCATCTCATGATGCATTTCTCGCTCCCACTGTCATCAAGAAACCGAGGTATCTCTCAGGCGGATGAGGAACCCAACTAGATCGGCGAAGAGGCTGAGGTTCGTCGGGAACTATTGAATCCTTTGGTTCTGTCAAATCATCAGCTGCAGTTTTGTATAGCTGGAACCTTTCCAGTTCTACAGAACTGACCTTGCCTCGATCTTGTCCGGATTTTACTTTAGACATAGGCCGGACAACTCCAAATCTTAACTAACTTAAGAAATAGGCTCTTCCCATACCATATCTCATATGGAGTTGTACGCAGCGATCTGATTCGAACCTAATTCAATAGGTATGCAGCTTCTCAAGTGCACAACCCCAAAAGGAAATAGGTAACTCAGTAGTACTCATCATAGAGCACACTATATCCAATATGGTGCGATTGCTCCACCCCGATACACTGTTGTGCTGTGGTGTATTCAGAGGAGTAATATGGAGAGAGAATCTCATTCTCCTTTAGAACAATCCAGGAATTCTATGCATAAGTATTCTCCTCCCTGATCACATCAAAGGACATAATACTTATACCCTTATTGGTTCTCTACTTCTAGCTTATATTCTGTGAATATCTCAAAAGGTTCAGACTTGTGTTTCAACAGGAACATATGTCTGAATCTTGAGAGATTATCAGAGAACGTAATGAAGTATAAAGAACCAGTCCTGGCATGTGTAGACAGGAGACCTTACATACATCATCATGTATCAGTCCCAAGAGTTCATTAACTCTTTCTCTGTTTCGAACAAACAGGGCTATGGTCATCTAATCTCTGTGACATGACTGGCAAGTTTCACAAGATGTAAATTCAAACTGATTTAAATATGCATCTAAAATGTAACTTCAGCCAGTCGGGTCGCATTGATATGACCTAGTCTACAATGTCTCAAGAATGATTCGTTCATTTCTGAACTCTTCCTCTTGTGTGTGTTCTGTATACTAGGAACTGTAGTTTGATTTAGAATATCAATGCCTTTAGATAACGTGCCTGAACCGATCAACTTTTGATATAGGAAATGTTCAAAATATTATCCAACAATACAAAATTTTATCATTTCTTTACTAATAAAGAGACTGATATGATTTTGTAAATCAGGTTCGGTATCTAATAGCATTTATTCAGAATCAATGTATTGGTAATACAGGGTGACAGTGACCAACAGACTTGGCTGCAACACTTGCTCCGTTTTCTGTCTCATGAAACTTATCACCCGTTCTCAGTTTTCTACCCTTTTGTAGCCTTATATATCTGGGATCCTGATCCGGTATCAAATACCCAGGATGCAGAGGATACTGAGAAACAGTTCTTTGTAATGAACACACCCGAAGAAGATGCATCATATGCACTTTCTTCGTTTGGGCGGCATAGAAATTCTGGTATTCCCCTAATTCCTGCTCGGTCTTATAACTATTATAAGATGGAGCTCAGTATAACAAGCGGATTCGGTCAATACATCCATATTATTATCTTGATTAAGGCGTGATATGGTTGCTACCTGGAGAGAGAGAGAAGAAAACACTCTGCGTGCGCTCTTGCAAGATTAGATTGGTTATATATTTTATCTAATCAGGATGGCTTCCACTGTTTTTATCAAATCTTCCTTCAAACTTTAAAAGGAAAGACTAGCCGGGATTAATTACACTCTACAAGTTCGCCAATCTTTCAGCCAGGCCAGTGTCGGTACTTTGAGGGAGGTTCCCCGTGCTTTCGCACGGACCTAATTACAGTAAACATCGTTTTCCCAGAGGCGTAACCCCGTTGACACCTTTCTAGAAACCTACTTGATCGGCTAATTGTAAAGTGCAAAACTCTCTCAGGAGTAACAATTACTCGCAGTGGGTATCGGGATCCAACTATCACATAGAAGGTATGCAATCACATTGCAAATTTCAACACTTGAAACTCCCGATAAAGATTTTTACCCCTAGCACTTATGACCTTAACTATGGTCAACAAATCATAAGTACTAGTCAAGTTCTACCCGTCATTTCGTGATTAATTAGACCCACCCACATGACCCTTAACTAAGGTCAACAATAATCGCATCATATGCGGTGTAGGAAGACATAACTTAGCTATCGTACACTGTGCCTTAACTAAGGTCAACAAACACAGCACGAATACTAAGTACTCTACTTCCTAAAATGACGGAGGGTTGCGAATGGTTTTTATGAAAACCTTTAACGCTTTGAACTTGATCTCGTTGCGGAATCAAATGGTTTTTAAATGGAATGTTTTTTAGGCTCTTCTAGTTTTGCTAGAGGGGTCACTCCCGGTGAAGGGATCGTCGGCCCTTTCCTCATCGAATGAGGTGCGGGATATATCATATATATCACTGTGCAAAGCAGAAACTATAGAAGCAATCAAAAGACAAACCGAGTGTGTAGCATCTGCCAGTTATTGCTAAAGGAGTCACTCCCGGTGAAGGGATCTCGGTCCTTTCCTCATCGAATAAGGTGCAGGATGTTCTACAAGGAACACCGCGATGCAAAGCAAGAACTGTAGCTACCTTTTTTTATTTTGAAATTCGATTCCACAACATCAATTAGGTTTATTTGCTTTCATTAATCTCATTAATGAATATCCCATCATTTAAGTCCACCTAAACATCACAGATAAATATAACGTACGCTTATGCCATCCGCATTCGCCTCGATGTCCCGTCTGCACCGTTAGGTTAGGTAACTAACACCAGAGCGAGGCAGGGCTAGCGCGGGTGTAAAACATAAGCAATGTATATATAATATATCATATATACTATATACTATATCTATCCGAACAAATCACATGATCACATCACAGATAACGCAGCAGAAAATATCATATGAAATATTGGATATACTAGGACGTCCGTGTTTTCAATACGAGCCAGTATAAAACATGGATTCCACGGTCGTGATGAATAGCCAATCCCACACCCCTAGACCCCTACGAGAGCGGCAAGCAACCCTACCAATTCTATGGTTAGGAGACTCGGACTCGACTCCTCGAGTTGGTCTCCCACTGGACCCTAGAACCCGGTTACTTGTGCCCTCCTCCCTGGGTCTATCCTAGTGCAGAAAAGTAAATAATATACAAATGGTGACATCATCCGTAACCTGGAAGTGCCCCAATAAAAGAATATTACATACAAGTTTTTACATGAATGAAAAAGAAAAACACTCATCTCACATAAAAAAAACCCGGCTATTCAAACACGACTATCCAATATAACATATCCAGCAACACATAGCGCATCCCAATTGTCGTTGACATATAGCAACGAAACCGGCGATATCACATATTACACTTACGGTCACAGAAAAGAAAGTGTAAGACTACAACAGTTGGAATCCGCAACCTCTTTAGACATCGCATGCCTAATCAAATGAAATACTTAGACATCACATGCCTAACAATTATAAACCGCGCATTTTAGTCTCATTATCGAAAACTCTTTTCAATATAAAATCGGGTAATTCAACAAGATTCCCGACATCCTGATCGAATGCTCGTCGCAAACTTCAGTAGGCGGCAGCACCCCCGACGCCGTCGACAAAGTGCACCAAGGCGGAACACCGCTGCCGCGAGCACCCGTACGGATACTTGTGGCGACGGGGTTCTCCTACAGTCACTTGGTCGGGGCTATGGAGTGAGGCTGTCTATTAAGTTTACCCTGCGAGTATCCGCGTACGCTACGTGATTGCGACGGACTTTTGATCACATCAAAATTCCGTGGCAACCGATCAAGTGAGACTAAACCGCTGGATTTATAGCATTCATTCAGTTATCTCATAACTACTTGTGAATTCCAATTATTATATCACATTCCGGATAAATAGAAAATGTTAAACTTTCCGATCGAACATTCGAACACCCAAGTTTTCCCGATACAGCTCAACACATGAAATAAGTTTAAAAACATTCACTTCGTGCCTCAGTACCAACGGTCCAGCCGTAGAAGGGCCAAGCCAACGCCTCACATGTGGCATGCCGTACTGCCCTAAACCCTAAGGTTCAAAGGGCAGTTCAAGACGGTCACATAATCGAGTTAAGGTTTGTTGTCTTCTAGAGGGACTATCGCGTTACTTGCACTACTTAGAACGTCGTTAAACTACGGAAAAGTCCAACAATTGGAAATTTCCCGGCAGGGGAAAAAGTGGGTATTTATATCCAGCCGAACTTTTTAACATATTCTAGAATTACCCGGGAAAAACACACAGACAAAATCAGACAATCCGATCGAAACACCGAGTCCCCAATACAGCCCAGAAAATTCAACTCTTGAATAAATATTAAAAATTCCCAGAAAACTCAGCACTGGAAAATAGGAATTACTGTGCGAAATTCATTGAACAAGGAGACATTACGGCCGCGGAACCGCCGCACGAGCCATGCTCGTGCCGCGGAACCGCGGCGGTTTGATGGACTTAGACGCTCATTTTGCACCACAATTCTTAGATATTCCTGCTGAATTTTTAAAGTATTTTTAATCTGGAAAAAACCCCGTTTTTGAAAAAAGTCCAGAGAGCATTTTGGAGTTTGGGTTTCGGTTCGATCGGACTTCTAACTCCGTCTACGCATCGCCTAAGGCTCTAGCTAGGCTCTAATACCACTGTTGGGCTCCTAGGCACGCTAATGAGGTCTCACAAGGCATCAAACATGGCCAATTTAAATTTTACATGTGCCGAGAAACCCTAATACGGATCGTTAACTAGATAATGAGGCGATGCAATGCGAGTAAACGAATTTAACGCTAAAGGAAAGGGGCTACAACCTTTGTAGATCCGGTCCTCCACCTCCTAGGCTTCGTGATGATGTCCCTCCGCTGTCCATATCGGATTCCGGACTCTAGCATCGGTTTCATCGGAGAAATGGGCGGGCTAGGTCGTCGACTTCGATGTGGAAGATGATCTACGTCGAGGCATCACAAGATCAAGCTCCCACTTCACCAAGTCATGAAACTTGTGAAGAAAACACCCTATACTACTTGGTAAGAGGTAGAGGATGAAGAAATAGAAAGTGGGTTCACTTTAGAATTGGATTTCTCACTCTTTTTCACTAGTTGCCATTGATGGAGGCAAGCTTTCTTCATGTTGAAGAAGGAGAAGAAGAAGATAATATGATAAGTTATTTTCTAATAGAAAAAAATATGATAAGTATCATATTGCAACCATGGTTATGTTTAGAGAATAAACCAAGGTTAGGTGAATGGTTAGGTTAGGCAAAGAAACAAAAATGGTTGAACTTTTTCAAAGCTTCATGAAGCTTCAAGTAAATCCAAAAAGCAACCATTTCTTTTCTTGCCTTAAAAGGAAATAAACAAATGAATGAATAAATAAATAAACTAAATAATCAAGAGAAGATTATAAAACCCTAACCATTCACTTAAACATGATTTAAACTAAACATACACCCAAACTAGCATGCATCATCAAACATGATACAATCTTGTGCACAAAAATATATCACATATACAACTTGTGTATTTCAAGTGAAAAAATCCTTTTAAAGTGAACCAATACTAGTTAATGCAAAGTAATATATCAAATATATAATTATATATTAAATCATTAAATCAATACTTGATTTAACGCTCCGGTCATGTCGCATATAACCGACTAGTATCCAATGTATCGGCTTATCGAATCAATCTTCGATTCGATAACTAGGTTATATCGCATACAACCAATCGATACATTCATCGCGAGAATGTAATACGGTATCACATACATGCATTATTCTCGGTCCTGCACATATCTCATATGTGCTCCTATTTCGTTTCGCTTGAGCCAGGAAACCACTGTGTAGGACTCTAAAGACTCGTCAATACGCCGGCAGCAGATGATGATCATATCAAACACCCACAAGCCGCAAGCGGTCTGCTAAACGTAACGGCCACCCGGGTATTGAGCGATCAGAAGATCGATGAGCAAGCCCGCTAACACTCCTGTGAATCCAACCAGTAACACTTACCGTACAGTCCGGTCTGTTCGTCTCATATGTCGCATATCTCGCCTAGGGGTGGTAAACGTCAGACCCCAATAGCTTGATAAGTCATGCCGACGTGAGGTCTATAACAATCGTGAAACTACTGATAACTCTTATCAGTATATCACTGCAACCCTGGCCAGGGATTTCCTGTTATGGCCAGTCGAGCATAGCGCAACATCAACCCGCAGTACCGGGAGAGACGAATCCCCTCCTATCGCTCATTGCCTCTATGTGAATCGGGACTGTACCCAAAAACCACCTGTTTGCACGACTCAGTAGAGCCGTGGTAGGGTGGAAATCAAAGCACAGTGGGAGACACACAAGACTCTATGACGATCTCGGGTCAACGGACTAAGCTGTACCAATGTCACCAGAGAACTGCAATCTGACGTAAGGTATAGTCCCATATCCATTGGTGTTTGACATCAGAGATGGTATGCGGGTGCTCAGTGGAGACTGGGTACACTGAACGGACTCGCCTCCATCCATCGCCCATCACATGGGTCGCGAAGATATCGCTAGTCTACTCTGGAATATCGATGCCCCGTCTCGATATTCCCACAACTAGGAACATTGAAGGATGTACTCTTGGACTACCCAGGCCCCACTAGTATGATCTGCATCATAGTCCTGGAAGTCGAGTACACATCCTAAGGGCTTTATCAACATGTAACAGAGAGACAGAAAGTATACATGTTAAGATAAAGAGCAACCAGATAGCGTACTATCATGTCGAGCAAGAAAGTCCTACCTATATATGTCCCAGCACCCACTACAATATACATCCATTGTACAGTAATGGCCTCTAGGGCATACATATAACTAACACATTCACTATGCCTTAACGTAGGCCAACATACATAGCACGAATACTAGATGCTGCCTATCCGAAATGACAGAAGGCTGCGACTAGTTTTTGGTGAAAACCTTTAACGTAATGAACTTGATCTCATTGAAGGAACTGAGTGGGTTTCAAAAAGAGTGGTTCAGGCTCTGCTTTTAAAATGAGTGGTTTTAAAGAAAACCGAATAGCGTGTAGTAATGCAAAATTTTGCGTAAGTGCGAAATCCCCATGAACGGATTAAGGCTCTTCCCTCATTGAATGAGGTGCATAATATTCTTTAACGATTACCTATTTGCAAAGCAAAAGAATACGGCTACAATTTGAAAATAGTAGTTCTGAAAACATCATAAATTAGGTTTCTTTCTTTGCATTAATCCAATTAATGCGGTCCCATCATTTAATCTTATCACACCAGAAACAACGAAAATAAAATCCACGTATATGCCATCTGTATTCTCCTCGGGGCCCCTGGTCTTCACCGTAAAGTTACTGAACTTACGAAAGGGCGAGAGCAGGGCTAGCGCGGATGCAAAACATATAACAACATACTATATATATATATATATATATATATATATATATATATATATATAACAACACACACACATATATATCCATTTGTCTCAGGCATGATAAACATCACAGGAAAGCAATAGAATGTAGGGTTCCCTAGGGCAGCAACAAGGTTTCGGGAGGTATCGTCCATACCGTTTTCAAATTTTTGCCTTTCTAAAGAACCCTAACCCTAGAATTTTAGCAAGAGAATTAAACAATACAACATGCAAACAACTTTGCATACAAGTGAATGAGGAATACAAGCTTTGTAGACCGGTCCTTCACTTATAAAGCTCTGTGTAGTAGTCTCTTCGCTCCAAGTAGTGAACACCCGAACTCTAGTAAAGGTTCACATGAAGAAATGAACAAGCTTGCTCGAAGTCTTCGAGGCTGAAGATGATCTACGTCGAAAAGACTCAAGCTCATGCTACCTCTTCACTAATGGTAGATTAGTGAAGCAAACACCCTAAACTAAATGGATAATATAGTAGAGGATAATGAAGTACGAAGTGGGCTCACTTTAGATTTATTTTTCTATTTCTTCATCTCTCCAAACCCTAGAAAACTCTATTCATTGAGGAAGAAGAAGATGATGAATAATGAGATGAGGTTAGAAATGCAACCATGAGTGAGTTTATGTCATACAAAAACTTATGCAGAGAATAAACCATAGTGTAAGGTTAATGGTTAGGTTAACAAATATCTTAAGCAAGACAAAAAACAAGTGGACTAAGTCAATGTTCTACAAGCTTCTTCCAATCTCAACCATGACTAATTCCAAATGATTTTGAATTACTTAATAATAAATATTAATCCCACATTAAATCAAGCATGGTGTGAGACTCATACATCCATGTTTCATGTGTAACCTAGCATGACACACTAATATATATCACATATATATTATTTGTGTAAAAAGAAAATAATACAATTAACATATATCACATATATGTTAAGTGTATCAAAAGTGAGAAAAAGAAATGCTTAAGTGAGCTAATATTAGTTAATGTAATTTAATATATCAAATATATAATTATATATTAAATCATTAAATCAACACTTGATTTAATAATCTGACTATATCACGTATAACCGACTAATATCATATGTATCAATTTATCGAATCAACACTTGATCCGATAACCCGGCTATATCACATATAACCGACCAATATCACAAAATGCGAGAATAGAATGCGGTATCACATACGCGCATTAATCTCGGTCCGGCAGATATCACATGTGTGCTCCTACTTCGTTTCGCATGAACCAGGAAACCTCTATGTACGACTCTAAAGACTCGTCAATACGCCAGCAGTAGGTGATGATCATATCAAACACCCACAAGCCGCAAGCGATCTGCTAAACGTAACGGCCATACGGGTATTGAGAGATCAGAAGATCAATAAGCAAGTCTGCTCATACTCATGCGAATCCAATCAGTAACACTATCGTACAGTTCGGTCACTTCGTCAGATATGTCACATATCACAGCCTGGGTGTGGTATAACGTCAGACCCCAATAGCCTGATAAGTCATGCCGATGTAAGGTCCATAACGGTTTGAGAAACTACTGATAACACTTACCAGTAGATCTCAGCAACCCTGGCCAGGGATTTCCTGTTATGGGCAATCGAGCATAGCACAACATCAACTCCCAATACCGGGAGAGACGAATCCCCTCCTATCGCTCATTGGCTCCATGTGACTCGGGACTGTACCTAAAAACCACCTTTTTGCACAATCTATTGACCGTCGTATGGTGGAAATCAAAACACAGTGGGAATCACACAAGACTCTATGATGATCTCGGGGCGACAGACTAACCTGTACCAGTGTCACCAGAGAACTGCTATCTGACGATAGGTATAATACCATCTAGGAGTACTCGGCGAGTCCGTTCAGTGTACCCAATCTCCACTGAGCACCCGTATACCTTCTCTGATGTCGAACACCAATGGATGTGGGATCATCCATCACCCATCATATAGGTCAAGAAGCGCATACGCTAGTCTACTCAGGAGTATCGATGCCCTGTCTCGATACTCCCACGACTAGGAATATTTGAAGTATGTATTTACCGACTACCATGTCCCCACTAGTATGATCTGCATCATAATCCTGGTAGTCAAGTACTCATCCTAAGGGCTTTATCAACATGTAATAGAGAGACAATAAGTGTACATGTTAAGATAAAGAGCAACCAGATAGCATACTATCATGTCGAGCAAGAAAGTCCTCCCTATATATGTCCAAGCATTCATTACAATATTCATCGCATGTACAGTAATGGCCTTTAGGGCATACATATAACTAACAATCTCTCACTTGCACTAAGGCCATTTGTTGCAGTATCTCATATTCAACATCCTATAGAAGTCTCTCTAGGGAAAAGCCTTATGAGTGGATCCACTGTGTTTTCCTTCGCGTCAACTCTCCTCACCTCGATCCCTAGGAGATCATCCATCTTCTTGATCAGGTGATACTGTCCTTAGAATATGTCTGGAACGCTGATGGGACCTGCATTCCTAGGCCAAAGCCACAACTCCTTTGTTGTCACAATAACAGTTATTGGACACTCAATGGTAGGAACCTTGTGTAAGTCTACGGTAGCGCCCCGGCCGTCTGTCCGAAGCCAAAATGTGGAAACGAAAACTTTTCTTTATTTGTAAACCGGCGCTACCGCGGTCCTTAAACTCGGATCGGATCATTAACCTACTACTAGCAAACAAGAGAAAGGGTAGAAAGCTATACCGAGCGATCCGTGTCCTTCGGACTTCGGCCACCATCCCGATCTCCTCGCGGAATCTCCGGTCTTCATCTCCTCGTCGGAAAGGGCACCACATCGAGAAGTCTTTTTACGGGCTCCCGCTTCGTCCGAAGAAACTCGGGCACGAAGTGTGCTAGCCGACGTGCCCAAGGTTGAGTAGAGAATGTTGTGATCACTTTGTCTTTTGCATCCATGGCTTTGGATGGAGGTTAAAGTTTTGCCATTGATGGAAGTAATGAGCTAGAGGAAGAAGAAGAAGAACAAGAGCTTTTCTTTCTCTTTTCTTTTCTTTTCTTTTCTTTTGTTGGAATGAGAGTGAGAGAGTGAGATTATAAAAATACAAGACCAATAAAACCAACCATACAGCCCCTCTCTCTCTCCATCTCATTTCAACACAATAAACAAAACACTAATGTGACATATTTGCTAAAAAAGAGACCATGAGTCATCTAAATGTCCATGTCACATTTAATGCATTGCATGATGAATTTCTAGCTCATTATTTCCATAAGCAAACATTACTCCAAATGTTTGCCACAACAAAAAGATCCGGCAACATCTAAAGTAAACTCGTGACGGATCACAAGGATACCCCTCACCTGTATATACATACCTGCATCCTCATTCCGACTGAATGCGAATGCGATGAGACTAAAGTAATCCAACAAATCCAATACTAGGATCCGTCTTAAACCAAAGCCTACTAGTATGATCCGTCCGATCAAGATCCGTGCAATACTGCACGTATACGATCGAACCCTGCCATATATCATACGGCCTCTACAACGTTTCGCCCGAAACTTGAGAAACTGTCTGTGGGGGGACTCTAATGACTTGTCAATACTTTGGCTATGGATTTAACCACTAGCACGTCAGAGGTATTAGCCGTACGTAACGGGCTACCAAGTATTGACCAAAAGGGAGGTCGATGAGCGAACTCATCCTGACACCCTACTGATCCTGTCAGTGACAATATCCGTACAGTCCGGTCCGTTCGTCTATGAGTATCGCATGGCGGGCTTAGGGGGTTGGTAAAAGTCAGACCGCCAAAAGCGTAAGGTACAAGTCGTGTCGGAGTGTAGCCCAGAACACCCTGAGATACTACTGGAATACCTACCAGTAAATCTCCTGCCTTGGCCAAAGACTTCGTGTAATGGCTCTCCTAGACACAGCGCGACCTCACCCCCAATACCGGGAGAGACGAACCGCTGCAGATCCGCTCACTGCCTCCATATGGCTCGGGACTGTACCCAACTAAAAACCTATTTGCACGACTCCTTTTGAGCCGTGGTAGGATAGTAATCAAAGTACAGTGGGAACTCACACGAGACAAATGACGATCTCAGGTCGATGAACTAACCTGTACACATATCACCAGGGAACTACAATCTGACGTCAGGTATAATACCAACTAGCATGTTTCCCGGCGAGTCCTGTCCGATGTACTTATAACCTAATGAGCACCGGTATACATCTTAAGTGAACCAATTGACACCAGTGGCTTGTGAGGACCGGCCACCGTCCCTCGTCGGGGGTCTCGACTGTATACACTAGTCTACTCCGGAATATCGATGCCCTGTCTCGAAAACTCCCACGACTAGGGACCTTTTAAGGATGTGCTTATAGACCCCAGCTCCCATGTATATGATCGCCATCATACCGCTGGCAGTCAAGCAAGAATCCTAAGGGCTCTATCAACGTGCAATAGTGATCAGTAACGTCACCTAAAGCAGTACACGATGATAAAGATAAACCAGATAACATACTATCATCTTGAGTAAGACTGTCCTACCGGCATAAGTCCTCCCTCAATCATTGCAATCACGTGCCTGTGATCCAATAATTGACTCTGAGGGCACTATATCCAACAGTCTCCCACTTGCACTCAAGGCTAATTATTGCGATGTCGCATACTCACAGCCCGTGTGATACCGAGCACCCAACTCCTCTACTAATCAGTCTCACAAACCTCGTTTGCAAAACTATTGCGTTCGAGGAATAGCCTCAGTGAGTGGATCCGCCCTGATGTTTCTTTCTATATCTCTCTTTATCTCAAGTTCGCGGGAGAAAGCCATCTCCCGAAATGAGCAATACCTGTCTTAGAATATGTTTGGATGTCTGATGGGACCTAGTTCATAAGTGAACTCCAAATCCAAACTTCTTAGACTGTATCGTCAACTGAACTTAATCAGTATCCTGCGTCATGCCTTCCTCAGTGTCCGCTTGGATCACCTGTCCAAAACACTGCTCGTCGTCAGAGGGAAAACTATAACTCTGACAATCAACTCGCTCTGTCATCCAGGTCACCTTGGAAGCCTGGAATGATAACCGTCTCCCGAATGAGGCTGTCGTTATCATATCCCTAGAACATCCACTTATGTTCTAAACCTGCTTCCGAACTTTTCTCTAGGATTGGATCAATATCACGTTATTGCATCTAGTGCAAAAAACATCCGGTGTGGTACTTGACGTCTCATGATTGACTCAATTGCCTAAGCAAGTGATCTGCCAATCATGCACATCCCTCTCCCCTTTAGTCTGTAAGACACCTTTAAAGAGGGTGACTCCATTACCTGCAGGTACACTACCGTGCCAGGAGTCGTCCATTCTAAAACACCTTTAGAATGCTGTCTAAATACCTAGATTGCGAAACTACCCAAATCTAGATCTAAAACCATAGATCTAGTAACCAGAATATCTGATATAATATCCGTATCCTATGTGGAGAAACCACTGTGTGACAACCAAAGTATAACCGATCGTAGTATAGGAATTTCACTTCCTACTCTGTGTATGTCATCTAAATACCAGTACATCACACCCTACTACCTTCTTAACAGATCCATCCCCCTATTCTGATGAAGTCAAACCTATGACTGTCACATCTGAAATAGATGATCTATCTCCGTTATATCTGCTTTAGTCCATAAATAGACATAAGCTACTTGTCCACTATGCTTCCGCTGCTCCCACTGACTGCGACAACCCTCTGGCAGAGTCATATATGCGTGCACTTCTAAAGCTAGTTTAGAACGACGCTATACTCATCCTCCTGCCAGGTCTCACAGTCTAGAACAACAGCAATGGCAAGTCTGGATAAACAAGAACCTCCTTGTCACCGTCTTTGAGCATACCGAAGTACCTCTCGAGTGTCTAAGGTTACCCACCATATCTGCGGAGTGGCCAATGGAATGTCAAACCAGATTGAATCTTTAGATTCTTATTAAATTTTCAGTAATCATTTGCGGTTCTGGAATCACTTCCAGTTCTACCATACTCCCACTACTGTTTTCTGAAAAAAATATCTATTTTTATTAAAACTGTGGCGAGTCAAAAACAATATCACTATTGATCTTCCAGATGGTAGAAAGTCAACCCTCGTCATAGCCCGGGTCAACCCACAAACAGCCATTACAGAAACGTGCCTTGAGTTATCCAGAGTCTGGTTTTTAAGCATAAGCCGGACAACTCCCCGTATCTTAACAATGTTAAGATATGAACTGTTCTATATCCAATACAGAAACAGAGGCACTGATTTAATTGGAACCAGATTCAAATCAAGCAGCTGTCTCCAGTGCATGTCAACTAAATGGAAAGAGGACGATCAGCATTACTCAACTTAGGAGAACTTCCAATTATGAGTAATCTGAAAGAGAAGCAAATTCTCTTAATCATTACTATCAACTGAATACCATACACAAGTATCTACATTTTCGATCATCTTGAAGAATCCCGATACTTGCAACACCTGGTTCTCTACTTTATTCTTATACCTATAACTTCTCAAAACTTAGACCTTGTATTTCTACGAAACACTTGTCTAAGAACTAGAGAAGTCACAAGTAAACAGAATATAGTACGAGGACCAACCCCTCTGTCCTCATAGACATTGGACAATATACAATACTCTGTACATGTCCCCTGAGTCTAATAACTCAATCCCTGTGTGTCGTAGGTTGAAAACTGTACTATGGTTATGAAGAGTTACACCGCTGTTTAATGCTCCTTATCTAACCATCAACTGATATAGGTAAATGTCATAGAAATAATTTCAAAAAGTTATATCTCACTTCATAAAAATGAACGTACAGATATATCAATTTGAAATTGGTGCATAACAACGGATATTCAAAACCAAATATTTGCCGTCCGGCAAACAGTCCAGGCGATTTCCTCAAATATCACCAATTACAACGAATTCCGATATAATGAGGATGATCACCTAATTCCAATAACTTACTCCCACTCATCATCTGTAAAAACCATACAGATGTAAGAATTAAACTTGGTAAATACATACCCTGGAGCAAGGACTAATTGGGAAATCAGTTTTCTTTTAACAATACACAGTGAAACTGAAACATGTAAATATTTCGAAGGGGTATCCGGGTATTCTTAGTAATGCCTCTTCCATTATTCAGATTCACAACTATAACCGTATATTTCTTTGCCATCTCTCCAAATCCCTTCATATGTCTTTAGTCATTACCTTCTGCACACCCCTTTAGGCTAAATGGTTTTCTTCCTTCCCTACCGTTCGGCACCAGCCTATGGTTTGGAAGAAGACTATCCAATAAGCATAATGGGTGTACTGTCCTAATCCTTGGACCACTAGCAATGCAAGGAAGGTGAAGATAAAAGACAACCGAATAAACCTTATTCCTATTTCTCCTGAACCAGAATCCATCCCCGAACTGGAACAAGTTCCTTTCGAGTTCGTATATAACCATACGATGGAGTATCCAACTAACTGTGGATCTTCGTAGTGATACGGAGTGTTCTGGAGAAATACAATGGTGATATAGGATTGGCGAAGAAATACTTGGTTTGGTCGTGAATAGTAGTCGCAATTTACTTTGCCCTCCTTCTAATCCCTTTTTATGTCTTTACTTAATACCTTCTGTACACTACACTTAGGCTAATCGGCTTTCTTCATTCCCTACTGTTCGACACCAGCCTATGGTTTGGAAGAAGACTATCCAATAAGTGTAACAGGTGTACTATGCCCTAATCCAAGGAGCACTCGCAACCTGAGAGAAGGTAAAAGGAAAAGACAACTGAATAGTCCTATTCGTTTTCTCCAGAACCAGAAACCATCCTCGAATAAATTCCTTCAAGTTCGTATATATCCATACGATGGTTTTATCCAATGGAAGTGGATGTTCGTAGTAATACGGGGTGTTCTGGAGAAAAGGGTAAAAGTAGGAGTGGCAATGAGGTATGCAACTCTGACAATCCAAAAGCCAGTGTTTAAGAAGGTTCGGTTAATTTGGTCACTGAGTCATAGTCAAGGGTCGGGTCATGGTCGCTGCCAAAGAGAGAGAGAAAAGAAACACTCAGCGTGCACTCTAACCTAGATCAGAATGGTTATCACTTTATCTAATCAGGAAACCTCCCACTGTAACCTCAAATTCTCCTCCAAACCTGAAAGAAGAATTAGTCGGGATCACCCGAGGAGTAAACCAACTCATCAGTGGGAATCGGGATCTAACTATCATTGCATGATAACGTGATGGAATCCACTCACGTTATCACACTCCAGAAGGTATGCGCATATCTGGCAAGTTTCAGTTTCTTTAGAAACTCCCGATGTGATTTTTACCCCATGCTCTTATGACCTTGACGAAGGTCAACAAATCATAAGTCACATGTCAAGTTCTACCTGTCATTGTCCAGGTTAATTTGAACCCACCCGTACAAGCCCTTGACGAAGGTCAACAAGGCTATATGACTGTCCCAAACCAACGCATCTATCTGTGCAGCAGAAAGGTAACAAGCAGTTACCATTCACTATGCCTTGACGAAGGTCAACAAACATAGCATGAATACTACATGCTACCCGTCTGAAATGACGGAGGGCTACGAATGCTTTTTGGCGAAAAACCTTTAACGTAATGAACTTGATATCGTTGAAGGAACCGGATAGCTTTTTATAAAAATATAGTGACGAAAACCTTTGCTAAAGAGGTCACTCCCGGTGAAGGGATCTCGGCTCTTTCCCCGTAGAATGAGGTGCAGGATATTCCAACTGAATATCACGATGCAAAGCAAAAGTAATCGACTATAGTGAAGTTATTTCCCTGACGCAAACTTCTGTCGAAGGGGTCACTCCCGGTGAAGGGATCTCGGCCCTTGCCTTGCCGACTGAGGTGCTGGATATTCATAACCGAATACCACTGTGCAAAAAAAAAAGAGAACGCCCTTGCAATAACAGCTATTTGAAAATTGTTCCAACAACATCAGAATAGGTTTGTTTAGCTTGCATTGATCCGAATCAACGCAGTCCCATCAATTGATCACACCACAAAAAGAACGAAAATAATGATGTACGTATATGCCATCCGCATTCGCCACTAGGTCCCGTCATCATCCGTTAGGTTACTTAACTAACGACAGAGCGGGGACTGGACTAGCGCGGATGCAAAACATATACAACATCTACTAGTATATATATCAATATATAATATTCTCTCAAAGCGTGATAAAATGCAACATCAAAGAAATGTAATAAGCATCACAGAACAATACAGATATCTGGGATCCCCGGGTTTCATAGAGCCGCAACTGAAACCCGACGTTCCCCCCGGTCGTGTGGATAGCCTGTGCAATGAAATCCTAGACCCCTACGGGCGCGGCAAGTTATCCGCCAAAACCTGAAGCGAGGCAGCCCCATTCAACAACGTGAATGGACCACCTATCACTTCACGGAATTCAGTAACTTTGGCACCCCTCCTTGGGTCAACTTATACCCCGTACGAGTGCGGCGAATAGCCCGCCAATTCTAGAGTAAAGCCCCCTCCGTCTCAATGCCATGAGATGCGGGCCCGTTGCCCTCTAGAACCCGGCTACCCATGCACTCTTCCGCGGGGTAATCCTAGTACAGAAAGTAAAAATATACAACGGGTACATCGCCCTCAGCCCGGTCGTGCCCCAAAATAATAATATACAAACATACAGTAACGGCAGTCCACATGTCGGACGCTCGCCCCGCAATATCAAATGTACATATAAAACCAAACTGTACTACCATTGCATCCAGGCTATCCACCACGATAAATCCGCAACATCACAGCACAACACAGAACATCAACGTGAATGTCATGTTCGCAAATCCGTCTAAAATGGCTATAGCAGTCAGACAGGATTTACCGATCAAGTGATATTCACGGTCGCAGATATAATGTAAATACTGTGAACTAACACATTTAAAATTTTCGATCGACTAAATTTTCCGAAGTGGGCCCCAAGCACAACTGTAGCACTCAAAATAAATCTGGACCTAAACAGAACATACCAAAAACCCCAATTCCAAGTTTAAAGATCATTGTAGAAAAATGGTGCAGCGCAGTTACTGTTCGGCGGTGGAACCCGTGGCCAAAGTGGGGTTACGGCCGCGCTTCCGTGGCGCTACAGTGCTTTTATGCCACCATTTTTCTGCAGTCATCTTAAAAAACCCTGCACGTAATTTTCCAATATACCAAATAATTTTTAGAGCACAGGAAAAATTCGATAGAAAGTGCGACATGGAAATGCGGTTTTTGGAAAATTCGTCCGATCGAAGTTCTAAACACGTTAGAGCAAGCTAGACTAGGTTAATGGCGTGGCTCTGATACTATGTAAGTCTACGGTAGCGCCTCGGCCGTCTGTCCGAGGCCAAAATGCGGAAACGAAAACTTTTCTTTACTTGTAAACCGGCACTACCGCGGGCCTTAAACCCGGATCGGACCATTTACCTACTACTAGAAAACAAGAGAAAGGGTAGAAAGCTATTCCGAGTGATCCGTGTCCTTCGGTCTTCGGCCACCATCCCGATCTCCTATCGGAATCTCCGGTCTTCATCTCCTCGTCGGAAAGGGCACCACATCGAGAAGTCTTTTTACGGGCACCCGCTTCGTTCGAAGCAACTCGGGCACGAAGTGTGCTAGCCGACGTGCCCAAGGTTGAGTAGAGAATGTTGTGATCATTTTGCCTCTTGCATCCATGGCTTTGGATGGAGATTAAAGTGTTGCCATTGATGGAAGCAATGAGCTAGAGGAAGAAGAAGAAAAAGAACAAGAGCTTTTCTTTTTCTTTTCTTTTCTTTTGTTGGAATGAGAGTGAGAGAGTGAGATTATGAAAATACAAGACCAATAAAACCAACCATGGCAGCCCCTCTCTCTCTCCATCTCATTTCAATACATTAAACAAAACCCTAATGTGACATATTTGCTAAAAAGAGATCATGAGTCATCTAAATGTCCATGTCACATTTAATACATTGCATGGTGAATTTCTAGCTCATTATTTCCATAAGCAAACATTAATCCAAATGTTTGCCACAACAAAAAGATCCGGCAACATCTAAAGTAAACTCATGACGGATCACAAGGATACCCCTCACCTGTATATACATACCCTGCATCCGCATTCCGACTGAATGCGAATGCGATGAGACTAAAGTAATCCAACAAATCTAATACTAGGATCTGGCTTAAACCAAAGCCCACTAGTATGATCCGTCCGATCAAGATCCGTGCAATACTGCACGTATACGATCGAACCCTGCCATATATCATACGGCCTCTACAACGTTTTGCCCGAAACTTGAGAAACTGTCTGTGGGGGACTCTAAAGACTCGTCAATACTTTGGCTGTGGATTTAACCACTAGCACGTCAGAGGTATTAGCCGTACGTAACGGGCTACCAAGTATTGACCAAAAGGGAGGTCGATGAGCGAACTCATCCTGACACTCTACTGAGCCTGTCAGTGACAATATCCGTACAGTCCGGTCCGTTCGTCTATGAGTATCGCATGGCGGGCTTAGGGGGTTGGTAAAAGTCAGACCGCCAAAAGCGGTACAAGTCGTGTCGGAGTGTAGCCCAGAACACCCTGAGATACTACTGGAATACCTACCAGTAAATCTCCTGTCTTGGCCAAAGACTTCGTGTAATGGCTCTCCTAGACACAGCGCGACCTCACCCCCAATACCGGGAGAGACGAACCGCTGCAGATCCGCTCACTGCATCCATGTGGCTCGGGACTGTACCCAACTAAAACCTGTTTGCACGACTCCTTTGAGCCGTGGTAGGGTAGTAATCAAAGTACAATGGGAACTCACACGAGACAAATGACGATCTCAGGTCGATGAACTAGCCTGTATACATGTCACCAGGGAACTGCTATCTGACGTCAGGTATAATACCAACTAGCATGTTCCCGGCGAGTCCTGTCCGGTGTACTCATAACCCAATGAGCACCTGTATACATCTTAGGTGAACCAACTGACACCAGTGGCTTGTGAGACCGGCCACCGCCCCTCGTCGGGGTCTCAACTGTATACACTAGTCTACTCCGGAGTATCGATGCCCTGTCTCGAAAACTCCCACGACTAGGGACCTTTTAAGGATGTGCTTATAGACCCCAGCTCCCACATATATGATCACCATCATACTGCTGGCAGTCAAGCAAGAATCCTAGGGGCTCTATCAACGTGCAATAGTGATCAGTAATGTCACCTAAAGCAGTACATGATGATAAAGATAAACCAGATAGCATACTATCATCTTGAGTAAGATTGTCCTACCGGCATAGGTCCTCCCTCAATCATTGCAATCACGTGCCTATGATCCAATAATTGACTCTGAGGGCACTATATCCAACACCTTGTTCATCTCATGAACAAGAAACGTCCAGACAGCCACTTTGGCAGCATCGTTGGTAGCGATCTATTCAGCCTTTATCGTCTAGTTTGTCATGGTATCTAGCTTGGAACTCTTCCAAAATACCGTCCCTGCACTGAAGGTAAAGATAATGCCTGTGATTGACTCTTAGTCAACCTTATTACTCTGGAAGCTCGAACCAAGAACTTTCTTTTAGTGCTTCTCAAGTACTTAAGAATGGCCTTCACAGCTGTCCAGTGATTCTCCTAAGATCCGATTGATTCCTGATCACTACACTTAGTGAGTCATCTACATCTGGTCTGGTACATAACATCATATACATGATAGAGCCTACTGCCGAAGCCTAGGGTATCCCTTGCACGCGAGCTCTCTCCAAATCAGTCTTGCAAGACATCTTTTTGGAGAGAGTGATTCCTGAGTAAGTGGGCGAACCACCACGCTTAGAATCTTCCATACTAAACCCTTTTAGTACGGTGTTTAATGTACCTGGATTTAGAACACTCCCAACATCCACTTAGATCTATCACCATAGATCATAAACCACAAGATGTAGTAGGTATCATCCACATCTTCTATAGAGAATCCCCGTGATAAGAGGAGCTTGACCGAGTGTAGCATAGAAAATCATTTCCTATCAAGAGTATGTCATCTACATACAATACGTGGAAGGCAATCTTAATCTCTACCACCTTCTTGTATATACAAGGTTCATCTACCTTTTTGATGAAGTCAAACATTTTGACTATCACATCAAAACAGATGTTCCAACCCCGCGATGCACGTATTGATCCTGATGGACTTAAGCATAGCTTTGAAAGTCTTAACTTTTCCATTTACTCCAAGAATCTTCTCAAGATCCATTTGCTCCCGATGGGTTTTACCCTTTTAGGTGCAACATTCAAAGTCATACTTTGTTGGTGTATATGGATTCCATCTTTGATCGCATAGCATCCAGCCATATCACATAGTCTCCACTCGTGATGGCCTGCCTGAACCTGGTTGGGTCATCATCTATCATGATGCAATCCTCGCTCCCACTGTCACCGAGAAGACTGTAGTATCTCTCAAGTGGATGAGGAACCCTACCAGATTCGCGGAGAGGCTGAGGTTCGTTGGAGACTATTGAATCCTTTGGTTCTACCAAATCATCAGCTATTAGTTTGTCCAGCTGGAACTCCTTCCAGTTCTACCTCATGACCACTAATTTCTTCACAAGAAATTCCTTCCCTAAAAAGGTGGCATGCTGAGAAACAAAATACCTTTTGCTCCTCAGTGTGGTAGAAGATATACCCTCACAAATGTTTGGGATATCCTAACAAACTTATAGAACTGACCCTGCCTCAAGCTTGTCCGGATTCTGCCTTTCAATATAGGCCGGACAACCCCATATCTTAACTCATTTAAGACATGGTCTCTTCCCATACCATATCTCATATGGAGTGGTAGGCACTGATTTGGGTGAAACCCTATTCAAAAGGTATGCAGCTTCTCAAATGCATAACTCCAAAAGGAAACAGGCAACTCAGCAGAACTCATCATAGAGCATGCCATATCTCGTAGGGTGCGATACTTCCGTCTCGATACACCGTTGTGCTGTGGTGTATACGAAGGAGTAAGTTGAGAGAGAATCTCATTCTCTTTTTTGAAACTCCATGAACTCCATGCACAAGTATTCTCCTCCTCGATCACATCGAAGGACTTTAATACTTCTACCTGTTTGGTTCTCTACTTCATACTTATATTCATTGAATTTTATAAAAGTTTCAGACTTGTGTTTCAACAGGAACACATGTCCGAATCTTGAGAGATCGTCGATGAATGTAATGAAGTAAAAAGAACCAGCCTTGGCATTTATAGACATAGGATTGTATACATCAACATGCATATGTCCCAAGAGTTCAGTAACTCTTTCTCCGTTTCCAGTAAATGGAGTATAGGTCATTATACCTTTGAGACAAGACTGGCAAGTAGCATAAGATGAAAAATTTGAACAGATTCTTATAATCATCCTTATGTAACTTAGCTGGTTGTGTCGCATTGATATGACCTAGTCTTCAATGCCACAAGAAGGATTCGTTCATTTCTGAACTACTCCTCTTGTGTGTGTTCTAAATACTTTGAACAGTCGTTTGATTTAGAACGTATATGCTATTATATAACGTGCATGATCCAATCAACTCTTGATTCAGGAAAATGTTCACAATATTATCCTCCAATACAGAATTATGTCTTTCTTTAACTCATTAAAGAAATCGATTTAATGCTGTATATCAGATTCGGTATGTAATAACATTCGTTCAGAATCAATGTATTTACCATTTGGTAATACAAGACGATATCTGCCAACTCATTTGGCTGTAACAATTGCACCATTCTCTAACACTTAGAGACATATTACCCATTCTCAGTTTTCTACCTTTCTGTAGCCCATGTAACATATTACATATACGGAATCTTGATCTAGTATCACATACCTAGGATGTAGAGGATACTGAGAAATAGTTCTTGGTAATTGAACACACCCCAAGAATATGCATCAACATGCTCATTCCTCGATTGGGTTGCGTAGAAATCCGGATAATCCCCTATTTCCTGCTCGGACTTATAACAATTATAAGATAGAGCGGAACCAACGTTTCCCAGCTCAGTATAATAAGTAGGTTCGGTCAATGCATCTTTATTATTATCTTGATTAAGGCGTGACATAGTCGGTACCATGAGAGAGAGAGAAGAAAACACTCTGCGTGCGCTCTTGCAGGATTAGATTGGTTATTGTTTTATCTAATCAGGATGGCTCCCACTGTTTTTATCAAATCTTTCTTCAAAGCCTAAAAGGTAAGACTGGCCGGCATTAATTACACCCTAAAAGTTCGCCAATCTTTCGGCCAGGCCAGTGTTGATACTCTGTGGGAGGTTCCCCGTGCTTTGGCACGGACCTAATTAAAATAAACCTCATTTTCCCAGGGGCGTAATCCCGTTAACACCTTTCTAGATACCTACTTGATCGGCTAATTGTAATGTGTAAAATTCTCCCAGGAGTAACTCTTACTCGCAGTGGGTATCAGGATCCAACTATCTCATAGAAGATATGCAATCTCATTGCAAATTTCAACACTTGAAATTCCCGATAATATTTTTACCCCTAGCATCCTATGACCTTGACGGAGGTCAACAAACCATAGGTTGCTAGTCAAGTTCTACCCGTACATTTCATGATTGAATTAAACCCACCCGCACGACCTTTGACGGATGTCAAAAAGGACGCACGACTACCCTAATCCAATCGCATCATATGCAGCAGATAAGCACTAGTCAGCTACCGCAAACTACGCATTGATGGAGGTCAACAAACATAGCATGAATACTAAGTACTACTTATCTGAAATAACGGAGGGCTACGACAGGTTTTTAAGAAAACCCTTTACGTAATGAACTTGATATCGTTGTAGAATCGAGTGATTTTGAAAAGGAGTATTTTTAGGCTTTTACTAGTTTTGCTAAAGAGGTCACTCCCGGTGAAGGGATCTCGGCTCTTTCCTTATCGAATAAGGTGCATTTCACAAATACCACTATGCAAAGCAAAAACTATAGAAGCAATAAAAAGACAAACCGAGTGGGTTGTAGTATCTGCTAGTTTTGCTAAAGAGGTAACTCCCAGTGAAGGGATCTCGGCTCTTTCCTTATCGAATAACGTGCTGGATATTCTACAAGGAATACCGCTATGCAAAGCAAGAACTAGAGCTACCAGACTTTAAAACAAGTTTCTACAACATCTTTAGATTTCTTTTTCTTTCATTAATCTCATTAATGAAGTCCCATCAAATTATGCTTTCTAAGCATCACATAAGAAACGAAAGCATCAATATTTATTATATCTCATATATAGAATATAAGCAATCATCTCAGAATATCAAATGATCACATCATAGAATATCAGCAGAAGAAGAACACATATGAAATATTGGATACTAGGAATTTCGTGTTTTAAATTAAGCCAGTATAGAACACGGATTCAACGGTCGCGATGAATAGCCAAACCCACATCCCTAGACCCCTACGAGAGCGGCAAGCAACCCTACCAATTTTAGAGTTAGGAGACCCAGTCTCGACTTCTCGAGATGGTCTCCCACTGGACCCTAGAACTCGGTTACTTGTGCTTCCCGCCTTGGGTCTATCCTAATGCGGAAAAGTAAATAATATACATCAATGGTGACATTATCCTCAACACGGAAGTGCCCTAATAAAAGAATATTACATACAAGCTTTTACATGAATGAAAATGAAAACTCTCATCTCACTTAAAAAAACCCAGCTATTCAAAACACGACGATCCAATATAACATATCACAGCAACACATAACATCACATGTCATCAACGTAAGTAAATATGCGTATCCTAATTATCGTTGACATATAGCAACGAAACCGGCGATACACCACATATTACACTTCCGGTCACACAAAAGCAAGTGAAAAATTACAACAATTAGAATCCGCAACCATCTTAGACATCATAAACCCAATGTATCACATACTTTGGATTTCATGCCCAACCAAATGAATTCTTTAGACATCTCATGCATAAAAATTATAAATCCCGCATTTTAGTCTCGATATTGAAAACACTTTCCAATAACCTATCGGGTAATTCAACAAGATTCCCGATAATCTGATCGAATGCTCATCGGAAACTTTAGTAGACGGCCACACCCCCGATACCGTCGACGAAGTGCACTAAGGCGGAACACCGCGACCGCGAGCACCCGAACGGATGCTTTTGGCGACGGGATTCTCCTACAGTCACTTGGTTGGGGCTATGGGGCATGGCCATCTAGTAAGGTTACCCGGTGAGTATCCGCGTACACTATATAATTGCGACGGACTTTTGATCCACATCAAAATCCCGTGGCAACCGATCAAATGAGACTAACTTGCTAGATTTATAAAATTCAAACTAGTTATCTCATAACTAATTTTATGGATTCCAAATATTGTATTACAATCATAGATAGCTAAACGATGTTAAACTTTTCGATCGAATAAACAAACACCCAAAATTTCCCAAAGAGCTCAATACTTGAGCGGAGTTCAAAAAGTACCCAGAACATGCCACAGCTCCTATGAACCATCCGTAGAAGGGCCGACCCATGCCTCACTCATGTCGCCGCGGAACTGCCGTAAACCCTAGGGTATGACCGTGGTTCCACGATCCAAATAGTCGAGTTTGGGTATGGTTCGTCTAGAGGGTCCACAGAATCGCTTGCATGATTCTCTGAAGATTTTAAATACGGAAAAAATCCAACTCTTGGAAAATTTCCAGCGAGGGAAAATATGGGTTATTGATATCCTTCGAACTTTTTAACGTCGTCTAAATAACCTGAATATATGTTAGAATTACGACTACGAAACACTCCGAATTGCTTTTACAGAAAATTAACATCTCATGCAATTTCAGCAAAAACAAGCAACACCTGAAACAACAAAACCCAGAGACTGGAACACCCTAAAAATTTGAAGCCAAAAATCCACAGAAGACCCGGTGAACTCGGTTTTTAAGCCTATGTGTCCGGCCAAAATCATGTGGTTTTGCTTCAAATTTGTATGGTGTTCATGTTATATCACATAAAACATTCTACAGTTCCTAAAAAAAATTTTAGAGGCCATTTAAAATTTGACAGAAACTAGGAATGTGTATCAGGTGTTCCGGAGTTGTTTCGGTTTTGTAATCCTACAAACATCGTTTAAATCTCTAGCTTGGCTTTGATACCACTGTAGGGTTCCCTAGGGTGGCGGCAAGGTTTTGGCAGGCATCATCCATGCCGTTTTAAATTTTTGTCGTTCTAAAGAATCCTTACCCTAGAATCTTAACTAGAGAATTAAACAATACAACATGCAAACAACTTTGCATACAAGTGAATGAGGAATACAACCTTTGTAGACCGGTCCTTCACTTCTAAAGCTTCGTGTAGTAATCCCTTCGCTCCAAATAGTTAACACCCGAACTCTAGTAAGGGCTCACATGAAGAAATGAACAAGCTTGCTCGAAGTCATCGAGGCCGAAGATGATCTACATCGAGGAGACTCAAGCTCATGCTACCTCTTCACTAATGGTAGATTAGTGAAACAAACACCCTAAACTAAATGGCTAATATAGTAGAGGATGATGAAGCAGGAAGTGGGCTCACTTTAGATTTATTTTTCTCACAATATGTCTTCATCTCTCCAAACCCTAGAAAACTCTTTTCATGGAGGAAGAAGAAGATGATGAATAATGAGATGAAGTTAGAAATGCAACCATGGGTGAGTTTATGCCATACACAAACTCATGTAAAGAATAAACCATGGTGTAAGATTACTGGTTAGGTTAACAAATATCTTAAGCAAGATAAAAAACAAGTGGACTAAGTCAATGTTCTAGAAGCTTCTTCCAAGCTCCACCATGACTAATGCCAAATGATTTTGAATAACTTAATAATAAATATTAATCCTACATTGAATCAAGCATGGTGTGAGTCTCATACATCCATATTTCATATGTAACCTAGCATGACACACTAATATATATCACATATATATTATTTGTGTAAAAAGAAAACAATACAATTAACATATATCACATATATGTTAAGTGTATCAAAAGTAAGAAAAAGAAATGCTTAAGTGAGCTAATATTAGTTAATGTAATTTAATATATCAAATATATAATTATACATTAAATTAATAAATCAACACTTGATTTAATAATCCGGCTATATCACATATAACCGACTAATATCATATGTATCAATTTATCGAATCAACACTTGATCCGATAACCCGGCTATATCACATATAACCGACCGATATCGTAAATCGTGAGAATAGAATGCGGTATCACATTCGCGCATTAATCTCGGTCCTGCACATATCTCATATATGCTCCTACTTCGTTTCGCATGAACCAGGAAAGGTCTGTGTAGGACTCTAAAGACTCTTCAATACGCCGGCAATAGGTGATGATCATATCAAACACCCACAAGCCGCAAGCGGTCTGCTAAACATAAGGTATTGCAACCCTAGCCAGGGATTTCTTGTTATGGCCAATCGAGTATAGCACAACATCAACTCCCAATAGCGGGAGAGATGAATCCCCTCCTATCGCTCATTGCCTCCATGTGACTCGGGAATGTACCCAAAAACCATCTTTTTGCACGATCTCTTGACCGTAGTATGGTGGAAATCAAAGCACAGTGGGAATCACACACAAGACTTTATGACGATCTCGGGTCGACAGACTAACCTGTACCAGTGTCACCAGAGAACTGCTATCTGACGATAGGTATAAAACCATCTAGGAGTTCTCGGCGAGTCCATTCAGTATACCCAGTCTCCACTGAGCACCCGTATACCTTCTCTGATGTCAAACACCAATGGATGTAGGATCATCCATCGCTCATCATATAGGTCAAGAAACGCATACGCTAGTGTACTCTGGAGTATCAATGCCCTGTCTCGATACTCCTACGACTAGGAACATTTGAAGGATGTACTTACCGACTACCCTGTCCCCACAAGTATGATCTGCATCATAATCCTGGTAGTCAAGTACTCATCCTAAGGGCTTTATCAACATATAATAGAGAGACAATAAGTGTACATGTTAAGATAAAGAGCAACAATATAACATACTATCATGTCGAGCAAGAAGTCATCCCTATATATGTCCAAGCATCCACTACAATATACATCGCATGTACAGTAATGGCCTCTAGGGCATACATATTACTAACATATACAATATGAAAAAGCGGATAAACTAGGAATAATACATTTCAATTGAACTGAACATGAAACGTAACTTTCCCCCGTCATGTGGATAACCCGCAGTATCAATCCCTAGACCCCTACGAGCGTGGCAAGCCACCTGCTAATCCTAGAAGTGAGGCAACCCTAATCATCAATGTGAATGGGCCATCCAACACTTTTAGAACCTGGTAACTTGAGCACCCCTCCGCGGGTCTATCCTATAACCCCTATAAGTGCGGGGAGCAACCCACCGATTCTAGAGCGAGACGGTCATATCTTATCACTATGCGACGACCACCTACCGCACTCAAGAACCCGGTTGATCGAGCACTTCTCCGTGGGTTAACCCTAGTACCTATAATGAAATAAACAAAAGATATACAAAGGCGACAACGACCGCAACCAAGCCGTGTCCCAATAAAAAAATATACATCAAGTGGCAACGACGACCATAATCCGGCCGCTCGTCCCGAATAAATGAATACATGGCACTGGTTAGCCCCTCTAACGTTCCAAGAATAAACATTACAGAACTACCAATACCACACGTAAGGTTATCCATCATGACAACCCAACTTAACCATAACATAGATATCGGAAAAACCAATCACAATGCAAGTATCAATTCTGTAACCGCTTCTAATTGATACATATAGCAATTAGATGACTTTTTGCCATGCAATGATACTCACAAACATCACAAACACAGATGCGGAACAAACACGATGTTAAAGTTTCGATCAAATAGATTTCCGTAAACTTCAAACAAGATCTGGTAACACATCCAGAGACCTGGGCCAAAAAGTATGCTCATAAAATTCCATGTTCCCCTGTATGAAGCCTCTGGAGAAACTAGGGGCCATGAAACTTTGTTTTGGCCGCAAATGGCCATTTTTGCTGCCAGAGAAAAATTGATTGGCCCTCGGTTTCTTCGACACACTTTTTGCAGAAGTCCCTTCTAAAAAATTATAATTTTGAAATTTTTCAGGTCGAGTTTTGAAACTTGGACAAAGGCTTGATGTTTAGAACATGGAAATTGGAAAACTTTGATGATTCGAAACTAAAACATCGTCTAAACTAAGTTCTAACCTTTAAGTTGGCTCTGATACCAGATGAAGGAACTCATTCACTCTAACAAGCAATTTATAACAAGATGGAATATGGTTTTAAAAATTTCTAGAGAGCATGAGGTTCCAAAACCGTAGATCATACTAAAGATGTGAACTTGTAAACTAATATAGGAGTTTTCATACAAGGTTAGAAGTAATAACCTTTGTAGCATTTTCAAGTGCTCCAAAACTATGGCCGGACTCCTTGTAGGCTCCTAGATGGTTCATGAAACAAGCTTGCAAGTGATCTTCTTTGGTCATATATGGATCCACCTTGAGTGCTCCAACTTTGACTTCAAAACTTCAAACTTGAAGTTTAACTAAGATTAAAACTTGCTAGGGTTTTTGATCTTAGGATGTAGCATCTGTTTCACTAATTATTTTTCTCTCTTGATTTTTTTCTTTTTCTTTTTCTAATTATCAAAAAGGGGGATGAGAAGAGAGCTAGAACTAGGAGATGAGAGAGAATGCAAATGTAATAATGAACCATTTCTAAATGGTTGATAATATTTTAACATAAGCTAAAAGAATCTCAACCATTAGATCATCATCTCAACTCCAAATGTCCATCTTCTCCTTTCTCTCGTCCATATGTCACCATAATGAGAGTGGGCATGCATGTGCTCATCCATTGGCACAAGATAACTTAAAGAAAACCAAAGAAAAATTATAATTACAGTATATACATATATGTAACATAACATATTAAATAAATACTTGTAATTATTTTCCTATGTATTTAAAATACATAAAAGAGATAAATATTGTTAGTGACAAAATACTAGTAAATACATATATCAAATACATGTATTAATATATTAAATTCAAACTTGATTTCATATCCGTCTTTCCAATAGACTGGCTAGTATTTCTAAACGTTCGATTACCGTCAGAGTATCTAATACACTAGTTTTAATCAGATTCCTGCATGTACCCAGTACGGCAACTACATCATTTCGCCAAAACCGGGAAACCCTCGGTGTGGGACTCTAAAGACTCGACAATCGCTGGCAGTGAGTTACTGGATTACATCCCAAACTCACAATCACGTCAGTGGCACTAGCTGTATGTAATGGCTACCCAGGTATCTGTCGAAAATAAGATCGAAAAGAAAATTCGCCCGAACCCTTACTGAGCCTATAAGTGATATTCAGCATATAGTCCGGTTCATTCGTCTGAGAGTATTGCATACCAGGTTTAGGGTGTAGAAAATGTTAGACCCCTAATAAATCTTACCGATATCAAGCTCATCACCTACCAAGAAACTACTAATTCCCTATCTGTAAATCTCATCCACATGAGCCCAGGTCTTATGATGATGGCTAACCGTACACAGCGCGATATCAACTCTCTGTACTGGGAGAGACAAATCCCTTTTATTGCTCACTGCGTCCAAGTGTTTCAGGACTGTACCTAACTACCATCTGTTTGCACGACTCTTTAAAGGTGTGGGAGGGTACTAATCAAAATACAATGGGAACACACTCGAGACAAATGACGATTTCAGGTCGACAGACTGCCATGTACTCATGTCACCAGAGAACAGCTATTTGAAGATAGGTTTAATACTATCTAGAAGTTCTCGGCGAGTTCGTCTAGTGTAACTTATAATCTAATGAGCACATGTATACAATCTTTGGTATCGTACACCAATGGCTATAGGACCGGCCATCTCTCCTCTCAGGAATAAGAAACGTATACACTAGTCTACTCAGGAATATCGATGCCCTGTCTCGATACTCGTATGACTAAAGGTGTTTAAGAATTTGCTTATAGATTACCCATCCCCCATTAGTATGATCGCCATCACAACGATGGTAGTCAAGCAAAGATTCTATGGGCTTTATCAACGTGTATTAGTGATACGTAATATAAGTAAAACTTATACACATGTTATGATAAAAATAAACCAGATAGCATATTGTTGGAAATGTATGCCCTAGAGGTCAATATTGTATATATATAAATAGTGGATGCTTGGATATATATATATGTACAGAACAATCTTTCTCGATATGATAGTATACTATTTGGTTTGTATTCATCTTAACATGTGTATATATTTTACTTGTTATTACGTATCATTAACATATGTCGATAAAGCCCGTAAGATTATTTCTTGACTACCAGTGTCATGATGGCGATCATACTTGCAGAGGCTGGGTAGTCCATAAGCACATCCTTAAATGTCCCTAGTCATGGGAGTATCGAGACAGGGCATTGATACCGCAGGGTTCCCTAGGTCGCCGCTGGGTTTCGGGAGGCATCGACCATACTATTTTTAAAAAATTGGCGCGCTAAAGAACCCTAACCTAGAATCTTAACTAGAGAATTAGACGAATCAAGAATGTAAACACATTTACATCTAAGTGAACAAGGAATACAACCTTTGTAAACCGGTCATTCACTTCAATAGCTCCGTGTAGTAGTTCCTTCGCTCCAAGTAGTGAACTCCCGGACTCAAGAAAGGCTCCACAAGATGAAATGAACAAGCTTGATTAAAGTCTTCGAGGCCGAAGATGATCTACGTCGAGGAGACACCAATTCAAGCTACCTCTTCACTAATATGGAATTAGTGAAGCAAACACCCTAAACTAAATGTCTAATCTAGTAGAGGATGATGAAGTAGGAATTTTGCTCACTTTAGAAATGTTTTTCTCACTCATTTTCTTCACCTCCCAAATTGCAAGAGAGCTAGAGGAAGATGATGAAGAAAAGCAACCATGGAAAAGATCAAGTGTAGAATGGCAACCATGGGTGAGTTAATATCATATACTAACTCATGTAGAGACTAAACCATGGCTAATCATAATGGTTGGGTTAATAAATATCTTAAGTAAAACAAAATTGGTGGACTTAGTCAATGATTCTACAAGCTTCCACTGAGCAACAACCATGACTAATTTCCTCCCAATTTTGAATTACTTCAAATAAATAAAACCCTTAATTATGTTAAGCATGGTGTGAGTCTCATACACCCATGTCACATGTATCATCTAGCATGACACACAAAAAATGTACATTAATATATATCACATATATACTAAATGCACGCAAGTGAGAAAAAGAAATTTTAAGTGAGCTAATATTAGTTAATGTAAGATAATATATCATATATATAATTATACATTAAATTATTAAATCAACACTTGATTTAATAATCCGGCTATATCACATACAGCTGACTAATATCTTATGTACCAACTTATCGAATCAATACTTGATCCGATAACCCGGCTATATCACATATAACCGTCTGATATCACATGTCGCGAGAATAGAATACGGTATCACATACACGTATTAATCTCGGCCCCGTACATATCATATATGTGCTTCTACTTTGTTTCTCCTGAGCCAGGAAACTCTGTGTAGGACTCTAAAGACTCGTCAATACGCCGGCAGTAGGTGGTGATCATATCAGTTACCCACAAGCCGCAAGCGGTCTGCTAAACGTAATGGCCACCCGGAAATTGAGCGATCAGAAGATCAACAAGCAAGCATGCTTATACTCCTGCGAATCCAATCAGTAACACTACCGTACATTCCGGTCTCTTCGTCTGATATGTCACATATCTTAGCCTGGGGGTTAGTAAACGTCAGACCCCAATAGCCCGATAAGTCATTCCAATGTGAGGCCCATAACGGTTCGAGAAACTACTGATAACACTTACCAGTAGATCTCAACAACCCTGGCCAGGGATTTTCTATTATGGCCAATCAAACAAAGCGCAACATCAACCCCCAATACCGAGAGAGACGAAATCCCCTCCTATCGCTCATTGCCTCCATGTGACTCGGGACTGTACCCAAAAACCACCATTTTGCACGATCTCTTGAACATGGTAAGGTGGAAATCAAAGCATAGTAGGAATCACACAAGACTCTATGACGATCTCGGGTTGACAGACTAACCTATGCCAGTGTCACCAGAGAACTGCTATCTGACGATAGGTATAATACCATCTAGGAGTTCTCGGCGAGTCCGTTCAGTGTACCCAGTCTCCACTGAGCACCCGTATACCATCTCTGATGTCAAACACCAATGGATATGGGATCATCCATCGCCCATAACATGGGTCGAGAAGCGTACACACTAGTCTACTCTGGAATATCGATGCCCCGTCTCGATACTCCCACGACTAGGAACAATTGAAGGATGTACTTACCGACTACGCTTTCCCCTATTATGATCTACATCATAATCCTGGTAGTCAAGTACCCATCCTAAGGGCTTTATCAACATGTAATAGAGAGACAATAAGTGTACATGTTAAGATAAAGAGCAACCAAATAGCATACTATTATGTCGAGCAATAAAGTCCTCCTTATATATGTCCAAGCATCCACTATAATATACATCACATGTATAATAATAGCCTCTAGGGCATACATATAACTAACAATCTCCCACTTGCACTAAGGCCATTTATTGTAGTATCTCATACCCAACGCCCTATAAATGTCTCTCTAGGGAAAGGCCTCTATGAGTGGATCCGCCGTGTTATCCTTTTCGCCTACTCTCCTTACCTCGATCCCTTGGAGATCAACCATCTCCCTGATCAGGTGATACAGTCCTCCGAATATGTATGGATCGCTGATGGGACCGGTGTTCCTAGGCAAAAACCATAACTCTATTGTTGTCGCAATAACAGTTATTGGACGCTCAATGGTAGGAACCATGTTCATCTCATGAACAAGAATTATCCAGACATCCACTTTGGTAGCATCGTTGGTATCGATGTATTCATCCTTTATCGTCTAGTTTGCCATGATATCTAGCTTGGAACTCTTCCAACATACTATCACGACCATAATTTAGCACGTGACCGGCACTTAACTCACGCAACGTCAAAATGCGTAACGTAAATCAAGTAAGCCGAAGCCCAGAAAATCTAAACTTTTTTGCGGAAAAAAGTGGGGGTGCAGTTTTGAAATAATGGTATAACTAATCCTATTTTGTCTTTTAAAATTTTTGGGCAGCACCTCCCTTGTATATTTTTATCCAAAAACCTAATATACAACAATATATAGGAATCCCCAAGCGGGAGCTAGCTCTTCGCCAATCGGCGGAATCACAACCACGCAATAACATATATACGATGCCCAACGGCGAAGAAACAACCCAGAAAGAACAAATAAAGAGGCAAGACATCCATACTCAAGAAAAGCGATCAAAACCTATCGCTCTAAGTCTCGCACAATACCCAAGTATGACTAGGTCTACCAATATACAATTCTAGTCTCTGATTTCATGGAGTATATCTAGATAAAACAGAGTAATAACAGTACAAGAGTGGGCACGATCAAATAAGTGTCCCGCCTACCAAAGCAAACACCCGGAAGAGATTGTGTGCCAGCAATACTGCTACTGATCCCAAGCGGTCAAACCTGCAAGAACTGTGGCACAACGGGGGTGAGTTGCCAACTCGTGAGTAGAAAACATCAACAAGTAGAAATCGAATAAAATAACGATTTCCTAGGTCACTATATTCTGAAGGTAATACTATGATATCTAGGGTGACCACAAATGCATATATGTCAACAGTCAAGTCAGTGCCCATAGCATATATAAATAAACATCCAATATCATATGCATGTAATATATGTGGATAACATCCACGTGTCCATCAATGACACAACTCAATATCATGGAACATGAGTGTCCAACATCAACACTCGAAATATCATGAAAACATAGTATATATGTATGTATATATGTATGAGGATATCAACCACGTGTGTCCATCAACGACACATCAAAATCATGGAACCTGAGTGTCTAACACCGACACTCGAAACATCATGAAAAATCCGTGTCCAGCATCGACACGTAAATCCTTATACCTCAGGCACCGCATCCTCAGATCGGCCCTCATATCCATCTCACGACTACGGTCAGTATCCTCCAGATATCAGCCGAGTTCTATACAATCACTGGTAGGTAGTGTTTCCTCTGCCAGGATCATCGGCTACTCCACGACAATCATTTCTTGTCCCGGGGTACCATATTGGGTCCACCATGTACCCGCAAACGGATCATCCATCTCCTAGAATCGGGTCTCGAAAACCATTCTCAGAACCGATAAAACTCATGGTGGACGCATCGAAATATCATATCAAGAGAAACCGGATTTTTAAAACAATACATCATTTCCTTCGAAATATAACGACGGTTCTCAAATCTAGAAATCTCATGAAAACTGCATCTCAATGCATATAACCATAAAGTACAATGTATGCAACATAGAGTAGTAATATGAGTATATCGGGTATATCATGCAAGCATGTCAAGTGAAAATACTGGACAATGAATGTTCTTTTACAGTTAAGAGTAATATTATGATATGGAAGTTCTACTGTGTAAGTAGCATGGCAATTACCGATGAAGAATGTGTGTGAGCCGGCAGTCTGTGTATGTGTGACATGCGCATCAACGGTAATTGTGCAGGTGTACTAGTAATGATATCATATAACATTAAATACAGGAAACATGATAGGTATCATACGAGATATAATATTCTACACAACATGAACAATAAATGGCTATATCTACCTACACAAGGATCATACGGTCACTTTTTAAACGATATACATCGTCATTTGAAATAGGTATGGTTCAGGTGGCAATATTTATATTGGCGATCCCGCCTCATAACATCCGATATGACAATAATCATCCTCAAATAACTAGCGCGGATCAATCATCCGGTACATCTCATCACTTACGGTAATCCATCGTATGAGGTCATCAAACAGAATAGGGAATCTATCGACCTATAAAATAATGAGGGTACGGATCTAAAGTCTCGTACGGCATGTTACTCATAAATATATACACACATATATCTCCAATCATATTTGTATAAATGTCATATCTTATTAATTTCACCATACCTCTATCTTAATCTCGTGTCGTGTTTATCAATCTCGATCTCATATCCTATCATTATCAACCCATACTTGTCATCTTTCAATTCATACTTATCATGATTCACTTCTCATTTCATATTTTCATATATCGATCCGAGTCATCTATATCTACATCATGTTATCTATTATACCTATATTATATTATTAATATCCATTAGTGCCACTTCTATCATATTATCTTTACTAAATCCTATACTCATGTCCTTAAGTCCGTAGCATATCCTTTATCAAAATATAATTATAAAACGATCTCCATATCAATGTTTGCGGGGGTGTTATACGCCATTCAACCGACATCCCCCGTAGATATAAATCTACTCACCTGCTAAACTCCTCGCTTAGCCGAAGTCGATGTGCTTCGTCATCTCGGAAGTCCAAGCGAAGTACCTACAATCAACACAATCGCAATGCAAACACAATCAATATCCGAAAACCGATATGGCACATGGATTGCCTATATGTTAGAACCTATAGCCTCGCATGAAAAATAAACCAAACAACCCTCTTCCGTTGACGTACAAACGTCCAATGATCAATTCAAATCTCAATTATAAAACCACGCTTTCCAAATCGAATTCCAAAAACAAAGATTTCACATATCGCAAAAACCTTAAGCAGCAACTCAGGAAAACTATCCTAGATTTTGACTCAGGTAAACTGGGACTAAACAAACAAGTATAGAGGATAGGTTATAGGGTAAGTGAGCTACAGGTAAAACCACACCCCCAACACCCACTACAAAACTGGCGACGACACCTAATATTCCGAGCTTGCCGGCTAAAAGAGGAGGAAACGGGTTCGTACTTCGGTGGTGGTCTTTTGGTGGTCTATCTAGGTTAATAGTCTTGTTTGATTTTCTTAGAAAAATCCCAAATAGCTCCCAATACCCTGTAGGCCCTAAGGTTTCACAAAACCGACACGGAAAAATTCTAGATTCGTATTTCGTGTTCTAAACTCATTTACAGGCCTCTAAATCATTCTCTAGGGTCTTGAAAACACTCATTACACCTCAATTAACCACTTAACAGAAACTTTTAATTTTCTAAGATCATAAACCTAATTAACTCAATTTCTAAACTAAAATACGATATTTAACACAAATACATAACTAAACGTGAAGGGATTACCTCATTGGCCACTTAGGAAATTTCTAGAGTTGCTCAAAGTTTTCAAAATCCAAACTTGGATGGTTCAAAGGGTTTAGAATGAGGTTGTGTATGTTTTTAATGAAGGAGGCACGAGATTTTGGCAAATGAATGGAGGTGATGCATGGAGGTAGTGAGGATGAAGGAGATGAAGAAAATATGAGGAAAACAATGGGGGAGATGAAGGAGGGCAGCCAAGTCTCACTCTCCTCTCTCTTTACCTCAGTCTCCAAAACAAATATCTCTTTTGTTTTATCTCAATTTTAACCATAGCATCAATTGATTCTATTCACACACAACTCTTTTTCGTTTCTTTTCTTTTCTTTGTTTCCCTTTTCCTTTCTCATTCTCTTTTAATCTCACAGGTCACAGATACAAATCCAACGTGCACATGACATGGTGCACAAGTCTCGGAAAATGTAAAAATACGGATTTAGCCAAAAACCCGATAAATATCATTACAATAAATAAATCATTTTAATCTCCGATAAATTTCCAAATATTGGTATATACTTATACCATTTTACGAAAAATTCGTATTCGCAAATCTAATAGTTTTCGCGAAATATATTATTTTAATATTAAATTTCCAAAAATAATATTTTATATTTCTGAAATGTTACGCATAACGTCCCTCCACTGAGGGTAAAGACAAAGCCTGTGACTGACTTTCAGTCGACCTTATCACTCTAGAAGCTCGAATTGGTAAAGGACTCCCACTGTAGTTTACCTTTACCAAACCCCAAGAACATTTCTTTAGTGCTTCTCAAGTACTTAAGAATGTCCTACACAGCTGTCCAGTGATTTTCCCAAGATCCGATTGATTCCTGATCACTACACCTAGTGAGTCAGCTACATCTGGTCTGGTGCATAACATCGCATACATGATAGAGCCTACTGCCGAAGCATAGGGTATCCCTTGAACGCGAGCTCTCTCCAAATCAGTCTTGGAAGACATCTTTTTGGAGAGAGCGATTCCTGAGTAAGTGGGCGAACCACCACGCTTAGAATCTTCCATACTAAACCCCTTCAGTACGGTGTTAATGTACCTGGATTTTGGACACTCCCAACATACACTTAGATCTATCATAATAGATCATAATCCATAAGATGTAGTGGGTACCATCCAGATCTTCCAAGGAGAATCCTCGTGATAAGAGGAGCTTGACCGAGTGTAGCATAGGAAACCATTTCCTATTAAGAGTATGTCATCTGCGTACAATACGTGGAACACAACCTTACTCTCTACAACCTTCTTGTATATATAAGGTTCATCTACCTTTTTGATGAAGTCAAACTCTTCGACTGCCACATAAAAACAGATGTTCTAACTCCGCGATGCATGCATTGATCTTGATGGACTTAAGCATAGCCACTGGAGAAAAAGTTTCATCATAATCCACGCTTGGTTGCATGACGATAATCTTTTACTACAAGTCTATCTTTGAAAGTCTCAAGTTTCCCATTTACACCAAGAATCTTCTTAAGATCCACTTGCTCCCGATGGGTTTTACCCCTTCAGGTGCAAGATTCAAAGTCATACTTTATTTGTTTTTTATGGATTCCATCTTTGATCGCATAGCATTCAACCATTTCACAGAGTCTCTACTCATGATGGCCTGCCTGAATCTTAGTTAGGTCATCTACCATAATGCAATCCTCGCTCCCACCGTCACCGAGGAAACCGTAGTATCTCTTAGGTCAATGAGGAACCCTACCAGATTCGCGGAGAGGCTGATGTTCGTTGGAGACTATTGAATGCTTTGGTTTCACCAAATCATCAGCTATTAGTTTGTCCAGCTGGAACTCCTTCTAGTTCTACCTCATGACCACAAATTTCTTCATAAGAAATTCCTTTTTCTAAATAGGTGGCATGCTGAGAAACAAAACACATTTTTCTCCTCAATCTGGTTGAAGATATTCCCTTGCAAATGTTTGGGATATCAAATAAACTTATACAGAACTGATATTGTCTCGAGCTTTTCCGGATTTTGCTTTTCAACATAGCCCGGACAACCCCATATCTTAACTCGTTTAAGATATGATCTCTTCCCATACTATATCTCATATGGAGTGATAGGTATTGATTTGGACGGAACCCCATTCAATAGGTATGCAGCTTCTCAAGTGCATAACACCAAAAGAAAACAGGTAACTCAGCAGTACTCATCATAGAGCGCACCATATCTTATAGGGCGCGATACCTCCGCCTCGATACACCATTGTGCTATGGTGTATACGAAGGAGTAAGCTGAGAGAGAATCCCATTCTCTGTTTAGAAAATCCTGGAACTGAATGCGCAAGTATTGTCCTCCTCAATCACATCGTAGGACTTTAATACTTCCACCCTTCTAGTTCTCAACTTCAAGCTTATATTCCTTAAATTTCTCAAAAGTTTCAGACTTGTGTTTCAGCAGGAACATATGTCCGAATCCTGAGAGAAGATCAGTGAATATAATGAAGTACGAAAAACTAACCTTGGCATTTGTAGACTTAGGACCATATACATCATCATGTATTCGTCCCAAGAGTTCAGCAACTCTTTCTCTGTTTCCAGTAAACGGAGTATTGGTCATTTTACCTTTGAGACAAGATTGGCAGGTATCATAAGATGAAAATTCAAACAGATTCTCATATTCATCCTTATGTAACTTAGCTGGTCGTGTCGTATTGATATGACCTAGTCTACAATACCACAAGAAGGATTCGTTCATTTCTGAACTATTCCTCTTGTGTGTGTTCTACATACTTTGAACTGTGGTTTGATTTGAATGTATATGCCATTACATAACGTGCCTGATCCAATCAACTCTTGATTCAGGAAAATGTTCACAACATTATCCTCCAATATAGAATTATATCCTTCTTTAACTTAATAAAGAAACTGATGTAATGTTATATATCAGGTTCGGTATCTAATAACATTTGTTCAGAATCAATGTATTAATACAGGGTGATCTTTGCCAACTGACTTGGCTGCAACAATTCGCCCAATCCCAGTTCTCTACCTTTATGTAGCCCATGTAACATATTACATATGTGGGATCCTAATTCGGTATCTCATACCGAGGACGTAGAGGATACTGAGAAAAAGTTCTTGGTAATGAACACACCCGAAGAATATGCATTAACAAGCTTATTCCTCGAATTGGGTTGCGTAGGAATCCGGATATTCCCCTATTCCCTGCTCGGACTTATAACAATTATAAGATAGAGCGGAACCAACGTTCCCCAGCTCATTATAATAAGCAGGTTCGGTCAATACATCCATATTATTATCTTGATTAAGGCATGCCACGGTCGCTACCAGGAGAGAGAGAGAAGAAAACACTCAGCGTATGCTCTTACAAAATCAGATTTGTTATTATTTTATCTAATCAGGATGGCTCCCACTGTTTTTATCAAATCTTCCTTCAAATCCTAAAAGGTAAGACTAGCCGGGATTAATTACACTCGCCAATCTTTCGGACAGGCCAGTGTCGGTACTTTAAGGGAGGTTGTCCGTGCTTTCGCACAGACCTAATTAAAATAAACCTCGTTTTCTCAGGGGCTCAACCCCGTTAACATCTTTCTAGACACCTACTTGATTGGCTAATTGTAATGTGCAAAACTCTCACAGGAGTAACTCTTACTCGCAGTGGGTATCGGGATCCAACTATCTCATAGAAGGTATGCAATCTCATTGCAAATTTCAACACTTGAAATGCCCGATAATATTTTGCCCCTAACAACTTATAACCTTAACAAGGTCAACAAATCATAAGTGCTAGCCAAGTTCAACCCGTATATTTCATGATTGAATTAACCCACCCGTACGACCCTTAACAAGGTCAACAAAGTCGTATGACTACCCTAATCCAATCGCATCACATGCTTAAGAAGATAAGCACTAGTCAGCTATCGCACACTACGCCTTAACAAGGTCAACAAACGTAGCACGAATACTAAGTAGCACTTATCTGAAATGACGGAGGGCTATGACAGGTTTTTAAGAAAACCTTTTGCGTAATGAACTTGATATCGTTGTAGAAACGAGTGATTTGAAAAGGAGTATTTTTTAGGCTTTTGCTAGTTTTGGTAAAGAGGTCACTCCCGGTGAAGGGATCTTAGCTCTTTCCTTATCGAATAAGGTGCTGGATATTTCACAAATACCACAATGCAAAGCATGAACTGGAAAAGCAATCAAAAAACAAAACCGAGTGGGTTGTAGCATCTGCTAGTTTCGGTGAGGTCACTCCCGCTGAAGAGATCTCGGCTCTTTCCTTATCGAATAAGGTGCTGGATATTCTACAAGGAATACCGCTATTCAAAGCAAGAACTAAAGCTACCAGTTTTTAAAATAAGATTCTGCAACATCTTTAGGTTTCTTTTATTTCATTTCTTTTATTTCATTAATCTCATTAATGAAGTCCCATCATTTATGCTTCCTAAGCACCACAGAAGAAACGAAAGCAGCAATATTTATTATATATCATATATATAATATAAGCATTCATCTCATCATATAAAGTGATCACATCACAGAATATTAGCAGCAGAAGAACACATATGAAATATTGGATATATTAGGAATTCCGTGTTTTAAATTAAGCAAGTAAAAAACGCGGATTCCACGGTCGTGATGAATAGCCAATCCCACATCCCTAGACCCCTACGAGAGCGGCAAGCAACCCTACCAATTCTGGAGTTAGGAGACCCAGTATCAACTCCTCGAGATGGTCTCCCACTGGACTCTAGAACCTGGTTACTTGTGCTCTCCTCCTTGGGTCTATCTTAATGCAGAAAAGTAAATAATATACATCAATGGTGACATCATCCTCAACCCGGAAGTGCCCCAATAAAAGAATATTACATACAAGTCTTTATATGAATGAAAATGAAAAACTCTAATTTCACATAAAAACACGGGCTATTCAAACACGACGATCCAATATAACATATCACAGCAACACATAACAGCATATGTCATCAACGTAAGTAAATATGCGTATCCCAATTATTGTTGACATATAACAACAAAACCGGTGATACACCACATATTACATTTACGGTCGCAAAAAAAAAGTGAAAAACTACAACAATTGGAATCCGCAACCACCTTAGACATCATAAACCCAATGTATCACCTATTTTGGATTTCATGCCTAACCAAATGAATTCCTTAGACATCGCATGCCTAACAATTATAAACCCCGCTGTTCATATCAGAATTTTGCATTTTTATACCGCCCAATTTTTATCACATTGCTTATCGGTAGGTACTCTTGAGCCGTGTTTTCTAGTTAATTGCAGGATACAGGTTCTCAGCTCTAAACAATGAAATTCATGGAAAAGCACGACAAAATCCGGATTACTGCCAACCACAGATAAAACACGGGTCTCCGCTCTCTATCCGTATGTTGACGCACACCAGTTTAAGGGACAAAATGACAAATCGATGTCATTTTCATGCACAAAACTCAATGTCAACACAAGATCCAACATATCTACGCGGAGCTCAAGAAAAATCATGGCAAAAGATCCACATCACATCACCTTTTGATCAGCAGAAATTCTGGAAAAATCGTGAAGAAATTCTGAGAAACAACATATACCAGGCTGAAGGGTACTGCAAACCAGGGAATATCACCAAAATTGAAGACTTAAGTCCCCATAAGGGCCAAGGAACCGCGGCCAAGGAACCGCGGCATAAGCATGCTTAGGCCGCGGATCCGTGGCCGTATAGGCTTGCAGCTGAAGACTTTTCAGGGGCTGTTTGGTCTTTTCATGATGATCCAGAATGTTGCCCTAGAATTTCTGTTTCCTGCCTATAAATAGCCCAGAATATTGCCAAGCCAAGGGTGCTTATTCTTGTATTAGGTTTTAGATACACTTTGTTGTTCTTCTTCCTCTTTTCTTCTTTTCTCCATTAAAATCTTGTAGTGAGGTTTCATGAGTGAAGTGATGAATAAAAGAGTTCTTGTTGTTATCATGCATGTCTTATTATGTTGTTAATTATAATTGCTTGTATTTTTCATTTTCTAATCTAGTTGTTGTTATTTGTTGTTGTTTCTTTCTTGTTCTCTTTTTTTCTTTATCCTTAACAACAATGATGCTTAAGCTTAATCCTTGCCAAGGTGAGGTCGCAAATAGCTAGATGTAATTTTCTAACCTCTTTCTTTCTATCTTCCTCCTTTGTTTTATTTTCCTTTTTCTTGTAATGGGTGAGTAGTTTTCTTACTTGTTAGGGTAGGATAAGGGAAGTTTTAGAGAAGGAAATCTCTCTCACTCTTTCCTTGCCCAACATCTTAATTCGGACTCCCGTTAATTGAACCACAATCCGCTTCCTACGGCACCCTATCCTACATGATAGCGGTGATTTCTTAGTGAGACCGGTTGTGGTTGAATTAACCGGAGGTTAAGGCTAAGAGCCAAGAACGGATGGACAAGCACCAAAAGGAAGAACTTAAGCGTTGGAAAGCCTAGCTTATACTCGCAAGTTCCTTCCTAGTCGTGCTAATCCCCGTTGTTGCCGATTACCGTAACACCGATATTAAGAGTGGCAACGAAAGAAGTGAGCGACTCCTAACTCAAACTAACCTAATCCTAACCCTAACAAGCTCTCTTTATATAACATTTTAGCACATAGTTAATCACAAACAAATCTGGACATTTGGACTTAACTCGTTAAAGCACATAGAAAAAGATTCCCATCTCCCTGCGGACGACCCGTACTCAACCGGCTAGCGACAAGCGAAACCGTCTTGATTGTGGTAATTAACTAAGCACGCAAAAACTTTACCAATCAAATGGCGCCGTTGCCGGGGAGATGGTAGTTTATTTCTTTGTGTAATTTTGGGTTAATTTGTGAATATAAATCTAACCGAAAAACAAAACAAAAAAATATATATACATTGTAAAAAACCATCTTGTTATTTTTGATTAGTTTTTGTGCAAGTGTGCAGGATAAAAAGACGGTCGAGTTCGGTGCCAAAGACGTGTGAAGTTAGACCCATATCTCGCGGCTACACCGCGACGGATCAAGATGGAGCCAACGGTCTACTGTAAAAATCTGGAGCAGATACAGTGAGCAAATCAAGATTCAGGAAATCCAGACAAGAAGAGGACAGCCAAGGAAGGACCCACAAAATTTTTGAAGCCTCACATCACCCTTACTGCCGCAAAACCGCGGCATAAGCAGGCTTAGGCCGCGGAACCGCGGCCACTTGGTGCCTTCTGCATCTCAAAACTTCTGTGAGTATCTCTCTCCTCTTCCCCACTCCTCTGAACTCCACTGAACTGTGTTTTCTGCAGCATTCTTTGCGCAAATTCTCTTCCCCTTCCAATAAATTGTTTTTGTGCAGGATTCTTTGTGCCGCGCTAAAAAATAAAAATTGATTGCAGTTGATTGTTACTGCTTTGCATATGTTAATACGGACTTTAAGGGGCTTGAAACCAATCCAGATTGGGTGGGGATTTCATCACCCTTCTCAGGACCCCAGAAATCACAAAAAGCATATGCATTGATCATTATTTAATTAAAAAATACTAGACTCGGCTCTAAGGACTTCGCGCTCAATAGGACAGAGGACTAGTTACAGGCATCGGCCGTTTATCCTATCCTGACTTTGCCGTGTCTAGGAAAGTGTGTCCAAGGCAAGTGGTTACTTAATTTGGACCACTACTTACGTAGTGGGGAGCCTCCCACTTACCTGACACTTACCTGGCCACAATTGGTGGAGAAGAGACGGTTTGAGGTCCTATTTCTAGCCCATTGGAACAGTTAGGAGCTGTCTAGCTGACCTAGGTGACCCTAGATCTAGGTGTGATTGTGCATATCTTGTCTGTGATTGTTTGAATCCGTAAGTCCGTACATATTTCTGTAAAGTTCTTTCTAAAAAGGGAAAAAACACCAAAAAAAACCAAAAACTTTTATAAAAACTTGCCCTTTGTCGCCAAAATCCTATTTTTTTCACCCACCACCCATCGTATTTTTCCATTGACATTTTCTTACCCTCACCTTCTCCGCTTTGACTATACTAAACTTGTTTAGTGTATGTCCGCTTGGACTCGGGACACTAGCACTCGCCTAGTCCGCGTTACGTTAGTCGCTACCGACTACGCGATTGACTCAGACGTCGAAACTCCGTCCACGCCTCTTTCACCCTTACTTTTGCCGGCCAACTCCGACATTGACCGGAATTCTGTTCATACATCCTCACCTTCACCATCACCAACCTCTTCTTCCGCGATGTCAGGATTTAATCCAAACATCCCTACAACTCCACCGGGATTGATTCCACCTCCTATGGATACGAATAACCCACCACCACCGCCTGTCGTAGTGCCACAGCGAATCGCGCTCCAGGATCGTTTCTATCCCACCCATTCTGCACTTCCCACCTGTCTTTCCCTTCCACCGGCCAATGGGGATAATTTTGAAATTAAGCCCCGGTTCATTAACATGCTTCCGAAATTTCATGGGCTTGAATCTGAAGATGCCTATATCTACATCAACAAGTTTCAAAATGTTTGTGCCATGATGAAAACGACCCAGCTGTCAGACGATGCTATACGGCTACGGGTCATTCCATTCACTTTGTGCGATCTTGCTGAAAAGTGGCTGTATAGCACTTCTTCCCACTCCATAACCAGTTGGGACGAGTTTGTGAAAGCGTTTCTCAAGAAATTCTATCCGAAACATAAAACCGCGAGGACCCGTAACGAAATCAACCAATTCTCCCAGCTTCCTACTGAACCCTTCTGGAAGTGCTTTGACCGGTATAAAGACCTTCTTGTTCAGTGCCCTCACCATGGTATTGAGAAATGGCAACTTTGCCAAGCCTTATACGAAGGCCTGAACCCAGCAGTTGTTGGAAACCATTTGTCAGGGCTACTTCCTATCGAAATCTGACGAGGAAGCGTGGCAATTCTTCGACGATCTTGCGGAACAAACGCTTCAATGGGAGAGCACCAGACCAACTTCTTCTTCTTCCTCCACTTCTACTGGTCAGTCTACGGCAGGAATTCACCAACATGATGTCTCTATTGCGATGAAAGCTGAAATGGCTACAATAACGAGAAAACCTGAAGCGATAGAGAGCAAATTTTCATCTCCTGCTCCCGCCCCTGTTCTTCCCCTTCGTACCATTTGTGCTTGTTGTTCCGATCCTTCTCACTTAACCGAAGAGTGTCCTTACAATCCACCATCTCAAGGACAGGATCAGGTTAATACTGCATTTCAGCAAAGACCGAGAAATGATCCATACTCTTCCACGTACAATCCCGGTTGGAGGAACCATCGCAATTTCGCCTGGAATCAGAATCAGCATCAATTCCAAAGCAACAATTTCCAGAGGCCCCCTCCTCCGCAACAACAAGCGCAACAACAAACTCAACATCAGTTTCAGCAGCCCTTCCAACCCCAACCTTTTCAAAATCAGACGAACAACTTTGCACCCAACAATTCTTTTCCGCAAAACAACTTTGTTCCGTCAAACAACGATAATGTTTCCTCGTTAGAACGAAGTCTGGAGGCGTTCGTTAAATAATCGACACAATCCACCGCCAACATCCAGTCGTCTATTCAGTCTTTGGTGCAACACACTGCTGCACACAGGCAAAGCATCAAGACCATCGAAGCCCAGATTGCACAGCTGAATGCGGTGTTAAGCGAGCGAGAAAAGGGGAAGCTTCCATCTCAACCACTCCCAAATCCCGGTCACCCACATAATGTACATGTTGCTCTTGAACAACAGAACCATAATGTGAGTGCCGTGACTACATTGAGATCAGGAAGGATGCTGCACAACAATATTGGCACAACAATTGAGGATAATGACACCCCGGCCGCTTCTTCTTCTTCTTCTTCTTCTTCTTCTTCTTCATCTTCTGAGCCTATTCTTCATTCTTCAAAAGGCTCTTCTTCTTCTTCTTCTTCTTCTGCTCTGAACGAACCCACTTCTCACTCGACGAAAACACCAGCTCTGGGATCCGTTCCAACTCCACAATCTCCTCCACATGCATTGGATTCAACCAATTTTAAAAACATTCCATTTCCAAACCGGTTGAAGTCCAATAAATAAAATCCATAAATGGAGAAGATTCTGGAGTTGTTTAAGCAGGTTAACATCAATATTCCCCTTTTAGATGCTGTCTAACAAGTCCCATCCTATGCGAAAATCTTAAAGGACTTGTGCACGAAAAAGAGGAAATCTCAGGTACCTAAGAAAGTTTTCTTGGCTAGTGCTGTGAGTGATGCTCTTACCCAATCTTTACCTCAAAAACGGAAGGACCCTGGCTGTCCTACGATTTCTATTACCATTGGGGATAAGAACATCAACCGCACACTATTAGATCTTGGTGCCAGTGTTAACCTGCTTCCGTACTCAGTATATGAGCAACTAAGTGTAGGAGAGCTGAAACCCACACACTGTACTCTCCAAATAGCCGACCGACCGATCACCCATCCTAGGGGTGAGCTAGAGGATGTGTTAATCAAGGTTGGGGACTTCATATTCCCTGTTGACTTCATTGTTTTAGACACACAGCCTGTAGATAACCCCCGGAATCAAATTCCGGTGATACTCGGTCGCCCATTCCTTGCAACCTCAAATGCTGTGATCAATTGTCGAAATGGTTCGATGAACCTATCTTTTGGAAACATGACAATTGAACTCAACATTTTTAGGTTAGGGAATCTACCCACCTAACCTAATTCTCATATACTAGACATTTTCTCAATCCAGGAGATCACCCCAGAAGAGTGTGAATTCGAGGAGTTTTTGTTCGATCACGATAACCTTAACGCCGCTAGTGCGTTCCTCTTCGAACCTGCTGCTGTTTCTGTGCCCGACAATGACTACGAGTGTTTCACTTTCTCGAACGATCTTAGCCACTCACCACCCGAGTTTGAATCCTTCGAATTTCCGGATGAGTTACCTGAACCATCCAACTCGGTCGCTTACACTCGTTTTGAACCTTTGCTGGAATCCTTTGAGTTCGAGACCTTTTCACCAATCTTGCCTTCAATCGTTTCACCTCCAACGCTCGAACTCAAGCCTTTGCCGTCTTACCTTAAGTACGCTTACTTGGGTGAGAACGAGACCCTCCCTGTTATCATCTCGGCTTCTCTAGCTCCAGAGCAAGAGAAAGCCCTTCTTGCGGTCTTGCACAGCAATAGGCAAGCCTTTGGCTGGTCCATGGCGGACATCAAGGGGATTAGTCCCCTGATCGTTGAACATCACATTCATCTGATGGATGATGCCAAACCATCCAGGGATCCACAAAGGCGACTCATCCCAGTCATGAAGGAGGCTGTGAAAAAGGAAATCGTAAAGTGTCTGGATAGTGGTATCATTTACCCTATCTCTGATAGCCAGTGGGTTAGCCCCATTCATGTTATCCCCAAGAAATCAGGCATAACGGTCATCACTAACGAAGCGAACGAGTTAATCCCTACTCGCACCCAAACTGGGTGGCGAGTATGCATCGATTACAGAAAACTCAACGCCGCAACGCGGAAGGACAACTTTCCGCTACCTTTCATTGACCAAATGCTTGAACGATTGGCCGGACACGAGTACTACTGCTTTCTTGATGGCTACTCCGGCTATAATCAGATTCCCATCGCCGAAAAAGACCAGGACAAGACCACATTCAGTTGTCCTTTCGGCACGTTTCATATCGTCGCATGCCCTTTGGGTTATGCAATGCGCCTGCTACCTTCCAGCGGTGTATGATGGGAATCTTCTCAGACATGGTGGAAAAATTCATGGAGATCTTCATGGACGATTTCTCCATCTTCGGCGATTCCTTCAATGAGTGTTTGCTGCATCTCGACGCTGTCCTTACCCGATGTAAGGACAAGAACCTCACTTTGAATTGGGAGAAGTGCCACTTCATGGTGCGCGAAGGTATTGTCTTAGGACATATCATTTCGCAAAATGGCTTAGAGGTTAACAAAGCGAAGATTGAGGTCATTTCCAATCTCCCTCCTCCCAGATGCGTCAGAGACATCCGAGCCTTTCTTGGCCATGCCGGTTTCTATAGACGGTTCATCAAGGACTTTAGCAAGATTGCTAGGCCCTTGACTCTTTTGCTGGCCAAGGACACGCCATTCGACTTCAACTCGAGCTGTGTGACTGCGTTCGAGTCATTAAAAATCTCACTCACTTCTGCTCCCGTTCTTTCTTCTCCTGACTGGACGCACCCATTTGAGATTATGTGCGATGCATCCGACTTTGCCATCGGTGCTGTCCTTGGACAACACATCAACAAGATGCCGCACGTAATCTATTATGCTAGCCGAACCCTGAACGACGCCCAACTGAATTATACAACAACTGAGAAGGAATTCTTAGATATTGTATTTGCTTTAGAAAAGTTCAGGCCCTACCTCATCGGCTCTCCAGTCATTGTCTACATAGACCATTCTGCTCTGCGCCATCTTTTTGCGAAGAAAGATGCAAAATCTCGGCTGATACGTTGGATCCTCTTGCTTCAAGAGTTTGACCTTGTCATCAAGGACAAAAGAGGTTGTGAAAATGTAGTCGCCGACCAACTCTCACGACTTCCTTCTTCGCCGTCGCTTCAAATTCCGATCAACGACGTTTTTCCGGATGAACAGCTTCTGACAGTATCTTGCGAACCCTGGTTCGCAGATATTATGAACTATTTGGCCACAGGATTACTACCGACTGAATGGTCAAGTCAGGACAGACTTCGATTCTTATCCCAAGTAAAACACTTTTACTGGGACGAACCCTATCTGTTCAAGTACTGTCCCAACCAGATTATTCGTCGGTGTGTCCCTAACGATGAATTCAAGAGTGTGCTGTCGTTTTGCCACGATCAAGCATGTGGCGGGCATTTTGGCCCCAGAAAGACAGCTGAGAAGATCTTACAGTGTGGTTTCTACTGGCCACAACTCTTCAAAGATGCTCATGACTACTGCAAGACTTGCTCCCGGTGCCAACACTTGGGCCGGATATCCAGGAGGAACGAGATGCCGCTACAACCAATCTTGGTGTGGAGATTTTCGACGTTTGGGGGATATATTTCATAGGGCCATTTCCCAGCTCTTTTGGGAACTTGTACATCCTTCTCATTGTTGATTACGTCTCTAAGTAGGTCAAGGCTGTGCCCAGCCGGACTAACGACAACAAGGTTGTCGTTAGGTATTTCTTAAAGACAACATTTTCTCCCGGTTTGGGCACCCACGAGCTATCATTAGCGACAATGGAACTCATTTCTGCAATAAGACTTTCGAGCCCTTAATGCGGAAATATTCCATTAATCATAAGCTATCTACGTCCTACCACCCCCAAACATGTGGGCAGGCCGAAGTTTCGAATCGGCAAATCAAGCAGATACTGGAGAAGACGGTTTCCAAGAACCGTAAGGATTGGTCGTTGAAACTCACTGATGCCCTTTGGGCATTTCGAACTGCTTATAAGACCGATCTTAGCATGTCTCCATATCAGCTTGTGTACGGAAAGGCTTGCCACCTCCCTGTGGAAATAGAGCATCGCGCATTTTGGGCGATAAAAGAGCTGAATCTGTCTCTCGAAGATGCGGGCAGCCATCGGAAGCTGCAGTTGAACGGGATGAGGCTTACGAAAACGCGGTTGTCGTTAAGAACCAAACGAAGGTGTTTCACGATAAACACCTTTTGCGCAAAACATTTGTACCTGGTCAACAGGTACTGCTTTACGACACCCGGCTACATTTCCATCCAGGAAAGCTCAGATCTCGCTGGAAAGGGCCGTATTTTGTGCGGAATGTGTATCCGCATGGCGCTGTGGATTTGGAGAATCCAAAGGACGGTTCATTTTTCAAAGTAAACGGACACCGACTAAAACCGTACCTTAGCGCCGAACCAACAGAGGAGCTCCTGGTCTTACAGGAGCCGGTTTACCCTATATAATCTTCCTCTGCCTACCACCAAACTTCGGTTATCCAGCCAAGAACAGTAGACACTGTTCCAAATAAGTTTGGGGGTATGTATATACCATTTTGTATATATTTGTGGATATTCTTTTCCATTTTTGCTATTTTTCTTTTCTTTAAAAACAAAAACAAAAAAAACATTGTGTATATCTAACCGACAATTTTGACCCTTCAAATGATCTCTTCATGCAATGACAGTGAGGACACTGTCCAGTTTAAGTTTGGGGGTACGCTCGGTACGCATTTCTAATCTTCGCATTCATATGTATATTTTGCATCTGCATACTAAAATCCATAAAATCCATAAAAATCAGAAAATTTTCTAAAAACATAAAAACTTTTTTGTCAAGTTAGCTAGTGGGAGAACTCAGATTCAACATTTCGACGGTTTTGTTTGATAAGATAAGAATAACTAAATCTTATTTTTAGATTTTGAAAATCTGAAAGATAACTCTCCTTTGAAGTTAACTATAGCTGCTATACATCTTTACATCACACTACACGTGTCGTGAGTTTTGGAAATTAGATGACAAGTCTATTATGTCTAAAAACTTTTAATTGGATAAATGATTTTCTGAGGATCAAATAGGTTTGTTCTGAAATAAGTAATATCAAGAATAGTTTATGAAGTGAAGCGGATATGAAGGGATGTTATTGATGCCTTAATTGGAACTAATTCTGAAAAATAACCCATCTGGAACTTGATTGGAATGATTACACACCTAACCCACTAAACACGCCTTTTATCCAAAAAAAAAAAATTGAACAGCCGGTTATATCTCCGTTCATATTGAATCATCATGATTTTCACGCTAAATTGTCTTTTGTTTTTGGACCTAGGTAACTTGAGTAATTAAGTCTGCTGGGGTGTCTCTACACCTAATGCCCTAAAGCCAACTGGTTTGGGTGCATTGGCCCAAACCTCATTAAGAAGCCTAGAAAGTCCAGATTAAAACAAAGTCAAGCAAGTGTTATCTCCGAGTTAAAATTCCTAACGGTTCTTTGTATGAGAATAATCTTGCCAAAAGACAGGTTTTATAAAAAAATATTTCAAGCGGAGATATAAAGGTTTTATTCTATGATAAAGACTATGCACGTTCACAGAGGTGTGTATGAAATGAAAACAAGAAAAAGGTGGAGTGAAAAATAAGACCTAGTTTCCTGTTAAGGAAGATAGAAATTCTGAAATTGAAACCTTACTGGAAAACGAAACTTGAAAAATACTTAACTCTTTATAAAACTTATGTGATCCTTTTAAAATTGTTATCGGGGCTTTATTGTGTGACATGATGACTTTAACCGATCCTTCTGGAACTTAACGACACTATTTGCACTGCACGTAAAGACATATAAAATCTTCAGTTAAATAAGAAGCAAGGTGTGAAAAATAAAGGTTCGATAGTCTAGACTTAGGATAATAGAATTGTTATTTTCTGATCCAAAACCTTAGGGTTTGGATCATAGTTATTTTACAAAACTAGCTTGACCGGATTTTGTGGGTAGTATCCGCTGAAAACCCATAGGAGACAACACTCCTCCTATTAGGGACACCTAGAGATTCAACGACTTATTGCACATGCTTAGTGCAATCGTGTTCCCTGCGAAAGTGAGGTTAGGAATTTTTGGTGAATAAATTGGCTTTGCTCGGGACGAGCAAATGATAAGTTTGGGGGTATTTGTTCATATCAGATTTTTGCATTTTTATACCGTCCAATTTTTATCACATTGCTTATCGGTAGTACTCTTGAGCCGTGTTTGCTAGTTAATTGCAGGATACAGGTTTTCAGCTCTAAACAACGAAATTCATGGAAAAGCACCATAAAATCCGGATTACTGCCAACCACAGATAAAGCACGGGTCTCCGCTCTCTATCCGTATGTTGCCGCACACCAGTTTAAGGGACAAAATGGCAAATCGATGTCATTTTCATACACAAAGCTCAATGTCAACACAAGATACAACAAATCTACGTGGAGCTCAAGAAAAATCAAGGCAAAAGATCCACATCACATCACCTTTTGATCAGCAGAAATTCTGGAAAAATCGTGAAGAAATTCTGAGAAACAACATATACCAGGCTGAAGGGTACTGCAAAGCAGGGAATATCACCAAAATTGAAGACCTAAGTCCCCATAAAGGCCACGGAACCGTGGCATAAGCACGCTTAGGCCGCAGATCCGCTGCCGTATAGGCTTGTTAGCTGAAGACTTTTCAGGGGCTGTTTAGTCTTTTCATGATGATCCAGAATGTTGCCCTAGAATTTCTGTTTCCTGCCTATAAATAGCCCAGAATATTGCCAAGCCAAGGGTGCTTATTCTTGTATTAGGTTTTAGATACACTTTGTTGTTCTTCTTCCTCTTTTCATCTTTTCTCCATTAAAATCTTGTAGTGAAGTTTCATGAGTGAAGTGATGAATAAAAGAGTTCTTGTTGTTATCATGTATGTCTTATTATGTTGTTAATTATAATTGCTTGTATTTTTCATTTGCTAATCTAGTTGTTGTTATTTGTTGTTGTTTCTTTCTTGTTCTCTTTTTTTTCTTTATCCTTAACAACAATGATGCTTAAGCTTGATCCTTGCCAAGGTGAGGTCGCAAATAGCTAGTTTTAATCTTCTAACCTCTTTCTTTCTATCTTCCTCCTTTGTTTTATTTTCCTTTTTCTTGTAATGGGTGAGTAGTTTTCTTACTTGTTAGGGTAGGATAAGGGAAGTTTGAGAGAAGGAAATCTCTCTCACTCTTTCCTTGCCCAACATCTTAATTCGGACTCCCGTTAATTGAACCACAATCCGCTCCCTACGGCACCCTATCCTACATGATAGCGGTGATTCCTTACTGAGACCGGTTGTGGTTGAATTAACCGGAGGTTAAGGCTAAGAGCCAAGAACGGACGGACAAGCACTAAAAGGAAGAACTTAAGCGTTGGAAAGCCTAGCTTATACTCGCAAGTTCCTTCCTAGTCGTGCTAATCCCCGTTGTTACCGATTACCGTAACACCGATATTAAGAGTGGCAACGAAAGAAGTGAGCGACTCCTAACTCAAACTAACCTAATCCTAACCCTAACAAGCTCTGTTTATATAACATTTTAGCACATAATTAATCACAAACAAATCTGGACATTTGGACTTAACTCGTTAAAGCACATAGAAAAAGATTCCCACTCCCTGCGGGCAACCCGTACTCAACCGGCTAGCTACAAGCGAAACCGTCTTGATTGCGGTAATTAACTAAGCACGCAAAAACTCTACCAATCACCCGCATTTTAGTATCGATATTGAAAACGCTTTCTAATAACCAGTCGGGTAATTCAACAAGATTCCCGACAACCTGATCGAATGCTCGTCGAAAACTTTAGTAGACGGCCACACCCCCGATGCCGTCGATGAAGTGCACTTAGGCGGAACACCGTGGCCGCGAGCACCCGAACGGATGCTTTTGGCGACGGGGTTCTCCTACAGTCACTTGGTCAGGGCTATGGGATGTGGCTATCTAGTAATGTTACCCGGCGAGTATCCGTGTACATTACGTAATTGCGACGGACTTTTGATCCAGATCAAAATCCCGTGGCAACCGATCAAATGAGACTGAATTGCTAGATTTATAAAATTCTAATTAGTTTTCACAAAACTAAATATTGTGGATTCCAAGTATTGTATCACAATCACAGATAGTTAGACGTTGTTAAACTTTTCGATCGAATCAACAAACACCCAAAATTTCCCAAAAAGCTCAACACTTGAGCGGAGTTCAAAAAGTACCCAGAAAATGCCACAGTACCTATAGACCAACCGTAGAAGGGTCAACCCTTGCCTCACCTATGGCGCCGCGGAACTACCACAAACCCTAAGGTTTGGCGGCGGTTCCAACGGTCACAGAATCGAGTTAAGCTTTCGTTCTTCTAGAGAGTCCACAGAAAACACCTGCATGATTTTCTGATGATTTTAAAATTGGAAAAATCCAACTCTTGCAAAATTTCTAGCGAGGGAGAAAATGGGTTATTGATATCCGTTCGAACTTTTTAACGTCGTTTAAAATAACCCGAAACAATGTTAGAATTATGACTACAAAACACTCCGAATTGCCTTTACAGAAATATAACATCACACGCAATATCAGAAAAAACAAGCAACACCTGAAACACCAAAACCCAGAGACTGGAACACCATAAAAATTTGAATCGAAAAGCTCACTAAAAATCCGGCGAGCTTGGATTTTCAACATGTGTCTGTTCAGACCATAATATTGCATTTTTCATTCCCCTATTCTTATCCTTTTTATAAATAAACAGGTACTCTTGACGCACGTTTGTTGCATATTACAGGATACAGGTTTCTGGAGCAAATACAGTGAAAAAGACACAAAACAACAGAAAAAGGGACTTTTGACCAACAATTAGACGGATCCTAGTCAAGCCTAGACGAAGAACAGTGCAAGGTCCAAAATGTCAAGTGAATGGTCAAAAGATACGAACAAGTTTTCACTGAAGATCTGGAGAAGACCTAGAAGCCCAACAGAGAAAATACATATGAAAATAGGAAGCCCAAGACAATACAACCCAAGTGCAGAAAACTGGTGACCCAAGCCCACCAAAGGGCCGCGGATCCGCGGCCCAAGCCAACATTTACCGCGGATCCGCGGCCATTCAGAGCCCGTGTCGGTGGATTTTCCTCGTGTCGGTGCGTCGGTGCAGGGGTTGGGATTTTTCGTGGGCATATCTGTAATTGCACATGCGCGAGACTCTGAAACCCTAATTCTTCTGTTTACTTATAAATTGTAATCTAAAATTGTAAAACCTTATGCCTCTTTTCAATCAATAAAATTCAGACTTTCTGAGAGATAAATTCAGATCTGTTCTTCTTGTTTGGAGGGAGCCGTCAACTTAGGAAGGTAAATTATGTCTTTCTTTCTGTTAATTAGTATGCCTTATCATACCCTAATGAGCGAGTAATCTCCTCGCTTGTTAGGGTTAGCCTTAAGGAAAGGGTTGAGAGATGAGATCTCTCACCCCTTTCAATGCCACTTTCACCTAATGAATTAGAACTCCATTCATACGAGCACAACCGCTCCCTGCGGCATCCTACCCATCGAGGTAACAATGAACCGTAGTATAAAGGGCCGGTTGCGCGCGTTTTCCGTGGGGGTTAGGGTAATTATCAACAAAGGAAGGATACAAATCTAGAGGAAGAAACATCTTCCCAAAAGAGTTGGATCCACTTTATTAATAATTACCTTAACATCTAAAAGATCTAAAAAAGAAGGCATTGAAAGCAGTGAAAAAAAATGTTAATCTCCAAAACTTCCCCTAAGCCTAAACCTAGCAAGACTCTTAATTAGATTAACTAGATCCAGTTTTTATAGATTTTTATAAACCAACCAAAACTACATTTTGAATCAACTCGTTAAAACACATAAAAGAAATTTACCCGTCTCTGTGGATCGACCCGTACTCACCGGCTAGCTGCGAAGCGACGCCGTTTCTGATTGCGGTAAACTCATATTTTTGACACTAATCAAATGGCGCCGTTGCCGGGGACGGCGTAATATTTCTTTTTGTGAATTTTCGGGTTGATATAAATTTTAAAAATTATAAAAATCTGAAAATATAAAAAAAAATACAAAAATTATCAATTTTGATCTGTTTGAAGGGTGTATCTTTTAAATCTTGCAGGAATAGCGAGGAAGCTCGGATCTGGAATTTTACAGAGGGCAAATCAAAAATTGGAACATCAGAACAGAGGAGGACTGGAACAAGGGTGCAGTAGAAATTTTTGCAGAGCCTGATCCCTCTAGCCGACCACGGAACCGCGGCCAAGGAGCACCCCCGACCGCGGAACTGCGGCCCTTTGAGCTCTTCTCTGTGTAAAAGTTGCATGGTTAGTTTTCTACTTCTCCCCTCTGCAACCTACCATATATATCTCTGTAAAAATTTTCTGCAGGAATTCTTTGCGTAAAGAGTCTTTCTCCCCCTTCTAAATAACAGATTTTCTGCAGGTTTCTTTGCGCCGCGCTAAAAATTGATTGCAAGTGAAATTTTATTGTTTTGCATAATTTAACCGGACTCTAAGGGGCTAATTGACCAAACTCAGATTGGGTGGGGATTTCATCACCCTTCCCAGGACCCCAGAAAACACTTAAAGCATTTTGCATCGACCATAATAAATTAAAAAAGACTAGACTCAGACCTAAGGATATCGAGCTCAATAGGAAAAAGACTAGTATAGGCATCGGCCGTTTATCCTAACCGACATTGCGGTGTCTAGGCTAGTGGTTATTAATTAGGCCCACTGTAGTGGTGGTTCCTTCCCACTTACCTGGTCGTATTTGTCCGTGAAGAGGCGGTTTGAGGTCCTATTTCTAGCCCTAGTTAGGAGCTGTCTAGCAGACCTAGGCAACCCTAGATCTAGGCCTGATTGTGCATGTGTGGTTGATACATTTGTGTCACGAGTCCCATTTTCTAAAACCTTGCAAAACTCTCCAATAAAAAAAAATATAAAGAAAAATCTTTTCAAAACTTGCAACTTGCCGCTAAGAAAACTTGCACCTCACTTCCACCATTTCTCCTTCATTGACGTTATCTTACCCCCACATTCTGTTTTTCTATTTTTTTTCTGACTACACTACTCCTTTAGTGTATGTCATTTTGGACTAGGGATACTAACGCCCGATTAGTCCGTGTTTCGTTGGTCCCGACCGACGAACCCTTCGACGAACCCTTCGTCGACATTCCGTCCATTTCCTTACCTCCACCTTCAAATTCTTCTTTCGAAGGTATGTCGGGATTTAACCCCAACGATACCTTACCGACGGGAATGATTCCACCTCCGCCAGGTGCGAATAACCCGAATCTTCCGCCTGTTGTAGCGCCCGCACGAGTTGCGCTCCATGATCTCTTCTACCCCGTCCGCACTTCTTTACCCACATGTCTTTCACCCCCACAGGTAAATGGGGATAATTTTGAAATAAAACCACATTTCATCAATATGCTGCCAAAATTTCATGGTTTGGAATCCGAAGATGCATATATTTTCATTAATAAATTCCAAAACGTTTGCGCCATGATGAAGACAACCCAATTAAGTGATGACGCAATAAGGCTAAGGGTCATTCCTTTTACCTTATGTGACCTAGCCGAGAAGTGGCTATATTGCACCGCATCACATTCCATTAGAAATTGGGACGAGTTTGTGAGAGCTTTTCTGAAAAAGTTCTATCCTCATCACAAAACTGCTAGAATCCGTAACGAGATAATACAATTTTCACAGCTTCCTTCCGAACCATTTTGGAAGTGTTTCGAGAGATTTAAAGACCTACTTGTTCAATGCCCTTATCATGGAATCGAAAGTTGGCAACTTTGCCAAACATTATACGAGGGATTGAACGCAACAACGAAGCAGTTGCTAGAAACAATATGTCAAGGTCATTTTCTCTCCAAGTCTAGTGACGAAGCATGGCAGTTTCTTGAGGACCTTAGTGAGCAAACAATTCAGTGGGAGAGTACCAAGACCACATCATCTTCTAGTGGTCAATCTAGGGCAGGCATACATCAAGTAGATATGTCGATTGCTATGAAGGCCGAGATGGCCTCACTTATGAAAAAGCTAGAAGCCATTGAGACCAAAATCTCATCGTCTTCTCCTGCCCCTACTCTACCCACACGAACTGTTTGTGCTTGTTGTTCGAACCCGTCGCACCTAACCGAAGAGTGTCCTTATAATGCACCCATTCAAGGACAGGATCAAGTCAATGCTGCATTTCAGCAACGACAAAGAAATGATCCATACTCTTCGACATACAATCAGGGGTGGAGGAGTCACCCAAATCAACAGTTCCAAGGGAATAATAATTTTCAAAGACCTCCTCCACAGCAACAACAAGCACCCTCACAAACTCAAAACCAGCAACCTTTCCAACAACAACCTTATACAAATCAAACGAACAACTTAGTTCAACCAAATGATGATAAGGTTAGCTCGCTCGAGAAAAGTCTAGATGCATTTCTCAAGCAATCTACAGAATCCGCAGCAAGATTTGAAAGTTATGTTCAATCTTTAATGAATAACAATGCCTCACACGATCAAAGTATCAAATCTATTGAGGCACAAATTGCACAATTAACTGCTGCGTTGAGCGAGAGAGAAAAGGGAAAGCTTCCATCTCAACCATTGCCCAATCCCAGTCACACACAAAACGCATATCACAATCACAATGTAAATGCGGTGACCACGTTGAGATCCAGAAGAGAGTTGCAAAATAATGTGGGAACTAGTGATGACATCCCCGCCGGTGGTTCTTCTTCCCCTTCTTCATTTTCTTCACTTCCTTCTTCACCTTTTTCTTTAGAGCCTATTCTCCACCCTTCACACGGCTCTACTTCTTCTGACTCAAACGGATCCATTTCTCACAACACGAACACATCCACACCGGGATCCGTTCCTACTCCACATTCTACTCCACAAACCAGTGACTCAACTAATTTTCAAAATGCACCATTTCCAAACAGGTTGAGTCATAATAAACCAAGTGCACAAGTGGAAAAGATTGTGGAGATATTTAAGCAGGTTAGCATAAATATACCTCTATTGGATGCTATCCAACAAGTCCCTTCATACGCGAAAATCTTAAAGGGCTTGTGCACCTCGAAGAGAAAGGCATCTCAAGTACCCAAGAAAGTGCTAGTGGCTAGTACAGTGAGCAATGCTATTAACCACCATCAAACCTTACCCCAAAAACGAAAGGACCCCGGCTGTCCTGCTATTTCAATCACAATTGGGGATAAGAAAATTAATCGAGCACTTTTAGATCTTGGGTCTAGTGTTAACCTGATTCCCTACTCCGTGTACGAACAATTAGGGGTTGGAGAGTTGAAACCCACTCGTTGCACTCTCCAAATGGCTGATCGATCAATCACCCATCCAAGGGATCAACTAGAGGATGTGTTGATCAAAGTCGGGGAGTTCATATTCCCCATTGATTTTATTGTTATGGATACACAACCTGTTGCTAACCCAGGGAACCAAATTCCGGTGATCCTTGGTCGACCATTTTTGGCCACTTCCAATGCTGTAATAAACTTTCGCAATGGCTCCATGACTCTATCCTTTGGGAAGATGTCTAGTGAGTTCAATATTTATAAGATGGGAAGTCTGCCCCCCGTGCCTAAAACTAGTACACGAGAAGTTTGCTCTATTCAAGAAATCACGCAGAAGGACTGCGAGCTTGAAAGATTCTTTTTTAATGAAAACAGTTTTGACGCCACTAGTGCGTCCCTCCTTGAGCCTACCACCGTTGACACAATCGATGTTGATTATGAATGTTTCACTTTTTTGGATGATGACGACTCACGGCCCGAATATGAGTCGTTTGAATTTTTGGATGAGTCAGTCGAGCCATCCGAATCGGTTGTTTGCAGTGATTTCGAACCTGTGTTGGAGTCCTTTGAGTTCGAGGTAGATTCCGCAATGATTCTTTCACCTCCGAAACTCGAACTCACGCCCTTGCCGTCTCACCTTAGATATGCTTACATAGGTGAGAATGAGACCTTTCCCATTATCATATCGGCCTCTCTAGCCCTCGAGCAAGAGAACGCCCTCTTAATGGTCTTACAAGATAGGCGGCACGTTTTCGGTTGGACTATGGCGGACATCGAGGAGATAAGTTCCCTCATAATTCAGTATCATATACAATTGATGGATGATGCCGAGTCAATAGAGGACCCACAGGAAGATCTTGGGGGTATTGTGGTGAGTCAACCTCCTCCTTTAGAAGTTGAAATACCCCCATTTCTTTTAATAAGTTACGAGAATGCCAATACTCCACTGATTGCTGATCATTTTCATTCTCGCTTTGATATATCACCATCGCCTGTATATTTACCTCCACACCTCCCATACCACTATTTCTATCTTCCCCAATTCTTTGTGGACCGCTACAATTTATTCTCCCACCAACCAATACTCTTTACCGATAAAATTTTCAACTGGTTGGTGTTGACTTTTGGGCTATGCAAAGTTTGGCAGTAATGTCTAACATAGTTTAAATGAAGTTTGGGGGAGGGCCTTTCTGTATATATTTTTGTTTTCATTAACAATAAAAATTATAAATAAATAAACAGGGAAGTGCCGGTATTTTGACCCTCTTGGTTTAGCATGACAGTGAGGACACTGTCAAGTTCAAGTTTGGGGGTATGCTCGGTACGTTTTCTTCCTTCGCATTCATTTGTACATATTTTTGCATTTGCATATTTATTTGAAAACCCATAAAAATTGAAAATTTTCAAAAATTATAAAAATCAATGTATTCAATTTGGTCTAATTGATTTAAATTTGACAAATGGGTTAATTGGCTATGAACAACTAGATCTTAGACTTAGTAAATTAAAAACCCTAAAAATAACATTCCTTAAAGTTTAACGGTAGAAAGTATATGCCTTGTAGTTTATTTAGAAATAGGCAAATTTTGGGTTGACTTCTTGGGCTAAGTCGAAACAAGGGAAGAGTATTGATGTTCTTATTAGAGTATAAGTTTGAAAAATAGTTCCTAGTTTAAGTCTAAATTCTGAAAATGTATACCCTACAATTTGCACAATCACGCACCTTGAAACTTGGAATAGTAGAAGAGACCTTGAAATGCTCTTGTCTAAAGTCCTTAGTACAAAGAAAATAGAAAAAAGTGAATAAAGAAAAAAATGGACACTGGTTTTTGTGATTACTTAAGGCTGCAAAAATAGAAAAATATTTAGCGAGGGTGCTTCATCACCTAGTACCTTAGACCAACTGGTTTGGGAGTCACTGCTAAAGCCTTGGGGGTTGCAAAACTAGGAAGTACGCTTTAATGTGCTAACGCATCTTGTAATCGGTTGTTGGTACCTCAAGAAGTATTAACAGTCGCATGAAGGACGTGTAAGCGAAATTCAAAATTCACGAATTAATAAGTGCTTTGGACAATGGATGAAAGTACGATTGCTTGATTTGAATTTCCAAGTGTAGGGATGATCTATACACACACGTAGGGGTATGTGATTGGAGTTTAGATGAGAGAAAGGAATGAAGAATAAAACTTGTATCTTTAGTAAGGGTTGATAGAAATTCCTAAGAGGAGATGGAACTCTAGAATGAAAACTTAAGAGATGCCGAAAGCTAAGTAAGTCTATAGGATATATATAATCTTAAGTTAAATTAGGAGGAAGTGTGAAAAATGTGGGTGGATAATTTACGGGTCAACGATAATAGAATTCCTTATTAGAAAACCTAAGTGGAGAACAAAAGTCAATAAGCCAGGTTGATAGGATTTTGTGGGTAGTATCCGCTGAAAACCCTCAGGAGACAACACTCCTCCTACTAGGGACACCTAGAGGTTTAACGGCTTGTTGCACGTGCTCAGTGCAATCGCGTTTCCCTGCGAAAGTGTGGTTAGGATTTTAGTGAATAAAATAATAAGTTTGCTCGAGGACGAGCAAAAGATAAGTTTGGGGGTATTTGTTCAGACCATAATATTGCATTTTTCATTCCCCTATTCTTATCCTTTTTATAAATAAACAGGTGCTCTTGACGCACGTTTGTTGCATATTACAGGATACAGGTTTTTGGAGCAAATACAGTGAAAAAGACACAAAACAACAGAAAAAGGGACTTTTGACCAACAATTAGACGGATCCTAGTCAAGCCTAGACGAAGAACAGTGCAAGGTCCAAAATGTCAAGTGAACGGTCAAAAGATACGAACAAGTTTTCACTGAAGATCTGGAGAAGACCTAGAAGCCCAACAGAGAAAATACATATGAAAATAGGAAGCCCAAGACAATACAACCCAAGTGCAGAAAACTGGTGACCCAAGCCCACCAAAGGGCCGCGGATCCGCGGCCCAAGCCAACATTTGCCGCGGATCCGCGGCCATTCAGAGCCCGTGTCGGTGGATTTTCCTCGTGTCGGTGCGTCGGTGCAGGGGTTGGGATTTTTCGTGGGCATATCTGTAATTGCACATGCGCGAGACTCTGAAACCCTAATTCTTCTGTTTACTTATAAATTGTAATCTAAAATTGTAAAACCCTATGCCTCTTTTCAATCAATAAAATTCAGACTTTCTGAGAGATAAATTCAGATCTGTTCTTCTTGTTTGGAAGGAGCCGTCAACTTAGGAAGGTAAATTATGTCTTTCTTTCTTTTAATTAGTATGCCTTATCATACCCTAATGAGCGAGTAATCTCCTCGCTTGTTAGGGTTAGCCTTAGGCAAAGAGTTGAGAGATGAAATCTCTCACCCCTTTCAATGCCACTTTCACCTAATGAATTAGAACTCCATGCATACGAGCACAACCGCTCCCTGCGGCATCCTACCCATCGAGGTAACGATGAACCGTAGTATAAAGGGCCGGTTGCGCGCGTTTTCCGTGGGGGTTAGGGTAATTATCAACAAAGGAAGGATACAAATCTAGAGGAAGAAACATCTTCCCAAAAGATTTGGATCCACTTTATTAATAATTACCTTAACATCTAAAAGATCTAAAAAAGAAGGCATTGAAAGCAGTGAAGAAAAATGTTAATCTCCAAAACTTCCCCTAAGCCTAACCCTAGCAAGACTCTTAATTAGATTAACTAGATCCAGTTTTTATAGATTTTTATAAACCAACCAAAACTACATTTTGAATCAACTCGTTAAAACACATAAAAGAAATTTACCCGTCTCTGTGGATCGACCCGTACTCACCGGCTAGCTGCGAAGCGACGCCGTTTCTGATTGCGGTAAACTCATATTTTTGACACTAATCAGTGTCGCCAGCCAAATTCTGGCGAGGAGGGTTCAAATTTCTACGGTGTTCATGTTACATCTCATATAACATTCTGCAACTGCTTAAAAAAATTTTAGACACCTTAAAATTTTTGACAGAAACTTGGTTTTTATTTCGAGTGTTTCGGAGTTGTTTTGGTTTCGTAATTTTACAAACATTGCCTAATTCTCTAGCATGGCTCTGATACTACTGCAGGGCTCCCTAGGTCGCTGTTGGGTTTCGGGAGGTATCGACCATGCCATTTTAAAAAAATTGGCACGCTAAATAACCCTAACCTAGAATCTTAACTAGAGAATTAGACGAATCAAGAATGTAAACACCATTATATATAAGTGAACAAGGAATACAAGCTTTGTAGACCGGTCCTTAACTTCAATAGCTCTGTGTAGTAGTCCCTTCGCTCCAAGTAGTGAACTCCCGGACTCTAGAAAGGTTCCACAAGATGAAAGGAACAAACTTTCTTGAAGTCTTCGAGGCCGAAGATGATCTACGTCGATGAGACACCAATTCAAGCTACCTCTTCACTAATATGGAATTAGTGAAGCAAACACCCTAAACTTCGAGGCCGAAGATGAAAGGAACAAACTTTCTTGAAGTCTTCGAGGCCGAAGATGATCTACGTCGAGGAGACACCAATTCAAGCTACCTCTTCACTAATATGGAATTAGTGAAGCAAACACCCTAAACTAAATATCTAATCTAGTAGAGGATGATGAAGTAGGAATTTTGCTCACTCTAGAAATGTTTTTCTCACTTATTTTCTTCACCTCCTAAATTGCAAGAGTGCTAGAGCAAGATGACGAAGATAAGCAACCAAGGTAAAGATCAAGATTAGAATGGCAACCATGGGTGAGTTAATATCATATACTAACTCATGTAGAGACTAAACCATGGCTAATCATAATGGTTGGGTTGATAAATATTTTAAGTAAAACAAAATTGGTGGACTTAGTCAATAATTCTACACGCTTCCACTAAACAACAACCATGACTAATTTCCTCCCAATTTTGAATTACCTTAAATAAATAAAACTCTTGATTATATTAAGCATGGTGTGAGTCTCATACACCCATGTCACATATATCATCTAGCATGACACACACAAAATGTACATTAATATATATCACATATATACTAAATGCACACAAGTGAGAAAAAGAAATCTTAAGTGAGCTAATATTAGTTAATGTAAGATAATATATCATATATATAATTATACATTAAATTATTAAATTAACACTTGATTTTATAATCCGGCTATATCATATACAACCGACTAATATCATATGTATCAACTTATCGAATCAACACTTGATCCGATAACCCAGCTATATCACATATAACCGTCCGATATCACATGTCGCGAGAATAGAATACGGTATCACATAAACGTATTCATCTCGGTCCCGCATATATCACATATGTGCTCCTATTTCATTTCGCTTGAGCCAAGAAGCCTCTGTTTAAGACTCTAAAGACTCGTCAATACGCCGGCAGTAAGTGGTGATCATATCAGTCACCCACAAGCCGCAAGCGGTCTGCTAAACGTAATGTTAGTATATGTATGCCCTAGAGGCCATTACTGTACATACGATGTATATTGTAGTGGATGCTTGGACACATATATGGAGGACTTTCTTGATCGGCATGATAGTATGCTATCTGGTTGCACTTTATCTTAATATGTACACTGATTGTCTCTATGTTACATGTTGATAAAGCCCTTAGGATGAATACTTGACTACCAGGATTATGATGCAGATCATACTAGTGGGGACAGGGTAGTCGGCATGTGATATTACCGGATTATTAAATCAAGTGTTGATTTCATAATTTAATGTATAATTATATATTTGATATATTAAGTTACATTAACTAATACTTACTCACTTATGATTTCTTTTCTCACTTTATTTTGTGCATGAGTATATAGGTGATATATATAAGTGTACATGTTTTGTGGCATGATTGATGATACATGCAACTTGGGTGTGTGTATGACTTACACCATGCTAGGGATTATCTAGGTTTTACTTATTTAAAGTTATTCTAAAATTAGTTGGACTTTGTCATGGCTCAAAGCTTGTAGAAGCTTATGGATGTATTGACTTAGTCTTCTATTTTTGTTTTGTTTAAGATATTTATAAACCCAACCATTATCCTAGCCATGGTTAACTCTCTACAAAGATTAAGTATATGATTCTTAACTCACGCAAGGTTGCCATCATTCACTTGAGAATTATCATAAGAGTTTTCTTCTTCTTCCTCCTCAAAACTTTCTAGCTTCAATGGAGATGAGAGAAAATATGTGAGAAATTCATTTCTAATGTGAGCAAAATTCCCACTTCATCATCTTATACTACTTGCCATTTAGTATAGGGTGTTTGCTTCATTAATTCCATAATTAATGAAGAGGTAGATTGGGTTAGTGTCCCCTCGATGTAGATCATCTTCGGCCTCGAAGATATCGATGCAAGCATGTTCATTTCTTCATGGGAGCCTCTCTAGAGTCCGCAAGTTCATGATCGCAGCGAAAGGACTACTACACGGAGCTGCTGAAGTGAAGGACCGGTCTACAAAGATTGTATTCCTAGTTCACTTCTTAAGTAAAGTTGTTTGCCGTCGCTTTTTCTAGTATACGATTCTATGTTAGGGTTAGCTAGAACGGCTAAAATTTTAATATGGCATGGACGATTCCTCCCGAAACCTTGCTGCCGTGCTAGAAAACCCTACAGTGGTATCAGAGCCATGCTAGAAAATTAGACGGATTTTGTTAAGATTACGAAACCGAAATACTCCGAAACTTGAAACACGAAAATGTAGTTTTTGCCGATTTTTAAAAGCCTTAAATTTTTTTTTAAACAAATGCAAAATGTTGTATAGGATGCAACATGAACACACAAGAAATTTCACCCCCCTCCCCCCTCACGGGAATTGGGCCGGCCATAAGCAAGGAAATTCCGGCCACCTCGGCCAAAAAGTGTATTTTTAGGTTGAAAGTTTTTGTGTGTTGTAGTGACTAGGTTTTGGTGTTTCAGGTGTTGTTTGTTTTTTCTAAGTTTGCATGTGATGTGATCTTACACTATAAGCAATTAGGTGTGTTTCGTATTCGTAGTTTTAACATTGTTTTAGGTATTCGCATGTTGTCTAGGCGAAGTTAAAAACTTCGATCGAATGTCAAAAACCTATTTTTCCAAGTCTAACGTATTAGGAAAAACATGCAAGTAATACTATGAACCCTCTAGAAGAATGAAACCCTAACTCGACTTTTTGGATCGCGGAACCATGGTCATACCCTAGGGTTTGCCGCAGTTCCGTGGCGACATGAGTGAGGCTTGGGTCTGCCTTTCTACGGCTGGTGCATAGGTACTGTGGCATATTCTGGGTATTATTAAACTGTGCTCAAGTGTTGAGCTCTCGGAGAATTGTGGGACTTTGATAATTCGATCGAAAAGTTTAACGTCGTCTGGGTATCATGTTGTTAGTTATATGTATGCCCTAGAACCCATTACTGTACATACGTTGTATATTGTAGTGGATGCTTGGACATATATAGGGAGGAATTTCTTGCTCGACATGATAGTATGCTATCTGGTTACTCTTTATCTTAATATGTACTCTGATTGTCTCTATGTCACATGTTGATAAAGCCCTTAGGATGAGTACTTGACAACCAGGACTATGATGTAGATCATACTAGTGGGGACAGTGTAGTCGCCAAGTACATCCTTCAAATGTTCCTAGTCGTGGGAGTACCGAGACAGGGCATCGATACTCCAGAGTAGACAAGCGTATGTGCTTCTTGACCCATATGATGGGTGATGGATGATCTCATATCCATTGGTGTTTGACATCAGAGAAGGTATACGGGTGCTCAGTGGAGACTGGGTATACTGGACGGACTCGCTGAGAACTCCCAGATGGTATTATACCTCACGTCAGATGGCAGTTCTCTGGTGACACTGGTACAGGTTAGTCTGTAGACCCGAGATCGTCATAGAGTCTTGTGTGATTCCCACTGTGCTTTGATTTCCATCATACCATGTCCAAGAGGGCATGCAAAAAGGTGGCTTTTGGGTACAGTCCCGAATCACATGGAGGCAATGAGCGATAGGAGGGGTTTCGTCTCTCCCGGTATAGGGAGTTGATGTTGCGCTGTGTTCGATTGGCTATAACTGGAAATCCCTGGCCAGGGTTGCTGAGATTTACTGGTAAGTGTTATCAGTAGTTTCTCAAACTGCTATGGACCTCATATCGACACGACTTATCAAGCTACTGGGGTCTGACGTTTACCACCCCTAGGCGAGATATGCGACATATCAGACGAAGAGACCGGGCTGTACGGGAGTGTTACTGATTGGACTCACGGGAGAAAGTATAGGCTTGCTTGTTAATCTTCTGATCGCTCAATACCTGGGTGGCTGTTATGTTTAGCTGACCGCTTGCAGCTTGTAGGTGTTTGATATGATCATCACCTACCGTCGGCGTATTGACGATTCTTTAGAGTCTACACAAAGGTTTTCTGGCTCAGGCAAAACGGAGTAGGAGCACACATATGATATGTGGGGGACCGAGAACAATACGTGTATGTGATACCGTATTTGATTCTCGCAATATGAGATATCGGCCGGGTATATGTGATATAGCCGGGTCATCGGATCAAGTGTTGATTCGATGAACTGATACAGATTATATTAGTCGGTTATTTGTGAAATAGCCGGATTATCGGATAAAGTGTTGATTCGATAATTTAATGTATAATTATATATTTGATATATTAAATTACATTAACTAATATAAGCTCACTAAAAGATTCTTTTTCTCACTCGGGTAATACATTGATATATATGCGATATATGTTAATTGTAATATTTTATCTTGTTACAAAACATATTATATGAGATATATAATATTGTAACAAGTTAAACTTACAAATGCAACATGTTTTGTGGAGTTTAAACATGGTTAGGGTTTGGATTAGGGTTAAACCTTCTTGAAGCTTCTAGAAGCTTTGCTTTTGTTTTTAACTAAAGATTTTTTCTAAAAATATTTTGGTTGATATTTGTTAATCCAACCCAACCCTTCACCATGGTTAAGTCTCTACATGGGTTAAGTTATCATACTTAACCCATGGTTACATTTCTAAGCTCGCATGATTTCATTATTCATCACAAAAGGATTGATCATCTTCTTTCTTCTTCTTCCTTGCATGAAAAGCTTTCTTTCTTTTTGTGATGTGATAAAAATGAGTGAGAAATAGAAAAAAAATGAGAGCTAAATTCCTACTTCATCATCCTCATCTATTCTTGCCACTTAGATTAGCGTGTTTGCTTTGCTAATACTTGATTAGCAAAGCAAAAGCTTGGGCTTGAGTTTCTTCAAGGTAGATCATCTTTGTTATCGAAAATCGGAAGCAAGCTTGCATCTTTCTCTTCATGGAGCCTCTCTAGAGTCCGGGTACTCGATGATCACAGCGAAGGGACCTCAACACGGAGCTTTAGAAGTGAAGGAACGGACTACAAAGGTTGTAATCCCTAACTCTTAGAAGTAAAGTTGTTTACTTGCTTATGTTTTCGCCTAATCTCTAGTCTAAGATCTTGATTATGCTTGTTCAACACATCTAAAATTTAAATCGGGCATGATTGATGCCTTTTAGACCCTTGTGAGAGTGCTTAATAACCCTACAGTGGTATCAAAGCCAAGCTAGAGCTTTAGGCGAAGTTTAAAGTCCGATCGAACTCCGAATACCCGATAAACCCTAGTTTCTGGAATTTTTTTTAAAATGTTGATTTTTTCGTATTAAAAATACTCAGAAAATAAAGAAGGGAATTATAAGGATTTCTGTGAAAAAAGACCCCCTAATCCCCTCAAGCCGCCGCGGAACCGCGGCAAGACCATGCTTTGAGCGGCAGTTCCACGGCCGAAATTGGGAACTAGGACTTCATTTTTCTACAATAATATCCGTATGTATTTCCTGATACTTCTGGGAATTTTTTATATTACTCAAGTGTTGAGTTTTCTGGGATGTATTGGGAACTCGTTGATTCGATCGGAAATTTTAACTTCGTTTAAGTTTTTTCCGGGTAATTTAGAATGTGTCAAAAAGTTCAAATGGATATCAATAACTCACTTTTTTCCCTGTAGGAAAATTTTCAAGTGTTGGATTTTTTCTCGAGTTTGAAACTTCCGGAAAATCATGCAAGCGTATCTATGGACCCTCTAGAAGAACACAAACCTTAACTTGATTATGATATCGTCTGAACCGCCTCTAAACCTTAGGGTTTGGGGCAGTACGGCGTTGCCACATGTGAGGCGTTGGTTTGACCCTTCTACGGCTGGACCATTGGTACTGTGGTATGTGATGGATACTTTTTGAACTCTGCTCAAGTGTTGAGCTATTTGGGAAATCTTGGGTGTTTGTTTATTCGATCGGAAAGTTTAACATTGTCTATTTTTCTGGAATGTGATACAATATTTGGAATCCACAAGTAGTTTTGAGATAACTAATTTGAATGTTATAAATCTAGCAGTTTAGTCTCATTTGATCGGTTGCCACGGGATTTTGATGTGATCAAAAGTCCGTCGCAATCACGTAGCGTACACGGATACTCGCCGGGTAAACTTAATAGATAGCCACTCCCCATAGCCCCGACCAAGTGACTGTAGGAGAACCCCGTCGCCAAAAGCATCCGTTCGGGTGCTCGCGGCAACGGTGTTCCGCCTTAGTGCACTTCGTCGACGGCATCCGGGGGTGCGGCCGTCTACTAAACTTTGCGACGAGCATTCGATCAGGATGTCGGGAATCTTGTTGAATTGCCCAACTTGATATTGAAAAGTGTTTTCGAGATCGAGACTAAAATGCGGGGTTTATAATTGTTAGGATGCGATGTCTAAGGAATTCATTTAGTTAGGCATGAGATGTCTAAGGAGGTTGCAGATTCTAACTGTTGTAGTTTTACACTTTCATTTCTGTGACCGTAAGCGTAGTATGTGGTGTATCGCCGGCTTCGTTGCTATACATCAACGACAATCGGGATACGCATGCTTGCTTATATTGATGATATGAGATATTATGTGTTGCTGTGATATGTTATATTGGATCGTCGCGTTTTGAATAGCCGGGTTTTTTTTATGTGAGATGAGGGTTTTTATTTTCATGCATGTAAAATTCATTTGTATGTAATATTCTTTTATTGGGGCACTTCCGGGCTGAGGATGATGTCACCATTGTATATTATTTACTTTTCCGCATTAGGTAGATCCAAGGCGGGGAGCACAAGTAACCGGGTTCTAGGGTCCAGAGGGAGACCATCTCGAGAAGTCGAGACTGGGTCTCCTAACCCTAGAATTAGCAGTGTTGCATGCCGCTCTCATAGGGGTCTAGGGATGTGGATTTGGCTATTCATCGCAACCGTGGAATCCGCGTTTTATACAGGCTCGCATAAAACACAGAAATCCCAGTATATCCAATAATTCATATGTTATCTTCTGCTGTAATGTTCTGTGATGAGATCATATTACTGCATGAGATGAATGTTTATATTATATATATGAGATATATATTATATTGCTGATTTCGTTTCAAATGTGATGTTTGTGAAGCATAATAAAATGGGACTTCATTAATGAGATTAATGAAACTAAAAGAAACCTAAAGATGTTGTAGAAACTTGTCTCAAAAACAGGTAGCTCTAGTTCTTGTTTTGCATAGCGGTGTTCCTTGTAGAACATCCGGCACCTTATTCGATAAGGAAAGAGCCGAGATCCCTTCACCGGGAGTGACCTCTTTAGCGAAACTAGCAGATGCTACAAACTCGGTTTGTCTTTTGATTGTTTTTATAGTTTTTGCTTTGCATAGTGATATTTGTGAAATATCCTACAACTTATTCGATAAGGAAAGAGCCGACGATCCCTTCACCGGGAGTGATCTCTTTAGCAAAACTAGAAAAGGCCTACAAAACATTCCAATTAAAATCACTCGATTCTACAACGATATAAAGTTCATTACGTAAAGGGTTTTCTTAAAAAACTGTCGTAGCCCTCCGTCATTTCAGATAAGTAGTCTTTAGTATTCGTGCTGTGTTTGTTGACTTAGTAAAGGCGTAGTGTGCGGTAGCTGATTAGTGCTTATCTGCAAAGCATATGATGCGATTGGATTAGGGTAGTCGTGCGGCCTTGTTGACTTAGTCAAGGGTCGTGCGGGTGGGTTTAATTCAATCAGAAAATGACGGGTTGAACTTTACTTGCGGTCTATGGTTTGTTGACTTAGTCAAGGTCATAGATCGCTTGGGACAAAATATTATCGGGAATTTCAAGTGTTGAAATTTGCAATGAGATTGCATACCTTCTATGAGATAGTTGGATCCCGATACCCACTGCGAGTAAGAGTTACTCCTGGGAGAGTTTTACACATTACAATTAGCCGATCAAGTAGGTGTCAACGGGGTTATGCCTCTGGGAAAACGAGGTTTACTTTAATTAGATCCGTACGAAAGCATGGGGAACCTCCCTCAAAGTACCAGCACTGGCCTGGCTGAAAGATTGGCGAACTTGTAGAGTGTAATTAATCCCGGCTAGTCTTTTCTTTTAGGGTTTGAAGGAAGATTTGACTAAAACAGTGGGACACATCCTGATTAGATATATAAATATAGAATCTAATCTTGCAAGATCATATGCTGAGTGTTTTTTTCTATCTCTCTCCAGGTAGCGACCATGTCACGCCTTAATCAAGATAATAATACGGATGTATTGACCGAACCCGCTTGTTATACTGCGCTAAGGAATGTTGGTCCTACTCCAACTTATAATTGTTATAAGACAGAGCAGGAAATAGGGGATTACCAGAATTTCCGTGCCGCCCAAACGAAGAAAGTGCATGCTGATGCATCTTCTTCGGGTGTGTTCATTACCGAGAACTGTTTCTCAGTATCCTTTACGTCCTGGGTATGAGATATCGGATCAGGATCCCGTAAATGTAATCTGTTACATGGGCTACAAATAGGTAGAGAACTGAGAACGGGTGATAAGTTTCAAGAGTTGAAAATGATGCAAGTGTTGCAGCCAAGTCTGTTGGCAATTATCACCCTGTATTACCAGAATATATTGATTCTAAACGAATGTTATTAGATACCGAACCTGATATACAACATCATATCAGTCTATTTATTAGTAAAGAAGGATATAATTTTGTATTGTTGGATAATATTTTGAACATTTCCTATATCAAGTGTTGATCGGTTCAGGCACGTTCTCTAAAAGCATGGACGTTCTAAATCAAACCACAGTTCTTAACGTACAGAACACACAGATAAGAGGAAGAGTTCAGAAATGAACGAATCCTTCTTGAGGCATTGTAGACTAGGTCATATCAATGCGACCCGACTAGCTGAAGTTACATAAAGATGCATATTTAAATTAGTTTGAATCTACATCTTGTGAAACTTGCCGGTCATGTCACAAAGATAAGATGACCTCAGCTATTTTTATTGGAAACAGAGAAAGAGTTAGATGAACTTTTGGGATTGATACATGCTGATGTATGAAGGTTCCCTGTCTACACATGCCAAGACCGGTTCTTTGTACTTCATTACATTCATTGTTTATCTCTCAAGATTCGGACATATGTTCCTATTGAAATACAAGTCTGAACCTTTTGAGAAATTCAATGAATATGAGTTAGAAGTAGAGAACCAAAACGGGTATAAGTATTACGTCCTTTGATGTGATCAGGGAGGAGAATACTTGAGCACGGGATTCCTGGACTATTCTAAAGGAGAATGAGATTCTCTCTCAGCATTACTCCTCCGTATACACCATAGCACGTCGGTGTATCGGGGTGGAGCAATCACACCCTATGTGATATGGTGTGCTCTATGATAAGTCCTACTGAGTTGCCTATTTTCTTTTAGGGTTATGCACTTAAGAAGTTGCATACCTATTGAATAGGGTTCCAACCAAATCTGTTGCCTGCCACTGCATATGTGATATGGTATGGGAAGATCCCATCTCTTAAGGATGTTAAGATTTGGGGTTGTCCGGCCTATGTCAAAAGCAAAATCCGGACAAGCTCGAGGCAAGGTCAGTTCTGTGGAAGTTTGTTGGATATCCCAAGAATGCGCAAGGGAATATCTTCTACCATACCGAGGAACAAAAGATATTATATTTCTCGGCATACCACTTTTTGAAAAAAAAGAGGAATTTCTTATGAAGAAATTAATGGTTATGAGGTAGAACTGGAAGGAGTTCCAGCTATACAAATTGCAGCTGATGATTTGGTAAACCCGGAGGATTCCATAGTTTCCAACGAACCTCAGCCTCTCCACCTATCTGGTAGGGTTCCTCATCCACCTAAGAGATACTTCGGTTTCTCTATGACAGTGGGAGAAAGGATTGCATCATGAGATGATGACCCGACTAGTTTCGAGCAGGCCATCAGGAGTGAGGACTCTGTGAGAATGGCTAGATGCTTAGCGATCTAAGATGGAATCCTTATACACCAACAAAGTATGGATTTTGGTTGCTTTATCTGAAGGGTTAAATCCCCATCAGGAGCAAGTATATCTTGAGAAGATTACTTGGTGTACATGGAAATGTTGAGACTTTCAAAGCTATGCTTAAGTCCATCTAGATCCTTCTTGCCACTGCTACATACCATGACTATGATATCTGGCGGTTGGGTGTCATGACAGCTTTTCTAAATAGTGATTTGGAAGAGAGCGTCTATAAGTACACAGCCAGAGGGCTTCGTAGACAGTAGGAGCAGCGGAAACGTGTGCAAGATGTTTTATGGGATAAATCAGGCATCGCGGAGTTGGAACGTCTGTTTTGATGGTGCAGTCAAAGAGTTTGACTTCATCAAAATGGTAGATGAACTGAGTATATACAAAAAGGTAGTAAGGAGTATGGTGGTGATCCCCGTATAGTACGTGGATGACATACTCTTGATAGGGAAGGAGTTTCCTATGCTACGCTTTGTCAATATCCTCTTATCACAAAGATTCTCTATATAGGATCAAGGTGATACCTCCTAAATCCTGGGTTTTGGATCTATGAGATAGATCTAATTGGATGTTAGGATTCTCACTAGTTGTAGTGAGATGGTATCAATCGATCCTGGGGAGAATCACTGGAAAGGTTCCAGGGTGATAAGGATGACTGAATGTCAGTCACAGGCATTGTCTTTACCCTCAGTGGAGGGACGCTATGTTGGAAGAGTTCCAAGCTAGATACCGTGACATACTAGACGATTAAAGGCAAGATACATCATTACCAAGGATGCTACCAAAGAGACAGTCTGGACATATATAAGTTCATGAGATGAACTTCGTTCCTAGCATTGTGTGACAATGGAGTTGTGGCTTAGGCCTAGGAACCCCAGTCCCATCTATGATCCAGATATATTCTTAGGCAGTATCACCTGATCATGGAGATGGTTGATCTCCAGGTAGATCGAGGTTAGGAGAGTAGACACAGAGGAAAACAGCGCGGATCCACTTACAAAGGCCTATTTCCCAATAGAGACTTTTATGGGATGGTTGACTATGAGATACTTCAACCACAACTGATTGTTGGGTATGCGATACCATAAGAGATGGCCCTAGTGCAAGTGGGAGATTGTTACTTATATGTATGCCCTAGAGGCCATTACTGTACATACGTTGTATATTGTAGTGGATGCTTGGACATATATAGGGAGGACTTTCTTACTCGACATGATAGTATGCTATCTGGTTGCTCTTTATCTTAACATGTACTCTGATTGTCTCTATGTCACATGTTGATAAAGCCCTTAAGATGAGTACTTGACTACCAGGACTATGATGCAGATCATACTAGTGGGGACAGTGTAGTCGCCAAGTACATCCTTCAAATGTTCCTAGTCGTGGGAGAACCAAGACAGGGCATTGATACTCCAGAGTAGACTAGCGTATGCGCTTCTTGACCCATATGATGGGCGATGGATGATCTCATATCCATTGGTGTTTGACATCAGAGAAGGTATACGGGTGCTCAGTGGAGACTGGGTACACTGGACGGACTCACCGAGAACTCCCAGATGGTATTATACCTCACGTCAGATGGCAGTTCTCTGGTGACACTGGTACATGTTAGTCTGTAGACCCGAGATCGTCATAGAGTCTTGTGTGATTCCCACTGTGCTTTGATTTCCATCATACCACATCCAAGAGGGCATGCAAAAAGGTGGCTTTTGGGTACAGTCCCGAATCACATGGAGGCAATGAGCGATAGGAGGGGTTTCGTCTCTCCTGGTATTGGGAGTTGATGTTGCGCTGTGTTCGATTGGCTATAACTGGAAATCCCTGGCCAGGGTTGCTGAGATTTACTGGTAAGTGTTATCAGTAGTTTCTCAAACTGTTATGGACCTCATATCGACACGACTTATCAAGCTACTGGGGTCTGACGTTTACCACCCCTAGGCGAGATATGCGACATATCAGACGAAGAGACCGGGCTGTACGGGAGTGTTACTGATTGGATTCACCGGAGAAAGTACAGGCTTGCTTGTTGATCTTCTGATCGCTCAATACCTGGCTGGCTGTTACTTTTAGCTGACTGCTTGCTGCTTGTAGGTGTTTGATATGATCATCACCTACCGCCGGCGTATTGACGATTCTTTAGAGTCCTACACAGAGGTTTCTTGGCTCAGGCAAAACGCAGTAGGAGCACATATTTGATATGTGCGGGACCGAGAACAATACGTGTATGTGATACCGTATTAGATTCTCGCAATATGAGATATCGGCCGGTTATATGTGATATAGCCGGGTCATCGGATCAAGTGTTGATTCGATGAACTGATACAGATTATATTAGTCGGTTATTTGTGAAATAGACGGATTATCGGATCAAGTGTTGATTCGATAATTTAATGTATAATTATATATTTGATATATTAAATTACATTAACTAATATAAGCTCACTAAAAGATTCTTTTTCTCACTCGGGTAATACATTGATATATATGCGATATATGTTAATTGTATTATTTTATTTTGTTACAAAAAATATTATATGAGATATATAATATTGTAACAAGTCAAGCTTACAAATGCAACATATTTTTTGGAGTTTAAACATGGTTAGGGTTTGGATTAGGGTTAAACCTTCTTGAAGCTTCTAGAAGCTTTGCATTGGTTTTTAACTAAAGATTTTTTCTAAAGATATTTTCGTTGATATTTGTAACCCAACCCATCACTTCACCATGGTTAAGTCTCTACATGGGTTAAGTTATCATACTTAACCCATGGTTGCATTTCTAACCTCACATGATTTCATTATTCATCACAAAAGGATTGATCATCATCTTTCTTCTTCTTCCTTACATGAAAAGCTTTCTAGCTTTTTGTGATGTGATAAAAATGAGTGAGAAATAGAAAACAAATGAGAGCTAAATTCCTACTTCATCATCATCATCTATTCTTGCCACTTAGATTAGGGTGTTTGCTTTGCTAATACTTGATTAGCAAAGCAAAAGCATGAGCTTGAGTTTCTTCAAGGTAGATCATCTTTGTTATCGAAGATCGGAAGTAAGCTTGCATCTTTCTCTTCATGGAGCCTCTCTAGAGTCCGGGTACTCGATGATCGCAGCGAAGGGACCTCAACACGGAGCTTTAGAAGTGAAGGAACGGACTACAAAGGTTGTAATCCCTAACTCTTAGAAGCAAAGTTGTTTACTTGGTTATGTTTTCGCCTAATCTCTAGTCTAAGATCTTGGTTAGGGTTGTTCGACACGTCTAAAATTTAAATCGGGCATGGTTGATGCCTTGTAGAACCTTGTGAGAGTGCCTAGTAACCCTACACATGTGATGGGATACAATATTTGGAATCCACAAAAGTAATTATGAGATAACTATTTTGAATTTTATAAATCTAGCAGTTTAGTCTCATTTTGATAGGTTGCCACGGGATTTTGATGTGATCAAAATTCCATCGCAATCACGTAGCATACGCGGATACTCGCTGGGTAACCTTATTAGATAGCCATGCCCCATAGCCCCGCCATGTGACGGTAGGAGAACCCCGTCGCCAAAAGCATCCATTCGGGTGCTCACGGCCGTGGTGTTCCGCCTTAGTGCACTTCGTCGACGGCATCGGAGGTGCGGCCATCTGCTAAAGTTTCCGACAAGCATTCGATCAGGTTATCGGGAATCTTGTTGAATTAACCGACAGGGTATTAAAAAGTGTTTTCAATATCGAGACTAAAATATGTGGTTTATAATTGTTAGGCTTGCAATGTCCAAGGAATTTATTTGGTTGGGTATGAAATCCAAAGTATGAGATACATCGGGTTTATGATGTCTAAGGTGGTTACGGATTCTAATTGTTGTAGTTTTCAATTTCTTTTCTACGACCATAAGTGTAATATGTGGTGTATCGCCGATTTCGTTGCTATATGTCAACGACAATTGGGATACGCATATTTACTTACGTTGATGACATGTGATGTTATATGTTGCTGGGATATGTTATATTGGATCGTTGTGTTTGAATAACCGGGGGTTTTATGTGAGATGAGAGTTTTTCATTTTTATTCATGTAAAATTCATTGTATGTAATATTCTTTTATTGGGGCACTTCCGGGTTGAGGATGATGTCACCATTGTATATTATTTAATTTTCCGCATTAGGATAGACCCAAGACGGGGACCACAAGTAACGGGGTTCTAGGGTCCAGTGGGAGACCATCTTGAGGAGTCGAGACCGGGTCTCCTAACTCTAGAATTGGTAGGGTTGCTTGCTGCTCTCGCAGGGGTCTAGGGATGTGGGTTTGGCTATTCATCACGACCGTGGAATCCGTATTTTATACAGGCTTAATTTAAAACTCGAAAATCCTAGTATATCCAATATTTCATATGTTGTGTTCTGCTGCGATATTCTGTGATGTGATCACTGTATATGTTGAGATAGATACTGTATATAGTATATGTGATATATTATATAGACGTTGCTTATGTTTTACACCCGCGCTAGCCCTGCCCCGCTCTGCCGTTAGTTACCTAACCTAACGGTGCATGACGGGACATCGAGGCGAATGCGGATGGCATAAGCGTACGTTGTATTTATCTGTGATGTTTAGCTAACTTAAATGATGGGACTTCATTAATGAGATTAATGAAAGAAAATAAACCTAAAGATGTTGTGGAATCGAATTTTCAAATACAGATAACTCTAGTTGTTGCTTTGCATAGCGATATTCCTTATAAAATATCCAGCAACTTATTCGATAAGGAAATAGCCAAGATCTCTTTACCGAAAGTGACCTCTTTAGCAATAACTGGCAGATGCTATAACCCTCGGTTTCGTCTTTTGATTGCTTTTCTAATTCTTGCTTTGTATAGTGGTATTGTGAATATCCTGCACCTCAGCCGATAAGGAAAGAGCCAAGATCCCTTCACCGGGAGTGACCTCTTTAGCGAAACTAGCAAAAGCCTCAAAAACACTCCATTTAAATCATTTGATTCTACGACGATATCAAGTTCATTACGCAAGGGGTTTTCTTAAAAACCTGTCGTAGCCCTCCGTCATTTCAGATAAGTAGTATTTAGTATTTCTGCTGCGTTTATTGGCCTTTGTCAAGGCGTAATGTGCGGTAGCTGACTGGTGCTTATCTTTTTAAGCATATGATGTGATTGGATTAGGTTAGTCGAGAGACCTTGTTGGTTTTTGTCAAGGGTCGTGCGGGTGGGTTTAATTCAATCAGGAAATGACGGGTTGAACTTGGCTAGCATCCTATGGTTTGTTGGACTTTTCAAGGTCATAGGAGGTTACGGGCAAAATATTATCGGGAATTTCAAGTGTTGAAATTTTCAATGAGATTGCATACCTTCTATAAGATAGTTGGATCCCGATACCCACTGCGAGTAAGAGTTACTCCTGGGAGAGTTTTACACATTACAATTAGCCGATCAAGTAGGTGTCTAAAAAGGTGTTAACGGGGTTATGCCTCTAGAAAAATGAGGTTTATTTTAATTAGGTCCGTGCGAAAGCACGGAGAACCTCCCTCAAAGTACCGGCACTGGCCTGGCTGAAAGATTGGCGAACTTATAGGGTGTAATTAATCCCGGCTAGTCTTACCTTTTAGGGTTTGAAGGAAGATTTGATAAAAACAGTGGGAGCCATCCTGATTAGATAAAATTATAACCAATCTAATCTTTCAAGAGCATACACTAAGTGTTTTCTTCTCTCTCTCTCCAGGTAGCGACCATGTCACGCCTTAATCAAGATAATAATACGGATGTATTGACCGAACCCACTTGTTATACTGAGCTGGGAACGTTGGTCCCGCTCCAACTTATAATTGTTATAAGACCGAGCAGGAAATAGGGGATTACCAGGATTCCCGTGCCGTCCAAACGAAGAAAGTGCATGTTGATACATCATCTTCGGGTATGTTCATTACTAAGAACTTTTTCTCAGTTTCCTTTACGTCCTGGGTAAGAGATACCAGATCAGGATCCCACATATGTAATCTGTTACATGAGCTACGGAAAGGTAGAGAACTGAGAATGGGTGATAAGTTTCATGAGATGGAAACGGTGCAATTGTTGCAGCCAAGATGTTAGCAGTCATCACCCTGTATTATCAAATACAATGATTCTGAACGAATGTTATTAGATACCGAACTTGATATACAATATCATATCAGTCTCTTTATTTAGTAAAGAAGGATATATTGTTGGATAATGTTTTGAACATTTCCTATATCAAGAGTTGATTGGTCCAGGCACGTTATCTAAAAGCATATACGTTCTAAATCAAACCACAGTTCTTAACGTAATGAACACACACAAGAGGAAGAATTCAGAAATGAACGGATCCTTCTTGAGGCATTGTAGACTAGGTCATATCAATGCGACCTGACTAGCTAAGTTACATAAAGATGCATATTTAAATCAGTTTGAATTTACATCTTGTGAAACTTGCCGGTCATGTCACAAAGATAAGATGATCATAGCTCCGTCTATTAGAAACAGAGAAAGAGTTAGTGAACTCTTGGGATTGATACATAGTGATGTACGTAGATCCCCTGTCTACACATGCCAGGACTGGCTCTTTGTACTTCATTACATTCACTGATGATCTCTCAAGATTCGCATATATGTTCCTGTTGAAACACATGTCTGAAACTTTTGAGAAATTCAAAGAATATAAGTTAGAAGTAGAGAACCAAAATGGGTATAAGTATTATGTCCTAAGCTGTGATCAGGGAGGAGAATACTTGAGCACTGAATTCCTGAACTATTCTAAAGGAGAATGAGATTCTCTCTCAGCATTACTCCTCCGTATACACCACAATACGTCGGTGTATCGGGGCGGAGCAATCGAACCCTGTGTGATATGGTGTGCTCTATAATGAGTACTACTGAGTTGCCTATTTCCTTTTGGAAGTTATGCACTTGGGAAACTGCATACCTATTGAATAGGGTTCCAACCGAATCAGGTGCCTAGCACTCCATATGCGATATGGTATGTGTTCAGTTGATAAAACTGCATATTTATTATTTTTCCTACTATTTCTATATTAGAAAAGGTGTTTATTATAATATATGATACATATGAGGGCTTATCTGTAAAAAGACTATTTTCATGTATTTATGTATTATAATTAACATTTAGTAGGAAAATAAGCATAAATACCATTGACCAAATCTTAATGGTGAAATTAATATCTCAATAAAACAAAACTCTACTAATATTATTTGTTGAGATTGTGCAGAATTTTCAGGGCTAAAAATCAAGGGAATCAAAGTTGTTAAGAGCAAACCTGCCTAATTAAGAAAGCAACTTAAGAAATCAAGTCTGGCAGAAACAAAGAAAAGATTTCCAATTTCCAGAGATTCCAATGATCGCCACGTGTCATAATAGAGGAAGTCCAGAAGACCAAATCCACCGATCCGTACATAAAGCTGCAGATCCGCGGTCAAACATACCTGTTGACCGCGGATCCGCCGCATGCCAGAAGGGTTGTGTGCTGTATTTTTGTTGTTAGGATCTAAACGACTGGCTTCCAAATTTGGAAGCTAGGGTTCTGGCTTTTGGAGTATAAATAAGGACCGAGAGCCTCTTAGAAAGATCACCAAGTCGATGCGATCACGAAGTCCAAGACGGCTCATGCATCCAGACTGATCATCAACGGTTCATCTACCTCCTTAGAATAGATCGAGAAGCAAACTAGTATTTGTAATCATTTTCTAAGGAAACAAAGTGTAAATGAGTTTTGTTGATTAATAAAGGTAGTTCTTTTTCTTATTCTATTTCTTTGTAGTTTCATTATGAATTCTCTCTCCATCTCTTCTTCTCCCAACATGCGCGAGTAATTCTCCGCTTGTTAGGGTTCGTAGGATTAGGGTAGGTTAATGAATGATGAAGATCTTTAAACCCTTTTTACATCCTATAAAGTTTATAAACTTTATCAAAAGAATCATTAACATCCTAATCGGGCGCGCTACTAATTTATTGTTAGTCTCGACCGCGATTAGAGATTAGATTAATGAATGTTTTGGTAAAGGCTAGATATGAACGGAGTTCCATGTCGAGATAGGGGTTAAGAGTGGGAACCCTTTTTCCCTCCAGAAACCCTAATCTACATGCATCACTGTCGTTCTAGTTTTAAATCTATTAAAGGATAAAAAGGGTAATTTTTAATTAATCATCCATAACTACTAAATCCTAATGAACCCTACAAGCCTCCTTTTCATATAAACTTACCTCCATAGTTAATCTAGATCTATATTTTGCATCAGTATTTAACGTAGATCTAGATCCTACAACCATTCTTCAACATTCTTTATCCCTCCTCTCTTTTTCAACACATCTAAAATAAAAAAAAAATATTCAACGTTTCCAAGAGGACGACCCGTATGTTAGTTGTATGTATGCCCTAGAGGCCAGTATTGTACAGATGATGTATATTATATTGGATGCTTAGACATATATTGAGATGACTTTCTTGCTCGATATGATAGTATGCTATCTGGTTACTCTTTATCTTAACATGTACACTTGTCTCTTTAAACTGTCTTATAGTTACATGTTGGTAAAGCCCTTAGGATGTGTACTTGACTACCTGGACTGTGATGCAGATCATACTAGTGGGGACATAGTAGTCCATAGGTACATCCTTCAAGGTCCCTAGTCGTGGGTGTATCGAGACGGGGCATCGATATACCAGTGTAGACTAGCGTATACGCTTCTCGACCCATGAGATGGGCGATGGATGATCCTATATCCATTGGTGTTTGACATCAGAGATGGTATACGGGTGCTCAGTGGAGACTGGGTACACTGGACGGACTCGCCGAGAACTCCCAGATGGTATTATACCTCACGTCAGATGGCAGTTCTCAGGTGACACTTGTGCAGGTTAGTCTGTAGACCCGAGATCGTCATAGAGTCTTGTGTGATTCCCACTGTGCTTTGATCTCCACTTTACCACGTCCATGAGGGCGTGCAAAACGGTGGTCTTTGGGTACAGTCCCGAGTCACATGGAGGCAATGAGCGATAGGAGGGGTTTCGTCTCTCCCGGTATTGGGGGTTGATGTTGCGCTGTGCTCGATTGGCAGTAACAGGGAAGTCCCTGGCCAGGGCTGATCAGAGATTTGCTGGTAAGTGTTACCAGTAGTTTCTCGACCCATTATGAGCCTCACATCGGCACGACTTATCGGTTATTGGGGTCTAACGTTTACCACCCCTAGACTTGATATGCGACATCTCAGACGAACAGACCGGACTGTACAGTAAGTGTTACTGGTTGGATTCACAGGAGTGTGAGCGGGCTAGCTCGTCGATCTTCTGATCGCTCAATACCCGGATGGCCGTTACGTTTAGCAGACCGCTTGCGGCTTGTGGGTGCTTGATATGATCATCATCTGCTACCGGCGTATTGACGAGTCTTTAGAGTCCTACATAGAGGTTACCTGGCTCAAGCGAAACGAAATAGGGGCGCATATGAGATATGTGCGGGACCGAGAATGATGCATGTATGTGATACCGCATTTCATTATCGTGATGAATGTTTCGATTGGTTGTATGTGATATAACCTAGTTATCGAATCAAAGATTGATTCGATAAGTCGATACATTGGATACTAGTCGGTTATGTGCGACATGTCCAGATCATTGAATCAAGTGTTGATTTAATGATTTAATGTATAATTATATATATTTGATATATTACTTTGCATTAACTAGTATTGGTTCACTTTAAATGGCTTTTCTCACTTGATGTGCAAGTTGTATATGTGATATACTTTTGTGCACATGTTTGTATCATGTTTGATGATACTTGCTCATTTGGTTAACTGTAAAGAATTAAACCTTGGTTAAGTAAATGGTTAGGGTTTTTATTTATTCATTCATTTATCTTTTTAATTAAAAAGAAATTGCAAAAGAAAACAAAATGGTTGCTATTATTCTTGAAGCTTGTTGAAGCTTCATGAAGCTTTGACCAAAGTGACCATTTTGTCTTCATTCTTAACCCTAACCATTCATCTAACCTTAGTCAATTCTCTACACCTAACCATGGTTCATATTATGATAAGTATTCATTTCTTTTGCATTTTAAATACATATACTTATCATTCTATCTTGAGCTTCTTCTTCTTCTTCAAGAAAAAGCTTGCCATCATCAATGGCTTCTTGGGTAAAAGTGTGAGAAATCCAATTCTAAAGTGAACCCACCTCCTATTTCTTCACCCTCTACCTCTTGCCAAGTAGTATAGGGTGTTTTCTTCACAAGTTTCACAACTTGGTGAAGTTGGAGCTTGATCTTGTGTAACCTCGACGTAGATCATCTTCGGCATCGTAGCCGACGACTGTTCCGCTCATTTCTCCGATGAAGCCGATGCGAGAGTCCGGGATTCGAGATGGACAGCGAGGGGACAACTACGTGGAACTAAGGAAGTGGATAACTGGATCTACAAAGGTTGTAGTTTCCTACTTTTAGTTAAGATTGTTAACTAGTTTCCTTTTTCGCCTAAAATTCTAGTTGACGATCCGTATTAGGGTTTCTCGGCACTCATAATATTTGAAATTGGCATGGTTGATGCCTTGTGAGACCTCTATTGTGTGCCTAGGAACCCTACAGTGGTATCAGAGCCTAGTTAGAGCCTTAGGCGATGCTTTGACGATGTTTGAAACCCGATCGAAACCGAAACCCTAAAACCAAATCGCTCTCTGGACTTTTTCTAAAAACTGGGTTTTTTCCATATTAAAAATGCTTAAAAAATTCAGCAGGAAGTTATAAGAATTACGGTGCAAAATTGGACAAATGATGCCTCCAACCTGCGGCGGAACCGCGGCAGAAGTCTGGCTTCTGCGGCGGTTCCGCGGCGACATGATGACGTCAGCCCTCAAAATTTGCACAGTAATTCCTAATTTACAGTGCTGAGTTTTATGGGAATTTTTAATATTTATTCAAGAGTTGAATTTTCTGGGGTGTTTTGGGTGTTCGCTGATTCGATCGGATTATCAGACTTTGTCTATGTGGCTTTTCGGATTTTTTGGAATATGTTAAAAAGTTCGACCGGATGTAAATACCCAATCTTTCCCCTGCCGGAAAATATCCAAGTGTTGGATTTTTCTAAGGTTTGAAAACGTTCTAAGTAGTGCAAGTAACGCGATGGTCCCTCAAGAAAACAACAAACCTTAACTCGATTATGTGACCGTCTTGAACTGCCCTTTGAACCTTAGGGTTTGGGGCAGTACGGCGTGCCACATGTGAGGCGTTGGCTTGACCCTTCTACGGCTGGACCGTTGGTACTGAGGCATGAAGTGAACGTCTTTGAACTTATTTCATGTGTTGAACGGTTTCGGGAAAACTTGGGTGTTCGAATGTTCGATCGGAAAGTTTAATATTTTCTATTTATCCGGAATGGGATACAATAATTGGAATTCACAAACAGTTATGAGATAGCTGAATGAATGTTATAAATCTAGCGGTTTAGTCTCACTTGATATTGAAAAGAGTTTTCGATAATGGGACTAAAATGCGGGGTTTATAATTGTTAGGCATGTGATGTCTAAGTATTTTATTTGATTAGGCATGCGATGTCTAAAGAGGTTGCGGATTCCAACTGTTGTAGTTTTACACTTTCTTTTCTGTGACCGTAAGTATAATATATGCTATCGCCGGTTTCGTTGCTATATGTCAACGACAATTGGGATGCGCATATTTACTTACGTTGATGACATGTGATGTTATGTGTTGCTGGATATGTTATATTGGATTGTCGTGTTCGAATAGCCGGGGGTTTTTATGTGAGATGAGTGTTTTTCATTTTCATTCATGTAAAAACTTATGTGTAATATTCTTTTATTAGGGCACTTCCAGGTTGCGGAAGATGTCACCCGTTGTATATTATTTACTTTTCTGCATTAGGATAGACCCAAGGAGGGGAGCACAAGTAACCGGGTTCTAGGGTCCAGTGGGAGACCATCTCGAGGAGTCGAGTCCGCGTCTCCTAACCCTAGAATTGGTAGGGTTGCTTGCCGCTCTCGTAGGGGTCTAGGGGTGTGGGATTGGCTATTCATCACGACCGTGGAATCCGTGTTTTATACTGGCTCGTATTGAAAACACGGACGTCCTAGTATATCCAATGTTTCATATGTTTCTTCTGCTGCGATATCTGTGATGTGATCATGTGATGTTTTGTGATAGATACAGTATATAGTATATATGATATATTATATAGACGTTACTTATGTTTTTCACCCGCACTAGCCCTGCCCTGCTCTGTCGTTAGTTACCTAACCTAACGGTGCACGAGGGGACATCCAGGCGAATGCGGATGGCATAAGTGTACGTCGTATTTATCTGTGATGTTTAGGTGACTTAAATGATGGGACTTCATTAATGTGATTAATGAAAGAAAAGAAACCTAAGATGTTGTAGAATCAAATTTTAAACAAAACAGGTAGCTACAGTTCTTGCTTTGCATAGCGGTATATATGATATACCCTGCACCTTATTCGATGAGGAAAGGACCGAGATCCCTTCACCGGGAGTGACTCCTTTAGCAATAACTGGCAGATGCTACACACTCGGTTTGTTTTTGATTGCTTCTATAGTTTCTGCTTTGCACAGTGATATATATGATATATCCCGCACCTTATTCGATGAGGAAAGGGCCGATGATCCCTTCACCGGGAGTGACCCCTTTAGCAAAACTAGAAAAGCCTCAAAATCACTCCATTTCAAAACTTCATTTGATTCTACAATGATATCAAGTTTATTACGCAATAGGTTTTCAGAAAAACCTGTCGTAGCCCTCCGTCATTTCAGATAAGTACTAGTTAGTATTCGTGCTACGTTTGTTGACTATGTTAAGGCATAGTGTGCGGTAGCTAATTAGTGCTTATCTGCATAAGCATATGATGCGATTGGATTAGGGTAGTCGTGCGACTTTGTTGACTATGTTAAGGGTCGTGCGGGTGGGTTTAATTCAATCGGGAAATGACGGGTTGAACTTGACTAGCACTTATGATTTGTTGACTATGTTAAGGTCATATAGCTGCTAGGGGCAAAAGCATTATCGGGAATTTCAAGTGTTGAAACTTGCAATGAGATTGCATACCTTCTATGAGATAGTTGGATCCCGATACCCACTGCGAGTAAGAGTTACTCCTGGGAGAGTTTTACACATTACAATTAGCCGATCAAGTAGGTGTCTAGAAAGGTGTCAACGGGGCTACGCCTCTGGGAAAACGAGGTTTACATTAATTAGGTTCGTGCGAAAGCACGGGGGACCTCCCTCAAAGTACCGACACTGGCCTGGCTGAAAGATTAGCGAACTTATAGTGTGTAATTAATCCCGGCTAGTCTTTCCTTTTAGGGTTTGAAGGAAGATTTGATAAAAACCAGTGGGAGCCATCCTGATTAAATAAGATAATAACCAATTTTATCTTGCAAGAGCATACACTAAAGTGTTTTCTTCTCTCTCTCTCCAGGTAGCGACCATGTCATGCCCTAATAAAGATAATAATATGGATGTATTGACTGAACCCGCATGTTATACTGTGCTGGGGAACTTTGGTTCCGTTCTTTCTTATAAAAGTTATAGGACTGAACAGGATATAGGGGAATACCAGGATTCCCATGCCACCCGAATGAAGAAAGTACATGATGATGCATTTTCTTCGGGTGTGTTCGTTACAGAGAACTGTTTCTCCATTTGCTCTACGTCCTGGGTATTAGATACCGGGTCAGGATCCCATATATGTAATCAGTTACATGGGCTCAGAAAAGGAAGAGAACTTGGAGAAGGTGATAAAGACATTAGAGTTGGAAATGGTGCAATTGTTGCAGCTAAGACTGTCGGGGAATATCACCTTGCAGTACCAACAGGTAATACATTGGTTCTGAACGAATGCTATTACATGCCGAACCTGATATGCAACATTATATCAGTTTCTTTATTAAGTAAAGAGGGATATAATTTTGTATTACAGGATAATGTTATGAACATTTTCCGTAACCAAAAGTTGGTTGGATCAGGCACGTTGTGCATTGGCATTTATGTTCTAAATCAATCCACAGTTCTAAGTATAACAAACACACACAAGAGAAAGAGTTCTGAACTGAACGAATCCTTCTTGTGGTATTGTAGACTGGGTCACATCAATGCGACACGACTGGCTAAGTTGCATAAGGATGGATATTTGAAACCATTCAAATTTTCATCTTATGACACTTGCCAGTCATGTCTCAAAGGCAAGATGACCAAAACTCCGTTTACGGGACACGGAGAAAGAGTTACCGAACTCTTAGGACTGATGCATAGTGATGTATACGGTCCTATGTCTACACATGCCAGGGATGGTTCTTCATACTTCATTACATTCACTGACGATCTCTTTAGGTTCGGGTATGTGTTCCCGATGAAACACAAATCAGAAGCTTTTGAGAAATTTAGAGAATATAAACAAGAAGTTGAGAACCAAACCGGAAAAAGTATTAAAATCCTACGATCTGATCGAGGAGGTGAATACTTGAGCAATGAATTCCTGGACTTCCTAAAAGAGAATGGGATTCTCTCTCAGCTGACTCCTCCATATACACCACAGCACAACAGTGTATCAGAACGGAGGAACCGCACCCTATTAGATATGGTGCGCTCTATGATGAGCACAGCTGAGTTACCTATTTCCTTCTGGGGATATGCACTGGAGACAGCTGCATACCTATTGAATCAAGTTCCATGTAAATCTGTACCTACCACACCATATGAGATATGGAGTGGGAAGAGACCATATTTTAAACGAGTTAAGATATGGGGTTGTCCGGCCTATGTCAAAAGGCAAAATCCATACAAACTCGAGGCACGGTCAGTTCTTTGCAAGTTTGTGGGATATCCTAAGAATTCACAAGGATATTTTTTCTACCATGCTGAAGAACAAAAGGTGTTTGTTTCTCAATATGCCACCTTTTTAAAAAAGGAATTCCTTGAAAAAGAAATTAGTGGCAAAGTGGTAGAGCTGGAAGAAGTTCCAGATACACAAACCGTAACTGAAGATTTAGTGGAACCAGAAGATTCAGTAGCTCCCAATGAACCTCAGCCTCTCCGCCGATCTAGTAGGGTTCCTCGCCAACCTGAGAGATACTACGGTTTTCTCATGGATGGTGGGAGCGAGGATTGCATCATGGAGGATGATGACCCTACTAGCTTCGAGCAGGCCATCACGAGTAAAGACTCAGTGAAATGGCTGGATGCAATGCGGTCCGAGATGGAATCCATGTACACCAACAAAGTATGGACTTTGGAAGTTGCTCCTGAAGGGGTAAAACCCATTGGGAGCAAGTGGATCTTCAAGAAAAAACTTGGTGTAGATGGGAAAGTGGAGACTTTCAAAGCTAGACTTGTAGCAAAGGGTTTTCGTCAAAGACCAGGTGTGGACTATGATGAAACCTTTTCTCCAGTGGCTATGCTTAAATCCATCCGGATCATGCTTACCATCGCTGCATATCATGACTACGAAATCTGGCAAATGGATGTTAAGACCGCCTTTCTAAATGGTGATTTAGAAGAGTGCGTGTACATGACTCAGCCAGAGGGCTTCGTAGACAGTGGGAGCAGCGGGAAGGTGTGCAAGCTGCTTAAATCCATTTATGGATTAAAGCAAGCATCGCGGAGTTGGAACATCTGCTTTGACGTCGTTATCAAAGAGTTTGATTTCGTCAAAAACCCAGATGAACCTTGTATCTACAAGAAGGTGGCAGAGAGTAAGGTTGTCTTCCTCGTATTGTACGTGGACGACATACTCTTGATAGGAAATGATATTCCTATGCTGCAATCAGTCAAGCTCTTCTTATCACAAAGATTCTCGATGAAAGATCTTGGTGATGCCTCCTGCATATTTGGAATTAGGATCTATAGAGATAGATCCAAAAGGATATTGGGATTGTCCCAATCCAGGTACATTGACACCATACTAAAGAGGTTTGGTATGGAAGAATCCAAGCGTGGGAACTTGCCCACGATCTCTGGAGTCACTCTCTCCAAAGAGATGTCTCCCAAGACTGATTTGGAGAGAGCTCGCATGCAAGGGATATCCTATGCTTCAGCTGTAGGCTCTATCATGTATGTGATGCTATGTACCAGACCCGATGTTGCATACTCACTAAGTATAGTGAGCAGGTATCAAGCTGATCCTGGAGAGAGTCACTGGACAACTGTGAAGAGCATTCTCAAGTACTTACGAAGGACTAAAGAGATGCTCTTGGCGTATGGTAACGGAGAACTCCAAGTGGAGTCCTTTACCGATTCGAGCTTCCAGAGTGATAAAGATGACTCTAAGTCGCAGTCGGGATTTGTCTTTACCCTTTACGGAGGGGCCGTTAGCTGGAAGAGTTCCAAGCAGGAAACCGTGGCAGACTCGACGATGGAGGCTGAATATATCGCTGCCAACGATGCTGCCAAAGAGGCTGTCTGGATCAAGAAGTTCATTACTGAACTTGGAGTGGTTCCATCCATTGAGCATCCAATACCTTTGTATTGTGATAACAATGGAGCGGTGGCTTTGGCCAAGGAACCCAGGTCCCATCAGCGATCCAGGCATATTCTGAGGCGGTATCACCTGATCCGGGAGATAGTTGATCGCCGGGAGATCGAGGTCAGGAGGGTTGACACGAAGAACAACACGGCGGATCCACTCACGAAGGCCATTCCCCAGATACAGTTTGAGAGACTCTTCGGGATGCTCGGTATGCGATACTACAGCAGCTGGCCCTAGTGCAAGTGGGAGATTGTTAGTTGTATATATGCCCTAGAGGCCAGTATTGTACAGATGATGTATATTATATTGGATGCTTAGACATATAAAGAGATGACTTTCTTGCTCGATATGATAGTATGCTATCTGGTTACTCTTTATCTTAACATGTACACTTGTCTCTTTAAACTGTCTTATAGTTACATGTTGGTAAAGCCCTTAGGATGTGTACTTGACTACCTGGACTGTGATGCAGATCATACTAGTGGGGACATGGTAGTCCATAGGTACATCCTTCAAGGTCCCTAGTCGTGGGTGTATCGAGACGGGGCATCGATATACCAGTGTAGACTAGCGTATACGCTTCTCGACCCATGAGATGGGCGATGGATGATCCCATATCCATTGGTGTTTGACATCAGAGATGGTATACGGGTGCTCAGTGGAGACTGGGTACACTGGACGGACTCGCCGAGAACTCCCAGATGGTATTATACCTCACGTCAGAAGGCAGTTCTCAGGTGACACTTGTGCAGGTTAGTCTGTAGACCCGAGATCGTCATAGAGTCTTGTGTGATTCCCACTGTGCTTTGATCTCCACCTTACCGCGTCCATGAGGGCGTCCAAAACGGTGGTCTTTGGGTACAGTCCCGAGTCACGTGGAGGCAATGAGCGATAGGAGGGGTTTCGTCTCTCCCGGTATTGGGGGTTGATGTTGCGCTGTGCTCGATTGGCAGTAACAGAGAAGTCCATGGCCAGGGCTGATCAGAGATTTGCTGGTAAGTGTTACCAGTAGTTTCTCGACCCGTTATGAGCCTCACATCGGCACGACTTATCGGTTATTGGGGTCTAACGTTTACCACCCCTAGACTTGATATGTGACATATCAGACGAACAGACCGGACTGTACGGTAAGTGTTACTGGTTGGATTCACAGGAGTGTGAGCGGGCTAGCTCGTCGATCTTCTGATCGCTCAATACCCGGATGGCCGTTACGTTTAGCAGACCGCTTGCGGCTTGTGGGTGCTTGATATGATCATCATCTGCTACCGGCGTATTGACGAGTCTTTAGAGTCCTACACAGAGGTTACCTGGCTCAAGCGAAACGAAATAGGGACGCATATGAGATATGTGCGGGACCGAGAATGATGCGTGTATGTGATACCGCATTTCATTCTCGCGATGAATGTTTCGATTGGTTGTATGTGATATAACCTAGTTATCGAATCAAAGATTGATTCGATAAGTCGATACATTGGATACTAGTCGGTTATGTGCGACATGACCGGATCATTGAATCAAGTGTTGATTTAATGATTTAATGTATAATTATATATATTTGATATATTACTTTGCATTAACTAGTATTGGTTCACTTTAAATGGCTTTTCTCACTTGATGTGCAAGTTGTATATGTGATATACTTTTGTGCACATGTTTGTATCATGTTTGATGATACTTGCTCATTTGGTTAAGTGTAAAGAATTAAACCTTGGTTAAGTAAATGGTTAGGGTTTTTATTTATTCATTCATTTATCTTTTTAATTAAAAAGAAATTGCAAAAGACAAAAAAATGGTTGCTATTATTCTTGAAGCTTGTTGAAGCTTCATGAAGCTTTGACCAAAGTGACCATTTTGTCTTGATGCTTAACGCTAACCATTCATCTAACCTTAGTCAATTCTCTACACCTAACCATGGTTCATATTATGATAAGTATTCATTTCTTTTGCATTTTAAATACATATACTTATCATTCTATCTTGAGCTTCTTCTTCTTCTTCAAGAAAAAGCTTGCCATCATCAATGGCTTCTTGAGTAAAAGTGTGAGAAATCCAATTCTAAAGTGAACCCACCTCCTATTTCTTCACCCTCTACCTCTTGCCAAGTAGTATATGGTGTTTTCTTCACAAGTTTTACAACTTGGTGAAGTTGGAGCTTGATCTTGTGTAACCTCGACGTAGATCATCTTCGGCATCGTAGCCGACGACTGTTCCGCTCATTTCTCCGATGAAGCCGATGCGAGAGTCCAGGATTCGAGATGGACAGCGAGGGGACAACTACGTGGAGCTAAGGAAGTGGATAACCGGATCTACAAAGGTTGTAGTTTCCTACTTTTAGTTAAGATTGTTAACTAGTTTCCTTTTTCGCCTAAAATTCTAGCTGACGATCCGTATTAGGGTTTCTCGGTACTCATAATATTTGAAATTGGCATGGTTGATGCCTTGTGAGACCTCTATTGTGTGCCTAGGAACCCTACACCGTACTCATCTCGGTCTAGCTACGCGCGACACCGTTATTGATTGCGGTTAACTGCAAACACATAAATTCCAGATCAATCAAATGGCGTCGTTGCCGGGGATACGTGCGTAATATTTTTATTCTTATTATTTGTGTTGAATTCTTATCCGATCTATATCATAATTAAAACAAAAATGCAAATTGCATATTTAACGATTTGTGTGTAAATTTTGCAAGGAGATCTGGAGTCACAGACTTGAGGAAACAGGAGACAGAGACATTCTTAGAGATCCAGAGGAGTACAGGAGGCCACGTAGCAAATTTCATCATGTGATCTATCCTTATTGCGGCGGATCGGCGGCAGATAGCCCATATTCGCGGCAGAAGCGCGGCAGGTTAGGAGATCTAGGGCTTCAAATTTCTCTGGTAAGATTCTAACCTCTTTCTCTCTCCTCTGAAATCCAATAAAATCTCTTTTCTGCAGGATTCTTTGCAAACTATCGCCGCTCAAAAATCTTTTTGCAAAGTTTTGTGATTCGTTTTGTTTTGCATATTTTAATACGGACTTTAAGGGGCAAAGACCAAATCCAGATTAGGTGGGGATTTCATCACCCTTCCTAAGCCCCACAAATCACAAACCGAGCACCTGCATCAACCCTACATTAATTTAAAAAATATCTAGACCAGACTCTAAGGACTGTCGCGCTCAATAAGGACAGAGGAAGGTCGTGGGTAATCTATCGCTTATCCGCATTACTTTTGTGGTGTCTAGGCAAGTGTGTCTAAGGCAAGTGGTTACTTAATTAGAACTACTACTTACGTAGTGGACAACCTCCCACTTACCTGGCACTCACCTGGCTACAAGAGTAGTAAAGAAGCGGTAGAGGATTGATCCTACGGCTTGTCCTTTGGAAGTCTAGGAGCAGTCTAGAGACTGGACCTAGGTAACCTTAGCTCTAAGGTTGTTTGTGCATTATTGTGTGATTTGTCTTAAGTCCCACTTTTTCAAAATAGACCAATTTTAAATCACACACACGTTGTCACTTGCGCTAAACCCGCTTAGTACATGCTTGGCTGGACACGGGATTCTAGTGCCCGTCTTGTCTGCGTTCCTGCTATCGACTCCGAAGTCGGTGCTTCTTCATCTTCTTTTCCCCTACCACACACCACGACTGAGATGGACGGTGCTCCATCAAATTATAACACCATGCTGCCACCGCCCGTAGGTGAGCAAAATCCACCACGCATCTCTCTCCAAGAGAAATGCTATCCTATCCGTGGTCCCCTTTCCACTTGTCTATCTATTCCACCAGCTAATGGGGATAATTTTAAAATTAAACCCCACTACATCAATCTGTTGCCTAAATTTCATGGGCTTGAGTCTGAAGACGCGTACGTTTTCATCACTAAATTCGAAAACATATGCGCAATGATGGGTACTTCATAATTGACTGTGGATGCTATGCGCTTACGTCTTCTCCCATTCACTCTGTGCGACTTGGCAGAAAAATGGCTTTATAATACTGCCGCACACTCTATCACTAACTAGGATGAATTCGTCATAGCATTTCTTAAGAAGTTTTACCCAAACCATAAGACTGCCCATATTAGGAGCGAGATCAACCAGTTCACCCAGCTTCCCGATGAACCATTTTGGAAGTGCTTTGAACATTTCAAGGACTGCTTGTCCAATGTCCTCATCATGGAATACAAAGATGGGATTTGTGCCGAATAATATATCAGGGCATTAATCCAGCGACAAAGCAGATGCTTGAAACAATGTGTCAATGCAATTTCATGTCCAAAGACGATGGCGAAGCTTGGAAATATCTGGAAGATCTCGCTGAAAACACTTTGCAGTGGGAAAGCGTAAGACCACCTTCAACTAGGGAAGGTATTCATCAGCTCGATGTTTCCATCGCAGTAAAAGCCGAAATGGCAGCAATGCAGAAAAAACTCGACGCTATTGAGAACAAATTTTCATTAGCGTCCCTAAATTAGGTCACGCTTCCCAAGAACGTCTGTGGTTGCTGTTCGGATCCTTCACACTTGATGGAAGAATGTCCTATGAATGCATCGTTTCAAGGTCACGAGCAAACTAATGCTGCTTTTCAGCAGCGACCTAGAAACGATCCTTATTCTTCCACGTACAATCAAGGATGGAGGAATCATCCTAACTTTGCTTGGAACCAAAACCAACCCCAAAATCAAAACCAGTTCCAAAGCAATTATCAAAGACCTCCTCCACAGCAATTACAACCACAAAGTCAGCACCCCTTTCAGTCACAAAATTTTCAAAATCCGGTCAACACTTCTGCACCACAATTGGCCGGTACTGATAACTCTTCACTCGCACAAACTTTGGATTTGTTCATGAAACATTCCATTCAAATGTCGGCTGATAAAAAGTCTTCTATTGATTCCATAAAGAAAGACTCTGCCTCTCACGGTGAGAGTATTAAATCAATAGAAAACCAAATTGCACAGTTGAACGCCGCTATGAGTGCGAGAGAGAATGGGAAACTCCCATCTCAACCCCTACCGAATCCTGGCCACTCATAAAATCATAATGTGAATGCCGTTACTACGTTGAGATCGGGAAAAGTGCTAAATAACTGAGTGGGTGAGCAATTTAATGATGTTAGTGATACCAATGATCCCCCAGCTTCTACTTCTTCTCCTAATTCGTCTGGTCTCCCACCTTCATCCGAGCCTATTCTTCGTTTTCCCCAAGGCTCGAACACTTTGCCAAATCAATCTAAGACGATTCCCACTCAAATTTTGGGATCGTATCCGTCCCCACAATCTTCTCCACAAAAGTTGGACCCAAAACTTATTGATCAAGCTCCGTTTCCAAACAGATTAAGGGCCAACAGACCTATCCCGCAAATGGAGAAGATTGTGGAAATGTTTAAGAAAGTTAACGTAAATATTCCTCTCCTAGATGCTATTCAACAAGTCCCATCTTATGCAAGAATCCTTAAAGACTTGTGCACTAGGAAGAGAAAAACTCAAGTGCCTAAAAGAGTTTTCATGACGAGTAATGTTAGCACAGCTTTTACCCAGCAAATACCAAAGAAACGTAAGGACCCTAGCTGTCCTACCATCTCTATTTCTATTGGGGGTAAAAATATCAATCGTGCTTTACTCGACCTTGGCTCTAGCGTTAACTTGCTTCCTTATTCAGTATACGAGCAGTTGGGAATTAGAGAGTTGAAACCCGCCCATTGTACTCTCCAGATGGCAGACCGATCGATCACCAAAACTCGAGGTGAACTAGAGGATGTGTTGATTAAAGTCGGGGAATTCATATTTCCCGTAGAATTTATTGTTTTAGATACACAACCTGTGGCAAACCCACGCAATCAAATCCCGGTGATACTTGGTCGACCCTTCCTAGCAACTTCCAACACTGTAATTAATTGTCGTAACGGTTCTATGAACTTATCCTTCGGAAAAATGACAATTGAGCTTAATATTTACAAGCTAGGAAGTCAACCATCAGAACCTTCTGTACATTTGCTGGATGTTTGTTCCATCAACGAGATAGCTCCCGAAAGCTGCATGGATGAGGAACTTTGCTTTGATGATCTCGACAACACAAATGAGACATCATTTGATCTTGCACTACTTCATAGTGAGGATATGTTCAATGAGTCCGTCCGTGAGTTTGAACCCGTTGACTCGTTGCAAAAGTCAGCAGCACTTTCCGAGTCAATATCCTATGCAAGTTTTGAACCTCTTAGGGAGTCCGAATACCATTCCCTTACCCCACCTTCTATTGTCTCTCCGCCAATTCTTGATCTCAAACCGCTAGCTTCTCATCTTAAATATGCATATTTAGGAGAGAATGAGACTTTGCCAGTAATTATATCCACTTCTCTAGCCTTAGAGCAAGAGAACGCACTTTTGGTAGTGTTGAGATCGAATCGGTAAGCATTTGGTTGGACAATGGATGACATCAAAGGGATTAGTCCTTTAATTATTGAACATTACATACATCTGATGGATGAAGCCAAACCAACCCGAGACCCACAAAGACGGTTAAATCCCGTTATAAAGGAGGCGGTAAAGAAAGAAATCGTCAAGTGCCTTGATAGTGATATAATTTACCCTATATCTGATAGCCAATGGGTAAGTCCAATTCATGTAGTCCCTAAAAAGTCTGGCATCGCGGTCATAACTAATGAGGCTAATGAGTTAATCCAAACACGCACCCAAACTGGGTGGCACGTATGTATTGATTACAGAAAACTCAATGTCGCGATGAAGAAAGATCACTTCCCTCTACGTTTCATTGACCAGATGTTAGAACGATTAGCTGGATACGAATACTATTGTTTCTTGGACGGATACTCTGGGTATAACCAGGTCCCCATAGCCGAAAAGGATCAAGATAAAACCCTATTTACTTGTCCTTTCGGTACTTTTGCTTATAGACGCATGCGCTTTGGGTTATGCAACGCTCCCGCTACATTTCAGCGGTGTATGATGGGGATATTCTCAGATATGGTGGAGAATTTTCTGGAAATTTTTATGGACGATTTCTCCATTTTTGGGGACTCCTTTGAGGACTGCCTTCGTAATCTTGACGCGGTTCTTACCCGCTGTAAGGATAAGAACTGGGCTTTGAATTAGGAAAAATGCCATTTTATGGTCCACAAAGGTATTGTCGTTGGACATATAATTTCACGAAAAGGTATTGAGGTTGAAAGAGCAAAAATTGATGTCATTCATAACCTCTCTCGTCCCAAATGCGTCAAAGATATACGATCCTTCCTTGGCCATGCAGGATTTTATAGGAGATTCATTAAGGACTTTAGCAAAATTGCTATACCCTTAACCCTTTATTGGCCAAGGATACTACATTTCACTTCGATTCGGATTGTGAGGCTGCTTTTGAATCGCTTAAAGGATCACTCACTACAGCCCCCGTTCTATCATCTCCAGATTGGAACCACCCGTTCGAGCTTAGGTGTGATGCATCAGATTTTGCTATTGGTGTGGTCTTAGGATAGCACATTGATAAAGTGTCACACGTAATTTACTATGCAAGTAGGACCTTGAATGATACACAAATAAATTACACAACTACCGAGAAAGAACTCTTGGCAGTTGTATTTGCATTAGAGAAATTTAGGCCCTACTTGATTGGCTCGCCAATTGTGGTTTACACTGATCACTCCGCCCTACGACATCTTTTATCGAAGAAGGATACTAAGTCCAGGCTAATACGTTGGATCCTATTGTAACAAGAATTTGATCTTGTCATCCGAGAAAGGAGTGGATGTGAAAACGTTGTAGCCGACTATCTTTCACGCATCACTTCTTCGCCAACTTTGACTGTGCCGATAAATGACTCATTCCCTGACGAACAGCTCTTGACTGTATCTTACGAACCTTGGTTCATGGATATTATGAACTATCTTGCAACGGGACTTATTCCTAGCGATTGGTCGAAACAAGACAAACTTCGATTTCTATCCCAAGTAAAATACTTTTACTGGGATGAACCTTATCTATTTAAGTATTGTTCCGATCAAATCATTCGCAGGTGTGTCCCTAACGATGAATTCATGAGCGTGTTATCATTTTGTCATGATCAGGCATGCGGTGGTCATTTTGGTCCTCGAAAAACGGCGGAGAAAGTTTTGCAATGTGGCTTTTATTGGCCAACATTATTTAAAAATACATATGAACATTGCAAAACTTGTCCGCGATGTCAGCATTTGGGTCGGATTTCACGAAAAAACGAGATGCCGCTCCAACCTATATTAGTTGTGGAAATATTCGATGTTTGGGGTATTGATTTTATAGGCCCTTTTCCCAACTCCTTTGGGAACTTATATATCTTGTTAGCGGTTGATTATGTCTCGAAATGGGTGGAAGCTATACCGTGTCGCACTAATGACAATAAAGTTGTCATTAAGTTTCTTAAAGAAAATATCTTTTCGCGATTCAGACACTCTCGCGCTATAATTAGCGACAACGGGACACATTTCTGTAATCGGTCTTTCGAGACCTTGATGCGGAAATATTCAATCACTCACAAGCTTTCGATGCCTTATCAGCCCCAAACAAGCGGGCAGGCTGAGATCTTAAATAGGCAGATCAAACAAATTTTGGAGAAGACGGTTTCTAAAAACCGTAAGGATTGGTCAACCAAATTGACGGATGCTCTTTGGGTATTCCGCACCGTTTATAAGACTGATCTTGGTATGTCTCTATACTGCCTTATGTTTGGGAAGGCATGCCACCTTCCTGTCGAGATCGAACATAAAGCAATGTGGGCTATTAAAGAGCTTAATTTCGATTTTGATCATGCGAGCAGCTATCGGAAGCTGCAATTAAATAAGCTAAGCGAACTGCGCGATGAAGCTTACGATAATGCGGTGATAGTAAAGAACCGGACTAAAGCGTTCCACGATAAAAACCTTTTTAGAAAAACTTTCACATCGGAGCAACAAGTCCTTCTTTACGATTCCCGTCTCCATCTTCATCTGGGTAAGCTTAAATCTTGTTAGAAAGGACCTTTTGTGGTGCGGTATATACACCCGCACAGGGCAATAGAAGTTGAAAATTTGAAAAACGGTTCAATTTTTAAAGTAAATGGGCATAGATTAAAACCGTATTTCTCTGCCGACCCCGCGGAGGAGCTCCTGTTTTTACAGGAGCCGCTTTATCAGAACTGAATTTCCTCCGTCTCACCTCCATGTTTTGGTAACATTTTCTCATTTTAAGAATGGAGGTGAGTAAAAATGGATTTAACTGAATATCTGTGCGTGCCAAAGATCAAGTTTGGGGGTAGTTTTCAATTACTTATTATTTTACCCCTTTTATCTCTCCCCAAGTATACAGGTCCATGCTCTCAAAAGACAACATCAGTGAGGATACTGCTGAAAACAGGTTTGGGGGGAGGTTTGTATTCACTGAATTATCTTTGACACTGGGCATTCAAATTTTTTTTTTATAACAAAAGAGTAGAAAGTGAAAACTTACATCCAAAAGATAGGAATAGTATAAGAAAACCAAGAAAATTAGAAGTTTTCTTAAACGAACTAGTAATAAGTAGTTATGAGCCGTTGTCCCAAGGGTTAGTAAGATGAAGGAAGTAACTAATCTGATGATAAAAATAAGTCTGAAAAATAGTTTCTATTCTTAAAGCCAAACATTTGAATGTTGATACCCTACTATATATACTTACACACGTCTTGAAACTCGGGATAGTAGAGGATACCTTGAAATGCTCTTGTCTAAAAGCCAAAGTATGAAGGAAATAATAAATGAAGAAAATATAAAAATGGTGAAAAGAAAAATGAACACTGGTTTTGTTATCGCCAAGGCAGCAATAAAAAAATATAGCGAGGGTGCTTCATCACCTAGTGCCTTAGACCAACTGGTTTGGGAGTCACTGCCAAGCCTTAGGTGGTGCAAGACGAGGAAAACACCTAATAAGCAAGCATATGAGTAATCGGTCGGTTAGTACCTCAAAAAGTATTAACGGTCGCATGAAAATGTGTGAGCAAATCTAAATATTCATCAAATTAAAAAGTACTGAGGTAGATGGACAAGAGTATGATAGCTTGAATTGAATTCTCCGAGTGTAGGGATGTTCTATTCACACACGTAGGGGTATATGATCGATATTTGGATGAAAGATAGGAATAAAAAATAAAGACGATGTTTTATTGAGGGATGAAGTTATTTCTAACATTTTTTCATGACTATTAAGATAGGGCTCATAACAACTGAAAAGCTAGTGTAGTTGGAAACTCTAAATTTTCAAAGTATTTCTTTTATAGTTCTTATCTTTATATGTAAATTTCACCATCTCTCTTCTATTATAAGGATTTTGTGGGTGTAATCCGCTGAAAACCCTCAGGAGACAACACTCCTCCAACTAGGGACACCTAGGGGTTTAACGGCTTGTTACACGTGCTCAGTGCAATCGTGTTGCCTACGAAAGTGTGCTTAGTTTTCTCCTTTCTTTTTCTCCTTCTCTTGAATAAACTAGTTTGCACGGGACGATCAAAGATAAGTTTGGGGGTATTTGTTCAGTTGATAAAGCTGCACATTTATTATGATATTTTTCCTACTATTTCTATATTAGAAAAGGTGTTTATTATAATATATGATATATATGAGGGCTTATCTGTAAAAAGACTATTTTCATGTATTTATGTATTATAATTAACATTTAGTAGGAAAATAAGCATAAATACCATTGACCAAATCATAATGGTGAAATTAATATCTCAATAAAACAAAACTCTACTAATATTATTTGTTGAGATTGTGCAGAATTTTCAGGGCTAAAAATCAAGGGAATCAAAATTGTTAAGAGCAAACCTGCCTAATTAAGAAAGCAACTTAGGAAATCAAATCTGGCAGAAACAAAGAAAAGATTTCCAATTTCCAGAGATTCCAATGATCGCCATGTGTCATAATAGAGGAAGCCCAGAAGACCAAATCCACTGATACGTACATAAGGCCGCGAATCTGCGGTCAAACCTACCTGTTGACCGCGGATCCGTTGCGTGCCAAAAGGGTTGTGTGCTGTATTTTTGTTGTTAGGATCTAAACGACTGGCTTCCAAATTTGGAAGCTAGGGTTCTGGCTTTTGGAGTATAAATAAGGACCGAGAGCCTCTTGGAAAGATCATCAAGTCGACGCGATCACGACGTCCAAGACGGCTCACGCATCCAGAATGATCATCAACGGTTCATCTACCTCCTTAGAAGAGGTCGAGAAGCAAACTAGTATTTGTAATCATTTTCTAAGGAAACAAAGTGTAAATGAGTTTTGTTGATTAATAAAGGTAGTACTTTTTCTTATTCTATTTCTTTGTAGTTTCATTATGAATTCTCTCTCCATCTCTTCTTCTCCCAACATGCACGAGTAATTCTCCGCTTGTTAGGGTTCGTAAGATTAGGGTAGGTTAATGGATGATGAAAATCTTTAAACCCTTTTTACGTCCTATAAAATTTATAAACTTTATCAAAAGAATCATTAACATCCTAATTGGGCGCGCTACCAATTTATTGTTAGTCTCGACCGCTATTAGAGATTGGATTAATGATTGTTTTGGTAAAGTCTAGATATGAACAGAGTTCCATATCGAAATAGGGGTTAAGAGTGGGAACCCTTTTTCCTCCAGAAACCCTAATCTACATGCATCACTGTCGTTCTAGTTTTAAATCTATTAAAGGATAAAAAGGGTAATCTTTAATTAATCATCCATAACTATTAAATCCTAATGAACCCTACAAGCCCCCTTTTCATATAAACTTACCTCCGTAGTTAATCTAGATCTATATTTTGCATCAGTGTTTAACGTAGATCTAGATCCTACAACCATTCTTCAACATTCTTTATCCCTCCTCTCTTTTTCAACACATCTAAAATAAGAATAAAATATTCAACGTTTCCCAGAGGACGACCCGTACTCATCTCGGTCTAGCTACGCGCGACACCGTTATTGATTGCGGTTAACTGCAAACACATAAATTCCAGATCAATCAGTATGGGAAGTGCCCATCTCTTAAGAAAGTTAAGATTTGGGTTGTCCGGCCTATGTCAAAAGCAAAATCTGAACAAGCTCGAGACAAGGTCGTATCTGCGGAAGTTTGTTGGATATCCCAAGTATTCGCAAGGGAATATCTTCTACCACACTGAGGAGCAAAAGGTGTTTTGTTTCTCAGCATGCCACCTTTAGGAAAGGGAATTTCTTATGAAGAAATTAGTGGTCATGAGGTAGAACTGGAAGGAGTTCCAGCTATACAAACTGCAACTGATGATTTGGTAGAACCGTAGGATTCAATAGTTCCCGATGAACCTCACCCTCTCTGCCGATCTGGTAGGGTTCCTCACCCACCTGAGAGATACTTCGGTTTTCTCTATGACAGTGGGAGCGAGGATTGCATCATGAGATGATGACCCAACTTGTTTCGAGCAAGCCATCAAGAGTGGGAACTCTGTAAGAATGGCTGGATGCTAAACGATCTGAGATGGAATCCATATACACCAACAAAGTATGGACTTTGGTTGCTATATCTGAAGGGTTAAATCCCCATCCGGAACAAGTATATCTTGAGAAGATTACTTGGTGTAGATGGAAAAGTTCATACTTTCAAATCTAAGGCTTGTTGTAAAAGGTTCTCGTCACAGACCAGGTGTGGATAATGATGAAACCTTTTCTAGTGCCTATGCTTAAGTCCATCCGGGTCCTACTTGCCATTGCTACATTCCATGGCTACGATATCTGGCGGTTGGGTGTCATGACTGCTTTTCAAAATACCGATTTAGAAAAGAGCGTCTATAAGTACACAGCCAGAGGGCTTCGTAGACAATGGGAGCAGCGGAAACGTGTGCAAGTTGCTTTATGGGTTAAAGCAGGCATCGTGGAGTTGGAACATTTGTTTTGATGCAGATCATACTAGTGGAGACAGGGTAGTCGACAAGTACATCCTTCAAATGTTCCTAGTCGTCGGTGTATCGAGACAGGGCATCGATATACCAGAATGGACTAGTGTGTAGTTTCTCGACCCATGTAGATGGGCGATGAATGATCCCATATCCATTGGTGTTTAACATCAGAGATAGTATACGGGTGCTCAGTGGAGACTAGGTACACTGAACGGACTCGCCGAGAACTCCTAGATGGTATTATACATCTCGTCAGATAGCAGTTCTCTGGTGACACTGGTACAGGTTAGTCTGTAGACCCGAGATCATCATCGAGTCTTGTGTAATTCCCACTGTGCTTTGATTTCCACCTTACCACGTTCAAGAGAACGTGCAAAACGGTGGCTTTTGGGTACAGTTCCGAATCACATGGAGGCAACGAGCGATAAGGAGGGTTTCGTCTCTCTCGGTATTGAGGGTTGATGTTGCGCTGTGCTCGATTAGCTATAACCGGAAGTCCCTGGCAAGGGCAGCTTCAGAGATATATTGGTAAGTGTTATCACCGAAAACCAACCTCAATCGGTATTTCCGAGGTTGACGGGATAGACCTTCAAAATAAAGTTTCTCGACCCGTTATAAGCCTTAAATCGGGATGACTTATCGAGTTACTAGGGTCTGACGTTTACCACCCCTAGACGAGATATGCGACATATCAGAAGAAGAGACCGAACTGTAAGGTAGTGTTACTAATTGGATTCGCAGGAGAATGAGCAGGCTTGCTTGTTGATCTTCTGATCGCTCAATACCCGGGTGGCCATTACGTTTAGCAGACCGTTTGCGGCATGTGGGTGTTTGATATGATCATCACCTACTGTCGGCGTATTGACGAGTCTTTAGAGTCCTACACAGAGGTTTCCTGGCCCAAGCGAAACGGAGTAGGAGCACATATGAGATATGTGCGAGACTGAGATTAATGCGTGTATGTGATACCGCATTCCATTCTCGCGATTTGTGACATCGTTCGGTTATATGTGATATAGTCGGGTTATCGAATCAAGTATTGATTCGATAAGTTGTTACATTTGATATTAGTCGGTTATATGTGATATAGCCAGATTATTAAATCAAGTGTTGATTTAATAATTTAATGTATAATTATATATTTGATATATTAAGTTATATTAACTAATACTTGCTCACTTATGATTTCTTTTCTCACTTGATTTTGTGCATGAGTATATATGTGATATATATAAGTGTACATGTTTTGTGTCATGCTTGATGATACATACAACTTGGGTGTGTGTGACTTACACCATGCTAGGGATTATCTAGGGTTTTATTTATTTAAAGTTATTCTAAAATTAGTTGGACTTTGTCATGGCTCAAAGCTTATGGATGCATTGACTTAGTCTTCTATTTTTGTTTTGCTTAAGATATTTATAAACCCAACCATTATCCTACCCATGGTTAACTCTCTATAAAGGTTAAGTATATGATGCTTAACTCACCCAAGGTTGCCATCATTCACTTGAGAATTATCATGAGAGTTTTCTTCTTCTTCTTCCTCAAAGCTTTCTAAATTCAATGGAGATGTGAGAAAATATGTGAGAAATTCATTTCTAATGTGAGAAAAATTCTTACTTCATCATTCTCTACTACTTGCCATTTAGTATAGGGTGTTTGCTTCACTAATTCCAAAATTAGTGAAGAGGTAGCTTGGGATAGTGTCTTCTCGACGTAGATCATCTTCCGCCTCGAAGACTTCGATGCAAGCATGTTCATTTCTTCATGGGAGCCTCTTTAGAGTCCGCAAGTTCATGATCGCAGCGAAGGGACTACTACACGGAGCTGTTGAAGTGAAGGACCGGTCTACAAAGGTTGTATTCCTAGTTCACTTCTTATGTAAAATTGTTTGCATATTCGATTCGTCCCTTTTTCTAGTATACGATTCTATATTAGGGTTAGCTAGAACGACTAAAATTTTAATATGGCATGGATGATGCCTCCCGAAACCTTTCTGCTGTGCTAGACAACCCTGCAACGGCCACCCGGGTATTGATCGATCAGAAGATCAACAAGCAAGCCTGCTAATACTCCTGCGAATCCAATCACTAACACTACCGTATAGTCTGGTCTCTTCGTCTGATATGTCGCATATCTCAGCCTGGGGGTGGTAAACATCAGACCCCAATAGCCTGATAAGTCATGCCGATGTGAGGCCCATAATGGTTCAAGAAACTACTGATAACACTTACCAGTAGATCTCAGCAACCCTTGCCAGGTATTTTCTATTATGGCCAATCAAGCATAGAGCAACATCAACCCCCAATACTGGGAGAGACGAAATCCCCTCATATCGCTCATTGCCTCCATGTGACTCGGGACTGTACCCAAAAACCACTATTTTGCACGATCTCTTGAATGTGGTAAGGTGGAAATCAAAGCACGGTGGGAATCACGCAAGACTCTATGACGATCTCGGGTCGACAGACTAACCTGTACCAGTGTCACCAGAGAACCGCTATCTGACGATAGGTATAATAACATCTAGGAGTTCTCGGCGAGTCCGTTCAGTGTACCCAGTCTCCACTGATCACCTGTATATCATCTCTGATGTCAAACACCAATGGATATGAGATCATCCATCGCCCATCACATATGTCGAGAAGCGTATACGTCAATCTACTCCGGAATATCGATGCCCCGTCTCGATACTCCCACGACTAGGAACAATTAAAGGATGTACTTGCCGACTACCCTGTCCCTACTAGTATGATCTACATCATAATCTTAGTAGTCAAGTACTTATCCTAAGGGCTTTATCATCATGTAATAGATAGACAATAAGTGTACATGTTAAGATAAAGAGCAACCAAATAGCATACCATCATGTCGAGAAAGAAAGTCCAAACTATATATGTCCAAGCATCCACTATAATATACATCACATGTATAATAATTGCCTCTAGGGCATACATATAACTAACAGATACTCCGGAGTAGACTAGTATATACGTTTCTAGACTCCAACAAGGGGCGATGGTTGGTCCCACAGCCATTAGTCTTTGGTACCTAAAATCGTGTACATGTGCTCACCGGGGATGAGTACACTAGACGGACTCGCCGAGAAATAGCTAGATGGTATTATACCTATCGTCAAATAGCAATTCTATGGTGATATGAGTACAGATAGTCTGTAGAGCTGAGGTTGCCATTTTTCTCGTGTGAGTTCCCACTGTGCTTTGATTACTATCCGACCATGGCTCTACTGAGTCGTGCAAATGGGTTTTAGTGGGGTACAGTCCCGAGCCACATGGAGACAGTGAGCGATTGTTAAGGATTCGTCTTTCCTGGTATAGGGAGTCGATGTCGCGCTGTGTTCGGTTGGCCAATACCATAAGTCCCTGGCTAGGGCGGATTGAGATTACTGATAGTTAGGTCAGTAGATTCTCAGATGGTCTTGAGCCACATCGGCATGACTTGTCAGATTATTAGGCGTTCATCACAGAAAACTGCATTTTAATACCGCTCGTTCATTATCTATTTTGTTATATATCGGTGCTATTAACCAGTGTCTGCTCAGTAATTACAGATTAAAGGTATTGATGATACAACACTGAAGACACACTCAATATCATGGATATAGCGTTTGGGAGCCGACACTGCAGACAGAATAGAAAACCGACCGATATTCAAGGAGTTCATTTTGCAAATAAATGTATGCACACAATTTTGGTCGAACACATACAAGTGTGCACAAGACTCTTTGGTACATGGACCATGGTGGGGCTTTCTTGGCATACAAATGATGAATTGTGCAAGTGTGGGCACATATGGTGTGATGGGCAATAAATGCATAAAGTTTTGATGTGATACTTTGCATTATGTTTCCCTCCAATTCTCTGCATGCAAACCAGGCTTAAACAGATAAATCAAGCTGCATAAGAGTGATGTTAGAGTAGACACAAGACCACCACTTGAATACGAGCCTCTGTGCTCGGTTTTGGACCGGCCACACCCTCACAAAATCCGGCGAGCTCGGCCCTCCTAGCTCCAAACTTCCCCATTTTTCTTCTGGTCATTTATTTAGGTCACATCACCTTATTTCTATTGTTTATTTATTCAGATGTTAGGCCTATAAATACCATAACATAGTTGAGAAAAGGGACCACATGTGATATATAGTTTTGTTTTAGTTTATTTTTGGTTTAGGCTTAAGAGTGAGTGGGATAAAACTTGGTCTCTTCTTCTTCTTCCTTCTTGAAGTTTTCTCTTGAGTGTTTCATTATGGAGGTTGAACAAGTTACCAACATCTTGTACCTCTTCTTCAAGTGTTAATAATATTTGTGTTTCTTTGTTTACTTGCTCTCTTTTTTTTACTTGCTTTGTTTTCCTTTTTATTATGATGCTTAACTAATCTTTTTTGGTTGTGCTTATGGTAAGGAAGTGAGATGAAAGGCTTTGCCTCCTCCTCCTCTTGTTAATGTTTAAATGCGCTTTATGTGATTATAAACTTAGTATTGTAACTTGGATGGGTTGATATGGTATGTTGATTCCATGGTTACTTTGTAACCTCATCACATACCATATTCTCCCCACAAACCCCATCTTGCAAGCCTAAGATTAGAATCAATTTGGTGTTAAGTTTGCTAAGCTTGGATGTGGTATTTTGTGATTAATTGACTTGACAAATCCTTTTGTTTCATATACTATATACCATCAAAAACTCTTAGCACACTTAACACTGAAATTATTTGCTCCCACTCACTAATTTGTGTTTTTAATATTGTGGTATGCTTGCTAACCTTTGTATTTAGTTTTTACACCCCAAGCTCGGACATGCAAACGGTAAGTGGGCAAACGAACTCATTTCGTTTTTTGCGGCGAACATCGGAATTTGATGACTTGCCCTTCGCAACTGCCTTGACAAATCATGCTTCATGCCGGGATCGACGTAAGGACGAACAACTCATGATCAAGGGAGCGTTGAAAGAATTGTCACAATTCGACCTTTCGAGCCAAAGCCACGGCCAATTTCTTCTTTACTTGCTTTTCCGTGTTTTCGTATTCTTTCATTTTTAAGTAACAAAACCAACCATTCGTTATTTGTTGAACCTTAAATCACAAGACTTAATACACAATTCCCTACGGATCGACCCATACCTGTCGGCTTGCTACAATGCGCTGTGCACTTGCGGTTTATAAATATTAAAACGAGAACGATCTCGCGTGCGCATTCTGTTTCCTTAATATCATATCAGTTTCCAAAACATACGCGTTTGCGTGCACGGGTGAGTTCCCAACATTAGGGGTCTGACGTTTTCCACCCCCTAGACCCGGCATGTGATACTCTCGACAAACAGACCTGACAGTATGGAGATTGTCACGAATAGGCTAAGTAGGAGTTCGGATGAGTTTGCTCGTCGGCCTTCTTTTCGATAGGTTCCTGGGTAGCCATTATGTACAGCTAGTGCCACTGATGTGCTTGTGGTTATACCCATTGCCAGCGTGCTGTCGAGTCTTTAGAGTACCACACAGAGGGTTTCCTTAGTTCAGATGATATGATGTAGAGGCTGTATGGTTTTACGTGCAGGGCCCTGATCTTATACGTGTACTGGCTACACGGATTTTGTTCGGACGGATAATACTAGTAGGCTTAGGATTAAGCCGCATTATTGAATCATGTATTGATTTAACAATGATATAATATTATATTATTGGGTTATTTTATCTCTTGGTATTCGTATTTTTTATAGTACGAATACGGGTATATATATACGGTGAGGGTATTCTTGTATTTATACTAGAATACTTCTAGAAGTGGACACCTCATTTTGTGTTAATCTATTTATTGAAAATAGATAATGAGGTGGAGGGATGAGGTGCATATGAGCATGGTATGAAGAATGGATACTTGTTTTATTTTATTCATTTGTGAATACTATTTAAGCATGGCTTGTATTTTTAATTGGAAAATAAAATGCTCGGTTGTTTTCACATAGACATTCAACTCATCATTCTACACTTGACATTCTCTCTCCTCCTTGAGCTCTTCTTCTTCCTCTTCCTCAGACCCTAACCCTCTGATGAGTTGAGAAACATAGGGTCATTGAGATAAATGTATCCTATTATCATTCTCTACATCCACTAAACTATCTAGATTAGCAAACTAGGTGCTTTAGTTACCTCAATTTTGAGCTTGGAGCTTGAACTATAGACTCTTGGGTGGATCGTCTTCGACGTGAGAAGGCCGATGACCAAGCTTTATACCGACAAATAAGGATCTTAAGAAGAGAATTAGAAGACCCGAAGGACTTGAGCACAAAGGTATATTCACTTCCATAGTAGATTAGAACCTATGTTAGTTTTGTTATCTAGGGCTTACAGTTATTCTTAGGTTTTAGTCGATGTTGCATGCTTTAAAATTGTTTTTTTAAAAATTCCGACTCTCTACAAATGCAGTAGAGTGTGCAACACTTCCTAAGACATACTATCATAACGAGCAAGATTGTCCTGTACATATATATCCCAAGCATCCATTGCAATATTCAATTCAATGTAATATACAATAATGGTCTCTAGGGCATACATATCCAACACAAGCTAATTTTGCTTATTTGCAATCAATTCAAGTTGAGCAGCCTAATTTTACTTACGTAATAAAATATGACGAAGAAAATCATATCAAAACTCTCTTATTCATCGATGCACGCTCAAAGCTTCCTATACAACTTTTGGTAATGCAATTACTTTAGACACCACATATCGAAAGAACAAATATAAAATGCCCTTCGCCCAATTCACCGTTATTAATCATCATTATAAATCACAAATATTTGGTTTGGCGTTAATGCAGAATGAGTCTGAAGAGTCTTTCACCTGGTTGTTTCAGCAGTGGTTAATTACGATGAATAATAAGACACCGCTATCTATAATCACCAATGAAGATCTTGCTATGACAAATTCTATTGCCAAGGTGTTTCCAAATACAATACATCATTATTGCATAAGGCACATTAGTCAGAAATATCTGGACAAAATGCAGAGTTTATATCATCAGGATATCGGTTTCGAAACGACTATAAACGTTGCATAGATAAAAGCTTGACTGTTAAGAAATTTGAAGACAAGTGGTCCACACTAAATGAAAAGTACCAAGTTAGTAGGCATAAATGGCTTTCAATAATTTACGGTTTACAAGAGAAATGAATACCAGTTTATACATCAAGAAACTTTCCTGCAGGAATACGAACAACTGGACGTAGTGAGAGCATAAATGCTTTTTTTGATGCCTATCTTAATTAGAACACCACAATTAAAGAGTTTGTTATGAAAATGATGTTAGTCGATGTCACACACCCAACATGGTTTGTGGGGAGGCGGAATTTATAAAAAACGATTTTAAGACAAGTAACATCGACTATACTTCCAAGATCGTTTAGAAACCCTAACTAGCTAAACACATAGAGGGTCTAAACTACTATGATAGAGTTTTATACCTCCAAGATTCTAGTCCTTCGGGTCTTCTTCTCCTCTTCTTGAGCTCCTAGAAGCTATGGATCAAGCTCGGTCTTCGGCCTCCTCGTGTTGAAAATGATCCACTCGAGAGTCTATGGTTCAAGCTCCAACCTCAAGAAAGAGGTAACTAAAGTACCTAGTTTGCTAATTTAGGTAGCTTAAGAGATGTAGAGAGTTAATTGGACTAATTTATCTAAAGAAACCCTAGGATTCACAACACATGTGAGGGTTTGAGTTTGAAGAAGAAGGAGGAGAGCAAATGGAGAGAGAATGGGAAAACACAAATGATCAAGTGTTTGAGCAAGTGAAGAATGGCTAATACTTTTCTCCAAATCAAGCATGTAATATTTTTCCATAGAAAAATACAACCATGCTTGAATAGCAAACTCAAATGAAATAAACAAATGAATTAGCCACGCTTCTACCATGCCATAAATATCTCCATTTTCCACCTTATTAATCAATTCACCAAAAATAGATAAAACCAAAATGAGGTGTCCCTTTCTAGAAGCATCTCTTGTAAAAATACAAGAATGCCCTCACCGTATATACATACCCGTATTCGTACTACAAAAAAAATGAATACAAAGAGATAAAAATAATCCAATAATATAATACTAGAATCCGGCTTAATCCTAAGCTCGCTAGTATTATCTGTCCGAACACATCCGTGCAGCCAATACACGTATATGATTGGAACCCTGCACGTAAAACTATACGTCCTCTGCATCATTTTGCCTAAACCAGGGAAACCCTCTGTGTGGGACTCTAAAGACTTGACAGTACGCTGGTAGTGGGTTTAACCACAAGTCCGTTAGTGGCACTAGCTATACGTAATAGCTGCCCAGGTACCTATCGAAAAGAAGGCCGACGAGCGAACTCATCCGAACCCCTACTGAGCCTATTCATGAAAATCTCTGTACATTCTGGTCTGTTCGTCTAAAAGTATCGCATATCGGTCCTAGGGGTGTTAAACTTCAGATCCCTAATAGCGCAATAAGTTGTGTCGGTGTAGAGCCCAATACACCCTGAGAAACTACTGGTGTACCTAACCGTAAATCTCACTTGCCCTGAACAGGGACTTTGTGTATTGGATAACCATACACAGCGCGATATCAAATCCCAATACCGGGAGAGACAAATCCCTTCTAATCCCTACTGCCTCCAAGTGGTTCGGGACTGCACCTAACTACTACCTGTTTGCACAACTCATTTGAGCCATGGTAGGGTAGTAATGTAAGTACAGTAGGAGCACACTTGAGACGAATAATGATGTCAAGTCAACAAACTAACCTGTACTCATGTCACCGGGGAACTGCTAACTGATGATAGCTATAATACCAACCAGCAGTTCCCAGCAAGTCTGTCCAGTGTAACTCATAACCCAATGAGCACCTGTATACTATCTCTAGTACCGTATACCAATGGCTGCGGGACAGGCCACCTCCCCTGACTGGGATAAGAAGCATATACACTAGTCTATTCTGGAGTATCAATGACCTGTCTCGATAATCCCACGGCTATGGACAAGTTTAAGGATGTGCTTATAGACTACCCAGCCCCCACTAGTGTGACTGCCATCACAACACTGATAGTCAAGCAAAAATCTTAGGGGCTCTATCAACATGTATTAGCGATATATTAAAAGAAACATATACACATGTTAAGATAGAAAAACCAGATAGCGTACTATCATATTGAGCAAGACTGTTATCATATGTATATCCTAAGCTTCCAAAATGCAATATATAATCCAGTACTATACAATAATGGCCTCTAGGGCATATATCACTAACAAACGAGAAGTGCACTACGGATACAATACGAGCAGGATAAAAGAATGGATTTTGATACGCTATGCAAGAATCGTATGTGTGCCACAAATATGCCACTGGAATTAGACGCTTCTAAAGTTTACACCAAAAGCATATTTGAAAAGATTCAAGTAAAGCTCCAGAAATCTCATATAATATCAAGAAAGTTTCAAAAGTCGATGGGACAACCAGATATAAAGTTCACAACGTCCTTTCTGGTCCAAAGAAAGAAAAGCAAAGAGTATATTATGTCGAATTTACGACAAAAGAGCAATTTTCCAAATATATTTGCAATCATTTTGAATCAAACAGACTATTATGTAGGCATATATTCAGAGTTTTTGTATCAAAAATGTGAATAGCATACCGTATCAATATATAGTGCTAAGATAGACGAGAAATGTTACTCATGACGACTGTCGTACCAACAGATACAAAATTATGCTTGCAGAAATGTCCAAACGTGCGATACGACTATCTGAACTTCCAGTTGAAATACCGAGTGTGAAAGAAGACTTGGTAGGTGAAGCAAATTTGAAATAAGTGAAAGATGATATTTCCAAAGTACAAAATCTTTTGCAATCTAACACTGGGGGTCGTAAAAAGAATCGGGTTAAAACTTGGATCGATAAGAAAAATAGTGAAAGGAAAAAGTTCAAGAGGGTATGCACGGGATGTTGCCAATTAGTATTTCGTAACAAAAGAACTTGTCCGAGGAGACAAACACAACATTTATAATACATACATCCTAGTCAACCGAGTCCGTCATGGGACTTGAGCGAACCGTCTGGTTATTCCAAATAGTTTGTTGTAACTGAATGATATTTGATGTAAATGAATGATTTTTGATGTAAATGAATTATGTTTGATAAATTATAACAGCAATATTTTTTTGGGTAAATGATTGACATTTATTGTAAATAAATGATATTTGATGTAAAGGAATGATACTTGATGCAATTTTGGTTGTTGATATTGGCTCTATGAATTAATGATGTTGCTGACATTAATTGTCTCAATCAATTGTTAAATTTGTTGGTGCAGAAAATATAACCGCTACTTTAACTAGCAGTTATATGTGAGCTCAAAAAATAACCGGTTCTTAAAGAAGCGGTTATATAGTCAGTAAGTTCAAATTATTATTTGGTCAAAATTAAACCGCTAATTAAAGTAGCAGTTAAATAGTATGCTATCTGTGAGCTCAAAGAATATTCATTGCTTAAAGCGACGGTTAAATTATCAGTCAACTTAAATAATTAATAGGTCAAAATAAAACCGCTACTTTAAGTAGGGTTAGATATTTCCTAGAGTGGTTAAATAGTCAGTGAGCTCAAAAAAATAATCTAGTGTGCTTACAAAAGAGGTTAAATAGTTAGCGAGCTCAAATAATTACTTAGTCAACATTAAACCGCTACTTAAAGTAGCGGTTACATATTTTCTGGAATGAGCTCTAAATCAAATCTCTGCTTAAAGAAGCGGTTATATTTCATCTAAAGTGAGCTCAAAATATAATTGCTACTTTAAATAGCGGTTAAATATTGATCTCAAATGTACTTCATTTTCTCACAAATTTTCATCATCTACAGCAAACAAATATCAGACTTCAGATGCAAATATCAAAATACTTCATATGTACAAAATATCAACAAACTTCAATACACATCATATATAGTTGGAGAATAAAAACAACAAACAAATATCATATTTATACCTCATTTGAGTAGTTTCTGTGAAATCTAAAAATCCATTGACCATCACATAGCCACACATAATATACACATATAAAATATAAAATTTATTACATCATTTTGGTGGGTCAAGGTTGTTGGATATGTATGCCCTAGAGGCCATTATTGTATATGTATACATATGGATACTTGAACATATATATGTACAGGACAATCTTGCTCGATATGATAGTATGCTATCTGGTTTGTCTTTATCTTAACATATGCATATCTTCTAGTTGTTATTACGTATCATCTATACATGTTGATAAAGCCCGTAGGATCATTGCTTGACAACCTGTGTTGTGATGGCGATCATACTTGTGGGAGCAGGGTAGTCGATAAGTACATCCTTAAAAGGTCCCTAGTCATAGGAGTATCGAGACTGGGCATCGATATTCCAGAGTAGACTGGTGTATACGATTCTAGACCCCGACGAAGGGTGATGTTTGGTCCCACATCCATTGGTCTTTTGCACCTAAGATCGTATACAGGTGCTCACTAGGGGTGAGTACACTGGACGGACTCGCCGAGAACTTTCTGATGGTACTATACCTATCATCAGATAGCAGTTCTCAGGTGACTTGAGTACAGGGTAGTCTTTAGACCTGAGATCATCATTTGTCTCATGTGAGTTCCCACTGTGCTTTGATACTACCCTACCACGGCTCTACTGAGTTGTGCAAACAGGTTTTGGTTGGGTACAGTCCCGAGCCACATGGAGGCAGCGAGTGATTATCAAGGATTCATCTCTTCCGATATTGGGAGTCGATATCGCACTGTGTTCGATTGGCCAGGACCATAAGACCTTGGCCAAGACAGTTGGGATTTACTGATAGGTTGATCAGTAGTTTTCCGGTGAGCCGCATCAGCATGAATTATCGGGTTATTAAGGTCTGATGTTTACCACCCCTAGACCCGGTATGCGATACTCTCGGACGAAGTGACCGGACTGTACAGAGATTGTCATGGATAGGCTCAGTAGGGATCCGGATGAGTTTGCTCGTCAACCTTCCTTTTCGACAGGTACCCGGGTAGCCGTTATGTACAGCTAGTGCCGCTGAGGTGCTTGTGGTTATGGATTTATCCAGTAACTCACTCCCGGTGTACTGTCGAATCTTTAGAGTCACACACAGAGGGTTTCCCTGGTTCAGGCAAAATAATAAAGTAGCCGTATTGGATACATGCAGAGTTCCGATTGATTGATAGTACTATGTACCCGAACTTTCGATCGGACAGTTGATAATACTAGCCGGCAAGGGTTTTGAGCCGGATTATTAAATCAAGTATTGATTTAATAATTTACATATATATATATATATATATATTTCGATATGTATATTCTAGTATTATGTTCTTTGCGTTATTCTATCTCGTCGGGCATTCGTGTTTTTGTGCGAATGCAGGTATGTATATACAGTAGACTGTAATCCATATTTCATTACGGAAAACTTTCTAGAAGGTGGACACCTCATCATGGCTTTCTCCATTTATTCTTTAAATGGAAATGAGGTGTAAAATAAAGGTAAGGGGAGTATGGTGAGAACCATGCCTCAATAGTTGACAAATGAATTCTTAATTCATTTGTGGCAACTATTGAAGCATGGTTGATACTTTTTTATTGAAAAAATGTTTTTACAAAACTAAAGTGAGGATTTTCTCTCTCACTTGGATGCTTCATTCTTGAGCTCACCATTTGCTTTACTCTCCCTCTCCTTTGTTCTTGAGCTCCTCCACCTTCAAATTCAACCTCCTCTCTACCTTCTCATGAGTTGAGAATCAAGAGAGGTGGTAAGATAGAAACACACTTAAAACCCTAGACTACATCGTAGAGTTCTTAGACTAGCAATCCAAGTTCTCTAGTTGCTCCTTTTGATACTTAGTTTGGAGCTAGAGGCATGGACTACATCTCTCGGGTGGATCATCTTCGACGGAAGGAGACGGACGATCAAGCTCGATCATGAAGGCCATTAGGAGCTAAGGAATAGAAGAGAAGACCGAAGGACATGGATCTTTTGGTGAGACTCCTCTATCATAGTAGATAGGTCCTTATAGTTTGCTAGTTTAGGTTTATGGTAGATCCGGTAATGAGTTATACTAGCGCCAGTTTTTGAAACTAGAAAAATTTTGTTCCGCAAACGGCCACGGTAGACGACTAGAGCATTAGTATAACCCAACATGGTATCAGAGCCAGTCCATAACCCCTTAACTAGCAGTTTTAAACGATGTTTAAGTAATGAAACCAAAACAACTCCAAAACAAACCAAAGAATATTCAAGTTTCTGTCGATTTTAAATAGTCTTCTAAATTTTTTTTAAACAATTGCAGAAGACTACTCGTGTTGTAACTAGAACACAGTTTAAAAACGAGCCCCAAAATCAAAAAATTAGCTAGCGAGATTGACAAAATAACTGGCATGGCCGGCCAAGTTAGGGTTTGGGTCTTGAAATTTTTTTGGTGTTCTGGACTCTTGAATATTGGGTATTTTTTTTGTCCAAATTACATATTTTGTTATCTTTGGTTTGAGGCTATATGAAGTGTTTCGAAGTCGCTATTTTAAACACCGTTTCTAAGTTTCAGTGCATACATTACTATCCGCAACCGTTAATGTCATTAGAGCGGTATAACCCATCTAACTGCTATATGTTCTTTTAGACAGGTTTGCGAACATGATATTCACGTTGATGTTCTGTGATTGTGCTGATTTTGTGGTTGGATTGTCGTGGTGGATAGCCGTGGTGAAATGGTAATAGTACAGTTAATATTCATTTATACATTTGTTATTGTGGGGCGAGCGTCCGACATGTGGACAGCCGTTTCTGCTGTATTGTATATTATTTTATTGCGACACGACCGAGTTAAGGTCGATGTCACTTTTGTACATATATTTTCATTTTCTGTACTAGGATTACCCCGCGGAGGAGTGTTAGAATAGCTGGGTTCTGGAGGGCAACGAGCTCGCATCTCATGGTGTTGAGACGGAGGGGGCTTCACTTTAGAATTGGCGGGCTATTTGCCGCACTCGTAGAGGGTATAGGATGACCCACGGAAGGGCGCTCGAGTTACCGGATCCCGTGAAGTACTGGGTGGCCCATTCACTTTGTTGATTGGGGTTGCCTCACTTCTGGAATTGGCGGATAACTTGTCGCACTCGTAGGGGTCCAGGTTTTCATTGCACGGGTTATCCACACGAACGGAAACGTCGGGTTTTATTTCTGGCTCAAATGAAACCCGAGGCTCCAAGATTATCCACCATTCTGTATTGCTTGTTGCTGATCTGTGATGTTGTTTATATCATGTCTGAGGAAAATGTTAAATATATATTTATATATATTAGTAGATGTTGTATATGTTTTGCACCCGCGCTAGTCCAACCCCCGCTCTGCCGTTAGTTAAGTAACCTAACGGTGCATGCCGGGGCCCCGTGGGAAATGCGGATGGGATATACATACATTATATTTTCATTCTTTTCTGGTGTGATAGGTTAATTGATGGGACCGCATTAATTTTGATTAATGCAATAAAAGAAACCTAAAAAGATGTTATTGGAACAAATTTCGAAAAACTATAGTTATACTCTTTCACTTTGCATAGTGATATTCGGTCATGAATATCCAGCACCTTATTCGATGAGGCAAGAGCTTAGATCCCTTCACGGGAGGTGACCTCTTGAGCAAAAGTTTATACTGCAGATTACTCGGGTTTTTTTCAAAACCAGAAGTTTTCAAAAGCGGAGTCTAAACCACTCCTTTTCAAAACTACTCGATTCCTTCAACGATATCATTACGTTAAAGGGTTTTTCGCCAAAAACCCAGTTGTAGCCCTCCGTCGTTTTGGATTGGTAGTGCTTAGTATTCGTGCTGCGCGTTTCGATCTTTAGTCGAGACGCAGAGTTCGGTAACTATGTAATACTTTTCTGTTGCATGATAATGAGATTGGTTAGGACAGTTGTGCGATCATTTTGATTTCTAGTCAAGGCTCGCACGGGTGGGTCTAAAGAAATCAAGAAAATGATGGGTAGAACTTGACTAGGACCTTTTGACATTTTGATCTTTAGTCAAGGTCACTTGGGTCCTAGGGGCAAAAAACACATCGGGAGTTTCAAATATACAGGAAACTTGCTAGTGTTGCATACCTTCTAGAGTATGGTAACTAGAGTGGCTTCCATCTAGGTTACCACGCAATGATAGTTGGATCCCGATCCCACTGATGAGTAGGATTACTCTTGGGAGATATTTTTCACTTAACAATCATTGCTATAAACGAAGTAGGTGTCTAGAATAGTGTTAGCGGGGCTACGCCTCCAGGGAAAAGAGGTTATGTAATTAAGGAACTTTGCGAAAGCGTTGGAAAAGCTCCCTCGAAGTACCGACATTGTTAGTTATATGTATGCCCTAGAGGCCATTACTGTACATGAGATGTATATTGTAGAGGATGCTTGGACATATATAGGGAGGACTTTCTTGCTCGACATGATAGCATGCTATCTGGTTACTCTTTATCTTAACATGTACACTGATTGTCTCTCTGTTACTTGTTGATAAAGCCCTTAGAATGTGTACTTGACTACCTGGATTATGATGCAGATCATACTAGTGGGACAAAGGTAGTCCGTGAGTACATCCTTTAATGTCCTAATCGTAGCTGTATTGAGACAGGGTATCGATATACCAGAGTAGACTAGCGTATAGCTTTTCGACCCATGAGATGGGCGATGGATGATCCTATATCCATTAGTGTTTGACATCAGGGATGATATACGGGTGCTCAGTGGAGACTGGGTACACTGGACGGACTCGCCGAGAACTCCCAGATGGTATTATATCTCACGTCAGATGGCAGTTCTCTGGTGACACTAGTAGAGGTTAGTCTGTCGACCCGAGATCATCATAGAGTCGTGTGTGATTCCAACTGTGCTTTGATTTCCACCTTACCACATTCAAGAGAACGTGCAAAATGGTGGTTTTTTGGTACAGTCCCGAATCACATGGAGGCAATGAGAGATAAGAGGGGTTTTGTCTTTCCCGGTATTGGGGGTTGATGTTGCGCTGTGCTCGATTGGCTATAACAGGAAGTCCCTGGCCAGGGCTAATTAGGAGATTTACTGGTAAGTTTTATCAGTAGTTTCTCGACCCGTTATGAGCCTCATATCGGCATGACTTATCGAGTTACTAGGGTCTGACGTTTACCACCCCTAGACGAGATATGCGACATATCAGACGAAAAGACCGGACTGTACGGTAGTGTTACTGATTGGATTCGCAGGAGTATGAGCAGGCATGCTTGTTGATCTTCTGATTGCTCAATACCCGGGTGGACGTTAAGTTTAGCAGACCGCTTGCGGCTTGTGGATGATTGATATGATCATCACCTACTGCCGGCGTATTGACGAGTCTTTAGAGTCCTATACAGAGGTTTTCTAGTTCATGCGAAACGGAGTAGGAGCACATATGAGATATGTGCAGGACCGAGATTAATGCGCATATGTGATACCACATTCTATTCTCGCGATATGTGATATCAGTCGGTTATATATGATATAGCCGGGTTATCGGATCAAGTGATTGATTCGATAGATTGTTACATTTGATATTAGTCGGTTGAATGAGATAAAGCTGGATTATTAAATCAAGTATTGATTTAATAATTTAATGTATAATTATATATTTGATATATTAACATACATTAACTAATATTAGCCCACTTATGATTTCTTCTCTCACTTGATTTTGTACACATTGTATATATGTGATATATATTTATATACATGTTTTGTATCATGCTTGATGCCACATGGGACATGGGTGTTAGAGACTTACACCATACCAAATGTAATGAATGGTTTTTATTTTCTTAAGTTAATCAAAATTAGTGAAAATTGGTTTAATGGTTGAAGCTTGGAGAAGCTTGGAGAACCATTGACCAAGTCCACTCATTTTGTCATACCTAAGATATTTATTAACCCAACCATTACATTAGGCATGGTTTAATCTCTACAAGGGTTAATAGATGATATTAACTCACCCATGGTTCACATTCTTGACTTGGATTTCACATTCTTGACTTGGATTTTTTTCCATGAGAGCTTTCTTCATCTCCTTCCTCAAGCTCACTAGCTTTTGGGGAGGTGCTGAAAATGAGTGAGAAAAACAAATCTAAAGTGAGCCCATTTCCTACTTCATCATTCTCTACTACTTGCCATTTAGTTGAGGATGTTTGCTTCACTAATTTCACGATTAGTGAAAAGGTAGCATGAGCTTGAGTCTCCTCGACGTAAATCATCTTCGGCTTCAAAGACTTCGAGCAAGCTTGTTCATTTCTCCGGGAGAACCCTTTCTGGAGTTCAGGAGATCACAACTCACAGCGAAGGGACTACTATACGGAGCTATTGAAGTGAAGGACCGGTCTACAAAAGTTGTATTCCTCATTCACTTAGTTGCAAAGTTGTTTGCATTCAATTCGTCGCAATTTCTAGTAACGATTCTAGGGTTTGGGTTAGCTAGAACGGCAAATTTCTGAAATTGGCATGGACGATGCCTCTCGAAACCTTGCTGTCGTGTTAGGCGCCCTGCAGTGGTATCAGTTCCATGCTTGAAAATTAGATGATGATTATTAGATTACGAAACCGAAATGACTCCAAAACTCAAAACACTTGAACTTGGTTTCTGTCGATTTTATAAAGTCTTCAAAAAAAATTTAAACAAGTACAGAATGGTGTATGAGATACAACATGAAAACTACCAAAATTTGGTCCAATTTCACCTCAAAGTGGCCGGCCACATCTGGTTAAAACCGGCGAGCTCGGGTCAATTTTGGCTTTTTGGCTTCAAATTTTGGTGGTGTTCCAGTCTCTAGGTTTTAGGGTTTCGGGTGTTGTTTTTTTTTTTTTGCTAATTTTTCATGTGATGTTAACTTTCTGCAAAGGCAATTCGGAGTGTTTCGCAGTCGTAATTCTAACATGTATGCGGGTTATTTAGAAGATGTTACAAATTTTGAACGGATATCAATAACCCATATTTTCCCTCACTGAAATTTTCCAAGAGTTGGATTTTTCCGAGTTTAAAATTTTTAGAAAATCATGCAAGCGATTCTGTGGACCCTCTAGAAGAACGATACCCAAACTCAACTTTTTGGATCACGGAACAGCGGTCATACCCTAGGGTTTGCCGCAGTTCCATGGCGACATGAGTGAGGCATAGGTCGGCCCTTCTACGGATGGTTCATAGGAGTTGTGGCAGTTTCTAGGTTCTTTTTGAACTCCAATCAAGTGTTGAGCTTGTTGGGAAATTTTGGGTGCTTGCTTATTCGATCGAAAAGTTTAACTTCGTCTAGCTATCTGTGATTGTGATACAATAATTAGAATCTATTTAGTTGCGTGCAAGTATAACATATCGGTCTCGGATGAAATCGGGAATCTTGTTGAATTACCCGACTTCTTTTGAAAAGTGTTTAAATAGTTGAGACCTAAATGTAAGATTTGCATAATTAGGCATGAAATCCAGAATATGTGATATTCCGGGTTTATGATGTCTTAGGGCAATGACGATTCCAATTGTTGTAGTTTTTCACTTTTGATGGAGGTCCTTTTCGGGTGTCCTTCAGATGTTGTCTTCAGTCGATCTCCCGGTGGATTTTGGAGGTGATCTCCTGTTGCGTGTGGGTCTCAATGGTTTTTGAGGAGATTGATGATTTGAGGAGTTTAGCGCCGAATACCTGCAAGGAAGTCCCGGGGTGGTTTGGTACCACCGAGAACCCTCCGACGATCAAGTTAGTACTAGATCCGAGCAACGTAACGGCTAAGTAGAGTAAAAAATAGCTTACTTGACCCCTCTGTGATGGGGGTTTATATAGTGGCGGCAGCACGCAGTAGCAGGCGCGAGAATCTCGCCGGCAGTTACGCTCCCGGATGTCATGCCCGCGTAATAAGTGGATCGCCTGTTAATGGGGATCGTGATGGCGTGGAACGTGGAATGTTGCCGGCAGAGAATCCACGCATGGCGAGATTTGCAGAGCGGCGGTTACGCCTGTGAGTGGCGGAGTTGGTTGGTCGGAGGGACCGAGGAAGATGGCATCAGCGGGAGAGCTCGGGAACGAGCGGGAAGGCCGAGGCATCTTGGTCCTGTGGTAGCTCGGGGCAAGATGAGAGGCCGAGGAGGCCAATTTGTAGGGGGCCATGAGGAGGGCCAGCTTGTGCTTGTAGGTTGGGTACAGGGGTGGCCTGGTCGGCCTCTGTGGGCCCTTTCTTCTGAGCTCTGGGACATGTCATCTGCCACGTGTCCTGATCTTGGGGGTTGTCAATATTGATCATCATCATTAGCCCCCCACTCTTGTCCCGACCAGCTAACGGGTCGGGTCAGGAGTGGACTGCCGGGCCGCCCGGGGTGAGCTCCTTCCTAAGGTTTCGTCGGGATGTGTCCCTCGGCTGTCGGCTGTCTTTCCTGTCAGTGAATCAGGATGAGATCTCTGCATTTAAGAAAGGTGCGCCGGTTCGTGCATCCTGCCGTTGAAGTGACAGTCTACGTGTCAAGCGTCGGTTGGCAGACGCGACGTGTGCAGACCTGCGACACTTGAAAGGGTGCGGTCCAGTGTAGGAATGATAAGTGGAGCAATCGGAGACGTTGGACGCGAGGAGGCATTTTGGTGGGAGATGAAGGGCATCGTCGGATGAAGTCGCTCACGGTGATAAATAGGGATGAGGCCCATTCCAGGGCCCCTACTCCTTCATATTTCCCCGTTCTAAGTCCTGGTTGCTCGGCGCTCGTCTTCTTTTGGATACATGGTTCGTTCCCACTCTTTGGGTTTCTCGTTCCAGAGGGAGGCCAGCGGCGCGGCCGTGCCCCTGGCTGGCTCATGCCCTACGCCGAATGTTCAGCCGGCGATAGGGCCGTCCACTTCGTTGATGGCTCCCGGTGATTGTTCCGGTAGCGGCCAGAGACGTCCACGGTCATCCGAGCCCCAGACAAGAGACAGAGGGGAGGGCGAAGACGGGGTCCCCCTTAAGAGGAAAAAGACAATCTCTCGTGCGCCGTCATCGATGGTTCCTGAAGGGATTCCCGTGCAGGGGGGTGATGCCGTCTTTATGGCTCCATCAGGATTTCCTTCGCTGCTGGCCTACTTGCCGGGATAGAAGAGTCGGCCGGGAGAAGGCTTCCGCATGGCACCCTGAGGGTCCAAATAGAGGCTATAGCCTAAAAGGCGGTCCAGGTATGAACTTCTCTACGCATTGTTTTTTACCTTCCTTTCTTTGGCTCGAGTGCCCCCGAGTTTCTCACCCACTTCCCATCAGGTCCTTCAACACTGTGCCCTCGCTATCCGTTCGGAGGCCGAGGGGGCGTTCCACGCGCAAAGGCCAGTAGAAGCGTTTCCATCGGAGGTCGAGGCCCTGCGGCGTGACCTGCGTCTGGAGAGGGCGAGGGCCGATGTCCTGGCGGCCCGTGCAGAGTCTGCGGAGCTCGCCAATTCGGTGAATCGGGGCGCCTATCGTTGCCTGATTGCATCCCACCGAGTTGCCGAGAGGAAGCTGGCGGATCTGGCCGAACGCCTTGCTGCTATGGAGAAGGAGAGAGACGCCAGCAGGGGGATGCCGAGGCGGCGCTTTTGGTGGCCGAGACTGCCAAGGCTCGGGCTAGGAAAGCTGTGGCCGATTACAAGGTGTCTAAGCAGTTTTACGTCGAGCTTAGCGAGTATTCCACCGTCGCGTGGAATAAGGCTCTGGATGCCGTGAAGGAGCAGCTTCCTGAGTTCGCCGATGGAGAGTTTCATGCTCAGGTCCCACTCACGGTAGCAAGTGTAAGTCCATGCTACCTCTCCCGGTACTTACGGGCTTGCGGAAATGATGAAAAACAATTTTCTAGAGGCGGTAACATGGACTCAAAACGGATCTTTGTTAAACTATCTACCTAACATCCTAACTAGGAGTTGTTAACTACTCGGTTAGGGGGTTATACCTTTCTTGAACTCCTTCGTCTTCAACTCGTGATGGTGTACGGACCGGCCTCTCCTCGTCGTCTTCTTGCGCCGAAGACGGATCCAGCCGAAAGCTTCTACCTTTGGCTTCTTCTTCGAACTTGAAGAAACTAGATCACTCGGTTTGCTAAACCTTGTGAACTAGGATGAGTAGAGAATTGTTTTGGTGTCTTTTTATCTCTAGGGAAATGAGTCTCAACACATGAGAATGGTTTGCCCTTGAGGTAGAGAGAGAGCAAGAGGAAGAGGGTGAGAGTTAGAGAAAAATGAGAGAGCTCAAGAGAGAGAAAGCTAATCAAAGAATGAGCCTCACTTTTCTCATACCCCCTCTCATAATCCAAAATCATCATGATAACAAGTAATGATAATTGATTATATTGTAAAGGTTATTATCATGACAAATGACACTATCATTTCTTGCATTAAATGCAAATGGTGAACAAAACAAACAAGCATAAGTCAATGCAACCAAATGATGGTCATTGTCATGATGGTGGTCAACAAGTCCAACCTAGTCAACCGGTCAACAAAAGTCAACAAGTCAACTAGGTCAACCTTTCAACCTAACCATGTCACTATAATACTCAATTAATATTATTGTTAATCATATGTCTTAATCTCATTAGGGTTTGACAAAAGTCAACAGTCAGCAACCATAATGAGAATCCTCTGCCTCTGTCTCTGTCAACTGTGCATACACACCAGTATCCGCGTTCCGGGGAACACGAATACAAACGAGATAAAACCAATCTCAAAACGTACACTAGGATCTGGCTTACCAAAGCCCGCTAGTGTTAACTGTCCAGACACCAAACGTGCACAAGTGCACGGATGTGACCGAACCCTGTCGCAAAACCATGCGACCTGTCGCAAAACCATGCGACCTCTACTCTTTTGCCTAAAGGCGAATAGCTTTCTGTGTGGGACTCTAAAGACTCGACACTACGCTGGCAGTGGGTTTAACCACAGACCGCAAGCGGCACTAGCTGTGCGTAACGGCCCCCAGGTAGATGCCGATAAGAAGACGGACGAGGTGAAACCTATCTGAACTCCTACTGAGCCTGAATGTGACAGTCTCCGTACAGTCCGGTCTGTTCATCTGATACATCGCATGGCGGGCCTAAGGGGTGGTGAATGTCGGTCCCCTAATAGCGGTACAAGTCGTGTCGGTGTGTAGCCCAGAACACCCTGAGATAACACTGGAAACCTACCAGTATATCTCGCTTGCCCTGGCCAGGGACTACTCGTTTAATGGCTCTCCTAGACACAGCGCGATGTCAACCCCCAATACCGGGAGAGACGAATCCTGTCTAACCGTCACTGCCTCCAAGTGCTTCGGGACTGCACCCAACTACTACCTGTTTGCACGACTCCTTTGAGCCGTGGTAGGGTAGTAATCAAAGTACAGTGGGAACACACTCGAGGCGAAGTGATAGTGTCAAGTCAGCGGACTAAGCTGTACTCATGTCACCTGGAAACTGATAACCGACGATAGGTATAATACCAACCAATCAGTTCCCGACGAGTCCTGTCCAGTGTACTCGTAACCTAACGAGCACCCGCATACTATCTCAAGTACGACGTACTGACGGCTACGGGACAGACTGTCTCCCAAGCTAGGATAAGAAGCGCATACGCTAGTCTACTCCAGAGTATCGATGCCCTGTCTCGATAGTCCTGCGACTAGGGACCTGCATAAGGATGTGCTTGTGGATTACCCAGCCCCCACGAGTGTGACTGCCATCACAACGCTGGTAATCAAGCAAAGATCCTAAGGGCTCTACTAATATGTATAAGCAATATGCTATAAGAAACACATGCGCATATTAAAGTAGAAACAAACCAAGTAGCATACTACCATTTTGAGCAAGATTGTCAATACAAGGTGAATATCCCAAGCTTCCATTAAGTAATATACATACTAGTATGATACAGTAATGGCCTCTAGGGTATATACACTAACAATCTCCCACTTGCACTAAGGCCATGTACTGGCGTATCGAAGACCTATCATCTCGATCAGCCGCTCGAACTGAGTCTGAGGCAAGGCCTTGGTGAATGGATCTGCATTGTTATCTTCTGAAGCAACCCTCCGAACCTCGATCTCCTGGCGATCCACGATCTCCCTGATCAGGTGATACTGCCTCAAGATGTGTCTGGATTTCTGATAGGACCTGGGTTCCTTCGCTAAAGCTATAGCCCCGTTGTTGTCGCAATACAGAGGTATTGGGTCAACAATGGACGGAACCACCTGAAGCTCTTTCAAGAACTTCCTCATCCAGACGGCTTCTTTTGCGGCATCAGATGCAGCGATATATTCCGCTTCCATAGTCAAGTCAGTAACGGTTTCCTGTTTGGAACTCTTCCAACACACCTCCCCTCCGTTGAGGGTAAAGACAAAGCCCGACATGGACTTGGAATCATCCTTGTCACTCTGGAAGCTGGAGTCAGCAAAGGCCTTGATCTGGAGGTCTTTTCCGCCATACACCAAGAACATCTCCTTAGTCCTTCTCAGGTACTTGAGAATGTTCTTAACCGCTATCCAGTGTTTCTTCCCAGGGTTTGACTGAAATCGGCTTACCACACTCAGTGAATAAGCTACATCTGGTCTGGTACACAATATCGCATACATTATAGAGCCTACCGCAGAAGCGTAGGGTATAATAGACATGCGATCCCTTTCCAAATCAGTATTGGGAGACATCTCTTTGGAGAGGGTGATCCCGTGACAAGCCGGTAGATTACCGCGCTTGGAATCTTCCATACTGAATCTTTTCAATATGGTGTCGATGTACCTGGACTGTGAAAGTCCCAGTATCCTCTTGGATCTGTCACGATAGATCCGGATCCCCAGAATGTATGAGGCATCACCCAGGACTTTCATGGAAAACCTGTGTGAAAAGAACCCTTTGACAGATTGTAGCATAGGAATGTCATTGTTCCCCCAATCAGAGCAAGGCACTGTTTGAATTTCAAAAATTCAAATTTTGAAGCAACGCTTCAGATCCCGTGCGCTGCGCGCAACGCGCCACATGTCAGAAGTTGACACGGCAGCACAACGCCCAAGGCAGTGCGTCCAATCAGAGCAAGGCTCTTTAAAAATCAAAAGCAACACTCAGTTGCGCAAGCGCTGCGCTGCGCGACACGTGTCCGCGCAGTTGCGCAAGCACAACTGCGCAAGCGCATCGCTGCGCGACACGTGTCCACGCAGTTGCGCAAGCACAACTGCGCAAGCGCACCGCTGCGCGACACGAGTTAACTGCGCAAACACTGTTGCGCAAGTGCACCGCTGCTCGACACGTGTCTGCGCAGTTGCGCAAGCGCTTCACTGCTCGACACGTGTCTGCGCAGTTGCGCAAGCGCTTCACTGCGCAACACATGTCACGTGCTGGGGAGTTGCGCAAAAACAGAATGAAGATTTAAGGAAATTTTTTCTGTTCTTGTTAAAACAAGAAGATTTCTTCTGTAAAACAGGGGCCTTTGGATCAAAGATCCAACGGTGGGGAAAATTTCCCAAATCACTCAGAAAAAGGTTTTTTTAACAAATTTAACTAATTTTTGAGCACTATAAAAAGGACCCCAGACCTCATTTCAAAAACACAGACACATCTGGATAAAAAAAAAAGAAGAGAGAAGAGAACTCTTGAGAACTCCTTGAGAATACAAAAAAAGGTAAAAACCTTTAAAATAAGAGAAAATTCTCTTAGGAATAGATCATTGATCTAAGAACAAGATCAGTGATCTTCAATAAATAAATAAATAAAAATAATAAAAAAATAGTGCCTTGCACTTGCTATGAACCTTTGGTTCTCTGAAACAAGGAAAAACTTGTTTTTCTTTGATCTAAATTTAGATCAAGAAATTAAAAAAGTGCTTTGCACTTCTGTTCTTGAATCTAAAAGATTCCTAGTGCTTTGCACAAATGCAATGCATTACTTGAAGGGCCAGGCCCAAATCAAAAAGACCTAGCAGGCCTAAAAAGGGCAGAGCCCAAAACAAATTGATGCTCTGCATCCTTTCTGGGCAAAGCCCAAATAAGAATAAAAAGAAATGCAATGTAAAAGCAAATAAAATGTTGGACATTTTCAACTGGACTTAGCCCAATCATGGCCATAAGTCCTTAAATTAAACTGACTGAGCAAATTGGCTCTCCTAAATCAATCTACATCCGGTTCGAGGGTACATCTCCGAACTCCTTTGACATCCATCGTTGTAATTCCTCAACGACGTCAAAGAGGTGACGGGTCCCGACGACCACACACCCATATGGACTGCGGGGTCCTTAAACTCGTGGACCGAAACGTCCTTAAACTAATATTGGACCGAAACGTCCTTAAACTAATATCGGACCGAAACGTCCCTAAACAAATGATGGACCGAAACGTCCTTAAACTAATATTGGACCGAAACGTCCTTAAACTAATATTGGACCGAAACGTCCTTAAACTAATATTGGACCACCACGTCCCTAAAACTGGAGTATGGACCGCAACGTCCCTAAACTACCTATGGACCATTACGTCCCTAAACTGGAACAATAGAGCCTCCAAATGCTCTTTTGCCGGATCTAAACGGTCCCGTTTAAGTTGATCTTAGCCCCAAATACGGCTAACGTATCCTTAAACACTCAAGTGAACGATAAAATTCCAAATCGACCTTGGTCCAAGGGTACATCTCCGAACTCCTCTGACATCTGTCGTTGTAATCCTTCAACGACGTCAGAGAGGCGACGAGTCCCGACGGCCATATATTAAATGGATCACCCCGTTAAGTTGATCTTAGTCTCAAACAGGACTAACGTATCCTTGACAAACGTTTAAGTTGATCTTAGCCGCAACGCGACTAATGCATCCTTAAACTAAAAACACCAAACCCAAATCTAAGTAAATACGGATTTGGACTAGTCCACGTCCTACGGGCGACGGTATTACTCAGTCTCCGTATACAATCAACGGGCAACCACAAACAAAACAAACACCGACGACACGAAGTGAAATTCTGGAGAAGGAGAAAGTTGTTACCGCGAAGCGGTAGCGTAATTAACTGCAGGGGCTTGCGCCTGCAGGGAAGAGCGTCCCCACAATCAAAAACCCCTCTAGCGTGGGGGAATCTGACAAAGTCTGCTACATCGGCCGCATCCATCTAAACCTTCGATACACGGTACCATAAATCAACTTGGCATCCTCGGAGAGGTGGACGGATAAAACCAAATAGTATCTGCCCCGAATCTCAGCGTCAGGACATCGCGGTCCTGTGCGCCGTCCATTCGGAGGGGAACAGATTCTGGCACGCCCGGTGGGACCTTTTCCTCTTTCCACTCCACACTTCGTGTGTCGTCCTCGCGAACCAATCGCGGTTTGTTAAATGGTTGCCTTCGGATTTCAAGTTACTAAGATTTGGTCTTTTTCCTAGCGCAGAACTCAAGATTCAATGGCCTCTAACTGCACCAATTGCTCGAAATGCCACTGCAGTGGACGCTCCACCTCCCCCGAAGGTGTAGCATATGGTCCCCAAGCGGCTTCCTTCCTCACTCTGCCGGTAGACCAGGTGACCCAAGCCACCACTGGTCTGTTCTTCGGGACTATGATCCCACCTACAAGCTTCCCTACGCCAATACCTACACTGGAAGCGAACAAAAAGTGGGTCTTCGACCGGCTCACTGCTACGAGGGCCCCTGTCAATGGGTCGCTCACTACCGAACCGACAGCCTCTGTTTTCACCAGGCTAAATCAGAACTCTAAATTGGCTGTCCCGAGGAAGGCGATAACTGTTGCTCCGGAAGTCGTCAAGGCGGCTTCCCCTGTCAAAGAGTCAGTCTTTTCAAGGCTGACGATTCCTGCTCCTCCCCCTACTCGAGGATCTGTCTTCGACAGGTTGAATATCACCCCTCAAAAGACAACCTCAGTCTTTAAGAGGTTAACACCGGCGACGCCTCATTCAAACAGGGAGCAAAAAGAAGATGTCTCAATCTCCGAGCCAGTCCCAACGGCTCGTCATGCTCGACGTCGCCATTGGCAACGAGTGAGGAAGGCAGGGGGCAACTCTCCCTCAGGGCTAATTCCACATTTAGAAATGACAGCATCGAAGATATTTAAATATACACCGGCTCCAGTGGTGGAAGTCAACGCTGCTGTTCCAACTGGGAACAGCTTTGAGCTGCTGAGAAGGGTACGGAAGAACTCTCTAACCGCTACATTGAAGAGATCTCCTCCACCTGCGGAGAGAGCTCCAGAAACGAAGCAAGAACATCCCCCTCAACGGCTGTCCTCAAAAATATACAAGGTTTGGCGTAGAGTTCAAGACTCCGTGATTGACCCGGACCACTTTCATCGCCAGAAAAAGGCAAAGGTGGAAAAAGACAAAAACCGCCCCATTAAACAACAGGGGGCAACAATTGCTAGGATGCCCACTTCAACGGTCCACAAAAGAAGGAGGCCAGAGAAAGCTCCCGTGACAATGGCAAAGTCTAAAAGCGGTGAACCTAAACGCCCCAAGTCAGGGGGCATAACAGTTCATACGGTTTATATGGCTTCTGGAAAGGAGGAAAGCCGCACTTCTACGGGTCACCGACCGCTCACCCGATCAGTAACCAAGGCTCAGGAGTAGCAAAAAAAGCTCCAGGAGATGATGAATGCTATGGCCGTGCTTACAGAGCCAAAAGAAAACCCTGAAGCGTCCTTAGATGAGCGCCGAGACGAAGAGACCGACGCCGAGTTCCTTCGCCGAATATTGGAAAAGAAGGACAAAGAGGCTGCTGAACAAGCGGCCAACATACAGCGTATGGGCCTCCTCTTCCAGGACATGATAGGGATGATGATACAACAAGATCCCCCGAATGAAGAACCTCCGATCGTCCTTGGAGACGATAGGGGAGAGATATCGAATCCTCAGCCATTCTATCAACGGCTAAAGAGGATACAATCTCTAAAACTGATCTGGACGAATACATAGCCCAGCAAATAAGGGTTCATCATGCGGCCGAAGCAGCCGGCCACGTCGTAAAAATGGGGCGGCCATATCCAGGCTTGTATGACCAAATCAAGTACCCGCCGGGTTATACAATTCCCAAGTTCCATGTCTACAAGGGGACTGGCAATCCCCATCAGCATGTTGCCCAGTTCAGGGCGCTTTGCGGTAACACCGGCGGCGATGAAAAGCTTTTGCTCCGCCAGTTCGTTGGAAGTCTATCAGATACGGCGTTCGAGTGGTACTCTGAACTCCCTAATGATTCCATTAAAACCTTCGTGGAAATGGAGCTGCTGTTTACCCAACGCTTTGCAAGTGCCAGTGAACGTACCCCGATGACGGCACTGATTAACGCTAAGGTAAAACCCGGCGAGACATGGGTTCAGTAAGCTATACGGTGGCGTAATCTATGGTCGAAGTGTGAGCAGCGAATAGAAGAAGCCCCTGCGGTGGGAATGTTTGTTGGAACCCTTGATCCACAAGCAACCATCTCACAGTTTATGATGTTCTTCAAGCCGACTACCTTCCAGGCTTTGATTGACAAACTAGCGCAGATGGACCAGATGGACCATAAACCCCCTCTTCCAAGGCCAGACACCCGAAATGATAAAGGGAAAGGAAAAGCAATCGTCGTCGCTAATGCTCAACAACAACCGAGCGACTCGAAGCCGGTTGCTCGTCAAAGTAATATACGCCCCTACGTGCCCCTTGAGGATAGGATGGGACGCCCTTATTCCTTTCCCCGTGATAAAACGAGGAGGTTATTCGAGCTGGCGTTGCGCAACAGACTCATAAATCTGCCGGATCCAAAACGTCCGTTGCAACCAAGTGACGTCAACGAGCCTAATTACTGCCCTTATCATCGAGTGCTAGGACATCCGATCGAAGACTATTACGTTTTCAAAAATTAGCTTGAAAACCAGTACCGACAGGGTAAATTTGCATTATCTGACAAATGGAAGGTGAATCCCCCGTAGCCCCACACCTCTAAAGGGACGAATACGCCGGGGGCAACATGCTCTGTCATTGAAGAAACTCCGTGGGAGGTTGTACTATCATCTAAAACGAGGAAAATGCTAAATGATCTTCGGACATGTCCAGCGATCAAGTGGAAGAACCCATTGGAACCACAGGTCATTGAGGGGATGTTGAAGCCACGTCCAACTTCAAAGACCAATGATGGGGGTTCAAGCACTTGCAGCCAGTCGTCAAAGTCTTCGAAAAAGAAGAAGAAGTCCAAGAAGCCCGTAAAGCCTAGCGACAAGCGCACGGACTTGCAAAAGCAAATTGACGCGCTGGAAGAGTACAACCAGAAGGCGCGGTCTCCTATCACATTGCAAGAGTTCCTCAACCACTTCTTCCAAGAAGAAGAAGAGGGAGGTAGTTCGTCGAATGAATCTGAAGAACATGTGGCAAGTTGCCATGTGATTTCTCATTCGTCCATAAACGATGAGGAGACTTCTCGTGCTGAAAAGCTGGGGGCAGAGCCTGCACTAAAAATTCTGGAGCCGTCGGATGAAGTGATTGATGCGTTCCTAAATCAGGCGTTCTTAAAGAGCAAAGCTGATCGGGATAACGAAGCGGTTATATTCGAAACGGCCAAACGCCAGCGCCTTGACGAAAGAATTGCGGTACTCCCGCTAGAACAAAATACACCCACCACGGGTAAAATTAAATTCAAGATAAAGAAGAGATTTGCTAAAGCTGTGTCGATGGGTATAAAGCTACCACCCTCCGAGAAAAACATTACTGGTGAAATGGAAAACCACCCCTCCTATTGCTTGTACCATCGGAAGGTATCGCATCCCACTAAAGAGTGCAAAGCTTTCGATAAGTGGTGGCAAGGATATGTTACTCACCGGCAACAGTTTAAGCGGGAAAAGCGCAAAGCCCACCGAGAGCAGAGCGGAACGATCAAAGTGCTTGATAAAACTAGCGGTGATTGTTGCATGATTGACGTCGGAGGATCACAAGTACCTATATTTGGAAGCGATTCTGAGGAGGAGTTAGAGCTTGGCCCCCTCTTTAAAGAATCCACTTCGGGAAAAGAAGAAGGTCCGTAGGTCTGCGAGAATATACAGCTACGCAGTCAAACGTTATCTGAAAAGAATCTCGGACCCTTAAACAAGAAAGACAAAGGGAAAGAGAAGGTCTCTGAAGACATCGCCATGGATGACCGAGTTGCGGAAGAATTAACTGCCAAGAACCCGCCAAAGAGGAATAAAGTGGATTACAATGTCTTGGCGCATCTAAGGAAGCTACCCTCACAACTCAGCATTCTCGATGCCCTATTACTATCAAAAGAGGCGAGGGATTCTTTGATTAAGGCCCTGCAAGAGCCGGACCAGTTCCAAGCCTTCCTGGCCGAACAAAAGATGAAGGATGAATTGGAAGAGGTGCACACGGCCGACGTTGCTTTCGGCGATGAAGGCCTTCTCCTCGGGACGTGCGAACACAATCGTCCCCTTTATGTCTCAGGATACTGCCATGACATAAAGATAGGTAAAATCTTGGTCGATAACGGATCGTCTGTTAATCTACTCAATGTGTGGGTGTTAAAGGAAATTTGCATGAGTGTCCAACACCTCGCCCGAGACAAGATCACCATCTCCGGGTTCGACTCCCAATCATCGAAAACCCTTGGATCTGTGATATTGACGTTACGCTTCGGGTTGCTCGTCACAGATATTAAATTCCATGTCATAGATGCCAAGACGTGCTACAATGCTCTGCTCGGACGACCATGGTTACACGAGTACAATATCATCCCTTCTACACAGCATCAGTGTATGAAATATTGTAGGGATGGTCTCGAGTACACTGTGGCAGGAGAGTTGAATCCCTTTTCCGTGAACAAAGTTCGCAAGTATGAAGATGCCAAATACTTCTTACCGAGTTTCGAAGACACGGAAAGGTGTCACAAGCCGGAGAACAAAACTAACGCCACCATCCCTGTCTTCGGCAGTGACACCGAGGAGGAGGAGGATATAATTTATTCAGGTCCATCCCAATCCACCAGGCCGGGACCATCCGTTCCTTCATTGATCTTCGGTAGTGATTCGGAGGATGAAGTTCATGCTGTATTCCCTGCTCGGCTTTCAATACGGGCTTCCGCTGATGAAGAGCGAAGTCTGCAGATAACCATGGTGCCGCTTGAACATTACAAAGAACTGGATGCACTCGACACCGACAGCGTGGAAGAATTGCAGACATTTTATATCCCTCCCGGACGAAAAGGCGAGAAGGCAATTCTATTCTACCGTTCTGAAGAAAACAAGGTGGAAAAATAAGTTTGGCATGGCGCGGATCCTACGCTCGACAGGCTTCAGCCTATCCGTCTTCCTAGATATTATACCGAAGGTTTGAAGAAACTGCTGAAACGCCAGGGGATATCCTTCACACATACCGTTAGAAAGGCCAAATTCTATGACAAGGTCCGGAACGTTCCCGGGACTCAACGCAAACTGCCTAACGGAAGAATGGAAACAAAAGAGCTTGGGTACATCCGGTCAATGAAACGAGAGCTAGTAAACAGCTGTTACGTCATGTATGACTTCGATGAAGAGGCGGACGCTCAATGGGAGGACGCTAATCCTAAGCCAGTGAAAGTTCCTGATGAAAAATTGCCCGGTCCATCATTTGAAGAACAAATGGACAGGCTTATAAGGGAAGCTGGTCAAAAGGTCCGAGATGATCACAACCGCGAGACGGCCATCTATGAGAAAGCCAAGACGCAACGCCTTCTCCAACAGGCCGTAAAGGATGAAAATGCCGCTCCTTGTCAACCTGCTACAAAAAAGGTTCGACGCGAAAGCAAAAACAAGTCGAAAGGCAGAAAAGGCGCTCAACAAACACAAAGCAGAGCTAAGAAACCACGCATCCGAGAGTCGAGCGTTATTGACCTAGCCCTCATGAAGAAAATGGGTCGAGCGTACTCATTTCCCCGGAACAAAACAAGGAAGATACTTGATCTTGCTCTAAAACATCAAATGCTTGCACTGCCAGAGTCCAAACACCCTGAACAAGCAGGCAAGGTCTCCAACCCAAATTATTGCTCTTGCCATCGAGTAGTAGGGCATCCGCTAGAAGATTGCTTCACCTTTAAGAATTGGGTCGAAGATCAGTATCAACTTGGCAAATTCGCGTTGTCCGACAACTGGAGGGTAGCGCCGCCACAAAAGCACGAACCCGAAAACATAAGAACAGAATCAACCCCGCATTGGGATTGGAAGAAAATTCGCACCTGTCATATGATAACAATATTAAAAGAAGAGTCCGAGAACATGGACAGCCTTCCCTGGTGCTTCGAAAACAGCAATGATGAGGTGATCTCAGAATTTCCCCCGGCCCCGAAAGAACTGGAGGATGGAATACATACCACTGCAGATAACTTCAAGAAAATTGAGTTGGGGACGGTAAACGATCCGCGACCAACATTTATCAGTGAGCTGCTGTCTGAAGAGAGGGTGGCTGCGTTAAAGGACGTCCTCGTACAGCATAAAGATTGCTTCGCACGGAACTATTCCGAGATGCCAGGACTAGATCCAGAAGTTGCTGTACATAGACTGGCGATATCCCCGGGTGTCAAGCCAGTTAAACAAGCGCCGAGAAGAATGCGGCTCGAGCTCGAAATGAGCATCAATGCCGAAGTCAAAAAGCTGATAGACTCTGGCTTTATCCAGGAAGTTCAATATCCAGAATGGATTGCTAATATCGTCCCAGTGGTGAAGAAAAATGGGAAGGTGCGCATATGCGTGGACTTTCGGAATCTCAACAAAGCCTGCCCGAAGGATGATTTCCCAGTACCAGTCACCGAACTAATGATAGACAATACGTCCACACATGAGATTTTCTCCTTCATGGACGGCTCATCAAGGTATAATCAAATAAAAATGCATCCTGAAGACCAGAAACATACGGCTTTCCGGACTCCTTTAGGGATATTCTGTTACAAGGTGATGCCCTTCGGTTTAAAGAACGCCGGTGCCACCTATCAGAGGGCCATGACGAAGATTTTCGACGACCTTATACATGAAATCGTCGAGTGTTATATCGATGACCTTGTGGTTAAAAGCAAATCATACGAGGAACATCTCGAACATCTAAGGACTGTATTTCAACGCCTTCGGCAATACAACTTGAAAATGAACCCGCTCAAATGTGCATTCGGGGTTTCCTCGGGCAAATTCCTAGGGTTCATCGTCCGACACCGAGGCATCGAAATAGATCCGTCCAAGATCAAGGCGATTATGGAAATGCCTCCACCAAGAACTCTCAAACAGCTGCGGTCTCTCCAAGGAAAACTCGCATATATTCGGCGATTTATAGCCAACCTCTCCGGCAAGTGTTGCCCTTACAGTCACCTGATGAAGAAAGGAACTCCATTCATCTGGGATCACAAATGCCAAGGCGCACTGGATGAGATCAAACAATACCTACAGAACCCTCCAGTGCTGGCCGCTCCGGTTGAGGGGAAGCCTCTCATCCTTTATACAGCCGCCCTCGAAGGTTCTTTAGGCGCTTTATAGGCACAAGAGAACGAACAAGGGAAAGAGAGAGCACTCTACTACTTAAGTCGAGTTCTACTAGGGGCAGAAAGCAACTACTCCCCTATTGAAAAGCACTGCCCAGCGTTGATCTTCGCAATAACAAAGCTTAGACATTACGCATTAGCACATGAAGTCCGTCTTATTTCGAAAGTGGACCCTCTCAAATATCTAATGTCAAAAGCCATATTGACGGGACGACTCGCTAAATGGGCCCTGCTCTTGATGGAATTCTCGATAACATATCAACCTCTCAAGGCAGTGAAAGGCCAGGCTATCGCCGATTTCCTCGCAGAGCATTCGATACCGGCTGATTCTCCTCTCAATTGCAAGTTGCCAGACAAATATGCGTTTGACGCTATCGACGGCAACGATACCCGATGGGAACTCTATTTCGATGGGGCGTCTTCCATGAAAAAGCGCAAACAAAATACCCCTACAATCAAATCGGGGATAGGACTCATCTTTATAACCCCACAAAGAGGGATAATGCGCTACGCGTTCTCCCTGACAGAGCTGAGGACAAATAACGAAGCCGAATATGAAGCTCTGATAGCAGGACTCGAGATTGCTATCGACATGGGAATCGAAAGCCTCCTTGTGTACGGAGATTCTCAATTGGTCGTCAGTCAAGTAAATGGCGACTACCAAACGTGCAAGCCAGAGCTGGTGAAGTACGGTAAAAGGGTGCAACAATTGCTATCCCAAATCCCCTCCTATACTTTGGAAAGCATACCTCGCGCAGAAAATAGCAAAGCGGACGCGTTGGCCAAACTTGCTAAAGAATTGGCTGATGAGAATCTCGATGATGTCAGAATCGTGGTACAAAGTCGTCAAGTGCTCGCCCCAGCAAAGATATCTCTGGAATCGCCCGAAGAGAAGGGAGTGACTGAACAAACGACCTTACAAATAAAAGACCATGAGAAGGTTGAGGATTGGAGGGACGTCTTTATAGACTACTTCAAGTCTCACCAAATGCCCGAAGAAGCGTCCGCAAGACATCAGCTCATGAAACGAGCTCTGTCTTTCGCCTTCGTCAATGATACTCTATACAAGAGGTCATTCGATTCTCTGTGGCTGCGATGCTTAGGACCTGACGAAGCAGAAAGAGTCGTTCAGGAAGTTCATGATGGAATCTGTGGTTCTCACCAGGCAGGCCCAAACATGAAGTTGAAAATTAAACGGATGGGCTACTACTGGCCCACGATGATACAGGATTGCCTTGAATACGCGAAGCAATGTCAGTCGTGCCAAATTCATGGGGACTTCATCCATCAGCATCCCAATCTGCTGCATCCAACAGTGGCTAGCTGGCCATTCGAAATGTGGGGAACTGACATAGTTGGCCCCATCGAACCAGCATCGTCCAAGGGACATCGTTTCATCTTGGCGACAACTAATTACTTCTCCAAATGGGCGGAAGCGGTACCGTTGAGGGAAGTGAAGACGGAGAATATCCTCCATTTCTTCAAAACGCATGTCATATATCGGTTTGGAACCCCGAGAAGGATCATCTCTGATAATGGGCCAGCCTACCGAAGTCATAAAATTAGCCGCTTCGCACAGCAGCACAATATAGACTGGAGATATTCCTCAGTCTATAATCCGCGAGCTAACGGTCTCGCCGAGGCCTTCAACAAGACCTTAACGAAGATTATAAAGAAAACGGTGTCCCGAAACAAGAGGGACTGGCACGAGAGGCTGCAAGAGGCTCTTTGGGCGTAACGAACTACATTCAAGACAGCCACGAACACAACGCCGTACGCATTGGTATTCGGCACGGAAGCAGTACTACCCCTCGAAATAGAATTACCCTCTCTGCGAGTGGCAGTTCACTACGAGCTTACAGATGAAGAAAATGCTCACCTCCGGTTTGAAGAGCTTGACGCTCTCGATGAAACCCGGCTCATAGCGCAACAAAATCTGGAAGCTTACAAGGCGAAGATGACGCGCTCATATGAAAGACTGACTCGTCCGAGGACATTCCGCCAAGGCGAACTCGTGCTAGTGGTCAAAAGGCCTATGATCCCCAATCGCGCCAAGCGGGGAAAGTTCGAGCCGAACTATGAGGGCCCGTACATCGTGGACAAGGTCTACCAGGGCGGGGCCTATTTACTCATAGACATGCACGGTGAAAGGCCTTTCAGGCCAATAAACGGTCGCTTCCTGAAGAAATACTATGCTTAATGAGCCACAGCCTAGGTTAATGATAGATGACGACGACTATGTCCGCTCGCTATCTTCCAAAGCTCAAGCTTTATCAGCAGTAGCCAGCCTCCATCACGGACCGAAACGTCCTTAAACTAATAACAGACCGAAACGTCTTTAAACTAAGGCTGACGAGGTAAAAAAAATATATATATATATATATATATATATATATAATGGTATGTCCATAAGCAGAAAGGGCACGGATAAAAACCCGAAAGGGCTCCGTGAGTAAAAACAGCAGGGCTACCGGCGAGTGTTCGTGAAAACCCGAAAGGGCGCGACCTCGTAAAAAAAAAGAAGAAAAAAAATAAAAAGAATATAAAAAAAAACGGTATGTCCATAAGCAAAACGGGCACGGATGAAAACCCGAGAGGGCTCCGTGAGTAAAAACAGTAGGACTACCGGCGAGTGTTTGTGAAAACCCGAAAGGGCGCAACCTCGTTAAGAAACACTTGTAGGGTCCTCTCGACCCTATAAGGAGAAACCACCCACGTGAGATCCTTACGATTCACAAGGGAACAACACACTTAGGAATCCCCACGATTCCTAAGGAGAAAATACACTTGCGAGATCCTCACGACTCGTAAGGAGAACGCTCTTATGGGACCCTCACGGCTCGTAAGATTTGAAAGTCTTAAGTTACAGAGATCTAAACCTGTGCTTAAGCAACCCCCACAACTTTCGATATTGCCCTACAAGTGGCTCAGCACTGACCCTTGTATACAATCCACGGGCGCGAATAAACATTTCCCTAACTAAGTCCCATCTGAGACTAGGGATATGTCTACACGGTAAACAACCCTTGTAAATCCTCTCGACTTACAAGGAGAAAACCCTCCTGTAGGATCCTTACGACTTACAGAGGAACAAAACTCTTAGGAACCCTCACGATTCCTAAGGAGAAAATACACCTACAAGATCCTCACGACTTGTACGGAGAAATACCTTTGTGAGACCCTTACGGCTCATGAAGTCAAAAGCCTTAGTCGACAGGACCTTAACCCTGGTCGCTAAGCCTCCTTTGTTCGACAACAACAGAAGCAAATGATGATTCGCTCCTGGCAATATCCCAGTTGTAGCGGTGCTGATGCCAAAATCGGTGTCCAGGTTCAGGTTTACGGCGAAAAGCCAGTAGGCCGCACATGCATACGAAATAGCCGAAATGATAGGGCAACTTGCAATAAAAAGCAGCAAGTAAAATGTATACATGCGAAATAGCCGAAATGATTGGGCAACTCGCAATAAAAAGCAGCGAGTAAAAATAAAATAAACAGCCGAAATGATTGGGCACCGCGAAAAATAGCCGAAATGATTGGGCAATCGTGACTTTCGCGATATAAAAGCTGAAATGATAGAGCATCGCGGAAAGAATAAAAAAAAATGAAAGAATGAAACTTTTTGCCCTACAGTTAAGATCACATCGATCCCTGTATACGATCCAAGGGCATAAACAAAGAGGGAACCATACCCTCCCAACAAATTCCTCGACTCACGGATACAAACACTCCTTGACGAGAGCCTCCTGATCCGCGTCGATCCGCAGAGCCACCAGTGCCTCCGTGGAAATCCTCGACTCGTTTCAAACCCCAAGGAAACAAATAATCCTTGGAGCTTGGGAAATAAATAATCCCTAGCAAACTCCTCAACTCACGGATACAAACACTCCTTGATGAGAGCCTCCTGATCCGCGTCGATCCGCAGAGCCACCAGCGCCTCCGTGGAAATCCTCGACTCGTTTCAAACCCCAAGGAAACAAATAATCCTTGGCGCTTGGGAAACAAATAATCCCTAGCAAACTCGTTGACTCACGGTTACAAACACTCCTTGACAAGAGCCTCCTGATCCGCGTCGACCCGCAGAGCCACCAGTGCCCCCGTGGGAATTCTCGACTCGTTTCAAACCCCAAGGAAACAAATAATCCTTGGCGCTTGGGAAACAAATAATCCCTAGCAAACTCCTCGACTCACGGATACAAACACTCCTTGATGAGAGCCTCCTGATCCGCGTCGACCCGCAGAGCCACCAGTGCCCCCGTGGGAATTCTAGACTCATTTCAAACCCCAAGGAAACAAATAATCCTTGGCGCTTGGGAAACAAATAATCCCTAGCAAACTCCTCGACTCACGGATACAAACACTCCGTGACGAGAGCTTCTTAACTCATGTCAACTCGCAGAGCCACCACCCTCTCCGCAAGCAAATCCCCGATTCGTCTCAATTTGTAAGAAGATGTCTCAGACAGCAAGGATTGAAAAGCTTGCTTCTTGAGCAATGAGGCCCTGCAAGTCAATCCAAACTGGTCTCTTGCATACTATTCACGGGTCTCACTCTCCGAAGTCGAATTTCGACGAGGAGGGAAACAACCGCTTACGAATCCTCTCGACTCGTAAGAGGGAAAATTCTCTTATTGGATCCTTACGTCTTATAAGAGAAAACCACACTTAGGAATCCTCACGATTCCTAAGGAGAAAATCCGCCTATGAGATCCTCTCGATCCGTAGGGAGAAAAGCCTCTATGAGACCCTTACGGCTCATAGAGTTGAAAAAGTCTTAGGCAGCAGACCAGAACCTGCGGCCTAAGCCATCGCTATTTCCTAAGGAAGTCGGAATACTTGGTTTAGACATCCATCAACCATGGTTATTAAGACAGCCTGCTGACAATAAAAAAAAAGAAGATGACAGAAAGAATATCCGGTCTACATTTGATCTGGCGTGCATAACGCATTCATTTATGCATGGGCAGAAGACTCAGGACGAGAAATAAGACAAGCTGAAATAGAAAAGGGAAGAGTTTCCATTCATACTGCTAAAAAAAATTTCTTTTACAAGCATAAGAATAATGAATAAGAAACATTATTCAAATTATTACAATGGTATAACCTCAGATCCGGGGCACGGATTGAGGAAATCAAAAGTAAGGCCATCCAGAGTTCTTCTGGCCTTTCTAATTATTCTTTTGCGCAGTCTTTCTCGCTCCTCTGTATCGAGATCATCGGCGAGCCCTCCTGGCCTTTGATAAGCAGCAACTATCGTCGTCTGCTAGAAGACTTGGTGTAGGATGTCAATAAGGCTGTTCCGTCGTTTCTTTGAAATCAGCCCTGTCAGGTACACTGAATGCACCTTGTCTTCGGCATCATCCAGCGTGTTGAGCGGTAAGGCCTCATGAAGACCCGGAAGTGCTCTCCATATGGCTCCTAACATGACTTTCAAAAGGGCCGAACGACAAGGCAACAGCCAACCACCGCTTGCGTTCGGACGACCCATGACTTCTGCACATTCAGCGTCTGTAAACTCCTGGTTTTGTTGACGACCCTGAGCGCGGATATCGTCGTAGGTAATAAACTCGTGCAAACTGTATAGATGCACCGCCGCCATTATGCCTGGAGGAAATATTACAGGAAGATCAGCAATAGAAAAGCAATAATATACGTAGAGGACTAAATTCCTAGAGAGCAAAACTATGTTCAAGGATAAAGTCCCCTGGATGAAAGCTCTGCTGGTTAAGATTAATCTAAGAATCGATTTTACCTAAAGTTTTCCTAAAAACTTTGAAAAAAAAGGAGGAGCAAGGCACCAGAGTTCTTGAAGGCAAGAACAAAGCTCTGAGGTCTTCGAAAATAGAAATCTGAAAGATGATAAATATCTGGGGGGATGAAAGGTCCTATTTATAGGCATCAAGTGCCTCTTCGACTTCCAAGAGTTGTCACGGCAGTTTACCCTAATCGGAGCGAAATTCTGTTCAAATTCCGAGGCGGGAGATGAAGCAACGCTTCGTCTTCCCCGTGCTCTGACTTGAAAATTAATTTAATGAAGCGACGCTTCAGATTATTTGCGCTGCGCAATACGCCACGTGTTTGACGCAGACGCATCAGCGCAACGCCCAAAGCAGCGCACCCAATCAGAGCAAAGCTCTATTTCAAGCAAAATTAAAGGAAGCAACGCTTCAGCGGCGTATGCGCCGTGCGCTGCGTGACACGTGTCGGCGCGGATGCGCTAGCGCAGTTGCGCTGCACTGTGGGCTGTGCGACACGTGTCATACCCTAGAGCATTTGCGCTAAACAAAATTAAGGTTCTGAAGAAATCTTTTCTGTTCTTGTTAAAACAAGAAGATTTTCTTCTGTAAAACAGAAGCTCTTGGATCAAAAATCCGACGGTGGGGGAAATTCCGCCAAATCATTCGGAAAAGGGGATTTCTTCAACAAATTGGACTTGCTTCTTAATTTGCAAGATGAAGCCTCAGGCAGCAGAGGTGGGAAAACTTGCTTCCTGAACGATGGGACCCTACAAGTCAATCTAAAATGGTCTCTTGCATACTATACACGGGTCACACTCTCCAAAGTCGAGTTTCGATAAGGATGGAAACAACCGCATACGGGTCCTCTCGACTCGTAAGAGGGAAAAATTCTCTTGTAGGATCCTTACGACTTATAAGAGAAAACCACACTTAGGAATCCTCACGACTCCTAAGGAAAAAAAAACAAAACCACCTACGAGATCCTCTCGACCCGTAGGGAGAAAAGTCTCTATGAGACCCTCACGGCTCATAGAGTTGAAAAGTCCTAGGCGGCAGATCTGAACCTGCAGTCTAGGCCATCGTTATCTCTGGGAGAAATGAAGTTATCTGCCAATAAGCTGCATTAAAGATGTCATAATGAAAAGAAAGAAAAAGCGAAGAAGTGACACAGGACATTACAAAAATGTGTATCTTTTATTCATAAATGTTGATCGAGTATAGGATACATTGTACTAAAGAATAAAAAAATATATAAAAATATATACATATATTTTACAAGTACAAATGGTACAAGGAGAATTACTGGGAAGGAAGCGTCTTGCATAGATTTAGCAATTGCTCGCATACGCCCTTCCATGCCTTCTCTTGATCGGCTACCACCGCCAGCTCTGTCTCCACTTGGGCTCGTTGCTGCAAGACAGACACAAGCTGCTCCCTGACGACCTGATAGGCAGCTTCCCGACCTGGGATATTGCGCTCAGCTATGTCAAGTTTCCGCTTCAAGTTTAGCCCATGGGAGATGCGCTCCAAGAGACCCTCAAAGATAGTCTTCACTTGGGCAGCATTTGCTTCAACCTCAGCGCGCAGATGGGCCGTTTCGTTCGAGGTCTTTTGGCACTCCCTTAGTTTTAAAGCTGCTTCTTGCTCCAAATGGCGGAAGTAAGAAGTGCTTTGCTCGAGCTAAGTTGTTCGTTGGGTGCTCAGGGCTAAAACTTCGGGAGAAGGACGCGTCGACTCCAGCCGATGTAGACAGGCCTCGATCTCCCTGCAGTGATTAACCCAAGATTCGACGACGCCTTCGTTATGAAAATTTACGAGCGCCGCCAACATCGGGTTAACCTCCACAGCGAAATCTACGGCAGAAGGGAGAGCGTCCATGTTGAGCTCTTCGATGTACCCGCTCAGCATGCCCAAACTCATCACAGCACCCTTTGAAGATGGACGTTTCAAGAAAGGGCCTGCCGGTGAAAGGACGCGAGACTCAAAAGGGACCGGAGCCGGAACAATAGCTGCAAAACAAAACATGGTCAAACAATGGTTCAAGAGATGTTGAAGGGTTACCAAAAAGGAAATTTACTATACCAGCTGCAACGGACGGCAATGCCGGAAGGGCCGGTAGCGTGGCAGGTCTTGCATCCCCTCTTTCGATTTGTGGCACTGCAATAAAGAAAAGGAAAAGTCAGAAATCATCCCATTGCTAAATAAGGGATAAATAAAGACATTGCAGTGAAAGTATACTCACCGGCGCCACTAGAGGGAGAAGCGAGTTCGGATGGAAAGGAGAAGTGTGGGAGCAACACTTGATATAAATGATCAAAGAGCACTCCTGAAAGGGCACAGTGATATAACGTTAGTACAAAAGCTACATTTTTAAAAAAAAAATTATTAATGCATGAGTCGTAAATCCATACCTTCCAACATCCGCGAAGGTACAAGGGAAGGCGGGGAAGTGACCACCGCCAAAGCAGTAGTTGACGGTGCTCTCTCGAGCAATGGAGCGTCGGCACTGGCCGCACCTGCAAAGACAAACTTGTTAGAAGAGGTCGTGAGACATACATAAAAAAAAAAAGAAGAACGCTGGTAACTAAAAATTTACCCGACGAGCTGCCAGCCGAAACTGAAGCAATCCCCTCCTCCAGTGACATGAGACCACCGCCCGTAGCCTCATCACCCGACTCGATGGGAACCGTTGTTGTGCTCGCAAGCCCTGGAGACGGCAAGGAACCATACGCGGGGAGGGCTATGATCGGAGTATTGCCAGATTCCTGGGAAAGAGCGGTCAGCTCCTCCTCAGGAATCGTGGCCGCCTCACCCGATACTCCCTCGGGTTCTGCGGTCGCGATTGTCTCGTCCATCGGCACCACGAGGTCTCCAGCCTCAAGCGCTTCGCCCTCTACTGCTTTCGGCTCGGTTAAGACAATCATCTCATCTGCCGCCACTTCAGGTGCGGCACCAATGACCCTCTCGGCGGCGGATCCCTCAACCTCTGTTTCAGGCCCCGTGGCCCCGACGACGTTGCTCACTGTCGGCTCTAGTTCGGCAAGTACCGCTTCCTCCGCTCCCCTGGGTTCGACGGTCTCCGCCTCCCCCTCAGTCGGACTTGGCCCTGCAAGATGGAATGCATATGAGCCAATAGCTTTATAATTATTACAACAAGGTTCTGAAAGAAATGCTACTTGAAGAAGATTTATCGTTTGCACTTCGGGCCGCGCGCGCCACTTGCCTATGAGTAGTAGACAGGGCGGCAGGGGCCTCTTCAGAAGGAGTGTCGGCATGAGGAATAGTGCTAGGGCCCGCTCCTGTGGCCAAAGCAGCTCTGCGCGCCTTTGCTTCGCGTCTCAACCGCTTCCGCTCCTCTCGAGCCATTGAGACGGATGCCACTAGGGCTTCTTTGAGTGAGGCTTCTTCGTCCGTAAATAGGGAGGCCTTTAGATTTTTCAGGGCATCCCTCGTCGTTTTGTCAAGCCGAGGCTCTTGCGGCAACTTCGACGAAGCCGGGACTTCGGTAACGGGCTCAGGAAGGATCCCCGCATCAATTGATACAACCCCTGCAAAGAAACAAAAGAAGGTTAGGTTGACCATCAGAAAAAGACGACAAACTTTCCTTATAAAAGAGAAAGGGGTGAAATATACCGACGCCTGCTAGGGCACGCTTCTCCTCCTCCTCCTGGTAGGTTTTCAGGGAGGCAGCAATAGCCTCTTCAGTAGAGACACCTGTTGAAAATGGAGCAAATATTAGTTAAAGATAATAATAAAAAGTGCAATAAAATGACAAATAAAGCGGCTGATGATTACCGGACTCAGCGAGTTTGCTTAACATCGCTTCGAGCCTCGCCGATCGCTCAGAAGCTGCAATGGCGGCAGCCAAATTGGTGTCCGCAGGGTCTACCAAGAAGCCCTCATTACTGCCATATTCACATATGCCTTCGGTGGGAGGAGCCGCAGGCTTTAAGCTGAGGATCGCATCGAGGGAAAGGGTGGACTTCTTCTTCTTTTTCTGTTCGCCAGCTTTAGACCCACCCGGAGTAGATTTGCGCTTGGCAGTCACTTTAGGGCGGCGGGTCCCAATATCTGCTCCTACGCCTGGCTCTGGCGATACTACATTAGCCGCCTTCGTGGGAGCATGGGGCGCCGATGGTGCATCCACCGTAGCGGGCAGCGGCAATCCCCGCGGGGGGCTCAACACGCGTGGTCGATCGACTCCAGCATCTTTTAGCGGAGGGACGACCGGAAGCCTTGGCTGCAAAGGGGCCTTGCGATCGCCGCCGGGAGGCGCACCCCTACGGTCAACCAGCATACGCTTCTCCGTTAAGATAATTGGGCCCATCGCGTGCGCATACCAGGCCACATATGAATTAAGCATCTTAGGGGCACAGCTGGGTTCACTAATGAAGAAATAGGAACCTGTGTTAAGCCGTGTAAAATGATGCATCACATTCTTTATCCCCTCTGGGCCGACCACGGGCGTTTCCAAGAAAGCTTCCAGCGGGATCCCTTGGTTGTAGCTTGACTGCCGGGCAAATCGGTGTGGGTTATATCTCATAAACAAGGCTGTCTTATTCTGCCTGAACACTAGATAGCCAGGCCGGATGGAGTAGAGATAGAGGATTTCCCGAGCTTTCAATACAGAAGCCCCATCTTTGAAGTCATCACGCAGGGGCACCACTGACTTGGTGGTCTCTGAGCCTATGGTTATGACCTTGTCCACAAAAGAAACCTTCGCTCCGACCAGATGTGGACGAAGGAGCAGCCCTCTAGACTCCCGCGGGGCTGGAACCACAATTAAAGCCCCAACCAACCGCATGACTCTCGGGAGTCTGTATTTCTCGAAGAACGGAGGAGTCTTGTGGGCACCAAACACCCCTCGCACATGCATCTCCATCCAAGAAGTGAAGTAGTGCATCGGGAAGTTAGCAGGCTGTACCCCGGGCTCACTGGCGTCCGCCGCTATGCTAAGTCCATGATAAAGGTAAGACAGCCCGGCGATTCCTACCGATAACTGCAAACCAGCCACCATCCGATGCGCTGGGTAAAAGACAGAGGGCCGCATGAGGCGGGGGTGCATGGGGAGTGCAAAGTTGCATAGCCACAAGCCCAAGAATCCAATAAAAAAGGTTTCCTCATCCATGCCTGGGACGGAAATTTCCGAGAAAGCAGCAATGGCGGCGTTGGGGAGATAGAAATCCTTCTGGTCATTGTCCGATACGGGTCGGCGGTCCAAGCCGAAACCAAAAAGGTCACCAAGCTGAGCGAACTTCTCGCTCTCCTCTGATAGGAACTCTGGGCGAATGAAGCGAGCAATAAAATCTGCGAAACTGACGCCCCGGTCGCCCGATTCCAGATGGAGTTCCTCATAGATCTCCAATACCTTCACCAAGCCCGGATACTGATGCTGAATGGCGTTCTCCGGAGTCAAGTCAAACACCAGCTGCTTGGTGGCAAAGACATACTCGTCAGGAGGAAGCAGCTCCTCGTAGTGCTCTCCCCTCATTGGTAGACCCGAAATCTCAGCGAATTCCTCCAAGAAGATAGATACTTCCCTATCCGTCATCAGGAAGGTGTGAGTGGGGATATTCCATTGTTCGATAAAGGCCTTGACCCACCACGTTGGAGGAGAGGGATACTCGAAAATCGAAACGTAGATGGCTGGATATAAACCAATCCTCGTTAGATGAGTCCTTTTTGCCGATAAGATGTACCGGGCCCACTGCAAATATCCGGCGGGGGGTCGCGGGATCAGTCCAATATTGTAAGCCTGTCCCCAAGGGCGTGCTTCACCCTGACAGATTCGCCTCCCCAGAATGTCTATTGCCGGCGGCGGCTGCACGGGAATGGCACCGATCGCAGGCTCGAGGAGGTCATCAGAATTCCAGTTTTTAACCTCCACGGCATACTTCACCGGGGGTTCGTCTGCATAGGGGATCGTGACTGTAGGCTCAGACGGCGAGGCGGAACTGAAGCTGTGACGGCCTTGGAAGATCTGGCTGTACCACCTTCCCCACAGGTGGAGCTTTTTGCACTCAGGGTCATGATCTTTAATGAGAGCGAAAGCCACCCGGTCCACTGGCGAATAGGGGAACCCTCCTTCCGAGCGAACAAAAGGGAAAGACAAATCTTCAGACATGTTTCCTGTAGAAAAAGCAAGAAAATAATAACCGTTAGTGTTCCAATGCTTCACATTTTAAAGTCCTACATCACACTGCAATGCAGTGGGTAGGGGACCAAAGGGGGACCCACAAAATCTAGATGACGGCGCATCATTTGATAAGACAGTCCCATCATTGGATGAGACTGTCAGTTAATGAAAAAGACCCCCAAGAGAATATCCTCATTGGGGGTAAATCCCTAGATACAAGGAGAAAAAATCTCCTCTTTTAGAGCAAAGCTCTGTCACAGAGTGACATTTGTCAAACTCTGGTCTCAAGGGAATAAAACTTCCTAAAAAAAAGGGGGGGCCTAGCTCTGTAATTGTAATGAAAACTATAACTCCTAAGGATTAAAAGAAAAATTTTGGGATCTTAAAGATCCATGAAAACTTTTAGGAGTTCTCCATTTGATCTATGAGCAAGGCTCTGTTCATGGGTTAAAACCCAGTAACAAGATCTCTGTAAATTTTGAAAGCAAGGCTCTGTGGATGAAACCCCAAAGGGGTTTTCTTTAGATCAAAGATCTATGAGAGCAAGGCTCTGTTGAAGAAACCCCAAAGGGGTTTTCTTTAGATCAAAGATCTATAAGAGCAAGGCTCTGTTAATTAAATTTAATTTAAATTAATTTAAATTTTTACCTAGAGTGATTCTAAGTTCTGAACTTTAAAGTTCTTGGGAAGAAGCAAGAGCAAGGCTCTGAGAGTTCTTAAGCAAGAGCAAGGCTCTGAATCAAAGTTCTTGAAACGGTAAAGAAATTAAAGGACCAAGGGTCCCATTTATAGGCGCCTGCGCCTCTTCACCTGACCTCCATGATCCATTGGTCGGGATCTTGCCACCGCTGCACTCACGTGCGCGCCACGTGAGCGCAACGGTGGGGGGGAATTTGTTCCCCCAATCAGAGCAAGGCTCTGTTTGAATTTCAAAAATTCAAATTTTGAAGCAACGCTTCAGATCCCGTGCGCTGCGCGCAACGCGCTACGTGTCAGAAGTTGATACGGCAGCACAACGCCCAAGGCAGTGCGTCCAATCAGAGCAAGGCTCTTTAAAAAACAAAAGCAACACTCAGTTGCGCAAGCGCTGCGCTGCGTGACACGTGTCTGCGCGGTTGCGCAAACACAACTGCGCAAGCGCACCGCTGCGCGACACGTGTCCGCGCGGTTGCGCAAGCGCACCGCTGCGTGATACGTGTCCGCGCGGTTGCACAAACACTGATGCGCAAGTGCACCACTGCGCGACACGTGTCTGCGCAGTTGCGCAAGCGAAATTGCGCAAGCGCTTCACTGCTCGACACGTGTCTGCGCAGTTGTGCAAGCGCTTCACTGCGAGACACGTGTCTGCGCAGTTTGCGCAAGCGCAGTTGCGCAAGCGCTTCACTGCGAGACACGTGTCTGCGCAGTTTGCGCAAGCGCAGTTGCGCAAGCGCTTCACTGCTCGATACGTGTCTGCGCAGTTGCGCAAGCGCTTCACTGCACGACACGTGTCACGCGCTGGGGAGTTGCGCAAAAACAGAATGAAGATTTAAGGAAATTTTTTCTGTTCTTGTTAAAACAAGAAGATTTCTTCTGTAAAACAGGGGTCTTTGGATCAAAGATCCAACGGTGGGGAAAATTCCCTAAATCATTCAGAAAAAGATCTTTTTAACAAATTTAACTAATTTTTGAGCACTATAAAAAGGACCCCAGACCTCATTTCAAAAACACAGACACAACTGGATAAAAAAAAAGAAGAGAGAAGAGAACTCTTGAGAACTCCTTGAGAATACAAAAAAAGGTAAAAACCTTTAAAATAAGAGAAAATTCTCTTAGGAATAGATCATTGATCTAAGAACAAGATCAGTGATCTTCAATAAATAAATAAATAAAAATAATAAAAAAATAGTGCCTTGCACTTGCTATGAACCTTTGGTTCTCTGAAACAAGGAAAAACTTGTTTTTCTTTGATCTAAATTTAGATCAAGAAATTAAAAAAGTGCTTTGCACTTCTGTTCTTGAATCTAAAAGATTCTTAGTGCTTTGCACAAATGCAATGCATTACTTGAAGGGCCAAGCCCAAATCAAAAAGACCTAGCAGGCCTAAAAAGGGCAGAGCCCAAAACAAATTGATGCTCTGCATCCTTTCTGGGCAAAGCCCAAATAAGAATAAAAAGAAATGCAATGTAAAAGCAAATAAAATGTTGGACATTTTCAACTGGACTTAGCCCAATCGTGGCCATAAGTCCTTAAATTAAACTGACTGAGCAAATTGGCTCTCCTAAATCAATCTACATCCGGTTCGAATGTACATCTCCGAACTCCTTTGACATCCATCGTTGTAATTCCTCAACGACATCAAAGAGGTGACGGGTCCCGACGACCACACACCCATATGGACTGCGGGGTCCTTAAACTCGTAGACCGAAACGTCCTTAAACTAATATTGGACCGAAACGTCCTTAAACTAATATCGGACCGAAACGTCCCTAAACTAATGATGGACCGAAACGTCCCTAAACTAATATTGGACCGAAACATCCCTAAACTAATATTGGACCGAAACGTCCTTAAACTAATATTGGACCAACACGTCCCTAAAACTGGAGTATGGACCGCAACGTCCCTAAGCTACCTATGGACCATTACGTCCCTAAACTGGAACAATAGAGCCTCCAAATGCTCTTTTGCCGGATCTAAACGGTCCTGTTTAAGTTGATCTTAGCCCCAAATACGGCTAACGTATCCTTAAACACTCAAGTGAACGATAAAATTCCAAATCGACCTTGGTCCAAGGGTACATCTCCGAACTCCTCTGACATCTGTCGTTGCAATCCTTCAACGACGTCAGAGAGGCGACGAGTCCCAACGGCCATATATTAAATGGATCACCCCGTTAAGTTGATCTTAGTCTCAAACAGGACTAACGTATCCTTGACAAACGTTTAAGTTGATCTTAGCCGCAACGCGACTAATGCATCCTTAAACTAAAAACACCAAACCCAAATCTAAGTAAATACGGATTTGGACTAGTCCACGTCCTACGGGCGACGGTATTACTCAGTCTCCGTATACAATCCACGGGCAACCACAAACAAAACAAACACCCAAGACACGAAGTGAAATTCTGGAGAAGGAGAAAGTTGTTACCGCGAAGCGGTAGCGTAATTAACTGCAGGGGCTTGCGCCTGCAGGGAAGAGCGTCCCCACAATCAAAAACCCCTCTAGCGAGGGGGAATCTGACAAAGTCTGCTACATCGGCCGCATCCGTCTAAACCTTCGATACACGGTGCCATAAATCAACTTGGCATCTTCGGAGAGGTGGACGGATAAAACCAAATAGCATCGGCCCCGAATCTCAGCGTCAGGACATCGCGGTCCTGTGCGCCGTCCATTCGGAGGGGAACAGTCATTTTCTATTAAGAGAATGCCATCCACGTATAATACGAGGAATACTACAGTTCTCGCTACAAATCTACTATAGATGCACGGTTCATCTGGATTTTTGATAAAGCCAAATTCTTTGACTGTCTCATCAAAACAGATGTTCCAACTCCGCGATGCCTGCTTTAGTCCATAGATGGACTTAAGCAACTTGCACACATTTCCGCTGCTTCCACTCTGAATGAAACCCTCTGGCTGGTCCATATAAACACACTCCTCTAAATTTCCATTTAGAAAAGCGGTCTTTACGTCCATCTGCCCAATTTCATAATCGTGGAAGGCAGCAATGGCAAGAAGGATCCGAATAGATTTCAACATAGCCACTGGAGATGTTGCGCCACGGCAGCGCCCCGGCCGTCTACTTCAGGCCAAAATGCGGAATCAAAAATTTTCTTAACTTTAACCGGCGCTACCGCGGACAATATACCCGGATCGTGACCATTAACCTAATCCTAGCTATCAAGAGAATGGGGTAGAAGCTATACCGAGCGATCCATGTCCTCCGGTCTCCGTCTCCACTCCGATCTCCCGCGGAATCCTCGTCCGTCACCTCCTCATCGAAAAGGGCACCACATAACCGAATACTTTTACGGGCTCCCACCTCTGGACCGAGGCAACTCGGGCGCGAAGTTGGCTAGCCGACACGTCCAAGATTTGCTGTAGGTGTAGTGTAGAACTTGTCTCTTTTGGGGTTTAGTGTAGTTGCCATAATATGATGGAGGTATGAAGAACTTTGGAGAGAGCTAGAATTTGTGTAGCAAGAGAAAAATGAGAGATGAATAATTTCCCTCATCCAAATGAACCTCTCTCATCCTCTCCCTTCAAAATGTGGCCGGCCCCCCTCAAGGAAATGGTGGAGAAAAAACATAATACATGAGGGAGGTGAGTGTAGGAGAAAAATAAAGATGACCACATCCAAAACCATGATAACCTTATCAAATCAAATTCTAATCACAATAAAGCAAGAAATGATGATAGAAAAGAATGGTATCAAAAGATGCTTCCATAATCTCCCATTTCACAAATAACACCTCCACAAAGAGTTATTTGCAAACTTGCAAATAACCCCCTCCACCATAAAGTCCGGCCGGAAGGAACAAATGAAAACTGGCCGGAACGGAATGCAAACTGGCAACTTCAGAAAACTGATCCCGTAATAAATCACAGGAAAACCCCGCTACTGCATATACATGCCCGCATATGTATTCCCACTGAACACAAATGCAAAGAGACAAAATCTACACTGTCAAATACTAGGATCCGGCTTAAACCAAAGCCGGCTAGTAAAAACCGTCCGATCACGATCCGTGCAATACCGCACGTATCTGATCGAACCCTGCCATATCTCCATACGGCCTCTACAGCGTTTCACCCGAAACTTGAGTAACTGAGTGTGTGGTGGACTCTAAAGACTCGTCAATACTATGGCTGTGGATTTAACCACTAGCACGTCAGAGGTATTAGCCATACGTGACGGGCTACCAGCTATTGACCAAAAGGGACGTCGATGAGCGAACTCATCCTGACACCCTACTGAGGCTGTCAGTGACAATATCCGTACAGTCCGGTCCGCTCATCTATGAGTATCGCATGGCGGGCCTAGGGGGTTGGTAAAAGTCAGACCCCCAAAAGCGGTACAAGTCGTGTCGGAGTGTATCCCAGAACACCCTGAGATACTACTGGATTACCTACCAATAAATCTCCTGCCTCGGCCGAGGGCTTTGTGTAATGGCTCTCCTAGACACAGCGCGACCTCACCCCCAATACCGGGAGAGACGAACCCCTGCAGATCCGCTCACTGCCTCCATGTAGCTCGGGACTGTACCCAACTAAAACCTATTTGCACGACTCCTTTGAGCCGTGGTAGGGTAGTAATCAAAGCACAGTAGGAACTCACACGAGACAAATGATGATCTCAGGTCGATGAACTAACCTGTACACATGTCACCAGGGAACTTCTATCTGACGTCTGGTATAATCCCAACTAGCAGGTTCCCGGCGAGTCCTGTCCGGTGTACTCATAACCCAATGAGCACCTGTATACATCTTAGGTGAACCAACTGACACCAGTGGCTTGTAAGACCGGCCACCGCCCCTCGTCGGGGTCTCGACTGTATACACTAGTCTACTCTGGAGAATCGATGCCCTGTCTCGAAACTCCCACGACTAGGGACCTTTTAAGGATGTGCTTATAGACTCCAGCTCTCACGTATATGATCGCCCTCATACTGCTGGTAGTCAAGCAAGAATCCTAGGGGCTCTATCAACGTGTAATAGCGACTCGTAAAGTCACCTAAAGCAGTATACGATGATAAAGATAAACCAGATAGCATACTATCATCTCGAGTAAGACTGTCCTACCGGTATAGGTCCTCCCTCAATTATTGCAATCACGTGCCTGTGATCCAATAATTGACTGTGAGGGCACTATATCCAACAATCTCCCACTTGCACTCAAGGTTAATTATTGCGATGTCGCATACTCACAGCCCGTGTGATACCGAACACCCAACTCCTCTACTAGTCAATCTCACAAAGCTCGTTTGCGAAACTATTGCGTTCGAGGAATAGCCTCAGAGAGTGGATCCGCTGTGGTGTTTCTTTCTATGTCTCTCTTTATCTCAAGTTCGCGGAGAAAGCCATCTCCCGAAATGAGCAATACCTGTCGTAGAATGTGTCTGGATATCTGATGGGACCTAGCTTATAAATGAACTCCAAATCCAAACTTCTTAGACTGTATCGTCAACTGAAGTTAATCAGTATCCTGCGCCCAGCCTTTCCCTCAGTATCCACCTGGACCACCTATCCAAAATACTGCCCCTCGTCAGAGGGAAAATCATGACTCTGACGACCACTTTGTCGTCTATGTCACCTTGGAAGCCTGGAATGATAACCGTCTCCTAAAGGAGGCTGCCGTTATCAAATCCTTAGAACATCCACTTTTGTTCTAAAGCTTCTTCTGATTGTTTCTCCAGGATTGGATTAATATCAACTTATTGCATTTCCTGCAAGAACAACATCTGGTGTGGTACTTGACATCTCATGATTGACTCAATTGCCTAAGCAAGTGATCTGCCAATCATGCACATCCCTCTCCCCTTTAGTCTGTAAGACACCTTTAGAGAGGGTGACTCCATTACCTGCAGGTACACCACCATGCCAGGAGTCGTCCATTCTAAATACTCTTAGAATGCTGTCTAAGTACCCTGATTGGGAAACCACCCAAAACTAGATCTAAAACTATAGATCCAGTAACCAGAATGTCCGATATAATATCTAAGTCCTATGTGGAGAAACCAATGTGTGACAACCAAAGTATAACCGACCGTAGTATAGGAATATCACTTCCTACTCTGTGTATGCCATCCTAATACCAGGACATCACACCCTACTACCTTCTTAACAGATCCATCCCCTATTCTGATGAAGTCAAACCTATGACTGTCACATCAGAAATAGATGATCTATCTCCGCTATATGTGCTTAAGTATATAAGCCCCTTGCCCACTGTGCTTCCGTTGCTCCTACTGACTATGACAACCCTCTGGCAGAGTCATATAGACGTACACTTCTAAAGCCAGTTTAGAACGACGCTATACTCATCCTCCTGCCGGGTCTCACAGTCTGGAACAACAGCAATGGCAAGTATGGGTAAACAAGAACCTCCCTGCCACCGTCCTTGAGCATACCGAAGTACCTCTCGGGTGCCTGAGGTTACCCACTTTACCTGCGGAGTGGCCAATGGAATGTCAATCCAGATTGAATCTTTAGGTTCTTATCAAATCTTCAGTAATCATTTGCGGTTCTGGAATCACTTCCAGTTCTACCATACTCCCACTACTGTTTTCTGAAAAATCCATCTTTATTAAAACTGTGGCGAGTCAAGAACAATATCACTATTGATCTTCCAGATGGTAGAAAGTTAACCCTCGTCATAGCCTGGGTCAACCCACAAACAGCCATTACAGAAACGTGCCTTGAGTTATCCAGAGTCTGGTTTTAAGCATAAGCCGGACAACTCCCCGTACCTTAACATCGTTAAGATATGAACTGTTCTATATCCAATACAGAAACAGAGGCACTGATTTAATTGAACCAGATTCAAATCATGCAGCTGTCTCCAGTGTATGTCAACTAAATGGAAGAGAGGCCGATCAGCGTTACTCAACTTAGGAGTACTTCCAATTATGAGTAACCTGAAAGAGAAGCTAGTTCTCTTAATCATTACTATCATCTGAACACCATTCACAAATATCTACATCTTCGATCACCTTGAAGAATCCCGATACTTGCAACACCTGGTTCTCTACTTTACTCTTATACCTGTAACTTCTCAAAACTCAGAACCTGCATTTCTACGAAACACATGTCTAAAAACTAGAGAAGTCATAAGTAAGCCGAATATATTACGAGGACCAACCCCTCTGTCCTAATGGACACTGGACAATATACAATACTTTGTACAAGTCCCTTGAGTCTAATAACTCATTCACTGTGTGTCGTAGGTTGAAAACTGTACTATGGTTAAGAAGAATTACACCGCTGTTCAATTCTCCTTACCTAACCATCCACTGATATAGGTAAATGTCATAGACATAATTTCAAAAAAGTATATCTCACTCTATAAAAATAGACGTACTGATATATCAATTTGAAATTGGTGCATAACAACGGATATTCAAAACCAAATATTTGCCGTCCGGCAAACAACCCAGGTGACTTCCTCAAATATCACAAATTACAACGAATTCCGATATAATGAGGATGATCACCTGATTCCCAATAACTTACTCCCACTCATCATCTATAAAACCATACAGATGTGAGAATTATACCTGGTAAATACATACCCTGGAGCAAGTGTCTAATTGGGAAATCAGTTTTCTTTTAACAGTACACAGTGAAACTGAAACATTGAAATGTTTCGAAGGGGTACCCCGGTATTCCTAGTAATGCCTCTTCCATTATCCAGATTCACAACTATAACCGTATAATTTTTTGCCACCTCTCCAAATCCCTTTATATGTCTTTAGTCATTACCTTCTTTACACCCCTTTAGGCCAAATGGTTTTCTTCCTTCCCTACCGTTCGGCACCAGCCTATGGTTTGGAAGAAGACTATCCAATAAGCATAATGGGTGTACTGTCCTAATCCTAGGAGCATTCGCAATGCGAGAGAAGGTGAAGATAAAAGACAACCGAATAAACCTTATTCCTATTTCTCCTGAACCAGGATCCATCCCCGAACTGGAACAAGTTCCTTTCGAGTTCGTATATAACCATACGATGGATTATCGAATAAACTTAGGATCTTCGTAGTGATACGGAGTGTCCTGGAGAAATACAAAGGTGATTTAGGATTGGCGAAGAAATACTTGGTTTGGTCGTGAATAGCAGTCGCAATTTACTTTGCCCTCCTTCTAATCCCTTTCTTTGTCTTAACTTAATACCTTCTGTACACCGTTTAGGCTAATTGGTTTTCTTCATTCCCCACCGTTCGGCACCAGCCTAAGGTTTGGAAGAAGACTATCCAATTTGTGTAATAGGTGTACTATCTCCTAAACCAAGGAGTACTCGCAACCTGAGAGAATGTAAAAGGAAAAGATAACTGAATAGTCCTATTCTTTTTCTCCAGAACCGAAAACCATTCTCGAATAACTTCGAGTTCGTATATAACCATACGATGGATTATCTAATGGAAGTGGACGTTCGTAGTAATACGGGGTGTCCTGGAGAAAAGGGTAAAAGTAGGAGTGGCAATGAGATTTGCAACTCTGACAATCCAAAAGCCAGTGTTAAGAAGGTTCGGTCAACTTGGTCACTGAGTCATAGTCTAGGGTCGGGTCAATGGTCGCTGCCAAAAAGAGAGAGAAAAGAAACACTAAGCGTGCACTCTAACCTAGATCAGAATGGTTATCACTTTATCTAATCAGGAAACCTCCCACTGTAACCTCAAATTCTCCTCCAAACCTGAAAGAAGAATTAGTCGGGATCACCCGAGGAGTAAACCAACTCATCAGTGGGAATCGGGATCCAACTATCATCGCATGATAATTTGACGGAATCCACTCAAGTCACCACACTCCAGAAGGTATGCGCATGCCTGGCAAGTTTCAGTTTCTTTAGAAACTCCCGATGTGTGTTTTTACCCCTAGGACCCAAGTGACCTTGACACAGTCAACAAATCAAAGAGTCCTAGTCAAGTTCAACCCGTCATTATCCTGGATTGCATTAAACCCACCCGTACGAGCCCTTGACACAGTCAACAAGGCCGCACGACTGTCCTAACCAATCCCATTAATATGCCACAAACGAACACTACTTAGCTACCGTACACTACACCTTGACACAGTCAACAAACGCAGCACGAATACTAAGTAATACTTGTAAGAAATGACGGAGGGCTACGTCTAGTTTTTGGCGAAAAACTTTTAACGTAATGAACTTGATATCGTTGAAGGAACTGCATAGTTTTTTATAAAAATATAGTGACGACAACACTTTGCTAAAGTGGTCACTCCCGGTGAAGGGATCTCGGCTCTTTCCCCGTAGAATGGGGTGCAGGATATTCCAACTGAATACCACAATGCAAAGGAAAAGTAATCGGCTATAGTGAAGTTATTGCCCTGACGCAAACTTCTGTCCAAGGGGTCACTCCCGGTGAAGGGATGTCGGCCCTTGCCTCGTCGACTGAGGAGCAGGATATTCCAACTGAATACCACTGTGCAAAACAAACAGTGAACGTCTTTGCAATAACAGCTTTTTGAAAAATGTTCCAACAACATCAGAATAGGTTTGTTTATCTTGCATTGATCCGAATCAACGCAGTCCCATCAATTGATCACACCAATAAAGAATGAAAATAATGATGTACGTATATGCCATCCGCATTCGCCACTGGGTCCCGTCATCACCCGTTAGGTTACTTAACTAAAGACAGAGCGGGGACTGGACTAGCGCGGATGCAAAACATATACAACATCTACTAGTATATATATAATATATAATTTTCGCTCAAGGCGTAATAAAATGCAACATCACAGAAATGTAACCAGCATCACAGAACAATACAGATATCTGGAAGCCCCGGGTTTCACAGAGCCACTACTGAAACCCGACGTTCCCCTGGTCATGTGGATAGCCTGCGCAATGAAAATCCTAGACCCCTACGGGCGCGGCAAGTCACCCGCCAAAACCTGAAGCGAGGCAGCCCCCTTCAGCAACGTGAATGGACCACCCAGCACTTCACGGAATCCGGCAACTTGGGCACCCCTCCTGAGTCAACCTGTACCCCCTATGAGTGCGGCAAATAGCCCGCCAATTCTAGAGTAAAGCCCCCTCCGTCTCAATGCCATGAGATGCAGGCTCGTTGCCCTCTAGAACCCGGCTATCCGTGCACCCCACCGCGGGGTAATCCTAGTACAGAAAGTAAAATATACATACAACGGGTACATCGACCGCAACCTGGTCATGCCCCAAAAGAATAATACAAACAGGCAGTGACGGCAGTCCACATGTCAGACGCTCGCCCCGCAATATCAAATGTACATAATACAACAAAACTGTACTAATACTGCAACCAGGCTATCCCCCACGACCGATCCGCAACAACACAGCACAAACACAGAACATCAACGTAAATGTCACGTTCGCAAATCCGTCTAACCGGGCTATAGCAGTTAGACCGGATTTACCGATCAAGTGACATTCACGGTCGCAGATATAATGTAAATACTGTGAACTAATGTGTTTAAACTTTTCGATCGATCAAATTTATCGAAGTGGGCCCCAAGCATTACTGTAGCACTTAAAGAGAGTCTAGGCCCAAAAAGAATATTCCAAAAACCCCATTTTCAACCCAGGAGCTCACTTCAAAAATTTGGTCCAATGAATAGTAAAAATGGCCGTGGAACCGCGGCAAATACGTGGGTTTGGCCGCGGTTCTGCGGTGGAATAGTGAGATCACGCTACCAAATTTTCACAGAATGCTTAGAATTCCCTGCACATGTCACTGCAATGAATTGAAAAATTTTTGGAGCCAAAAAAATTTCGACAGAAAACTGTGCAAATGAAAATGTTTTTTCGGAAAATCCGTTCGATCGAACTTGTAAACACGTTAGAGCAAGCTAGACTAGATTAATGGCGTGGCTCTGATACCATGTTGCGCCACGGCAGCGCCCCGGCTGTCTACTCGAGGCCAAAATGCGGAATCAAAAATTTTCTTAACTTTAACAGGCGCTACCGCGGACAATATACCCGGATCGTGACCATTAACCTAATCCTAGCTATCAAGAGAATGGGGTAGAAGCTATACCGAGCGATCCGTGTCCTCCGGTCTCCGTCTCCACTCCGATCTCCCGCGGAATCCTCGTCCGTCACCTCCTCGTCGAAAAGGGCACCACGTAGCCGAATACTTTTACGGGCTCCCACCTCTGGACCGAGGCAACTCGGGCGCGAAGTTGGCTAGCCGACGCGTCCAAGATTTGCTGTAGGTGTAGTGTAGAACTTGTCTCTTTTGGGGTTTAGTGTAGTTGCCATAATATGATGGAGGTATGAAGAACTTTGGAGAGAGCTAGAATTTGTGCAGCAAGAGAAAAATGAGATATGAATAATTTCCCTCATCCAAATGAACCTCTCTCATCCTCTCCCCTCAAAATGTGGCCGGCCCCCCTCAAGGAAATGGTGGAGAAAAAACATAATACATGAGGGAGGTGAGTGTAGGAGAAGAATAAAGGTGACCACACCCAAAACCATGATAACCATATCAAATCAAATTCTAATCACAATAAAGCAAGAAATGCTGATAGAAAAGAATGGTATCAAAAGATGCTTTCATAATCTCCCATTTCACAAATAACACCTCCACAAAGAGTTATTTGCAAACTTGCAAATAACCCCCCTCCACCATAAAGTCCGGCCGGAAAGACCAAATGAAAACTGGCCGGAACGGAATGCAAACTGGCAACTTTAGAAAACTGATCCCGTAATAAATCACAGGAAAACCCAGCTACTGCATATACATGCCCGCATATGTATTCCCACTGAACACAATTGCAAAGAGACAAAATATACACTGTCAAATACTAGGATCCGGCTTAAACCAAAGCCGGCTAGTAAAAACTGTCCGATCACGATCCGTGCAATACCGCACGTATCTGATCGAACCTGCCATATCTCCATACGGCCTCTACAGCATTTCTCCCGAAACTTGAGTAACTGAGTATGTGGTGGACTCTAAAGACTCGTCAATACTATGGCTGTGGATTTAACCACTAGCACGTCAGAGGTATTAGCCATACGTGACGGGCTACCAGCTATTGACCAAAAGGGACGTCGATGAGCGAACTCATCCTGACACCCTACTGAGGCTGTCAGTGACAATATCCGTACAGTCCGGTCCGCTCATCTATGAGTATCGCATGGCGGGCCTAGGGGGTTGGTAAAAGTCAGACCTCAAAAAGCGGTACAAGTCGTGTCGGAGTGTAGCCCAGAACACCCTGAGATACTACTGGAATACCTACCAATAAATCTCCTGCCTCGGCCGAGGGCTTTGTGTAATGGCTCTCCTAGACACAGCGCGACCTCACCCCCAATACCGGGAGAGACGAACCCCTGCAGATCCGCTCACTGCCTCCATGTGGCTCGGGACTGTACCCAACTAAAACCTGTTTGCACAACTCCTTTGAGCCGTGGTAGGGTAGAAATCAAAGCACAGTGGGCACTTACACGAGACAAATGACGATCTCAGGTCGATGAACTAACCTGTACACATGTCACCACGGAACTTCTATCTGACGTCTGGTATAATCCCAACTAGCAGGTTCCCGACGAGTCCTGTCCGGTGTACTCATAACCCAATGAGCACCTGTATACATCTTAGGTGAACCAACTGACACCAGTGGCTTGTGAGACCGGCCACCGCCCCTCGTCGGGGTCTCGACTGTATACACTAGTCTACTCTGGAGAATCGATGCCCTGTCTCGAAACTCCCACGACTAGGGACCTTTTAAGGATGTGCTTATAGACTCCAGCTCTCACGTATATGATCACCCTCATACTGCTGGTAGTCAAGCAAGAATCCTAGGGGCTCTATCAACGTGTAATAGCGACCCGTAAGGTCATCTAAAGCAGTACACGATGATAAAGATAAACCAGATAGCATACTATCATCTCGAGTAAGACTGTCCTACCGGTATAGGTCCTCCCTCAATCATTGCAATCACGTGCCTGTGATCCAATAATTGACTCTGAGGGCACTATATCCAACAGGAGAAAAGGTTTCGTCATAGTCCAAACCAGGTCTTTGACGAAAACCCTTTGCAACAAGTCTAGCCTTATAGGTCTCAACCTGTCCATCTACACCAATCTTCTTTTTGAAGATCCACTTGCATCCTATGGGTTTTACCCCATCTGGAGCAATGTCCAACGTCCATACTTTGTTGGTGTACATGGACTCCATTTCGGTCCGCATTGCATCCGGCCATTTTACCGAGTCAACGCTCTGAACGGCCTGCTGGAAGCTAGTAGGCTCATCATAATCAATGATGCAGTCCTCTCTATCCCCGTCTATGAGAAAACCGTAGTATCTCTTGGACGGATGAGACTGCCTACTACTCCTGCGGAGTGGCGTAGGAATGTCCTGTTCTTTTGAACCCTCTGGTTCTACTAAGCTTTCAGTAATAGTCTGCGGTTCTGGAATTTCTTCCAGTTCTACTGCGCTCCCACTAATTTCCTTTTCTAAGAACTGGTGTTCTAGAAAGTGGGCATGACGAGAAACAAAAACCTTTTGTTCTTCTTCGCAGTAGAAGAAATATTCCTTGGAGTTCTTTGGATATCCTACAAACTTGCACTGTACTGAGCGTGCCTCGAGTTTGTCCACATGCTGCTTTTTAACAAAAGCTGGACTTCCTAATGTCTTAATGTGATTAAGATGGGGCCTCTTCCCACACCACATTTCATATGGTGTGGTAGGCACAGTCTTAGCGGGAACTCGGTTCAAAAGGTATGCAGCTGATTCTAGCGCATACCCCCAGAATGATCGCGGTAACTCAGCGTTACTCATCATGGACCGTACCATATCCAATAGGGTTCGGTTCCTTCCCTCCGATACACCGTTATGTTGCGGTGTGTATGGAGGAGTAAGCTAAGAGAGAATTCCGTTCTCTTTTAAGTAATCCAGGAACTCGGCACTCAAGTATTCACCACATCGATCAGATCTCAGTGTCTTGATACTTTTGCCGGTTTGTTTTTCTACTTCATTCTTATATTCCTGGAACTTTCCAAAGGCTTCGGATTTATGTTTCATTAAGAAGACATATCCGTACCTTGAAAAGTCATCCGTAAAAGTAATGAAGTAAGAATAACCGCTTCGCGCATGTGTAGACATTGGACCGCACACGTCGCTGTGTACGAGTCCCAAGAGGTCGCTCGCTCTTTCTCCATGTCCAGTGAACGGAGTCTTTGGCATCTTTCCTTTGAAACAGGATTGACAAGTGGCATACGATTGATATTCGAACGGATCCAAATATCCTTCTGTATGTAACTTCGTCAACCTTCTCTCATTGATGTGACCCAGTCTACAATGCCATAAGAAAGTCTGATTTATTTCTGGAGACTTTCTTTTGTGTGTATTCTAGACATTGAAAATCTATGGTTGGTTTAATACGTATATACCATTGCTCAATGTACCTGACCCAATCAGAACTTGATTAAGGTGAATGTTTACAACATTGCTTACAAACGCAAATTCATAACCTTCTTTAGAAACCAAAGATACAGAAATGATATTACAAGTTGCGTTGGGTACAAAAAAGCAATTACGTAAAACCAAAACATGTCCATCTGACATTCCCAGGTTATAGTCCCCCACGGCTTTAGCATCCATGCTAGCTCCGTTTGCAACTTTGAGGGTCATGTCACCTGCCTTCAAAAACCTACGGTTTCTCAACGCCTGCAAATAATTACAGATATGAGATCCTGATCCGGTATCCAATACCCAGGAAGTAGAGATTATTGATAGACAGTTTTCAATAACATACACACCTGAAGCTGAAGCTGCAACCTGCTTCAGATCCTGTGTTCTGGCCTTCCAAGCCCTGCAATCTTTCTTCCAATGTCCCTTCTTATAACAATAGAAGCATTCTTCTTTATCCACAAGCTGCCCCGCTATCTTTGTTGCTTTTGCTTTTGCTTTTCCCTTCGTATCTACTTTACTAACACCGCCCCTTGGTTTGGCGGGGGCTTTCTTCTTCTTTCCCTTGGCTTTCGCCTTAGACTTAGAAGAGGAAGATCCTCCTACAAACAAAGTGGATGTTTCCCTACCTTTCTGTAGGGTACCCTCTGCACTCCTCAGCATGTTGAGGAGCTCCGAAAGTTCAACTTCTTTTCCTTGTAAGTTGAAGTTCAGGATAAACTGGGCGTAAGTGAAAGGAAGGGACTGGAGAATCTAGTCCGTATAGAGCTCGTTCTCTAACGTGGTCCCAAGGTCCACGAGCTCCTCAATGAAGCCAACCATCTTAAGCACGTGTTCCGCTACCGATGATCCGACGGCCAACCTTGCCGAAAATAGCTTCTTCGACACTTCGTATCTTGCGATACGAGACTGCTCTCCATACAGTTCTTATGTATGAAGAAATATAGATTCGAGGTCCATATTCTCGTGCCTCCTCTGATGTTCATTGTCCATAGAGGCAAGCACGAGGCACTTGGCCTTCGCGCAATCGATCTCCCAGGTCTTATGGATTTCCTTATCCGCGACGCTGGAGGTGGGACCAGGGACAGGGGGAGCTTTGGTGGTAAGAAGATACCCCAGCTTGTCGTAAGTGATTGCCATCTTGACATTCCTGAGCCAATCTTTGTAGTTTGGCCCTGTCAGTATGTTTTTATCTAGAAGTAACTTAAGTCCAGTCATGTCGATTGGTTGCTGCAATTAGGAGAGAGAGAAGAAACACTCAGCATGATGCTCTTTCAAGTTTAGAGTGGTTTTTAGTTTGTCTAAACAGGATGGCTCCCACTGTCTCTCGAATCCCTCCTCAAACCAAAAAGGAAGACTTAGTCAGGATCAATCTCACCGCACAATTCTTGCTTAACCGTTCAGCCAGGCCAGTGTCGGTACTTAGAGGGAGGTTTTCCAACGCTTTCGCGAAGTTCCTTAATTAAATAACCTCTTTTCCCTGTGGGCGTAACCCCGCTAACACCTTTCTAGACACCTACTAGGTTTATAGCATTGATCGTTTAGTGAGAAATTTCCCGAGGAGTAGCATATACTCACAGTAGGATCGGGATCCAAATACCATCGCGTGACGAAACTGAAGGAATCCTACCAGAATCATCACACTCCAAATGGTATGCAACTCTAGCAAGTTTCAGTACTTATGAAACTCCCGATGTGGATTTTTGCCCCATGCTCTTATGACCTTGACTTTGGCCAAAATATCATAAGTCACATGTCAAGTTCTACCCGTCATTATCCAGGTTAATTTGGACCCACCCGTACCTACCTTTGACTTTGGCCAAAATGGCAGTACGACTGTCCCAAACAAACGCATCTATCTATGCTACACATGAATACCTAATTGCTACCAATCACTATGCCTTGACTTTGGCCAACATACATAGCTTGAATACTATTGACTATTCATGTGAAACGACGGAGGGCTACGAATGGTTTTGGCGAAACCGTGAACGTAGTGAACTTGATATAATCGATGGAACGAGATAGCTTTTAAAAGGAGTGGCTCAAGCTCCGCATTTAAAAGTTGGTTTTGAAAAGAACCAAGTGGTTTTGAAAGTGTTCCAACGACTTTTACCTGGTTTATTTTCTTGCATTAGTTCTTTTAATGCGTCCCATCATTTAATCCTACCATTGCAGAAAACAACCAAAATATGACGTACGCTTATGCTATTCACATTCGCCACGGGGCTCCATTACTACCCGTTAGGTTACTTAACTAATGACAGAGCGGGGGCTGGGCTAGCGCGGCTGTAAAACATAAGCAACGCCTAAATAATATCATATATAGATATATTGCAATGATAGCCATTTCAGATCACAGATGAACACATTGGATATACTAGGAATCCGCAATTCGTACGAGCCTGTAACGAAAAGCAGATTACACGGTCGCGGTGAATAGCCAGTACCCCACCCAAGACCCCTACGGGTGCGGCAAACTACCCGCCAAGTACCCGAAGCGGAGCAACCTCCCTCAACACCGTGAGTAGGCCACTCGGCACTTCGAGATACCCGGTAGTTTGTGCACCCCCTCCATGGGTCTATCCTAGGAGCAAAAACAGTAAAAAGAAATTATACAATGACGGCTACAACCCCGACCCGGTTGTGCGGTCATACAAATAATATTACATCAATTTACAAATTTATATGAATTGAAAGAAAAGAAAACTCTCATCTCACAACCCCCCGGCTATTCACCCGCGACAATCCAATGAATTCATATACACATACCAATAACATTACAGATCACAGATTTGTATAACCCCCACTAATCGACATATAGCGATTAGCAGACGTTCAATACAAATATCACATCACAGAAATAAACCCGTCAGCTTAAGTCATTAGAAACTCGATCAAAATACGGTTTTTAAAGCCCCAAAAACAAATTTTTCTTTCTGGAAAATCTGGGCTGAAAAAACATATACCGAAAATCCCAAAATACCCCATAGAACAAACTGCAACCAAAATTCCCCACGGCCGAGTCAACTCGGCCGCGGAACCGCAGCGGGAGCACGCTCCCGCCGCGTTTCCGCGGCGCTTTTATCGGATCAGTGGACCAATTTTTTGCAGTTTCTTCTAAAAACCCTGAGCCGAATTTCAAAGCATGATTTATCATTTTTTGAACAGTGGAAAAATTCGACAGAAAGTTGATAATCCGGGTGTTTTTCGCGACTTTTTTTTCCGATCGAATTTCTAGTTACTATGCTAACATATTAGATAGTGTTTAACTAGGATCTAATACCACTGTAAGTCCATGCTACCTCTCCCGGTACTTACGGGCTTGCGGAAATGATGAAAAACAATTTTCTAGATGCGGTAACATGGACTCAAAACAGATCTTTGTTAAACTGTCTACCTAATATCCTAACTAGGAGTTGTTAACTACTCGGTTAGGGGGTTATACCTTTCTTGAACTCCTTCGTCTTCAACTCGTGATGGTGTACGGACCGGCCTCTCCTCGTCGTCTTCTTGCGCCGAAGACAGATCCACCCGAAAACTTCTACTTTTGGCTTCTTCTTCGAACTTGAAGAAACTAGATCACTCGATTTGCTAAACCTTGTGAACTAAGATGAGTAGAGAATTGTTTTGGTGTCTTTTTATCTCTAGGGCAATGAGTCTCAACACGTGAGAATGGTTTGCCCTTGAGGTAGAGAGAGAGCAAGAGGAAGAGGGTGAGAGTTAGAGAAAAATGAGAAAGCTCAAGAGAGAGAAAGCTAATCAAAGAATGAGCCTCGCTTTTCTCATACCCCCTCTCATAATCCAAAAGCATCATGATAACAAGTAATGATAATTGATTATATTGTAAAGGTTATTATCATGACAAATGACACTATCATTTCATGCATTAAATGCAAATGGTGAACAAAACAAACAAGCATAAGTCAATGCAACCAAATGATGGTCATTGTCATGTTGGTGGTCAACAAGTCCAACCTAGTCAACCGGTCAACAAAAGTCAACAAGTCAACTAGGTCAACCTTTCAACCTAACCATGTCACTATAATACTCAATTAATATTATTGTTAATCATATGCCTTAATCTCATTAGGGTTTGACAAAAGTCAACAGTCAGCAACCCTAATGAGAATCCTCTGCCTCTGTCTCTGTCAACTGTGCATACACACCAGTATCCGCGTTCCAGGGAACACGAATACAAACGAGATAAAACCAATCTCAAAACGTACACTAGGATCTGGCATACCAAAGCCCGCTAGTGTTAACTGTCCGGACACCAAACGTGCACAAGTGCACGGATGTGACCGAACCCTGTCGCAAAACCATGCGACCTGTCGCAAAACCATGCGACCTCTACTCTTTTGCCTAAAGGCGAATAGCTTTCTGTGTGGGACTCTAAAGACTCGACACTACGCTGGCAGTGGGTTTAACCACAGACCGCAAGCGGCACTAGCTGTGCGTAACGGCCCCCAGGTAGATGCCGATAAGAAGACGGACGAGGTGAAACCCATCTGAACTCCTACTGAGCCTGAATGTGACAGTCTTCGTACAGTCCGGTCTGTTCATCTGATACATCGCATGGCGGGCCTAGGGGGTGGTGAACGTCGGTCCCCTAATAGCGGTACAAGTCGTGTCGGAGTGTAGCCCAGAACACCCTGAGATAACACTGGAAACCTATCAGTATATCTCGCTTGCCCTGGCCAGGGACTACTCGTGTAATGGCTCTCCTAGACACAGCGTGATGTCAACCCCCAATACCGGGAGAGACGAATCCTGTCTAACCGTCACTGCCAACAAGTGCTTCGGGACTGCACCCAACTACTACCTGTTTGCACGACTCCTTTGAGCCGTGGTAGGGTAGTAATCAAAGTACAGTGGGAACACACTCGAGGCGAAGTGATAGTGTCAAGTCAGCGGACTAAGCTGTACTCATGTCACCTGGGAACTGATAACTGACGATAGGTATAATACCAACCAATCAGTTTCCGACGAGTCCTGTCCAGTGTACTCGTAACCTAACGAGCACCCGCATACTATCTCAAGTACGACGTACTGACGGCTGTGGGACAGACTGTCTCCCAAGCTGGGATAAGAAGCGCATACGCTAGTCTACTCCGGAGTATCGATGCCCTGTCTTGATAGTCCTACGACTAGGGACCTGCATAAGGATGTGCTTGTGGATTACCCAGCCCCCATGAGTGTGACTGCCATCACAACGCTGGTAATCAAGCAAAGATCCTAAGGGCTCTACTAATATGTATAAGCAATATGCTACAAGAAACACATGCGCATATTAAAGTAGAAACAAACCAAGTAGCATACTACCATTTTGAGTAAGATTGTCAATACAAGGTGAATATCCCAAGCTTCCATTAAGTAATATACATACTAGTATGATACAGTAATGGCCTCTAGGGCATATACACTAACAGCAAGGCCTCCGGCAGACAGGGAAGCAAGGTGCACCCCTGGTGGCAAAACCTCTGGTGGTGAAGCCTTCGGCAAGCCGCGATGAGCGAGGCGCAAAGGGGGTTTTGCGACTTAGGCCCTTTTTTTGTAAGCCTCCGGGCAGTTTGTAAGGCTGGGGAGCCCAAAGTACCCTTTGTAAAGGCTTTGCCTTTGGTAATAAAAACAAATGTTTCTTTGATTTGCACTTTATCTTCTGTTCGTGAAAAATGCCTGTAAAATTTCTCTTCTTGCACTGTTGGGCTTCCATGTCAGGTCAGCTATTTGTCTAGCGATCGTTCGTCGAGTTGATTTCGATTACTTGCCAAGCGTGCCAAGTGCTGCTGAAAAGGAGGTGTCTCCGTGGCCCCTGAAGTCAAGGGGGGATCGCTCGAGACTCGGATAGACCTGACACCCCTTGTTGGTGGTTCGGATCCTCTACGTGTGACGGGCAGAGGGCGGTCCGCCGTATTTCTCGGTTGCCCCTTGGCGAGAGCTTCTGATTTCTGGCGCTGCGAGCAACGACCACTAGCTGGGGGTGGTCGAGCGAGGGTCATGCTCGACTGCCTTTAGGAGGACTCTGGGTCTTTAGCGTTGGAGGTGCTGTAAGAAGCCTATTAAGGGTGACAGGGCAGTAAAGCTGCGCGGTTGCCTCTTGGAGAGGGCTTTGATCTCTGGCATCATGGGTAGGCAACTACCAGCCTGGGATGAATGAGCTGAGTAGCCGCTCGGGTGTCTCTTGTGAGGGCATCGATCCCTGGCGTCATGGGTAGGGATCTACCAGCCGAAAATGACCGAGCAGGGTAGCTGCTCGGTTGTCTCTTGCGAGGGCTTTAATCCTTAGCGTTGGAGGGGCTGTAAGAAGCCCATTGAGGATGACCGAGTGGGGTAGCCGCTCGGATGCCTCTTGGCGAGGGCTTCGATCCCTGGCGTCGTGGGTAGGCAACTACCAGCCTAGGATGACCGAGTAGGGTAGCCGCTCGGATGCCTCTTGCGAGGGCTTCGATCCCTGGCGTCATGGGTAGGGAGCTACCAGCCGAAGACGACCGAGCAGGGTAGCTTCTCGGTTGCCTCTTGCGAGGGCTTTGATCCTTCAGGACAGGGACCAAGCAGGGTTACTGCCCAGTGCCTCTTGGCGAGGACTTTGATCCCTGTCGGTTGTGGTAGGAAGCTACCAGCCGGGGATAGCTGAGCAAGGACTCGACTGCCTCTGAGAGGACTTTGGTCCTTGGCGCGGGAGGGGCTGTAAGAAGCCTACCAAGGACCTTTGGCCGAGCAGGGTTACTGCCCGGTGCCTCTTGGCGAGGGCTTTTGTCCTGAAGGATAGCCGAGCGAGGGATCCTCGGGCTCGACTGCCTCTGGGAGGGCTTTCTGATCCCTGGCGTTGCTGTAGGGAAGCTACCCCCCAGGGATAGCCGAGCGAGGGTCGAGCTCGACTGCCTCTGGGAGGAATTTCTGATCCCTGGCGTTGCGTTAGGGAAGCTACCCGCCAGGGATAGCCGGGCGAGGGTCGGGCTCGACTGCCTCTGAGAGGACTTTCTGATCCCTGGCGTTGCGGTAGGGAAGCTACCCGTCAGGGATAACCGAGCAGGGTAACTGCTGAATGCCTCTTGGTGAGGGCTTTGATCCGTGGCGTTGCGAGTAGGGAAGCTACCGACTAGGGATAGCCGAGCAGAAAAGCTGCTCGGCTGCCTCTTCGGAGGACCTTGATCCTTAGCGTTGGAGGGGCTGTAAGAAGCCCACTAAGGATGACCGGGCGGTGAAGCTGCGCGATTGGCTCTTGGCGAGGGCTTTGATCCCTAGCGTTGCGAGTCGGGAAGCTACCGGCCAGGGATAACCGAGCAGGGTAGCTGCTCGGCTGATTCTTCATGAGGTTTCACCCGACCATCCAGTTGCAGGTATGGGGAACAGGAACGGTCGCGGTGAACGTGCGCATAGCACGCGCATCGATTGTGCGGGGAGGCGAAGTGCCAAAGTCGCGTCGTTTTGATTCCGCCAGAAGAGGCTCAATGATCTCCCAGCGGACGAGTATCGGCCCATGAGATCTGTGGCCATGGGACGTAGCCTGCTGGTGGTCAGCCGTGTCGATGAGGGCAGAGTCTTCTGGAGGCGGAGGAGCGGCGATCTGGGGCCCTGGCCTGGCCGTTTGGACTTTATTCGGTCTATTCGGCTCGCGACGGCGTTGATGACGGTCGCCGGTGGAGGTTCATCCACGCCTCCGATGAGGGGGAGGCGGAGGCTGTTACCTGGATCTTCCGGGTGATCGCGCGCCATGTGGACGGAGATCGGAAGACCAACTTTGTTTTAGTGGAGATTGCGTTCCCACAGACGGCACCAACTGATGGAGGTCCTTTTCGGGTCTCCTTCAGATGTTGTCTTCCATCGATCTCCCGGTGGATTTTGGAGGTGATCTTCTGTTGCGTGTGGGTCTCAATGGGTTTTGATGAGATTGATGATTTGAGGAGTTTAGCGCCGAGTACTTGCAAGGAAGTCCCAGGGTGGTTTGGTACCACCGAGGACCCTCCGACAATCAAGTTAGTACTAGATCCGAGCAGCGTAATAGGTAAGTAAAGTAAAAAAATAGCTTACTTGATCCCTCTGTGATAGGGGTTTATATAGTGGCGGCAGCACGCAGTAGCAGGCGCGAGAATCTCGACTGCAGTTACGCTCCCGACGTCACGCCCGCGTAATAAGCGGATCGCCCGTTAATAGGGATCGTGATGGCATGGAACATGGGATGTTGCCGGCGAAGAATCCGCGCATGGCGAGATTTGCGGAGCGGCGATTACGCCTGTGAGTGACGGAGTTGGTCGGTCGGAGGGACTGAGGAAGATGGCCTCGGCGGGAGAGCTCGGGAATGAGCGGGAGGGCCGAGGCATCTTGGTCCTGTGGTAGCTCGGGCGAGCTGAGAGGCCGAGGAGGCCAATTTGCAGGGGGCCATGAGGAGGTCCAGCTTGTGCTTACAGGTCGGGTACAGGGGTGGCATGGTCGGCCCCTGTGGGCCCTTTCTTCTGAGCTCTGGGACACGTCATCTGCCACGTGTACTGATCTTGGGGGTCATCAATATTGATCATCATCAACTTTCTTTTCTGCGACCATAAGTGTAATATGTGGTATATCGCCGGTTTCTTTACTATATGTCAACGACAATTGGGATACGCATATTTACTTACGTTGATGACATGAGATGTTATGTGTTCTGTGATATGTTATATTGGATCGTCATTTTTGAACAGCCGGGGGGTTTTATGTGAGATGAGAATTTTTTATTTTCATTCATGTAAAAACTTGTATGTAATATTCTTTTATTGGTGCACTTCCGGGTTGAAGAAGATGTCACCGTTGATATATATTATTTTCTTTTCCACATTAGGATAAACCCAAGGAGGGGAGCACAAGTAACCGGGTTCTAGAGTCCAGTGGGAGGCCATCTCGAGGTGTCGAGACCGGGTCTCCTAACTCTAGAATTGGTAGGGTTGCTTGCCGCTCTCGTAGGGTTCTAGGGATGTGGGTTTGGCTATTCATCACGACCGTGGAATCCGTGTTTTATACAGGCTTAATATAAAACCCGGAAATCCTAGTATATCCAATATTTCATATGATGATTTCTGCTGCGATATTCTGTGATGTGATCACTTTATATGATGAGATAGATATTGTATATAGTATATGTGATATATTATATAGACGTTGCTTATGTTTTACACCCGCGCTAGCCCTGCCCCGCTCTGCCGTTAGTTACCTAACCTAACGGAGCATGACGGGACATCGAGGCAAATGCGGATTGCATAAGCGTACGTTTTTATTTATCTATGATGCTTAGGAAACTTAAATGATGGGACTTCATTAATGAGATTAATGAAAGAAAATAAAGCTAAAGATGTTGTGGAACCGAATTTTCAAAAACAGATAGCTCTAGTTCTAGAACATCCTGCACCTTATTCGATAAGGAAAGAGCCGAAATCCCTTCACCGGGAGTGACCTATTTAGCAATAACTGGCAGATGCTACAACCCTCGGTTTAGTCTTTTGATTGCTTTTCTAGTTCTTGCTTTGCTTAGCGGTATTGTGAATATCCTGTACCTCATACAACGAGGAAAGAGCCGAGATCCCTTCACCGGGAGTGACCTCTTTAGCGAAACTAGTAAAAGCCTCAAAAACACTCCATTTAAATCATTTGATTCTACAACGATATCGAGTTCATTACACAAAAGGTTTTCTTAAAACCTGTAGTAGCCCTCCGTCATTTCAGATAAGTGCTAGTTAGTATTCGTACTACGTTTGTTGACCTTAGCCAAGGCGTAGTGTGCGGTAGCTAATCAGTGCTTATCTGCAAAGCATATGTTGCGATTGAGTTAGGGTAGTCGTGCGACTTTGTTGACCTTAGCCAAAGGGTCATGCGGGTGGGTTTAATTCAATCAGGAAATGACGGGTTGAACTTGACTAGCGCTTATGATTTGTTGACCTTAGCCAAGGTCATAAGTTGGTAGGGGCAAAATTATCAGGAATTTCAGGTGTTGAAATTTGCAATGAGATTGCATACTTTCTATGAGATAGTTGGATCCCGATACCCACTGCGAGTAAGAGTTACTCCTGGGAGAGTTTTACATATTACAATGAGTCGATCAAGTAGATGTCTAGAAAGGTTTCAACTGGGTTACGCCCCTGAGAAAATGAGGTTTATTTTAATTATGTCCGTGCGAAAGCACGGGGAACCTCTCTCAAAGTACCGGCACTGGCCTGGCTGAAAGATTGGCGAACTTGTAGGGTGTAATTAATCCCGGCTAGTCTTTCCTTTTAGGGTTTGAAGAAAGATTTGATAAAAACAGTGGGAGCCATCCTGATTAGATAAAATAATAACCAATCTAATCTTACAAGAGCATACGCTGAGTGTTTTCTTCTCTCTCTCTCTCCAGGTAGCGACCATGTCACGCATTAATCAAGATTATAATATAGATGTATTGACCGAACCCACTTGTTATACTGTGCTGGGGAATGTTGGTCCCGCTCTAACTTATAATTGTTATAAGACCGAGTAGGAAATAGGGGATTACTTGAATTCCCGTACCGCCCAAACGAAGAAAGTGCATGATGATGCATCTTCTTCGGGTGTGTTCATTACCGAGAACTATTTCTCAGTATCCTCTACGTCCTGGGTATGAGATACCGGATCAGGATCTCACATATGTAATCTGTTACATGGGCTACAGATAGGTAGAGAACTGGGAATGGGTGATAAAGTTTTCAAGAATTGGAAACAGTGCAATTGTTGCAGCCAAGGTGTTAGCAATTATCACCTTGTATTACCAAACGGTAATACATTGATTCTGAACGATTGTTATTAGATATCGAACCTGATATACAACATTATATCGGTCTCTTTATTTACTAAAGAAGGATATAATTTTGTATTGCTGGATAATGTTTTGAACATTTCCTATATCAAGAGTTGATCAGTACAGGCACGTTATCTAAAGGCATATACGTTCTAAATCAAACTACAGTTCTTAACGTACAGAACACACATAAGAGGAAGAGTTCAGAAATGAACGAATCCTTCTTAAGGCATTGTAGACTAGGTCATATCAATGCAACCCGACTAACTAAGTTACATTAAGGTGCACCTTTAAATCAGTTTGAATCTACATCTTGTGAAACTTTCCAGTCATGTCACAAAGATAAAAGGACCACAGCTCTGTTTACTTGAAACAGAGAAAGAGTTGGTGAACTCTTGGGATTGATACATGATGATATATGTAAGTCCCCTGTCTACACATGCCAGGACTGGTTCTTTATACTTCATTACATTCACTGATGATCTTTCAAAATTCGGACATACGTTCCTGTTCAAACACAAATCTGAAGCTTTTGAGAAATTCAAAGAATATAAGTCAGAAGTAGAGAACCAAAACGGGTATAAGTATTATGTCCTTTGATGTGATCAGGGAGGAGAATACTTGTGCATGAAATTCCTGGACTATTCAAAAGGAGAATAAGATTCTCTCTTTGCATTACTCCTCCGTATACACCACAGCACGTTGGTGTATCGGGACGGAGCAATCGCACCCTAGGTGATATGGTGTGCTCTATGATGAGTACTACTGAGTTGCCTATTTCCTTTTTAGGGTTATGCACTTGAGAAGCTGCATACCTATTGATTTGGGTTCCAACCAAATCAGGTGCTTACCACTTTATATGTGATATGGAATAGGAAGAGCCCATGTCTTAAGTAAGTTAAGATTTAGGGTTGTCCGGCCTATGTCTAAAAGCAAAATTCGGACAAGCTCGAGGCAAGGTAAGTTCTGTAGAAGTTTGTTGGATATCCCAAGCATTCGCAAGAGAATATCTTCTACCGCACCGAGAAAGAAAAGGTGTTTTATTTCTCGGCATGACCGCCTTTTTAGAAAAGGAATTTATTTTGGAAAGAAATTTGTGGTCATGAGGTAAAACTGGAAAAAGTTCAAGTTATACAAACTACAACTGATGATTTAGTAGAACTGTAGGATTCAATAGTTCCCGACGAATCTCAGCCTCTCCACCGATCTAGTAGGGTTCCTCATCCACCTGAGAGATACTTCGGTTTTCTCTAAGACAGTAGGAGCGAGGATTGCATCATGAGATGATGACCTAACTAGTTTCGAGCAGACCATCAAGAGTGGGGACTCTGTAAGAATGGCTGGATGCTAAGTGATCTGAGATGGAATCCATATACACCAACAAAGTATAGACTTTGGTTGCTATATCTGAAGGGTTAATTCCCCATCAGGAGAAAGTATATCTTGAGAAAATTACTTGGTGTATATAAGTTCATGAGATGAACTTCGTTCCTACCATTGTGTGACAATGGAGTTGTGGCTTATTCCTAGGAACCCCCATCCCATCAGTGATCCAGACATATTCTAATGCAGTATTACCTGATCATGGAGATAGATGATCTCAAGGGAGATCGGGGTAAGGAGAGTAGACTCAGAGGACAACACAGGGAATCCACTCACAAAAGCCTTTTCCCAAGAGAGACTTTTAAGGGATGGTTGAGTACGAGATACTACAACCACTGCTATATGATGGCCCTAGTGTAAGTAGGAGATTGTTAGTTATATGTATGCCCTGAAGGCCATTACTGTACATGAGATGTATATTGTAGTGGATGCATGGACATATATAGGGAGGACTTTCTTGCTCGACATGATAGTATGCTATATGGTTACTCTTTATCTTAACATGTACACAGATTGTCTCTCTGTTATATGTTGATAAAACCCTTAGGATGTATACTTGACTACCTGGATTATGATGCGGATCATACTAGTGGGACAAAGATAGTCCGTGAGTACATCCTTTAATGTCCCTAGTTGTGGGTGCGACCCATGAGATGGGCGATGGATGGTCCCATATCCATTGGTGTTTGACATCAGAGATGATATACGGGTGCTCAGTGGAGACTGGGTACACTGGACGGACTCGCCGAGAACTCCCAGATGGTATTATACCTCACATCAGATGGCAGTTCTCTGGTGACACTGGTACAGGTTAGTCTGTCGACCCGAGATCGTTATAGAGTCTTGTGTAATTCCCACTGTGCTTTGATTTCCACCATACCACGTTTAAGAGAACGTGCAAAACGGTGGTTTTTGGGTACAGTCCCGGCTCATATGGAGGCAATGAGCGATAGGAAGGGATTCGTCTCTCCTGGTATTGTGGGTTGATGTTGCGCTGTGCACGATTGGCTATAACAGGAAGTCCCTGGCCAGGGCTGATTCTGAGATTTACTGGTAAGTGTTATCAGTAGCTTCTCGACCCGTTATGAGCCTCATATCGGCACGACTTATCAAGTTACTAGGGTCTGACGTTTACCACCCCTAGACGAGATATGCGACATATCAGACGAAGAGACCGGACTGTACGGTAGTGTTACTGATTGGATTCACAGGAGTATGAGCAGGCATGCTTGTTGATCTTCTGATTGCTCAATACCCGGGTGGCTGTTACATTTAGCAGACCGCTTGCGGCTTGTGGGTGATTAATATGATCATCACCTACTGACGGCATATTGACGGGTCTTTAGAGTCCTACACAAAGATTTCCTTGTTCATGAGAAACGGAGTAGGAGCACATATGAGATATATGCGGGACCGAGATTAATGTGCGTATGTGATACCGCATTCTATTCTCGCGATATGTGATATCGGTCGGTTATATATGATATAGCCGGGTTATCGGATCAAGTGATTGATTCGATAGATTGTTACATTTGATATTAGTCGGTTGTATGAGATATAGCTGGATTATTAAATCAAGTGTTGATTTAATAATTTAATGTATAATTATATATTTGATATATTAGCGTACATTAACTAATATTATCTCACTTATGATTTCTTCTCTCACTTGATTTTGTGCACATTGTATATATGTGATATATATTTGTGTACATGTTTTGTGTCATGCTTGATGCCACATGGGACATGGATGTATGAGACTTACACCATGCCAAATGTAATGAAGGGTTTTTATTTTCTTAAGTTAATCAAAATTAGTGGAAATTGGTTTAATGGTTGAAGCTTGGAGAAGCTTGTAGAACCATTGACCAAGTCCACTCATTTTGTCATTCCTAAGATATTTATTAACCCAACCATTACATTAGCCATGGTTTAGTCTCTACAAGGGTTAATAGATGATATTAACTCACCCATGGTTCACATTCTTGACTTGGATTTTTTTTCCATGAGAGCTTTCTTCATCTCCTTCCTCAAGCTCACTAGCTTTTGGGGAGGTGATGAAAATGAGTGAGAAAAACAAATCTAAAGTGAGCCCATTTCCTACTTCATCATCCTCTACTACTTGCCATTTAGTTTAGGGTGTTTGCTTCACTAATTTCACAATTAGTGAAGAGGTAGCATGAGCTTGAGTCTCCTCGACATGGATCATCTTCAGCCTCGAAGACTTTGAGCAAGCTTGTTCATTTCTCCGGGAGAACCCTTTCTAGAGCTCGGGAGATCACAACTCGCAGTGAAGGGACTACTACACGGAGCTATTGAAGTGAAGGACCGGTCTACAAAGGTTGTATTCCTCATTCACTTAGTTGCAAAGTTGTTTGCATTCGATTCGTCGCATTTTCTAGTAACGATTCTAGGGTTAGGGTTAGGTAGAATGGCAAATTTTTGAAATTGGCAAGGACGATGCCTCCCGAAACCTTGCTGCCGTGCTATGCGACCCTGTAGACACTAGCCTGGCCGAAAGGTTAAGAAAATATTATGCCGTGCGAATGATCCCGACTAGTTTTCCTTTTAAAGGTTTGAAGGAAAATTCGAGGAAACAGTGGGAGCCATCCTGATTAGATAAATTAATAACCAATCTGATCTTGCAAGAGAGCACGCTGAGTGTTCCTTCTCTCTCTCTCCAGTTAGCAACCATTTCACAACCTAATCAAGATAATAAAATGATTGACTTGACCGAATCATCTGTTTACACGATGCTGGGGAACGTCGGTTTAGCTCTAAATTGTGACAACTGTCCTGAGTATGGGCAAGAGAAAAAAGGACTATAAGAAATTCCATATAACCCTATTGAAGGAGAAGTATTCTTATGCATCTTTTTCGAGTGTATTTGTTATTGAAAACTGTTTTTCGTTCAACCCTACCTCCTGGGTACTAGATACCGGATCAGAATCTCACATATGTAATTTATTATAAGGATTGAGAAAAAGTAGAATGGTTTGACCGGATGATATGTCCCTCAGAGTATGGAACGGAGCACAAGTTGATACTACCGCCGTCGGTGAATATCACCTAGTATTTCAAAGCGGCAATACTATGATTTTGAACAATTGCTACTATGCACCTTCCATACTTTGCAATATCATATCGGTTTCTTTACTTGATAAAGATGGATATAAGTTTGTTCTAGATATAAATATCATGAACATTTACCTAAATCAGGTATTGGTTGCAAAAGGTATACTATGCAATGGTATCTATATTTTAAATCAAAACATAGTTTTCAATGTGCAAAACACACGCAAGAGGAAGAATTCAGAAGTGAACGAATCCTACTTGTGATATTGTAGACTTGGTCATATCGTAGAGAAAAGATTAAGTAAGTTGCATAAAGATGGATATTTGAATACGTTCGAATTTTCATCTTATGAAACTTGTTAGTCCTGCCTCACAGGAAAGATGACCAAATCTCCGTTCATCGGACACGGAGAAAGAGCGGCAGAGCTCTTGAGACTCATACACAGTGACGTAAGTGGTCCAATGTCTATACATGCAAGGGATGGGTTCTCGCACTTCATTACATTCAAAGACGATCTCTCAAGGTTCGAACATGTGTATCTTTTGAAACACAAATCTGAAACTTTTGAGAAATTCAAAGAATATAAGAATGAAGTAGAGAACCAGACTGGAAAAAGTATCAAGATCCTCCGATCTAATAGAGGAGGAGAGTACTTAAGCACGGAATTCCTAGAATACCTAAAACAGAATGGTATTATTTCTCAGCTTACTCCTCCGTATACACCACAGCACAACGGTGTATCGGAGTGGAGGAATTGTACCCTATTAGATATGATTTGCTCAATGATGAGTAATGCTGAATTGCATCTTTCATTTTAGGGACTCATGCTTGAAACAGTAGCGTACCTATTGAATCGGTTCCATATAAATCTGTGCCCAAAACTCCATATGAAATATATAGTGGATAGAAACCATGTCTTAAATTCATTAAGATATGGGGTTGTCCGACTTATGTTAAAAAGCACAATCCGGACAAACTCGAGACACGATTAGTGTTGTGTAAATTTGTGTGATATTCCAAACATTTGTGAGGATATCTTTTCTACCATGCATAGGAACAAAAGATTGTAATCTCTAGGAATGCCACCTTTCTGGAATGGCAGTTTCTTGCAAAAGAAATCAGTGGAAGCATGGTGGAACTGGAAGAGATTCCAGATACACAAACAACAACTGAAGATTTGATAGAATCACAGGATTCAATAATCCCAGATGAACCTCAGCCGCTCCGCAGATCTAGTTGGATTTCTCGTCCGCCCGAGAGATACTACGATTTTCTTATAGATGGGGATCGAGAGGATTGCATCTTGGAAGAAGATGATCCTTCTAGTTTCGTGCAGGCCATTAACAGTAAAGACTCTGTAAAATGGCTTGAAGCTATGAAATCCGAAATGGAGTCTATGTACACCAACAATGTTTGGACTTTGGATGTTGCTCCTACTACGGTAAAAGCCGTTGGATGCAAGTGGATCTTCAAAAAGAAGATTGGTGCAGATGGACAGGTGGAAACCTATAAGGCTAGACTTGTTGCAAAAGGTTTTCGCCAAAGACCAGGATTGGACTATGATGAAACCTTTTCTCCAGTGGCTATGCTGAAATCCATTTGAATCCTACTTGCCATTGCTGCCTTCCATGACTGTAAAATCTAGAAAATGGACGTAAAAACGGCTTTTCTAAACTGAAGTTTGGAAGAGTGCGTTTATATGGATCAGCCGGAAGGATTTGTTGACAGTGGGAGCAGCGGGAAGGTGTGCAAATTGCTCAAATCCATTTACGGATTAAAGCAGGTATCGCGGAGCTGGAACATCTGTTTTGATGAGACAGTCAAGGGATTTGACTTCATCAAAAATGAAGATGAGCCATGTATCTACAAAAAGATTGTAGGGAGAACCGTTGTATTCCTCGTCATGTAGGTGGAGGACATTCTCTTAATAGAAAATGACATTCCTATGCTGCAATCGGTCAACCTGTTCTTCTCACAAAAGTTCTCCATAAAGGACCTGGGTGATGCCTCCTACATTCTGGGGATTAAGATCTATAGAGATAGATCCAAGAGATTGTTGGGACTTTCGCAGTCCAGATATATAGAGACCATACTAAAAAGATTTAGTATGGAAGATTCCAAGTGCGGTAACATACCCGCATTGCACGGAATCACCCTCTCCAAAGAGATGTCTTCCAAGACTGAAGAGGAGAGGATTCGCATGAGCACTATACCCTATGCTTCGGTGGGAAGATCTATAATGTATGCGATGCTGTGTACCAGACCAGATATAGCATACGCACTTAGTGTGGTAATCCGGTATCAGTCGAACCTGGGTGAGGATCATTGGATAGCTGTGAAGAACATTCTCAAGTACCTGAGAAAGACTAAGGAGATGTTCTTGGTTTACGGTAATGGAGACCTTAAGGTCGAGTCCTTTACCGATTCAAGCTTCCAGAGTGATAAGGATGACAGCAAGTCTGTCTCGGACTTTGTGTTTACCCTCAATGGAGGGGCGGTGTGTTGGAAGAGCTCCAAACAGGACACCGTCGCAGACTCGACGATGGAGGCTGAATACATTGCTGCGAACGATGCTACAAAAAAAGCGGTCTGGAAGAAGAAGTTCATTACTGAACTTCAAGTAGTTCCATCCATTGTAGATCCAATACCTCTGTATTGTGATAACAATAGGTCTATATCTTTAGCGAAAAAACAACTGTCCCATCAGAAATCCAGACACATCTTAAGGCGGTATCACCTGATCAGGGAGATCGTTGATCGCCAGGAGATCGAGGTGCGGAGAGTGGACACTAAAGACAACACGTGTAACACTTTAGAATGTGTTTAGTGACTAATTATATTTAATATGTGATTTTAATAAAAAGTTTACCAAATTGATTTTCAAATATTTATTCAAAATTTATAAATATTTTTCTAGAATTTTCCTAAGCTTGCACAAACATGTGCATGTAAACTAGGGTTAGAATTTGGGTTAAACCATGTTTAACAACCATGGTAGATTAACCCCTCCTTGTTAAGATAAAATGATTTAATTTAAGGGTATTTTTTTAAAAAATGAAATGGGATTTAAGTTATTTCTTGTCTTGACTTGAGAGAATGAGAGAGAGAATGCATCATGGCAATGCCATGCTTGCATTAAATGAGAGAGAGGGGGAATGCATCATGGCAAGCCCATGCTTGCATTTAATGAGGCATGAGAGAGATGGGGGTTGACTCTCTTGTAGTATCATTTTCATTTGTTGCACACTCTTATATTTCTCTGTCACATCCCGAAAGTACGGAATATGACCGGCACTTAAACTACGAACGTCTCGAGGCGTATGTAATCTAAGTAAGCCGAAAACCCAGAAACCCAAACCAAGAAAAAAATAGTAGAGTGAAGGAAAACCAATTTAAAACAAGTAGTTTTAATAGCATAAGCCGAATTATGCGGTTTTTAAGAACATCAAAATTTACTGAAAATTTCGGTAGAGTCTCCTTTGTAAATACTAGCCCCCAAACGGGATATAACATGAATAGTATACGAAATCAATAAAAAGGCATCCCCAAGCGGAAGCTAGCTTTTCGTCAATCGACGGTCACAACCACACAAGCAATATAATATACAACGCCAATGGCGAGGATCAAAATTCAAAAGGAAACTCAAATCCACAAGAAAACCGCAGAAAAATAACGCGCGACTCTAAGGTCGAAGGAATAACATCACTGGTCTCTATCTCAAAATAAATATATGTTTGGTTGATGGAACTTCTAGATACAACAGAGTAATAATATACAAGTTATATAATGGGGAGTACGATACAAGTAAACCCACCTACTAGCAAATCACCCGAAGGAAACTATTCCCGCAAGCTGTAATGAAACCTGTACGGCAAACCTGCAAGAAACTGGGGCACAACGGGGGTGAGTTGCCAACTCGTGAATAGAAAAACATCTACGCACAGAAATCGCATAAATAACGCAACCTAGGTCAATGATCATGATATATCCTCAAATATATGAATAACATGCAGCCTAACAATGGCTAGGGTAATATCTAACCCGAGTGTGATCTCATGTGCCCGTGTCAGTGCCTCAGGTAGCCATATATCATACGAATGAGGCATGAATGCATGAAAACAGAATACATGTAAATGAAGAAACTGTTTTCATAAATTAGTGAGATTTCCTTTGTATTTTTAAAATGAGGTATCATAAATGAAATCAGCATCAACAGTGTCTAGCATCGACACAAAACATAAATCTCAATGTCTCAAAACCTCAGGCTCCGGCTATCCGGACTGGCCTGTATCATCAAATCTCAGTACCTCAATATCTCGAAATCTCAATGTCTCAATCTCAATATCTAGGGCGCCGTCAGTCCAGACCGGCCCCTACCATCCATCTCAAGACCACGACGGTATCCTCCGGATATCCGACGCGTCGGGTAAAATCACCGGTAGGTAGTCTCCCCCTGCCAGGCTCATCGTCATCACCACGAGCTTCTTGCCCCGGGGTACCTTACCAGGTCCACCATGTAACCGAAACGGTTCATCCAACTCCTCAAATCGGGTCTCGAAATCCATCAGCAAACTCATGGTGGATGACTCATACATCACGGGAAAAACCGCGCTTTTTATTTAAAAAGAGAAAGAAGAAGTTTGTATATGTTTTGCGGTTTTCCCCAAATCCAGAAAATCTCATGGAAATCCGAATCCAAAACCTCAATAGCACGTAAAAAGTGAATATATGCATGAGAATCAACGAATGCGGCATAACAATGAATAACAGTATGCATGAAGTAGCAGGTAATAACTACAACGTCTAAACTAACATATAAGGCAAGTACACTAATATCATGTCTAAACTATTAGCTAACAGGCTATGTCAAGCAATAATATTTTCTAAGGTGTACGTGACATGGCAATTACCGATGAAGATGTGTGTGAGCCGGCAAGTAAGTGTACGTGGTACATACGCATCATCGGTAATGGTGCTGGTGTCCTAACCACAAGATATCAACAGTAGAATATGAAGCATAATATAAGCATGTGATGCGGAGCAAACAACAATAATGAGCGGGAGCTGAATACTAGACGCAACGATAACTAATCTGCTTTACCCTAATATAAGTCCTACAATGGTGCCTTTTGAAATAACACGAATCGTGGGGTTTTGAAAATAGGGGCTACGGTGTTTTTAAGAAAAGATACATTTTTTTAAATATCCGTAGAATCTCTTGACTTGTCTTTTAAAATACGCACGATTCGTAAGCTTTGAAATAGGTAGGAACCGAATCTAATCTAAAAACTAACTAAACTAAAGGGCTAAACTACAAACTAGACTACAAGTAAGGAAACCGCCTAACATCTGAGTCGATACATATACATACCTGTATATATATTAGTCGGTGATCCCGCCTCAATAATATCATATCTGATACCATATCTCTAATCAGACATCCCAAGTCAAGAGTGCGGATCAATCATCAAGATATAGCTCGTACGTAAATCCGTCGTACGGCATCCCCAAATCTGGGCACGGGTCAATTTCACATTCATCATACTATTCACCTGGTATCCTCTTTATCAAATATCATGATCGGGGTACTGATCTACGTCTAGTACAATACTGATACCGCCTAAGTATGCATGCACGTGTGTGAAACACTACGTCAAGGACCCGCTACAACGTCATGTCGTATCTCAAATACGAACCCTGCTATATCACCGATCTCACGGCCTCAAATCAAATCTCATCGACTCGTCTTAAATCCCAAGTACTATCCTCAAATCCGTATGTGAACACATAGTTCCATACCCTTGTGAACACATAACAATAAAGAATCCCATGAGTACATATAAATAGGAATGTATGCAAGTATGTATGTGTGTATGTGTAGTGCAACACTACCCTAGGGTTCGCAACACTAAAATAATCTAACACACCAATATCCATCCTAAACATCGTTATTAATCCCAAATAACATATAATAATTGTTGGTGTGTATACGCATCCGTATACACCACCACGGACTGCGGGGGTGCTATACGCCATCAACCCGACTTCTCCCCGTAGATATAAATCTACTCACCTGGTCCTCGCTCGCCGGTGCCGACGTCGCCATGCGCTTGCTTGCCGTCTCGAAGTCCACATGGGGTACCTACATATCATAACGCACCGTATCGCATTAAAATCCGACTCATGACCAAAAAGACACATGAATCCCACATAGGTCAAAACCTATGGTTGCTTCCACAATTCAATCCAAAAACCCTCGACGTCGGCGTACAAACGTCTGACCATCGAGAAAAACTCAACGTTTCAATCGTGGTTTCACAACACCTTAAATATATATACATATAATGGGGTTAAAATCATCAAAACTTCAAATTCGCTTTAAAAGCTATTTTTCCAAAAGCCTAATAAGCAAAATTAACCGCTTTAATACAACATCTTGATGCTTTAGCAAAAAGAGTTGTCAAAACATTCATTAATTAGCTTGATTAGGCTACATAAACACTTACTAGATTTTTAATCTCGCTAAATTACATTAACCCAAACTTCAAGTTTGCAATAAATATCGATTTTAATACTTTTTAAACTAAAATTCACAATTCATCAATTAAGCTTGGTTTTGCCTATACTAAAGTATTAAACCACAAATTATAATGTTAATAATGTCATGAAACCCAAATTAGAATTTTATCTCACCAAAATATATATATTTTAAAAACCTAGTTAACAAAATTAGCACAATTTTCCATTTTGGCTCAAAACTTGGTGTTTGAATCAAATTTAAATATTTTTACAATTCTAGTGGCCATAATTCTCATTAAAACATCTTAACTAAGCCACACAACCATTAACTAGATGTTAATCTCACTACTTTATATTAATTACAAAAATCTAGTTTGCAAACCAAACATAATTAGGACAATTTAATTTTAACAATTAACAAATTAGAACCTATATTAGGTTTTGTAAATCTTAAGATGTTAGACTACTCAAAGTAAACATGATTAAGAGATAAAACCCTAACCTTAATTTAATCCTCCTCTTGAATATTAAATTTTGAAATTAGAGTCATAATTACACACCTAATTAGTTGATTCAAAGCTTTTAACTAACAATTAAATATTGGGGTTAGGATTTACCTCCACAAATCAAAAGATCAAACTTGAAATTTTAGCCTCCAAAACTTGCCTACATGCTCCAAGATCCACACTAGATTGATTAAAGAATAATGGGTAATTGTTGGATTTGGGATTTGTGAGATTTTAATTTGATTTTTCTTGAATTTTGAGAGCAATTTTGTGTTGGAAATGAAGTGGTAAAATTGGGGGCTGATCATGGGGGGTCTCGGCCTGATGGGGAGGGAATGAGTGAGGAGAGAGAGAGAGAGAATGGGGTTTTGTGGCAAAAGTCAAACAAAACCCATACCCCAAAGTCAACACTTATACACTTTTCTTTATTCATTCTTCTCTTTGTTGTTTGCTTGGACTTTTCTTTTCTCAAGTGGGGAATTGGGGGCAGCAAGGGTTTGGCCACAAGGGAGTGGGGGTGGGTGAGTGTGGGTGTGTGTGCGGGATGAGTGAAAATGATAAATATTATACCCCAAATCTCCATTTACACTAAAAAAAACCTTTTTTTCAATAATTTATAAACCGTTTTGGCAAACGATTTCGTTTCAAAAACCACATGATAAAATTTTATTTAATGTGTCATGATGCAAAAAATTTGTTTCAACTCATTCCAATTTGTAATTTTCCCTAATTAAATGTATTAGTGACGGCTTTAAATAATAATAAAAATAATTTTTTTTTCAGAAAATTAGAAATTTCACCAGTGGCTCAATAAACACCAAATACTAGCAATTACATAGCTAGAATATGTATATTTAATTTTTATAATAAGATATTTGCATTTTGACTTTTTACAGAAAACCCCCCTTATTTTACCGATTTTCCGAAATTTCACCGAAACGATTTTCAAAACGCTACATTCCCACACTCTCACTCTCTCTCTCTCACACACACACACAGCCTTAGCTGAAGCAACAGCATCAGCTTCAGCAACAGCAGCTATATCAGCAGCAGCTTCAGCCCCAGCAGCAGTTGCAAACATCAGCAACACCAAGCAGCAGCAGCAGCTCCTTACAATAGCAGCAGCCCCAGCACAGCAGCATCAGCACCAGCAGCCCCAGCACAACAACAGCAACATCAACAACAGCAACATCAACACCAACAACATCAACAGCAACAACATCAGGAGCAGCAACAGCAACAGCAGGAGAAGCAAGCAGTAGCAGCTTCTTCCATTCCCCTTCTTCTCCTGACCCGGCATTGTAGGGTCGAGTAAGGTATAACTTCTGGGCTCCGTTTCCATGTTCGCTAGATTGTGTGTTAGTTTAGCTTATTTAGTGATTAAATGGAGTTTTAGTGCTAGATTTGTGCTTTGATGTTAGATCTAGTTAAGTTAGAGTGTTTATAGCTAAATCAACCCTATTAGGTGTTAGTTATTCTATTTTAGCCTAGTGGTGTCACTAGAATTAGCTAGATAAGCTTAAATCGCTTAACTTGAAACGTTAAAATACGGTTTTTGACACATATCATAAGATATTAGGATCTGCTACATTTCTGACCCTTTCCTAGATTAGCAAACAGTTTTAGAATAGTGTGCAGGGTTTTTAAGGTGTTGTGTTGGAGTTCGAGCCCCTCCTACCGGAGGTAGACCGGCGGCCTCCTCTTGCCAGACCGGCGACGCCGGCCCCCTGTTGAGATGAGTGTGTGTGTCTTGTGTATGTGGGTGTATGTGGAGATTTTGCTGTGATTAGTATTGTTTACTTTTTGAGTTTTTACCTGAGACAAAATCTGGGTTTGTGTAGCCATATTATTGTGTTTTGGGGGACTTTGATATTAACTTGGGTAATTTTGTTGCAGAACAGGGAGTTTCAGGGTGTTTGTAGTTAGATTTACCCTAATTTATACTGTTGGTATCACTTGCTTCCTATTAATTGACCCAGATCCTTAAAATACCCTAGTGTTGCACACTTGGTGCTTAAACTAAACCCTTATTGATATTTGAAATCTGCTGTTATTAGGGTAACCTTTTTAGTAAGCAAACATATACATTAGGATATAAATTGTGTTAGGACCCTAGTGTAGCAACCTGGACCCATGCCACCGGAATTTGGCCGGCCCCACCCCCTATGCCGCCGGCCCAAAAGTGGGCGTCTGTATGGGTTTTTGGGTAGGTAAGTGTCTGTAGGTTTAGTGATGTATTTGGTCCTGTTTGATTTGCTTGTTTTTGCTCCAGATTAAATCTGGGACCGTTTACCTATTTTTTTAGCGTAGCGGGACTTGCGCGACACGTACGATACGTGTCGAGTTGGTTTGCTGTGAATCACAGCGTGTCGCTGTGTGCTACCGCGTGTCGCATTGGGTTTTGGCGTATGCACACACGTCACGTATACGCGCGCGTTTAGTTCGCGACGCGGGATTCGCATTTGATTTTGATATCGCATATTTGCGAGATATTTTCTTATATAGGGGTTCATTGTGTAAATTCCAGGTTCGCAGGCGGGTACGTCAGACGCCGCCATAAAAGGGAAGCAGGTGCTCGGCTATACTTAGCACGCGACCAGGTGAGTAGATTTAACATCTACGGGGAAATCGCCCGTATGGCGTTAAGCGTCAGCGCGTATTAGGATATTTAGCCATGTGTGTTCATTTGGATATACTAGTAGCATACCTTCTGTTACATATAGAACTGGTAGTATAGAACACTGCACTGTCACTAACGGTTCAAGTTGCACGAGCACGATTTATATGCTACACTCACACCGTTAGTGACTGCCATGACACTCACATTATAGAATTGCTATAAATCATATATCATGTTGATTCCGCTTTATTGATGTTTTTCATGATTTGCCGCATATTAGCATATGTTATATTCATACCATGCACACTGTATACTCACTTTTGTGCATACCTATCTTGATATGTTTACCCTTGTGCCCCTATACTTCATATATTCATACTTGGGCACATATATCTCACGTATCCATACTTGTTCCATATACATCATATATTCATACTTGGGCACATATACATCACATATCCATACTTGTGCCCCTATACTTCATATACCCATACTTGGGCACATATACATCATATGTCCACATTAGTGCACATGTACATTGCTACATTCACATTGCGTACTTATCCATTCGCACATCCATACCTATACATATATACATATGTTACATACATGGATGATATTGACATGATTAAAAAACTAAGGGACCGCATGTGATATTTCAAAACTGGATCTTTTAAAAGAGCGGTTTTCCCTTTCTTTTACTCTCAGTGTCATACGACACATGGCATGGATTTACGCATTAGATTTGATTCATATGATTTCTGGATTTGAGAACCGTGGAATGATTTTAAGAAAATACGTACTATTTTAAAAACCCGGTTTCTCTTGATGTGATATTTTAGTGCGTCCACCATGAGTTTTCTCGGTTCCAGAGAGCTTGTGTGAGTATACCCAATTTGAGGAGTGGTAGGCACCGATTGCGGGTACATGGTGGACCCGGTATGGTACCCCGGGGCAAGATGACTTGTGTTGTTAGATGGTGAGCCTGGTTGAGGGACTACTACCTACCGGTGATTGGTTAGACCTGGCGATTATCCGGAGGATACCGACCAGAGTCGATAGATGGATACGGGACGACGCGTACTGCCGAGGCCGAGAGCCAATTCCGCATATGGAGCCCGTGGGCAGATCCGATGGACGGACGCCACATACTGGAGGATTTGCGTGTCGATGCTGGACACGGCTGATTTTATGATATTTCGAGTGCCAATGTTGGGCACTCACGATTTTATGAGATTTACAGAATTTGAGGGCCGATGAGGATGACGGCGCCTGAGTTTTTACTGGGATTTGGGTGTATTGATGGACACCGGTTATTTTCCACGTTGACATTCCGTGTAGATATTATTTATTCCCATGCTCAGCATTCACTATTTTACATCTCATCCTATACCTATTGTACCTGATAGAGTACACATGCTTGCACGATCATTGCATACCCTGCTCCTTCTATATAGGGTTGTTAGATTTCATTATCAGACATGATTATTGTATACCTAGCTCATCATATGGAGAGACTATTAGATTGCACTTGTTGCATGATGTGAGCATCCAGTTCATCATATAGATGTCATTTGTTGGCATAAGTTAGAGTATCGCAGCACGTGCATACTCGCGATTACCTTTATATGTTATCTACTATTCACGAGTTGGCAACTCACCCCCGTTGTGCTACAGTGCTTGCAGGTTGCCCTTTGGAGTAGTCGCGGCTGGCTGTTTATCGCATCTTTTGACACAGATACCACTGCTGAGGCGTGCTAGCCCTTTTGCTATTAGGTGGTTTTGTGCGGTATCTGTTTACTTTTCAGTTGTACATTGATGTATCTAGTACTCTCCATCTACTTTCATGTATTGACTTAGAGACCAATTGTGAAGACGATGTATATTATTTTGTACTCTGGTGTTGAGCTCATTGTGAGACGACTTTTTTTATGCAGTCTTATCCTTTTATGATATTTGTTTTCATTTTTACTGCTCATTCTTCGCTATGGCGTCGTATATCATATTGTGGTGATTGTTCCGCCGTTGGGCGCGATTCTCCCATTTGAAATGCTCTATTCATTTCACATGACATTTTACTTATATCTTGCCTTTTACCCGATTTCGGGACAAATTTTTATAAAGGAAATGTTGCCAAAATTATTAAAAATAACTCTTGAACTAAAAAGGATTTCTACTAAATTACTTAAGGTTTTCTAAACATTATACAAATGTTTCTACGAAAATGTTTTAACACTCTATATTTTAAATGGTTTTGATTTCTGCGTTTCGGCTTACTTAGTCGCGTTACGTCTGTAGACGTTACGTGGCTAAGTGCCGGTCACGGGCCGAACTTTGGGTCGTGACAAAGTTGGTATCAAGGCGTAGGTTTTACCTTCGGAGTGTAGGATGACCCTGGTATGATAGAGTAGATAGCTGAAGCAGAGTGGCGTAGCGTGTGTATGTTCTGTGGCATACTCACGACGCGGTACTCCGCCTAAGAGACCTTAGGACTTATTGATTGAAATTCCTTCTTGATTATATATATATTCTCGTGATTCGATTTCCGTATCCTCATCGAATCCTACCTTTCCCTTCAGCCATTATGCCACCAAAGACTACGAGAGCGCAGAGAGCGGCTGCGAGAGCCGAGATTCGTGTTGACTCGTCCGAGACGAGGACTGATCCGGGCAGTGCACCCGTTGTACCCGAGCAGACTGTTCCTCCTATGACAAATCAGATCGCCACGCTAGGGGCTGGTATGCAGGAGATACGCCAGACGGTGGGATCCAGCATGCAGGAGATGCGCCAGATGATAGGATCGCTAGTTGAGACGCTTCGAGCGCAGCGACCAGAGGTAGCTCCACCAGTCATGGGGACCGCGATGGTGCCTACAGTACTGGCCATTGCCCCTGCAGCTACGGAGGTGATTGCAGTATCGCTATCAGATTTCATGAGGCTAAAGCCTCCGGTCATCACAGGCACCGATGCAGCCGAGGACCCACAGTCTTTCACTGATAGGATGGCCCGGATATGCCGTTCCCTTAGATGCTCAGATGCGAGATGGGTAGAGTTCGCGGGCTTTCTCATGGAAGGACTTGCGCAGAAATGGTGTGAATTGGTCGAGAAGGGTAGAGTAGCAGGTTTTCCTCCGATGACCTGGACAGAGTTCGTGACGGTGTTCCTTGCCCGCTTCCTTCCCCAGAGTGTTAGGGATGCCTGAGTACGCAGATTTGAGTCCTTACGCCAGACGCCAGAGATGACAGTGGCAGAGTACGATGTGCTGTTCACTGAGCAATCAATTTATGCTTCGTACCTAGTGGCTACTGAGGAACTGCGAGTCAAGAGATTTGTCCGAGGCTTGCTTATACCACTGTTCCTTACGATCAGCGCACAGCATTACGAGACATATGCAGAAGCCGTAGACGCAGCCCTACTAGTCGAGGAGCGCCTTGCAGAGATTTCGGTAGTTCCAGGACCGAAGAGGGTTCGTACTGATACAGCAGCACAGAGACATCCATTGAGACGCCGTGATAGATGTCGTACAGGTGGCAGAGACTCGGGGCGAGGTCAGATGTTTAGCTCTTATCCCCAGGAGGGTCAGCAGTCGTCCCGTGGATGCTTTAGATGTGGTAGTCTCCATTACCGCGTCAGAGATTGTACCGAGACACGCCGGAGGGAGCCAGCAGTACCGCATGTCACACTTCCACCTTCCCTACCCCACAGGGCGTTGCCTATTATACCCACAGTTGCTCCGCGTCAGACCCACGCACAGAGAGGCCATGGTCGCGGAGGGTTTGTTCCAAGAGGACAAGGTGGCCGAGACAGAGGACAGCCAGCTACCGGCAAAGTGCATCCAGTTGCTAGTAGGGGACCGCCAGTCGCAGGTGGAGGACAGGCATGGGTTTTCGCGTTGACGCATCAGGATGTGCAGGCGTCCAATGCGGTGGTCTCAGGTACCCTATCAGTATGTTCTGTTGACGCACACGTGTTGTTCGATCCCGGATCCATGCACTCGTATGTCTCCACACATTTTGTGCTGAGTTTGGGTAGAGAGTCTGAGTTGCTTGATCAGCCACTTGTTGTGACCACTCCCGTGGGAGAGTCGTTTGTGGCTAGGCACATGTTCTGATCCTGTGTTGTCCGTATTGGCGAGAGAGATTTACCTGTCGACTTGATCTTTCTTGAGATGTTGGACTTCGACGTTCTTTTGGGTATGGATTGGTTAGCCACGTGCTATGCGTCTGTGGACTGCTGCGAGAAGACAGTTAGATTTTGTTTTCCCGGCTAGTCGGCTTTTGTTGTGCAGGGGGACCGTGGTGCCGCCCCTTACAGATTGATTTCTTCTCTTCGTGCTGGACAGCTTTTGAGGAAGGGATGTCAGGGATTTCTAGCCTATGTTTCCGATACTTGAGCTACAGATGTTCCGTTGGACCAGGTTCCGATTGTTCACGAGTTCCCTGATGTTTTCCCTGACGAGCTTCCTGGGCTACCGCCTGAGTGCGACATTGCCTTCTATATTGATTTGATTCCCGGCACAGGGCCTATTTCTATACCGCCTTATCAGATGGCCCCGGCGGAGCTTTGTGAGTTGAAGAGTCAGTTACAGGATTTGCTGGATAAGGGACTTATTCGACCCAGTGTTTCTCCTTGGGGTGCTCCGGTCCTGTTTGTCAAGAAGAAGGACGGAAGTTTACGTTTGTATATCGACTACCGCCAGCTGAACAGGGTGACCGTGCAGAACAGATATCCGTTGCCATGCATCGACGATTTGTTCGACCAGCTTCAGGGGGCAGGATATTTTTCGAGGATCGACTTGCGATCAGGATACCATCAGCTGCGGGTTCGACAGGAGGACATACCGAGGACAGCTTTTCGCACGCGCTACGGCTATTATGAGTTTTTGGTGATATCGCTCGGACTCACCAATGCGCCAACAGCATTCATGGACTTGATGAACCGTATATTCAGGCTGTACCTTGACTTGTTCATCATCGTATTCATTGACGATATCTCGGTGTATTCCCGGAGAAGAGAGGAGCACGAGCAGCACCTAAGGATCACACTGCAGACTTTGAGGGAACACCAGCTTTTTGCAAAATTCACCAAGTGCACGTTCTGGCTAGACAGCGTAGACTACTTGGGTCACGTGATTACACGGGATGGTATATGTGTGGACCCGAGGAAGATTGAAGTCGTTCAGAGTTGGCCCAGACTTACATTCGTTACAGAGATTCACAACTTTCTAGGGCTGGCAGGCTACTACAGGCGATTTGTACAGGATTTCTCCCGTATTGCTGCACCCTTGACCGGATTGACCCGGAAGGGAGTTCCGTTCGATTGGACGGAGGAGTGCGAGCACAGTTTTCAGCAGCTATGGACTTGTTTGACTACGGCGCCGGTGTTATCATTGCCTTTAGGATCAGGCGGTTTTGTGGTCTATTGTGACGCTTCTCGAGTGGGGCTAGGGTGTGTATTGATGCAGCATGACAGGGTGATCGCATATGCTTCACGGCAATTGAAGAAACATGAACAGAACTACCCCACTCACGATTTGGAGATGGCTACAGTGGTCTTTGCACTTAAGATCTGGCGACATTACCTCTACGACGAGTCATGCCAGATATTCACTGATCACAAGAGCTTAAAGTATATATTTCAGCAGCGGGACCTTAATCTCCGACAGCGCGGTTAGATGGAACTAGTGAAGGACTACGACTGCGAGATCTTATATCACCCGGGCAAGGCTAATGTGGTAGCAAATGCTTTGAGCAGGAGGCCCGAGGGTAGTCTATCTTGTTTAAGCGCAGTACAAAGGCAGTCGTCGATAGATTGGCAGACTTTATGCGACAACCGAGTACAGTTTGAGTTCACGCAGATCGGGGGACAGCTTGCATATGTTCGTGCACGCCCACAGTTGCTTGACCGTATACAGGAGGCACAGTGCAGTGATGACCGTTGTTCAGAGATCATGGCACAGATTGGACAGGGCAGATTCTCCGAGTTCGTGATCAATGATCAGGGGATATTACGATTTGGATCTAGACTGTGCGTACCAGATGCTGAGGAATTGTGGCGTGATATTCTTGAGGAGGCACATCGATCGGTGTACAGTGTCCATTCCGGTTCTACCAAGATGTACCATGATATGAGAGAGGTCTACTGGTAGGACGGAATAAAGAGGGACATCGCAGACTTCGTATCGAGATGCCTGACTTGTCAGCAAGTCAAGGCCGAGCACCAGAGGCCCGCAGGAGAGTTACAGCAGTTACCCATTCCGGAGTGGAAATGGGAACAGATTTCGATGGGTTTCGTTGTGGGTCTACCCAGGACTAGGCGAGGGTATGACTCTATTTGGGTGATCGTGGATCGTTTGATGAAAGCGGCTCACTTCCTTCCAGTGAAGACGACTTTCGGATTTTCTCAGTACGTCCAGATTTACATCGACGAGATTGTACGACTGCATGGAGTCCCGACATGTATTGTGTCCGACCGAGGCACCCAGTTTACCAGCCGACTATGGCAGAGGCTTCAGGAGGCTTTGGACACTCACTTGAGTTTCAGCACAGCATTTCATCCGCAGACCGACGGTCAGTCAGAGCAGACTATTCAGACTCTTGAGGACATGCTCCGAGCGTGCGTTTTAGACTTTGGTGGTAGCTGGGATCATCATTTACCCTTAGTGGAGTTCTCCTACAACAATAGTTTCCAGGATACTATTCAGATGGCACCTTTCGAGGCTTTGTATGGGAGGAGATGTAGATCGCCCGTCTGTTGGACAGAGCTCAGTGAAAGCAGTATTTTAGGGCCACAGATCGTACAGGAGACGACAGAGAAGATACAGCTGATTCGAGACAAGATGAGGACAGCTCAGAGCAGGAAGAAATCGTATGCTAACAGACGCCGCCGCAGATTAGAGTTCGCAGTTGGCGATCACGTTTTTCTGAGGGTCTCTCCAATGAAGGGAGTGATGAGGTTTGGATGGAAGGGGAAGCTTAGCCCCAGATTCATAGGTCCTTTCGAGATCCTCGAGCGTGTGGGCGCAGTAGCATACCGTTTAGCTCTTCCACCCGACTTTCCAGATGTTCACCCTGTATTCCACATATCGATGCTTCGCAGATACCTACATGACCCTTCGCACATGATTCAGCATCAGACCGTTCATCTCGAGCGCGATCTTTCGTTCACCGAGCAGCCAGTCGTAATTTTGGACCGGCAGGTGAAGAAACTTAGATCGAAGGTCTTGCCATCAGTGAAGGTGCTTTGGCGCAGCCCGAATGGTGAAGAGATCACTTGGGAGGCTGAGGGCGAGATGCAGAAGAAGCTCCCTCATCTTTTTGAAGGTATGCATAGCTTTATATTTTAAATTCGGGGACGAATTTCTTTAAGGGGGGAAGATTGTAACACTTTAGAATGTGTTTAGTGACTAATTATATTTAATATATGATTTTAATAAAAATTTTACCAAATTGATTTTCAAATATTTTTTCAAAATTTATAAATATTTTAATAGAATTTTCCTAAGCTTGCACAAACATGTGCATGTAAACTAGGGTTAGAATTTAGGTTAACCCCTCCTTGTTAAGATAAAATGATTTAATTTAAGGGTATTTTTTTTTTAAAAAAATGAAATGGGATTTAAATTATTTCCTGTGTTGACTTGAGAGAATGAGAGAGAGAGAATGCATCATGGCAATGCCATGCTTGCATTAAATGAGAGAGAGGGGGAGTGCATCATGGCAAGCCCATGCTTGCATTTAATGAGGAAAGAAAGAGATGGGGGTTGACTCTCTTGTAGTATCATTTTCTTTTGTTGCACACTCTCATATTTCTCACACTCTCACTCTCTCTCTCTCTCACACACACACAGCCTCAGCTGAAGCAACAGCATCAGCTTCAGCAACAACAGCTACATCAGCAGCAGCTTCAGCCACAGCAACAGTTTCGAGCATCAGCAACACCAAGCAGTAGCGGCAGCTCCTTGCAACAGCAACAGCACATGTAGCAGCAGCCCCAGCACAGCAGCATCAGCACCAGCAGCCCCAGCACAGCAGCATCAGCACCAGCAGCCCCAGTACAACAACAACAGCATCAGGAGCAGCAACAGCAACAGCAGGAGAAGAAAGCAGTAGCAGCTTCTTCCCTTCACCTTCTTCTCCTGACCCGGCATTGTAGGGTCGAGTAAGGTATAACTTCTGGGCTCCGTTTCCATGTTCGCTAGATTGTGTGTTAGTTTAGCTTATTTAGTGATTAAATGGAGTTTTAGTGCTAGATTTGTGCTTTGATATTAGATCTAGTTAAGTTAGAGTGTTTATAGCTAAATCAAACCTATTAGGTGTTAGTTATTCTATTTTAGCCTAGTGGTGTCGCTAGAATTAGCTAGATAACCTTAAATCGCTAAACTTGAAACGCTAAAATACAGTTTTTGACACATATCATAGGATATTAGGATCTGCTACATTTCTGACCCTTTCCTAGATTAGCAAACAGTTTTAGAATAGTGTGTACGGTTTTTAGGGTGTTGTGTTGGAGTTCGAGCCCCTCCCGCAGGAGGTAGACCGGCGGCCTCCTCTTGCCGGACCGGCGACGCCGGCCCCCTGTTGAGATGAGTGTGTGTGTCTTGTGTATGTGGGTGTATGTGGTGATTTTGCTGTGATTAGTATTGTTTACTTTTTGAGTTTTTACCTGAGACAAAATCTGGGTTTGTGTAGCCATATTATTGTGTTTTGGTGGACTTTGATGTTAACTTGGGTAATTTTGTTGAAGAACAGGGAGTTTCAGGGTGTTTGTAGTTAGATTTACCCTAATTTATACTGTTGGTATCACTTGCTTCCTGTTAATTGACCCAGATCCTTAAAATACCCTAGTGTTGCACACTTGGTGCTTAAACTAAATCCTTATTGATATTTGAAATCTGCTGTTATTAGGGTAATCTTTTTAGTAAGCAAACATACACATTAGGATATAAACTGTGTTAGGACCCTAGTGTAGCAACCTGGACCCATGCCACCGGAATTTGGCCGGCCCCACCCCCCTATGCCGCCGGCCCAAAAGTGGGTGTCTGTATGGGTTTTTGGGTAGGTAAGTGTCTGTAGGTTTAGTGATGTATTTGGTCCTGTTTGATTTGCTTTTTTTTGCTCCAGATTAAATCTTGGACCGTTTACCTATTTTTTTAGCGTAGCGGAACTTGCGCGACACGTACGATACGTGTCGAGTTGGTTTGCTGTGAATCACAGCGTGTCGCTGTGTGCCACCGCGTATCGCATTGGGTTTTGGCGTATGCACACACGTTACGTATACGCGCGCGTTTAGTTCGCGACGCGGGATTCGCATTTGATTTTGATATCGCGTATTTGCGAGATATTTTCTTATATAGGGGTTCATTGTGTAAATTCCAGGTTCGCAGGCGGGTACGTCAGACGCCGCCATAAAAGGGAAGCAGGTGGTCGGCCATACTTAGCATGTGACCAGGTGAGTAGATTTAACATCTACGGGGAAATCGCCCGTATAGCGTTAAGCGTCAGCGCGTATTAGGATATTTAGCCATGTGTGTTCATTTGGATATACTAGTAGCATACCTTCTGTTACATATAGAACTGGTAGTATAGAACACCGCACTTTCACTAACGGTTCAAGTTACACGAGCACGATTTATATGCTACACTCACATCGTTAGTGATTGCCATGATACTCATGTTATAGGATTGCTATAAATCATATATCATGTTGATTCCGCTTTATTGATGTTTGTCATGATTTGCCGCATATTAGCATATGTTATATTCATACCATGCACACTGTATACTCACTTTTATGCATACCTATCTTGATATGTTTACCCTTGTGCCCCTATACTTCATATATTCATACTTGGGCACATATACCTCATGTATCCATACTTGTGCCATATACATCATATATTCATACTTGGGCACATATACATCACATATCCATACTTGTGCCCCTATACTTCATATATCCATACTTGGGCACATATACATCATATGTCCACATTAGTGCACATGTACATTGCTACATTCACATTGCGTACTTATCTTTTCGCACATCCATACCTATACACATATACATATGTTACATACATGGATGATATTGACATGATTTAAAAACTAAGGGACCGCATGTGATATTTCAAAATTGGATCTTTTAAAAGAGCGGTTTTCCCTTTCTTTTACTCTTAGTGTCATACGACACATGGCATGGATTTACGCATTAGATTTGATTCATATGATTTCTGGATTTGAGAACCATGGAATGATTTTAAGACAATACGCACTATTTTAAAAACCCGGTTTCTCTTGATATGATATTTCAGTGCATCCACCATGAGTTTTCTCTGTTCCAGAGAGCTTGTGTGAGTATACCCGATTCGAAGAGTGGTAGGCACCGATTGCGGGTATATGGTGGACCCGGTATGGTACCCCGGGGCAAGATGACTTGTGTTGTTAGACGGTGAGCCCGGCTGAGGGACTACTACCTACCGGTGATTGGTTAGACCTGGCGATTATCCGGAGGATACCGACCAGAGTCGATAGATGGATACGGGACGACGCGTACTGCCGGGGCCGAGGGCCAATTCCGCAGACGGAGCCCGTGGGTAGATCCGATGGACGGACGTCCCATACTGGAGTATTTGCGTGTCGATACTGGACACGGCTGATTTTATGATATTTCGAGTGCCGATGTTGGGCACTCACGATTTTATGAGATTTACAGGATTTAAGGGCCGATGAGGATGACGGCGCCTGAGTTTTTACTGGGATTTGGGTGTATTGATGGACACCGGTTATTTTCCACGTTGACATTCCGTGTAGATATTATTTATTCCCATGCTCAGCATTCACTATTTTACATCTCATCCTATACCTATTGTACCTGATAGAGTACACATGCTTGCACGATCATTGCATACCCTGCTCCTTCTATATAGGGTTGTTAGATTTTATTATCAGACATGATTATTGTATACCTTGTTCATCATATGGAAAGACTATTAGATTGCACTTGTTGCATGATGTGAGCATCCAGTTCATCATATAGATGTTATCTGTTGGCATAAGTTAGAGTATCACAGCACGTGCATATTCGCGATTACCTTTATATGTTATTTACTATTCACGAGTTGGCAACTCACCCCCGTTGTGCCACAGTGCTTGCAGGTTGCCCTTTGGAGTAGTCACGGCTGGCTGTTTATCGCATCTTTTGACACAGATACCACTACTGAGGCGTGCTAGCCCTTTTGCTATTAGGTGGGTTTTGTGCGGTATCTGTTTACTTTTCAGTTGTACATTGATGTATCTAGTACTCTCCATCCACTTTCATGTATTGACTTAGAGACCAGTTGTGAGGACGATGTATATTATTTTGTACTCTGGTGTCGAGCTCGTTGTGAGCCGACTTTATTTATGCAGTCTTATCCTTTTATGATATTTGTTTTCATTTTTACTGCTCATTCTTTGCTACGGCGTCGTATATCATATTGTGGTGATTGTTCCGCCGTTGGGCGCGATTCTCCCATTTGAGATGCTCTATTCATTTCACATGACATTTTACTTATATCTTTCCTTTTACCCGATTTCAGGACAAATTTTTATAAAGGAAATGTTGCCTAAATTATTAAAAATAACTCTTGAACTAAAAAGGATTTCTACTAAATTACTTAAGGTTTTCTAAACATTATACAAATGTTTCTACTAAAATGTTTTAACACTCTATATTTTAAATGGTTTTGATTTCTGGGTTTCGGCTTACTTAGTCGCGTTACGCCTGTAGACGTTACGTGGTTAAGTGCCGGTCATGGGCCAAACTTTGGGTCGTGACAACACAGCGGATCCATTCATAAAGGCCCTCCTTCAAGTGCAGTTCGAGCAACTTTTTGAGAAGTTGGGTATGCGGTACGCCAACAGCTGGCCTTAGAGCAGACGTTATGTATTCGGTACGCCAATATATGGTCTTAGTGCAAGTGGTAGATTGTTGGATATGTATGCCCTAGAGGCCATTATTGTATATGTATACATGTGGATGCTTGGACATATGTATATATACAGGACAATCTTGCTCGATATGATAGTATGTTATCTGGTTTGTCTTTATCTTAACATGTGCATATGTTTTACTTGTTATTACATATCATCTATACATGTTGATAAAGCCCGTAGGATCATTGCTTGACTACCTGCGTTGTGATGGCGATCATACTTGTGGGAGCAGGGTAGCCGATAAGCACATCCTTAAAAGGTCCCTAATCATGAGAGTATCGAGACTGGGCATCGATATTCCGGAGTAGACTGGTGCATAGGTTTCTAGACCCCGACGAGAGGCGATGGTTGTTGCGCCACGGCAGCGCCCCGGCCGTCTATCCGAGGCCAAAATGCGGAATCAAAATTTTCTTAACTTTAAACTGGCGCTACCGCGGACAATATACCCGGATCGAAACCATTAACCTATACTAGCTAACTAGAGATGGGGTGAAAGATGTACCGAGCGATCCGAGTCCTCCGGTCTTCTCGCCGTCGTCCCGATCTCCCGCGGAAACTCCGGTTGTCGCATCCTTGCCAGAAGGGCACCACATCGTCTGCATCTTTTACGGGCTCCCACCTCAATACCGAGGCAATTCGGGCGCGAAGTTGGCTAGCCGACGCGCCCAAGATTTGCTGTAGAATGTGTAGTGTAGAATCATAGTCTCTTTTAGGGCGGTGAAGTTGCCATGGAGGGAGAAGAGAATCATGAACTTTGGAGAGGGTTTTTGAGAATTTTGCAAGCATGAAAATGAGATGTGAATTAATCCCTCAAACAAAAATGAGCCCTCTCATTTTTCCTCACCTCACAATGGCCGGCCCCCTCTCTCATGTGAGAATGGTGGAGTTGATAACATAATACAAGAGGGAGGTGATGGTAGGAGAGAAAGAATGGTGACCACATCCAAAAACATCATCATAATAAACTTACATCAAACCCATACCCACTCAAATCTCATTAAAGCACCATCATGGATGAAAAACAAAAGATGCTTATCATAATGAATATAAGTGCAAGAAACCCCCTCCCCAAAAGTAATTTGCAAAACTGCAAATTACCCCCTCCATCGGAAAAGTCCGGCCGGGAAAGAACAAGGGAAAACCGGTTGGAACGGAATGCAAACTGGCAACTCCAGAAAACTGGTCCCGTAATAAATTACAGGAAAACCCCGATACTGAGCATATATACCCGGATCGAAACCATTAACCTATACTAGCTAACTAGAGATAGGGTGAAAGATGTACCGAGCGATCCGAGTCCTCCGGTCTTCTCGTCGTCGTCCCGATCTCCCGCGGAAACTCCGGTTGTCGCATCCTTGCCGGAAGTGCACCACATCGTCTGCATCTTTTACGGGCTCCCACCTCAATACCGAGGCAACTCGGGCGCGAAGTTGGCTAGCCGACGTGCCCAAGATTTGCTGTAGAATGTGTAGTGTAGAATCATAGTCTCTTTTAGGGCGGTGAAGTTGCCATGGAGGGAGAAGAGAATCATGAACTTTGGAGAGGGTTTTTGAGAATTTTGCAAGCATGAAAATGAGATGTGAATTAATCCCACAAACAAAAATGAGCCCTCTCATTTTTCCTCACCTCACAATGGCCGGCCCCCTCTCTCATGTGAGAATGGTGGAGTTGATAACATAATACAAGAGGGAGGTGATGGTAGGAGAGAAAGAATGGTGACCACATCCAAAAACATCATCATAATAAACTTACATCATACCCATACCCACTCAAATCTCATTAAAGCACCATCATGGATGAAAAACAAAAGATGCTTATCATAATGAATATAAGTGCAAGAAACCCCCTCCCCAAAAGTAATTTGCAAAACTGCAAATTACCCCCTCCATCGGAAAAGTCCGGCCGGGAAAGAACAAGGGAAAACCGGTCGGAACGGAATGCAAACTGGCAACTCCAGAAAACTGGTCCCGTAATAAATTACAGGAAAACCCCGATACTGTGCATACACACCCGCATCTGTATTCCGTCCGGATACAAATGCAAAGAGACAAAATCTACACTGTACTAAACTAGGATCCGGCTTAAACCAAAGCCGGCTAGTAATATCCGTTCGATCCTGATCCGTGCAATACCGCACGTATCTGATCGAACCCTGCCATATATCCATACGGCTACTAGTACAAACTGTCCGATCCTGATCCGTGCAATACCGCACGTATCTGATCGGACCCTGCCATATCTCCATACGGCCTCTACAGCGTTTCGCCCGAAAGCTGAGTAACTGAATGTGTGGTGGACTCTAAAGACTCGTCAATACTATAGCTGTGGATTTAACCACTAGCACGTCAGAGGTATTAGCCAATACGTAACGGGCCACCAGCTATTGACCAAAAGGGACGTCGATGAGCGAACTCATCCTGACACCCTACTGAGCCTGTCAGTGACAATATCCGTACAGTCCGGTCCGTTCGTCTATGAGCATCGCATGGCGGGCCTAGGGGGTTGGTAAAAGTCAGACCCCCAAAGGCGGTACAAGTCGTGTCGGAGTGTAGCCCAGAACGCCCTGAGATACTTCCGGAATACCTACCAGTAAATCTCCTGCCTCGGCCGAGGGCTTTGCGTAATGGCTCTCCTAGACACAGCGCGACCTCACCCCCAATACCGGGAGAGACGAACCCCTGAAGATCCGCTCACTGCCTCCATGTGGCTCGGGACTGTACCCAACTAAAACCTGTTTGCACGACTCCTTTGAGCCGTGGTAGGGTAGTAATCAAAGCACAGTGGGAACTCACACGAGACAAATGACGATCTCAGGTCGATGAACTAACCTGTACACATGTCACCTGGGAACTGCTATCTGACGTCTGGTACAATCCCAACTAGCAGGTTCCCGGCGAGTCCTGTCCGGTGTACTCATAACCCAATGAGCACCTGTATACATCTTAGGTGAACCAACTGACACCAGTGGCTTGTGAGACCGGCCACCGCCCCTCGTCGGGGTCTCGACTGTATACACTAGTCTACTAATGGAGTATCGATGCCCAGTCTCGAAACTCCCACGACTAGGGATTATTTAAGGATGTGCTTATAGACCCCAGCTCCCACGTATATGATCGCCATCATACTGCTGGTCGTCAAGAAAGAATCCTAGGGGCTCTATCAACGTGTAATAGCGACCTGTAAGGTCACCTGAAACAGTACACGATGATAAAGGTAAACCAGATAGCATACTATCATCTCGAGTAAGACTGTTCTACCGGGATAGGTCCTCCCTCAATCATTGCAATCACGTGCCTGTGATCCAATAATTGACTCTGAGGGCACTATCTCCAACAATCTCCCACTTGCACTCAAGGCTAATTATTGCGATGTCGCATACTCACAGCCCGTGTGATACCGAACACCCAACTCCTCTACTAGTCAGTCGCACAAAGCCTGTTTGCGAAACTATTGCGTTCGAGGAAGAGCCTCAGTGAGTGGATCCGCCTAGATGTTTCTTTCTATGTCTCTCTATATCTCAAGTTCGCGGAGAATACCATCTCCTGAAATGAGCAATACCTGTCTTGGAATGTCTGGATGTCTGATGGGACCTAGTTCATAAATGAACTCCAAATCCAAACTTCTTAGACTGTATCGTCAACTGAACTTAATCAGTATCCTGCGCCATGCCTCCCTCAGTATTGCCTTGGATCACCTGTCCAAAATACTGCCCCTCGTCAGAGGGAAAACTATAACTCTGACAACCTCCTTGTCGTCCATGTCACCTTGGAAGCCTGGAGTGATAACCGTCTCCTAAAGGAGGCAGCCGTTATCATATCCCTAGAACATGTACTTATGTCCTAAAACTGCTTCCGATTGTTTCTCCAGGATTGGATCAATATCAACTTATTGTATCTACTGCAAGAACAACATCTGGTGTGGTACTTGACATGTCATGATTGACTCAATTGCCTAAGCAAGTGATCTGCCAATCATGCACATCCTTCTCTATAAGACACCTTTAGAGAGGGTGACTCCATTACCTGCAGGTACACTACCATGCCAGGAGTCGTCCATTCTAAATACTCTTAGAATGCTGTCAGAGTACCCTGATTGGGAAACCACCCAAATCTAGATCTAAAACCATAGGTCTAGTAACCAGTATGTCTGATATAATGTCCAAGTCCCATGTGGAGAAAACACCGTGTGACGACCAAAGTATAACCGATCGTAGTATAGGAATATCACTTCCTACTACCTTCTCAACAGATCCATCCCCTATTCTGATGACGTCAAACCCATGACTATCACATCAGAAACAGATGATCTAACTTCGCTATATCTGCTTTAGTCTATAAATAGACATAAGCCTGAAGTCCACCAATGCTTCCGCTGCTCCCACTGACTACGACAACCCTCTGTCAGAGTCATATAGACGTGCACTTCTAAAGCTAGTTTAGAACGACGCTATACTCATCCTCCTGCCGGGTCTCGCAGCCTGGAACAACAACAATGGCAAGTGTGGGTAAACAAGAACTTCCCTGTCACCGTCCTTGAGGCTACCGGAGTACCTCTCGGGTGCCTGAAGTTACCCACCTTATCTGCGGAGTGGCCAATGGAATGTCAAATCAGATTGAATCTTTAGGTTCCTTATCAAATCTTCAGTAATCGTTTGCGGTTCTGGAATCACTTCCAGTTCTACCATACTCCCACTACTGTTTTTGAAAAAATCCATTTTTATTAAAACTGTGGCGAGTCAAGAACAATATCACTATTGATCTTTCTTATGGTAGAAAATCAACCCTCGTCATAGCCTGGGTCAACCCACAAACAGCCATTACAGAAACGTGCCTAGAGTTATCCAGAGTCTGGTTTTAATCATAAGCCGGACAACTCCCCGTACCTTAACAATGTTAAGATATGAACTGTACTATATCCAATATAGAACCAGAGGCACTGATTTAATTGAACCAGATTCAAATCATGCAGCTGTCTCCAGTGCATGTCAACTAAATGGAGAGAGGCCGATCAGCGTTACTCAACTTAGGAATGCTTCCAATTATGAGTAACCTGAAAGAGAAGCAATTTCTCTTTATCATTACTATCAACTGAATACCATACACAAGTATCTACATCTTCGATCACCTTGAGGAATCCCGATACTTGCTACACCTGGTTCTCTACTCTATTCAAATACCTATAACTCCTCAAAACTTAGACCCTGTGTTTCTACGAAACACATGTCTAAGAACTAGATAAGTTAAAAGTAAACAGAATATAGTATGAGGATCAACCCCTCTGTCCTAATGGACACTGGACAACATACAATACTCTGTATAAGTCCGCTGAGTCTCACAACTCTTTCACTGTGCGTCGTAGTTTGAAAACTGTACTTTTGGTTAAGAAGAATTACACCGCTGTTTGATGCTCCTTACCTAACCATCCACTGATATAGGTAAATGTCATCGACATAATATCAAAAGGTATATCTCACTCTATGAAAATAGGCGTACAGATATATCAATTTGAAATTGGTGCACAACAGAGGATATTCAAAACCAAATATTTGCCGACCGGCAAACAGCCCAGGTGATCTCCTCAAATATCACCGATTACAACGAATCCCGATATAATGAGGATGATCACCCTATTCCCAATAACTTACTCCCACTCATCATCTGTAAAACCATACAGATGTGAGAATCAAACCTGGTAAATACATACCCTGGAGCAAGTGTCTAATCGGGAAATCAGTTTTCTTTTAACATTACACAGTTGAACTGAAACATTGAAATGTTTCGATGGGGTATCCTGGTATTCCTAGTAATGCCTCTACCATTATCCAGATTCACAACTGTAACCGTATATCTCTTTGCCATCTGTCCAAATCCCTTTATATGTCTTTAGTCATTACCGTCTGCACACCCCTTTAGGCCAAATGGTTTTCTTCCTTCCCTACCGTTCGGCACCAGCCTATGGTTTGGAAGAAGACTATCCAATAAGCATAATGGGTGTACTGTCCTAATCCTAGGAGCACTCGCAATGCGAGAGAAGGTGAAGATAAAAGACAACCGAATAAACCTTATTCCTATTTCTCCTGGACCAGAATCCATCCCCGAACTGGAACAAGTTCCTTTCGAGTTCGTATATAACCATACGATGGAGTATCCAAATAAACTATGGATCTTCGCAGTGATACGCAGTGTCCTGGAGAAATACAAAGGTGATTTAGGTTTGGCGAAGATATACTCGGTTTGGTCGTGAATAGCAGTCGCAATTTACTTTGCCCTCTTACTAATCCCTTGCTTTGTCTTAACTTAATACCTTCTGCACACCATCGTTATGCTAATAGGTTTTCTTCATTCCCCACCGTTCGGCACCAGCCTAAGGTTTGGAAGAAGACTATCCAATTTGCATAATAGGTGTACTATCTCCTAAACCAAGGAGTACTCGCAATGAGAGAAGGTGAAAAGAAAAGACAACTGAATAATCCTATTCGTTTTCTCCAGAACCAAAAACCATCCTCGAAGTCCTTCGAGTTCGTATATAACTATACGATGGTTTTGTCCAATGGAAGTGGACGTTCGTAGTAATACGGGGTGTCCTGGAGAAAAGGGTATAAGTAGGAGTGGCAATGAGGTTTGCAACTCTGACAATCCAAAAGCCAGTGTTAAGAAGGTTCGGTCAACTTGGTCACTGAGTCATAGTCCAGGGTCGGGTCAATGGTCGCTGCCAGAGAGAGAGAAAAGAAACACTCGGCGTGCACTCTAACCTAGATCAGAATGGTTATCACTTTATCTAATCAGGAAACCTCCCACTGTAACCTCAAAATCTTCCCCAAACCTGAAAGAAGAATTAGTCGGGGTCACCCGAGGAGTAAACCAACTCATCAGTGGGAATCGGGATCCAACTATCATCGCACGATAACTTGACGGAATCCACTCAAGTCACCACACTCCAGAAGGTATGCGCATATCTGGCAAGTTTCAGTTCTTTTGAAACTCCCGATGTGATTTTTACCCCTAGGACCTAAGTGACCTTGACACAGTCAACAAATCAAAGAGTCCTAGTCAAGTTCAGCCCGTCATTATCGTGGATTGCATTAAACCCACCCGTACGAGCCCTTGACACAGTCAACAAGGCCGCACGACTGTCCTAACCAATCCCATTAATATGCTGCAAACAAACACTACTTAGCTACCGCACACTACGCCTTGACACAGTCAATAAACGCAGCACGAATACTAAGTAATACTTGTAAGAAATGACGGAGGGCTACGACTGGTTTTTGGCGAAAAACCTTTAACGTAATGAACTTGATATCGTTGAAGGAACTGCATAGCCTTTTATAAAAAATATAGTGACGAAAACCTTTACTAAAGAGGTCACTCCCGGTGAAGGGATCTCGGCTCTTTCCCCGTCGACTGAGGAGCAGGATATTCCAAATGAATACCACGATGCAAAACAAAAGTGAACGTCCTTGCAATAACAGCTTTTTGAAAAATGTTCCAACAACATCAGAATAGGTTTGTTTTAACTTGCATTGATCCGAATCAATGCAGTCCCATCAATTGATCACACCACAAAGAATGAAAATATACTGACGTACGTATATGCCATCCGCATTCGCCACTGGGTCCCGTCATCACCCGTTAGGTTAGCTAACTAACGGCAGAGCGGGGACTGGACTAGCGCGGATGAAAAACATATACAACATCTACTAATATATATATACCAATATATAGTATTTCGCTCAAGGCGTGATAAAATGCAACATCATAGAAATATGCAGCATCACAGAACAATACAGATATCTGGAAGCCCCGGGTTTCACAGAGCCGCTGCTGAAACCCGACGTTCCCCTGGTCGTGTGGATAGCCTGTGCAATGAAACCTTAGACCCCTACGGGCGCGGCAAGTTACCCGCCAAAACCTGAAGCGAGGCAGCCCCCTTCAGCACCGTGAATGGACCACCCAGCACTTCACGGAATCCGGTAACTTGGGCACCCCTCCTGGGTCTACCTGTACCCCCTACGAGTGCGGCGAATAGCCCGCCAATTCCAGACTGAAGCCCCCTCCGTCCCAATGCCATGAGATGCGGGCCCGTTGCCCTCTAGAACCCGGCTATCCGTGCACCCCTCCGCGGGGTAAACCTAGTACAGAAAGTAAAATATACATACAACGGGTACATCGACCGCAACCAGGTCGTGCCCCAAAAGAATAATACAAACAGGCAGTGACGGCAGTCCACATGTCGGACGCTCGCCCCGCAATATCAAATGTACATATAAAACAAAACAGTACTAGCATTGCATCCAGGCTATCCCCCACGACCGATCCGCAACAACACAGCATAAACATAGAATATCAACGTGAAAAGTCACGTTCGCAAATCCGTCTAACCGGGCTATAGCAGTTAGACCGGATTTACCGATCGAGTGACATTCACGGTCGCAGATATAATGTAAATACTGTGAAATAATGTGTTTAAAATATCCAATCGATCAAAAAATAACAAGTGGGCCCCCAAGCAATACTGTAGCACTCACAGAAATTCTGGGCCCAATTTTAATATTCCAAAACCCCTATTTTTAGCCCACAAGCCTACTGCAAAAAAATGATCACATGATCCCTCATTCATGCCGCGGATCCGCGGCCTCTATAGTGGTAATGGCCGCGGTTCCACGGTCGTACGGAGCGATCAGGCTTCCAAATTTTTGCAGTGATCTTAGGATTCTCTGTGCATCATTCTGCAATCACCTGAAAATTTTTTCGAGCCCCGGAAAAATCGACAGAAAACTGATGCATGCAAAACGCGGTTTTTGGAATTTTGGTCGATCGGATAAGTAAAACACATTAGAACAAGCTAGACAAGGTTAATGGCGTGGCTCTGATACCATGTTGCGCCACGGCAGCGCCCCGGCTGTCTATCCGAGGCCAAAATCTGGAATCAAAATTTTCTTAACTTTAAACTGGCGCTACCGCGGACAATATACCCGGATCGAAACCATTAACCTATACTAGCTAACTAGAGATGGGGTGAAAGATGTACCGAGCGATCCGAGTCCTCCGGTCTTCTCGTCGTCGTCCCGATCTCCCGCGGAAACTCCGGTTGTCGCATCCTTGCCGGAAGGGCACCACATCGTCTGCATCTTTTACGGGCTCCCACCTCAATACCGAGGCAACTCGGGCGCGAAGTTGGCTAGCCGACGCGCCCAAGATTTGCTGTAGAATGTGTAGTGTAGAATCATAGTCTCTTTTAGGGCGGTGAAGTTGCCATGGAGGGAGAAGAGAATCATGAACTTTGGAGAGGGTTTTTGAGAATTTTGCAAGCATGAAAATGAGATGTGAATTAATCCCTCAAACAAAAATGAGCCCTCTCATTTTTCCTCACCTCACAATGGCCGGCCCCCTCTCTCATGTGAGAATGGTGGAGTTGATAACATAATACAAGAGGGAGGTGATGGTAGGAGAGAAAGAATGGTGACCACATCCAAAAACATCATCATAATAAACTTACATCAAACCCATACCCACTCAAATCTCATTAAAGCACCATCATGGATGAAAAACAAAAGATGCTTATCATAATGAATATAAGTGCAAGAAACCCCCTCCCCAAAAGTAATTTGCAAAACTGCAAATTACCCCCTCCATCGGAAAAGTCCGGCCGGGAAAGAACAAGGGAAAACCGGTCGGAACGGAATGCAAACTGGCAACTCCAGAAAACTGGTCCCGTAATAAATTACAGGAAAACCCCGATACTGTGCATACACACCCGCATCTGTATTCCGTCCGAATACAAATGCAAAGAGACAAAATCTACACTGTACTAAACTAGGATCCGGCTTAAACCAAAGCCGGCTAGTAATATCCGTTCGATCCTGATCCGTGCAATACCGCACGTATCTGATCGAACCCTGCCATATATCCATACGGCTACTAGTACAAACTGTCCGATCCTGATCCGTGCAATACCGCACGTATCTGATCGGACCCTGCCATATCTCCATACGGCCTCTACAGCGTTTCGCCCGAAAGCTGAGTAACTGAATGTGTGGTGGACTCTAAAGACTCGTCAATACTATAGCTGTGGATTTAACCACTAGCACGTCAGAGGTATTAGCCAATACGTAACGGGCCACCAGCTATTGACCAAAAGGGACGTCGATGAGCGAACTCATCCTGACATCCTACTGAGCCTGTCAGTGACAATATCCGTACAGTCCGGTCCGTTCGTCTATGAGCATCGCATGGCGGGCCTAGGGGGTTGGTAAAAGTCAGACCCCCAAAAGCGGTACAAGTCGTGTCGGAGTGTAGCCCAGAACGCCCTGAGATACTACCGGAATACCTACCAGTAAATCTCTTGCCTCGGCCGAGGGCTTTGCGTAATGGCTCTCCTAGACACAGCGCGACCTCACCCCCAATACCGGGAGAGACGAACCCCTGAAGATCCGCTCACTGCCTCCATGTAGCTCGGGACTGTACCCAACTAAAACCTGTTTGCACGACTCCTTTGTGCCGTGGTAGGGTAGTAATCAAAGCACAGTGGGAACTCACACGAGACAAATGACGATCTCAGGTCGATGAACTAACCTGTACACATGTCACCTGGAAACTGCTATCTGACGTCTGGTACAATCCCAACTAGCAGGTTCCCGGCGATTCCTGTCCGGTGTACTCATAACCCAATGAGCACCTGTATACATCTTAGGTGAACCAACTGACACCAGTGGCTTGTGAGACCGGCCACCGCCCCTCGTCGGGGTCTCGACTGTATACACTAGTCTACTAATGGAGTATCGATGCCCAGTCTCGAAACTCCCACGACTAGGGACCATTTAAGGATGTGCCTATAGACCCCAGCTCCCACGTATATGATCGCCATCATACTGCCGGTCGTCAAGAAAGAATCCTAGGGGCTCTATCAACGTGTAATAGCGACCTGTAAGGTCACCTGAAACAGTACACGATGATAAAGGTAAACCAGATAGCATACTATAATCTCGAGTAAGACTGTTCTACCGGGATAGGTCCTCCCTCAATCATTGCAATCACGTGCCTGTGATCCAATAATTGACTCTGAGGGCACTATCTCCAACAATGGTTGGTCCCTCAGCCATTGGTCTTTTGCACCTAAGATCGTATACAAGTGCTCACTAGGGGTGAGTACACTGGACGGACTCGCCGAGAACTTCTATATGGAACTATACCTATCGTCAGTTAGCAGTTCTCAGGTGACATGAGTATAACGTAGTCTTTAGACCTGAGATCATCATTTGTCTCATGTGAGTTCCTACTGTGCTTTGATCACTACCCTACCACGGCTCTACTGAGTCGTCCAAACAGGTTTTGGTTGGGTACAGTCCCGAGCCACATGGAGGCAGTGAGTGATTGTCAAGGATTCGTCTCTCTCGGTATTGGGTGTCGATATCGCACCGTGTTTGATTGGCCAGTGTTGGCTATAGTGCCCTCAAGTCAATTATTGGATCGCAGGCACGTGATTTCAATAATTGAGGGAGGACCTATACCGGTAGAACAGTCTTACTCAAGATGATAGGATGTTATCTGGTTTATCTTTATCATCGTGTACATGCGTCAGGTGACATTACAGACCACTATTACATGTTGATAGCGCCGATAGGATTCTTGCTTGACAACCAGCAGTATGATGGAGATCATATACGTGAGAGTTGGGTGGTCAATAAGCACATCCTTAAAGTGTCCTTAGTCGTGAGAGTTTCGAGACTGGGCATCGATACTCCATGAGTAGACTGGTGTATACGGATCGAGACCTCGACGAGGGGCGGTGGCCGGTCTCACAAGCCATTGGTGTTAGTTGGTTCACGTAAGATGTATACAGGTGCTCATTGGGTTATGAGTACACCGGACGGACTCACCGGGAAAATGCTAGTTGGTATTATACCTATTGTCAGATAGCAGTTTCCTGGTGACATGTGTACAGGTTAGTCTATTGACCTGAGATCTTCATTTGTCTCGTGTGAGTTCCCACTGTGCATTGATTACTACCCTACCATGGGTCAAAGGAGTCGTGCAAACAGTCTTTAGTTGGGTACAATCCTGAGCCATATGGAGGCAGTGAGCGGATCGTCAGGGAATTCGTCTCTCCCGGTATTGGGGGTTGATATCACGTTGTGTTTGGAGAGACATTACACAAAGTCCCTGGCCAGGGCAAGTGAGATTTACTGGTAGGTATTCTAGTAGTTTCTTAGGGTGTTCTGGGCTACACTCCGACACGACTTATACCGCTATTAGGGTTCTGACGTTTATCATCACCATAGGCCCGATATGCGATACTCATAGACAAATGGACCGGATTGTATGGATATTGTCACTGTCAGGCTCGGTATGGTTTCACGATGAGTTCGCTCATCGGCCTCCCTTTCGCTCAATACCTAGGCAGCCGTTACGTACAGCTAGTTCCACTGACATGCTGTGGTTAAACCTACTGCCAGCGTATTGACGAGTCTTTAGAGTCCCACACAGAGGGTTTCCCAGGTTCGGACGAAACGTTGTAGAGCTCGTAGGGTTTTATGGCAGGGTTCGATCTTATACATGCACTTATGTACGGATCATGATCGGACAGATAATACTAGTGGGCTTTGATTTAAGCCAGATCCTAGTATTATATTGTTGGATTACTTTCGTCTCGTTGTATTCGTATTCAGTCGGAATACGGATGTAGGTATATATATACAGATGAGGGGTATTCTTGTAATACGTTACGAGTTTACTTTAGAAGATGCCATTCTCTTTATTGTTTTAAACATTTGGATTAATGTTTATTAAGTGAAAATTGTGAGGTTAAGTCTTGGCACTTGGGTATTGATTGTGGCATGACACATGAGTGCAAGTCTTGACCTTGTGCATTCATGGTGCCATGTGAACTTGGGTGACTCATGGTATTGGGTTTGGTGTTAGATATTTGTGTTGGGATTTTTCTTCACTTGCTCATCACAAATACCTCACACTCACAAGAAAATCTACAGAAAGTTTTCTCCACTTGTTTTTCTTTTTTATGCCAAGTCTTGAGCTCACACTATTTTCCAATAGCTTCTTCTTCAACCTCCACTCATCCCATCTCATGTGTTGAGAATCATTGAGTGTAATGAGACAAAGTATTCATACACACTCTCTACTTCACCTTGGGCATCTAGGCTAGCAAACTTAATGTCCGAGTTGCTTCGGTTTAAAAGCGAGAGCCCATATAAAGAATCTTCGACGTGGATCCTCTTCGACGAGGGAGACCGGAGAGCGAACTTGGTCGAGGCAGCCGCAACAAGCTAAGGACAGAGGTTGAAGACCGAAGGACACGGATCAATCGGTATAACCTCTCTAAACCCTTTACAGTTAACTTGTATAGGGTTAATGGCACGATCCAGGTTTTAGGGCTGCGTTAGCGCCGTTTTGAAAAGTTTTTGTTTCGCGTTTGGCCACGGATTTATGGCCGGGTGCTGGGGGAGCCTTACATGGTATTAGAGCCAACTCAGTAACCGTATACTAGTTAGTTTAGACAATGTAAAAGTATCGAAACCGAAACAACCCCAAACAGTACCCGATGCATTCCAGTTTCAGTAGATTTTTATATGGTCTTCAAAAAATATTTTAACAGCAGCAGAAGACTACTAACATGACCACTAGACTACACCCCAAATACAAACCAAATCCAACACTTTTTGGCCGAGCACATTGGAGGAAAAACCGAGCAGGACGGCCATTTCAGGGATTCTGGGTTTTATGTTTTGGGTTCGGTCTGGTCTCTGGAATGTTGGTTCAGTGGTATTGCTAGTTTAGCCAAGTTTTGATATGGATTTATCTAGGTGTTTGGGGGTTATTCAGGGTTATTTCGAAGTCGATATTTTCTAATATTGTTTAAAGTTTTCAGTACATACATTTCTATCTATGACCGTGAATGTCATTAGAGCGGTACAACTTGTCTAATTGCTATAGTCCTTTTAGACGGGTTTGCGAACGTGATATTCACATTGATGTTCTGCATTGTGCTGTGTTTGTTGCGGATTCGTCATGGGGATAGCTTGGATGCAATTTTAGTATAGTTTAGTTTCATTTGTACATTTGATATCGCGGGGCAAACGTCCGACATGTGGACTGCAGTCACTACCTGTTTGTATATTATTCTTTTGGGGCAGACCGCGTTGAGGTCGATGTCACCGTTGTACATATTTTCTTTCCTGTACTAGGATTACCCCGCGGTGGAGTGCAAGGATAGCCGGGTTCGAGAGGGCAACGGGTCCACATCTCATGGCGTTGAGAAGGAGGGGGCCTCAATCTAGAATTGGCAGGCTATTCGCCGCACTCGTAGGGGGTACAGGTTGACCCAAGGAGGGGTGCTCAAGTTACCGGATTCCGTGAAGTGTCGGGTGGCCCATTCACTTTGCTGAAGGGGGCTGCCTCGCTTCTGGTTTTGGCGGGTAATTTGTCGCACTCGTAAGGGTCTAGGTTTTCATTGCACATGCTATCCATACGACCAGGGGAACGTCGGGTTTCACTTGTGGCTCGAAGGAAACCCTGGGCTCCCAGATTATCTATATTGTTCTGTGATGCTTATTGCTTATTTGTGATGTTGCATTTATCACGCCGGGAGTGATCATTATATATTGTTATATATATACTAGTAGATGTTGTATATGTTATACACCCGTGCTAGTCCAGTCCCCGCTCTGTCGTTAGTTAAGTAACTTAACGGGTGATAACGGGACCCAGTGGCGAATGCGGATGGCATATACGTACATTATATTTTCGTTCTTTTGTGGTGTGATTAATTGATGGGGCTGCGTTGATTCAGATCAATGCAAGGAAAACAGACCTATTCGATGTTGTTGGAACAATTTTAAAAAGCTGTTATTACAAGGACGTCTTTTTTTGTTTTGCACAAAGGTATTCGGTTATGAATATCCAGCACCTCATTCGACGAGGCAAGGGCCGAGATCCCTTCACTGGGAGTGACCCTTAGGGCAGAAGTTTCCGTCAGGGTAATAACTTCACTATAGTCGATTACTTTTTTGCTTTGCACCGCGGTATTCAGTATGGAATATCCTACACCTCATTCCACGAGGAAAGATCCAAGATTCCTTCACCGGGAGTGACCTCTTTAGCAAAGGTTTTCGCCACTATACATTTATAAAAAGCTATCTGGTTCCTTCAACGGTATCAAGTTCATTACGTTAAAGGTTTTTCACCAAAAACCATTCATAGCCCTCCGTGATTTCAAACGGGTAGCACTTAGTATTCATGCTATGTTTGTTGGCCTTCGTCAAGGCATAGTGTATGGTAGCTGCTTATTACCTTTCTGTTGCATAGATAGATGCATTGGTTTGGGACAGTCATACTACTATTTTGGCCTTCGTCAAGGATATGTGCGGGTGGGTTCAAATTATCCTAGACAATAACGGGTAGAACTTGACATGTGACTTATGATATGTTGGCCTTCGTCAAGGTCATAAGAGCATGGGGTAGAAATCACATCGGGAGTTTCAAACATACAGGAAACTTGCCAGGCATGCGCATACCTTCTGGAGTGTGATAACGTGAATGGATTTCATCAGGTTATCATGCGGTGATAGTTGGTTCCCGATACCCACTAATGAGTTGGTTTACTCTTCGGGTGATCCCGACTAATTCTTCTTTCAGGTTTGGAGAAGAATTTGAGGATACAGTGGGAGACATCCTGATTAGATAAAGTGATTAACCATTCTGATCTAGGTTAAAGTGAACGCTGGGTGTTTCTTTTCTCTCTCTCTCTTTGGCAGGGACTATGGCCCAACCCTAGACTAGAACTCAGGGACCTAGTTAACCGAAGCTTCTTAAAACATATTGACTTTTGGATTGTCAGAGTTGCAGATATCATTGCCACTCCTACTTTTACCCTTTGAATTTCTCCGGAACATTCCGTATCACTACGAAGATCCACATTTATTTGGATATGACCATCGTATAGTTACATACGAACTCGAAGGAACTTGTTTCAGATTCGAGGATGGTTTCCGGTTCTAGAGAAATTGAATAGGACTATTCAGTTGTCTTTTCCTTTTTCCTTCTCTCAGGTTATGAGGGCTCCTAGGATTAGGAGAGGGTATACCTATTGCGCTTATTGGATAGTTTTCTTCCAAACCATAGGCAGGTGCCAAAAGGTAGGGAAGAATAAAACCATTTAGCCTAAGGGAGGTGTACAGAAGGTAATAAGTAAAGACAAATAAAAGGATTAGAAAGAGGGCAAAGTAAATTGCGACTGCTATGATTCACGACCAAACCGCGTATATCATCGCCAGTCCTATTTCACCTTTGTATTTCTCTAGAACACCTCATATCACTATGAATATCCACAGTTATTGGATAATCCATCATATGGTTATATACGAACTCGAAGGAACTTGTTCCAGTTCGAGGATGGATTCTGGTTCAGGAGAAATAGAATAAGGATTATTCAGTTGTCTTTTATCTTTACCTTCTCTCAGGTTGTGAGGGCTCCTAGGATTAGAAAGGTACACCTATTACGCTTATTGGATAGTCTTCTTCCAAACCATTGGCTAGTGCCGAACGGTAGGGAAGGAAGAAAACCATTTAGCCTAAGGGTGGTGTACAGAAGGTAATGAGTAAAGACATATAAAGGGATTTGGAGAGATGGAAAAGAAATATACGGTTACAGTCATGAATCTCGATAGTGGAAGAGGCATTACTAGGAATACCCGAATACCCTTTCGAAACATTTTCATGTTTCAGTTTCACTATACGTTGTTAATTGAGAACCGATTTCCCAATTAGATCCTTGCTCCAGGGTATGTATTTACAAGATTTGTTTCTCACATCTGTATGGGTTTACAGATGATGAGTGGGAGTAAGTTATTGGGAATTAGGTGATCATACTCATTATATCGGAATTCGTTGTAATTGGTGATATTTGAGGAAATCGCCTGGGGTTTTGCCTGATGGAAAATATTTGGTTTTGAATATCCATTGTTATGCACCAATTTCAAACTGATATATCTGTACGTTTATTTTATAAAGTGAGATATAACTTTTTGAAATTATTTCTATGACATTTACCTATATCAGTTGATAGTTAGGTAAGGAGTATTAAACAGCGGTGTAATTCTTCTTAACCATAAGTACAGTTTTCAACCTACGACGTACATGGTTTGAGTTGTTCAACTCAGGGGACTTATACAAAATATTGTATGTTGCCCAGTGTCCATTAGGACAGAAGGGTTGGTCCTCGTACTATATTCTGTTTACTCATGACTTCTCTAGTTTTAGACAAGTGTTTCGTAGAAATACAAGGTCCAAGTTTTGAGAAGTTATAGGTATAAAAATAAAGTAGGGAACCACGTGTTGCAAGTATCAAGATTCTTCAAGGTGATCGAAGATGTAGATACTTGTGTATCATATTCAGTTGATAGTAATAGTTTTGATAAACTTGTTTCTCTTTCAGGTTACTCGTATTTGGATGCACTCCTAGTTGAGTAATACTGATCCGCCTCCTTCCATTTGGTGGACATGCGCTGGAGACAACTGCATAATTTGAATCTGGTTCCAATTAAATCAGTGCCTCTGTTTCTATATTGTATATAGAATGGTTCATACCTTAACGATGTTAAGGTATATGGAGTTCTCCGGCTTATGCTCCAAACTCTGGATAACTTAAAGCGCGTTTCAGTAATGGCAGTTTGTGGGCTTTCCCTGGCTATGACGAGGGTTAACTTTCTACCATCTGGAAGATCAATAGAAATATTGTCCTTGACTCGCCACAGTTTTAGTAAAATGGAAATTTTCAGAAAACAGTAGTGGGAGTATGGTAGAACTGGAAGAGATTCCAGAACCACAAACGATTACTGAAAAATTAATAGAACCAAAAGATTCAATCAGGTTTGACATTCCATTAGCCACTCCGCAGATATGGTGGGTAACCTCAGGCACCCGAGAGGTACTTTGGTATCCTCAAAGATGGTGATAGGGAGGTTCTTGTTTACCCAGACTTGACACTACTGTTGTTCCAGACTATGAGACCCGGCAGGAGAATGGGTATAGCGTCATTCTAAACTAGCTTTAGAAGTGCACGTTTATATGACTCTGCCAGAGGGTTGTTGTAGTCAGTGGGAGCAGCAGAAGCATAGTGGACAAGTAGCTTATGTCTATTTATAGAGTAAAGAAGATATAGCGGAGATAGATCATCTATTTTTGATGTGAAAGTCATAGACTTTGACTTCATCAGAATAGGAGATGGTTCTGTTAAGAAGGTGGTAGGGTTTGATGTCCTGGTATTTGGATGATATGTACTTTATAGGAAGTAAAATTCTTATCCTACAATCGGTTATACTGTGGTTATCACACAGTGGTTTCTCCACATAGGATATGGATATAATATTAGGCATTCTGGTCAATAGATCTATGGATTTAGATCTAGATTTGTGAAGTGTCTCAATCTGGGTACTTAGACAGCATTCTAAAGGTGTTTTTGAATGGATGACTCCAGGCATGGTGGTGTACTTGCAGGTGATGGAGTCACCCTCTCTAAAGGTGTCTTACAGACTAAAGGGGAGAGGGATGTACATGATTGGCATATCACTTGCATAGGCAATTAAGTCAATCATGAGATGTCAAGTACCACACCAGATATTGTTTTTGCACTAGCTGCATTAAGTTTATATTAATCCAATCCTGGAGAAACGTTCGGAAGCAGTTTTAGAACATAAGTGATTGTTCTAGGGATATGGTAACAACAGCCTCCTTCAGGAGACGGTTATCGTTCCCGGCTTCCAAGGTGACCTGGATGACAAAGTGACTGTCAGAGTTATAGTTTTCCCTCTTCACGAGGGGCAGTAGTTTGGACAGGTGGTCCAAGCGGATACTGAGGGAGGCATGACGCAGGATACTGATTAAATTCAGTTGACGATACAGTCTAAGAAGTTTGCTGGATTTGGAGTTCATTTGTGAACTGGGTCCCATCAGATATCTAGACATATTTTAAGACAGGTATTGCTCATTTCAGGAGATGGCTTTCTCCGCGAACTTGAGATTAAGAGAGACATAGAAAGAAACATTGGAGCGGATCCACTCTCTGTGGCTATTTCTTAAGCGCAATAGTTTCACAAACGAGCTTTGCGAAACTGATTCGTAGAGAAATTGGGTGTACGGTATCACACGGGCTGTGAGTATGCGACACCGCAATAATTAGCCTTAAAGTGCAAGTGGGAGATTGTTGGCCATAGTGCCCTCAAGTCAATTATTGGATCTCAGGCACGTGATTTCAAAGATTGAGGGAGGACCTATACTGGTAGAACAGTCTTACTCAAGATAATAGTATGCTATCTGGTTTATATTTATCATCGTGTACATGCTTTAGGTGTTACAGATCACTATTACATGTTGATAGAGCCCATAGGATTCTTGCTTGACTACCAGCAGTATGATGGCAATCATATACGTGAGAGTTGGGTAGTCTATAAACACATCCTTAAAGTGTCCCTAGTCGTGGGAGTTTCGAGACTGGGCATCGATACTCCATGAGTAGACTAGTGTATACGGATCGAAACCCCGACGAGGGACGGTGGCTGGTCTCACAAGCCATTGGTGTCAGTTGGTTCACCTAAGATGTATACAGGTGCTCATTTGGTTATGAGTACACCGGACGCACTCACCGGGAACATGCTAGTTGGTATTATACCTATTGTCAGATAGCAGTTCCCTGGTGACATGTATACAGGTTAGTCTATTAACCTGAGATCATCATTTGTCTCATATGAGTTCCCACTATGCTTTGATTACTACCCTACCACGGGTCAAAGGAGTCGTGCAAACAGATTTTAGTTGGGTACAGTCCCCAACCACATAGAGGCAGTGAGCGGATCGTCAGGGGATTCATCTCTCCCGGTAATGGTGGTTGATATCGCGCTGTGTTTGGAGAGCCATTACACAAAGTCCCTGGCCAGGGTAAGTGAGATTTACTAGTAGGTATTCTAGTAGTTTCTCAGGGTGTTCTGTGCTACACTCCGACATGACTTATACCGCTATTAGGGGTCTGACGTTTACCATCCCCCTAGGCCCGATATGCGATACTCATAGACGAACGGACCGGACTGTACAGATATTGTCACTGTTAGGCTCAGTAGGGTTTCACAATGAGTTCGCTCGTCGGCCTCTCTTTTGCTCAATACTTGGACAGCCGTTACGTACAGCTAGTGCTACTGACGTGCTTGTGGTTAAACCCACTGCCAGCGTATTGACAAGTCTTTAGAGTCCCACACAGAGGGTTTCCCTGGTTCGGGCGAAACGTTGTAGAGGCTGTATGGTTTTATGGCAGGGTTCGATCATATACATGAACTTGTGCACGGATCATGATCGGACGGATAATACTAGTGGGCTTTGGTTAAAGCCGGATCCTAGTATTATATTGTTGGATTACTTTTGTTTCGTTGTATCCGTATTCAGTCGGAATACGAATGCAGGTATATATATACAGATGAGGGGTATTCTTGTAATCTATTACGAGTTTACTTTAGAAGATGACATTCTCTTTATTGTTTTAAACATTTGGATTAATGTTTATTAAGTGGAAATTATGAGGTTAAGTCTTGGCACTTGGGTATTGATTGTGGCATGACACATGAGTGCAAGTCTTGACCTTGTGCATTCATGGTGCCATGTGCACTTGGGTGACTCATGGTATTGGGTTTGTTGTTAGATATTTGTGTTGGGATTTTTCTTCACTTTCTCATCACAAATACCTCACACTCATAAGAAAATCTACAAATAGTTTTCTCCACTTGTTTTTCTTTTTGATTCCAAGTCTTGAGCTCACACTATTTTCCAATGGCTTCTTCTTCAACCTCCACTCATCCCATCTCATGTGTTGAGAATCATTGAGTGTAATGAGACAAAGTATTCACACACACTCTCTACTTCACTTTGGGCATCTAGGATAGCAAACTTGATGTCTGAGTTGCCTCGGTTTAGAAGCGGGAGCCCGTATAAAGATTCCTCGACGTGGATCCTCTTCGGCGAGGGAGACCGGAGAGCGAACATGGTCGAGGTAGCCGCAACAAGCTAATGACAGAAGTTGAAGACTGAAGGACACGGATCGATCGGTATAAACACTTTATAGTTAACTATTATAGGGTTAATGGCACGATCCGAGTTTTAGGGTTGCGTTAGCGCCGTTTTGAAAAGTTTTTGTTCCGCCTTTGGCCACGGATTTATAGCCGGGGCGCTGGCGTAGCTTTATAGCCAGGACCATAAGACCTTGGCCAAGACAATTGGGATTTACTGATAGATTGATCAGTAGTTTCCCGGATTGGTCTTGAGACACATCAACTTGAATTATCGGGTTATTAGGGTCTAACGTTTACCACTCCCTAGACCCGATATGCGATACTCTCAGACGAAGAGACCGGGCTGTACGGAGATTGTCACGAATAGGCTCAGTAGGGATCCGGATGAGTTTTCTCGTCGGCCTTCCTTTTCGACAGGTACCCGGGTAACCGTTACGTACAGCTAGTGCCGCTGATGTGCTTATGGTTATGGATTTATCCAGTCACTCACTGCTGGCGTACTATCGAGTCTTTAGAATCCCACACAAAGGGTTTTCCTGGTTCAGGAGAAATGATGTAGTAACCGTATTGGATGCGTGCATGGTTCCGATTGATTGATGGTACTATGTACCCAGACTTTCGATCGGACAGTTGATAATACTAGCCGGTTAGGGTTTTGAGCCGGATTATTAAATCAGGTATTGATTTAATAATTTACATATATATATTTCGATACGTATATTCTAGTATTATCGTCTTTGTGTTATTCTATCTCGTCAGGCATTCGTGTTTTTGTGCGAATGCAGGTATGTATATACAGTAGACTGTAATCCATATTTCATTACCGAAAACATTCTAGAAGGTGGACACATCATCATGGCTTTTTCCATTTATTCTTTAAATGGAAATGAGGTGTAAAATAAAGGTAAGGCGAGTATGGTGAGAATTATGCCTCAATAGTTGACAAATGAATTCTTAATTCATTTGTGGAAACTATTGAAGCATGGTTGATACTTTTTTATTCAAAAAATGTTTTTACAAAACTAAAGTGAGGATTTTCTCTCACTTGGATGCTTCATTCTTGAGCTCACCATTTGCTTTGTTCTCCCTCTCCTTTGTTCTTGATCTCCTCCACCTTCAAGTTCAACCTCCTCTCTACCTTCTCATAAGTTGAGAATCAAGGGAGGATGTGAGATAGAAACACACTTAGAACCTTAGACTACATCCTAGAGTTCTTAGACTAGAAATCCAAGTTCTCTAGTTGCTCTTTTTTATACTTAGTTTGGAGATAGAACCATAGACTACATCTTTCGGGTGGGTCATCTTCGACGGAGGGAAACGGACGATCAAATTCGATCATGGAGGCCACTAGGAGCTAAGGAAGAGAATAGAAGACCAAAGAACGTGGATCTTTTGGTGAGACTCCTTTATCATAGTAGATAGCTCCTCATAGTTTGCTAGTTTAGGCTTATAATAGATCTAGTGACGAATTATTCTAGCGCCAGTTTTTGAAACTAGAAAAATTTTGTTCCGCAAACGGCCACGGTAGACGGCCAGGGTGTTAGTATAACCCAATAATGGTATATCTTTCTTTAATGTCTGAAGTTCGTCTTTTTATAACTAGTTTGTTAGCTGTCTTTTTGTCGGTTCCTGTAAAAATCGTTGTATAAATCGTACTATTTGCTTCAGCCGGCAGTTTAAATGAAGGGACTCAATCTTTGTTTGTGTTTGATTAACTTTTCTAGTATACCTTTTTTAAAGCAGAGCTCGTTCAATTCGCTTACTGGGTTCATTTCCATTGCTTCAACCGAAGTTCAGGAAATGGAAATGAACCCAGTAACCGACATTGAACAATCTTTGTTCTTAAAAAGTATATGAGAAATGTTAATCAAATACAAACAAAGATAGCGTCCTATCATTTAAAATGCCAGCTGAAGCAAATGGCACGGTTTATAAGACGATTTCTATAGGAACCGACAAAAAGAAGGCTAACAAACTAGTTATAAAAAGATAAGTTTCAGACCTAAAAGAAAGCTATACCTGAACTCTAAATATGAAGAAGCCAGAATGAGCACTCTTCAACAGATACACTACAGTATCTAGATCATTCTTCGCGAAGGAGAAATGGTTCTTAATACTATTTACATGCAACAAGACGAACTGTTTCAGGTTTTGAATGTGAAGGACGTTCACTGTCAGTTACTGAGTTAGGTTGAAACTGCAGAGAAACACATAACAGAGATTAGAAGGAGAAACTTCTCCATAGGAGTCGGTATACTTAACAAAATGATGATGATAGTCAAATTCTTGATCCAATATCAGTTTCTTCCACAACATCAAGTCATTCCACCTTCAAGATGGACTATACTTAGTAAAATTCCTTAGCCCTAACAAAAATCCCCCCAAAAAAGCTCGTTAACCCCAATTTAGATCTGAAAACCCAAACAAAAATCCCTAAAAAATTAGCAAACCCTAAACCCAAGAACCAGATTATAAATCAAAAAAACACAAGAACAACCATAACCATAACAAAAACCAAGGAAAAAATTAGCAAACCCCAATTTAGATCTGAAAACCCTAACAAAAAATCCACCAAAATTTACCAAACCCAATACTAATTAAAGTAAATAATTTACCTTATAGGATCGATCCACGAATCAAGAGAATTCCAGCAAGAATCACAGTAAAAATCACAAAAAGAGTCGCAGGAAAAAATCAACAAACCCTATGCTCTTTATATTAAATGAGAACCGCTATTTAAAATAGCGGTAAATCTAAACCGTTCGATCTTGCAACTTTAAATAGTGGATAAAATTAAAGGTTCAGATTTGTTAATGATAATACTGGGTCAAATTTCAACCACTTAATGAACTAACCGCTACTTTAAGTAGCTGTTAAATTTGAACCGTTCGATTTAACCGCTATTTTAAATAGCGGATAAAAGTAACGGTTCGGATTTGTTAGAAAAAATACTGGATCAAATTTCAACCACTTAATGAACTAACCGCAACTTTAAGTAGTTGTTAAATCTGAACCGTTCGATTTAACCTCTACTTTAAATAGCGAATAAAAGTAACGGTTCAGATTTGTTAGAAATAGTACTGATTCAAACTGGGATCAAAATATAACCGCTACTTTAAGTAGCGGATAAATAGTCAGAAAGTCAAAATTTAACTAGCTCAAAATACATCCGCTATTTAGAGTAGCGGTTAAATAATCTACTTGAAATAGAACCGCTTCTTAAACTAGCGGTTATTTAGTTTGCTCTCTGTATCTACAGTTTAAGTAATCTGCTCAAATGTTAACCGCTACTTAAACTAGCGGTTAGTTTTTTCTTAAAGAATATAACTGCTAATTAAACTAGGGGTTAAATAAATTGCTCTCTGTTCATTTAAAATTTGCACAAAGTATAATAGTTACTTTAAGTAGCGGTTAGATTTTCATAAAGAATATAACCGATTCTTAAACTAGTGATTACTTGCTTTGCTCTCTATACCCGCGGTTTAAATAATCTGCTCAAATTTTAACCGCCACTTTAAGTGGGGGATATTTTTTTCTTAAAAAATATAACCGCTACTTAAAGTAGCGGTTAGTTTTTTCTTAAAAGAATATAACCGCTACTTAAAGTAGACGTTAAATAGTTTGCTCTCTATTCATTTAAGTTTGCATAAAATATAACAGTTACTTTAAGTAGCGGTTGAATTTTGTGTAGAACCAAATGTATATTAATGTATATTAATTACAAACAAATGTATATCATTTACAGCCAAATGTACATGACTATCTCATAAATTTACATCATTTACAGCAAAAAAAATATCATGGATCAGATAGAAACAACACCACACATCATATAATTAAATTTCAGCACACATCAACAAAACATAAACACATATCCTATATAGTTGGACATTAAAAACGAAATCTATAATTTATTACATCATTGGGGTTGTTTCTAATTACCTACCTCATAACAAATCCTATATCTAAAATTATTTGCAGTATTTGTTTTCTATTTTTCGTCGTTCAGTGCAATTACCCATGACAAGCAATCGATATATTTCATTACAAATACACCATGATGACCCTTATTCTCAATCCTCTCCCAACCCTTTCCTAAAGCAATATTGCAAGGATTGAGTACCTTTTTCAGCATATACTTAAAAAAATAATTTTACTGCAAAAAAAATTATTAAGTTAAACAAATTATTATAGATTATAAGCAAATGAAAATAGTAATCGTTATAAGATTGGACTAACCAGTGTGTCACATTCATCCTTATACAAATGACTGACATTTTCATATATTGAATCATATAGCACAAACTTTCCCTCCGTAATGTGTCAGACATACAAAATCCAATGATTTTCGTGATGAGTGGGGATATAAACTTGGGATTAAAATTTTAATTAATTATTATAAATAGTATTTGTTGCAAATAAAAAGAAAATGAGAGAAATAAAGTACAGACTTACCGTGTCACACTCTAGTACATACTTCTAGAAGGATTTTTCGATTCGACCCATTCTAGTAAGCTAACTCTACACTTGTGGTCCCTCTTTAGTTTCTCTGCTTTGTATTCGTTAAAACAATAACGGAGTAACGACTAGAAAATAAAAAGTAGAATGAATAACACTGTAATGAATATTATTTAGCTGATGTACAAAACGAAAGTTAATAACAATAACTTATACAAAATTCAAGAAAAAAGAAGAAGCTATTGGTGGAAGATTCACGTATGCATAATCTCTTGATGTAAGCGGTTATCATTTCTCCTCTAACGCACTCCTCAATTTGCAGCGAGAGAAAGTCGGAATAATATACAATTGTCTCCAGTTCGCTTGTATGAACACATTCAACTTCTCTGGAGGTTATTAAAACATGAATATTTAGTATTTGACTTTTAAATATGAAATTATAATTAATTCATTAGAAGTAGACAAACCTTTCCCTTTATTCTCTTTATGTTCGATCCAAAGTTTCGCCTCCACGTACTGTTTTTTCGAATCCGATATGTGATATTTCATTCCTTGTACAGGCTTCTTTCCTTAATTTTTCTTTTTATACGGATTTGTGTACGAAGAGATCAAGAAAGAACTTGGCTTTTTTCTCTCTTCGCATTTGCAATTTCTTCTCTTAAAATATCTTGCCCCAGTTCGCTGGTCAGATCAACACCCATTGCACGAAAACGTTCAGTATAATCAACATCTTCCGCTACTTCCGCGCCGTCTGTCTGACTGATCGGGGTCATTAATTCCTTCGCAATGCAAGGTTTGTTGATCGGTAATTCCTTAAGAATTGCCTCTGCCGATTCGATTTGTTAAAAAGCCATTTCTGTTTCAACTTTGAGGGTTATATCTCCCGAATTAGCATACAAGTTTTCAACCCCGGCAGCACTCGTTTGAACCTCGAATCTGGGATCAGTAACCGTCCCCATCTCCACCGTTTTTCCAACCATTTTATCAGCATTTTCATCCACCAAAATTGGCTCCTCCATGACGGTCTTCTCCCTGCATTTTGATCAACACCCTCCCCCTTCTCATCAATCTCACATTTTAGCACTCTTTTGATCTGTTCGTGTAATCTATTGAGATTGTCGAATTATAATAAAGATTTGATGCCTTCAATCTCGTTCACCTACGAATAATAAGTAATAAATATCAATAATTGGATCAAATATGTTAAAGGTGATATAAAACAAAAACAAATCATAAATAATACTTACATAATCGAGAAGTAACTGATGGTTAATCTCAATGTTAGGCTCGTATATCGTAGTTGGTTCACTGGGGGGTGTATTACCTTCCTGGTAATTCGATTGTATCAAGCCATGTAGTCGTCAACCACATCCTCACCTTCCGCTATAGGTGCAACTCCTTATTCCATGATATCATTTTGAACCGCAAGCCACAAATTGATATAATCCGAAACCAGATTGTATACTTGCGTTTTCTTAGTTGCTTCTCTTTCTCAGCTTGTATACGATGAACATCAACGGGTACCCTCTGAATACCGCCAACTGTAGATTATCCTATCGGGATATATCCACCGGACAATATCGAAACAAATGAGAGGAACACACAACAGTCCAGCATACCTACTGTGCTCAAAAATTGTTGGGATGCATTGATATACTCACTGTACGGATCCCATGTGAACTTTCATTAAAGAAACAGTTGAAAATATTTAACATTATTCATAAAGAATTAAACAAATGTCGTTAAATTAGGTAATGAAATAATAATAGCCTGTAGATCCTTCAAATTATCAAGCCTTCTCCGGTAGAAAGTTTTATGATGATGGAGATCTCGATGTATGCGTACACCCCATTGTCTAGAAAGAGGTCTTATCTTCTTGATGCTAGTATCGGGTATCGGTCGACTGACCGAGATCTTAGTATATGCCCAATACTAAATAAAAATTAATTTTTAGTTTCGCTACAATTATCTTCACAATAAAGGAAAATGATTAAAAAACTAATATGATACCTGTAAAACAATAAGACAACCTTTATAGCTCTCGCATTTGACAGGGCCGCTTTGTTTAAATAGTTTATCAAATACGCCAAAAACCTCATCCCCAAGCGTAGTCGGAGATGCGTTCCCTGTCCGTCAAAAATCTAATCCATTTAAGATGAACTAGGTTCTTGGAGCATGTAGAGAATAATGCCATGCAAATGTTGTACAAAACATAAGCATTTGTACATCGAACAATTTTCTCGTATGCGGCATCTCCCGAAAGTCCTGAAAGTATCATACACCCACATCATAAGTACGGCGCCGTCTTTCCTCTTCTCCTTCAGGGGTTCAACTCCTAATACATCACCAAAATATAAGAAAGAAGTCATGCATCCTTCATAAACAATCAGAGAACCTGTGACCGGGAGACCGAGAATCCATGAAACGTCTTCAAAAGTGATCAACACCTCTCTAATAGGTAAATGAAAACTATTCGTCTCGGGTCGCCATCACTCAACTAATGCAGATATCAATTGTAGTTCTGTTGTTGATGGCCAACTTTACGATACACACCAAAACCCCAATTGTCCAATATTTCAATCCGCTGCTCAGTTAGAGGCCATTGCGCAGATACGCTCGTCGATTCGAGCGTCGTAAGAGGTCCTCTGTCTTTACCACTCCAAATGATGAAGTTCCTAGTGCTCTTTCCGCTAACTCGCGGTCTTTGCGGAATGAAAAACTTTTATTTTTAAAAGTAGCACTAGAAACTAAACTCTAGAGATTGATTCCAAACACAAACTAGTAACAACAAAAGAAACTATACTACTCATTCAGCAGCAGCAACCTTTGTAGTTGTGTCCTTCGTTTTCAAAACTCCCCTTCTTAAGCTCCTCGAAACTCCGACATCGAGCTTGTAGATCGATCTTCCTTTGTCAAAGATGATCAACCCAAGAGATGCGGTTCAAACTCTACCTTCACCTAGTGAAGCAACTAAAGACTACATCTTGCTAAGGAGTAGTGCTTAGGGATGTAGTGAGTGTTCTAGTATTTATTTATCTCAATTTTCTCTTGGTTTCTCAACACATGAGAGAAGAAAGATGGAGGAGATAAAGAGGAGAGAGAAGCAAGAGAAGAGAATGAGGGCAATAGAGAGATATGAGGTATATGCATTGGGTTTTGTTAAATACAATTTTGCAATAAAGAATTGCAACCATACTTGAATAGGAACTCCAAATGAAATATAAAATTGCATAGTCATTCCTCTCACCATACCTAAAAGCCATCTCACCCCTCCACCTCATTTCTATTTTCCAACAAATGGAAAATACTAATATGAGGTGTCATCCTTCTAGAAGCATTCTTGTATATATACAAGAATACAACTCCGTATATATATACCCGTATTCGTATCAAAATACGAATATCAAAGAGATAGAAAAAGATAATGAACATAATACCAGAATATATATATATATATATATAAATTATTAAATCAATACTTGATTTAATAATACGGTTTAATCTTAAGCAGGATAGTATTATCAACCGTCCGATTAAAATCCTTGTAGTAAGTACACGTATTTAATCAGATCCCTGCTCGTATCAATATACGACCTCTACATTATTTCGTCTGAACTAGGAAAACCCTCTGTGTGGGACTTTTAAGACTCGACAATACGCTGACATCGAGTTACTCGATAAATCCATAACCACAAGCACGTCAGCGGCACTAGCTGTACGTAATGGCTACCCAGGCATCTATCAAAAGGAAGGCTAACAACCAAACTCATCTAAACCCCTACCGCGCCTATCTGTGACAATCTCCGTACAGTCTGGTCTCTTCATCTGAGAGTATCGCATATCGGGTCTAGGAGTGGATAACGTCAGACCCCTAATAACCTGATAAATCGTACCGATGTGGCTCAGAACCAACCGAAAAACTACTGATCTCACTATCAGTAAATCTCATTTGCCTTGGCCAAGGTCTTATGGTGTTGGCCAACTAAACACAATGCGATATCGACTCCCTATACCAAAAGAGACTAATCCCTTCTGATCACTCACTGCCTCCATATGGTTCGGGATTGTACCCAACTAAAATCTGTTTGCACGACTCGGTAGAGTCATGGTAGGGTAATAATCAAAATACAGTGGGAACTCACGTGAGACAATGACGATATCAGGTCTAAAGACTACCATGTACTCATGTCACCAAAGAACCGCTATCTGACGATAAGTATAATACCATCTAGAAGTTCTCCGCGAGTCCATCCGGTGTACTCATCTCCAGTGAGCACATGTATACAATCTCAGGTGCATCATACCAATGGCTGTGGGACCAACCACCGCCCCTCATTGGGGTCTAGAAACGTATACACAAGTTTAATTTGGAATATCGATGTTTAGTCTCGATACTCCTACGACTTGGAACATTTAAGGATGTGCTTATGGACCACCTAACCTCCACAAGTATGATCGTCATCACAACGCTGGTAATCAAGCAAGAATTTTACAAGCTTTATCAACATATATTATTGATATGTAATAACATGTAAAACATATACACATATTAAGATAAAGATAAACCAAATAGTATACTATCATATCGATCAAGAATGTCCTGTACATATATACCCCCAGCATCCAATACAATAATGGCCTCTAGGGCATACACATCCACACCAAATAGCTTCGGAGATGTGATTTTCTTGATTATACAAAACAACATTATTCACAGGGTCATGGTTGTATTAAATTGATGATGTCTAGGATGCATGGGATGCTGATGACTTTGTAGAATTGAGTACATTCTCTTTTGACTGAATTTTTCTTCTTTTGCTACGTTCTTCGAAAAGTTCTTTACGAATTTTTTTTGGCGGAGGAAGAGGAAGAGTCTGTTTATCCCTCTTATGTGTAGGTTTCTTCGCTGTAGGCTTCTTGGATGTACATTTGCTTTTACCGACTATTATAACTAGATGATTTCATCCACAGAAAAAAGCCCCAAATTATATCTGAGAACCCTAACAAATATCACATAAATATTAACAAATTCTATACTAGTTAAAGTAAATTAATTACCTGAAGAGATCGATACACCAATGAAGAGAATTCCAACAAGATCGCCGTTAATCACAACAAAATTGCCTTTGATTTAGATCCCTAATCTTTTAACCGCTGAAACAGTGTTGAGCCTGTTCGAGCGGTGCCTCTTTTTATTTAGTGATAACCGCTAGTTAAAGTAGCGATTTAATCTGAGCCGTTCGATTTTAACCACTAGTTAAAGTAGCGGTTCCTTTAACCGCTGAAACAGTGTTGAAACTGTTCAAACGGTGCCTCCTTATAATCAGAGATAACCGCTAGTTAAAGTAGCGGTTTAATCCGAGTCATTCGATTTTAACCGCTAGTTAAAATGACGTTTCGAATTAACGGCTCATATTTGTTGGATAAGTCGATTTTATCCAATGTTGGATATTGTTCCGCCCCGGTTTATTATTGAGTGAAAGATAGTTGTTACATTTTTTGCTTCTTACACACATCGGGTAGACCTACATACAAGCTCAGAGGGCACGGGCCCTTTCTGGATCAAAGTCTTATATATATATATATATATATATATATATATATATATACTAATGCAATCCATTTAACAAGCAGAAGTCATATATATGCATCATGTTCTTATTTATCATAACTAGTATGTTACACATGCGATGCGTGTTTATATGTTTTAACATTACAAAGAATTGAAAATATTTTTAAAGAATTAGTTGGAAAGATAGAAATGTGGGAATAAGGAGCGTTGTAAAGATGATGAGAACATAAAATTTTTCAGTTGTGGGGAGTTTGTTATGGAAGAATAACAACAATAACCCAAATATCTTCATATTTATTTTTGTTTCAAGTTTAATAAAAATCAAAATTACAAAATTTTGACACATGAGCATTGCTGACATGGAAGAACATTAGATAGGTTTCTTTTGCACATGCTCCGTACACATCTCATTTGGCATTAATATAGTAGAGATAAGAAGCTTTGACCCATTTGGTTAGGCGCCTCGATTTTGAGGCTAGTAAATGTAGGATCCTGGTAGACTTGTCAATGGGTCAGTTTGGATCCGGACTTCAGTTCTAGGTCCATTTATATTTAATTGATTCAGATCCTTCCATCCATCCAACGGGTGTAGACTGAATGAATCAATATCCGGATCCATTAATAACAGGTCCAACCCGTTTATCCATATCCTTGTAACTACATTTCATAATTAAAAGAGTTGAGCTTAAATTATAAGCGAGAATCAGCGATCGAGACAACATAGAGAAATAGAATGAAAATTGGTGTTAAAATTTATCATACTCAACTAAATATTTTTGTTGATATGATTTAGTCAACTAAACATATCTTTTCGATATGATTTAGCCTGTTAAATATTATATGAGATCTAATAACGTAAACAAATCAGGTCAAGTTGGTCCGAACGGAACTTATCCAGATCCGGCCCATTAACTAAAGTTTTTAATGGATCTGGGTCCGGTTAAGTGGGTTTGGAATCAGTTCCAGACCCTACATTTTGCAGCGGGTCTAGATATAGACCCCGACCCATTGGCAATCCTAGATCCTGGCTCGATTCTCCCTTATCACATAATTTTATTTTTTATTTTTTCTTCTTTTGGTACAAAACATTTTAAAAGTTAGATAAGGTTCTGTGTTTATCAAAGATTTGTACTTTTCTTACACATGTAATGTCGAATGTTTGGAAATATGAAATATGGTACTACACCATTTTGTCTGCATATTAGGCTCATAAGTCAAGTAATTTACTAAAAACATTAATATCTTTTTCATGATAAGATCCAAAATTTCAACTCGGTCAAGAAGTAATTGTGAATTGTTGGTTATCATAGGTATAAAAACACTAGTTTTTAATATTACTATATGACACTTGATTTTTTATAGCCAATTTTTGTCTTGTTTGGTATTAAAATATACTTCGTCAATGGTGTCCCCTCTGGGTTCGCCCCTGCACATGCAACTAACGTGCAGAACACTCGTATTCATCATGTTGGGTTTCGATGCTAAGTATAGCTATGGGGTTTTCGTCCAATCTGTCTATTCAGCAAATAAATGGGAATTTTATCTCTCACGTCCCGCATCCTAATATACACAAATACGGAAACGTAACAAAACCAACCATGCAATCTACGGTAAGGAAACACCATTACCATAGTTCCAGTAAGGTTGTCATACAGCAATCAAGCACAATAATATAAATAACTAACTATCATGTGTCCAATAGCCACAATAAACAATAACAATAATCCATATTCAAGAGTCAATAGCGGAAATAATAAGAAACGATCAAGTATCAAGGTCCAAGGAAAAATAAGAAACAATAACCAATACTTGTTCATTATGGGATCGCAATAGGAATCCTAGAAATAGTTTAAAACGTTAAATAAATCTAAAGCATAGACTAAATAGAACACTAGTAATTCTCACTGCTCAGCAAATTTTTCAAAGTGGTCCTTGTCCTCCTTTTCTAAAGCCAAAGTATCTGGGCCATGCAAAACCCAGATATCAGAACGTCGAATATAATATCATAATTAATATAGCTGGAATCAATGTCAAGTATAGCAATAACAAATAATATCATGACAATGTAGAATATGGCAATCGTGTCAGTGTATATCATATGGGTTCATGTCGCTGGGTTATCTATCCTACAGGTATTTGAAAATAATTAATATAATTCTCTTCGTAACTCAATAGTATCCCATACGTGTCCGGGACCACGTTCAAGATTCTCGGGGCTAAATCCGAGACGTACCGCTTGGCAGTAAAAATAAGGTAAGTGGATCGATGAATGATGTCAGCTCATCATCCCGAAGCCCGAAACTTGTATCGACTGATCGCTCTCTGGAAAGTAATGAACTCTTGAGTTACAATTAGGGTTTCATTATTGATTTCCCCTTTTTCCTAGGTTTCATGTTCATGTCAAATGTCAATATAGTATGTTTTCTAATTCCAAGATAGGAACAAGCATGTGCAAGGTATGTCTAACCAGACAACATGTCAAGTCAAAAGATATCATGAAATTTTCGGCATCTAGGTAAACATCACACTTCAAGGTAGACATGATAATAATAACAAGACAAGATAGCAATGAAACATGCCATCCATCATGAATACATGTATATAATCAATAACCGGCATATCAGGAGTATCATAGACGTATCATGTATAAAATCAAGATAATAACATTAATAAGAATACCATATTCAAGCAAGTCAACAACAAAAGTGGTGACTATTAACCATGCACAAGAAAGTTCAGTTCCTGAATTTCAACGTCACTCTGATTTGTAAAATACCTTAAAAATAGCAACCGTCCTCCAAAAAGAACGTGTCGTATACTAAAACAAAGATAATTCAATAATATTATCATTATTATGAATTAGAGTATCTCAGATTATTCCTACAGAAAGTTTTGAACATTCGAACTTGAAAGTTTAGTGTTGAAAATTCTCTGGACATCAATTCAAAGGAGCGTTCCTTTACAATTTCTGTTATATAAACAATTTATTTTGCAGGTAATTTTTTCACAGGGTTACAATATTCTAATTTATCTTCGTAACAAATTATAGAACACATGCTAACAATTTTTGTATAATTTATAATGAATTTTATAAGGTAAGGTGTTCAGATCAGTTTATGACAAGTTGAGACGGCTCAAAATGGTCTTGAGACGGCTCAAACTATGTCTGGAGCGATGTTTTAGTTCTCTGGTTGTATGAGACGGCTCACGAAATATTTGAGCCGGCTCATAACCTAATTTCTGATATGATGTGATATTTTAATTAGGGTTTCAAGTTTAAATTTGACATGCAATTCTAGCTTCGATTTCCTCCATACCTCTAAATTCCAATAGGTCGATCTATCACTAAAAGTAATTTTAGGGTTTCACAACAGATATCATGACTAGATCAAATTCGATAACATAATGAGATTCGGATCTCGATATATATTGTTAACTATAAATTCAAAGAACTTAAATATACCATTTAACATTAATATATATGTTACACCAAATCGGATCTGATCATAACTCGTATGTAGCAAGATCTAGAGATACTTGCCTAAACGATGGGTACCACGATATCGACGATGTATATGATCTCATAACCTTACGCCAAAACCCTCGCTTGTATGTTTGGTCTTGATGCTGTTAGTTATATGTATGCCTTAGAGGCCAATATTGTACATGTGATGTATATTGTAATGGATGCTTGGACATATATAGGGAGGACTTTCTTGCTCGACATGATAGTATGCTATCTGGTTGCACTTTATCTTAACATGTGCACTTATTGTCTCTCTATTACATGTTGATAAAGCCCTTAGGATGAGTACTTGACTACCAGGATTATGATACGGATAGTGGGGACAGGGTAGTCAGTAAGTACATCTTTCAAATGTTCCTAGTCGTGGGAGTATCGAGACAGAGCATCGATACTCCAGAGTAGACTAGCGTATACGCTTCTCGACCCATGTGATAGGCGATGGATGATCACATATCCATTGGTGTTTGACATCAGAGATGGTATACGGGTGCTCAGTGGAGACTGGGTACACTGGACGGACTCGCCGAGAACTCCTAGATGGTATTATACCTATCGTCGGATAGCAGTTCTCTGGTGACACTGGTATAGATTAGTCTGTAGACCTGAGATCGTAATAGAGTCTTGTATGATTCCCACCGTGCTTTGATTTCCACCATACCACGGTCAAGAGATCGTGCAAAAAGGTGGTTTTTAGGTACAGTCCCGAGTCACATGGAAGCAATGAGCGATAGGAGGGGTTTCGTCTCTCCCAGTATTGGGAGTTGATGTTGCGCAATACTCGATTGTCCATAACAGGAAATCCCTGGCCAGGCTTGCTGAGATTTACTGGTAAGTATTACCAGTAATTTCTCGAACCGTTATGGACCCTTCATCGGCATGACTTATCTGGATATTGGGGTCTGACGTTATATCACTCCCAGGCTGTGATATGCGACATATCAGACGAAGAGACCGGACTGTACGGTAGTGTTACTGATTGGATTCGTAGGAGTACGAGCAGGCTTGCTTGTTGATCTTCTAATAGCTCAATACCCGGGTGGCCGTTACGTTTAGCAGATCGCTTGCGGCTTGTGGGTGTATGATATGATCATCACCTACTGCCGGCGTATTGACGAGTCTTTAGAGTCCTACACAGAGGTTTCCTGGCTCAAGCGAAACAGAGTAGGAGCACATATATGATATGTGCGAGACCGAGATTAATACGTGTATGTGATACCGCATTCTATTCTCACGATATATGATATCGTTCGGTTATATATGATATAGCCGGGTTATCGGATCAAGTGTTGATTCAATAAGTTGATTCATATGATATTAGTCGGTTGTATATAATATAGCCGGATTATTAAATCAAGAGTTGATTTAATAATTTAATGTATTAATATATATTTGATATATTATATTACATTAACTAATATTAGCTCACTTAAGTATTCATTTTTCTCACCTGATGATACATTATTATATATGTGATATATGTTAATTATATTATTTTCTTTTTTTCACACTAATATATATGTGATATATCATTGTGACATGCTAGGTTACACATGCAACATGTATGTATGAGACTTATACCATGCTAGGGTTTATGTTTGGGTTTTAGTTATCATTAAGTAATTCACAAAACATTTGGAATTAGTCATGGATAAGCTTGTAGAAGCCTATGGATACATTGACTTATTCAACTTGTTTTTCTAGCTTAACATATTTGTTAACCCAACCCTTAATCTTAGACTATGGTTTATTCTATACATGAGTTAGGCATGACACTAACTCACCCATGGTTGCAATTCTAACATCACTCTCTCATGAGTTTGTTCTTCTTCTTCAAAAAGGAAAAAACTCACTAGGTTTTTCCTAGGTGAAGAATTAGTGTGAGAAAAATAAATCTAAAATGAGCAAAATTTCTACTTCATCATCCTCTACTACTAGCCATTTAGTATAGGATGTTTGCTTTACTAATTCTACAATTAGTGAAGAGGTAGCTTGGGTTAGTGCCTCCTCGACGTAAATCATCTTCGGCCTCGAAGACTTTGATACAATCTTGTTCATTTCTTCATAGGAGCCTCTCTAGAGTACGGGAGTTCATGATCGAAGTGAAGGGACTACTACACGGAGCTATTGAAGTGAAGGACCGGTCTACAAAGGTTGTATTCCTTATTCACTTTAGTTGCAAAGTTGTTTGCATTCGTTTCGTCGGATTTTCTAGTTTCGATTCTAGGGTTAGGGTTAGCTAGAACGGTAAAATTTTAAATATGGCATGGATGATACCTCCTGAAAACTTACTGCCGTGCTTGGCAACCCTGCAGTGGTATCAGAGCCATGCTAGAAAATTATACGATGTTTGGTAGGATTACGAAACCGAAACTATTCCGAAACACCCAATACGAAAACTTGGTTTCTATCGAATTTAAAAGGTATTCAAAAAAAATTTTAAACAACTGCAGAATATTGTATGAGATATGACATGAACACAGAGAAAATTTGAGGGGGTTTTGTGCAAATATGGCCGGCCAAATAGGGAGAAAATCCGGCCTCCTCGGTCCATTTGTGGAGTTTTTGCTTCAAATTTTTTGTGTCTTCCAGTCTCTGGGTTTTGGTGTTTCAGGTGTTGTTTGTTTTTTGCTAAATTTTCATGTGATGTTAATTTTCTGCAAAAGCAATTCGAAGTGTTTCATAATCGTAATTCTAACATGTATTCGTCTTATTTAGACGATGTTAAAAAGTTTGAACGGATATCAATAACCCAATTTTTCCCCCAATAGAAATTTTTCAAGCGTTGCATTTTTCTGAGTTTAAAATTTTCAGAAAATCTTGCAAGCGATTTTGTGGACTCTCTAGAAAAAAGAAACCCTAACTCAATTATGTGACCGTCAGAACCGCCATCAAACCCTAGGGTTTGTGGTAGTTCAGCGATGCCACATGTGAGGCATTGGTTGACCCTTCTACGGCTAGTTCATAGGAGCTGTGGCAGTTTCTGGGTACTTTTTGAACTCCGCTCAAGTGTTGAGCTTATCGGGAAATTTTGGGTGTTTGTTTATTCGATCGAAAAGTTTAACTTCGTTTAGCTATCTGTGATTGTGATACAATATTTGAAATCCACAATTAGTTATGAGATAACTAGTTTGAATTTTATAAATCTAGCAGTTTAATCTTATTTGATCGGTTGCCATGGGATTTTGATGTTGATGAAAAGTCCATCGCAATTACATAGTGTACGTGAATACTCGCCGGGTAACCTTAATAGATAGCCACGTCCCATAGCCCCGACCAAGTGACTGTAGGAGAACCCCGTCGCTAAAAGCATCCGTTCGGGTGCTCGCGGATGCGGCGTTCCGCCTTAGTGCACTTCGTCGACGGTATCGGAGGGTGCGGTCGTCTACTAAATTTTCTGACGAGCATTCGATCAGGCTATCGGGAATCTTGTTGAATTACCCGACAAGTTATTGAAAAGTGTTTTCAATATCGAGACTATGATGCGGGGTTTATAATTGTTAGGCATGTGATGTCTAAGGAATTCATTTTGTTAGGCATGAAATCCAATGTATGTGATGCGTTGGGTTTATGATGTCTAAGGTGGTTGCAAATTCCAACTGTTGTAGTTTAGCACTTTCTTTTCTGCGACTGTAAGTGTAATATATGGTGTATAGCCAGTTTCGTTGCTATTTATCAACGACAATTGGGATACGCATATTTACTTACGTTGATGACATGTGATATTATGTGTTGCTGTGATATGTTATATTGGATCGTCGTGTTTTGAATAGCCGGGGGTTTTATGTGAGATGCGGGTTTTTATTTTCATTCATATAAAATTCATTATATGTAATATTCTTTTATTGGAGCACTTCCGGTTTGAGGATGATGTCACCATTGATATATATTATTTACTTTTCCGCATTAGGATAGACCCAAGGTGGGGAGCATAAGTAATCGGGTTCTAGGGTCCAGTGGGAGACCGTCTCGAGGAGTCGAGACCGAGTCTCCTAACTCTAGAATTGGTAGGGTTGCTTACCGCTCTCGTATAGGTCTAGGGATGTGGGTTTGGCTACTCATCACGATCGTGGAATTCATGTTTAATACTGGCTTAAATTAAAACACGGAATTCCTAATATATCCAATATTTCATATATGTTCTTCTGCTGTTGATATTCTGTGATGTGATCACTTGATATGTTCTGAGATGAATGCCTATATTATATATATGAGATATAATTAATATTGCTGCTTTCGTTTCATATGTGATGCTTGGGAAGCATAATTTGATGGGACTTCATTAATGAGATTAATGAAACTAAAAGAAACCTAAAGATGTTATAGAAACTTGTTTAAAAACTGGTAGCTCTAGTTCTTGCTTTGCATAGAGGTATTCCTTATAGAATATCCAGTACCTTATTCGATAAGGAAAGAGTCGAGATCCCTTCACCGGAAGTGACCACTTTAGCGAAACTAGTAGATGCTACAACCCACTCGGTTTGTCTTTTGATTGCTTCTATAGTTTTTGCTTTGCATGGTGGTATTTGTGAAATATCCTGCACCTTATTCGATAAGGAAAGAGCCGAAATCCCTTCACCGGGAGTGACCTCTTTAGCAAAACTAGTAAAAGCCTCAAAAACACTCGTTTTCAAAATCATTCGATTCTACAACGATATCAAGTTCATTACGCTCATGGTTTTCTTAAAAACCTGTGTAGCCCTCCGTCATTTCAGATAAGTAGTATTTAGTATTCATACTGCGTTTGTTGACCTCTGTCAAGGCGTGGTGTGCGGTAGCTGATTAGTGCTTTTCTACTAACATATGATGTGATTGGATTAGGGTAGTCGTACGACCTTGTTGACCTTTGTCAAGGGTCGTGCGGGTGGGTTTAATTCAATCAGGAAATGACGGGTTGAACTTGACTAGCAGCCTATAGTTTGTTGACCTCTGTCAAGGTCATAGGAGGCTTGGGGCAAAACATTATCGGGAATTTCAAGTGTTGAAATTTGCAATGAGATTGCATACCTTCTATGAGATAGTTGGATCCCGATACCCACTGCGAGTAAGAGTTACTCCTGGTAGAGTTTTACACATTACAATTAGCCGATCAAGTAGGTGTCTAGAAAGGTGTTAAAGGGGTTATGCACCTGGGAAAATGAGATTTATTTTAATTAGGTCCGTGCGAAAGCATGGGGAACCTCACTCAAAGTACCGACACTGGCCCGGCCGAAAGATTGGCGAACTTGTAGGGTGTAATTAATCCCGGCTAGTCTTACCTTTTAGGGTTTAAAGGTAGATTTGACTAAAATAGTGGAAGCCATCCTGATTAGATAAACTAATAACCAATCCAATCCTGCAAGAGCGCACGCAGAGTGTTTTCTTCTCTCTCTCTCTCCTGGTAGCGACCATGTCACGCCTTAATCAAGATAATAATATGGATGCTTTGACCAAACATGCTTATTATACTGAGCTAGGGAATGTTGGTTCCACTCTATTTTATAATTGTTATAAGTCTAAGCAGGAAATAGGGGAATATCCGAATTCCCATGCGACCCAATCGAAGATTAAGCATGTTGATGCATATTCTTCAGGTGTGTTCATTACCAAGAACTATTTCTCAGTATTCTCTACGTCCTAGGTATGAGATACCGGATCAGAATCCCACATATATAAGAGTTACATAGGCTACAGAAAGGTAGAGAACTGAGAATGGTGATATGTCTCTAAGTGTTAGAGAATGGTGCAATTGTTGCAGCCAAGTCAGTTGGCAGATATCACCTTGTATTAGATACATTGATTCTAAACAAATGTTATTACATACCGAACCTGATATACAACATTACATCGGTTTCTTTAATGAGTTAAAGAAGGATATAATTATGTATTGGAGGATAATTTTGTGAACATTTTCTTGAATCAAGAGTTGTTTCGATCAGGCACGTTATATAATAGCATATACGTTCTAAATCAAACCACGGTTCAAAGTATGTAGAACACACACAAGAGGAGTAGTTCAGAAATGAATGAATCCTTCTTGTGGTATTGTAGACTAGGTCATATCAATACGACACGACTAGCTAAGTTATATAAGGATGAATATGAGAATCTGTTCGAATTTTCATCTTATAATACTTGCCAGTCTGGTCACAAAGGTAAAATGACCAATACTCCGTTTACTGGAAACAGAGAAAGAGTTAGTGAACTCTTGGGACGGATACATGATGATGTATTCGGTCCTATGTCTACAAATGCCTAGATTGGTTCTTCATACTTCATTATATTCATCGACTATCTCTCAGGATTCGGACATATGTTCCTGTTGAAACACAAGTCTGAAACTTTTGAGAAATTAAAGGAATATAAGTTTGAAGTTGAGAACCAGACGGGTAGAAGTATTAAGTCTTTCGATGTGATCGAGGAGGAGAATACTTGCATATAGAGTTCCTGGAGTTTCTAAAAGGAGAATGAGATTCTCTCTCAGCTTACTTCTTCGTACACACTGCAGCAAAACGGTGTATCGGGGCAGAGGTATCGCACCCTATGAGATATGGCACGCTCTATGATGAGTATTGCTGAGTTACCTATTTCCTTTTGGTGTTATGCACTTGAGAAGCTGCATACCTATTGAATGGGGTTCCATCCAAATCAGGGCCTACCACTACATATGAGATATGGTGTGGGAAGAGAGCATGTCTTAAACGAGTTAAGATATGGGGTTGTCCGACCTATGTTAAAAGGCAGATGCCGAACAAGCTCGAGGCAAGGTCAGTTCTATACAAGTTTGTTAGGATATCCCGAACATTCGCAAGGGAATAACTTCTACCACTCTGAGGTGCAAAAGGTGTTTTGTTTCTCAGCATGCCACCTTTTTAAAAAAGGAATTTCTTGTGAAGAAATTTGTGGTCATGAAGTAGAACTAGAAATTGTTCCAGCTTGACAAACTAACAGCTGATGATTTGGTGAAACCAAAGGATTCAATAGTTTCCAACGAACCTCAGCCTCTCTGCGAATTTGGTAGGGTTCCTCATCCACTTGAGAGATACTACGGTCTTCTCGGTGACAGTGAGAGCGAGGATTGCATCATGGTTGATGATGGCCCAACTAGGTTCAGGCAGGCCACCACAAGTGGCGACTCTGTGAAATGGCTGGATGCTATGCAATCAAAGATAGAATCCATGTACACCAACAAAGTATGACTTTGCATATTGCGCCTGAAGGGGTAAAACCTATGGGGAGCAAATGAACCTTAAGAAGATTATTGGTGTAAATGGAAAAGTTAAGACTTTCAAAACTATACTTAAGTCCATCAGGATCAATGTAAGCATCGCGGAGTTGGAACATCTGTTTTGATATGACAGTCAAAGAGTTTGACTTCATCAAAAAGGTAGATGAACCTTGTATATATAAGAAGGTAGTAAAGAGTAAGCTTGTCTTCCACGTATTGTACGTAGATAACATACTCTTAATAGGAAATGGTTTCCTATGCTACACTCGGTCAAGCTCTTCTTATCACGGGGATTCTCAATAATAAATTTGGATGATTCCTACTATATCTTGTGGATTATAAACTATGGTGATAGATCTAAGTAGATGTTGGGAGTGTCCCAAATCCAGGTACATTAACACCATACTAAAGGGGTTTAGTATGGATGATTATAAGCGTGGTGGTTCGCCCACTTACTCATGGATCACTTTCTCCAAAAAGAAGTCTTCCAAGACTGATTTGGAGAGAGAGAGTTCGCGTGCAAACGATATCCTATGCTTCGGTAGTAGGCTCTATCAGAGTATGCGATGTTTTGTACCAGACCAGATGTAGATGACTCACTAGGTGTAGTGATCAAAAATCAATCAGATCTTGGGAGAATCACTGGATAGCTGTGGAGAACATTCTTAAGTACTTGAGAAGCACTAAAAGAATGTTCTTGGTTCGAGCTTCCAGAGTGATAAGGTCAACTGAAAGTCAGTCACAGGCATTGTCTTTACCCTCAGTGCAGGGACGGTATGTTGGAAGAGTTCCAAGCTAGATACCGAGACATAGTAGACTATAAAGGCTGAATATATTGCTACCAATGATACTACCAAGTGGTTGTCTGGACATTACTTGTTTATGAGATGAACATGGTTCCTACCATTGAGTGTCCAATAAGTGTTATTGTGACAACAATAGAGTTATGGCTTTGGCCTAGGAACACCAGTCCTATCAGCATTCCAGACATATTCTGAGGCAAGTATTACCTGATCAGGGAGATGGATGATCTCTAAGGGATCGAGGATAGGAGAGTAGACACGAAGGATAACACAGCGGATCCACTCACAAAGGCCTTACCTCTAGAGAGACTTCTATGGGATGGTTAAGTATGGGATACTACAACCACTGCTAATTGTTGGGTATTGGATTGTTAGTTATATATATGCCCTAAAGGTCATTACTGTACATGAGATGTATATTGTAGTGGATGCTTGGACATATATAGGGAGGACTTTCTTGCTCGTCATGATAGTATGCTATCTGATTGTTAGTTGTATGTATGCCCTAGAGGCCAGTATTGTACAGATGATGTATATTATATTGGATGCTTGGACATATATAGAGATGACTTTCTTGCTCGATATGATAGTATGTTATCTGGTTGCTCTTTATCTTAACATGTACATTAGTCTCTTTAAACTGTCTTTTAGTTACATGTTGGTAAAGCCCTTAGGATGTGTACTTGACTGCCTGGACTATGATGCAGATCATACTAGTGGGGACATGGTAGTCCATAAGTACATCCTTCAAGGTCCCTAGTCGTGGGTGTATCGAGACGGGGCATCGATATACCAGTGTAGACTAGCGTATACGCTTCTCGACCCATGAGATGGGCGATGGATGATCCCATATCCATTGGTGTTTGACATCAGAGATGGTATACGGGTGCTCAGTGGAGACTGGGTACACTGGACGGACTCGTCGAGAACTCCCAGATGGTATTATACCTCACGTCAGATGGCAGTTCTCAGGTGACACTTGTACAGGTTAGTCTGTAGACCTGAGATCGTCATTGAGTCTTGTGTGATTCCCACTGTGCTTTGATCTCCACCTTACCACGTCCATGAGGGCATGCAAAACGGTGGTTTTTGGGTACAGTCCCGAGTCACATGGAGGCAATAAGCGATAGGAGGGGTTTCGTCTCTCCCGGTATTGGGGGTTGATGTTGCACTGTGCTCGATTGGCCGTAACAGGGAAGTCCCTGGCGAGGGCTGATCAGAGATTTGCTGGTAAGTGTTACCAGTAGTTTCTCGACCCGTTATGAGCCTCACATCGGCACGGCTTATCGGTTATTGGGGTCTGACGTTTACCACCCCTAGACTTGATATGCGACATATCAGACGAACAGACCGGACTGTACGGTAAGTGTTACTGGTTGGATTCACAGGTGTGTGAGCAGGCTGGCTCGTCGATCTTCTGATCGCTCAACACCCGGATGGCCATTACGTTTGGCAGACCGCTTGCGACTTGTGGGTGCTTGATATGATCATCATCTGCTACCGGCGTATTGACGAGTCTTTAGAGTCCTACACAGAGGTTTCCTGGCTCAAGCGAAATGAAATAGGAGCGCATATGAGATATGTGCGGGACCGAGAATAATGCGAGTATGTGATACCGTATTTCATTCTCGCGATGAATGTTTCGATTGGTTGTATACGATATAACCTAGTTATCGATTCATTGATTCGATAAATCGATACATTGAATACTAGTCGGTTATGTGCGACATGACCGGATCATTGAATCAAGTGTTGATTTAATGATTTAATGTATAATTATATATTTGATATATTACTTTGCATTAACTAGTATTGGTTCACTTTAAATGGATTTTCTCACTTGATGTTCAGAAGTAGTATATGTGATATACTTTTGTGCACATGTTTGTATCATGTTTGATGATACTTGCTCATTTGGTTAAGTGTAAAGAATTAAACCTTGGTTATGTAAGTCTACGCTAGCGCCCCGTCCGTCTACAGACGCCAAATGCGGAACAAAAAACTTTTAACTGGCGCTATCGTATACTTTAACCCGGATCTGCCATTATTGCTAAACTAACAAACTGTAAAGAGTGTAGAAAGGTTATACCGAACGATCCGAGTCCTTCGTTCTTTAACCATCATCCCACGCTCCGTTGCGGCTTCTCCGATCTCTTCGATCTTCGATCTGCTCGTCCAGGTGGCACCACGTCACTGATTCTTTAAACGGGCTCCCGCCTCTGACTCGAGGCAACTCGGTCGTCAAGTTTGCTAAAAGAGACGACCAAGAATGATGTAGAGAATGAGTAGATGACTTTGTCTCACTTCGTCCAAATCCGTGGACGATCGGTTAATGAAGTTGCCGATGGAAATGAAATGGAACAAGAAATGAACTATGAAATTTCCATGCATCCAAAACTTTAGTCTTTTCTTTTTAGCAACCATAATTTCTCAAAATGAGTGAGTGAAGGAGAGAGAGGGCCGGCCATATATATGCAAAGAGGGAGGTGAGTGTAGGAGAGGGGAGAGTGACTATAAGAACAAATATCAACCACAAATATCCTTCATGCAAACAAAACATCATTAATGCAAATGGTGATTCATTAACCTAGTCACCATTGCATTAATGGCTCCATTAAAGCACTAATGACTCACTAGCCTCATCACCACTTCTAGAAGCTTCTAGAATGATGACTCACCCTTATCCAAGAAAAGATAAATCCGTCTTTAACCGAAAGTTAAAAGACGGCTGATAGAAAACAGGAAACTGGCAACTTCCAAAAGTGATCCTGAAACAACTTTCAGGATAACCCCGTAACTGTATAAATATACCCGCATTTGTATTACGACCGAATACAAATGCAACTGAGACAAAGATATTATACCTACTCAATACAATACTCGGATCCGGCTTAAACCAAAGCCGACCAGTATCATCTGCCCGAAAAATAACACGTGCGTAAACGCATGTGCATTTTTCGAACCCTGCCATAAAACCATACGGCCTCTACAACGTTTCGCCCGAACTTGGAAAATTGTCTGTTGGGGACTCTAATGACTCGTCAGTACCCTGGCAGTGGGTTTAACCACAAACCGTCAGCGGCACTAGCAATGCGTAACGGCTGCCCATGGACTGACCTCAAGGGAGGCCGATGAGCGAACTCATCCGGAAACCCTACTGAGCCTAACAGTGACAATGTATATACAGTCCGGTCCGTTCGTCTATGAGTATCGTATATCTGCCTCGGGGGCTAGTAACGTCAGACCCCCAATAGCAGTATAAGTCGTGTCGGAGTGTAGCCCAATAACACCCTGAGATACTACTGGAGTACCTACCAGTAAATCTCCTGCCACGGCCGTGGGCTATGTGTAATGGCTCTCCTAGACACAGCACGATCTCGCCCTTAATACCGGGAGAGACGAATCCCCTGCCGATCCGCTCACGTGCCTCCATATGGCTCGGGACTGTACCCAAAAGCTACCTGTTTGCATGACTCCTTTGAGCCATGGTAGGGTAGAAATCAAAGCACAGTGGGAACTCACACGAGACAAATGACGACCTCAGGTCAATGAACTAACCTGTACACATGTCACTTGGGAACTGCTATCTGACGATAGGTATAGCACTAACTAGCAGATTCCCGGCGAGTCCTGTCCGGTGTACTCATAACCCAATGAGCACCGGTATACATCTTAGGTGATCCAACTGACACCAGTGGCTTGTGAGACCGGCCACCGCCCCTCGTCGGGGTCTCGACTGTATACACTAGTCTACTCCGGAGTATCGATGCCCTGTCTCGAAACTCCCACGACTAGGGACCACAATTAAGGATATGCATATAAACTACCCAACTTTCACGTATATGATCGCCATCATACTGTTGGTAGTAAAGCAAGATCCTAAGGGCTCTATCAAAGTGTAACATGTAATCAGTCACCTGAACATGTACACGACTGATAAAGGCAAACCAGATAGCATACTATCATCTCGAGTAAGACTGTTCTACCGGTATAGGTCCTCTACAATCATTGCAATCACGTACCTGCGATCCAATAATTGACTATGAGGGCACTATCCCCAACAGGTTAAGTAAATGGTTAGGGTTTTTATTTATTCATTCTTTTATCATTTTAATTTGGATTAAAAAAGAAATGGCAAAAGAAAACAAAATGGTTGCTTTCATTCTTGAAGCTTGTTGAAGCTTCATGAAGCTTTGACCAAAGTGACCATTTTGTCTTCATGCTTAACCCTAACCATTCATCTAACCTTAGTCAATTCTCTACACCTAACCATGGTTTACATTATGATAAGTATTCATTTTCTTTTTCATTTTAAAAGACTTATCATAATCATCTTCATCTTCTTCTTCTTCATGAGATAAAGAAAAAGCTTGCCACCATTAATGGCAAGTTGAGCAAAAGTGTGAGAAATCCAATTCTAAAGTGAACCCACCTCCTATTTCTTCACCCTCTACCTCTTGCCAAGTAGTAAAGGGTGTTTTCTTCACAAGTTTCACAACTTGGTGAAGTCGGAGCTTGATCTTGTGAAGCCTCGACGTAGATCATCTTCGGCATCGTAGCCGACGACCATTCCGCTCATTTCTCCGATGAAGCCGATGCTAGAGTCCAAGATCCGACATGGACAGTGAGAGTACGTCTACGTGGAGCTAAGGATGTGGAGAACCGGATCTACAAAGGTTGTAGCTTCTCACTTTTAGTTAAGTCGTTAACTAGTTTAACTTTTCGCCTAAAATTCTAGTCGACGATCCGTATTAGGGTTCTCGGCACTCATAAAATTTGAAATTGGCATGGTTGATGCCTTATGAGACTTCATTAGCATGCCTAGGAACCCTACAGTGGTATCAGAGACTAGCTAGAGCCTTAGGCGAAGTGTAGACGACGTTTGAAACCCGATCGAACCGAAACCCTAATTCCCAAAATGCTCTCTGGAAATTTTCTGAAAATTTGGATTTTAGTCAATTAAAAATATGCAGAAAAATAAGCAGGATCTTATTTGAATTACTGTGAAATACGAGGGCCTAAAGCGACTTTTCCACCGCAGAACCGCGGCACAAGCTAGGCATGTGCGGCGGTTCCGCGGCCGTACTGTTCCCTTGTCTGATGATTTCTGCACAGTAATTCATATAATTTAATGCTATGTTTTCTGGGAATTTTTTATTTGACTCAAGAGTTGAGTATTCTGGGGTTGTATTGGGAATCTATGATTCGATCGGATTATCAAATTTTGTCTGTGTGGTTTTCCGGATAATTTTAGAATATGTTAAAAAGTTCGACCGGATATAAATACCCAACTTTTCCCCTGCCGGAAAATTTCCAAGTGTTGGATTTTTCTGTGGTTTAAGGACATTCTGAGTAGTGCAAGTAACGCGATGGTCCCTCTAGAAGACAACAAACCTTAACTCGATTATGTGACCGTCTTGAACTACCCTTTGAACCTTAGGGTTTGGGGCAGTACGGCGTGCCACATGTGAGGCGTTGGCTTGACCCTTCTACGGCTGGACCGTTGGTACTGAGGCATGAAGTGAACGTCTTTGAACTTATTTCATGTGTTGAACGGTTTCGGGAAAACTTGGGTGTTCGAATATTCGATCGGAAAGTTTGATATTTTCTATTTATCTGGAATGGGATACAATAATTGGAATTCACAAACAGTTATGAGATAGCTGAATGAATGTTATAAATCTAGCGGTTTAGTCTCATTTGATATTGAAAAGAGTTTTCGATAATGGGACTAAAATGCGGGGTTTATAATTGGTAGGCATGTGATGTCTAAGTATTTCATTTGATTAGGCATGCGATGTCTAAAGAGATTGCGGATTCCAACTGTTGTAGTTTTACACTTTCTTTTCTGTGACCGTAAGTGTAATATGTGATATCGCCGGTTTTGTTGCTATATGTCAACGACAATTGGGATGCGCATATTTACTTACGTTGATGACATGTGATGTTATGTGTTGCTGGATATGTTATATTGGATTGTCGTGTTTGAATAGCCGGGGGTTTTTATGTGAGATGAGTGTGTTTCATTTTCATTCATGTAAAAACTTGTATGTAATATTCTTTTATTGGGGCACTTCCAGGTTGCGGAAGATGTCACCCTTTGTATATTATTTACTTTTCCCCATTAGGATAGACCCAAGGAGGGGAGCACAAGTAACCGGGTTCTAGGGTCCAGTGGGAGACCATCTCGAGGGGTCGAGTCCGGGTCTCCTAACCCTAGAATTGGTAGGGTTGCTTACCGCTCTCGTAGGGGTCTAGGGGTGTGGGATTGGCTATTCATCACGACCGTGGAATCCGTGTTTTATACTGGCTCGTATTGAAAACACGGACGTCCTAGTATATCCAATGTTTCATATGTTTCTTCTGCTGCGATATCTGTGATGTGATCATGTGATGTTCTGTGATAGATACAGTATATAGTATATATGATATATTATATAGACGTTACTTATGTTTTGCACCCGCACTAGCCCTGCCCTGCTCTGTCGTTAGTTATCTAACCTAACGGTGCACGAGAGGACATCCAGGCGAATGCGGATGGCATAAGTGTACGTCGTATTTATCTGTGATGTTTAGGTGACTTAAATGATGGGACTTCATTAATGTGATTAATGAAAGAAAAGAAACCTAAGATGTTGTAGAATCAAATTTTAAACAAAAAGGGTAGCTACAGTTCTTGCTTTGCATAGCGGTATATATGATATACCCTGCACCTTATTCGATGAGGAAAGGACCGAGATCCCTTCACCGGGAGTGACTCTTTTAGCAATAACTGGCAGATGCTACACACTCAGTTTGCTTTTGATTGCTTTTGGAGTTCTGCTTTGCACAGCAATATATATGATATATCCCGCACCTCATTCGACGAGGAAAGGGCCGACGATCCCTTCACTGGGAGTGACCCCTTTAGCAAAACTAGAAAAGCCTCGAAATCACTCCATTTCAAAACTTCATTTGATTCTACAACGATATCAAGTTCATTACGCAATAGGTTTTCAGAAAAACCTGTCGTAGCCCTCCGTCATTTCAGATAAGTAGTAGTTAGTATTCGTGCTACGTTTGTTGGCCTGCGTCAAGACGTAGTGTGCGGTAGCTAACTAGTATTTATCTGCTTATGCATATGATGCAGATTGGATTAGGGTAGTCGTACGACTTTGTTGGCCTGTGTCAAGGGTCGTGCGGGTGGGTTTAATTCAATCAGGAAATGACGGGTTGAACTTGACAAGCGCGCTGTGATTTGTTGGCCTGCGTCAAGGTCATAGGACGCTAGGGGCAAAATATTATCGGGAATTTCAAGTGTTGAAATTTGCAATGAGATTGCATACCTTCTATGAGATAGTTGGATCCGATACCCACTGCGAGTAAGAGTTACTCCTGGGAGAGTTTTACACATTACAATTAGCCGATCAAGTAGGTGTCTAGAAAGGTGGTCAACGGGGTTACGCCTCTGGGGGAAAAACGAGGTTTACATTAATTAGGTTCGTGCGAAAGCACGGGGGACCTCCCTCAAAGTACCGACACTGGCCTGGGCTGAAAGATCGACGAAGTTTGTAGGGTGTAATTAATCCCGGCTAGTCTTTTCCTTTTAGGGTTTGAAGGAAGATTTGATAAAAAACCAGTGGGAGCCATCCTGATTAGATAAGATAATAACCAATTTGATCTTGCAAGAGCATACGCTAAAGTGTTTTCTTCTCTCTCTCTCCAGGTAGCGACCATGTCATGCCCTAATAAAGATAATAATATGGATGTATTGACTGAAACCCGCATGTTATAACTGTGCTGGGGAACGTTGGTCCCGTTCTTTCTTATAAGAGTTATAGGAATGAACAGGATATAGGGGAATACCAGGATTTCCCATGCCACCCGATTGAAGAAAGTACATGATGATGCATTTTCTTCCTTCGGGTGTGTGTTCGTTACAGAGAACTGTTTTCTCCATTTGCCCTACGTCCTGGGTATTAGATACCGGGGTCAGGATCCCATATATGTAATCAGTTACATGGGCTTAGAAAAGGTAGAGAACTTGGAGAAGATGATAAAGACATTAGAGTTGGAAATGGTGCAATTGTTGCAGCTAAGACTGTCGGGGAATATCACCTTGTATTACCAACTGGTAACACATTGGTTCTGAACGAATGCTATTACATACCGAACCTGATATGCAACATTATATCGGTTTCTTTGTTGAGTAAAGAGGGATATAATTTTGTATTACAGGACAATGTTATGAACATTTTCCGTAACCAAAAGTTGGTTGGATCAGGCACGTTGTGCAATGGCATTTATGTTCTAAATCAATCAACAGTTCTGAGCATAACAAACACACACAAGAGGAAGAGTTCTGAACTGAACGAATCCTTCTTGTGGCATTGTAGACTGGGTCACATCAATGCGACACGACTGGCTAAGTTGCATAAGGATGGATATTTGAATCCGTTTGAATTTTCATCTTATGACACTTGCCAGTCATGTCTCAAAGGCAAGATGACCAAAACTCCGTTTACGGGACACGGAGAAAGAGTTACTGAACTCTTAGGACTGATACATAGTGATGTATGCGGTCCTATGTCTACACATGCCAGGGATGGTTCTTCATACTTCATTACATTCACTGACGATCTCTCTAGGTTCGGGTATGTGTTCCTGATGAAACACAAATCAGAAGCTTTTGAGAAATTTAGAGAATATAAACAAGAAGTTGAGAACCAAACCGGAAAAAGTATTAAAATCCTTCGATCTGCTCGAGGAGGTGAATACTTGAGCAATGAATTCCTGGACTTCCTAAAAGAGAATGGGATTCTCTCTCAGCTGACTCCTCCATATACACCACAGCACAACGGTGTATCAGAACGGAGGAACCGCACCCTATTAGATATGGTGCGCTCCATGATGAGCACGGCTGAGTTACCTATTTCCTTCTGGGGATATGCACTGGAAACAGCTGCAGACCTATTAAATATGGTTCCCACCAAAACCGTGCCAACCACTCCATATGAGATATAGAAAGGAAAGAGACCATGTCTTAATTATGTTAAGATATGGGGTTGTCCGGCATATGTAAAAACGCAAAAATCCGGACAAACTCGCGGCAAGATCCATTCTGTGTAAGTTTATTGGATATCCCAAACATTCGCGTGGGTATATCTTCTACCACACCGAGGAACAAAAGGTGCTTGTTTCTCGACATGCCACCTTTTTAGAAAAGGAATTTCTTGATAAAGAGATTAGTGGCAAGGAGGTAGAACTGGAAGAGGTTCCAGCAATACAGACTACGACAGAAGAATTGGTTGAACCAGATGATTCAGTAGTTCATGATGAACCTCAGCCTCTCCGCCGATCTAGTAGGGTTCCTCGCCAACCTATGAGATACTACGGTTTTTCTCATGGATGGTGGCAGCGAGGATTGCATCATGGAGGATGATGACCCGACTAGCTTCGAGCAGGCCATCACGAGTGGGGACTCAGTGAAATGGCTGGATGCTATGCGGTCCGAGATGGAATCCATGTACACCAACAAAGTGTGGACTTTGGAAGTTGCTCCTGAAGGGGTAAAACCTATCGGGAGCAAGTGGATCTTCAAGAAAAAACTTGGTGTAGATGGGAAAGTGGAGACTTTCAAAGCTAGACTTGTTGCAAAGGGTTTTCGTCAAAGACCAGGTGTGGACTATGGCGAAACCTTTTCTCCAGTGGCTATGCTTAAATCCATCCGGATCATGCTTGCCATCGCTGCATATCATAACTACGAAATCTGGCAAATGGATGTTAAGACCGCCTTTCTAAATGGAGATTTAGAAGAGTGCGTGTACATGACTCAGCCAGAGGGCTTCGTAGACAGTGGGAGCATCGGAAAGGTGTGCAAGCTGCTTAAATCCATTTATGGATTAAAGCAAGCATCGCGGAGTTGGAACATCTGCTTTGACGTCGTTATCAAAGAGTTTGATTTCGTCAAAAACCCAGATGAACCTTGTATTTACAAGAAGGTAGCAGAGAGTAAGGTTGTCTTCTTCGTATTGTACATGGACGACATACTCTTGATAGGAAATGATATTCCTATGCTGCAATCAGTCAAGCTCTTCTTATCATAAAGATTCTCGATGAAAGATTTTGGTGATGCCTCCTGCATATTGGGAATTAGGATCTATAGAGATAGATCCAAACGGATATTGGGATTGTCCCAATCCAGGTACATTGACACCATACTAAAGAGGTTTAGTATGGATGAATCCAAGCATGGGAACTTGCCCATGATCTCTGGAGTCACTCTCTCCAAAGAGATGTCTCCCAAGACTGATTTGGAGAGAGCTCGCATGCAAGGGATACCTTATGCTTCGGCTGTAGGCTCTATCATGTACGCGATACTATGTACCAGACCAGATGTAGCATACTCACTAAGTGTAGTGAGCAGGTATCAAGCTGATCCTGGAGAGAGTCACTGGACAGCTGTGAAGAGCATTCTCAAGTACTTGCGAAGGACTAAAGAGATGCTCTTGGTGTATGGTAACGGAGAACTCCAAGTGGAGTCCTTTACCGATTCGAGCTTCCAGAGTGATAAGGACGACTCTAAGTCGCAGTCGGGATTTGTCTTTACCCTTTACGGAGGGGGCGGTTAGCTGGAAGAGTTCCAAGCAGGAAACCGTGGCAGACTCGACGATGGAGGCTGAATACATCGCTGCCAACGATGCTGCTAAAGAGGCTGTCTGGATCAAGAAGTTCATTACTGAACTTAGAGTGGTTCCATCCATTGAGCATCCAATACCTTTGTATTGCGATAACAATGGAGCGGTGGCTTTGGCTAAGGAACCTATGTCCCATCAGCGATCCAGGCATATTCTGAGGCGGTATCACCTGCTCCGGGAGATAGTTGATCGCCGGGAGATCGAGGTCAGGAGAGTTGACACGAAGAACAACACGGCGGATCCACTCACGAAGGCCATTCCCCAGATACAGTTTGAGAGACTCTTCGGGATGCTCGGTATGCGATACTACAGCAGCTGGCCCTAGTGCAAGTGGGAGATTGTTAGTTGTATGTATGCCCTAGAGGCCGGTATTGTACAGACGATGTATATTATATTGGATGCTTGGACATATATAGAGATGACTTTCTTGCTCGATATGATAGTATGCTACCTGGTTGCTCTTTATCTTAACATGTGCATTAGTCTCTTTAAACTGTCTTTTAGTTACATGTTGGTAAAGCCCTTAGGATGTGTACTTGACTGCCTGGACTATGATACAGATCATACTAGTGGGGACATGGTAGTCCATAAGTACATCCTTCAAGGTCCCTAGTCGTGGGTGTATCGAGACGGGGCATCGATATACCAGTGTAGACTAGCGTATACGCTTCTCGACCCATGAGATGGGCGATGGATGATCCCATATCCATTGGTGTTTGACTTCAGAGATGGTATACGGGGGCTCAGTGGAGACTGGGTACACTGGACGGACTCGCCGAGAACTCCCAGATGGTATTATACCTCACGTCAGATGGCAGTTCTCAGGTGACACTTGTACAGGTTAGTCTGTAGACCCGAAATCGTCATAGAGTCTTGTGTGATTCCCACTGTGCTTTGATCTCCACCTTACCACGTCCATGAGGGCATGCAAAACGGTGGTTTTTGGGTACAGTCCCGAGTCACATGGAGGCAATGAGCGATAGGAGGGGTTTCGTCTCTCCCGGTATTGGGGGTTGATGTTGCACTGTGCTCGATTGGCCGTAACAGGGAAGTCCCTGGCCAGGGCTGATCAGAGATTTGCTGGTAAGTGTTACCAGTAGTTTCTCGACCCGTTATGAGCCTCACATCGGCACGACTTATCGGTTATTGGGGTCTGACGTTTACCACCCCTAGACTTGATATGCGACATATCAGACGAACAGACCGGACTGTACGGTAAGTGTTACTGGTTGGATTCACAGGAGTGTGAGCGGGCTGGCTCGTCGATCTTCTGATAGCTCAATACCCGGATGGCCGTTACGTTTGGCAGACCGCTTGCGGCTTGTGGGTGCTTGATATGATCATCATCTGCTACCGGCGTATTGACGAGTTTTTAGAGTCCTACACAGAGGTTTCCTGGCTCAAGCGAAATGAAATAGGAGCGCATATGAGATATGTGCGGGACCGAGAATAATGCTAGTATGTAATACCATATTTCATTCTCGCGATGAATGTTTCGATTGGTTGTATGCGATATAACCTAGTTATCGATTCATTGATTCGATAAATCGATACATTGAATACTAGTCGGTTATGTGCGACATGACCGGATCATTGAATCAAGTGTTGATTTAATGATTTAATGTATAATTATATATTTGATATATTACTTTGCATTAACTAGTATTGGTTCACTTTAAATGGATTTTATCACTTGATGTTCAGAAGTAGTATATGTGATATACTTTTGTGCACATGTTTGTATCATGTTTGATGATACTTGCTCATTTGGTTAAGTGTAAAGAATTAAACATTGGTTAAGTAAATGGTTAGGGTTTTATTTATTCATTCTTTTATCATTTTAATTTGGATTAAAAAAGAAATGGCAAAAGAAAACAAAATGGTTGCTTTCATTCTTGAAGCTTGTTGAAGCTTCATGAAGCTTTGACCAAAGTGACCATTTTGTCTTCATGCTTAACCCTAACCATTCATCTAACCTTAGTCAATTCTCCACACCTAACCATGGTTTACATTATGATAAGTATTCATTTTCTTTTTCATTTTAAAAGACTTATCATAATCATCTTCATCTTCTTCTTCTTCATGAGATAAAGAAAAAGCTTGCCACCATTAATGGCAAGTTGAGCAAAAGTGTGAGAAATCCAATTCTAAAGTGAACCCACCTCCTATTTCTTCACCCTCTACCTCTTGCCAAGTAGTAAAGGGTGTTTTCTTCACAAGTTTCACAACTTGGTGAAGTCGGAGCTTGATCTTGTGAAGCCTCGACGTAGATCATCTTCGACATCGTAGCCGACGACCATTCCGCTCATTTCTCCGATGAAGCCGATGCTAGAGTCCAAGATCCGACATGGACAGTGAGAGGAACGTCTACGTGGAGCTAAGGATGTGGAGAACCGGATCTACAAAGGTTGTAGCTTCTCACTTTTAGTTAAGTCGTTAACTAGTTTAACTTTTCCGCCTAAAATTCTAGTCGACAATCCGTATTAGGGTTTCTCGGCACTCATAAAATTTGAAATTGGCATGGTTGATGCCTTGTGAGACTTCATTAGCGTGCCTAGGAACCCTACACTGATTACTCTTTATCTTAACATGTACACTGATTGTCTCTCTATTACATATTAGTAAAGCCCTTAGGATGTGTACTTAAATACCTAGATTATGTTGCAGATCATATTAGTGGAACAAAGGTAGTCGGTAAGTACATCCTTTAATGTCTCTAGTCGTGGGTGTACCGAGACGGGGCATCGATATACCAGAGTAGACTAGCGTATAGCTTCTCGACCCATGTAGATGGGCGATGGATGATCCCATATCCATTGGTGTTTGACATCAGAGATGATATACGGGTGCTCAGTGGAGACTGGGTACACTGGACGGACTCGCCGAGAGCTCCCAGATAGTATTATACCTCACGTCAGATGGCAGTTCTCTGGTGACACTGGTACAGGTTAGTCTGTCGACCCGAGATCGTCATAGAGTCTTATGTGATTCCCACTGTGCTTTGATTTCCACCTTACCACGATCATAAGAATGTGCAAAATGGTGGTTTTTGGGTACAGTCCCGAGTCACATGGAGGCAATGAGCGATAGGAGGGGATTCGTCTCTCCCGGTATTGGGGGTTGATGTTGTCGATTGCCTATAACAGGAAAGTCCCTGGCCAGGGCTGATTCAGAATTTACTGGTAAGGGTTACCAGTAGTTTTCTCGACCCGTTATGAGCCTCATATAAGCACGACTTATCAAGTTACTGGGGTTTGAAGTTTACCACCCCTAGACTGTAGGGTTCCTAGGCATCCTAATGAGGTCTCACAAGGCATCAACCATGCCAATTTTAAATTTTACGGTGCCGAGAAACCCTAAACTACGGATCGTTGGCTAGATTTCTAGGCGAAACAAAACTAGTTAACACTTAACTACTAGAATACGGAAATACAACCTTTGTAGATCCGGTGCTCCACCTCCATAGCTCCGCAATGAAGTCTCCTCGCTGTCCAAGTCGAACCCCGGGCTCTAGCATCGGCTTCATCGGAGAAATGGCGAGCTAGGTCGTCGATGTCCATGCCGAAGATGATCTACGTCGAGGCATCGCTAAATCAAGCTCCACCTTCACCAAGTCATGAAAACTTGTGAAGGAAACACACTCTACTACTTAGCAAGAGGTAGAGGATGAAGAAATAGGAAGTGGGTAGACTTTAGAATTGGATTTCTCACTCATTTCCATCAATCACCATTGATGGAGCTTGCTTTCTTCAAGTGAAGAAAGGAAGAAGAAGAAGAATTATGTTATGATAAGTTAAATTAAAAAAGAAAAGAATAATCAATCCTTATCATAACATGACCATAGTTAAGTGTAGAGAACTAATCATAGTTTAATGCAATGGTTAGGGTTAAGATAAAAGGACAAAATGGTCATATGGTCAAAGCTTCATGAAGCTTCATCAAGCTTCATGAAAGAAAGAAAGAATGATAACCATTTTGTTTTCTTTTGTCATTTCATTTTAATCCAAATAAAAAGATAAATGAATGGACAAATAAATAGAAAACCTTAACCATTTACTTAACCTAGGTTTAATTCTTTACACTAACCAATGTTGCATGCATCATCAAACATGATACAATCAAGTGCACAAAAATATATCGCATATACAATGCGCACATCCGAGTGAGAAAATCCATCTTAAGTGAACCGATACTAGTTAATGCAAAGTAATATATCAAATATATAATTATGCATTAAATCATTAAATCAACACTTGATTTAATGATCCGGTCATATCGCATATAACCGACTAATATCAACAGTAACAACTTATCGAATCAACACTCGATCCGATAACCCGGCTATATCGCATATAACCGATCAATGTCACATATCACGAGAATCGAATACAGTATCACATACTGGTATCATTCTCGGTCCCGCACATATCTCATATGCACTCCTATTTCGTTTCGCTTGAGCCAGGAAACCTCTGTGTAGGACTCTAAAGACTCGTCAATACGCCGGCAGCAGGTGATGATCATATCAAACACCCACAAGCCGCAAGCGGTCTGCTAAACGTAACGGCCACCCGGGTATTGAGCGATCTGAAGATCGACGAGCAAGCCCGCTCACACTCCAGTGAATCCAACCAGTAACACTACCGTACAGTCTGGTCTGATCGTCTGATATGTCGCATATCTTGCCTAGGGGTGGTAAACGTCAGACCCCAATAGCTCGATAAGTCGTGTCGATATGAGGTCTATAACATTTCGAGAAACTACTGGTAACACTTACCAGTAAATCCCAGCAACCCTGGCCAGGGATTTCCTGTTATAGCCAATCGAGCACAGCGCAACATCAACTCCCTATACCGGGAGAGACGAATCCCCTCCTATCGCTCATTGTCTCCATGTGACTCGGGACTGTACCCAAAAACCACCGTTTTGCACGCCCTCTTGGACGTGGTAAGATGGAAATCAAAGCACAGTGGGAACCACACAAGACTCTATGACGATCTCGAGTCAACAGACTACTCTGTACCAGTGTCACCAGAGAACTGCCATCTGACGTGAGGTATAATACCATCTGGGAGTTCTCGGCGAGTCCGTCCAGTGTACCCAGTCTCTACTGAGCACCCGTATATCATCTCTGATGTCAAACACCAATGGATATGGGATCATCCATCGCCCATCTGTATGGGTCGAGAAGGTACACGCTAGTCTACTCTGGTATATCGATGCCCCGTCTCGATACACCCACGACTAGGGACTTTGAAGGATGTACTTGTGGACTACCATGTCCCCACTAGTATGATCTGCATCATAGTCCAGGTAGTCAAGCACACATCCTAAGGGCTTTACCAACATGTAACAGAGAGACAATCAGTGTGCACGTTAAGGTAAAGAGCAACCAGATAGAATACTATCATGTCGAGCAAGAAAGTCCTCCCTATATATGTCCAAGCATCCACTACAATATACATCCTATGTATAGTAATGGCCTCTAGGGCATACATATAACTAACAATCTCCCACTTGCACTAGGGCCATCTGTAACAGTGGTTGTAGTATCTCATACTTAACCATCCCATAAAAGTCTCTCTCTGGGAATAGGCCTTTGTGAGTGGATCCGCCGTGTTGTCCTCTGAGTCAACTCTCCAAACCTCGATCACCCTGGAGATCAACCATCTCCATGATCAAGTGATACTGCCTTAGAATATGTCTGGATCACTGATGGGACCTGTGTTCCTTGGCATAAGCCACAACTCCATTGTCTCACAAAGGTAGGAACGTAGTTCTTCTCATGAACCAATATACACCCAAACAGCCTCTTTGGTAGCATCTTAAGTAGCGATGTATCCAGCCTTGATCGTCTAGTATGTCACGGTATCTAGCTTGGAACTCTTCCAACATACCGTCCCTTTTGAGGGTAAAGACAATGCCTGTGACTGACATTCAGTCGTTCTTATCACTCTGGAACACTTCCAGCGATTCTCCTAAGGATCAATTGATATCATCTCACTACAACTAGTGAGAATCCTAACATCCAATTAAATCTATCTCATAGATCTAAAACTCAGGATTTAGGAGGTATCACTTTGATCCTATATGGAGAATCATTGTGATAAGCGGAGATTGATCGAGCGTAGCATAGGAAACACCTTCCCTATCTTGAGTATGTCATCCACGTACTCTACGAGGATCGTCACCATACTCCCTACTACCTTTTTGTTTATACAAGGTTCATCTACCATTTTGATGATATCAAACTGTTTGACTAACTCATCAAAACAGATGTTCCAACTCCGCGATGCCTGCTTTATCCTATAAAACATCTTGCACATGTTTTCACTGCTCCCACTGTTTACGAAGCCCTCTGGCTGTGTACTTATAGACGCTCTCTTCCAAAACATCATTTAGAAAAGCAGTCATGACACCCAACCACCAGATATCGTAGTCATGGTATGTAGCCGTGGCAAGTAGGATCTGAATGGACTTAAGCATAGATACTGGAAAAAGGTTTCATCATTATCCACGCCTGGTCAATGATGAAAACTTTAACAAGTCTAGCTTTGAAAGTCTCAACTTTTCCATCTACACCAAGTAATCTTCTCAAGATATACTTGCTCCTGATGGGGATTTAACCCTTCAGATATAGCAACCAAAGTCCATACTTTGTTGGTGTATAAGGATTCCATCTCAGATCGATAAACATCCAGCCATTCTTACAGAGTCTTACTCTCGATGGCCAGCTCGAAACTAGTTGGGTCATCATCTCATGATGCAATCCTCGCTCCCACTGTCATAGAGAAATCGAATTATCTCTCAGGTGGGTGAGGAACCCTACTAGATCGGCGGAGAGGCCGAGGTTCGTTGGTAACTATTGAACTCTTTGGTTCTTTCAAATTATCAGCTGCAGTTTGTATAGCTGGAACATTTCCAGTTCTACATAACAGATCTTGCCTCGAGTTAGTCCGGATTTTGCTTTTAGACATAGGCCGGACAACCCCAAATCTTAATTAGCTTAAGACATGGGCTCTTCCCTTTCCATATCACATATGAAGTGGTAGGTAACTGATTTGATTCGAACCCTATTCAATAGGTATGCAGCTTCTCAAGTGCATAACTCCCAAAAAGGAAATAGGTAACTCAGTAGTACTCATCATAGAGCACACCTTATCATATAGGGTGTGATTGCTCCGTCCCGATATACCATCGTGCTATGGTGTATACAGAGGAGTAATGCTGAGAGAGAATCTCATTCTCCTTTAGAATAATCCAGGATTTCCGTGCTCAAGTATTCTCCTCCCTGATCTCATCAAAGGACATAATACTTATACCCGTATTGGTTCTCTACTTCTAACTTATATTCTGTGAATATCTCAAAAGGTTCTGACTTGTGTTTCAACAGGAACATATATCTGAATCTTGAGAGATCATCAGAGAATGTAATGAAGTATAAAGAACCGGTCTTGGCATGTGTAGACAGGGGACATACATACATCAACATGTATCATCCCAAGAGTTCACTAACTCTTTCTCTGTTTCCAGTAAACAGAGCTGTGGTCATCTTATCTTTGTGACATGACTGGCGATTTTCACAAGATGTAAATTCAAACTAATTTAAATATGCATCTTTATGTAACTCCAGCTAGTCGGGTCGCATTGATATGACCTAGTCTACAATACCACAAGAAGGATTCGTTCATTTCTGAACTCTTCCTCTTGTGTGTGTTCTATATACTAAGAACTGTGGTTTGATTTAGAACATCAATGCTTTTAGATAACGTGCCTGAACCGATCAACTTTTGATATAGGAAATGTTCAAAACATTATCCAACAATACAAAATTTTATCATTTCTTTACTAATAAAGAGAGTGATATGATTTTGTATATCAGGTTCGGTATCTAATAACATTTGTTCAGAATCAATGTATTGTAATACAGGGAGACAGTGACCAACAGACTTGGCTGCAACTCTTGCCCCGTTTTCTGCCTCATGAAACTTATCACCCGTTCTCAGTTCTCTACCTTTCTGTAGCCCTATGTAACAAATTACATATCTGGGATCCTGATCTGGTATCACATACCCAGGATACTGAGAAACAGTTCTTTGTAATGAACACACCCGAAGATGATGCATCAGCATGCACTCTCTTCGTTTGGGCGGCATGGGAATTCTGGTAATCCCCAATTTCCTGCTCTGTCTAATAACAATTATAAGTTGGAGCGGGACCAACGTTCCCCAGCTCAGTATAACAAGCGGGTTCGGTCAATAATCCGTATTATTATCTTGATTAAGGCGTGATATGGTCGCTACCTGGAGAGAGAGAGAAGAAAACACTCAGCGTGCGCTCTTGCAAGAATAGATTGGTTTTTATTTTATCTAATCAGGATGGCTCCCACTGCTTTTTATCAAATCTTCCTTCAAACCCTAAAAGGAAAGACTAGCCGGGATTAATTACACACTACAAGTTCGCCAATCTTTCAGCCAGGCCAGTGTCGGTACTTTGAGGGAGGTCCTCCGTGCTTTCGCACGAACCTAATTAATGTAAACCTCATTTTCCCAGAGGCGTAACCCCGTTGACACCTTTCTAGACACCTACTTGATCGGCTAATTGTAATGTATAAAACTCTCCCAGGAGTAACTCTTACTCGCAGCGGGTATCGGGATCCAACTATCTCATAGAAGGTATGCAATCTCATTGCAAATTTCAACACTTGAAATTCCCGATAATATTTTGCCCCTAGCGTCCTATGACCTTGACGCAGGCCAACAAACCATAGTGCGCTAGTCAAGTTCAACCCGTCATTTCCTGATTGAAATAAACCCACCCGCACGACCCTTGACGCAGGCCAACAAAGTCGCACGACTACCCTAATCCAATCTGCATCATATGCATAAGCAGATAAATACTAGTTAGCTACCGCACACTACGCCTTGACGCAGGCCAACAAACGTAGCACGAATACTAACTAGCACTTATCTGAAATGACGAAGGGCTACGACAGGTTTTTCTGAAAACCTATTGCGTAATGAACTTGATATCGTTGTAGGATCGAATGAATTTTGAAATGGAGTGTTTTTGAGGCTTTTCTGGTTTTGCTAAAGGAGTCACTCCCGGTGAAGGTTTCGTCGGTCCTTTCCTCGTCGAATGAGGTGCGGGATATATCATATATATCACTGTGCAAAGCAAAAACTCTTAAAAGCAATCAAAAGACAAACCGAGTGTGTAGCATCTGCCAGTTATTGCTAAAGGAGTCACTCCCGGTGAAGGGATCTCGGTCCTTTCCTCATCGAATAAGGTGCAGGATATATCATATATACCGCTGTGCAAAGCAAGAACTGTAGCTACCTGTTTTATTTTGAAATTCGATTCTACAACATCTTAAGTTTCTTTTATTTCATTAATCTCATTAATGAAGTCCCATCATTTAAGTAGCTAAACATCACAGATAAATACGACGTACACTTATGCCATCCGCATTCGCCTCGATGTCCCCTCGTGCACCGTTAGGTTAGGTAACTAACGGCAGAGCGGGGCAGGGCTAGTGCGGGTGTAAAACATAAGTAACGTCTATATAATATATCATATATACTATATACTGTATCTATCACAGAACATCACATGATCACATCACAGATATCGCAGCAGAAGAATCATATGAAATATTGGATATACTAGGACGTCCGTGTTTTCAATATGAGCCAGTATAAAACACGGATTCCACGGTCGCGATGAATAGCCAAACCCACACCCCTAGACCCCTATGAGAGCGGCAAGCAACCCTACCAATTCTGGAGTTAGGAGACCCGGACCCGACTCCTCGAGTTGGTCTCCCACTGGACTCCAGAACCCGGTTACTTGTGCTCCCCTCCTTGGGTCTATCCTAGTGCGGAAAAGTAAATAATATACAAAGGGTGGCATCTTCCGCAACCTGGAAGTGCCCCAATAAAAGAATATTACATACAGATTTTTACATGAATGAAAATGAAAAACACTCATCTCACATAAAAACCCCCGGCTATTCAAACACGACGATCCAATATAACATATCCAGCAACACATAACATCACATGTCATCAACGTAAGTAAATATGCGCATCCCAATTGTCGTTGACATATAGCAACGAAACCGGCGATATCACATATTACACTTACGGTCACAGAAAAGAAAGTGTAAAACTACAACAGTTGGAATCCGCAACCTGCATAGACATCGCATGCCTAATCATTATAAACCCCGCATTTTAGTCTCAAAATCGAAAACACTTTTCAATATCAAGTCGGGCAATTCAACAAGATTCCCGACATCCTGATCGAATGCTCGTCGTAAAATTTAGTAGGCGGCTTCACCCCCGATACCGTTGACGAAGTGCACCAAGGCGGAACACCGCTACCGCGAGCACCCGAACGGATGCTTTCGGCGACGGGGTTCTCCTACAGTCACTTGGTCGGGGCTATGGAGTGAGGCTGTCTATTAAGTTTACCCGGTGAGTATCCGCGTACGCTACGTGATTGCGACGGACTTTTGATCACATCAAAATTCCGTGGCAACCAATCAAGTGAGACTAAACTGCTATGTTTATAACATTCATTCAGTTATCTCATAACTTCTTGTGAATTCCAATTATTGTATCCCATTCCAGATAAATAGAAAATGTTAAACTTTTCGATCGAACAGTCAAACACCCAAGTTTTCCCGATACAGATCAACACATGAAATAAGTCTAACAACATTCAGTTCGTGCCTCAGTACCAACGGTCCGGCCGTAGAAGGGTCAAGCCAACGCCTCACATGTGGCACGCCGTACTGCCCAAAACCCGAAGGTTCAAAGGGCAGTTCAAGACGGTCACATAATCGAGTTAAGGTTTGTTGTCTTCTAGAGGGTCCATCGAGTTACTTGCACTACTTAGAACGTCGTTAAACTACGGAAAAATCCAACATTTGGAAATTTCCCGACAGGGGAAAAATTGGGTATTTATATCCAGTCGAACTTTTTAACATATTCTAAAAATTATCCGGAAAGCCACACAGACAAAATTTGATACTCCGATCGAAACACCGAATCCCCAAATCAATCCCAGAAAATTCAACTCTAGAAAAAATATTAAAAATTCCCAGAAAAATCACCACTGGAAACTAAGAATTACTGTGCAAAATAATTTAAATACTGTGGCCGTACGGTCGCGGATCCGCCGCATGAGCCTTGCTCATGCCGCGGAACCGCGGTGGGAAAGTTGAATAAGGTCCACGAAATTTACAGTAATTCCTAGAAAACCCTGCTTGATTTTCTGCATATTTTTAATTTCGAAAAATCCACGTTTTTAGAAAAAGTACAGAGAGCATTTTCCGGGTTGGGTTTTCGGTTCGATCGGGTTTCAAATTCCGTCTAGACTTCGTCTAAGGCTCTAGCTAGGCTCTGATACCACTGTAGGGTTCCTAGGCACTCTCAAGAGGTCTCACAAGGTATCAACCATGCCAATTTTAAATTTTACGGTGCCGAGAAACCCTAAACTACGGATCGTTGGCTAGATTTCTAGGCGAAACAAAACTAGTTAACACTTAACTACTAGAATACGGAAATACAACCTTTGTAGATCCGGTGCTCCACCTCCATAGCTCCGCAATGAAGTCTCCTCGCTGTCCAAGTCGAACCCCGGGCTCTAGCGTCGGCTTCATCGGAGAAATGGCGAGCTAGGTCGTCGATGTCCATGCCGAAGATGATCTACGTCGAGGCATCGCTAAATCAAGCTCCACCTTCACCAAGTCATGAAAACTTGTGAAGGAAACACACTCTACTACATGGCAAGAGGTAGAGGATGAAGAAATAGGAAGTGGGTAGACTTTAGAATTGGATTTCTCACTCATTTCCATCAATCAACATTGATGGAGCTTGCTTTCTTCAAGTGAAGAAAGGAAGAAGAAGAAGAATTATGTTATGATAAGTTAAATTAAAAAAGAAAAGAATAATCAATCCTTATCATAACATGACCATATTTAAGTGTAGAGAACTAATCATGGTTTAATGCAATGGTTAGGGTTAAGCTAAAAAACAAAATGGTCATATGATCAAAGCTTCATGAAGCTTCATCAAGCTTCATGAAAGAAAGAAAGAATGATAACCATTTTGTTTTCTTTTGTCATTTCATTTTAATCCAAATAAAAAGATAAATGAATGGACAAATAAATAGAAACCTTAACCATTTACTTAACCTAGGTTTAATTCTTTACACTAACCAATGTTGCATGCATCATCAAACATGATACAATCAAGTGCACAAAAATATATCGCATATACAATGCGCACATCCGAGTGAGAAAATCCATCTTAAGTGAACCGATACTAGTTAATGCAAAGTAATATATCAAATATATAATTATGCATTAAATCATTAAATCAACACTTGATTTAATGATCCGGTCATATCGCATATAACCGACTAATATCAACAGTAACAACTTATCGAATCAACACTCGATCCGATAACCCGGCTATATCGCATATAACCGATCAATGTCACATATCGCGAGAATCGAATACAGTATCACATACTGGTATCATTCTCGGTCCCGCACATATCTCATATGCACTCCTATTTCGTTTCGCTTGAGCCAGGAAACCTCTGTGTAGGACTCTAAAGACTCGTCAATACGCCGGCAGCAGGTGATGATCTTATCAAACACCCACAAGCTGCAAGCGGTCTGCTAAAAGTAACGGCCACCCGGGTATTGAGCGATCTGAAGATCGACGAGCAAGCCCGCTCACACTCCAGTAAATCCAACCAGTAACACTACCGTACAGTCCGGTCTGATCGTCTGATATGTCGCATATCTTGCCTAGAGGTGGTAAACGTCAGACCCCAATAGCTCGATAAGTCGTGTCGATATGAGGTCTATAACATTTCGAGAAACAACTGGTAACACTTACCAGTAAATCTCAGCAATCCTGGCCAGGGATTTCCTGTTATAGCCAATCGAGCACAGCGCAACATCAACTTCCTATACCGGGAGAGACGAATCCCCTCCTATCGCTCATTGTCTCCATGTGACTCGGGACTGTACCCAAAAACCACCATTTTGCACGCCCTCTTGGACGTGGTAATTGTTAGTGTATATGCCCTAGAGGCCATTACTGTATCATACTAGTTTGTATATTACTTAATGGAAGCTTGGGATATTCACAGTTGTATATACAATCTTGCTCGAAATGGTAGTATGCTACTTGGTTTGTCTCTGCTTTAATATGTGCATGTGTTTCTTTTAGCATATTGCTGGTATACATATTAGTAGAGCCCTTAGGATCTTTGCTTGATTACCAGCGTTGTGATGGCGCTCGCACTCGTGGGAGCTGGGTAATCTATAAGCACATCCTTATACAGGTCCCTGGTCGTTGGACTATCGAGACAGGGCATCGATACTCCGGAGTAGACTAGCGTATGCGCTTCTCATCCCAGTGTGGGAGACGGTCTGTCCCACAGCCGTTAGTACGTCGTACTTAGGATAGTATGCGGGTGCTCGTTAGGTTACGAGTACACTGGACAGGACTCGTCGGGAACTGTTGGTTGGTAATATACCTATCGTCAGTTATCAGTTCCCAGGTGACATGAGTACAGCTTAGTCCGCTGACTTGATACTGTCACTTCGCCTCGAGTGTGTTCCCACTGCACTTTGATTACTACCCTACCACGGCTCAAAGGAGCTGTGCAAACAGGTAGTTTTTGGGTGCAGTCCCGAAGCACTTGGAGGCAGTGACGGTTAGACAGGATTCGTCTCTCCCGGTATTGGGGGTTGACATCGCGCTGTGTCTAGGAGAGCCATTACACGAGTAGTCCCTGGCCAGAGCAAGCGAGATATACTGGTAGGTTTCCAGTGTTATCTCAGGGTGTTCTGGGCTACACTCTGACACGACTTGTACCGCTATTAGGGGACTGACATTCACCGCCCCCCTAGGCCCGCCATGCGATGTATCAGACGAACAGACCGGACTGTACGGAGATTGTCACATACAGGCTCAGTAGGAGTGCAGATGGGGTTCACCTCGTCAGTCTTCTTATCGACATCTACCTGGGGACCGTTACGTACAGCTAGTGCCGCTTGCGGTCTGTGGTTAAACCCACTGCCAGCGTAGTGTCGAGTCTTTAGAGTCCCACACAGAGAGCTATTCGCCTTTAGGCAAAATGAGTAGAGGTCGCATGGTTTTGCGACAGGGTTCGTTCACATTCGCGCACTTGTGCACGTTTGCTGTCCGGACAGTTTATACTAGCGGGCTTTGGTTTAAGCCGGATCCTAGTATATGTTTTGAGATTGGTTTTTCTCATTGTGTTCGTGTTCCTCGGATCACGAATGCGGGTGCGTATGCACAGTTGCTTGAGATTGAGGGAGAGGACCTTGATTAGGGTTAATGGCTATTGTCATTTTATTAACCCTAATATTTATGTGTGTGTTATTGTTAATTAGTAATTAGTTTGATAATTATCCATGGTTGTGGTTATTGACCTTTTGACTTCTTTGACTTGTTGACCAAGGTTGACACTTTGACCATCATAATTTCTTTTGGAAGATGCTTTTTGATCTTTGCAATTTGAAATGATAATGGTCATGTCATGATTTACCATGATAATTATCTAGCTAATTATTCAATTAAATTAATTCACACATATTAGTGAGAAGAGCTCTATTATTTTCTCATTCTCTCATATCATTTTCTCTCTCTTGCTCATCCTCTCCCTCAAGCTCTCTCCCTCTCATGTGTTGAGAAACAAGAAGCTTGAGAAAAACCTTCACTTGATCCTCTCTACTCTCTTCTAGGGTTCAAGTCTTAGCATTTCTTGCACTCTAGTTACTCCTAGCTTGGAGTTGAAGCTAAAGGTGGTGGCTTTCAAGTGGATCTTTCTTTGACGGGAGAAGACAAGCAAGGTGAACTCTTTCTACCATTCCTAGGAGCAAGGAGAGAAGGACTAAAGACCAAAGGTATAACCTTTCATCACTTAGCTACTTTGTAGTTAGGGTTAGCAAGTTTTCGTTTAGCAAAGATCCTCACAAGCAAAGTCCATGTTGCCTAAGTCATTAAAAATCCGTTTTTTATTATGTTTTCCGCCTCCCGTATGCACCGGGATGGGCAACACGGACTTACAGTGGTATCAGAGCCTAACTAAACCTAAACTAGCTAAGTAGTTAAGTGTAACGAAGTTTCGAAACCGGAAAATCGAAAAACCAAACTTGCAAAACCCTAGTTTCTGTTAAAAATTTTTCTGCTCAAAATGAAAATATTTATACTTGTAAAATCGTCTCAGGGTTTTCTGAATACACCCAAGAAAAACGATACCCTAATTCCATCAAGCCGCCGCCCTTCCGCCGCACGAGGTAGGCATGTGCGGCGAAAGCGCCGCGGTTTGTCGTTATCGGCGCATCGTTTTTCGTGCAGTGTGTGTTGTTGTTGGTTTTGGGATTTTTAGGATATATTATATGTGCCCAGATTTTCCAGAACTAAAATTTACTTTTGGGGGCCTATAAATCCGTATTTTTCGGAACTTCACTACACTTTAACTACATCGGTTATATCTGTAATGCTTGCATGTATTGAACGTCGGCTAATCGCTATAAGACGATTAGTCGGGGTTATACATGATCTGTGATTGTTATTGGTTTGTGGATATGAATGGATTGGATTGTCGCGGGTGAATGACCGGGGTGGATGTGAGATGAGCGTTGTTTTTCTTTCATTCATTTGTAACATGTAAATTGATGTAATAATATTCTTTGTATGGCCGCACAACCGGGTCGGGGTTGTAGCCGTCATTGTATAATTCTTTTTACTGTTTTTGCTCCTAGGATAGACCCATGGAGGGGGTGCACAAACTACCGGGTATCTCGAAGCGCCGAGTGGCCTACTCACGGTGGTGAGGGAGGTTGCTTCGCTTCGGGTGCTTGGCGGATAGTTTGCCGCACCCGTAGGGGTCTTGGGTAGGGTATTGGCTATTCACCGCGACCGTGTAATCCGCTTTGCGTTGCAGGCTCGAACGCATTGCGGATTCCTAGTATATCCAATGTATTCATCTGTGATCTGTAATGTCTATCATTGCTATATATTTATATATAATAACTATTTAGGCGTTGCTTATGTTTTACAGCCGCGCTAGCCCAGCCCCCGCTCTGTCGTTAGTTAAGTAACCTAACGGGTGATGACGGGGCCCCGTGGCGAATGCGAATGGCATAAGCGTACGTCATATTTTTGTTGTTTTCTGCAATGGTAGGATTAAATGATGGGACGCATTAAAAGAACTAATGCAAGAAATAAACCAAGTAAAAGTCGATTGGAACACTTTGAAAACCACTCGGTTCTTTTCAAAAACTAAACTTTTAAACGCGGAGCTTGAACCACTCCTTTTAAAAGCTATCTCGTTCCATCGATTATATCAAGTTCACTACGTTCACGGTTTCGCCAAAACCATCCGTAGCCCTCCGTCGTTTCATATGAAAATTCAACGGTATTCAAGCTGTGTTTGTTGGCCTTAGTCAAGGCACAGTGTTTGGTAGCTGGTGGGTATTCATATGTTGCATAGATAGAATGCGTTGGTTTGAGACAGTCGTATTGCCTTGTTGGCCATAGTCAAGGGTGGATACGGGTGGGTTCAAATTAACCTGGATAACGACGGGTAGAACTTGACATGTGACTTATGATTTGTTGGCCTTAGTCAAGGTCATAAGAGCATGGGGCAAAAATCCACATCGGGAGTTTCATAAGTACTGAAACTTGCTAGATTTGCATACCATTTGGAGTGTGATGATTCTGGTAGGATTCCTTCGGTTTTATCACGCGATGTTATTTGGATCCCGATCCTACTGTGAGTATATGCTACTCCTCGGGAAAACTCTCACTTAACGATCAATGCTATAAACCTAGTAGGTGCCTAGAAAGGTGTTAGCGGGGCTACGCCCACAAGGAAAAGAGGTTACTTAATTAAGGAACTTCGCGAAAGCGTTGGAAAACCTCCCTCGAAGTACCGACACTGGCCTGGCTGAACGGTTAAGCAAGTATTGTACGGTGAGAATGATCCCGGCTAATCCTTTTCTTTACGGTTTGAGAAGGGATTCGAGAGACAGTGGGAGCCATCCAGTTTAGACAAACTAAAAACCACTCTAAACTTGCAAGAGCATCATGCTAAAGTGTTTCTTTTCTCTCTCCTAATTGCAGCGACCATTCAAGATGACCGGACTTAAGTTACTATTAGATAAAAACATATTGACAGGGCCAAACTACAAAGATTGGCTCAGGAATGTCAAGATGGCTATCACTTATGACAAGCTGGGGTATATACTTACCACCAAAGCTCCCCCTGTCCCAGGTCCCACCTCCAGCGTCGCGGATGTTGAAATCCGTAAGACATGGGAGATAGATTGCGCGAGGGCCAGATGCCTCGTACTAGCCTCGATGGACAACGACCATCAGAGGAGGCACGAGAATATGGACCTAGAGTCCATATTTCTCCATACAAAAGAACTGTATGGAGAGCAGTCTCGTATCGCTAGATACGAAGTGTCGAAGAAGCTCTTTTCGGCAAGGTTGGCCGTCGGATCATCGGTAGCGGACCACGTGCTTAAGATGATCGGCTACATAGAGGAGCTCGCGGACCTTGGGACCACGTTGGAGAATGAACTCTATACCGATTTGATTCTCCAGTCCCTTCCTTCCACTTACGCCCAGTTCATTCTTAACTTCAACATGCAAGGAAAGGAGGTTGAACTTGCCGAACTTCTGAACATGTTGAGGACTGCTGAGGGCACCCTACAGAAGGGTAGGGAGACATCCACTTTGTTTGTAGGAGGATCTTCCTCTTCTAGGTCCAGGGCGAAAGCCAAGGGCAAGAAGAAGAAAGCCCCCGCCAAACCAAGAGGCGGTGTCGGTAAAGTGGATACGAAGGGAAAGGGTAAAGCAACAAAGGTAGCGGGGAAGCTGGTGGGGAAGGAAGAATGCTTCTATTGTCATAAAAGTGGTCACTGGAAACAAGATTGCAAGGCTTGGAAAGCCAGAACACAGGATTTGAAGCGAGTTGCAGCTTCAGGTGTGTATGTTATTGAAAATTGTCTATCAATAAACTCTACTTCCTGGGTATTGGATACCGGATCAGGATCTCATATCTGTAATTCTTTGCAGGCGTTGAGAAAGCGTAGAGTTTTGAAGGCAGGTGACATGACCCTCAGAGTTGCGAACGGTGCTAGCATGGATGCAGAGGCCGTGGGGGAATATCACCTGGGATTATCTGATGGACACTTTTTGGTTTTGCGTATTTGTTATTATGTACCAAATGCAACCTGTAATATCATTTCTGTATCTTTATTATCTAAAGAAGGTTATGAATTTGCATTTGTAAGCAATGTAGTGAACATTCACCTTAATCAAGTTTTGATTGGGTCAGGTACATTAAACAACGGTATTTACGTTTTAAACCAACCACAGGTTTTCAATATCCAGAATACACACAAAAGAAAGTCTCCAGATATTAATCAGGCTTTCTTATGGCATTGTAGACTGGGTCACATCAATGAGACACGGTTGACTAAGTTACATAAAGAAGGATACTTGGATCCGTTCGAGTATCAGTCTTATGCCACTTGTGAATCTTGTCTCATGGGAAAGATGACAAAGGCTCCGTTCACTGGACACGGAGAAAGAGCGAGCGAGCTCTTGGGACTCGTACACAGCGACGTGTGCGGTCCAATGTCTACACATGCGCGAAGCGGTTACTCTTACTTCATTACTTTTACGGATGATTTTTCAAGGTACGGTTATGTCTTCTTAATGAAACATAAGTCCGAGGCCTTTGAAAAGTTCCAGGAATATAAGAGTGAAGTGGAGAAACAAACCGGCAAAAGTATCAAGATCCTAAGATCGGATCGAGGAGGAGAATACTTAAGTGCCGAATTCCTGAATTACTTAAAAGAGAATGGAATTCTCTCTCAGCTTACTCCTCCATACACTCCGCAACACAACGGTGTATCGGAGAGACGGAACCGAACCCTATTGGATATGGTACGGTCCATGATGAGTAAGGCTGAGTTACCGCGATCTTTCTGGGGCTATGCACTGGAAACAGCTGCACATCTCTTGAACCAAGTTCCTACTAAAACAGTGCCTACCACACCATATCAGATGTGGAGTGGGAAGAAACCCTGTCTTAAATCCTTTAAGACATGGGGATGTCCAGCTTTTGTAAAAAAGCAGCATGCGGACAAGCTCGAGGCACGCTCAGTACAGTGCAAGTTTGTGGGATACCCAAAGAACTCCAAGGGGTATCTCTTCTATTACGCAGAGGAGCAAAAAGTCCTTGTTTCTCGTCATGCCCGCTTCTTGGAAACTGAGTTTTTAGAAAATCAGATAAGCGGGAGCGCAGTAGAACTGGAAGAAATTCCAGAACCACAAACCATTACTGAAAGCTTAGAGGAACCAGCAGGTTCGAAAGAACAGGACATTCCTATGCCACTCCGCAGGAGTAGTAGGCAGTCTCATCCGCCCGAGAGATACTACGGTTTTCTCATTGACGGGGATAGAGAAGACTGCATCCTGGATTGTGATGAACCTACTAGCTTCCAGCAAGCCATTCAGAGCGTCGACTCGGTAAAATGGCTGGATGCAATGCGGACCGAGATGGAGTCCATGTACACCAACAAAGTATGGACGTTGGACATTGCTCCAGACGGGGTAAAACCCGTAGGATGCAAGTGGATCTTCAAAAGGAAGATTGGTGTAGATGGACAGGTTGAGACCTATAAAGCTAGACTGGTAGCAAAGGGTTTTCGTCAGCGACCTGGTTTGGACTATGACGAAACCTTTTCTCCAGTAGCTATGCTGAAATCCATTCGGATCCTTCTTGCCATTGCTGCTTTCCACGATTATGAGATTTGGCAGATGGACGTAAAGACAGCTTTTCTAAATGGTCATTTAGAAGAGTGTGTCTATATGGATCAGCCAGAGGGTTTCATTCAGGGTGGGAGCAGCGGAAAGGTGTGCAAGTTGCTCAAGTCCATTTATGGACTCAAGCAGGCATCGCGGAGTTGGAACATCTGTTTTGATGAGACGGTCAAAGAATTTGGCTTTATCAAAAATCCAGATGAACCATGCATCTATTGTAGATTTGTAGCGAGAACTGTAGTATTCCTCGTTTTATACGTGGATGACATTCTCTTAATAGGAAATGACATTCCTATGCTACAATCTGTCAAGGGGTTCTTGTCACACAGGTTCTCCATGAAAGACCTGGGTGATGCCTCCTACATTCTGGGTATCCGGATCTACCGTGACAGATCCAAGAGGATATTAGGACTCTCGCAGTCCAGGTACATCGACACCATACTGAAGAGATTCAGTATGGAAGATTCCAAGCGCGGTAATCTACCGGCTTGTCACGGGATCACCCTCTCAAAAGAGATGTCTCCCAAGACTGATTTGGAGAGGGATCGCATGTCTATTATACCCTACGCTTCTGCGGTAGGCTCTATAATGTATGCGATGTTGTGTACCAGACCGGATGTGGCTTATGCACTGAGTGTGGTAAGCAGGTATCAGTCAAACCCTGGGGAGAAACATTGGATAGCAGTAAAGAACATTCTCAAGTACCTGAGAAGGACTAAGGAGATGTTCTTGGTGTATGGCGGAAAAGACCTGCAGATTGAGGCCTTTGCTGACTCCAGCTTCCAGAGTGACAAGGATGATTCCAAGTCCATGTCGGGTTTTGTCTTTACCCTCAATGGAGGGGCGGTGTGTTGGAAGAGCTCCAAACAGGAAACCGTTGCTGACTCGACTATGGAAGCGGAATACATCGCTGCATCTGATGCCGCAAAAGAAGCTGTCTGGATGAGGAAGTTCTTGAAAGAACTTCAGGTGGTTCCGTCCATTGTTGACCCAATACCTCTATATTGCGACAACAACGGGGCTATAGCTTTAGCGAAGGAACCCAGGTCCCATCAGAAATCCAGACACATCTTAAGGCGGTATCACCTGATCAGGGAGATCGTGGATCGCCAGGAGATCGAGGTCCGGAGAGTTGCATCAGAGGATAACACTGCAGATCCACTCACAAAGGCCCTACCCCAGACTCAGTTCGAGCGGCTGATCGAGATGATAGGTTTTCGATACGCCAGTACATGGCCTTAGTGCAAGTGGGAGATTGTTAGTGTATATGCCCTAGAGGCCATTACTGTATCATACTAGTTTGTATATTACTTAATGGAAGCTTGGGATATTCACAGTTGTATATACAATCTTGCTCGAAATGGTAGTATGCTACTTGGTTTGTCTCTGCTTTAATATGTGCATGTGTTTCTTTTAGCATATTGCTGGTATACATATTAGTAGAGCCCTTAGGATCTTTGCTTGATTACCAGCGTTGTGATGGCGCTCGCACTCGTGGGAGCTGGGTAATCTATAAGCACATCCTTATACAGGTCCCTGGTCGTTGGACTATCGAGACAGGGCATCGATACTCCGGAGTAGACTAGCGTATGCGCTTCTCATCCCAGTGTGGGAGACGGTCTGTCCCACAGCCGTTAGTACGTCGTACTTGGGATAGTATGCGGGTGCTCGTTAGGTTACGAGTACACTGGACAGGACTCGTCGGGAACTGTTGGTTGGTAATATACCTATCGTCAGTTATCAGTTCCCAGGTGACATGAGTACAGCTTAGTCCGCTGACTTGACACTGTCACTTCGCCTCGAGTGTGTTCCCACTGCACTTTGATTACTACCCTACCACGGCTCAAAGGAGCTGTGCAAACAGGTAGTTTTTGGGTGCAGTCCCGAAGCACTTGGAGGCAGTGACGGTTAGACAGGATTCGTCTCTCCCGGTATTGGGGGTTGACATCGCGCTGTGTCTATGAGAGCCATTACACGAGTAGTCCCTGGCCAGGGCAAGCGAGATATACTGGTAGGTTTCCAGTGTTATCTCAGGGTGTTCTGGGCTACACTCCGACACGACTTGTACCGCTATTAGGGGACTGACGTTCACCGCCCCCCTAGGCCCGCCATGCGATGTATCAGACGAACAGACCGGACTGTACGGAGATTGTCACATACAGGCTCAGTAGGAGTGCAGATGGGGTTCACCTCGTCAGTCTTCTTATCGACATCTACCTGGGGACCGTTACGTACAGCTAGTGCCGCTTGCGGTCTGTGGTTAAACCCACTGCCAGCGTAGTGTCGAGTCTTTAGAGTCCCACACAGAGAGCTATTCGCCTTTAGGCAAAATGAGTAGAGGTCGCATGGTTTTGCGACAGGGTTCGTTCACATTCGCGCACTTGTGCACGTTTGCTGTCCGGACAGTTTATACTAGCGGGCTTTGGTTTAAGCCGGATCCTAGTATATGTTTTGAGATTGGTTTTTCTCATTGTGTTCGTGTTCCTCGGATCACGAATGCGGGTGCGTATGCACAGTTGCTTGAGATTGAGGGAGAGGACCTTGATTAGGGTTAATGGCTATTGTCATTTTATTAACCCTAATATTTATGTGTGTGTTATTGTTAATTAGTAATTAGTTTGATAATTATCCATGGTTGTGGTTATTGACGTTTTGACTTCTTTGACTTGTTGACCAAGGTTAACACTTTGACCATCATAATTTCTTTTGGAAGATGCTTTTTGATCTTTGCAATTTGAAATGATAATGGTCATGTCATGATTTACCATGATAATTATCTAGCTAATTATTCAATTAAATTAATTCACACATATTAGTGAGAAGAGCTCTATTATTTTCTCATTCTCTCATATCATTTTCTCTCTCTTGCTCATCCTCTCCCTCAAGCTCTCTCCCTCTCATGTGTTGAGAAACAAGAAGCTTGAGAAAAACCTTCACTTGATCCTCTCTACTCTCTTCTAGGGTTCAAGTCTTAGCATTTCTTGCACTCTAGTTACTCCTAGCTTGGAGTTGAAGCTAAAGGTGGTGGCTTTCAAGTGGATCTTTCTTTGACGGGAGAAGACAAGCAAGGTGAACTCTTTCTACCATTCCTAGGAGCAAGGAGAGAAGGACTAAAGACCAAAGGTATAACCTTTCATCACTTAGCTACTTTGTAGTTAGGGTTAGCAAGTTTTCGTTTAGCAAAGATCCTCACAAGCAAAGTCCATGTTGCCTAAGTCATTAAAAATCCGTTTTTTATTATGTTTTCCGCCTCCCGTAAGCACCGGGATGGGCAACACGGACTTACAGTAAGATGGAAATCAAAGCACAGTGGGAACCACACAAGACTCTATGACGATCTCGGGTCAACAGACTACTCTGTACCAGTGTCACCAGAGAACTGCCATCTGACGTGAGGTATAATACCATCTGGGAGTTCTCGGCGAGTCCGTCCAGTGTACCCAGTCTCTACTGAGCACCCGTATATCATCTCTGATGTCAAACACCAATGGATATGGGATCATCCATCACCCATCTGTATGGGTCGAGAAGGTACACGCTAGTCTACTCTGGTATATCGATGCCCCGTCTCGATACACCCACGACTAGGGACTTTGAAGGATGTACTTGTGGACTACCATGTCCCCACTAGTATGATCCGCATCATAGTCCAGTTAGTCAAGCACACATCCTAAGGGCTTTACCAACATGTAACAGAGAGACAATCAGTGTACACGTTAAGGTAAAGAGCAACCAGATAGCATACTATCATGTCGAGCAAGAAAGTCCTCCCTATATATTTCCAAGCATCCACTACAATATACATCCTATGTATAGTAATGGCCTCTAGGGCATACATATAACTAACATAGACGAGATATGCGACATATCAGACGAAGAGACCGGACTGTACGGTAAGTGTTACTGATTGGATTCGCAGGAGTATGAACAGGCTTGCTTGTTGATCTTCTGATCGCTCAATACTCGGGTGGCCGTTACATTTAGCACGCCTCTTGCGGCTTGTGGGTGTTTGATATGATCATCACCTACTACCGGTGTATTGATGAGTCTTTAGAGTCCTACACAGAGGTTTCCTAGCTCAGGCGAAACATAGTAGGAGCACATATGAGATATGTGCGGGACCGAGATTAATACGAGTATGTGATACCGTATTCTACTCTCACGATTTGTATCATCGGTCGGTTATATGCGATATAGCCAGGTTATCGAATCAAGTGTTGATTCGATAGATTGATACAGATGATATTAATTGGTTATATGAGATATGACCGGATCATTAAATCAAGTGTTGATTTAATGATTTAATTTATAATTATATATTTGATATATTACTTTACATTAACTAGTATTGGCTCACTTAAGTTTTCTTTTTTCACTTGATTTTGTGCACATGATATATATGTGATATATATTAATCCACAACTATTGTGTCATGCTTGATACCACATGTAACATGGGTGTATGAGACTTACACCATGGTTATAATAATGATAATGTTTTTATTTATTTAGGTAATTCACAAATTAGTGGAAATTGTCACATGCTTGGAAGCTTGGAGAAGCTTGTAGCATCTTTGACTTAGTCCACTAGTTTGTTTTACTTGTAGATATTTATTAAGCTAACCATTATTGTAACGCATGGTTTATTCTCTACATGAGTTGGTGTATGGCACTAACTCTCCCATGGTTGCTATTCTCACCTCATTAGTTCATTCTTTTCTCTCTCTTCATCTTCTTCATCCTTGAGATAAAGCTCTCTAGCTTTTGAAATCGTGAGAAAATATTGTGAGAAAAATAAATCTAAAGTGAGCCCACTTCCTACTTTATCATCCTATACACTTGCTTGGGTAGTAAAGGGTGTTCTCCTCACAAAGTTCATGACCTAGTGAAGAGGTAACTTGGGTTTGAGTCTCCTCAACGTAGATCATCTTCGGCCTCGAAGACTACAAGCAAACTTGTCATTTCTCCGAGCGAATCCATACTAGAGTTCGGGAGATCGATGATCGCAGTGAAGGGACAACAACACAGAGCTTTAGAAGTGAAGGACCGGTCTACAAAGGTTGTATTCCTTGCTCACTACTTGTAATAGTTGATTACTTGTTATATTGTCTAGTTACTTTAGCTTGATCCTTGGGTTAGGGTTCATTAGCACCTTCGATTTTTTAAATTCTACATGGTAGTTGCTGTGAAAATCCAGTAGGGTGCTAAGGAATCCCAACAGTGGTATCAGAGCCGGGCTAGAGTATTAGATGGTGTTTGTTATATTACGAAGCCGAACTACTCCGAAACATGAAACATCGAAACCTACGTTCTGCCGAATTTTAAATGAGCTCTAAAAATTTTTCAAACAGGTGCAGTATCATATATGTGTGATAACATGAACACTGGTGAAATTTGGAGCCATTTGGGAAAATTTTGGCCGGCGAGACCCCCCCATCTCGGCCAAATCCAAGCCCCCCTCTAAATTTTTATAGTGTTCTAATGCATGGGTTTTGGTGTTTCAGGTGTTGTTTGTTTTTGCTAATTTTGCATGAGATGTAATTTTACACTATAAACAATTCGGAGTGTTTCGTATTTGTAGTTTAACATTGCATTTGGGTTTTCACAAGTTATCTAGGCGAAATTAAAAAGTTCGATCGAATGTCAAAAACCTATTTTTCCAAGTTTAACGTATTCGGAAAAACATGTAAGTAATTCTGTGGACCCTCTAGAAGAATGAAACCCTAACTCGACTTTTTGGATCGCGGAACCGCGGCCATACCCTAAGGTTTGCCGCATTTCCGTGGCGACATAAGTGAGGCTTAGGTTTGCCCTTCTATGGTTGATCCATAGGTACTGTGGCATGTTCCGGGTATTATTAAAATTGTGCTCAAATGTTGAGCTGTCAGGAAGTTGTAGGACTTTGATGAATCGATCGAAAAGTTTAACGTCGTCCGGATATCATGTGATGGGATACAATAATTGGAATCTATCTAGTTGCATGCAAGTTTAACAATTCGGCCTCGGGCGGAATCGGGAATCTTGTTGAATTACCCGAATTCCTTTGAAAAGTGTTTTCATGGTTGAGACCTAAATGTAAAATTTGCATTGTTAGGCATGAAATCCAGAATATGTGATATTCTGGGTTTATGATTTCTAAGAGCGGTGCGGATTCCAATTGTTGTATTTTTTCACTTTCTTTTCTGCGACCGTAAGTGTAATATGTGGTGTATCGCCGGTTTCGTTGTTATATGTCAACGACAATTGGGATACGCATATTTACTTACGTTGATGACATGTGATGTTATGTGTTGCTGGGATATGTTATATTGGATCATCGTGTTTGAATAGCCGCGGGGTTTTTATATGAGATGAGACTTTTTCATTTTCATTTATGTAAAATTCAATGTATGTAATATTCTTTTATTGGGGCACTTCCAGGTTGAGGATGATGTCACCATTGTATATTATTTACTTTTCCGCATTAGGATAGACCCAAGGAGGGGAGCACAAGTAACCAGGTTCTAGAGTCCAGTGGGAGACCATCTCGAGGAGTCGTGTTTGGGTCTCCTAACTCTAAACTGGTAGGGTTGCCTGCCGCTCTCGTAGGGGTCTAGGAATGTGGGTTTGGCTATTCATCAAGACCGTGGAATCCGTGTTTTATACAGGCTTAATATAAACCCGGAAATCCTAGTATATCCAATATTTCATATGTTTTTTTCTGCTGCGATATCTGTGATGTGATCATTTGATATATTGAGATAGATACTGTATATAGTATATATGATATATTATATAGACATTGCTTATGTTTTACACCCCGCGCTAGCCCTGCCCCGCTCTGTCGTTAGTTACCTAACCTAACGGTGCATGACGGGACATCGAGGCGAATGCGGATGGCATAAGCGTATATTGTATTTATCTGTGATGCTTAGGTAATTTAAAATGATAGGACATCATTAATGAGATTAATGAAAGAAAAGAAACCTAAAGATGTTGTAGAAACTTGTTTTAAAAACTGGTAGCTTTAGTTTTTGCTTTGCATAGCGGTATTCCTTGTAGAATATCCAGCACCTTATTCGATAAGGAAAAAGCCGAGATCCCTTCACCGGGAGTGACCTCTTTAGCGAAACTAGCAGATGCTACAAACTCAGTTTGTCTTTTGATTGCTTTTATAGTTTTTGCTTTGCATTGTGGTATTTGTGAAATATTCTGCACCTTATTCGATAAGGAAAGAGCCGAGATCCCTTCACCGGGAGTGACCTCTTTAGCAAAACTAGTAAAATCCTCAAAAACACTCCTTTTTCAAAATCACTCGATTCTACAACGATATCAAGTTCATTACGCAAAAGGTTTTCTTAAAAACCTCTCGTAGCTCTCCATCATTTCAGATAAGGGTTATTTTAGTATTCGTGCTACGGTAGTTTGGCCTCCGTCAAGACGTAGTGTACGGTAGCTAAATTAGTGCTTATCTACAGCATACGATGCGATTGGATTGAGGTATTCGTATGGCGTAGTTTGGCCTCCATCAAGAGTCGTGTGGGCGGGTCTAATTCAATCAGGAAATGACGGGTTGAACTTGACTAGCGGACTATGGGTAGTTTGGCCTCCGTCAAGGTCACAGGACGCTAGGGGAAAAATTATCGGGAATTTCAAGTGTTGAAATTTGCAATGAGATTGCATACCTTCTATAAGATAGTTGGATCCCGATACTGACTACGAGTAAGAGTTACTCCTGGGAGAGTTTTACACATTACAATTAGCCGATTAAGTGGGTGTCTAGAAAGGTGTCAACGGGGTTACACCTCTGGAAAAATGAGGTTTATTTTAATTAGGTTCGTGTGAAAGCACGGGGAACCTCCCTCAAAGTACCGGCACTGGCCTGGCTGAAAGATTGGCGAACTTGTAGGGTGTAATTAATCCCGGCTAGTCTTTCCTTTTAGGGTTTGGAGGAAAATTTGATAAAAACAGTGGGAGCCATCCAAATTAAATAAAATAATAACCAATCTAATCTTGCAAGAGCATACGCTGAGTGTTTTCATCTCTCTCTCTCCAGGTAGCGACCATGTCACGCCTTAATCAAGATAATAATATGGATGTATTGACCGAACCCGCTTGTTATACTATGCTGAGGAACGTTGGTCCCGCTCCAACTTATAATTATTATAAGACCGAGCGGGAAATAGGGATTACCAGGATTCCCATGCCGTCCAAACAAAGAAAGTGCATAATGATGCATCTTCTTCGGGTGTGTTCATTACTGAGAACTGTTTTTCAGTATCATCTACGTCCTGAGTATGTGATACCGGATCTGGATCCCACATATGTAATATGTTAATGGGCTACAGATAAGTAGAGAACTGAGAACGGGTGAAAAAGTTTCAAGAATTGGAAACGGTGCAATTGTTGCAGCCAAAGTATTGGCAGTTATCACCCTGTATTACTAAATATATTGATTCTGAACGAATGTTATTAGATACCGAACCTGATATACAACATTATATCAGTCACTTTATTTAGTAAAGAATGATATAATTTTGTATTGTTGGATAATGTTTTGAACATTTCTTATATCAAGAGTTGATCGGTTCAAGCACGTTATCTAAAAGCATATACGTTCTAAATCAAACCACAGTTCTTAACGTACAGGAACACACACAAGAGAAAGAGTTCAGAAATGAACGAATCTTTCTTGAGGCATTGTAGACTATGTCATATCAATGCGACCTGACTAACTAAGTTACATTAAGATGCATATTTAAATCACTTTGAATTTATATCTTGTGAAACTTTCCAGTCATGTCACAAAGATAAAATGATCATAGCTCCGTTTACTGGAAATAGAGAAAGAGTTAGTGAACTCTTGGGATTGATACATGATGATGTATGTAAGTCCCCTGTCTACACATGCCAGGACTGGTTCTTTGTATTTCATTACATTCACTGATGACCTCTCAAGATTCGCACTTGTGTTCCTGTTGAAACACAAGTCTGAAGCTTTTGAGAAATTCAATGAATATAAGTTAGAAGTAGAGAACCAAAACGGGAATAAGTATTATGTCCTTTGATGTGATCAGGGAGGAGAATACTTGAGTACGGAATTCCTGGAATATTCTAAAGGAGAATGAGATTCTCTCTCAGCATTACTCCTCCATATACACCACAGCACGTCAGTGTATCGGGACGGAAAAATCGCACCCTATTCGATATGGTGCGCTCTATGATGAGTGCTACTGAGTTACCTATTTCCTTTTTGGGGGTTATGCGCTTGAGAAGCTGCATACTTATTGAATCGGTTCCAACCAAATCAGATGCCTACCACTCCATATGAGATATGGTATGGGAAGAGCCCATCTCTTAAGTAAGTTAAGATTTAGGGTTGTCCAGCCTATATCAAAAGCAAAATCCGGACAAGTTCGAGGTAAGGTCAGTTCTATGGAAGTTTGTTGGATATCCCAAGCTTTCGCAAGGGAATATCTTCTACCACACCGAGGAACAAAAGGTGTTTTGTTTCTCAGCATGCCACCTTTTGGAAAAGGGAATTTCTTGTGAAGAAATTAGTGGTCATAAAGTAGAACTGGAAGGAGTTCCAGCTATACAAACTACAGCTGACGATTTAGTAGAACCAGAGAATTCAATAGTTCCCGACGAACCTCAGCCTCTCCGCCGATCAGGTAAGGTTCCTCATTCGCCTGAGAGATACTTCGGTTTCTCGATGACAGTGGGAGCGAGGAATGCATCATGAGATGATGACCCAACTGGTTTCGAGCAGGCCATCAAGAGTGGGGACTCTGTGAGAATGGCTGGATGCTAAGCGATCTGAGATGGAATCTATGTACACCAACAAAGTATAGACTTTGATTGCTATATCTGAAGGGTTAAATCCCCATCAGGAACACGTATATCTTGAAAAGATTACTTAGTGTATATGGAAAAGTTGAGACTTTCAAAGCTAAGACTTGTTGCAAAAGGTTCTCGTCATCAACCAGGTGTGGATAATATGCTTAAGTCCATCCAGATCCTACTTGCCATTGCTACATACCATGACTACGATCTCTGGAGGTTGGGTGTCATGACAGCTTTTTTGAATAGTGATTTAGAAGAGAGCATCTATAAGTACACAGCCAGAGGGCTTCGTAAACAGTGGGAGAAGCGGAAATGTGTGCAAGTTGCTTCATGAGTTAAAACAGGCATCGCGGAATTGGAACATCTGTTTTGATATGGTAGTCAAAGTGTTTGACTTCATCAAAATGGTAAATGAACCTTGTATATACAAAAAGGTAGAAGAGAGTACGGTGGTATTCCTCGTATTGTATGTGGATGACATACTCTTGATAGAGAAGGAGTTTCCTATGCTACGCTTGGTCAATCTCCTCTTATCACAAGGATTCTCTATATAGGATCAACGTGATACCTCCTAAATCCTGGGTTATGGATCTATGAGATAGATCTAAGTGGCTGTTAGGATTCTCACTAGGTGTAGTGAGATAGTATCAATCGATCCTGGGGAGAATCACTGGAAAGTTTCCAGGATGGTAAGGTCGATTGAATGTCAGTCATAGGCATTGTCATTACCCTCAGTGGAGGGACGGTATGTTGGAAGAGTTCCAAGATAAATACCGTGGCAAACTAGACGATAAAGGCTGGATACATCGCTATCTAAGATGCTACCAAAGAGGAAGTCTGGGTGTATATTAGTACATGAGATGAACTTCATTCCTGCCATTGTGTGACAATGGAGTCGTGGCTTAGGCCCAGGAACCCCCGTCCCATCAGTGACTCAGACATATTCTAAGGCAGTATCACCTGATCATGGAGATGGTTGATCTCCGGGGGATCGAATTTAGGAGAGCAGACTCAGAAGAAAACACGGCGGATCCACTCACAAAGGTCTTTTCCCAGAGAGAGACTTTTATGGGATGGTTGAGTATGAGATACTTCAACCACTGCTATATGATGGCCCTAGTGCAAGTGGGAGATTGTTAGTTATATGTATGCCCTAGAGACCATTACTGTACATGAGATGTATATTGTAGTGAATGGTTGGACATATATAGGGAGGACTTTCTTGCTCGTCATGATAGTATGCTATCTGATTACTCTATATCTTAACATGTACACTGATTGTCTCTCTGTTACATATTGGTAAAGCCTTTAGGATGTGTACTTGACTACCTAGATTATGATGCAAATCATACTAGTGGGACGAAGGTAGTCTGTAAGTACATCCTTTAATGTCCCTAGTCGTGGATGTATCGAGACAGGGCATCGATATACCAGAGTAGACTAGCGTATAGCTTCTCGACCCATGTAGATGGGCGATGGATGATCCCATATCCATTGGTGTTTGACATCAGAGATGATATACGGGTGCTCAGTGGAGACTGGGTGCACTGGACGGACTCGTCGAGAGCTCCCAGATGGTATTATACCTCACGTCAGATGGCAGTTCTCTGGTGACACTAGTACAGGTTAGTCTGTCGACCTAAGATCATCATAGAGTCTTATGTGATTCCCACTATGCTTTGATTTCCACCTTACCACGTTCATGAGAACGTGCAAAACGGTGGTTTTTGGGTACAGTTCCGAGTCACATGGAATCAATGAGCGATAGGAGGGGATTTGTCTCTCCCGGTATTGGAGGTTGATGTTGTCGATTGGCTATAATAGGAAAGTCCCTGGCCAGGGATGATTCAGAAATTTACTGGTAAGTGTTACCAGTAGTTTCTCGACCCGTTATAAGCCTCATATCGGCATGACTTATCGAGTTATTGGGGTCTGACGTTTACCACCCATAGACGAGATATGCGACATATCAAACGAAGAGACCGGACTGTACGGTAAGTGTTACTGATTGGATTCGCAGGAGTATGAGCAAACTTACTTGTTGATCTTCTGATCGCTCAATACCCGGATGGCTGTTACGTTTAGCACGCCTCTTGCGACTTGTGAGTGTTTGATATGATCATCACCTACTACCGGCGTATTGACGAGTCTTTAGAGTCCTATACAGAGGTTTCCTGGCTCAGGAAAAACGGAGTAGGAGCACATATGAGATATGTGCGGGACTGAGATTAATACGAGTATATGATACCGTATTCTATTCTCACGATTTGTATCATCGGTCGGTTATATGCGATATAACCGGGTTATCGAATCAAGTGTTGATTCGATAGATTGATACACATGATATTAGTCGGTTATATGAGATATGACCGGATCATTAAATCAAGAGTTGATTTAATGATTTAATGTATAATTATATATTTGATATATTACTTTACATTAACTAGTATTGGCTCACTTAAGTTTTCTTTTCTCACTTGATTTTCTGCACATGATATATATGTGATATATATTAATGCACAACTATTGTGTCATGCTTGATACCACATGCAACATGGGTGTATGAGACTTACACCATAGTTATAATAATGATAAGTTATTTATTTATTTAGGTAATTCACAAATTAGTGGAAATTGTCACATGCTTGGAAACTTGGAGAAACTTGTAGCATATTTGACTTAGTCCACTAGTTTTGTTTTACTTGTAGATATTTATTAACCTAACCATTATTGTAACCCATGGTTTATTCTCTACATGAGTTGGTGTATGACACGAACTCACCCATGGTTGCTATTCTCACCTCATTAGTTCATTCTCTTTCTCTCTCTTCATCTTCTTCATCCTTGAGATAAAACTCTCTATCTTTTGAAATGGTGAGAAAATATTGTGCGAAAAATAAATCTAAAGTGAGCCCACTTCCTTCTTCATCATCCTATACACTTGCTTGGGTAGTAAAGGGTGTTCTCCTCACAAAGTTCATGACCTAGTGAAGAGGTAGCTGGGATTTGAGTCTCCTCGACGTAGATCATCTTCGGCCTTAAAGACTACAAGCAAACTTGTCATTTCTCCGAGCGAATCCATACTAGAGTTCGGGAGATCAATGATCGCAGCGAAGGGACGTCAACACGGAGCTTTAGAAGTGAAGGACCGGTCTACAAAAGTTGTATTCCTTGCTCACTACTTGTAATAGTTAATTACTTGTTATATTGTCTAATTACTTTAGCTTGATCCTTGGGTTAGGGTTCATTAGCACCTTCGATTTTTTAAATTCTACATGGTAATTGCTGTGAAAACCCAGTAGGGTGCTAAGGAATTCCAACATGGATACTACAACAGATGGTTTTAGTGCAAGTGGGAGATTGTTAGTTATACGTATACCCTAGAGGCCATTACTGTACATGTGATGTATATTGTAGTGGATGCTTGGACATATATAGGGAGTGAAAGGTTCCTAGGCACCCTATAGAGGTCTCACAAGGCATCGAACATGCCAAATTTAAAAATTATGGTGCCGAGAAACCCTAGTTAACGGATCGTTGCTAGATGTCTAGGCGAAATATAAAACTAGTTAACAAATTAACTATAGGTTAGATGCTACAACCTTTGTAGATCCGGTAATCCTCTTCCTTGGCTCCACGAAGGCATCCTCTCGCTGTCCATCTCGATTCCCAAACTCGAACTTTGGCTTCATCGGAGAAACGGGCAAGCTAGGTCGTCGGCTTTGTGTCAAAGACGATCTACCTCGAGGCATCGCAAGTTCAAGCTCCGACTTCACAAACTTGTGAAACTTGTGAAGTAAACACCCAAAACAACTTGGCAAGAGGTAGAGGGTGAAGAAATAGGAGGTGGGTTCTCTTTGGAATTGGATTTTACTCACTTTTGTTCAAGTTGCCATTAAAGTAGCAAGCTTGAAGAAGAAGAAGAAGATGAAGATAGTTATGATAAGTTCTATTAAAAAGAAATAGAAAATCAAATACTTATCATAACTAAACTAGGGTTAAGTGTAGAGAATTAACCATGGTCACTTGGATGGGTTAGGGTTAAGCATGAAGATAAGGATGGTTACAAAAGTCAAGGCTTCATGAAGCTTCAACTAATGACAAAGAAAGCCACCATTCTTATCTTTATCTTTTCCAAATAAATAAATAAATAAATAAATAAATGAATATGCAAAACCCTAATTATCAAATTAACCATGGATTAATTCTATATACTTAACTAAATGATCAAGTATCATCAAACATGATACAAAAAAAAAGTGCACAAAAGCATAACACATATACTATGTGCATCAAGTGAGAAAATCCGTATAAAGTGAACCAATACTAGTTAATGCAAAGTAATATATCAAATATATAATTATACATTAAATCAATAAATCAACATTTGATTCAATGATCCGGTCATGTCGCACATAACCGACTAGTATTCAATGTATCGATTTATCGAATCAATGATTCGATAACTAGGTCATATCAAATATAACCAATCGAAACATTTATCGCGAGAATGAAATGCGGTGTCACATACACGCATTATTCTCGGTCCTGCACATATCTCATATGCGCTCCTATTTCGTTTCGCTTGAACCAGGAAACTTCTGTGTAGGACTCTAAAGACTCGTCAATACGCCGGTAGCAGATGATGATCATATCAAGCACCCACAAGCCGCAAGCGGTCTGCTAAACGTAACGGCCACCCGGGTATTGAGCGATCAGAAGATCGACGAGCTAGCCCGCTCACACTCCTGCGAATCCGACCAGTAACACTTACCGTACAGTCCGGTCTCTTCGTCTGATATGTCGCATATCAAGTCTAGGGGTGGTAAACGTCAGACCCCAATAACCTGATAAGTCGTGCCGATGTGAGGCTCGTAACGGGTCGAGAAACTACTGGTAACACTTACCAGTAAATCTCTGATCAGCCCTGGCCAGGGACTTCCCTGCTACGGCCAATCGAGCACAGCGCAACATCAACTCCCAATACCGGGAGAGACAAAACCCCTCCTATCGCTCATTGCCTCCATGTGACTCGGGACTGTACCCAAAGACCACCGTTTTGCATGCCCTCATGGACGTGGTAAGGTGGAGATCAAAGCACAGTGGGAATCACACAAGACTCTATGACGATCTCGGGTCTACAGACTAACCTGTACAAGTGTCACCTGAGAACTGCCATCTGACGTGAGGTATAATACCATCTGGGAGTTCTCGGCGAGTCCGTCCAGTATACCCAGTCTCTACTGAGCACCCGTATACCATCTCTGATGTCAAACACCAATGGATATGGGATCATCCATCGCCCATCACATGGGTCGAGAAGCGTATACGCTAGTCTACTCTGGTATATCGATGCCCCGTCTCGATACACCCATGACTAGGGACCTTGAAGGATGTACTTATGGACTGCCATGTCCCCACTAGTATGATCTGCATCATAGTCCAGGTAGTCAAGTACACATCCTAAGGGCTTTACCAACATGTAACTATAAGACAGTATAAAGAGACTAGTGTACATGTTAAGATAAATAGCAACCAGATAGCATACTATCATGTCGAGCAAGAAAGTCATCTCTATATATGTCCAAGCATCCAATATAATATACATAATCTGTACAATACTGGCCTCTAGGGCATACATACAACTAACAATCTTCCACTTGCACTAGGGCCTCTGCTGTAGTATCTCATACCGAGCATCCCGAAGAGTCTCTCAAACTGTATCTGGGGAATGGCCTTCGTGAGTGGATCCGCCGTGTTGTTCTTCGTGTCAACCCTCCTGACCTCGATCTCCCGGCGATCAACTATCTCCCGTATCAGGTGATACCGCCTCAGAATATGCCTGGACCGCTGATGGGACCTGGGTTCCTTGGCCAAAGCCACCGCTCCATTGTTATCGCAATACAAAGGTATTGGAAGCTCAATGGATGGAACCACTCCAAGTTCAGTAATGAACTTCTTGATCCAGACAGCCTCTTTAGCAGCATCGTTGGCAGCGATGTATTCAGCCTCCATCGTCGAGTCTGCCACGGTTTCCTGCTTGGAACTCTTCCAGCTAACCGCCCCTCCGTAAAGGGTAAAGACAAAGCCCGACTGCGACTTAGAGTCGTCCTTATCACTCTGGAAGCTCGAATCGATAAAGGACTCCACTTGGAGTTCTCCGTTACCATACACCAAGAACATATCTCTAGTCCTTCGTAAGTACTTGAGAATGCTCCTCACAGCTGTCCAGTGACTCTCTCCAGGATCAGCTTGATACCTGCTCACTATACTTAGTGAGTATGCTACATCGGGTCTGGTACATAGCATCGCATACATAATAGAGCCTACTGCCGAAGCATAGGGTATCCCTTGCATGCGAGCTCTCTCCAAATCAGTCTTAGGAGACATCTTTTTGGAGAGAGTGACTCCAGAGATCGTGGGCATATTCCCACGCTTGGACTCTTCCATACTAAACCTCTTTAGTATGGTGTCAATGTACCTGGATTGGGACAATCCCAAAATCCGTTTGGATCTATCTCTATAGATCCTGATCCCCAATATGCAGGAGGCATCACCAAGATCTTTCATTGAGAATCTTTGTGATAAGAAGAGCTTGACCGATTGCAGTATAGGAATATCATTTCCTATCAAGAGTATGTCTTCCACGTACAATACGAGGAAGACAACCTTACTCTCTGTCACCTTCTTGTAGATACAAGGTTCATCTGGATTTTTGACGAAATCAAACTCTTTGATAACGACGTCAAAGCAGATGTTCCAACTCCGCGATGCTTGCTTTAATCCATAAATGGATTTAAGCAGCTTGCACACCTTCCCGCTGCTCCCACTGTCTATGAAACCCTCTGGCTGAGTCATGTACACGCACTCTTCTAAATCACCATTTAGAAAGGCGGTCTTAACATCCATTTGCCAGATTTCGTAGTCATGAAAGGCAGCAATGGCAAGCATGATTCGGATGGATTTAAGCATAGCCACTGGAGAAAAGGTCTCGTCATAGTCCACACCTGGTCTTTGACGAAAACCCTTTGCTACAAGTCTAGCTTTGAAAGTCTCCACTTTCCCATCTACACCAAGTTTCTTCTTGAATATCCACTTGCTCCCAATGGGTTTTACCCCTTCAGGAGCAATTTCCAAAGTCCATACTTTGTTGGTGTACATGGATTCCATCTCGGACCGCATAGCATCCAGCCATTTCACTGAGTCCCTACTCGTGATGGCCTGCTCGAAGCTAGTTGGGTCATCATCATCCATGATGCAATCCTCGCTTCCACCGTCCATGAGAAAACCGTAGTATCTCTCAGGTTGGCGAGGAACCCTACTAGATCGGCGGAGTGGCTGGGGTTCATCGGGAACTACGGAATCCTCTGGTTCCACTAAATCTTCTGTTGTGTTTTGTTCAGCTGGAACCTCTTCCAGTTCTACCTCAGAGCCACTAATCTCTTTTGCAAGAAATTCCTTTTCTAAAAAGGTGGCATGTTGAGCAACAAATACACTTTGTTCCTCACTGTGGTAGAAGATATACCCTCGCGAATGCTTGGGATATCCAACAAATTTACACAAAACAGACCTTGCCTCGAGTTTGTCCGGTTTTTGTCTTTTGACATAAGCCGGGCAACCCCATGTCTTTATAAAATTTAGATATGGTCTCTTCCCCTCCCATATCTCATATGGGGTGGTAGGCACTGATTTGGTAGGAACCCTATTCAGTAGATATGCTGCTGTTTCCAATGCATATCCCCAGAAGGAAATAGGTAACTCAGCTGTGCTCATCATAGAGCGCACCATATCTAATAGGGTGCGGTTCCTCCGTTCTGATACACCGTTGTGCTGTGGTGTATATGGAGGAGTCAGCTGAGAGAGAATCCCATTCTCTTTTAGGAAGTCCAGGAATTCAATGCTCAAGTATTCACCTCCTCGATCAGATCGAAGGATTTTAATACTTTTTCCGGTTTGGTTTTCGACTTCTTGTTTATATTCTCTAAATTTCTCAAAAGCTTCTGATTTGTGTTTCATCAGGAACACATATCCGAATCTAGAGAGATCGTCAGTGAATGTAATGAAGTACAAAGAACCATCCCTGGCATGTGTAGACATTGGACCGCATACATCACTATGTATCAGTCCTAAGAGTTCGGTAACTCTTTCTCCGTGTCCCGTAAACGGAGTTTTGGTCATCTTTCCTTTGAGACATGACTGGCAAGTGTCATAAGATGAAAATTCAAACGGATTTAAATATCCATCTTTATGCAACTTAGCTAGTCGTGTCGCATTGATGTGACCCAGTCTACAATGCCACAAGAAGGATTCGTTGAGTTCAGAACTCTTCCTCTTGTGTGTGTTTGTTATGCTCAGAACTGTTGATTGATTTAGAACATAAATGCCATTGCATAACGTGCCTGATCCAACCAACTTTTGGTTATGGAAAATGTTCATAACATTGTCCTGTAATACAAAATTATATCCTTCTTTACTTAGCAAAGAAACCGATATAATGTTGCATATCAGGTTCGGCATGTAATAGCATTCGTTCAGAACTAATGTATTACCAGTTGGTAATACAAGGTGATATTCCCCGACAGTCTTAGCTGCAACAATTGCACCATTTCCAACTCTAATGTCTTTATCACCTTCTCCAAGTTCTCTACCTTTCCTAAGCCCATGTAACTGATTACATATATGGGATCCTGACCCGGTATCCAATACCCAGGACGTAGAGCAAATGGAGAAACAGTTCTCAGTAACGAACACACCCGAAGAAAATGCATCATCATGTACTTTCTTCATTCGGGTGGCATGGGAATCCTGGTATTCCCCTATTTCCTGTACATTCCTATAACTTTTATAAGAAAGAACGGAACCAACGTTCCCCAGCACAGTATAACATGCGGGTTCGGTCAATACATCCATATTATTATCTTGATTAAGGCGTGATATGGTCGCTACCTGGAGAGAGAGAGAAGAAAACACTCAGCGTGCGCTCTTGCAAGATCAGATTGGTTATTTATTTTATCTAATCAGGATGGCTCCCACTGTTTTTATCAAATCTTCCTTCAAACCCTAAAAGGAAAGACTAGCCGGGATTAATTACACACTACAAGTTCGCCAATCTTTCAGCCAGGCCAGTGTCGGTACTTTGAGGGAGGTCCCCCGTGCTTTCGCACGAACCTAATTACTGTAAACCTCGTTTTCCTAGAGGCGTAACCTCGTTAACACCTTTCTAGACACCTACTTGATCGGCTAATTGTAATGTGTAAAACTCTCTCAGGAGTAACTCTTACTCGCAGTAGGTATAGGGATCCAACTATCTCATAGAAGGTATGCAATCTCATTGCAAATTTCAACACTTGAAATTCCCGCTAATATTTTTCCCCAAGCATCCTATGACCTTGACGGAGGTCAACAAACCACAGGGTGCAAGTCAAGTTCAACCCGTCGTTTCTTGATTGAATCAAACCCACCTGCACGACCCTTGACGGAGGTCAACAAGGTTGTACGACTATCCTAATCCAATCTGCATCATATGCATAAGCAGACAAATACTAGTTAGCTACCGCACACTACGTCTTGACGGAGGTCAACAAACGTAGCACGAATACTAAGTAGGATCTATCTGAAATGACGGAGGGCTACGCCAGGTTTTTCTGAAAACCATGAGCGTAATGAACTTGATATCGTTGTAGAATCAAATGAAGTTTTAAAATGGAGTGATTTTGAGGCTTTTCTTGTTTTGCTAAAGGGGTCACTCCCGGTGAAGGGATCGTCGGTCCTTTCCTCGTCGAATGAGGTGCGGGATATATCATATATATCACTGTGCAAAGCAAAAACCCAAAAGCAGTCAAAAGCAAACCGAGTGTGTAGCATCTGTCAGTTATTGCTAAAGGAGTCACTCCCGGTGAAGGGATCTCGGTCCTTTCCTCATTGAATAAGGTGCAGGGTATATCATATATACCGCTGTGCAAAGCAAGAACTGTAGCTACCTGTTTTATTTTAAAATTCGATTCTACAACATCTTAGGTTTCTTATCTTTCATTAATCACATTAATGAAGTCCCATCATTTAAATACCTAAACATCACAGATAGATATGACGTACACTTACGCCATCCGCATTCGCCTCGATGTCCCCTCGTGCACCGTTAGGTTAGGTAACTAACAACAGAGCAGGGCAGGGCTAGCGCGGGTGTAAAACATAAGTAACGTCTATATAATATATCATATATACTATATACTATATCCATCACAGAGTCACAACACAGATATCGCAGCAGAATAAACATATGAAATATTGGATATACTAGGACGTCCGTGTTTTCAATACGAGCCAGTATAAAACACGGATTCCACGGTCGTGATGAATAGCCAATCCCACACCCCTAGACCCCTACGAGAGCGGCAAGCAACCCTGCCAATTCTAGGGTTAGGAGACCCGGACTCGACTCCTCGAGTTGGTCTCCCACTGGACCCCAGAACCCGGTTACTTGTGCTCCCCTCCTTGGGTCTATCCTAATGCGGAAAAGTAAATAATATACAACGGGTGACAACTTCCGCTACCTGGAAGCGCCCCAAATGAAAGAATATTACATACAAGTTTTTACATGAATGAAAATGAAAAACACTCATCTCACATAAAAACCCCCGGCTATTCGAATACGACGATCCAATATAACATATCCAGCAACACATAACATCACATGTCATCAACGTAAGTAAGTATGCATACCCCAATTGTCGTTGACGTATAGCAACGAAACCGGCGATATGAACATACTACACTTACGGTCACAGAAAAGAAAGTGTAAAACTACAACAATTGGAATCCGCAACTACTTCAGACATCGCATGCCTAATCAAATGAAATACTTAGACATCACATGCCTAACAGATATAAATCCCGCATTTTAGTCTCATTATCGAAAACTCTTTTCAATATCATATGGGACTAAACTGCTAAATTTATAACATTCATTCAGTTATCTCATAACTGTTTATGAATTCCAATTATTGTATCACATTCCAGATAAACAGAAAATGTTAAACTTTCCGATCGAACAGTCGAATACCCAAGTTTTCCTGATACAGTCCAACACATGAAATAAGTCTAACAACATTCAGTTCATGCCTCAGTACCGACGGTCCAGCCGTAAAAGGGTCAAGCCAACGCCTCACATGTGGCACGCCGTACTGCCCCAAACCCGAAGGTTCAAAGGGAAGTACAAGACGGTCACATAATCGAGTTAAGGTTTGTTGTCTTCTAGAGGGTCCATCGCATTACTTGCACTACTTAGAACGTCGTTAAACTACGGAAAAATCCAACACTTGGAAATTTCCCGACAGGGGAAAAATTGGGTATTTATATCCGGTCGAACTTTTTAACATATTGTAAAATATCCGGAAAGCCACATAGACGAAACTTGATAATTCGATCGAACCATCGACCTCCCAATACACCCCAGAAAATTCAACTCTTGAATAAATTTTAAAAATTCCCAGAAAACTCAGAAGAATTTATCAGGAATTACTGTGCAGAGAAATAGGGCTAACGTCACCAGAGCGCCGCGGAACCGCCGCAGAAGCTAGGCTTCTGCCGCGGTTCCGCCGCACTAATCACTGTTCACCAGAAAATTTTTGCACCGTAATTCTTATTTTTCTATACTGAATTTTTTAGCAATTTTTAATTCACAAAAATCCAGATATTTCAAAAATGTCCAGAGAGCATTCTCGGGTGTGGGTTTCGGGTTCGTTCGAGTTTCAAATTCCGTCTGGACTTCGCCTAAGGCTCTAGCTAGGCTCTGATACCACTGAAAGGTTCCTAGGCACCCTATAGAGGTCTCACAAGGCATCGAACATGCCAAATTTAAAAATTATGGTGCCGAGAAACCCTAGTTAACGGATCGTTGCTAGATGTCTAGGCGAAATATAAAACTAGTTAACAAATTAACTATAGGTTAGATGCTACAACCTTTGTAGATCCGGTAATCCTATTCCTTGGCTCCACGAAGGCATCCTCTCGCTGTCCATCTCGATTCCCAAACTCAAACTTTGGCTTCATCGGAGAAACGGGCAAGCTAGGTCGTCGGCTTTGTGTCAAAGACGATCTACCTCGAGGCATCGCAAGTTCAAGCTCCGACTTCACAAACTTGTGAAACTTGTGAAGTAAACACCCAAAACAACTTGGCAAGAGGTAGAGGGTGAAGAAATAGGAGGTGGGTTCTCTTTGGAATTGGATTTTACTCACTTTTGTTCAAGTTGCCATTAAAGTAGCAAGCTTGAAGAAGAAGAAGAAGATGATGATAGTTATGATAAGTTCTATTAAAAAGAAATAGAAAATAAAATACTTATCATAACTAAACTAGGGTTAAGTGTAGAGAATTAACCATGGTCACTTGGATGGGTTAGGGTTAAGCATGAAGATAAGGATGGTTACAAAAGTCAAGGCTTCATGAAGTTTCAACTAATGACAAAGAAAGCCACCATTCTTATCTTTATCTTTTCCAAATAAATAAATAAATAAATAAATGAATATGCAAAACCCTAATTATCAAATTAACCATGGATTAATTCTATATACTTAACTAAATGATCAAGTATCATCAAACATGATACAAAAAAAAAGTGCACAAAAGCATATCACATATACTATGTGCATCAAGTGAGAAAATCCGTATAAAGTGAACCAATACTAGTTAATGCAAAGTAATATATCAAATATATAATTATACATTAAATCAATAAATCAACATTTGATTCAATGATCCGGTCATGTCGCACATAACCGACTAGTATTCAATGTATCGATTTATCGAATCAATGATTCGATAACTAGGTCATATCAAATATAACCAATCGAAACATTTATCGCGAGAATGAAATGCGGTGTCACATACACGCATTATTCTCGGTCCTGCACATATCTCATATGCGCTCCTATTTCGTTTCGCTTGAACCAGGAAACCTCTGTGTAGGACTCTAAAGACTCGTCAATACGCCGGTAGCAGATGATGATCATATCAAGTACCCACAAGCCGCAAGCGGTCTACTAAACGTAACGGCCACCCGGGTATTGAGCGATCAGAAGATCGACGAGCTAGCCCGCTCACACTCCTGCGAATCCGACCAGTAACACTTACCGTACAGTCCGGTCTCTTCGTCTGATATGTCGCATATCAAGTCTAGGGGTGGTAAACGTCAGACCCCAATAACCCGATAAGTCGTGCCGATGTGAGGCTCGTAACGGGTCGAGAAACTACTGGTAACACTTACCAGTAAATCTCTGATCAGCCCTGGCCAGGGACTTCCCTGCTACGGCCAATCGAGCACAGCGCAACATCAACTCCCAATACCGGGAGAGACGAAACCCCTCCTATCGCTCATTGCCTCCATGTGACTCGGGACTGTACCCAAAGACCACCGTTTTGCACGCCCTCATGGACGTGGTAAGGTGGAGATCAAAGCACAGTGGGAATCACACAAGACTCTATGACGATCTCGGGTCTACAGACTAACCTGTACAAGTGTCACCTGAGAACTGCCATCTGACGTGAGGTATAATACCATCTGGGAGTTCTCGGCGAGTCCGTCCAGTGTACCCAGTCTCCACTGAGCACCCGTATACCATCTCTGATGTCAAACACCAATGGATATGGGATCATCCATCGCCCATCACATGGGTCGAGAAGCGTATACGCTAGTCTACTCTGGTATATCGATGCCCCGTCTCGATACACCCACGACTAGGGACCTTGAAGGATGTACTTATGGACTACCATGTCCCCACTAGTATGATCTGCATCATAGTCCAGGTAGTCAAGTACACATCCTAAGGTCTTTACCAACATGTAACTATAAGACAGTATAAAGAGACTAGTGTACATGTTAAGATAAATAGCAACCAGATAGCATACTATCATGTCGAGCAAGAAAGTCATCTCTATATATGTCCAAGCATCCAATATAATGTACATAATCTGTATAATACTGGCCTCTAGGGCATACATACAACTAACAGGGAGGACTTTTTTGCTCGACATGATAGTATGCTATCTGGTTGCACTTTATCTTAACATGTACACTTATTGTCTCTCTATTACATGTTGATAAAGCCCTTAAGATGAGTACTTGACTACCAGGATTATGATGCATATCATACTAGTGAGGACAGGGTAGTCGGTAAGTACATCCTTCAAATGTTCCTAGTTGTTGGAGTATCGAGACAGGGCATCGATACTCCAGAGTAGACTAGCATATACGATTCTCGACCCATGTAATGGGCGATGGATGATCACATATCCATTGGTGCTTGACATCAGAGATGATATACAGGTGCTCAGTGGAGACTGGGTACACTGGACGGACTCGCCGAGAACTCCTAGATGGTATTATACCTATCGTCGGATAGAAGTTCTCTGGTGACACTGGTACAAGTTGTTAGTGTATGTGCCCTAGGGGCCATTATTGTATCATACTGGCTTGTATATTATTTAATGGAAGCTTGGGATATTCACAGTTGTATTAACAGTCTTGCTCAAAATAGTAGTATGCTACTTGGTTTATATCTATCTTAATGTGTGTATATGTTTCTTTTTGCATATCGCGAGTACATATTGATAGAGCCCTTAGGATCTTGCTTGACTACCAGCGTTGTGATGGCAATCACACTAGTGGGAGCTGGGTAGTCTACAAGCATATCCTTTTTCAGGTCCCTAGTCGTAGGATTATCGAGACAGGGTATCGATACTCCAGAGTAGACTAGTGTATACGCTTCTCATCCCAGCAAGGGAGATGGTCTGTTCCACAGCCATTAGTACGTTGTACTGGAGATAGTATGCAGGTGCTCGTTAGGTTACGGTTACACCAGACAGGACTCGCAGGGAACTGTTGGTTGGTATTATACCCGTCGTCAGTTAACAGTTTCCAGGTGACATGAGTACAGCATAGTCCGTAGACTTGACACTGCTGCTTCGCCTCGAGTGTGTTCCCACTGTTCTTAAATTGCTACCCTACCACGGCTCAAAGGAGTCGTGCAAACAGGTAGCAGTTGGGTGCAGTCCCGAAGCACTTGGAGGCAGTGGCAGTTAGAAAGGATTCGACTCTCTCAGTATTGGAAGTTGATATCGCACAGTGTTTGGAGAGCCATTATGCAAAGTCTCTGGCCAGGGCAAAAGAGATTTACTGGTAGGATTTCCAGTAGCTTCTCAAGGTGTAATGGGCTTCACTCCGACATGACTTATACAGCTTTTAGGAGACTGATGCTTGCCGCCCCCTAGGCCCGATATGCGATAGTCTTAGACCAACAGACCGGACTGTACGGAGATTGTCACATCAGGCTCAGTAGGAGTTCGGATGGATTTCGTCATCGGCCTTCTTATCGACATCTACCTGGGGACCGTTACGTACAGTTAGTACCGCTTGCGGCCTGTAGTTAAACCCACTGCCAGCGTGGTGTCGAGTCTTTAGAGTCCCACACAGAGAGTTTCCCTGCTTCAGGCGAAACGATATAGAGGTCGTATGGTTTTACGACTGGGTTCGGACATATACGTGTACTTATGCACGTATGATGTTCGGACAGATTATACTGGCGAGCTTTAGTTTAAGCCAGATTCTAGTATTGGATTATTGGATTTATGCAGTCTCAGAATATCCGTGTTTAACGGATGGGAGGGGCATTCTCGTAATTAGTCGAGAAGCTTCTAAAATAAAGGTGAGGTGGAGAGCTTATGCATAATTTGCATTAAATGAATTAGTGACTCATGAGATGATTCATTCAAATGAGTTAATGAAGCATTAATTGTTTTAGTGACTCATGAGATGATTCATTCATTGTATTAAAAGAAGCATGGTTGTAATTATCTTATATGATTTATTTGATAATCATTATGCTTCATATAAATATAGAAATGAGTTATCATTCTCACAAACACACTCTCTCTCCTCAAGCTCTCCTCTTCTTCAACTTAATCCTAATCCTCTCATGTGTTGAGATCCCAAGGGTTAGAAAGACTATTAGATCCTTAATCCACTTCTATATCTTCTAGGTCACTTGGATTAGCAATCCTAGCCACTTAGTTACCTCAAGTGAGAGGTTAAAGCTTGGAGAAGGAACTCTTGGGTGGATCTTCTATCACATCGAGGAGGCCGACGAGGAGGTGAACAACAAGAACAAGAAGAACTAGTATCTTGAGGTATAATCATCTATCATAGTAGTTTAGCACTTCTAGATAGTTGTTAGTTAGGGTTTAGCAAAGATCCGTAAAGTTAGTCGATATTAACTTGAACAAAATGATTGTTTTACCTATTCCGCCTCCCCGCATCATGCGGGGTGTCTAACGTCGACTTACAGTGGTATCAGAGCCAGGCTAAACCATAACTAACATGTTAGCAAAGACTTTAGAAATTCGATCGCAAAATAATCCCGAAAATATGACGTTTTCACCTAGGTTCTGCCGATTTTAAAACGGGGTTAAAAAAATTTTCATAGACCCTTAAAAATACAAACAGGGTTTTTTAAGAATTGTGAAGAAATTTGGGATCATGACTCGACCAAACCACCGCGGAACCGTGGTTGATACAAGCAATCCGCCGCGGATCCGCGACCGAGTTGACACCGAGTCAACCCAAACTTGCTCAATTATTCTTCTGTGTTGATGTTGTGTTTTCTGGGATGATTTGTTTCTGCTCAGATTTTATGTGCATAGAGAATTGTTTGGAGTAGATTCATATGTGTTGCTTGATCGAAATTCTATGGATTATATCTGTGTTATGATTAATGTGTTCGTAAACCTCCCCTAACTGCTAGTATGTCGGTTAGCAGGGGGTTGCACATTTCTGTAATGGTTTTTACTGGTTTGGGAATATGAACTTGTTGGGTTGTCGTGAATGGATAGCTGGGGATGTGAGACGAGTGTTTCTTTCATTCAAATGTAAATTGTAATTTGTTGTAATATTCTTTTGCGAGGCACATCCGGGTTGAGGTTGTAGCCACCGTTGTATTATTTCATTTACTGTTTTCTGCTCCTAGGATAGACCCAAGGTGGGGTGCACAAACTACCGGGTATTTTGAAGTGTTTAGTGGCCTACTCACGTCGTTGAGAGAGACCGCTTCACTTTGGGTACTTGGCAGGTAGTTTACAGTACCCATAGGGGTCTAGGGTGGGGTTTGGCTATTCATCGCGACTGTGTAATCCGTCTTTCATTACAGGCTCAAAAGAAATGTGGATTTCTTGTATATCCAATATGTTCATCTGTGATCTGGAATGCCTATTATTGCGTCTGATGAATGTACAATATCTATATATGATATCTAGTAGGCGTTACTTATGTTTTGCATCCGCGCTAGCCCAGCCCCCGCTCTGTCATTAGTTAAGTAACCTAACGGTGAATGACGGGGCCCAGTGGCGAATGCGAATGGCATAAGAGGACGTTGTATTTTCGTTGTTTTCTGCAATGTTAGGTTAAATGATGGGCGCATTATTTTAATGCAAAGAAAATAAACCAAAGTTGAATCATTGGAATAGTTTAAAAGAAACCACTAGGTTATTTTAAAACAGAAGATTTTTTTTTAATTGTGGAGCTTAAACCACTCCTTTTAAAAGCTATCAGGTTCCTTCGATCATATCAAGTTCACTACGTTCACGGTTTCGCCAAAACCATTTGTAGCCCTCCGTCATTTCATTTGGGTATTTAGTAGTATTCAAGCTATATATTTTGACCAACGCCAAGGCATAGTGTTTGGTAGCTGCTGGGTATTCATCTGTTGCATAGATAGATGAGTTGGTTTGGGACAGTCGTACTGCCATTTGGCCAACGTCAGGGGTATGTACGGATGGATTCAAATTAACAAGATAATGATGGGTAGAACTTGACATGTGACTTATGACATTTTCACCAACGCCAAGGACATAAAAGCATGGGGCAGAAATCCATATTGGGAGTTTCTAAAGAAACTGAAACTTGCTAGAGATGCATACCATTTGGAGTGTGATAATTTTGGTAGGATTCCTTCAGCTTTATCACACGATGATATTTGGATCCCGATCCTACTGTGAGTATATGCTACTCATCGGGAGATTCTTTCACTTAACGATCAATGCTATAAACCAAGTAGGTGTCGAGAAAGGTGTCAGCGGGGTTACGCCCCCAGAGAAAAGAGGTTATTTAATTAAGGAACTTCGAGAAAGCGTCGTAAAACCTCCCTCGAAGTATCGACACCGGCCTGGCTGAACGGTTAAACAAGAATTGTACGGTGAGAATAGTCCTGACTAGTTCTTCTTTTATGGTTTGAGGAAGGATTCGAGAAACAGTGGGAGCCATCCTGTTTAGATAAACTAAAAACCACTCTAAACTTGCATGAGTATCATGCTAAAGTGTTTCCTCTCTCTCTCCTAATTGCAGCGACCCAGAACATGACAGGCCTTAAGTTATTATTAGATAAAAATATTTTGACAGGGCCAAACTATAAATATTGGTTCCGGAATGTCAAGATGGCAATTACCTATGACAAAATAGGGTATGTCCTTACTACTAAAGCCCCTGCCATCCCAAGTCCTGAATCCAGTGTCGCGGATAAGGAAATCCGCAAGACCTGGGAGTTAGACTGCGCGAAGGCTAAGTGCATCGTGCTTGCCTTTATGAATAATGAACATCAGAGGAAGCACGAGAATATGGATCTAGAATCCATATTTCTCCACACCAAGGAACTGTATGGAGAGCAATCTCGTATAGCTAGATACGATACCTCGAAGAACTTGTTTCAGTCGAGGATGGCCGTCGGATCATCTGTAGGGGAACATGTCCTTAAGATGATTGGCTATATTGAAGAGCTCGCAGACCTCGGGACAACATTAGAGAACGAGCTGTATACAGACTTGATTCTCCAGTCCCTTCCTTCCACCTACGCTCAGTTTATCTTGAATTTCAACATTCAAGGTAAAGAAGTTGAACTTCCAGAACTCCTTAACATGTTGAGGAGTGCAGAGGGCACCTTGCAGAAAGCAAGGGAAAAACCCACTATTTTTGTTCGTGGTGCTTCCTCTTCCAGGTTCAAGGCAAGGGCCAAAGGAAGGAAGAAGAAGGACGCTACCAAACCGAGAGGTGGTGTTGGTAAGGTGGGAGTCAAGGGAAAGGCAAAGGTTGTGGTGCCAGTAGTGGCAAAGGATGAATGCTTCCACTGTCGTAGGAAAGGCCATTGGAAGAAGGATTGTAAAGCTTGGATTGCCAAGAACCAGGACCCGAGGAAAGTTGTGGCTTCGGCTTCAGGTGTGTTTGTAATTGAAAATTGTCTGTCAATCAACTCTACTTCCTGGGTATTGGATACCGGATCAGGATCTCATATATGTAATTCATTGCAGGCACTGAGAAACCGTAGAGTTCTGAAGGTTGGTGATATGACCCTCCAAGTTGCTAACGGAGCTAGCGTGAATGTTGTGTCCGTAGGGGATTATCACCTTGGATTGACGAGTGGACATATTTTGGTTTTGCGCAACTATTTTTATGTACCTAGTTTAACGTGTAATATCATACCAGTATCGTTATTATCAAAAGAAGGTTATGATTTCACGTTTGTAAGCGATGTTGTTAATATCCACCTTAATCATGGTTTGATTGGGTCCGGTACACTAGATAACGGTATATACGTGTTAAACCAATTACAGATTTTCAATGTCCAGAACACACTAAAAAGAAAGTCTCCAGAAATAAATCAGGCTTTCTTATGGCATTATAGACTGGGTCACATCAACGAGACAAGGTTAACTAAGTTACATAGAGAAGAATATTTGGATCCGTTCGAATATCAATCTTATGCCACTTGTCAATCATGTCTCAAAGGAAAGATGACAAAGACTCCATTCACTGGACGTGGAGTAAGAGCGAGCGAGCTCTTAGGACTCATACACAGCGATGTATATGGTCCAATGTCTACACATGCAAGAGGCGGTTTTTCATATTTCATTACTTTTACGGATGATTACTCTAGGTATGGATTCATTTTCTTGATGAAACATAAATCCGAGGCCTTTGAGAAATTCCGAGAATATAAGATGAAGTAGAAAACCAAACCGACAAAGGTATCAAGACACTGAGATCTGATCGAGGTGGTGAATACTTAAGTGCCGAGTTCCTGGGTTACCTAAAAGAGAAAGGAATTCTCTCTCAGCTTACTCCTCCATACACTCCACAACATAACGGTGTATCGGAAAAGCGGAACCGAACCCTATTGGATATGGTACGTTCCATGATGAGTAATGCTGAGTTACCGCAATCTTTCTGGGGTTATGCACTAGAATCAGCTGCATATCTTTTGAACAGGGTTCCTACCAAGATTGTGCCTACCACACCATATCAGATGTGGAGTGGGAAGAAACCCTATCCTCAGTATCTCAAGATATGGGGATGTCCAGCTTTTGTTAAAAAGAAGCATGCGGACAAACTCGAGGCACGATCAGTACAATATAAGTTTGTGGGATATCCGAAGAACTCCAAGGGGTATTTTTTCTATTACGCAGAGGAACAAAAGGTTTTTGTTTCTCGTAATGCCCATTTTCTAGAACAGCATTTATTAGAAAAGGAAACAAGTAGGAGCGCAATATAACTAGAAGAAATTCTAGAAGCACAAACTACTACTGAAAGTTTGGTAGAGCCAGAAGTTCCAGAAGAATAGGACATTCCCGCACCCCTCCGCAGGAGTAGTAGGCCGTCTCATCCTCCTGAGAGATAATATGGTTTTCTCATAGACGGGGATAGAGAGGATTGCGTCATTGATAATGATGAACCTACTAGCTTCCATCAGGCCATCCAGAGCGGCGACTCGGTAAGATGGCTGGATGCAATGCGGACCGAGATGGAGTCCATGCACACTAACAAAGTATGGACTTTGGACTTTGCTCCAGATGGGGTAAAACCCATAGGATGCAAATGGATCTTCAGGAAGAAGATTGGTGTAGATGGACAGGTGGAAACCTATAAGGCTAGACTTGTTGCAAAAGGTTTTCGTCAAAGACCTGGTTTGGACTATGACGAAACTTTTTCTCCAGTGGCTATGCTCAAATCCATTCGGATCCTTCTTGCCATTGCCACCTTCCATAATTATGAGATCTGGCAGATGGACGTAAAGACGGCTTTTCTAAATGGTAATTTAGAAGAGTGCGTCTATATGAATCAACCAGAAGGTTTCAATCAGAGTGGGAGCAGCGGGAAAGTGTGAAAGTTGCTTAAGTCCATTTATGGACTAAAACAGGCATCGCGGAGTTGGAACATCTGTTTTGATAAAATGGTCAAAGAATATGACTTTATCAAAAATCCAGATGAACCATATATATAAAGTAAAATTGTAGCACGAACTGTCGTATTCCTCGTCTTGTACGTGGATGACATTCTCTTGATAGGAAATGACATTCCTATGCTACAATCTGTCAAAGGATTCTTGTCACACAGGTTCTCCATGAAAGACCTGGGTGATGCCTCTTACATTCTGGGGATCGAGATCTATCGTGATAGATCGAAGAGGATGTTGGGACTTTCGCGGTCCAGGTATATCAACACTATACTGAAAAGATTCAGTATGGAAGATTCTAAGCGCGGAAATTTAACGGCTTGTCATGGAATCACCCTCTCCAAAGAGATGTCTCCTAAGACTGATTTGGAAACGGATCGCATGTCAGTTATGTTAGTTATATGTATGCCCTAAAGGCCATTACTATACATAGGATGTATAATGTAGTGGATGCTTGGACATATATAGGGAGGACTTTCTTGCTCGACATGATAGTATGCTATCTGGTTACTCTTTACCTTAACGGGTACACTGATTGTCTCTCTGTTACATGTTGGTAAAGCCCTTAGGATGTGTACTTGACTACCTGGACTATGATGCAGATCATACTAGTGGGGACATGGTAGTCCATAAGTACATCCTTCAAAGTCCCTAGTCGTAGGTGTATCGAGACGGGGCATCGATATACCAGTGTAGACTAGCGTATACCTTCTCGACCCATACAGATGGGCGATGGATGATCCCATATCCATCGGTGTTTGACATCAGAGATGATATACGGGTGCTCAATAGAGACTGGGTACACTGGACGGACACGCCGAGAACTCCCAGATGGTATTATACCTTACGTCAGATGGCAGTTCTCTGGTGACACTGGTACAGAGTAGTCTGTTGACCCGAGATCGTCATAGAGTCTTGTGTGGTTCCCACTGTGCTTTGATTTCCACCTTACCACGTCCAAGAGGGCGTGCAAAACGGTGGTTTTTGGGTACAGTCCCGAATCACATGGAGGCAATGAGCGATAGGAGGGGATTCTTTTTGATTATATGAATGGTTAGGGTTTTGTTTTCTTTTTGATTTATCTTATTTAGTTATTCATTTTGAAAATGATAAGCATAAAGGGAAAATCGTGGCTTAATTTGTTTTCTAGTTGAAGCTTCTTGAACATTTGACCAAAGAGACCATTTTGTCTCATGCTTAACCCTAACCACTCCATTTAACCCTAATCTATTCTCTACACCTAACCAAGGTTAGGATATGATAAGTATTCATATTATTTATCCTTGTTGAATATACTTATGATATTCTTTTCTTCTTCTTCTTCATCTTCTTCAATGAAGAAAGCTTCACTTCATCAATGGTGACTTGATGAAATGAGTGAGAAATCCAATTCTAAAGTGAACCCACCTCCTATTTCTTCATCCTCTACCTCTTGCCAAGTAGTATAGGGTGTTTCCTTCACAAGTTTTCTTGACTTGGTGAAGTTGGAGCTTGATCTAGCGATACCTCGACGTAGATCATCTTCGGCATCGTCGTCGATGACCTAGCCCGCTTTTTCTCCGATGAAGCCGACGCTAGAGCCCAAGATCCGATTTGGACAGCGAGGAGACTTCATCGCGGAGCCATGGAGGTGGAGAACCGGATCTACAAAGGTTGTATTTCCGTTCACTTTTAGTTAAATTGTTAACTAGTTTCTTTTGTCGCCTAAACTTCTAGCCAACGATCCGTAGTCAGGTTTCTCGGCACCCAAAGTTTGAAATTGGCATGGTTGATGCCTTGTGAGACCTCTTGAGAGTGCCTAGGAACCCTACAGTGGTATCAGAGCCTAGCTAGAGCCTTAGGCGATGCGTAAACGAAGTTTGAAACCCGAACGAACCCGAAACCCTAAACCAAACATGCTCTCTGGACTTTTTCTAAAATCTGGAGTTTTTCGATATTAAAAATATGCAGAAAAATCAGTAGGGAATTGTAAGAATTACTGTGAAGCCCGTACCCATGAATCCACCAAAGTGCGGCGGAACCGCGGCAGAAGCCTGGCTTCTGCGGCGGTTCCGCGGCCATATGATGACGTCAGCTTCCCATTTTTGCACAGTAATTCCTCTTTTCTGGAGTTGGATTTTCTGGGAATTTTTAATATTTATTCAAGAGTTGATTTTCTGGGGTTGTTTTGGAGATTCGGTGTTTCGATCGGAGTATCAGATTTTGTCTATGTGGCTTTCCGGATAATTTTTGAATATGTTAAAAAGTTCGACCGGATATAAATACCCAATTTTTCCCCTGTCGGGAAATTTCCAAGTGTTGGATTTTTCCGTAGTTTAACGACGTTCTAAGTAGTTCAAGTAACGCGATGGTCCCTCTAGAAGACAACAAACCTTAACTCGATTATGTGACCGTCTTGAACTGCCCTTTGAACTTTCGGGTTTGGGACAGTACGGCGTGCCGCATGTGAGGCGTTGGCTTGACCCTTCTACGGTTGGACCGTTGGTACTGAGGCACGAACTGAATGTTTTTAGACTTGTTTCATGTGTTGATCTGTTTTGGGAAAACTTGGGTGTTCGACTGTTCGATCGGAAAGTTTAACATTTTCTATTTATCTGGAATGGGATACAATAATTGGAATTCACAATTAGTTATGAGATAACTGAATGAATGTTATAAACATAGCACTTTAGTCTCACTTGATCGGTTGCCACGGAATTTTGATGTGATCAAAAGTCCGTCGCAATCACGTAGCGTACGCGGATACTCTCCGGGTAAACTTAATAGACAGCCTCACTCCATAGCCCCGACCAAGTGACTGTAGGAGAACCCCGTCGCCGAAAGCATCCGTTCGGGTGCTCGCGGTAGCGTTGTTCCGCCTTGGTGCATTTCGTCGACGGCGTCGGGGGGTGCGGCCGTCTACTGAAGTTTGCGACGAGCATTCGATCAGGGTGTCGGGAATCTTGTTGAATTTCCCGACTTGATATTGAAAAGTGTTTTCGATTTTGAGACTAAAATGCGGGGTTTATAATAGTTAGGCATGCGATGTCTAAGAAATTCATTTGGTCAGGCATGTGATGTCTGAGGTGGTTGCGGATTCCAACTGTTGTAGTTTTACACTTTCTTTTCTGTGACCGTAAGTGTAATATGTGATATCGCCGGTTTCGTTGCTATATGTCAACGACAATTGGGATGCGCATATTTACTTACGTTGATGACATGTGATGTTATGTGTTGCTGGATATGTTATATTGGATCGTCGTGTTTGAATAGCCGGGGGTTTTTATGTGAGATGAGTGTTTTTCATTTTCATTCATGTAAAAACTTGTATGTAATATTCTTTTATTGGGGCACTTCCAGGTTGCGGAAGTTGTCACCCTTTGTATATTATTTACTTTTCCGCACTAGGATAGACCCAAGAAGGAGGGCACAAGTAACCGGGTTCTGGAGTCCAGTGGGAGACCAACTCGAGGAGTCGAGTCCGGGTCTCCTAACTCTAGAATTGGTAGGGTTGCTTGCCGCTCTCGTAGGGGTCTAGGGGTGTGGGTTTGGCTATTCATCACGACCGTGGAATCCGTGTTTTATACTGGCTCGTATTGAAAACACGGACGTCCTAGTATATCTAATATTTCATATGATTCTTCTGCTGCGATATCTGTGATGTTCTGTGATAGATACTGTATATAGTATATATGATATATTATATAGGCGTTACTTATGTTTTACACCCGCGCTAGCCCTGCCCCGCTCTGCCGTTAGTTACCTAACCTAACGGTGCACGAGGGGACATCGAGGCGAATGCGGATGGCATAAGTGTACGTCGTATTTATCTGTGATGTTTAGGTGCTTAAATGATGGAAATTCATAAATGTGATTAATGAAATAAAAGAAACCTAAGATGTTGTAGAATCGAATTTCAAAATAAAACAGGTAGCTACAGTTCTTGCTTTGCACAGTGGTATATATGATATATCCTGCACCTTATTCGATAAGGAAAGGACCGAGATCCCTTCACCGGGAGTGACTCCTTTAGCAATAACTTGCAGATGCTACACACTCGGTTTGTCTTTTGATTGCTTTTAAAAGTTCTACTTTGCACAGTGGTATATATGATATATCCTGCACCTTATTCGATAAGGAAAGGACCGACGATCCGTTCACCGGGAGTGACTCTTTTAGCAAAACTAGAAAAGCCTCAAAAGTACTCCATTTTTAAAATCATTCGATTCTACAACGATATCAAGTTCATTACGCAATAGGTTTTCAGAAAAACCTGTCGTAGCCCTCCGTCATTTCAGATACGTACTAGTTAGTATTCGTGCTGCGGTTGTTTGGCCTCCGTCAAGGCGTAGTGTACGGTAGCTAACTAGTGCTTATCTGCTAGCATATGATGCGATTGGATTAGGGTATTTGTACGGCGTTGTTTGGCCTCCGTCAAGGGTCGTGCGGGTGGGTTTAATTCAATCAGGAAATGACGGGTTAAACTTGACTAGCGGACTATGGGTTGTTTGGCCTCCGTCAAGGTCATAGGACGCTAGGGGTAAAATATTATCGGGAATTTCAAGTGTTGAAATTTGCAATGAGATTGCATACCTTCTATGAGATAGTTGGATCCCGATACCCACTGCGAGTAATTGTTACTCCTGGGAGAGTTTTACACATTACAATTAGCCGATCAAGTAGGTGTCTAGAAAGGTGTTAACGAGGTTATGCCTCTGGGAAAATGAGGTTTACATTAATTAAGTTCGTGCGAAAGCACGGGGGACCTCCCTCAAAGTACCGACACTGGCCTGGCTGAAAGATTGGCGAACTTGTAGTGTGTAATTAATCCCGGCTAGTCTTTCCTTTTAGGGTTTGAAGGAAGATTTGATAAAAACAGTGGGAGCTATCCTGATTAGATAAAATAATAACCAATCTATTCTTGAAAGAGCGCACGCTGAGTGTTTTCTTCTCTCTCTCTCCAGGTAGCGACCATATCACGCCTTAATCAAGATAATTATACGGATATTGACCGAACCCGCTTGTTATACTGTGCTGGGGAACGTTGGTCCCGCTCCAACTTATAATTGTTATAAGACTGAGCAAGAAATTGGGGAATACCAGATTTCCCGTGCCGCCCAAACGAAGAAAGTGTATGAGATGCATCATCTTCGGGTGTGTTCATTACAGAGAACTGTTTCTCAGTATCCTTTACGTCCTGGGTATGTGATACCGGATCAGGATCCCGCATATGTAATATGTTACATGGGCTACAGATAGGTAAAGAACTGAGAACGGGTGATAAGTTTCATGAGGCAGAAAACGGGGCAAGAATTGCAGCCAAGTCTGTTGGTCACTGTCACCCTGTATTACCAATACATTGATTCTGAACGAATGTTATTAGATACCGAACCTGATATACAAAATCATATCAGTCTCTTTATTAGTAAAGAAATGATAAAATTTTATATTGTTGGATAATGTTTTGAACATTTCCTATATCAAAAGTTGATCGGTTCAGGCACGTTATCTAAAAGCATTGATGTTCTAAATCAAACTACAGTTCTTAGTATATGGATCACACACAAGAGGAAGAGTTCAGAAATGAACGGATCCTTCTTGAGGTATTGTAGACTAGGTCATATCAATGCGACCCGACTAGCTGAAGTTACATATAGATGCATATTTAAATGAGTTTGAATTTACATCTTGTGAAACTTGCCAGTCATGTCACAGAGATAAGATGACCACAGCTCTGTTTATTGGAAACAGAGAAAGAGTTAGTGAACTCTTGGGATGATACATGTTGATGTATATAGGTCCCCTGTCTACACATGCCAAGACCGGTTCTTTGTACTTCATTACATTCTCTGATAATCTCTTTAGATTCAGTCATATGTTTCTGTTGAAACATGAGTCCGAACCTTTTGAGATATTCACAGAATATAAGATAGAAGTAGAGAACCAAAATACGGGTATAAGTATTATGTCCTATGATGTGATCAGGGAGGAGAATACTTGAGCATGGAATTCTTAGACTATTCTAAAGGAGAATGAGATTCTCTCTCAGCATTACTCCTCCGTATACACCATAGCACGATGGTATATCGGGGTGGAGCAATAGCACCCTATGTGATATGGTGTGCTCTATGATGAGTACTACTGAGTTTCCTATCTCCTTTTGGGAGTTATGCACTTGAGAAGCTGCATACCTATTGAATAGGGTTCCAATCAAATCAATTGCCTACCACTTCATATTTGATATGATAAGGGAAGAGCCCATCTCTTAAGTTAGTTAAGATTTGGGGTTGTCCAGCCTATGTCTGAAAAACAAAATCCGGACAAGCTCGAGGCAAGATCTGTAATGTAGAACTGGAAAGGTTCCAGCTATACAAAACTGCAGCTGATGATTTGACAGAACCAAAGGATTCAATGGTTACCAACGAACCTCAGCCTCTCCGCCGATCTAGTAGGGTTCCTCACCCACCTGAGAGATACTTCGGTTTCTCTATGACAGTGGGAGCGAGGATTGCATCATGAGATGATGACCCAACTAGTTTCGAGCTGGCCATCAGGAGTAAGACTCTGTAAGAATGGCTGGATGCTTAGCGATCAGAGATGGAATCCTTATACACCAACAAAGTATGGACTTTGGTTGCTATATCTGAAGGGTTAAATCCCCATCAGGAGAAACTATATCTTGAGAAGATGACTTGGTGTACATGGAAGAGTTGAGACTTTCAAAGCTAGACTTGTTAAAGGTCTACATCATTGACCAGGTATGGATGATGATGAAACCTTTTCAAGTGGCTATGCTTAAGTCCATCCAGATCCTACTTACCACGGCTACGTACCATGACTACGATATCTGGCGGTTGGGTGTCATGACAGCTTTTCTAAATGATGTTTTAGAAGAGAGCGTCTATAAGCACATAGCCAGAGGGCTTCGTAGACAGTGGGAGCAGCGGAAACGTGTGCAAGATGCTTTATAGGATAAAGCAGGCATCGCGGAGTTGGAACATCTGTTTTGATGGATTAGTCAAAGAAGTTGACATCATCAAAATGGTAGATGAACCTTGTATAAACAAAAGGGTAGTAGGGAGTATGGTGACGATCCTCGTAGAGTACGTGGATGACATACTCTTGATAGGGAAAGAGTTTCCTATGCTACGCTCGATCAATCTCCGCTTATCACAATGATTCTCCACATAGGATCAAAGTGATACGTACTAAATCCTGGGTTTTGGACCTATGAGATAGATCTAAATGGATGTTAGAATGCTCACTAGCTGTAGTGAGATGGTATCAATTGATCCTGGGAAGAATCACTGGAAGTGTTCCAGGGTGATAATGACGACTGAGTGTCAGTCACAGGCATTGTCTTTACCCTCAGTAAAGGGACGGTATGTTGGAAGAGTTCCAAGCTAGATACCGTGACATACGAGACGATAAAGGCTGGATACTTCGCTACTTAAGATGCTACCAAAGAGGCTGTTTGGGTGTATATTGGTTCATGAGATGAACTACGTTCCTACCATTGTGAGACAATGGAGTTGTGGCTTATGCCAAGGAACGTCGGTCCCATCAGTGATCCAGACATATTCTAAGGCAGTGTCACCTGATCGTGGAGATGGTTGATCTCCAGGGGATCGAGGTTTGGAGAGTAGACTCAGAGGACAACACAGCGGATCCACTCACAAAGGCCTGTTCCCAGAGAGAGATTTTTATGGGATGGTTGAGTATGAGATACTACAACCACTGCTATCAGATGGCCCTAGTGCAAGTGGGAGATTGTTAGTTATATGTATGCCCTAGAGGCCATTACTATACATAGGATGTATAATGTAGTGGATGCTTGGACATATATAGGGAGGACTTTCTTGCTCGACATGATAGTATGCTATCTGGTTACTCTTTACCTTAACGTGTACACTGATTGTCTCTCTGTAACATGTTGGTAAAGCCCTTAGGATGTGTACTTGACTACCTGGACTATGATGCAGATCATACTAGTGGGGACATGGTAGTCCATAAGTACATCCTTCAAAGTCCCTAGTCGTGGGTGTATCGAGACGGGGCATCGATATACCTGTGTAGACTAGCGTATACCTTCTCGACCCATACAGATGGGCGATGGATGATCCCATATCCATCGGTGTTTGACATCAGAGATGATATACGGGTGCTCAGTAGAGACTGGGTACACTGGACGGACTCGCCGATAACTCCCAGATGGTATTATACCTTACGTCAGATGGCAGTTCTCTGGTGACACTGGTACAGAGTAGTCTGTTGACCCGAGATCATCAAAGAGTCTTGTGTGGTTCCCACTGTGCTTTGATTTCCACCTTACCACGTCCAAGAGGGCATGCAAAACGGTGGTTTTTGGGTACAGTCCCGAATCACGTGGAGGCAATGAGCGATAGGAGGGGACTCGTCTCTCCCGGTATAGGGAGTTGATGTTGCGCTGTGTTCGATTGGCTATAACCGGAAATCCCTGGCCAGGGTTGCTGAGATTTACTGGTAAGTGTTACCAGTAGTTTCTCGAACTGTTATAGACCTCATATCGACATGACTTATCGAGCTATTGGGGTCTGACGTTTACCACCCCTAGGCGAGATATGCGACATATCAGACGATCAAATCGGACTGTACGGTAGTGTTACTGGTTGGATTCACTGGAGTGTGAGCGGGCTTGCTCGTCGATCTTCTGATCGCTCAATACCCGGGTGGCCGTTACGTTTAGCAGACCGCTTGCGGCTTGTGGGTGTTTGATATGATCATCATCTGCTGCCGGCGTATTGACGAGTCTTTAGAGTCCTACACAGAGGTTTCCTGGCTCAAGCGAAACGAAATAGGAGCGCATATGAGATATGTGCGGGACCGAGAATAATGCGTGTATGTGATACCGTATTCTATTCTCGCGATGAATGTATCGATTGGTTGTATGCGATATAACCTAGTTATCGAATCAAGTATTGATTCGATAAGCCGATACATTGAATACTAGTCGGTTGTGTGCGACATGACCGGATCATTGAATCAAGTGTTGATTTAATGATTTAATGCATAATTATATATTTGATATATTACTTTGCACTAACTAGTATTGGTTCACTTTAAATGGATTTTCTCACTTGGTTTGTGCACATTGTATATGTGATATACTTTTGTACACAAGTTTGTATCATGTTTGATGATGCATGCTTACTTGGGTTTGTGTAAAGACTAAACCATGGTTATATGAATGGTTAGGGTTTTGTTTTCTTTTTGATTTATCTTATTTAGTTATTCATTTTGAAAATGATAAGCATAAAGGGAAAATGGTGGCTTAATTTGTTTTCTAGTTGAAGCTTCTTGAACATTTGACCAAAGTGACCATTTTGTCTCATGCTTAACCCTAACCACTCCATTTAACCCTAGTCTATTCTCTACACCTAACCAAGGTTAGGATATGATAAGTATTCATATTATTTATCCTTGTTGAATATACTTATGATATTCTTTTCTTCTTCTTCTTCATCTTCTTCAATGAAGAAAGCTTCACTTCATCAATGGTGACTTGATGAAATGAGTGAGAAATCCAATTCTAAAGTGAACCCACCTCCTATTTCTTCATCCTCTACCTCTTGCCAAGTAGTATAGGATGTTTCCTTCACAAGTTTTCTTGACTTGGTGAAGTTGGAGCTTGATCTAGCGATGCCTCGACGTAGATCATCTTCGGCATCGTCGTCGATGACCTAGCCCGCTTTTTCTCCGATGAAGCCGACGCTAGAGCCCAAGATCCGATTTGGACAGCAAGGAGACTTCATCGCGGAGCCATGGAGGTGGAGAACCGGATCTACAAAGGGTGTATTTCCGTCCACTTTTAGTTAAATTGTTAACTAGTTTCTTTTGTTGCCTAAACTTCTAGCCAGCGATCCGTAGTCGGGTTTCTCGGCACCCAAAGTTTGAAATTGGCATGGTTGATGCCTTGTGAGACCTCTTGAGAGTGCCTAGGAACCCTACAAGTTATACCCTACGCTTCTGCAGTAGGCTCTATAATGTATGCGATGTTGTGTACCAAACCAGATGTAGCTTACGCACTGAGCGTGGTAAGCCGGTATCAGTCAGACCCAGGGAAGAAGCACTGGATAGCAGTAAAGAACATTCTCAAGTACCTGAGAAGGACTAAGGATATGTTCTTGGTTTACGGCGGAAAAGACCTCCAGATCGAGGCTTTTGCTGACTTCAGCTTCCAGAGTGACAAGGATGACTCCAAGTCCATATCAAGTTATGTCTTTACCCTCAATGGAGGGGCGGTGTGCTGGAAGAGGTCCAAGCAGGACACCGTTGCTGACTCGATGATGGAAGCGGAGTATATAGCTGCTTGCGATGCCGCAAAAGAAGCAGTCTGGATGAAGAAGTTCCTAACAGAACTTCAGGTGGTTCCTACCATTGTTAATCTAATACCGCTGTATTGTGACAACAACGGCGCTATAGCTTTAGCGAAGGAACCCAGGTCCCATCAGAAGTCCAGACACATCTTGAGGCGGTATTACCTGATCAGGGAGATCATAGATCGCCGGGAGATCGAGGTCCGGAGAGTTTCTACAGAGGAGAACACTGCAGATCCATTCACAAAGGCCTTACCTCAGACACAGTTCGAGAAGCTATTCGAGATGATAGGTCTTCGACACGCCGGTATATGGCCCTAATGCAAGTGGGAGATTGTTAGTGTATATGCCCTAGGGGCCATTATTGTATCATACTAGAATGTATATTACTTAAAGGAAGCTTGGGATATTCACAGTTGTATTAACAATCTTGCTCAACATAGTAATATACTACTTGGTTTATATCTATCTTAATATGTGTATATGTTTCTTTTAGCATATCGTGAATACATATTGATAGAGCCCTTAGGATCTTGCTTGACTACCAGCGTTGTGATGGCAGTCACACTAGTGGGAGCTGGGTAGTCTACAAGCATATCCTTTTTCAGGTCCCTAGTCATAGGATTATCGAGACAGGGCATCGATACTCTAGAGTAGACTAGTATATACGCTTCTCATCCCAGCAGAGGAGATGGTCTGTTCCACAGCCATTAGTACGTTGTACTGGAGATAGTATGCAGATGCTAGTTGGGTTACGGGTATACCGGACAGGACTCGCAGGGAACTGTTGGTTGGTATTATACCCGTCGTCAGTTAACAGTTCCCAGGTGACATGTGTACAGCATAGTCCGTAGACTTGACACTGCTGCTTCGCTTCGAGTGTGTTCCCACTGTTCTTAGATTGCTACCCTACCACGGCTCAAAGGAGTCATGCAAACAGGTAGCAGTTGGGTGCAGTCCCGAAACACTTGGAGGTAATGACAGTTAGAAAGGATTCGTCTCTCTCGGTATTGGGAGTTGATATCGCACTGTGTTTGGAGAGCCATTACGCAAAGTCCCTGGCCAGGGCAAACGAGATTTACTGGTAGGATTTTCAATAGCTTCTCAAGGTGTAATGGGCTTCACTCCGACAAGACTTATACAGCATTTAGGGGACTGACACTTGCCGCCCCCTAGGCCCGATATGCGATAGTCTTAGACGAACAGACCGGACTGTACGGAGATTGTCACATCAGGCTCAGTAGGAGTTCGGATGGGTTTCCTCATTGGCCTTCTTATCGACATCTACCTGGGGACCGTTACGTACAGCTAGTACCGCTTGCGGCCTGTGGTTAAACCCACTGCCAGCGTAGTGTCGAGTTTTTAGAGTCCCACACAGAGAGTTTCCCTGCTTCAGGCAAAACGATATAGAGGTCGTATGGTTTTACGACAGGGTTCGGACATATACGTGTACTTGTGCACGTATGATGTTCGGACAGATTATACTAGCGGGCTTTAGTTTAAAGCAGATTCTAGTATTGGATTATTGGATTTATGCAGTCTCAGAATATCCGTGTTTTATGGATAGGAGGGGCATTCTCGTAATTAGTCGAGAAGCTTCTAGAAGAAAGGTGAGGTGGAGAGCTTATGTGTAATTTGCATTAAATGAATTAGTGATTCATGAGATGATTCATCCAAATGAGTTAATGAAGCATTAATTGTTTTAATGACTCGTGAGATGATTCATTCATTGTATTAAATGAAGTATGGTTGTAATTATCTTATATGATTTATTTGATAACCATTATGCTTCATATAAATATAGAAATGAGTTATTTTTCATTTCATTCTCACATACACACTCTCTCTCCTCAAGCTCTCCTCTTCTTCAACCTAATCCTAATCCTCTCATGTGTTGAGATCCTAAGGGTTAGAAAGACTATTAGATCCTTAATCCACTTCTATATCTTCTAGGTCACTTGGATTAGCAATCCTAGCCACTTAGTTACCTCAAGTGAGAGGTTAAAGCTTGGAGAAGGAACTCTCGGGTGGATCTTCTATCACATCGAGGAGGCCGACGATGAGGTGAACAACAAGAACAAGAAGGACTAGTATCTTGAGGTATAATCATCTATCATAGTAGTTTAGCATTTCTAGATAGTTGTTAGTTAGGGTTTAGCAAAGATCCGTAAAATTAGTCGATGTTAACTTGAAAAAAATGATTATTTTACCTATTCCGCCTCCCCGCATCATGTGGGGTGTCTAACGTCGACTTACACAAGTTAGTCTGTAGACCCAAGATCGTCATAGAGTCTTGTGTAATTCCTACTGTGCTTTGATTTCCACCATACCACGGTCAAGAGATCGTGCAAAAAGGTGGTTTTTGGGTACAGTCCCGAGTCATATGGAGGCAATAAGCGATAGGAGGGGTTTCGTCTCTCCCGGTATTGGGAGTTGATGTTGCCCAATGCTCTATTGGCCATAACAGGAAATCTCTGGTCAGGGTTGCTGAGATTTACTGGTAAGTGTTGCCAGTAGTTTCTCGAACCGCTATGGAATTTACATCGGCATGACTTATCAGGCTATTGGGGTCTAACGTTATACCACCCCCAGGCTGTGATATGCGGCATATCAGACGAAGAGATCGGACTGTACGGTAGTGTTACTGATTGGATTCGCAGGAGTACGAGCAGGCTTGCTTGTTGATCTTCTGATCGCTCAATACCTGGATGGCCATTACGTTTAGCAAACCACTTGCGGCTTGTGGGTGTATGATATGATCATCACCTACTGTCGGCGTCTTGACGAGTCTTTAGAGTCCTACACAGAGGTTTCCTGGCTCAAGAGAAACGGAGTAGAAGCACATATGTGATATGTGCGAGACCAAGAATAATGCGTGTATGTGATACCGTATTCTATTCTCGCGATATGTGATATCGGTCGGTTATATATTGTAGGGTTCCTAGGCACTCTCAAGAGGTCTCACAAGGCATCAACCATGCCAATTTCAAAATTTACGGTGCCGAGAAACCCTAGACTACGGATCGTTAACTAGAAATCTAGGCGAAAAGAAGAACTAGTAAACTACTTTACTAAGAGTAAACGGAAATACAACCTTTGTAGATCCGGTTCTCCACCTCCAAAGCTCCGTGATGATGTCTCCTCGCTGTCCAAATCGAATCCATGACTCTTGCATCGGCTTCATCGGAGAAAAAGCGGGCTAGGTCATCGACGACATGCCGAAGATGATCTACGTCGAGGCATCACTAGATCAAGCTCCACCTTCACCAAGCCATGAAAACTTGTGAAGGAAACACCCTTTACTACTTGGCAAGAGGTAGAGGATGAAGAAATAGGAGGTGGGTTCACTTTAGAATTGGATTTCTCACTCTTTTTCATCAATCACCATTGATGAAGTCAAGGTTTCTTCAAGTAGAAGATGAAGAAGAAGAAGAAGAAGAAGATAATATTATGATGAGTATTTTTCAAAAAGGAAATAAAATGAATACTTATCATAATGTAACCATGGTCAAGTGTAGAGAATAGACTAGGGTTAAGTGGAATGGTTAAGGTTAAGCATGAGACAAAATGGTGACTTAGTCAAAGCTTCATGAAGCTTCAAATACAAACAAAGAAAGCCACCATCTTTCCCATTTTCTTTTCCAAAATAAAATAAATGAAATAAATGAATAAGAAAATGAAAACCCTAACCATTACACAACCATGGTTTAATCTTTACACAAACCATAGTGAGCATGTATCATCAAACATGATACAAACTTGTGTACAAAAGTATATCACATATACAATGTGCACAATCCAAGTGAGAAAATCCATTTAAAGTGAACCAATACTAGTTAATGTAAATTAATATATCATATATATAATTATACATTAAATCATTAAATCAACACTTAATTTAACGATCCGGTCATATCGCATATAACCGACTAATATCCAATATATCGATTTATCGAATCAATCCTTGATTCGATAACTAGGTTATATCGCATACAACCATTCGACACATTCATCGCGAGAATAGAATACGGTATCACATACACGCATTATTCTAGGTTCCGCACATATCTCATATGCGCTCCTATTTCGTTTCGCTTGAGCCAGGAAACCTCTGTGTAGGACTCTAAAGACTCGTCAATACGCCGGCAGCAGGTGATGATCATATCAAACACCCACAAGCCGCAAGCGGTCTGCTAAACGTAACGGCCACACGGATATTGAGCGATCAGAAGATCGACGAGCAAGCCCGCTCACACTCGTGTGAATCCAACCAGTAACACTTACCGTATAGTCCGGTCTGATCGTCTGATATGTCGCATATCTCGCCTAGGGGTGGTAAACGTCAGACCCCAATAGCTTGATAAGTCGTGTCGATATGAGGTCTATAACAATTCGAGAAACTACTGGTAACACTTACCAGTAAATCTCAGCAACCCTGGCCAGAGATTTCCCGTTATAGCCAATCGAACACAGCGCAACATCAACTCTCTATACCGGGAGAGACGAATCCCCTCCTATCGCTCATTGCCTCCATGTGATTCGGGACTGTACCCAAAAACCACCGTTTTGCACGCCCTCTTGGACGTGGTAAGGTGGAAATCAAAGCACAGTGGGAACCACACAAGACTCTATGACGATCTCGGGTCAACAGACTACTCTGTACCAGTGTCACCAGAGAACTGCCATCTGACGTAAGGTATAATACCATCTGGGAGTTCTCGGCGAGTCCGTCCAGTGTACCCAGTCTCCACTAAGCACCCGTATATCATCTCTGATGTCAAACAACAATGGATATGGGATCATCCATCGCCCATCTGTATGGGTCGAGAAGGTATACGCTAGTCTACTCTGGTATATCGATGCCCCGTCTCGATATACCCACGACTAGGGACTTTGAAGGATGTACTTATGGACTACCATGTCCTCACTAGTATGATCCGCATCATAGTCCAGGTAGTCAAGTACACATCCTAAGGGCTTTACCAATATGTAACAGAGAGACAATCAATGTACACGTTAAGGTAAAGAGTAACCAGATAGCATACTATCATGTCGAGCAAGAAAGTCCTCCCTATATATGTCCCAGCATCCACTACAATATACATCCAATGTACAGTAATGGCCTCTAGGGCATACATATAACTAACATATATGATATAGCCGGGTTATCGGATCAAGTGTTGATTCGATAAGTTGATTCATATGATATTAGTCGGTTGTATATAATATAGCCGGATTATTAAATCAAGAGTTGATTTAATAATTTAATGTATTAATATATATTTGATATATTATATTACATTAACTAATATTAGCTCACTTAAATATTCATTTTTCTCACTTGATGATACATTAATATATATGTGATATATGTTAATTGTATTATTTTGTTTTGTTCACGCTAATATATATGTGATATATATCATTGTGACATGCTAGGTTACACATGCAACATGTATATATGAGACTTATACCATGCTAAGGTTTATCTTTGGGTTTTATTTATCATTAAGTAATTCACAAAACATTTGGAATTAGTCATGGATAAGGTTGTAGAAGCTTATGGATACATTGACTTATTCAACTTGTTTGTCTAGCTTAAGATATTTATTAACCCAACCCTTAAGCTTAGACTATGGTTTATTCTCTACATGAGTTAGGCATGACACTAACTCACCCATGGTTGCAATTCTAATCTCACTCTCTCATGAGTTCATTCTTCTTCTTCTTCATCAAAAAGGAAAAAGCTCACTAGGTTTTTCCTAGGTGAAGAATTTGTGAGAGAAAAATAAATCTAAAATGAGCAAAATTCCTACTTCATCATTCTCTACTACTAGCCATTTAGTATAGGGTGTTTGCTTCACTAATTCAACAATTAGTGAAGAGGTAGCTTGGGTTAGTGTCTCCTCGATGTAGATCATCTTTGGCCTCGAAGACTTCGATGCAAGCTTGTTCATTTCTTCATGGGAGCCTCTCTAGAGTCTGGGAGTTCGTGATCACTGCGAAGAGACTACTACACGGAGCTATTGAAGTGAAGGACCGGTCTACAAAGGTTGTATTCCTTATTCACTTTAGTTGCAAAGTTTTTTGCATTCGTTTCGTCGGATTTTCTAGTTTCGATTCTAGGGTTAGAATTAGCTAGAACGGCAAAATTTTAAATATGGCATGGATCATGCCTCCTGAAAACTTGATGACGTGCTAGGCAACCCTGCAGATGCTACAGCCGTGAAAGGTCGCAGGCTCAAGGAAAGAGATAAAGACGATGACGATGATCTCCTCAAGATGGTGTAAATGATGATGGTGACGATGGGTTCGGCTACGAGATGGAATGAGATAGGGCTAGGGTTCAAGTTTGATTGAGAGAGAGATGGATGCTAGAGTTTGAGAGAGGATTTATTTTAAGATTAGGTTTTGCATGAGTTTGTAGGTGTTTAAATCGAGTGGGTTAAGTCATGGACCAAGTATTACAATAAATCCTATATGAAATAAGAATAGTGTTAGAGATAATATAAAATTTATATTTAATATCAAACCATGCATATCTTTATAAATTAAATATTTACCATAACCCAATAATAATCAGGAATAAATTTGTAGCAATGAAAACCAAGTAAAAACATGTCAGGAACTATACCAGATCGTATGTCAGGTTGAGATGGCTCAATATTAGCATGAGCCAGCTCACAAGCTTTTATAACCAAACAATAATTCTCTGAGTGCATGAGATGGCTCATGTCTATCTTGAACCGGCTCACGATGCCCCAAAGCCAAAAATCAATAAAACCAGTAATCAATCAATATCATTTATTATCTCAAATACATACGATCATTTTAGGGTGTTACATTATCTATCAATATCTATGGTCTTGGACTGTTAATAATGATTTTTATTTAGAGTTTGGACACTTGATCGATCCACTTACTTCTATTATGTTAATATTAATCACTACGTTGAAATCATGGCTCTTATTTATAAGACAATTATATGTCTCATGATCAAGGATATTTAAGATGTTTTGCTTATATAAGTTTTTTCAATACTTCTATATTTGTATTAGTTCCTAGTTCCAATTTGATATAAATTTATATATTTTTAATATGAAGCTCATTATTCTATGGCTTATTTACTAAAAACTCCTAACAGGGTTGGCTCATTTTAACAAAACTCCCATTACCTTTAAAACTATCAAAAAACTACCATTGGTTGACAGTCAACGTTACTGTTCATGTCAAATGACCATTTTGCCCTCTTTATAATATAATAAATTAATTATGAATTACATTTTGAATAATTTTAATTTTAAATAAATATTAACTAAATAATTGATTTTGGGGGGGCAGTGGGGGGTGGTAAGGGGGCGAGGTCAGGGGATGGGCGGGGGTCGTCGGAGGAGAGGAAGGGGTCGAGGGTTGCTAGAGGAGGGGGAAGGGACGAGGTCCGCCGGATGTTGGAGAAGAAGAAGAAGAAGGGTTGCTGGAGGAAGAAGGAGGGGGCAGGGGTCGCCGGAGATTGGAGAAGAAGAGTTGCTGGAGGCGATGGGGGTCGAGGAGGTGGTGGAGGGACACGGCAAGGGAGCGATGGTGGAGTAGGTGCAGTGGGAGGAAGGAGGAGGGCTGCAGAGGGAAGAGGGGTAGTGCCTAGGGAGTGTAAGATGATGATGATGATGGGCAGTGACGAAGGGCGGAGAGACGAGAATGATGATGGGGGACAGAGTATTAGGGGGAGGGGGAGCTAGCGATGATGGTGGACGGAGGATGAAGAAGGGGGAGATAGGGGTGGGGAGAGGAGAGGTCGAGGCAAAGGCAAGGGAGAGGATAGGGTTGGGGGGATAGGAGTGGGGGGAGGGGAGGTCGATGGTGCCGACGCCAGCACGGCGATGATGGTGGCCGAAGGAGGGAGGAGGATGAAGATGATTTATTTGTTTATTTTTATTTTTTTTTTAAATTAGGGTTAGGTTATTTGAGGGGTATTTTGGGGGGTTTTAAAAAAAATTGTTGACATGGCAACTTAAGTGACATAGCAGTGACGTGTCACAGTCAATGTTGACGTGGCAACGTTAAGTTTCGTAGTTTCTTGATAGTTTTAATGATAATGAAGGTTTTGTTAAAATGGCCCAAATCTGTTCGGAGTTTTTAGTAAATAAGCCGGTAACAACCCTAAATTTCGTGTACCATCCCTTTTTCTTTAGTTCATAAAAGATAACGTATTTAGTTATAGTACCGACTTATAAGTTATTCTTCAAAACGTTTGTACAAGAAACTCCTTGTAACTTGCTGGTTAATACTTTCCGCTGCTGTTCCTTAGCTCGCATGTTCGAATCCCATCAGCCCCAATTATTTTAATATTTTTCTTTTTAATGTTTTAGAAGCCCAATAGTTTGCACGAATTTTACCCGTGTTTACAAAACGTTTCAACTAAAAAGAGATATTTAAATAGAACCCTAAATCAAACCCAAACCCCGAGCCCCGAGCACCAAGCTCGAGGCCCAGCCGCCAAAAAGCTGCAAGTAGCGCCTTGGGTGTTCCCAAATTGGCCAGTGCTTTTCACAGGCAACCCTTTGACTCCCCACTACCTATTTTAATACTTTAAAATTTCTGAAAACACCCAAAGAACTGTCAGACCTTTCATCTATTAGTTGTATGTATGCCCTAGAGGCCATTATTGTACACGATTGTATATTATAGTGGATGCTTGGACATATATAGAGAGGACTTTCTTGCTCGACATGATAGTATGCTATCCGGTTGCTCTTTATCTTAACATGTATACTTGTATCTTTATACTGTCTCTCTGTTACATGTTGATAAAGCCCTTAGGATGTGGACTTGACTACCAGGATTATGATGCAGATCATACTAGTGGGGCCAGGGTAGTCCACAAGCACATCCTTTAATTGTTCCTAGTCGAGGGAGTATCGAGACGAGGCATCGATATTCTAGAGTAGACTAGTGTGTACGATTCTTGACCCTGTATAGAGCGATGGTTGATCCCACAACCATTGGTGTATGACATCAGAGAATGTACACAGGTGCTAATTGGAGAATGGATACACCGAACAGGACTCGCCGAGAACTCCTAGATGGTATTATACCTAACGTCAGATAGCAGTTCTCTGGTGACACTGGTATAAGTTAGTCTGTAGACCCGGGATCGTTATAGAGTCTTGTGTGATTCCCACTGTGCTTTAAATTCCACCCTATCACGCTCAAGAGGCGTTGCAAACAGGTGGTTTTGGGGTACAGTCCCGAATCACATGGAGGCAATGAGCGATAGAAGGGGTTTCGTCTCTCCCGGTATTGGGGGTTGATGTTACGGTATGCTCGATTGGCTATAACAGGAAGTCCCTGGCCAAGGCTGATGATGAGATTTACTGATAAGTGTTATCAGTAGTTTTCTCGACCCGTTATGAGCCTCACATCGGCATGACTTATCATGTTATTGGGGTCTGACGTTTACCACGTCCAGACTAGATATGCGACATATTAGACGAAGAGACCGGACTGTACGATAGTGTTACTGATTGGATTCACGGGAGTATGGACAAGCTTGCTTGTTGATCTTCTGATCGCTCAATACCTGGGTAGCCGTTACGTCCAGCTAGTACCGCTGACGGCTTCTGGGTGACTGATATGATCATCACGTACTGCTAGCATATTGACGAGTCTTTAGAGTCCTATACAGAGGTTTCCTGGCTCAAGCGAAACGAGGTAAGGCACATATGTGGTATGTGTGGGACCGAGATCAATACGTGTATATGATACCGTATTCTAATCTCGCAATATAGGTTATATGTGATATAACCGGATTATTGAATCAAATGTTGATTCAATGATTTGATATTAGTCGGTTATATATAATATAGCCGAATTATTAAATCAAGTGTTGATTTAATAATTTAATATATAATTATATATTTGATATATTAATATATATTAACTAATATTAGCTCACTTAAGAATTTCTTTTCTACAAATACATTTAACATATATATGTGTGATATATATATATATATATATATAAATGTATTTATTTTTATGTGTCATGCTAGATGATACATAGAACTTGGGTGTATGAGACTCATACCATATTAAAGATAATTTTAGGATTTATTTATTTAGGGAAAACCAAAATTAGGTGGAAATTAGCATGGCTAAAGAAAGCTTGAGAAGCTTGTAGAAGTCTTGACCTAATTCCACTAATTTTGTTTTTATCTTAGAACCTAACCATTATCTTTAGCCATAGTTAACTCTCTACAAAAGGATATGATATATTCTTTCACCCATGGTACACCATAAGTTCATCTTCTTCATCTCATTTTCTTCTCTTGATTTTCTTGAGGTGAAGAAAGAAAAAGAGGAAAAATATTCTAAAGTGAGCAAAATTCCCACTTTATCAATCTATACCAAACTAGCCATTTAGTATTGATTGTTTGCTTCACTAATTCATCAATTAGTGAAGAGGTGGCTTGAGTTAGAGTCTCCTTGACGTAGATCATCTTTGGCCTCGAAGATTTTTGAGCAAACTCTTCCTTTCGCCTAGTGGAGCCTGAGGAGAGTCCGGGAGACCATTACTTGGAGCGAAGGGACTACTACACGGAGGTTTAGAAGTGAAGGACCGGTCTATAAAGGTTGTATTCCTTGTTCACTTAGAGTGATGTTTGATTACTTGCTATAAAACCCTAATTCTCTAGTTCGATTCTTGGTTTGAGTTGATTAGCACACTAAAATTTTAAAATTGTATACTCGATACATCTTTAAAACCTAGTAGTCGGGCTAAGGAACTCCAACATCATCTACCCCTTTTACTCTCTTTTAATTCATTTTTAATTCATTTTAATTATATTTAATCCACCATACTCCTCACTCTTTCTCTTACAAATACCTAGACCAGTCCTAGCTCTATCCCTAAGCATACCTTTCTCAAATTTCACTCTCAAATTCTTCAAGAAGTTGATCAAGTCTTTAGGTGAAGTGCCAAGATCTCGAAGTCGGAAGCTCAAGCTCGCTAATCCTCTATACACCGTTGGCCTTGGTTCTTCAAACCGAGGCTACCACTTTTCTATTTCTCATTCGTATGAGTACGAGCGGTATGGTAAGTATCCCCTCTATTCCACTTTCTTTTGAATCCACCATTAACTCCTCTTCTTGACTCTTCTCTCCTAAATCCTACATACAATCGATACTAGACTAAACTTTATAAAGAAATTTTGTATCACAAACATTTGACTTGTTAACCATAATTTTCATGCTAAAAGGTTAAGAAAAATAAACCATCAATTTTACCTTTCTTACAAACCTTATGCTACACTTAATTCATGAAAATTTCTTCCCCTTTAAGAATATATTTTTATGACATATTACCCTGACAATTAAATACCATAGAATTTTATTTTCATATACATCATGCACGGGGTAATGACTAACCCCTTACATACACATGGAAAACATAGCACGATGCCTTATTTATAATTTTCGAAAGAAACGTATTTCATTAAAATACCTTCAAGATAAAAATACAACTTTATCGATATTCATTCCTTTACAAACACACCTATACAACTCTTGTTAGGAGATCTGTTTATGGAAAGTGTGGACTATCTCATATCCTGAGGATAGTAGAGTAAGATACAGAACTCCACACGGAGAATTCGGTCTCGAAAGGAATAAAAATACGGTTTTAAAGAAAATACAAAATTTTAAAGCAAAGTTAAATAAAATGAAAATAACTTAAATCCTATATTCGCAAATTCAAAGAAAAACAAATTTATGAAAATTAGGTTTTTAAATACTCTAAAACAAAAAGATTACAGTTTTTAAAAAAATACCCTCAAGTTTCCAGAAGATAGATTTTCATATAAATACCATAAACTTTTAAAAGATAGATTTTAACACTAAAATACCACTAAATCAAAAATTACATTTTATAAAAACTCTTGACAATTTAATTAACATGTTTTTTTTATCAAAACACCCTCGAGGTTTTTTTTTTAAAATTAAAACATTTTACATAAACCCCTCGAGAAATGCATACATGTAAATACATACAATAAACAAATTGATAAATCTTTAAGGACTTTAGATTAATAATGGATTTAAGCGGTATCAATTCTCTAAGCCTTGGGGAGCCGGAGAAAGTGAGTGCTTGCCTAACTTGTTTAGATAACAATGCAAACTAAAGGAATTATCATTGGCAATCGTCTTTGAAAAAGTCACAAATCCTGCTGTCCATGTGTAGTGGTTGCCCAATTATTCCTAGACTTAAAATTTTCAAAAGATAAATCTTTTTAATATTATATGATCAGAACTTGAACTCGAATTCTAACTTGACTTGAATTCCAATCGAGCTCAAACTCGAACTCGAACTCGAACCAAAACTCGAACTCAACCTGAACTTGAACACTTGAAATTGACTTGACTTGACTCTAACCATAAATTGTAAGTGCACGGCGGCGCCCTGGCCTCCATCCCGAGGCCAAGTGCACAAGCGAAAAACTTTAATTTTGCAAACTAGCAAACCGGCACCACCGCGCACTAAACACTCGGATCGGGCCATTAAATTAGTCCTAGCTAATTACAAGATGGGAAAGAGATATACCGAGTGATCCGAGTCCTCCGGTCTTCTCGTCATCGTCCCGATCTCCTGCGGAAACTCCGTTCATCTCCTCCTCGTCGGAAAGGGCACCACGTAGCCGGAATCTTTTACGGGCTCCCACCTCTGTACCGAGGCAACTCGGGCGCGAAGTTGGCTAGCCGACGTGTCCAAGATTTGTTGTAGATAAGTGTAGAAACATTGTCTCTTGGAGTTTATGTAGTTGCCATTGATGGAGGAATCAAGAAGAACTTTGGAGAGGTGAGAAGGATTTTGTGAACAAGCTAAAATGAGATCATGAAATTTTCTCATACAAAAATGAACCACACTCATTTTCTCTCCCCCTCTCCTAATGAAGTGGCCGGCCTCTATCAAGTGAGAATGGTGGAGGGAAAAACATAATACAAGAGGGAGGTGAGTGTAGTAAAAGGTAGAGGGTGACCACATCCAAAAGGCAATGATAACAATCTCAAATCCATTCTAATCATAATTAATGCAAAAGAATCTCATGATTATGAACAATCATGAGGCCCCACATTTGCAAGAAAACCCCTCCACAAATGTTATTTGTACAATTGCAAATAACCCCCTCCATCGGAAAATTCCGGCCGGGAAAGAACAAAGGAAAACCGGCCGGAACGAAATGCAAACTGGCAACTCCAGAAAATTGGTCCCGTAATAAATTACAGGAAAAACCACGATACTGTGTATACACACCTGCATCTGTATTCCGACCGAAATACAAATGCAATGAGACAAAATCTACACTGTACTATACTAGTATCCGGCTTAAACCAAAGCCTGCTAGTATAATCCGTCCGATCCTGATCCGTGCAATACCGCACGTATCTGATCGAACCCTGCCATATCTCCATACGGCATCTACAGCGTTTCGCCCGAAAGTTTGAGTAACTGAATGTGGGGGACTCTAAAGACTCGTCAATACTATGGCTGTGGATTTAACCACTAGCACGTCAGAAGTATAAGCCAATACGTAACGGGCTACCAGGTATTGACCAAAAGGGACGTCGATGAGCGAACTCATCCTGACACCCTACTGAGCCTGTCAGTGACAATATCCGTACAGTCCGGTCCGTTCGTCTATGAGCATCGCATGGCGGGCCTAGGGGGTTGGTAAAAGTCAGACCCCCAAAAGTGGTACAAGTCATGTCGGAGTGTAGCCCAGAACACCCTGAGATACTACTGGAATACCTACCAGTAAATCTCCTGCCTCGGCCGAGGGCTTCGTGTAATGGCTCTCCTAGATACAGCGCGACCTCACCCCCAATACCGGGAGAGACGAACCCCTGAAAATACGCTCACTGCCTCCATGTGGCTCGGGACTGTACCCAACTAAAACATGTTTGCACGTCTCCTTTGAGCGTGGTAGGGTAGTAATCAAAGTACAGTGGGAACTCACACGAGACAAATGACGATCCCCAGGTCGATGAACTAACATGTACACATGTCACCGGGGAACTGCTATCTGACGTCAGGTATAAGACCAACTAGCATGTTCCCGGCGAGTCCTGTCCGGTGTACTCATAACCCAATGAGCACCTGTATACATCTTAGGTGAACCAACTGACACCAGTGGCTTGTGAGACCGGCCACCGCCCCTCGTCGGGGTCTCGACTGTATACACTAGTCTACTCTAGAGTATCGATGCCCTGTCTCGAAACTCTCACGACTAGGGACCATTTAAGGATGTGCTTATAGACCACCAGCTCCCACGTATATGATCGCCCTCATACTGCTGGCAGTCAAGCAAGAATCCTAGAGGCTCTATCAACGTGTAATAGCGACCTGTAAGGTCACCTGAAGCAGTACACGATGATAAAGAAAAACCAGATAGCATACTATCATCTCGAGTAAGACTGTCCTATTGGGACAGGTCCTCCCTCAATCATTGCAATCACGTGCCTGTGATCCAATAATTGACTCTGAGGGCACTATCTCCAACAATCTCCCACTTGCACTCAAGGCTAATTATTGCGATGTCGCAAACTCACAGCCCGTATGATACCGAACACCCAACTCCTCTACTAGTCAGTCTCACAAAGCTCGTTTGCGAAACTATTGCGTTCGAAGAATAGCCTCAGTGAGTGGATCCGCTTTGATGTTTCTTTCTATGTCTCTCTATATCTCAAGTTCGCGGAGAAACCCATCTCCGGAAATGAGCAATACCTTTCTTAGAATATGCCTGGATGTCTGATGGGACCTAGCTTATAAATGAACTCCAAATCCAAACTTCTTAGACTGTATCGTCAACTGAGCTTAATCAGTATCCTGCGTCATGCCTTCCCTCAGTATCCACTTGGACCACCTGTCCAATATACTGCCCCTCGTCAGAGGGAAAACTATAACTCTGACAGCCACTCTGCCATCCATATCACCTTGGAAGCCTGGAATGATAACCGTCTCCTAAAGGAGGCTGCCTTTATCAAATCCCTAGAACATTCACTTATGTTCTAAAGCTGCTTCCGATTGTTTCACCAGGATTGGATTACTATCATCTTATTGCATCTCCTGCAAGAACAACATCTGGTGTGGTACTTAACATCTCATGATTGACTCAATTGCCTAAGCAAGTGATCTGCCAATCATGCGTATCCCTCTCCCCTTTAGTCTGTAAGACACCTTTAGAGAGGGTGACTCCATCACCTGCAGGTACACTACCGTGCCAGGAGTCGTCCATTCTAAATACTCATAGAATGCTGCCAAAGTACCCAGATTGGGAAACCACCCAAATCTAGATCTAAAACCATAGATCCAGTAACCAGAATGTATAATATAATATCCTAGTCCTGTATGGAGAAACTACTGTTAGACGACCAAAGTATAACCGATCGTAGTATAGGAATATCACTTCCTACTATGTGTATGTCATCTAAATACCAGGACATCACACCCTACTACCTTCTTAACAGATCCATCCCCTATTCTGATGAAGTCAAACCTATGACTGTCACATCAGAAATAGATGATCTATCTCCGCTATATCTGCTTTAGTCTATAAATAGACATAAGCTGCCTGTCCACCAATGCTTCCGCTGCTCCCACTGACTATGACAATCCTCTGGCAGAGTCATATATACGTACACTTCTAAAGCTAGTTTAGAATGACGCTATACTCATCCTCCCGCCGGGTCTCACAGTCTGGAACAACAGCAATGGCAAGTCTGGGTAAACAAGAACCTCCCTGCCACCGTCCTTGAGCATACCGAAGTACCTCTCGGGTGCCTGAGGTTACCCACTTTATCTGCGGAGTGGCCAATGGAATGTCAAACCAGATTGAATCTTTAGGTTCCTATCAAATCTTCAGTAATCGTTTGTGGTTCTAGAATCACTTCCAGTTCTACCATACTCCCACTACTGTTTTCTGAAAAAATCCATTTTTATTAAAACTGTAGCGAGTTTAGAACAATATCACTACTGATCTTCCAGATGGTAGAAAGTAAACCCTCGTCATAGCCTGGGTCAACCCACAAACAGCCATTATAGAAACGTGCCTTGAGTTATCCAGAGTCTGGTTTTAATCATAAGCCGGACAACTCCCCGTACCTTAACATCGTTAAGATATGAACTGTTCTATATCCAATATAGAACCAGAGGCACTGATTTAATTGAACCGGATTCAAATCATGCACCTGTCTCCAGTGCATGTCAACTAAATGGAAGAAGGCCGATCAGCGTTACTCAACTTAGGAATGCTTCCAATTATGAATAACCTGAAAGGGAAGCAAGTTCTCTTAATCATTACTATCAACTGAACACCATACACAAGTATCTACATCTTCGATCACTTTGAAGAATCCCGATACTTGTAGTACCTGGTTCTCTACTTTATCCATATACCTATAACTTCTCAAAATTCGGACCCTGTGTTTCCACGAAACACCTGTCTAAAAACTAGAGAAGTCATAAGTAAACCGAATATAGTACGAGGACCAACCCCTCTGTCCTGATGGACCCTGGACAACATACAATACTCTGTATAAGTCCCTCGAGTCTGATAACTCATTCACTGTGTGCCGTAAGTTGAAAACTGTACTTATGGTTAAGAAGAATTACACCGCTGTTTAATACTCCTTACCTAACCATCCACTGATATAGGTAAATGTCATCGACATAATTTCAAAAAGTATATCTCACTCTATGAAAATAGACGTACAGATATATCGATTTGAAATTGGTGCATAACAGCGGATATTCAAAACCAAATATTTGCCGACCGGCAAACAATCCAGGTAACTTCCACAAATATCACCGATTACAACAAATCCTAATATAATGAGGATGATCACCTAATTCCCACTAACCTACTCCCACTCATCATCTGTAAAACCATACAAATGTGAGAATCATACCTGGTAAATACATACCCTGGAATAAGGACTAATTAGGAAATCAGTTTTCCTTTAACAGTACACAGTGAAACTGAAACATTGAAATGTTTCGATGGGGTATCCTGGTATTCCTAGTAATGCCTCTTCCATATTCACAACTGTAACCGTATAAATCTCTGCCACCTCTCCAAATCCCTTTATATGTCTTTAGTCATTACCTTCTGCACACCCCTTTAGGCCAAATGGTTTTCTTCCTTCCCTACCGTTCGGCACCAGCCTATGGTTTGGAAGAAGACTATCCAATAAGCATAATGGGTGTACTGTCCTAATCCTAGGAATACTCGCAAAGCGAGAGAAGGTGAAGATAAAACACAACCGAATAAACCTTATTCCTATTTCTCCTGAACCAGAATCCATCCCCGAACTGGAACAAGTTCCTTTCGAGTTCGTATATAACCATACGATGGAGTATCCAATAAACTGTGGATCTTCGTAGTGATACGGAATGTCCTGGAGAAATACAAAGGTGATTTAGGATTGGCGAAGAAATACTTGGTCTGGTCGTGAATATCAGTCGCAGTTTACTTTGCCCTCTTACTAATCCCTTGCTTTGTCTTAACCTAATACCTTCTGTACACCATCGTTAGGCTAATTGGTTTTCTTCATTCCCCACCATTCGGCATCAGCCTAAGGTTTGGAAGAAGACTATCCAATTTGCATAAATAGGTGTACTATCTCCTAAACCAAGGAGTACTCGCAACTTGAGAGAAGGTAAAAAGGAAAAGACAACTGAATAGTCCTATTCGTTTTCTCCAAAACCGGAAACCATCCTCGAATAAATCCCTTCGAGTTCGTATTTAACCATACGATGGTTTTGTCCAATGGAAGTGGACGTTCGTAGTAATACGGGGTGTCCTAGAAAAAAGGGTAAAAGTAGGAGTGGCAATGAGGTCTGCAACTCTGACAATCCAAAAGCCAATGTTAAGAAGGTTCGGTCAACTTGGTCACTGAGTCATAGTCTAGGGTCGGGTCAATGGTCGCTGCCAAAGAGAGAGAGAAAAGAAACACTCAGCGTGCACTCTAACCTAGATCAGAATGGTTACCAATTTATCTAATCTGGAAACCTCCCACTGTAACCTCAAATTCTTCTCCAAACCCGAAAGAAGAATTAGTCGGGATCACCCGAGGAGTAAACTAACTAATCAGTGGGAATCGGGATCCAACCATCATCGCATGATAACGTGACGGAATCCGCTCACGCTATCATACTCCAGAAGGTATGCGCATATCTGGCAAGTTTCAGTTCTTTTGAAACTCCCGATGTGATTTTTGCCCCATGCTCTTATGACCTTGACTAAGGCCAACAAATCATAAGTCACATGTCAAGTTCTACCCGTCATTGTCCAGGTTGATTTGAATCCACCCGTACAAGCCCTTGACTAGGGCCAACAAGGCTATACGACTGTCCCAAACCAACGCATCTATCTATGCTGCATATGAACACCCAACAGCTACCAAACACTGTGCCTTGACTATGGCCAACAAACACAGCTTGAATACTATTGACTATCCATATGAAACGACGGAGGGCTACGAATGGTTTCTGGCGAAAACCTTTAACGTTATGAACTTGATATCGTTGAAGGAACGGATAGCTTTATAAAAATATAGTGACGAAAACCTTTGCTAAAGAGGTCACTCCCGGTGAAGGGATCTCGGCTCTTTCCCCGTAGAATGAGGTGCAGGATATTCCAACTGAATACCACGATGCAAAGCAAAAGTAATCGGCTATAGTGAAGTTATTGCCCTGACGCAAACTTTTGTCCAAGGGGTCACTCCCGGTGAAGGGATCTCGGCCCTTGCCTCGTCGACTGAGGAGCAGGATATTCCAACTGAATACCACGATGCAAACAAATGTGAACATCCTTGCAATAACAGCTTTTTGAAAAGTGTTCCAACAACATCAGATTAGGTTTGTTTTTAACTTGCATTGATCCGAATCAATGCAATCCCATCAATTGATCACACCACAAAGAACGAAAATAATATGACGTACGTATATGCCATCCGCATTCGCCACTGGGTCCCGTCATTACCCGTTAGGTTAGCTAACTAATGACAGAGCGGGGACTAGACTAGCGCGGATGTAAAACATATACAACATCTACTAATATATACCAATATATTATATTCGCTCAAGGCGTGAATAAAATGCAACATCACAGAAATGTATAGCATCACAGAATAATACAGATATCTGGGATCCCCGGGTTTCACAGAGCCGCTGAAACCCGACGTTCCCCTGGTCGTGTGGATAGCCTGTGCAATGAAATCCTAGACCCTTACGGGCGCGGGAAGTTACCTGCCAAAACCTGAAGCGAGGCAGCCCCCTTCAGCAACGTGAATGGACCACCCAGCACTTCACGGAATCCGGTAACTTGGGTACCCCTCCTGGGTCAACCTGTAACCTCTACGAGTGCGGCGAATAGCCCGCCAATTCTAGAGTGAAGCCCCCTCCGTCTCAATGCCATGAGATGCGGGCTCGTTGCCTTCTAGAACCCGGCTATCCGTGCACCCCTCCGCGGGGCAATCCTAGTACAGAAAGTAAAATATACATACAACGGGTACATCGACCGCAACCTGGTCGTGCCCCAAAATAATAATACAAACAGGCAGTGACGGCAGTCCACATGTCGGACGCTCGCCCCGCAATATCAAATGTACATAATACAACAAAACTATACTACCACTGCAACCAGGCTATCCCCACGACCAATCCGCAACATCACAGCAAAACCAGAACATCAACGTGAAAGTCACGTTCGCAAATCCGTCTAACCGGGCTATAGCAGCTAGACAGGATTTACCGATCAAGTGACATTCACGGTCGTAGATATAATGTAAATACTGTGAACTAATGTGTTTTAAAATATCCAATCGATCAAATTTTACCTAATGGGCCCCCAAGCTATACTGTAGCACTCACAGAAATTCTGGGCCCAAACAAAGTATACCAAAACCCCTATTTTCAGCCCACAAGCCCACTGCAAAAAAATGATGACGTGAATCCACAATCCTGCGGTGGAACCGCGGCCAAAGAGGGGTTATGGCCGCGGTTCCGCGGTCGTACGGAAGGATCAGGGAACCAAATTTTTCCGGTGTTCTTAGGACTTTCAGTACATCACTTTTCTACAACCTGAAAAAATTTTCGAGCAAGAAAAAATTCGACAGAAAACTGATGCATGTGTTATTGGGTTTTCGGAACATTTGTTCGACCGGAATTGTAAAACACATTAGACAAAGCTAGACTAAGTTAATGGCGAGTCTCTGATACCAATGTAAGTGCACGGCGGCGCCCTGGCCTCCATCCCGAGGCCAAGTGCGGAAGCGAAAAACTTTAATTTTGCAAACTAGCAAACCGGCACCACCGCGCACTAAACACCCGGATCGGACCATTAAATTAGTCCTAGCTAATTACAAGATGGGAAAGAGATATACCGAGTGATCCGAGTCCTCCGGTCTTCTCGTCATCGTCCCGATCTCCTGCGGAAACTCCGTTCATCTCCTCCTCGTCGGAAAGGGCACCACGTAGCCGAAATCTTTTACGGGCTCCCACCTCTGTACCGAGGCAACTCGGGCGCGAAGTTGGCTAGCCGACGCGTCCAAGATTTGTTGTAGATAAGTGTAGAAACATTGTCTCTTGGAGTTTATGTAGTTGCCATTGATGGAGGAATCAAGAAGAACTTTGGAGAGGTGAGAAGGATTTTGTGAACAAGCCAAAATGAGATCATGAAATTTTCTCATACAAAAATGAACCACACTCATTTTCTCTCCCCCTCTCCTAATGAAGTGGCCGGCCTCTATCAAGTGAGAATGGTGGAGGGAAAAACATAATACAAGAGGGAGGTGAGTGTAGTAAAAGGTAGAGGGTGACCACATCCAAAAGGCAATGATAACAATCTCAAATCCATATCAAATCCATTCTAATCATAATTAATGCAAAAGAATCTCATGATTATGAACCATCATGAAGCCCCACATTTGCAAGAAAACCCCTCCACAAATGTTATTTGCACAATTGCAAATAACCCCCTCCATCGGGAAATTCCAGTCGGGAAAGAATAAAGGAAAACCGGCCGGAACGAAATGCAAACTGGCAACTCCAGAAAACTGGTCCCGTAATAAATTACAGGAAAAACCCCGATACTGTGTATACACACCTGCATCTGTATTCCGACCGAAATACAAATGCAATGAGACAAAATCTACACTGTACTATACTAGTATCCGGCTTAAACCAAAGCCTGCTAGTATAATCCGTCCGATCCTGATCCGTGCAATACCGCACGTATCTGATCGAACCCTGCCATATCTCCATACGGCCTCTACAGCGTTTCGCCCGAAAGCTTGAGTAACTGAATGTGGGGGACTCTAAAGACTCGTCAAAACTATGGCTGTGGATTTAACCACTAGCACGTCAGAGGTATAAGCCAATACGTAACGGGCTACCAGGTATTGACCAAAAGGGACGTCGATGAGCGAACTCATCCTGACACCCTACTGAGCCTGTCAGTGATAATATCCGTACAGTCCGGTCCGTTCGTCTATGAGCATCGCATGGCGGGCCTAGAGGGTTGGTAAAAGTCGGACCCCCAAAAGTGGTACAAGTCGTGTCGGAGTGTAGCCCAGAACACCCTGAGATACTACTGGAATACCTACCAGTAAATCTCCTGCCTCGGCCGAGGGCTTCGTGTAATGGCTCTCCTAGACACAGCGCGACCTCACCCCCAACACCGGGAGAGACGAACCCCTGAAGATATGCTCACTGCCTCCATGTGGCTCGGGACTGTACCCAACTAAAACCTGTTTGCACGTCTCCTTTGAGCGTGGTAGGGTAGTAATCAAAGTACAGTGGGAACTCACACGAGACAAATGACGATCCCCAGATCGATGGACTAACCTGTACACATGTCACCAGGGAACTGCTATCTGACGTCAGGTATAAGACCAACTAGCATGTTCCCGGCGAGTCCTATCCGGTGTACTCATAACCCAATGAGCACCTGTATACATCTTAGGTGAACCAACTGACACCAGTGGCTTGTGAGACCGGCCACCGCCCCTCGTCGGGGTCTCGACTGTATACACTAGTCTACTCTGGAGTATCGATGCCCTGTCTCGAAACTCCCACGACTAGGGACCATTTAAGGATGTGCTTATAGACCACCAGCTCCCACGTATATGATCGCCCTCATACTGCTGGCAGTCAAGCAAGAATCCTAGGGGCTCTATCAACGTGTAATAGCGACCTGTAAGGTCACCTGAAGCAGTACACGATGATAAAGAAAAACCAGATAGCATACTATCATCTCGAGTAAGACTGTCCTACTGGGACAGGTCCTCCCTCAATCATTGCAATCACGTGCCTGTGATCCAATAATTGATTCTGAGGGCACTATCTCCAACATAAATATGACTTGATATGAATACCTGCACACAACATGAACCTGAACTTGTACTCTCTATATTCATAGATTCGGTCAAGACCTGAAAACTTGAACTATACAATAAAATAAGCGGGGATAAGCGGTAGGTTAGTAAGGAACGTATGTCATGGCACGAGAGCTCACTTTAAAAGACACCTAACCTAAATACCGAGTGCCATTATCCTATGGATTATGACGGGGCCTTGTACTTCCTGTTTCCTTTTGTCTACAAGGTAAGCTGGACTACTCTCGTATACACGCATACCTTCTTTATCAAACTACAAATAACCATGTTAGAATAGAACAACCATATACATGTACCTGTCATGCATGGGATATTTTTTTCCTACATTCATACCTGTTCATTTTTACATACACATCAGTACTTATTTTCTTTTGGGGACTTACCGAGTGCTATTTCACTGACGACAGTCCTTCCTTTTTTGTTTCCTTGGAATGTTCTTCAGTAGGACAGGATTCAGAGGAGATCGAACCAAGTCAGGAGGACTTCGATCAGCTTACCGCTCGCTAGCCTACTAGTTTCCTTTTCTGCATTTATTTCCAGTATGCCATTGTTTAGGCACCTTTCAGTTATTGTATATTTTATTTCAGACATCTGTACTTGAAATTTGAATGTAAATAAAGTTGCTATTGAATTTTAATTACTTTTGTTAATTCTTGCATGTTGTTATATTACTTAAAAATGCTTAACGTATTTATTAAGGGAAATGACCTTCTCATAATAACTATGTTGCGGACCTCGTCATGTGTCGTTACCGTCTTTTGGAAAGCGGGGCGTGCCAGGTTTTATTGGTTGCCATGCAGGTCAGTTTGTATGGATGTCATAAGAAATATATTACAAGAATTATAAAATTCAACAAATTTGCATTCCTTACATTTCAATTTACTTGAATCCATCCTAATCCATCTTCTACCTATCTAAGGTCTTGTCTGCCTTGGACCACATCAATTTCAATAGAGATTCTACACCGCCGCCGCCGCCACCTACTATTGTAGACCTAGTTACAGAACTATTGGTGATTCTGGAAGTGATCATAAGTCTAACTGAAGAACGGCAGGAGTAGGCTGCTCTCCTTCACTAAGTACTAGTTCGCACTGAGGTAACTCATGGTTACATCAAGAAGAAGGAAAGGACACTGTCAGCAAAGGTCTGCAATATTGCAAGAAGCCCAGACATTTGGTAAAGAACTGCTGACGAGATAACAGACTTTGCCTGATATGTGGATCGTCTACGCACATTTTAAGAGTATGCCCATAGTACAGAGCTAACGCAATCCCTGTACAAGGACCAGCTATCCAAACTCCTGCAAATCGTTTAATCCTCCTTACACCACATACATGCGGACCACCCTTACACCTTCAGCAACAAGTGTACCAGCAAGCACAGGATAACGCGCTAAGATGCCAAGCTTTTACTATGCCGGTCAAAGAGGCTAAAGCCACAGATCAAGTTATCACCGGTAAATGCCCTTACATTTTTCAGCCAATTCAAATCTGTATATTCTTCTGTTTCTTCTTTTACTTGAATTTTTCCATGCAACTTAGATAAGACACTGGCAGTTCTTACTTCACCCTTTATGAATACTTTATTCCTTAATGATCATCTCTCAACTCTTGAATCTTCAATACCTGTTCACCTATTTCTTATTGGCTTTTTGGCTCGCCTAGTTTGAATATCGATCGAAGGAAATCGAGGAAGACTTGCCAAGACTTTATCCTTAGCTTTCCCATACTTGTTGCAACCTACGCCTCGAGAGAATTTCGCGGATGAAATTTTTTTAAGGAGGGTAGACTGTAACGACAACAATCTTGAATCCTATTCCCTTAAATCACTTCTTCCATTCCCGATGATCCTGACTCGACGCAACGAAAACGGAGGTGTAAACTTTTTTATCGCCATCTCGATCTTTCTTGTGACCATCTTGTTTCCTTATTCGGTTGTATCATCTTTCTTGAGAAATTTCGAGGAAGAAATTATTTTTAAGGAGAATAGAATATAACGACCTTAAATTTTGTGTACCATCTCTTTTTTTTTAATTCATAAACGATGAAGTATTTAGTTCTGGTATCGAATTATAGGTTATTCTTGATAACTTATGTATAAGAAACTCCTTATAGCTTACTGGTTAAAACTCTCCACTGTCGTTCCTGTTAGATATGTATACCCTAGAGGCCATTATTGTCTAGTACTAGTTTGTATAATACATTTTGGAGGCTTGGGGTATATATATATATATATATATATATATATATATATATATATATATACAGTTTTACGACAGTCTTGCTCGATATAGTAGTATGCTACTTGGTTTGTTTCTATCTTAATATGTGTATATGTTTCTTTTAACATATCGCTGAAACATATTGATGGAGCCCTTAGGATCTTTGCTTGACTATCCGCGTTGTGATGGCGATCACACTAGTGGGGGCTGGGTAGTCTATAACCACATCCTTATTCTTGGTCCCCAGTCGGAGGATTATCGAGACAGGGCATCGATACTCCAGAGTAGACTGGTGCATACGCTTCTCTTCCCAGTATGGGAGATAGTCTGTCCCACAGCCATCAGTACATTGTACTGGAGATAGTATGCGGGTGCTCGTTAGGTTACGAGTACACTGGACAGGACTCGTCGGGAACCGTTGGTTGGTATTATACCTATCGTCAGTTAACAGTTCCCAGGTGACATGAGTACAGCTTAGTCCGCTGACTTGACACTGTCACTTCGCCTCGAGTGTGTTCCCACTGTTCTTTGATTACTACCCTACCACGGCTCTACTGAGTCGTGCAAACAGGTAGTAGTTGGGTGCAGTCCCGAAGCACTTGGAGGCAGTGACGGTTAGACAGGATTCGTATCTCCCGGTATTGGGGGTTGAAATTGCGCTGTGTCTAGGAGAGCCATTACACATAGTTGTCCCTGGCCAGGGAAAGCTAGATATACTGGTAGGTTTCCAGTGTTATCTCAGGGTGTTCTGGGATACACTCCGACACGACTTGTACCGCTATTAGGGGACTGATGTTTACCACCCCCTTAGGCCTGCCATGCAATATTCTCAGACGAACAAACCGGACTGTACGGAGATTGTCACATACAGGCTCAGTAGGAGTTCGGATGGGTTCACCTCATCAGTTTTCTTATCGGCATCTACCTGGGGACCGTTACGTACAGCTAGCGCCGTTTGCGGTCTGTGGTTAACCCCACTACCAGCGGAGTGTCGAGTCTTTAGAGTCCCACACAGAGGGTTATTCACCTTTGGGCAAAACAGAGTAGAGGTCGCATGGTTTTGCGACGGGGTTCGTTCACATCCGCGCACTTGTGCACGTTTGGTGTCCGGACAGTTGTTAGTAGCGGGCTTTGGTTTAAGCCAGATCCTAGTATATGTTTTGGGATTGGTTTTATCTCATTGTATTCGTGTTCCTCGAAACACGGATGCAGGTGTGTATGCACAGTTGACTGAGACAGAGGCAGAGGATTCTCATTAGGGTTATGGTACGGGTGTGTATGCACAGTTGACTGTTGTCTTTTTCCAAACCCTAATGAGAATAGGAAATATGATTAATAATATTAGTTAACAATTATTGTGCCATGGTTGAGTTGAATTCTTGACTTTTGTTGACTTGTTGACTTTAGTTGACCGGTTGACCAAAGTAGACTTGTTGACCATCATCATTTGTTTTCAAAGATACTTCTTATTTTTTGCACAAAGCATTTAATGAATGAAATGATAATGGTCATTCATCAACTCACCATCACAAATTGTTAATTATTATTATTGTTATCATTTTCTAAAATAAGAGAGCATGGTTGTAAAAAATTGATCATTCTTACTTGCATCTTCTCTCTCATCCATAGCTCTCATCCTCTTCCTCCCTTTCAAGGCAAAATCCCTCTCATGAGTTGAGAACCATTTGCCTTCAAGATAAAACACCAAAACTCATCTCTACTCATCCTAAGGTTGAAGTTCTAGCAAGCCTAATACTTTAGTTACCTCAAGTTCGAGGAAGGAGCAAAAGGTAGAGGCCCTCGGGTGGATCTTTCTTCGGCAAGAGAAGGCGACGAGGAGAACCATCCAACCGACTCCAAGGAGAAGAAGAGAAGGAGTTCAAGACTAGGTATAACCCCCTAACCGAGTAGGTAAAGCTCGTTGTTGTTGCTAGTGTGTTGTTTAGCAAAGATCCGGGTTTTATAGTCCATGTTACCTAAACCCAAAACAAATTGTTTCTCACCATTTCCGCAACCCCGAAAGAACCGGGACGGGTAACGTGGACCTAACAGTGGTATCAGAGCCTATCTAAACACACACTAGCATATTAGCAAAGTATCTAGAATTTCGATCGGAGAAAAAACCGCAAAACACCCCGAAAATGCTAACTTTCTACCGATTTTTATTTCTGCTCAAAAATTAATAAATCATGTACTAAAAATCGGCTCAGGGTTTTTACAGAACACACAAGAAAAATGATCCACCAACTCGGTCAAAGCGCCGCGGAACCGCGGAACGAGCATGCTCCTGCCGCGGATCCACGGCCGAGTTGACTCGGCGGTGGGTCAAGTTTCCTGCAGTGTTCTTATATTGGTGTTTTGTGATTTTTAGGATGGTTTGTTTCTGCCCAGAATTTCCAGGGAACAAAATTCGTTTTTGGGGTAGTTACAAATCCGTATTTTGATCGATTTTCTGTAGACTTTGGCTAATGGGTTATATCTGTGATGTGATATATGTATTGAACGTCTGCTAATCGCTATACGTCGATTAGTGGGGGTTATACATATCTGTGATCTGTAATGTTGATGGTTTGTGTATATGAATTCGTTGGATTGTCGCGGATGAATAGCTGGGGGTTGTGAGATGAGAGTTTTCTTTATCTTTCAATTCATGCAATATGTAAATTGATGTAATATTATTTGTATGGACGCACATCCGGGATGAGGTTGTAGCCGCCATTGTATAATTTCTTTTTACTGTTTTTGCTCCTAGGATAGACCCAAGGAGGGGTGCACAAACTACCGGGTACCTCGAAGTGCCGAGTGGCCTACTCACGTTGTTGAGGGAGGTTGCTTCACTTCGGGTATTTGGCGGGTAGTTTTCCGCACCCGTAGGGGTCTAGGGTGGGGTATTTGGCTATTCATCACGACCGTGTAATCTGTCTTTCATTGCAGGCTCGAACGAAATGCAGATTCCTAGTATATCCAAAATGTTCATCTGTGATCTGGAATGGCTATCATTGCGTCTGACGAATGTATATATATCTATATGATATCTATTTAAGCGTTGCTTATATTTTGCATCCGCGCTAGTCCAGCCCCCGCTCTGTCGTTAGTTAAGTAACCTAACGGGTGATGACGGGGCCCTGTGGCGAATGCGGATGGCATAAGCGTATGTCATATTTTCGTTGTTTTCTGCAATGGTAGGATTAATTGATGGGACGCATTAAATTAACGCAAGAAAATAAACCTAAAAGACGTTGTTGGAACAATTTTCAAAAAGCTGTTATTACAAGGACGTTCACTTTTGTTTTGCACAGAGGTATTCGGTTATGAATGCCCAGCACCTCATTCGACGAGGCAAGGGCCGAGATCCCCTCATCGGGAGTGACCCCTTGGACAAAAGTTTGCGCCAGGGTAATAACTTCACTATAGTCGATTATTCTTGCTTTGCATCGAGGTATTCAGCTTAGAATATCCTGCACCTCATTCGACGAGGAAAAAGCTGAGATCCCTTCACAAGGAGTGACCTCTTTGGCAAAACTTTTCACCACTATATTTTCAAAAAAGTCTATTAGGTTCCTTCAACGATATCAAGTTCATTACGTTAACGGGTTTTTCGCCAAAAACCCAGCCATAGCCCTCCGTCATTTCTTACAAGTAACACTTAGTATTCGTGCTGCGTTTGTTGACTCCGTCAAGGCGTAGTGTACAGTAGCTGAGTGCTGCTTGTTTGTAGCAGTATATGGGATTGGTTAGGACAGTCGTATAACCTTGTTGACTCCGTCAAGGGTTATGCGGGTGGGTTTAATGCAATCCAGATAATGACGGGTTGAACTTGACTAGGACTCTTTGATTTGTTGACTCCGTCAAGGTCACTTGGGCCCTAGGGGAAAAAACCACATCGGGAGTTTCTAAAGAAACTGAAACTTGCAGATTTAGCATACCTTATGAAGTGTGGTGACTAGAGTGGATTCCATCTAAGTCATCACACAATGATAGTTGGATCCCGATCCCACTGATGAGTTGGATTACTCTCGGAAGATTATTTCACTTAACAATCAATGCTATAAACCAAGTAAGTGTCTAGAACGGTGTTAGCGGGGCTACGCCTCCAGGGAAAAGAGGTTACTTAATTAAGAAACTTCGCGAAAGCGTTGGAAAACCTCCCTCGAAGTACCAACACTAGCCTGGCTGAAAGGTTAAGCAAGTATTGTGACGTGCGATTAATCCTGACTAGTTCTTCTTTCAAAGGTTTGAAGAAGAATTTGAGGAAACAGTGAGAACCATCCTGGTTAGATAAATTAATAAACCAATCTAATTTTGCAAGAGCGCACGCTGAGTGTTTCTTTTCTCTCTCTCCAGGTAGCAACCATTTCACGCCCTAATCAAGATAATAAAATGTATCGCTTGACCGATCCGAATTCTTATTCGGGGCTGGGGAACGTTGGTTCGGCTCTAACTTGTGACAATAGTCATAAGTATGAGCAAGAAAAAGAGAATTGTATGGATTCCAAGGATACCCAGTTGAAGAAGAAGCATGGTTTTGCATCTACTTTAGGTGTTCTTGTAATTGAGAACTGCTTTACGATCAGCCCTACCTCATGGGTACTTGATACCGGATCAGGATCTCATATCTGTAATTTATTGCAGGGACTGAGAAAAATTAGGAAAGTTGTACCTGGTGATATGCCGCTCAGAGTAGCGAACGGAACACAAGTTAATGCTGCAGCCATCGGTGAATATCACCTAGTGTTGCCAAATGGCAATACTATGATTTTGAATGATTGCTACTATGTACCTTCCATGGTTTGCAACATCATATCAGTTTCTTTACTCGATAAAGATGGATATAATTTTGTTCTTGATAGAAATATCATGAACATTTACCTTCATAAGGTACTGGTTGCAAAAGGTACACTGTGTAATGGTATCTACGTTCTAAATCAGAATACAGTTCTCAATGTACAAAACACACGCAAGAGGAAGAATTCAGATACGAATGAATCCTACTTGTGGCATTGTAGACTTGGTCATATCGGAAAGAAAAGACTAAGTAAGTTGCATAAAAATAGACTCTTGAATACGTTCGAGTTTTCATCTTATGAAACTTGTCAGTCTTGTCTCAAAGGGAAGATGACCAAATCTCCGTTCACCGGACATGGAAAAAGAGCAACAGAGCTCTTGGGACTCATACACAGTGATGTATGTGGTCCGATATCTATACATGCAAGGGGTGGGTTCTCGTACTTCATCACATTCACTGACGATCTCTCTAGATTCGGATATGTGTATCTTATGAAACACAAATCTGAAGATTTTGAGAAATTCAAGGAATTCAGAAACGAAATAGAGAACCAGACTAGTAAAAGTATCAAGATCCTCCGGTCTGATAGAGGAGGGGAGTACTTAAGCACGGAATTCCTAGATTACTTAAAAGAGAAAGGTATTCTCTCTCAGCTTACTCCTCCTTATACACCACAGCACAACGGTGTATCGGAGCGGAGGAATCGTACCCTATTGGATATGGTTCACTCCATGATAAGTAGTGCTGAGTTGCCTCTTTCATTTTGGGGACATGCGCTTCAGACAGCGGCATACCTGCTGAATTACGTTCCATCCAAATCTGTGCCTAAGACTCCATATGAAATATGGAGTGGAAGAAATCCGTATCTTAAGCTATTTAAAATATGGGGTTGTCCGGCCTATGTAAAAACACAGAAACCGGACAAGCTAGAGGCACGGTCAGTTCTGTGTAAATTTGTGGGATATCCTAAACACTCACTAGGATATCTGTTCTACCACACTGAGGAACAGAAGGTGTTTGTATCTCGCCATGCTACCTTTTTAGAAAGGGAGTTTCTTGCAAAAGAAACTAGTGGGAGTTCAGTAGAACTGGAAGAAATTCAGCGACCACAAAATATAACTGAAAATTTGGAGGAACCACTGGATTCAATAACCCCAGACGAATCTCAGCCACTGCGCAGATCTGGTAGGATTTCTCATCCGCCCGAGAGATACTACGGTTTTCTCTTAGACGGGGATCGAGAGGATTGCATCTTGGAAGAAGATGACCCTACCAGTTTCAGGCAGGCCATTATCAGTAGGGACTCTGATAAATGGCTGGAAGCAATGAAATCCGAAATGGAGTCCATGTACACCAATAAAGTGCGGACCTTGAATATTGCTCCACCTGGGGTAAAACCCGTTGGATGCAAATGGATCTACAAAAGGAAACTTGGTGTAGATGGGCAGGTGGAAACCTATAAGGCTAGACTCGTTGCAAAAGGTTTTCGTCAAAGACCTGGTGTGGACTATGACGAAACTTTTTCTCCAGTGGCTATGCTCAAATCCATTCGGATCCTACTTGCCATTGCTGCCTTCCATGACTATGAAATCTGGCAGATGGACGTTAAAACGGATTTTCTGAACGGCTGTTTGGAAGAGTGCGTTTACATGGATCAGCCAGAAGGTTTCATAGACAGTGGGAGCAGCGGGAAGGTGTGCAAGTTGCTTAAATCCATTTATGGATTAAAGCAAGTATCGCGGAGCTGGAACATCTGTTTTGATGAGGCAATCAAGGAATTTGATTTCATCAAGAACGAAGATGAACCTTGTGTCTATAAGAAGATTGTAGGACGAACTGTCGTGTTCCTAGTTTTGTACGTGGACGACATTCTTTTGATAGGAAATGACATTCCTATGCTACAATCGGTCAAGCTATTTTTGTCACAACGGTTCTCCATGAAGGACCTGGGTGATTCCTTGTATATTCTGGGGATCAAGATCTACAGAGATAGATCCAAGAGACTACTGGGACTTTCGCAGTACAGGTACATAGAGACCGTACTAAAGAGATTTAGTATGGAGGATTCCAAGCACGGTAACATACCCGCATTGCACGGAACTACCCTCTCCAAGAAGATATCTCCTAAGACTGACGAGGAGAGGGTTCGCATAAGCACTATACCCTACGCTTCGGCGGTAGGATCTATAATGTATGCGATGCTATGTATAAGACCAGATGTAGCTTACGCGCTGAACGTGGTGAGCCGGTATCAGTCAGACCCAGGTGAGGACCACTGGACGGCAGTGAAGAACATTCTCAAGTACCTAAGAAGGACTAAGGAGATGTTCCTTGTTTACGGTAATGGAGACCTCAGGGTCGAGTCCTTTACCGATTCAAGCTTCCAGAGTGACAAAGATGACAGCAAATCTGTCTCGGGTTTTGTGCTTACCCTCAATGGAAGGGCGGTATGTTGGAGGAGTTCCAAACAGGATACCGTCGCAGACTCGACGATGGAGGCTGAATACATTGCTGCAAGCGATGCCGCAAAAGAGGCGGTCTAGATGAAGAAGTTCATTAGTGAACTTCAGGTGGTTCCGTCCATTGTTGACCCGATACCTTTGTATGGCGATAACAATGGGGCTATAGCTTTAGCGAAGGAACCAAGGTCCCATCAGAAATCCAGACACATCTTAAGGCGGTATCACCTGATCAGGAAGATCATTGATCACCAGGAGATCGAGGTACGGAGAGTGGACACAAAAGACAACACGGCGGATCCATTCACAAAGGCCCTCCCTCAAACACAGTTCGAGCGACTTTTTAAGCTATTGGGTATGCGGTACGCCAGCAGCTGGCCCTAGTGCAGACGTTGGGTATGCGGTACACCAATTACTGGCCTTTAGTGCAAGTGGGAGATTGTTAGATATGTATGCCCTAGAGGCCATTATTGTATAGTACTAGTTTGTATAATACATTTTGGAGGCTTGGGATATATATACAGTTTTATGACAGTCTTGCTCGATATAGTAGTATGCTACTTGGTTTGTTTATATCTTAATATGTGTATATGTTTCTTTTAACATATCGCTGAAATATATTGATGGAGCCCTTAGGATCTTTGCTAGACTACCGGCGTTGTGATGGCGATCATACTAGTGGGGGCTGGGTAGTCTATAAGCACATCCTTATTCTTGGTCCCCAGTCGTAGGATTATCGAGACAGAGCATCGATACTCCAGAGTAGACTGGTGCATACGCTTCTCTTCCCAGTATGGGAAATGGTCTGTCCCACAGCCATCAGTACGTTGTACTGAAGATAGTATGCGGGTGCTCGTTAGGTTACGGGTACACTGGACAGGACTCGTCGGGAACTGTTGGTTGGTATTATACCTATCGTCAGTTAACAGTTCACAGATGACATGAGTACAGCTTAGTCCGCTGACTTGACACTGTCACTTCGCCTCGAGTGTGTTCCCACTGTTCTTTGATTACTACCCTACCACGGCTCTACTGAGTCGTGCAAACAGTTAGTAGCTGGGTGCAGTCCCGAAACACTTAGAGGCAGTGATGGTTAGACAGGATTCGTCTCTCCCGGTTTTGGGGGTTAATATCGCGCTGTGTCTAGGAGAGCCATTACATATAGTCGTCCCTGGCCAGGGCAAGCGAGATATACTGGTAGGTTTCCGGTGTTATCTCAGGGTGTTCTGGGCTACACTCCGACACGACTTGTACCGCTATTAGGGGACTGACGTTTACCACCCCCTAAGCCCGCCATGCGATATTCTTAGACGAACAAACCGGACTGTACAGAGATTGTCACATACAGGCTCAGTAGGAGTTCAGATGGGTTCACCTCATCAGTCTTCTTATCGGCATCTACCTGGGGACCGTTATGTACAGCTAGTGCCGCTTACGGTCTGTGGTTAACTCCACTGCCAGCGTAGTGTCGAGTCTTTAGAGTCCCACACAGAGGGTTATTCACCTTTGGGCAAAACAGAGTAGAGGTCGCATGGTTTTGCGACGGGGTTCGTTCACATCCGCGCACTTGTGCACGTTTGGTGTCCGGACAGTTATTACTAGCAGACTTTGGTTTAAGCCAGATCCTAGTATATGTTTTGGGATTGGTTTTATCTCATTGTATTCGTGTTCCTCGGAACACGGATGCGGGTGTGTATGCACAGTTGACTAAGACAGAGGCAGAGGATTCTCATTAGGGTTATGGTACGGGTGTGTATGCACAGTTAACTGTTGTCTTTTTCCAAACCCTAATGAGAATAGGAAATATGATTAATAATATTAGTTAAAAATTATTGTGCCATGGTTGAGTTGAATTCTTGACTTTTGTTGACTTGTTGACTTTAGTTGACCGGTTGACCAAAGTAGACTTGTTGACCATCATCATTTCTTTTCAAAGATGCTTCTTATTTTTTGCACAAAGCATTTAATGAATGAAATGATAATGGTCATTCATCAACTCACCATCACAAATTGTTAATTATTATTATTGTTATCATTTTCTAAAATAAGAGAGCATGGTTGTAAAAAATTGATCATTCTTACTTGCATCTTCTCTCTCATCCATAGCTCTCATCATCTTCCTCCCTCTCAAGGCAAAATCCCTCTCATGAGTTGAGAACCATTTGCCTTCAAGATAAAACACCAAAACTCATCTCTACTCATCCTAAGGTTGAAGGTCTAGCAAGCCTAATACTTTAATTACCTCAAGTTCGAGGAAGGAGCTCAAGGTAGAGTCCCTCGGGTGGATCTTTCTTCGGCAAGAGAAGGCGACGAGGAGAACCATCCAACCGACTCCAAGGAGAAGAAGAGAAGGAGTTCAAGACTAGGTATAACCCCCTAACCGAGTAGGTAAAGCTCGTTGTTGTTGCTAGTGTGTTCTTTAGCAAAAATCCAGGTTTTATAGTTCATGTTACCTAAACCCAAAAAAAAATTGTTTTTCACCATTTCCGCAACCCCGAAAGAACCGGGACGGGTAACGTGGACCTAACAGTTCCTTAGCCCGCATATTCGAATCCAATCAGCCCCAATTATTTAAATATTTTTCTTTTTAACGTTTTAGAAGCCTAAAAGTTTGCACGAACTTTACACGGGTTTACGAAACATTTCAACTGGAAAAGATATATAAATAGGACCCTAAACCTAACCCAAACTTAGACCCCGAGCCCCGAGCACCAAGCTCGAGGCTTGGCCGCCGAAAAGCTTTAAGTAGTGGCCTGGGTGTTCCCAAATTGGCCCTTGCTTTGCATGGACGACCCTTTGACTCCTCACTGCCTATTTTAATACTTTAAAATTTCTAAAAACACCCAGAGAATTGTCAGACCTTTCATCTATCCATTTTACTCTCTTTTAATTCATTTTTAATTCATTTTAATTATATTTAATCCACCATACTCCTCACACTTTCTCCTATAAATACCTAGATCAGTTCTAGCTCTATCCCTAAGCATACCTCTCTCAAATTTTACTCTCAAATTTCTCAAGAAGTTGATCAAGTCTCTAAGTGAAGTGTCAAGATCCCGAAACTAAAAGCTCAAGATCGCTAATCTTCCGTACACCGTCGACCTCGATTCTTCAAACTGAGGCTACCTCGCTTCTATTTCTCGCTCGTATGAGTACGAGCGGTACGGGTAAGTCTCCACTCTATTCCACTTCCCTTTGAATCCACCATTAACTCTTCTCCTTGACTCTTCTCTCATGAACCTCGTATACAATTGATAATAGACTAAATTTCATAAAGAAATTTTGTATCACAAATAGTTAACTTGTTAACCATAATTTTCCATGCAAAAAGGTTAAGAAAAAAAAACTGTCAATTTTACCTTTCTTGCAAATCTTATGCTACACTTAATTCATGAAAATTTCTTTCCTTTAAGAATGTATTTTTGTGACATATTAGCCCAACAATTAAATACTATAGACTTTTATTTTCGTATACATCATACACGGGGTAACGATCCACCCTCACATACACATGGAAAATATAGCACGATACCATATTTATAATTTTCGAAAGATACGTATTTCATTAGAATACCCTCAAGATAAAAATATGACTTTATCTATATTTATTCCTTTACAAATACGGGTCTACAACTCTCGTTAGGGGATTCATTTATGGATAGTGCAGATTATCGTACATCCTGAGGATAGTAGAGTGAGATACATAACTCCTCATGGAGAATTCGGTCTCGAAAGGAATAAAAATACGGTTTTAAAGAAAATATAAAATTTTAAAGCAAAGTTAAATAAAATGAAAATAACTTAAATCCTATATTCGCAAATTCAAAGAAAAACAAATTTATGAAAATTAGATTTTTAAATACTCTAAAAGGAAAAGATTACAGTTTTTAAGAAAATACTCTCAAGTTTCCAAAAGATGGATTTCATAAAGATATCATAAACTTTTAAAAGCTAGGTTTTATCACTAAAATACCACTAAATCAAAAAAATACTTTTTATAAAAACTCTTGATATTTTAATTAACATATTTTTTTTATCAAAAACACACTCGAGATTTATTTTTTTTAAATTAAAACATTTTACATAAACCCCTCGAGAAATGCAAATATATTAATACATACAATAAACAAATTGATAAATCTTTAATGATTTTTAATTAATAATGGGTTTAAGAGGTATCAATTTTCTAGGCCTCGGAAAGCCGGAGAAAGTGAGTGCTTGCCTAACTAGTTCAGATAACAATGCAAATTAAAGAAATTATCATTGGTAATCGTCTTTGAAAAAGTCAGAAATCCTGCCGCCAATATACAGTGGTTGCCCGATTATTCCCAAATTTAAGAATTTCAAATGATAAATCATTTTTAATAAGATATGATCAGAACTCGAACTCGAATTCTAACTCGACTTGAATTCCAATCGAACTTGAACTCAAACTGAACTTGAACACTTGAAATTGACTTGACATGATTCGAACCATGAATATGACTTGACATGAATACTTTAACACAATCTGAATTTAAACTTGTACTCTTTATATTAATGAATTCAGTCAAAATCTGAAAACTAGAACTGTACAATAAAATATGCGGGGATAAGGGATAGGTTGGTAAGGAACGTATGTCGTGGCTCGAGAGGTCACTCTAAAAGACACATAATCTAAATACCGAGTGTCGTTGTCCCTGTTAGTTATATGTATGCCCTAGAGGCCATTACTGTACATACGATGTATCTTGTAGTGGATGCTTGGACATATATAGGGAGGACTTTCTTGCTCGACATGATAGTACGCTATCTGGTTGCTCTTTATCTTAACGTGTACTCTGATTGTCTCTATGTTACATGTTGATAAATCCCTTAGGATATGTACTCGACTACTGGGACTATGATGAGATCATACTAGTGGGGCCACGGTAATCGACGAGTACATCCTATAACTGTTCCTAATCGAGAGTGTATCGAGACAGGGCATCGATACACCAGAGTAGACTAGCGTATATGCATCTTGACCCATATGATGGGCGATGGATGATCCCATATCCATCGGTGTTTGACATCAAGGATGGTGTACGGGTGCTCAGTAGAGACTGGGTACACTGGACGGACTTGCCGAGAACTCCCAGATGGTATTATACCTCACGTCAGATGGCAGTTCTCCGGTGACACTGCTACAGAGTAGTCTGTTGACCCGAGATCGTCATAGAGTCTTGTGTGATTCCCACTGTGCTTTGATTTCCATCATACCACGTCCAAGAGGGCGTGAAAAAAGGTGGCTTTTGGGTACAGTCCCGAATCACATGGAGGCAATGAGCGATAGGAGGGGATTCGTCTCTCCCGGTATAGGGAGTTGATGTTGCGCTGTGTTCGATTGGCTATAACTGGAAATCCCAGGCCAGAGTTGTTGAGATTTACTGATAATTGTTATCAGTAGTTTCTCAAACTGTTATAGACCTCATATCAACACGACTTATCAAGCTACTGGGGTCTGACGTTTATCACCCCTAGGCGAGATATGCGACATATCAGACGACGAGACCGGACTGTACGGGAGTGTTACTGATTGGATTCACAGGAGAATGTACAGGCTTGCTTGTTGATCTTCTGAGTGCTCAATACCTGGGTGGCTGTTACGTTTAGCTGACCGCTTGCAGCTTGTGGGTGTTTGATATGATCATCACCTACTGCAGGCGTATTGACGATTCTTTAGAGTTCTATACAGAGGTTTCTTGACTCAGGCAAAACGGAGTAGGGGCACATATGTGATATGTGCAGGACCGAGGATAATGCGATATGAGATACCGTATTATATTCTCGCGATATTTGATATCAGCCGGGTCAGCGGATCAAGTGTTGATTCGATGAATCGGTAAATGAGATATTAATCGGTTATATGCGATATAGCCGGATTGTCGGATCAAGTGTTGATTCGATAATTTAATGTATAATAATATATATGATATATTAAATTACATTAACTAATATTAGCTCACTAAAAGATTCTTTTTCTCACTCGGGCAATACATTGATATATATGCGATATATGTTAATTGTATTATTTTATTTTGTTACAATAAATATTATATGTGTGATATATAATATTGTAACATGATATGATTACTAATGCAATATGTTTAGTGGAGATTAAACAAGATTAGGATTTGATTTGGGTTAGTGCATTCATGAACCTTCTAGAAGGTTTCTTTTTGTTTTGTGTTAAGATATTTTGTAATGACTCATTCTTAACCCAACCCAAACCCTAGCTCTAGTTAAATCTCTACAAAGGTTTAGTCAACCATGGTTGCATTATTCATCATTATCTTCTTTTCATTATTCATCACAAAAGGGATTATTCATTATTCATTCTTCTTCTTCTTCCTTCTTCTTGTTTGATGGAAAAGCTTTCTAGGTTTTTCCTAAGTGATGATTTTGAGTGAGTTAATAAAAACAAATGAGAGCAAAAATTCTACTTCATCATCCTCATCTATCCTTGCCATTTAGATGAGGGTGTTCACTTCATTTAGTGAGTGAGAGCTTGTGTTAATAAAACTTCAAGGTAGATCATCTTTGTTATCGAAGATCGGAAGCAAGTTTGCATCATTCTCTTCGTGGAGCCTCTCGAGAGTCCGGATACACGATGATCGCAGCGAAGGGACCTCAACACGGAGCTTAAGAAGTGAAGAACCGGATCTACAAAGGTTGTAATCCCTCTCACTTAGTGTTAAAGTGTTTAACATGCTTGTTTTCGCCTAATCTCAAGTTTAAAAATCCGGCTTTGGGTTGTTCGGCACGGCTAAATTTTAAATCGGGCATGGTTGATATCTTGTAGACCCTTGTGAGAGTGCCTAGCAACCCTACAGTGGTATCAGAGCCAATCTAGAGGTTTAGGCGAAGTCTAGACGAATTTTAAAGTCCGATCGAACTCGGAATACCCGATATACCCTAGTTTCTGGAAATCTTTCAAATCTGTTGATTTTTTCATATTAAAAATACTCAAAAAAATTAGCAGGGTATTTTAAGAATTACTGTGAAATACACATCTTAATTCCACTAAAGGGCCGCGGAACCCCGGCAATACCTTACTTGCGCGACGGTTCCGCGGCAGAATAGTAGAATTAGGGTTAGGGTTTTGTACAGTAACTTTAGTACCAACTTCCTGATTCTTCTGGGAATTTTTAATTAAACTCAAATGTTGAGTTTTCTGGGTTGTATTGGGGACTCGTTGATTCGATCGGATAATTTAACTTCGTTTAAGTTTTTTCCGGATAATTTTAGAAACTGTTAAAGAGTTCAAACGGATATCAATAACTCACTTTTTCCCCTGTCGGAAAAATTTTCAAAAGTTGGATTTTTTCTCGAGTTTGAAACTTCCGGAAAATCATGCAAGTAACGCGGTGGACCCTCTAGAAGAACACAAATCTTAACTCGATTATGTGACCGTCTTGAACTGCCTCTAAACCTTAAGGTTTGTGGCAGTACGGCGTGCCACATGTAAGGCGTTGGCTTGACCCTTCTACGGCTGGACCATTGGTACTATAGCATGTGATGGATACTTTTTGAACTCCGCTCAAGTGTTGAGATATCTGAGAAAACTTGGGTGTTTGATCATTCGATCGGAAAGTTTAACACTGTCTTTTTATCTGGAATGTGATACAATATTTGGAATCCATAGGTAGTTATGAGATAACTAATTTGAATGTTATAAATCTAGCAGTTTAGTCTCAGATGATCGGTTGCCACGAGATTTTGATGCGATCAAAAGTCTGTCGCAATCACGTAGCGTACGCGGATACTCGCCGGGTAAACTTAATAGACAGCCACGCCCCATAGCCCCGACCAAGTGACTGTAGGAGAACCCCGTCGCCAAAAGCATCCGTTCGGGTGTTCGCGGCAGCGGTGTTCCGCCTTAGTGCACTTCGTCGACGGCATCCGGAGGTGCAGCCGTCTACTAAAGTTTGCAACGAGCATTCGATCATAATGTCGGGAATCTTGTTGAATTGCCCGACTTGATATTGAAAAGAGTTTTCGATAATGAAACTAAAATGCGGGGTTTATAATTGTTAGGCATGCGATGTCTAAGGAATTCATTTGGTTAGGCATGCGATGTCTAAGGAGGTTGCGGATTCCAACTGTTGTAGTTTTACACTTTCTTTTCTATGACCGTAAGCGTAGTATATGGTGTGTCGCCGGCTTCGTTGCTATACATCAACGACAATCGGGATACGCATACTTGCTTACGTTGATGATATGAGATATTATGTGTTGCTGTGAAATATTATATTGGATCGTCGCGTTCTGAATAGCCGGGGGTTTTATGTGAGATGAGAGTTTTTTTATTTTTCATTCATGTAAAATTCATTTGTATATAATATTCTTTTATTGGGGCACTTCCGGGCTGAGGATGATGTCACCATTGTATATTATTTACTTTTCCGCATTAGGTAGACCTAAGGCGGGGAGCACAAGTAACCGGGTTCTAGGGTCCAGTGGGAGACCATCTCGAGGAGTCGAGACCGGGTCTCCTAACCCTAGAATTGGCAGTGTTGTTTGCCGCTCTCGTAGGGGTCTAGGGATGTGGGTTTGGCTATTCGTCGTGACCGTGGAATCCGTGTTTTATACAGGCTCGTACTAAAACACGGACGTCCTAGTATATCCAATATTTCATATATGTTCTTCTGCTGCAATGTTCTATGATGAGATCATATTACTGCCTGAGACGAATGTTTATATTATATATATGAGATATATGTTATATTGCAGATTTCGTTTCAAATGAGATGCTTATGAAGCATAATAAAATGGGACTTCATTAATGAGATTAATGAAACTAAAAGAAACCTAAAGATGTTGTAGAAACTTGTCTCAAAAACAGGTAGCTCTAGTTTTTACTTTGCATAGCGGTGTTCCTTGTAGAACATCTAGCACCTTATTCGATAAGGAAAGAGCCGAGATCCCTTCACCGGGAGTGACCTCTTTAGTGAAACTATCAGATGCTACAAACTCGGTTTGTCTTTTGATTGCTTCTATAGTTCTTGCTTTGTATAGTGGTATATATGATATACCCTGCACCTTATTCGATGAGGAAAGAGCCGACGATCCCTTCATCGAGAGTGACCTCTTTAGCAAAACTAGAAAAGCCTCAAAAACATTCCATTTAAAATCACTCGATTCTACAACGATATCAAGTTCATTACGCAAAAGGTTTTCTTAAAAACCTGTCGTAGCCCTCCGTCATTTCAGATAAGTACTGGTTAGTATTCGTGCTGTGTTTGTTGACCTTAGCCAAGGCGTAGTGTGCGGTAGCTGATTAGTGCTTATCTGTATAAGCATATGATGTAATTGAGTTAGGGTAGTCGTGCAACTTTGTTGACCTTAGCCAAGGGTCGTGCGGGTGGGTTTAATTCAATCGGGAAATGACGGGTTGAACTTGGCTAGCACTTATGATTTGTTGACCTTAGCCAAGGTCATAAGTTGCTATGGGCAAAATATTATTGGGAATTTCAAGTGTTGAAATTTGCAATGAGATTGCATACCTTTTATGAGATAGTTGGATCCCGATACCCACTGCGAGTAAGAATTATTCCTGGGAGAGTTTTACACATTACAATTAGCCGATCAAGTAGGTGTCTAGAAAGGTGTTAACGGGGTTACGCCCCTGGGAAAACGAGGTTTATTTTAATTAGGTCCGTGCGAAAGCACGGGGAACCTCCCTCAAAGTACCGGCACTGGCCTGGCTGAAAGATTGGCGAACTTGTATAGTGTAATTAATCCCGGCTAGTCTTTCCTTTTAGGTTTTGAAGGAAGATTTGACTAAAAACAGTGGGAGACATCCTGATTAGATAAATTGATAACCAATCTAATCTTGTAAAAGCGCACGCTGAGTGTTTTCTTCTCTCTCTCTCCTGGTAGTGACCATATCACGCCTTAATCAAGATAATAATACGGATATATTGACCGAACCCGCTTGTTATACTGAGCTGGGGAACGTTGGTCCCGCTCCAACTTATAATTGTTATAAGACAGAGCAGAAAATAGGGGATTACCAGAATTCCCGTGCCGCCCAAACGAATAAGGTGCATGCTGATGCATCTTCTTCGGGTGTGTTCATTACCGAGAACTGTTTCTCAGTATCCTTTACGTCCTGGGTATTTGATACCGGATCAGGATCCCACATATGTAATTTGTTACATGGGCTACAAATAGGTAGAGAACTGAGAACAGGTGATAAGTTTCATGAGATAGAAACGGTGCAAGTGTTGCAGCCAAATTTGTTGGTCACTATCACCCTGTATTACCAGAATACATTGATTCTGAACGAATATTATTAGATACCGAACCTGATATACAACATCATATCTTTTTCTTTATTAGTAAAGAAGGATATAATTTTGTATTGTTGGATAATGTTTTGAACATTTTCTATATCAAGAGTTGATCGGTTCAGGCATGTTATCTAAAAGCATTGACGTTCTAAATCAAAACTACAGTTCTTAGTATATAGAACACACACAAGAGGAAGAGTTCAGAAATGAACGAATCCTTCTTGAGGCATTGTAGACTAGGTTATATCAATGCGACCCGACTAGCTGAAGTTACATATAGATGCATATTTAAATAAGTTTGAATTTACATCTTGTGAAACTTGCCGGTCATGTCACAGAGATAAGATGACCACAGCTCTGTTTATTGAAATAGAGAAAGAGTTAGTGAACTCTTGGGATTGATACATGCTGATGTATGAATGTCCCCTGTCTACACATGCCAGGACCGGTTCTTTGTACTTCATTATATTCACTGATGATCTCTCAAGATTCAGACATATGTTCAAGTTGAAACACAAGTCCGAACCTTTTGAGATATTCACAGAATATAAGTTAGAAGTAAAGAACCAAAAACGGGTATAAGTATTATGTCCTTTGATGAGATCAAGGAGGAGAATACTTGAGCACGGAATTCCTGGACTATTCTAAAGGAGAATGAGATTCTCTCTCGGCATTACTCCTCCGCATACACCACAGCACATCGGTGTATCGGGGCGAAGCAATCACACCCTATGTGATATGGTGTGCTCTATGATGAGTACTACTGAGTTGCCTATTTCCTTTTGGGAGTTATTCACTTGAGAAGCTGCATACCTATTAAATAGGGTTCAAATCAAATGTTGCCTACCACTTCATATGTGATATGGAATGGGAAGAGCTCATATCTTAAGTTTGTTAAGATTTAGGGTTGTCCGGCCTATGTTTAAAAAGCAAAATCCGGACAAGCTCGAGGCAAAGTCAAATCTGTGGAAGTTTGTTGGATATCCCAAGCATACGCAAGGGAATATCTTCTACCTAACCGAGAAATAAAAGATGTTTTGTTTCTCAACATGCCACCTTTATGAAAGGGAATTTCTTATGGAAAAATTAGTGGTCATGAGATAGAACTGGAAGGAGTTCCAGCTATACAAACTACAGCAGATGATTTGATAGAACCAAAGGATTCAATAGTAACCAACGAACCTCAGCCTCTCCGCCGATCTAGTAGGGGTCCTCCCCCACCTGAGAGATACTTCGGTTTCTCTATGACAGTGGGAGCGAGAATTGCATCATGAGATAATGACCCAACTAGTTTCGAGCTGGCCATCAGGAGTGGGACTCTGTAAGAATGGCTGGATGCTTAGCGATCTGAGATGGAATTCTTATACACCAACAAAGTATGGAATTTGGTTGCTTTATCTGAAGGGTTAAATCCCTATCAGGAGTGAGTATATCTTGAGAAGATTACTTGGTGTACATAGAAAAGTTGAGACTTTCAAAGCTATGCTTAAGTCCATCCAGATCCTACTTGCCACGGCTACATACTATGACTACGATATCTGGTGGTTGGGTGTCATGACTGCTTTTCTAAATGATGATTTGGAAAAGAGCGTCTATAAGTACACAGCCAGAGAGCTTCGTAGACAGTGGGAGCAGCGGAAACGTGTGCAAGATGCTTTATATGATAAAGCAGGCATCGCGGAGTTGGAACATCTGTTTTGATGTGGTAGTCAAAGAGTTTGACTTCATCAAAATGGTAGATGAACCTTGTATATACAAAAAGGTAGTAGGGAGTATGGTGGTGATCCTCGTAGAGTACGTGGATGACATACTCTTGATAGGGAAGGAGTTTCCTATACTACGCTCGGTCAATCTCCGCTTATCACAAGGATTCTCCGTATAGGATCAAAGTGATACCTCCTAAAATTCTGGGTTTTGGATCTATGAGATAGATCTAATTGGATGTTAGGATTCTCACTAATTATAGTGAGATGGTATCGATCGATCCTGGGGAGAATTACTGGAAACGTTCCAGGGTGATAAGGACGACTGGATGTCAGTCGCAGGCATTGTCTTTACCCTCAGTGGAGGGATGGTATGTTGGAAGAGTTCCAAGCTAGATACCGTGACATACTAGACGATTAAAGGCAAGATACATCGTTACCAAGGATGCTACCAAAGAGGCAGTCTGGATATATATAAGTTCATGAGATGAACTTCGTTCCTACCATTGTGTGACAATGGAGTTGTGGCTTTTGCCAAGGAACTACCGTCCCATAAGAAGTCCAGATATAATTCTTAGGCAGTATCACCTGATCATGGAGATGGTTGATCTCCAGGCAGATCGAGGTTAGGAGAGCAGACACAGAGGACAACGGCGCGGATCCACTCACAAAGGCTTTTTTCCCAGTAGAGACTTTTATGGGATGGTTGAGTATGAGATATTACAACCACAGCTAAATGTTGGGTATGCGATACCACAACAGATGGCCCTAGTGCAAGTGGGAGATTGTTAGTTATATGTATGCCCTAGAGGCCATTACTATACATACGATGTATATTGTAGTGGATGCTGTAAGTCCACGGTAGCGCCCCGGCCGTCTAACAGACGCCAAATGCGGAACAAAAACTTTTAACGAACTGGCGGTATCGTGTACCGTAACCCGGATCTGCCATTAAAGCTAAACTAACAAACTACAAAGGGGTAGAAACGTTATACCGAATGATCCGAGTCCTTCGGTCTTCAACCATCATCCCACGCTTGTTGCGGCTGCTCCGATCTCCTCGATCTCCAATCTTATCGTCTGGGTGGCACCACGTCGACGGATCTTTAAACGGGCTCCCGCTTCTGAACCGAGGCAACTCGATCGTCAAGTTTGCTAAAAGAGACGACCAAGATGAAGTAGAGAATGAGTAGAACACTTTGTCTCGTTACGTCCAAGGTTATGGACGAACGGTTATGGAAGTTGCCTTTTGGATCGATATGAAATGAGAAATGGAGTATATCAATTTCCATGAACCAAAATCCTTAATCTTTTCAAAATAACAACCATCATCTTTCATCAAGGGGTGGCCGGCCATTTAAGGAGAGGGGGGAGGTGAGTGTAGGAGAGGGAGGGTGAGAATAAGCACTAATACAAATGAATGAGTCATAATACACCTAGTATGAACTCATTAAAAGAAACAATGATTCATAACCATAGTCATCAACTCAATTAATGCACCATTAATGAACAAAGCCACCTCACTATCCTAGTCACCATCCTAGTCACCTCTTCTAGAAGCTTCCACACAAATCCTAAGAAAAGATAAATCCGTATTTAACCAAATGTTAAATACGGCTGATAGAAAACTGGAAACTGGCAACTTCCAAAAGTGATCCTGAAACGAATTTCAGGATAACCCCGTAATGGTATAAATATACCCGTATTTGTATTACAACCGAATATAAATGCATCTGAGACAAAGATATTATATCTACACAGTATAATACTGGGTTCCGGCTTAAACCAAAGCCTACCAGTATTATCTGCCTGAAAAACGACACGTGCGAAAACGCACGTGCTTTTTCCGAACCTTGCCATAACACCATACGGCCTCTACAACGTTTCGCCCGAACTTGGGAAAGTGTCTGTGGGGGACTCTAATGACTCATCAACACACTGGCACTGGGTATAACCCCTAGCACGTCAGAGGTACAAGCTGCACGTAATGTTTTGCCTATGTATTGATAGGAAGGGAAGCTGACGAGCGAACTCATCTATAAACCCTACTGAGCCTGACAGTGACATTGTATATACAGTCCGGTCCATTCGTCTAAAGAGTATCGCATATCGAGTCTAGGGGGTGGATAAAGTCAGACCCCTAATAACGCGATAAATTGTGTCGGCATGAAGCCCATCACCACCTGAGAAACTACTGATCCAAATCAGTAATTCTCCACTACCTCGGCCGAGGATTCCTAGTGATGGCCACCCGTGCACTGCGCGACATCAACCCCCAATACCGGGAGAGACGAATCCCCGACGATCCGCTCACTTGCCTCCAATGTGGCTCGGGACTGTAGCCAAAAAAGACCTGTTTGCATGACTCCTTTGAGCCGTGGTAGGGTAGAAATCAAAGCACAGTGGGAACTCACACGAGACAAATGACGATCTCAGGTCGATGAACTAACCTGTACACATGTCACCAGGGAATTGCTATCTGACGATATGTATAATACCAACTAGCAGATTCCCGGCGAGTCCTGTCCGGTGTACTCATAACTCAATGAGCACCTGTATACATCTTAGGTGATCCAACTGACACCAGTGGCTTGTGAGACCGGCCACCGCCTCTCGTCGGGGTCTCGACTGTATACACTAGTCTATTCTGGAGTATCGATGCCCTGTCTCGAAACTCCCACGACTAGGGACACTTAAAGGATGTGCTTACAGACCCCAGCTCCCACGTATATGATCGCCATCATACTGCTGGTAGTCAAGCAAGAATCCTATGGGCTCTATCATCATGCAATAGTGAGCTAAAGCATGTATACGATGATAAAGACAAACCAGATAGCAAACTATCATTTCGAGCAAGACTGTCATATCGGTATAGGTCCTGCCTCAATCATTGCAATCACGTACCTGCGATCCAATAATTGACTATGAGGGCACTATCTCCAACAATCTCCCACTTGCACTCAAGGCTAATTATTGCGATGTCGCATACTCACAGCCCGTGTGATACCGAACATCCAACTCCTCTACTAATCAGTTTCACCAAGCTAGTTTGTAAAACTCTTGTGTTCGAGAAATAGCCTCAGTGAGTGGATCCGCCCTGATGTTTCTTTCTATATCTCTCTAAATCTCAAGTTCGAGGAGAAAGCCATCTCCCGAATTGAGTAATACATGTCTTAGAATATGTCTGGATATCTGATGGGACCTCGTTCATAAATGAACTCCAAATCCAAACTTCTTAGACTGTTTTGATAACTGAACCTAATCAGTATCCAGCACCATGCCTCCCACAGTATCCTCTTGGACCACCTGTCCATAATACTGTCCCTTGTCAGAGGGAAAACTATAACTCTGACAATCACTCTGTCATCCATGTCACCTCTGAAGCCTGGAATGATAACCGTCTCCCGAAGGAGGCTGCCGTCATCAAATCCGTAGAACATGCACTTATGTTCTAAAACTGCTTCATTATGTTTCTTCAGGATTGGATTAATATAAACTTATCGCATCTTGTGCAAAAACAACATTTGGTGTGGTACTTGACATCTCATGATTGACTCAATTGCCTAAGCAAGTGATCTGCCAATCATGCACTTCCCTCTCTTCTTTAGTCTCTAAGACACCTTTAGAGAGGGTGAATCCATCACCTGCAGGTACACCACCATGCCAGGAGTCATCTATTCTAAATACCATTAGAATACTGTCAAAGTACCCAAATTGGGAAACTACCCAAATCTAGATCTAAAACCATAGATCTAGTAACCAGAATGTCTGATATTATATCCATGTCCTTTGTGAAGAAACAACTGTGTGACGACCACAGTACAACCGATCGTAGTATAGGAATTTTACTTCCTACTCTGTGTATGTCATCCAAATACCAGGACATCACACCCTACTACCTTCTTAACAGATCCATCTCCTATTCTGATGAAGTCAAACCCATGACTGTCACATCAAAATTAGATGATCTTTTTCCGCTATATCTGCGGAGTGGCTAATGGAATGTCAAACCTGATTGAATATATAGGTCCTATTAAATTTTCCGTAATCGTTTGCGGTTCTGGAATCACTTCCAGTTCTACCATACTCCCACTATTTTTCTGAAAAAATCCATTTTACTAAAACTGTGGCAAGTCAAGAACAATATCACTATTGATCTTCCAGATGGTAGAAATGTCAACCCTCGTCAAAGCCAGGGTCAACCCACAAACTGCCATTACAGAAACGTGCCTTGAGTTACCCAGTGTCTGGTTTTAAGCATAAGCTGGACAACTCCCCGTATCTTAACATTGTTAAGATATGAACCATTCTATATCTAATATAGAAATAGAGGCACTAATTTAATTGGAACCAGATTCAAACCATGCAGCTGTCTCCAGTGCATATTAACTTAATGGAGAAAGGCTAATCAGCATTACTCAACTTAGGAATCCATCCAATTATGAGCAACCTGAAAGAGAAACAAGTTTCTCAAAACCATTACTATCAACTGAATACCAGTCACAAGAATCTACATCTTCAATTTCTTTGAAGAATCCTGATACTTGCGACACCTGGTTCTCTACTTTATTCCTATACCCACAACTTCTCAAAACTTAGACATTGTATTTCTACGAAACACTTATCTAAAAACTAGAGAAGTCATAAGTAAACAGAACATAGTATGAGGACCTACCCCTTTGTCCTGACGGACACTGGACAACATAAAGTACTCTGTATAAGTCCGCTGAGTTGAATAACTCATAACCTGTGCATCGTAGGTTGAAAACTGTACCCAGGAGATTTCCTCAAATATCACCAATTACAACGAATTCCGATATAATGAGGATGATCTCCTAATTCCCAATAATTTACTCCCATTCATCATCTATAAAAACCATACAGATATGAGAATAAAATCTGGTAAATACATACCCTGGAGTAATTATCTAATTGGGAAAACAGTTTTCTTTTAACATTGCGCAGTGAAACTGAAACATTAAAATGTCTCGTAGGGGTATTCTGGTATTCTTAGCAATGCATCTTCCATAATCCAATTCATGACTGTAACCGTATATTTCTTTGCCATCTCTCCAAATCCCTTTATTTGTCTTTAGTCGTTATCTTCTGTACACCATCGTTAGGCTAAATGGTTTTCTTCCTTCCCTACCGTTCGGCACCAGCCTATGGTTTGGAAGAAGACTATCCAGTAAGCATAATAGGTGTACCCTCCTAATCCGAGGAGTACTCGTAACTTGAGAGAAGGTGATGATAAAAGACAACTGAATAAAACCTTATTCTATTTCTCCCGAACTGGGGAAAAAGCAAAGGTAAAATAGGAGTAGCGATGAAGTACGCGGTTTGGTCGTGAATGATAACAGTCGCAATTTACTTTGCCCTCTTTTTAATTCCTTTATTTTTGTCTTTACTTATTACCTTCTGTATACCCTACTTAGGCTAATTGGTTTTCTTCATTCCCTACCTTTCGGCACCAGCCTATGGTTTGGAATAAGACTATCCAATAAGCGTAATAGGTGTACTCTCCTAAAACTGAGGAGCCCTCGCAACCTGAGAGAAGGTGATAATAAAAGACAACTGAATAAACCAATTCAATTTCTCCTGAATCTGGATCCATCCTCGAAGAAGTCCCTTCGAGTTCGTATATAACCATACGATGGATCTATCCAATGGAAGTGGATATCCGTAGTAATACTGGGTGTTCTGAGAAATACAAAGGGTAAAGGAAGGAGCGGCAATGACTTATGCAACTTGGACAATCCAAAAGCCAGTATTTTAAGAAGGTTCGGTCAACTTGGTCACTGAGTCATAGTCTAGGGTCGGTCAAAGGTCGCTGCCAAAGAGAGAGAGAAAAGAAACACTCTGCGTGCACTCTAACCTAGATCAGAATGGTTATCACTTTATCTAATCAGGAAACCTCCCACTGTAATCTCAAATTCTCCTCCAAACCTGAAAAAAGAATTAGTCGGGATCACCCGAAGAGTATACCAACTCATCAGTGAGAATCGGGATCCAACTATCATCGCATGATAATTTAATGAAAGCCACTCAAGTTATCACACTCCAGAAGGTATGCGCATATCTGGCAAGTTTGCTTTATGTTTGAAACTCCCGATGAAATTTTTGCCTCATGCTCTTATGACCTTGACTTTAGTCAACAAATCATAAGACACATGTCAAGTTCTACCCGTCATTGTCCAGGTTGATTTGAACCCACCCGTACATACCCTTGACTTTAGTCAACAAGGTAATACGACTGTCCCAAACCAACACATCTATCAATGCAACATACGAATACCCAGCAACTACCAAACACTATGCCTTGACTTTAGTCAACAAACATAGCTTGAATATTACTGACCACCCATAAGAAATGACGGAGGGCTACGGCTGGTTTTTGGCGAAAAAACCTTTAACGTAATGAACTTGATATCGCTGAAGGAACCTGATAGCTTTTTATAAAATATAGTAACGAAAACGTTTTGCTAAAGAGGTCACTCCCGGTGAAAGGATCTCGGCTCTTTCCTCGTGGAATGAGGTGCAGGATATTCTATCTGAATACCGCGATGCAAAGCAACTTTTAATCGACTATATTAAAGTTACTACCTTGACGTAAACTTCTGCCCAAGGGGTTTTTCCCGGTGAAGGGATATCAGCCCTTGCCTCGTCGAATGAGGTGCAGGATATTCTAACTGAATATCACTATGCAAAACAAAAGGAAACATCTTTGTAATAACACCTTTTTAGAATTTGTTCCAACAACATCAAATATAGGTTTTTTTTATCTTTGCATTGATTAGAATCAATGCAGTCCCATCAATCAATCACACCAGAAAAGAACGAAAATAAAATGTACGTATATGCCATCCGCATTCGCCACTAGGTCCCGTCATCACCCGTTAGGTTACTTAACTAACGACAGAGCGGGGACTGGACTAGCGCGGGTGTAAAACATATACAACATCTAATAGTATATATACCAATATACAATAATCGCTCCAGGCGTGATAATATGCAACATTACAGAAAAGTAATAAGCATCACAGAACAATACAGATAATCTGGGATCCCTGGGTTTCACAGAGCCGCTGCTGAAACCTGACGTTCCCCTGGTCGTGTGGATAGCCTGTGCAATGAAACCTAGACCCCTACGGGTGCGGCAAGTTACCTGCCAAAACCTGAAGCGAGGTAGTCCCCACAACATAGTGAATGGAACACCCGGCACTTCACGGAATCCGGTAAATTGAGCACCCCTCCTTGGGTCAAACTGTACCCCCTACGAGTGCGGCGAATAGTCTGCCAATTCTAGAGTGGGTCCCTTTGCCACTCAAAGCCATGAGATACGGATCCGTTGCCCTCCAGAACCCGGCTATCCGTGCACTCCTTCGCGGGATAAACCTAGTACAGAATTAAAAATAGTACAACAGGTACATCGACCGCAACCTGGTCATGCCCCAAAAGAATATTATACAAACAGGCAGTGACGGCAGTCCACATGTTGGACGCTCGCCCCGCAATATCAAATGTACAAATAAATCCAAACTGCACTATTATTGCACCCTGCTATCCACCACGACATATCCGCAACATCACAGCACAACACAGAACATCAACGCGAATGTCACGTTCGCAAACCCGTCTAAAAGAACTATAGCAATCAGACGCGGTTTACCGATCAAATGACATTCCCGGTCGGAGATATAATGTAAATACTGGCATACTAACATGTTTAAAATTTCGATCGACTAAATATCCCGAAGTGGGCCCCATGTACATCTGCTGTACTGTAACAAAATCTGGGCCCAAAATATATATACCAAAAACCACAATTTCCCATGTAGAACTCACTGTAGAAATTTGGAGTGCCAATCTCACAATAATGCGGCGGATCCGCGGCCAAACCCATGTTTGCGCGGCGGATCCGCGGCGGTTCTGTGGAATTGGGCCACCGAATTTCACCAGTATTCTTAGAAAACCCTGCTCTGTCTTCTGTGATATGCAAAAAAATTTTAGGACATCATTTAAAATCGACAGAAACTGACATGCTTGAAAATTGTGTTTTTGCGAAATCCGTTCGATCGATGCTTTAAACGTGTTAGCACAAGTTAGTATAGCTTAATGGTTAGTCTCTGATACCACTGTAAGTCCACGGTAGCGTCCCGGCCGTCTAACAGACGCCAAATGCGGAACAAAAACTTTTAACGAACTGGCGCTATCGTGTACCGTAACCCGGATCTGCCATTAAAGCTAAACTAACAAACTACAAAGGGGTAGAAACGTTATACCGAATGATCCGAGTCCTTCAGTCTTCAACCATCATCCCACGCTTGTTGCGGCTGCTCCGATCTCCTCGATCTCCAATCTTATCGTCTGGGTGGCACCACGTCGACGGATCTTTAAACGGGCTCCCGCCTCTGAACCGAGGCAACTCGATCGTCAAGTTTGCTAAAAGAGACGACCAAGATGAAGTAGAGAATGAGTAGAACACTTTGTCTCGTTACGTCCAAGGCTATGGACGAACGGTTATGGAAGTTGCCTTTTGGATCGATATAAAATGAGAAATGGAGTATATCAATTTCCATGAACCAAAATCCTTAATCTTTTCAAAATAACAACCATCATCTTTCATCAAGGGGTGGCCGGCCATTTAAGGAGAGGGGGGAGGTGAGTGTAGGAGAGGGAGGGTGAGAATAAGCACTAATACAAATGAATGAGTCATAATACACCTAGTATGAACTCATTAAAAGAAACAATGATTCATAACCATAGTCATCAACTCAATTAATGCACCATTAATGAACAAAGCCACCTCACTATCCTAGTCACCATCCTAGTCACCTCTTCTAGAAGCTTCCACACAAATCCCAAGAAAAGATAAATCCGTATTTAACCAAATGTTAAATACGGCTGATAAAAAACTGGAAACTGACAACTTCCAAAAGTGATCCTGAAACGAATTTCAGGATAACCCCGTAATGGTATAAATATACCCGTATTTGTATTACGACCGAATACAAATGCATCTGAGACAAAGATATTATATCTACACAGTATAATACTGGGTTCCGGCTTAAACCAAAGCCTACCAGTATTATCTGCCTGAAAAACGACACGTGCGAAAACGCACGTGCTTTTTCCGAACCTTGCCATAACACCATACGGCCTCTACAACGTTTCGCCCGAACTTGGGAAAGTGTCTGTGGGGGACTCTAATGACTCATCAACACACTGGCACTGGGTATAACCCCTAACACGTCAGAGGTACAAGCTGCACGTAACGTTTTGCCTATGTATTGATTGGAAGTGAAGCTGACGAGCGAACTCATCTATAAACCCTACTGAGCCTGACAGTGACATTGTATATACAGTCCGGTCCATTCGTCTAAAGAGTATCGCATATCGAGTCTAGGGGGTGGATAAAGTCAGACCCCTAATAACGCGATAAATCGTGTCGGCATGAAGCCCATCACCACCTGAGAAACTACTGATCCAAATCAGTAATTCTCCACTACCTCGGCCGAGGATTCATAGTGATGGCCACCCGTGCACTGCGCGACATCAACCCCCAATACCGGGAGAGACGAATCCCCGACGATCCGCTCACTTGCCTCCAATGTGGCTCGGGACTGTACCCAAAAAAGACCTGTTTGCACGACTCCTTTGAGCCGTGGTAGGGTAGAAATCAAAGCACAGTGGGAACTCACACGAGACAAATGACGATCTCAGGTCGATGAACTAACCTGTACACATGTCACCAGGGAATTGCTATCTGATGATATGTATAATACCAACTAGCAGATTCTCGGCGAGTCCTGTCCGGTGTACTCATAACTCAATGAGCACCTGTATACATCTTAGGTGATCCAACTGACACCAGTGGCTTGTGAGACCGGCCACCGCCCCTCATCGGGGTCTCGACTGTATACACTAGTCTATTATGGAGTATCGATGCCCTGTCTCGAAACTCCCACGACTAGGGACACTTAAAGAATGTGCTTACAGACCCCAGCTCCTACGTATATGATCGCCATCATACTGCTGGTAGTCAAGCAAGAATCCTATGGGCTCTATCATCATGCAATAGTGAACTAAAGCATGTATACGATGATAAAGACAAACCAGATAGCAAACTATCATTTCGAGCAAGACTGTCATATCGGTATAGGTCCTGCCTCAATCATTGCAATCACGTACCTGCGATCCAATAATTGACTATGAGGGCACTATCTCCAACAGATGCTTGGACATATATAGGGAAGACTTTCTTGCTCGACATGATAGTACGCTATCTGGTTGCTCTTTATCTTAACGTGTACTCTGATTGTCTCTATGTTACATGTTGATAAAGCCCTTAGGATATGTACTCGACTACTGGGACTATGATGAGATCATACTAGTGGGGCCACGGTAGTCGACGAGTACATCCTATAACTGTTCCTAGTCGAGGGTGTATCGAAACAGGGCATCGATACACCAGAGTAGACTAGCATATACGCATCTTGACCCATATGATGGGCGATGGATGATCCCATATCCATCGGTGTTTGACATCAAGGATGGTGTACGGGTGCTCTGTAGAGACTGGGTACACTGGACAGACTCGCCGAGAACTCCCAGATGTTATTATACCTCACGTCAGATGGCAGTTCTCCGGTGATACTGGTACAGAGTAGTCTGTTGACCTGAGATCGTCATAGAGTCTTGTGTGATTCCCACTGTGCTTTGATTTCTATCATACCACGTCCAAGAGGGCGTGCAAAAAAGTGCCTTTTGGGTACAGTCCCGAATCACATGGAGGCAATGAGCGATAGGAGGGGATTCGTCTCTCCCGGTATAGGGAGTTGATCTTGCGCTGTGTTCGATTGGCTATAACTGGAAATTCCCGGACCAGGGTTGTTGAGATTTTCTGGTAAGTGTTATCAGTAGTTTCTCGAACTGTTATAAACCTCATATCGACACGACTTATCAAGCTACTGGGGTCTGACGTTTACCACCCCTAGGCGAGATATGCGACATATCAGACGACGAGACCGGACTGTACGGGAGTGTTACTGATTGGATTCACAGGAGAATATACAGGCTTGCTTGTTGATATTCTGAGCGCTCAATACCTGGGTGGCTGTTACGTTTAGCTGACCGCTTACAGCTTGTGGGTGTTTGATATGATCATCACCTACTGCCGGCGTATTGACGATTGTTTAGAGTTCTACACAGAGATTTCTTGACTCAGGCAAAACGGAGTAGGGGCACATATGTGATATGTGCAGGACCGAGGATAATGCGATATGAGATACCGTATTATATTCTCGCGATATTTGATATCAGCCGGGTCATCGGATCAAGTGTTGATTTGATGAATCGGTAAATGAGATATTAGTCGGTTATATGCGATATAGCCGGATTGTCGGATCAAGTGTTGATTCGATAATTTAATATATAATAATATATATGATATATTAAATTATATTAATTAATATTAGCTCACTAAAAGATTCTTTTTCTCACTCGGGTAATACATTGATATATATGCGATATATGTTAATTGTATTATTTTATTTTGTTACAATAAATATTATATGTGTGATATATAATATTGTAACATGATATGATTACTAATGCAATATGTTTAGTGGAGATTAAACAAGATTAGGATTTGATTTGGGTTAGTGCATTCATGAACCTTCTAGAAGGTTTCTTTTTGTTTTGTGTTAAGATATTTTGTAATGACTCATTCTTAACCCAACCCAAACCCTAGCTCTAGTTAAATCTCTACAAAGGTTTAGTCAACCATGGTTGCATTATTCATCATTATCTTCTTTTCATTATTCATCACAAAAGGGATTATTCATTATTCATTCTTCTTCTTCTTCCTTCTTCTTGTTTGATGGAAAAGCTTTCTAGGTTTTTCCTAAGTGATGATTTTGAGTGAGTTAATGAAAACAAATGAGAGCAAAAATCCTATTTCATCATCCTCATCTATGCTTGCCATTTAGATGAGGGTGTTCACTTCATTTAGTGAGTAAGAGCTTGTGTTAATGAAACTTCAAGGTAGATCATCTTTGTTATCGAAAATCGGAAGCAAGTTTGCATCATTCTCTTCGTGGAGCCTCTCGAGAGTCCGGATATACGATGGTCGCAGCGAAGGGACCTCAACACGGAGTTTAAGAAGTGAAGAACCGGATATACAAAGGTTGTAATCCCTCTCACTTAGTGTTAAAGTGTTTAATATGCTTGTTTTCGCCTAATCTCAAGTTTAAAGATCCGGCTTTGGGTTGTTCGGCACGGCTAAATTTTAAATCGGGTATGGTTGATACCTCGTAGACCCTTGTGAGAGTGCCTAGCAACCCTACAGTCCCGTGGGTTTTGACGGGGCTTTGTACTTCCTGTTTTATTTGGTCCACATGGTAAGCTGGACTATTCTCGTAAGCACATATATTTTCTTTATCAAACTACAAACAATCATGTTAGAATAGAATAACCATATACATGTACCTATCATGCTTGAGATATTTTTTTTCCAACATTCATACTTGTTCATTTTTACATACACATCATTATTTATTTTCTTTTGGAGACTTACCGAGCACTAGTGCGTTGACGACATTTATTTCTCTTTTTTTTTTCTTGGAATGTTCGTCAGGAGAACAAGATTCAGAGAAGATTGAGCCAAGCCAGATGGATTTCAATCAGCTTATCGCTCAGCCAGCCTACTGGTTTCCTTTTCTGCATTTATTTCCAGTATGCCATTATTTATGCACCTTTCAGTTATTGCATCTTTTATTTCAGACATCTGTATTTGAAATTTAAATGTAAATAAAGTTGCTATTGAATTTTAATTACTCTTGTTAATTTTTGTATGTTGTTATATTGCTTTAAAACGCTTAACGTATTTATTAAGTGAAACGACCTTCTCGTAATAACTACATTGTAGATCTCGTCATGTGTAATTTCCGTCTTCCGGAAAGCGGTTCGTGACAGTTATTCTATAGCATAATATTTATTTATTTTTTTTGGATTTTTGTCCATGCTGATTATAGCTTTTGTAATAATAAAATGGACGAAGATGTCTGATGATAAGGATCCAATCACTCATCAATTTGATGCACAAAAATGAGGGAGTTTTGCAACAAGGATGATTGGATGATGTTATCAGCGGACCTCTCTACGGAATTTTTGAGTGGAGAGAATCCATATCAATACATTTTCCAATGGTTTTCAAATGACATAATTAATACTACTTCAAACTAGGAGTGGACATGAATGATTTAACAATATTTCATTTTCATGTGAGTTCTACCATTATGGTCTGTCTAGAGTTTTGGTATTCGCTCAAATCCGATGAAAATAATATATTTCATCTAGTTCATGGCCTATCTTCTTCTATACATAATGCAAATACTTATTTGGTTAAAGGTCCATTCTCTTCTTTTTTCTATAAAAAAAAGAAGAAGAAAAAAAAAGAAAACTCCTCCCCCTCCACATCATCTCCTCTCTCTTTCCTTCAAAAAAAAAAACAATTAATTGTTTATTTAGAACTCTCCATATATACCATCCTTCCCAATATATATATATATAGAGAGAGAGAGAGAGGAAAGAGGCCCTAGGAGGCTTCTTCGTTAGGTGTCGTCTAAAATCTATATCCTCCGTGACTTTTTTCGACGATCGGCATCCATCATCATCATTTTTATCATGTACGATGTGGATATGCCAAATTTCATGTGATTCCACCATTTTTTTCACCGTTGAATTAACAATGTAAAAAGTTCTATTGTCGGTAAATCATTAATTTTGTACCCACAAATCAACGGTGAAAAGGTACTATAATCAAATAAAATTTATGAGAATAATGGAGGAAATGTGTCATAAGAAAGAATTTCCTCCTACGGCATCAATAAAATACACCCTTCATGTTGTTATTCGACGATCGTCATCTATCATCTTTATCTTTATCGTCTAAGATGTTGATACACCAAATTTCATTTAATTCCAATATTTTTTTACCGTTGACTTAGCGGGTGCAAAATTAACGGTTTACCAACAATAGAACTTTTTACATTGTTGATTCAACGGCGAAAGGGTAGTGGAATCACATGAAATTTAGTGTATCCACATCGTACATAATAAAGATGATAATGATAGGTGCTGATCGTCGAAAAAAGTCGTGAAGGATATAGATTTTAGACGCCGCCTAAAGAAAAAGCCTTCTAGGGTCTCTTCCTCTGCTCTCTCTCTCCCTCTCTCTCTCTCTCTCTATATATATATATATGTAGAACTCTCCACATCATCTTTTTCTTCTTAATTAATTGTTCAATTAACACGTGCAGCGTACGTGTACAAATTCCAGTGGAAGATATGATGCGTCTTGACGGGCCCTCACGGGTGGAAACAGATTACATTTACCGAATAAAATTACTTATTCAGTCAGACTAGGAAAAATATGATGCATATTGAATCTTTTCATATTGTAAAGATATTTATTTTATTGAAAAAATACGGACCCAACACAGAGAGAAGGATTTGTTCGATCACATGGCTTGTGCTCCGTATTCTTTATTGAAATTGAATTTTGTCACTATTAGGAGGGGAGCATGTGAGCCACCGCTTTGTTTCTCAGAAAAGCAAAATTCCAATGGAAACAAAAGGGGCAGCTGTTTATATCCTCAATCAAACCAAAAAAGAAAATTGCAAAAACCAAAGGCTAGAAAACGAGTTAAGAATAATTTAATTTTTTAAAAAAGAGGCATTTGAGAGCATTTGGTCCTTCTTTCTCCGAAACTTCCATCTCCAACCTCCACACGCCTTCCCCAAAGGTCAAAATTCTCTCCTCGGCCTAATTTGATATATTTTGTAATATTTTAATCGAATTAATTCCTTGTTAGAATTTTCTCTAGGGTTCTAGATCCTTCTTCCCTCATCCCTATACATTCTTCCCTCTTTTCTTTTTGATTTTCATAAAATCAATCTTCTTTGTTTCTTAAGAAGAACCATCTGATTTTTTTTCTGGCAATTACTTTCTCCTTTTTTTTTTGTTGGGTATTCTTCTTGTAGGTTGATTTGCTTATTTTTGGTTGATTTGGTATTTTTTTAATAAAAGAATAGATATTGCTATCGACCCTTTTTCATTAATTTGATCTTTGTTTGTGAAAGCTAGGCCAAAAAAGAAAGGGGAAGTTGAGGAAAAAGGGGGAGAAATCAAAAGCGAGAAGAAAATCAATGGATGAAGCATTGCTTGCAAGGTACTGGTGCCATATGTGTTCACAGGTTGTAAACCCTATAATGGAGATCGAGATCAAATGCCCAAATTGCGACAGCGGCTTCGTCGAAGAGATGGAGGCCGAGGGGACCCCGAACGCCCCCGCCGCTCCGGCTTCGGATTCCGATCAGGCCCTTGGCTTGTGGGCCCCCATCATGCTCGGCATGCTCAACGACGGCCTCCGCCGCCGCCTCAGGTCAAGAAACGAGCAGGCCGGGGGCCCGGAGACCGATGAGAACGACGTGGCCTCGCTTTTCCGCAGGCAGCAGAGGACCGCCGCCATCCTCGAGGTGCTCAATGACATCCAAGAGAGGATGAGGCTGGATTCCGATACAAACCCTAACCCTAACCCTAACCCTAACGGAGAGAGGCGGAGGGAGCATAGGATATTGATCAACCCCTATAACCAAGCCCTCACCATCCAAGGATCGATCGATTCGAGCCCTATCTTTAACCAGATTGGCGGGGCTTCGTTAGGGGACTACTTCATCGGCCCCGGGATCGAGCAGCTGCTGCAGCATCTGGTGGAGAACGATCCGAACAGGCACGGGACGCCTCCGGCTCAGAAAGAGGCGGTTGAGGCGATGCCGAAGGTGAAGGTGAAGGTCGAGGAGAATAGTAGCTGCTCGATTTGCTTGGATGAGTTTGAGACCGGGGATGAGGCTCGGGAAATGCCCTGCAAGCATAGGTTCCATGGCGGTTGTATCTTGCCCTGGCTCGAGATGCACAGCTCTTGCCCTGTTTGTCGGTTCCAAATGCCTGTTGAGGGATCGAAAGATTCGAGCAGCTCGAGCAGGGGTGATGGAAATGAGAGTAATAGCGAGGGGAATGGTGAGAATGGAGGAATTGGACAGAGGTTTTGGATGTCGGTGCCGTGGCCTTTCAATGGATTGTTCTCGACCTCTTCTTCTTCTCAGGGCAGTAGTGAGAATGGGAACGGGAATTCGAATCCTTCCTCGGCTCAAGAAGGTAATTCGTAAAAGAGTCGATGGTGATGAGAAATGAAGGGATTTGTTCATTTGCTTTATAGCTGTATTCTTTGTGTTCTTGAGCTATGTGGGGTTGGATGTTGTGATGTTGTATATAGATTTCTTTCTATTAGCCGAATTTGAAAACTGGCATATAATAAAATTCCTGCCTGTGAACTTGACTGTCTAATCCTTTTTTTTTTTATGGCAATGCGACCATCAGGATCGAAGTGATCTCTCATTTTGGAAAATTGATACCAACTAACTAAGCTATATGCCCATTCATGTACCAAGACTTATATGTCCATTCATGTACCAAGGCTTTTTACGAGTGAATATGGTTTCTTAAGATTAATGCTTGTAAAACGATTGTGTATATATATGTTCATTTTAGTTAGCAAGGCCTTCAGGCCATTCATCGAGAAACAATTATCAATTAGGGTTTTGTGTAAAGATCACATTTGATTGAAGATGTTGGTCGAAGATCAACAAAGATATGTGAGGAACACGTTTGATTGATGGCGACGAATCGGTTGATGGCGACGAATCGGGAACGACGATCAATTATATATGTAGGTTGTAGATCCATGAAGATCTACCAAGATTTGTGAGATTGTGAAATTTGCTACGAATGTTTAGGAATAATCAAAGATTAGGATTTTGAAATTTCGAGAGAGGAAAGGGAAATTTTGAAAGAAAGGAAAGAGATGGAGGCTTTGGAGTGCTGGTTTTGCCGGCCTTCTATTTTGGCATGGCTTACCGGCGGTTTATTAGACAGTGGATATCTTACTCAACTTTCTGTTAATAAGAGCTTTCCGTAAATAAGAATCCTGATGGCGAACATAGATTTTATCAATCCAGTAAAAGAAAGTTTTCCATTTTTTTCGCCGAGGTCTATCAGCCTAGGGTTTCACCAGGTTTATCATTCGAAATTGTTGGATTGAAGTGTACCCACAGTTTCACCCGGATATTTAACAACAAATGTTTATTAGGGCAAACACACCGTTTAGAAAACTATAGGCATGATGAGTGTTTGTAGTCGATTAATCTTAATTTAGTTGTAGATTGTATTTAAGTAATTAGTGTGTTGAAGTATTTAACGGTAATTGTGGATTCCTATAATTATTGCAAGCTCTAATTTAATACAGAACCGACTCTTATAACAACTTCGAAATAAATTCATAAATCTGAATATTCTCGAACCACATAAAAATTGTTATACAAAATTAAATCTTGTTGCAGCTTCACTTCAGGTTTTTATTCCCTTTCACCTTTCTATCTCACAATTATACCAGGAGCACCAACTTTAATTCAAGAACCAAGAAATAGTTCAACTTTCAAGAGCCAAGAAATTGTTGATTTTAAAGGACTTATTTGTAATAATTAACAAACAACCAATGTAACTCTGTCATCAACCAGCTTGCATGGTCTTTCCTGTTTTTTGAGTAATCTAGACTCAAAACAATGCTCATAAAGACCTCCAAAATCGACCATCTTTTAACGACTTAATAACAAATTAAATAGAGAAACAACAACACTTTTGGCTTCCTTCAATATTTCTGTAAAAACAAGTAATATATCATACATAAAATAAGAATATAAACATAAAAGAAAGATCGAAAGCAAGACTCTGTCGTAGCTCTTGATCGGTTCAATATACACCGGGTTAAGTTCTCTTGTTGAGTAAACAAAGATGAAAATAACTCTGGTCAAGTTTCCTTGGCTTAAAAAAATAAAATTCATATGTTAGGTTCTTAAACCTGGTCCATGCCATTGAATTTGTTGGCAAGATATAATTGTGCGTATCTACGCTTATTTTTATCTCTACTCTTATAACATGTTCGTTAAAGAATTTGTATTTTAATTAATTTGTTATTTCTGAGTTGAACATCTCTACTGTCTGTGCTATTTTAATGCAAAAAGGAAGGGGTCCTAAAATTTTTATATCGATTGCTTAGGCCTTCTTTTTAGCCAAATCAAAGGGAAAAATACATAGAAAATTCCAAATAAAAAGCGAAAACAGAACTTGGTGCAACTTTCTTCTCTTCTGTATTTCACATACTTCTAGCATCCTCTATTCTCGACTACACATATTCTTTGAAGGTCACGGCATTGACAACAAGAATGAAGAATAGCGACCATGATGACGATAATGAATTGGAATTTTGGTGAGTGAGAGATTCTAAAATTGATAAGAAAGTAATAAACTCGATCGATTTTATTAAGAGATAAATCATCTCAATTTATACACCTCATAACATAACTAACTGATAACCAATAATCCTAACAATCTAACACACTAATTTTAATCTCAACATAAATTAGAACTTATCTGATCTATGATAACCATAATATCTAATACAGTTATATTCAAATATCCACCAGTAGAATTTATACACATTAGAAACCGTTTATTAGGGACTGTGTAAATATATACGGTTCCTAATAAATTATTCGCGACCGTATAATATATACGGTTGCTAATAATGGTCGCCAATAAACCATAATATCTAAACGGTCGCTTTGATCAGATAAGAGCTGCGAAGGCACTTCTTCCTCTTCATTCCCCGCAAGTTCATCCCGAGTGGTAAATTCTCCATCCCCTTTTCATCAAAATTTTTGAAAAAATTATCAAATTTGACCCAAAATTTTTTTTTCTAGGTTTTATTGTTGCAGTTGGTGGTGTAGGAGCTTGCAATTGCTTTTTTCTTTTTCAAATCCGATCCAAAGTAAGTGTTTTCTTCTCCTAACCCTAATTTTTCAATTAGATTATTCAATTTTGAAATTAGGTGATTATAATTTATGATTTGTGTTGATTTTGATATATTAAATATGGATAATGAGGAATTGAATCGGTTGTAGAATGATGGGTTTGAAATTTATTATGATTTTGGCGGTTGATGAGTTTTAGCATTGAAATATAATTGAAGAAAATTGTTTTAGATGGGTTTCAGAATTGAAAATAGATGAAAAATTGAAATATAAATTTGATGATTTAGGATTAGATTTGAAGATTTAAGGATTATAGATAATCCATGAATTTACTGGTTAGGTTAATTTAGGGTATGCTAGATTATAGGATTATGTTAGATGAATTTAATTTAGGGTAAGATATTAGGGGAAGATCTCTTGATCTTTTATATTGTGAATCGATAGATTCATGAAAAAGAAGCAAAGGCTTCTATGTTAAGCAAAAAGCTTTTCTTTTATCTAAAATCGTAGCTTTTTTAGAGAGGAGAAGTCTTCTACTTCTTCTTTTTATTTTTTTTACCTAGTTGAAAGAAGAAGATGAGAACTTTTTTTCTTGAGCTTATGGGGGTCTGCGGTATGTGATTTCTGTGTATGAGACTCCTATTTACAGAAGAGGAAAAATTAGGGTTTGTTAAATCTGTTTTGATCTCAATTTAATTTTAAATCGATTTAATTGATTCATATCAATTAAAGGTGACATGTGCACCATTGAATTAAGATCCATGGATCTGTTTGTTAAGGTATTTTAACCAACAAAAGATTTTATTTTCTAAACAAAGATTTAAATCTTTATTAAACAAGATTTATTTTTTGTTAGAAACATTTGTTTCATGGGGTGCGCATGCGCACTGTTGGATTGACTTGTGATACGTGCGCACCATTGGATCTTTGATCATCAAATTTATTTAATTTGATTTGTTATTTTTATAATAATTATTATTATTTATTTAATCGGACATGTAGGGTGTTTTTCGTCACCCCATTGAGATGAGAATACGCGTGCGCTTGTCAGGCGTACTACAGATTCCCTCTGCCTAGGGTAGGCCGGGGTCTATTGATTGTGGGGATCCAAATCTCCGGCAGCCGCGGACTAAGCTGTCGTTAATTACCCCTCGCCTTTGGAGCGAGGGAACCTCCAATTGACGGGTTAAACTGGTCATGCGAACTCAATGTGCAGTGTACGTGTGTTTTGTTTTGGAGAGGCTTGGATATATCGGGAGCCACGCAGAGTTTTACAGGGGTCCCGCTACTCGGATAGCGGGCTGGGGATCAAGGGGGCTAGCAGCCCCCTTGCGGGGTACGCGGCAGCGTCCCGGCCCAACTTTTTTTTGGGAGGGAAAGTGTTGTGGAGTGTGTGTGTGTATCTATATATATATACATGTATACATGTATAAAAAAAGGGAAAAAGCGTCCAAAGGACGCGTTGGGACAGCGCCTTGAACGCTGTGCGCTTGGGTGCTGTGCGCTTAGGCGCTAGCGCACCACGTGTCGGCACGTGGGCGCTTGGCGCTGGGCGCTCGAGCGCTAGCGCGGCATGTGTCGGCACGTGGGCGCCGGGCGCTCAAGCGCCGGTGCGCCATGTGTCGGCACGTGGGCGCCGCGCTTGAGTGCAAGACGCTCGGGCGCTTGGGCGCCGGTGCGAAAGAGAGGATTTTTAGCCCCAGAAATGGGATTTAAAATCCCGAAAGAGGATTTATGATGGAGTTAAACTCCTAAGATGTTTTGGAGTTGATAAAAGGGGTTCTTCTTTGGAGTCCTGGGTCTTCCCAAAAATGGGGTTTTCGGAGATGGGCCTCCTTCTTCCTCCTCTGTTGGCAGGATCTTGAAAATCAAGAGATGTGAGATTTTAAAAATCTTTTCTTTTTGAGATCTAATGGAAGATCTGAGTTCCCCTTTATGGGTTTTATGGTGAAAAACTATTTATTTTATAAAATGAAGAGTAAAACTCTTGATTTAATTCAAAAGAAAGAAGAAGGTTTTAGAACCTTGAGGAAGGAGAAAGATCTCAGATCTAAACTTTTTTGGAGAGAGAAAAAGGTTGTTGAGATATTTCATTATCTTTTCCTTTATAGGCTATACATTTCACATATAGCCCCATGGGCTTCGCAAAATGGCATTTTGCCTATCCCATGGCTCATGTGCCATTTCTTTTTGCACATAAGCCGTGGGCTTTACAAAATTTGGCCTTATGCCCATTTTCTTACATTTATTCACGAAATAAAAATACAAGAAATACAACAAAATTATTTATTACAAAATTTTTATTTTGGCATGGGGGAGGCTGGCCGCTTCATGTTCGGGCTCGCTCCGGGCATTGGCCCACTTGACCCGGGTTTGGGCCCACCTGGCTTGGGGTTGACTTTGATTTTGACTTGGTCAACCGGGGTGTAAATTTATACCCCAACAAATTTCCCCCCATCAATAAATGCACACCACACATGTGGGTCGTGTGCATGAAATTGATGGATCTTCTTTCATGTGGAGGCGACTTGATTTGGTTCCCGCTTTTGGGAAGTTAGCACTGCCCTTTTTACGACATGGACGGTTGATTCTGCCCTTTTAGTGACTTGGATGGTCAATGCTGCCCTTTTAGCGACCTGAACAGTCGGTTTTTCCCTTTTTGCGACGTGGACAGTCGGTACTTGCCCTTTTAGCGACTTGGACGGTCGATTCTGCCCTTTTGCGACTTGGACGGTCGGTTCTGCCATTTTTGCGACTTGGACGGTCGGTTCTGCCCTTTTAGCAACTTGGACGGTCGATACTGCCCTTTTTTGTGACGTGGACGGTCGGTGCTGCCCTTTTAGCGACGTGGACGGTCAGTTCTGCCATTTTTGCGACTTGGACGGTCGGTTCTGCCCATTTAGCGACTTGGACGGTCGATGCTGCCCTTTTTTGCGACGTGGACGGTCAATGCTGCCCTTTTAGCGACGTGGATGGTCGATACTGCCCTTTTTGCGACTTGGACGGTCGGTTCTGCCATTTTTGCGACTTGGACGGTCGGTTCTGCCCTTTTAGCGATTTGGACGGTCGGTTCTGCCCTTTTTGCGATTTGGACGGTCGGTTCTGCCCTTTTAGCGACTTGGACGGTCGATGCCGCCCTTTTTGCGACGTGGACATCCCTTCTCTTCTTCTTTTTTAGGACTTTGAATATTGTTTCACCGGTAGAACTTAGGAGAAGTTCGGATTGTTTTATGCCCGTGGATTGTATACGGTTTTGCAGGATGTATGATCCAGACCGTAGGGCCGGAAACATTTCGGGACTTTGTTGGCGTCTGCATCGTTGCACTGGAATATGGTACCAGGAGCGACTCATCATTCGTCGTTGGGGCATTCAGAGTTCGGTTGGCGTCTGCATCGCTGCATTGGAATATGGTACCAGGAGCGACTCATCATTCTTCGTTTGGGATTTGAGTTTGGAATTTGGTTGGCGTCTGCATCGCTGCACTGGAATATGGTACCAGGAGGGACTCATCATTCGCCACTTGGGAATTGGGGAGCGATGGCTTAGGAGACAGGTTTAGATCCCTATCACCTAAGGCTTTTCAATTTTATGAGCCGTAAGGGTCCCATAAAAGCATTTTCTCCCTACGAGTCGTAAGGATCCCGTAGGTGCATTTTCTCCTTAGGAGTCGTGAGGACCCCCAAGTGTGTTTTTCCTTTGTGAGTCATAAGGACCCCACAAAGGTTTGTTCTCCTCATGTATCGTGAGGACACATGAGTGGGTCTTCCAAAATGGAGCGTAAGCCTACGGGCGAAGACCAGCCGCTGGACTGGTGATTGCGGTGTAGTATGGGTATGATGAGAATTATTTGAGCCCGTGGATTGTATACGGTAGTCGATCTGGGGACTAACCGTAGGGCCGGAAGAATTTTGAGAAATTGGGTTTTGGTTGGCGTCTGCATCGCTACACTGGAACAGGGTACCAGGAGCGACTCATCATTCATCGTTTGGGGACTTGGAATTTGGATCTTGTTTGGCATCAGCATTGCTGCACTGGAATAATGCCAGGAGCAACTCATCATTTGCCCTGGGAGGACTTGGGATTTGGTTTTTGGGTCGGCATCAGCACCGCTAACACTGAAGTGAAATGCCAAGAGCGACTCATCATTTGCCGTTTCCCGTTGGGGAACGATGGCTTATGAGACAGGTTTGGGTCCCTATCACCTAAAGCTTTTCAATTTTATGAGCCGTAAGGGTCTCATAAAAGAATTTTCTCCCTACGAGTTGAGAGGATCCTGCAGGTGTATATTCTCCTTAGGAATCGTGAGGATTCCTAAGTGTGTTGCCCCTTTGTGAGTCGTAAGGATCTCACGCAGGGATTTTCTCCTCATAAGGTCGAGAGGACTTTGCGAATGTATTTCATCTCTTTTCACGAGTTTGCGCTCTTTCGGGTTTTCACAAACTCGCCGGTAGTCCTGCTGTTTTTACTCACGGAGCCCTTTTGGGTTTTCATCCGTGCCCGTTTTGCCTGTGGATATACCGTTTTTTTTCTTATACCGCTGGTGGGACTTTAAAAGTAGTCTCACCGGCAGGATTTGGGAGAGATAGGGGTCATCTACGCCCGTGGATTATGTACGGTTTTGCAGGATGTGTGATCCAGACCGTAGGGCTGGTGTGCTCAATTCGCCTGCGAGTTGGAGCATTCACATGTAGTATTTCTTGAGATATCGGCCATTGATAGGTGGCATGGGCCTTTCTCCCTCGGCACTTATTAGTTGGTAGGATCCTCCATCAAACACTTTCTCGATGACGTATGGTCCTTCCCAGTTTGGCTCGAATTTTCCCTTGGCATGTCGATTGGGGATGATCGGTCTTTTGAGCACCAACACCAATTCATCTTTCTTGAAAGCGCGGAGACGGGTTATCTTGTCATAGGCCCGTGACATTTGGGCTCGGTATAGCTCCAGATTTTGTTGCACCGTGAGCCTCTTTTCTTCGAGGGCGTCGAGCTCTTCAAGCCGAAGGAGCACGTTTTCCTCCTTCGTTAACTCGTGCTGAACGACCATTCTTAAGCTTGGAACTTCGACTTCGAGGGGGAGGACCGCCTCCACTCTGAAGAGCAATGAGTATAGAGTAGACAGAGTTGGGTACGGTGCATGGTACGATATGCCTACAACGCCTCGTGAAGCTTGAGATTCCAGTCTCTCTTGTTGGCTGAAGCATTTTTTCTCAGGAGCTTGCATAGAGTCTTATTGAAGGTTTCGGCTAGCCCATTGGCTCTTGGATTATAGATGGAGGAATATCTCCAGTCTATCTTATGTTGAGTAGCGAACCTTGAGACTTTGAAGCTCTTGAAAGAAGGCACGTTGTCAGAAAGGATTCTTCTTGGTGTACCAAAGCGGTATAGAATATTATGCCGGAAGAACATCAGAATATCTTCTGTCTTGACTTCTTTTAGTGGGATAGCTTCAGCCCATCTGGAGAAGTAGTCTGTTGCAGCCAGTATGAACCGGTGGCCTTTGGATGACGGAGGATCAATTGGACCAACTATGTCGGTTCCCCAGACTTCGAAGGGCCACGACGCCACTGTAGGATGCAACGGATTGGGGTGCTTGTGAATGAAATCACTGTAAATTTAGCAGATATAACATTTCTTTGCATGCTCTCCGCAATCCCGTATCATGGTGGGCCAGTAATACCCAAGCCGTTTAATTTGAAGTCGCATCTTGGGGCCGGACTGGTGAGTCCCGCAGACGCCTGAGTGAACTTCTTTCATGACCTTCTGGGCTTCGGCCAATGACAGACATCTGAGCCAGAGTTGGTCATATGACCTGCGGTATAGCGTGTCATTCACAAACACGTATCGGAGAGCTCTCTTCTTCAGTTGAACCCTTGCAGACCTTCCCTCGGGCAGCTTGTCGTATCGGAAGTACTCTATGAAGGGTTCTCTCCAATAGGGCTCGTCTCGAACGATCGAAGCTTCTTCGGCGGGACTGCTCTTCTGTTCCGCGCTTTCCTCTTCTCGTAGAGAGACAGGGGGTAGAATTTGCCGGCTCCTGACTGTGATCAGAATTTCGTCCATGTCAGGATCAGCCAGCTCCTTGGCTAAGCGAGCGAGTACGTCAGCCTTTCCGTTCAACGCTCTAGGGACTCTCATTAGTTCAATATGAGTGAACTGTTTCATGAGTTCCACCACCCGGCTTCTGTACCGAGCTAACTCGGGTGTGTATATTTTATAGTCGCCGCTTACTTGGTTGACGACAAGCTGGGAGTCACCGTAAACCCATAGCCGAAGGATTTCCATTTCTATAGCGAGCTCCAAACCAGCTATCAGAGCTTCATACTCGGCCTCATTGTTTGTGCGAGGCTCGGTGAGAGCAAAAGAACGCCGTAGGGTTCCTATTGATGGCGTGATGAACACCAATCCTATCCCTGCTTTTATCTCTGGGACGCTTGATTTACTGGAAGTCCTTATCGATGAGGCCCCATCGAAGTAGAGCTCCCAACATGGATCGTCATTCTCGAGGTGCAGCACTTGTTCGTCGGGTAACTCGCAATTGAGCGGTGATCCTTCTGGTATAGGATGAGCGGCGAGGAAGTCTGCAAGAGCTTGCCCTTTCACTGCTTTCCGAGGAGTATAAACTATGTCAAACTCAAGTAGCATGACAGCCCATTTTGACATTCTACCGGCTAGGCTTACTTTGGTCATTAAGTGTTTGAGCGGGTCGACCCTAGAGATCAGCATAACCCGATGAGCGAGCAGATAGTGTCTCAGCTTCTTTACAGCGAACATCAGAGCCAGGCATTGCTTTTCGATCGGGGAATAGTTGTGTTCCGCCCCGACTAAAGTTCGACTGAGGTAGTAGAGGGCATTCTCTTTTCCCTCCTCGTTGTTCTGAGCAAAGAGCGCACCGAGTGACTCATCCAGCGCGGAAGTATAGAGAATCAGCGGTTTATTTGGAATGGGAGCGGCCAGCACTGGAGGGTGCAACAAGTACTGTTTGATGCTTTCGAACGCTTCTTGACATTCGGCATCCCAGACAAAAGGAGCTCCTTTCTTCATGAGCTTCGAGAAGGGCCTACACCTCCCCAATAAATTTAAGATAAACCTCCGTATATAAGGAAGCTTGCCTTGAAAAGATCTTAGCTGCGTCAGACTCTTCGGAGGGGGAATCTCCATGATGGTCTTTATCTTGGACGGGTCAACTTCAATCCCTCGATGTCGAACTATGAAGCCCATGCATTTTTCCCGATGAAACGCCAAAAGCGCACTTTAAAGGATTCATCTTCAGATCGTATTCCCTCAGTCTGGTGAGAACGGTCCTAAGATCTTGGATGTGATCAGCCTTGGCTTTAGTCTTGATGACCAGATCATCAACATAATATTCGGCGACTTTATGAATTAGGTCATCAAAGATATTGGTCATTGCCCTTTGATATGTAGCGCCTGCGTTCTTCAGTCCGAACGGCATCACCTTGTAGCAATATATTCCGATCGGGGTTCGAAATGCTGTGTGTTTCTCATCCTCAGGTGACATCTTGATCTGATTATATCCAGACGAGCCATCCATAAAGGTGAACAACTTATAATTTGAGGTGTCATCGACCATCATTTCCATGACTGGTAGCGGGAAGTCGTCTTTACTTGTTGAGGTCCCTGAAATCGACACAAACTCGGATCTGCCCATTTTTCTTCTTCACTGGGACTATGCATGCGATCCAGTCCGCATATTTTTCCTCCATGATGAAGCCGGCATCGATGAGTTTCTTGGTTTCCTCGATGACCTTTTCTTCCAACTCCCTTCTCATTCTTCGAGGAGCTTGTTTGACTGGCTTAGCATCAGGAGATATAGCCAGCTTATGCACGACTACTTCAGGGGAAAGGCCAGGCATTTCCTTATACGTCCACGCGAAGCAGTCGACGAACTCATGCAGCAGAGCAATTATTTGCTCTTTCATTTCCTCTGACAAGAGTGAGCTGATGTGGGTCGGCCTTGGATTATCGGGCGTTCCTAAGTCAATCTTGGTTAGCTCGTCAAAGGTTGCTTGTCCACCATCTTCGAGCTCTTGAGGAGCTCTTCTGGCTCGGCTATCTCGTCATCATCATTTGATCTTTCGCTGGCCTCACCAACATGGATCATGTAGCACGCTTTGGAATCAGGTTGAATGTAGCCTATGCCCCGTCTATCTGGAATTCATCCATCGATGAGTGCTCGGACCTGGGCGGATACCATAGCCCTTCGTAAAACTTTGCTTCGGACTCCGTTTGATATAACCGGCATCCGCACTTTTTAAAGTATTCCCGCATCTCGAGCGCAAAGTATCTGGGATTGAGGACGGCTCTTATGCCTCTCTCATATGGAAGGCACGCGACAGACAAATCGTCCGGGTGCACAACGGGGTTTGACCCATAAAACAGGATGCCTTTCTGTCCACATTTCCTTCAGGGGACGTAGAAAGTTTTCAGCTGGTCCACGGTGGAGACTGACAACGCATCGAGCTCTTTGCACATCTGCTCCGGTACCCTTGTGATGACTAGGGACCCTTTTGCAATTTCGAAGGTCTCTTGTAATTTCGCTTGTTGCATGGGGGTCCAATCTGCACCACTGTTGCACGGCAGGTCCTCTTCCTCTGACTCTTCAGTGTCGCTGCCAAGATGAGGGCAGACTTTGCTGCTAGATGGGGCTTTAGTGACAGATTCTTCCGTATCGCTACCAAAACGAGGGCGAGTTTTACGGAAGGACAGACTTCCAGCGTCGGACTCATCAGTATCGCTACCGAAACGCGGGCGCACTTGGGCGTTTTTGCTTTTGAAAGTGACAGCCAGCTCGGATTTGCTTTTGAGTCTTGGGGCCGCTCTATCCTCAGTCAGTTGTGGCTTAGCATTTTGGTGGTTCATAAAATACTGAGAATCTTCATATCGGACTTCATGCACACCGAACGGCTGGATGTCTCCATCAATACGTCTTTCTTCGCCATTTTTAGTATACTTCATGCATTGGTGGAGAGTTGATGGGACGATACCGTAATCGTGGAGCCATGGCCGTCCTAAGAGAATCTTATAAGACGTGTCGGCGTCGATCACGTATATCGTAGCTTCAGTTTGCGGATCCCCGAATTTGATTGGCAGAGCTATGGACCCCAGAACTTGCTGGAAATTTTGGTTGAAGTCTTGAATGACAATCCTTTCCCTTGACATGTGTCGGACGTCAATTGACAAACTCTTCAGCGTCCGCAAGTTCATGATGTTCACTGAAGACCCCGGATCAATCAATATGCGATTAATCCGATCTCCGTCGCTATACCCGGTCACGTAAAGCGGCCGATTATGCTCAGCCGTTCCCAGTAGCAAGTCTTCATCCTTAAACGTGACTGCGGCGGCTTGCAAAGTGTACTGAGTTTCTTTCATATTAATTTCCGCAAAGCGAGCCTGATACCGCTCGGGGTTTTGTAGAGCATGAATGAGAACATCTCTAAGCTCTTTAGATAGGACTAAGGCGTCATAGATGCTAAGGAGAGACAGAAGCTTTCGGAGGTGAGCCAAAACATTATAGTCTACTGGGGAAGGACTCGAATCTTCATGGGCGAGTTCTCTGCCATCTTCTTCATTAGCGATCTGTTTTTCCTTCCCTTTTGGGGCATTGCCCTGATTTGGCGGTAGAGCTCTACCGCTTCTGAGTTGGATTTGATTGGCCTTTATGGCGAGCTCCTCGTCCTCTTCGGGAAAACAGAGCTCCCCCTCAGAGTCGCTGCCCAGATGGATGGCATAGTAGGTCACTATAGGGATCCCTTCATTAGAGTCTTCTTCTAACTCCTCCAGAATCTCAACCGCTTCTACAGGGAAGAACTCTATCAATTGAATTAGAGTCCTTTCCTTCTGTTCATAGTCTTCGAGGGGATCAATATATTTTTGAATGGTCGATCTCCCTACAGACTCTTTTTCACGCCGAGCTGCACTTTTCTTCTTCTTGAGCTTTTTGGACTTTGAGCTTGATGGAGCCGCATTGGCATCTGGCATGGTAGGCTTTTTTTGCCCTTCCCATTCTATCCTGGGCTCTTTCCGAAGTAGCTTTATCATCTTCTTCATCTTATTAGATATGTGCGTACTCCACGGAGGCCGTGGTGAGTCCATTTCATTTCTCAGGGTAGCGGGTTCGGCTGTCTGCTTCCAAAAAGCTTCAGCTTCTGCCTGTATAAAATTGGTGGTTGCAACTTGATTGTTCACCAACACACTTTTGGACAGCTCGATCTCTCCAGCCTTTTACTGCTTCTCAATCCAGTCTTTGAAGATATAGCAATTCTCGATCGCATGGCTTACTACTCGGTGGTACAGGCAATACAGGGGATTGTCGGTCATTTTTGCTTCTTGAGGTCTTTTCGACTCTGGCAATTGTAGACCGTTGTTCAAGGTATCTTTAAATATCTTTCGGACCTTGTCCCTCCTGAAAGAGTAAACCTTGTTCTTTTTCTCCTCTAGGGAAGGCCCTTCTCCTCCTAGCACTGGCTTTCGAGACCGGTTGGTTTTTGATTCACTCGCCCTTCGCTTTTCTTCATTGTCGGACGCATTGAAGACATTGGTACTACTGGAACTCCCGCTTCTACTGTTGTCGTCCCGCTTGCTTTTCCAAGTCTTGTCTCTCTGAGAGTCCGGGGTAGACTCTTGCTTCGAGCGTTCCAGCATTTGGACTTTCTTGGTTAGCTCTTGAAACGTCTTGAGACCTGATGTATACAAGAATGGGACCATCCAATTGCTGAGGTTCCCAATGAGAAGGCTGACGGACTGGTCCTGCTCCAGCGGCGGTTCGCACTTGACCGTAAGATTACGCCATCGGACGATAAAGTCGGTGTTGCTTTCATTCTTCCCCGGCTTGGTCCTCATAAGGTCAGCAATGGAGATTTTATCACTGACACTCATGAACCTTTGCCGAAACAGAGACTCCATTTGGGCAAAGGTAATGACGAACCCATCTGGTATACTCGCGTACCAGTCGAAGGCGACACTGGTCAGGCTATTGACAAACTGACGAAGAAGGAGCGCGTCATTGCCCCCTGTATTTCCGCACGATGCTTTGAAGTGGGCGACATGCTGATTTGCATTCCCCGTTCTGTCAAATCTTCCGAACATAGGAATGACGTAGCCGCTCGGGAACTCGATCAGATCGTACCGTGCGGGATATGGCCTCCCACTACTGCCAATTTCTTTCTGGGCTTCAGCTTCGGCCACCAATGTTTTAACCTTGCTGGTGACCAAGTCCATTATCCGATCTTGTGTTAGCGGGATGGTGTTATCTGGGGCCAAGGCGTCCCCAGAAGCGGAATGTGTCCGGCTTTCGTGCGGCTCGACCAGTCTTGGACCCAAAGGAACAAGCATTGGCTGCTTCGGATTATCATCACCCGGCTGATGAGTAGCGACTTGTGCTTGATTGGGAGGCGCTCGAGCAATTTGAGCCGTAAGCTGCATCACAACATTCGTTAGGTCATCAATTTTCGAATAGAGCTTGGCCATCTCTTTATCTTTGTCTTGAGCTGTTTTCGAAGCTCTTGAAGCGGCTCTTGCTCCGCTGTCCTAGGGCGGAAAGTCGGCTCTTCCTCGCTGTCCGAGCTTGACTCTGTCTGGACCGAAGGGTCCTTCTGCCTACCGTCCTCATTGAGAGGGTTTTTATCATCCGGCGGAGGCGGCTGTTCTTAGGAAGCGACAACCACATTCAAGCCAGATTGGGCTTGGGATGTGGTTGCCCCATCCTTGCTTTTGCTGCGAAGGTTGTCGCTGGGGCGCCCACCCGCCATATAGACCGTATGGATAATATATCCAGCCGTCTTTTTATCATCGATGACTGATTTCACAGATCGCTGTCTTGACCCCCCTGTTTCGGTAGCGGGAAGTCAATTGAAGGCGGCTGGCCTGACCAGGTTCTTGAATGGTACTGGCGCTTCTTTTCTGGGTTTGCCCCGCTGCTTTCGTGTGGCACAGAGCGCCTGATAGACTCTTGAAGAGACAGTGTCATACCTTTTCTGTTGGGGCCGGGACACGTCTCTTTGTAGCGATGTTCGGACCGCTGTCTTCTTGATTCTGGCGGTCATGGCATTTTTCTGAACCCACTTCAGAGGTTTGAAGGAATTGCTGATTTTTACGGCCGACTCAGCCGTCGTCACAGAGTAACCCTGCTCTTGGAACTTCTCAAGATTCCACTTGGCCGAAGCCCTGGCCCTCTTGTTGGCTCGATACCCGAGCCGCTTCTGCCTTAACTTTTCTGTTTTAAGCACTTGGCAGACTTCGGCTCTTCGGGAAGACGCCATAGACCGATTGATAGATAGGCCAGAGGAGACGCCCGATCGTGCATTTGTTGGAGTCATCGCCTGAGCCCGTCCGCAACATTTGATGTTGCTCTTTGTACCGGAAGTCTTGCCTCCAGTTGGAGCACCAGAGAGTCGTTCGGACACCGTCTTAAGTTTCGGTTGTGGTGCCTTGGCGATCATGACATTCGGCCTCTTGCCTCTCGAGGCCGGCTTGGCCATCTGCTTTGCCGGGATTTCTGTCAGATGAGTGCTTCCGGCAGGGTAGATGATGACGGAGCCAAACTGGCGGGGCAGTTCCTCCCACTGTCGACTGAGGCTTGCGGGGAGAACCACATGAGCATTGACCTTGACCACGTACGGGATCGGGGTTGTGTTGGAAGCTGAATTCGTCTTGGGAGACATTGTCGTCGAATGTTGATTGCTGCACGGAAAAAAAACATCATTTCAGTATAGGCAATCGATATGTATATTGATTGAGTTCGCATGAACGTTTAACCTGAAATATGGGAGGAGAGAAAGGTCCCACCGGGCATGCCAGAATCTGTAGGGTGTTTTTCGTCACCCCATTAAGATTAGAATACGCGTGCGCTTGTAAGGCATACTATAGATTTCCCCTGCCTAGGGTAGGCCGGGGTCTATTGATTGTGGGGATCCGAATCTCCGGCAGGCGCAGACTAAGCTGCCGTTAATTACCCCTCGTCTTTGGAGCGATGGAACCTCCGATTGACGGGTTAAACTGGTCATGCGAACTCAATGTGCAGTGTACGTGTGTTCTGTTTTGGAGGGGCTTGGATATATCGGGAGCGACGCTGAGTTTTTACGGGGGTCCCGCTACCCGGATAGCGGGCAGGGGGTCAAGGGGGCTAGCAGCCCCTTGCGGGGTACGGGGCAGCGCCCCGGCCCAAATTTTTATTGAGAGGGACAGTGTTGTGGAGTGTGTGTGTGTGCGTGTATACACACACACATGTATAAAAAAGGGGAAAAAGCGCCCAAAGGACGCGTAGGGCCAGCGCCTTGAGCGCTGTGCGCTTAGGCGCTAGCGCACGACGTGTCGGCACGTGGGCGCTAGGCGCTTGAGCGCTAGGCACTGGAGCGCTAGCGCTCGAGCCACGTGTCGGTACGTGGGAGCTTGAGCGGTGGACGCTCGAGCGCTAGCGCGCCACGTGTCGGCACGTGGGCGCTGGGCGCTTGAGCGCTAGCGCGCCACGTGTCGGCACGTGGGCGCCGGGTGCTTGAGCGCCGACATGTGACGCTGGACGCTTGAGCACCGGGCGCTCGAGCGCTAGCGCGCCACGTGTCGGCATGTGGGCGCTGAGCGCAAGACGCTCGGGCGCTTGGGCGCCGGTGCGAAAGAGAGGATTTTTAGCCCCAGAAATGGGATTTAAAATCCCGAAAGAGGATTTATGGTGGAGTTAAACTCCTAAGATGTTTTGGAGTTGATGAAAGGGGTTCTTCTTTGGAGCCCTCGGTCTTCCCAAAAATGGGGTTTTCGGAGATGAGCCTCCTTCTTCCTCCTCTGTTGGCAGGATGTTGAAGATCAAGAGATGTGAGATTTTAAAAATCTTTTCTTTTTGAGATCTAATGGAAGATCTGAGTTCCCCTTGTTGGGGTAAAAATTTACACCCTGGTTGACCAAGTCAAAATCAAAGTCAACCCCAAGCCAAGTGGGCCCAAGCCCAGATCCAGTGGGCCCATGCCCGGGTCGAGCCAGAACATGAAGCGGCCAGCCTCCCCCCATGCTAAGATAAAAATTTTGTCATAAATAATTTTGTTGCATTTCTTTTAGTTTATTTTATGGATAAATGTAAGAAAAATAGGCATAAAGCCAAATTTTTGTGTCACGCCCCGCTTCCCAGTGTACGGCGAAGTGGACGCGACGAGGTCCGCTACGTATGTACTCAGAAATACATACGCTAAGCGTAGCTAAGCAATATAAATACACAAGAGACAAGAGTATAAAAAGAACAGCAACTTTTATTTATTAACATTCTTTGTACAATACATGGAAAGGAAAATACAACTGAAATAAAGATGCCTAAACAGTGGCATAACAGAAAATGGAAAGTACTGAAAAGAAAAGTGTACAATGAAATTATACTGCAGGGTCTTCGGCAAAATGCTCCAAATCTTCTTGGGTTGGTTCAACTTCTGCCGGGTCCAGGTCACCTGACGACATTCAAAGAAGAGAGAAACAGAATGTCGTCAGCGAACAGATCGCTCGGTAAGTCCCAAAGAATAAGGAGAATGAGAATGACAGAGTAACAGTATATATTTTCTAAAGTGTTATATTGTCGGATATTATGAAACATTGTGTAACGCTGTTGTTTGTAGCTTGGTACAGAAGGATGCCAGTGTATACGAGGGGGATCTCTATATGCTAGAGATCAGGGCAAAAGGAAAGTACAAGGAACCGTTATGCTACAGTACAACAGCAATAGGATTCAGGTTAGGTGTCTTAATCTGACCACCTCGTGCCACCTTTAACACCTTCCGTACCAATCTACCCCTTAAACCCCGCGATGTCTTGTTTGTATTGTTCTCTTGTAAAATTGTATTGATTGTAAGATTGATTAACCGACTGTCCGAAACCATGATATCAGGAAATGGTTATAACCGTAGAGTCATGTAAAAGGGAATACTGGGAAACATGTAAAAGGAATATCCATGGTTCGGTTCAGTCAAGTTATATAGATTGTTAACTGGATTCAGGGATTTATGTATTCATATTGAGTTGGAATATAAAAGAATAAGTTTGACTTGAATCATATTCAAGTCAGAAATAGTCAGACTCTAACCCGAGTCAGACTAAAGAACGTAAGTTGAAGTTCAATATTTGTTAGGGCCTTATTGTAATTTATAAAACTTGAGGGGGTTTATTGTAAAAAGTAATATTGTATAGTTTTCAAAATACACCTCAAGTAATTAATTATCGTCTTTATGTATATACAACAATTTAATGATCAAGATAAATATGTATACATGTTCGAATAGTATGAAATGAGTCAAGTATATTATACGAGTAACTACCAAAAACAATGCTGTAAAGAAATATTATGTACGACTAATTAATCAAGTCAAACGAATGCGAGAACATAAACAAAAATATGGCTCTAAGTGTTTTGCATGCGTGAGTTCCAGTTTCGTCTAAATACGACTACCGGTTTAAGAGATATATATGTTTTCGTATCGTCGCGCAAAACAGATCAGAATCTATTCGGCACCGTCACATATTTTTTAAATGCAGTTTGAGTTAACTAACATCCATTTTCAGGTTATGAAAAGTATTAGAAAATTGTAGGTATTTCGATGAACTTATCGAAAACACCAAGATTCACAAGATTTGGATTTCTGAAGCTCTAGTTATGATTATTTTAATATCAGCGTTTAAAACAGAAATTCAGATTTCTGGACAGCAACTATATATTCTATTGCAAAGCCTATATCAGGTTGTTTCATGCATTCCTAAGTAATATAATATACAGAAAATTATATTTCTATCAATGGTGCATCTATACATCTAAATTTTGTCACAAACGGACATCGGGTGTTCGAGTTATGTCCAATTTAAAAACAGTGTGCGAATCAGGACAGATTCTGTCCAGATCCATCACTTAATATTGTAACGCAGTTTTCTTTATCTTAGGTGGGTTTTCAGTAAAACTATAAAACTAAGAAAATATATATCATTCGATGTAGATATCAAAAACACCTGAGTTTGCTCAATTTGGATACCGGTATACCAAGTTATGTGTCCTAGAAATTGACCGATAACTGCAGTTTTCTGTTTTACGATCAGTGAATAAAAACAATATAATTCCTAAACCGTTATGCGGTTCGATCTAAAAATTTTACAGCGTGTACAAAATAATATATTTTATCATATGTAAATTTCCTGAAATTTTCAGAATTAAAAATTAATTTATAAAAATTAATTTAAAACTAAAGGTATTGATATGTCATATGTGAGAAATGAGGAAACCATGGTATTTATTCGTAACTTCATCATTTTTTTTTAATACAAATTTTAAATAAAGTGATTTAAAATAAAACAACAAACATGCAATCCTAATTGGTCACTATGAAATCTTAACATGTGAATTGAGAGTAATGAAAAAGACTTTACAAACTATACAAACTATATATGTGTGTATGTTTGTGTGTTCATTATTTTTATATATATATATCCATTTAATTAATTATTTAGGAACAATGATATGTCAATGGAAGTTTTTCATGGTAATATAAAACAAGAGAAATATAAAGAGAAGAAGAAAGAGATGGAGGGAAGGAAGGAGAGAAGGGACTTACATGCACAAGCCGGTATTGTCACCGGGCTTGTCTATCCGTCGATAGTCTCGCGTTAGTAGCGAGACCTTCTTGAAGACTTCTTCATGTTCTTCTTCTTGGACTCTAGGTGAAGAGGGAGAAGTGAGAGATAAAAAATATGAGGAAGGAAAAGATGGAGGAGGACAATAAAGATGGTGTAATGGTGAATTATGTATAATAATATATGCATTCAATATGAGAATTAAAAGAGAAATGAAAGGTCACCGTTCATTTTGGAAATGAAAGGTCACCATTCATTTTGGAAATGAAAGGTCTCATTTGTAGGTTATGAGAAGAATAAAAATGATAAAAAATAATTGCAAGAATGGGGATTTGAACATGTGACTTATGGAATAACAATGCAAGGACTTAACCAATGAGATACAAGGTTGTTCATGCACATATTTAATTAGAATTAAATATATGATGTTGCTTAAAAAGAAAATGGGCTTTTTAGATGGGCTGTAGAGAATAAGAATAATGGATTTGGGTTAAATATTTATGAAAGGAAAAAATAAGAATGAGAAGTTAAAAACTTAAATATAAGAAAAAGAAATTGTACCTAGAAAAAAATACATAATAGATTGAGGAATAAAATAACAATAAATTTAATAGAAAGAGGAAAATACCAAGTACAAATAAATACGGTATATTTTTGAAGAGGGATAATACAAATGTATAAAGATTTTGGGGTCATTACATTCTACCCTCCTTAAAAATAATTTCGTCCTCGAAATTTATAAAAGGAAAGTGTAACAGTTTCAAAACAATTTGGTGATTGTGAGTGAAAGAATAGGGTTAGGATAGATTCAACGGATGATAAGATTCAAGGAATATGAAATGGTAAGATTCAAGGAACATGATTGTAAAGAATGTTTTAGTTGCTGTTTCTTGTGTTATATTGCTTAGGTTGTTCACGCAGACCAGAACTGCATGACAGGGATTCATACAGCTCTGACCTGCATGGGCCACCAACAAAACCTGTCACGCCCCGCTTCCCAGTGTACGGCGAAGTGGACGCGACGAGGTCCGCTACGTATGTACTCAGAAATACATACGCTAAGCATAGCTAAGCAATATAAATACACAAGAGACAAGAGTATAAAAAGAACAGCAACTTTTATTTATTAACATTCTTTGTACAATACATGGAAAGGAAAATACAACTGAAATAAAGATGCCTAAACAGTGGCATAACAGAAAATGAAAAGTACTGAAAAGAAAAGTGTACAATGAAATTATACTGCAGGGTCTTCGGCAAAATGCTCCAAATCTTCTTGGGTTGGTTCAACTTCTGCCGGGTCCAGGTCACCTGACGACATTCAAAGAAGAGAGAAACAGAATGTCGTCAGCGAACAGATCGCTCGGTAAGTCCCAAAGAATAAGGAGAATGAGAATGACAGAGTAACAGTATATATTTTCTAAAGTGTTATATTGTCGGATATTATGAAACATTGTGTAACGCTGTTGTTTGTAGCTTGGTACAGAAGGATGCCAGTGTATACGAGGGGGATCTCTATATGCAAGAGATCAGGGCAAAAGGAAAGTACAAGGAACCGTTATGCCACGGTACAACAGCAATAGGATTCAGGTTAGGTGTCTTAATCTGACCACCTCGTGCCACCTTTAACACCTTCCGTACCAATCTACCCCTTAAACCCCGCGATGTCTTGTTTGTATTGTTCTCTTGTAAAATTGTATTGATTGTAAGATTGATTAACCGACTGTCCGAAACCATGATATCAGGAAACGGTTATAACCGTAGAGTCATGTAAAAGGGAATACTGGGAAACATGTAAAAGGAATATCCATGGTTCGGTTCAGTCAAGTTATATAGATTGTTAACTGGATTCAGGGATTCATGTATTCATATTGAGTTGGAATATAAAAGAATAAGTTTGACTTGAATCATATTCAAGTCAGAAATAGTCAGACTCTAACCCGAGTCAGACTAAAGAAGGTAAGTTGAAGTTCAATATTTGTTAGGGCCTTATTGTAATTTATAAAACTTGAGGGGGTTTATTGTAAAAAGTAATATTGTATAGTTTTCAAAATACACCTCAAGTAATTAATTATCGTCTTTATGTATATACAACAATTTAATGATCAAGATAAATATGTATACATGTTCGAATAGTATGAAATGAGTCAAGTATATTATACGAGTAACTACCAAAAACAATGCTGTAAAGAAATATTATGTACGACTAATTAATCAAGTCAAACGAATGCGAGAACATAAACAAAAATATGGCTCTAAGTGTTTTGCATGCGTGAGTTCCAGTTTCGTCTAAATACGACTACCGGTTTGAGAGATATATATGTTTTCGTATCGTCGCGCAAAACAGATCAGAATCTATTCGGCACCGTCACATATTTTTTAAATGCAGTTTGAGTTAACTAACATCCATTTTCAGGTTATGAAAAGTATTAGAAAATTGTAGGTATTTTGATGAACTTATCGAAAACACCAAGATTCACAAGATTTGGATTTCTGAAGCTCTAGTTATGATTATTTTAATATCAGCGTTTAAAACAGAAATTCAGATTTCTGGACAGCAACTATATATTCTATTGCAAAGCCTATATCAGGTTGTTTCATGCATTCCTAAGTAATATAATATACAGAAAATTATATTTCTATCAATGGTGCATCTATACATCTAAATTTTGTCACAAACGGACATCGGGTGTTCGAGTTATGTCCAATTTAAAAACAGTGTGCGAATCAGGACAGATTCTGTCCAGATCCATCACTTAATATTGTAACGCAGTTTTCTTTATCTTAGGTGGGTTTTCAGTAAAACACCTGAGTTTGCTCAATTTGGATACCGGTATACCAAGTTATGTGTCCTAGAAATTGACCGATAACTGCAGTTTTCTGTTTTACGATCAGTGAATAAAAACAATATAATTCCTAAACCGTTATGCGGTTCGATCTAAAAATTTTATAGCGTGTACAAAATAATATATTTTATCATATGTAAATTTCCTGAAATTTTCAGAATTAAAAATTAATTTATAAAAATTAATTTAAAACTAAAGGTATTGATATGTCATATGTGAGAAATGAGGAAACCATGGTATTTATTCGTAACTTCATCATTTTTTTTTTAATACAAATTTTAAATAAAGTGATTTAAAATAAAACAACAAACATGCAATCCTAATTGGTCACTATGAAATCTTAACATGTGAATTGAGAGTAATGAAAAAGACTTTACAAACTATACAAACTATATATGTGTGTATGTTTGTGTGTTCATTATTTATATATATATATCCATTTAATTAATTATTTAGGAACAATGATATGTCAATGGAAGTTTTTCATGGTAATATAAAACAAGAGAAATATAAAGAGAAGAAGAAAGAGATGGAGGGAAGGAAGGAGAGAAGGGACTTACATGCACAAGCCGGTATTGTCACCGGGCTTGTCTATCCGCCGATAGCCTCGCGTTAGTAGCGAGACCTTCTTGAAGACTTCTTCATGTTCTTCTTCTTGGACTCTAGGTGAAGAGGGAGAAGTGAGAGATAAAAAATATGAGGAAGGAAAAGATGGAGGAGGACAATAAAGATGGTGTAATGGTGAATTATGTATAATAATATATGCATTCAATATGAGAATTAAAAGAGAAATGAAAGGTCACCGTTCATTTTGGAAATGAAAGGTCACCATTCATTTTGGAAATGAAAGGTCTCATTTGTAGGTTATGAGAAGAATAAAAATGATAAAAAATAATTGCAAGAATGGGGATTTGAACATGTGACTTATGGAATAACAATGCAAGGACTTAACCAATGAGATACAAGGTTGTTCATGCACATATTTAATTAGAATTAAATATATGATGTTGCTTAAAAAGAAAATGGGCTTTTTAGATGGGCTGTAGAGAATAAGAATAATGGATTTGGGTTAAATATTTATGAAAGGAAAAAATAAGAATGAGAAGTTAAAAACTTAAATATAAGAAAAAGAAATTGTACCTAGAAAAAAATACATAATAGATTGAGGAATAAAATAACAATAAATTTAATAGAAAGAGGAAAATACCAAGTACAAATAAATACGGTATATTTTTGAAGAGGGATAATACAAATGTATAAAGATTTTGGGGTCATTACATTCTACCCTCCTTAAAAATAATTTCGTCCTCGAAATTTATAAAAGGAAAGTGTAACAGTTTCAAAACAATTTGGTGATTGTGAGTGAAAGAATAGGGTTAGGATAGATTCAACGGATGATAAGATTCAAGGAATATGAAATGGTAAGATTCAAGGAACATGATTGTAAAGAATGTTTTAGTTGCTGTTTCTTGTGTTATATTGCTTAGGTTGTTCACGCAGACCAGAACTGCATGACAGGGATTCATACAGCTCTGACCTGCATGGGCCACCAACAAAACCTGTCACGCCCCGCTTCCCAGTGTACGGCGAAGTGGACGCGACGAGGTCCGCTACGTATGTACTCAGAAATACATACGCTAAGCATAGCTAAGCAATATAAATACACAAGAGACAAGAGTATAAAAAGAACAGCAACTTTTATTTATTAACATTCTTTGTACAATACATGGAAAGGAAAATACAACTGAAATAAAGATGCCTAAACAGTGGCATAACAGAAAATGAAAAGTACTGAAAAGAAAAGTGTACAATGAAATTATACTGCAGGGTCTTCGGCAAAATGCTCCAAATCTTCTTGGGTTGGTTCAACTTCTGCCGGGTCCAGGTCACCTGACGACATTCAAAGAAGAGAGAAACAGAATGTCGTCAGCGAACAGATCGCTCGGTAAGTCCCAAAGAATAAGGAGAATGAGAATGACAGAGTAACAGTATATATTTTCTAAAGTGTTATATTGTCGGATATTATGAAACATTGTGTAACGCTGTTGTTTGTAGCTTGGTACAGAAGGATGCCAGTGTATACGAGGGGGATCTCTATATGCAAGAGATCAGGGCAAAAGGAAAGTACAAGGAACCGTTATGCCACGGTACAACAGCAATAGGATTCAGGTTAGGTGTCTTAATCTGACCACCTCGTGCCACCTTTAACACCTTCCGTACCAATCTACCCCTTAAACCCCGCGATGTCTTGTTTGTATTGTTCTCTTGTAAAATTGTATTGATTGTAAGATTGATTAACCGACTGTCCGAAACCATGATATCAGGAAACGGTTATAACCGTAGAGTCATGTAAAAGGGAATACTGGGAAACATGTAAAAGGAATATCCATGGTTCGGTTCAGTCAAGTTATATAGATTGTTAACTGGATTCAGGGATTCATGTATTCATATTGAGTTGGAATATAAAAGAATAAGTTTGACTTGAATCATATTCAAGTCAGAAATAGTCAGACTCTAACCCGAGTCAGACTAAAGAAGGTAAGTTGAAGTTCAATATTTGTTAGGGCCTTATTGTAATTTATAAAACTTGAGGGGGTTTATTGTAAAAAGTAATATTGTATAGTTTTCAAAATACACCTCAAGTAATTAATTATCGTCTTTATGTATATACAACAATTTAATGATCAAGATAAATATGTATACATGTTCGAATAGTATGAAATGAGTCAAGTATATTATACGAGTAACTACCAAAAACAATGCTGTAAAGAAATATTATGTACGACTAATTAATCAAGTCAAACGAATGCGAGAACATAAACAAAAATATGGCTCTAAGTGTTTTGCATGCGTGAGTTCCAGTTTCGTCTAAATACGACTACCGGTTTGAGAGATATATATGTTTTCGTATCGTCGCGCAAAACAGATCAGAATCTATTCGGCACCGTCACATATTTTTTAAATGCAGTTTGAGTTAACTAACATCCATTTTCAGGTTATGAAAAGTATTAGAAAATTGTAGGTATTTTGATGAACTTATCGAAAACACCAAGATTCACAAGATTTGGATTTCTGAAGCTCTAGTTATGATTATTTTAATATCAGCGTTTAAAACAGAAATTCAGATTTCTGGACAGCAACTATATATTCTATTGCAAAGCCTATATCAGGTTGTTTCATGCATTCCTAAGTAATATAATATACAGAAAATTATATTTCTATCAATGGTGCATCTATACATCTAAATTTTGTCACAAACGGACATCGGGTGTTCGAGTTATGTCCAATTTAAAAACAGTGTGCGAATCAGGACAGATTCTGTCCAGATCCATCACTTAATATTGTAACGCAGTTTTCTTTATCTTAGGTGGGTTTTCAGTAAAACACCTGAGTTTGCTCAATTTGGATACCGGTATACCAAGTTATGTGTCCTAGAAATTGACCGATAACTGCAGTTTTCTGTTTTACGATCAGTGAATAAAAACAATATAATTCCTAAACCGTTATGCGGTTCGATCTAAAAATTTTATAGCGTGTACAAAATAATATATTTTATCATATGTAAATTTCCTGAAATTTTCAGAATTAAAAATTAATTTATAAAAATTAATTTAAAACTAAAGGTATTGATATGTCATATGTGAGAAATGAGGAAACCATGGTATTTATTCGTAACTTCATCATTTTTTTTTTAATACAAATTTTAAATAAAGTGATTTAAAATAAAACAACAAACATGCAATCCTAATTGGTCACTATGAAATCTTAACATGTGAATTGAGAGTAATGAAAAAGACTTTACAAACTATACAAACTATATATGTGTGTATGTTTGTGTGTTCATTATTTATATATATATATCCATTTAATTAATTATTTAGGAACAATGATATGTCAATGGAAGTTTTTCATGGTAATATAAAACAAGAGAAATATAAAGAGAAGAAGAAAGAGATGGAGGGAAGGAAGGAGAGAAGGGACTTACATGCACAAGCCGGTATTGTCACCGGGCTTGTCTATCCGCCGATAGCCTCGCGTTAGTAGCGAGACCTTCTTGAAGACTTCTTCATGTTCTTCTTCTTGGACTCTAGGTGAAGAGGGAGAAGTGAGAGATAAAAAATATGAGGAAGGAAAAGATGGAGGAGGACAATAAAGATGGTGTAATAGTGAATTATGTATAATAATATATGCATTCAATATGAGAATTAAAAGAGAAATGAAAGGTCACCGTTCATTTTGGAAATGAAAGGTCACCATTCATTTTGGAAATGAAAGGTCTCATTTGTAGGTTATGAGAAGAATAAAAATGATAAAAAATAATTGCAAGAATGGGGATTTGAACATGTGACTTATGGAATAACAATGCAAGGACTTAACCAATGAGATACAAGGTTGTTCATGCACATATTTAATTAGAATTAAATATATGATGTTGCTTAAAAAGAAAATGGGCTTTTTAGATGGGCTGTAGAGAATAAGAATAATGGATTTGGGTTAAATATTTATGAAAGGAAAAAATAAGAATGAGAAGTTAAAAACTTAAATATAAGAAAAAGAAATTGTACCTAGAAAAAAATACATAATAGATTGAGGAATAAAATAACAATAAATTTAATAGAAAGAGGAAAATACCAAGTACAAATAAATACGGTATATTTTTGAAGAGGGATAATACAAATGTATAAAGATTTTGGGGTCATTACATTTTGTAAAGCCCATGGCTTAGGTGCAAAAAGAAATGGCACATGAGCCATGGGATAGGCAAAATGCCATTTTGTGAAGCCCAAGGGGCTATGTGTAAAGTGTATAGCTTATAAAGGCAAAGATAATGAAAAATCTCAAAAACTTTCTCTCTCTAAAAATTTTTTCCAGATCTGAGATCTTTTCTTCTTCTTCAAGGTTCCAAAACCCTCTTCTTTCTCTTGAATTAAATCAAGAGTTTTACTCTTTTTTTTATAAAACAAATTAGTTTTTCACCACAAAACCCACAAATGGGAACTTAGATCTACCATTAGATCTCAGAAAGAAGAGATTTTTAGATCTCACATCTCTTGAGCCAGCCAACAGGGGAGGAAGAAGAACCCATTTTCTCAACCAAAAAAAAATATATATATATATTTTTTTCAGGAGTTTAACTCCACTAATTTCTCTTCCGGGAGTTTCTGGGGTTAAAAGCCCTCTTTTGCTCGCCGGCGCGCTAGCGCTCGAGCGCAAAGCACCTACGTGCCGACACGTGGCGCGTTTGCGCTCCAGCGCACTGCGCGCGAGCGCAAAGCGCCCACGTGCCGACACGTGGCGCGCGCGCTTGCGCTCCAGCGCCTTGCTCCCGAGCGCAATGCGCCCACGTGCCGACACGTAGCGCGCTTGCGCCCTAGCGCCCAGCGCTCATGCGCAAAGCGCCCACGTACTGACACGTGGCGCGCTTGCGCCTGAGCGCACAGCACCTAAGCGCACAGCGCTCAAGGCACTGGCCCCACGCATCCTTTGGATGTCTTTTCCCCCCTTTTGTTTATATATACATGTATATATATACATATGTATACATATGTACACATACACATACTCCGCAACATTCTCCCTCTCCAAAAAATTTTTGGGCCGGGGCGCTGTCCCGAACCCCGCAAGGGGGCTGCTAGCCCCCTTGACCCCCAGCCCGCTATCCGGATAGCGGGACCCCCGTAAAAACTCTGCGTGGCTCCCGATATATCCAAAACCCTCTTTCAAAACAAAACACACTTACACTGCACATTGAGTTCGCATGACCAGTTTAACCCGTTAATCGGAGGTTCCCTCGCCCCAAAGGCGAGGGGTAATTAACGGCAGCTTAGTCCGCGGCTGCCGGAGATTCGGATCCCCACAATCATTAAACTCCGGCCTACCCTAGGCAGGGGGAATCTGTAGTACGCCTGAGAAGCGTGCGCGTATTCCCATCTCAATGGGGTGACGAAAAACACCCTACAGATTCTGGCACGCCCGGTGGGACCAATCTCTCCTCCCATATTTCGGGTTAAACGTTCATGCGAACTCAATCAATATACATATCGATTGCCTATACTGAAATGATGTTTTTTTTCCATGCAGCAATCAACCTTCGACGACAATGTCTCCCCAGACGAATTCAGCTTCCAACGTGACCCCGATTCCGTACGTGGTCAAGATCAACGCTCGTGTGGTTCTCCCTGCAAGTCTCAGTCGACAGTGGGAGGAACCGCCCCGCCAGTTTGGCTCCGTCATCATCTACCCTGCCGGAAGCGCTCATCTGGCGGAAATCCCGGCGGAACAGGTGGCCAAGCCGGTCCCAAGGGGCAAGAGGCCGAATGTTGTGATTGCTAAGGCACCACGACCGAAACTTAAGATGGTGTCTGAACGACTCCCTCGGGCTTCAGCTGGGGGCAAGACTTCCGGTGCGAAGGGCAACATCAAACGTCGCGGACGAGCTCAGGCGGTGACTCTAACAAATGCACAATCGAGCGTATCTCCAAGGCCTTCCATCGCCCGGTCTGCGGCGTCTTCCCAAAGAGCCGAAGTCTGCCAGGCGCTTAGAACAGAAAAGTTAAGGCAGAAGCGGCTCAGGTATCGAGCCAACAAGAGGGCCAAAGCTTCGGCCAAATGGAATCGTGTGAAGTTCCAAGTGCAGGGTTGCCCCGCGACGATGGATGAGTCGGACGTAGGAATCAGCAATTCCTTCGAGCCTCTGAAGTGGGTTCAGAAAAACGCCATGACCGCCAGAATCAAGAAGACAACGGTCGGAACAGTGCCACAAAGAGACGTGTCCTGGCCCTAACAGAAAAAGTATGACACTGTCTCTTCAAGAGTCTATCAAGCACTCTGTGCCGCACGAAAGCAGCGGGGCAAACCCAGAAAAGAAGCGCCAGCACCATTCAAGAACCGGGTTAGGCCAGCCGCCTTCAATCGACTACCGGCTACCGAAACAAGGGGGTCAAGACAGCGATCCGTGAAATCAGCTTCCAATGATAGAAAGACGGCCGGATATGTCATCCATACAGTCTATATGGCGGGCGGGCGCCCCAGCGACAACCTTCGCAGCAAAAGCAAGGATGGGGCCACCACATCCCAAGCCCAATCTGGCCTGAATGTGGTTGCCGCTGCCCAAGAACAGCCGCCCCCGCTGGATGAAGAAAACCCTCTCGATGAGGATGATAGGCAGAAAGACCCCTCGGTCCATGCAGAGTCAAGCTCGGACAGCGAGGAAGAGCCGACTTTCCGCCCCAGGACTGCGGAGCAAGAGCTGCTTCAAGAGCTTCGAAAACAGCTCAGGAGCAAAGATAAAGAGATGGCCAAGCTCTATTCGAAGATAGATGACTTAACGAACGTGGTGATGCAGCTTACGGCTCAAATTGCTCAAGCGCCTCCTAATCAAGCACAAGCCGCTACTAATCAGCCGGGTGATGACAATCTGAGGCAGCCAATGCCTGTTCCTTTGGGTCCAAGACTGGTCGAGCCGCATGAAAGCCGGCCACACTCCGCTTCTGGGGATGCCTTGGCCCCAGATAGCACTATCCCTCTAACACAGGATCGGATAATGGATTTGGTCACCAGCAAGGTTAAAACATTGGTGGCCGAAGCTGAAGCTCAGAAAGAAATAGGCAGTAGTGGGCGGCCATATCCCGCGCAGTACGATCTGATTGAGTTCCCAAGCGGCTACGTCATTCCTAAGTTCGGAATATTTGATGGAACGGGGAATGCAAATCAGCACGTCGCCCACTTCAAAGCATCGTGCGGAAATACAGGGGGCAATGACGCGCTCCTTCTTCGTCAGTTTGTCAATAGCCTGACCGGCGTCGCCTTCGATTGGTATGCGAGTATACCGGACGGGTCCGTCATTACCTTTGCTCAAATGGAGTCCCTGTTTCGGCAAAGGTTCATGAGCGTCAGTGATAAAATCTCCATTGCCGACCTTGTGAGGACCAAGCCGGGGAAGAATGAAAGAAACACTGACTTTATCGCCCGATGGCGTAATCTCACGGTCAAGTGCGAACCGCCGCTGGAGCAGGACCAGTCCGTCAGCCTTCTCATTGGGAACCTCAGCAATTGGATGGTCCCATTCTTGTGTACAGCGGGCCTCAAGACATTTCAGGAGTTAACCAAGAAAGTCCAAATGCTGGAACGCTCGAAGCAAGAGTCCCCGCCGGACTCTCAGAGAGACAAAACTTGGAAAAGCAAGCGGGACGACAGTCGTAGAAGCGGGAGTTCCAGTAGTACCAATGTCTTCAATTCGTCCGACAATGAAGAAAAGCTAAGGGCGGGCGAATCCAGAACCAACCGGTCTCGAAAGCCATTGCTGGGAGGAGATGGGCCTTCTCTAGAGGAGAAGAAGAACAAGGTTTACTCTTTCAGAAGGGACAAGGTCCGTAAGATATTTAAAGATGCCTTGAACAACGGCCTACAATTGCCGGAGTCGAAAAGACCCTAAGAAGCAAAAATGACTGACAATCCCCTGTATTGCCCGTACCACCGAGTAGTGAGCCATGCGATCGAGGATTGCTATATCTTCAAAGACTGGGTCGAGAAGCAGTACAAGGCTGGAGAGATCGAGCTGTCCAAAAGTGTGTTGGTGAACAATCAAGTTGCAACCACCAACTTTATACAGACAGAAGTTGAAGCCTTCTGGGAGCAGACAGCCGAACCCGCTGCCCCGAGAAATGAGACGGACTCATCGCGGTCTTCGTGGAGTACGCACATATCTAACAAGACGAAGAAGATGATAAAGCTACTTCGGAAAGAGCCCAGGACAGAATGGGAAGGGCAGAAGAAGCCTACCAGTCCAGCTGCCGATGCGGCTCTATCACGCTCAAAATCCAAGAAACTCAAGAAGAAGAAAAGTGCGGCTCGGTGCGAAAAGCAGTCTGCAGGGAGATCGACCATTCAAAAATATATCGATTCCCTCGAAGAATATGAACAAAAGGAAAGAACATTGATTCAATTGAAGGAGTTCTTCCCTGTACAAGCGGGTGAAATTCTGGAGGAGTTGGAAGAAAACTCCAATGAAGGGATCCCAGTGGTGACCTGCTACGCCATCCATCTTGGCAGCGACTCCGAGGATGAGCTCTGTTTTCCCGAAGAAGACGAGGAGCTCACCACAAAGGCCAATCAAATCCAGCTCAGAAGCGGCAGGGCTCTACCGCAAAATCAGGGCAACACCCCAAAAGGGAAGGAAAAACAAGTCGCTAATAAAGAAGATGGCAGAGAACCGGCTGATGAAAACATAAGTCCTTCCTCAGTGGACTATAATATCTTGGCACATCTTCGAAAGCTTCCGTCTCTCCTGAGCATCTACGACGCCTTGGTCCTATCTAAGGAGCTTAGAGATGTTCTCATTCACGCTCTACAAAAGTCCGAACGGTATCAGGCTCACTTTGCGGAAATTAACATGAAAGAAGCCCAGCACGCTTTGCATGCCGCCGCAGTCACATTTAAGGATGAAGACTTGCTACTGGGAACGGCTGAGCATAATCGGCCGCTTTACGTGACTGGGTACAGCGACGGAGATCGGATTAATCGCATATTGATTGATCCGGGGTCTTCAGTGAACATCATGAACTTGCGGACGCTGAAGAGTTTGTCAATGGACGTCCGACACCTGTCAAGGGAAAGGATTGTCATTCAAGGCTTCAACCAAAATTTCCAGCAAGTTCTGGGGTCCATAGCTCTGCCAATCAAATTCGGGGATCTGCAAACTGAAGCTAAGTTATACGTGATCGACGCCGACACGTTTTATAAGATTCTCTTGGGGCGGCCGTGGCTCCACGATTATGGCATCATTCCGTCAACTCTCCATCAATGCATGAAGTATACTAAAAATGGCGAAGAAAGACGTATTGACGGAGACATCCAGCCGTTCGGTGTGCATGAAGTCCGCTATGAAGATTCTCGGTAATTTATGAACCACCAAAATGCTAAGCCACAACTGACTGAGGATAGACCGGCCCCAAGTCCCAAAAGCAAATCTGCGCCGGTTGTCACTTTCAAAAGTAAAAACGCCCAAGTGCGCCCACATTTCGGTAGCGACACTGATGAGTCCGACGCTAGAAGCCCGTCCTTCCGTAAAACCCGCCCTCGTTTCAGCAGCGATACGGAAGAATCTGTTACTGAAGGTCCATCTAGCAGCAAAGTCCGCCCTCATCTTGGAAGTGACACTGAAGAGTCAGAAGAAGAGGACCTACCGTGCAGCAGCTGTACAGATTGGACCCCTATGCAGCAAGCGAAACTAAGAGAGACCTTCGAAGTTGCAGAAGGGTCCCTGGCCATCACAAGGGTGCCGGAACGGATGTGCAAAGAGCTCGACGCATTGTCAGTCTCTGCCGTGGACCATCTGAAAACTTTCTACGTACCCGGGAGGAAAAATGGACAGAAGGGCATCCTGATTTACAGGTCAAACCCCGTTGTGCACCCGGACGATCTTTCTGTCGCGTGCCTTCTCTATGAGAGAGGCATAAGAGCCGTCCTCAATCCCAGATACTATGCGCCCGAGATGCGGGAATACTTTAAGAAGTGCGGATGCCGGTTATATCAAAGGGAGTCCGAAGCAAAGTTTTACGAAGGGCTATGGTATCCGCCCCAGGTCCGAGCACTCATCGATGGACGAATTCCAGATAGACGGGGCATAGGCTACATTCAACCTGATTTCAAAGCATGCTACATGATCCATGTTGGTGAGGCCAGTGAAAGATCAAATGATGATGACGAGATAGCCGAGCCAGAAGAAGCTCCTCAAGAGATTGAAGATGGTGGATAAGCAACCTTTGACAAGCTAACCGAGATTGACTTAGGAACGCCCGATAATCCAAGGCCGACCTACATCAGCTCGCTCTTGTCAGAGGAAATGAAAGCGCAGATAATTGCCCTGCTGCATGAGTTCGTCGACTGCTTCGCGTGGACATACAAAGAAATGCCTGGCCTTTCCCCTGAAGTGGCCGTACGTAAGTTGGCTATATCTCCCGATGCTAAACCAGTCAAACAAGCTCCTCGAAGAATGAGAAAGGAGTTGGAAGAAAAGGTCATCGAGGAAACCAAGAAACTCATCGATGCCGGCTTCATCAGGGAAGAGAAATATGCGGACTGGATCGCATGCATAGTCCCAGTGAAGGAGAAAAATGGGCAGATCCGAGTTTGTGTCGATTTCAGGGACCTCAACAAGGCATGTCCAAAGGACGACTTCCCGCTACCGGTCATGGAAATGATGGTCGATGACACCTCAAATTACGAGTTGTTCACCTTTATGGATGGCTCATCTGGATATAATCAGATCAAGATGTCGCCTGAGGATGAGAAGCACACAGCATTTCGAACCCCGATCGGAATATATTGCTACAAGGTGATGCCGTTCGGACTGAAGAACGCAGGTGCTACATATCAAAGGGCAATGACTAATATCTTTGATGACCTAATCCATAAAGTCGTCGAATGCTATGTTGATGACCTGGTCGTCAAAACTAAGACCAAGGCCGACCACATCCAAGATCTTAGGACCGTTCTCACCAGACTGAGGGAGTACGATCTGAAGATGAATCCTCTGAAGTGCGCTTTTGGCGTGTCATCGGGAAGATTCCTGGGCTTTATAGTCCGACATCGAGGGATCGAAGTTGACCCATCAAAGATAAAGGCCATCATGGAGATGCCCCCTCCGAAGAGTCTGACGCAGCTAAGATCTTTTCAAGGCAAGCTTGCTTATATACGGAGGTTTATCTCAAATTTATCGGGGAGATGTAGGTCCTTCTCAAAGCTCATGAAGAAAGGAGCTCCTTTTATCTGGGATGCCGAATGTCAAGCAGCGTTTGAAAGCATCAAACAATACTTGTTGCACCCTCCAGTGCTGGCCGCTCCCATTCCAAATAAACCGCTGATTCTCTACACTGCCGCGCTGGACGAGTCACTCGGTGCGCTCCTTGCCCAGAATAACGAGGAGGGAAAAGAAAATGCCCTCTGCTACCTCAGTCGAACTCTAGTCGGGGCGGAACACAACTACTCCCCAATCGAAAAGCAATGCCTGGCTCTAATATTTGCTGTGAAGAAGCTGAGGCACTATTTGCTCGCTCATCGGGTTATGCTAATCTCCAAGGTCGACCCGCTCAAACACTTGATGACCAAAGCAAGCCTAGACGGCAGAATGGCAAGATGGGCTGTCATGCTACTTGAGTTTGACATAGTTTATACCCCTCAGAAAGCAGTAAAAGGGCAAGCTCTTGCAGACTTTCTCACTGCTCATCCCATACCAGAAGGGTCGCCACTAAATTGTGAGTTACCCGATGAACAAGTGCTGCACCTCGAGGAAGATGAGCCATGTTGGGAGCTCTACTTCGACGGGGCCTCATCAATAAGGAGCTCCGGCAGATCAAGCGTCCCGGAGGTAAAAGCGGGGATAGGATTGGTGTTCATCACGCCATCAATGGGAACCCTACGACGTTCTTTTGCTCTCACCGAGCCTCGAACGAACAATGAAGCTGAGTATGAAGCTCTGATAGCTGGTTTGGAACTCGCCATAGAAATGGAAATCCTTCGGCTACGAGTTTACGGTTACTCCCAGCTTGTCGTCAACCAAGTAAGCGGCGACTATAAGATATACAAACCCGAGTTAGCTCGGTACAGAGGCCGGGAGGTGGAACTCATGAAACGGTTCACTCACATTGAACTAATGAGAGTCCCTAGAGCGTTGAATGGAAAGGCTGACGTACTCGCTCGCTTAGCCAAGGAGCTGTCTGATCCTGACATGGACGAAATTCCGATCACAGTCAGGAGCCGACAAATTCTACCCCCAGTCTCTCTACGAGAAGAGGAAAGCGTAGAACAGAAGAGCAGTCCTGCCGAAGAAGCTTCGATCATCCAAGACGAGCCCGATTGAAGAGAACCCTTCATAGAGTACCTCCGATACGACAGGCTGCCCGAAGAAAAATCTGCGAGGATTCAGCTGAAGAAGAGAGCTCTCCGATACGTGTTTGTAAATAACACGCTATACCGCAGGTCATATGACCAACTCTGGCTCAGGTGCCTGTCATCGGCCGAAGCCCAAAAAGTCATGAAAGAAGTTCACTCAGGCGTTTGCAGTGCTCACCAATCTGGCCCTAAGATGCGACTGCAAATTAAACAGCTTGGGTATTACTGGCCCACCATGATACGGGATTGCGGAGAGCATACAAAGAAATGTTATATCTGCCAAATTCACGGTGATTTTATTCACAAGCATCCCAATCCATTGCATCCTACGGTGGCGTCGTGGCCCTTCGAAGTCTGGGGCACCGACATCGTTGGCCCAATTGATCCTCCGTCATCCAAAGGCCATCGGTTCATACTGGCCGCGACAGACTACTTCTCCAGATGGGCTGAAGCTGTCCCGCTGAAAGAAGTCAAGACAAAAGATATTCTGACATTCTTCCAGCATAATATTCTATACCGCTTCGGTACACCAAGGAGAATCATTTCTGACAACGGGCCTTCTTTCAAGAGCTTCAATGTCTCAAGGTTCGCTACTCAGCACAAGATAGAATGGAGGTATTCCTCCATCTATAATCCAAGAGCCAATGGGCTAGCCGAAGCCTTCAATAAGACTCTATGCAAGCTCCTGAGGAAAAATGCTTCAGCCAACAAGAGAGACTGGAATCTCAAGCTTCACGAGGCATTGTGGGCATATCGTACCACACACCGTACTCCAACACAGTCCACTCCATACTCATTGCTCTTCGGAGTGGAGGCGGTCCTCCCCCTCGAAGTCGAAGTTCCAAGCTTAAGAATGGCCGTTCAGCACGAGTTGACGGAGGAGGAAAACGTGCTCCTTCGACTTGAAGAGCTCGATGCCCTCGAAGAAAAGAGGCTCGCGGTACAGCAAAATCTGGAGCTATACCGAGCCCAAATGTCACGGGCCTATGACAAGATAACCCATCTCCGCGCTTTCAAGAAAGGTGAATTGGTGTTGGTCCTCAAAAGACCAATTATCCCCAATCGACATGCCAAGGGAAAATTCGAGCCAAACTGGGAAGGACCATATGTCATCGAGAAAGTGTTCGACGGAGGATCCTACCAACTAATAAGTGCCGAGGGAGAAAGGCCCATGCCACCCATCAATGGCCGATATCTCAAGAAATACTACACGTAAATGCTCCAAGTCGCAGGCGAATTGAGCACATCAGCCCTACGGTCTGGATCATACAACCTGCAAAACCGTATACAATCCACGGGAATGAATGACCCCTATCTCTCCCAAATCCTGCCGGTAAGACTATTTTTAAAGTCCCACCAGCGGAAAAAAAAAAAGAAAAAAAAATATAAAAGAAAAAATATAAAAATAAAAGAAATAAAAAATAAACGGTATGTCCACAAGCAAAACGGGCACGGATGAAAACCCGAAAGAGCTCTGTGAGTAAAAACAGCAGGACTACCGGCGAGTCTGTGAAAACCCGAAAGGGCGCAAACTCGTGAAAAGAGATGAAATAAACTCGCAAAGTCCTCTCGACCTTGTGAGGAGAAAACCCCTGCGTGAGATCCTTACGACTCACAAAGGAGCAACACACTTAGGAATCCTCACGATTCCTAAGGAGAAAATACACCTGCGGGATCCTTACGACTCGCAGGGAGAAAATGCTTTTATGGGACCCTCACGGCCCATAAAAATTGAAAAGCCTTAGGTGATAGGGACCCAAACCTGTCTCCTAAGCCATCGTTCCCCAACGGGCAACGGCAAATGATGAGTCGCTCCTGGCATTTCGCTTCAGTGTTAGCGGTGCTGATGCCGACCAAAAACCCAAATCCCAAGTCCTCCCAAGGCAAATGATGAGTTGCTCCTGGCATTATTCCAGTGCAGCAATGCTGATGCCAAACAAGATCCAAATTCCAAGTCCCCAAACGGCGAATGATGAGTCGCTCCTGGTACCATATTCCAGTGCAGCGATGCAGACGCCAACCAAAATCCAATTTCTCAAAATTCTCCCGGCCCTACGGTGGGTCCCCAAGTTGACCATCGTATACAATCCACGGGCTCAAATAATTCTCATCATACCCATGCCCTACTGTAATCACCAGTTACGCGGCTGGTCTCCGCTTTGGGAATGATGCTCCATTGATAAGACCCACTCATGTGTCCTCACGATATATGAGGAGAACAAACCTTTATGGGATCCTTACGACTCATAAAGGAAAAACACACTTAGGAGTCCTCACGACTCCTAAGGAGAAAATACACCTGCGGGATCCTTACGACTCGTAGGGAGAAAATGCTTTTATGGGACCCTCACGGCCCATGAAATTGAAAAGCCTTAGGTGATAGGGATCTAAACCTGTCTCCTAAGCCATCGCTCCCCAATCCCCAAATGGCGAATGATGAGTCGCTCATGGTACCATATTCCAGTGCAGCGATGCAGACGCTAAACAAATTCCAAATCCCATACCCCAACGACGAATGATGAGTCGCTCCTGGTACCATATTCCAGTGCAGCGATGCAGACGCCGACAAAGTCCCGAAATTTTTCCGGCCCTACGGTCTGGATCATACATCCTGCAAAACCGTATACAATCCATGGGCGTAAAACAATCCCAACCTCTCCTAAGTCCTACCGGTAAGACCACATTCAAAGTCCCACCAAAAAAAAAAAATAATAATAATAAAAAAAAACCAATTCCAAAATCCTCCCGGGGCAAATGATGAGTTGCTCCTGGCATTGTTCCAGTGCAGCAATGCAGATGCCAAACAAAAACCAAAATACCAAAATCCTCTCAATGACAGATGATGATTCGCTCCTGGTACCATATTCCAGTATAGCGATGCTGATGTCAACCCAAATCAAAATCAACAAGTCAACTTCCACTCCGACACCGCAGAAAGCGGAGCAAGTCAGAATCCAATCTCGACACCGCAAGAAGCGGAGCAAGTCAAGTCTACCCCTGACACTGCAAGAAGCAGAGCAAGTCAAATCAAGAACCGACCGTCCACGTCGCTAAAAGGGCAGCACCGACCGTCCAAGTCGTAAAAAGGGCAGAACCGACCGTCCAAGTCGCAAAAAGGGCAGCATCGACCGTCCACGTCGCTAAAAGGGCAGCATCGACCGTCCAAGTCGCAAAAATGGCAGAACCGACCGTCCACGTCGCTAAAAGGGAAGCACCGACCGTCCACGTCGCAAAAAGGGCAGAACCGACCGTCCACGTCGCTAAAAGGGCAGCACCGACCGTCCAAGTCGCAAAAAGGGCAGAACCGACCGTCCACGTCGCTAAAAGGGTAGCACCGACCGTCCAAGTCGCTAAAATGGCAGCACCGACCGTCCACGTCGTAAAAAGGGCAGAACCGACCGTCTAAGTCGCTAAAATGGCAGCACCGACCGTCCAAGTCGCAAAAAGGGCAGCACCGACCGTCCAAGTCGCAAAAAGGGCAGCGCAGGATTCCTACAAAGCGGGAACCAGATCACTCCGGGCCAGGGAAAAGGTCTATCACGGACACTCCGTCTCGGAGACATGTCAAGCAACGACCGTCCATGTCGTAAAAAGGGCAGTGCCAGCTTCCCAAAAAGCGGAAACCAAATCAAGTCGCCTCCACGTGAAAGAAGATCCATCAATTTCATGCACACGATCCACATATGTGGTGTGCCTTTATTGATGGGGGGCAATTTGTTGGGGTAAAAATTTACACCCCGGTTGACCAAGTCAAAATCAAAGTCTACCCCAAGCCAAGTGGGCCCAAGCCCAGATCCAGTGGGCCCATGCCCGGGTCGAGCCAGAACATGAAGCGGCCGGCCTCCCCCCCATGCTAAGATAAAAATTTTGTCATAAATAATTTTGTTGCATTTCTTTTAGTTTATTTTATGGATAAATGTAAGAAAAATAGGCATAAAACCAAATTTTTGTAAAGCCCATGGCTTAGGTGCAAAAAAAAATGGCACATGAGCCATGGGATAGGCAAAATGCCATTTTGTGAAGCCCAAGGGGCTATGTGTAAAGTGTATAGCTTATAAAGACAAAGATAATGAAAAATCTCAAAAACTTTTTCTCTCTCTAAATTTTTTTTCCAGATCTAAGATCTTTTCTTCTTCTTCAAGGTTCCAAAACCCTCTTCTTTCTCTTGAATTAAATCAAGAGTTTTACTCTTCTTTTTATAAAAAAAATTAGTTTTTCACCACAAAACCCACAAATGGGAACTTGGATCTACCATTAGATCTCAGAAAGAAGAGATTTTTAGATTTCACATCTCTTGAGCCAGCCAACAGAGGAGGAAGAAGAACCCATTTTCTCAACCAAAAAATATATATATATATATATATTTCAGGAGTTTAACTCCACTAATTTCTCTTCCGGGAGTTTCTAGGGTTAAAAGCCCTCTTTTCCTCGCCGGCGCGCTAGCGCTCGAGCGCAAAGCACCTACATGTCGACACGTGGCGCGTTTGCGCTCCAGCGCACTGCGCGAGCGCAAAGCGCCCACGTGCCGACACGTGGCGCGCTGTTCAGACCATAATATTGCATTTATCATTCCCCTATTCTTATCCTTTTTTATAAATAAACAGGTACTCTTGACGCACGTTTGTTGCATATTACAGGTTACAGGTTTCTGGAGCAAATACAGTGAGAAAGACACAAAACAAAAGAAAAAGGGACTTTTGACCAACAAGCAGACCGATACTAGTCACGCCTAGTCAGAGAACAGTGCAAGGTCCAAAATGTCATGAGAACGGTTGAAAGATCGCTACGAATATTCACTGAAATATCTGGAGAATACCTAGAAGCCTAACAGAGAAAAGGACTATAGAAACAGAAAGCCAAGAAGCCCAGAAGAAAGCCCACAAAATCTCACAGCCCAAGTCCACAGTTTGGCCGCGGATCCGCGGCCAAACCCATGCTGGCGCCGCAGATCCGCGGCCTTCTAATACACGTGTCGGTGGAGATTTCTTCTGTTGCTGCGACTGTTCTGGTGTTGGGATTCTCAGGGGTCAAATCTGTAATTTTGCATGTGCGAGAGTCTGTAGCCCTAGGTTTTCTATTTTCCTATAAATTGTAATCTTAGATCTAAAATGGTATGCCTCTTTTCAATAAATAAAATTCAGAAATTTTGGAAGTGACATTCAGATCTGTTCTTTATCGTTTGGAGGGAGCCATCACCATTAGTAAGTTTTTCTCTTTTATTCTTTTAATGTCTTCTCATCCCCTAATGAGCGAGTAGTCTCCTCGCTTGTTAGGGTTAGCCTTAGGGAAATGGTTGAGAGGTGAAATCTCTCGCCCCTTTCAATGCCACCTTCACCTAATAAAATAGAACTTCACGCATACGAGCACAACCGCTCCCTGCGGCATCCTACCCTTCGAGGTAACGATGATCCGTAGTATAAAGGGCCGGTTCCGCGCGTTTTCCGTGAGGGTTAGGATAATTATCAACAAAGGTAGGGTACAAACTTAGAGGAAGAAACATCTTCCCAAAAGATTTGTATCCACTTTCTTGATAATTAACTTAACACCTAATAGATCTAAAAAAGGAAGGTATTGAAAGCGGTAAGGAAAAATATTCATTTCCAAAACTTCCCCTAATCCTAACCCTAGCAAGATTCTTAATTAGATTAATTAGATCCAGTCTTTAGATTTTTATAAACCAACCAAAACTACAAATAGAATCAACTCGTTAAAACACTTTAAAGAAATTTACCCGTCTCTGTGGATCGACCCGTACTCACCGGCTAGCTGCGAAGCGACGCCGTCCTGATTGCGGTAATAAATATTTTTGATCTATCTTTTAGAAAGCGCAAGCACGCTAAATCTCTTCAATCAAATGGCGCCGTTGCCGGGGACGGCGTAATCTTTCTTTTTTGTGAATTTTCGGGTTGATATAAATTTTAAAAATTATAAAAATCTGAAATTGGGACCCAATTAAGTGATGACGCAATAAGGCTAAGGGTCATTCCATTTACCTTATGTGACCTAGCCGAGAAGTGGCTATACAGCACCGCATCACACTCCATTAGAAATTGGGACGAGTTTGTGAGAGCTTTTCTGAAAAAGTTCTATCCTCACCACAAAACTGCTAGAATCAGAAACGAAATCATACAATTTTCACAGCTTCCTTCCGAACCATTTTGGAAGTGCTTCGAGAGATTTAAGGACCTACTTGTTCAATGCCCTCATCATGGGATAGAAAATTGGCAACTTTGCCAAACATTATACGAGGGATTGAACGCAGCAACGAAGCAGTTGCTGGAAACAATTTGTCAAGGTCATTTTCTCTCCAAGTCTAGCGACGAAGCTTGGCAGTTTCTTGAGGACCTAAGTGAGCAAACAATTCAATGGGAGAGTACCAAGACCACATCATCTTCTTCTAGTGGTCAATCTAGGGCAGGCATACATCAAATAGATATGTCGATAGCTATGAAGGCCGAGATGGCCTCACTTATGAAAAAGCTAGAAGCCATTGAGACCAAAATCTCATCGTCTTCTCCTGCCCCTACTCTACCCACACGAACTGTTTGTGCTTGTTGTTCGAACCCATCGCATTTAACCGAAGAGTGTCCTTATAATGCACCTATTCAAGGACAGGATCAAGTCAATGCTGCATTTCAGCAACGACAAAGAAATGATCCTTACTCTTCGACATACAATCAAGGGTGGAGGAGTCACCCAAATTTCGCTTGGAACCAAAATCAACAAATCCAAGGGAATAACAATTTTCAAAGAACTCCTCCACAACAACAACAAGCACCCTTACAAACTCAAAACCAGCAACCTTTCCAACAACAACCTTATACAAGTCAAACGAACAATTTGGTTCAACCTAATGATGATAAAGTTAGCTCGCTCGAGAAAAGTCTTGAAGCATTTCTCAAGCAAACTACAGATTCCGCAGCAAGATTTGAAAGTTATGTTCAATCTTTAATGAATAACAATGCCTCACATGATCAGAGTATCAAATCTATCGAGGCACAAATTGCACAATTAACTGCTGCGTTGAGCGAGAGAGAAAAGGGAAAGCTTCCATCTCAACCATTGCCCAATCCCAGTCACACACAAAACGCATATAACAATCACAATGTAAATGCGGTGACCACGTTGAGATCCGGAAGAGAGTTGCAAAATAATGTGGAAACTAGTGATGACATCCCCGCCGGTGGTTCTTCTTCCCCTTCTTCATTTTCTTCACTTCCTTCTTCACCTTTTTCTTTAGAGCCTATTCTCCACCCTTCACACGGCTCTACTTCTTCTGACTCGAACGGACCCATTTCTAACAACACGAACACATCCACACTGGGATCCGTTCCTATTCCACATTCTACTCCACAGACTTGTGACTCAACAAATTTTCAAAATGCACCATTTCCAAACAGGTTGAGTCCTAATAAACCAAATGCACAAGTGGAGAAGATTGTGGAGATCTTTAAGCAGGTTAGCATAAATATACCTCTCTTGGATGCTATCCAACAAGTCCCTTCATACGCGAAAATCTTAAAGGGCTTGTGCACCTCGAAGAGAAAGGCATCTCAAGTACCCAAGAAAGTGCTAGTGGCTAGTGCAGTGAGCAATGCTATTAACCACCATCAAACATTACCCCAAAAACGAAAGGACCCCGGCTGTCCTACTATTTCAATCACAATTGGGGATAAGCAAATTAATCGTGCACTTTTAGATCTTGGGTCTAGTGTTAACCTGATTCCTTACTCCGTGTACGAACAATTAGGGGTTGGAGAGTTGAAACCCACTCGTTGCACTCTCCAAATGGCTGATCGATCAATCACCTATCCAAGGGGTCAACTAGAGGATGTGTTGATCAAAGTCGGGGAATTCATATTCCCCGTTGATTTTATTGTTATGGATACACAACCTGTTGCTAACCCAAGAAACCAAATTCCGGTGATTCTTGGTCGACCATTTTTGGCCACTTCCAATGCCATAATAAATTGTCGCAATGGCTCCATGACTCTATCCTTCGGAAAGAGGTCTAGTGAATTCAATATTTATAAGATGGGAAGTCTGCCCCCCGTGCCTAAAGCTAGTACACGAGAAGTTTGCTCTATTCACGAAATCACGCAGGAGGACTGTGAGCTTGAAAGATTTCTATTTGATGAAAACAGTTTTGACGCCACTAGTGCGTCCCTCCTTGAGCCTACCACCGTTGACACAACCGATGTTGATTATGAGTCGTCTGAATTTTTGGATGAGTCAGTTGAGCCATCCGAATCGGTTGCTTGCAGTGATTTCGAACCTGTGTTAGAGTCCTTTGAGTTCGAGGTAGATTCCGCAATGATTCTTTCGCCTCAGAAATTCGAACTCATGCCCTTGCCGTCTCACCGTAGATATGCTTACATAGGTGAGAATGAGACTTTTCCCATTATCATATCAGCCTCTCTAGCCTTCGAGCAAAAGAACGCTATTTTAAAAGTCTTACAAGATAGACGGCAAGTTTTCAGTTGGACTATGGCGGACATCGAGGAGATCAGTTCCCTCATAAGTGAATATCACACACAATTGATGGATGATGCCATGTCAATAGAGGACCCACGGGAACATCTTGGGGGTATTGTGGTGAGCCAACTTCCTCCCTTAGAAGTTGAAATACCTCCATTTCTTTTAATAAGGTACGAGAATGCCAACACTCCACTGATTGCTGATCATTTACATTCTCGTTTCGATGCATCACCATCACCTGTATATTTCCCTCCACACCTCCCATACCACTACTTCTATCTTCCCAAATTCTTTTCGGACCACCACAACTTATTTTTCCACCAACCAATATCCTTTACTAATAAATTTTTCAAATGGTTGGTGTTGACTTTTGGCCGATGCAAAGTTTGGCAGTCATGTCTAACATAGTTTAAATGAAGTTTGGGGGAGGGTCTTTTTGTATATATTTTTGTTTTTCTTAACAATAAAAAAAAAACTATAAATAAATAAACAGGGGAGTGCCGACATTTTGACCCTCTTGGTTTAGTATGACAGTGAGGACACTGTCAAGTTCAAGTTTAGGGGTATGCTCGGTACGTCTTCTTCCTTCGCATTCATTTGTACATATTCTTGCATTTGCATATCTATTTGAAAAAACCATAAAAATTGAAAATTTTCAAAAATTATAAAAATTATTGTATTCAATTTTGGCTAATTGACTAGAGTTTGACAAATAGGTTAACTGGCTAGGGACAACTAGATCTTAGACTTAGTAAATTAAAAACCCTAAAAATAACATTCCTTAAAGTTTAACGGTAGAAAGTATATGCCTTGTAGTTTATTTAGAATTAGGCATATTTTGGGTTCACTTCCTGGGCTAAGTCGAAACAAGGGAAGAGTATTGATGTTCTCATTAGAGTATAAGTTTGAAAAATAGTTCCTAGCTTAAGTCTAGATTCTGAAAATGTATACCCTACAATTTGCACAATCACGCACCTTGAAACTTGGAATAGTAGAAGAGACCTTGAAAGGCTCTTGTCTAAAGTCCTTAGTATGAAAAAGTGTGAATAAAGAAAAAAAAAATGGACACTGTTTTTTGTGATTACTTAAGGCTGCAAAAATAGAAAAATACTTAGCGAGGGTGCTTCATCACCTAGTGCCTTAGACCAACTGGTTTGGGAGTCACTGCTAAAGTCTTGGGTGTTGCAAAGACTAGGAAGTATGCTTTAAAGTGCAAACGCATTTTGTAATCGGTCGTTGGTACCTCAAGAAGTATTAACGGTCGCATGAAGGATGTGCAAGCAAATTTCATTTAAATTCACCACTAATTAGCACTTTGGACAACGGACAAGGGGTTGATTGCTTAATTTGAATTTCCAAGTGTAGGGGTGACTTTTACACACAAGTAGGGGTATGTGATTGGAATTTAGATAAGAGAGAGGAATGAAAGATAAAACTTGTATCTTTAATGGAGTTGATAGAAAATTCCTAAGTAGAGATGAAACCCTAGAGGGAAGACTTAAAAGATGCCGAAAGCTAAGTAGGTCTACATAACATATATAATCTTAAGTTAAATGATAAGGATGTGTGAAGAATATGGGTGGATAATTTACGAGTCAAAAGATAATAGAATTCCTTGTTAGAAAACCTAATTGGAGAACAAAAGTCAATGGGCCGAGTTGATAGGATTTTGTGGGAAGTATCCGCTGAAAACCCTCAGGAGACAACACTCCTCCTACTAGGGACACCTAGAGGTTTAACGGCTTGTTGCACGTGCTCAGTGCAATCGCGTTTCCCTGCGAAAGTGCGGTTAGGATTTTTTAGAGAATAAAATAATAAGTTTGCTCGAGGACGAGCAAAAGGTAAGTTTGGGGGTATTTGTTCAGATCATAATATTGCATTTATCATTCCCCTATTCTTATCCTTTTTTATAAATAAACAGGTACTCTTGACGCACGTTTGTTGCATATTACAGGTTACAGGTTTCTGGAGCAAATACAGTGAGAAAGACACAAAACAAAAGAAAAAGGGACTTTTGACCAACAAGCAGACCGATACTAGTCACGCCTAGTCAGAGAACAGTGCAAGGTCCAAAATGTCATGAGAACGGTTGAAAGATCGCTACGAATATTCACTGAAATATCTGGAGAATACCTAGAAGCCTAACAGAGAAAAGGACTATAGAAACAGAAAGCCAAGAAGCCCAGAAGAAAGCCCACAAAATCTCACAGCCCAAGTCCACAGTTTGGCCGCGGATCCGCGGCCAAACCCATGCTGGCGCCGCGGATCCGCGGCCTTCTAATACACGTGTCGGTGGAGATTTCTTCTGTTGCTGCGACTGTTCTGGTGTTGGGATTCTCAGGGGTCAAATCTGTAATTTTGCATGTGCGAGAGTCTGTAGCCCTAGGTTTTCTATTTTCCTATAAATTGTAATCTTAGATCTAAAATGGTATGCCTCTTTTCAATAAATAAAATTCAGAAATTCTGGAAGTGACATTCAGATCTGTTCTTTATCGTTTGGAGGGAGCCATCACCATTAGTAAGTTTTTCTCTTTTATTCTTTTAATGTCTTCTCATCCCCTAATGAGCGAGTAGTCTCCTCGCTTGTTAGGGTTAGCCTTAGGGAAAGGGTTGAGAGGTGAAATCTCTCGCCCCTTTCAATGCCACCTTCACCTAATGAAATAGAACTTCACGCATACGAGCACAACCGCTCCCTGCGGCATCCTACCCTTCGAGGTAACGATGATCCGTAGTATAAAGGGCCGGTTCCGCGCGTTTTCCGTGAGGGTTAGGATAATTATCAACAAAGGTAGGGTACAAACTTAGAGGAAGAAACATCTTCCCAAAAGATTTGTATCCACTTTCTTGATAATTAACTTAACACCTAATAGATCTAAAAAAGGAAGGTATTGAAAGCGGTAAGGAAAAATATTCATTTCCAAAACTTCCCCTAATCCTAACCCTAGCAAGATTCTTAATTAGATTAATTAGATCCAGTCTTTAGATTTTTATAAACCAACCAAAACTACAAATAGAATCAACTCGTTAAAACACTTTAAAGAAATTTACCCGTCTCTGTGGATCGACCCGTACTCACCGGCTAGCTGCGAAGCGACGCCGTCCTGATTGCGGTAATAAATATTTTTGATCTATCTTTTAGAAAGCGCAAGCACGCTAAATCTCTTCAATCAAATGGCGCCGTTGCCGGGGACGGCGTAATCTTTCTTTTTTGTGAATTTTCGGGTTGATATAAATTTTAAAAATTATAAAAATCTAAAATTGGGACCCAATTAAGTGATGACGCAATAAGGCTAAGGGTCATTCCATTTACCTTATGTGAATTAGCCGAGAAGTGGCTATACAGCACCGCATCACACTCCATTAGAAATTGGGACGAGTTTGTGAGAGCTTTTCTGAAAAAGTTCTATCCTCACCACAAAACTGCTAGAATCAGAAACGAAATCATACAATTTTCACAGCTTCCTTCCGAACCATTTTGGAAGTGCTTCGAGAGATTTAAGGACCTACTTGTTCAATGCCCTCATCATGGGATAGAAAATTGGCAACTTTGCCAAACATTATACGAGGGATTGAACGCAGCAACGAAGCAGTTGCTGGAAACAATTTGTCAAGGTCATTTTCTCTCCAAGTCTAGCGACGAAGCTTGGCAGTTTCTTGAGGACCTAAGTGAGCAAACAATTCAATGGGAGAGTACCAAGACCACATCATCTTCTTCTAGTGGTCAATCTAGGGCAGGCATACATCAAATAGATATGTCGATAGCTATGAAGGCCGAGATGGCCTCACTTATGAAAAAGCTAGAAGCCATTGAGACCAAAATCTCATCGTCTTCTCCTGCCCCTACTCTACCCACACGAACTGTTTGTGCTTGTTGTTCGAACCCATCGCATTTAACCGAAGAGTGTCCTTATAATGCACCTATTCAAGGACAGGATCAAGTCAATGCTGCATTTCAGCAACGACAAAGAAATGATCCTTACTCTTCGACATACAATCAAGGGTGGAGGAGTCACCCAAATTTCGCTTGGAACCAAAATCAACAAATCCAAGGGAATAACAATTTTCAAAGAACTCCTCCACAACAACAACAAGCACCCTTACAAACTCAAAACCAGCAACCTTTCCAACAACAACCTTATACAAGTCAAACGAACAATTTGGTTCAACCTAATGATGATAAGGTTAGCTCGCTCGAGAAAAGTCTTGAAGCATTTCTCAAGCAAACTACAGATTCCGCAGCAAGATTTGAAAGTTATGTTCAATCTTTAATGAATAACAATGCCTCACATGATCAGAGTATCAAATCTATCGAGGCACAAATTGCACAATTAACTGCTGCGTTGAGCGAGAGAGAAAAGGGAAAGCTTCCATCTCAACCATTGCCCAATCCCAGTCACACACAAAACGCATATAACAATCACAATGTAAATGCGGTGACCACGTTGAGATCCGGAAGAGAGTTGCAAAATAATGTGGAAACTAGTGACGACATCCCCGCCGGTGGTTCTTCTTCCCCTTCTTCATTTTCTTCACTTCCTTCTTCACCTTTTTCTTTAGAGCCTATTCTCCACCCTTCACACGGCTCTACTTCTTCTGACTCGAACGGACCCATTTCTAACAACACGAACACATCCACACTGGGATCCGTTCCTATTCCACATTCTACTCCACTGACTTGTGACTCAACAAATTTTCAAAATGCACCATTTCCAAACAGGTTGAGTCCTAATAAACCAAATGCACAAGTGGAGAAGATTGTGGAGATCTTTAAGCAGGTTAGCATAAATATACCTCTCTTGGATGCTATCCAACAAGTCCCTTCATACGCGAAAATCTTAAAGGGCTTGTGCACCTCGAAGAGAAAGGCATCTCAAGTACCCAAGAAAGTGCTAGTGGCTAGTGCAGTGAGCAATGCTATTAACCACCATCAAACATTACCCCAAAAACGAAAGGACCCCGGCTGTCCTACTATTTCAATCACAATTGGGGATAAGCAAATTAATCGTGCACTTTTAGATCTTGGGTCTAGTGTTAACCTGATTCCTTACTCCGTGTACGAACAATTAGGGGTTGGAGAGTTGAAACCCACTCGTTGCACTCTCCAAATGGCTGATCGATCAATCACCTATCCAAGGGGTCAACTAGAGGATGTGTTGATCAAAGTCGGGGAATTCATATTCCCCGTTGATTTTATTGTTATGGATACACAACCTGTTGCTAACCCAAGAAACCAAATTCCGGTGATTCTTGGTCGACCATTTTTGGCCACTTCCAATGCCATAATAAATTGTCGCAATGGCTCCATGACTCTATCCTTCGGAAAGAGGTCTAGTGAATTCAATATTTATAAGATGGGAAGTCTGCCCCCCGTGCCTAAAGCTAGTACACGAGAAGTTTGCTCTATTCACGAAATCACGCAGGAGGACTGCGAGCTTGAAAGATTTCTATTTGATGAAAACAGTTTTGACGCCACTAGTGCGTCCCTCCTTGAGCCTACCACCGTTGACACAACCGATGTTGATTATGAGTCGTCTGAATTTTTGGATGAGTCAGTTGAGCCATCCGAATCGGTTGCTTGCAGTGATTTCGAACCTGTGTTAGAGTCCTTTGAGTTCGAGGTAGATTCCGCAATGATTCTTTCGCCTCAGAAATTCGAACTCATGCCCTTGCCGTCTCACCGTAGATATGCTTACATAGGTGAGAATGAGACTTTTCCCATTATCATATCAGCCTCTCTAGCCTTCGAGCAAAAGAACGCTATTTTAAAAGTCTTACAAGATAGACGGCAAGTTTTCAGTTGGACTATGGCGGACATCGAGGAGATCAGTTCCCTCATAAGTGAATATCACACACAATTGATGGATGATGCCATGTCAATAGAGGACCCACGGGAACATCTTGGGGGTATTGTGGTGAGCCAACTTCCTCCCTTAGAAGTTGAAATACCTCCATTTCTTTTAATAAGGTACGAGAATGCCAACACTCCACTGATTGCTGATCATTTACATTCTCGTTTCGATGCATCACCATCACCTGTATATTTCCCTCCACACCTCCCATACCACTACTTCTATCTTCCCAAATTCTTTTCGGACCACCACAACTTATTTTTCCACCAACCAATATCCTTTACTAATAAATTTTTCAAATGGTTGGTGTTGACTTTTGGCCGATGCAAAGTTTGGCAGTCATGTCTAACATAGTTTAAATGAAGTTTGGGGGAGGGTCTTTTTGTATATATTTTTGTTTTTCTTAACAATAAAAAAAAAACTATAAATAAATAAACAGGGGAGTGCCGACATTTTGACCCTCTTGGTTTAGTATGACAGTGAGGACACTGTCAAGTTCAAGTTTAGGGGTATGCTCGGTACGTCTTCTTCCTTCGCATTCATTTGTACATATTCTTGCATTTGCATATCTATTTGAAAAAACCATAAAAATTGAAAATTTTCAAAATTATAAAAATTATTGTATTCAATTTTGGCTAATTGACTAGAGTTTGACAAATAGGTTAACTGGCTAGGGACAACTAGATCTTAGACTTAGTAAATTAAAAACCCTAAAAATAACATTCCTTAAAGTTTAACGGTAGAAAGTATATGCCTTGTAGTTTATTTAGAATTAGGCATATTTTGGGTTCACTTCCTGGGCTAAGTCGAAACAAGGGAAGAGTATTGATGTTCTCATTAGAGTATAAGTTTGAAAAATAGTTCCTAGCTTAAGTCTAGATTCTGAAAATGTATACCCTACAATTTGCACAATCACGCACCTTGAAACTTGGAATAGTAGAAGAGACCTTGAAAGGCTCTTGTCTAAAGTCCTTAGTATGAAAAAGTGTGAATAAAGAAAAAAAAAATGGACACTGTTTTTTGTGATTACTTAAGGCTGCAAAAATAGAAAAATACTTAGCGAGGGTGCTTCATCACCTAGTGCCTTAGACCAACTGGTTTGGGAGTCACTGCTAAAGTCTTGGGTGTTGCAAAGACTAGGAAGTATGCTTTAAAGTGCAAACGCATTTTGTAATCGGTCGTTGGTACCTCAAGAAGTATTAACGGTCGCATGAAGGATGTGCAAGCAAATTTCATTTAAATTCACCACTAATTAGCACTTTGGACAACGGACAAGGGGTTGATTGCTTAATTTGAATTTCCAAGTGTAGGGGTGACTTTTACACACAAGTAGGGGTATATGATTGGAATTTAGATAAGAGAGAGGAATGAAAGATAAAACTTGTATCTTTAATGGAGTTGATAGAAAATTCCTAAGTAGAGATGAAACCCTAGAGGGAAGACTTAAAAGATGCCGAAAGCTAAGTAGGTCAACATAACATATATAATCTTAAGTTAAATGATAAGGATGTGTGAAGAATATGGGTGGATAATTTACGAGTCAAAAGATAATAGAATTCCTTGTTAGAAAACCTAATTGGAGAACAAAAGTCAATGGGCCGAGTTGATAGGATTTTGTGGGAAGTATCCGCTGAAAACCCTCAGGAGACAACACTCCTCCTACTAGGGACACCTAGAGGTTTAACGGCTTGTTGCACGTGCTCAGTGCAATCGCGTTTCCCTGCGAAAGTGCGGTTAGGATTTTTTAGAGAATAAAATAATAAGTTTGCTCGAGGACGAGCAAAAGGTAAGTTTGGGGGTATTTGTTCAGACCATAATATTGCATTTATCATTCTCCTATTCTTATCCTTTTTTATAAATAAACAGGTACTCTTGATGCACGTTTGTTGCATATTACAGGTTACAGGTTTCTGGAGCAAATACAGTGAGAAAGACACAAAACAAAAGAAAAAGGGACTTTTGACCAACAAGCAGACCGATACTAGTCACGCCTAGTCAGAGAACAGTGCAAGGTCCAAAATGTCATGAGAACGGTTGAAAGATCGCTACGAATATTCACTGAAATATCTGGAGAATACCTAGAAGCCTAACAGAGAAAAGGACTATAGAAACAGAAAGCCAAGAAGCCCAGAAGAAAGCCCACAAAATCTCACAGCCCAAGTCCACAGTTTGGCCGCGGATCCGCGGCCAAACCCATGCTGGCGCCGCGGATCCGCGGCCTTCTAATACACGTGTCGGTGGAGATTTCTTCTGTTGCTGCGACTGTTCTGGTGTTGGGATTCTCAGGGGTCAAATCTGTAATTTTGCATGTGCGAGAGTCTGTAGCCCTAGGTTTTCTATTTTCCTATAAATTGTAATCTTAGATCTAAAATGGTATGCCTCTTTTCAATAAATAAAATTCAGAAATTCTGGAAGTGACATTCAGATCTGTTCTTTATCGTTTGGAGGGAGCCATCACCATTAGTAAGTTTTTCTCTTTTATTCTTTTAATGTCTTCTCATCCCCTAATGAGCGAGTAGTCTCCTCGCTTGTTAGGGTTAGCCTTAGGGAAAGGGTTGAGAGATGAAATCTCTCGCCCCTTTCAATGCCACCTTCACCTAATGAAATAGAACTTCACGCATACGAGCACAACCGCTCCCTGCGGCATCCTACCCTTCGAGGTAACGATGATCCGTAGTATAAAGGGCCGGTTCCGCGCGTTTTCCGTGAGGGTTAGGATAATTATCAACAAAGGTAGGGTACAAACTTAGAGGAAGAAACATCTTCCCAAAAGATTTGTATCCACTTTCTTGATAATTAACTTAACACCTAATAGATCTAAAAAAGGAAGGTATTGAAAGCGGTAAGGAAAAATATTCATTTCCAAAACTTCCCCTAATCCTAACCCTAGCAAGATTCTTAATTAGATTAATTAGATCCAGTCTTTAGATTTTTATAAACCAACCAAAACTACAAATAGAATCAACTCGTTAAAACACTTTAAAGAAATTTACCCGTCTCTGTGGATCGACCCGTACTCACCGGCTAGCTGCGAAGCGACGCCGTCCTGATTGCGGTAATAAATATTTTTGATCTATCTTTTAGAAAGAGCAAGCACGCTAAATCTCTTCAATCACGCGCGCACTTGCGCTCTCGCGCACTTGCGCTCTCGCGCAGTGCGCCCGAGCGCAAAGCGCCCACGTGCCGACACATGGCGCGCTTGCGCTTGCGCTCCAGCGCACTGCGCCCGAGCGCAAAGCGCCCACGTGCCGACACGTGGCGCGCGCGCTTGCGCTACAGCGCACTGCGCCCGAGCGCAAAGCTCCCACGTACCGACACGTGGCGCGCTTGCGCTCAAGCGCACTGCGCCCGAGCGCAAAGCGCCCACGTGCCGACACGTGGAGCGCGCGCTTGCGCTACAGCGCACTGCGCCCGAGCGCAAAACGCCCACGTGCCGACACGTGGCGCGCGCGCTTGCGCTCCAGCGCCTTGCTCCCGAGCGCAAAGCGCCCACGTGCCGACACGTGGTGCGCTTGCGCCCTAGCGCCCAGCGCTCATGCGCAAAGCGCCCACGTGCTGACACGTGGCGTGCTTGCGCCTGAGCGCACAGCACCTAAGCGCACAGCGCTCAAGGCACTGGCCCCACGCATCCTTTGGATGTCTTTTCCCCCCTTTTGTTTATATATACATGTATATATATACATATGTATGGAAATAGTGCCCTCAGAGTCAATTATTGGGTCACAGGTACGTGATTGCAATGATTGAGGGAGGACCTATCCCGGTAGGACAGTCTTACTCGAGATGATAGTATGCTATCTGGTTTACCTTTATCATCGTGTACTGCTTTAGGTGACCTTACAGGTCGCTATTACACGTTGATAGAGCCCCTAGGATTCTTGCTTGACCACCAGCAGTATGAAGGCGATCATATAAGTGGGAGCTGGGGGTCTATAAGCATATCCTTAAAAGGTCCCTAGTCGTGGGAGTTTCGAGACAGGGCATCGATACTCCAGAGTAGACTAGTGTATACAGTCGAGACCCCGACGAAGGGCGGTGGCCGGTCTCACAAGCCACTGGTGTCAGTTAGTTCACCTAAGATGTATACAGGTGCTCATTGGGTTATGAGTACACCTGACAGGACTCGCCGGGAACATGCTAGTTGGTCATATATCAGACGTCAGATGGCAGTTCCCTGGTGACATGTGTACAGCTTAGTTCATCGACCTGGGGATCGTCATTTGTCTCGTGTGAGTTCCCACTGTACTTTGATTACTACCCTACCACGGCTCAAAGGAGTCGTGCAAACAGGTTTTAGTTGGGTACAGTCCCGAGCCACATGGAGGCAGTGAGCGTATCTTCAGGGGTTCGTCTCTCCCGATATTGGGGGTGAGGTCGCGCTGTGTCTAGGAGAGCCATTACACGAAGCTCTCGGCCGAGGCAGGAGATTTACTGGTAGGTATTCCAGTAGTATCTCAGGGTGTTCTGGGCTACACTCCGACACGACTTGTACCGCTTTTGGGGGTCTGACTTTTACCAACCCCCTAGGCCCGCCATGCGATGCTCATAGACGAACGGACCGGACTGTACGGATATTGTCACTGACAGGCTCAGTAGGGTGTCAGGCTGAGTTCGCTCACAGACGTCCCTTTTGGTCAATGCCTGGTAGCCCGTAACGTATTGGCTTATACCTCTGACGTGCTAGTGGTTAAATCCACAACCAAGGTGTTGACGAGTCTTTAGAGTCCCCCACATTCAGTTACTCAAGCTTTCGGGCGAAAAGCTGTAGAGGCCGTATGGAGATATGGCAGGGTCCGATCAGATACGTGCGGTATTGCACGGATCAGGATCGGACAGTTTGTACTAGAGGCCGTATGGATATATGGAAGGGTTCGGTCAGATACGTGCGGTTTTGCACGGATCGGGATCGAACGGATATTACTAGCCGGCTTTGGTTTAAGCCGGATCCTAGTATAGTACAGTGTAGATTTTGTCTCATAGCATTTGTATTTCGGTCGGAATACAAATGCGGGTGTGTATGCACAGTATCGGGGTTTTCCTGTAATTTATTACGGGACCAGTTTTCTGGAGTTGCCAGTTTGCTTTCCGTTTCAGCCAATTTCTTTTGTATCGTTCATTGGCCGAAGATTGGTGGAGGAGGGCTTATTTGCATTAGTGCAATTAAGCAATATGGAGGGTGTTATTTGCATATCCTTGTATCATGATAGTTCCACCATCACCTTGACTTCTTGGGTCATGATGGTTCATGATGGCTTGACCTTTGAAGCAATCATGGTTGTTGATTGGTTGGTGGAGTGAGGGTTTTGCTTTGTGATCATTGCTTGTTATCATCACCCTTTCTCTCTCTTGCTTGATTGGTTGGCTCTCTCTCTCACAACTTCACTCCCTTTTCATTCTCTCCATTCCATATGCATGGCCGGCCAAGTTAGAGGGAGGGCTGTCCAATTTTTGGGTGTGGTTCTTTGTTGATATCATATCAATTTTCCTCACCAAAATTTCCCAAGAAAAACTCCATGGTTCATTTCCTCCACCAATGGCAATTCCTATAACCCCAAATGAGACTTGAGCACTACACATTCTACAGCAAACCTTGGGCACGTCGACTAGCCAGCTTCGTGCCCGAGTTGCCTCGGTATTGAGGTGGGAGCCCGTAAAAGATGCAGACGATGTGGTGCCCTTCCGGCAAGGAGGCGACGGCCGGAGTTTCCGCGGGAGATCGGGACGACGACGAGAAGACCGGAGGAATCGGATCAGTCGGTATATCTCTATTCCCCATCTTGTAATTAGCTAGGACTAGTTAATGGTTCGATCCGGGTGTTTAGTGCGCGGTGGTGCCGGTTTGCTAGTTTGCAAAAATTAAAGTCTATCACCGCTTCCGCATTTGGCCGTCGGATTGACGGCCGGGACGCCGCTGTGCACTTACAGTGGTATCAGAGCCTCGCCATTAACTTAGTCTAGCTTTGTTTAATGTGTTTACATTTCCGATCGACCAAAATTCCAAAAACCGAATTTTGTTCACATCAGTTTTCTGTTGAAATTTTTTGAAGCACAAAATTTTTTCAGGTTGTATAAAATTGATGTACTGGAAATTGTAAGGCTGCTGTAGAAATTCGACAAAGTAATTCAATAGTGGGAGCGCGGAACCGCGGCCAAACCCCCCTTTGGGCCGCGGTTCCGCCGCACTATGATGAGATCACTGTGTCAATTTTCATCAGTTACTTTCAGGGGTGATTTTAGGGGTTTTGGAATATTAATATTGGGCCCAGAATTTCTTGATGTGCTACAGTAGTACTTGGGGGCCCACTTGTTAAAATTTGATCGATCGGATATTTTAAACACATTTTTCACAGTATTTACATTATATCTGCGACCGTGAATGTCACTCGATCGGTAAATCCTGTCTAACTGCTATAGCCCGGTTAGACGAATTTGCGAACGTGACTTTCACGTTGATGTTCTATGTATTGCTGTGATGTTGCGGATTGATCGTGTGGGATAGCCTGGTTGCAATGCTAATACAGTTTTTTGTTGTATTATGTATATTTGATATTGCGGGGCGAGCGTCCGACATGTGGACTGAAGTCACTGCCTGTTTGTATTATTATTTTGGGGCACGACCAGGTTGCGGTCGATGTACCCGTTGTATGTATATTTTACTTTCTGTACTAGGATTACCCCGCGGAGGGGTGCACGGGTAGCCGGGTTCTAGAGGGCAACGGGCCCGCATCTCATGGCATTGAGACGGAGGGGGCTTCACTCTAGAATTGGCGGGCTATTCGCCGCACTCGTAGGGGGTACAGGTTGACCTAGGAGGGGTGCCCAAGTTACCGGATTCCGTGAAGTGCTGGGTGGTCCATTCACGGTGCTGAAGGGGGCTGCCTCGCTTCACGTTTTGGCGGGTAACTTGCCGCGCCCGTAGGGGTCTAGGATTTCATTGCACAGGCTATCCACACGACCAGGGGAACGTCGGGTTTCAGTAGCGGCTCTGTGAAACCCGGGGATCCCAGATATCTGTGTTATTCTGTGATGCTGTACTTTTCTGTAATGTTGCATTTTATTCACGCCTTGAGCGAAATATAATATATTGGTATATATATTAGTAGATGTTGTATATGTTTTGCATCCGCGCTAGTCCAGTCCCCGCTCTATCGTTAGTTAGCTAACCTAACGGGTAATGACGGGACCCAGTGGCGAATGCGGATGGCATATACGTACATCAGTATATTTTCGTTCTTTGTGGTGTGATCAATTGATGGGACTGCATTGATTCGGATCAATGCAAGTTAAAAGCAAACCTAATCTGATGTTGTTGGAACATTTTTCAAAAAGCTGTTATTTGCAAGGACGTTCTCTTTTGTTTTGCATCGTGGTATTCAGTTGGAATATCCTGCTCCTCAGTCGACGAGGCAAGGGCCGAGATCCCTTCACCGGGAGTGACCCCTTGGACAAAAAGTTTGCGTCAGGGCATTAACTTCACTATAGCCGATTACTTTTGCTTTGCATCGCGGTATTCAGGTGGAATATCCTGCACCCCATTCTACGGGGAAAGAGCCGAGATCCCTTCACCGGGAGTGATCTCTTTAGCGAAGGTTTTCGTTACTATATTTTTAAAAGCTATCCGTTCCTTCAACGATATCAAGTTCATTACGTTAAAGGTTTTCGCCAGAAACCATTCGTAGCCCTCCGTCATTTCAGTTAAATATTCGGTAGTATTCAAGCTATGTATTTTGACCTCACGCCAAGGCATAGTGATTGGTAGCTGCCGGGTATTTATCTGTTGCATAGATAGATGCGTTGTTTTGGGACAGTCGTACTACTATTTTGGCCTACGTCAAGGGTATGTACGGGTGGATTCAAATTAACCTGGATAATGACGGGTAGAACTTGACATGTGACTTATGATATTTTGACCTCACGCCAAGGTCATAAGAGCTTGGGGTAAAAATCCACATCGGGAGTTTCAAAAGAACTGAAACTTGCCAGATATGCGCATACCTTCTGGAGTGTGATACCGTGAGCGGATTCCGTCACGTTATCATGCGATGAGAGTTGGATCCCGATTCCCACTGATGAGTTGGTTTACTCCTCGGGTGATCCCGACTAATTCTTCTTTTAGGTTTGGAGGAGAATTTGACGGTACAGTGGGAGGTTTCCAGATTAGATAAATTGGTAACCATTCTGATCTAGGTTAGAGTGCACGCTGAGTGTTTCTTTTCTCTCTCTCTCTGGCAGCGACCATTGACCCGACCCTAAGACTATGACTCAGTGACCAAAATTAACCGAACCTTCTTAAAACACTGGCTTTTGGATTGTCAGAGTTGCGAACCTCATTGCTACTCCTACTTTTACCTATTTCTCCAGGACACCCCGTATTACTACGAACGTCCATTTCCATTGGACAAAACCATCGTATGGTTATATACGAACTCGAAGGAATTCGAGGATGGTTTCAGGTTCTGGAGAAAACGGATAGGATTATTCAGTTGTCTTTTCCTTTTACCTTCTCTCGAGTTGTGAGTACTCCTTGGTTTAGGAGATAGTACACCTATTACGCAAATTGGATAGTCTTATTCCAAACCATAGGCAGGTGCCGACCGGTAGGGAATGAAGAAAACCAATTAGCCTAACGATGGTGTACAGAAAGTATTAAGTTAAGACAAAGCAAGGGATTAGTAAGAGGGCAAAGTAAATTGCGACTGATATTCATGACCAAACCAAATATTCCTTCGCCAATCCTAAATCACCTTTGTATTTCTCCAGGACACTCCGTATCACTACAAAGATCCACAGTTTATAGGATACTCCATCGTATGGTTATATACGAACTCGAAAGGAACTTGTTCCAGTTCGGGGATGGATTCTGGTCCAGGAGAAATAGGAATAAGGTTTATTCGGTTGTCTTTTATCTTCACATTCTCTCGCTTTGCGAGTGTTCCTAGGATTAGGACAGTACACCCATTATGCTTATTGGATAGTCTTCTTCCAAACCATAGGCTGGTGCCGAACGGTAGGGAAGGAAGAAAACCATTTGGCCTAAAGGGGTGTGCAGAAGGTAATGACTGAAGACATATAAAGGGATTTAGAGAGGTGGCAAAGAATTATACGGTTACAGTCGTGACTCTGGAAGAGGCATTACTAGGAATACCGGATACCCTATCGAAACATTTCAATGTTTCAGTTTCACTGTGTACTGTTAAAGGAAAACTGATTTCCCGATTAGACACTTGCTCCAGGGTATGTATTTACCAGGCATGATTCTCACATCTGTATGGTTTTACAGATGATGAGTGGGAGTAAGTTATTGGGAATTAGGTGATCATCCTCACTATATCGGAATTCGTTGTAATTGATGATATTTGAGGAAATCACCTGGGTTATTTGCCGGACGGCATATATTTGGTTTTGAATATCCGCTGTTATGCACCAATTTCAAATCGATATATCTGTACGTCTATTTCATAGAGTGAGATATACCTTTTTAAAATTATGTCGATGACATTTACCTATATCAGTGGATGGTTAGGTAAGGAGCATTAAACAGCGGTGTAATTCTTCATAACCAAAAATACAGTTTTCAACCTACGACACGCAGGGAATGAGTTATCAGACTCAAGGGACTTATACAGAGTATTGTATGTTGTCCAGGGTCCATCAGGACAGTGGGGTTGGTCCTCGTACTATATTCGGTTTACTTATGACTTCTCTAGTTTTTAGACAGGTGTTTCGTGGAAACACAGGGTCCGAATTTGGAGAAGTTATAGGTATTTGAATAGAGTAGAGAACCAGGTGTAGCAAGTATCGGGATTCTTCAAAGTGATCGAAGATGTAGATACTTGTATATGGTATTCAGTTAATAGTAATGATAAAGAGAACTTGCTTCTCTTTCAGGTTACTCATAATTGGAAGCATTCCTAAGTTGAGTAACGCTGGTCGGCCTCCTTCCATTTACTTGACATGCACTGGGGACAGGTGCATGATTTGAATCTGGTTCAATTAAATCAGTGCCTCTGGTTCTATATTGGATATAGAACAGTTCATATCTTAACGATGTTAAGGTACGAGGAGTTGTCCGGCTTATGATTAAAACCAGACACTGGACAACTCAAGGCACGTTTCTGTAATGGCTGTTTGTGGGTTGACCCAGGCTATGACGAGGGTTGACTTTCTACCATCTGGTAGATCAATAGTGATATTGTTCTAGACTCGCCACATTTTTAATAAAAATGGATTTTTTCAGAAAACCGCAGTGGGAGTATGGTAGAACTGGAAGTGATTCCAGAACCGCAAACGATTACCGAAGATTTGATAAGGAACCTAAAGATTCAATCTTTATTGACATTCCATTGGCCACTCCGCAGATAAGGTGGGTAACTTCAGGCACCCGAGAGGTACTCCGGTAGCCTCAAGGACGGTGACAGGGAGGTTCTTGTTTACCCACACTTGCCATTGCTGTTGTTCCAGGCTGCGAGACCCGGCGGGAGGATGAGTATAGCGTTGTTCTGAACTAGCTTCAGAAGTGTACGTGGATATGACTTTGCCAGAGGGTTGTCGTAGTCAGTAGGAGCAGCGGAAGCATTGGTGGACAGGTAGCTTATGTCTATTTATGGACTAAAGCAGATATAGCGGAGATAGATCATCTATTTCTGACGTGACAGTCATAGGTTTGACTTCGTCAGAATAGGGGATGGATCTGTTGAGAAGGTAGTAGGATGTGGTGTCATGGTATTTGGATGGCATACACAGAGTAGGAAAGGAAACTCCTATACTATGATCGGTTATACTTTGGTCGTCACACAGTGTTTTCTCCACATCGGACTTGGATATTATATCAGACATACTGGTTACTAAATCTATGGTTTTAGATTTAGATTTGGGTGGTTTCCCAATCAGGGTACTTTGACAGCATTCTAAGAGTATTTAGAATGGACGACTCCTGGCACGGTAGTGTACCTGCAGGTGATGGAGTCACCCTCTCTAAAGGTGTCTTATAGACTAAAGGGGAGAGGGATATGCATGATTGGCATATCACTTACTTAGGCAATTGAGTCAATCATGAGATGTTAAGTACCACACCAGATGTTGTTCTTGCAGTAGATGCAATAAGTTGATATTAATCCAATCCTGGAAAAACAGTCGGAAGCAGTTTTAGAACATAAGTGGATGTTCTAGGGATATGATAACGACAGCCTCATTCAGGAGACAGTTATCATTCCAGGCTTCCAAGGTGACCTGGACGACAAGGAGGTTGTCAGAGTTATAGTTTTTCCTTCTGACGAAGGGCAGTATTTTGGACAGGTGATCCAAGGCAATACTGAGGGTGGCATGGCGCAGGACACTGATTAAGTTCAGTAGTCGGTACTGTCTAAGAAGTTTGGATTTAGAGTTCATTTATGAGCTAGGTCCCATCAGACATCCAGACACATTCTAAGACTGGTATTGCTCATTTCGGGAGATGGGTTTCTCCACGAACTTGAGATATAGAGAGACATAGAAAGAAACATCAAGGCGGATCCACTCACTGAGGCTATTCCTCGAAAGCAATAGTTTCCCAAACAGGCTTTGAGAGACTGACTAGTAGAGGAGTTGGGTATTCGGTATCACACGGGCTGTGAGTATGCGACATCGCAATAATTAGCCTTGAGTGCAAGTGGGAGATTGTTGGAGATAGTGTCCTCAGAGTCAATTATTGGGTCACAGGTACGTGATTGCAATGATTGAGGGAGGACCTATCCCGGTAGGACAGTCTTACTCGAGATGATAGTATGCTATCTGGTTTACCTTTATCATCGTGTACTGCTTTAGGTGACCTTACAGGTCGCTATTACACGTTGATAGAGCCCCTAGGATTCTTGCTTCACCACCAGCAGTATGAGGGCGATCATATAAGTGGGAGCTGGGGGTCTATAAGCATATCCTTAAAAGGTCCCTAGTCGTGGGAGTTTCGAGACAGGGCATCGATACTCCAGAGTAGACTAGTGTATACAGTCAAGACCTCGAGGAGGGGCGGTGGCCGGTCTCACAAGCCACTGGTGTCAGTTAGTTCACCTAAGATGTATACAGGTGCTCATTGGGTTATGAGTACACCGGACAGGACTCGCCGGGAACATGCTAGTTGGTCATATACCAGACGTCAGATGGCAGTTCCCTGGTGACATGTGTACAGCTTAGTTCATCGACCTGGGGATCGTCATTTGTCTCGTGTGAGTTCCCACTGTACTTTGATTACTACCCTCCACGGCTCAAAGGAGTCGTGCAAACAGGTTTTAGTTGGGTACAGTCCCGAGCCACATGGAGACAGTGAGCGTATCTTCAGGGGTTCATCTCTCCCGGTATTGAGGGTGAGGTCGCGCTGTGTCTAGGAGAGCCATTACACGAAGCCCTCGGCCGAGATAGGAGATTTACTGGTAGGTATTCCAGTAGTATCTCAGGGTGTTCTGGGCTACACTCCGACACGACTTGTACCGCTTTTGGGGGTCTGACTTTTACCAACCCCCTAGGCCCGCCATGCGATGCTCATAGACGAACGGACCGGACTATACGGATATTGTCACTGACAGGCTCAGTAGGGTGTCAGGCTGAGTTCGCTCACAGACGTCCCTTTTGGTCAATGCCTGGTAGCCCGTAACGTATTGGCTTATACCTCTGACGTGCTAGTGGTTAAATCCACAACCAAGGTGTTGACGAGTCTTTAGAGTCCCCCACATTCAGTTACTCAAGCTTTCGGGCGAAAAGCTGTAGAGGCCGTATGGAGATATGGCAGGGTCCGATCAGATACGTGCGGTATTGCACGGATCAGGATCGGACAGTTTGTACTAGAGGCCGTATGGATATATGGCAGGGTTCGTTCAGATACGTGCGGTATTGCACGGATCGGGATCGAACGGATATTACTAGCCGGCTTTGGTTTAAGCCGGATCCTAGTATAGTACAGTGTAGATTTTGTCTCATAGCATTTGTATTTCGGTCGGAATACAAATGCGGGTGTGTATGCACAGTATCGGGGTTTTCCTGTAATTTATTACGGGACCAGTTTTCTGGAGTTGCCAGTTTGCTTTCCGTTTCGGCCAATTTCCTTTGTATCGTTCATTGGCCGAAGATTGGTGGAGGAGGGCTTATTTACATTAGTGCAATTAAGCAATATGGAGGGTGTTATTTGCATATCCTTGTATCATGATAGTTCCACCATCACCTTGACTTCTTGGGTCATGATGGTTCATGATGGCTTGACCTTTGAAGCAATCATGGTTGTTGATTGGTTGGTGGAGTGAGGGTTTTGCTTTGTGATCATTGCTTGTTATCATCACCCTTTCTCTCTCTTGCTTGATTGGTTGGCTCTCTCTCTCACAACTTCACTCCCTTTCTCATTCTCTCCATTCCATATGCATGGCCGGCCAAGTTAGAGGGAGGGCTGTCCAATTTTTGGGTGTGGTTCTTTGTTGATATCATATCAATTTTCCTCACCAAAATTTCCCAAGAAAAACTCCATGGTTCATTTCCTCCACCAATGGCAATTCCTATAACCCCAAATGAGACTTGAGCACTACACATTCTACAGCAAACCTTGGGCACGTCGACTAGCCAGCTTCGTGCCCGAGTTGCTTCGGTATTGAGGTGGGAGCCCGTAAAAGATGCAGATGATGTGGTGCCCTTCCGGCAAGGAGGCGACGGCCGGAGTTTCCGCGGGAGATCGGGACGACGACGAGAAGACCGGAGGACTCGGATCAGTCGGTATATCTCTATTCCCCATCTTGTAGTTAGCTAGGACTAGTTAATGGTTCGATCCGGGTGTTTAGTGTGCGGTGGTGCCGGTTTGCTAGTTTGCAAAAATTAAAGTCTATCACCGCTTCCGCATTTGGCCGTCGGATTGACGGCCGGGGCGCCGCCGTGCACTTACAATGTACACATACACATACTCCGCAACATTCTCCCCCTCCAAAAAATTTTTGGGCCGGGGCGCTGCCCCGAACCCCGCAAGGGGGCTGCTAGCCTCTTTGACCCCCAGCCCGCTATCTGGGTAGCGGGACACCCGTAAAAACTCTGCGTGGCTCCCGATATATCCAAAACCCCCTTTCAAAAGAAAACACACGTACACTGCACATTGAGTTCGCATGACCAGTTTAACCCGTTAATCGGAGGTTCCCTCGCCCCAAAGGCGAGGGGTAATTAACGGCAGCTTAGTCCGCGGCTGCCGGAGATTCGGATCCCCACAATTATTAAACTCCAGCCTACCCTAGACAGGGGGAATCTGTAGTACGTCTGAGAAGCGTGCACGTATTCTCATCTCAATGGGGTGACGAAAAACACCCTACACCCCTTTATGGGTTTTGTGGTGAAAAACTATTTAGTTTTATAAAATGAAGAGTAAAACCCTTGATTTAATTCAAAAGAAAGAAGAAGGTTTTAGAACCTTGAGGAAGGAGAAAGATCTCAGATCTAAACTTTTTTGGAGAGAGAAAAAGGTTGTTGAGATATTTCATTATCTTTGCCTTTATAGGCTATACATTTCACATATAGCCCATTGGGCTTCGCAAAATGGTATTTTGCCTATCCCATGGCTCATGTGCCATTTCTTTTTGCACATAAGCCGTGGGCTTTACAAAATTTGGCCTTATGCCCATTTTCTTACATTTATTCACGAAATAAAAATACAAGAAATACAACAAAATTATTTATTACAAAATTTTTATTTTGGCATGGGAGGAGGCCGGCCGCTTCATGTTCGGGCTCGCTCCGGGCATTGGCCCACTTGACCCGGGCTTGGACCCACCTGGCTTAGGGTTGACTTTGATTTTGACTTGGTCAACCGGGGTGTAAATTTTTACCCCAACAGGACCGACTATGGTTAGGTGCGCATGCGCACGTGCATTGCATGCGTCGCATGTCTCGAAAATGGGACTTTGCCACGTGCAAAGATGCTACATGTGCACCTTAAAGATCTAGCATATGTGCACGTGCTTTGCACATGCGCATGTCACTCAGTGATTTTTGCCAAGTGCACATCTGTATGGGTGCGCACTTTTTGGGCGGGAACAGAGACAGATAGATTTGTTGTAGCGGATCCATTCACTGAGACTGTTTTTCAAACACGGTTTGTGGAACTGTTAGTAGAGAAGTTGGGTATGCAATATCGCAATAATTGACCTTAAGTTCAAGTGGGGGATTGTTGGATATAGCTATCCTCAAGGCAATTATTGTAATTGAAGAAGGAGTTATACGAAGAGAATAATCTTACTAGAGATGATAGTATGCTATATTGTTTGTTTTTATCATTTATGTGTATATGTTTTACTCGATATCACGTGTCGTTGATACATAATGATAAAGCCCGTAGGCTCTTTGCTTGAATACCAAGATTATGATAGGGATCATACTAGTGGGGCATGGGTAGTCCATAAGCATATCCTTAAATGTCCCTAGTCGTAAGAGTATCGAGACTGGGTAGAGACGATGGTTGATCTCATAGCCATTGGTGTTTGACACCAATGATTGTATACAGGTGCTCATTAGATAAATGAGTTATACTAGACAGACTCACCAGAGAACTCCTAGATAGGATTATACCTGCCGTCAGATAGCAGTTCTCTAGTGACATAAGTACAGGATAGTCTGTAGACCTGATATCATCTTAATGTCTTGTGTGTGTTCCTACTATACTTTGATTACTATCCTACCATGGTTTTAAAGAGTCGTGCAAACAGCTTTTAGTTGGGTACAGTTCCGAAGCACATTGTAACGACTCTGTTTATAATATACAAATAATTGTTTAAAATTAAGGTACTAAATGGAGTATTTGCAACCCTGTGTATATTATAAGTATTTGAATTGTTTTAGAACAGCAAGAAAGCACTTGTAGCTCATTGATAAAGCCTTGCACTGTTGTGAAATAGCCCCTGTGTTCAAATCCCCTCAGCCACATATTAATTTTAATGATTTTTCTTTTAAACTTTTTGGAAGCCCAAAAGTTTACACGTGCAATACACGTAAAAATGAAAAGTCACTAAAATCAAATATGTGGAAAATAACATAGGAACAGCCGAGAACACGTAGCACCAATCCAAGCACACACACCCACACTATGGCCGGTGAGATCTTCCTCTGGGCTGTCGCCCCCTCGATCCCAAATGCTCAATTTTTTTTACCCCAATACCCTTTGGCCTCCCCTCACTACTCCTCTTCTGTTTGATTTTCCTGCACATTAACAGAGAATTAAAATAAGTTTTAAAAACAAATTTTAATACATTTTAATTCTCATTTTAATACCCTAAACCCTAATTCTATCCTATGAATACCACCCCACACCCTATCTCTCTCTATTCTGAAATCCATTGTCAAAACTCTCAAAGTTTTCCAAGTCCAAAAAATTATACAAGTAGAGTTAGCCCAAGATCAAGTTTCGGCGACGATTCGGGAAGATTCCGGCGATCCCACGACTCCAAGAAGTTTTCAAAACATTCCTCCACCTCTTCTCTCTTCTCCAAACCCATAAGTTCCCTCTCCTCTCCTCTCTTCTATTCTAAAACAACCTCTTATTAAAACTCATCGGGAACGGAGTTATTCCAATTTCTGATTCTAATTTCATTAAAAACCCAACTTTTCTTAACAACAAATCAATCATCTCTTAATATCTTGTTTAGCAACCATAAAATAATATTTAGAATAAGTTTCAATTCAAAATTAAATGCTATGCAACTTGTATTACACTTTTTTGTTTAAATACAACAAAGTTTACCTACGATATTAATTCATCATATTGCTCATATTACCTTTAGAAAACTCACGAGGTAAATGACCTACCTCATCGCACCATTCATCATGACATAGCACGATGGTTTGAAAACAATATTTTTGTGGCTTAAGACGAATTTTACAGTTAAATACCATAAACTATCCAAAGCATATTTCTTTTAATTGTTTAATCAAATTCCATACAACTATGTCCTTACAACCCATTTTGGGGAATCCGATTTGGTTGGTGCAGGTTATCGCAAATCCATCGGACTACAAGGGCGAGATGCAGACCTCCTCATAGAGCATACGATCTCGATGGAATTTGTATTACAATTTTTAAGAAAACGTAATTTCTATTTAATAAATAAATTTATTTTCTAATAGTTATATATAATATTATCAACCTATCTATCTTAAACATACATAAAAATATCCATATTTTCTAAACAAAGGAATCCCAAATTTCATAAAACTACCATCACAAATCAATACAAGTCAATTTACATGAAAATACCATATACTATTCAATTTAGGTTTATATCCACTAGAATATCTCATCTTATAAAAATTACATTTATGAAAACCCTAAAAACGATAAATAAATACTTGAGGTTTATTTTAAAAATATATCAAAACTATTTTCTATAAAACCCCCTCAAGTTATATTAATTTACAATAAGGACCCTAGTAAATATAGCTTTAAGCGGGACCAATTCTCTTGAGCCTCAGGGAGCCGGAGAATGTGAGTGCTTTCCTATTTAAGTTAGACAACCAAAACAGGGTTATCAATACGGTAATTGTCTTGGAAAAAGACAAATCCTGCCGTCCATGTGCAGCAGTTACCGATAATTCTTAAACTTAATTCATGACTTCAATTCTGTTTAAGTGTCTGACTCAGACAAAGTCTCAGTTTAATCCGTATACAATCCACATTTGATATAATTCCATTACAACATATATCCATCTATATCAACATGACTTAATTTGACCGAACCATGGATATATTGACTTGTCTACATGACTATTCGTTTATATCCTTATCCATTTACATGAACAATTGATATCATGGTTTCGGCAAGTCTTATATCTACAAATCACTATATAACAATACAATAAACATTACGGGGTTTAAAAGGGGTAGATTGGTACGGAATGTGTTAAAAGTAGCACAATGATGGTCACTTTAATATACCTAACCTAAATATCCGTTGTTGCTGTTCCGTGGCTTAACGGTTTCTTGTGCTCCGTATACCTTAGTCCACGGAATAGTTGGACTCCTCTCATATTCACTGACATATTATGTACTAAGTTACAAATAACAGCGATAATATAACAAATATACATTATATCAGTTATACTCTCTATCTGTCTATTCTATTTCTTTCTCTCTTTGGGACTTATCGAGCGATTGTTCGCTGACGACATCCATTTTCTATTTTTTCTTTGGAATGTTGTCAGGAGGACCCGACTCCCTGGAGATCGAGCCCAGCTCAGAAGACTTAGAGCAGTTCATCGAGGACCCCGAGCTTTAGTTCACTTGTATATACTTTACTCTCAGTTCATACCATTGTTTAGGCATTGCATTCCATATTGTATTTACTTTACAGTTGCATTGTAAAGAATGTTTAATAAATAAAAAGTTGCCGTTCTTTTACATCTCATGTCTTTCTTGTGCACATTTACATTATATTCTTTATTTACGCTTAGCGTGTTTACTTCTGAGTAAATACGTCGCGGGCCAGTCACGTCTCCTTATCCGTACACCGGAAAGCGGGGCGTGACAGATTTGTTGGCGGCCCATGCAGGCTGGTTCTGCATGAAGTCCTACCATGTAGGGTCTGTTCTGCATGAAAACCTAAGCAATATAACACAAGAATTATAAGACTCGGCAACTAAACATTCTTTATATTTCATATTCCTTGAATCTATCCTAACCCTATTTTTCTTTTAAGGTTATGGATTCCCGGAACAATACTAGTACCAACATGATCGGCAACACCACACCACCACCTCTTCCAATTACGCCTACCGTTGTACCTCCGATCAACGAGCAGACGGTACTGCTTGAGGCAATTAAGAGCCTCCTGGAAGGACAACAGTGACAGACTGCCATACTAATGAACTGCCCAGAAGCGGAAGCACCTGGAGTGAAGCAATTCTGGGCACCGCATCCGAAGCAATTTTCTGGAAAAGAGAGCCCTTTGGAAGCTGAAGAATGGGCTCAATCAATTGAGGATGATCTGGCAGCAGCACAAGTGCCAGACATTACTTGGGTAAAGGTTGCGAAGCTGCAACTTATTGATAACGCCCGAGTATGGTGGAATGCGGAAGAAAGCCGTCTTGCCCGGCCGATCGAGTGGAAGAAATTTCACGACATGTTCGATACGAAGTATTTTCCAGAGACTGCCCGATTCGACATGGAGCAGCAATTCATCCACTTACAACAAGGCTCTATGTGGAGCAAATCTGTGGATGCGTATGATGCCGAGTTCACTATGTTGAGCAAGTAAGACATGTCTCAAATATTCGATTTTCTGATAACACATACTACACAGCTAACACAAGACCGTAATAGGTTTGCGGCCCATCTCATACCGACTGCTGAGATCAGGGCCAGACGATTTCAGAAGGGGTTGAACCCGGAGATCCAAGCTGCTCTAGCTACAGGAGATTTTCTAACCCACAATTTGGCTCTGAGAGTTTCCCGTCGATACGAGGCAGTAGTGAAGAAGAAAGGCAGATCTCAATCTGCCGGTATTAAGCGCCGTGCTACTCAGATAGCAGGAAGAGCCTCTTCCAAGCCACCTTTTGTACCCAGGAGACCGGGAGTACCTTTTAACCAGCCCAGTCCAGACTTTTGCACCTACTGCAGGAGGGATGGACACCTGGGGGAGGATTGCAGGCGTGCTAATCGCCTCTGCTTAGTCTGTGGCTCATCCATACATGATATTGGGTCTTGTCCTCGTCGACTCAATCCGAACTCTGCACCTAGACCAGCAATCACCTATCCACAGCGGCCAGCTATCCAGGCACCTGCACCACGTCTTGCTCTCCCTGCTCCACCTCCTCGTGGACCTACTGCACCTCCTCCTCGTCAGTTCCATCAAGCACAAAGAAACTTATCTCAAGTATAGAGGAACGGACAGAGAAATGCTCCTCCAGCAAGAAGGAATGTACCGAGGCGACAGGCTTTTACAATGACTGTGGAAGAAGCTGAAGCCACTGGCCAAATTATCACTGGTAACTTTCTATCTTTCCAATCCATTCAATACTTGTTTACATCCATATATCTTTTTCTATACCTAAAACATATCTCACATAACTTAGGTATGATCTTAGTAGCCTCACTTCCTGCACTAGCACTCTTCGATACTGGAGAATCTCATTGCTTTATGTCGCAACGGTTGGTCCGAACTTATGCGATTCCAGTCAAACCGCTCGTATCCAACTGGAATGTCAGTTCAGGGAACGACGTTCTAAAGGCAACAATGGGATACGACTTGTGTCCAGTAGTCGTCTGCAGCAGAGAATTCTATACTGACTTCAAGGTGCTGGACATACCAAACTTCGATGTAGTTTTGGGTATGGATTGGCTAGGAACTTTCTACGCTACCATCGACTGTCGTCAAAGGAGGGTAGTGTTCGAGATTCCAGAGTATCCGGTCTTTTATTTCAAAAATGGAGACCATACCCTGGAGCCTAGCACATACAAAGCAAAACCAAAGAAGGCAGTGATTGCAACTCTACAAGCAGGAGAAGTTAAGCCAGAAGTAGTTCAAGAGTTCGACGACGTATTTCGTGAAGACATATCAGGTTTGCCTCCTGTTCATATCAGAATTTTACATTATTATATTCCCCATTCTTAATCATATTGAAAATAAATAGGTGCTTTTGATCCATGTCTGCTAAATAGTTGCAGGTTACAGGTTCTCAGAACAATACAGTGAAATTCAGGAAAAGACGCTACAAATGTGAGACTACGACCAACAAATAGATGAATCTGCAAGATGCCGCCTACCAGTTTAAGGAACAAACGAAGATCAATGAACAGTTCGATTGCAAAAAATACAAGGGCAGCACAAGATTCAAGACTTCAACGCGAAGCTAACGGTAAAAGTCCACAAATTCTGCACTGTTGGAAATCTGGCAAGAATTTGACCTTGTCATCAGAGACAAGAGAGGATGCGAAAACGTAGTCGCCGACCATCTTTCACGCCTTCCTTCTTCGCCTACACTTCAAATTCCTATTAAAGACGTTTTTCCAGATGAGCGGCTCTTAACTGTGTCATACAAACCTTGGTTCGCAGATATCGTAAATTATTTGGCCACCGGACTTATACCAAACGAACAGTCGAATCATGACAGACTCAGATTTCTATCTCAGGTAAAACATTTTTACTGGGATGAACCGTATCTATTCAAATACTGTCCTGACCAAATTATTTATCGGTGTGTCCCCGACAATGAGTTTAACAGTGTGCTGTCATTTTGCCACGATCAAGCGTGTGGCGGGCATTTTGGCCCCAAAAAGACAGCAGAAAAGATCTTGCAGTGTGGCTTCTACTGGCCACAACTTTTTAAAGACGCACATGAGTACTGCAAGACATGCTCCCGGTGCCAACACTTGGGCCGGATATCTAGGAGAAATGAAATGCCGCTCCAACCGATATTGGTTGTTGAAATTTTTGATGTTTGGGGGATAGACATTATGAGACCATTTCCCAATTCCTTTGGAAACATGTATATTCTACTCGCTGTTGACTATGTTTCTAAATGGGTCGAGGCTGTGCCCAGCCGAACTAATGACAACAAGGTTGTCGTTAGATTTCTCAAAGAAAACATTTTTTCTCGTTTTGGGCATCCTCGCGCGATTATCAGCGATAATGGATCTCACTTTTGTAATAGGACTTTCGAATCCTTAATGCGGAAATACTCCATTACTCACAAGCTGTCAACACCCTATCATCCCCAAACTTGTGGGCAAGCCGAGATTTCGAATCGGCAGATTAAACAGATATTGAAGAAAGCGGTTTTCAAAAACCGTAAAGATTGGTCGTCAAAACTTATTGATGCCCTTTGGGCATTCCGAACTGCTTATAAGACTGATCTTGGCATGTCTCCATATAGGCTTGTTTATGGAAAGGCTTGCCACCTTCCAGTTGAAATAGAGCATAAAGCATTTTGGGCAATAAAAGAGTTGAATATATCTCTAGGAGATGCGGGCAGTAATAGAAAGCTGCAGTTGAACGAATTAAACGAGCTTCGGGATGAAGCTTACGAGAATGCTGTAATCGTCAAAAACCGAACGAAGGTGTTCCACGATAGTTTTACATGCATGGAGGTATACCCATTAGGTCTCTTATTGAGGGCGTATCCACGTCCTATACCCGCCTAACTGATGTATGGTCGCGAAGAGAACCGTCCGAACATGTACCCTCCAGGACACCCAGCTCCAGCTCGACCGCGAGCGAGGAAGAGCTTACCCCAGCAGAACATGCACATCTGCTTAGAAGAGCCACTAGGGGGATTGATAGGTTGGTGGGGATAGTGACTGACTTGGATCACCGGGTGACAGAGATTGAACATGGCATATCTACGCTGCTGGCGCGAGAGGAACATTCCCGTTCACATTCGAGGGGACGGTGAGGACTTTAGCAGTGAGGGCACTGCTTTTGGTAAGTTTGGGGGAGGAGGTGGTTTGTAAATAGTTATCATTGCATTGCATATTTTAATTTTTGTACATATCTTTTTCTTCTTTTTTTTGCACGTTTAATTCTGCATTGCATCTTTATAAAAAATTATAAAAAATGTATCACCGGAATTTGACTCCGGGGGTTAGCTACAGACTGCGTGTCCATAACAATAAAATCAACGGGGAATATGAAGTCCCCTACTTTAATCAACACATTCTCTAACTCACCCTAGGATGGGCGATAGATCGGTCGGCCATTTGGAGAGTACAATGTGTGGGTTTCAGCTCTCCAACGCCTAATTGTTCATATACTGAATAAGAAAGAAAATTAACACTGGCACCAAGATCTAAAAGTGCGCGGTCGATGTTCTTATCCCCAATAGTTATTGAAATTATAGGACAGCCGGGGTCCTTTCGTTTTTGAGGTAAAGGTTGGGTAAGAGCATCACTTACTGCACTAGCCAAGAAAACTTTCTTGGGTACCTGTGATTTCCTCTTCTTGGTGCATAAGTCCTTTAAGATTTTAGCGTAAGAAGGGACTTGTTGGATTGCATCCAAGAGAGGTATGTTAATGCTAACCTGTTTGAATAACTCCACAATTTTCTCCATTTGTGGAGTTGGTTTATTGGATCTCAACCTGTTTGGAAATGGAACATTTTGAAAATTTGTTGAGTCCAATGTTTGTGGAGTAGATTGCGGAGTTGGAACGGATCCCAATGTTGGTGTTTTCGTGGAGTGAGATGTGGGTCCGTTCGAATTAGTAGAAGAAGTAGAGCCTTGTGAAGAATGAAGAACATGCTCTGAAGAAGGTGAAGAATATGAAGAAGAAGCGGCGGCCGGGGTGTCATTATTATTGCCAACGTTGTTGTGCAATACCTTTCCAGATCTCAATGTAGTCACGGCACTCACATTATGATTCTGTTGTTCATGAGCAACATGTGCATCTTGTGTGTGACCAGGATTTGGCAGTGGTTGAGATGGAAGTTTTCCCTTCTCTTGCTCGCTTAGAGCAGCATTCAATTGTGCAATTGGGCTTCAATGGTTTTGATGCTTTGCTCATGTGATACAGTGTGTTGCACCAAAGACTGAATGGAAAACTGGATGTTGGCTGAGGATTGCGTAAATTGTTTTAGAAACGCATCCAGACTTCGTTCTAACGAGGAAACCTTATCGTTATTTGGTTGAACAAAATTATTTTGAGGAAAAGAGTTGTTTGGTGCAAAATTGTTCATTTGATTTTAGTAAGGTTGGGGTTGGAAAGGTTGCTGATATTGAGTTTGTTGAGGGGCTTGTTGTTGTGGAGGAGGCCTCTGAAAATTGTTATTGCCGTGGAATTGTTGTTGATTTTGATTCCAAGCAAAATTAGGGTGGTTCCTCCAACCAGGATTATAAGTTGAAGAGTATGGATCATTTCTTTGTCTCTGCTGAAAGGCAGCATTAACTTGATCTTGTCCTTAAGCAGGTGGGTTGTAAGGACACTCTTCGGTCAAATGGGACGGATCCAAACAACAAGCGCATATAGTGCGAGGGGGTAAATCGGGGACAGGAGAAGACGATGAGAATTTTCTCTCAATTGCTTCTAGTTTACGTGTAATTGCGGCCATTTCGGATTTCATTGCAATTGACATGTCAAGTTGATGAACACCTGAACCGGATGAAGTAGATGAAGTGGATGAAGCGGTCTGTCTAGTGCTTTCCCATTGAAGCGTTTGTTCAGCAAGATCGTCGAGAAATTGCCAAGCTTTCTCGTCAGATTTTGTAAGGAAGTGACCTTGACAAATGGTTTCCAGCAACTGCATAGTTGCTGGGTTCAGTCCTTCGTATAAAGTTTGGCAAAGTTGCCATCTCTCGATACCGTGGTGAGGGCGCTGAACAAGAAGGTCCATAAATCGTTCGAAACACTTCCAAAAAGGTTCGGAAAGAAGCTCGGAAAATCGATTAATTTCATTTCGAATTCTCGCGGTCTTGTGGTGTGGGTAAAACTTTTTAAGAAAAACCTTAACAAACTCTTCCCAACTTTTTATGGAATGCGATGCTGTGCTATATAGCCACTTTTCAGCTAGGTCACATAAAGTGAAGGGAATGACACGTAGCCTTATAGCATCATCGGAAAGTTGGGTGGTCTTCATCATTGCGCAAACATTCTGGAATTTGTTAATGAAAATGTAGGCATCTTCGGATTCCAGCCCGTGAAATTTGGGCAACATATTGATGAAGTGGAGTTTAATTTCGAAGTTATCCCCATTAGCCGGTGGAAGTGAAAGACAAGTAGGAAGTGCGGTGCGGGTTGGATAGAAAAGATCCTGGAGCGCGATTCGTTGGGCGCTTCAACAGGAGGGTGTTGTGGGTTATTCACACCCAGTTGAGGTGGAATCAGTCCCGAAGTAGGTAAGGGGTTGTTAGGATTGAATCCCGACATCTCCTTAGAAATGATGAATTTGAAAATAAAGGTAAAGAAGTGGATGGAATTTCGACTTCGGAGTCAAACGCGTCGTCAGTAGGCACTAACGAGACACGGACTAATCGAATTAAATTCAATCTTAGTTTTTATAAAATTCAAAACCTACCAAAAATAGGACTTAACTCGTTAGAACAATAAGAAAAGAACACGTTTTCCCTGTGGACCGACCCGTACTCAACCGGCTAGCTGCCAAGCGATACCGTTATTGACTGCGGTATATTCTCAACTTTGATTTTAAAACGTACGTACGCAAAATTCTATATCAATCACCTCCCGATCAAGCTCTTGAATTCGGAATTGATTTAGTACCTGATGCACAACCGGTGATCAAAACCCCGTATCGATTAAGCCCTGAAGATTTGAAGGAGGTCCGTACTCAGCTGGACGAACTTCTGCAGAAAGGATGGATTCGTTGTTGGATATAGTGCCCTCAGAGTCAATTATTGGATCACAGGCACGTGATTGCAATGATTGAGGGAGGACCTATACCGGTAGGGCAGTCTTACTCGAGAGGTTTGTATACTATTTGGTTTGTCTTTATCATCGTGTATAGCTTTAGGTGACATGCTCACTATTACACGTTGATAGAGCCCTTAGGATCCTGCTTGACTACCAACAGTATGATGGCGATCATATACGTGAGAGTTGGGTAGTCCATAAGCACATCCTTAAAAGTGGTCCCTAGTCGTGGGAGTATCGAGACAGGGCATCGATTCTCTGGAGTAGACTAGTGTATACAGTCGAGACCCCGACGAGGGGCGGTGGCCGGTCTCACAAGCCACTGGTGTCAGTTGGTTCACCTAAGATGTATACAGGTGCTCATTGGGTTATGAGTACACCGGACTGGACTCGCCGGAAACATGCTAGTTGGTATTATACCAGACGTCAGATAGCAGTTCCCTGGTGACATGTGTACAGGTTAGTTCATCGATCTGAGATCGTCATTTGTCTCGTGTGAGTTCCCACTATACTTTGATTACTACCCTACCACGGCTCAAAGGAGTCGTGCAAACAGGTTTTAGTTGGGTACAGTCCCGAGCCACATGGAGGCAGTGAGCGGATCGGCAGGGGTTTCGTCTCTCCCGGTATTGGGGGTGAGATCGCGCTGTGTCTAGGAGAGCCATTACATAAAGCCCTCGGCCGAGGCAGGAGATCTACTGGTAGGTATTCTAGTAGTATCTCAGGGTGTTCTGGGCTACACTCCGACACGACTTGTACCGCTTTTGGGGGTCTGACTTTTACCAACCCCCTAGGCCCGCCATGCGATGCTCATAGACGAACGGACCGGACTGTACGGATATTGTCACTGACAGGCTCAGTAGGGTGTCAGGATGAGTTCGCTCATCGACCTCCCTTTTGGTCAATACCTGGTAGCTCGTTACGTACGGCTAATACCTCTGACGTGCTAGTGGTTAAATCCACAGCCAAATTATTGACGAGTCTTTAGAGTCCCCCACAGACAGCTTCTCAAGTTTCGGGCGAAACGCTGTAGAGGCCGTACGGATATATGGCAGGGTTCGATCTTATACGTGCGGTATTGCACGGATCATGATCGGACGGATTATACTAGCGGGCTTTGGTTTAAGCCGGATCCTAGTATTGTACAGTGTAGATTTTGTCTCTTTGCATTTGTATTTGGTCGGAATACAAATGCGGGTATGTATATACAGTCGCGGGGGTTTTTCCTGTAATTTATTACGGGATCGATTTTTTGAAGTTGCCAGTTTGCATTCTGTTTCGGCCATTTTCCCTGCTTTCTTTCTTTGGCTGAAAATTGATGGGAGAGGCTTATTTGTAAAAGTGGATTTTACAAAGTGGAGGGTGTTTTTTGTAAGTGGAGGGTTCATGATGGTTCATCATTACTTGACTTTTGAGATGAGATGGGTGATGGGTTTTTGACTTAGTTGTGATCATTATTCCTCATCATAACCCTTTTTCTTTCTTGCATTATTGCTCACTCCCTCCTCTCTCATTTTTTGAAGGGTGGCCGGCCATATTTGGAGGGAGAGGGATTCATTTTGTGGTGGAAAAATTGATCTCATTTTCATTCACACAAAATTCCTTAGCCCCATTTAAAAGTTCATTCCTCCACCTTCACACAAATGGCAACTTCACTAACCCCTTGAGACAAAAGTTTTCTACACTCAGTCTACAACAATCTTGGACACGTCGGCTTGCCAACTTCGTGTCCGAGTTGCCTAGGTCCAGAGGTGGGAGCCCGTAAAAAGACTTCTCGACGTGGTGCCCTTCCGACGAGGAGATCAAGACCAGAGATGCCGCTAGGAGATCGGGATGGTGGCCGAAGACCGAAGGACACGGATCGCTCGGTATAGCTCTCTACCCTTTCTCTAGTTAGCTAGTAGTAGGTTAATGGTCCGATCCGGGTTTATAGTCCGCGGTAGCGCCGGTTTCTAAGTAAAGAAAAGTTTTTGTTTCCGCATTTTGGCCTCGGACAGACGGCCGGGGCGCTACCATGGTCCTACATGGTATCAGAGACACACCATTAACTTACACTAGCTTGCTCTAACGTGTTTACAAGTTCGATCGAACGAATTTTCCAAAAACCACAGTTTCAAATATGCACTTTCTGTTGAATTTTATTTGTACTCAAAAAATTATTTGGTACATTGCAGAAATACGTGCAGGCGATTCTAAGAATTCTGTAAAAATTTGGTTGCATGAGGTTACTGTTCCGCCGCGGAACTGCGGCCAAACCCATGCTCTGGCCGCGGTTCCGCCTCCATTTTACCTCTTCTGTGCACCAAATTTCTTCAGTAGTTCTCTTTCTTGGAAATGGGGTTTTTGGTATATTCTGTTTGGGTCCAGATTTATCTTGAGTGCTACAGTTGTGCTTGGGGCCCACTTCGGGAAACTTTGTCGATCGAAAATTTTAAACACGTTAGTTCACAGTATTTACATTATATCTGCGACCGTGAATGTCATTTGATCGGTAAAGCCTGTCTAACTGCTATAGCCATTTTAGACGGATTTGCGAACGTGACATTCACGTTGATGTTCTGTGTTGTGCTGTGATGTTGCGGATTTGTCGTGGTGGAAAACCTAGATGCAATGTTAGTACAGTTTGGTTATATTTGTACATTTGATATTGCGGGGCGAGCGTCCGACATGTGGACTGCCGTCACTGCCTGTTTGTATATTATTTCTTTGGGGCACGACCGGGCTGAGGTCGATGTAACCGTTGTATATTTTACTTTCTGTACTAGGATTACCCCGCGGAGGGGTGCACGGGTAGCCGGGTTCTAGAGGGCAACGGGCCCGCATCTTATGGCTTTGAGACGGAGGGGGCTTCATTCTAGAATTGGCGGGCTATTCGCCGCACTCGTAGGGGGTACAGGTTGACCCAAGGAGGGGTGCTCAAGTTACCGGATTCCGTGAAGTGCTGGGTGGTCCATTCACGTTGTTGAAGGGGGCTGCCTCGCTTCAGGTTTTGGCGGGTAACTTACCGCGCCCGTAGGGGTCTAGGATTTCATTGCACAGGCTATCCACACGACCAGGGGAACGTCGGGTTTCAGTAGCGGCTCTATGAAACCCGGGGATCCCAGATATCTGTATTGTTCTGTGATACTTATTACATTTCTGTGATGTTGCATTTTATCACGCCTTGAGCGATTATTATATATTGATATATATATACTAGTAGATATTGTATATGTTTTGCATCCGCGCTAGTTCAGTCCCCGCTCTGTCGTTAGTTAAGTAACCTAACGGGTGATGACGGGACCCAGTGGAGAATGCGGATGGCATATACGTACATCATTATTTTCATTCTTTATTGGTGTGATCAATTGATGGGACTGCGTTGATTCGGATCAATACAAGCTAAACAAACCTATTCTGATGTTGTTGGAACATTTTTCAAAAAGCTGTTATTGTAAGGACGTTCTCTTTTGTTTTGCACAGTGGTATTCGGTTATGAATATCCAGCACCTCAGTCGACGAGGCAAGGGCCGAGATCCCTTCACCGGGAGTGACCCCTTGGACAGAAGTTTGCGTCCGGGCAATAACTTCACTATAGTCGATTACTTTTGCTTTGCATCGTGGTATTCAGTTGGAATATCCTGCACCTCATTCTATGGGGAAAGAGTCAAGATCCCTTCATCGGAAGTGACCTCTTTAGTAAAGGTTTTCGCCACTATATTTTTATAAAAGCTATCTGATTCCTTCAACGATATCAAGTTCATTACGTTAAAGGTTTTTCGCCAAAAACCATTCGTAGCCCTCCGCCATTTCAGACGGGTAGCACGTAGTATTCATGCTATGTTTGTTGGCCAAAGTCAAGGCATAGAGTATGGTAGCTATTTGTTACTTTTCTGCAGTATAGATAGATGCGTTGGTTTGGGACAGTCGTACTGCCTTGTTGGCCAAAGTCAAGGGTAGGTACGGATGGGTTCAAATTAACCTGGATAATGACGGGTAGAACTTGACATGTGACTTATGATTTGTTGGCCAAAGTCAAGGTCATAAGAGCATGGGGTAAAAATCATATCGGGAGTTTCTAAAGAAACTGAAACTTGCCAAGCATGTGCATACCTTCTGGAGTGTGATAACGTGAGTGGATTCCATCATATTATCATGCGATGATAGTTAGATCCCGATTCCCACTGATGAGTTGGTTTACTCCTCGGGTGATCCCGACTAATTCTTCTTTCAGGTTTGGAGGAGAATTTGACGTTACAGTGGGAGGTTTCTTGATTAGATAAATTGGTAACCATTCTGATCTAGATTAGAGTGCACGCTGAGTGTTTATTTTCTCTCTCTCTCTTTGGCAGCGACCATGGCCTGACCCTAGACTATGACTCAGTGACCAAGTTGACCGAACCTTCTTATAAGACTGGCTTTTGGATTGTCTGAGTTGCATACCTCATTGCCACTCCTACTTTTACCCTTTTCTCCAGGACACCCCGTATTACTATGAACATCCACTTCCATTTGATAAAACCATCGTATGGTTATATACGAACTCGAAGGAACTTGTTCCAGATTCGAGGATGGTTTCTGGTTCTGGAGAAAACGAATAGGATTATTCAGTTGTCTTTTCCTTTTTACCTTCTCTCAGGTTGCGAGTGCTCCTTGGATTAGGGGATAGTACACCCGTTACGCTTATTGGATAGTCTTATTCCAAACCTTAGACTGGTGCTGAACGGTAGGGAATGAAGAAAGCCGATTAGCCTAAGTGTGGTGTACAGAAGGTATTAAGTAAAGACAAATAAAGGGATTAGAAAGAGGGCAAAGTAAATTGCGACTACTATTCATGACCAAACTAAGTATTTCATTACCACTCCTACATCACCTTTGTATTTCTCCAGAACACTCCGTATCATTACGAAGATCCACAGTTATTTGGATACTCCATCGTATGGTTATATACGAACTCGAAAGGAATTTGTTCCAGTTCGGGGATGGATTCTGGTTGAGGAGAAATAGGAATAAGGTTTATTCAGTTGTCTTTTATCTTTACCTTCTCTCGTGTTGCGAGTGCTCCTAGGATTAGGACAGTACACCCATTATGCTTATTGGATAGTCTTCTTCCAAACCATAGGCTGGTGCCGAACGGTAGGGAAGGAAGAAAACCATTTAGCCTAAACGATGGTGTGCAGAAGGTAATGACTAAAGACATATAAAGGGATTTAGAGAAATGGCAAAGAAATATACGGTTACAGTTGTGAATCTGTACAATGGAAGAGGCATTACTAGGAATACCCGGATACCCCTTCGATACATTTACATGTTTCAGTTTCACTGTGTACCGTTAAAAGAAAACTGATTTCCCAATTAGACACTTGCTCCAGGGTATGTATTTACCAGGTTTGATTCTCACATCTGTATGGTTTTATGGCAGGGTTCGATCTTATACGTGCGGTATTGCACGGATCATGATCGGACGGATTATACTAGCGGACTTTGGTTTAAGTCGGATCCTAGTATTGTATAGTGTAGATTTTGTCTCTTTGCATTTATATTCGGTCGGAATACAAATGCGGGTATGTATATACAGTCGCGGGGTTTTCCTGTAATTTATTACGGGATCGATTTTTTGAAGTTGCCAGTTTGCATTCCGTTTCGGCCATTTTCCCTTCTTTCTTTCTTTCTTTGGCTGAAAATTGATGGGAGAGGCTTATTTGTAAAAGTGGATTTTACAAAGTGGAGGGTGTTTTTTGTAAGTGGAGGGTTCATGATGGTTCATCATTACTTGACTTTTGAGATGAGATGGGTGATGGGTTTTTGACTTAGTTGTGATCATTATTCCTCATCATAACCCTTTTCTCTTTCTTGCATTATTGCTCACTCCCTCCTCTCTCATTTTTTGAAGGATGGCCGGCCACATTTGGAGGGAGAGGGATTCATTTTGTGGTGGAAAAATTGATCTCATTTTCATTCACACAAAATTCCTTAGCCCCATTTAAAAGTCCATTCCTCCACCTTCACACAAATGGCAACTTCACTAAGCACTTGAGACAAATGTTTTCTACACTCAGTCTACAGCAATCTTGGACACGTCGGCTTGCCAACTTCGTGTCCGAGTTGCCTCGGTCCAGAGGTGGGAGCCCATAAAAAGACTTCTCGACGTGGTGTCCTTCCGACGAGGAGATCAAGACCAGAGATGCCGCTAGGAGATCGGGATGGTGGCCGAAGACCGAAAGACACGGATCGCTCGGTATAGCTCTCAACCCTTTCTCTAGTTAGCTAGTAGCAGGTTAATGGTCCGATCCGGGGTTATGGTCCACGGTAGCGCCGGTTTCTAAGTAAAGAAAAGTTTTTGTTTCCGCATTTTGGCCTCGGACAGACGGCCGGGGCGCTACCGTGGTCCTACATTCGTCCCAGTACTTTAAGTTGGAGATCTGCAGTTTTGCTTGTGAAGAAGAAGAAAGGTTCATACAGAATGTGCATTGATTATAGAGCTTTGAACGAAGTCACGATAAAGTATCCTGTACCGCGAATCGACGATCTGTTCGATCAGCTAAGTGGGTCTTACGTTTTCTCAAAATTAGATCTTCGTTCGGGTTATCATCAGCTGAAGGTCAAAGAGTCTGATATTCTGAAGACGGCATTTAGGACTCGCTATGGATATTATGAGTTTCCCGTGATGCCATTTGGAGTGACCAATGTGCCGGTCATATTCATGAACCTAATGAATCAAGTTTTCCGAGAGTACCTAGACAGGTTCGTGGTCATATTCATCGACGACATCCTGGCATATTCTAGGAATCGGAAAGAGCACGCTGAACATTTACGAATTGTCCTGGAGACTTTGCGATAACATCAACTCTATGCCAAGTACAGCAAGTGCGAGTTTTGGCTAGAACAAGTCGGATTTCTCAGACATATCGTTACAGGTGAAGGAATCTTCATAGATCCAGCTAAAATAGCAGCAGTAAACGAATGGCCGATAACAAAGACAGTGAAGGACATTCGAAGTTTCTTAGGATTAACGGGATACTACCGAAGATTTATTGAAGGGTTTTCGAAGATTGCAACACCCCTGACCAAGCTCACACACAAAGATGAAGAATTCATGTGGTCAGAAGCATGCGAACAAGCTTTCGTAGAACTCAAGTCAAGATTGATATCAGCACCTATTCTCGTAATACTGGACCAATCTGGAGGTTTCGTAGTGTATTGCAATGCATCTGGTAAGGGATTAGGATGTGTTCTACATCAGCATGGTAAAGTTGTAGCTTATGCATCAATACAGCTGAAAGTTCATGAGCGAAATTATCTGACGCATGATCTGGAGTTGGTAGCTTCTATCTTTGCACTGAAGATTTGACGCTATTATCTTCTTGGAGAACTGATAGATATCTACATAGACCACAAAAGTCTGAAGTATGTGTTTACTCAGAAAGAGTTGAATATGCGACAGAGAAGATGGTTAGAACTCATGGCGGACTTTGACATCAATCTATAATATCATCCAGGGAAGGTGAATGTAGTACCTGATGCACTTAGCCGTCAACCTCTATCAATGAATCTCACCGCACAGTGGAAGCTACAGCAAGATTTGCATCAGATGGAGATAGAAGTGGTCATGCCAGGTAATACTTCAAATTTGATGAACTTACAAGTTCAGTCTACAATTTTCAATCAGATCAAAGCAGCTCAAGCAAATGATGCCAAGTTGCAAAAGATTAAAGAACAAGTAGAAAGTGGATTTCGAACAGACTTCATCATTCACGAAGACGGATCTTTGAGATACGGCAGTAGATTGTGTGTACCACAAGGTCCTGTTCGGGAAAAGTTGATGAAAGAAGCTCACAGCTCCCCATACTCAGTACACCCTGGTGGTACAAAGATATACAAAGATCTACATCAACATTACTGGTGGTATAGAATGAAGTGTGAAGTTGCCAGAAGCGTCGCTAAATGTTTGGTGTGTCAGCAAGTGAAAGCTGAACATCACAGGACTGCTGGTTTACTTCAACCGTTACCTATCCCAGAATGGAAGTGGTAACATTATCATGGATTTTATGACTGCTCTTCCTCGCAGCACAAAAGGTAACGATATTGTATAGGTTATTGTGGATCGACTCACAAAGTCGGCTCACTTCATCCCATTTCAAGTTGGCCAATTTACTGAGACACTAGCAAAGAAGTGCGTGGAAGTAAGTATAAATCTAAGTAAAATTTAACTCTTCATAGTGTACCATTTCTGATACCCATGAACTCATGCAGGAGATCGTGAGATTATATGGAGTACCGGTTTGCATTGTCTCCGATCATGACACCAGATTCCGATCACAATTTTGGCAGAGTCTGCAAGCTAGCTTGGGAACGAGTCTGAACTTTAGCACAGCTTACCATCCACAAATAGATGGGCAGTCTGAGCGAACGATTCAGATACTTGAAGATATACTAAGAGCTTGTATGCTAGACTTCGGAGGATCATGGGAAGATCGCCTACATCTTGAGAAGTTTTCATATAACAATAGCTACTTGGCGAGTATTGGAATGGCACCATTTGCAGCTCTATATAGAAGGAAGTGTCGATCACCATTAAGTTGGGATGAGATCGGGATAGAGAACTCCTTGGATCTGAGATGATAGTGGCGACTGTAGATATAGTTTGCACTATCAGGGAACGAATGCGTATAGCCCAAGATCGACAGAAGCACTGGGCTGATGCAAAACACCGACACTTGGAGTTCCAACCGGAAGATCATGTATATCTGAAGATTTCTCTAAACCGTTGAGTGATTCGCTTTGGAAAGTGGGGTAAGTTAAGTCCAAGATACATTGGACCGTTCGACATACTCGAACGAGTCGGAGAAGTGGCTTATCACTTGGCACTTCCACCCTCATTGGAAGGAGTGCACAATGTGTTCCACATAGCCCAACTCAGAATGTATGTGAGTGACCCCAGTCACATTCTTGATCACTCCGAGCTCATGGTACAGACAGACCTATCTTATGAGCAACAACCCGTTGAAATGCTGGACAGAAAGGTAAAGTCATTTCGGAACAAGGAAGTAAACTTAGTTCGAGTGATATGAAGGAAAGACTCACCAAGAGAATTAACGTAGGAAAGAGAAGACGACATGCGTGCAAGATATCCTTTCTTATTTGTAAATTAGTCCTTAAATAATTGAAAATTTTGAGGACGAAATTTTTGTAAGGAGGGTAGAATGTAACGACTCTGTTTATAATGTACAAATAATTGTTAAAATTAAGATACTAAATGGAGTATTTGCAACCCTGTGTATGCTATAAGTATTTGAATTGTTTTAGAACATCAAGAAAGCACTTGTAGCTCATTGGTAAAGCCTTGTATTGCTGTGATATAGGCCCTATGTTCAAATCCCCTCAGCCACATTTTATTATTAATGATTTTTCTTTTAAAATTTTTGGAAGCCCAAAAGTTTACACGTGCAATACACGAAAAAATGAAAAGTCACTAAAATCAAACATGTGGAAAATACCATATGAATAGCCGAGAACACGTGGCGCCAATCCAAGCACACACACCCATACTTGGCCGGCGAGATCTTCCTCCGGGCAGCGCCGCCGGCCCCCCCCCCCATCCCAAATGCTCAATTGTTTTTACCCCAACACCCCTTGGCTACCCCCACTACTCCTCTTCTATTTGATTTTCCTGTACATTAACAGAGAATTATAATGAGTTTTAAAAACAAATTTTAATGCATTTTAATTCTCATTTTAATACCCTAAACCCCAATTCTATTCTATAAATACCACCACACACCCTATCCCTCTCTATTCTGAAATCTATTGTCAAAACTCTCAAAGTTTTCCATGTTCAAAAAGTTATACAAGTGGATTTAGCCCAAGGTCAAGTTCCGGCGACGATTCGGGAAGATTCCGGCGATCCCACGACTCCAAGAAGCTCTCAAAACATTCCTCGACCTTTTCTTTCTTCTCCAAACCTGTAAGTTCCCTCTCTTCTCCTCTTTTCTATTCTAAAACAATCCTTTATTAAAACTCGTCGGAAGCGGAGTTATTCCGATTTCCGATTCTAATTTCATTAAAAACCCAACTTTTCTTAACAAAAAATCAATCATCTCTTAATATCTTGTTTAGCGACTATAAAACAATATTTAGAACAAGTTTCAATTCAAAATAAAATGCTATACAACTTGTATTACACTTTTTCGTTTAAATACCACAAAGTTTACCAACGACATTAATTCATCATATTGCTCATATTATCTTTAGAAAACTCACGAGATAATGACCTATCTCATCACAACACTCATCATGACATAGCACGATGGCTTGAAAACAATATTTTTGTGGCTAAGGCGAATTTTACAGTTAAATACCATAAACTATCAAAACCGTATTTCTTTTAATTGTTTTAATCAAATTCCATACAATTATATCCTTACAACCCATTTTGGGAAATCCGATTTGATTGGTGCGGGTTATCACACATCCAACTAACTAGTAGGGCGAGATGCAGACCTATTCACGGAGCATACGATCTCGATGGAATTTAAATTATAATTTTTAAGAAAGCGTGATTTCTATTTAATAAATAAATTTATTTTCTAATAGTTATATATAATATTATCAACCTATCTATTTTAAATGTACACAAAAATATCCATATTTTCTAAACAAAAGAATCCTAAATTTCATGAAACTACCATCACAAATCAATATAAGTCAATTTACATGAAAATACCATATACTATTCAATTTAGGTTTATATCCATTAGAATATCTCATCTTATAAAAATTACATCTATAAAAACCTTAAAGACAATAAATAAATACTTGAGGTTTATTTTGAAAATATATCAAAACTTTTTTCCATAAAACCCCCCACAAGTTATATTAATTTACAATAAGGATCCTAGTAAATATAGGTTTAAGCGGGACCAATTCTCTTGAGTCTCAGTTTAATCCGAATACAATCCACACTTGATATAATTCCATTACAACATGAATCCATCTATATCAACAAGACTTGATTTGACCGAGCCATAGATGTATTGACTTGTCTACATGACTATCCGTTTATATCCTTATCCGTTTACATGAACAATTGATATCATGGTTTTGGCAAGTCTTATATCTACAAATCACTACATAACAATACAATAAACATTACAGGGTTTAAAAGGGGTAGATTGGTACGGAATGTGTTAAAAGTGGTACGATGATGGTCACTTTAATACACATAACCTCAATATCCGTTGATGTTGTTCCGTAGCTTAACGGTTCCTTATGCTCCGTATACCTTAGTCCACGGAATAGTTGGACTTCTCTCGTATACGCTGGTATATTCTGTACCAAGTTACAAATAACAGCGATAACATAACAAACATACATTAAATCAGTTAAACTCTCTATCTGTCTATTCTATTTTTATCTCTCTTTAGGACTTACCGAGCTATTGTTCGCTGACGACATTCCTTTTCTATTCTTTCTTTGAAATGTTGTCAGGAGGACCCGACTCTTTGGAGATCGAGCCCAGCTCAGAAAACTTGGAGCAGTTCATCGAGGACCCCAGGCTTTAGTTTCCTTGTATATACTTTACTTTCAGTTCATGACATTGTTTAGGCATTGCTTTCCATATTATACTTACTTTTTAGTTGCATTGTAAAGAATATTTAATAAATAAAAAATTATTGTTCTTTTACATCTCATGTCTTTCTTGTACACATTTACATTATACTGCTTATTTACGCTTAGCGTGTTTATTTTTGAGTAAATACGTCACGGGTCAGTCACGTCTCCTTATCCGTACACCAGGAAGCGGGGCATGACACACATGGAGGAAATGAGCGATCGAAGGGATTCGTCTCTTCTGGTATAGAGAGTTGATGTCACACTATGCATGATTGGCTACAACCATAAGTCCTTAGCTAAGTTAGACAAGATTTACTGATAAGTGTTATCAGTAGTTTCTCTTGGTTGGTTATGAGTTTGACATCAGCATGATTTATCGGGTTCTTGGGAGTCTGACGGTTTTCACCTCTTAGATCTGGTATATGACACTCTTAGATGACGAGACTGGACTGTACGGTGACTGTCACTGATAGACTCTGTAATGTACGGATGAGCTTGCTTGTCAACCTTCTTTCGATCAATATCAGGATAGCCGTTACGTGCAGCTATTACTTCTAACGTGCTTTTAGGATATGGATATGATCCTAAAACTACTACCAGCGTATTGTCGAGTGTTTAGAGTCCAACACAGATATTTCCCGGCTTAGGCGAAATGATGTAGGTTGCGCATGGTGATACGCACAGGCGTTTGACTATACTCATGTATTTGATACACGTACATTAATCAGACGTTTTTATAATACTAGCCAACTCTTGTTGAAGACGGATTATTAAATCAAGTATTGATTTAATAATTATATATATATATATATATATTCTATTATTATGCTCATTCTATTATTCTCTCATTTGTATTTGTATTTGATACAAATACAAATTTATTCTAATATTATGCTCATTTTATTATTCTCATTTGTATTTGTATTTGATACAAATACAACTTTATGTATGTAATACATATATTCTTCTCTTTATATATATATATATATATATATATATATATATATATGAGAAAAGAAAAGAAAAGAAGATAAGAAGATGATAAGTTTCTTATCTCATCTCCTCTCTTCCTTTACTTTCTTGATCTTTATCTTCTTCTTCTTCTCTTGCTTTCTCTATCTCCCTATGGATTTTTTCTTGAGAGAAAAAAATAAAGAGAACTTGTGAGAAAATTATGTGAGAAAATATTCTACACCCCTTACTTGATATTCCTAGTAAGTCTATTAAGTATGTTGCTTTATCAAGAAGTTCATCTAATGGAGCTAGAGCTTATGGTTGGGCTATCTCATGATGGACCATCTTCGACAAGAAGATCTTCATGCAGGCCCAATCTTTATCAAGTAGAGCTTAGCTAGAGTCCATGAAGAGGTGGCTAACGCGCTGCAAAGATTGTAGTCACTAAACTTTAGCCATAGCTCTCTATGTGTTTTCAAGTTAGGTCTTTTTGGGTGATTATAAGGTTTGGGTGGCTATTCCTCTCTAGATTTTAATATTATTCGTTCTGCTATGTTTTAAATCATCACTAGGCGAGCATAGCATCCCAACAGTTTCCATCCCCCAGACCCGGTATGTGACACTTTCTAACGAAGAGACCAGACTGTACGGTAACTGTCACTGATAGGCTCTGATTGCGTACGGATAAGTTTTCTTGTCGACTGTTTTTTATCAATACCTGAGTAGCCATTACATATAGCTAGTGCCGCTGATGTGCTTGTGGGTTAACCCGTGAGGGGATTTATCTGAAAGTGTTTTAGATCAATTGGATATGATTCTAAATTACTGTCAGCGTATTGATTGAGACTTTAGACTCCCACGTAGAGGTTTTTCCTGTTCAGGCGAAACGATATAGTGCGTGTATGGCGATACGTGCGGGACTTTGATTAAATACGTGTGTTTGATACATGTATTTTAATCGGACGTTTTATAATACTAGCCGACTTATGTTTAAGCCGGATTATTAAATAAAGTGTGTGTGTGTATTCTAGTATTATGTTCACTTTCAATTTATCTCTCATTTGGTATTTGCATATGATACAAATACGCGTATATGTATACGATACATATATTTTGTGTATATGATACACATGCATGTTTCTAGAAGGGACACCTCATTTCATATAATTCTTTAAAGAGAAATGAGTCATTTCTTTTTAAAGGATAAAGAAATGAATATGGTTGATAAGAGGCATGGGCTTTAATTTTTAAATGGAAAATGGTTTTTAAAAGAATTAAGCATACACTCTCATCTTTACTTCTTGATGCATCTTCTCTCTCCTCTTTCATTGATGAGAATGAGAGCTTCATGAGAGCTGAAAATATAAGAAAAATGCGTGTGAGCGTTCTACATCTCTTCCCTTCATGCTCTAGCAAATCATGATGTCCAAGTTTCTTCACAAGGATTATTCTTTTGGTGAAGATAAAGCTTGAGTTGGGGTTCTCGATATGGATCATCTTCGGTAAGGAGATCCGCTTGCAAGCTTATTCCTTACGTCGATGAATTCTAGCATGGTTCTTCCACAATTGGATGAATACGCTACAAAGGTTGTAACATCCTAAACTTGACTCTATGCTTGCTAGTTTTAGTTTACTGCTAGAATTTGAATGATTCTGGGATTGGTATTTGGTGATATGTTCTTGAAAATTTTGTTCATTATTCCGCCACGGTCCGCTGGTGCAGCGACCCTAGCACCAAAGCCCAAAATGGTATCAGAGCCGATTCAAATACTAGCAGTTGTTTTTGTGGCAAAAGATTTAATAAAACCCAAATTTTTCACAAAAGTGCTCGTTTTTATAATTTTAGCCATAAAATCCTTTCTTTTTCGCATTAACCCGAGCCCCGGGAGTCTTCTGTTTGAACCAAGACTCTGTGAGGGCTCGGGGGCCGACCCCGGGACAACTTAGAGGCCTTGGGTAGGCCCCACCCAAGACCACAATATTGTGGCCTCGGTTGGGGGAGTCCAAACCGAGAGGAGCTTTATAGCTGCTCTCGGTTTGGTGCAGCCAGCCCAAGGCCAAAATGTTGTAGCCTTAAGTTGGTGGCCCCACTGTGTCCTTAAGCTGGAGGCCCTACCCACAGCCCCTACGGGCCCCATAGATCGTGCTCAAGGTCCCTCTTGAGATATCGGGCACTTTTCGGGTCGTTCGGAACTCGGAAATTTGACAAAATGGGTGGATTTTGGACTGCCGAATGGACTTGAAATTTGGTTCTTTGGAATTTCAAGTTTGTGACTCCGTGGGTTATAACATAGTTTGTCGCGGCTTCAAATTAACTTGATGAAGTGTTTGATCGAGTAGGTTTGATTGCATATGTTGATATGTGTTGGTAAACGCTGCCTAATTGATGTGTGATCAATTAGACGTTGGCTTTGTTGGTGTGTTTGGATTAGTTCGGATTGTCGCGATGAATAGCCTCTCCCGTAATGTGAATGTATACATGTGTTGTATGTAATTCATTTATTCTGTGGATTGCCAAATGTATATTCTTTTATGGATCGCAGTTAGGTTGTGACCGGCAAGTCCGATTGTATATATATTCTTTTTATGGGACGCGGTCAGGTTGAGACCGTTATTATTGTTGTATGTATATTATACAGGTTCTACTTCATGAAGAAGCGCTCGAGACGCCCAATTCTAGAATGCGGTAGAGGTGGCCATCTTAAAGAGTTGAGACCGGACCGCCTTGTTCTAGAATTGGCAGATTTCTCGCCGCGCTTGTATGGCGTACATGATTGACCAGCGGAAGAGTGTTCGAGTTGCTGGGTTCTAGAAAGCGTCGGATGGCCCCCTTATGGTGTTGAGGTTGGGTTGCCTCATTTCTTGAATTGACTGGTGGCTCGCCATGCTCATAGGGGCCTTGATTTGGCTATGTATGGGTATTCACGCAACCGTCGAATGACGCGTTTCGTTTGCGGTTCAAACGAAACGCGGGATTTCTAGGATATCTGAACTATTCCATTTACTTTATGTTTACGAAACGCGGGATTTCTAGGATATCTGAACTATTACATTTACTTGATGTTTACAGTATGCTTGTAATGTGATTACTTGCCCGTGATGTATTTATATATGTATGATACATAAATAAGTGTTTCTATATGTTTTACATTCGCGCTAGCCCTGCATCAGCCCTGCCGTAAGTTAAGTAATCTTACGGTGAAAACCTGATGCCCCGCGGCAAATGCGAATGGCATATAAAACACTGTATTTTCTTTTCATATCATGTTTATTTGGTGTGATAAGATTATAGATAATAAATATTATTATCTAAATGATGAGATTGTGTTAATATGATTAATGCAAAGAAAACAAATACAACACGTTGTAGGAACTTAAATTTTCAAAAGAAATTATAGTAATATTCTTATGCTTTGCATAGAGGTATTCAATTAAGAATATCATGCACTTCATTCGATGAGGAAAGAGCCTTGATCTTTTCATGGGGAATTCGACTCTTGAGCAAAAGTTTATGTTACTATAAACTTTCAAAACCACTCGATTCCTTCAATGATATCAAGTTCATTACGGTAAAGGTTTTCTTCAAAACCAGCCATAGTCCTCTGTCATTTCAGAAAGTAGAGTACTTAGTATTCGTGTTGCATTTGTTGACTCAGTCAAGGCGTAGTGTACGGTAGCTAAGTGATACCTTCCTGCTTGCATATGATGCTATTGGTTAGGACAGTCGCATAGCTTTGTTGACTCAGTCAAGAACTCATGCGGGTGGATCTAAATTAGTTATGAAATGACGGGTTGAACTTGACTAGCGACTTATGGTTTGTTTGCTCAGTCAAGGTCATAAGCCGTTAGGGATAAAAACGATATCGGGAGTTTCAAGTGTTGAAACTTATAATGTGATTGCATACCTTCTATGTGATAGTTTGGGTTCCGATTCCCACTGTGAGTAATAGTTACTATTGGAAGATTTTCACTTCATAATTAGCTAACCCATTAGGTGTCTAGAAAGGTGTTTATGAGATTATGCTTCTTAAGAAACATGGTTATTAAATTGGGTCTGTGCGAAAATACGGGGGACCTCCCTCGAAGTACTTGTACTAACCTGATCGACCGGTTAGCGAGCTTGTAGGGCGTACATGATCCCGGCTAGTTCTCCTTTTAAAGTTTGAAAAAGAATTCGACGAAACAGTGGGAGCCATCCTGATTAGATAAATTAATAAACCAATCTAATCTTGCAAGAGCGCATGCTGAGTGTTTCTTTTCTCTCTCTACTGTCAGCGACCATGTTTGACCTTAAACTAAAACTCGTAAAACTAAATTAACCGAAACTTCTTACTATCATTGGCTTTGGTCATGATTGCCCTAATCCACGACCAAGTCGCATATGTCCTTACCATTCCTATTTCCTCTTTACCTTCTTCAAACCCTCTGTATTACTACGGAGATCCATATTGCTTGGAAGGTCATCTCGTATAGTTAGATATGAACTCGAAGAAATTGTTTCAATCCGAGAATGGTCACTGGTTCTAGAGAAAATGAATTATATATTGATACAGAACCTTCTTTAGAACCCTCTGTATTAAATACAGACATCCATATTGCTTAGAAAAGCCATATAGTATAGTTACATATGAACCCGGAGAAATTGTTTCAGCTCGAGAATGGCCACTGGTTCCAGAGAAAATGAACTATATATTGATATAATTTGATTGTCTCTACCCTCCACCTTCTGTCAAGTTGAGAGCTCCTTCAATAATGAGAGTACACCAGTTACGCTGGTTGGATAGTCTTCTTCCAAATCTTAGGCTGATACTGAAAGGTAGGGAAGGAAGAAAACCAACCGGTCTAAGTAGGTGTACAGAAGGTAAGACGTAAGGACAGTTACAGGGGTTGAAGTGAGCGGAAAGGAGATTGCAACTATTGTTATGAGCCTGGGCGGTGGAAAAAGCATTACTAAGAATACCCGGCTACCCCTTGAAACATTTTGATATTTCATGTTTCCTGTGTGGTTGTAATTGAAAACCGTTTCTCAATGAAATCTGACTCCTAGGTATATGGATACCGGATTAGAATCCCACATCTATAAAATATTACAGATGCTGAGGAGTAGAGTATTGAGAAAGGGTGATTTAATTCTCAAAGTCGAAAATCAGAGCAAATGTTGAGGAAAATCACCTAGTTTTGCTTAACGGCAAATATTTGGTTTTGAATAACCGTTGTTATGCACCAACTTTTAAAAATATTATATCCAACTCTTTATTTGATAAAGAGGATATAAATTTTAAAAATAATGTTCTGAACATTTACCTTCATCAAGTGTTGATTGGGTAAGGTGCATAGAATAACGGTATAGATATTCTTAACCAAAATACAGTTTTCAACTTATACCACACAAAATAAGAGTTATTGAACTCTTAAGACTTGTACATAGTAATGTATGTGGTCCAATGTCCATACGAACAAGGGGTGGGTACTCATACTTCGTTCCGATTATCCATGATTTCTCTGGTTTTAGACATGCATTCTTATTGGAATGCAAAGTCCAAAGATTAGAGAAGTTCATAAAGTATAAGAATAAAGTAGAGAACCAAACGTCGAAAGTATCATGATTCTTCGATGTGATCGAGAATGTGTATAGTTTAGCTCGGTATTCTGTAGTTTCTGATTAGAGAATGTAATTCTCTCTCAAATTACTCCTTTGATTACACCATAAAACTATAGATTATCGGAGAGGAGGTTACACGTCCTATGGGATATGGTCCGCTCCTATGATGAGTATTGTTGAGTTGTCTCTTTCATTATAGGGATATACACTGGAAATAGCTGCATACTAATTGAATATGGTTCTGTCTAAATTTGTGCCTATGATTCTATATGTGATATAGAATGAGAGCATATCTTAAGGTTGTTAAGATATGGAGTTATCCGGCTTATATTGAAAAGCACAATCCGGACAAACTCAATCCACGTTTCGGTAATGAGCAGTTTGTGGGCTATCCCAAGCATTCATGAGGTTTTAACTTCTACCATTTGCAAGATCAAAAGTTATTTTATTCTTGACACGCCGTCTTTTCTAAAAAATAATTTGCAAAAGAAATTAGTGGAAGTATGGTAGAACTGGAACAGATTCAAGAACCACAAACGGTTACTGAAAATTCAGTAGAACCTGAAAATTCAATTGTTCCCGACAAACCTTAGCCACTCCGCAAATTTAGTAGGAAATCTCAGCCATGCGAGAGATACTTCGGTTTCCTCGTAGACGGTGACAGGGAGGTTAGCATCATATTTTATGATGACTCTGTTTACCCCAATGAAAGCAAAGCTCTGTTCAAATTCCAAGGCAGGAAACGAAGCAACGCTTCTGTTTCCCCCAATCAGAGCAAAGCTCTACTTTGAAAATTAAAGTAAAAATTAAAAGTTAAAATAAATGAAGCAACGCTTCAGATTCCTTGCGCTGCGCGCAACGTGCCACGTGTCAAAATCAGACACGCCAGTGCAAGGAGCGCAGCGCCCAAGGCAGCGCGCCCAATCAGAGCAAGGCTCTATTTAAAACAAAAATTAAAGAAAGCAATGCTTCAGATGACTTGCACTCTGTGCTGAGCGACACGTGGCAGCGCAGTTGCGCTAGCGCAAGTGCGCTGTGCTCTGCGATGCGCGCCACGTGGCAGCGCAATTGTGGCAGCACAGTTGCGCAAGCGCAGTTGCGCTGCGCTGTGCGCTGCTTGACACGTGTCACGCGCTGGGGCGCTTGCGCCAAACAGAATTAAAATTCTAAAAAAGATCTTTCTGTTTTTGTTAAAAACAAGAAGATCGCCTTCTGTAAAACAGAAGCCCTTGGATCAAAGATCCAACGGTGGGGAAAATCCCCCAAATCACTCAGAGAAAAATCTCGTTAACAAATTCAACAAACTTATGGGCACTATATAAAGACCCCTAGACCTCAAATCAAAGGGAGGAATATTCTTTGAGAAATTAAACAGAGAGAATTCTGAGGAAGATCCAAGAAAAAAAAAAGAAAGGTAAAAGACCTTTTAAATAGAAAAATTTCTTCTGATTGATCATTGATCCAAAAACAAGATCAATGATCTTTTAATAAAAAACAAAATAAAAATAGTGCTTTGCACTTCCTTTATGAACCATTGGTTCTTGAATCTAAAAGATTCTCAAATTAATAGTGCTCTGCACTGTTGCGCTCTTGGGTTGGCGCAAGTCACCAGAGAGCGCCACGTGTCAGTATCTGAACCACTTGCGCTATGCGCTTTTGAAATAGAGCCTTGCTCTCTGGAATTGGCGCAACTCACCAGAGTGCGACACGTGTCAGCAGAGCAAGCGCGGCGCATTGGCGCAGCGCACTGCGCTTGCGTGACACGTGTCAACACCATAAGCGCTTGCGCTCTCTGATTGGCGCAAAGCGCTTGACAAATGCAATGCATTTCCTAAAGGGCCAGGCCCAAATCAAAAAGACCCAGTAGGCCAGAATAAATTGCAAAGCAATAGATGGGCAGAGCCCAGGTAAAATTGGTGCTCTGCATCATTTATAAAATGAGCAAAGCTCAAAACAAATTTATGGGCAGAGCCCAAACAAAAAATAAAAACAAATAAAAGTGTTGAACTTTTTTCAACTGGACTTAGCCCAATCATGGCCGTAAGTCCTCAAATTAAATTTACTGAGAAAAATTGCTCTCCTAAATCAATTTACCTCCGGTTCAAGGGTACATCTCCGAACTCCTCTGACACCTATCGTTGTAATCCTTCAACGACGTCAGAGAGGTGACGGGTCCCGACGACAACACATTAATACGGACTGCGGGGTCCTTAAACTCGTGGACCAAAACGTCCTTAAACTAATATCGGACCGAAACGTCCTTAAACTAATATTGGACCGAAACGTCTTTAAACTAATGATGGACCACCATGTCCCTAAACTGGCGATAGACCACCACGTCCCTAAACTGGAACATGGACCACCACGTCCTTAAAATGGAACAATAGAGCCTCCAAATGCTCTTTTTCCGGATCTAAACGGTCCCGTTTAAGTTGATCTTACCCCCAAACACGGCTAACGTATTCTTAAACATTCAAATGGGCTATAAAACTCCAAATCAACTTTGGTTCAAGGGTACATCTCTGAACTCCTCTGACACCTATCATTGTAATCCTTCAACGACGTCAGAGAGGTGACGAGTCCCGACGCCCATATATTAAATGGATCACCACGTTAAGTTGATCTTAGTCTCGAACAGGACTAACGTATCCTTAACTAACGTTTAAGTTGATCTTAGCCTCAATACGGCTAACGTATCCTTAAACTAAAAACACCAAACCCAAGTCTAAGAAAATACGGATTTGGACTAATCCACGTCCTACGGGCGACGGCATTACTCAGTCTCCGTATACAATCCACGGGCAACCACAAACAAAACAAACACATACGACACGAAGTGAAATTCTGGAGAAGGAGAAAGTTGTTACCGCGATGCGGTAGCGTAATTAACTGCAGGGGCTTGCGCCTGCAGGGAAGAGCGTCCCCACAATCAAAAACCTCTCAAGCAAGGGGGAATCTGACGAAGTCTGCTACATCGACCGCATCCGTCTAAACCTCCGATACACGGTGCCATAAATCAACTTGGCATCTTCGGAGAGGTGGACGGATAAAACCATATAGCGTCTGCCCCGAATCTCAGGCAAGACGTCTTTACGTCGTCTCGGCCGCCGTTCGGAGAGGAACAGATTCTGGCACGCCCGGTGGTACCTTTTTCTCTTTCCACTCCACACTTCGTGTGTCGTCTTCGCGAACCAATCGCGGTTTGTTAACGGTTGCCTTTGGATTTCAAGTTACTAAGACTTGGTCTTTTGCCTGGCGCAGAACTCAAGCATCAATGGCCTCTAACTGCACCAACTGCTCGAAGTGCCACTGCAATGGACGCTCCACCTCACCTGGAGGTGTAGCATATGGGCCCCAAGCGGCCTCCTTCCTCGCTCTGCCAGTAGAACAGGTGACCCAGGCCACCACCGGCCTGTTTTTCGGGACCATGATCCCACCTGCAAGCTTCTCTATACCAATACCTCCACCAAAAGTGAACAAGAAGTCGGTCTTCGACCAGCTCACTGCTACGACGGCCCCTGTCAACGGGTCGTCCACTACCAAACCAACAGCCTCCGTTTTCGATAGGCTAGATCAAAACTCTAAGGGGCCCGCTAGGAAGCCCATGAACTCTAAAATGGCTGTCCTAAGGAAGGCAATAGCCGCTGCTCCAGAAGTCGTCAAGGCGGCTTCCCCTGTCAAAGAGTCAGTCTTTTCAAGACTGACTATTCCTGCTCCTGCCCCTGCTCGAGGATCTGTCTTCGACAGGTTGAATATCACCCCTCAAAGGACAGCCTCAGTCTTTGAGAGGTTAACACCAGCGGCGTTTCATTCAGACGGGGGGGGGGGGCAAAAAGAAGCTGTCTCTATCTCCGAGCCAGTCCCAACGGCTCGTCATGCTTGACGTCGCCATTGGCGGCGAGTAAGGAAGACAGGGGGCAACTCCCCCATAGGGCTAACTCCACCTGCTCCAGTAGTGGAGGTCAACGTTGCTGTTCCAACTGGGAACAGCTTTGAACTGCTGAGGAGGGTACGTAAGAACTCTCCAACCACTACATTGAAAAGATCTCCTCCGCCCGCGGAGAGAGTTCCGGAAACAAAGCAAGAACAGCCCCCTCAATGGCTGTCCTAAAAAATATACAGGGTTTGGCGAAGGGTTCAAAACTCCGTGATCGACCCAGATCACTCTCGTCAACAGAAGAAGGCGAAAGTACAAAAAGAAAAGGACCGTCCTATTAAACAGCAGAGGACAACAATCTCTAGGGTGCCCACTGCAACGGCCCCCTCCACTTCTACGGCCCATAAGAGAAGAAGACCGGAAAAAGTCCCTACACCTACGGCGAATATCAAAGGTGGTGAACCCAAACGCCCTAAGTCTGGAGGCATGGTAGTTCATACCGTCTATATGGAATCCGGTAAAGAGGACAGCCGCACATCAACGGGTCATAGACCGCTCACACGGTCAATGGCCAAGGCTCAAGAGCAACAGCAAAAGCTCCAGGAAATGATGAACGCGATGGCCGCACTTACTGGGCTAAAAGAAAGCCCTGAAACGTTCTCGGATGAACGTCAGGAACAAGAAACTAACACTGAATTCCTTCGCCGGATATTGGAGAAGAAGGATAAAGAGGCTGCGGAACAAGCAGCCAGCATAAAGGAAATGGCCCTCCTGTTCCAAGACATGGTGGGCATGATGATTCAATAGGATCCACCTGCTGAAGATCCCCCGATCATCCTTGAAGACGATAGGGGAGAAACGTCGAATCCTCCACCGGCTCTGTCTACAGCCAAGGAGGAGGCGATCTCCAAAGCCGACCTGGACGAATATATAGCTCAGCAGATCCGGGTTCATCAAGCGACTGAAGCAGCAGGACAGGTCGTAAAAACGGGGTGACCGTATCCAGGCTGGTATGACCAGATCAGGTACCCGCCAGGTTATACGATACCAAAATTTCATGTGTATAAGGGGACTGGCAATCCCCACCAGCATGTTGCCCAGTTCAGGGCACTCTGAGGCAACACTGGCGGCGATGATAAACTGTTGCTTCGCCAGTTCGTTGGAAGCTTATCAGACACAGCGTTCGAGTGGTACTCTGAGCTCCCGAACGACTCTATCAAGACCTTCGCGGAGATGGAGCTGTTGTTTACCCAGCGTTTTGCAAGCGCCAGTGAACGCACCCCGATGACGGCACTGATTAACGCCAGGGTAAGGCCAGGCGAGACATGGGTTCAATATGCTATACGGTGGAGGAACTTATGGTCAAAGTGCGAGCAGCGCATTGAAGAAGCTCCTGCAGTGGGTATGTTTGTGGGAACCCTTGATCCGCAAGCGACCATCTCGCAATTTATGATATTCTTCAAGCCGACTACCTTCCAGGCCTTGATTGACAAGCTAGCACAAATGGATCAGATGGGCCATAGACCCCCTCTTCCAAAGCCGGACTCCCGAAATGAAAAGGGGAAGGGAAAAGCGATCGTTGTCGCTAATACTCAACAACAGCCGAGTAACTCGAAGCCGGTTGTTCATCAGAATAATATGCGTCCGCAGGTACCCCTTAGGGAGAGACTAGGATGTCCTTACTCGTTTCCTCGAGATAAGACGAAAAGATTATTCGAGCTGGCGTTGCGCAACCGACTCATAAATCTGCCGGAGCCAAAACGTCCGTCGCAACCAAATGATATCAGTGAGCCCAACTACTGTCCCTATCACCGAGTACTGGGTCATCCGATCGAAAATTGCTACGTCTTCAAAAATTGGGTTGAAGACCAGTACCAACAGGGCAAGTTCGTGTTATCCGACAGATGGAAGGTGAATCCGCCGCAACCTCACACCTATAAGAGGATGAATACGCCGGGGGCAACGTGCTCTCTCGTTGAGGAAGCCCCATGGGAGGTTGTGCTATCAGCTAAAACAAAGAGGATGCTGAACGATCTTCAAGCATACCCAGCGATTAGGTGGAAGAACCCGTTGGAATCTCAGATCATTGAGGAAATGTTGAAGCCGTGTCCAACTCAAAAGATCGATAGTAGTGGCCCAAGCACTCACAACCAGCCGTCAAAATCTTCGAAGAAGAAGAAGAAGAAATCTAAGAAGCCCGTAAAGCCTGGCGACGAGCGCACGGACTTACAAAAACAAATTGACGCGCTGGAAGAATACAACCAGAAAGCGCGGACTCCCATTACACTCCAAGAGTTCCTCAACCACGCCTTTCAAGAAGAAGATGAGGGAGACAGCTCGTCAGATGAATCTGAAGAATACGTGGCGAGCTATCATACGATTTCCCATTCGTTTATAGACGACGAGGAAATTCCTTGCGCTGAGAAGCTAGGGACGAACCCTGAACCAGAAATTCTGCGACCGTCAGATAAGATGATCGATGCTTTCCTGAATGAGATTCGTCTGAAAGTAAAAGCCAATCAAGAGCGTGAAATGGCCATACTGGAAGGAGCCAAACACCGCCGACTGGACGAAAGAGTCGAGGTATCCCCATCAAATCAAAAGACATCCGTTGCCAGTGAAAACAAATTCAAGACGAAGAAAAGGTTTGCTAAAGCCATATCAATGGGAATGAAGCTACCACCCTCGGAGGAAAACACTCTCGGTGGAATAGAGATGTATCCTAATTATTGCCTATATCATCAGAAGATCGCACACGCTACTGAAGACTGCGACTCCTTTAAGTGTTGGTGGCAAGGGTATGTCACTTACAAACATTACATCAACAGAACAAAGCGGGAAGCTCGTAGACGGCGGGAAAATACGACAGATGAGCATAAAAGAGTCGCCGGCAATTGCCACAGGAACGACCCCGATGAAGAAACAACCTTTAACCCTCTCTTCAAGGGATCCGTCTCTGAAGAATTGAAGAGTCATGAAAACATTCATCCGTGCAAGGGCATACTACCCGGAAAGAATCTCGGACCCGCAAACGACGGAGCGAACAAAAAGGATAAAGGAAAAGAAAAAATGACCTTCGTCGCCAACATTCAACAACAGCCGAGCAACTCAAAATCGATTGCTCGCCAAAACAAAATACGCCCACGCCCATCACTCGAGGAAAGACCGGGATGTCCTTACTCGTTTCCCCAAGATAAAACGAGGAAACTGTTTGAACTGACAGTGCGCAGCGGATTCGTCAATCTGCCGAATCCGAAACGTCCGCTACAGCCGGGAGATGTCAACGATCCTAATTACTGCCCCTACCATCGAGCAGTAAGTCATCCGCTCGAAGATTGCTTCGTCTTCAAAAACTGGGTTGAAGACCAGTACCAACAAGGCGAACTCGCGCTGTCTGAAAACTGGAAGGTGAGCCCGCCACAACCACATGCTCCGAAAAAGATGGATGTGCCGGGGGCATCATGCTCATTCATAGAGAAAGCCCAGCGGACCCCTACGTCCTAAAACTGGATAGTAGACCGAAACGTCCTTAAACTAATGACGGACCGAAACGTCCTTAAACTAATGGCGGACCACTACGTCCTAAAACTGGATAATGGACCGAAACGTCCTTAAACTACTACCGCAGAATCATTAGGCTGACAAGATAAAAAAAAACGGTATGTCCATGAGCAAAATAGGCACGGATGAAAACCTGAAAGGGCTCCGTGAGTAAAAACAACAGGGCTACCGGCGAGTGTTCGTGAAAACCCGAAAGGGCGCGACCTTGTAAAAAAAAAAAAATAAATAAAAAACGGTATGTCCATAAGCAAAATGGGCACGGATGAAAACCCGAAAGGGCTCCGTGAGTAAAAACAGCAGAGCTACCGGCGATTGTTCGTGAAAACCCGAAAGGGCGCGACTTCGTAAAAGAAGAAGAAAATAAAAAGAATAAAAAAAAAGTATGTCCATAAGCAAAAAGGGCACGGATGAAAACCCGAAAGGGATCCGTGAGTAAAAACAGCAGGGCTACCGGCGAGTGTTTGTGAAAACCCGAAAAGGCTCAACCTCGCTAAAAGATACTTCTAAGGTCCTCTCGACCTTGTAAGGAGAAACTACCCGCGTGAGATCCTTACGACTCACAAGGGGGCAACATACTTAGGTATCCTCACGATACTTAGGGAGAAATTACACTTGCGAGATCCTCACGACTCGTAAGAAGAACTCTCTTATGGGACCCTCACGGCTCATAAGATTTGAAAGTCTTAAGTTACAGAGACCTAAACCTGTGCTTAAGCAACCCCCACAACCTCCGATATTGCCCTACAAGTGGCTCAATACTGGCCCTTGTATACAATCCACGGGCGCGAATAAACATTTCCCTAATCAAGTCCCATCCGAGACTAGGGATATGTTCGCATGGTGAACAACCCTTGTAAATCCTCTCGACTTACAAGGAGAAAATTCTCTTGTAGGATCCTTACAACTTACAGAGGAACAAACACTTAGGAATTCTCACGATTCCTAAGGAGAAAATACACCTACAAGATCCTCACGACTTGTAGGGAGAAATAACTTTGTGAGACCCTTACGGCTCATGAAGTCAAAATCCTTAGTCGACAGGATCTTAACCCTGTTCGCTAAGCCATCTTTGATCGACATCGACAGAGGCAAATGATGATTCGCTCCTGGCGATACCCCAGTAGTAGCGGTGCTGATGCCGAAATCGGTGTCTAATTCCAGGCTTACAGCGAAAATCCAGTAGGCCGCACATACATACGAAATAGCCGAAATGATGGGGCAACTTGCAATAAAAAGAAGCAAGTAAAAACGTATGCACACAAAATAGCCGAAATGATTGGGCCAACTCGCAATAAAAAGCAGCGAGTAAAAATAAAAATAAACAGCTGAAATGATTGAGCAACTCGCAATAAAAAGCAGCGAGTAAAAATAAAAATAAACAGCCGAAATGATTGGGCACCGCGAAAAATAGCCGAAATGATTGGGCAATCGCGACCTTCGCGATATAAAAAGCTGAAATGATAGAGCATCGCGGAAATAAAACAATAAAAAGAAATATATGAAACCTTTTGCCCTACAGTTAAGATCACATCGATCCCTGTATACAATCTAAGGGCACAAACAAAGAGGGAACCATACCTTCCCAACAGGCTCCGCCATAAAGCTAAGCCAAATCTCGACGATTCACCAACAGCCTGGAGACCAATAGCGGCTTTCCCCCTCATTCAAGCAGGACACGGACGTGACATCAGCAATCGGAGCCACGGCAAAGTCCCCAGTTCCAAGACTCTACGGTTCACAGACAACCTAAAGTCAATCAAAGACCTCCATCTCAGAAACAAGTCAACAATGACCTCCGACCCGGAAACAAGTCAATCAAAGACCTCCGTCTCGGAAACAAGTCAACAACGACCTCCGACTCGGAAACAAGTCAATCAAAGACCTCCGTCTCGGAAACAAGACAACAACGACCTCCGACCCGGAAACAAGTCAATCAAAGACCTCCGTCTCGGAAACAAGTCAACAACGACCTCAGTCCCGGAAACAAGTCAATCAAAGACCTCCGTCTCGGAAACAAGTCAACAACGACCTCCGACCCGGAAACAAGTCAATCAAAGATCTCCGTCTCGGAAACAAGTCATCAGCGACCTCCGACTCGGAAACAAGTCAATCAGCGACCTCTGCCTCGGAAACAAGTCAACCGATGACCTCCCCGGCGACTTAGAAACAAGTCAACTCACCAACCACTTACGGATTCTCTCGATTTGTAAGGGGGAAAATTCTCTTATAAGATCCTTACGAATTATAAGAGAAAATACACTTAGGAATCCTCACGATTCCTAAGGAGAAAATCCACCTACGAGATCCTCTCGATCCGTAGGGAGAAAAGTCTTTATGAGACCCTCACGGCTCATAGAGTTGAAAGGTCTTAGACGGCAAATCTGAACCTGCGGCCTAAGCCATCGCTATCTTTTGGAAGAAACTAAGTTATCTGCCAACTATGATTATAAAGTCAACATGCTGATAATAAAAGAAAGAAGAAAGCGACAGAAAGAACACCTGATTGGAGTTTAATCAAGCATTCGAGACACACTCATTCACGCATGTGCAGAAGACTCAGTACGAGAAATAAGACAAGTTGGGATAAAAAAATTTCATTGCCAAAAACCCTTACAATCATGAAAGCAGTAAATGAGAAATAGATTCTACAATGGAATAACCTCAGATCCAGGGCACGGATTGAGGAATTCAAAAGTAAGGCCTTCCAGAGTTCTTCTGGCCTTTCTGATTATCCTCGTGCTCAGCCTCTCGCGCTCCTGTGTGTCAAGGTCTTCGGCAAAGCCCCCTATCCTTTGATAAGCAGCAATTATCGTCGTCTGCTGGAAAATTTGATGCAGGATGTCGATAAAGTTATCCCGCCGCTTCTTCGGGATCAGCCCCGACAAGTACACTGAATGCACCTTGTCTTCGGCATCATCCAGCGCATTGAGCGGTAAGGCCTCCTGGAACCCCGGGAGTGCTCTCCAGATTGCTCCCAGCACGACTTTCAAAAGAGCGGAACGGCGAGGGAGCAGCCAATCGGCGCGTGCGTTCAGACGACCCATGACCTCTGCACATTGGGCGTCTGTAAACTCTTGGTTTTGTTGATGGCCCTGTGCACGGATATCCTCGTAGGTGATGAATTCGTGCAGACTATATAGACGCACCGCCATAATACCTAAAGGAGACATCATGGGAAGATTAGCAATGAGGAAAAAGCATAGAGAGTTAAAACTCCTCGAGAGCAATGCTCTATAGACAGGAGTGACACCTGTCAAAATTAGTTATGAGGAGAATTTGAGGAAAATCACCTAAGAACATTGAGAGCTTTGCTCTGGGAAAAATGATATAATAATAATAATAGTACCGAATGCCATCTTTAACTTCCAAGATCCATGAAGAATTCTTAAGAGTTCTCCTATATGATTTGGAAGGAGCAAAGCTCCATTAATGAATTAAGAAAATCCAAGGAAAATATTTTAGAGAGAGCTCTATTAATGGAACCCTAATAGGGTTCTCCTTAGTCCTTTTTAGACCCCTTTAGAGCAAAGCTCTGCTAAGTGAAACCCTAAATGGGTTTTTTTTAGATCAGGGATCTATTGAGAGCAAGGCTCTGTTAATTAAAATTGATTCAATTTAAATTAAAATCTTTACCTAAAAGGTTTTAAGAAGTTCTAACTCGTGGAGTTCTTAAAGGCAAGAGCAGGGCTCTGGACAAAATGCTTATGAAGGGATGAAAATCATCTTAGGGGCTAAAGGCCCTATTTATAGGCATCAAATGCCCTTTCAACTTCCAAGAGTTTCCGCGACGGTTAGAATTCTGCCACCGCTGTGCTCACGTTCCAAGGGCCACGTAAGCGCAACGGTGGGGGGGCATTTGTTTACCCCAATCAGAGCAAAGCTCTGTTCAAATTCCAAGGCAGGAAACAAAGCAACGTTTCTGTTTCCCCCAATCACAGCAAAGCTCTGCTTTGAAAATTAAAGTAAAAATTAAAAGTTAAAATAAATGAAGCAACGCTTCAGATTCCTTACGCTGCGCGCAACGTGCCACGTGTCAAAATCAGACACCCAAGTGCAAGGAGCGCAGCGCCCAAGGCAGCGCGCCCAATCAGAGCAAGGCTCTATTTAAAACAAAAATTAAATGAAGCAACGCTTCAGATGACTTGCGCTCTGCGCTGCGCGACACGTGGCAGCGCAGTTGCGCTAGCGCAGTTGCGCTGCGCTCTGCGATGCGCGCCATGTGGCAGCGCAATTGTGGCAGCGCAGTTGCGCTGCGCTCTGCGCTGCACGCCACGTGGCAGCGCAGTTGCGCTGCGCTGTGCGCTGCGCGACACGTGTCAGTGCAGTTGCGCAAGCGCAGTTGCGCTGCGCTGTGCGCTGCTTGACACGTGTCACGCGCTATCACGCGCTAGGGCGCTTGCGCCAAACAGAATTAAAATTCTAAAAAATATCTTTCTGTTCTTGTTAAAAACAAGAAGATCTCCTTCTGTATAACAGAAGCCCTTGGATCAAAGATCCAACGGTGGGGAAAATTCCCCAAATCACTCAGAGAAAGATCTCGTTAACAAATTCAACAAACTTATGGGCACTATATAAAGACCACTAGACCTCAAATCAAAGGGAGGAATATTCTTTAAGAAATTAAACAGAGAGAACTCTAAGGAAATTCCAAGAAAAAAAAAGAAAGGTAAAAGACCTTTTAAATAGAAAAATTTCTTCTGATAGATCATTGATCCAAAAACAAGATAAATGATCTTTAATAAGAAAAAAAATAAAAATATTGCTTTGCACTTCCTTTATGAACCATTGGTTCTTGAATCTAAAAGATTCTCAAATTAATAGTGCTTTGCACTTGCAAATCTGCACTGTTGCGCTCTTGGGTTGGCGCAAGTCACCAGAGAGCGCCACGTGTCAGTATCTGAACCACTTGCGCTATGCGCTTTTGAAATAGAGCCTTGCTCTCTGGAATTGGCGCAGCTTACCAGAGCGCGACACGTGTCAGCAGCGCAAGCACGGCGCATTGGCTCAGCGCACTGCGCTTGCGTGACACGTGTCAACACCACAAGCGCTTGCGCTCTCTGATTGGCGCAAAACGCCTGACAAATGCAATGCATTTCCTAAAGGGCCAGGCCCAAATCAAAAAGACCCAGTAGGCCAGAATAAATTGCAAAGCAATAGATGGGCAGAGCCCAGGTAAAATTGGTGCTCTGCATCATTTATAAAATGAGCAAAGCCCAAAACAAATTGATGGGCAGAGCCCAAACAAAAAATAAAAACAAATAAAAGTGTTGAACTTTTTTCAACTGGACTTAGCCCAATCATGGCCGTAAGTCCTCAAATTAAATTGACTGAGCAAAATTGCTCTCCTAAATCAATTTACCTCCGGTTCAAGGGTACATCTCCGAACTCCTCTGACACCTATCGTTGTAATCCTTCAACGACGTCAGAGAGGTGACGGGTCCCGACGACTACACATTAATACGGACTGCGGGGTCTTTAAACTCGTGGACCGAAACGTCCTTAAACTAATGTCGGACCGAAACGTCCTTAAACTAATATTAGACCGAAACGTTCTTAAACTAATGATGGACCACCATGTCCCTAAACTGGCGATGGACCACCACGTCCCTAAACTGGAACATGGACCACCACGTCCCTAAAATAGAACAATAGAGCCTCCAAATGCTCTTTTGCCGGATCTAAACGGTCCCGTTTAAGTTAATCTTAGCCCCAAACACGGCTAACGTATTCTTAAACATTCAAATGGGCTATAAAACTCCAGATCAACTTTGGTTCAAGGGTACATCTCTGAACTCCTCTGACACCTATCGTTGTAATCCTTCAACGACGTCAGAGAGGTGACGAGTCCCGACGGCCATATAGTAAATGGATCACCACGTTAAGTTGATCTTAGTCTCGAACAGGACTAACGTATTCTTAACGAACGTTTAAGTTGATCTTATCCTCAATACGGCTAACGTATCCTTAAACTAAAAACACCAAACCCAAGTCTAAGTAAATACGGATTTGGACTAATCCACGTCCTACGGGCGACGACATTACTCAGTATCCGTATACAATCCACGGGCAACCACAAACAAAATAAACACATACGACACGAAGTGAAATTCTGAAGAAGGAGAAAGTTGTTACCGCGATGCGGTAGCGTAATTAACTGCAGGGGCTTGCGCCTGCAGGGAAGAGCATCCCCACAATCAAAAACCCCTCAAGCGAGGGGGAATCTGACGAAGTCTGCTACATCGGCCGCATCCGTCTAAACCTCCGATACACGGTGCCATAAATCAACTTGGTATCTTCGGAGAGGTGGACGGATAAAACCATATAGCGTCTGCCCCGAATCTCAGGCAAGACGTCTTTACGTCGTTTCGGCTGCCTTTCGGAGGGGAACAGATTCTACTAGTTATCAGCAGGCTATAGGAAGTAGTAACTTCCGACTGATGGCAGGATGCTAAGATATCTAAGTTGGACTTCATACACTCCAATAAAGTATGGACTTTGTTGGAGACTCCTGAAAGGGTAAAATGAAATAAGAGCAAATAGATCTTTCAAAAAAAGATCAGTGCAGATAGAAAGATAGTAAACTTATAAGGCTAGACTTGTATAAAAAAGTATTTTGTCAAATACGCGGTGTGGATTATGATAAAACGTTTTCTTCAGTGTCTATGCTGAAGTCCATGTTGGAGATAGTGCCCTCAAAGTCAATTATTGGATCGCAGGTATATGATTGCAATGATTGAGGCATGACCTATACCGATATGACAGTCTTGCTCGAGATGATAGTATGCTATCTGGTTTGTCTTTATCATCGTATATATGCATTAGTTCACTATAGCATGATGATAGAGCCCATAGGATTCATACTTTACTACCAGCAGTATGATGACGATCATATACGTGGGAGCTGGGGTCTATAAGCACATCCTTAAAAGTGTCCCTAGTCGTGGGAGTTTCGAGACAGGGCATCGATACTCCAGAGTAGACTAGTGTATACAGTCGAGACCCCGACGAGGGGCGGTGGCCGGTCTCACAAGCCATTGGTGTCAGTTGGTTCACCTAAGATGTATACAGGTGCTCATTGGGTTATGGGTACACCGGACAGGACTCGCCGGGAACATGCTAGTTGGTATTATACATATCGTCAGATAGCAGTTCTCTGGTGACATGTGTACAGGTTAGTTTGTCGACCTGAGATCGTCATTTGTCTCGTGTGAGTTCCCACTGTGCTTTGATTTCTACCCTACCACGCTCAAAGGAGACGTGCAAATAGGTATTTTTTGGGTACAGTCCCGAGCCACATGGAGGCAGTGAGCGGATCATCGGGGATTCGTCTCTCCCGGTATTGGGGGTTGATGCCGCACAGTGCACGGGTGGCCATCACTAGAAATCCTCGGCCGAGGTAGTGGAGAATTACTGATTTGGATCAGTAGTTTCTCAAGTGGTGATGGGCTTCATACCGACACGAATTATCGCGTTATTAGGGGTCTCACTTTATCCACCCCCCCAAGACTCGATATGCGATACTCTTTAGACGAACGGACCGTACTGTACGGATATTGTCACTGTCAGGCTCAGTAGGGTTTCTGGATGAGTTCGCTCGTCAGCTTCCCTTCCAATCAATACATAGGCAACCGTTACGTACAGCTCGTACCTCTGACGTGCTAGTGGTTATATCCAGTGCCAGTGTGTTGATGAGTCATTAGAGTCCCCCACAGACACTTTCCCAAGTTCGGGCGAAACGTTGTAGAGAACGTATCGTTTTATGGCAGGGTTCGGAAAATGCACGTGCGTTTTCGCACGTGTCATTTTTCGGGCAGATAATACTGGTCGGTTTGGTTTAAGCCGGATCCAAGTATTATACTGTGTAGATATAATATCTTTGTCTCAGTTGCATTTGTATTCGGTCGTAATACAAATGCGGGTATGTTTATACCGATACGGGGTTATCCTGAAATTCGTTTCAGGATCACTTTTGGAAGTTGCCGGTTTTCAGTTTTCTATCGGCCGTATTTAACATTCGGTTAAATGCGGATTTATCTTTTCTTCTTGAGAGTGAGTCACAGGGTGAGTCTTGAGGAGATGTATGTGGAAGCTTCTGGAATTAGTGAGGTGTTCTTTATTCATTGGATGCATTAATTGAATGGTGACTAGGTTTAGATGAGTCATCCTTTGTATTAATGCATTTTGTTTGTGCTAAGATATTTCTTCATGATAAGCTTTGCTTACTCTCACCCCCCTTGCTCCTACACTCACCCCCTCCTCTTCATATATGGCCGGCCCCTCCACTTGAGGTGATGATTGATTTGGGAAAAAGAAAGGGTTGTTAAAATGAGAAGAGAGAGATCTAGTTCATATATATTTTCATATCTCATTTCAATCCGATCCAAAAGGCAACTTCATTAACCGTTCGTCCATAGCCTTAGACGTAACGAGACAAAGTGTTCTACTTATTCTCTACTTCATCTTGGTCGTCTCTTTTGGCAAACTTGACGGCCGAGTTGCCTCGGTTCAGAGGCGGGAGCCTATTTAAAGATCCGTCGACGTGGTGCCACTTGGACGAGAAGACTGGAGATTCAGGAGATCGGAGCAGCTGCAACAAAGCGTGGGATGATGGTTGAAGACCGAAGGACTCGGATCGTTCAGTATAACATTTCTACCCACTTTGTAATTTGTTAGTTTAGCTTTAATGGCAGATCCGGGTTATAGTACGCGATAGCGCCAGTTATAAAAAGTTTTTGTTCCGCATTTGGCGTCCGTTTGACGGCCGGGGCGCTACCGTGGACTTACAGTGGTATCAAAGTCTCACCATTAAGCTTTACTAACTTGTGCTAACGCGTTTAAAAGATCGATCGAACGGAATTTCCGAAATCACAATTTTCAGCACACGAGTTTCTTTCGATTTTTTAAAGGGCCTAAAAATAATTTTGCATATCACAGAAAAAAGTGCAGGGTTTTCTAAGCACTGTGGAAAAATTTGGGCACGTGATCCCACAAGGCCACCGCGGATCCGCGGTCAAACCTAGGGTTTGACCGCGGAACTGCGGTGCTTGTGTGGGAACAGTGCTTCAACTTTTTCCAGAGAGCTTTATTCTGGAAATTGTAGTTTCTGGTATAGTTCTTTTGGGCCCAATTTTTGTTACAGTACAGCAGAAGTACGTGGGGGCCACTTTGGGAAGTTTTGTCGATCGAAATTTTAAACTTGTTAGTATGCAGTATTTACATTATATCTCTGACCGGGAATGTCATTTGATCGGTAAACCGCGTCTGATTGCTATAGTTCTTTTAAACGAGTTTGCGAACGTGACATTCGCGTTGATGTTCTGTGTTGTGCTGTATTGTTGCGGATATGTCATGGTGGATAGCAGTGTGCAATGGTAGTGCAGTTTGGATTTATTTGTACATTTGATATTGCGGGGCAAGCGTCCAACATGTGGACTGCCGTCACTGCCTGTTTGTATAATATTCTTTTTGGGACACGACCGGGCTGAGGTCGATGTACCCGTTGTATATATTTTTATTTCTGTGCTAGGTTTATCCCGCGAAGGAGTGCATGGATAGCCGGGTTCTGGAGGGCAACGGGTCCGTATCTCATGGCTTTGAGAGGCAGAGGGACCTCACTCTAGAATTGGCAGCCTATTCGCCACACTCGTAGGGGGTACAGGTTGACCCAAGGAGGGGTGCTCAATTTACCGAATTCCCTGAAGTGCCGGGTGTTCCATTCACTATGCTGTGGGGACTACCTCGCTTCAGGTTTTGGCGGGTAACTTGCCGCACCCGTAGGGGTCTAGGTTTTCATTGCACAGGCTATCCACATGACCAAAGGAACGTCGGGTTTCAGTAGCGGCTCTGTGAAACCCGGGGATCCCAGATTATCTGTATTGTTCTGTGATGCTTACTACTTTTCTGTAATGTTGCATATTATCATGTCTGGAGCGATTATTGTATATTGGTATATATACTATTAGATGTTGTATATGTTTTACACCCGCGCTAGTCCAGCCCCTGCTCTTTCGTTAGTTAAGTAACCTAACGGGTGATGACGGGACCCAGTGACGAATGCGGATGGCATATACGTACATTTTAGTTTCGTTCTTTTTTGGTGTGATTGATTGATGGGACTGCATTGATTCTTATCAATGTAAGGATAAAACAAACCTATATTTGATGTTGTTGGAACAGTTTTAAAAGGTGTTATTACAAAGACGTTTCCTTTTGTTTTGCATAGTGATATTCGGTTGGAATATCCTGCACCTCATTCGAGGAGGCAAGGGCAGATATCCCTTCACCGGGAATGACCCATTGGGCAGAAGATTACGTCAGGGTAATAACTTTACAATAGTCGATTACAAGTTGCTTTGCATCACGGTATTTAGTTAGAATATCTTGCACCTCATTCCACGAGGAAAGAGCCGAGATCCCTTCACCGGGAGTGACCTCTTTAGCAAAAGGTTTTTGTCACTATATCTTTATAAAAAGCTATCAGGTTCCTTCAACAAGATCAAGTTCGTTACGTTAAAGGTTTTTCGCCAAAAACCAGCCGTAGCCCTCCGTCATTTCTTATGGATAGTTAATAGTATTCAAGCTATGTTTGTTGGCCCTTAGTCAAGGCATAGTGTTTGGTAGCTGCTGGGTATTCATCTGTTGCATAGATAGATGCGTTGATTTGGGACAGTCGTTCTGCCTTGTTGGCCAAAGTCAAGGGCATGTGCGGGTGGGTTCAAATTGACCTGGATAATGACGGGAAGAACTTGACATGTGATTTATGATTTGTTGGCCCTTAGTCAAGGTCATAAGAGCATGAGGTAAAAATTACATCGGGAGTTTCAAACAAACAACAAACTTGCCAGGCATGCGCATACCTTCTGGAGTGTGATAACTTGAGTGGCTTCCATCAAGTTATCATGCAATGATAGTTGGATCCCGATTCTCACTGATGAGTTGGTTTACTCTTCGGGTGATCCCGACTAATTCTTCTTTCAGGTTTGGAGGAGAATTTGAGATTACAGTGGGAGGTTTCCTGATTAGATAAAGTGATAACCATTCTGATTTAGGTTAGGGTGCACGCAGAGTGTTTCTTTTCTCTCTCTCTTTTTGGCAGCGACCTTTGACCGACCCTAGACTATGACTTAGTGACCAAGTTGACCGAACCTTCTTAAATTACTGGCTTTTGAATTGTCTGAGTTGCATAAGTCATTACCGCTCCTTCTTTTACCCTTTGCATTTCTCAGAACACCTCGTATCACTACGAGTATCCACTTCCATTGGATAGATCCATCGTATGGTTATATACGAACTCGAAGGGACTTCTTCGAGGATGGATCAAGGTTCAGGAGAAATAGAATTGGTTTATTCAGTTGTCTTTTATTATTACCTTCTCTCAGGTTGTGAGGGCTCCTTGGTTTAGGAGAGTACACCTATTACGCTTATTGGATGGTCTTCTTCCAAACCATAGGCAGGTGCCGAAAGGTAGAGAATGAAGAAAACCAATTAGCCTAAGTAGGGTGTGCAGAAGGTAATATGTAAAGACAAGATAAAGGGATTAGAAAGAAGACAAAGTAAATTGCGACTGTTATCATTCACGACCAAACCGCGTACTTCATCGCCACTCCTATTTCACCTTTGCTTTTTCCCCAGTTTGGGAGAAATAGAATAAGGTATTATTCAGTTGTCTTTTATCATCACCTTCTCTCAAGTTGCGAGTACTCATAGGATTAGGAAAGTACACCTATTATGCTTACTGGATAGTCTTCTTCCAAACCATAGGCTGGTGCCGAAAGGTAGGGAAGGAAGAAAACCATTTAGCCTAACGAAGGTGTACAGAAGGTAACGACTAAAGACAAATAAAGGGATTTGGAGAGATGGCAAAGAAATATACGGTTAAAGTCATGAATTGGATTATGGAAGAGGAATTACTAAGAATACTAGGATACCCCTACGAAACATTTTCATGTTTTAGTGCATTGTTAAAGGAAAACTGATTTCCCCATTAGATACTTACTCCAAGGTATGTATTTACCAGGTATGATTCTCACATCTGTATGGTTTTACAGATGATGAGTGGGAGTAAGTTATTGGGAATTAGGTGACCATCCTCATTATATCGGAATTCTTTGTAATTGGTGATATTTGAGGAAATCGCATGGGTACAGTTTTCAACCTACGACGCACAGGTTTTGAGTTATTCAACTCAGCGGACTTATACAGAGTATTGTATGTTGTCCAGTGTCCATCTGGACAAAAGGGATAGGTTCTCATACTCTATTCTGTTTACTTACAACTTCTCTAGTTTTTAGACAAGTGTTTCATAGAAATACAATGTCTAAATTTTGAGAAGTTGTGGGTATAAGAATAAAGTAGAGAACCAGTGTCGCAAGTATCGGGATTCTTCAAAGAAATCGAAGATGTAGATACTTGTGATTGGTATTCAGTTGATAGTAATGGTTTTGAGAAATTAGTTTCTCTTTCAGGTTACTCATAATTAGATATATTCCTAAGTTGAGTAATGCTGATTAACCTTTCTCCATTGAGTTGATATGCACTGGAGACAGATGCATGATTAGAATCTGGTTCCAATTAAATTAAGTGCCAAATGTTTCTATACAGGATATAGAATGGTTCATATCTTAACGATGTTAAGGTACGGGGAGTTGTCCAGCTTATGCTTAAAAAACCAGACACTGGATAACTCAAGGCACATTTCTGTAATGGCAGTTTGTGGGTTGACCCTGGTTTTGACGAGGGTTGACTTTCTACCATCTGAAAGATCAATAGTGATATTGTTCTTGACTCGCCACAGTTTTAGTAAAATGGATTTTTTCAGAAAACAGTAGTGGGAGTATGGTAGAACTGGAAGTGATTCCAGAACCGCAAACGATTACGGAAAATTTAATAGGACCTATATATTCAATCAGGTTTGACATTCCAATAGCCACTCCGCAGACATGGTGGGTAACCTCAGACACCCGAGAGGTACTCCGGTAGCCTCAAGGACGGTGACAGGGAGGTTCTTGTTTACCCAAACTTGACACTACTGTTGTTCCAGACTATGAGACACGGCAGGAGGATAAGTAAAGCGTCGTTCTAAACTAGCTTTAGAAGTGTACGTGTATATTATTCTGCCAGAGGTTGTCGTAGTCGGTGAGAGCAGCGGAAGCATAGTGGGGAAGTAGTTTATGTCTATTTATAGGCTTGAGCATAGATAGCATAGATAAGATCATCTATTTTTGATGTGACAGTCATGGCTTTGACTTCATCAGAATAGGGGATGGATCTGTTGAGAAGGTAGTAAGGTGTGATGTCCTGGTATTTGGATGACATACACAGAGTAGGAAGTAAAATTCCTATACTACGATCAGTTGTAATGTGGTTCTCACACAGTTGTTTCTTCACACAGGATATGGATATAATATTGGACATTCTGGTTTCTAGATCTATGGTTTTAGATCTAGATTTGGGTAGTTTCCCAATATGGGTACTTAGACAGTATTCTAAAAGTATTTAGATTAGAAGACTCCTGGCATGGTGGTGTACCTGCAAGTGATGGAGTCACCCTCTCTAAAGGTGTCTTACAGACTAAAGGGGAGAGGGATGTGCATGATTGGCAGATCACTTGCTTAGGCAATTGAGTCAATCATGAAATGTCAAGTACCACACCAGATGTTGTTTTTGCACTAGATGCGATAAGTTTATATTAATCCAATCCTGAAGAAACAAAAGGAAGCAGTTTTAGAACATAAATGCATGTTCTACGGATTTGATGACAGCGGCCTCCTTCGGGAGACGGTTATCATTCCAGGCTTCAAAGGTGACATGGATGATAGAGTGATTGTCAGAGTTATAGTTTTTCCCTCTGACGAGGGACAGTATTATGGACAGGTGGTCCAAGAGGATACTGTGGGAGGCATGGTACTGGATACTGATTAGGTTCAGTTATTAATAAAGTCTAAGAAGTTTGGATTTGGAGTTCATTTTTGAACTAGGTCCCATCAGATATCCAGACATATTCTAAGACAGGTATTACTTGATTCATGAGATGGTTTTCTCTGCGAACTTGAGATTAAGAGAGACATAGAAAGAAACATTAGGGCGGATCCACTCACTGAGGCTATTTCTCGAACACAAGAGTTTTACAAACTAGCTTTGTGAAACTGATTAGTAGAGGAGTTGGGCGTTCGGTATCACACGGGCTGTGAGTATGCGATATCGCAATAATTAGCCTTAAGTGCAAGTGGGAGATTGTTGGAGATAGTGCCCTCAAAGTCAATTATTGGATCGCAGGTACGTGATTGCAATGATTGAGGCAGGACCTATACCGATATGACAGTCTTGCTCGAGATGATAGTATGCTATCTGGTTTGTCTTTATCATCGTATATATGCTTTAGTTCACTATTGCATGATGATAGAGCCCATATGATTCATGCTTGACTACCAGCAGTATGATGGCGATCATATACGTGGGAGCTGGGGTCTATAAGCACATCCTTAAAAGTGTCCCTAGTCGTGGGAGTTTCGAGACAGGGCATCGATACTCCAGAGTAGACTAGTGTATACAGTCGAGACCCCGACGAGGGGCGGTGGCCGGTCTCACAAGCCATTGGTGTCAGTTGGTTCACCTAAGATGTATACAGGTGCTCATTAGGTTATGGGTACACCGGACAGGACTCGCCGGGAACATATTAGTTGGTATTATACATATCGTCAGATAGCAGTTCCCTGGTGACATGTGTACAGGTTAGTTTGTCGACCTGAGATCGTCATTTGTCTCGTGTGAGTTCCCACTGTGCTTTGATTTCTACCCTACCACGCTCAAAGGAGACGTGCAAACAGGTATTTTTTGGTACAGTCCCGAGCCACATGGAGGCAGTGAGCGGATCGTCGGGGATTCGTCTCTCCCGGTATTGGGGGTTGATGTCGCACAGTGCACGGGTGGCCATCACTAGAAATCCTCGGCCGAGATAGTGGAGAATTACTGATTTGGATCAGTAGTTTCTCAGGCGGTGATGGGTTTCATACCGACACGAATTATCGCGTTATTAGGGGTCTCACTTTATCCACCCACCTAGACTCGATATGCGATACTCTTGGACAAACGGACCGGACTGTACGGATATTGTCACTGTCAGGCTCAGTAGGGTTTCTGGATGAGTTCGCTTGTCAGCTTCCCTTCCAATCAATACATAGGCAACCGTTACGTACAGCTTGTACCTCTGACGTGCTAGTGGTTATACCCAGTGCCAGTGTGTTGATGAGTCATTAGAGTCCCCCATAGACACTTTCCCAAGTTCGGGCGAAACGTTGTAGAGGCCGTATCGTTTTATGGCAGGGTTTGGAAAATGCACGTGCGTTTTCGCACGTGTCATTTTTCGGGCAGATAATACTGGTCGGTTTTGGTTTAAGCCGGATCCAAGTATTATACTGTGTAGATATAATATCTTTGTCTCAGTTGCATTTGTATTCGGTCGTAATACAAATGCGGGTATGTTTATACTGATACGGGGTTATCCTGAAATTCGTTTCAGGATCACTTTTGGAAGTTGCCAGTTTCCAGTTTTCTATCGGTCGTATTTAACATTCGGTTAAATGCGGATTTATCTTTTCTTCTTGAGGGTAAGTCATAAGGTGAGTCTTGAGGAGATGTGTGTGGAAGCTTCTGGAATTAGTGAGGTGTTCTTTTTTCATTGGATGCATTAATTGAATGGTGACTAGGTTTAGATGAGTCATCCTTTGTATTAATGCATTTTGTTTGTGCTAAGATATTTCTTCATGATAAGCTTTGCTTACTCTCACCCCCCTTGCTCCTACACTCACCCCCTCCTCTTCATATATGGCCGGCCCTTCCCCTTGAGGTGATGATTGATTTGGGAAAAAGAAAGGGTTGTTAAAATGAGAAGAGAGAGATCTAGTTCATATATATTTTCATATCTCATTTCAATCCGATCCTAAAGGCAACTTCATTAACCGTTCGTCCATAGCCTTGGACGTAACGAGATAAAGTGTTCTACTCATTCTCTACTTCATCTTGGTCGTCTCTTTTGGCAAACTTGACTACCGAGTTGCCTCGGTTCAGAGGCGGGAGCCCGTTTAAATATCCGTCGACGTGGTGCTACCTGGACGAGAAGACTGGAGATTCAGGAGATCGGAGCAGCCGCAACAAAGCGTGGTATGATGGTTGAAGACCGAAGGACTCGGATCGTTCGGTATAACATTTCTACCCACTTTGTAATTTGTTAGTTTAGTTTTAATGGTAGATCCGGGTTATAGTACGCGATAGCGCCAGTTGTAAAAAGTTTTTGTTCCGCATTTTGCGTCTGTTAGACGGCCGGGGCGCTACCGTGGACTTACAGTCCATTCGGATATAACTTGTCACTGCTGCTTTTCATAACTATAAAATCTGGTAGGTGGATGTCTATAGCGTCTTTCTAAATAGAAATTTAGAAGTGTACGTATATATAACTCTGCCAGGATGCCTTGTAGTCAGTAGGAGCAGCGGAAAGGTGTGCAGATACCCTAAGTCCATTCATGGACCAGTTTTGGAAATAGACGCCCTCAAGTCAATTATTGTAATTGAAGGAAGACCTATACGAGAGAGAAATCTTACTCGAGATGATAGTATACTATTTGGTTTTTTTTATCTTTCATGTGATGCGTTTTATTTACTATCACGTATCGTTTAGACATGAGATAAAGCTCTAGGATTTTGCTTGACTGCCAGGACGATGATGGAGATCATACTAGTAGGGCCTGAGTAGTCGATAAGCACATCCTTGAATGCCCATAGTCGTAGGAGTATCGAGACTGGGCATCGGTACTCCAGTTTAGACTAGTGTGTACGTTTCTTGACCCGGTTGGAAGGCGATAGCTGATCCTACAGCTATTGGTCTTTGACATCGATGATTGTATACAGGTGCTCATTGGATGAGTTACACTGGGTGGACTCACCGAGAACTCCTATTTGTAATATACCAATGTCAGGTAGCAGTTCTCTTGTGACATGGGTACAGGGTAGTCCTTAGGACCTGAGATCGCCACAGTGTCTCATGTGTATTCCCACTATACTTTGACTTCTACCCTACCACGGCTCAAAGGAGTCGTGCAAACAGGTTTTTGTTGGGTATAGTCCCGAAGCACGTGGAGGCAGTGAGCGGTCGAAGGGATTCGTCTCTCCCGGTATAGGGAGTTGATATCGCGCTATGCAGGACATGACTACAACCATAAGCCGATGGCCATCGCAGTGGAGATAAACTGATAAGTGTTATCGGTTGTATCTCCAGTTGGTTTTAAGTCATTTGTCGCACGACTTATCGAGTTATTAGGGTCTGACAGTTTCTAAACCCTAAATCCGATATGTGATACTCTTAGACGAAAAGACCGGACTGTACAGTTATGTCACTGATAAACTTTGCAGGGTTCAGATGATCTTGCTCGTTGACCTTCTTTCGTTCAATACATGGGTAGCCGTTACGTGCAGCTCGTACCGCTGACGTACTTATGGGCTAGAGATATGATCCTAACCTACTGACAGCGTATTATCGAGTCTTTAGAGTCTAATACAGAGCTTTTCCAGCACATGCGAAACGATGTAGGGCACGTAAAGGGATACATGCAGGAGTTCGATTAAACACGTGTATTTGATACACATGTTTTAATCGGGTGCATATTGATATTAGTCGGTATATATATGATATAGCCGGATTATTAAACCAAGTGTTGATTTAATAATTAAATGTATATTTATATGATGATATATTTATATATTAACTAATATCATACTCACTTAATTATTTTCTTCTCTTTAAATTAATATTTATATTTAATATAAATAAAGAGAGGTGTATGTTGATACATAGATGATGGGAGTATAACAATTATATGAAAGAAATGAGAATGTCATGGTTGTAGAAGTTTTGAGATGATTCTTTTAATGACTCATTTTTATTTCTAGTTCATATGCTTTTCATGCTTATCTTATTCATTACTCTTATCTCCTTTATGCTTCTTCTTCCTCCACTTGATTTTTCTTTAAGTGAGGAATAGAAAAGAAAAGTGAAAAATTAAATGAGCTAATTATTCTATATCTCCGACTAATCATTCTTAGCAGGTTTAATTAGTGGGTTGCTTCATTTTGATGAGATCAATTTAAAGCTATAGTTTGTGTTGGAGTTATCTTAAGATGGATCATTTTCGGCGAGGAGATCATCGAGCAAGCTTATTCCGGGTTTCGTGGAGACTAGCCGGAGTCCAAGGAGAGGTGGCTTACGAGCTACAAAGGTTGTAGCCCTTTAAACTTTAGTTTTTAGTTTAGTAGTTTATATGCAAGTTTAGCTTTTTGGTTTGATTCTTGATTTGGATTTGCTAATACTCTCTAGATTTTAAAATTACCGCTTCCGCCGCGCTTTAAAGCCTACTAAAGGTGCCTAGCTACCCAACACAAAGCAGATATCACGGAGATGGATCAAATTTCTTTATGAGAAAGTCAAAGTGTTTGATTTCATCAAAATTGTATATGAACTAAGTATTTATAAGAAGGATGTAGGGAGTACTGTCATGTGGATGATATCCTCCTGATAAGAAATGTTGTTCCTATGCTACAATTCGGTTAAACTGTGGTTGTCACAAATGTTTCTCCATATAGAATTTGGGTAATATATCAATAATTCTGATGACTAGATTTAATAGGATTTAAGGATTGTCCCAATCCGGGTACTCTGACATCATTCTAAAGTGGTTTAAAATGGAAAACTCCTAGCGTGGTAGTGTACCCACATGTAATGGAGTCACCCTCTCTAAAGAGATATCTTCTAAACTGATGAGGCGAGGGACTCACATGAATGACATTCCGCATGTTTCGAAAGTACGGCCAATCATGCTATATTATGTACCAAGATCAAATGAACCTTATGCGCTTGCTGTAATAAGCAGATATCAGTTTAATCCTGGAGAAATATAGGATAGCAGTGAAGAACATATGAGAATGTTCTTGGTGTATGGTAATGGCAACATTCAAATGGAGGTGGTTACCAATTCCAGCTTCCAACGTGACGTGGATGACAGAGTATCTGTCACGGGTCATAAGTTTACCCTCTTATGAGGAGCAGTATATTGGAAAAAGTTCCAAGAAGGATACTGAGGTAGACATGTTGCTGGGTGCTGAGTATGTATATCAGAGGATACACAGCCTAAGAAATTATTTGGATAAATAAGTTTATATCTGAACTTGGTCCCATCATCTATCCAGACAAATTCTAAGGCAGGTATCGCTCAATTCGGGAGATAGTTGATCTCTGCGAGATTGAGATATAGAAAGAAGCTGGAAACATTGTAGCGGATCCACTAAGGTTGTTTCTCAAATACGATTTGTGAAACTGCTGTTAGAAAAGTTGGGTATGTGATACTACAATGATTGTGGGTATGCGATACCGCAATAATTGGCCTTAATTGCAAGTAGGAGATTGTTGGATATAGGTGTCCTTAAGGAAATTATTGTAATTATAGGAGGGCCTATATGGATAGAACAGTCTTTCTCGAGATGATAGTATGCTATCTGGTTTGTCTTTATCATTCATATGTATATGTTTTACTTGCTATTACGTATCGCTAATATATGATGATAAAGCCTATAGAATTTTTGCTTAACTACCAGAATTATGATAGGAATCATAATAGTGGAGCCTGGATAGTCTATAAGCACATCGTTAAATGTCCATAGTCGTAGAGTATCGAGATCGGGCAGCGGTACTCCGGATTAGATTAGTGTATACGTTTCCTGACCCGGTTGGAGGGTGATAGCTGGTCCCACAACTATTAGTGTTTGACACCGATGATTGTATGCATGTGCTCATTGGAGAATGAGTTTCACTGGACGGATTCACCGAGAACTCCTAGATGATATTACACCTATTGTCAGACACCAGTTTTTTGGTGACATGAGTACAGAATAGTCTCTTGACCTGAGATCGACATAGTTTCTTGTGTATGTTCGCACTGTGCTTTGATTACTACTCTACCACAGCTCTAAAAATTCGTGCAAACAGGTTTTAGTTGGGTAGAGTCTCGAAACACATGGAGGCAGTAAGCGGTCGAGGGGATTCGACTCTCTCGGTATAAGGAGTTGATGTCACGCTGTACTTGATTGCTCAAAACCAGAAGTCTTCGGCCGAAACGGTTGAGATAAACTGATAAGCGTTATCAGTTGTATTTCAAGTGGTTATGAGTTTGATATCAGCACGACTTATCGGATTATTAGGGATTTGACAGTTTCCACCCTCCAGACCCGGTATGCGACACTTTCTGACGAAGAGACCGAACTGTACAGTGACTGTGACTGATAGGCTCTGATTGCATACATATGAGCTTACTTATCAACATTTCTTTTGATCGATACCTGAGTAGCCGTTACATACAGCTAGTGCCACTGACGTGCCTGTGGGTTAACCCGTGAGGGGATGGATCTGAAAGTGTTTCAGATCAATCTGATATGTGTTTCAGATCAATCTGAAAGTGTTTCAGATCAATCGGATATGATCTTAACCTACTGTCAGCATATTGATTGAGTCTTTAAAGTCTCACACAGAGGTTTTTCCCACTGAGGCAAAACAATGTAGTGCGTGTACAGCGATACGTGTGGGGGTTCGATTAAATACGTGTATTTGATACATGTATATTAATCAGACGTTTTATAATACTGGCCGGTTTATGTTTAAACCGAATTATTAAATGAAGTATTGATTTAATAATTATATATATATATATATAGAGAGAGAGAGAGAGAGAGACAGAGAGAGAGAGAGAGAGAGAATAATGGAGGAAAGAGGACATAGAAGGGGATTTCCTCCTATGACGTCGAAAAAATACAACCTTCATCTTTTTTTCCGACGATCGGCATCCATCATCATCATCGTTATCATCTAAGATGTGCATACACCAAATTTCATGTGATTCCACCACTTTTTCACCGTTGAATTAGCAATGTAAAAAGTTCTATTGTCGGTAAACCATTAATTTTGCACCAACTAAAGCAACGGTAAAAAATTGGTATAATCACATGAAATTTGGTGTATCCATATCTTAAATGATAAAGATGGAGGTGATGTATGCCGTTCGTCGAAAAAAATCATAGAGAGTGCATTTTTCCGACGCCATAGGAGGAAATATATATATATATATATGTAGTATTATGTTCACTTTCAATTTATCTCTCATTTGGTATTTGAATACGATACAAATACGCGTATATACATACGATACATATGCTTTGTGTATATAATACACATGCATGTTTCTAGAAGGAACACCTCATTTCATATAATTCTTTAAAGAGTAATGGGTCATTTCTTTTTAAAGAATAAAGAAATGAGCATGGTTGATGTGAGGCATAAATGGAAAATGGTTTTTAAAAGAATTAAGCATACTCTCATCTTCACTTCTTGATACATCAACTCTCTCCTCTCTTTCCTTTCCTTGATGAGAATGAAAGCTTCATGAGAGCTAAAAATGAAAGAAAAATAAGCATGAGCTTTCTACTTCTCTTCCCTTCATGCTCTAGTAAATCATGAAGCCTAAGTTTCTTCACAAGGATTATTTTTTTGGTGAAAATGAAGCTTGAGTTGGAGTTTGCTCGATGTAGATCATTTTCGGCAAGGAGATCCGCTTACAAGCTTATTCCTACGGCGACAAAGTCTAGTTTGGATCTTCCACGATTGTGTGGACACGCTACAAAGGTTTAGCATCATAAACTTGACTCTTTGCTTGCTACTTTTAGTTTACTACTAGAATTTGAATGATTTTGGGATTGATATTTGATGCTATGTTTTTGAAATTTTTGTTTATTATTCTACTGCAGTCCGCTAATGCAGCGATCCTAGCACCAAAGCCCACCAAATCTATCCCATGTCTTTGGCACTTTATCCTCAATTCTTTCTCAAGGATGCTCATGCGCTGCTTGCGCGTCACAATCTTCTCAGTGCATTCGTCTAAATCGAAAAATCATGAAAAATCGAATAATTAAACTCCAAAAGCAGCACTGTTCACCAGAGAAGAATTTGCAATCCAAAATTGAATTTAGAGAGCAAAAGAATAAAATCAAAGAAGTGTTAATTTTTTAAGCTTTTGATTTTGAAATTTTTGTTTGTTTTTGGTTTTTTAAATATTTACAAAATAACCTTATTAAGCAACCATTTCCCTAGCCCCAGCAACGGCGATATTTTTGTTGAGGTGATTTTCCATGTATGTGAAATATGAAAGTATAGAAATACGGAATCATGGAATCGCGTAGTAGTAAATACCGCAATCTACATTTGCGATGAGAAAATGATGAATAGGAGTCGTCCTCAGAGAAATAATGTTAACAACGATACTTTAGACGAGCTATTTAAAGAATGGTTTTAATGGTTTTGGAGTTTGATTTGCGATTTACAAGTTTTAAAGAATAAAATAAATAAAGACTTAGTAGTAATGAGAATCAGATATTAACAAATAGTTATAATCTCTACACTTTTCCTTCAATCCAGGTAGATAGCAACTGAATATCTAACCCATACCGATTGTCAATCCGTATTTAATAAGTTTAAGCCCTTAACAAGCTAGTAACTTGGTGTTTGTGAGCACTGAATATCTAACCCATACCGATTAAGGTAGTGGAGTATAATCCGTCAAAACACACCAAAGCTTACGACTAACTAGATTCGGAATTGTGCTAGAAACAAACTAAAGAGACATGGATTAGGAAATAAACGGGTTGTGAGTATAGAAGGCTAAGCCTTCCATGCACAATTCAGTATCCTTAATTAGAAACTTGCAAGTATAGAAAGTTAAGCCGTCCATTTAGAAGATCATCACCTGGGTTTCCTAATCCTTTCAATTCTTTACTTTATTACTAACTCTCGTCTCAATCAATCACGATATATTCTCATGACCAGATTCAAGTCAACATGCTCGCCCCGTATCGAGAACTAAAGAGATTGAAAAGTCCAAAATTGATAGATTCATGTTTGCTTGTGATGAAGTTCAAATCATAAATATTATTGGATCAAAAAATAGGTAGTGAATTTAAACCTTTCATTACAATACTCCATCATCTAAAGAATCATAAAAACAAATAAAAGAATACACAAAGAAACAATATTGTATTTAAGCCAAAATTCGAAAATTTAATGGTCACTGGCATTAGGATTCTTCTCTAGGATTCTTCTCAAATGAAGAGAGAACATATTAGCATCATTGCAACTTAACAAACTAAATAAAGAAAACAACATCGAAATCACAAGACAGGAATTTAAAGAAAACATCATAAATAAAGCAAACTTACTATGAAATGAAATCAAGAACTTGAAATAAAACTTGCTTGAACTTACAAGTACACTTACACTGATATAGAAGATGAAGAACTTGACTAACAGCTACAACAAACTGAACATACCCAAAAATACCCTAAACTATAATACCCTAAACTATACAAGACTAGAGCTAAATCATATATATTCTCTATTAAAATGCTTCCCGAGAGATCTGCTATTTATAGGGAATTCATGGTGAGATTTTAGCATATGCTCAGAGAAAAGCGGGACCCATATATGAGACATGTGCCAAGAACGAGATTATAGTCTATCGTCTATAAAGAGCTTAAATATTTATAGGTTGCATGTAACATCTATTGACTTGCCTGTAACATCTACAAAGCTGTCTGTAACATCTAATAAATTGCCCCTAACATCTAGTAAGTTGCATGTAACATCTACTGACTTACCTGTAACATTTAAACAGTTGCTTGTAATATCTAAAAAAGTTGCCTGTAATATCTAAGCAGCTGCATATAATATCTAAACAGCTGCATGTAACATCTACAAAAGTTGCCTGTAACATCTAAACAGCTGCCTGTACCAACTAAACAATTACCTATGACATCTACAAAAGTTGTCTGTAACATCTAAGCAGCTTCCTGTACCATCTAAACAGTTGCCTTAACATATACACAGTTACTTTAACATCAATTGCTTTTAATCAGCAATATATATATATATATATATATATATATATATATATATATATGTGTGTGTGTGTGTGTGTGTGTGTGTGAGAGAGAGAGAGAGAGAATAATGTAGAAAAGAGATCATACGATGGGATTTTCTCCTATGGCGTCAAAAAAAAATACAATCTCCACCATTTTTTCCGACGATCGGCATCCAGCATCATCATCGTTATCATTTAAGATGTGCAAACACCAAATTTCTTATGATTCCACCACTTTTTCACCGTTGAATTAACAATGTAAAAAGTTTTATTGTCGGTAAACCATTAATTTTGTACCAACTATATCAACGGTGAAAAAATGGTATAATCATATGAAATTTGGTATATCCACATCTTAGATAATAAAGATGACCGTGATGTATACCGATCGTCGAAAAAAATGATGGAGGGTGCATTTTTCCGACGTTATAGGAGGAAATTTCCTCCTATGGCACATTTTCTCCATTAACCTCTCTCTCTCTCTCTCTCTCTCTCTCTCTCTCTCTATATATATATATATATATATATATTCAGCTCCTATCATTTTATTAAAAAAAATAACGACGGATATTAGACACATACCGTATCTTCCACTTGCTGTCTGGTTAGAAAATCGAAAAGTTTGAATCGGGCAATCGAAACGCGATTCGTAGAGTCAAAAGGTATTGCCTCGTTAGAAACACGCTCCTTCAAAAAAGCAGTATCCATTCTATGAAAATTATTTGGCACATGTAATATTAAGAGAAGAAGCAACAATTGTGCGAAACTAGGGAATATTGAGATCTACAAATAATTCATTTTCTATATATGTAATAATAACATCTTTGGCTTGTAAAGAGGCAAACCGTTTTCAAACCCTCTTGTTCTACTCCATTGATCAAGGCATGAATGAGTTCCTATACAAGACGTGATTTTACTTCAAAAATAGAAATTTCTTTCGAAACTAAATTTTTTACGACATAACATGAAGTTATTGTTGTACATAAGAAAGGAAAGGAGAACGCCCACTAGCCGTTTGCAAATTTTTCAAAATGAAACTTTCTTTGACCTCCATTGATATTCCCTGAGCTCATTTTAACTTAAACCTTGTCGTTATTTGGCCCAATCAGTAGCATGCAATCCCCTTCGATCTCAGAAACAAACAATTCAACTTCGACTCCCTGTTGATTACCACCCTAAGATATAAAAGTTTTGGACACTACTAAAATAGGGGTTGCCCCTACGGATATTGAAATCCGTAGGGGCAGATTTATGTTGGCCCTACGGATTAATCCGTAGGGCTAAAAGGTTGCCCCTACGGGCCAAAACGTTCAAGAATAAAAATATTAATTCTTAATTTGGTGTTTATCCCTACGGAGCCGCAAACCAAGGACCTACGGACAAATCCGTAGGGGCAACTAAATAGCGATTTAATAAAGGCACAGATCGATCGCCTACGTCCGTTATCTCTTTCTTCCTCTCTCGATCGCGCGCGAAACAAAATCCCCAAATCGCCACCGCCGTTCTCGTCGCCACCGCCGTTCTCGTCGTCGCCACCGCCGTTCAGCTTAGTAAATCTTCAACTAAATTAAAGAAATTTTTGATTATTTAGGGCTAGGGTTCATGGGTGGGTCTGGGGTTGCGGTTGGAGTTGGGGTTCTGCAGGGGTTGCGGTCGGGGTTGGGGTTGGGGTTAGGGTTAGGGTTGGGGTTCGGCTGCGGCTGGGGCTGGGGCTGGGGTTAGGGTTTGGCTTAGGTGGGGTTGGGGTTTAGCTGGGGCTGGGGTTAGGGTTAGGTTGGGGTGGGGCTGGGCTGGGGCTGGGGCTGGGGCTAGGGTTAGGTTGGGGTTGGGGTTTAGCTGGGGCTGGGGTTAGGGTTAGGTTGGGGCGGGGCTGGGCTGGGGCTGGGACTGGGGCTCGGGTTCGGTTGGGGTTGGGGTTTAGCCCGGGCTAGGGTTAGGGTTAGGTTGGGACGGGGCTGGGCTGGGGCTAGGTTGGGGTTGGGTATCGATGTATATACATGTATCATATCATGAATGATTCATTTTCATTAAATATGGTAAAATTAAGTGTATAAAATCATGCCGTATAAATAGATTGTGTTCGTGAATGGCGATCTAGTTAGGCGAACCAAAGTGTTGCATTGATGAAAGTTTACCGTAGAGGAAATTACGGCTATCTCTATGCATTTAACCTGAATGTATCCAGTAATTACTAGCATGTATAGAAAAGTTGGTTTAATTTATGAAAAAATGGGAAGACAATATGCATGTATGCATATAGGTAACATCTGCCAATATGCCATATCCAGACCGCAATCTAATTTTTTTTATTGGCTAATATGAAAATATCGGCCCGCGTATATGACATAATCAAAGTTGTTAAATCTTGATACGGTTTGTGTTTCGTTTTTTAATTTATCATATCGTGTATCGTATCTGTTTCATATCGAAAGAAAAAAAATTTATGTTACAATAACGAAATAATTATGTGTAGAACCAATTACAATTTTAAAAATGATCAAATTAACAACATAAAACAACGTACAAGTTAAAGAAAATTTCGGAATTGCAGCACTCAAATACATACATATAAATCATACAAACCCATGCATTTGATACCCATGCATTTGATAATCAAATAGGGTTTTTTCTGCCCCCCTACTTCAATATTTTGATGCATGTTTCAGTCATGTGAATTCATATGTTGCGTATAATGCTTTATGATATCAGTATCCTACATTTATAGTTTTAATTGTTGATTGTTATAGATGAATGCCATTGTATTAATAGTTTTTGGTTGATGAATGCTATTGCAATGTAGGATGATCAGTTCTATCAATCTTGATCTCAATGGTTTAAAATCACGTTACACATACAACACGATTGCACAACAAACGCATAATTAGAGTGCGATTCGAGATATTCAGGTTAAAACCAATATATGATACTCGATGATAATATGAAACCTTCATATTCCCATCGATACTCATATATGAAACTAAAAGCGCCACTTAGTCCCCGTCTATCGGTTAACATACGTGCGATGCTCGTCGTGACCTAGAACTATACGAAGGTTGTTAAATATCGGACAGTATAGCTCGACACTAACAACCGCCGTATAGTCTACGCGACGAGAAAATTCAATTGTATGGTAACCCATAGATTTGTCCCGTGTGGACAAGTTAAGAATGTATAAAGCAAACGCCTTCATTCACTTGTGTTTTCATCCGTTTCGAGATATTTCGTCGGTACCTTTCCGCTGGTTCTCCGTGTACAAATATAGATTAGATGTTCATTTCAACGTTGTTTCACAGCTTTGAAATGATTATCTATTCTATTACAGTGTACTCGGAGAACAGCGGGGAGGTGCGCCGAAATTTACTCGAAACGGTTAAAAGCACAAGTGATGGGCGTTCACTCTATACATTCTTAATGGGATAGAAGCCTACCCCCGACAGCCGGAACACACACATACAACAAGAATACACAACAAACGCATAATTAGAGAGCGATTCGAAATGTTCGGGTTAAAACCAATATATGATAATATGAAACCTTCATATTCTCATCGATGCTCATATATGAAACTAAAAGCGCCACTTAGTCCCCGTCTATCGGTTAACATACGTGCGATGCTCGTCGTGACCTAGAGCTATACGAAAGTTGTTAAATATCGGACAGTATAGCTCGATACTAACAACCGTCGTATAGTCTACGCGACGAGAAAATTCAATCGTATGGTAACCCATAGATTTGTCCCGTGTGGACAAGTTAAGAATTTATAAAGCAAACGGTAGGATCGGACGGTGTTATTTACTATGGGTACTTAAATTGTATACTCGGCATCCACTATCCCGGACGATCAGAACCCTTTTATATATTCCAGTGTACTTGGTACGATCCGCGAACCGATACGGACAGGTGGAGAAGCAATCTTGGGACTTGGAAAGATGAATATGGATTGACCAGTGTGAACACATTTCGATTTTACGGTCAGGACGATCTGTTTATCTTTCCGAACCAAGCGTTCCAAGTATACTACTCACAGTGTTTGAAGCATCCGGGATGGAGTGTTGTATGCCGATGGAAACCCGGAGATGTCTACGATGTCCCAAAATTCGAGGACAGCGATGAGGACGAAGAAGAAAGAAGGCTTAAAGTGCTCCGACCGTCTGTTTCGAAGGACGGGTTGTCTTCGACCGATCATGAAGTTACGTGGGTTAGAAATGACATCGACGATGAAATCTAAGTAGATATGTATAATGCGCCCACGAAACGAAAAAGGTTATCAGTAATGTTATATTATTATTTCACATTTTACGCTCTATACATATATAGTCAATACTTTTAATGATTGTCTAATGCGTCCACGAACCGTTTATCTAGATTTAATGACGATGTCGGGAGCAGCGAGGGGCGGCAGGAGCTCCAGCCGCGGCAGAGGCAGAGGCAGAGGCAGAACGGTTCTGCCGCCCGGAGAGCTCCGTAGGGAGCTTCAGAGGGCCGGTCTTGCACCCAGATCGGAGACCCCTTCGGATGCCTCCTTCCGTGTGGATTTTGCCACATCTCCAGGTATACTGCACGCATATCCATTTTGAATGTAATATTACAGATATTCATGCCTATTTATGTCAAAATTACTTATATTGTCAATGTTTGATTGTCTAGTTGTTGGTGATGCGTCCGCATCTGGGACAGAGGCCACTCCCGCTCCTCCAGGTATGTTTATATATCATATAGTGCATGTAGATTGATTTAGAATGCTATATCATAAATACACACATTCCTTTTGTTCTTACTTAGCAATTTTATTATTGTCTAGCTGTAGATGATGACACCACTGTACCTGCGGGTATGTTTATATATCCTATAGTGCATGCATATTGATTTAGAACGTTATATTATTGATCTACACATTCTTTTTACAATTACTTATATAATCTATTTTTAATTGTCTAGTTATAGGTGGTGCGTCCACATCTTCCGCAGGGGCCACTCCTGCCGCTTCCATACCCTCCGCATCGTCTGCAGGTTAGTATGAATAAATTTAAAATATTTATTCATTTTACATATGCTCTATAGAATAAATATGAACTTCATGGAAATTTAGCGTCGATGTTTATTTTCTAGTTGGAGGGGATGCGTCCGCATCCGGGACCCCGGTTGTTCCTCACCGGAGGAACTATCGTCCCGCTCGTGCTGCTGCCCGGGCCCAGGCTCGTGTGATAGTCACCGGAGGTATATATCACACTTGAATTTTCGTTTAACCTTGATTTCTTAATACAACTTTGTCTTAATATTGATTGTCATGATATTTCGTGCAGACGCAGGGCCTCCCCATCCCTAGAGGGGGACTCGAGGCCCGAATCAGTCCCATAGGCTGAGGCCTGACAGAGCTAGGGGGGAGACAGTATTCCCCCTTTTTTTACCCTTGACTATCGCTATACCGGTCCTCATGCCGAGAGGTTCGGCCGGTATATGGGGGACGAGAGCCGGCTCGTGAAGAACTATCCACTTCACGTTGAGTGGGGCGAGCAGCACCGGCGCTCATTCGCCCTCTTTTTTTATCAGGCTCGGGTACGTATTAACGGCCTATTTTCATTTAATTTATCCAATATATTTATTATTAACACCTGCAATCTAATAACAATGGATTTTTTGTATTTTCAGTTGGATTACGATTTTCAGCCTATAGCCGACCCTGATCACCCTGGGAGGGTGCTCGACCTTCATGCTCTGTACAATGGCCTGATGAAGAACATGCAGACCAAGGTCCGATACAACAGGAATGAGTTGAAGGCCGACTGCTACTCCCTGTGGATGGCGACCCCCGAGGCAGAGAGAGCGGCCCTCCAATCTACTCCGGCATTTGCGAGAGTCGACGTAGAGACATGGCCTCTATTGTGCGATTATTTCGACTCCCAACGCAAACAGGTATGTATTTTAAATGTAATTCATTATTTATGATATAATTTATTTCTTTGTGTTCCTTAATTAGAAAACTAAATGTTAATGCGTTGTGCAGAAACAGGCCGCTTAGAATACAGAGAACAGGAAATCGGCGAAGAGGGGTCGCCCCACTTACACACGTGGCTCGAGAAACATTACTCGAGCCATGGAGTTATCGGTAAATTACAATAGACCGACCTTTGTGATATTCTGCAATATTAAGAGTTATTTTCTAATATTTCTAATATTTCTAATATCAAGAGTTACTTTCTAATATTGCAGACATTTCGGACCGTGGCGTCAGGTGGTACACCGAGCGTGCTGTCCGCATATCTTGTCGTCCACGGCACCTCGACAGATCCCGCCACGGGCGAGCTTCGATATCCCGACGTCGCTACCCAGGAGTATTGCGTAAGTGTTAATATTTTTTCTACCCAAATTTGAAATTTTAGTTTTGAAAGGTTCAAGTTTAAATTTTATATTTATACTTTACTGCTTAATGTGGGTGTAGGAGCGGGTGGTTGAGCAGGCCCAGGCCTCAGGGATCGATTTTACCGGACAGAGCGATCCGAGGCTGCTGACCCCAGTTCTGGACGCCGCACACGGAGGGCACCACGGAGATTGGGAGAGAGGCCGGGGACTGGGCCCTAGCAGGGCCCATATGAGGTTGGACTCCACCCCGGCGGTTACTTCCTCCGTCTCCAGTGACCGACGTATCCATCAGGAACTGGAGAGCTTGAGGGCCACCGTTCAGTAGTTGAAGAAGATGCTGGTATGTATACTACTTTATAGTAAAATATCATGTCATATTATATAGATATCAACATATCCATAATTAATACGTAGCTTGAGCTTATTTGGTTTTAGACTTAAGTTTGATTAATCATACATAAATATGTAATTAAAATAAACAACGGTTTTTCAAACTAGATATCCAAACGGGGTTTCGAAATAACTTAATAATGATACGAATTCGAATAATACACAGTTCTTACACGCTTCTTACACACGTTATGTCCAGACGCGACAGGGTACATCGACCGAGCCTCCACATGCATCTCCTTCGGCTGCGGCTCCGCAAGCTACCACATCGGCTGCGGTTCCGCAGACAGCTCCTATAGCTCCACCGTCCGCTCAGACTCCCGCAGCCGCGGCTCCGCAAGTGACTATCTCGACGGCGGCTGCGCAGACCACCTCGCCAACTCCACAGGCCGCTCAGACTCCCGCCCGCGCCGAATTGCAGAGTTTATTGACCGAGGAGCAGGCGCGCTTTATTCTATCGTTATTCAGAGGTGGAGTTGGACCAAGCTAGGATAGCTTTTTGGTTCTTATTTTTTTAAACATGTATTTATTTATATCATACACATTGTACTATATTTTGAAACGATATTGATATTGGTTTATATTTATATCGGTTTATATTTATATCATATTCAGTTTTTGGGTTTCTTTTATATATTATATGCATGAGATATGATTATGAATACTGCGATATATGTTGTGTGATGATTAATTTTATATTTGATTGATGTATATATTATTGTGCACAGGGCGGGAAAAAATCAGGCAGCCCTTTTTAAAAAAAAATACAGATAATGTGTACCTACGGATTAATCCGTAGGTACACATGTTGCCCCTACGGCTATATCCGTAGGGGCAAAATATCAGCAGTAACTGATATTTCCCCCCTGATCTAAATACCAGAGGGTTAGGAGTGCCCCTACGGACATATCCGTAGGGGCCATTGCTTCGCCCCTACGAAGTTATCCGTAGGGGCAAAATATCATGATTTCTGATACTTTGCCCCTACGGATAGGTACCTACGCAGATATCCGTAGGGGGTAGTACGTGGCCCTACGGCTATGTCCGTAGGTACATTTAATATATTAAAAAAAACCGTAAATAATATAACCTTTTTTACCCTACGGCCTACTCCGTAGGTGCAACAGGACCTACACAGAAATCCGTAGGGACAAGATTTTGCCCGTAGGGGCAGGTTCAGGGCTTCAACTTGCACCTGCGGCCTTTGCATCTACGGGGTCTTTTTCGTCCCTACGCATATCTCCGTAGGGGCAGTGGGTTGCCTCTACGGATAAATTCGTAGGGGCAACCCTTAATTGTAGTAGTGGGAATACCTTTTTATCTGCACGATATGATGAAGTTGCATACATTAGATTTAAAATACAAGTTTGCAAATGAAGCTAAGAAGTTTGCATACATATCATTTTAACACCCCCAACTACTACCGAAATAGAGGAACACAAAAATGACAATACGTTTTCAAAATTTCCGCAAGGAAAAAATAAATCTAAAAAAATTTATAAATAAGTATTGTTTCATGCGATTTCGTCTTTCTTATCAATACTCTTATGGCGACTGAGGCCTGTGTGAGTCCATTTGTGGAAGCATGCTCATTGGGTGAAAGTTAGGTGGTGAAGCTGGTAAATTGATATACTTGTTACTTGTCAATTGCAATAAAGAATGAAATAGTGGCTGAAGGTAAGACTTCTAGATCCTAGTAAATCCCAGGTTGTATTTTATGTTCGTTGCTATCTACCCATCACCCCAATCTTAATTCAATCCAAATATTTAAAAAATGTTGGATTGTGATTATGGGATCTTGTCTCTCCCCATACTCTCTGTATTCTCGCTAATTGAACCCTATATCGTGTATAATATCCCTACGTTGTAATTACTTAGGGTTTGAGATTCCAAACATCTAGGGTTTATTTCAAAAAAGAAAAGAAAAAGAAAAGAGAAAAAAGAAAAGGGAAAGCCTTACAGACCTCTTGTTGAGAAAAGCTTGGTCTAGGATTTGGGTGTGATGATGCTCAATATTGACGATCTCCATTATCAGGACACGTGGCAGATAACGTGTCCCAGAACTCAGAAAAAAGAGCCCACAGAGGCCGACCAGGCCACCCATGTGCCCGACCTGCAAGCGCAAGCTGGCTCTCCTCAGAGCCCCCAGGAAATTGGCTTCCTCAGCCTCTCAGCTCGCCCCGAGCTGCCACATGACCAAGACTCCTCGGTCCTCTCGCCCGTTCCCGAGCTCCCCAGCCGAGGCCATCTTACTCGGTCCTCCGACCGACCAACTCCACCACTCAAAGGCGTAACCGTCGCCCCGCAAATTTCGCCATGCGCAGATTCTCCGCCAGCAACATCCCACGTTCCACGCCATAACGATCCCCATTAACGGGCGATCCGCTCTTTACGCAGGCGTGACGTCGGGAGCGTAACTGCCGGCGAGATTCTCGCGCATGCTGCTGCGTGCTGTCGCCACTATATAAACCCCCATCACAGAGGAGTCAAGTAAGCTATTTTTGAATCCACTTAGCCGTTACTCTGCTCGGATCTTGTGCTAACTTGATCGTCGGAGGGTCCTCGGTGGTACCAAACCATCCCGGGACTTCTTTGCAGGTACTCGGCGCTAAACTCCTCAAAATCACCAATCTTCTCAAAACTCATTGAGACCCACACGCAACAGGAGATCACCTCCAAAATCCACCGGGAGATTGACAAAAGACAACATCTAACGGAGACCCAAAAAGGACCTCCATCAGTTGGCGCCGTCTGTGGGAAACTAAAACTCCACAAAAACAAAAGTTGGCCTTCCGATCTCTATCCACATGGCATGCGATCACCCTGAAGATCTAGGTACCAGCCGTCGCCTCCCCCTCACCAGAGGCGTAGATGAACCTCCTCCGGCGACCATCATCAATGCCCTCGCCGGCCGAATAGATCGACTACAGTCCATCGTGGAGGCGCTCGTCCGCGTCCAAATGGCCGGGCCAGGGCCCCAGATCTCCACTCCTCCGCCTCCAGAAGACTCTGCCCTCGTCGGCACGGCTGACCTCCGGCAAGCTACGTCCCATGGCCACAGATCTCACGGGCCGATACTCTCTGAGGCCCGCTGGGCGCCCCACAGCTCCGCACCAAGATCCGCCGCCAGGACGCCTCGCCTCGAGCCTCCTCGCGACCCTCACCCCCCTGAGGAGATGTCGGTCACCTCGCCTGTCGCCAGGCATGACCAACACCCCCTCCCTCGACGGGGTCGCACAGATGGGGCTCGCCACGGCGGCTCGAGGGCCACCTCGCCCAAGGATCTAAGTCCTCTTTAGAGGCAGCCAAGCGGCTTCCCTGCTCGGCTATCCCTGGATGGTAGGTTCCCTACTTGCAACGCCAGGGATTAAAGCCCTCGCCAAGAGGCAACCGCGCAGCTTCACTGCCCGGTTATCCTTAGCAGGCCTCCTACGGCCCCTCCAACGCTAAGGATCAAAGTCCTCCTTAAAGGCAGCCGAACGGCTTCCCTGCTCGGCTATCCCTGGCCGGTAGCTTCTCTACTCGCAACGCCAGGGATCAAAGCCCTCGCCAAGAGGCAACCGCGCAGCTCCACTGCCCGGTTATCCTTAGCAGGCCTCCTACGGCCCCTCCAATGCTAAGGATCAAAGTCCTCCTTAGAGGCAGCCGAGCAGCTTCCCTGCTCGGCTATCCCTGGCCGGTAGCTTCCCTACTCGCAACGCCAGGGATCAAAGCCCTTGCTAAGAGGCAACCGCGCAGCTTCACTGCCCGGTTATCCTTAGCAGGCCTCCTACGGCCCCTCCAACGCTAAGAATCCAAGTCCTCCTTAGAAGTAGCCGAGCGGCCTTCCTGCTCGGCTATCCCTGGCCGGTAACTTCCCTACTTACAACGCCAGGGATCAAAGCCCTCGCCAAGAGGCACCGAGCAGCTACCATGTTTAGCCATCCTCAGCAGGCCTCTCACGGCCCCTCTCACGTTGAGGATCGAAGCCCTCACCGCGAGGCCGCCGAGATCCTTCTTGCTCGGCGCATCCCCAGCGGGCATCCTCTGTTGGAGATAGTACCCTCAGAGTCAATTATTGGATCACAGGCACGTGATTGCAATGATTGAGGGAGGACCTATCCCGGTAGGACAGTCTTACTCAAGATAATAGTATTCTATCTGGTTTATCTTTATCATCGTGTACTGCTTTAGGTGACCTGACAGGTTGCTATTACACGTTGATAGAGCCCCTAGGATTCTTGCTTGACTGCCAGCAGTATGAGGGCGATCATATACGTGGGAGCTGGTAGTCTATAAGCACATCCTTAAAAGGTCCCTAGTCGTGGGAGTTTCGAGACAGGGCATCGATTCTCCAGAGTAGACTGGTATATACATTTGAGACCCCGACGAGGGGCGGTGGCCGGTCTCACAAGCCACTGGTGTCAGTTGGATCACCTAAGATGTATACAGGTGCTCATTGGGTTATGAGTACACCGGACAAGACTCGCCGGGAACATGCTAGTTGGTCTTATACCTGACGTCAGATAGCAGTTCCCTGGTGACATGTGTACAGGTTAGTTCATCGACCTGAGGATCGTCATTTGTCTCGTGTGAGTTCCCACTGTACTTTGATTACTACCCTACCACGCTGAAAGGAGACGTGCAAACAGGTTTTAGTTGGGTACAGTCCCGAGCCACATGGAGGCAGTGAGCGGATCTTCGGGGGTTCGTCTCTCCCGGTATTGGGGGTGAGGTCGCGCTGTGTCTAGGAGAGCCAGAACATGAAAAGTCCTTGGCCAAGGCAGGAGATTTACTGGTAGGTATTCCAGTAGTATCTCAGGGTGTTCTGGGCTGATCTCTGACACGACTTATACCGCTTTTGGGGGTCTGACTTTTACCAACCCCCTAGGCCCGCCATGCGATGCTCATAGACGAACGGACCGGACTGTACGGATATTGTCACTGACAGGCTCAGTAGGGTGTCAGGATGAGTTCGCTCATCGACGTCGCTTTTGGTCAATAGCTGGTGGCCCGTTACGTATTGGCTTATACCTCTGACGTGCTAGTGGTTAAATCCACAACCAAGGTGTTGACGAGTCTTTAGAGCCCCCCACATTCAGTTGCTCAAGTTTTCGGGCAAAACGCTGTAGAGACCGTATGGAGGTATGGCAGGGTTCGATCAGATACGTGTGGTATTGCACAGATTAGGATCGGACGGTTTATACTAGCGGGCTTTGGTTTAAGCCGGATCCTAGTATTGGACAGTGTAGATTTTGTCTCATTGCATTTGTATTCGGTCGGAATACAAATGCGGGTGTGTATACACAGTTGCGGGGTTTTCCTGTAATTTATTATGGGACCAGTTTTATGGAGTTGCCAGTTTGCTTTCCGTTTCGGCCATATTTCTTTGTATCTTTCATTGACCGAAAATTGGTGGAGGAGGGCTTATTTGCAATTGTGCAAATAAGCGTTTGTGGAGGGTGGTGATTGCATATTATTGTATCATGATAGCTCTTCTTTGACCTTGACTTCTTGATTTCATCATGGCTTGACTTTGGAGCAATCATGGTTGTTGATGATTGGTTGATGGAGTATGAGTTTTAGTGGGTGATCATTTCCTTTTTCATGATAGCCTTTTCTCTCTCTCCCTTGGATTATTGGTGGGCTCACTCATTTTTTTGATTGATACACTCCCTCATTCATTCTCTCCTCTCCCATTCCAATGCATGGCCGGCCACTTCTAATGGGGGCTGTCCCATTTGGAGTGGGGGTTCTTGGTTGATCTCATATCATGTTTCTTCACCAAAATTCCCAAGTAAAACTCCATGGTTCATCCCTCCACCAAAAGGCAACATCCACTACCCCGAAATGAGACATGAGCACTACACATTCTACAGCAAATCTTGGGCACGTCGACTCGCCAGGTTCGTGCCCGAGTTGCCTCGGTATAGAGGTGGGAGCCCGTAAAAGAAGTCGGCGACGTGATGGAGACCGGAGATTCCGCGGGAGATCGGGACGACGACGAGAAGACCGGAGGACACGGATCACTCGGTATATCTCTCTTCCCATCTTGTAGTTAGCTAGGACTAGTTTAATGGCACGATCCGGATTGATAGTGCGCGGTGGTGCCGGTTTGAAAAGTTAAAGTAAATCACCGCTTCCGCATTCCGGCGTTGGATTGACGGCCGGGGCGCCGCCGTGCAATTACAGTGGTATCAGAGCCTCGCCATTAACCTTGTCTAGCTTTGTCTAATGAGTTTACATTTCCGATCGATCAAAAATTCCAAAATCCGCGTTTTTCAGTACAATCAGTTTCTGTCGAAAATTTTTTGTCTCCAAAAATTTTTCAGTATGTTGCAGAGTGATGTGCAGAGAAAGATAAGACATCTGTGAAAATTTGGTGTACTGATAAGGCAAGATGACTGCGAAACCGCGGCCAAACCCCCCATTGGGCCGCGGTTCCGCCGTAGTATAGAGCCTTCAGTGCACCAATTTTGCACAGTAATCTTTAAACGGTGAAAATAGGGGTTTTGGAACATTCTTTTTGGGCCCAGAATTTCTTTATCTGCTACAGTAAAGCTTGGGGCCCACTTGGTAAAATTTTGATCGATCGGAAAATTTTAAACGCATTAGTTCACAGTATTTATATTATATATGCGACCGTGAATGTCACTTGATCGGTAAATCCTGTCTAACTTCTATAGCCCGGTTAGACGGATTTGCGAACGTGACTTTCACGTTGATGTTCTGTGATTTTGCTGTGATGTTGCGGATCGGTCGTGGGGATAGCCTGGTTGCAGTGGTAGTACAGTTTTGTTGTATTATGTACATTTGATATTGCGGGGCGAGCGTCCGACATGTGGACTGCCGTCACTGCCTGTTTGTATTATTATTTTGAGGCACGACCAGGTTGCAGTCGATATACCCGTTGTATGTATATTTTACTTTCTGTACTAGGATTGCCCCGCGGAGGGGTGTACGGATAGCCGGGTTCTAGAGGGCAACGAGCCCGCATCTCATGGCATTGAGACGGAGGGGGCTTCACTCTAGAATTGGCAGGCTATTCGCCGCACTCGTAGGGGGTACAGGTTGACCTAGGAGGGGTGCCCAAGTTACCGGATTCCATGAAGTGCTGGGTAGTCCATTCACGTTGCTGAAGGGGGCTGCCTCGCTTCAGGTTTTGGTGGGTAACTTGCCGCGCCCGTAAGGGTCTAGGATTTTCATTGCACAGGCTATCCACACGACCAGGGGAACGTCGGGTTTCAGCGGCTCTGTGAAACCCGGGGATCCCAGATATCTGTATTGTTCTGTGATGCTGTACATTTCTGTGATGTTGCATTTTATCACGCCTTGAGCGAATATTATATATTGGTATATATATTAGTAGATGTTGTATATGTTTTGCATCCGCGCTAGTCCAGTCCCCGCTCTGTCGTTAGTTAGCTAACCTAACGGGTAATGACGGGACCCAGTGGCGAATGCGGATGGCATATACGTACATCAGTATATTTTCGTTCTTTGTGGTGTGATCAATTGATGGGACTGCATTGATTCGGATCAATGAAAGTTAAACAAACCTAATCTGATGTTGTTGGAACACTTTTCAAAAAGCTGTTATTGCAAGGGCGTTCTCTTTTGTTTTGCACAGTGGTATTCAGTTGGAATATCCTGCTCCTCAGTCGACGAGGTAAGGGCCGAGATCCCTTTACCGGGAGTGACCCCTTGGACAGAAGTTTGCGTCAGGGCAATAACTTCACTATAGCCGATTACTTTTGCTTTGCACCGTGGTATTCAGTTGGAATATCCTGCACCTCATTCTACGGGGAAAGAGCCGAGATCCCTTCACCGGGAGTGACCTCTTTAGCAAAGGTTTTCGTCACTATATTTTTATAAAGCTATCCGTTCCTTCAACGATATCAAGTTCATTACGTTAAAGGTTTTCGCCAGAAACCATTCGTAGCCCTCTGTCGTTTCATATGGATAGTCAATAGTATTCAAGCTGTGTTTGTTGGCCAAAGTCAAGGCATATTGTTTGGTAGCTATTGGTTATTCATATGCAGCATAGATAGATGCGTTGGTTTGGAACAGTCGTACTGCCTTGTTGGCCAAAGTCAAGGGTAGGTACGGGTGGATTCAAATTAACCTGGAGAATGACGGGTAGAACTTGACATGTGACTTATGATTTGTTGGCCAAAGTCAAGGTCATAAGAGCATGGGGTAAAAATCACATCGGGAGTTTCTAAAGAAACTGAAACTTGCCAGATATGCGCATACCTTCTGGAGTGTGATGACGTGAGCGGATTCCGTCACGTTATCATGCGATGATAGTTGGATCCCGATTCCCACTGATGAGTTGGTTTACTCCTCGGGTGATCCCGACTAATTCTTCTTTCAGGTTTGGAGGAGAATTTGACGGTACAGTGGGAGGTTTCCAGATTAGATAAAATGATAACCATTCTGATCTAGGTTAGAGTGTACGCTGAGTGTTTCTTTTCTCTCTCTCTTTGGCAGCGGCCATTGACCCGACCCTAGACTATGACTCAGAGACCAAAATTAACCGAACCTTCTTAAACACTGGCTTTTGGATTGTCAGAGTTGCACACCTTATTGCCACTCCTACTTTTACCCTTTTCTCCAGGACACCCCGTATTACTATGAACGTCCACTTCCATTGGACAAAACCATCGTATGGTTATATACGAACTCGAAGAGATTTATTCGAGGATGGTTTCAGGTTCTGGAGAAAACGGATAGGACTATTCAGTTGTCTTTTCCTTTTACCTTCTCTCAGGTTGCGAATACTCCTTGGTTTAGGAGATAGTACACCTATTACACAAATTGGATAGTCTTCTTCCAAATCTTAGGCTGGTGCCGAACGGTGGGGAATGAAGAAAACCAATTAGCATCACAATGGTGTGCAGAAGGTATTAAGTTAAGACAAAGCAAGGGATTAGTAAGAGGGCAAAGTAAATTGCAACTGATATTCATGACCAAACCAGGTATTTCATTACCACTCCCAAATCACCTTTGTATTTCTCCAGAACACTCCGTATCACTACGAAGATCCACAGTTTATTGGATACTCCATCGTATGGTTATATACGAACTCGAAAGGAACTTTTTCCAGTTCGGGGATGGATTCTGGTTCAGGAGAAATAGGAATAAGGTTTATTCGGCTGTCTTTTATCTTCACCTTCTCTCGCATTGCGAGTGCTTCTAAGATTAGGACAGTACACCCATTATGCTTATTGGATAGACTTCTTCCAAACCATAGGCTGGTGTCAAACGGTAGGGAAGGAAGAAAACCATTTGGCCTAAAGGGGTGTGCGGAAGGTAATGACTAAAGACATATAAAGGGATTTGGAGAGGTGGCAAATGTTTCCTGATTTAAAATCAGGAAAAGTTACGAAGGAGGCATCACGTGCTAGCACGTGACCAGCAGTCACGTGTTGGCACGTGACATTTAAAAGCAGCGGCAAAAGCAGACTCATTCTCTGATTAAATCAAGAAAAAGGCTCCAGACGAGGGTCACGTGCTCACACGTGACCAGTGGTCACGTGTTGGCACGTGATGACCAAGCAGCGGCAAAGACATAGCGCAGAAGAAAAAGAAAGCTCGTTCCAGGGGGGTCACGTGCTTACACGTGCCCAAGGGTCACGTGACCATGGGTCACGTGCCCATACGTGACCGGATTTCAAAGCCCATTTATTTAACAGAATTAAATTCTGAACGGCATTCAAATCTTTCCAAAGGAAAGTGATTATTTGGAACCAATTGGATTAAATATTTAAAGGTGATTAAATATCATCTATTTGTAGAAAAAGCCTGAACTTGAAAAGATTTCCCCTTAAAATCTAACCGAAATAACAAAGGAGAATCTCTGAATTTAAAATCCGATGGTGAATAAAATTCACCTAATAATCCAAAGGTCCAAACGAATAGTGAATACAAATTAAATCTCTCAATGAAAGATTCACCAAAACTAATTGATTCTGCTTCTTCTCCTATAAATAGGAGCCAAGAGACAAAAAAAAAGAGAAAAAGAGGACAGAGAGAGAAAAGAGAGAGCCTTGATACTTTGGAGGAATTTGTATCTTCTGCAAAAGAAAAGCTTAGGTAAGAAAGGGAAGGCCTTTAAAAGAGAATTTAATTTTTAGCAGGGTTTAACTCTGATATTAAACAGAAGAACATAGTTCTCTCTTTAGTGGGGGATCTGCAAAGTGCACATCTCCCCTTGAATTGAGAATTTAATTCTCATTGGGTTGAGATCCTGCCATGCAGATCCAAAGCATAGAGAGGGAATGTGAGTTTGAGAATTTAATTCTCACAGAACTATAGGAATTTAATTCCTTTAAAATAAAATTAGGGTTTAACCCTATGTTACAGGAATTCAACTGAGTTCTGTTAAAATAACAGGAATTTAATTCCCTTAAGAAAGAAGAAATTAGGGTTTCACCCTACGACAGAATCTCATTTCTCAGAATAAGTCTCTAAAAGAGAGTGGGAACTTGATTCCTTAAAACTGTTATTAGGGTTTAACCCCATTCAGAGTTCAACTCTATCCCAGAATATAAATCTTCAGAAGGAAATAAGAATTTAATTCCTCTAAAATTATTGTTAGGGTTCAACCCTACGAAGAATTTAATTCTTAAAAGGGATTAACAGATCTTCTAAAAAACATACATAGAGGCAGGGTCACGTGCCACCACGTGACCCCCGAAAAGATCCGCAGAAAAGGCCCTTTGAGGCAGTGCCTCACGTGACCCACGTGACCCTTGGCAGAAGCTTTAACATACAAGCATTTCAATGCCCGTCACGTGATGGCACGTGATGCTCCAAAAGATACGATATTCTTAGCAGAACAAATGAAGGGAGGGCGCCCTCACGTGCTACCACGTGACCCCTTTTGCCTTAGTGTTTAACACTAAATTGGAATCCCGGAATCCAGTGTTAAACACTGTTTGGCCTTAATGTTCAACACTAATCAAAGAACTTTATTTGCAGTGTTTAACACTGAATTTCTTAGTGTTTAACGCTAAATTAAACCCCTGTTAACAGAGCTTAAGATTAACTCCCTTAGTGTTCAACACTAAATTAAAATCTCCGTCACCAGTGTTTAACACTGATTATTCTTAGTGTTTAACACTAATCTGAAATCTCTGCTGCTAGTGTTTGATATTGATTTGCTCTAGTGTTTAACACTAATTTGAACCCCCTGTTGCTGGTGTTTAACACCAACTGTCTTTTAGTGTTAAAACACTAACTTGTTCCCAGTGTTCAACACTGCTGATCTTTAGTGTTTAACACTAACTTCAGCCCAATTGGTTAAATGGCTAAAGGCAAAGCCTCTCCTTCAATGGACCAACAGAAAGCCAGTATTTTAAATATGATGGGACTTAGCCCAAGATGGCCATAAGTCCTCAATTCAAACTTAACTGGGCTAATGGGCTCATAACACAATTAATTGGTCTTGATCCCAAATTGGGCCAAAAACTGTTTAATCCACCCCGGTTCAAGGGTACATCTCTTCACTACTTTGATACTTGGCGTTGTAATTCCTCAACGTCTTCAAAGAAGTGACGGGTCCCGATGACCACACATTGACACGGACTGTGAGGTCCTTAAACTCATGGACTATGAGGTCCTTAACCTTGACCGAGATGTCTTAAAACTAACAACGGACTGTGGGGTCCTTAAACTCATGGACTACGACGTCCTTAACCTTGACCGAAATGTCTTAAAACTAACAACGGACTGTGGGGTCCTTAAACTCATGGACTATGAGGTCCTTAACCTTGACCGCGACGTCTTAAAACTAACATCGGACTGTGGAGTCCTTAAATACACGGACTATGAGGTCCTTAACCTTGACCGCAACGTCTTAAAACTAACATTGGACAGCAATGTCCTTAAACTACCTATGGACCGCAATGTCCTTAAACTACCTATTGACCGCAACGTCACTAAACAAAACAACAGGGCTCCCTTAACCGCTCTATTGTTGGATCTAAACGATCCCGTTAAGTCGATCTTAGTCTGAAAACTAGACTAACGTGTCCTTAACAAACGTTTAAGTCGATCTTAGTCTAAAAACTAGACTAACGTGTCCTTAACAAACGTTTAAGTCGATCTTAGTCTCAAACGAGGCTAACGTATCCTTAAACCCAAACCCCCAAACCCAAATCTAAGATAATACGGATTTGGACTAGTCCACGCCCTACGGGCGACGACATAACTCAGTCTCCGTATACAATCCACGGGCAACCACAAACAAAACAAACACCCACGACACGAAGTGAAATTCTGGAGAAGGAGAAAGTTGTTACCGCGATGCGGTAGCGTAATTAACTGCAGGGGCTTGCGCCTACATGGAAGAGCGTCCCCACAATCAAAAACCCCTCAAGCGAGAGAAAATCTGACGAAATCTGCTACATTGGCCGCATCCGTCTAAACCTCCGATACACGGTGCCATAAATCAACTTGGCATCTTCGGAGAGGTGGACGGATAAAACCAAATAGCATCTGCCCCGAATCTCAGCGTCAGGACATCGCAGTCTTGTGCGCCGCCATTCGGAGGGGAACAGATTCCGGCACGCCCGGTGGGACCTTTTCCTCTTTCCACTCCACACTTCGTGTGTCGTGATTCGCGAACCAATCGCGGTTCGCTAATGGTTTCCCTTGGGTTTCAAGATACTAAGACTTGGCGTCTTGCTTATTGCAGAAAGTAAAGAATCGATGGCTTCTACTTGTGCGAAACGCTCCAACTGCTCGGATTGCAATGGCAACCAACGCTCTGCCTCGGCAGGAGGTATAGCCTATGGACCCCAAGCTGCTTCGCTATTCACCATGCCCGTGGAACAGGTCACTCGAGCCTCCACAGGATTGTTTTTTGGGACCATGCTCCCGCCGACAAGCTTCACCGCTCCGATGCTGACAAAGGAAGCTCCCAAGAAGTCGGTCTTTGATCGTCTTACCCCTGCCGCGGCCCCTCTCAACGGGTCGCGCAACACCAGCGCCTCGGTCTTCTCTAGATTGGGCCAGAACTCCTGTGGACCCACAATGGGGCCTACAATCCCAGAGAAGGCTGCTTCTAAGAAAGTGACCGGTCCTGCTCCTGAAGTCGTCAAGGCGGCTTCCCCTGCCAAAAAGTCGGTCTTTACAAGATTGACGGCTCCAGCTCCCGCTCCTGCTACCCAGAGGACATTGGTCTTTGACAGGCTAACACCAGCAGCGACCCCCCACCTACACAGGGGGCAAGACGAAGCCATCCTCACCGCTGAACCAACGCCGTCCGCTCGATACGCTCGACGTCGTCACTGGCGCCAAGTAAGGAAGGCTGGGGGCAACTCCCCCTCTGGGCTAACTCCACCAGCCCCAACGGTGGAAGTTAATGCTGCCGTTCCAACTGGGAACAGCTTCGAGATGCTAAATAAGGTGCGAAGGAATTCTCCTACTGCGGTGCTAAAGAGGTCTCCTCCTCCACTAAAAAAGGTTGCGGAAATAGAGCCAGAACAACCCCGATCCCTTCAACGGCTGTCTTCCAAAATCTATAAGGTTTGGCGGCAGGCCCGAGACTCGATGATCGATCCAAACTTCTCCCGCCAGCACAAGAAGCTGAAAATCCAACAGGAATCCAGTCACCAGGCTAAACCATGAAAGGCTTTCTGGGTGCCCACCTCAACGGCCCCCTCAACTTCCACTGCTCATAAAAGGAGGAAGCCAGAGAAGATCCCCCAGCCTGCAACGACAGCTAAAGGCACTAAGCCCAGACGCCCTAAGTCTGGGGGCATGATGGTCCATACCGTATACATGGCGTCAGGAAAGGAAGACAGCCGTGCGTTTACAGGTCATAGACCGCTTACACGGTCGGTGACCAAAGCTCAGAAGCAACAGCAAAATCTCCAGGAAATGATGAATGCTATGGCCGCACTTACCGGGCCAAAAGAAAACCCAGAAACGTCCTCAGACAAACGCCAGGAGGAAGAAACCGACGCCAAATTCCTTCGCCGAATATTGGAGAAGAAGGACAAAGAGGCTGCTGAACAAGCAGCCAACATACAGCGTATGGGCCTTCTCTTCCAAGATATGATAGGAATGATGATCCGACAAGACCCACCCGCTGAGGATCCCCCGATCGTCCTTGAAGACGACATCGGAGAAACATCAAATCCACCACCGGCCCTCTCAACGGCCAAGGAGGAGATAATCTCTAAGGCTGATTTGTCGACTATATAGCCCAGCAAATCCGGGTTCATCATGCGACTGAGGCAGCTGGTCAAGTCGTAAAAACGGGACGGCCATATCCAAGCTGGTACGACCAAATCAAGTACCCGCCGGGTTACACAATTCCCAAGTTCCATGTTTACAAGGGGGCCGGCAATCCCCACCAACATGTCACCCAGTTCAGGGCCCTTTACGGTAACACCGGCGGTGATGATAAACTGTTGCTTCGCCAGTTCGTGGGCAGCTTATCAGAAACAGCGTTTGAATGGTATTCGGAACTCCCGAACGATTCTATCAAGACGTTCGCTGAAATGGAGTTGCTATTCACTCAGCGATTCGCAAGCGCCAGCGAACGCACTCCAATAACGGCATTGATTAACGCCAGGGTAAAACCAGGCGGAACGTGGGTCCAGTATGCTATACGCTGGCGGAATTTGTGGTCGAAATGTGAGCAACGCATTGAGGAAGCGCCCGCGGTGGGCATGTTCGTGGGAACCCTAGACCCTCACGCAACTATCTCCCAGTTTATGATGTTCTTTAAGCCAACCACATTCCAGGCTTTAATCGACAAGTTGGCTCAGATGGACCAAATGGATCATAGACCGCCACCCCCGAAGCCAGAACCTCGGAATGACAAGGGTAAAGGAAAGGCAACCTTCGTCGCGAATGCCCAGCAGCAACCTAATGCCCCAAAGCTGGCGGATCAATTGGAAGAAAGACGCCGGTATTATAATGAGAAGATGAAGCGTCCCTACTCGTTCCCACGGGACAAGACGAAACGGTTATTCGAGCTGGCAGTTTGCAACAGACTTATAAACCTACCAAATCCAAGGCGACCGACACAACCCACTGAGGTGAATAACCCTAACTATTACCCTTACCATCAAACGGTAAGTTATCCGATTGAGGATTGCTTCGTCTTCAAAGGATGGATTGAAGATCAATACCTCCAGGGGAAGTTTGCACTGTCCGAAAAGTGGAAGGTGAACCCACCACAGCCGCATACTCCTAAGAAAGCAGATACACCGGGGGCAACCTGTTCCTTTATTGAAGAAGCTCCATGGGAGGTCGTGCTGTCAACTAAAACCAAAAGAATGCTGAGGGACCTTCATGCCTGCCCGGCGGTCGAATGGAAGGACCCGCTGGAACCTCAAATTATCGAAGGGATGTTGAAGCCGTGCCCAACTACGAAGACTCGTAGTGATGGCCTAAATACTCACGCCCAACCGTCAAAATCTTCGAAGAAAAAGAAGAAGAAATCTAAGAAGCCCGTGAAGCCTGGAGACAAGCGCACGAACTTACAGAAGCAAATCGATGCGATGGAAGAGTACAATCAAAAGGCGTGAACTCCTGTCACGCTGCAAGAGTTCCTCAACCACATCTTTCAAGAGGAAGATGATGGAGAGAGTTCGTCGGATGAATCCGAGGGATACGTGGCGAGTTGTAACGTAATCTCCCGCTCGTTTACTGACGATGAAAAAACTCCTAGCACTAAGAAACTGGGGACAGAGCCTGAACCAGAGTGTGTGTGGCCAACAGATGAAATGATCGACGCCTTTCTAGATGAGATTCGTCTGAAGAGTAAAGCGGATCAGGAGCGTGAGATGGCCGCATCGGAAGGAGCCAAACGCAAGCGACTGAACGAAAGAGTTGAAGTACTCTCGCCAGATCGAAAGGCATCCGACGCGAATAAAAACGTGTTCAAGACGAGGAAAAGGTTTTCCAAAGCCATGTCAATGGGAATGAAGCTACCACCCTCGGAAGAAAACACGCCCGATGGGGTGGAGAGGCACCCTAATTATTGCACATATCATCGAAAAATTTCACACCCTACGGAGGAGTGCGACGTCTTTAGGATATGGTGGCAGGGATATGTTGCTCATCGGCAACATTTTAAGCGCATGAAACGCAAGACTCGTCGGGAACGAAGAAGTACTGCCGACGGGCACGACAGAACTACTGGCAACTGTTACATGGTTAACGCCGAAGGGTCACAAGTTCTTACCTTTGGGAGCGACTCTGATGAAGAAATGGCTCTGGGCCCTCTCTTTAAAGAATCCGTTTTGGGGAAAGAGGAAGAACCAGAGGCCTGCGAAAACATTCAGCTGCGCAATCGTACGCTCCCGGAAAGGAATCTCGGGCCCGCAAATAGAAAAGATAAGGGAAAGGAAAATGTCACTGAGGATATCACTTTAGATGACCAAGTCATGAAAGAGCTGACTACCAAAGACCCTCCCAGGAAGGGTAAGGTGGACTACAACATCCTAGCGCACCTAAGAAAGCTACCTTCTCAACTTAGCATTCTCAATGCCCTCCTATTATCAAAAGAAGCGCGAGATTCACTAATTAAGGCGTTACAAGAACCTGAGCAATTCCAAGCCTTCCTCGCCGCGGAAAGGATAAAGGATGAACTGGAGGAAGTGCATACGGCCGACATCACTTTCGGTGACGAAGACCTTCTCCTCGGGACGTGCGACTACAACCGTCCCCTATACGTCTCCGGAGATTGCCACGATATCAAGATAGGCAAAATCCTGGTTGACAATGGATCCTCCGTCAATCTCCTTAATGTTCGGGTGTTGAAAGAAATCTGCATGAGTGTGCAACACCTCGCTCATGACAAAATTACCATCTCTGGTTTCAACTCCCAGTCGTCACGGACTCTCGGATCCGTGATACTGACATTATGCTTCGGACTGCTCGTCACGGACATCAAGTTTCACGTCATTGACGCCAAGACTTGCTACAACGCCTTGCTCGGTCGTCCTTGGTTACATGAGTACAACATCATCCTTTCTACACAGCATCAGTGTATGAAGTACTTCAAGGATGGTTTCGAATATACCGTAACAAGTGAGCTGAATCCATTTTCCGTGAACGAAGTCCGCAAGTACGAAGATGCGAAGTACTTTTTGCCAGACTTCGAGGATACAGAAAAGTGTCGCAAGCCGGAGAACAAAGCCGTCGCCACCATCCCTGTTTTCGAGAGCGATACCGAAGAAGAAGAAGAGATAGTTTATACTGGGCCGTCTCGACGCAACAACCCGGGAAAGTCCTCCCCCATGTTGATCTTCGGAAGTGACTCGGAAGATGAGGTTAATGCCGTGTTCTCCAGTCGGCCGTCAATACAGGAATCCCCTAGTGATAATCAGAGTTTTCAAATCACCATAGTGCCGCGGAAACACTACAAAGATCTTGCCGCACTTCAATCTCACAATGTGCAGGACCTGCAGACGTTTTACGTCCCTCCCAGGCGAAAGGGTGAAAAGGTGATCCTATTTTACCAATCCACAGAGACGAAAGTAGAGAAAGAGATCTGGCATGGCGCGGATTCTACACTCGACAGGCTCCAACCCATCCGGTTGCCTAGATATTACACAAGTGGACTAAAGAGGCTATTGAAGCGCCAAGGAGTACCCTTAAAACAGACTGTTCGACAAGCTCGGTTCTACAACAAGATTTGGAATGTCCCTGGGACTCAGCGCAAATTGCCCAACGGGAGAATGGAAACGCTTGGGCTTGGATATGTGAGATCCGGGAAACGGGAGCGAGTCCACGGTAGCTACGCCATATATAACTTCGATAAGAAAGAGGTCACCTCGTCGGAGAATGCTAACCCCTCGTCAAAATTGGATCCTGCGAGTGAAGTGCCGAGTCCGTCATTTGAAGAGCAAGTGGACAAGCTTATCAGGAAAGCAGGACAAAAGGCTCGGAAGGACCACAACCGCGAGATGGACATCTACGAGAAGGCCAGGACGCAACGTCTGTTTCAACAGGTTGCAAAAGACAAAGACGCTCCTCCCCGTCGACCCGTCATCCAAAAGGCCCGATGCGAAGACAGAAGTAAGTCTAGAAGCGGAAAAAGGAGTCGACGGCAACGACGCAGGATTAGAGAGTCACGTGAGCGGGCATTGCGCGGTCCGGATTTGTCCCTCATAAAGAAGATGAGTCGAGCGTATTCCTTCCCCCGAGACAAGACAAAGAAGTTACTCGAACTCGCTATAAAACATCAAATGATCGCACTTCCGGAGTCTAAGCACCCTGAGCAAGCTAACAAAGTTTCTCATCCGGGCTATTGCTCTTATCACCGAGCCATAGGACACCCTATCGAAGACTGCTTCACCTTCAAGAGCTGGGTCGAAGACCAGTACCAGCAAGGTAGATTTGCTTTATCCAACAGCTGGAGAGTAACGCCGCCATAAAGCACGAACCCAAAGCCGCAAGAGCAGAACCGGATCCACATCAATCTTAGAAGCGGATTCGCACCTGTTACATGATTACGATATTAAAAGAAGAGCCCGAGGACATAGATGAGCTCCCTTGGTGCTTCGAAAACAATGATAATGAGGTAATCTCAGAATTTCCACCGGCTCCGAAAGAACTGGAAGATGGCATACATACTACTGCAGATAACCTCAAGAAGACTGAGTTGGGATCGGCAGACGATCCGCGACCGACATTCGTCAGTGAGCGGCTATCTAAAGAAAGGGTGGCTGCATTAAAGGACGTGCTTCTACAGCATAAAGATTGCTTCACGTGGAACTATTCCGAAATGCCGGGATTAGATCCGGAGATTGCTGTGCATAAATTAGCAATATCCCCGGATATCAAGCCGGTCAAGCAGGCGCCGAGAAGGATGCGGCTCGAACTTGAGATGAGCATCAACGCCGAAGTCAAGAAGCTGATCGATTCCGGATTTATCCAAGAAGTCCAATATCTTGACTGGATTGCCAACATCGTTCCTGTAATGAAGAAAAATGGGACGGTGCGCATATGCGTGGATTTCAGGGATCTCAATAAAGCCTGCCCGAAGGACGATTTCCCAGCACCGGTAACCGAGCTAATGATAGATAATACGTCCACGCATGAGGTTTTCTCCTTCATGGACGGCTCATCAGGGTATAATCAAATAAAAATGCATCCTGAAGACCAGAAACATACGGCTTTCCGGACCCCTTTGGGAATATTCTGCCACAAGGTTATGCCCTTTGGTCTAAAGAACGCCGGTGCTACCTATCAAAGGGCCATGACAAAGATCTTCGACGATCTCATACATGACATCGTCGAGTGCTATATTGATGACCTCGTGGTGAAGAGCATGTCATACGAAGAGCACTTAACACATCTGAAGACTGTATTTCAACGCCTTCGGCAATATAATTTGAAGATGAATCCCCTCAAATGTGCATTCGGAGTTTCCTCGGGCAAATTCTTAGGATTCATCGTCCGACACCGGGGTATCGAAATAGATCCGTCCAAGATCAAGGCGATCATGGAAATGCCTCCGCCAAGGACTCTCAAACAGCTGCGGTCTCTCCAAGGGAAGCTCGCATACATCCGGCGGTTTATCGCCAACCTGTCAGGCAAGTGCCGTCCTTACAGCCACCTGATGAAGAAGGGAACTCCATTCGTCTGGGATAAAAAATGCCAGGGCGCGTTGGACGAAATTAAACAGTACCCGTAGAACCCGCCGGTGTTGGCTGCTCCGGACAAGGGAAAACCCCTCATTCTTTATACAACCGCCCTCGAAGGTTCCTTAGGCGCATTATGGGCACAAGAGAACGATCAAGGAAAAGAAAGAGCACTCTACTACTTAAGTCGAGTTCTGCTGGGGGCAGAAAGCAACTACTCTCCAATTGAAAAACACTGCCTGGCGTTGATCTTCGCGATAACAAAGCTCAGGCACTATGCATTGGCGCACGAAGTCCGTCTCATCTCGAAGGTGGACCCTCTTAAATATTTGATGTCAAAGGCTATATTGACGGGTCGACTCGCTAAATTAGCTCTACTCTTGATGGAGTTCTCGATAACGTATCGACCTCTCAAGGCAATGAAAGGCCAGGCCATCGCCGACTTCCTTGCTGAGCATCCAGTACCTGCCGGTTCTCCTCTGAACTGCGATTTGCCGGACGAACATGCATTTGATGCGATCGGCGGCGGTGATACCCGATGGGAACTCTATTTTGATGGAGCATCTTCCATGAAGAAGCGCAAACAATGTACCCCCATAATCAAATCGGGGGTAGGCCTCATCTTCGTAACTCCACAAGGAGGGATTATGCGCTTCGCCTTCTCCTTAACAGAGCCGAGGACGAATAACGAAGCCGAATACGAAGCTTTGATAGCGGGCCTCGAGATCGCCATCGACATGGGAATTGAAGACCTCCTTATATACGGGGATTCTCAACTGGTTGTTAGTCAAGTAAATGGTGACTACCAAACGTGCAAACCAGAGTTGGTGAAGTACGGCGAAAAGGTGCAACAACTGTTGACCCAAATTCCCTCCTATACTTTGGAAAGCATACCACGCGCGGAAAATAGCAAAGCGAACGCGTTAGCTAAGCTCGCCAAAGAATTGGCTGACGAGAACCTCGATGATGTTAAAATCATGGTACAAAGCCGTCGAGTGCTCGCCCCAGCAGAAATATCTCCGGAATCATACGAAGAAAAGGGAGCGACTGAGCAGACAACCCTACAGATAAAAGACCGTGAGAAGGCTGAGGACTGGAAGGAAGTCTTCATAGACTACTTTAAGTCCCACCGAATGCCCGAAGAAGCGTCCTCAAGACATCAGCTCATGAAACGAGCTCTATCTTTCGCTTTCATCAATGATACTCTGTATAAGAGGTCGTTTGATTTTCTGTGGCTGAGATGTTTAGGACCGAACGAAGCAGAAAGAGTCGTTCAAGAGGTTCATGACGGAATCTGTGGTTCTCATCAAGCGGGCCCGAAGATGAAGTTAAAAATTAAACGGATGGGTTACTACTGGCCCACGATGATCCAGGACTGCCTCGAGTATGCGAAGCAATGCCACTCGTGCCAAATCCACGGGGATTTCATCCACCGGCATCCGAATCCACTACATCCAACGGTGGCTAGCTGGCCATTCGAAATGTGGGGAACCGACATAGTCGGCCCCATTGAACCAGCATCGTCCAGGGGACATCGTTTCATCCTGGCGACGACTGATTACTTCTCCAAATGGGCGGAAGCAGTACCGTTGAGGGAAGTGAAGAAGGAGAATATCCTCCACTTCTTCAAGACACACGTCATCTATCGGTTTGGAACTCCACGGCGGATTATCTCCGATAACGGGCCAGCCTACAGAAGCCATAAGATTAGCCGCTTCGCGCAGCAGCACAATATAGACTGGAGATATTCTTCAATTTACAATCCGCGAGCTAATGGTCTAGCTGAAGCCTTCAACAAGACCCTGACGAAGATCATAAAAAAGACAGTGTCCCGAAATAAGCAAGACTGGCACGAGAGGCTGCAAGAGGCCCTTTGGGCCTATCGAACTACGTTCAAGACGGCCACGAACACAACGCCGTACGCGTTGGTATTTGGGACAGAAGCAGTACATCCCCTCGAAATAGAGCTACCCTCTCTACGAATGGCAGTCCACTACGAACTGACGAACGAAGAAAATGCTAACCTTCAGCTTGAGGAGTTTGATGCTCTTGAAGAAACACGGCTCATAGCGTAATAAAATCTAGAAGCTTATAAAGCAAAGATGACGCGCTCATACGAAAGATTGACCCGACCGAGGACATTCCGCCAAGGCGAACTCGTGTTAGTGGTCAAAAGGCCTATGATCCCCAATCGCGCCAAGCGGGGAAAATTCGAGCCAAACTATGAAGGCCCGTACATCATAGATAAGGTCTACCAGGGTGGGGCCTATTTACTCATGGACATGCACGGTGAAAGGCCTTTCAGGCCGATAAACGGTCGCTTCCTAAAGAAATACTACGCTTAATGAGCCACAACCTAGGTCAATGATAGGTGACGATGACCATGCCCGCTCGCTATCTTCCTAAGCTCAAGTTTTTTAAGCAGTAGCCAGCCTCTCAATGTCGGACCGAAATGTCCTTAAACTAATAGCGGACCGAAACGTTCTTAAACTAATACCGCAGCATCCTTAGGCTGACGAGATGAATAAAAAAAAATAAAAAAAAATATAATAAATAAAAACGGTATGTCCATAAGCAAAAAGGGCATGGATGAAAACCCGAAAGGGCTCCGTGAGTAAAAACAGCAGGGCTACCGGCGAGTGTTCGTGAAAACCCGAAAGGGCGCGACCTCGTAAAAAAAAGGAGAAAAATAATAAGAAAAGAATAAAAAAAACGGTATGTCCATAAGCAAGAAGGGCACGGATGAAAACCCAAAAGGGCTCCGTGAGTAAAAACAGCAGGGCTACCGGCGAGTGTTTGTGAAAACCCGAAAGGGCGCAACCTCGTTAAAGGACACTTGCGGGATCCTCACGACCTTGCAAGGAGAAACCACCCGCGTGAGATCCTTACGACTCACAAAGGAGCAACACACTTAGGGATCCCCACGATTCCTAAGGAGAAAATACACTTGCGAGATCCTCACGACTCGTAAGGAGAATTCTCTTATGGGACCCTCACGGCTCATAAGATTTGAAAGTCTTGAGTCACAGAGACCTAAACCTGTGCTTAAGCAAAATCCCCCATATCCTTCGACACTACCCTACAAGTGGTCCAGTACTGGCTCTTGTATACAATCCACGGGCGCAAATAAACATTTCCCTGACCAAGTACCATCCGTGACTAGGGATATTTCCATATAATGAGCAACCCTTGTAGGTCCTCTCGACCTATAAGGAGAAAACCCTCTTGTAGGATCCTTACGACTTGCAGAGGAACATACACTTAGGAATCCTTACGATTCCTAGGGAGAAAATACACCTACAAGATCCTCACGACCTGTAGGGAGAGATACCTTTATGAGACCCTTACGGCTCATGAAGTCAAAAGCCTTGGTCGACAGGACCCTTAACCCAGTTTACTAAGCCACCTTTGTTCAACATCGACAGAGACAAATGATGATTCGCTCCTGGCAATATCCCAGTTGTAGCGGTGTTGATGCCGAAATCTGTGTCTAATTTCAGGTTTATGGCGAAAAGCCAGTAGGCCGCATGTGCATACGAGATAGCCGAAATAATGGGGCAACCTGCAATAAAAAGCAGTAGGTAAAAATGTATGCACGCAAAATAGCCGAAATGATGGGGCAACTCGCAATAATAAAAAAACAGCGAGTGAAAATGAAATAAATAGCCGAAATGATTGGGCACCGCGAAAAATAGCCGAAATGATGGGGCAATCGCGACCTTCGTGATATAAAAGCTGAAATGATAGAGCATCGCGGAAATAAAATAAAAAAAAGAGTTTTAATTTATGCCCTACAGGTGATGTTCCATCACACCCTGTACACAATCCAAGGGCGTAAATAAAAAAAGGATCATACTTCTCCCCCAGGTTTCATCAGAAGAAGAAGCCAAATCTCGACGGACACAACTCTAAGCTAAGCGGAACAGCGGCAACTCCCAGTTCCATGGCTCGGTGGTATACATATCGCCAACAGTCAAACCTCCATCTCATGAAATGCGGATACAATCAGCAAAATTCCTGGTTACGTGGAACGCGGATAACGTCACTCTTTGACCCCGTGGAAAACGTCCAGAGCAGATCCTGGTCCTCGCAGAGCACGGCAGTGAACCCGTGTGAAGCATCCAGAGCGGAGTCTAGTCCTCGCCGAGCACGGCAGTGAACCCGTGTGAAGCATCTAGTGCAAAATTCCTGGTTACGTGGAACGCAGATAACGTCACTCTTTGACCCCGTGGAAAACGTCCAGAGCGGATCCTGGTCCTCGCAGAGCACGGCAGTGAACCCGTGTGAAGCATCCAGAGTGGAGCCTAGTCCTCGCCGAGCACGGCAGTGAACCCGTGTGAAGCATCTAGTGCAAAATTCCTGGTTACGTGGAACGCGGATAACGTCACTCTTTGACCCCGTGGAAAACGTCCAGAGCGGATCCTGGTCCTCGCAGAGCACGGCAGTGAACCCGTGTGAAGCATCCAGAGCGGAGCCTAGTCCTCGCCGAGCACGGCAGTGAACCCGTGTGAAGCATCTAGTGCAATATTCCTGGTTACGTGGAACGCGGATAACGTCACTCTTTGACCCCATGGAAAGCATCCAGAGCGGAGCCTAGTCCTCGCCGAGCACGGCAGTGAACCCGTGTGAAGCATCTAGTGCAAAATTCCTGGTTACGTGGAACGCGGATAACGTCACTCTTTGACCCCGTGGAAAACGTCCAGAGCGGATCCTGGTCCTCGCAGAGCACGGCAGTGAACCCGTGTGAAGCATCCAGAGCGGAGCCTAGTCCTCGCCGAGCACGGCAGTGAACCCGTGTGAAGCATCTAGTGCAAAATTCCTGGTTACGTGGAACGCGAATAACGTCACTCTTTGACCACTCGAAAAACGCCCAGAGCGGAGCCTGGTCCTCGCCAAGCACGGCAGCGAACCCGTGTGAAGCATCCAGAGCAAACACCGGACTGTGGAGTCCTTAAAATCCACGGACTATGATGTCCTTAACCTTGATCGTAATGTCTTAAAACTAACGATCAACCACCCCGATTCCCTACGGAATCTGCCTTGGTTGAAGGGTACATCTCTTCACTCCTTTGATACCTGGCGTTGTAATTCCTCAACGCCTTCAAAGAGGTGACGGGTCCCTGCAACCAAACATCGGACTGTGGAGTCCCTAAATCTACGGACTATGAGGTCCTTAACCTTGACCGTGATGTCTTAAAACTAACATCGGACTGTGGAGTCCCTAAATCCACGGACTATGAAGTCCTTAACCTTGACCGTGATGTCTTAAAACTAACATCGGACTGTGGAGTCCCTAAATCTACGGACTATAAGGTCCTTAACCTTGACCGTGATGTCTTAAAACTAACATCGGACTGTGGAGTCCCTAAATCCACGGACTATGAGGTCCTTAACCTTGACCGTGATGTCTTAAAACTAACATCGGACTGTGGAGTCCCTAAATCCATGGACTATGAGGTCCTTAACCTTGACCGTGATGTCTTTAAACTATGATACCTTGAGCGATCCCTGGCCCCGTGAAATACGGATAAGGGTGACCACATCCAGCACTTGCAGGTCCTCACGACCTGTAAGGAAGAAAGCTCTCTTGTGAGATCCTTACGACTCCCAAGGAAAAGCCCGCTTAAAAATCCTCACGATTCTTAAGAAGGACTTACACCTATGGAATCCTCTCGACCTATAGGGAGAAAAGCTCTTTATAAAACCCTTGTGGCTCATAAAGTACAAAAGATTTAAGAAGCAGATCTTAACCCTGAATCCTAAGCCATCGCTGCCCTGCAAGGAGATCAAGATAAATTGTCCGCAGAATATGTTCAATGAAAAGAGACACACCATTAAGAAAAAAAATGTATCTTTTATTCATAAGCCAAAATGGATACAAGGTACAATCCATGAAGCAACAAAAAGAAGATACTCTCACCCATAAGTATGTACAAAAGAAAAAGAGAAAGGAAAAGATACAAGTCTTCAAGCCGGCGGGCGATGTAACAATTTTACCAGCTCATCTTTCTGTTGCTGTGCCACGGCTTCATGATGCAAGATCTCCAAAAGACGGGCCTCCGCCTGAGCCTGCTGGGCCTGATACGAAGCGAGTCGGCCTTCAAGCTCTTTCTCGGTGGCCTTATGGGCCTCAACCCTTTCACGAGTGAACGTGGCAGCTTTATCCATAGCCACCACCTCTTTGATGGACTCCTGAAGCACCCGCCAGAGTTCATACGCTTTGTTGGCTTTGGCTGTGAGATTGGCTTGAAGCTCGCTCAGCGCCTTGGAAGCTAGCTCCCTCTCCGAGAACTTGCGACCGAGCCTCTTCTCGCACGACGTCATGTTTGCCGCGCACCGTGCTATCAGCCCCTGTAACTCCGCCTTTGCAGCCACGGCCTCCGAGGAAAGGAGAGAATATTCAAGGGCGTGCAAGCGAGCCTCCACCTGCCGACAGAACTCCACCCAGACTCACACCACTTCTTCGCTATGGTAGGTAGCAAGAAAAGGAAGAGAACTGTTAGCTTCGGCGGCAAACGCTTCAGTTGTGGTCGCGCTGCCAGAACGGAGCTCCTCAATCAAAGATGATAAGGAGACAAGGCTTAATTGGGCCAAGCATTCTGAAGCCCGCAAGGCATAAGGGCCGGGCGGCATCACGATGCGCGACTCCAACGCCGTGGAGACTGGTAGAGCTGTTCAAATTTGAAAGATGTCAGTAAAATTCTTAAGCAAAGAACGAATGAGAGTATGATGAAACGCCGCTTACCGACAGTCGTGTAAATAGGAGCTGAAAGTTCCCTTGGCCCTTCGAGAACCTCGACCTTATCATCGGCCTCCAAAACTGTAGAGAACATCAATGTCAATACGCCAAATAACAATGATGATATGAGAAGTGATGAACAACACTCACCTTGTCCGGACGAGAGGACGATGCGTTGAGGAGATATCGCCTGTGGAGCGGCCATTTCCAAAAGACGCTGGAAGGACTGCCGAGGAGATAGATCGACAATGGAGGCAGCCAGTCCACGCAATTCTGAAAAGACAAAAGAGTTCAGCTAACAGAAATATTACTAGCTCAAAACGTGGAAGGTTACCTTCGACACTCCTCCCATTCTGAGCCGGGGGGATAGCAGCTTCAGCGGCCTTTGTCGTGACCTCAGGCTCCAGCAAAGGGAAGGTAGTCCCGACTACCTCCATCTCAATCTTTAGGCCACCTTCGGGTAAAGTCGTTGGGACGGCGACCACCGAGGGAACCTCTCCCAAAGGAGCGAGTACCCTGGAATCAAGAGCCGCCACCGGAGGATCTATTGCGAGAGGAGTGGCATTGCCGGCCCAATCGAGTAGGGCTGCATCGGGAATGGCAATGGGCTCCAGCTGCAGCAAGCCAGTGGGGATCTCTCCCAGCGTCGAAGATTCTGCACAATTCAAATAAGAATAAGGATACATATGCATGAGCATAAATAATCCGAAGAACTAAAAAAAGAACCACAACGTACCGATGCGCAAAGAAGCCCTCAGTATGGCTTCTTCAAGTCGCTGCTCCTTCTCAAGGAGGCGTGCTCGCCGGGGTTCAAGAGTAGACTCATGGCCGCCAGTCCATAAAGAGAGTGTGTCCGCCACGTCCTCTGAAACAGCCTGCTTCAAGGCCCTTTCCCCCTATTCCTCCAAAGGGCCTATAAATCGCTGCCGAATCCACGAGGGGTCTTCGTAAAAGATTACAGCAGGATATGGCTTCCTCGGAACCCTGGCGTTCTGAGACGCGTCTTTGGAACGCCTTATAGCTTCAGCCAACTGTGCAGCTTCCTCGGCGGCTGAACTGGGAAAAAGTAGTTCAGCGTTTGATTCCGGTAAGGCCAACGGCTCATCTTCAAGGATGGGCTCAGACTCCGTTAAAGAGTCGAGCAAATTAGAAGCCACCTTCCTTCGACGCTTGGACCCAGAACCAATCGCCGAGGACGACCGTCTCTTTCCCTTCGAAGCCTTAGTGCGGCGTTGGCCCACGTCGCCCTCAACACCCTCACTCGGCGCCACAACTGGAGATGACATTGCCATCGTCGATGCCACAGAGAGTGGTGCTGCCTCAGGTGGTGGTACTATTACCGGAGCCCGTCTACCCCACGATCGAGTACCCAGGGGCATACCAGCTATTGGAGTGAGATCTACTCCCGACTCTCCAGGAATAAGCACAGCGCCGGTATCCCTCCGGGGAAAGTGGACCAGGGCACGCGGTCGCAGCGCAGCTCCCGTGGCCGGAACCTGAATAGGGGCACCGTGGCCAAGAAGCACCCTTCTCTCCTCAATAATAATCGGGTTCACCCGATGGAGATACCAGCCCGTGAACGACCCCACGCATCGGGGAATGTAATCACCATCGGGGATCATGAACTGAGAACCGGTGTTCAACCTCACAAAGTGGTGGGCGGCATCTCGGACGGCCTCGAGCGAAGGAACCGGCGCGACTATGAAAGCTTCAAACGGGACGCCCTGATCATAGCCAAACTGCCGGGCAAAGCGATGCGGATTGTACCGCATAAAGAGAGCCGCACTGTCCTGACGGAACACCAGGTAACCCGGTCTGATTGCATATAAGCGTGCGGCTTCCCGAGGCTTCAAAGAGGGCGCGTTGTCTATCGACCGATCCTAAAGCGGCTGGGCTGAACCCGCGGAAGAAGATAACACCCGATCATTAAATACCAACCCGCCAGCAGCAGCGTAAGGAGAAATCAACGTCCGAATAGCCCCGAATTGAGTCGGGTCAGCAGCAGATGCATCCACCAATCGCATAAGCCACGGGAAGGTATAGGCGTCGTAGAATGCGGGCCTTTGATGCATAGCGAAAGCACCCAAGACGTGCATTTCGATCCAAGACGTAAAGTAATGAAGCGAAAAATTTACCACATCTACGCCGGGGGTGGAAGTGTTGGCTGCAGCACCCAACCCATGGTAAAGATGCGCCAATGCCGGGATGCCAATGGCCAGCTGCGTTCCCTCAGCAATACAGTGAGCCGGATAAATGACCGAAACTCTCATAAAGCGGCGGTGCATAGGAATGACGAACCAGCTGAGCCAGACGCTGATAAACCCAACAAAGAACGTCTCCTCATCCATGCCGGGAGCTGCAATGGATTCGAAAGACGTCGGTGACATTATGGGGATGTAATATTGCGGTAGATCCGATTCATTAGTCGGCAACTTCTTCGGACCAAACCCAAAGGGGTCTTTAATGTTTGCAAACTTCGGAGCTGACTTCGACAAGACGCCCTCGCGAAGGAAACAAGCAATGAAGCTCTTGAAAGTAACACCCTGCTCTTCAGATTTAGTGAATAATCGGTCGAAGATACCTAGCGCCTTGATTAAACTGGGACGCTTGTGGCGGACGACATTCTCAGCAGACAGGCCGTCAACCGGGGCGGGCTCGGGTTCAAAAATGTACTCGTCAGAAGGCAGCAACTCCTCATACAGACTACCCCTGATTGGCAACCCCGAGATGTCATAGAATTCTGCCAGAGAAATCGAGACCTCGCGATCTCCTAGAATGAAAGTGTTGGTGGGAAGATTCCATTGGTTCAAAAACGCCTTAACCCACTAGACATGCGGGGACTTATAATGGAAGAGTAACGCGTATATTGCCTGATAAAGCCCGACTTTCTGCAGCCGTGCACGATGGGCAGAAAGGATGTAGCGAGCCCAGAGAAGGTACCCCGTAGGGTGTCGAGGAGTGAACCCTATCTTATAAATTTGCCCCACAGGTGGGCCTCACCCTGGCAAATACGCCGCCCCAAGATATATATAGCCGGGATCGGATGGTTCGGAATACCGGTCGTCGAAGGCTCGAGCCTCCCCGTTGGAGTCCAGTTGGGCATTTCCACAGCAAAAACCGTTCTCGGAGGGTCCATCAGTAAGAATGGGAAAGTGGGCTCTGTCGGTACCACGCAAAGGAAACTCCGGTGACCCTGAATAATATGACTATACCAAGATCCCCATTGAAGTAGGTTGGTGCAGTTCGGGTCATGGGCCCGGATCATCGCCATCGCTTCCTCATCAGATGGTGACTGAGGAAAAGCAGCCTCCGAGCGAGAAAAGGGAAAGCATGGAACAGAAGCCATCGCACCTGAAATCCAATAAAAGAAGACCGTTAAAAGCAAAGTCAGCGATATATATCCATGCATGAACATGAAGACTAGCTAAAGAAAGCAACAGTAGATTTTTCTGGGACCATTGGCTACAAAACACATGGGCCCCACAGAATCAAGATGACGGCTCATTAATAATGAGACCAAGCATTTATAATAAAACAGAGGGAATATCCTCATTAAATAAAGAATGTGATTCAAGTAACCCTACACATTCCCCCTAGAGGACAAATCTGTCTCGGACTCTACAACAGATCCAACAGGATCAAAGGAATTAAATTCCCATAGAAGACATCATTACAAAGCTCATGTTTCATTAATTGCAGAAGGACAACCTCGGGTCAAGAGACCCCAAGAAGCCTCCATGTGAAGAAATTGAGTTCTTCGTAGGAATTAAATTCCTTATTAAGAAAAAGGGAATTAAATTCCCAAAAACTCTTTTGGATAGGATTAAATTCCATAGATCTTAACCGTCACCATTATCTCCCTAAAGATCATATGAACCCTAAAAAGATCTACCGTTGAAAGTTCTATTCCATACTCCAGTAGAAAAAACTTAAGGGAAAATGGGTTCATATTGAAAAGGGTAGAAACCCATGTTTTGGATTTAAAATCCAGAGGAATATGAGAGTTCTTCGTTCATATGAGAGCATTACCTAAAGAGAAAAGTCTCTTCGAACAGAGTTAAACTCTGGAAGATTTTCAAGGCAGAGAACTAAGCTCTGGAAACGAGAATTAAATTCTCAAGGGAAAAAGTTCTCAAAGGAAGAAGATGAGCAAAGTGAAGGCTCTTCTGAAGAGACATGGGTATTTATAGGATGTGATGGAGACGCTTCATCTCCCCAAATCCCTAGAGGAATCCAACGGTCACAAAAAGTGACAGCGTTGCACTCACGTGCAAACACGTGAGAACAACGCTGTGGGGGCATTTGTTTCCTGATTTAAAATCAGGAAAAGTTACGAAGGAGGCATCACGTGCTAGCACGTGACCAGCAGTCACGTGTTGGCACGTGACATTTAAAAGCAGCGGCAAAAGCAGATTCATTCTCTGATTAAATCAAGAAAAAGGCTCCAGACGAGGGTCACGTACTCACACGTGACCAGTGGACACGTGTTGGCACGTGATGACCAAGCAGCGGCAAAGACATAGCGCAGAAGAAAAAGAAAGCTCGTTCCAGGGGGGTCACGTGCCCACACGTGACCAAGGGTCACGTGCCCACACGTGACCGGCTTTCAAAGCCCATTTATTTAACAGAATTAAATTCTGAACGGCATTCAAATCTTTCCAAAGGAAAGTGATTATTTGGAACCAATTGGATTAAAGATTTAAAGGTGATTAAATATCATCTATTTGTGGAAAAAGCCTGAACTTGGAAATATTTCCCCTTAAAATCTAACCGAAATAACAAAGGAGAATCTCTGGATTTAAAATCCGATGGTGAATAAAATTCACCTAATAATCCAAAGGTCCAAACGAATGGTGAATACAAATTAAATCTCTCAATGAAAGATTCACCAAAACTAATTGATTCTGCTTCTTCTCCTATAAATAGGAGCCAAGAGACACAAAAAAAAGAGAAAAAAAGGACAGAGAGAGAAAAGAGAGAGCCTTGATACTTTGGAGGAATTTGTATCTTCTGCAAAAGAAAAGCTTAGGTAAGAAAGGGAAGACCTGTAAAAGAGAATTTAATTCTCAGCAGAGTTTAACTCTGATATTAAACAGAAGAACATAGTTCTCTCTTTAGTGGAGGATCTGCAAAGTGCACATCTCCCCTTGAATTGAGAATTTAATTCTCATTGGGTTGAGATCCTGCCATGCAGATCCAAAGCATAGAGAGGGAATGTGAGTTTGAGAATTTAATTCTCACAGAACTATAGGAATTTAATTCCTTTAAAATAAAATTAGGGTTTAACCCTATGTTACAGGAATTCAACTGAGTTCTGTTAAAATAACAGGAATTTAATTCTCTTAAGAAAGAAGAAATTAGGGTTTCACCCTACAACAGAATCTCATTCCCCAGAATAAGTCTCTAAAAGAGAGTGGGAACTTGATTCCTTAAAACTGTTATTAGGGTTTAACCCCATTCAGAGTTCAACTCTATCCCAGAATATAAATCTTCAGAAGGAAATAAGAATTTAATTCCTCTAAAATTATTGTTAGGGTTCAACCCTACGAAGAATTTAATTCTTAAAAGGGATTAACAGATCTTCTAAAAAACATACATAGAGGCAGGGTCACGTGCCACCACGTGACCCCCGAAAAGATCCGCAGAAAAGGCCCTTTGAGGCAGTGCCTCACGTGACCCACGTGACCCTTGGAAGAAGCTTTAACATACAAGCATTTCAATGCCCGTCACGTGATGGCACGTGATGCTCCAAAAGATACGATATTCTCAGCAGAACAAATGAAGGGAGGGTGCCCTCACGTGCTACCATGTGACCCCTCTTGCCTTAGTGTTTAACACTAAATTGGAATCCCGGAATCCAGTGTTAAACACTGTTTGGCCTTAATGTTCAACACTAATCAAAGAACTTTATTTGCAGTGTTTAATACTGAATTTCTTAGTGTTTAACGCTAAATTAAACCCCTGTTAACAGAGCTTAAGATTAACTCCCTTAGTTTTCAACACTAAATTAAAATCTCCGTCACCGGTGTTTAACACTGATTATTCTTAGTGTTTAACACTGATCTGAAATCTCTGTTGCTAGTGTTTGACATTGATTTGCTCTAGTGTTTAACACTAATTTGAACCCCCTGTTGCTGGTGTTTAACACCAACTGTCTTTTAGTGTTAAAACACTAACTTGTTCCCAGTGTTCAACACTGCTAATCTTTAGTGTTTAACACTAACTTCAGCCCAATTGGTTAAAAGGCTAAAGGCAAAGCCTCTCCTTCAATGGACCAACAGAAAGCCGGTATTATAAACATGATGGGACTTAGCCCAAGATGGCCATAAGTCCTCAATTCAAACTTAACTGGGCTAATGGGCTCATAACACAATTAATTGGTCTTGATCCCAAATTGGGCCAAAGACTGTTTAATCCACCCCGGTTCAAGGGTACATCTCTTCACTCCTTTGATACTTGGCGTTGTAATTCCTCAACGTCTTCAAAGAGGTGACGGGTCCCGATGACCACACATTGACACGGACTGTGAGGTCCTTAAACTCATGGACTATGAGGTCCTTAACCTTGACCGAGATGTCTTAAAACTAACAACGGACTGTAGGGTCCTTAAACTCATGGACTACGACGTCCTTAACCTTGACCGAGATGTCTTAAAACTAACAACGGACTGTGGGGTCCTTAAACTCATGGACTATGAGGTCCTTAACCTTGACTGCGACATCTTAAAACTAACATCGGACTGTGGAGTCCATAAATCCACGGATTATGAGGTCCTTAACCTTGACCGCAACATCTTAAAACTAACATTGGACCGCAATGTCCTTAAACTACCTATGGACCGCAATGTCCTTAAACTACCTATTGACTGCAACGTCACTAAACTAAACAACAGGGCTCCCTTAACCGCTCTATTGTTGGATCTAAACGATCCCGTTAAGTCGATCTTAGTCTGAAAACTAGACTAACGTGTCCTTAACAAACGTTTAAGTCGATCTTAGTCTAAAAACTAGACTAACGTGTCCTTAACAAACGTTTAAGTCTATCTTAGTCTCAAACGAGGCTAACGTATCCTTAAACCCAAACCCCCAAACCCAAATCTAAGATAATACGGATTTGGACTAGTCCATGCCCTACGGGCGACGACATAACTCAGTCTCCGTATACAATCCACGAACAACCACAAACAAAACAAACACCCACGATACGAAGTGAAATTCTGGAGAAGGAGAAAGTTGTTACGGCGATGCGGTAGCGTAATTAACTGCAGGGGCTTGAACCTGCAGGGAAGAGCGTCCCCACAATCAAAAACCCCTCAAGCGAGGGGGAATCTGACGAAGTCTGCTACATCGGCCGCATCCGTCTAAACCTCCGATACACGGTGCCATAAATCAACTTGGCATCTTCGGAGAGGTGGACGGATAAAACCAAATAGCATCTGCCCCGAATCTCAGCGTCAGGACATCGCAGTCTTGTGCGCCGCCATTCGGAGGGGAACAGCAAAGAATTACACGGTTACAGTTGTGAATCTGGATAATGGAAGAGGCATTACTAGGAATACCGGGATACCCCATCGAAACATTTCAATGTTTCAGTTTCACTGTGTACTGTTAAACGAAAACTGATTTCCCGATTAGATACTTACTCCAGGGTATGTATTTACCATGTATGATTCTCACATCTGTATGGTTTTACAGATGGTGAATGGGAGTAAGTTATTGGGAATTGGGTGATCATCCGCATTATATCGGGATTCGTTGTAATCGGTGATATTTGAGAAAATCACCTGGGCTGTTTTCCGGTCGGCAAATATTTGGTTTTGAATATCCGCTGTTATGCACCAATTTCAAATTGATATATCTGTACGTATATTTTCATAGAGTGAGATATACCTTTTTGAAATTATGTCTGTGACATTTACCTATATCAGTGGATGGTTAGGTAAGGAGCATTGAACAATGGTGTAATTCTTCTTAACCATAAGTACAGTTTTCAACCTACGACACACAGTGAATGAGTTATCAGACTCAAGGGACTTATACAGAGTATTGTATGTTGTCCAGGGTCTATCAGGACAGAGGGGTTGGTCCTCGTACTATATTCGGTTTACTTATGACTTCTCTAGTTTTTAGACAGGTGTTTCGTGGAAACACAGGGTCCGAATTTTGAGAAGTTATAGGTATTTGAATAAAGTAGAGAACCAGATATTGCAAGTATCGGGATTCTTCAAAATGATCGGAGATGTAGATACTTGAGTATGGTATTCAGTTGATAGTAGTGATTAAGAGAACTTGCTTCTCTTTCAGGTTACTCATAATTGGAAGCATTCCTAAGTTGAGTAACGCTGATCGGCCTCCTTCCATTTAGTTGACATGCACTGGAGACAGCTGCATGATTTGAATCTGGTTCAATTAAATCAGTGCCTCTGGTTCTATATTGGATATAGAACAGTTCATATCTTAACGATGTTAAGGTACGGGGAGTTGTCCGGCTTATGCTTAAAACCAGACTCTGGATAACTCAAGGCACGTTTTCTGTAATGGCTGTTTGTGGGTTGACCCAGGCTATGATGAGGGTTGGCTTTCTACTATCTGGAAGATCAATAGTGATATTGTTCTTGACTCGCCACAGTTTTATTAAAAATGGATTTTTTCAGAAAACAGTAGTAGGAGTATGGTAGAACTGGAAGTGATTCCAGAACCACAAACGATTACTGAAGATTTTGATAGGAACCTAAAGATTCAATCTGGTTTGACATTCCATTGGCCACTCCGCAGATACGGTGGGTTACTTTAGGCACCCGAGAGGTACTCCGGTAGCCTCAAGGATGGTGACAGGGAAGTTCTTGTTTACCCAGACTTGCCATTGTTGTTGTTCCAGACCGTGAGACCCGGCAGGAGGATGAGTATAGCGTCGTTCTAAATTAGCTTTAGAAATGTACGTCTATATGACTCTGCCAGAGGGTTGTCGTGATCAGTGGGAGCAGCGGAAGCATTGGTGGACAAGTGGCTTATGTCTATTTATAGACTAAAGCAGATATAGCGGAGATAGATCATCAATTTCTGATGTGACAGTCATAGGTTTGACTTCATCAGAATAGGGGATGGATCTGTTGAGAAGGTAGTAGGGTGTGATGTCATGGTATTTGGATGACATACACAGAGTAGGAAGTGATATTCTTATACTACGATCGGTTATACTTTGGTCGTTACACAGTGGTTTCTCCACATGGGACTTAGACATTATATCAGACATACTGGTTACTAGATCTATGGTTTTAGATCTAGATTTGGGTGGTTTCCCAATTAAGGGTACTTAGACAGCATTCTAAGAGTATTTAGAATGGACGACTCCTGGCACGGTAGTGTACCTGCAGGTGATGGAGTCTCCCTCTCTAAAGGTGTCTTACAGACTAAAAGGGAGAGGGATATGCATGATTGGCAGATCACTTGCTTAGGCAATTGAATCAATCATGAGATGTCAAGTACCACACCAGATGTTGTTCTTGCAGTAGATGCAATAAGTTGATATTAATCCAATCCTGGAGAAACAGTCGGAAGCAGTTTTAGAACATAAGTGGATGTTCTAGGGATATGATAACGACAACCTCATTCGGGAGACAGTTATCATTCCAAGCTTCCAAGGTGACTTGGACGACAGGGAGGTTGTCAGAGTTATAGTTTTCCTTCTGATGAGGGGCAGTATTTTGGACAGGTGGTCCAAGGCAATACTGAGGGAGGCATGGCGCAGGATACTGATTAAGTTCAGTTGACGATACAGTCTAAGAAGTTTGGATTTGGAGTTCATTTATGAGCTAGGTCCCATCAGACATCCAGACATTCTAAGACATGTATTGCTCATTTCGGGAGATGGCTTTCTCCGCGAACTTGAGATATAGAGAGACATAGAAGGAAACATCAAAGCGGATCCACTCACTGAGGCTATTCCTCGAACGCAATAGTTTCACAAACGAGTTTTGTGAGACTGACTAGTAGAGGAGTTGGGTGTTCGGTATCACACGGGCTGTAAGCATGCGACATCGCAATAATTAGCCTTGAGTGCAAGTGGAAGATTGTTGGAGATAGTGCCCTCAGAGTCAATTATTGGATCACAGACACGTGATTGTAATGATTGAGGGAGGACCTATCCCGGTAGGACAGTCTTACTCAAGATGATAGTATGCTATCTGGTTTATCTTTATCATCGTGTACTGCTTTAGGTGACCTGACAGGTCGCTATTACACGTTGATAGAGCCCCTAGGATTCTTTCTTGACTGCCAGCAGTATGAGGGCGATCATATACGTGGGAGCTGGTAGTCTATAAGCACATCCTTAAAAGGTCTCTAGTCGTGGGAGTTTCGAGACAGGGCATCGATTCTCCAGAGTAGACTAGTGCATACATTCGAGACCCCGACGAGGGGCGGTGGCCGGTCTCACAAGCCACTGGTGTCAGTTGGATCACCTAAGATGTATACAGGTGCTCATTAGGTTATGAGTACACCGGACAGGACTCGCCGGGAATATGCTAGTTGGTCTTATACCTGACGTCAGATAGCAGTTCCCTGGTGACATGTGTACAGGTTAGTTCATCGACCTGAGGATCGTCATTTGTCTCGTGTGAGTTCCCACTGTACTTTGATTACTACCCTACCACGCTGAAAGGAGACGTGCAAACAGGTTTTAGTTGGGTACAGTCCCGAGCCACATGGAGGCAGTGAGCGGATCTTCGGGGGTTCGTCTCTCCCGGTATTGGGGGTGAGGTCGTGCTGTGTCTAGGAGAGCCAGAACATGAAAAGTCCTTGGCCAAGGCAGGAGATTTACTGGTAGGTATTCCAGTAGTATCTCAGGGTGTTCTGGGCTGATCTCTGACACGACTTATACCGCTTTTGGGGGTCTGACTTTTACCAACCCCCTAGGCCCGCCATGCGATGCTCATAGACGAACGGACCGGACTGTACGGATATTGTCACTGACAGGCTCAGTAGGGTGTCAGGATGAGTTCGCTCATCGACGTCGCTTTTGGTCAATAGCTGGTGGCCCGTTACGTATTGGCTTATACCTCTGACGTGCTAGTGGTTAAATCCACAACCAAGGTGTTGACGAGTCTTTAGAGCCCCCCACATTCAGTTGCTCAAGTTTTCGGGCGAAACGCTGTAGAGACCGTATGGAGGTATGGCAGGGTTCGATCAGATACGTGTGGTATTGCACAGATTAGGATCGGACGGTTTATACTAGCGGGCTTTGGTTTAAGCCGGATCCTAGTATTGGACAGTGTAGATTTTGTCTCATTGCATTTGTATTCGGTCGGAATACAAATGCGGGTGTGTATACACAGTTGCGGGGTTTTCCTGTAATTTATTACGGGACCAGTTTTATGGAGTTGCCAGTTTGCTTTTCATTTCGGCCATATTTCTTTGTATCTTTCATTGGCCGAAGATTGGTGGAGGAGGGCTTATTTGCAATTGTGCAAATAAGCGTTTGTGGAGGGTGGTGATTGCATATTATTGTATCATGATAGCACTTCTTTGACCTTGACTTCTTGATTCCATCATGGCTTAACTTTGGAGCAATCATGGTTGTTGATGATTGGTTGATGGAGTGTGAGTTTTAGTGGGTGATCATTTCCTTTTTCATGATAGCCTTTTCTCTCTCTCCCTTGGATTATTGGTGGGCTCACTCATTCTTTTGATTGATACACTCCCTCATTCATTCTCTCCTCTCCCATTCCAATGCATGGCCGGCCACTTCTAATGGGAGCTGTCCCATTTTGAGTGGGGGTTCTTGTTTGATCTCATATCATATTTCTTCACCAAAATTCCCAAGTAAAACTCCATGGTTCATCCCTCCACCAAAAGGCAACATCCACTACCCCGAAATGAGACATGAGCACTACACATTCTACAGCAAATCTTGGGCACGTCGACTCGCCAGCTTCGTGCCCGAGTTGCCTCGGTATAGAGGTGAGAGCCCGTAAAAGAAGCCGGCGACGTGGTGCCCTTCCGGCGATGTGGTGGAGACCGAAGATTCCGCGGGAGATCGGGACAACGACGAGAAGACCGGAGGACACGGATCACTCGGTATATCTCTCTTCCCATCTTGTAGTTAGCTAGGACTAGTTTAATGGCACAATCCGGGTTGATAGTGTGCGGTGGTGCCGGTTTGAAAAGTTAAAGTAAATCACCGCTTCTGCATTCCGGCGTCGGATTGACGGCCGGGGCGCCGCTGTGCACTTACATCCTCCTGCGCACCAGACGCTGAGGATCTTAAGCCCTCACCGCGAGGCCGCCGAGTTCCTTCTGCTCGGCGCATCCCCAGCGGGCGTCCTCCTGCCCATCAGACGCTGAGGGTCTGTAGCCCTCATCGTGAGGCCGCCGAGTTCCTTCCTGCTCGGCGCATCCCCAGCGGGCATCCTCCTTCCCATCAGACGCTGAGGATCTCAAGCCCTCACCGCGAAGCCGCCGAGTTCCTTCTACTCGGCCCATCCCCAGTGGGCGTCCTCCTGCCCATCAGACGCTGAGAATCTCAAGATCTTATCGTGAGGCCGCCGAGTTCCTTCCTGCTCGGCGCATTCCCAGCAGGCATTCTCCTGCCCATCAGACGCTAAGGATCTCAAGCCCTCATCGCGAGGCCGCCGAGTTCCTTCCTGCTCGGCGCATCCCCAGCGGGCATCCTCCTGCCCATTAGACGCTGAGGGTCTGAAGCCCTCATCGCGAGGCTGCCGAGTTCCTTCTGCTCGGCGCATCCCCAGCGGGCATCCTCCTACCCATCAGACGTTGAGGATCTCAAGCCCTCATCGTGAGGCCGTCGAGTTCCTTCCTGCTCGGCGCGTCCCCATCGGGCATCATCCTGCCCATCAGACGCCGAGGGTCTGAAGCCCTCATCGCGAGGCCGCCGAGTTTCTTCCTGCTCGGCGCATCCCCAGCGGGCGTCCTCCTGCCCGTCAGACACTGAGGATCCGAAGCCCTCTTCGCGAGGCCGCCGAGTCCCTTCCTGCTCGGCGCATCCTAGCGGGTAGCTTCCTACCCAACAAAGACACGGATCAAAGCCCTCGCCAAGAGGCAACCGCACAGCTTCACTGCCCGGTTATCCTTAGCAGGCCTCCTACGGCCCCTCCAACGCTAAGGATCAAAGCCCTCCTTAGAGGCAGCTTAGCAGCCACCCTGCTCGGCTATCCCTGGCCGGTAGCTTCCCTACTCGCAATGCCAGGGATCAAAAAGTCCTCCCAGAGGCAGTCGAGCCCGACCCTCGCTCGGCTATCCCCGGCTGGTAGCTTCCTACCACGACCGACAGGGATCAAAAGCCCTCCCAGAGGCAGTCGAGCCCGAGGATCTCTCGCTCGGCTATCCTTCAGGACAAAAGCCCTCGCCAAGAGGCACCGGGCAGTAACCCTGCCCGGCCAAGGGTCCTTTTTAGGCTTCTTACAGCCCCTCCCGCGCTAAGGACCAAAGTCCTCCCAGAGGCAGTCGAGTCCTTGCTCGGCTATCCCCGGCTGGTAGCTTCCTATTACAACCGACAGGGGTCAAAGTCCTCGCCAAGAGGCACTGGGCAGTAACCCTGCTCGGTCCCCATCCTGAAGGATCAAAGCCCTCGCAAGAGGCAACCGAGAAGCTACCCTGCTCGGTCATCACCGGCTGGTAGCTCCCTACCCATGACACCAGGGATCGAAGCCCTCGCAAGAGGCATCCGAGCGGCTACCCCGCTCGGTTAGCCCAGGCTGGTAGTTGCCTACCCACGACGCCAGAGATCAAAGCCCTCGCCAAGAGGCAGCCGCGCAGCTTCACTGTCCGGTCTTCCTTAGTGGGCTTCTTACAGCCCCTCCAACGCTAAGGACCAAAGACCTCCTTAGAGGCGGCTCAGCGGCTCCCCTGCTCGGCTATCTTCGGCTGGTAGCTCCCTACCCATGATGCCAGGGATCGAAGCCCTTGCAAGAGGCATCCGACCGGCTACCCCGCTCGGTCATCCCAGGCTAGTAGTTTCCTACCCACAACGCCAGAGATCAAAGCTCTCGCCAAGAGGCAACCGTGCAGCTTCACTGCCCGGTCATCCTTAGTGGGCTTCTTACAGCCCCTCCAACGCTAAGGATCCAAAGTCCCCCCAGAAGCAGTCGAACCCGGCCCTCACTCGACCATCCCCAGCTAGTGGTCGCTGCTCGCAACGCTAGAAATTAGAAGCCCTCGCCAAGGGGCAACCGAGCAGCTTCCCATTCATGCTCGGCACAAATACAGCGGACCGCCCTCTGCCCATCACATGCAGAGGATCTGAGGCCCCAACAAGGGGCACCAGGTCTATCTAAGTCTGAGTGATCCCCCCTCGACTTAGGAGCCATCAACAAAGCAGACGACTCTATCGCCGGCGGAACATTCGGCGTAGGGCACGAGCCAGCCAGGGGCACGGCCGCGCCGCTGGCCTCCCTCTGGAACGAGAGACCCAAAGAGTGGGAATGAACCATGTATCCAACCCAAAAGAAGAAGAGCGCCGAGCAGCCAAGGCTTAGAAGAAAGGAAGTTTGAAAGAGTAGGGGCCCTGGAGTGGGCCCCACCCCTACTTATCACCGCAAACGACCTCATCCTACGGCCCCCTTCATCTCCCGCCAAAACGCCCCCTCGCATTCAATGGCTCCGATTGCTCTACTTGTCGTTCCCACACTGGACCGCACCCCATCAGACGCCGCAGGTCTGCACACGTCGCGTCGGCCAACCGACGCTTGACACGTGGACCGTTGCTTCAGTGACAAGATGCTTGAACCGGCGCACCTTCCTTAAATGCAGAGATCTCGCTTTGATTCGCAGGCAGAAAAGACAGCTGACAGCCCAGGGACGCGTCCCGACGAAACCTTAGGAGGGAGCTCATCCCGGGCGGCCCGGCAGTCCACTCCTGACCCGACCCGCTAACTGGTCGGGATAAGAGTGGGGGGCTAATGATAATGCTCAATATTGGCGATCTCCATTATCTGGACACGTGGCAGATGACGTATCCCAGAACTCAGAAGAAAGAGCCTACAAGGGCCAACCAGGCCACCCCTGTGCCCGACCTGCAAGTGCAAGCTGGCTCTCCTCAGAGCCCCCTGGAAATTGGCCTCCTCAGCCTTTCAGCTCGCCCCGAGCTGCTACAGGACCAAGACTCCTCGGCCCTCTCGCCCGTTCCCGAGCTCCCCAGCCGAGGCCATCTTCCTCGGTCCTCCGACCGACCAACTCCACCACTCATAGGTGTAACCGCCGCCCCTCAAATCTCGTCATGCGCAGATTCTCCGCCAGCAACATCCCACGTTCCACGCCGTCACGATCCCCATTAACGGGCGATCCGCTCTTTACGCGGGCGTGACGTCGGGAGCGTAACTGCCGGCGAGATTCTCGCGCCTGCTGCTGCGTGCTGCCGCCACTATATAAACCCCTATCACAGAGGGGTCAAGTAAGCCATTTTTGACTCCACTTAGCCGTTACTCTACTCGGATCTTGTGCTAACTTGATCTTCGGTGGGTCCTCGGTGGTACCAAACCACCCCGGGATTTCTTTGCAGGTAATCGGCGCTAAACTCCTCAAAATCACCAATCTCCTCAAAACCCATTGAAACCCACACGCAACAGGAGATCACCTCCAAAATCCACCAGGAGATCGACGGAAGACAACATCTGACGGAGACCCGAAAAGGACCTCCATCAGGGTGAGAGGATTGAAGAGGAGCTTGAAGCATTTGAAGATCTTGACGGTGCGGCCACGCTGGACGCCGATGACGCCACCGAACACGCGCAGGGCTTTGTCGAAGGAGCGTATGGTTTGGGCCTTGATGCGAGTGAAGTGATCAGAGATGTTGACGATGACAAATAGCGATCGAGGCGGGAGAGGAGAAAGCCACGATGAGGCGGAAGTGGAAGCCGTTGATGATGACGACGACGACGGAGGACGTGAGCGAGAGAGATCACCAAAGCAAGAGATCAGAAAGGGGGAGAAATTTTGAGAACGTGAGTGTGAGAAGAAGGGTAATTTTGGAACTCTACCTAAGAGATTATACTAGGCCTCAGTCAAATACAACACAAGGGGTTTCTCATAAAGATTTTAATTAGTATGCCTTTTTCAACCATTTCGAAAATACCATGGATTTTTAAACAAGTTCTGAGTGGGCTGGGCCGGGAGCTTTTGACCATTTACCCTACTAAAAACAACTAGCTATGATGGTTAATTACACTATTAGTTAGGACGGATTAGATATTATTATTTACCACTGAATCGGTTAATTACAATATTAGTTAGCTTAAGAGCAACACAGATTGAGTTCGATCCGACATCGCTCAAGGACACGGTATCAACTAATTAACTGCCAACATCCATCCAACTCAACTGTAATCTCTCTCTCTCTGCAAAAAAAGCTCGCTCTATACGCTTTCTTTGTTTTTTGTCGTTTTGGAAATTTTTGGAGATTTTGGTTTAGTGGTGATGATGCTCGGTACCGAGGACTCCACAGATCATGACATGTGGCGGATGACGTGTCCCAAATCTTACGAGAGAGGAGCAAGAAGGGTACATTGGAAGCATACCCCGGGCCTTCCGCCCAAGGATGTTCCTGACCTTCGATGGCCTCCCTGACCACTCCTATGCTCGTCTTCCAAACAACCATTGCCTCGCCTCCGAGCCCTCCCGCACACTGAGGTCCCTCAGCCCTTTTAACTCGCCTTCGAGCTATCACAGAACCAAGCTCCCTCGGCCTCCCGCCCGTTTTCGAGCCTCCCGCATAGCTTAACTTCCTCGGTATCACTGACCGACCCACTACGCAGTTTACAGGCGTCTCCGCCATGGCTCCACGAATCTTGCCAGTCGCGAGATATCCGCCGCCCATGATCCCGTGTTCCACACCATCGCGTTCCCCAAATTAACTAGCGTATCTCGTCATTAATGGGGGATCCCGCCTTTCACGCAGGTGTAACGCCCAGGGGCGTAACGGCCGGTGTGAATCTCGCGTCCGCCAACCCATGGCTGCCACTATATAAACCCCTCTTTAGACGACTCAGGGAAGGAAATTTTACCCCAATAGGCCGTTATTCTGCCAAAATACCCCGACTAACTTGATCGTCGAAGGGTCCACGGTGGTACAACCACCCCGGGACTTCTTTGCAGGTAGCTCGGCTTCATTCCCAAATCAAGCCCATTGAGATCCACACGCATCAAGAAGCAACCCTCAAACTCAATCTCAGCCATCCATCGTTGCTCGCTACAGATCAGCGGAAGATAACATCTGAAGGAGATCACAACCTCCATCAGTTGGCGCCGTCTGTGTGAACTTGAAATTCCGCTCAACGAAAGTTAATCTTCCGATCTCGAACATATGGCGAGTGATCATCGCAACGATCCAAGCTCCAGCCGCCGTCCTCCCCGTAACGGAGACGCGGGTGGATCCCCTCCTCCCCCGAACACCATTCACGCCCTATCCGCTCGGATAGATCGGCTCACGTCCGTCGTGGATGCACTTGTCCGTATCCAAACGGCAGGACAAGCTCCCCAAGTTGTCGTTCCCCCACCTCGGGAGCGACACATGGAGAGAGAATACACTGCCCGCGCCGGCACATCTTGACACCGCCTCGCTATCTCCGGCGGCCACCGATCTCCCGTGGCGACCAACTCAATGACCCGGTGGGCACCTCACAGCTCGACGCTGAGGTCTTATGAAAGAGCACTCCGCCCTGAAGCCCATCGTGCTCCTGTCCCTCCTGAGGAGGTGTCGGTCAGCTTGCCTGCTCCCAGGCATGGCCGGCGCCCTCTCCCTCGACAAGTTCGCGTGGACGGGACTCACCACGGCACCTCAAAGACAACCTCGCCAGGGGACTTACGAAACCTCATAGAGCGGATTCGGAACCGCGGCCCGGAGCAGGTCGGCAGCAGCAGGGGCCATAAATCCGAGTGTGCCGAATCCTCGGGATACCACGACCGTCTCGATGCCCTCGAAAAGAAGATCGAAGGTATACATCGGGAGAGTCGTCCCTCAAGAGATGGGACTAGATACGCCGCCGACTCGCTTACGAGGCCCTTCAACGAGGAGCTTCTTGCTGTCCACGTCTCCTCTAGGAACAAGCCCCCAAAGGTCTCACTCTTCGACGGAAAGTCCGACCCGAAATACCATTTGGACGCGTTCACAGCAGGGATCAGTTTCCAGGACAACTCCGACGCCGCGCAATGCCGTGCTTTCCCCGCCGCTCTCATCCGCTCCGGACGAGACTGGTTCCAAGGATTCACGCCATGCTCAATCCCTACCTTCGATGAGCTGGCCATCCAGTTCCTCGGCTATTTCGTCGGGAATAGACGGCAGAAGCGGACCGTCGATCATCTTTTCACTATAAAGAGCGGGGACAAGGAGTCCTTCAAGGGATATGTCACCCGCTTCTACAACGCCCTCCTTGAGGTCCCAGAGCACCGGGACAAGATGGTCATCACTGCCCTTAGGTCGGGTCTTAGGCACAAGGAGTGGCTCCGCTCCTTTGCATTGGCGCAACCTAAGACCATGGCCGAGGTAAAATCCTGGACTGAACGAGAGATCCAGCTCGAATCCGAGGTGAACGCGAACTTACCTCGGACAGACCAGACCGATCAGAAGAAGAGGGCAAGAAAGGATAAAAAGAAGGTTGAGCGGCCAAAGCCCTACTCCCTAAAGTTCCAGGAGTACACCCCGCTCAACATCTCCCAGACATAGCTGTTGGAGGTGGCAAAGGGCGAGAGATTCTTCAAACTCCACCCGGTCAGCCATAAGGCGGCCAAACGAACACGGGGCCCCTATTGCGCTTTCCACGGGTCGCAGGGACACCCCACCGAGAACTGCAAACAGCTCTGAGACTACGTCGAGGAGTTAATCCGCTCGGGGCACCTGGCAAGATACTTGCAGGACAAGTGACAAGCCGACCGAGAGCAAGAGCACCACCCCCTCCCGGCGAGTTGACAATCGGCCAAATCATGGTCGTATCAGTGGGGGGTGTGCCTAGGGCCGATGAGACACGGTGCCTCTTGCCGGTCGAAGGGACTAGCAGCCAGCCCCGGAAGAGGGTCAAAGTAGCCGAGCCTATCATCTTTACCGACGAGGACCTCCACGAGATATCCATGCCCCACAACGACTGTAACATTTCAAAAAATAAAATATTAGTTTTTGGGAATTTTCATAATTTAATATTAATTTTTAATGAATATTTTAATAGTCGGTATAATTAAATACCGATAAATGGTGAAAATTCCGGAGAAAATTATGCAAATTCTAAAATAGCTTATTTTGTGGACATATGCCATTTTACAGTTTTTATGATGGATTATATGGTATTTTAATGTAATCGCGATTGAAAATCGCTAAGTTGTATTTTTGGCTTTTTGTGCAAAATGTGCACATGACACTTCTACACTTGTCACACTTGTTCTTGTTTTGGACTCATGACAAGCCTAGGGTGAACCATGCTTAGATGACCTTGATGACTTGAACCAATTGGTTATGATAATTGGGCTTAATTAAGGACCTTTAGCCTTGTTAAGGGTAATTAGGTGAAGGTTGACTTGTGGTGAGAGAGAGAGAGAGAGAGAGATGTGATGGTTGTCATGATAATGTTGTTGTGATGGCTTTAAGGTTAAATCACACCACCACCACCCTTCAAGACTTTTCACTCACATCCCTCACTCATACTACACCCTCATACACCACAACCTCAGCCAAACAAACAACAGCCACCAAAACTGCATCAGCAGCCCCCCTGCATCTGCTACAGCTACAACAACAACAACATCCTTTTAACTAACAGCAGCAGCTGTATCCCCAAAGCAATAGCAGTTGCTGCTGCAACAGCAGCTACATCAGCACATCAACCCCAATTCAACACCTTTCAGCCCCATTATCTGACCCATCAGCAATCACTTCAGCCACCAGAACAGCCCCCCTACACCTACAGCCTTATTAACTGCTGAAATCTGGCATTTCAGCCATTGTATCTACATCAGCAGCAACTCCACTCCAACTACAACCCATATCCTCATATACTACAACCACACCACACCAACACAATACTACAACATCACTCTCCCACTTCACCATCATACAACAACCCTTCATAACACCAAAACCACAAAACTCACACAAAACAACATCAGCAGTGGCTGCTGCTCAACAGAAAAGGAAAGGAGAAAATTTCAAGCAGCAACAGCAGCACCAAGCCAAAACATCAGCAAACAGCTACACCAGCAGCTGCTCCAGGAGCATAGCAGCAGCTGCAGTCCTTCCTCCTTCCTCCTTCCTCCTCCTTCTTTTCCTACACCCTAGGACTCCCTTGAGGTATAATCTTGCAACCCAACTCCTTTTTGTCAAGTTATAGTTAGTTAGCTGAAATTTAGTGTTTATATTGTGATCTAGTGCTAGTTTTAGGTGAATTGAGTGAGAGTTGGCCAAGGGATGGTTTTGAATGTTAGTATAGCTTTACTAGGTGCTGTTAAGACCAGTTGAGGCAAGATTTGTCCCAGGTTTCACCAAAATACCAGATTTGTTATATTTGGCGTAAATCAGCATTTTTGTTGACTTTGTGGCTTTCTGGAAACTGCTATCAACCCGGACCTCCTCAAATGAAATTAACTTGACAGTAGGATGTGCAGGAAAATAGGAACCACTACCCAAAACCCTAGCCCAAACCACCAAACCCCGGCCGCAGTTTTATTCCCCCTGGCCTCCTAAAACTTTGTGGCTTTCTGTGATGTTTAGGTATTTAAATGATGGGACTTCATTAATGTGATTAATGAAAGAAAAGAAACCAAATGATGTTGTAGAATCAAATCTTAAATAAAACAGGTAGCTACAGTTCTTGCTTTGCACAGCGGTATATATGATATACCCTGCACCTTATTCGATGAGGAAAGGACCGAGATCCCTTCACCGGGAGTGACTCCTTTAGCAATAACTGGCAGATGCTACACACTCGGTTTGTTTTTTGATTGCTTCTATAGTTTCTGCTTTGCACAGTGATATATATGATATATCCCGCACCTCATTCGACGAGAAAAGGGCCGACGATCCCTTCACCAGGAGTGACCCCTTTAGCAAAACTAGAAAAGCCTCAAAATCACTCCATTTCAAAACTTCATTTGATTCTACAACGATATCAAGTTCATTACGCAATAGGTTTTCAGAAAAACCTGTCATAGCCCTCCGTCATTTCAGATAAGTCCTGTTTAGTATTCGTGCTGCGTTTGTTGACCTTGTCAAGGCGCAGTGTGCGGTAGCTAACCAGTATTTATCTGCTTATGCATATGATGCAGATTGGGTTAGGATAGTCGTACGGCCTTGTTGACCTTGTCAAGGGTCGTGCGGGTGGGTTAGATTCAATCAAGAAATGACGGGTTGAACTTGACTTGCGGTCTATGATTTGTTGACCTTGTCAAGGTCATAGATCGTTCGGGGCAAAATATTATCGGGAATTTCAAGTGTTGAAATTTGCAATGAGATTGCATACCTTCTATGAGATAGTTGGATCCCGATACCCGCTGCGAGTAAGAGTTACTCCTGGGAGAGTTTTGCACATTGCAATTAGCCGATCAAGTAGGTGTCTAGAAAGGTGTCAACGAGGTTACGCCTCTGGGAAAATGAGGTTTACATTAATTAGGTTCGTGCGAAAGCACGGGGGACCTCCTTCAAAGTACCGACACTGGCCTGGCTGAAAGATTGGCGAACTTGTAGTGTGTAATTAATCCCGGCTAGTCTTTCCTTTTAGGGTTTGGAGGAAGATTTGATAAAAAGCAGTGGTTGCCATCCTGATTAGATAAGATAATAACCAATCTGATCTTGCACGAGCATACGCTAAAGTGTTTTCTTCTCTCTCTCTCCAGGTAGCGACCATTTCATGCCCTAATGAAGATAATAATATGGATGTATTGACCGAACCCGCATGTTATACTGTGCTGGGGAACGTTGGTTCCGTTCTTTCCTATAAGAGTTATAGGAATGAACAGGATATAGGGGAATACCAGGATTCCCATGCCACCCGAATGAAGAAAGTACATGTTGATGCATTTTCTTCAGGTGTGTTCATTACAGAGAACTGTTTCTCCATTTGCCCTACGTCCTGGGTATTAGATACCGGGTCAGGATCCCATATATGTAATCAGTTACATGGGCTTAGGAAAGGTAGAGAACTTGGAGAAGGTGATAAAGACATTAGAGTTGGAAATGGTGCAATTGTTGCAGCTAAGACTGTCGGGGAATATCACCTTGTATTACCGACTGGTAATACATTGGTTCTGAACGAATGCTATTACATGCCGAACCTGATATGCAACATTATATCGGTTTCTTTATTGAGTAAAGAGGGATATAATTTTGTATTACAGGACAATGTTATGAACATTTTCCATAACCAAAAGTTGGTTGGATCAGGCACGTTGTGCAATGGAATTTATGTTCTAAATCAATCAACAGTTCTGAGCATAACAAACACACACAAGAGGAAGAGTTCAGAACTGAACGAATCCTTCTTATGGCATTGTAGACTGGGTCACATCAATGCGACACGACTGGCTAAGTTGCATAAGGATGGATATTTGAAACCTTTCGAATTTTCATCTTATGACACTTGCCAGTCATGTCTCAAAGGCAAGATGACCAAAACTCCGTTTACGGGACACGGAGAAAGAGTTACCGAACTCTTGGGACTTATACATAGTGATGTATGCGGTCCCATGTCTACACATGCCAGGGATGGTTCTTCATACTTCATTACATTCACTGACGATCTCTCTAGGTTCGGGTATGTGTTCCTGATGAAACACAAATCAGAAGCTTTTGAGAAATTTAGGGAATATAAACAAGAAGTTGAGAACCAAGCCGGAAAAAGTATTAAAATCCTACGATCTGATCGAGGAGGTGAATACTTGAGCAATGAATTCCTGGACTTCCTAAAAGAGAATGGGATTCTCTCTCAGCTGGCTCCTCCATATACACCACAGCACAACGGTGTATCAGAACGGAGGAACCGCACCCTATTAGATATGGTGCGCTCTATGATGAGCACAGCTGAGTTACCTATTTCCTTCTGGGGATATGCGCTGGAAACAGCAACATACCTATTGAATCAAGTTCCATCTAAATCTGTACCTACCACACCATATGAGATATGGAGTGGGAAGAGACCATATTTTAAACGAGTTAAGATATGGGGTTGTCCGGCCTATGTCAAAAGGCAAAATCCGGACAAGCTCGAGGCACGGTCAGTTCTCTGCAAGTTTGTGGGATATCCAAAGAATTCATATGGGTATTTTTTCTACCACGGTGAGGAACAAAAAGTGTTTGTTGTTCAACATGCCACCTTTTTAGAAAAGGAATTCCTTGAAAAAAAAATTAGTGGCAAAGTGGTAGAGCTGGAAGAGGTTCCAGATACACAAACCGTAACTGAAGATTTAGTGGAACCAGAAGATTCAGTAGCTCCCAATGAACCTCAGCCTCTCCGCCGATCTAGTAGGGTTCCTCGCCAACCTGAGAGATACTACGGTTTTCTCATGGATGGTGGGAGCGAGGATTGCATCATGGAGGATGATGACCCAACTAGCTTCGAGCAGGCCATCACGAGTAGGGACTCAGTGAAATGGATGGATGCTATGCGGTCTGAGATGGGATCCATGTACACCAACAAAGTGTGGACTTTGGACGTTGCTCCTGAAGGGGTAAAACCCATTGGGAGCAAGTGGATCTTCAAGAAGAAACTTGGTGTAGATGGGAAAGTGGAGACTTTCAAAGCTAGACTTGTAGCAAAAGGTTTTCGTCAAAGACCAGGTGTGGACTATGACGAAACCTTTTCTCCAGTGGCTATGCTTAAATCCATCCGGATCATGCTTGCCATCGCTGCATATCATGATTACGAAATCTGGCAAATGGATGTTAAGACCGCCTTTCTAAATGGTGATTTAGAAGAGTGCGTGTACATGACTCAGCCAGAGGGCTTCGTAGACAGTGGGAGCAGCGGCAAGGTGTGCAAGCTGCTTAAATCCATTTATGGATTAAAGCAAGCATCGCGGAGTTGGAACATCTGCTTTGACGTCGTTATCAAAGAGTTTGATTTCGTCAAAAATCCAGATGAACCTTGTATCTACAAGAAGGTAGCAGAGAGTAAGATTGTCTTCCTCGTATTGTACGTGGACGACATACTCTTGATAGGAAATGACATTCCTATGCTGCAATCGGTCAAGCTCTTCTTATCACAAAGATTCTCAATGAAAGATCTTGGTGATGCCTCCTGCATATTGGGGATCAGGATCTATAGAGATAGATCCAAACGGATTTTGGGATTGTCCCAATCCAGGTACATTGACACCATACTAAAGAGGTTTAGTATGGAAGAATCCAAGCGTGGGAACTTGCCCACGATCTCTGGAGTCACTCTCTCCAAAGAGATGTCTCCCAAGACTGATTTGGAGAGAGTTCGCATGCAAGGGATACCCTATGCTTCGGCTGTAGGCTCTATCATGTATGCGATGCTATGTACCAGACCCGATGTAGTATACTCACTAAGTGTAGTGAGCAGGTATCAAGCTAATCCTGGAGAGAATCACTGGATAGCTGTGAAGAGCATTCTCAAGTACTTGCGAAGAACTAAAGAGATGCTCTTGGTGTATGGTAACGGAGAACTCCAAGTGGAGTCCTTTACCGATTCGAGCTTCCAGAGTGAAAAGGACGACTCTAAGTCGCAGTCGGGATTTGTCTTTACCCTTTACGGAGGGGCGGTTAGCTGGAAGAGTTCCAAGCAGGAAACCGTGGCAGACTCGACGATGGAGGCTGAATACATCGCTGCCAATGATGCTGCCAAAGAGGCTGTCTGGATCAAGAAGTTCATTACTGAACTTGGAGTGGTTCCATCCATTGAGCATCCAATACCTTTGTATTGCAATAACAATGGAGCGGTGGCTTTGGCCAAGGAACCCAGGTCCCATCAGCGATCCAGGCATATTCTGAGGCGGTATCACCTGATCCGGGGGATAGTTGATCGCCGGGAGATCGAGGTCAGGAGGGTTGACACGAAGAACAACACGGCAGATCCACTCACGAAGGCCATTCCCCAGATACAGTTTGAGAGACTCTTCGGGATGCTCGGTATGCGATACTACAGCAGCTGGCCCTAGTGCAAGTGGGAGATTGTTAGTTGTATGTATGCCCTAGAGGCCAGTATTGTACAGATGATGTATATTATATTGGATGCTTGGACATATATAGAGATGACTTTCTTGCTCGATATGATAGTATGCTATCTGGTTGCTCTTTATCTTAACATGTACACTTGTCTCTTTAAACTGTCTTATGGTTACATGTTGGTAAAGCCCTTAGGATGTGTACTTGACTACCTGGACTATGATGCAGATCATACTAGTGGGGACATGGTAGTCCATAAGTACATCCTTCAAGGTCCCTAGTCGTGGGTGTATCGAGACGGGGCATCGATATACCAGAGTAGACTAGCGTATACGCTTCTCGACCCATGAGATGGGCGATGGATGATCCCATATCCATTGGTGTTTGACATCAGAGATGGTATACGGGTGCTCAGTGGAGACTGGGTACACTGGACGGACTCGCCGAGAACTCCCAGATGGTATTATACCTCACGTCAGATGGCAGTTCTCAGGTGACACTTGTACAGGTTAGTCTGTAGACCCGAGATCGTCATAGAGTCTTGTGTGATTCCCACTGTGCTTTGATCTCCACCTTACCACGTCCATGAGGGCGTGCAAAACGGTGGTCTTTGGGTACAGTCCCGAGTCACATGGAGACAATGAGCGATAGGAGGGGTTTCGTCTCTCCCGGTATTGGGGGTTGATGTTGCGCTGTGCTCGATTGGCCGTAACAGGGAAGTCCCTGGCCAGGGCTGATCAGAGATTTGCTGGTAAGTGTTACCAGTAGTTTATCGACCCGTTATGAGCCTCACATCGGCACGACTTATCGGTTATTGGGGTCTGACGTATACCACCCCTAGACTTGATATGCGACATAACAGACGAACAAACCGGACTGTACGGTAAGTGTTACTGGTTGGATTCACAGGAGTGTGAGCGGGCTAGCTTGTCGATCTTCTGATCGCTCAATACCCGGATGGCCGTTACGTTTAGCAGACCGCTTGCGGTTTGTGGGTGCTTGATATGATCATCATCTGCTACCGGCGTATTGACGAGTCTTTAGAGTCCTACACAGAGGTTTCCTGGCTCAAGCGAAACGAAATAGGAGCACATATGAGATATGTGCGGGACCGAGAATAATGCGTGTATATGATACCGCATTTCATTCTCGCGATGAATGTCTCGATTGGTTATATGCGATATGACCTAGTTATCGAATCATTGATTCGATAAATCGATACATTCGATACTAGTCGGTTATGTGCGACATGACCGGATCATTGAATCAAATGTTGATTTAATGATTTAATGTATAATTATATTTGATATATTACTGTGCATTAACTAGTATTGGTTCACTTTAAATGGATTTTCTCACATGAAGTTCACACATTGTATATGTGATATATTTTGTGTGCACTTGTTTGTATCATGTTTGATGTTGCATGCTAAATTGGTTTTGTGTTAAGACTTAAACCATGGTTATGATAATAGTTAGGGTTTTGATTTGTTTACTTATTTATTTATCTATTCTTTCTTGATAAATAAATAAAAGAAAACAAAATGGTTTGTTTCTTTCATGAAGCTTGATGAAGCTTCATGAAGCTTTGACTAATGTGACCCTTTTGTCTTCATGCTTAACCTTAACCATTCTCATTTGACCATGGTCTATTCTCTACACTTAACCAAGGTTAGAAGATGATAAGTATTGATTTTTATTATTCTTTTAGTAATACTTATCATATTCTTTCTTCTTCTTGACCTTCTTCTTCAAGATAGAAAGCTTGATGCCATCAATGGCAACTTGAGATCTAAAGTGAGAAATCCAATTCTAAAGTGAACCCACCTCCTATTTCTTCACCCTCTACCTCTTGCCAAGTTGTTTTGGGTGTTTTCTTCACAAGTTTCACAACTTTGTGAAGTCGGAGCTTGAACTTGTGATGCCTCGACGTAGATCATCTTCGGCACGAAGCCGACGACCTAGTCCGCCCATTTCTTCGATCAAGCCGACGCATGAGTCCGGGATTCGAGATGGACAGCGAGAGGACGCCTACGTGGAGCCAAGGAAGTGGATATCCGGATCTACAAAGGTTGTAGCTTCTTATCTTTAGTTAAGTTGTTAACTAGTTTCGTTTATCGCCTAAACTTCTAGTCAACGATCCGTGTTAGGTTTTCTCGGCACCCATAATTTTTGAAATTGGCATGGTTGATGCCTTGTGAGACCTCTATAGTGTGCCTAGGAACCCTACACTTTCCTCTTAGATAAATTCTTTTATTTGCATTGCATCGCCTTATAAATCTAGTTAACGATCCGTATTAGGGTTTGTAGGTACATGTAAAATTTGAATTAGCAATGTTTGATGCCTTGTGAGACTTCATTAGTGTGCCTAGGAACCCAACACAGCAGCAGCTGTATCCCCAAAGCAATAGCAGTTGCTACTGCAACAGCAGCTACATCAGCACATCAACCCCAATTCAACACCTTTCAGCCCCATTATCTGACCCATCAGCAATCACTTCAGCCACCAGAACAGCCCCCTACACCTACAGCCTTATTAGCTGCTGAAATCTGGCATTTCAGCCATTGTATCTGCATCAGCAGCAACTCCACTCCAACTACAACCCACATCCTCATATACTACAACCACACCACACCAACACAATACTACAACATCACTCTCCCACTTCACCATCATACAACAACCCTTCACAACACCAAAACCACAAAACTCATACAAAACAACATTAGCAGTGGCTGTTGCTCAACAGAAAAGGAAAGGAGAAAATTTCAAGCAGCAACAGCAGCACCAAGCCAAAACATCAGCAAACAGCTACACCAGTAGCTGCTCCAGGAGCATAGCAGCAGCAGCAGTCCTTCCACCTTCCTCCTCCTTCTTTTCCTACACCCTAGGACTCCCTTGAGGTATAATCTTGCAACCCAACTCCTTTTTGTCAAGTTATAGTTAGTTAGCTGAAATTTAGTGTTTATATTGTGATCTAGTGCTAGTTTTAGGTGAATTGAGTGAGAGTTGGCCAAGGAATGGTTTTGAATGTTAGTATAGCCTTACTAGGTGCTGTTAAGACCAGTTGAGGCAAGATTTGTCTCAGGTTTCACCAAAATACCAGATTTGTTATATTTGGCGTAAATCAGCATTTTTGTCGACTTTGTGGCTTTCTGGAAACTGCTATCAACCCGAACCTCCTAAAATGAAATTGACTTGACAGTAGGATGTGCAGGAAAATAGGAACCACTACCCAAAACCCTAGCCCAAACCACCAAACCCCGGCCGCAGTTTTATTCCCCCTGGCCGCAATTTGCGGCCAGACCAGGGTGGAACTGCTTCGTTTTGCGTGCACAGCCCTATTTCATGTAAACTTGACCCCCTGTATGTCTAGTTTTGACTGAATCCAGTTTGGATAGAATCTGGGTTGATTTTAATGAGTTGGCGTATGATTTACGACTTGTTTTCCGTATGGATTTTTGGTATTCGATGATTCGTTTCTGTCGGGTGGCGTTTGGACGTCAAAGACAGCGGATATTGGCTGTGTTTTCATGCGAGGCCACAGGTTTTTACCTATGGGCGTAGCGTGCACCATTTTGGTTTCCGACATGGTTTTCATGTGTTTTAGCGTGTGATATCCTTGTAGGTACCCCACGTGGCGTCGGAGCATTGGAGATGCAAATGGCGACATCGGCACCGGCAGACATATAACAAGGTGAGTAGATTTATACCTACGGGGAGAAGTCGGGTGGATGGCGTATAGCACCCCCGCAGTCCGAGGTGATGTATACGGATGCGTATACACACCTACAATTATTATATGTCATTTAGGATTATTAATGATGTTTCGGATGGATATTGGTATGTTGGATTTGTGAAAGGTTACGAAACCCTAGGATAGTGGGTGCACTACATATACACACTCCCACACAAACATACTTGCATACATCATTACTTCATATGTGCATAGACGGGATTCTATATTGATACGTGTTCACATACAGACTTGGGGATGAGACATGGGATTGAGATGAGTCGATGATATTTGATCCAAGATTATGATATTGGTGATATGGTAAAATTCGTATTTGGGATACGTCTTGATGCTTTAGCGGATTTTGGGATTATGATGCCATAGAAATAGTGACATATATATGTAAATGATCGACATGTGATTATGATATGAGATAGGATATGATATGATATGACATGACAAGATATTCGTGATAGGCCGCTTTGGGCGTTGTTTACTCCTTGAGATGATATGTGCTGATGATATCGTTTTGCTAGAAGCTGTCAATCGGAAGCCGGATTATGATTATATTGATGATTTATGACGATAATATCGATTTTTACTAGACTGTCGATCAGTAGTCAGATCATGATCATAGTAATGATATTAGCATTGTACTAGACATAGGTCAGTACCCAGATAATGATATTTGATAAAGAAAACACCAGATGAATGATATGACGAATGTGTATTGACCCGTACCCAGATTTGGGGAGGCCGTACGACGGATTTACGTACGAGCCATACTTTGATGTTTGATCCGCACTCTTGATTTGGGAATAACTGATTATAGAGATGTGTTATTGGGTGTGATATTATTGAGGCGGATCACCGACTATATATGTATATGTATATATATGTATCGACTCAGAGGTTAGGCGGTTTACCTTACCTGCAGTTAACCTATTAGCTCAGCCTTATAGTGGTGTAGCTATAGGACTCTTATGACATGAGATGTAGTTTAGCCATCTTTGTGTTTAGCATTCAGCTCCCGCATATTATCATTGTTGCTCTGCATCGCATACTGTTGTGATTCATATTTCATTATTGATATCCTGCTGTTAGGACACCTGCACCATTACCGATGATGCGTATGTACCATGTACACTTATTTGCCGGCTTACGTACATCTTCATCGGTAATTGCCATGTCACGAACACTTAGAAAATGTTATTGCTTGATTTAGCTTGTTAGCTAGTAGTGACATGATATTAGTATGCTTACCTTATATGCCAGCTTGACATTATAGTTATTACCTGTCACTTCATGCATACTGTTATTCATTATATGGTGCATTCATCGATTCTCATGCTTATATTCATGATTTCACATGCTATTGATGATTTGGATTCGGGTTTCCATGAGATTTTCTGGATTTGGAGGAAAACCGCAAAACATACATATAACTGCTTTCTCTTTTTAATAAAAAAATGCGGTTTTCCCATGATGTATGAGTCGTCCACCATGAGTTTTGCTGATAGATTTCGAGACCCAATTCGAGGAGGCGGATGAACCGTTTCGGGTACATGGTGGGCCCGGTGCAGTACCCTGGGACAAGAAGATCTCAGGAGATGGCGTTGAGCCTTGCACGGGACCACGACCGACCGGTGATTTTACCCGACACGTCGGATATACGGAGGATACCGTCGTGGTCTTGAGATGGATGGTAGGGGCCGATCTGGACTGACGGCGTCCTGGATTTATGATTGAGATACTGAGATTTGAGATATTGAGGTATAGAGATTGTGATTCAGAGATATCGAGATATTGAGATTATATTTTATGCCGATACTAGGCACTGTTTTATGCTGATTTCATTATGATACCTCATTTTAAAATACAGAAATCTCACAAATTTATGAAAGCATTTTTCTTCAGTATATGCATTCTGTTTCATGCATTCATACATCATGCATATGATATATTGCCACCTGATGCACTGACACAGGCACATGGGTTTACACTTGGGTTAGGTATTTACCCTAGTCTTGTTATAGATTACTGGTTATATATTTGAGGATCATTTATATATTGATCGTATAATCTAGGATTGCGTCATACATGCGATTTTTTGTTCGTAGCTCTTTTTCTACTCACGAGTTGGCAACTCACCCCCGTTGTGCCCCAGTTTCTTGCAGGTGTTGCCGTACGGATTTCATTACGGCTTTGCGGGCACTGTTCCTTTCGGGTGACTTGCTAGGATGTGGGTTATTGTATCGTACCCATCATTATACATTGTATATTATATTTCAGTTGTATCTAGAATTTCCATCAACCAAACATGTACTTATTTGAGATAGAGACCGGTGGTGTTTATTCTTTCGACCTTAGAGTCGCGTGTTATATTTCCATGGGTTCTTGCTGGTTTAGTTTCATTTCTATTGTGATCCTCGCCTTTAGGCGTTGTATATTATGTTGCATACAGGTTGTTTGATATGGTTCTTCCTATACTCTACTACTTCTCTTGGTTTGGATTTCTGGGTTCGGCTTACTTAGCTTACGTACGCCTTGAGACGTTCGTAGTCTAAGTGCCGGTCATGCTCCGTACTTTCGGGTCGTGACAACGACCCTTTGGTAATCACCGCACGGGTCCACTGTTACGAAGTGCAAATGATATTGGTCGACTCGGGAAGCTCGGCAGACATCCTCTTCTACGACTGCTTCCTGCGTATGGGACTTACCCCGTCGGACCTGGGGCCGACCGCCCACATCCTGTCGGGGTTCACCAACCACTCCATCCCGGCAGAAAGGGTGGTCACCCTCCTGCTTATCATCGAGGAGACAGGCCACACACGTACCGTGCTTGTGGAGTTAATCGTCGCCAGAATTCCATCGGCATACAATATCCTCCTGGGATGTCCAACGCTGAATTCCCTCCGGGCCCAGATATCGACCTACCACTTGACAATCAAGTTTCCCCTCGACTAAGGCAGGATAGGTTGGGCCTGAGGGAACCAGCAAACCGCAAAGATTTGCTTCACAGCGACGTCTATGCCAGAGGAGAGAAACGATGATCTTGAGAGCACGGATGATTTCGGGGGGTCCTTGGATACTCAGAACGAGCAAAAAGAAATCCGAGGAGCCCCGATCGAGCCGCTAATGGAGGTTCCCCTCGTCGAAGGGGACAATGAACGAACCGTCCAAATCGGGTCGCTATTAACAGGGGCCCGACGCGATGACCTTGTCCGCTTCCTCAATGGAAAATCAGACGTGTTCGCCTGGGCGCCCTCCGACATGCCCGGGATCGACCCCAAAATAATATCACACAAGCTTGGGGTAGACCCGGCGGTCCGACTCGTCAGGCAGAAGAAACGAAGCTTCGCCCCGATCAAGCAAAGGGCGATTGAGGACGAGGTCGACAGGCTGCTCCCAGCCAACTTTATTCGGAACGTAGCTTGCTCGGAGTGGTCGGCGAATGTAGTCATGGTTAAAAAGGCCAGCGGGAAGTGGCGCATGTGCGTCGACTTCATTGAACTCAACAAGGCCTGCCCGAAAGACAACTATCCCCTCTCTTGGATAGATCAGCTCGTCGACAGTTCAGCAGGCCAGGAGCTACTCAGCTTTATGGACGCCTTCTCCAGTTACAATCAGATCCGTATGAACCCGGCAGATGAAGAGCTCACCGCATTCACAACGTACCGGGGGGTATACTGCTATAAAGTGACGCCCTTCGGCCTCAAAAACGCCGGGGCTATGTACCAACGCTTGGTCAACAGGATGTTTAAGCCTCAGATCGGCAGGAACATAGAGGTTTACGTCGACGACCTGCTCGTCAAATCGACCTCGTCAGATCAGCACGCCAAAGATCTGGGCAAGGTGATCAGTCGAAAATATTGCATTCTTAACACATCAATTTCCTTACTCTTTCTAATCATCTAAAGGTGTTTGGTATAAATATAGCACATATTAGCAATTCGTCTGCAAAATATCAAATAACATGTGTTATACATTATAACCGGCATTATGATGGAAATTGTGTGTTTATTACTACATGCATGATTTTGTATATCTCAAAATATTTTATAAAGATTGTGTGCAGAAAATTCTTCAGGTAAAAGAACCGGAATCGCAAAATTGCCGATAAAATGCAGTAAGTCAAAGACTTAAAATCTGGCAGAGATTCAGAAAAGATTAAATGATTCCAGACATCAAAAGAACACCTAAAAGCCAAAGCCAAACGTCCCTAGAACTTTCATGCAGAAATCTCCTCAAATGGCTGTGGATCCGCGGCCGATCCAGGCCGATCCGCCGCGGTTCCGCGGCCGTGCTGACTCGTCGGCGATCCGAACTTTTCCAGAGCCTTCCTTGTAATGGCCCAGCTTCCTCAAGACGCTCCATTTCCACGTGGCATCATCTGGAAGGCTCTGCATAAATACCAAACTTTGGAGGGAAGATTCATTTAAAAATTATAAAAGGGGATCTAGATCTAAATTGAAGAAGTTGTTCAAGAGTTATTCATAATTACACTTTGAGCCACAATTAAAACTCAAGTTGAGTGACACAACTTGAGATAAAATCCAAAGAGAAATCAAGATCCATTGAGAAGCAATTCAAGCGAGAAATCAACGATCCTTCATCGCAACGCCAATCATCATCCGAGCAAGAGATCCACGACGATCCGCGACTCACGGCGATCGAGCTTCGCAAAGATCGACGACAAATTCACCTCTTCAAAGGAGCGTTCGGGAGCTTAATCTTGTACCTCGAATTGAGGAGTTGTGTAAATTTGAAGAAGATTTAATGAAGGTGATAAACTGTTAAATATCGTTTTCATTACATTCTTGCATTATGAAATATCTCATTTTTTATTCTTTAATTTTCATGACGTGTGAGTGAAATTCTCCGTTTGTGGAGGATTCGAGAGAATTGATAGATCTAATGATTAACAAATCTAAATACTAATTTTAAATCTTATGAGATTAGTGAACCTTACCAAAAAGAATCGTTGATGACCTAATTTGGAGCGAGATCACTTCTTGATTATTTCGTTGCAAATTAAGGATCAAACAATTGATGATTTTCTTTGCTAAAGGCTAGATCCGAATGATTATGATTGAAAAGACAAGGGACGGTGAAGGTGAAACCCTAGTTTCTTCAATTGATCCCTAATCTTCAATCATCATCATCATCAATCTAATTACAAATTATCAATAGATAAGATTAGGAATTATTAGATTCATCATTAGCTATTAACTCAATCGAATCCTACAAGCTATTCTTTATAATCTTGATAAATCAAATTGACATTGGACACTTTCTTGATTTTAAATTCTTGAATATGTTTTTGATTTTCTTGAAATGACAACTCAATCAAATCATGAATCTATTTCTTGAATTTTCTTTTATTTTTTCATTTCGACTCATCTAAAACAAGATCGATCAAAACACACATCTCAGTGGACGATCCGCTCTCGCTATCGAAACTACAATAGACACCGTTATTGATTGCGGTATAAATTTCTTTGGTTGTGATTTTAACATTTTCCATACACACAAAAGAATGATCAATCAAATGGCGCCGTTGCCGGGGATGTGTGCTATTTTGTTCGTTTTTGTTATTTGAGTTGAAAAATTATTATTCCATCAGAATTTTTAGATCAAATTCGCATCAAGCGCTTAACGATTAGTTGTGAATTTTTACGAGAGAATCTGGAATCATTGTGGCAGTGAGATCAAGATTCAGAGAAGTTCTGTAAATTCCAGAGGAGTACAAGAAGCTACAGGAAAATTTTGTAACCCTAACTCCTCCTTCCCACCGTGGATCCGCGGCGAATGGTGCGTTTTTGCAGCTGTTCCGCCACCGTTTAAGCGTCTCACTGTTCCCAACTTCTGTGGTATATTCTCTATTCTATTCTCTCTGATCTTGTCCAATAACAAATTTTCTACAAGATTCTTTGCAAAATTCGCAGCGCTGCTAAAAGAAAAAAATTCTTGTTGCGTTTCTTGAAATTGGTTGTTTTGTGCATATTTTAATACGGAAATTAAGGGGAAAAGACCAAATTCAGATTAGGTAGGGATTTCATTACCTTTCCTAAGCCCCAAAAATCACAAACTTGCATCCGCATCACCGTCATTAACTAAAAAATATCTAGACAAGACTCTAAGGACCGTCGCGCTCAATTAGGACAGAAGAAGGTCATGGGTAATCTATTGCTTATCCGCGTTTCTTTTGTAGTGTCTAAGGCAAGTGTGTCTAAGGCAAGTGATTACTTAATTAGGCCCACTACTTATGTAGTGGAGAACCTCCCACTTACCTGGCACTTACCTGGCCACAGAAAGGATAAAGAGACAGTAGAGGATTTATCCTGCAATTTGTCTTCTGGAAGTCTAGGAGCGGTCTAGTGACTTGACCTAGGTGGCCATTAGATCTAGGGTTGTGTGTGCATTTTTTGTGATTTGATTTTTCAAAATCCGTATTTTTCAAAACAAACACCAATCCATCTTTCCCCTAATTATCACAAACGCTGCCCCTTGTGCTAAACCATTAGTGCAAGCTCGGATGGACATGGGATTCTAGTGCCCGTCTTGTCCGCGTTTCCCTTATCGATTCCAAATTTGGTATTTCTACATTTTCTTTTTCCCCACCACCCACCATGACCGCGATGGATGGATTTCCATCAAACTTTAACACCACTCTGCCACCACCCGCAGGTGTGCAGAATCCTCTTCGCATTTTTCTCCAAGAGAGATGCTACCCTAAACGTGGTCCTCTTTTCACCTGTCTTTCTATTCCACCTGGCAACGGGGAACATTTTGAAATCAAACCTCATTTCATCAAACTTTTACCCAAATTTTACGGGTTCGAGTCTGAAGACACGTACGTTTTATTACCAAATTTGAAAACGTATGCGCTATGATGGGTACTTCACAGATTTCTGTAGATGCTATGCGTTTACGTCTTCTCCCATTCACTTTATGCGATTTAGCCAAAAAGTGGCTTTATAACACACCCGCACATTTTATTTCAATATCGGACGAATTTGTTGTAGTAATCCTTAAGAAATTTTATCCCAATCATAAGACCGCCCGTGTTCGGAGCGAAATCTTCCAATTTACCCAACTTCCCAATGAACCATTTTGGAAATGCTTTGAACGGTTCAAGAATCTCCTTTTACAATGCCCTTATCATGGAATCCCTAGATGGGATTTGTGTCGAGTTATTTATGAGGGTATTGATCTCATGACAAAACAGATGCTTGAAACCATGTGTCATTGTCAATTCTTGTCTAAAGATAATGGTGAAACTTGGAAATACCTAGAAGATCTTGCTTAAAACACTTTACAATGGGAAAGTGTTAGTCAACCACTGTCTAGGGAAGATATCAATCAGCTCGATATTTCCGTCACAATGAGAGCCGAAATGGCCGCAATACAAAGGAAACTCGACGCTATTGAAAACAGAATCTCTTCAGCCTCCCTAAACCATTACACACTTCCCAAAACTGTGTGTGGTTGCTGTTCAAACCCATCACATTTGATGGGAAAATGTCCTTTGAATGTACCGTTTCAAGGTCACACTAATGCTGCATTTCAGCAACAATCTAGAAACGATCCTTCTTCTTCCACAGATAATCAAGGTCAGAGAAATCACCCTGATTTTGCTTGGAACCAATACCAAACTCAAAATACGGTTCCAAATCAAAATAACTTTCAACGGGTCCCTCCACAGCAACAGCAACCACCACAACTGAGTCAACACCCCTATCAAACACAAAATTTTCAAAACCCGGCCAACAACTTTGATCCTTTTTCTGCCGCTACCAATAATTCCTCTGCACTCGACATGTTCATTGCACAGTCCATGTAAACGAATGACATTTTAACATCTTCTATCCAAACGTTAGTGCAAAACACTGTCTCCTACGGTGAGAGTATCAAATTGATAGAAGCATAAATTGCACAGCTGACTGGAGCAATGAGTGCTAGAGAGAGAGGGAAACTTTCAGCTCAACCACCACCTAATCTTGGACCCTCACATTATAATGATGTGAGTGCTATTACCACGTTGAGATCTGGAAGCGTGCTAGACAATCATGTGGGTGAACAAATTGATAATGATGAATTGATCATTAACACCCCGGCTTCCACTTCCACTTCCACTCCCACATCTACTTCTTACCCTATTTCGTCTAATTTACCTTCTTCTTCCGAGCCTATTCTCCGTTTTCCCAAAGGCTCGAACCCTCCACCCACCTCATCCTTTCCACCCCCATCATCTTCTTCAATGTTGGACCCAGCTATTATTGCTCAAGCTCCTTATCCGAATAGGTTAAGGGGAAACAGACCAAGTCCGCAAATGGAGAAGATTGTGGATATGTTTAAGCAAGTCAACATCAATATCCCTCTCCAAGATGCTATCCAGCAAGTTCCGTCTTATGCGAAAATTCTTAAGAACTTGTGCACTAGGAAGAGGAAGACTCAAGTGCCGAAAAAAGTGCTCATGTCGAGTACTATAAACACAGCTTTTCCCCAACAATTACCAAGGAAACGTAAGGACCCTGACTGTCCTATAATTTCTATTTCTATTAGGGGTAAAAATATTAACCGTGCTTTACTTGACCTTGGCGCTAGTGTTAACTTGCTTCCATATTCTGTGTATGAGCAATTGGGTATCGTAGAGTTAAAACCATCGCAATGTACTTTACAGATGGCTGATCGATCTATCACCAAACCTAGGGGTATGCTTGAGGATGTGTTGATAAAAGTCGGGGAATTTATATTCCCTATGGACTTTATTGTTCTAGATACACAATCTGTAGCAAACCCACGGAACCAAATTCTGGTGATTCTCGGTCGACCCTTTTTGGCGACTTCCAACACAATTGTCGAAACGGTTCTATGACCCTATCCTTCGGGAATAGGTCAATTGAACTTAACATTTACAAGTTGGGAAGTCAAGCCTCCGAACCCTATGCTCATGTATGTTCTGTCGAATTAATGGATGTCGACAGCAACGAATTTGAACAGCTTCACGATACTGATCCAGACTTCCTTAATACGTTGTTGTTTGACCCAGCGATATATTATACACATACGGACCCTTCTTTTGAGTTGTCCGGGTCAACATCTAACGCTTATTCTGAACCTCTCATGGAGTCTGAGTATCATCCCGTTCTTTCCAATGACATTATTCTTCGGGTTATCGATTAACGCTTTGAGGAAATTTTCGCTGATGAACTCGCATTTTTAGCAAACACGGGTGTTGAGATGAGTCAACTCCAAAACAAAGAAATTGAACCTCCACCCCTTCTACTTGAAAATCACAAGAATGCGAGTAATCTATCATCACAGTCACTGTGTCGTCTCTCCAAATCGAGACGCAAAACCTTTCTTTTACACCACTTATCTCTTCCCCACTTCTTCCCGGCTCCTTATAACATGTTCTTCCATCAACCGGTGCATTACACTGATAAAATCTTTGAATGGTTGGTGTTGACCTTTGGTCTTTGCAATGCTTGGCATTGACCAGCAATTTTGACCCCCTCTTGTGATTTTCAAAGCTTAACATTGTTTAACTCAAGTTTGGGGGGGGGTATATTTTTGTCTCTTGAAATTAAAAGTTGTCCTCAAAATTGTGAGCCAAAAATAAGTTTGGGGAAGAATTTTCATTTTCATATATTATTGCCCCCGTTAATAAATTTCCTTTCAAGCCTACAGGTTTTCGAGATTTAATAGATGGCAACAGTGAGGACACTGTTATAAACAAGTTTGGGGGAGGTTTGTGCTTATTTATGCATTACTTCGTATCATACTTTGTATAAGCACAAAACATATAATAATAAAAAATAATAAAAAAATTGTGTACATAAATAAGATAATAAAAGATTAGAAAGTGAAAAATTACATCCAAAAGATTAGAAAAATTTAAGAAAACCAAGAAAGTTAGAAGTTTTCTTAAACGAACTAGTAATAAGTAGTTATGAGCCGTTGTCCCAAGGGTTAGTAAGATGAAAGAAGTCACTAATCTGAAGATAAAAATAAGTCTGAAAAATAGTTTCTATTATGGAAGCCAAACATTTGAATGTTAATACCCTACTATACGCACTTACACACGTCTTAAAACTCGGGATAGTAGAGCATACCTTGAAATGCTCTTGTCTGAAAGCCAAAGTACGAAGAAAATAATAAATAAAGCATAAAAGATAAAATGGTGAAAAATGAACACTGGTTTTGTAAACACCAAGGCAGCAATAAAAAAATATAGCGAGGGTGCTTCATCACCTAGTGCCTTAGACTAACTGGTTTGGGAGTCACTGTTAAGCCTTAGGTGTTGCAAGACAAGGAAAATACTAAATTCACCTAATAAGCAAGCACATAAGTAATCGGTCGGTTAGTACCTCAAGAAGTATTAATGGTCGCATGAAAAATGTGTGAGCAATCCCATCTAAATATTCATCAATTAAAAAGTACTGAGGTAGATGGACAAGAGTATGATAGCTTGAATTAAATTCTCCGAGTGTAGGGATGTTCTTTACACACACGTAGGGGTATATGTATGTAATCTTGACGCGGTTCTTACCCGCTGTAAGGATAAGAACTTAACTTTGAATTGGGAAAAATGCCATTTTATGGTCCAAGAAGGTATTGTCCTTGGACATATAATTTCACGAAAAGGTATTGAGGTTGACAGAGCTAAAATTGATGTCATCCATAACCTCCCTCGTCCCAAATACGTCAAAGATATGCGATCCTTCCTTGGTCATGCAGGATTTTATAGGAGACTCATTAAGGACTTTGTGGTGGGACGAGTTCCAACCTGAGTCAAGGGGGAGCCTTACCTTCGGTTAAATTGCTAGACCCTTAACTCTTCTATTGGCCAAGGATACTACATTTCACTTCGATTCGGATTGTGAGGCTGCTTTTGAATCGCTTAAAGGATCGCTCACTACAGCCCCCGTTCTATCATCTCCGGATTGGAACCACCCGTTCGAGCTTATGTGTGATGCATCAGATTTTGCTATTGGTGCGGTCTTAGGACAACACATTGATAAGATACCACATGTAATTTACTATGCAAGTAGGACCTTGAATGATGCACAAATAAATTACACAACTACCGAGAAAGAACTCTTGGCAGTTGTATTTGCATTAGAAAAATTCAGGACTTACTTGATTGGCTCGCCAATAGTAGTTTACACTGATCACTCCGCCCTATGACACCTTTTATCAAAGAAGGATGCTAAATCCAGGCTAATACGTTGGATCCTGTTGTTACAAGAATTTGACCTTGTCATCCGAGACAAGAGTGGATGTGAAAACGTTGTAGCCGACCATCTTTCATGCATCACCTCTTCACCAACATTGACCGTGCCGATAAATGACTCATTTCCTGACGAACAGCTCTTGACTGTATCCTATGAACCTTGGTTCATGGATATTGTGAATTATCTTGCAACGAGACTTATTCCTAGCGATTGGTCGAAACAAGACAAACTTTGATTTCTATCCCAAGTAAAATACTTTTATTGGGATGAACCTTATCTGTTTAAGTATTATTCCGATCAAATCATTCGCAGGTGTGTCCCTAACGATGAATTCAAGAGTGTGTTATCATTTTGTCATGATCAAGCATGCGGCGGTCATTTTGGTCCTCGAAAAACGGCGGAGAAAGTTTTGCAATGTGGCTTTTATTGGCCAACATTATTTAAAGATGCATATGAATATTGCAAAACTTGTCCGCAGTGTCAGCATTTGGGTCGGATTTCACGAAGGAACGAGATGCCGCTCCAACCTCTATTGGTTGTGGAAATTTTCGATGTTTGGGGTATTGATTTTATGGGCCCTTTTCCCAACTCTTTTGGGAATTTATATATCTTGTTAGCGGTTGATTACGTCTCGAAATAGGTGGAAGCAATACCGTGTCGCACTAATGACAACAAAGTTGTCATTAAGTTTCTTAAAGAAAATATCTTTTCGCGATTCGGACACCTTCACGCTATAATTAGCGACAACGGGACACATTTCTGTAATCGGTCTTTCGAGGTTTTAATGCGGAAATATTCAATCACTCACAAACTTTCTACGCCCTATCATCCCCAAAAAAGCGGGCAAGCTGAGATCTCAAATAGGCAAATCAAACAAATTTTGGAGAAGACGGTTTCTAAAAACCGTAAAGATTGGTCAACCAAATTGACGGATTCTCTTTGGGCATTTCGCACCGCTTATAAGACCGACCTTGGTATGTCTCCATACCGCCTTGTGTTTGGGAAGGCATGCCACATTCATGTCGAGATCAAACATAAAGCAATATGGGCTATTAAAGAGCTTAACTTCGATTTTGATCAAGCGAGCAGCTATCGGAAGCTGCAATTGAATGAGCTAAGCGAACTCCGCAATGAAACTTACGATAATGCGGTGATAGTAAAGAACCGGACTAAAGTGTTCCACGATAAAAACCTTTTTAGAAAAACTTTCACATCGGGGCAACAAGTCCTTCTTTACGATTCCCGTCTCCATCTTCATCCGGGTAAGCTTAAATCTCGTTGGAAAGGATCTTTTGTGGTGCGGTATGTACACCCGCACGGGACAGTAGAAGTTGAAAATTTGAAAAACGGTTCAATTTTTAAAGTAAATGGGTATAGATTAAAACCGTATTTCTCTGCTGACCCAGCGGAGGAGCTCCTGTTTTTACAGGAGCCGCTTTATCAGAACTGAATTTCCTCCGCCTCACCTCCATGTTTTGGTAACATTTTCTCGTTTTAAGAATGTAGGTGAGTGAAAATGGACTTAACTGAATATATGTGCGTGCCAAAGAACAAGTTTGGGGGTAGTTTTCATTTAACTATTATTTTACCCCTTTTGTCTCTCTCCAAGTATACAGGTCCATGCTCTCAAAAGACATCATCAGTGAGGACACTGCTGAAAACAGGTTTGGGGGGGAAGTTTGTATTCACTGAATTATCTTTGACACCGGGCATTCAAATTTTTTTGTTTTTTATATAATAAAAGAGTAGAAAGTGAAAAAATTATATTTAAAAGATAGGAATAGTTTAAGAAAAAACAAGAAAATTAGATGTTTTTTTAAATGAAACTAGTAATAAGTAGTTATGAGCTGTTGTCCCAAGGGTTAGTAAGATGAAGGAAATTACTAATCTGAGGATAAAAATAAGCCTGAAAAATAGTTCCTATTCTGGAAGCCAAACATTTGAACGTTGATACCCTAGTATACGCACTTATACACATCTTGAAACTCGGGATGGTAGAGGATACCTTGAAATGCTCTTGTCTAAAATCCAAAGTATGAAGAAAGTAAAAGTGGAAAATAAAAGATAAAATGGTGAAAAGAAAAAAATGAACACTGGTTTTGTTATCGCCAAGGCAGCAATAAAAAAAATATAGCGAGGGTGCTTTATCACCTAGTGCCTTAGACCAACTGGTTTGGGGGCCACTGCTAAGCCTTAGGTGTTGTAAGACGAGAAAAAGCACTTAATTAGTAAGCACATGAGTAATCGGTCGGTTAGTACCTCAAGAAGTATTAACGGTTGTATGAAAAATGTGTGAGCATATTCCATCTAAATATCGATTAAAAAGTATTAAGGTAGATGGACAAGAGTATGATTGCTTGAATTGAATTCTCCGAGTGTAGGGATGTCCAGTTCACACACGTAGGGGTATATGATCAATGTTTGGAGAAAAGGTAGGAATGAAAATTAAAGGCGATGTTTTATTGAGGGATAATGTGATTTCTAACATTTTTTCATGACCATTAAGATAGGGCTCATAGCAACTGAAAAGCTGGTGTAGTTGAAAACTCTTATTTTCAAGTTCTTTCTTTTATAGTTCTTATCTTTATATGTAACTTTCACCATCTCTCTTTTATTATAGGATTTTGTGGGTGTAATCCGCTGAAAACCCTCAGGAGACAACACTCCTCCTACTAGGGACACCTAGAGGTTTAACTGCTTGTTGCACGCGCTCAGTGCAATCATGTTGCCTACGAAAGTGTGCTTAGCTTTCTCCTTTCTTTTTTCTCCTTCTCTTGAATAAACTAGTTTGCTCGGGACGATCAAACATAAGTTTGGGGGTATTTGTTCAGTTGATAAAACTGCACATTTAATATGACATTTTTCCTACTATTTCTATATAATAAATGGTGTTTATTATAATATATGATACATATGAGGGTTTATCTGTAAAAATACTATTTTCATGTGTTTATATATTATAATTAATATTTGGTAGGAAAAAGTAAGCATATAATATCCATGTAACATTTGGCCCATTTAAATATGCTTACCTTATTAAATACCTTTGACCAATTCTTAATGGTTAAGTTAATATCTCAATAAAACAAACTCTACTAATATTATTTGTTGAGTTATTGTGCAGAATTTGCAGGGCTGAAATCAAGAAAATCAAAGTTGGTAAAACAAACCTGCCTAATTAAGAAAGTAAACTAAAGAAATCAAGTCTAGCAGTGACGAAGAGAAGATTTTCAGTTTCCAGAGATGTTAAAAGATCACCACGTGTCAGATAGACAAAGCCCCAGAGAAACGACCCAACAATCTCCCTATAAGGCCGCGGAACCGTGGCCAAACCCACCTATTGGCCGCGGTTACGCCGCTGTTTAGATGAGTTGGGAGTAGGGATTTTGCTGTTAGGATCTTAACCACTGGTTTCCAAATTAGGAAGCTAGGGTTCTGGCTCTGGGACTATAAATAAAGACCGAGAGCCTCTTGGAAAAATCATCAAACCGACGTGATCATGAAGTCCACGACGGCTCAAGAATCCTGGTTAATCATCAACGGTTCGTCTACCTCCTTAAAAGAGATCGAGAAGCAAACTAGCATTTTGTAATCATTTTCTAAGGGAACAAAGTGTAATTGATCTTGTTGATTAATAAAGGTAGTTGTTTTCTTATTTTAATTCTTTGTAGTTTTTCATTATGTTTTCCCTCTCTATTTTTTCTTATCCCAACATGCGCGAGTAATTCTTCGCTTGTTAGGGTTCATGGGATTAGGGTAGGTTAATGGATGATGAAGACCCTTAAACTCTTTTTAAGTCCTATAAAGTTTATAAACTCTATCAAAAGAATAGTTAACATCCTAATTGGGCGCGCCATCAATTCATTGATAATCGCGACCACGATTAGAGATTAGATTAACTATTGTTTTGGTAAAGGCTAGATATGAACGGAGTTCCATGTCGAGATAGGGGTTAAGAGTGGGAACCCTTTTCCCTCCAGAAACCCTAATTTACATGCATCACTGTCGTTCTAGTTTTAAATCTATTAAAAGATAAAAAGAGTAATTTTTAATTAATCATCCATAACTACTAAATCCCAATGAACCCTACAAGCCCCCTTTTAATATTAAACTTACATCCGTAGTTAATCTAGATCTATATTTTGCTTCCTTGTTTAACGTAGATCTAAATCCTACAATCATTCTTCACCATTCTTATTCTCCCTTCCTAATCAACACACCTAAGGTAAGATTGAAAGGTTCCACGTTTCCCTGAGGACGACCCGTACTCACCTCGGTCTAGCTACGCGCGACACCGTTCTGATTGCGGTTATTCTACAAACACTTTCACAAACCAATCAGGCGACGTGCTGGAGAACCTGAAAAATAGGAAAGACGTCAGGAAGACAAAGGAGGCACCGAATCTCACAAACAACCGATCACTTACCTGCATGGACTCCTGGGCGATGGACGCCATCTGGGCCCTGAAGGTCCCCCCGGGGACCCTACCCCCTGCCGACTTCTCTATTTCGTGCAGCATGCTATCCGCGACGGATAGCCACGAGGGCACTGTGAACTGGAGGCCCTCCTCCTCCACCATGATCGGCGAGGGAGGGCCCCGGGAAGACCTCCGGGAACTCCTCTTGAGTGGCTTCGATGGAGAGCCGATCTCCTCCTCCGAGATCGGGTCTTCCAGAATTCGAGCCCGCTTCCGGTCCGGCGCTCTGCTAGGCCCCGGGGCGGGATCCGCCCCCGAACGCTCATGGGACGCGGCCACCGAAGGAGAAGGAGCCGGGGCAGGCTTCAAACAGGAAGACCTGGCGCCTCCAGCCTTCGTGATCTTCCTCGGCTGGCGCATGGAGGCTTGGAGCTCGTTCATGTCCATGGGTCCTGCACAAAACCAAATGCAAAGAAGTCAGCGACACATGCAATATAAAAGCCAAAAAGCAAGCCTAACTTACCGACGAACTCAACGGGGCTGAGCCCTGCCCAACTCAGGACCCTCTCAGACAGCAGTACGTCGAATCGGGGAACGGGCTCCCACGACGCCACTCTCACCACGGCGGGGTCATTGGACTGGTTCCCCGGCAAGCATTTTTCCCTCGACCACTTGGTGGGCACGGGCCAGTCCTCGCCCTCGGGCGGGGCAACGAAGAAAAACTTCTTCTTCCAGTCGTGAATGGAAGAAGGCAGGACTACAACCCCTGTCCCGGCGGCTCCCCCTGTCGCTTTCTAAAAGAGAGGTAGACCCACCTCGGGTCGCCCGCTCGACCCCCTGGATGATTTTTGAAAACGAGGGAAGAGTCAAGGATAGAGAGGCTGAAGGGAACCGCCTGTAACTTCAGGAGGATCAGGAACCCGAGGAGAATCCTCTATGAGTTCGGCACTAACTGGCCAGGGGCCAACCCGAAGAAGTTCAGCGCTTCGATGACCACGGGAGAGAAGGGCAGACGCATTCCACCCCAAAAAGCTTCCAAGCACAGGGCGATCTCCCTACCCCGTACTTGGTCAGCCCTCTCTCCCTCCTTGGCCAGACGAAACGTATAGCGTGAGGGGATGTGGAAGCGAACCCGAGTATTGGCAAGCTCGTCCTCATGCCTCACCCAACACGACGCGTCGGGGGAAGCGTCTACCGCCTCCTCCCTAGGGCTGCCCCCGCCGCACGATCCCGAGAAGAGGATCTGATCCCTGCTCCCCGGGAAGACTCATGCTCAACTAGAGGGTCCCTAGAACCTACTCCTACGACATCTACAGACTCTACGAAAGAAGACATCTAACCTAGAGAAAAGGGATCCTCAGGAAACGAAAGCAGAAAAAAGAAGACGAGCGCCGAGCAACCAAGACTTAGAGCGAGGAAATATGAAGGAGTAGGGGCCCTGGAGTAGGCCCCACCCCTATTTATCACCGCAATCGCCCTCATCCAACGACGCCCTTCATCTGCCGCCAAAGCGCCTCCTCGCATCCAACGGCTCCGATCGCTCCACTTGTCGTCTCCACACTGGGCCGCATCCCATCAGACGCAAGTCTGCACACGTCGCGTCGGCCAACCGACGCTTGACACGCGGACCGTCGCTTCAGTGACAGGATGCACGAACCGGCGCACCTTCCTTAAATGCAGAGATCTCGCCCTGATTCGCTGGCAGAAAAGACAGCCGACAGCCCGGGAACGCGTCCCGACGAAATCTTGAGAGGGAGCTCACCCCGGGCGGCCCGGCATTCCACTCTTGACCCGACCTGTCAGCTGGTCGGGACAAGAGTGGGGGACTAATGATGATGCCCTATATTGGCGATCTCCCAGATCAGGACACGTGGCAGATGACGTGTCCCAGAGCTCAGAAGAAAGGGCCCGCAGGGGCCGACCAGGCCCCCCCTGTACCCGACCTGCAAGTACAAGCTGGCTCACCTCAGAGCCCCCTGCAAATTGGCCTCCTCGGCCTCTCAGCTCTCCCCCGAGCTACCGCAAGACCGCTGAGCTCTCCCGCCGAGGCCATCTTTCTCGGTCCCTCCGATCGACCAACTCCGCCGCTCACAGGCGTAACCGCCGCTCCGCAAATCTCGCCATGCGTGGATTCTCTGCCGGCAACATCCCACGTTCCACGCCATCACGATCCCCATTAACGGGCGATCCGCTTATTACGCAGGCGTGACGTCGGGAGTATAACCGCCGGCGAGATTCTTGTGCCTGCTACTGCGTGTTGCTGCCGCTATATAAACCCCCATCACAGAGGGGTCAAGTAAGCTTTTTTGACCCCACTTAGCCGTTACTCTGCTCGGATCTTGTGCTAACTTGATCGTCGGAGGGTCCTCGGTGGTACCAAACCACCCCGGGACTTCTTTGCAGGTACTCGGTGCAAACTCCTCAAACCACCAATCTCCTCAAAATCCATTGAGATCCACACGCAACAGGAGATCACCTCAAAAATCCACCGAGAGATCTACGGAAGACAACATCTGACGGAGACCCGAAAATGACCTCCATCACCAGACATATATAATGAGTTTCAATTCATTTCTACGTCTCAATTTGATGTAATTATATTAGTAGATATGTTAGTGCAAGCAATGGCCAAACCTTTAATAGGCCTTTATTTTACTAAACTACGGTGAACTTTCATGTTTTCCTACTACTAAACTACCATGAGGTTTCCCAGTTTTACTGTCTTTGAATAAACCCCTTAAAATGTATATATTTATAGTCAAAGATTTTTCTAAGATAATACATCTTATGCTAATATAATAATCTCTACTCTTTTGGTATAATTAACATAAAGCTTTTAAATAAGACTTTAATGTGGCTGGTGGGTTGCATTCACCGCTCATCTAGCCCAAGGGTGGCGGGTCCTACTCACTTAAAATAAGGGCCCCACCCATCCTTTATTCCACACATGCACGCAGCTAAGGCGCTGTGGACGACCGTAGCCTAATAGAGCCCTTAAAATAACGAAAACAAAAACTTATATCATAGCAATAATTGTTTCCAATATTTTTACACATGTGCAAAACACGTGCCGAAATTACTAATGAAATAATTTCATATCATTGAAAGTTTTTTCACCAGTGCAAACACACGTAAAACCTTCTCGATTAATGTTAGCATTTATTATTAAGCAAATAGGGGCCTGCAAATTATGCAAAAAGGGGCCTGCAAACGCAGCGCACAGAACTCGGAGCATATGGGGCCCAAGGTAGACCTCTAGGCCCCATCTGCCCAAGAGTCAAGACACTCCATGCACGAATTCTCTTATTTCAAGATGTGTAATGGGCCTGGCCCGACTGCCTCATGGCGGGTCCGGCCCGACTGCCTCTTGGCGGGTCCGGCCCGGTCCTGCTGCCACATCGCGCGGTGACATGCACAGCCACATTAACCACAATAAAAAAATAGAGATTTTATAAAATATCCTTTGTCATCCCTAAATAGTAAATGGTACATTTCCATTTAGTTAAGTAATATCATATATTTGTGCTACATAAAAAAGTTGCAAAGCATCATAAATCCACAAGCATCACAGAATATACACAACAAAAGATCAACATGAAGCAGTGGAACAGAGAGACTGGCAAACAAAAACTGTTTCCCCTAACAATATATTTAATCCAACATAAACATATACATCATTTGCGTAGACCAAAATAATCCCCCAGAGATTATCATCGGCGGTAGATTGTTACTTAACGGTCTCGAGCTTGATAACCGAAGCGACACCAACTCGGTGCAGCGCCACAACAGAATCCCCTGGCTTGCATAACCCATCACTCTTCGCATGCTGAATCGCAAACTCGAGTGCTTCCTCAGTTGCCTCGCTATGAGAAGCCTTTGCAGACCCCGCTGTCAAAACCGGAATCAACCCTCCAAATATAAGGCTGTGCCTCGCTGGCACCTCATTGCTGATCGACCAATCAAAAAAGTCTGTCTTGATTTCCGGAACAACCACCGACAAAATAGGTATTGACGGCCTATACTTAGCCACGAGTTTGGCGGTGCTTCCACCTCTGGTCAATACAATTATTAGTGAAGCCCTGGCTGAGTTGGCAGTTCTAACTGCCGATGAAGCTAGAGACTCTAATGGGCTCATAGGGATCGGTGCTTGAGCCATTATAACTTTGAACACAGCCCCATAGTCCAAGTATGATTCTGCTTCGATGCAAATTTTAGACATGGTTTGAACGGCAAGCTCAGGATAGGCACCGGCGGCGGTCTCTCCGCTGAGCATGACGCAGTCGGTACCATCAAGGACAGCGTTGGCGACGTCGGTGGCTTCGGCCCGGGTTGGGCGAGGTGACTTTATCATGGATTCGAGCATTTGAGTGGCGGTGACTACCGGTTTGCCTTGTATGTTGCATTTGAAGATCATGGCCTTTTGGGCGTAGAAGATTTTCTCGATTGGAATCTCCATGCCTAGGTCACCACGTGCGACCATGAATGCGTCAGAGTTTGCGAGGATGTCATCGAAATTTGCTACGCCTTCTTGGTTTTCAACCTGTATGTGACAGATATGGAGTGATTTACAAGTCTAAAATTAATATTGAACCCTGTATGTTACATAAAACACCATTGCACTTTTCCCGTTTTTATAGAACACCATATAACTTTAAAAATTACATCAAGCACCCTTGAATTCTTAGGAATGTTTATTAAGAATACAACACCACCATTCAAAATATTCCAATAATAACCATGCAAGTGGTAGTATTTGTATTTTGTTTAGTTTAATGGTGTAATGCAAGATACGGGAAAAATTTGATGGTGTTTTATGTAATTTATACTTACAATTAAAGGAGGTTTTACAGCCGAAGAAACATGAACAAACCTTGGACATGAGCATGATGGTCTTTGCATGTTCTCCAAGGACCCTTCTAACCTCAACAAGATCAGAACCTTTGCGCACAAAGGATAACGCAATCATATCGATCTTATTAGGAACTCCCCATTTCAAGATATCCTCATTGTCCTTCTCGGTTATTGTAGGAAGATCAACAATCACCCCTGGAAGATTCACATTCTTCCTCTCGCCAAGAAGAGCAGAGTTCTCGCATCGGCACCGAACCAAACCCAAATTCTTATCACAAGAAAGCACCGTGAGTGTGATCGTGCCATCTGCACACAGTATTACACTTAGTGGCTTCAAATCCTCGGCTAATTTTTTGTAGCTCATGGATATCATGCTCTCGTCGCCCTTTATGCTGTAATCTGTGGAGATGGTGATCTCTTGGCCCTTTGTTAGACGAATGGGCTTTCCATCTTTCAAAAATCCTGTCCGGATCTCAGGACCCTACAGATGCCCAAAAAAAATGCAAGTTATTTGGGTATTGCATGGGTTTAAATTTTTTTTTCGCACTTGGCCGTAAGCACCAACCTATGCATATCACACACAACACACACAAGCACACACCACACACATACACACCCAGGGGACCCACGAATTTGACGTGTGCGTAAAATTGTGGCCACTTCCCCACTGGGGATCGAACCCCCGCACTCTCCCTAGAGAGGGTGCCATACCAACTCAGCTATTGCATGGGTTTTAATTAATCTCCTCTAATCAATAGTGTATCTGAAGCACAACAAAACAGAATTTTAACCGTTCGTATATAGGTTTTCTGTCCTCAGCATATACTTTTGCGAGTAGAGAAACTTTGGAGGCTTCATGACTTGATGAACTTTAAGATCATGAATAAATGAGTTAACCCTCTTTACTCATAAATGAGAAATGATCTCCTGTGTTTTTTAAGAATTAATATATCAAGGTTCCTTTCCTCCAACATTGGTGATATCAAAACAGTTGGCGGCAAGTTGATATCTTCGATCCTCCTTGGATTAGAGGCGCATATGGATATATTCATTTAAGAAACTGAGAATAAGACAAGCCAATTGATCTCCAAATTTCTATGGCAGGTTGAGGTCCCTTGGCAGCCATTAGCTAAATCAAGAGGATTGACATCTTAGATCCACATCGAATTAAACACGCAAACTTAATGTAAGCCTCTACCGGAAACGGTATCATTTATTTCCGGCTTTCTGCATCATATAGACATACAGGATTCTCAAATTTCATATGGAGCTCGGATTTCGACAATAGCTTCAGGTGGTTTGCAAGCCATTATAAATAAAACCACTCCTTTCATATACTTCCGTAGCCAACTCGTTGTTAAATGTTAAATTATCCGAACCAGTATCAAACTTCGCCAATTGTAATATAAGATCCCAGCTAACAAGCAAGATCAAGCAGACACTGTTGCGATTTGATCAGTCATGAAGTAAAAGCAGATTGAAAATGATCGTTGGTAGATAATTTCAAGAAGGATTCATGGGTACTGGAGAAGCATAAAAATTTTAAACAGGACATGGATGAGACGAGATGCACATTGATATGATCTATAATCATAACAGAGCAGCAAAATACTTGAACCGAGGACTAGAAAGAAAAAGAACAAAAAGAGGGAAATTCGCTCGACCAGAATGGGCAGTTAAACTTCTTACAGATGAAACAAGGTGCAAAATCAAAAGATCTATACACTACAGCAAAATTACTTGTACCGATGAATAAGAAAATAACATCAGAAGAAATACAAGGCATTCTCAACCATGTACTTTTAACAGCATGTTACAACTAACATGGATACAAATACGGATACAGATACACAAGAAGAATACGAGTCAGATTCGCTATTCCAGTTTTCGCAAATTCTAAAGTGCACTTCATTGGAATATGCTAAATTCTTATTGTTCAAAGAGATATTCATAATTATAGAAGTTACCATTTTAGCAAATCTAAGCTAAAGAGAAAAATAGTACACAATGCAAACAACAATAGATTGTAGTTAGGGGCTTGGAGTAGCCCAAGGGAGAGACCCGGGATCGAGCCCGGGTCTCACATTTATGAGAGGTGGCTAATTTATCCCACCTATTATCTCAACAAAAAAAAACGATAGTTTGTCGTTTCTTAGTTATCGATGCATGTCCAATACAATTTTAATATAATATACGTTTTAGAATGTGTCAGAGAAAGACCTGTCAAGTATTCTTGACGAATCCAAATGACTCCAATATGGATACAAAACTGACATGAATTTGATCTACCATATCGTCACCTCGATGATGAATACATGCAACATAGCCTGCACTTGCATTTGATCTCATCTAAATGCTAAAGCCGCGTCATCTATCATGAAAAGGTTTGTTTGCACCTTTCCCCTAATAGTAAATTATACTACACTAAAGGACTCCAATATTAAGAAATAAGTTAATATTCATGGGAAAATACTTAATAATACAATCCACCACAAAACCACACAAATAGCGAGAAATTTGTGTATGAAAAGTTTGAAAATTGTTTTCCTTTGATTCTTAGCAGTTAAATATTAAAGCTAAACTAGGGACATTTTAATTCAGTTTGATTAGAAGTTGGAAATATTAAATTTCTTCATTGCATGCATGATGCATGAAGTCATAAAAGGCTGGAAAAATTTCATTCACCAGTATACATCTAAGGTTCTTTAACAAGATCGATTTAAAAAAAAGTAGAAATAGACCAAGTTAATTTATAAAGGTAGACAACCAAATACCACCCCAATGTGAATTTTGTTGTCCCCATTCAGCCATCTGTCAGGCACCGACACTCAAGTGATACATTAATGACAACATGATTTACACATCTCATTTGCACGCCAATAAACGGTCAACGGCACCTTCTGATTACTTTTTAATTTACAATCTAACTTCAGCCACTTAGGCACTTCATGGGCACTTAAGGAGTGCGATTTGATGTTTTCAAACGCTTTTTGCATAGTTCTGCACAAATTGCATTATAAAAATTAAACTTTTGTAGTGTCGCTTTCCAGCTTTTAGCGTGTGTGTGTGTGTAGGACGAACTGTAAGAATCTCTTATTTTTCTTAGATTTCCTTGTTCATAATGAATGCGCGAAGACGTGTTTTATATGTGATTTTAAGAAGTATGGACAAAGACACAGACAAGAAAATTCTTCATAAAGAAGGATACCTTCATGACGATATGGTAACACTTGATTTAAATCTAAAGAAGTAGATATGATGATATCTTCCCACTACCAATTTTGCTTTAATTGCAGTGCACCTACCATTATTTTGATTCTCCACGCCACTCGCTTTGTAAAGTTGGAAATTGGTTCAAAGTTTAGGAAAGTGGTAATACAAACTCTGTGGTCTCTTTATGTAGAGAATCTGGATTCGAAACTAGTATGTGCTTATTTGGCATGGATTGGATACTTTTTGTACATGGAAGTAAAAAGTAAACTAAAATTCTCTGGCTGCCAAACAACTATTTTACAATAACATGCATGTACTAAAGATTGTTAAAATCCTTGGTTGTCAAGAACATAAAGCCCACAAAAAAAAAACAGATGAAAATAACCTGCATGATGAAAAGTTTAAAGAACAAAAAAAGACAACAGAAACAAAGAAATATTAACATGCACCATGAAGCAAGCAAACAAAAATATATTGTCAATCAGATAGTGATAGTGCTAATGCATAATTAAATGCAAGGCTTAAGCAATAGATTGAGAAAAACTAAATTAGAGAAAACTCCATACAAGCATAAAATTAAGGTAATAAAAATTAAACTTTTGCATGAGGTGTTATGCAAAATAAACATAATATCGAGGGGTATTTATGGCCCCATGGTTTGATCCTGTTACAAGAAATCACCTGGTTTTTCAATGAGCGAAAAACCATCCTGAAATATGCCCAAGGGGCGAAAAATCCACACTGGCATTAATTATATTATAAAATAACATTTCTATCCCACCAAAAATTAACCTCTGGTTTGATAGTTTTAGCAAAAAAAAAACACCCTGCATGTTGATTTTTTTAGCAATAAAAAAACCTGAAGTATGCACTGTTAGCGGAAATCAACCTGCGGGTTGGTTTAGGTGCATACTTCAGGGTGGTTTTTCACTGACCAGAAAACCACGTGTCGTTCCTCATAGAAAGGTCAAACCATAGGATGCTAAAACCTCAAAAATCAATAAAACAGTAAATAAACATTTTAAAATATCAGAACCACCCCTACAAAATTTTGCCCAAATAAAAATTTAAATTTGGCATGACATGCATGCATCACAAAGAAACATTAGACAAGCACGGCACAGCAAACATACAAATTAAAGTAATAAACCTTGGTATCGAGCATGACGGCACATAGGATCCCAGTGTTCTCCATGGCTCTCCTAAGATTGTCCAGCGTCTCCTGATGGTACTCGTGCGATCCATGAGAAAAATTGAACCTTGCGACGTTCATGCCAGCCCTCAGCAGCTTCTCGATCATCTCCACGGATCGTGACGCAGGGCCGAGAGTGCACACAATCTTCGTCTTCGGCCTCCTCTTCACCGCCTCCTCCGCCATTGGATTCTAGAGAGAGAGAAAAGGAAAGTGATTTTTAGGGGAGAGAAAGAGAGGGGATGAAGAATGGCTGTGTTGGGGGTTTCTTGGGGAATAAGAGAATATAAACCGCCAGCACCAGCGATCATCAAATGTTAATAAAATAATGACGCATGTGATGATGCGCAGGGGCTACAGAGATCTTTTTGCAGAGGATCCTTTTTGGGTTTCACTCTTGATTTTCTAGGGTTATGGACAAACAACACATGCGTATTCGCATATAGCTTAGTGGTTAGGGGCACTTTCCCTTTTTAAGACCGTATGGGGCATGAAAGTGAACAAGGAAAATTGGAAAGTGATTAGGCTATCTAGCTTTACTTGTTTGGAGATATAGTGAAGATTTTTTTTACTGCGAAGCCCATCAGTCGCGTGTGTCCCTCATCGAAACACTAAATGGGAAATCTTAGATTTGATCCTGGGTCTTACCCGCCACTAGGCTATGTGCCCCGCACAATATAGAAGTGAAGTTGAAAAGTATTTTCTCACTTTCCTTCGCATCATCATTTTCTCTCATTTCAACTTTCCTTCCAAAGCCAAGAAAGTTGAAGAAAGTATTGAGATATGTGAGTTTTTATTGTATTTTATTATTACTTTTTATTTCTATCTCTGACTTCAGTACTTTCTATTTTTTCAATCAAACAATCTAAACTCATTTTCCATTGTGATGGAGCTCCTTTTCGGGCCTCCGTCAGATGTTGTCTTCCGTTGATCTCACGATAGACTTAGTTGATTGTCCTCCGTTGGCGTGTGGGTCTCAATGGATTTTTGGAGGAAGAGGTGAAGTGAGAGAGTTGGTGCCGAGTACCTGCAAAGAAGTCCCGGGATGGTTTGGTACCACCAAGGACCCTTCGACGCTCAAATTAGTGATGAGATCTGAGCAGAGTAATGGCTTAAAAGGTGAAAAATGGCTTACTTGACCCCTCTGTGATGGGGGTTTATATAACGGTGGTGGCACGCAGCAGCAGACGCGAGAATCTCGCCGACAGTTGCGCTCCCGACGTCACGCCCGCGTGGAGAGCAGATCGCCCATTAATGGGGATCATGATGGCGTGGCACGTGGGATGTTGCTGGCGTAGAATCCGCGCCGGCGAGATTCGCGGAGCGGCGGTTACGCCTGTGAGCGGTGGAGCTGGTCGGAGGGCTGAGGAAGACGGCCTCAGCGGGAGCTCGGGGACAAGCGAGGGCGTCGAGGAGTTTCGGTCCTATGGCAGCTCGGGACGAGCTGAGGGACTGAGGAGGCTAACTTGCTGGGAGCCCCGAGGAGGGCTAGCTTATGCTTGCAGGTCAGGTGTAGGGTGGCCCGGTCGGCCCCGTGGGCCCTTTCTTCTGAGTCTTGGGACACGTCATCTGCCATGTGTCATGATCTTGGGGATCGCCAATATCGAGCACTATCACTAGCCCCCCACTCTTGTCCCGACCAGCTAGCGGGTCGGGTCAGGAGTGGACTGCCGGGCCCCCCGAGGTGGGATCCCTTCTGGGGTTTCGTCGGGACGAGTACTCAGGCCGTCGGTTGTCTTTTCCGCTAGCGAATCAAGGCGAGATCTCTGCGTTTAAAGAAGGTGCGCCGGTTCGTGCACTCTACAATTGAAGCGGCGGTCCACGTGTCGGGCGTCAGTTGGCTGATGCGATGTATGCAGGCCTGCGGCGTCTGATGGGACATGGTTCAGCGTTGGACTGCCACGTGGAGCGATCAGAGCCGCTGGGCGCGAGGAGCCGTTTCGGCGGGAGACGGTGAGCGCCGTAGGATGAGGCCGTATGCAGTAATAAATATGGGTTGGGTCCGCCCTAGGGCCCTTACTCCTTCATATTTTCCCCTCTTAAGTTTCGGCTGCTCGGCGCTCGTCTCCGTTCTCTTGTTCCCAGCCTTTGAAGAATTTCTTTCCCAGGTTAGATGTCTTCCTCTGTAGAATCAGTAGACGTTATAGGAGTAGATGCTAAGGTTTCTTTAGCTGTGTCTGAGTCTCCTCGGGGAGCAGGGGCTGGACCCTCTCCCCGGGGTCGTGAGGCGGGGGCCGCCTCCAGGGAGGAGGCGGCAGATGTGGCCCCCAGCACCCCGTGCTGGATGAGGCAGGAGGACGAGCTTGCCAACGCTCGGGCTCGTTTCCACATCCCCCCGTGCTACATGCTTCGCTTGGCCGAGGAGGGAGAGAGGGCAGATCAGGTACGGGGCAGGGAGATTGCCCTGTACTTGGAAGCTTTTTGGGGCGGAATGCGCCTGCCGTTCTCTCCTGAGGTCATCGCCACTCTGAATTTCTTCGGTTTGGCCCCCGGGCAGTTAGTGCCGAACTCGTGGAGGATTCTCCTCGGGTTCCTGATCCGCTTGAAGTTGCAGACGGTTCCCTTCAGCCTTTCCCTTCTCGATTCATGTCTTGTCTTCAGGAGTCACCCCGGCGGTCGAGCGGGCGACCCGAGATGGGTTTACTTTACTTTTAGGAAGTGGCCGGGGGTCGCTGCCGGGACTGGGGTCGTGGCCTTGCCCTCCTCCATTCATGATTGGAAAAAGAAATTTTTCTTCGTTTCCCCTCCCGAGGGCGAGGACTGGCCGGGCCCACCAAGTGGTCGAGGGAGAAGTGTCTGCCGGGGAACCTGTCCGATGACCCCGCCGCGGTGAGAGTGGCGTCATGGGAGCCCATCTCTCGACATGATGTGCTGCTGTCCGAGAGGGTTTTGAGCTGGGCCGGGCTTAGCCCCGTCGAGTTCGTCAGTAAGTTAGACTTGCTTTTTGGGTTTACATTTTAGTCGTGTTGCTGATCTGTTGGGTGTTTGTTTCATGCAGGATCCATGGACTTTGTCTCTCTCCGAGATGCTATGTGTCAGCCGAGGCAGCCTACTAGGGCCGGGGGTGTTGGATATATATGCCCTAGAGGCCTACATTGTATAGGATGCTTAGGATATGTATGTACATGACAGTCTTGCTTGATATGATAGTACGCTATTTGGTTTGTCTTTATCTTAACGTATGATATATTTTACTTGGTGTTTATATATATATATATATATATATATATATATATATATATATATATGTTAATAAAGCCCATAGGGTGTTTGTCTGACTACCGGCGTTGTGATGGCAGTCATACTAGTGGGAGCTGGATAGTCAATAGGCACACCCTTAGATGTCCCTGGTCGTAGGAGTATCGGGACTGGGTATTGATACTCTGGAGTAGACTAGTGTATACATATCTAGACCCTGAGGAGGGGCGATGGATTGGTCCCGCAGCCATTGGTGGAGTGCACCTAAGATTGTATACAGATGCTCACTGGATGTGAGTACACCGGACAGGACTCGCCGAGAACTGACTGGATGGTTTTATACCTAACGTCAGATAGCAGTTCTCAGGTGACATGTGTGCAGATAGTCCGTTGACTTAAGGTCGTCATTTGTCTCGTGTGAGTTCCCACTGTGCTTTGATTACTACCCTACCACGATTCAAAGGAGTCGTGCAAACAGGTTTTAGCTGGGCACAGTCCCGAGCCACGTGGAGGCAGTGAGTGACTGTTAGGGATTCGTCTCTCCCGGTATAGGGAGTTGATATCATACGATGATCGGTTGATCATTACCATAAGTCCCTGGCCAGGGTTGATTGAGAATTACTGATGGACTGATCAGTAGATTCTCGGATGGTCTTGAGCCATACCGACACGACTTGTACGGTTATTAGGGGTATGACGTCCACCACCTCTTTAGACCATACATGCGATACTCTTAGACGAACAGACCGGACTGCGCGGATATTATCACGGACAGGCTCAGTAGGATTTCGGATGGGTTACCTCATCGGCTTTCTTATCGACAACTACCTGGGGACCGTTACGTACAGCTAGTGCCGCTTGCGGTCTGTGGTTAAACCCACTGCCAGCGTAGTAGTCGAGTCTTTAGAGTCTCACACAGAGATTTCCCAAACCCAGGCGAAAAGATATAGAGGTCATATGGTTTTACGACAAAGGTTCAGACACATACGTGTTTAAACGCACGTACGACATTCGGACAGTTTTTACTAGCCGGTTTTGGTTTAAGCCAGATTCTAGTATCAGGTTATTGGATTTATACAGTCTAAAGTTTTTCCGTGTTTTCACGGATGCGAGGGGCGTTCTCGTAATTTCCGAGAAGCTTATAGAAGGATGTGACATGAGGGGTTGAGGTGGCATTTTCATTAATTGTTTTAGTGACTCATTTATATGATTCATCATATCATTAAATGCATCATTAATGCATCATTAATGATCTAATGACTCACATGATGAATCACTCTCCTTGAATAAATGAAGCATGGTGAATAATCATTTAATTGATATTATTTGATAATTCATTATGTATCATATATTCAAGTGAGAAGCTTTTTATTCTCATCATCATCTCCACCTTCTCTCTCCTCAAGCTCTCTCTCCTTCACCAAACCCTAATCCTACCACTCATGAGTTGAGAACAAGGATTAGGAAAGACTAAACACTCCATAACCAATCTCTACATCATCTTAGTTCCTTTATTAGCAACTAGAGAAACTAAGTAACCTCAAGTTTAGAGGTTATAGCTTGGATTAGGGTTCTCGGGTGGATCATCTATCACGGAAAGGAAGCCGAGGAGGACGTGGAGATCCAAGGAGGCCATAGAGATCGTAAAGACGAAGGACTAGAATCATTTGGTATAATCTTTTAACATAGTAGCTTAGAACTCTATGCCTTTTGTTAATTATCGTTTAGCAAAGATCTTCGGTTAGTCGATGTTCGCTTAATAAACAAGATCGTTTTTCATATTTCCGCCTCCCTGCAACTCGTGGGGTGTTGCACATCGACTTACAGTGGTATCAGAGCCTCACTAAACAATAATAAACACACTTGCAAAGTTGTATGAATTTCGAACGGAAAACAAACCGGAAAAAACCCCGATATCCTATAGTTTCTGTCGATTTTAAAATGAGGTCCAAAAATTTTTCAGGGACCTCCAGAATGACCCACATGAAAATATAAGAACACACAAGAAAAATGGGCTCCTGAATCGGCCAAAGCGCCGCGGAACCACGGCCTATCCCACCGATCCGCCGTGGATCCACGGCCGAGTTGGGGTCGATTCAGCCCAGTTTTCTTCTGTGCATCTGCTGTGATATTTGGTATTTTCTGGTATTTTTTAATTTTTGTTCAGGTTTCAGATTTACAGAGAAGTATTGGAGCAAAATTAAATGTGTATAATCGATCGAAATTATACGGTGTTTGCCTGTTTGATTATATCTGTGAAATGTTTTATGTGTTCGTAAACCTCCCCTAACTGCTAGTATGTCGGTTGGCAGGGGGTTGCACATATCTGTGATGTTATATATAACTGTTTGTGTATATAAACTGTATTGGACTGTTGTGGTGATTAGCCGGGTTTTGTGATGGGTTATTGTATTAATTCATTCGATATAATTGTAATAAGTTGTAATATTATTTTGCGGGGCACATCCAGGTTGCGGTTGTAGCCACCGTTGTATTATTCTTTTTACTGTTTTTGCTCCTAGGATAGACCCAAGGTGGGGTACACAAACTACCGGGTATTTTGAAGTGTTGAGGTAGACCGCTTCACTTCTGGTACTTGGCGGGTAGTTTGCCGTACCCGTAGGGGTCTGGGGTGGGGTAAATGGCTATTCATCACAACTGTGTAATCCGTATTTCGTTGCAGGCTCAAAAGAAACGCGGATTGCTTGCAAATCCAATATTGTTTATCTGTGATCTGGAATGCCTATTATTGCGTCTGACGAATGTACAATATCTATATATGATAGCTATTTAGACGTCACTTATGGTTTACACCCGCGCTAGCCCAGCCCCCGCTCTGTCGTTAGTTAAGTAACCTAACGGGTGATGACGGGACCCAGTGACGAATGCGGATGGCATAAGAGAACGTTGTATTTTCGTTGTTATCTGTAATGATAGGTTAATTGATGGGACGCATTATTATTAATGCAAAGAAAATAAAACCTAAACTGAATTGTTGGAACAATTTCAAAACCACTCGGTTTTCTTGAAAAAGCAAATTTTAAATGTGGAGCTTAAACCACTCCTTTTAAATAAAAGCTATCTCTGTTCCTTCGATCATATCAAGTTCATTACATTAACGGTTTTTTGCCAAAAACCAGCCGTAACCCTCCGTCGTTTCAGATAGACAGCACATCGTATTCATGCTATGCTTGTTGGCCTACGTCAAGGCATAGTGTATGGTAGCAGTGTGTGTGCCTATTTGTTGCATAGATAGATGCATTAGTTTAAGACAGACGTACACCTTGTTGGCCTACGTCAAGGGCTTGTACGATGTACTTAAATTGATCAGGACAACGACGGGTAGAACTTGACTTGCGTCTTATGACTTGTTGGCCTACGTCAAGGTCTATAAGAGCTTGGGGTAAAAATCACATCGGGAGTTTCAAACATAAAGGAAACTTGCAGATTTAGCATACCTTCTGGAGTGTGGTGACTAGAGTGGCTTCCATCTAGGGCATCATGCAATGATAGTTGGATCCCTATCCCACTGATGAGTAGGATTACTCTCGGAAATTTTTCTCACTTAACAATCAATGCTATAAACTAAGTAGGTGACTAGAAAGGTGTTAGAGGGGCTACGCCTCCAGAGAAAAGAGGTTATTTAATTAAGGAACTTCGCGAAAGCGTTGGAAAACCTCCCTCGAAGTACCAACACTAGCCTGGCTGAAAGGTTAAGCAAGTATTGTGACGTGTGATTCAATCCTGACTAGTTCTTCTTTTAGGTTTTGAAGAAGGATTTGAGGAAACAGTGGGAGCCATCCTGTTTAGATAAATTAATAAATCAATCTAAACTTGCAAGAAGCATATGCTGAGTGTTTTCTTTTCTCTCTCTCTGGCAGCTACCATGACTGGACTAAAACTATTACTTGAAAAAAATATACTGACCGGGCAGAACTATAAAGATTGGCTAAGGAACGTCAATATTGCACTGACTTATGACAAAGTAGCATATGTTACCACCGCTGTTCCTCCCCTTATCCCTGGACCAGATTCCTCAGTTGTGGATAGGGAAGTCCGTAAAACCTGGGATCTAGATTGTGAGCGAGCTAAGTGTATTGTGCTGGCGTCCATGAACAATGAACTCCAGAAACAGCACGAGAGTATGGATATTGTATCCATCTTTCTCCATGTCAAAGAATTGTATGGGGAGCACTCCCGTATCGCGAGGTACGAAACCTCAAGGAAACTATTCCAGATGAGGTTAGCTCCAGGATCGCCTGTAGGAGAGCACGTCCTCAAAATGATCATCCTCATTGAGGAACTCGCAAACCTGGGATTCGTGCTTGAGAACGATTTGTATATCGACTTGATTTTGCAGTCCCTTCCCCACACCTTCTCTCAGTTCGTGCTGAACTTCGACATGCACGAAATGGAAGCTGATCTTCCAAAGCTCCTCAATATGTTGAGGGTAGCAGAGACCTCCTTGAAAAAGGAGAAGACCCCCGTTCTGTATGTTGGCCAATCATTTTCTTCTAAATCTAAAGCGAAAGCTAAAGGGAAGAAGAAGATGAAAGCCACCAAACCGAAAGGTGGGGTCAAGAAGGTGCAGGGAACGAACAAGGCAGGAAGGGTGAAAACAGAAAAGAATGAATGCTTCTATTGTCACAAGCAAGGGCACTGGAAGAAGGATTGTCAGGCCTTCAAAGCCAAGGACATGAAGCAAGTAGTTGCTTCTACTTCAGGTGTGTTTATAATCGAAAATTGTTTTTCAGTTAACTCTACATCATGGGTACTTGATATCGGTTCTGGTTCTCATATCTGTAATTCATTGCAGGACCTGAGAAATAGTAGAGTGCTGGGAACAGGTGATATGACTCTCCGGATGGGCAATGGAATGCATGTAGATGCAATTGCAATAGGGGAATATCACCTAGGGTTGACTAGTGGACACATTTTGGTGTTGTACAGCTGTTTTTGTATTCCCAGTATGTTGTGTAATATTATATCAGTGTCTTTGTTATCGAATGAAGGATATAGTTTTGCGCTTGAAAGAAATGTTATGAACATTCACCTAAATCAAGAACTGATTGGGTATGGCACACTGGAAAACGGTATATACATACTTAATCAACCTCAAATTTTCAATATTCAAAACACGCATAAAAGAAAGGCTCCAGATTCGAATCAAGCCTTCCTATGGCATTGTAGACTTGGTCATATAAATGAAACAGGGTTGACTAAGTTACATGAAAATGGATATCTAGATCCGTTTGAATATTCATCATATGCAACTTGTCAATCATGTATCAAAGGAAAAATGACCAAATCTCCGTTCACCGGACACGGAAAAAGAGCCATTGAACTCTTAGGACTTGTACACAGTGATGTATGTGGTCCGATGTCTACGCATGCACGAAGTGGTCACTCCTACTTCATCACTTTTACTGATGACTTCTCTAGGTATGTACATGTGTTCTTAATGAAGCAAAAATCTGAGGCTTTTGAGAAGTTTAAGGAGTATAAAAATGAAGTAGAGAAACAAACTGGTAAAAGCATCAAGACACTTCGATCTGATCGAGGTGGAGAATACTTAAGTACCGGTTTTCTTGAATGCTTAAAAGAGAATGGAATTCTCTCTCAGCTTACTCCACCTTATACACCTCAACATAATGGTGTATCTGAAAGGAGGAATCGCACTCTGTTAGACATGGTACGTTCAATGATGAGTAGTGCTGAGTTGCAACTTTCCTTCTGGGGATTTGCTCTAGAATCAGCAGCATACCTATTAAATAGAGTTCCGACTAAGTCTGTGCCTACCACTCTATATGAAATGTGGAGCGAGAAGAGACCATATCTCAAGTATATCAAGATATGGGGGTGTCCGGTATATGTTAAAAAGCATAAACCGGACAAGCTCGAGGCATGATCGGTTTTATGCAAGTTTGTAGGATACCCCAAGCATTCAAGGGGGTATATGGTCTACCACACTGAAGAACAAAAGGTGTTTGTCGCTCGTCACATTGCCTTCTTAGAAAGCAAATTTCTTGTAAAAGAAATTAGTGGGAGCGCGGTAGACTTGGAAGAAATTCCAGAACCTCAAACTGCTACCGAGGACTTAGTAGAACCTCAGATTTCAATAGAACATGACGAACCAACGCCACTCCGCAAATCTAGCAGGCTTTCTCATCCTCCTGAAAGATACTATGGTTTTCTTCTAGATGGGGATCGAGAAGATTGCATCATCGATGATGATGAGCCTACTAGTTTTCAGCAGGCTATTACGAGTAGTGACTCGGTAAAATGGCTAGATGCTATGAGATCCGAAATGGAATCCATGTACACCAATAATGTATGGACTTTAGAAGTTGCTCCTCCTGGAGTAAAACCAGTTGGATGCAAATGGATCTTCAAAAAGAAGATTGGTGCATTTGGACAAGTGGAAACCTATAAAGCTAGACTCGTAGCAAAAGGTTTTCGTCAAAGACCAGGATTGGACTATGATGAAACCTTTTCACCTGTAGCTATGCTTAAATCCATTCGGATCCTGCTTGCGATTGCTGCCTTCCATGACTATGAAATCTGGCAGATGGACATAAAAACAGTTTTTCTAAATGGACATTTAGAAGAGAGTGTTTACATGGATCAACCAGAAGGTTTCTTAGACAGTGGGAGCAGCGGAAGAGTCTGCAAGTTGCTTAAATCCATTTATGGATTAAAGCAAGTATCGCGGAGTTGGAACATCTGCTTTGATGAGACAGTCAAAGAATTTGACTTTATCAAAAATGTAGATGAACCATGTATTTATAGGAAGATTGTAGAAGGAGCAGTAGTCTTCCTCGTTTTATACGTCGATGACATACTACTGATAGGGAATGATATCCCTATGCTACAATCAGTAAAGCTCTTCTTGTCACAGAAATTCTCTATGAAAGATTTGGGAGATGCATCATACATTCTGGGCATTAAGATCTATCGTGATAGATCTAATAGAATGTTGGGACTTTCACAGTCCAGGTATATAGACACTATACTAAAGAGATTTAGTATGGAAGATTCCAAGCGCGGCAATATGCCCGCTTGTCACGGAATCACCCTCTCCAAAGAGATGTCTCCAAAGACTGATGAAGAGAGGACTCGCATGAGCATTATACCCTACGATTCGGCGGTAGGATCAATAATGTATGCGATGTTATGTACCAGACCGGATATAGCTTACGCACTTAGTGTGGTAAGCAGGTATCAGTCTGACCCAGGTGAGAAACATTGGATAGCGTTGAAGAACATTCTCAAGTACCTGAGAAGGACTAAGGAGATGTTCTTAATTTACGGTAATAAAGACCTCCAGGTAGAGGCTTTTACCGACTCCGGCTTCCAAAGTGACAAAGATGATTCTAAATCCATTTCGGGTTTTGTGTTTACCCTCAATGGAGGGGTGGTATGTTGGAGGAGTTCCAAAACAGGATACCGTCGCAGACTAAACTATGGAGGCTGAGTATATAGCTGCTAGTGAAGCCGCAAAAGGGGCTGTCTGGATGAGGAAGTTCATTTCTGAACTTCAGGTGGTTCCGTCCATTGCCAATCCAATACCTTTGTATTGCGATAACAATGTCGCTGTAGCTTTAGCAAAGGAACCAAGGTCCCATCAGAAATCCAGGCATATTTTAAGGCGGTTTCACCTTATCAGGGAGATCGTGGATCGTCGGGAGATCGAGATACGGAGAGTGGACACAAAAGACAACACGGCGGATCCATTCACCAAGGCCATCCCTCAAGTGCAGTTCGAGAGGCTGTTTGAGATGTTGGGCATGCGGTACGCCAGCAACTGGATCTGGTAGAGACAGTGGGTACTCATTGCACCAATTATAGGCCTTAGTACAAGTGGGAGATTGTTGGATATATATGCCCTAGAGGCCTACATTGTATAGGATGCTTGGGATATGTATGTACATGACAGTCTTGCTTGATATGATAGTACGCTATTTGGTTTGTCTTTATCTTAACGTATGATATATTTTACTTAGTGTTTATATATATATATATATATATATATATATATGTTGATAAAGCCCATAGGGTGTTTGTCTGACTACCGGCGTTGTGATGGCAGTCATACTAGTGGGAGCTGGATAGTCAATAGGCACACCTTTAGATGTCCCTGGTCGTAGGAGTATCGGGACTGGGCATTGATACTTCGGAGTAGACTAGTATATACATATCTAGACCCTGAGGAGGGGCGATGGATTGGTCCGCAGCCATTGGTGGAGTGCACCTAAGATTGTATACAGATGCTCACTGGATGTGAGTACACCGGACAGGACTCGCCGAGAACTGACTGGATGGTATTATACCTAATGTCAGATAGCAGTTCTCAGGTGACATGTGTGCAGATAGTCCGTTGACTTAAGGTCGTCATTTGTCTCGTGTGAGTTCCCACTGTGCTTTGATTACTACCCTACCACGATTCAAAGGAGTCGTGCAAACAAGTTTTAGTTGGGCACAGTCCCGAGCCATGTGGAGGCAGTGAGCGACTGTTAGGGATTCGTCTCTCCCGGTATAGGAAGTTGATATCGCACGGTGATCGGTTGGTCATTACCATAAGTCCCTGGCCAGGGCTGATTAAGAATTATTGATGGACTGATCAGTAGATTCTCGGATGGTCTTGAGCCATACCGACACGACTTGTACGGTTATTAGGGGTCTGACGTCCACCACCTCCCTAGACCATACATGCGATACTCTTAGACGAACAGACCGGACTGCGCGGATATTGTCACGGACGGCTCAGTAGGATTTCGGATGAGTTACCTCATCGGCTTTCTTATCGACAACTACCTGGGGACCGTTACGTACAGCTATTGCCGCTTGCGGTCTGTGGTTAAACCCACTGCCAGTGTAATGACCCCAAAATCTTTATACATTTGTATTATCCCTCTTCAATAATATACCGTATTTATTTGTACTTGGTATTTTCCTTCTTCTATTAAATTTATTATTATTTTATTTCTCAATCTATTATGTATTTTTTTTCTAGGTACAATTTCTTTTTCTTATATTTAAGTTTTTAACTTCTCATTCTTATTTTTCCTTTCATAAATATTTAACCCAAATCCATTATTCTAATTCTCTACAGCCCATCTAAAAAGCCCATTTTCTTTTTAAGCAACATCATATATTTAATTCTAGTTAAATATATGCATGAACAACCTTGTAGCTCATTGGTTAAGTCCTTGCATTGTTATTCCATAAGTCATATGTTCAAATCCCCATTCTTGCAATTATTTTTTTATCATTTTTTTTTATTCTTCTCATAACCTACAAATGAGACCTTTCATTTCCAAAATGAATGGTGACCTTTCATTTCTCTTTTAATTCTTATGTTAAATGCATATATTATTATACATAATTCACCATTACACAATCTTAATTGTCCTCCTCCATCTTTTCCTTCCTCATATTTTTTTCTATCTCTCATTTCTCCCTCTTCACCTAAAGTCCAAGAAGAAGAACATGAAGAACTCTTCAAGAAGGTCTCGCTAGTAACGCGAGGCTGTCGGCGGATAGACAAGCCCGGTGACAATACCGGCTTGTGCATGTAAGTCCCTTCTCTCTCCCTTCCTCCCTCCATCTCTTTATTCTTCTCTTTTCATATCTCGTGAACCCGTTTTTATCCATATCGTAATCCTTAAGAGAAAAATAAACATAAACATATACATATATATAAGTCTAGATACATATGGTTATATATGGTTTAATAATATCTTATTACCTATTGTTCAAATTAAAGTGTTTTCAATTCTTTGTTCATGACTATAAATGTTTATTATGAGTAGTGAGAACATAGATTTCATGCCACAATATATTTACGATATCTCATGGAATCGGTTTGGTTATTAAAAGAAAAGATGAAGCTTGCGTGAAAATTCTAGTTAATCTTTTTGCCGATTTTAGTATACATATCAATACCTTTAGTTTTAAAATAATTTTTATAAATTAATTTTTAACTCTGAAAATTTCAGGAAATTTACATATGATAGAATATATTATTTTGTACACGCTGTAAAAACTTTAGATCGATCCGCATAACGGTTTAGGAATTACATCGTATTTATTCACTGATCGTAAAACAGAAAACTGCAGCTATCGGTCAATTTCTAAGACACATAACTTGGTATACCGGAATCCAAATTGAGCAAACTCAGGTGTTTTTGATATCTACATCGAATGATCTAGATTTTCTTGGTTTTATAGTTTTACTGAAAACCCATCTAAGATAAAGAAAACTGCATTACAATATTAAGTGACGGATCTGGACAGAATCTGTTCCGATTCGCACACTGTTTTTAAATTGGACATAACTCGAACACCCGATGTCCGGTTATGACAAAATTTAGATGTGTAGATGCACCATTGATAGAACTATAATTTTCTGTATATTATATTACTTAGGAATGCATGAAACAACCTGATATAGGCTTTGCAATAGAATATATAGTTGCTGTCCAGAAATCTGAATTTCTGTTTTAAATGCTGATATTAAAATGATCATAACTAGAGCTTCAGAAATCCAAATCATGTGAATCTTGGTGTTTTGGATAAGTACATCGAAATACCTACAATTTTATAATAAGCTTCGTAACCTGAAACCCGATAGAAATTAACTCAAACTGCGTTTTAAAAATATGTGACGGTGCCGAATAGATTCTGATCTGTTTTGCGCGACGATACGAAAACATATATATCTCTCAAACCGGTAGTCGTATTTAGGTGAAACTGGAACTTACACATGCAAAACATTTAGAGCCATATTTCTGTTTATATTTCGCATTCGTTCAACTTGATTAATTAGTCGTACATAGTATTTCTTTACAGCATTGTTTATGGTAGTTACTCGAATAATATACTTGACTCATTTCATGCTATTCGAACATGTATACATATTTAGCTTGATCATTAAATTGTTGTATGTACTTAAAGACGATAATTAAATACTTGAGTTATATTTTGAAAACTATACAAAAATATTTTTACATAAAACCCCCTCAAGTTTATAAATTACCCTAAGGACCCTAACAATTATAAGACCACGATTCATAATTCTGATTGTCTGACTCGGGTTTGAGTCTAATTAATTTGACTTGAATCTGATTCAAGTCAACCTATAATCTACAAGATTCCAATTCAAAATGAACACATGAATCCATGAATACAATTATCAATTTATACAATTTGGCTGAACCGAACCATGGATATATTCCTTTTACATGATTCTCAGTATTCCATTTACATGACTCTACGGTTACAACCGTTTCCTGATATCATGGTTTCGGTCAGTCAGTCAATCAATCTACAATTACTACAATTTACAAGATAACAATACAAATAAGACTTCGCGGGGTTTAAGGGGTAGACTGGTACGGAAGGTGTTAAAGGTGGCACGAGGTGGTCAGATTTAATACACCTAACATGAATCCAGTTGCTGTTGTACCGTGGCATAAACGGTTCCTTGTACTATACGTGCCCTTAGTCTCTGGCATATAGAGACTCCTCTCGTATACACTGGCATCCTTCTGTACCAAGCTACAAAACTTGAATATGTTTCAAGTCAATCTATATTCTTTTATATTCCAACTCAAGATGAATACATGAATTCCAGATTCCAGTTAACAATCTATATAACTTGACCGAACCGAACCATGGATATTCCTTTTACATGATTCCCAGTATTCCATTTACATGACTCTATGGTTATAACCGTTTCCTGATATCATGGTTTCGGTCAGTCAATCAGTCAATCAGTCAATCAAAGTCAATCAAGCAATCATTACAAGTTTACAAGATAACAATACAAATATGACATCACGGGGTTTAAAGGGGTAGACTGGTACGGAATATGTTAAAGGTGGCACGAGGTGGTCACTTAAGACGTAATTACATCCATGCCGTTGTTCCGTGGTATTATCGACGGAGCCTTGTACTACAGGTTACCAAAGTCCCCGGTGTAAGTGGGACTCCCCTCGTATACACTGACATCTTCTGTACCAGGCTACAAACAACAGCGTTAGCACCATACTACTATAATATGATAATACAATACAACATTAAAAGCTACTCTCTCTCTCTCTTTTACTCTCTGTCTATTTCTCCATTATCTTTGGGACTTACCGAGCGACCTGTTCGCTGACGACATTCTATTTCCTTCTTCTTTGAATGTCGTCAGATGCGTCGGACCAAGTTGAGACCGAGCCAACAACTGAAGATTTGGAGCAGTTCCAAGAAGATCCAGAGCTCTAGACTTTGTACTTGTTCTTTCCAGCATTTCCTTTTATTATTATGCCACTGTTTAGGCATTGCTTTCTTTTTTTCATTCCAGTTGTATTTTCATTTCATGCATTGTATAAAGAATGTTATTAATAAAAGTTGCTGTTCTTTTTATAATCTTGTCTCTTATGTATTTATTTCTATATTGCTTAGCTACGCTTAGCGTATGTACTTCTGAGTACATACGTAGCGGGCCTCGTCGCGTCCACTTCGCCGTATACCGGGAAGCGGGGCGTGACAGGTTTTGTTGGTGGCCCATGCAGGTCAGAGCTGTATGAATCCCTGTCATGCAGTTCTGGTCTGCGTGAACAACCTAAGCAATATAACACAAAAAACAGCAACTAAAACATTCTTTACAATCATGTTCCTTGAATCTTACCATTTCATATTCCTTGAATCTTATCATCCGTTGAATCTATCCTAACCCTATTCTTTCACTCACAATCACCAAATTGTTTTGAAACTGTTACACTTTCCTTTTACAAATTTCGAGGACGAAATTATTTTTAAGGAGGGTAGAATGTAATGACCCCAAAATCTTTATACATTTGTATTATCCCTCTTCAATAATATACCGTATTTATTTGTACTTGGTATTTTCCTTCTTCTATTAAATTTATTATTATTTTATTTCTCAATCTATTATGTATTTTTTTTCTAGGTACAATTTCTTTTTCTTATATTTAAGTTTTTAACTTCTCATTCTTATTTTTCCTTTCATAAATATTTAACCCAAATCCATTATTCTAATTCTCTACAGCCCATCTAAAAAGCCCATTTTCTTTTTAAGCAACATCATATATTTAATTCTAGTTAAATATATGCATGAACAACCTTATAGCTCATTGGTTAAGTCCTTGCATTGTTATTCCATAAGTCATATGTTCAAATCCCCATTCTTGCAATTATTTTTTTATCATTTTTTTTTATTCTTCTCATAACCTACAAATGAGACCTTTCATTTCCAAAATGAATGGTGACCTTTCATTTCTCTTTTAATTCTTATGTTAAATGCATATATTATTATACATAATTCACCATTACACAATCTTAATTGTCCTCCTCCATCTTTTCCTTCCTCATATTTTTTTCTATCTCTCATTTCTCCCTCTTCACCTAAAGTCCAAGAAGAAGAACATGAAGAACTCTTCAAGAAGGTCTCGCTAGTAACGTGAGGCTGTCGGCGGATAGACAAGCCCGGTGACAATACCGGCTTGTGCATGTAAGTCCCTTCTCTCTCCCTTCCTCCCTCCATCTCTTTATTCTTCTCTTTTCATATCTCGTGAACCCGTTTTTATCCATATCGTAATCCTTAAGAGAAAAATAAACATAAACATATACATATATATAAGTCTAGATACATATGGTTATATATGGTTTAATAATATCTTATTACCTATTGTTCAAATTAAAGTGTTTTCAATTCTTTGTTCATGACTATAAATGTTTATTATGAGTAGTGAGAACATAGATTTCATGCCACAATATATTTACGATATCTCATGGAATCGGTTTGGTTATTAAAAGAAAAGATGAAGCTTGCGTGAAAATTCTAGTTAATCTTTTTGCCGATTTTAGTATACATATCAATACCTTTAGTTTTAAAATAATTTTTATAAATTAATTTTTAACTCTGAAAATTTCAGGAAATTTACATATGATAGAATATATTATTTTGTACACGCTGTAAAAACTTTAGATCGATCCGCATAACGGTTTAGGAATTACATCGTATTTATTCACTGATCGTAAAACAGAAAACTGCAGCTATCGGTCAATTTCTAAGACACATAACTTGGTATACCGGAATCCAAATTGAGCAAACTCAGGTGTTTTTGATATCTACATCGAATGATCTAGATTTTCTTGGTTTTATAGTTTTACTGAAAACCCATCTAAGATAAAGAAAACTGCATTACAATATTAAGTGACGGATCTGGACAGAATCTGTTCCGATTCGCACACTGTTTTTAAATTGGACATAACTCGAACACCCGATGTCCGGTTATGACAAAATTTAGATGTGTAGATGCACCATTGATAGAACTATAATTTTCTGTATATTATATTACTTAGGAATGCATGAAACAACCTGATATAGGCTTTGCAATAGAATATATAGTTGCTGTCCAGAAATCTGAATTTCTGTTTTAAATGCTGATATTAAAATGATCATAACTAGAGCTTCAGAAATCCAAATCATGTGAATCTTGGTGTTTTGGATAAGTACATCGAAATACCTACAATTTTATAATAAGCTTCGTAACCTGAAACCCGATAGAAATTAACTCAAACTGCGTTTTAAAAATATGTGACGGTGCCGAATAGATTCTGATCTGTTTTGCGCGACGATACGAAAACATATATATCTCTCAAACCGGTAGTCGTATTTAGGTGAAACTGGAACTTACACATGCAAAACATTTAGAGCCATATTTCTGTTTATATTTCGCATTCGTTCAACTTGATTAATTAGTCGTACATAGTATTTCTTTACAGCATTGTTTATGGTAGTTACTCGAATAATATACTTGACTCATTTCATGCTATTCGAACATGTATACATATTTAGCTTGATCATTAAATTGTTGTATGTACTTAAAGACGATAATTAAATACTTGAGTTATATTTTGAAAACTATACAAAAATATTTTTACATAAAACCCCCTCAAGTTTATAAATTACCCTAAGGACCCTAACAATTATAAGACCACGATTCATAATTCTGATTGTCTGACTCGGGTTTGAGTCTAATTAATTTGACTTGAATCTGATTCAAGTCAACCTATAATCTACAAGATTCCAATTCAAAATGAACACATGAATCCATGAATACAATTATCAATTTATACAATTTGGCTGAACCGAACCATGGATATATTCCTTTTACATGATTCTCAGTATTCCATTTACATGACTCTACGGTTACAACCGTTTCCTGATATCATGGTTTCGGTCAGTCAGTCAATCAATCTACAATTACTACAATTTACAAGATAACAATACAAATAAGACTTCGCGGGGTTTAAGGGGTAGACTGGTACGGAAGGTGTTAAAGGTGGCACGAGGTGGTCAGATTTAATACACCTAACATGAATCCAGTTGCTGTTGTACCGTGGCATAAACGGTTCCTTGTACTATACGTGCCCTTAGTCTCTGGCATATAGAGACTCCTCTCGTATACACTGGCATCCTTCTGTACCAAGCTACAAAACTTGAATATGTTTCAAGTCAATCTATATTCTTTTATATTCCAACTCAAGATGAATACATGAATTCCAGATTCCAGTTAACAATCTATATAACTTGACCGAACCGAACCATGGATATTCCTTTTACATGATTCCCAGTATTCCATTTACATGACTCTATGGTTATAACCGTTTCCTGATATCATGGTTTCGGTCAGTCAATCAGTCAATCAATCAATCAAAGTCAATCAAGCAATCATTACAAGTTTACAAGATAACAATACAAATATGACATCACGGGGTTTAAAGGGGTAGACTGGTACGGAATATGTTAAAGGTGGCACGAGGTGGTCACTTAAGACGTAATTACATCCATGCCGTTGTTCCGTGGTATTATCGACGGAGCCTTGTACTACAGGTTACCAAAGTCCCCGGTGTAAGTGGGACTCCCCTCGTATACACTGACATCTTCTGTACCAGGCTACAAACAACAGCGTTAGCACCATACTACTATAATATGATAATACAATACAACATTAAAAGCTACTCTCTCTCTCTCTTTTACTCTCTGTCTATTTCTCCATTATCTTTGGGACTTACCGAGCGACCTGTTCGCTGACGACATTCTATTTCCTTCTTCTTTGAATGTCGTCAGATGCGTCGGACCAAGTTGAGACCGAGCCAACAACTGAAGATTTGGAGCAGTTCCAAGAAGATCCAGAGCTCTAGACTTTGTACTTGTTCTTTCCAGCATTTCCTTTTATTATTATGCCACTGTTTAGGCATTGCTTTCTTTTTTTCATTCCAGTTGTATTTTCATTTCATGCATTGTATAAAGAATGTTATTAATAAAAGTTGCTGTTCTTTTTATAATCTTGTCTCTTATGTATTTATTTCTATATTGCTTAGCTACGCTTAGCGTATGTACTTCTGAGTACATACGTAGCGGGCCTCGTCGCGTCCACTTCGCCGTATACCGGGAAGCGGGGCGTGACAGGTTTTGTTGGTGGCCCATGCAGGTCAGAGCTGTATGAATCCCTGTCATGCAGTTCTGGTCTGCGTGAACAACCTAAGCAATATAACACAAAAAACAGCAACTAAAACATTCTTTACAATCATGTTCCTTGAATCTTACCATTTCATATTCCTTGAATCTTATCATCCGTTGAATCTATCCTAACCCTATTCTTTCACTCACAATCACCAAATTGTTTTGAAACTGTTACACTTTCCTTTTACAAATTTCGAGGACGAAATTATTTTTAAGGAGGGTAGAATGTAATGACCCCAAAATCTTTATACATTTGTATTATCCCTCTTCAATAATATACCGTATTTATTTGTACTTGGTATTTTCCTTCTTCTATTAAATTTATTATTATTTTATTTCTCAATCTATTATGTATTTTTTTTCTAGGTACAATTTCTTTTTCTTATATTTAAGTTTTTAACTTCTCATTCTTATTTTTCCTTTCATAAATATTTAACCCAAATCCATTATTCTAATTCTCTACAGCCCATCTAAAAAGCCCATTTTCTTTTTAAGCAACATCATATATTTAATTCTAGTTAAATATATGCATGAACAACCTTATAGCTCATTGGTTAAGTCCTTGCATTGTTATTCCATAAGTCATATGTTCAAATCCCCATTCTTGCAATTATTTTTTTATCATTTTTTTTTATTCTTCTCATAACCTACAAATGAGACCTTTCATTTCCAAAATGAATGGTGACCTTTCATTTCTCTTTTAATTCTTATGTTAAATGCATATATTATTATACATAATTCACCATTACACAATCTTAATTGTCCTCCTCCATCTTTTCCTTCCTCATATTTTTTTCTATCTCTCATTTCTCCCTCTTCACCTAAAGTCCAAGAAGAAGAACATGAAGAACTCTTCAAGAAGGTCTCGCTAGTAACGCGAGGCTGTCGGCGGATAGACAAGCCCGGTGACAATACCGGCTTGTGCATGTAAGTCCCTTCTCTCTCCCTTCCTCCCTCCATCTCTTTATTCTTCTCTTTTCATATCTCGTGAACCCGTTTTTATCCATATCGTAATCCTTAAGAGAAAAATAAACATAAACATATACATATATATAAGTCTAGATACATATGGTTATATATGGTTTAATAATATCTTATTACCTATTGTTCAAATTAAAGTGTTTTCAATTCTTTGTTCATGACTATAAATGTTTATTATGAGTAGTGAGAACATAGATTTCATGCCACAATATATTTACGATATCTCATGGAATCGGTTTGGTTATTAAAAGAAAAGATGAAGCTTGCGTGAAAATTCTAGTTAATCTTTTTGCCGATTTTAGTATACATATCAATACCTTTAGTTTTAAAATAATTTTTATAAATTAATTTTTAACTCTGAAAATTTCAGGAAATTTACATATGATAGAATATATTATTTTGTACACGCTGTAAAAACTTTAGATCGATCCGCATAACGGTTTAGGAATTACATCGTATTTATTCACTGATCGTAAAACAGAAAACTGCAGCTATCGGTCAATTTCTAAGACACATAACTTGGTATACCGGAATCCAAATTGAGCAAACTCAGGTGTTTTTGATATCTACATCGAATGATCTAGATTTTCTTGGTTTTATAGTTTTACTGAAAACCCATCTAAGATAAAGAAAACTGCATTACAATATTAAGTGACGGATCTGGACAGAATCTGTTCCGATTCGCACACTGTTTTTAAATTGGACATAACTCGAACACCCGATGTCCGGTTATGACAAAATTTAGATGTGTAGATGCACCATTGATAGAACTATAATTTTCTGTATATTATATTACTTAGGAATGCATGAAACAACCTGATATAGGCTTTGCAATAGAATATATAGTTGCTGTCTAGAAATCTGAATTTCTGTTTTAAATGCTGATATTAAAATGATCATAACTAGAGCTTCAGAAATCCAAATCATGTGAATCTTGGTGTTTTGGATAAGTACATCGAAATACCTACAATTTTATAATAAGCTTCGTAACCTGAAACCCGATAGAAATTAACTCAAACTGCGTTTTAAAAATATGTGACGGTGCCGAATAGATTCTGATCTGTTTTGCGCGACGATACGAAAACATATATATCTCTCAAACTGGTAGTCGTATTTAGGTGAAACTGGAACTTACACATGCAAAACATTTAGAGCCATATTTCTGTTTATATTTCGCATTCGTTCAACTTGATTAATTAGTCGTACATAGTATTTCTTTACAGCATTGTTTATGGTAGTTACTCGAATAATATACTTGACTCATTTCATGCTATTCGAACATGTATACATATTTAGCTTGATCATTAAATTGTTGTATGTACTTAAAGACGATAATTAAATACTTGAGTTATATTTTGAAAACTATACAAAAATATTTTTACATAAAACCCCCTCAAGTTTATAAATTACCCTAAGGACCCTAACAATTATAAGACCACGATTCATAATTCTGATTGTCTGACTCGGGTTTGAGTCTAATTAATTTGACTTGAATCTGATTCAAGTCAACCTATAATCTACAAGATTCCAATTCAAAATGAACACATGAATCCATGAATACAATTATCAATTTATACAATTTGGCTGAACCGAACCATGGATATATTCCTTTTACATGATTCTCAGTATTCCATTTACATGACTCTACGGTTACAACCGTTTCCTGATATCATGGTTTCGGTCAGTCAGTCAATCAATCTACAATTACTACAATTTACAAGATAACAATACAAATAAGACTTCGCGGGGTTTAAGGGGTAGACTGGTACGGAAGGTGTTAAAGGTGGCACGAGGTGGTCAGATTTAATACACCTAACATGAATCCAGTTGCTGTTGTACCGTGGCATAAACGGTTCCTTGTACTATACGTGCCCTTAGTCTCTGGCATATAGAGACTCCTCTCGTATACACTGGCATCCTTCTGTACCAAGCTACAAAACTTGAATATGTTTCAAGTCAATCTATATTCTTTTATATTCCAACTCAAGATGAATACATGAATTCCAGATTCCAGTTAACAATCTATATAACTTGACCGAACCGAACCATGGATATTCCTTTTACATGATTCCCAGTATTCCATTTACATGACTCTATGGTTATAACCGTTTCCTGATATCATGGTTTCGGTCAGTCAATCAGTCAATCAGTCAATCAAAGTCAATCAAGCAATCATTACAAGTTTACAAGATAACAATACAAATATGACATCACGGGGTTTAAAGGGGTAGACTGGTACGGAATATGTTAAAGGTGGCACGAGGTGGTCACTTAAGACGTAATTACATCCATGCCGTTGTTCCGTGGTATTATCGACGGAGCCTTGTACTACAGGTTACCAAAGTCCCCGGTGTAAGTGGGACTCCCCTCGTATACACTGACATCTTCTGTACCAGGCTACAAACAACAGCGTTAGCACCATACTACTATAATATGATAATACAATACAACATTAAAAGCTACTCTCTCTCTCTCTTTTACTCTCTGTCTATTTCTCCATTATCTTTGGGACTTACCGAGCGACCTGTTCGCTGACGACATTCTATTTCCTTCTTCTTTGAATGTCGTCAGATGCGTCGGACCAAGTTGAGACCGAGCCAACAACTGAAGATTTGGAGCAGTTCCAAGAAGATCCAGAGCTCTAGACTTTGTACTTGTTCTTTCCAGCATTTCCTTTTATTATTATGCCACTGTTTAGGCATTGCTTTCTTTTTTTCATTCCAGTTGTATTTTTATTTCATGCATTGTATAAAGAATGTTATTAATAAAAGTTGCTGTTCTTTTTATAATCTTGTCTCTTATGTATTTATTTCTATATTGCTTAGCTACGCTTAGCGTATGTACTTCTGAGTACATACGTAGCGGGCCTCGTCGCGTCCACTTCACCGTATACCGGGAAGCGGGGCGTGACAGCCAGCGTAGTAGTCGAGTCTTGAGAGTCCCACACAGAGATTTCTCAAACCCAGGCGAAAAGATATAGAGGTCGTATGGTTTTACGAAAAAGGTTCGGATGCATACGTGTTTAAACGCACGTACGACATTCGGACAGTTTTTACTAGCCGGCTTTGGTTTAAGCCAGATTCTAGTATCAGGTTATTGGATTTATACAGTCTAAATTTTTTCCGTGTTTTCATGGATGCGAGGGGCGTTCTCGTAATTTCCGAGAAGCTTCTAGAAGGATGTGACATGAGGGGTTGAGGTGGCATTTTCATTAATTGTTTTAGTGACTCATTCATATGATTCATCATATCATTAAATGCATCATTAATGCATCATTAATGATCTAATGACTCACATGATGAATCACTCTCCTTGAATAAATGAAGCATGGTGAATAATCATTTAATTGATATTATTTGATAATTCATTATGTATCATATATTCAAGTGAGAAGCTTTTTATTCTCATCATCATCTCCACCTTCTCTCTCCTCAAGCTCTCTCTCCTTCACCAAACCCTAATCCTACCACTCATGAGTTGAGAACAAGGATTAGGAAAGACTAAACACTCCATAACCAATCTCTACATCATCTTAGTTCCTTTATTAGCAACTAGAGAAACTAAGTAACCTCAAGTTTAGAGGTTATAGCTTGGATTAGGGTTCTCGGGTGGATCGTCTATCACGGAAAGGAAGCCGAGGAGGACGTGGAGATCCAAGGAGGCCATAGAGATCGTAAAGACGAAGGACTAGAATCATTTGGTATAATATTTTAACATAGTAGCTTAGAACTCTATGCCTTTTGTTAATTATCGTTTAGCAAAGATCTTCGGTTAGTCGATGTTCGCTTAATAAACAAGATCGTTTTTCATATTTCCGCCTCCCCGCAACTCGTGGGGTGTTGCACATCGACTTACAGGGGGCGCCAGCTCTTCTCGGGCGCAGCCCGTCCCGGTGGCGGCGCTGATTGAGAGAGGTTAGCGTGCTTGCGCTTTCGAAAGATGAATTAAAAATATTTGTTAACCGCAATCAAGAACGACGTCGCTTGGTAGCTTGCCGGTGAGTACGGGTCGGTCCACAGAGATGTTGTGTATTTCCTAATTTGTTCTAATGAGTTAATTCCGATTGTTGTCGGATTGATTAAATCTAAAAACTAAGTTTTATCTAGACTAGAGTCTTGCTAGGGTTAGGTTTAGGTTAAGTTTGGAAATGTAAAGATTTCCCACCACTTTTCAATGCCCTAATTTAGATCTATTAGGTGTTATGGTAACAATTAATAAAGGGGATTAGTACCATCGGAAGAAATGGTGTTTCTTTCTCTAGGTTCTTGTCCTTCCTTTCTTAATTATTACCCTAACCTCCATGGAAAACATATACAACCGGTCCTTTATACTACAGTATCATCGCTACCTCGGGGGATAGGGTGCCGTAGGGAACGGTGTGTTATGTATGCATGGAGTCCTATAAAAACTTATGTTGGGCAGGAAAGGGGTGAGAGGTTTTCATCTCTCAAGCCTTCCCCAAATCAACCCTAACAAGCGAGGAGACTACTCGCTCATTAGGGAATTGAAAAACATTTCTAATTAATTTAACTAGGGCAGATAAGAAAATTATACTAGGGCAATTAAAGAAAACTTACTAATTTTATTGATGGCTCTCTCCAAACATTTACACAGGAATTTTTAGATCTGAAATAGATGAAAAAAAGAGGCATAACCTAAAACAGGTTTTTAGGGTTCTATTTATAGATTCATAGAAACCCTAGGTTACAATCGCGTCATATCTGTTTTTATAAATTTACCCCATAAGAAAAAGACCTAGTCAACGCACCGCCAGCGCACCGATATTTTTTCCACCGACACGGGTCCTTGATGGCCGCGGTTCCGCGGCCAAAGTCCACGTTTGGCCGCAGTTCGGCGGCCGTATTTGGGCTTTGTTGGCTCATTTTCTTTGGGCTGATTCCTGTTGCATTTTTCTTGGTTTTTCTTCAGTTGTTTTCTCAGATTGGCTTCTGGTTCTCTTCCAGATCTCCACAGTGAATAAAGTCGTAGATTTTTACCGCTTGTTTCGTGTCGAAGTCTTGAACCTTGCTCTGCCTTTGTACTTTGTGAAATTGTTCACTGATCTTCGTTTATTCTCCAACTGTAGGCTTGATCAAGATTCTTCCATTTGTCGGTCCTAGTCTCACTTTTGTACCGTCTTTTCATCATTTTCACTGTTTTGTTCCGAGAACCTGTAACCTGCAACTATGTAGTAGACATGGGTCAAAAGCACATGTTTATTTGTAAACTGAATAAGAATGGGGAATAAAATAATGCAAAATTATGGTATGAACAAATACCCCCAAACTTATCTTTTTCTCGTCCTCGAGCAAACCTAGTTTTTATTCTCAACAAAATCCTAACCTCACTTTCGCAGGGAATTGTGATTGCACTGAGCTCGTGCAACAAGCCGTTAAACCTCTAAGTGTCCCTAGTAGGAGGAGTGTTGTCTCCTGAGGGTTTTCAGCGGATACTACCCACAAAATCCTATCAATTAGGCCCATCGACTTTTATTCTCCAATTAGGTTTTCTAACAAGAAATTCTATTATCGTTGACTCGTAAATTATCCACCCATATTCTTCACGCTTCCTTATCATTTAACTTAAGATTATATATATTCTTGTGAATTTACTTAGTTTTTGGCATCTCTTAAGTTTTCCTTCTAGGGTTCTATCTCAACTTAGGAATTTTTATCATCTCTATTAAAGATATAAGTCTTATTCTTCATTCCTATCTCTTATCTAAACCCCAATCACATACCCCTACGTGTGTGTATATATCACCCCTACACTTGGAAATTCAAATCAAGCAATCATACTCTTGTCCGTTGTCCAAAGCACTTCTTGATTGGTGAATTTTTAGATGAAATTGCTCATACATCTTTTATGCGACCGTTAATACTTCTTGAGGTACCAACAACCGATTACAAGATGTGTTTGCACATTAAAGCATAATTTCTAGTCTTGCAACACCTAAGGCTTTAGCAGTGACTCCCAAATCAGTTGGTCTAAGGCACTAGGTGATGAAGCACCCTTGCTAAATATTTTTCTATTTTTGCAGTCTTAAGTAATCACAAAAACCAGTGTTCATTTTTTTTATTATCTCTTTATTCACACTTGAATTTTTATTTTATTTTCTTCGTACTAAGGACTTTAGACAAGAGCATTTCAAGGTCTCCTCTAATATTCCAAGTTTCAAGGTGCGTGTTTATGCAATTTGTAGGGTATATATTTTCAGAATTTAGACTTAAGCTTCGGAATTATTTTTCAAACTTACACTTTAATAAAAATATCAATACTCTTCCCTTGTTTTAACTTAACCCAAGAAGTCAACCCGAAATTTGCCTATTTCTAAATAAACTACAAAGACATATACTTTCTACCGTTAGATTTTTAAGAAAGGTTATTTTTAGGATTTTTAATTTACTGAGTCTAGGATCTAGTTGTTCCTAGCTAGTTAACCTTTTTGTCCAACTCAAGTCAATTATGGCCAAAACCGAATACTTTAATTTTTATAATTTTTCAATTTTTTATGGGTTTTAAAATAAGTAATGCAAATGCAAAATGTACATATGAATGCGAAGAAAGAAGGCTTACCGAGCATACCCCTAAACTTAACCTTGACAGTGTCCTCACTGTCATGCTACACCAAGAGGGTCAAAATGTCGGCACTCCCCTGTTTATTTATTTATAATATTTTTTTTTATTTTTTATTGTTAAAAGAAAAACAAATATATATATACAAAAAGGCCCCTCCAAACTTCATTGAAATAATGTTAAACGTCATTACCAAACTTTGCAAAGACCAAACGTCAACACCAACCAGTTGAAAAATTTATCTGTGTAGACTATCGGTCGGTGGAAGAACATGTTGTACCGATCCAAAAAGAATTGGGGAAGATAGAAGTGGTGGTATGGAAAGTGTGGAAGTGAATAGATAGGAGGTGAAGATGAATCAAAACGAGAATGTGAATGATCAGAAATCAGTGGAATATTGGCATTCTCGTAGCTTATTAAAAGAAAAGGGGGTGGTTCAACTTCTAAAGGAGGAGGTTGACTATCCACACTATCCCCAAGATGTTTCTGTGGATCCTTTATCGACTTGGCATCATCCATCATATACATATGATATTCAATTATGAGGGAACCAATCTCCTCGATATCCGCCATAGTCCAGCCGAAAGCTTGCCGCTTATCTTGTAAGACCATTAAAAGGGCTTTCTCTTGCTCGAGGGCTAGAGAGGCCGATATGATAACGAGAAAGGTCTCATTCTCACCTAGGTAAGCATATTTAAGGTGAGACGGCAAGGGTTTGAGTTCGAGTTTCGGAGGCGAAACAATCAAAGGTAAAATTGGGGAATCTACCTCGAACTCAAAGGATTCCAACAAGGGTTCGAAATCACTGCAAACAACCGAATCGGATGGTTCAACTAACTCATCCAAAAATTCAAAGGACTCATATTCGGGCGGTGAATCGTCAAAATCGTCCGGAAAGGTGAAACATTCATAATCAATATCGGTTGTGCCAACTGTGTTAGATTCAAGGAGGGACGCACTAGTGGCGTCAAAACTGTTGTCATCAAACAGAAATCTTTCAAGCTCGCAGTCCTCCTGCGTGATTTCGTGAATAGAGCAAACTTCTCGTGTACTAGTTTTAGGCACGGGGGGCAGATTTTCTATCTTGTAAATATTGAACTCACTAGACATCTTCCCGAAGAATAAAGTCATGGAGCCATTGAGACAATTTATTATGGCATTGGAAGTGGCCAAAAATGGTCGATCGAGAATCATCGGAATTTGGTTCCGTGGGTTAGCAACAGGTTGTGTGTCCATAACAATAAAATCAACGGGGAATATGAAATCCCTTACTTTGATCAACACATCCTCTAACTCACCCCTAGGATGGGTGATTGATCGATCAGCCATTTGGAGAGTACAACGAGTGAGTTTCAACTCTCCAACCCCTAATTGCTTGTACACGGAGTAGGGAAGCAGGTTAACACTAGACCCAAGATCTAAAAGTGCTCTATTGATGTTCTTATCCCCAATAGTTATTGCAATTGTAGGACAGCCAGGGTACTTTCGTTTTTGGGGTAAGGGTTGATGTTGGTTAATAGCATTGCTTAAGGCATTAGCTACTAGCACTTTCTTGGTATTTGTGACTTTCTCTTCGAGGAGCATAAGCCCTTTAAGATTTTCGCGTAAGAAGGGACTTGTTGGATTGCATCCAAGAGAGGTATTTTTATGCCAACCTGTTTAAATAACTCCACAATCTTCTCCATTTGTGGAGTTGGTTTATTGGAACTCAACCTGTTTGGAAATGGAGCATTTTGAAAATCTGTTGAGTCCAATGTCTGTGGAGTGGAATGTGGAGTTAGAACGGATCCCAATATGGGTGTGTTCGTGAAGTAAGAAGTGGGTCCGTTCGGATTAGAAGAAGAAGAGCCTTTTGAAGAATGAAGAATAAGCTCTAACGAAGAAGATGAAGGTGAAAAAGAAGAGGATGGAGAAGAAGAAGAAGAAGAAAAAGAACCACCGGCGGGGGTGTCATCACTAATACCCACATTATTTTGCAACACTCTTCCAGATCTCAACGTGGTCACAGCATTTACATTATAATTTTGTTGTTCATATGCAACATGTGTGTGACCGGGATTTGGCAATGGTTGAGATGGAAGCTTTTCCTTTTCTCGCTCGCTCAACACAGCAGTTAGTTGTGCAATTTGTGCCTCAATAAATTTGATGCTTTGATCGTGTGAAGCATTGTTGTGCACCAAAGACTGAATGGAAGTCTCCAACCTTGCTGCGGATTGTGTAGATTGTTTTAGAAACGCATCTAGACTTCTTTCTAGCGAGGTAACCTTATCATCATTTGGTTGAACAAAATTGTTTTGAGGGTAAAAGTTGTTAGGCACAAAATTGTTCGTTTGATTTGGGTAAGGTTGAGGTTGGAAAGGTTGCTGGTATTGAGTTTGTTGGGGTGCTTGTTGTTGTGGAGGAGGAGGCCTTTGAAAGTTGTTATTTCCTTAGAATTGGTGATTTTGATTCCAAGCAAAATTTGGGTGACTCCTCCAACCCGGATTATAAGTCAAAGAGTAAGGATCATTTCTTTGTCTTTGCTGAAAGACAGCATTGACTTAATCTTGTCCTTGAACAGGTGGATTGTAAGGACACTCTTCGGTAAGGTGTGATGGATCCGAACAACAAGCACAAACAGTTCGTGGGGTTAAAGCAGGGGCAGGAGAAGATGATGAGATTTTGGTCTCAATTGCTTCTAGCTTTTTCGTAAGTGCGGCCATCTCGGCCTTCATAGCAATCGACATATCTAATTGATGTATGCCTGCCCTAGACTGACCAATTGAAGAAGATGAGGTGGTCTTGGTGCTAGAAATAGGACCTCAAACCGACTCTTCACCGCCAATTGTGGCTAGGTATGTGCCAGGTGAGTAGGAGGCTCTCCACTATAAGTATTGGCCCTAATTAAGTAACCACTCGCCTTAGACACACTTACCTAGACACCACAAAGTCAGGTTAGGATCAACGGTCGATGCCTACAACTAGTCCTTTGTTCTATTGAGCGCGAAGTCCTTAGGGCTGAGTCTAATATTTTTTTAATTAAAAGATGGTCAATGCAATATGCCTTATGTGATTTCTGGGGTCCTGGAAAGGGTGATGAAATCCCCACCCAATCTGGATTGGTTTCAAGCCCCTTAAAGTCCGATTAAAAATATGCAAAGCAGTAACAATCACTTGCAAAAAAAAAATTATTTTTAGCGCGGCGCAAAGAATCCTGCACAAGATCAATTATTGGAAGGGGAGAGATTTTTAGCGCAAAGAATCCTGCAGGAGATTTTACAGAAGAGATATGGGGATTTGCAGAGGAGGAGAGAGAAATCTCACAGAGATTTTTACACGTGCTGAATCGACCCCAAAACCGCGTTTCCGCCGCCAAAGGGTGCCTCCCGCCGCGGTTCCGCGCTTTCACTTGCTGATGTCACGATCCTGCCGCGGTCCTGCCGCCAGATGCGCGTTACTGCCGCGGTTTCGCGGTTGCCTATGCGAATTGGTTCCTGAAAATTCTTCTGCTCCTCCGGTTTAGCTTTCCTCTGTTGTTCAGATCTGTTGTTTTCTGTTTTGAGATCTGGATTTTTCCAGATCTGAATTTGTTCTTCGGTCCTGCAAAATTCAAACAAAAATACCCTTCAAACAATAAATGATAAAATTTATATAATTTTTTTCCTCCAGTTTTTATGATTTTTTTTTAATTTTATATTAACCCGAAATTGCAAAAAAGAAAATACTACGCCATCCCCGGCAACGGCGCTAATTGATTGAGAGAGGTTAGCGTGCTTGCGCATTCGAAAGATGAATAAAAAATATTTGTTAACCGCAATCAGGAACGGCGTCGCTTGGTAGCTAGCCGGTGAGTACGGGTCGGTCCACAGGGATGTTGTGTATTTCCTAATTTGTTCTAACGAGTTAATTCCGATTGTTGTCGGATTGATTAAATCTAAAAATTAAGTTTTATCTAGACTAGAGTTTTGCTAGTGTAAGTGCACGGCGGCGTCCCGGCTGTCGGAACGAAGCCAAAATGCGGAAACGATACTTTTACAAAACTTTTGAACCGGCACCACCGCGCACTAAAATCCCGGATCGAGCGATCCGTGTCCTTCGGTCTTCTCGTCGTCGTCCTGATCTCCCCGCGGAATCTCCGGTCTTCATCTCCTCGTCGGAAGGGCACCACATCACCGGGTTCTTTTATGGGCTCCCACCTCTGGACCGAGGCAACTCGGGCACGAAGTTGGTGAGCCGACGTGCCCAAGAATACTGTAGGCTAAGTGTAGTAGGCTATGTCTCAAAGGGGTATGAAGTTGCCATGAGGAAGTGAAGGTGGAAAATGAAGTAGTGAGCTTTTGAGATGAACCAAAACCATTTTTGAGCAAGCAAATGAGACCAAATCTCTTCACAAAAATTGGGACAGCCCCTCTCAAGAAGTGGCCGGCCTCATGCTCTAGGGAAAATGAGAGAGGGAGTGGGCAATCATGCAAGAGAGAGAAAAGGGTTATCATGAAGAACAATGATCACAATCAAAACTCCACTCCATCACCCTTCTCATCATATAAAGTAAGCAATCATGTCTCAAAAGTCAAGCAATGATGAAGAAATAGAAGTCAAGGGATGGTAGAACCATCATGACACTACAACTTGCAAATAACACCCTCCACTAATCAAATTTGCATGCTTGCAAATAACTCCCTCTCCACCAATTTCCAGCCAAAGAAAGAAACAAAGGAAAATGGCCGAAACGGAAAGCAAACTGGCAACTTCAAAAAACTGATCCCGTAATAAATTACAGGAAAACCCCGCGACTGTATATACATACCCGCATTTGTATTCCGACCAAATACAAATGCAATGAGACAAAATCTACACTGTACAATACTAGGATCCGGCTTAAACCAAAGCCCGCTAGTATTATTCGTCCGATCATGATCCGTGCAATACCGCATGTATATGATCGAACCCTGCCATATTTCCATACGGCCTCTACAGCGTTTCGCCCGAAACTTGAGAAAACGGTCTGTGGGGGACTCTAAAGACTCGTCAATATTTTAGCCGTGGATTTAACCACTAGCACGTCAGAGGTATTAGCCATACGTAACGGGCTACCAGGTATTGACCAAAAGGGACGTCGATGAGCGAACACATCCTGACACCCTACTGAGCCTGTCAGTGATAATATCTGTACTGTCCGGTCCGTTCGTCTATGAGTATCGCATGGCGGGCCTAGGGGGTTGGTAAAAGTCAGACCCCCAAAAACGGTACAAGTCGTGTCGGAGTGTAGCCCAGAACACCGTGAGATACTACTGGAATACCTACCAGTAAATCTCCTGCCTTAGCCAAGGACTTCGTGTAATGGCTCTTCTAGACACAACGCGACCTCACTCCCAATACCGGGAGAGACGAACCCCTGCAGATCCGCTCACTGCCTCCATGTGGCTCGGGACTGTACCCAACTAAAACCTGTTTGCACGTCTCCTTTGAGCGTGGTAGGGTAGTAATCAAAGTACAGTGGGAACTCACACGAGACAAATGATGATCTCAGGTCGATGAACTAACCTGTATACATGTCACCAGGGAACTGCTATTTGACGTCTGGTATAAGACCAACTAGCATGTTCGCGGCGAGTCCTGTCTGGTGTACTCATAATCCAATGAGCACCTGTATACATCTTAGGTGAACCAACTGATACCAGTGGCTTGTGAGACCGGCCACCGCCCCTCGTCGGGGTCTCGACTGTATACACTAGTCTACTCTGGAGTATCGATGCCCAGTCTCGAAACTCCAACGACTAGGGACCTTTTAAGGATGTGCTTATAGACTACCAGCTCCCACTTATATGATCACCATCATATTGCTGGTCGTCAAGCAAGAATCCTAAGGGCTCTATCAACGTGTAATAGTGACCTGTAAGGTCACCTAAAGCAGTACACGATGATAAAGGTAAACCAGATAGCATACTATCATCTTGAGTAAGACTGTCCTACCGGCATATGTCCTCCATCAATCATTGCAATCACGTGCCTGTGATCCAATAATTGACTCTGAGGGCACTATCTCCAACAATCTCCCACTTGCACTCAAGGCTAATTATTGCGATGTCGCATACTCACAGCCCGTGTGATACCGAACACCCAACTCCTCTACTAATCAGTCTCACAAAACCAGTTTGCGAAACTAATGTGTTCGAGGAATAGCCTCAGTGAGTGAATCCGCCTTGATGTTTCTTTCTATGTCTCTCTTTATCTCAAGTTCGCGGAGAAAGCCATCTCCCCAAATGAGCAATACCTGTCTTAGAATATGTCTGGATATCTGATGGGACCTAGCTCATAAATGAACTCCAAATCCAAACTTCTTAGACTGTATCGTCAACTGAACTTAATCAGTATCCTGCGTCATGCCTCCCTCAGTATCCCCTTGGACCACCTATCCAAAATACCGCCCCTCGTCAGAAGGAAAACTATAACTCTGACAACCTCTCTGTCATCCATGTCACCTTGGAAGCATGGAATGATAACTGTTTCCTAAAAGAGGCTGTTGTTATCATATCCCTAGAACATCCACTTATGTTCTAAAACTGCTTCCGTTCGTTTCTCCAGGATTGGATCAATATCAACATATTGCATCTATTGCAAAAAACAACATCTGGTGTGGTGCTTGACATCTCATGATTGACTCAATTGCCTAAGCAAGTGATCTGCCAATCATGCACATCCCTCTCCACTTTAGTCTGTAAGACACCTTTAGAGAGGGTGACTCCATCACCTGTAGGTACACTACCGTGCCTGGAGTCGTCCATTCTAAAACACCTTCAGAATGCTGTCTAAGTACCCTGATTGGGAAACTACCAAAATCCAGATCTAAAACCATAGATCCAGTAACCAGAATATCTTGATATTATATCCAAGTCCCATGTGGAGAAACCACTGTGTGACAACCAAAGTATAACCGATCGTAGTATAGGAATTTCACTTCTTACTCTGTGTGTGTCATCCAAATACCAGGACATCACACCCTACTACCTTCTTAACAGATCCATCCCCTATTCTGATGAAGTCAAACCTATGACTGTCACATCAGAAATAGATGATCTATCTCCACTATATCTGCTTTAGTCTACAAATAGACATAAGCCACTTGTCCACTATACTTCCGCTGCTCCCACTGACCACGACAACCCTCTGGCAGAGTCATATAAACGTACACTTCTAAAGCTAGTTTAGAACGACGCTATACTCATCCTCCTGCCGGGTCTCACAGTCTGGAACAACAGCAATGGAAAGTCTGGGTAAACAAGAACCTCCCTGCCACCGTCCTTGAGGCTACCAAAGTACCTCTCGAGTGCCTGACGTTACCCACCATATCTGCGGAGTGGCCAATGGAATGTCAAACCAAATTGAATCTTTAGGTTCTTATCAAATCTTCAGTAATCGTTTGCGGTTCTGGAATCACTTCCAGTTCTACCATACTCCCACTACTGTTTTCTGAAAAAATCCATTTTACTTAAAACTGTGGCGAGTCTAAAACAATATCACTATCGATCATCCAGATGGTAGAAAGTCAACCCTCGTCATAGCCTGGGTCAACCCACAAACAGCCATTACAGAAACGTGCCTTGTGTTATCCAGAGTCTGGTTTTAAGCATAAGCCGGACAACTCCCCGTACCTTAACATCGTTAAGATACGAACCGTTCTATATCCAATATAGAAACAGAGGCACTGATTTAATTGAACCAGATTCAAATCATGCAACTGTCTCCAGTGCATGTTAACTAAATGGAAAGAGACCGATCAGCATTACTCAACTTAGGAGTACTTCCAATTATGAGTAACCTGAAAGAGAAGCAAGTTCTCTTAACTATTACTATCTACTGAATACCACAAGTATCTACATCTTCGATCACCTTGAAGAATCCCGATACTTGCAACACCTGGTTCTCTACTTTATTCATATACCTATAACTTCTCAAAATTCGGACCTTGCGTTTCTACGAAACACCTGTCTAAAAAATAGAGAAGTCATAAGTAAACCGAATATAGTACGAGGACCAACCCCTCTGTCCTCATGGACACTGGACAACATACAATACTCTGTATAAGTCCCCTGAGTCCAATAACTCATTCGTTGTGTGTCGTAAGTTGAAAACTGTACTTATGGTTAAGAAGAATTACACCGCTGTTTAATGCTCCTTACCTAATCATCCACTGATATAGGTAAATGTCATGGACATAATTTCAAAAAGGTATATCTCACTCTATAAAAATAGACGTACAGATATATCAATTTGAAATTGGTGCATAACAACGGATATTCAAAACCAAATATTTGCTGTCCGGTAAACTACCCAGGCGATTTCCTCAAATATCACCAATTACAACGAATTTCGATATAATGAGGATGATCACTTAATTCCCAATAACTTACTCCCACTCATCATCTGTAAAACCATGCAGATGTGAGAATCATACCTGGTAAATACATACCCTGGAGCAAGTGTCTAATTAGGAAATCAGTTTTCTTTTAACAGTACACAGCGAAACTGAAACATGTAAATGTTTCGAAGGGGTATCCGGGTATTCCTAGTAATGCCTCTTCCATTATCCAGATTCACAACTGTAACCGTATATTTCTATGCCATCTCTACACATCCCTTCATATGTCTTTAGTCATTACCTTCTGCACACCTCTTTAGGCCAAATGGTTTTCTTCCTTCCGTACCGTTCGTCACCAGCCTATGATTTGGAAGAAAACTATCCAATAAGCATAATGGGTGTACTGTCCTAATCCTAGGAGCACTCGCAATGCGAGGGAAGGTGAAGGTAAAAGACAACCAAATAAACCTTATTCCTATTTCTCCTGAACCAGAATCCATCGCCGAACTGGAACAAGTTCCTTTCGAGTTCGTATATAACCATATGATGGAGTATCCAAATAATTGTGGATCTTCGTAGTGATACGGAGTGTCCTGGAGAAATACAAAGGTGAAGTGGGAGTGGTAATGAAATACTTGGTTTGGTCGTGAATAGCAGTCGCAATTTACTTTGCCTTCCTTCTAATCCCTTTATTTGTCTTAACTTAATACCTTCTGTACACCACACTTAGGCTAATCGGCTTTCTTCATTCCCTATCGTTCGGCACCAGCCTAAGGTTTGGAAGAAGACTATCCAATAGGCGTAACGGGTGTACTATCCCCTAATCCAAGGAGCACTCGCAACCTGAGAGAAGGTAAAAGGAAAAGGAAACTAAATAGTCCTATTCGTTTTCTCCAGAACCAGAAACCATCCTCGAATAAATTCCTTCGAGTTCGTATATAACCATACGATGGTTTTATCCAATGGAAGTGGACATTCGTAGTAATACGGGGTGTCCTGGAGAAAAAGGGTAAAAGTAGTAGTGGCAATGAGGTATGCAACTCTGACAATCCAAAAGTCAGTGTTTTAAGAAGGTTCGGTTAATCTTGGTCACTGAGTCATAGTCAAAAGTCGGGTCATGGTCGCTGCCAAAGAGAGAGAGAAAAGAAACACTCAGCGTGCACTCTAACCTAGATCAGAATGGTTACCAATTTATCTAATCAGGAAACCTCCCACTGTACCGTCAAATTCTCCTCCAAACCTGAAAGAAGAATTAGTCGGGATCACCCGAGGAGTAAACCAACTCATCAGTGGAAATCGGGATCCAACTATCATCGCATGATAACGTGACGGAATCCGCTCATGTTATCACACTCCAGAAGGTATGCGCATATCTGGCAAGTTTCAGTTTCTTTAGAAACTCCCGATGTGATTTTTACCCTATGCTCTTATGACCTTGACGAAGGTCAACAAATCATAAGTCACATGTCAAGTTCTACTCGTCATTGTCCAGGTTAATTTGAACCCACCCGTACAAGCCCTTGACGAAGGTCAACAAGGCTATACGACTGTCCCATACCAATGCATCTATCTATGCAGCAGAAAGGCAAGAAGCAGCTACCATTCACTATGCCTTGACAAAGGTCAACAAACATAGCATGAATACTACGTGCTACCCGTCTGAAATGACGGAGGGCTACGAATGGTTTTTGGCGAAAAACCTTTAACGTAATTGTAAGTCCGCGGCGGCGCCCCGGCCGTCGATCCGACGCCGGAAACGCTGAAACAAAAACTTTGCAAACTAGCAAACCGGCACCACCGCGCACTTTTCACCCGGATCGGGCCATTAACCTAGCTACTAGCAAACAAGAAAAGAGTAGAGAAGCTATACCAAGCGATCCATGTCCTTCGGTCTTCGTCTCCACTCCGATCTCCCGCGGAATCTCCGTCCGTCACCTCCTCGTCGAAACGGGCACCACGTAGCCGGATACTTTTACGGGCTCCCACCTCTGGACTGAGGCAACTCGGGCGCGAAGTTGGCTAGCCGACACGTCCAAGATTTGCTATAGGCTAGTGTAGAGTCTATGTCTCTTTGGGGTTTAGTTGCCATGGAGGATGGAGGAAGAGGTTAAAGAAAATTGGTGCTTTCAATTTTCTAGCAAGAAAATGAGATGAAGAATAATACCACCACTCCAAATGAAACTCTCTCATATCCCACCCTCTCCAAAAGTGGCCGGCCTATATGGGAATGGTGGGATCAAAAAATGCAATAATGCAAGAAGGAATAATAGAATAGATAAATGGTCACACCAAACTCAAATCTCAACCCATCAAAAATCTCATCCATTCTTTTCTCAATCCTATCATAATAAATGCAAGTGATGAGATGAAAATGGAATCTCATGATTATGAAGGAACAAATGCAATAAACCCCTCCACAAAAAGTAATTTGCATAATTGCAAATTACCCCCTCCATCGAAAAAGTCCGGCCGTGAAGGAACAAATGAAAACCGGCCGGAACGGAATGCAAACTGGCAACTTCAGAAAACTGATCCCGTAATAAATTACAGGAAAACCCCGCTACTGCATATATATTCCTGCATTTGTATTCCCATTAAACACAAATGCAAAGAGACAAAACTACACTGTCTAATACTAGGATCCGGCTTAAGCCAAAGCCGGCTAGTAAAATCCGTCTGATCACGATCCGTGCAACACCGCACGTATCTGATCGAACCCTGCCATATCTCCATACGGCCTCTACAGCGTTTCGCCCGAAACCCGAGTAACTGTGTGTGGTGGACTCTAAAGACTCGTCAATACTATGGCTGTGGATTTAACCACTAGCACGTCAGAGGTATTAGCCATACGTGACGGGCCACCAGCTATTGACCAAAAGGGACGTCGATGAGCGAACTCATCCTGACACCCTACTGAGCCTGTCAGTGACAATATCCGTACAGTCCGGTCCGTTCGTCTATGAGCATCGCATGGCGGGCCTAGAGGGTTGGTAAAAGTCAGACCCCCAAAAGCGGTACAAGTCGTGTCGGAGTGTAGCCCAGAACACCCTAAGATACTACTGGAATACCTACCAGCAAATCTCCTGCTTTGGCCAAGGACTTTTCATGTTCTATCTCTCCTAGACAAAGCGCGACCTCACCCCCAATACCGGGAGAGACGAACCCCTGCAGATCCGCTCACTGCCTCCATGTGGCTCGGGACTGTACCCAACTAAAACCTGTTTGCACGACTCCTTTGAGCCGTGGTAGGGTAGTAATCAAAGCACAGTGGGAACTCACACGAGACAAATGACGATCTCAGGTCGATGAACTAACCTGTACACATGTCACCAGGGAACTGCTATCTGACGTCTGGTATAATCCCAACTAGCAGGTTCCCGGCGAGTCCTGTCCGGTGTACTCATAACCCAATGAGCATCTGTATACATCTTAGGTGAACCAACTGACACCAGTGGCTTATGAGACCGGCCACCGCCCCTCGTCGGGGTCTCGACTGTATACACTAGTCTACTCTGGGGTATCGATGCCCTGTCTCGAAACTCCCACGACTAGGGACCTTTTAAGGATATGCTTATAGACCCCAGCTCCCACTTATATGATCGCCCTCATACTGCTGGTAGTCAAGCAAGAATCCTAGGGGCTCTATCAACGTGTAATAGTGACTCGTAAGATCACCTAAAGCAGTACACGATGATAAAGATAAACCAGATAGCATACTATCATCATGAGTAAGACTGTCCTACTGGGATAAGTCCTCCCCTCAATCATTGCAATCATGTACCTGTAATCCAATAATTGACTCTGAGGGCACTATCTCCAACAATCTCCCACTTGCACTCAAGGCTAATTATTCCGATGTCGCATACTCACAGCACGTGTGATACCGAACACCCAACTCCTCTACTAGTCAGTCTCGAAAACTCGTTTGCGAAACTATTGCGTTTGAGGAATAGCCTCAGTGAGTGAATCCGCTCTGATGTTTCTTTCATGTCACTCTTTATCTCAAGTTCGCGGAGAAAGCCATCTCCCGAAATGAGCAATACCTGTCTTAGAATGTGTCTGGATATCTGATGGGACCTAGCTCATAAGTGAACTCCAAATCCAAACTTCTTAGACTGTATCGTCAACTGAACTTAATCAGTATCCTGCGCCATGCCTTCCCTCAATATCCACCTGGAACACCTATCCAAAATACTGCCCCTCGTCAGAGGGAAAACTATAACTCTGATAGCCACTCTGCCATCCAGGTCACCTTGGAAACCTGGAATGATAACTGTCTCCCGAAGGAGAATGCTGTTATCATATCCCTAGAACATCCACTTATGTTCTAAAACTGCTTCCGAATGTTTCCCCAGGATTGGATCAATATCAACTTATTGCATCTACTGCAAGAACAACATCTGGTGTGGTACTTGACATCTCATGATTAACTCAATTGCCTAAGCAAGTGATCTGCCAATCATGAACATCCCTCTCCCCTTTAGTCTGTAAGACACCTTTAGAGAGGGTGACTCCATCACCTGCAGGTACACTACCATGCCAGGAGTCGTCCATTCTAAATACTCTTAGAATGCTGTCTAAGTACCCTGATTGGGAAACCACCCAAATCTAGATCTAAAAGCATAGATCTAGTAACCAGAATGTCTGATATAATATCCAAGTCCTGTGTGGAGAAACCACCGTGTGACAACCAAAGTATAACCGATCGTAGTATAGGAATATCACTCCCTACTCTGTGTATGTCATCCAAATACCAGGACATCACACCCTACTATCTTCTTAACAGATCCATCTCCTATTCTGATGAAGTCAAACCTATGACTCTCACATCAGAAATAGATGATCTATCTCCGCTATATCTGCTTTAGTCTATAAATAGACATAAGCCAACTGTCCACCAATGCTTCCGCTGCTCCCACTGACTACGACAACCCTCTGGCAGAATCATATACACGTACACTTCTAAAGCTAGTTTAGAACGACGCTATACTCATCCTCCTGCCGGGTCTCACAGTCTGGAACAACAGCAATGGCAAGTCTGGGTAAACAAGAACCTCCCTGTCACCGTCCTTGAGCATACCGAAGTACCTCTCGGGTGCCTGAGGTTACCCACCATATCTGCGGAGTTGCTAATGGAATGTCAAACCAGATTGAATCTTTAGGTTCTTATCAAATCTTCAGTAATCGTTTGCGGTTCTGGAATCACTTCCAGTTCTACCATACTCCCACTACTGTTTTTTGAAAAAATCTATTTTTATTAAAACTGTGGCGAGTCAAGAACAATATCACTATTGATCTTCCAGATGGTAGAATATCAACCCTCGTCATAGCCCGGGTCAACCCACAAACAACCATTACAGAAATGTGCATTGAGTTGTCCAGTGTCTGGTTTTAAGCATAAGCCGGACAACTCCCCGTACCTTAACAATGTCAAGATATGAACTGTTCTATATCCAATATAGAAACAGAGGCACTGATTTAATTGAACCAGATTCAAATCATGCAGCTGTCTCCAGTGCATGTCAACTAAATGGAAAGTGGCCGATCAGCGTTACTCAGCTTAGGAATGCTTCCAATTATGAGTAACCTAAAAGAGAAGCTAGTTCTCTTAACCATTACTATTAACTGAATACCATTCACAAGTATCTACATCTTCAATCACCTTGAAGAATCCCGATACTTGCAATATCTGGTTCTCTACTTTATTCATATACCCATAACTTCTCAAAACTTGGACCTTGTGTTTCTACGAAACACTTGTCTAAGAACCAGAGAAGTCATAAGTAAACCGAATATAGTACGAGGACCAACCCCTCTGTCCTAATGGACACTGGACAATATACAATACTCTGTACAAGTCCCTTGAGTCTAGTGACTCATTCACTGTGTGTCGTAGGTTGAAAACTGTACTATGGTTATGAAGAATTACACCGCCGTTTAATGCTCCTTACCTAACCATCCACTAATATAGGTAAATGTCATGGACATAATATCAAAAAGGTATATCTCACTCTATGAAAATAGACGTACAGATATATCAATTTGAAATTGGTGCATAACAACGGATATTCAAAACCAAATATTTGCCATCCGGCAAACAACCCAGGTGACTTCCTCAAATATCACCAATTGCAACGAATCCCGATATAATGAGGATGGTCACCTAATTCCCAATAACTTACTCCCACTCATCATCTGTAAAACTATACAGATGTGAGAATCATACCTGGTAAATACATACCCTGGAGCAAGTGTCTAATCGGGAAAACAGTTTTCTATTAACAGTACACAGTGAACCTGAAACATTGAAATGTTTCGATGGGGTATCCTGGTATTCTTAGTAATGCCTCTTCCATCATCCAGATTCACAACTATAACCGTATAATTCTTTGCCATCTCACCAAATCCCTTTATATGTCTTTAGTCATTACCTTCTGCACACCCCTTTAGGCCAAATGGTTTTCTTCCTTCCCTACCGTTCGGCACCAGCCTATGGTTTGGAAGAAGACTATCCAATAAGCATAATGGGTGTACTGTCCTAATCCTAGGAGCACTCGCAATGCGAGAGAAGGTGAAGATAAAAGACAACCGAATGAACCTTATTCCTATTTCTCCTGAACCAGGATCCATCCCCGAACTGGAACAAGTTCCTTTCGAGTTCGTATATAACCATACGATGGATTATCCAATAAACTGGGATCTTCGTAGTTATACGGAGTGTACTGGAGAAATACAAAGGTGATTTAGGATTGGCGAAGAAATACTTGGTTTGGTTGTGAATAGCAGTCGCAATTTACTTTGCCCTCTTACTAATCCTTTGCTTTGTCTTAACTTAATACCTTCTGTACACCGTTTAGGCTAATTGGTTTTCTTCATTCCCCACCGTTCGGCACCAGCCTAAGGTTTGGAAGAAGACTATCCAATTTGCGTAATAGGTGTACTATCTCCTAAACCAAGGAGTACTCGCAACCTGAGAGAAGGTAAAAGGAAAAGACAACTGAATAGTCCTATTCGTTTTCTCCAGAACCGGAAACCATCCTCGAATTCCTTCGAGTTCGTATATAACCATACGATGGTTTTGTCCAGTGGAAGTGGACGCTCGTAGTAATACGGGGTGTCCTGGAGAAAAGGGTAAAAGTAGGAGTGGCAATGAGGTTTGCAACTCTGACATTCCAAAATCCAGTGTTAAGAAGGTTCGGTCAACTTGGTCACTGAGTCATAGTCTAGGGTCGGGTCAATGGTCGCTGCCAAAGAGAGAGAGAAAAGAAACACTCAGCGTGCACTCTAACCTAGATCAGAATGGTTATCACTTTATCTAATCTGGAAACCTCCCACTGTAACGTCAAATTCTTCCCCAAACCTGAAAGAAGAATTAGCCGGGATCACCCGAGGAGTAAACCAACTCATCAGTGGGAATCGGGATCCAACTATCATCGCATGATAACGTGACGGAATCCGCTCACGCTATCACACTCCAGAAGGTATGCGCATATCCGGCAAGTTTCAGTTCTTTTGAAACTCCCGATGTGAATTTTTGCCCCATGCTCTTATGACCTTGACTTTGGCCAACATATCATAAGTCACATGTCAAGTTCTACCCGTCATTATCCAGGTTAATTTGAACCCACCCGTACAAGCCCTTGACTTTGGCCAACAAGGCTATACGACTGTCCCAAACCAACGCATCTATCTATGTAGCATATGAATACCCAATAGCTACCAAACACTGTGCCTTGACTTTGGCCAACATACACAGCTTGAATACTATTGACTATCCATATGAAACGACGGAGGGCTACGAATGGTTTCTGGCGAAAACCTTTAACGTAATGAACTTGATATCGTTGAAGGAATGGATAGCTTTTAAAAATATAGTGACGAAAACCTTTGCTAAAGAGGTCACTCCCGGTGAAGGGATCTCGGCTCTTTCCCCGTAGAATGAGGTGCAGGATATTCCAACTGAATACCACGATGCAAAGCAAAAGTAATCGGCTATAGTGAAGTTACTGCCCTGACGCAAACTTTGTCCAAGGGGTCACTCCCGGTGAAGGGATCTCGGCCCTTGCCTCGTCGACTGAGGAGCAAGATATTCCAACTGAATACCACAATGCAAAACAAAAGAGAACGCCCTTCCAATAACAGCTTTTTGAAAAGTGTTCCAACAACATCAGAATAGGTTTGTTTATCTTGCATTGATCCAAATCAACGCAGTCCCATCAATTGATCACACCAATAAAGAACGAAAATAATGACGTACGTATATGCCATCCGCATTCGCCACTGGGTCCCGTCATCACCCGTTAGGTTAGCTAACTAACGACAGAGCGGGGACTGGACTAGCGCGGATGCAAAACATATACAACATCTACTAGTATATATATAATATATAATTTTCGCTCAAGGCGTGATAAAATGCAACATCACAGAAATGTACAGCATCACAGATCAATACAGATATCTGGGATCCCCGGGTTTCACTGAGCCGCTACTAAAACCCGACGTTCCCCTGGTCGTGTGGATAGCCTGTGCAATGAAATCCTAGACCCCTACGGGCGCGACAAGTTACCCGCCAAAACCTGAAGCGAGGCAGCCCCCTTCAGCAACGTGAATGGACCACCCAGCACTTCACGGAATCCGGTAACTTGGGCACCCCTCCTGGGTCAACCTATACCCCCTACGAGTGCGGCGAATAGCCCGCCAATTCTAGAGTAAAGCTCCCTCCGTCTCAATGCCATGAGATGCGGGCTTATTGCCCTCTAGAACCCGGCTATCCGTGCACCCCTCCGCGGGGTAATCCTAGTATAGAAAGTAAAATATACATACAATGGGTATATCGACCGCAATCTGGTCGTGCCCCAAAAGAATAATACAAACAGGCAGTGACGGCAGTCCAAATGTCGGACGCTCGCCCCGCAATATGAAATGTACATATAAAACGAAACTATACTAATATTGCATCCAGGCTATCTCCCACGACCGATCCGCAACAACACAGCACAATCACAGAACATCAACGTGAATGTCACGTTCGCAAATCCGTCTAACCGGGCTATAGCAGTCAGACAGGATTTACCGATCGAGTGACATTCACGGTCGCAGATATAATGTAAATACTGTGAACTAGCATGTTTAAAATATCCGATCGAACAAATTTATCAAAGTAGGCCCCAAGCAGTACTGTAGCACTCACAGAAAATATGGGCCCAAAAAGAATGTCCCAAAACCCCTATTTTTAACTCATAAGCTATCTGCAAAATTTTGATCAAGTGATCAATCAAAAGCGCGGCGGAACCGCGGCCCAAGCATGGGTTTGGCCGCGGTTCCACGGCGGTACGGAGAGATCGCGCGACCAAATTTTCACAGATTGCTTCTATATCCATGCACAGTATTCTGAGACAACCTGAAAAATTTTTGGAGCCAAAAAAAATTTCGACAGAGAACACATGCACACAAAATCGGGTTTTCGGGATTTTTGTTCGATCGAGGATGTAAACACACTAGACCATGCTAGGCTTGGTTAATGGCGTGGCTCTGATACTAATGTAAGTCCGCGGCGGTGCCCCGGCCGTCGATCCGACGCCGGAAACGCGGAAACAAAAACTTTGCAAACTAGCAAACCGGCACCACCGCGCACTTTTCATCCGGATCGGGCCATTAACCTAGCTACTAGCAAACAAGAAAAGAGTAGAGAAGCTATACCAAACGATCCGTGTCCTTCGGTCTTCGTCTCCACTTCGATCTCCCGCGGAATCTCCGTCCGTCACCTCCTCGTCGAAACGGGCACTACGTAGCCGGATACTTTTACGGGCTCCCACCTCTGGACCGAGGCAACTCGGGCGCGAAGTTGGCTAGCCAAGCCTCCAAGATTTGCTGTAGGCTAGTGTAGAGTCTATGTCTCTTTGGGGTTTAGTTGCCATGGAGGATGGAGGAAGAGGTTAAAGAAAATTGGTGCTTTCAATTTTCTAGCAAGAAAATGAGATGAAGAATAATACCACCACTCCAAATGAAACTCTCTCATATCCCTCCCTCTCCAAAAGTGGCCGGCCTATATGGGAATGGTGGGATCAAAAAATGCAATAATGCAAGAAGGAATAATAGAATAGATAAATGGTCACACCAAACTCAAATCTCAACCCATCAAAAATCTCATCCATTCTTTTCTCAATCCTATCATAATAAATGCAAGTGATGAGATGAAAATGGAATCTCATGATTATGAAGGAACAAATGCAATAAACCCCTCCACAAAAAGTAATTTGCACAATTGCAAATTACCCCCTCCATCGAAAAAGTCCGGCCGTGAAGGAACAAAGGAAAACCGGCCGGAACGGAATGCAAACTGGCAACTTCAGAAAACTGATCCCGTAATAAATTACAGGAAAACCCCGCTACTGCATATATATGCCCGCATTTGTATTCCCATTAAACACAAATGCAAAGAGACAAAACTACACTGTCTAATACTAGGATCCGGCTTAAGCCAAAGCCGGCTAGTAAAATCCGTCCGATCACGATCCGTGCAATACCGCACGTATCTCCATACGGCCTCTATAGCGTTTCGCCCGAAACCTGAGTAACTGTGTGTGGTGGACTCTAAAGACTCGTCAATACTATGGCTGTGGATTTAACCACCCGAACCCTGCCATATCTCCATACGGCCTCTACAGCGTTTCGCCCGAAACCTGAGTAACTGTGTGTGGTGGACTCTAAAGACTCGTCAATACTATGGCTGTAGATTTAACCACTAGCACGTCAGAGGTATTAGCCATACGTGACGGGCCACCAGCTATTGACCAAAAGGGACGTCGATGAGCGAACTCATCCTGACATCCTACTGAGCCTGTCAGTGACAATATCCGTACAGTCCGGTCCGTTCATCTATGAGCATCGCATGGCGGGCCTAGAGGGTTGGTAAAAGTCAGACCCCTAAAAGCAGTACAAGTCGTGTCGGAGTGTAGCCCAGAACACCCTGAGATACTACTGGAATACCTACCAGCAAATCTCCTGCCTTGGCCAAGGACTTTTCATGTTCTGGCTCTCCTAGACACAGCGCGACCTCACCCCCAATACCGGGAGAGACGAACCCCTGCAGATCCGCTCACTGCCTCCATGTGGCTCGGGACTGTACCCAACTAAAACCTGTTTGCACGACTCCTTTGATCCGTGGTAGGGTAGTAATCAAAGCACAGTGGGAACTCACACGAGACAAATGACGATCTCAGGTCGATGAACTAACCTGTACACATGTCACCAGGGAACTGCTATCTGACGTCTGGTATAATCCCAACTAGCAGGTTCCCGGCGAGTCCTGTCCGGTGTACTCATAACCCAATGAGCACATGTATACATCTTAGGTGAACCAACTGACACCAGTGGCTTGTGAGACCGGCCACCGCCCCTCGTCGGGGTCTCGACTGTATACACTAGTCTACTCTGGGGTATCGATGCCCTGTCTCGAAACTCCCACGACTAGGGACCTTTTAAGGATATGCTTATAGACCCCAGCTCCCACTTATATGATCGCCCTCATACTGCTGGTAGTCAAGCAAGAATCCTAGGGGCTCTATCAACGTGTAATAGCGACTCGTAAGGTCACCTAAAACAGTACACGATGATAAAGATAAACCAGATAGCATACTATCATCATGAGTAAAACTGTCCTACTGGGACAGGTCCTCCCCTCAATCATTGCAATCACGTGCCTGTGATCCAATAATTGACTCTGAGGGCACTATCTCCAACAGTAATGAACTTGATATCGTTGAAGGAACTAGATTGCTTTTTATAAAAATATAGTAACGAAAACCTTTGCTAAAGAGGTCACTCCCGGTGAAGGGATCTCGGCTCTTTCCCCGTAGAATGAGGTGCAGGATATTCCAACAGAATACCACGATGCAAAGCAAAAGTAAACGACTATAGTGAAGTTATTGCCCTGACGCAAACTTCTGTCCAAGGGGTCACTCCCGGTGAAGGGATCTCGGCCATTGCCTCGTCGACTGAGGTGCTGGATATTCATAACCGAATACCACTGTGCAAAACAAAAGTGAACGTCCTTGCAATAACAGCTTTTTGAAAAATGTTCCAACAACATCAGAATAGGTTTGTTTAGCTTGCATTGATACGAATTAATGCAGTCCCATCAATTGATCACACCAATAAAGAACGAAAATAATGATGTACATATATGCCATCCGCATTCACCATTGGGTCCCGTCATCACCCGTTAGGTTACTTAACTAACGACAGAGCGGGGACTGGACTAGCGCGGATGCAAAACATATACAACATCTACTAGTATATATATCAATATATAATATTCGCTCAAGACGTGATAAAATGCAACATCACAGAAATGTAATAAGCATCACAGAACAATATAGATATCTGGGATCCCCGGGTTTCATAGAGCCGCTACTGAAACCCGACGTTCCCCTGGTCGTGTGGATAGCCTGTGCGATGAAATCCTAGACCTCTATGGGCGCGGCAAGTTACCCGCCAAAACCTGAAGCGAGGCAGCCCCCTTCAACAACGTGAATGGACCACCCAGCACTTCACGGAATCCGGTAACTTGGGCACCCCTCCTGGGTCAACCTGTACCCCCTACGAGTGCGACGAATAGCCCGCCAATTCTAGAGTAAAGCCCCCTCCGTCTCAATGCCATGAGATGCGGGCCCGTTGCCTTCTAGAACCCGGCTACCCGTGCATCCCTCTGCGGGGTAATCCTAGTACAGAAAATAAAATATACATACAACGGGTGCATCGACCTCAGCCCGGCCGTGCCCCAAAAGAATAATATACAAACAGGCAATGACGGCAGTCCACATGTCGGACGCTCGCCCCGCAATATCAAATGTACATATACAACCAAACTGTACTAACATTGCATCCAGGCTTTCCCCCACGACCAATCCGCAACATCACAGTACAACACAGAACATCAACGTGAATGTCACGTTCGCAAATCCGTCTAAAAGGGCTATAGCAGTTAGACAGGATTTACCGATCAAATGACATTCACGGTCGCAGATATAATGTAAATACTGTGAACTAACATGTTTAAAATTTTCGATCGACTAAATATTTCCCGAAGTGGGCCCCAAGCACAACTGTAGCATTCAAAGAAATCTGGGCCCAAACAGAACATTCCAAAAACCCTATTTCCATGTCAGAAGCTCACTGTAAAAATTTGGTGCAGTTTGGACAAAAAACGGCGGCGGAACCGCGGCCCAAACATGGTTTTAGCCGCTGATCAGCCACGGTACAGTAATATCAGCCGACCAAATTTTCACAGAATTCTCAAAAAACCCTGCACATAATTTTCCAATGTACCAAATAATTTTTTGACGACGGGAAAAATTCGACAGAAACTGATGCATGGAAAATGTGGTTTTTGGAAATTCGTTCGATCGAATTTGTAAACACGTTAGAGAAAGCTAGACTAGGTTAATGGCCTGGCTCTGATACCAGTGTAAGTGCACGGCGGCGCCCCGGCCGTCGGAACGAGGCCAAAATACGGAAACGATACTTTTACAAAACTTTTGAACCGGCACCACTGCGCACTAAAATCCCGGATCGGGCCATTAACCTACTCCTAGCTAACTAGAGAAGGGGTAGAGAGATATACCGAGCGATCCGTGTCCTTCGGTCTTCTCGTCGTCGTCCCGATCTCCCCGCGGAATCTCTGGTCTTCATCTCCTCGTCGGAAGGGCACCACATCACCGGGTTCTTTTACGGGCTCCCACCTCTGGACCGAGGCAACTCGGGCACGAAGTTGGCGAGCCGATGTGCCCAAGAATACTGTAGGCTAAGTGTAGTAGGCTATGTCTCAAAGGGGTATGAAGTTTCCATGAGGAAGTGAAGGTGGAAAATGAAGTAGTGAGCTTTTGAGATGAACCAAAACCATTTTTGAGCAAGCAAATGAGACCAAATCTCTTCACAAAAATTGGGACAGCCCCTCTCAAGAAGTGGCTGGCCTCATGCTCTAGAGAAAATGAGAGAGGGAGTGGGCAATCATGCAAGAGAGAGAAAAGGGTTATCATGAAGAACAATGATCACAATCAAAACTCCACTCCATCACCCTTCTCATCATATAAAGTAGGCAATCATGTCTCAAAAGTCAAGCAATGATGAAGAAATAGAAGTCAAGGGATGGTAGAACCATCATGACACTACAACTTGCAAATAACACCCTCCACTAATCAAATTTGCATGCTTGCAAATAACCCCCTCTCCACCAATTTCCAGCCAAAGAAAGAAACAAAGGAAAATGGCCAAAACGGAAAGCAAACTGGCAACTTCAAAAAACTGACCCCGTAATAAATTACAGGAAAACCCCGCGACTGTATATACATATCCGCATTTGTATTCCGACCGAATACAAATGCAATGAGACAAAATCTACACTGTACAATACTAGGATCCGGCTTAAACCAAAGCCCGCTAGTATTATCCATCCGATCATGATCCGTGCAATACCGCACGTATATGATCGAACCCTACTATATCTCCATACGGTCTCTACAGCGTTTCGCCCGAAACTTGAGAAAACGGTCTGTGGGGGACTCTAAAGACTCGTCAATACTTTGGCTGTGGATTTAACCACTAGCACGTCAGAGGTATTAGCCATACGTAACGGGCTACCAGGTATTGACCAAAAGGGACGTCGATGAGCGAACTCATCCTGACACCCTACTGAGCCTGTCAGTGACAATATTCGTACAGTCCGGTCCGTTCGTCTATGAGCATCGCATGGCGGGCCTAGGGGGTTGGTAAAAGTCAGACCCCCAAAAGCGGTACAAGTCGTGTCGGAGTGTAGCCCAGAACACCCTGAGATACTGTAGGGTTCCTAGGCACACTAATGAGGTCTCACAAGGCATCAACCATGCCAATTTCAAATTTTACAAGTGCCGAGAAACCCTAATACGGATCGTTAACTAGATTTTAGGCGAAACATGCAACTAGTTAACAACTTAACTAAGTGAACGGAAATACAACCTTTGTAGATCCGGTCCTCCACCTCCATAGCTCCATGATGAAGTCTCCTTGCTGTCCAAATCGAATCCCGGGCTCTAGCGTCGGCTTCATCGGAGAAATGGGCGGGCTAGGTCGTCGACTTCGATGCCGAAGATGATCTACGTCGAGGCATCACAAGATCAAGCTCCCACTTCACCAAGTCATGAAACTTGTGAAGAAAACACCCTATACTACTTGGCAAGAGGTAGATGATGAAGAAATAGGAAGTGGGTTCACTTTAGAATTGGATTTCTCACTCTTTTTGTCAAGGCACCATTGTTGGTAGCAAGCTTCTTCATCTTGAAGAAGGAAAAGAAGAAGAAAGAATATATGATAAGTTATTTTCTAATAGAAAATAATATGATACTTATTATAATGGTAACCATATTTAGGTGTAGAGAATAAATCATGGTTAGGTTGAATGGTTAGGGTTAAGCATGAGACAAAGATGGTGGACTTGTTCAAAGCTTCAAGAAGCTTCAACAAGCAAACAAAGAAAGCCACCATTTTTCCCTTTGCCAAAATGAATGAATAAATAAATAAATAAGCAAATAAATAAAGTGAAACCCTAACCATTGACCAACCATGGTTTAAACCAAACATACACCCAAACTAACATGTATCATCAAACATGATACAATCATGTGCACAAAAGTATATCACATATACAACTTGTGTATTTCAAGTGAGAAAATCCTTTTAAAGTGAACCAATACTAGTTAATGCAAAGTAATATATCAAATATATAATTATGCATTAAATCATTAAATCAACGCTTGATTTAACGATCCGGTCATATCGCATATGACCGACTAATATCCAATGTATCGACTTATCGAATCAATCCTTGATTCGATAACTAGGTTATATCGCATATAACCAATCGATACATTCATCGCGAGAATAGAATACGGTATCACATACACGCATTATTCTCGGTCCCGCACATATCTCATATGCGCTCCTATTTCGTTTCGCTTGAGCCAGGAAACCTCTGTGTAGGACTCTAAAGACTCGTCAATACGCCGGCAGCAGGTGATGATCATATCAAGCACCCACAAGCCGCAAGCGGTCTGTTAAACGTAACGGCCACCCGGGTATTGAGCGATCAGAAGATCGACGAGCAATCCTGCTCACACTCCTGTGAATCCAACCAGTAACACTTACCGTACAGTCCGGTCTGTTCGTCTGATATGTCGCATATCTTGCCTAGAGGTGGTAAACTTCAGACCCCAATAGCTTGATAAGTCGTGTCGATATGAGGTCTATAACAGTTCGAGAAACTACTGGTAACACTTACCAGTAAATCTCAGCAACCCTGGCCAGGGATTTCCGGTTATAGCCAATCGAACACAGCGCAACATCAACTCCCTATACCGGGAGAGACGAATCCCCTCCTATCGCTCATTGCCTCCATGTGATTCGGGACTGTACCCAAAAGCCACCGTTTTGCACGCCCTCTTGGATGTGGTAAGGTGGAAATCAAAGCACAGTGGGAATCACACAAGACTCTATGACGATCTCGGGTCAACAGACTACTCTGTACCAGTGTCACCAGAGAACTGCCATCTGACGTAAGGTATAATACCATCTGGGAGTTCTCGGCGAGTCCGTCCAGTGTACCCAGTCTCCACTGAGCACCCGTATATCATCTCTGATGTCAAACACCAATGGATATGGGATCATCCATCGCCCATCTGTATGGGTCGAGAAGGTATACGCTAGTCTACTCTGGTATATCGATGCCCCATCTCGATACACCCACGACTAGGGACCTTGAAGGATGTACTTATGGACTACCATGTCCCCACTAGTATGATCTGCATCATAGTCCAGGTAGTCAAGTACACATCCTAAGGGCTTTACCAACATGTAACAGAGAGACAATCAGTATACACGTTAAGGTAAAGAGTAACCAGATAGCATACTATCATGTCGAGCAAGAAAGTCCTCCCTATATATGTCCAAGCATCCACTACAATATACATCCTATGTATAGTAATGGCCTCTGGGGCATACATATAACTAACAATCTCCCACTTGCACTAGGGCCATCTGATAGCAGTGGTTGAAGTATCTCATACTCAACCATCCCATAATAGTCTCTCTCTGGGAAAAGTCCTTTGTGAGTGGATCCGCCGTGTTGTCCTCTGAGTCTACTCTCCTAACCTTGATCCCTTAGAGATCAACCATCTCCATGATCAGGTGACACTGCCTTAGATTATGTCTGGGTCACTGATGGGACCAGGGTTCCCGGGCCAAAACCACACTTCCATTGTCACACAATGGTAGGAACGTAGTTCATCTCATGAACCAATATATACCCAAACAGCCTCTTTGGTAGCATCTTAAGTAGCGATGTATCCTGCCTTTATCGTCTAGTATGTCACGGTATCTAGCTTGGAACTCTTCCAACATACCGTCCCTTTACTGAGGGTAAAGACAATGCCTGTGACTGACTTTCAGTCGTCCTTATCACTCTGGAACCCTTCCAGTGATTCTCCCCAGGATCGATTGATACCATCTCACTACAACTAGTGTGAATCCTAACATCCAATTAGATCTATCTCATAGATCCAAAACCCAGGATTTAGGAGGTATCACTTTAATCCTTTATGGAGAATCATTGTGATAAGCGGAGATTGACCGAGCGTAGCATAGGAAACTCCTTCCCTATCAAGAGTATGTCATCCACGTACTCTACGAGGATCATCACCATACTCCCTACTACCTTTTTGTATATACAAGGTTCATCTACCATTTTGATGATGTCAAACTGTTTGACTACTACATCAAAACAGATGTTCCAACTCCGCGATACCTGCTTTATCCTATAAAGCATCTTGTACACGTTTCCGCTGCTCCCACTGTTTACGAAGCCCTCTGACTGTGTACTTATAGACTCTCTCTTCTAAAATATCATTTAGAAAAGCAGTCATGACACCCAACCGCCAGATATCATAGTTATGGTATGTAGCCATGGCAAGTAGGATCCGGATGGACTTAAGCATAGCCACTGGAAAAGGTTTCATCATTATCCATACCTGGTCAATGATGCAAACCTTTTAACAAGTCTAGCTTTGAAAGTCTCAACTTTTCCATCTACATCAAGTAATCTTCTCAAGATATACTTGCTCCTGATGGGGATTTAACCCTCCAGATATAGCAACCAAAGTCCATAATTTGTTGGTGTACATGGATTCCATCTCAGATCGCAAAGCATCCAGCCATTCTTACAGAGTCACTACTCTCGATGGCCTGCTCGAAACTAGTTGGGTCATCATCTCATGATGCAATCCTCGCTCCCACTGTCATAGAGTAACCGAAGTATCTCTTAGGCGGGTGAGGAACCTTACTAGATCGGCGGAGAGGCTGAGGTTCGTTGGTAATGTACTGAATTCTTTGGTTCTACCAAATCATCTGCTGTAGTTTGTATAGCTGGAACCTTTCCAGTTCTATATAACAGACCTGGCCTCGAGCTTGTCCGGATTTTGCTTTTAGACATAGGCTGGACAACCCTAAATCTTAACCGTCTTAAGATATGGGCTCTTCCCTTTCCATATCACATATGAAGTGGTAGGCAACTGATTTGATTTGAACCCTATTCAATAGGTATGCAGCTTCTCAAGTGCATAACTCCCAAAAAGGAAATAGGTAACTCAGTAGTACTCATCATAGAGCACACCTTATCATATAGGGTGTGATTGCTCCGCCCCGATATACCATCGTGCTATGGTGTATACGGAGGAGTAATCCTGAGAGAGAATCTCATTCTCCTTTAGAATAGTCCAGGAATTCCGTGCTCAAGTATTCTCCTCCCTGATCACATCAAAGGACATAATACTTATACCCTTATTGGTTCCCTACTTCTAACTTATATTCTGTGAATATCTCAAAAGGTTCGGACTTGTGTTCCAACAGGAACATATGTCTGAATCTAAAGAGATCATCAGAGAATGTAATGAAGTACAAAGAACCGGTCTTGGCATGTGTAGACAGGGAACCTTTATACATCAACATGTATCATCCCAAGAGTTCACTAACTCTTTCTCTGTTTCCAATAAACAGAGCTGGTGTCATTATATCTTTGTGACATGACTGGCAAGTTTCACAAGATGTAAATTCAAACTGATTTAAATATGCATCTACAAGTAACTTCAGCTAGTCGGGTCGCATTGATATGACCTAGTCTACAATGCCTCAAGAAGGATTCGTTCATTTCTGAACTCTTCCTCTTGTGTGTGTTCCGTATACTAAGAACTGTAGTTTGATTTAGAACATCAATGCTTTTAGATAACGTGTCTGAACCGATCAACTTTTGATATAGGAAATGTTCAAAACATTATCCGACAATACAAAATTATATCCTTTCTTTACTAATAAAGAGACTGATATGATTTTGTATATCAGGTTCGGTATCTAATAACATTCATTCAGAATCAATGTATTGGTAATACAGGATGACAGTGACCAACAGACTTGGCTGCAACACTTGCCCCGTTTTCTGCCTCATGAAACTTATCACCCGTTTTCAGTTCTCTACCTTTCTGTAGCCCTATGTAGCAGATTACATATCTGGGATCCTGATCCGGTATCAAATACCCAGGACATAGAGGATACAGAGAAACAGTTCTTTGTAATGAACACACCCGAAGATGATGCATCAACATGCACTTTCTTCGTTTGGGCGGCACGGGAAATCTGGTATTCCCCAATTCCTGCTCTGTCTTATAACAATTATAAGTTGGAGCGGGACCAACGTTCCCCAGCTCAGTATAACAAGCGGGTTCGGTCAATACATCCGTATTATTATTTTGATTAAGGCATGATATGGTCGCTACCTTGAGAGAGAGAGAAGAAAACACTCAGCGTATGCTCTTACAAGATCAGATTGGTTATTATTTTATCTAATCAGGATGGCTCCCACTGTTTTTTATCAAATCTTCCTTCAAACCCTAAAAGGAAAGACTAGCCGGGATTAATTACATACTACAAGTTCGCCAATCTTTCAGCCAGGCCCATGTCGGTACTTTGAGGGAGGTCCCCCGTGCTATCGCACGAACCTAATTAATGTAAACCTCGTTTTCCCAGATGCGTAACCCCGTTGACACCTTTCTAGACACCTACTTGATCGGCTAATTGTAATGTGTAAAACTCTCCCAGGAGTAACAATTACTCGCAGCGGGTATCGGGATCCAACTATCTCATAGAAGGTATGCAATCTCATTGCAAATTTCAACACTTGAAATTCCCGATAATATTTTGCCCCTAACGTGCTATGACCTTGACGAAAGCCAACAAACCATAGCCCGCTAGTCAAGTTCAACCCGTACATTTCTTGATTGAATTAAACCCACCCGCACGACCCTTGACGAAAGCTAACAAAGCCGCACGACTACCATAATCCAATCGTATCGTATGCAGCAGATAAGCAGCATATAGCTACCGCACACTACACCTTGACGAAAGCCAACAAATGTAGCACGAATACTATATCTGAAATGACGGAGGGCTACGACAGGTTTTTCTGAAAACCTATTGCGTAATGAACTTGATATCGTTGTAGAATCAAATGATTTTAAAATGGAGTGTTTTTGAGGCTTTTCTAGTTTTGCTAAAGGGGTCACTCCCGGTGAAGGGATCGTCGGCCCTTTCCTCGTCGAATGAGGTGCGGGATATATCATATATATCACTGTGCAAAGCTGAAACTATAGAAGCAATCAAAAAGACAAACCGAGGGTTGTAGCATCTGCCAGTTATTGCTAAAGGAGTCACTCCCTGTGAAGGGATTTCGGTCCTTTCCTCATCGAATAAGGTGCATGATATATCACATATACCTCTGCGCAAAGTAAGAACTGTAGCTACCTGTTTATTTTTGAAATTCGATTCTACAACATCTTTAGGTTTCTTTTACTTTTATTAATCACATTAATGAAGTCCCATTATTTAAGTACCTAAACATCACAGATAAATACGACGTACACTGATGCCATCCGCATTCACCTCGATGTCCCCTCGTGCACCGTTAGGTTAGGTAACTAACGACAGAGCAGGGCAGGGCTAGCGCGGGTGTAAAACATAAGTAACATCTATATAATATATCATATATACTATATACAGTATCCATCACAGAACATATCACATGATCACATCACAGATATCGCAGTAGAAGAATCATATGAAACATTGGATATACTAGGACGTCCGTGTTTTCAATACGAGCCAGTATAAAACACGGATTCCACGGTCGCGATGAATAGCCAAACCCACACCCCTAGACCCCTACGAGAGTGGCAAGCAACCCTACCAATTCTAGAGTTAGGAGACCCGGACTCGACTCCTCGAGTTGGTCTCCCACTGGACTCCAGAACCCGGTTACTTGTGCTCCCCTCCTTGGGTCTATCCTAGTGCGGAAAAGAAAATAATATACAAAGGGTGACATCTTCCGCAACCTGGAAGTGCCCCAATAAAAGAATATTACATACAAGTTTTTACATGAATGAAAATGAAAAACACTCATCTCACATAAAAACCCCCGGCTATTCAAACACGACGATCCAATATAACATATCCAGCAACACATAACATCACATGTCATCAACGTAAGTAAACATGCGTATCCCAATTGTCGTTGACATTCAGCAACGAAACCGGCGATATCACATATTACACTTATGGTCACAGAAAAGAAAGTGTAAAACTACAACAGTTGGAATCCGCAATCTGCATAGACATCGCATGCCTAATCAAATGAATTCCTTAGACATCGCATGCCTAACAATTATAAGCCCCGCATTTTAGTCTCATTATCGAAAACTCTTTTCAATATCAAGTAGGGCAATTCAACAAGATTCCCGACATCCTGATCGAATGCTCGTCGCAAACTTTAGTAGGCGGCCGCACCCCCGATGCCGTCGACGAAGTGCACCAAGGCGGAACACCGCTGCCGCGAGCACCCGAACGGATGCTTTCGGCGACGGGGTTCTCCTACAGTCACTTGGTCGGGGATATGGGGTGTGGTTGTCTATTAAGTTTACCCGGCGAGTATCCGCGTACGCTACGTGATTGCGACGGAGTTTTGATCACATCAAAATTCCGTGGCAACCGATCAAGTGAGATTAAACCGCTAGATTTATAACATTCATTCAGTTATCTCATAACAACTTGTGAATTCCATTATTGTATCACATTCCAGATAAATAGAAAATGTTAAACTTTCCGATCGAACATTTAAACACCCAAGTTTTCCCGAAACAGATCAACACATGAAACAAGTTTAAAAACATTCACTTCGTGCCTCAGTACCAACGGTCCAGCCGTAGAAGGGTCAAGCCAACGCCTCACATGTGGCACGCCGTACTGCCCCAAACCCTAAGGTTCAAAGGGCAGTTCAAGACGGTCACATAATCGAGTTAAGGTTTGTTGTCTTCTAGAGGGACCACCGCGTTACTTGCACTACTTAGAACGTTCTTAAACCACGGAAAGATCCAACACTTGGAAATTTCCCGACAGGGGAAAAAGTGGGTATTTATATCCGGTCGAACTTTTTAACATATTCAATAATTATCCGGAAAACACATAGACAAAGTTTGACAATCCGATCGAATCATCGAAGCCCCAAAACACCCCAGAAAACTCAACTCTTGAGTGAAAATTAAAAATTCCCAGAAAACTCAGCACCTCAAGAAACAAATTACTGTGCAAATATTGAAGGCTGACGTCATCAGATGGCCGCGGAACCACCGCAGAAGCCAGGCTTCTGCCGCGGTTCCGCCGCGCGTTAGACGTTTCTTTTAGTAATTTTTGCATCTTAATTCTAAGAACTTCCTGCTGAATTTTTAAAGAATTTTTAATCTGGAAAAAACGCAGTTTTTGAAAAACGTCCAGAGAGCATTTTGGAATTGGGGTTTTGGTTCGATCGGACTTCAAACTCCGTCTACGCATCGCCTAAGGCTCTAGCTAGGCTCTGATACCACTGTAGGGTTCCTAGGCACACTAATGAGGTCTCACAAGGCATCAACCATGCTAATTTCAAATTTTACAAGTGCCGAGAAACCCTAATACGGATCGTTAACTAGATTTTAGGCGAAACATGCAACTAGTTAACAACTTAACTAAGTGAACGGAAATACAACCTTTGTAGATCCGGTCCTCCACCTCCATAGTACCATGATGAAGTCTCCTTGCTGTCCAAATCGAATCCCGGGCTCTAGCGTCGGCTTCATCGGAGAAATGGACGGGCTAGGTCGTCGACTTCGATGCCGAAGATGATCTACGTCGAGGCATCACAAGATCAAGCTCCCACTTCACCAAGTCATGAAACTTGTGAAGAAAACACCCTATACTACTTGGCAAGAGGTAGATGATGAATAAATAGGAAGTGGGTTCACTTTAGAATTGGATTTCTCACTCTTTTTGTCAAGGCACCATTGTTGGTAGCAAGCTTCTTCATCTTGAAGAAGGAAAAGAAGAAGAAAGAATATATGATAAGTTATTTTCTAATAGAAAATAATATGATACTTATCATAATGGTAACCATAGTTAGGTGTAGAGAATAAATCATGGTTAGGTTGAATGGTTAGGGTTAAGCATGAGACAAAGATGGTGGACTTGTTCAAAGCTTCAAGAAGCTTCAACAAGCAAACAAAGAAAGCCACCATTTTTCCCTTTGCCAAAATGAATGAATAAATAAATAAATAAGCAAATAAATAAAGTGAAACCCTAACCATTGACCAACCATGGTTTAAACCAAACATACACCCAAACTAACATGTATCATCAAACATGATACAATCATGTGCACAAAAGTATATCACATATACAACTTGTGTATTTCAAGTGAGAAAATCCTTTTAAAGTGAACCAATACTAGTTAATGCAAAGTAATATATCAAATATATAATTATGCATTAAATCATTAAATCAACGCTTGATTTAACGATCCGGTCATATCGCATATGACCGACTAATATCCAATGTATCGACTTATCGAATCAATCCTTGATTCGATAACTAGGTTATATCGCATATAACCAATCGATACATTCATCGCGAGAATAGAATACGGTATCACATACACGCATTATTCTCGGTCCCGCACATATCTCATATGCGCTCCTATTTCATTTCGCTTGAGCCAGGAAACCTCTGTGTAGGACTCTAAAGACTCGTCAATACGCCGGCAGCAGGTGATGATCATATCAAGCACCCACAAGCCGCAAGCGGTCTGCTAAACGTAACGGCCACCCGGGTATTGAGCGATCAGAAGATCGACGAGCAATCCCGCTCACACTCCTGTGAATCCAACCAGTAACACTTACCGTATAGTCCGGTCTGTTCGTCTGATATGTCGCATATCTTGTCTAGGGGTGGTAAACTTCAGACCCCAATAGCTTGATAAGTCGTGTCGATATGAGGTCTATAACAGTTCGAGAAACTACTGGTAACACTTACCAGTAAATCTCAGCAACCCTGGTCAGGGATTTCCGGTTATAGCCAATCGAACACAGCGCAACATCAACTCCCTATACCGGGAGAGACGAATCCCCTCCTATCGCTCATTGCCTCCATGTGATTCGGGACTGTACCCAAAAGCCACCGTTTTGCACGCCCTCTTGGACGTGGTAAGGTGGAAATCAAAGCACAGTGGGAATCACACAAGACTCTATGACGATCTCGGGTCAACAGACTACTCTGTACCAGTGTCACCAGAGAACTGCCATCTGACGTAAGGTATAATACCATCTGGGAGTTCTCGGCGAGTCCATCCAGTGTACCCAGTCTCCACTGAGCACCCGTATATCATCTCTGATGTCAAACACCAATGGATATGGGATCATCTATCGCCCATCTGTATGGGTCGAGAAGGTATACGCTAGTCTACTCTGGTATATCGATGCCCCATCTCGATACACCCACGACTAGGGACCTTGAAGGATGTACTTATGGACTACCATGTCCCCACTAGTATGATCTGCATCATAGTTCAGGTAGTCAAGTACACATCCTAAGGGCTTTACCAATATGTAACAGAGAGACAATCAGTATACACTTTAAGGTAAAGAGTAACCAGATAGCATACTATCATGTCGAGCAAGAAAGTCCTCTTTATATATGTCCAAGCATCCACTACAATATACATCCTATGTATAGTAATGGCCTCTAGGGCATACATATAACTAACAGATACTACTGGAATACCTACCAGTAAATATCCTGCCTTGGCCAAGGACTTCGTGTAATGGCTCTCCTAGACACAGCGCGACCTCACCCCCAATACCGGGAAAGACGAACCCCTGCAGATCCGCTCACTGCCTCCATGTGGCTCGGGACTGTACCCAACTAAAAGCTGTTTGCACGTCTCCTTTGAGCGTGGTAGGGTAGTAATCAAAGTACAGTGGGAACTCACACGAGACAAATGACAATCTCAGGTCGATGAACTAACCTGTACACATGTCACCAGGGAACTGCTATCTGACGTCTGGTATAAGACCAACTAGCATGTTTCCGGCGAGTCCTGTCCGGTGTACTCATAATCCAATGAGCACCTGTATACATCTTAGGTGAACCAACTGACACCAGTGGCTAGTGAGACCGGCCACCGCCCCTCGTCGGGGTCTCGACTGTATACACTAGTCTACTCTGGAGTATCGATGCCCTGTCTCGAAACTCCCACGACTAGGGACCTTTTAAGGATGTGCTTATAGACTACCAGCTCCCACGGATATGATCGCCATCATACTGCTGGTCATCAAGTAAGAATCCTAAGGGCTCTATCAACGTGTAATAGTGACCTGTAAGGTTACCTGAAGCAGTATACGATGATAAAGGTAAACCAGATAGCATACTATCATCTTGAGTAAGACTGTCCTACCGGCATAGGTCCTCCATCAATCATTGCAATCACGTGCCTGTGATCCAATAATTGACTCTGAGGGCACTATCTCCAACAGCTAGGGTTAGGTTTAGGTTAAGTTTGGAAATGTAAAGATTTCCCACGCTTTTCAATGCCCTAATTTAGATCTACTAGGTGTTATGGTAACAATTAATAAAGGGGATTAGTACCATCGGGAAGAAACGATGTTTCTTTCTCTAGGTTTTTGTCCTTCCTTTCTTAATTCTTACCCTAACCTCCGTGGAAAACATATACAACCAGTTCTTTATACCACGGTATCATCGCTACCTCTGGGGATAGGGTGTCGTAGGGAACAGTGTGTTATGTATGCATGGAGTCCCATAAAAACTTATGTTGGGCAGGAAAGGGGTGAGAGATTTTCATCTCTCAAGCTTTCCCCAAATCTAACCCTAACAAGCGAGGAGATTACTCGCTCATTAGGGAATTGAAAAACATTTCTAATTAATTTAATTAGGGCAGATAAGAAAATTATACTAGGGCAATTAAAGAAAACTTACTAATTTTATTGATGGCTCTCTCCAAACATTTACACAGGAATTTTCAGATCTGAAATAGATGAATAAAATGAGGATAACCTAAAATAGGTTTTTAGGGTTCTATTTATAAATTCATAGAAACCTTTGGTTACAATCGCGTCATATCTATTTTTACAAATTTACCCCCTAAGAAAAAGACCTAGTCAACGCACCGCCAACGCACCGACATTTTTCCACCGACACGGGTCCTTGATGGCCGCGGTTCCGTGGCCAAAGCCCATGTTTGGCAGCGGTTCCGCAGTCGTATTTGGGCTTTGTTGGCTCATTTTCTTTGGGCTGATTCCTGTTGCATTTTTCTTGGTTTTTCTTCAGTTGTTTTCTCAGATTGGCTTCTGGTTCTCTTCTAGATCTCCACAGTGAATAAAGTCGTGGACTTTTACCGCTTACTTCGTGTCGAAGTCTTGAACCTTGCTCTGCCTTTGTACTTTGTGAAATTGTTCACTGATCTTCGTTTATTCTCCAACTGTAGGCTTGATCAAGATTCTTCCATTTTTCGGTCGTAGTCTCATGTTTGTACCGTCTTTTCATCATTTTCACTGTTTTGTTCCGAGAACCTGTAACCTGCAACTATGTAGCAGACATGGGTCAAAAGCACCTGTTTATTTGTAAACTAAATAAGAATGGGGAATAAAATAATGCAAAATTATGGTATGAACAGGCGCCCCGAGGACGCTCGGTGGCGGATCCAGCCCCGGGCCCCAGCAGAGCATCGGGTCGGAAGCGGGCCTTGATTCTGGAGGACACGGCCTCAGAAGAGGAGATCGGCTCCCCCTCGGAGCCGCTCAAGAAGAGTTCCCGGAGGCCCTCCCAGGGCCGGTTCTCGCCGACTGTAGTGGAGGAAGGGGGGCTCCGGTTCGCGGTGCCGTCGGGGCTGTCGGACGCGGACAGCCTCCAGCATGAAATAGAGACCTCGGTGGAGGGTCGAGTTCCTGGGGGGACCCTCAGGGCTCAGCTGGCGTCGATCGCCCAGGAGTCCGTGCAGGTAAGCCCCAGTTCATTGTGAGATTTGGTGCCTCCTTCGTCTTTCTGATCTTTTTGTGTCTTCCCAGGTTCTCCAGCACGTGGCCCTCGCCCTTCGCATGGAGACCGAGGTGGTAGCCCCGGCGTTGGAGGTGGCGGGTCAGCTCGCCTCGCTGCAAGAGAGCTACAGGCGAAGGCAGGAGGCGATGTCGGCGAGGATCGCCGCCTTGGAGGGTGAGGTGGATGCCGGGAAGAGGGAGGTCGCCCGGCATCACGAGGCCACCGTGATCACCGAGGGCAAGCTCGAGGACTCCCAGGTGCTTGCCGGCAACCTGAATAGGACGGTGAAGGCCCTCTGAAAGGAGCTGGGGGCGGCGGCCGAGGCCTTTAAGTCGGCTGAATCAAGGGCCATGGCGAGCTATAAGGGGTCGAAGGATTTTTATGATGACCTGGCCGTGGCCACGACCCGCATTTGGCACGACACCCTCGATGCCGTCAAGTCTCGGATGTCGGGGTTCGACGATGCGGATCTCCGAGCCGAGTTCCCCCTCGTGGGCGCCGACGAGCAAGGGGGAGAGGCTCTCGGTGAGGAGGTGGTCGAGGACCCAGCGCCCCAAGTGGTGGAGGTCGCGCCCGGACCCGAGGTGCAGAGCCCCCGTTCTCCTATCTTCATTTTGTTTTTCTTTTGAATTTTATAAGGCTGGGGAGCCCAAAAAATATCTTTTGAAAAAAACTTGTCTTTGGCAGTAGTAATAAAGTTTTTCTCAGCTCTATAGAATTGCGTTCTGCCATCTGTTTGTGAAGAATGCTTGTGGAATATTTTTTTCCTATACCGTTGTGCTTTTACGTCAGGTTGGCCATCTTTCTAGTGATTGTCGGTCGAGTTGTCTGCAATCACTTGCCGACGAGCGATTCTGAGTGGGTATCTGCCTAGGCCCCGGAGCTGAAGGAAGATCGTTTAGACTTGGATAGACCTGACGCCTGTCACTGGGGTCTCGGGTCCTCCGCGGCCACAGAGCATCTCTGATTCCGAGCATTGGTCACCATCCGGGAGTGACTGGGCAGGGTAGCTGCCCCGTCACCTCTTGCAAAGGCTTTATGCTTCCTGGCGTCATGGGTAGGCAACTACCAGCCTGAGATGAACGAGCGGGGCAGCCGCTTCTATCCTGGCGTCGCGGGTAGGGAGCTACCAGCCGGAGTTTTCACCGAGCAGGGTAGCTGCTCGGTTGCCTCTTGCGAGGGCTTTGATCCTTCAGGACAGGGACCGAGCAGGGTTACTGCCCAGTGCCTCTTGGCGAGGACTTTGATCCCTGTCGGTTGTGGTAGGAAGCTACCAGCCGGGGATAGCCGAGCGAGGACCCTACTGCCTCTGGGAGGACTTTGGTCCTTGGCGCGGGGAGAGCTATAAGGCTGTAAGAAGCCTACCAAGAACCCTTGGCCGGGCAGGATTACTGCCCGGTGCCTCTTGGCGAGGGCTTTTGTCCTGAAAGATAGCCGAGCGAGGGAACCTCGGGTTCGACTGCCTCTGAGAGGGCTTTTTGATCCCCGGCGTTGTGGCAGGGAAGCTGCCCGCTGAGGATAGCCGAGTGAGGGAACCTCGGGCTCGACTACCTCTGAGAGGGCTTTTTGATCCCCGGCATTGTGGCATGGAAGCTGCCCGCTGGGGATAGCCGAGCGAGGGAACCTCGGGCTCGACTGCCTCTGGGAGGGCTTTTTGATCCCCGGCGTTGCGGCAGGGAAGCTGCCCGCTGAGGACGACCGAGCAGGGTAGCTGCTGGGTTGAATCTTTGACGAGGTGTACCCGCCCGTCCTGCTGTAGGTGCATGGAATGCGAAGGGCGACGTCGCTCGTAGCCAGTGCATTGAATGCGGGGGGAGGCGAAGCGCTAAGGGCGCGCCGCTTCGACTTCACCAGAGAAGGCTCGATGGTCGCCGCGTGGCGGCGATCCCCTGGGTGAAAGCGGGGGACTGTTGGGCTCCACAGTGGGCTATATAAGGCTGAAGGAGTACTAGTCCTTCATCCTTCATAAACAGGTCGCTGAGAATGCAGGACTTCCCGTTTACCATTCCCGACATCGTCCACTTTGAAGACGTGTACCTTTACGACCTGTACGGCACCGAGGATACGGTGCAGCTGGTCTACGGGAGCATTGAGGACCATTTTGGCCAGCTGCTCCCCAGACGCTCCTCCCTGCTACAGCTGCTGATGTACTCCATCTGGAGGGCATCGCCGGGGCTTTACAACCCCCTGTCTGAGCCGCTCTTTGATGAGGCCGTGGGCAAGCTGCGGTCTTTGAGGCGTTTCGGCTTAATTGCCGCAAACCGGCTGGCCCGCTCAGAGGCGCTTGTCTGCGAATGCTACGAGCTGAGGCTCGGAGTCGATGCCCATGGGGGGAACCGGGGGCAGAGGCTGGAACTTGCGAGGCCCCGGTTGGCGGAGATTTTTACCGAGTACCACGAGCAGTGCTCGCTGCACCCCCTTCCCCCACTATTGTAACTTTCTTTTCTTTTTGCATGTATGGCTGAGGAGCCCATAATACCCTTTGAATAAACAAATCTTTTCTTTCTTTTTCGCAATGCTCCATTGATCTTTATTAAATTAACAATAGATCCTAGGAAGAATTTACATTGCTTTAAAGGAAAGGTACAGGCTAGTAGATGACTTTATTGGCTCGGGCCGAGCTCCTTGAAGGACCGATGGCCCCTGTGCTCGGCACAGGGCTCCCGGTTCCCCGAATTCCGGGCTGGCCGTCTGCTGAAACGAGCATGATCTGACCGATTGTCAGGTCGGTGGGAGGGCAAGGCTGCTCTTGCTCGCGGTCGGCCTGCCGTTTGTCCCTCAGGTATGCAGCGAGATGCCCGGATTGGATGAGCTCTTCGATGTAGTCCCTAAGTTGCTTGCAATCCTCCGTGGTGTGGCCCAGTACCCGGTGGAAAGCGTAGTAGGGGCCCCGGGTCCGCTTTGCGGCCTGACGCGGGATCGGAGGGAACTTGAAGAACCCCTCGTTCTGGGCCTCCTCCAGCAACACCGCGAGGGAGACGTTGAGCGGGGTATACTCCTGGAACTTAAGGTGGTAGGGCTGCTGATGCTCCGGCCTCTCCTCCCGAGCCCTCTTCTTCTGGTCGGTCCGTTCTGCCCGGGGAAGGTTGGCATTCACCTCGGATTCTAGCTGGACCTCGCGCTCGGTCCACACCTTGACCTTGGCCATGGTCTTAGGTTGCGCCAGCGCGAAGGAGCATAACCACTCCTTATGCTTCAGGCCAGATCTAAGCGCTGTTATGATGGTTTCGTCCCGGTTCTCGGGCACCTCGAGAAGGGCGTTGTAGAAGCGGGTAATGTAGGCCTTGAACGTTTCCTTTTCCCCTCTCTTAACCGTGAAGAGGTAGTCGACCGTGCGCTTCTGTCGACGGTTCCCCATGAAATGGCCGAGGAACTGAGTAGCCAACTCGTCGAAGGTCGAAATCGAGCGGGGCTCGAGCCCCCGGAACCAGTCCCGACCTGCGCGGATGAGGGTGGCCGGGAAGGCTCTGCACTGGGCGGCGTCGGAGTGATCCTGGAAGCTCATCCCCATGGTGAAAGCGTCCAAGTGGTCTTTCGGGTCGGTTTTCCCGTCAAACAGAGAGACCTTTGGGGGCTTGTTACGCGAGGAGACGTGCACGGCGAGCAGTTCCTCGGTGAACGGCTTCGTGAGCGAGTCGGAGGCGTACTTAGCTCCTTCGCTCGAGAGGTGAGCCTCTCGGCGCATGCCCTCGATCTTCTTCTCGAGGGCGTCGAGCCGACCGTGGTACCCCGAGGAATCGGCGCCTCGGGATCCCTTGCCCCCGCTGCGGGTGACCTGCGTCTGGGAGCGGCCCCGGTTCTTCTCAATGAGGTGCCTCAGGTCCCGGGGTGAGGTTGCTCTTGAGTCGCCGGGGCGGACCCCTTCTGTGCGGCCCCGTCGATGGTGGTGGGATCGACCACGCCCGTGGATAGGCGAGGTGACTGACATCTCTTCAGGGGGGTAAGGGTTACGAGGAGGCTCGAGGCGAGGCGTCCTGGCGGCGGATCTCGGTGTGGAGCCCTGGGGCGCCCAGCGGGCCTCAGGGAGCACCGGTTCGAGAGACCGGCGGCCAGGGGACGCAGCCTGTTGGTGGTCGGACGTCCAGACAGGAACAGAGCCTTCTGGAGGCGGTGGAGCGGCGATCTGGGGCCCGGGCGCGACCGTTTGGACGCGGACGAGGGCTTCCATGAGGGATTGCAGGCGATCTATCCGCCCTGCGAGGGCGTTGATGACGGTCATGGGAGGAGGTTCATCCCCGCCTCCAGTGAGCGAAGGCGGCGGCTGGTACCGGGATCCCCAGGATGGTCATCTTCCATAAGGGTGGAGATAGGAAGGCCAACTTTGTAATTTGTGGAGTTATTTTCCCACAGACGGCGCCAACTGATGGAGCTCCTTTTCGGTCCTCCGTCAGATGTTGTCTTCCGTTGATCTCGCGATGGACTTAGTTGATTATCCTCCGTTGGCGTGTGGGTCTCAATGGGTTTTTGGAGGAAGATGTGAAGTGAGGGAGTTGGTGCCGAGTACCTGCAAAGAAGTCCCGAGGTGGTTTGGTACAACCAAGGACCCTTCGACGCTCAAATTAGTGATGAGATCCGAGCAGAGTAACGGATTAAAAAGGTGAAAAATGGCTTACTTGACCCTTTTGTGATGGGGGTTTATATAGCGGTGGTGGCACGCAGCAGCAGACACGAGAATCTCGCCGGCAGTTGCGCTCCCGACGTCACGCCCGCGTTGAGAGCGAATCGCCCATTAATGGGGATCGTGATGGCGTGGAACGTGGGATGTTGCTGGTGTAGAATCCGCACACGGCGAGATTCGCGGTGCGGCGGTTACACCTGTGAGCGATGGAGCTAGTCGGAGGGCCGAGGAAGACGGCCTCGGCGGGAGCTCGAGGACGAGCGAGGGGGCCGAGGAGTTTCGGTTCTGTGGCAGCTCGGGGCGAGCTGAGGGACCGAGGAGGCTAACTTGCCGGGAGCCCCGAGGAGGGCCAGCTTATGCTTGCAGGTTGGGTGTAGGGTGGTCTGGTCGACCCCGTGGGCCCTTTCTTCTGAGTTTTGGGACACGTCATCTGTTACGTGTCGTGATCTTGGGGATCGCCAATATCGAGCACTATCACATTGCAACATAAACGCCAAATCGGCTATTTTCTCACTTTCATTTTGAAAAAACAAACAATTACTACTTTCTCGTAATTTTTTTTACATTTTGCTTCTTTTTAATTTCTTTCTTATTACTTTCCTACTGCCAGACATGTCCTTAGGAAGAGTGCGGGGTTCGAACACAAGAAAATTTTGAAAGTTTGGATTTGGAGTTTAGATTACATAATTTTGCGAATCAAGATAGAACTTACATAATTTTGTGGGGCACTATCACACGTTATACCCGTCCGAACCAGAACGGACGGGTTGAAAATTATATGAATTTTTTTTGGGTTGGGTATAGATTTAGTATTAAATCCGTCCGTCTGAACCCTAAACCCAATCTGAACTAAACCCGCTTTAAATATTCTATTCGATATATTACATAGCATTTTTTTTACCAAAACGAAGGCTATAAGCCCCCGCGTTTCATTAAACGAAAATTTTAACAAAACTTACAAAATAGTCACCAAAAAGAAAAAAAGAAAAAGAAAAAAAAGAGACGAGAAAACAAAGCGATACTAAACTAACATCTCCCTTAACAACTTATTAGTAGCCAAACCTCCACCCCGAATCAAAATCCATGATACCCCCTCAATCGCCTATTACAGTGTCGCGGGCTCCCATCCTCTGTAATCATAGACGATCGCTGATCAGATTGCATGTCCTCTACCCTATTCTCCACCGATTGTATCTTCGCTTTCTTCCATACCTTTGTTACTGCCACACCTGACCAAAACGCAATATTTTATTCAATACCATTTATTATATGCATTATAGAATTTTTCACATTAGTAAAAATCCTACCATTTCGCTCGGCTCAAATACCCCAACAAATTGCCAACCCAACTATACCCCATAACCCCTGAAAATGGATATCCAACCCATTCCTCCGTTATCTCCAAAGATCAACGAAGGAGTCAAAATGTATCCTAGGCCTTGTATTAGTCCAAAACATATCTCGGATCTGTTTAGAGAAATCGCAAGTGATGAACAAGTTGTTAGTTATATGTATGCCCTAGAGGTCATTGTTGTACATAATTGTATATTACAATGGATGCTTAGACATATATATGGTGGAATTTCTTGCTCGACATGATAGTATGCTATCTGGTTGCTCTTTATCTTAATATGTAAACTAGTATTGTGATACTATCTTTCTCTCACATGTTTATAAAGCCCTTAGGATGTGTACTTGACTACCAGGACTATGATAGAGATCATACTAGTGGGGCCATGGTTGTTAGATATGTATGCCCTAAAGGCCTGTATTGTATAGGATGCTAGGCGTGTATATGTACAGAAACAATTTTTGCTCGAAATGATAGTATGTTATCTAGTTTATCTTCATCTTAACGTATGGTATATTGTATTTCATATCTTTATATACATGTTGATGAAGCCCTTAGGATTATGCTTGACTGCCAGGATTATGATGTAGATCATACTAGTGGGGCCTGGACAGTCTATAAGTATATCCTTTACTAGTTTCTAGTCGAGGGTATATCGAGACAGGGCATCGATATTACCAGAGTAGACTAGTGTGTATGTTTCTTGACCCTGGGGGCGATAGTTGATCCTACAACCATTGGTGTTTAACATCAAAGATTGTACATAGGTGCTCATTAAAGAATGGGTACACCGAACAGGACTCGCCGAGAACTCCTAGATGGTATATATACCTATTGTCAGATAGCAGTTCTCTGGTGACACTTATACAGATTAGTCTGTAGACCTGAGATCGTTATAATGTCTTGTGTGATTCCCACTGTGCTTTGATATCCTCCCTACCACGGCTCTACTAAGTCGTGCAAACAGGTGGATTTTGGGTACAATCCCGAATCACATGGAGACAGTGAGCGATAGGAGGGTTTTCGTCTCTCCCGGTATAGGGAGTTGATGTCGCGCTGTAACACCCGAGTTCATTTATACCAATTCCAGTTCTCGTATTTCTTTATTCATGGTATTTTCTTGATTTATCGTTTTTTTGGGTGCGAATGGTATTTTATATTTTACATTGCATTCGACCCGACCCGCTTGCTTGAACCTGATTGATTCTTATTTATAGATTACCGTGACTTGTTGCATAGACACGTGCATCTCATGATTAGTACATACTAGTATTTTACCTGGTATTGCATCTTTTACCATATAACATTTTAGGTCATGTAAAATATTTTAAAATTGCATAACATGGCCTGCTTGATACCCCTAACCCCGTGGTAGCATTCGTGCATCTTATTCTCGTCCCGTTCAGTGAAACAGACGTGTTTGGATGGCTACGCGCACGTGCGTGCATCTATTCTTGGGGGTATGCTTTTTCTTTAACCGAGCATTCATTTTGAAATTTGGAAGTCGCATATATTTTTTCATATTTTAAATCTGGATTTTTAGACCCGACCCGGGCGTGTTTTGGAGTAAGTTCATATTTTGTCAAATCTCAAAACGGACTAATATTATAATATTAAAATCTTTACTTCATTCTAAAGTTCTTTAACAAAAAAATATTCTAAATATATATATGCAACTGTTTATATCCTTATAGTATATTTTATAATATGTTTTATAATACTGTCTCTTTCTCTCTCTCTCTCTCTTTCTCTCTCTCCCTCGTGAACTTTCTATCTATCTCTCTCTCCTGACACACACACTCTCTCTCCTCTCGCCAGCTCTATCCCCATGAATCTCTCTCTCTCTCTAATTATATATATTTTTTATATAATTCTTTTAAATATTTTATGACTTATTAATTTAAACCCACTGAGTTCCCACGTACCCTCTCTTCCTCCTCTGTTCATTTCTTTTCCCCGCCTCCTCTCGCAACCCATCGACGCGTCTCCTGCACCTTGTCACCGCGCGCCGTCGTCGCCGTCTCTATGACCGCGCCTCCACCATTGACATCTTCTCTCCTCCTCACCCTCGTACTCACCTCCGCGCATCCCTCTCTTCTCCCGAGCCTGCACGCCCACTCGCGAAAACCCTAACTTCGCCGACCGACCATCTCGTCGGCCTTTCCTCGTCGACTTCGTCTCTTTTTGTTCATCTCTCTCTTTCCTCTTCCCTTCTCCCCTGCACCCATCTCGAACCCAATCGAGCTATCTTCCCGACTCCATCAACACCAAAACCCCCACTGCATACATACCCATCGCCTCCTCACCGTCGTCGCCTCCCGTCGATGACCTCCCTCACCACCTTCTCATCTCCTCCGCTCATCCCTTCGACCCCCTTCAGTCCCAACGGGTAGAACCCAACCGAGCAAACCCCTACAACCCATAACCCTAACCTCCCCTGCACATACTTTGCCTCACCGTGAAACCCATCACCGGCACCCCTCGCCGGAGACCTTCACCTCATAATTACCCCCTTGTCTTCCTCTCTGAATCCGGTGCAACCAAACCCCACTCTTCCTCTTTTTCTTCCTCTTTCTTTTCTCTTCTTTTCTTTTCTTTTCTTTTCTTTCTTTGGTTCTTGATCTCTGTTTTTCATAGTTTGCCGGAGTCGGGATCGTCGCCGACGATCCAGACAACCCAGAGGAAGTGCCTTGCCTGCGTGATCACTCTTGTGTGTTGCTTGGACCCGTTCCGCGTGCCGTACGTGCGTCGCGACATTTTGCCGACGTCGGACGTACCGTACATATCCGTTTCACGTTCCGTATACCGCTTCGTGATCCGATCAAGGCAAGTAAAACTTGCTACATGCTATTGTATTATTATATACTTATTCAACTGCATATTGTATTGGTAGATTGAATTTAACGCCGCTTGTTCCATGTTAACTTTTCGATGTCAATTATATCATTTTAGATTTATAGCTCGGAACATACCATCTTGCATTTAGTTTTACTATACATAGTACCAACATCCATATGTAAATCAAATAACAATTATTTGTATAACCCACAATACCCCTTTTATAGTTTATACCCTATCGGACGACCGTTTGCATACATCTAGCCTAATTTATATTCAATTGCATCTCTAGATTATTTAGTACATATTTACAGGATTTTAACATCCATATTTGTTATATTGTATTTAAGTAGTGTTGAAACTATCCCTTAAACCCAAACTGATAACCGTGCAACCATATGTTTGAATCTGTACCTTTTTACATATCACATTACAATATTTCATTTTATTGTTCTATTAGTATCCATGCTTGTTTGTATACCCATGCTTATGTTAGTTGGATTATTTGAGCACCCGCATGACATCTTGTGCACCCTGACATGACCTGTTACACCTACTACCTGACACAATATGGTACCGTGCACCTCTTGACATGACATGATACCTATACTACCTGGCTTGACCTGATGTAGCATGGCTTTACCTATTACCTGATCTTATGTCTAATGCCAACAAACCTGACCTGTTTTCCTTACGGACCGTTCCTGTTGTCTATCCAGACAAACCTGTATCTGCCTGATCCTGTGTTGGCATTAGCTCTAGATTACTTAATACCTGACTTGAATACATATGACTTGGGGGTATGGGGAAATCAATGATGAAACCTGACTTGTAACTCGACAGTTCTATACCTGTTCTGATCAGTCTTACGGGCTAGGCCAGCCCCGGAGTGATGCTACGAACATCACTCGTCATTACCTACCACCCTTTTACTGCCTTGCGGCACGTCTCGGGTTCAGCCCAAGAGTCATAGACCGTGATCCCGGGCACGCACGGGATACTATTGAGTTACATCGATGATTCATCAAATTGATTTCAAAGACTTGAGAGTAGTTAACCCAATAGACTAGTTTAGATTACTCACTACACATTACCCCACTGTCCTTACTTATATCACTGTTATGCTTGTTTTATCATTTATACTCATACTTGCATGTATTGCTACCCATGTTTATATTATCGCTTGATGTTATGACACGCTGACGTCTGGGTTTTGCATGGCCCAGATCCTCTACCTTTATTGCAGACTGATCAGGAGTATTGCCGCTGTTAGACCGAGCGGTGAAGATCCTGTTGGTATGCAGTCTTACTTTCCAGGTGCTTCATTTATTGTATCTTTTGCTTCCGCATATTATCATTTCTTGACTCATTTATTCTGGCTCATGGACATGTACTAGATAGTTTAGTTTACTTTCCTGTTCTTGATATCTCTACAGCCGTAATGTGACTGTGGAAGGATTTTTTCCTATCCACAGGTAGCATGGTTGGCTATGTCACGTGCCCAACTTAGCGTACTCTGGGAAGCGGGGCGTGACACGCGCTATGCTTGATCGGCCATAACAGCAAATCCCTGGCCAGGGTTATCGAGATTTACTGATAAGAGTTATCAATAGTTTCTCGAACCGTTATGCGCCGTAAATCAGCATAAAGTTACCGGGGTCTGACATTTACCACCCCTAGACTTCATATGCGACGTATCAGACGAAGAGACCGGACTGTACGGTAAGTGTTGCTTACAGGCTCGTTAGGGTTGTGATGAGTTCGCTCGTCAGCCACCTTTTCATCATGTACCTGGGCAGACGTTACGCACAGCTAGTGCCGCTGACGTGCTTGTGGTTAAACCCACTGCCAGCGTACTATCGAGCCTTTAGAGTCCCACACAGAGGGTTCCCTGGTTCAGGCAAAAGATGTAGAGGCCGTAAGTTGTTACGACAGGGTTTCGATCATGTTCCTGTAATGGTTACAACAATAATGATTGGAAGGATAATACTGGTAGGCTTTGGTTTAAGCCGGATACCGGTATTATATTATTGGATTATTTGTATTCGTATTTTTCGGAATTTGGATACGGGTATACTTATACGGTATACGGTGGAGGGGTATTCTTGTAATTGTACAAGAACACCTTCTAGAAAGAGACATCTCATAATTGGATATTTATTTTGTGAAAATAAATAAATAAGGTGGAATTTGGAGAGAGTCAAAGCATGGATGAAGGAATGGCTTATGTCATTTTATATTCATTTGGGGTTACTATTGAAGCATGTTGCATTATTTTGGAGAAAATAATACATGCTTCTATTATTTTCATTTGAGCCATATCATTTTTCCATGCTTGATTTTCATTAATCACTATCATCTTCTCTCTCCTCATTATCTCCTTCTTCCTCATCCTAGCTTTACCCTTCACATGTGATATGAATCAAAAGCTTAGGACTAAAAGTAATCCACTACTTGATCTCTACATCATCTAAGTGATCATTTCTAGCACACTTGATTCCTTAGTTAACTCTTGAGAAGAGTTTGAAACTTATTTTACAACTCTCGGGTGGATCATATACGTCTTGAGGTGACTGGAGATCGAGGACATCTCAACCATCAAAGGAGCCAAGGGGTTGCAGCGGAAAGAAGACCAGAAGGACCGTTTCCTTGAGGTATAACCCCTATCATAGTAGATAAGATCTCTAGATAGGATTACTAGTTATGCTTTAGCACAAGATCTAGGTTTAAAGTAGGTGTTCCATGCAAGAAAAATTATTTTTTTCCACTTCCGCCTCCTCACAATTGTTGTGAGGGTGTGCAACATCTATTAACAAGGGTAGTCGATAAGTTCATCCTTTAAATGTTCCTAGTCGAGGGTGTATCGAGATGGGGCATCGATATTCCGGAGTAGAATAGCGTATATGCTTCTTGACCCATTTGATGGGCGATAGATGTGTTAGGTCCACGTTACCTCTCCCGGTACTTTCGGGGTTGCGGAAACGGTAAATCAAAATTTTTCTAAACTTTGTAACATGGACCGTAAAAGCCGGATCTTTGCTAAACTAAACTAGCATACTTGCAAAGAAGAGTTAACTACTATGCAAAGTGGTTATACCTCAACTTGAACTCCTTCTCTTCTTGTTGTTGTTCTTCTTTCTTGTTCTTTGTAGTAGCTTGAATGGCTTCCCCTCCTCGCCTCCTCTTTGCCGAAGATAGATCCACCTGAGGGCTTCATCCTTTGGGCTCTTCCTCGATCTTTGAGTGAACTAGGATTTCCGGCTTGCTAAACCTTGAACCCTAGAGAGAGTAGAGAGTATCTATGGAGTGCTTTCTTTTCAAGGTGATGGATTCTCAACACATGAGAAGGAATCACCTTGAGCTTGAGGAAGAAGAAGATGAAATGAGGAGAGAGAGAGGTTATGATAGAATGAGCTATGTTTTTCTTTCTTGCAACCATAATGCCAAAAGAAAAAAAATTATCTAAATAATAATAATTCAAAATGAGAATAGTTGATGGCAATTTGGAATGACCACAACCATGCTTCATTTAATGAAATGTAAGCATGAATCAAGGAGGACTTTTTAAAGCATGATGGTGGTCAACATTCAACCATGGTCAACAAGTCAACCATGGTCAACAAGTCAACAAAATCAACCATAACATTATTCTCATTTAATTACTATTATTAATAGATAATTCATAAATCCATTAGGGTTTGGAAAATGATAACTGTCAACTGTGCATACGCACCCGTTCCGAAACCCTAATGAAATACCTCATCCTCCGCCTCAAGCAACTGTGCATACACACCTGCATTCTCGTTCCGAGGAACAAGAATACCAAGATATAAAAGCAACCCCAAATATATATACCAGTATCTGGCTCAAACCAGAGCCTGCCAGTATAATCCGTCCGGACTCCAAACGTGCACAAGTGCGCGGATGAGAACGAACCCTGTCGCAAAACCATGCGACCTCTGCTCTGTTTTGCCCAGAGGCGAATGCCCTCTGTGTGGGACTCTAAAGACTCGACACTACGCTGGCAGTGGGTTTAACCACAGACCGCAAGCGGCACTAGCTGTGCGTAACGGTCCCCAGGTAGATGCCGACAAGAAGGCTGACGAGGTGAAACCCCATCTGAACTCCTACTGAGTCTGAATGTGACATTCTCCGTACAGTCCGGTCTGTTCGTCTGATACATCGCATGTCGGGCCTAGGGGGGCGGCAAGCGTCAGACCCCTAATAGCGGTACAAGTCGTGTCGGAGTGAAGCCCAGAACACCCTGAGATAGCACTGGAACCTACCAGTATATCTCGCTTGCCCTGGCCAGGGACTACTTGTGTAATGGCTCTCCTAGACACAGCGCGATGTCAACCCCCAATACCGGGAGAGACGAATCCTGTCTAACCGTCACTGCCTCCAAGTGTTTCGGGACTGCTCCCAACTACTACCTGTTTGCACGACTCGGAAGAGCCGTGGTAGGGTAGTAATCAAAGAACAGTGGGAACACACTCGAGGCGGAGTGACAGTGTCAAGTCAACGGACTAAGCTGTACTCATGTCACCTGGGAACTGATAACTGACGATAGGTATAATACCAACCATCAGTTCCCGACGAGTCCTGTCCAGTGTACTCGTAACCTAACGAGCACCCGCATACTATCTCAAGTACGACGTACCGACGGCTGTGGGACAGACCGTCTCCCGTGCTGGGATGAGAAGCGCATACGCTAGTCTACTCCGGAGCATCGATGCCCTATCTCGATACTCCCACGACCAGGGACGTGTATAAGGATGTGCTTGTAGATTACCCAGCCCCCACGAGTGTGATCGCCATCACAACGCCGGTAATCAAGCAAAGATCCTAAGGGCTCTACTAATGCGTATAGGTGATATAATAAATAAACACACATGTACACATTAAAGCAGAGACAAACCAAGTAGCATACTACTATATTGAGCAAGATTGTCTGTTCAACTGTGAATATCCCAAGCTTCCATCAAGTAATATACATACTAGTATGATACAGTAATGGCCTCTAGGGCATATACACTAACAATCTCCCACTTGCACTAAGGCCATGTACTGGCGTATCGAAGACCTATCATCTCGATCAGCCGCTCGAACTGAGTCTGGGGTAAAGCCTTCGTGAATGGGTCCGCAGTGTTGTCCTTTGTGTCTACTCTCCGCACCTCGATCTCCTGTCGATCAATGATCTCCCTGATCAGGTGATACCGCCTTAAGATGTGCCTGGATTTCTGATGGGACCTTGGTTCCTTCGCTAAAGCTATAGCCCCATTGTTATCGCAATACAAAGGTATTGGGTCAACAATGGACGGAACCACCTGAAGTTCACTAATGAACTTCTTCATCCAGACCGCTTCTTTTGCGGCATCGCTTGCAGCAATGTATTCAGCCTCCATCGTCGAGTCTGCGACGGTTTCCTGCTTGGAACTCCTCCAACATACCGCCCCTCCGTTGAGGGTAAACACAAAACCCGAGACGGACTTGCTGTCATCTTTGTCACTCTGGAAGCTTGAATCGGTAAAGGACTCGACCCGGAGGTCTCCATTACCGTAAACCAGGAACATCTCCTTAGTCCTTCTCAGGTACTTGAGAATGTTCTTCACTGCTGTCCAGTGGTCCTCCCCTGGGTCTGACTGATACCGGCTTACCGCGCTCAACGCGTAAGCTACATCTGGTCTTGTACATAGCATCGCATACATTATAGATCCTACCGCCGAAGCGTAGGGTATAGTGCTCATGCGAACCCTCTCCTCGTCAGTCTTAGGAGACATCTTCTTGGAGAGGGTAATTCCGTGCAATGCGGGTATGTTACCGCGCTTGGAACCCTCCATACTAAATCTCTTTAGTACGGTCTCTATGTACCTGGACTGCGAAAGTCCCAATAGTTTCTTGGATCTATCTCTATAGATCTTGATCCCCAGAATGTACGAGGCATCACCCAGGTCCTTCATGGAGAACCTTTGTGATAAAAATAGCTTGACCGATTGTAGCATAGGAACATCATTTCCTATCAAAAGAATGTCGTCCACGTACAAGACTAGGAATACGACAGTTCGTCCTACAATCTTCTTATATACACAGGGTTCATCTTCGTTCTTGATGAAATCAAATTCCTTGATTGCCTCATCAAAACAGATGTTCCAGCTCCGCGATGCCTGCTTTAATCCATAAATGGATTTAAGCAACTTGCACACCCTTCCGCTGCTCCCACTGTCTACGAAACCTTCTGGTTGATCCATGTAAACGCACTCCTCCAAACAACCGTTTAGGAAAGCCGTTTTAACATCCATCTGCCAGATTTCATAGTCATGGAAGGCAGCAATGGCAAGTAGGATCCGAATGGATTTGAGCATAGCTACCGGAGAAAAAGTTTCATCATAGTCCAAACCAGGTCTTTGACGAAAACCTTTTGCAACGAGTCTAGCTTTATAGGTTTCCACCTGCCCATCTACACCAAGTTTCCTTTTGTAGATCCATTTGCATCCAACGGGTTTTACCCCAGGTGGAGCAATATCCATGGTCCACACTTTATTGGCGTACATGGACTCCATTTCAGATTGCATTGCTTCCTGCCACTTATCAGAGTCCCTACTGATAATGGCCTGCCTGAAACTGGTAGGGTCATCTCCTTCCAAGATGCAATCCTCTCGATCCCCGTCAATGAGAAAACCGTAGTATCTCTCGGGCGGATGAGAAATCCTACCAGATCTGCGGAGTGGCTGAGGTTCTTCTGGGGTTATTGAATTCTGAGGTTCTGTCAAATTTTCAGTTTCATTTTGTGGTCGCTGAATTTCTTCCAGTTCTACTGAACTCCCACTTGTTTCTTTTGCAAGAAATTGCCACTCTAAAAAGGTGGCGTGGCGAGATACAAACACCTTCTGTTCCTCGGTGTGGTAGAACATATATCCTGCGGAGTTCTTAGGATATCCCACAAATTTACATAGAACTGAACGTGCCTTAAGTTTGTCCGGATTTTGTACTTTTACATAGGCCGGACAACCCTATATCTTAATGCCTTTAAGATACGGTTTCTTACCATTCCATATCTCGAACGGTGTCTTAGGCACAGATTTAGACGGAACATCGTTCAATAGGTACGCCGCTGTCTGAAGCGCATGTCCCCAAAATGAAAGAGGCAACTCAGCACTACTCATCATGGAGCGAACCATATCCAATAGGGTACGATTCCTCCGCTCCGATACACCGTTGTGCTGTGGTGTATAAGGAGGAGTAAGCTGAGAGAGAATACCATTCTCTTTTAAATAATCTAGGAATTCCGTGCTTAAGTACTCCCCTCCCCTGTCAGACCGGAGGATCTTGATACTTTTACCTGTCTGGTTCTCTACTTCCTTTCTGAATTCCTTGAATTTCTCAAAAGCTTCAGATTTGTGTTTCATCAGATACACATATCCGAACCTAGAGAGATCGTCAGTGAATGTGATGAAGTACGAGAACCCACCCCTTGCATGTGTAGACATCGGACCACATACATCACTATGTACGAGTCCCAAGAGCTCTGCTGCTCTTTCTCCATGTCCGGTGAACGGAGATTTGGTCATCTTCCCTTTGAGACAAGACTGACAAGTTTCATAAGATGAAAACTCGAACGCATCCAAGAGTCCATCTTTATGCAACTTACTCAGTCTTTTCTCTCCGACATGACCAAGTCTATAATGCCACAAGTAGGATTCATTCGTATCTGAATTCTTCCTCTTGCGTGTGTTTTGTATATTGAGAACTGTATTCTGATTTAGAACGTAGATACCATTAAACAGTGTACCCTCTGCAACCAGTACCTTATCAAGGTAAATGTTCATGATATTCTTTTCAAGAACAAACTTATATCTATCTTTATCGAGTAAAGAAACTGATATGATGTTGCAAACCATGGAGGGTACATAGTAGCAATCGTTCAAAATCATAGTCTTGCCATTTGGCAATACTAGGTGATATTCACCGACGGCTGCCGCATTAACTTGTGCTCCGTTCGCTACTCTGAACGACATATCACCCGGTGCAACTTTCCTTCTTTTTCTCAGTCCCTGTAATAAATTACAGATATGAGATCCTGATCCGGTATCAAGTACCCAGGAGGTAGGGCTGACCGTAAAACAGTTCTCAATTACAAGAACACCTGAAGTAGATGCAAAACCATGCTTCTTCTTCGACTGGGCATCCTGGAAATCCATACTTTCCTCTTTCCCATTCTCATACTCATGACTGTTGTCACAAGTTAGAGCTGAACCAACTTTCCCCAGTCCCGAATAAAAATTCGGATCGGTCAAGCGATACATTTTATTATCTTGATTAGGGCGTGAAAAGGTTGCTGCCTGGAGAGAGAAAAGAAACACTCAGCGTATGCTCTTGCAAGATTAGATTGGGTTATTAATTTATCTAACCAGGATGTCTCCCACTGTTTCCTCAAATTCTTCTTAAAACCCTTTTAAAAGAAGAACTAGCCGGGTTTTAATTCACGTCATAATACTTGCTTAACCTTTCAGCCAGGCTAGTGTCGGTACTTCGAGGGAGGTTTTCCAACGCTTTCGCGAAGTTCCTTAATTAAAGAACCTCTTTTCCCTGGGGGCGTAACCCCGCTAACACCTTTCTAGACACCTACTAGGTTTATAGCATTGATCGTTAAGTGAAATAATCTCCCGAGAGTAAACCAACTCATCAGTGGGATCGGGATCCAACTGTCATTGTGTGATAACCTAGATGGAATCCACTCTAGTCACCACACTCCAGAAGGTATGCTAAACCTGCAAGTTTCAGTTCTTTTGAAACTCCCGATGTGGTTTTTGCCCCTAGGATCTAAGTGACCTTGACTGAGCCAAAATGTCAAAAGATCCTAGTCAAGTTCAACCCGTCATTATCTTGACTGCATTAGACCCACCCGTACGAGTCCTTGACTGAGCCAAAATGACCGCACGACTGTCCTAACCAATCACTTTGTATCCTATGGAAAAATATTACATAGCTACCGTTCACTACGCCTCGGCTGAGCACGAAATACGTAGCACGAATACTAAGCAATATTAATCCGAAACGACGGAGGGCTACGACTGGGTTTTTGGCGAAAAACCCGTTAACGTAATGAACTTGATTTCGTTGAAGGAACGTGATACACCCTTTTGAAAATATAGTGGCGAAAAACTTTTGCTAAAGAGGTCACTCCCGGTGAAGGGATCTCGGCTCTTTCCTCGTCGAATGAGGTGCAGGATATTACAAAATGAATACCTCGATGCAAAGCAAGAATAATCGACTATAGTGAAGTTATTACCCTGACGCAAACTTTTGTCCAAGGGGTCACTCCCGGTGAAGGGATCTCGGCCCTTGCCTCGTCGACTGAGGTGCTGGGTATTCATAACCGAATACCGCGATGCAAAACAAAAAATGAACGTCCTTGCAATAACAGCTTTTGAAAAAAAAAAAAAAATTGTTCCAACAACGTCTTTTAGGTTTATTTTCTTGCATTAGTTCTTTTAATGCGTGATATTCTTGCATTAGTTCTTTTAATGCGTCCCATCATTTTAATCCTACCATTGCAGAAAACAACCAAAATATGACGTACGCTTATGCCATTCGCATTCGCCACGGGGTCCCGTCATCACTCGTTAGGTTACTTAACTAACGACAGAGCGGGGGCTGGGCTAGCGCGGCTGTAAAACATAAGCAACGCCTAAATAGTAAAGCAATGATAGACATTACAGATCACAGATGAATACATTGGATATACTAGCAATCCGCAATCCTTTCAAGCCTGCAACGAAAAGCGGATTACACGGTCGCGGTGAATAGCCAAATACCCCACCCAAGACCCCTACGGGTGCGGCAAACTACCCGCCAAGTACTTGGCAGTTTGTGCACCCCTCCATGGGTCTATCCTAGGAGCAAAAACAGTAAAAAGAATTATACAATGACGGCTACAACCCCGACCCGGTTGTGCGGCCAAACAAATAATATTATTACATCAATTTACATTTACAATGAATGAAAGAAAAACAAAAGCTCATCTCACATCCAACCCGGCTATTCACCCGCGACAGTCCAACAGATTCATATACACATTCCAATATCAAACACAGATCATGTATAACCCCGACTAATCGACTTATAGCGATTAGCCGACGTTCAATACATGCAAGCAACACAGATATAACCAACATAGCCAAAGTGCAGTGAAGTTCGAAGAAAAAAAAATACGGAATTATAGGACCCCAAAAGTGAATTTCAGTTCTGGAAAATCTGGGCACATATAATATATCTGAAAAATCCCAAAATCCCACCAGAAGAACACTGCACGAAAAACGATGCAGAGAGGAAACCAAACTGCGGCGCTTCCGCGGCACATGCCTACCTCGTGCCGCGGAAGCGCGGCGGTTTAAATGAATTAGGTCATCGTTTTTCTTCTGTGTTCAAACAAAACCCTGAGACGAATTTACAAGTATAAAGTTTTTCATTTAGAGCAGAAAAAATTTCAACAGAAACTTAGGGTTTTGTTTTTCCGGTTTTGCGATTTTTCGGTTTCGAACTTCCATACACTTCGCTACCAAGCTAGTTTAAGTTTAGTTAGGCTCTGATACCACTGTTAGGTCCACGTTACCTCTCCCGGTACTTTCGGGGTTGCGGAAACGGTAAATCAAAATTTTTCTAAACTTTGTAACATGGACCGTAAAAGCCGGATCTTTGCTAAACTAAACTAGCATACTTGCAAAGAAGAGTTAACTACTATGCAAAGTGGTTATACCTCAACTTGAACTCCTTCTCTTCTTGTTGTTGTTCTTCTTTCTTGTTCTTTGTAGTAGCTTGAATGGCTTCCCCTCCTCGCCTCCTCTTTGCCGAAGATAGATCTACCTGAGGGCTTCATCCTTTGGGCTCTTCCTCGATCTTTGAGTGAACTAGGATTTCCGGCTTGCTAAACCTTGAACCCTAGAGAGAGTAGAGAGTATCTATGGAGTGCTTTCTTTTCAAGGTGATGGATTCTCAACACATGAGAAGGAATCACCTTGAGCTTGAGGAAGAAGAAGATGAAATGAGGAGAGAGAGGTTATGATAGAATGAGCTATGTTTTTCTTTCTTGCAACCATAATGCCAAAAGAAAAACAATTATCTAAATAATAATAATTCAAAATGAGAATAGTTGATGGCAATTTGGAATGACCACAACCATGCTTCATTTAATGAAATGTAAGCATGAATCAAGGAGGACTTTTTAAAGCATGATGGTGGTCAACATTCAACCATGGTCAACAAGTCAACCATGGTCAACAAGTCAACAAAATCAACCATAACATTATTCTCATTTAATTACTATTATTAATAGATAATTCATAAATCCATTAGGGTTTGGAAAATGATAACTGTCAACTGTGCATACGCACCCGTTCCGAAACCCTAATGAAATACCTCATCCTCCGCCTCAAGCAACTGTGCATACACACCTGCATTCTCGTTCCGAGGAACAAGAATACCAAGATATAAAAGCAACCCCAAATATATATACCAGTATCTGGCTCAAACCAGAGCCTGCCAGTATAATCCGTCCGGACTCCAAACGTGCACAAGTGCGCGGATGAGAACGAACCCTGTCGCAAAACCATGCGACCTCTACTCTGTTTTGCCCAGAGGCGAATGCCCTCTGTGTGGGACTCTAAAGACTCGACACTACGCTGGCAGTGGGTTTAACCACAGACCGCAAGCGGCACTAGCTGTGCGTAACGGTCCCCAGGTAGATGCCGACAAGAAGGCTGACGAGGTGAAACCCCATCTGAACTCCTACTGAGTCTGAATGTGACATTCTCCGTACAGTCCGGTCTGTTCGTCTGATACATCGCATGTCGGGCCTAGGGGGGCGGCAAGCGTCAGACCCCTAATAGCGGTACAAGTCGTGTCGGAGTGAAGCCCAAAACACCCTGAGATAGCACTGGAACCTACCAGTATATCTCGCTTGCCTTGGCCAGGGACTACTTGTGTAATGGCTCTCCTAGACACAGCGCGATGTCAACCCCCAATACCGGGAGAGACGAATCCTGTCTAACCGTCACTGCCTCCAAGTGTTTCGGGACTGCTCCCAACTACTACCTGTTTGCACGACTCGGAAGAGCCGTGGTAGGGTAGTAATCAAAGAACAGTGGGAACACACTCGAGGCGGAGTGACAGTGTCAAGTCAACGGACTAAGCTGTACTCATGTCACCTGGGAACTGATAACTGACGATAGGTATAATACCAACCATCAGTTCCCGACGAGTCCTGTCCAGTGTACTCGTAACCTAACGAGCACCCGCATACTATCTCAAGTACGACGTACCGACGGCTGTGGGACAGACCGTCTCCCGTGCTGGGATGAGAAGCGCATACGCTAGTCTACTCCGGAGCATCGATGCCCTATCTCGATACTCCCACGACCACGGACGTGTATAAGGATGTGCTTGTAGATTACCCAGCCCCCACGAGTGTGATCGCCATCACAACGCCGGTAATCAAGCAAAGATCCTAAGGGCTCTACTAATGCGTATAGGTGATATAATAAATAAACACACATGTACACATTAAAGCAGAGACAAACCAAGTAGCATACTACTATATTGAGCAAGATTGTCTGTACAACTGTGAATATCCCAAGCTTCCATCAAGTAATATACATACTAGTATGATACAGTAATGGCCTCTAGGGCATATACACTAACAAGATGATCCCACATCCATTGGTGTTTGACATCAAAGATGGTATACGGGTGCTCAGTAGAGACTGGGTATACTGAACAGGACTCGTCGAGAACTCATAGATGGTATTATACCTGACTTCAGATAGCAGTTCTCTGGTGACACTGGTACAGGTTAGTCTGTAGACCCGAGATCGTCATAGAGTCTTGTGTGATTCCCACTATGCTTTTATTTCTACCTTACCACGTTCAAGAGAGCATGCAAAATGGTGGTTTTTAGGTACAATCCCGAGTCACATGGAGGTAATGAGTGATAGGAGGGGATTCGTTTCTCCCGGTATTGGGGGTTGATGTTGCGCTGTGCTCGATTGGCTATAACAGGAAGTCCTTGGCCAGGGCTGATATGGAGATTTACTGGTAAGTGTTATAGTTTCTCGACCCGTTATGAGCCTCACATCGGCACGACTTATCAAGTTATTATGGTCTAACGTTTACCACCCCTAGACTAGATATGCGACATATCAGACGAAGAGACCGGACTGTACGGTAATGTTGTTGTTGGATTCACAGGAGTATGGACAAACTTGCTTGTTGATCTTTTGATCGCTCAATACCCGGGTAGCCGTTATGTCCAGCTAGTACCGCTGATGGCTTGTGGGTGATTGATATGATCATCACCTACTGCCGGCGTATTGACGAGTCATTAGAGTCCTACATAGAGGTTTCCTAGCTCATGCGAAACGAAGTAAGGCATATATGTGATATGTGCGGGACCGAGATTAATACGTGTATGTGATACCGTATTCCATTCTCGCGATACAGGTTATATGAGATATAACTGGATTGTTGAATCAAGTGTTGATTCAATAATATGCCATATGTATATGTAATATGCATATAAATGATATTAGTCGGTTGTATGCGATACTGCCGGGTTATTAAATCAAGTGTTGATTTAATAATTTAATGTATAATTATATATTTGATATATTAATATACATTAACTAATATTAGCTCACTTAAGAAAATGTATTCTCTTTGTACATTTAATATATATGTGATATATGTTAATGTATTTATTTTGTGTCATGCTAGATGATACATTGGATTTGGGTGTATGAGACTCACACCACACTTAAGATAATGTGAGTGATTATTTATTAAGGGATAAATCAAAATTACGTGGATATTAGTCATGGCTTGAAGCTTGGAGAAGCTTGTGGAAACCATTGACTTAGTCCACTAATTTTATTTTACTGTAGATATTTATTAACATAACCATTATGTTTAGCTATGGTTTAGTCTCTACATGAGTTATATGAGATATTTACTCACCCATGGTTCACACATGATCATTCTAGAGATCATTTTCTTTATCTCCTCCATAGATCTCTTGAGTTTTGAATGAGGTGAAAAGAAAAAGAGAAAAAAATATTCTAAAGTGCGCAAAATTCCTGCTTCACCAATTTATACCAAACTAGCCATTTAGTATAGGTTGTTTTCTTCATTAGTTCGTCAATTAGTGAAGAGGTTGCTTGAGTTAGAAATTCTTCGACGTAGATCATCTTCGGCCTTGAAGACTTCAAGCAAGCTTGTTCTTTCGCCTTGTGAACCCTTACTAGAGTCCGGGAGATCACTACTTGGAGCGAAGGGACTACTACACGGAGCTTTAGAAGTGAAGGACCGGTCTACAAAGGTTGTACTTCTCATTCACTTATTGTAATGTTTGATTACATGCTTGCTTACTCTAAATCATCTAGTTAGATCCTTGGTTATTGATTGCTTAGCACTCTAGATTTTTTAAAATTGCATACTTGATGCCCTAAAAAACATAGTGAAGGTGCTAAAGAACCTTTCAGTGGTATCAGAGCCAAGCTAGAGAATTAAACGATATTAGTAGAATTACGAAACCGAAACAACTCCGAAACCTCGAAACAAAATCCATAGTTTCTGTCGATTTTTAAAAGTTTCTGATTTTTTTAAAAATAAGTGTAGAATGTTACATATGATGTAACATGAACACCACATAAAATTGAGCCCCTTTCACCAGACTTTTCCAGGCGAAATGAATAAAAAAACCGGTCTGGCCGGTTTTCTTGATGTATTTTGGCTTCAATTTTTTTTGGTGTTTCAGTCTCTGTGGTTTGGTGTTTCAGGTATTGTTTGTTTTTATTATGATTGCATGTGATGTTATCTTTCTGTAAAACCAATTCGGAGTGTTTCGTATTCGTAATTTTAATATCGTTTCGGGTAACATAGATGGCGTTAAAAATTTTGAATGAACATCAAACACCACCTCAAGGTAACTCTCTGGAAATTTTTCAAAAGTTGGAATTTTTGGGTTTAAAAATGTTCAGGGTATTGTGTGGACCCCCAAGAAAAAAGAACCCCTAACTCGACCTTTTGACCGCGGAACCGCGGCCAAAAGGTGGTTTTGGCGACGGTTTCGGGCGCCGTTGGTGAGGCTTGGGACGTGCTCTCTTGTGCTGATCCGTATGTGATTGTGGCACTGTTTGGAAATTTTTCAATCTAACTCAAGTGTTGAGTCCTCTGAGAATTTTGGATGGTTGATCGATCGATCGAAAAGTTTAACATCGCCTAGCTTTTATGAATGTGATACAATATTTGGAATCCGCAATAATTAGTTTTGTGAAAACTGGTTTGAATTTTACAAACCTAGCAATTTAGTCTCATTTGATCGGTTGCCACGGGGTTTTGATATGGATCAAAACTCTATCGCAATTACGTAGTGTACGCGGATATTCGTCGGGTAACATTACTAGATAGCCACGCCCCATAGCCTCGACCAAGTGACTGTAGGAGAATCCCGTTGCCAAAAGCATCCCCCCTGGTGCTCGCGGCCGCGGTGTTCCGCCTAAGTGCACTTCGTCGACGGCATCGGGGGTGCGGCCGTCTGCTAAAGTTTCCGACGAGCATTCGATCAGGATGTCGGGAATCTTGTTGAATTACCCGACTAGTTATTGAAAAGTGTTTTCAATATTGAGACTAAAATGCGGGGTTTATAAGGTTAGGCATGAAATTCAGAATATGAGATATTCCGGGTTTATGATGTCTAAGGAATTCATATGGTTAGGCATGAAATCCGAAGTATGTGATATTTCGGGTTTATGATGTCTAAGATAGTTGCGAATTCCAATTGTTGTAGTTTTCACTTTCTTTTCTGTGACCGTAAGTGTAATATGTGGTGTATCGCCTGTTTCGTTGCTATATGTCAACGACAATTGGGATACACATATTTACTTACGTTGATGACATGTGATGTTATGTGTTGCTGTGATATGTTATATTGGATCGTCGTGTTTGAATAACCGGGTTTTTTTTGCGTGAGATGAGATTTTTTCATTTTCATTCATGTAAAAACTTGTATGTGATATTCTTTTATTGGGGCACTTCCAGGTTGAGGATGATGTCACCATTGATGTATATTATTTACTTTACCGCATTAGGATAGACCCAAGGTGGGGAGCACAAGTAACCGGAATCTAGAGTCCAGTGGGAGACCATCTCGAGTAATCGAGATAGGGTCTCTTAACTATAGAATTGGTAGGGTTGCTTGTCGCTCTCGTAGGGGTCTAGGGATGTGGGTTTGGCTATTCATCACGACCGTGGAATCCGTGTTTTTTACTGGCTTAATTTAAAACACAGAATTCCTAGTATATCCAATATTTCATATGTGGACTTCTGCTGCTGATATTCTGTGATGTGATCACTTTATATGATGAGACGAATATTGTTATTATATATATGATATATAATAAACATTGCTTATGTTTTGCACCCGCGCTAGTCCCGCCCCGCTATGCCGTTGTTAAGTAACCTAACGGCGCATAACGGGACACTGTGGCGAATGCAGATAAGCATACGTTCTATTTTCGTTTCTTTATCTGTGATGCTTAGGAAGCATAAATGATGGAACTTCATTAATAAGATTAATGAAAGGAAAGAAACCAAATGATGTTGAGGAATCAAATTTTCAAAAAGGGTAGCTCTAGTTTTTGTTTTGCATAGTGGTATTCCTTGATGAATATCCAGCACCTCATTCGATGAGAAAAGAGCCGAGATCCCTTCACCGGGAGTGACCTCTTTAGAAAAACTAGAAAAGCCTCAAAAGCACTCATTTTGAAATCACTCGATTCTACAACGATATCAAGTTCATTACGCAAAAGGTTTTCTAAAATACCTGCCGTAGCCCTCCGTCATTTCAGATAAGTACTACTTAGTATTCATGCTACGTTTGTTGGCCTCCGTCAAGACGTAGTGTGCGGTAGCTAACCAGTGCTTATCTGTAACATAAGATGAGATTGGATTAGGGTAGTCGTGCGACTTTGTTGGCCTCCATCAAGGGTCGTGCTGGTGGGTTTAATTTAATCATGAAATGTACTGGTTGAACTTGACTAGCAGTCTATGGTTTGTTGGCCTCCGTCAAGATCATAGGACGCTAAGGGTAAAATATTATCGGGAATTTCAAGTGTTGAAATTTGCAATGAGATTGCATACCTTCTATGAGATAGTTGGATCCCGATACCCACTGCGAGTAAAAGTTACTCTTGGGAGAGTTTTGCACATTACAATTAGCCGATCAAAGTAGGTTTCTAGAAAGGTGTTAACGGGGTTACGCCCCTGGGAAAACAAGGTTTATTTTAATTAGGTACGTACGAAAGCACGGGGAACCTCCCTCAAAGTACCGACACTGGCCTGGCCCAAAAACTGGCAAACTTGTAGGGTGTAATTAATCCCGGCTAGTCTTACCTTTTAGGGTTTGAAGAAAGATTTGATAAAAATAGTGGGAGCCATGCTGATTAGATAAAATAATAACCAATCTAATCTTGCAAGAGCATACACAAAGTGTTTTCTTCTTTCTCTTTCCTGGTAGCGACCATGTCACGCCTTAATCAAGATAATAATATGGATGTTTTGACCGAACCTGCTTATTATACTGAGCTGGGGAACGTTGGTTCCGCTCTTCCTTATAATTGTTATAAGTCTGAGCAGGAAATAGGGGAATATCCGGATTCCCACACGACCCAAACGAGGAATTTGCATGTTGATGTATCTTTTTTGGGTGTGTTCATTACCGAGAACTGTTTCTCAGTACACTCTACGTCCTGGGTATTAGATACCGGATCGGGAACCCACATATGTAATATGTTACATGGGCTAAGGAAAGATAGAGAACTGGGAATAGGTGATCATTCTGTAAGAGTAGGGAATGGTGCAAATGTTGCAGCCAAAGCAGTTGGTGAATATCACATTGTATTACCAAATGGTAATACATTGATTCTGAACGAATGTTATTACATACCGAACCTGATATACAATATTATATCAGTTTCTTTACTAAGTAAAGAAGGATATAATTTTGTATTACAGGATAATGTTATGAACATTTTCCTGAATCAAAAGTTGATTGGATTAGGCACGTTATGCAATGGCATATACGTTCTAAATCAAACCACAGTTCAAAGCATATAGAACACACACAAGAGGAGTAGTTCAGAAATGAACGAATACTTCTTGTGGCATTGTAGACTAGGTCATATCAATGCGATACGACTAACTAAGTTACATAAGGATGAATATTTGAATCCGTTCGAATTTTCATCTTATGATACTTGCCAGTCTTGTCTCAAAAGTAAAATGACCAATACTCCGTTTACTGGACACGGAGAAAGAGTTACTGAACCCTTGGGAATGATACATAGTGATGTATGCAGCCCTATGTCTATACATGCCTGGGTTAGTTCTTTGTACTTCATTACATTCATCGATGATCACTCAAGATTCAGACATGTGTTCCTGTTGAAACACAAGTCTGAAGCTTCTGAGAAATTCAAGGAATATAAGTGCGAAGTAGAGGACCAAACGAGTAGAAGTATTAAAGTCCTTCGATATGATTGAGGAGGAGAATACTTGAGCACGGAGTTCTTGGATTATTTAAAAGAGAATTAGATTCTCTCTTAGCTTACTCTTCCATATACACCATAGAACAACGGTGTATCGGGGCGGAGGATCCGCACCCTATTAGATATGGTGCACTCTATGATGAGTACCGCTGAGTTGCATGTTTCCTTTTAGGGTTATGCGCTTGAGAAGCCGCATACCTATTGAATAGGGTTCCATCCAAATCAGTGCCTACCACACCATATGAGATATGGTATGGAAAGAGACTATGTCTTAAATGAGTTAAGATATGGGGTTGTCCGGCCTATGTTGAAAAGCAAAATCCGGACAAGATCGAGGCAAGGTCAGTACTGTATAAGTTTGTTGGATATCCCGAACATTCGCGAGGGTACATCTTCTACCAAACTAAGGATCAAAAGGTATTTTGTTTTCTCAGCATGTCACCTTTTTAGAAAAAGGAATTTCTTATGGAAGAAATTAGTGGTCATGAGGTAGAACTGGAAGGAGTTCCAGCTAGAAAAACTAACAACAGAAGATTTGGTGGAACCAGAGGATTCGATAGTTCCCGACGAACCTCAGCCTCTCCGCCGATCTAGTAGGGTTCCTCATCCACCTGAGAGATACTACGGTTTTCTCATTGATGGTGAGAGCGAGGATTGCATCATGGAAGATGATGACCCAACTAGCTTCGAGCAGGCCATCACGAGTAGGGACTCTGTGAAATGGCTGGATGCAATGCGATCTGAGATGGATTCCATGTACACCAACAAAGTATGGACTTTGGAAGATGCTCCTGAAAGGGTAAAACCCATCGGGAGCAAGTGGATCTTCAAGAAAAAACTTGGTGTAGATAGAAAAGGTGAGACTTTCAAAGCTAGACTTGTAGCAAAAGGTTTCCGTCAACGACCAGGTGTGGATTATGATGAAACCTTTTCTCCAGTGGCTATGCTTAAGTCCATCCGGATCCTACTTGCCATCGCTGCATACCATGGCTACGAAATCTGGCAGATGGATGTCAAGACCGCTTTTCTAAATGGTGATTTAGAGGAGAGCGTGTACATGACATAGCCAGAGGGCTTCGTTGACAGTGGGAGCAGCGGAAATGTATGCAAGATGCTTAAATCAATCTATGGGTTAAAACAGGCATCGCGGAGTTGGAACATCTATTTTGATGTGGCAGTCAAAGAGTTTGACTTCGTCAAAAACGTAGATGAACCTTGTATATACAAGAAGGTGGCAGAGAGTAAGGTCGTCTTCCTCGTATTGTATGTGGATGGCATACTCTTAATAGGAAATGATGTTCCTATGCTGCACTCGGTCAAGCTCTTCTTATCACAAAGATTCTTCATGAAGGATCTGGGTGATGCCTCCTACATCCTGGGGATAAAGATCTATAGAGATAGATCTAAACGGATACTGGGATTGTCCCAATCAAGGTATATTGACACCATACTAAAGAGGTTTAGAATGGAGGATTCCAAGCGTGGGAATTTACCCACGATCTTATGAATCACTCTCTCCAAAGAGATGTCCCCCAAGACTGATTTGGAGAGGCTGGCATGCAAGGTATACCCTATGCTTCGGCAGTCGGGTCTATCATTATGCGATGTTATGTACCCGACCGAATGTTGTGTACTCACTAGGTGTAGTGAGTAGGTGTCAATCAGATCCTGGAGAGAAACTGTCACGACCCACCCCCAAACACAGATGGTATTGTCCGCTTTGGCCGAAACCGCACGGTTTTGTCCCTTTGAATAAACCCGGGGCTACTTCCCAATAGGTCACCCATCCCAGAATTTCTCTGGTTCAAGCACGCTTAACTACGGAGTTCTTCAAACTCCGGAGTTCCGATTCATCCAAAAGGCGCCTCTGTGTTATAAGAGTGGTATCATTCCATTTATAGTTCAGATCGTGCCCTCTTTCGGAATGGAATTCGATACTCCCCATTGTTCTGGTGGGTCCCCGTGTGCATCCATATCGGTTACATCTCCATCTCGATATCGGATAACATCTCACTTCTCACGAGGTAGGTGGTATTCAGCCCCAACTCCACCTGGGGTATTACAGGTCTCTTCGTCTGATAAGTCGCATATCGAGTCTAGGGGTGGAATCGTCAGACCCCGGTAACTTGATAAGTCATGTCGATGTGTGGCTCATAACGGATCGAGAAACTACTGCTAACACTTACCAGTAAATCTCATCAGCCCTGGCCAGGGACTTACTATTATAGCTAATAGAGCATAACGCAACATCAACTCCCTATACCAGGAGAGACGAAACCCCTCCTATCGCTCACTGCCTCCATATGACTCGGGACTGTACCCAAAATCTACCCGTTTGCACGACTCCTTTGAGCCATGGTAGGGAGTAAATCAAAGCACAGTGGGAACCACACAAGACACTATGAAGATGTCAGATCTACAGACTAACATGTACGAGTGTCACTAGAGAATTGCTATCTGACGATAGGTATGATACCATCTAGGAGTTCTCGGCGCGTCCTGTTCGGTGTACCCATTCTCTAATAGCACATGTTGTTAGTGCATATTGCATGCTCCCACAACTCTTGTGAGGCGGCGGAAGGGATAAACGAAAAATTTCTTTGCATACAACACACACTTTTCATAAGATCTTGTCTAAACCATAACTAGAAAAACCTAACTAGAGATCTTATCTACTATGTTAGGGATTATACCTCAATGATACGGTCCTTCAGGTCTTCTCTTTGGTGCAACTCCTTTGCTCCTTGCCACTCCTTAGCTCTTTTAGATGTTGCTGATATTCTCGATCTCCGGCCACCCCAAGACCTAGATGATCCACGCGAGAGTTGTCGTGCAAGCTAGAAACTCTTCATAAGAGCTTAACCTAGAGACCAAGTTTGCTAGAAGAGGTCACTAGGATCATGTAGAGATTAGGGTATTGGATTATCTTTAATCCTAAACTTTTGTTTCACAACACATGTGAAGGGTAAAGCTTAGGATGAGGGAGGAGAAGAGAAGAAGGAGAGAGAAAGTGTTTGTGATAATGAGAGAGTTCAAGCATGAGAAAATAATATATTGCAAATGAAATAATTGAAGCATATAATATAAAATTAGCACCATGTTTCAATAGTAATTCCAAAACAATATAAAATTAAATAACCCATTGTTGCAACCATGCTTGGACTTTCTTATTTCCACCTCATTTATTTATTTTCATAAAATAAATAATGTCATTATGAGGTGGCACCTTCTAGAAGGTATTTTTGTAACAATTACAAGAATACCCCTCCTCCGTATACCGTATACCGTATACCCATATCCGAATTCCGAAAAATACGACTACTATTAATCCAATAATATAATACCGGTATCCGGCTTAAACCAAAGCGTACCAGTATTTTTGTTCCGATTATTATTCCTGTAACAATTACACGAACATAATCGAAACCCTGTCGTAATACCTTACGACTGCCGTAATAACTTACGGCCTCTACATCTTTCGCCTGAATGAGGGAACCCTCTGTGTGGGACTCTAAACACTCGACAGTACGCTGGCAGTGGGTTTAACCACAAGCGCGTCAGCGGCACTAGCTGTGCGTAACGGCTATCTAGGTACATGACGAAAAAGTGACCGACGAGCGAACTTATCACAACCCTAATGAGCCTGCAAGCAACACATACCGTACAGTCCGGTCTCTTCGTCTGATACGTCGCATATGAAGTCTAGGGGTGGTAAATGTCAGACCCCAGTAACTTTAAAAGTCATGCTGATTTACGGCCCATAACGGTTCGAGAAACTACTGATAACACTTATCAGTAAATCTCGAGAACCCTGGCTAGGGATTTGATGTTATGGCCGATCAAGCATAGTGCGACACCAACTCCCTATACCGGGAGAGACGAAACCCCTTCTATTGCTCACTGTCTCCATGCGATTTGGGACTGTACCCAAAATCCACCTGTTTGCACGACTCGGCAAAGCCGCGGTAGGGAGGAAATCAAAGCACAGTGGGAATCACACAAGACACTATGACGATCTTGGGTCTACAGACTAACCTGTACAAGTGTCGCCAGAGAACTGCTATCTAACAATTGGTATATATATACCATCTAGGAGTTCTCGGCAAGTCCTGTTCGGTGTACCCATTCTCCAATGAGCACCTGTGTACAATCTTTGATGTCAAACACCAATGGTTGTGGAATCAACCATCGCCCCCCAGGGTCAGGAAACGTACACACTAGTCTAACTTGGTAATACCGATGCCCTGTCTCGATATACCCTCGACTGGGAACTATTAAAGGATATGCTTATAGACTATCCAGGCCCCACTAGTATGATCTCATCATAATCCTGGTAGTCAAGCATGATCCTAAGGGCTTCATCAACATGCATATAAAGATATGAAATATAACACAAGTTAAGATGAAGATAAACCAGATAGCATACTATCATTTCGAGCAAAGATTGTTTCTGCACATATACATGCCTAGCATCCTATACAATACAGGCCTCTAGGGCATACATATCTAACAATCTCCCACTTGCACTAAGGCCTGTAGTTGATGCAATAAGTACCAACTGTCTGTACTAGAACCATTTGCTTGCATACCGCATGCCCAACAGCTCGAACAGTTTCTCAAACTGGACTTGAGGGATTGCCTTGGTGAATGGATCTGCTGTGTTGTCCTTCGTGTCTACTCTCCGTACCTCGATGTCCTGGCGATCCACTATCTCCCTGATGAGGTGATACCGCCTCAAGATATGTCTGGATTTCTGATGGGACCTCAGTTCCTTTGCCAAAGCCATGGCTCCATTGTTATCGCAATACAGAGGTATTGGATTAACAATGGATGGAACCACTTGAAGTTCGGAAATGAACTTCCTCATCCAGACTGCCTCTTTTGCGGCATCATTAGCAGCAATATACTCAGCTGTGGCATCATTAGCAGCAATATACTCAGCTTCCATCATGGAGTCAGCGACGGTATCTTGTTTGGAACTCTTCCAACATACCGTCCCTCCGTTTAGGGTAAATACAAACCCTGAAATGGACTTACTATCATCCTTGTCGCTCTGGAAGCTGGAGTCGGTAAATCCCTCCATTTGGGGATCTCCGTTACCATACACCAAGAACATTTCTTTAGTTCTTCTCAAGTACTTCAGAATGTTCTTCACAGCAGTCCAATGTTTCTCCCCTGGGTTGGATTGATACCTGCTTACTGCACTCAGTGCATAAGCTACATCTGGGCGAGTACACAATATCGCATACATTATAGATCCTACTGCTGAAGCGTAGGGAATAATGCTCATGCGAGCCCTCTCTTCATCGGTCTTTGGAGACATCTCTTTGGAGAGGGTGATCCCATGACAAGCCGGTAAATTACCTCTCTTGGAATCTTCCATACTAAACCTCTTTAGTATAGTGTCAATGTATCTCGATTGGGACAATCTGTCACGCCCCGCTTCCCGGTGTACGGCGAAGTAGACGCGACGAGGTCCGCTACGTATATACTTAGAAGTACATATGCTAAGCGTATCTAAGCAATATAAAAGTAAATCACAAGAGATAAGAGATATAGAAATAACAACAACTTTATTAATAACATTCTTTTGTACAATGCATGAAAAGTAAATACAACTGAAATGAAAAGCGATGCCTAAACAGTGGCATAACAGGAAATGAAAATACTGAATAGAACAAGGTACAATATCTAGAGCTCGGGGTCTTCGTGAAACTGCTCCAAGTCTTCACCGGTGGGCTCGATCTTTGCTGGGTCCAAAGCACCTGACGACATTCAAAGAAGAAAGAAATAGAATGTCGTCAGCGAACATGTCGCTCGGTAAGTCCCAAAGATAAAGAAGAATTAGAAAAGACAGAATAAGAGGTATTCTCTAAGGAGATTGTAAAATATTGTAGAATATTGTGTTAACGCTGTTGTTTGTAGTTTGGTACAGAAGGATGCCAGTGTATACGAGAGGGGTCTCTATATGCTAGAGACCAGGGCAAACGGAATGTACAAGGAACCGTTAAGCCACGGTACAACAGCAACGGAATAGAGGTTAGGTATCTTAATCTGACCACCTCGTGCCACCTTTAACACCTTCTGTACCAATCTACCCCTTAAACCCCGTAGTGTTTTGATAGTATTGTTGTATTGTATTGTGTAAGTTGGATGACTGACCAAAACCATGATATCAGTAAACATATTGTAACTGCATAATCAGATAAATGGAATAACGGAATAATGGATATATATTCATGGTTTGGTTCAGTCAAGTTATATAGATTGATAACTGGATTCTGGGATTCATGTGTTCATATTGAGTTGGAATATTAAAGAATGTAGATTGACTTGAATCCTATTCAAGTCAGAAATAACCAGACTCAAACCCGAGTCAGACTAAAAGAAATGTAAGTCAAAGTTCTATATTTGCTAGGGTCCTTACTGTAATTTATAAAACTTAAGAGGCTTTTATGTAAAAATACTTTTATATAGTTTTCAAGATACACCTCAAGTATTTATTATTCGTCTTGAGTGTGATTTTATTTTGTCTTATTTCTAGTGAAAATATCCTAATTACATAAATAAAGGTATTAATTTGTAATATTGATTTATTTGAAATTCATAGTATTTTAATGTAACTTTTAATCTTGTAATTTTTTTAGGAAAAGGTGGAAACTTTATCTTATAATAAAATAGGTGTTTAAATGATAAATGTATATATGTTTATACAAGAATAATTTTTAATAAATATTTTATTTTCCAAAAATCTCATTTTTCTTAAATGTCGTATTTTAAACCTTTCGAGACCGAATGCTCCTTGCGGAGGTCTGAATCTCGCACTACTAAGCCCGAGGGTGCACGATAAACCGTACTATCCCTAACGAGTTCCCCAAAGGTGGGTTGTAGTAGCGCTTTGCAAAGATTTAATAAATACTAGTCATTTAGAAAACGGTTTTTATAAAGATAAGGTATTTATTTGAAAAAGGGTGTAAATTTCCATATTTTAGATTCTAGGGTTTCTTAAGCCAACTAGCCTATTTCTAATTGGTCTAAACGACAAGTCATTAGAAGCCTCAAATCGCCTCTTCACCGCCAATTGCGGCCAGGTAAGTGCCAGGTGAGTGGGAGGCTCTCCACTACAAGTAGTGGTCCTAATTAAGTAACCACTCGCCTTAGACACACTTGCCTAGACACCACAAAGTCAGGTTTAGATAAACGATTGATGTCCACGACATATCGTATTTTCCTTTTAAAAGATATTGTTTTAAAATTGTATATAACTTAGAACTTTTAGAAAAGGTTTTAATAAGTGTGTGTAGAGGTAGGTTATTACCTCGTGATCTATTTTAAGGTATAGCAATGTTAAAGGGTTAAATATGATAAACTAAACATGGTGGTATTTAAGTGCAAAAATACGGTATATTGCAAAAACTATCATTTCATGTGTGAAAACTTGTTCACATTAATTTTTAAGTGATTAGTAGTCAACATGAATATGTTTAAGCATTATGGAATTAGTGATAAGTGAGTTTTGATAGAAAACCGAATCGGAAATCGGATTGTTCCGATTTCTGTCGGGTTTGAAAAGTCGTATTTTTATGAAAGAATAGAAAGGTAGGAAATAGGGACTTACGGGTTTGGACAACGCTAGAGAGTGAGAGGGAGGTAGAGGGTTTGCCGGTGCGTTGAAACGTCATTGAGAGGTCCTAGCACGATCGCCGGAATTTCGCCGTCGATTTTGTCAGCGCTTCGCCTTTCGCTCGTTTTCCGACGTACCAAGTTCTCTTGGGATTTTGGGAGAGTGGACTTAGGAATTTAGGATGAGAGGGTAGAAGGTAGGGGTGTTTATATAGAGTTAAGCTAGGGTTAGGGTTTTAATTAAAAAATATATAAAAATATATGAAAAATCATTAAAATCATTAAAATTTTGGAGTAAAAGGGATTTATTGGGCTTTTTGTAACCGGTCAAGAAATTTAGTGTATGCAGGTGAGAAGACCAAGTCAAAAAGCACGTTTTTACCGTTGACGACTCGGCCGTCCGGCCAAGTCCGGCCGACTCGACCGAGTCGGGCCGAGTCGGAAGGTCGTCGGGTGGGGGTTTTCCTGGGGGGAATTTTGGTGCATTTAGTTTTTGGTATTCAGTTCAAGTTTTGTGAGTTATGGCGTTTTGACTGTTGACTTTCCAAAGAATTTAAAACAAAATAAATACAAAAATAATGTGGGCATGGGATTTGAACTCTGATGGGTTGGTTCAGCAGTGCAAGGTATTACCAATGAGTTACAAGCTCCTTCTTGTAATTATGGAGTGAAATAAATACTTAAAAAGATATCAGCCGCAATAAATACTCCAAGTATACATTGAATTTAAATCAATTCTTTGTACATTAAAAATGGAGTTGTTACACAATCCCAATAATTTCTTAGATCTATCTCTATAGATCTTAATCCCCAGAATGTACGAGGCATCGCCCAGGTCTTTCATGGAAAACCTTTGCGATAAGAACAGTTTGACCGATTGTAGCATAGGAATATCATTTTCTATTAAGAGAATGTCGTCCACGTACAATACGAGGAATGTAACAGTACTCTCTACAATCCTTTTATAAATACATAGTTCATCCACATTTTTGATAAAACCAAACTCTTTGATTGTATCATCAAAGCATATGTTCCAACTCCGTGATGCCTGCTTTAATCTATAGATGGATTTAAGCAGCCTGCATGCCTTTCCGCTGCTCCCACTATCAATGAAGCCTTCTGGCTGATCCATAAAAACGCATTCTTCTAAATCACCATTTAGAAATACCGTTTTAACATCTATCTGCCAGATCTCATAATCATAGTGAGCATCTATAGCAAACAGGATCCGAATGGATTTGAGCATCGCGACTGGTGAAAAGGTTTCATCATAATCCAAGCCTGGTCTTTGACGAAATCCTTTTGCTACCAGCCTAGCTTTATAGGTCTCCACCTGACCATCCACACCGATCTTTCTTTTAAAGATCCATTTGCACCCTATGGGTTTTACTCCAGAAGGTGCAACCTCCAAAGTCCACACTTTGTTGGTGTGCATGGATTCCATTTCGGATCTCATGGCATCCAGCCACTTCACTGAGTCACCACTCGTGATAGCTTGCTGAAGACTAGTAGGGTCATCATCATCCATGATGCAATCTTCTCTATCACCATTAATCAGAAAACCGTAGTATCTATCAGGTGGGCGAGAAGTCCTACTAGATCTACGGAGTGGCTGAGGTTCGTCGGGTTCTATTGAAACCTCAGGTTCAACCAAATCATCGGTAATTGTTCCAGTTCTACCGCATTGCCAACAGTATCATTTGTAAAAAATTCATTTTCTAAAAATGTGGCATATTGAGAAACAAGCACCCTTTGTTCCTCCTTGTGGTAGAAGAGATATCCATACGAGTATTTTGGATATCCCACAAATCTACATAAAACCGATCGTGTCTCGAGTTTGTCTGGATTCTGCTTTTTCACATAAGCCGGACACCCCATATCCTAAATCTTTTAAGAGATGGTCTCTTCCCATACCATATCTCATATGGAGCAGTAGACACGATTTTGGTCGGCACCCTATTCAATAGATGAATCGCAGTCTCTAATGCGTGCCCCCAGAATGATATTGGTAACTCAGCATCACTCATCAAAGATTGTACCATATCTAATAGGGTACGATTCCTTCTTTCCGATACTCCATTATGCTGTGGTGTGTACGGAGGAGTGAGCTGAGAGAGAATCTCATTCTCTTTTAGGAAATCTAGAAACTCTGAGTTTAGATACTCACCTCCTCGATCTGATCGAAGTTTCTTGATACTTTGGCCTGTTTGTTTTTCTAGAGGTCGGCCAGGTATCCAACACAGTTTCTCTTCCAGTGCCCAGTCTGGTGGCAGTGGAAACATTCCCCTCGTCCTGTCGCAGCAGCCCCTTTCTTGTCCTTTCCCAGTGCCTTTTTCACTCCGCCTCTCTGCTTAATGGGATTCTTCTTTTTCTTTCCCTTAGCCTTGGCTTTTAGGACGGAGGAAGAAGATGGCCCAGTAATAAGAGCGGGAGTTTTCGCTACTTTTAGTGTGCTCTCTGCACTCCTCAACATTTTGAGGAGTTCAGGTAAAGACTTCTCCATGTTGTGCATGTTGAAGTTTACAATGAATTGAGCAAAGGCAGGGGAAAGGGACTGTAGAACAATATCAACATACTGCTCGTTCTCCATGGTCCAACCCAGGTCCTTAAGTTCTTCGATAAGTCCAATCATCTTCAATACATGGTCACTTACAGACGTTCCAGCAGCCATCCGCATCTGAAACAACTTTCGAGATGCCTCGTATCGGAGAGTACGAGATTGCTCTCCATACAACTCCTTTGTATGGAGAAAGATGGATTGAACATCCATCTTCTCATGCTGCTTCTGATGTTCATTGTTCATAGAAGCAAGCGCGAGGCAATTGGCTGTTGCGCAGTCTATATCCCATGTCTTGCGGATTTCTTTATCCGCAACTGTAGAATCAGGGCCTGGGATAGGAGGGGCTGGAGTAGTTAGGACGTATCCGACCTTATCATAGGTCAGGGCAATATTCACGTTCCTTAGCCAATCTTTGTAATTCGGTCCCGTGAGTTTATTTTTGTCATTAGGAGAGAGAAAAGAAGACACTCAGCGATTGCTCTTGCATAATTAGATTGGTTATTAATCTTATCTAATTGATGTCTCCCACTGGTTTTTATCAAATTTTCCTTCAAACCTTTAAAAGGAAAACTAGCCAAGATTAATTGCAATCTACAAGTTCGCTAACCGGTCGGCCAGGCCAGTGTCGGTACTCCGAGGGAGGTTCCCCGCGCTTTCGCATGGACCTAATTAAAATAAACCTTGTTTTCCTAGAGGCGTAACCCTGTTGACACCTTTCTAGACACCTACTGGATTAGCTAATTGTAAAGTGCAAAACTCTCTCGGGAGTAACTTTTACTCACAGTAGGATCGGGATCCAACTATCATATAGAAGGTATGCAATCTCATTGCAAATTTCAACTCTTGAAATTCCCGATATGATTTTTACCCCTAGTGTCTTATGATCTTAACTATGGTCAACAAATCATAAACACTGGTCAAGTTCTACCCGCCATTTCGGGATTGATTTAGATCCACCCGCATAACCCTTAACTACGGTCAACAAAGTCATGCGAATGTCCTAATCGATCGCATCAAATACTTTGTAGGAAGACATCACTTAGCTACCGTACACCACGCCTTAACTATGGTCAACAAACGTGGCACGAATACTAAGTACTCTGCTTCCTAAAAAGGCGGAGGGCAACGAATGGTTTTTGTGAAAACCTTTGACGTTTTGAACTTGATATCGTTGTAGAATCGAGTGAAAAGAGTGGTTTAAACTCCAGTTTTAAAAATCGAATGGTTTTGTAGTGTCTTTCTAATTTTGCTAAAAAGGTCACTCCCGGTGAAGGGATCTCGGCTCTTTCCTCATCGAATGAGGTGCAGGATATTGATGAATACCACGATACAAAATAAAAGTTAGATCAACTATAAAAACAATCGAGTTCTTTGTAACATTTGCTAGTTTCGCTAAAGGGGCCACTCCCGGTGAAGGGATCTCGGCCCTTTCCTCATCGAATGAGGTGCAGGATATTCAAGAATACCATTATGCAAAGCAAAAACTAGAGTTACCCATTTTAAAAAATTTGATTCTACAACATCTTCATGTTTCTTTTTCTTCACATTAATCACATTAATGCTGTCCCATCATTTACGTTTCCTAAACATCACAGAAAAGAAACGAAAATAGACCGTACGCTTATGCCATCCACATTCGCCACTGGGCCCCGTCATGCACCGTTAGGTTACTTAACTAACGGCAGAGAGGGGATTGGACTAGCGCGGGTGCAAAATATAAGCAACATTTATTATATATCTCATATATAAATATAGCCATTACAGATCACGGATGAATACATTGGATATACTAGGAATTCCGCATTTCATTCAAGCCTTAATGAAAGACGGGTTCCACGGTCGTGATGAATAGCTAAAACCCCACCCTAGACCCCTACGGGTGCGGCAAACTACTCGCCAAATTCCCAAAGTGGAGCAACCTCCCTCAACAAAGTGAGTAGGCCACTCGGCACTTCGAAAGCCCGGTAGTTTGTGCACCCCACCTTGGGTCTATCCTAGGAGCAAAAATGGTAAAAAGAAATTATACAACGGTGGCTACAACCTTAACCTGGATGTGCCCCGCAAAATAATATTACATTGGTTTTTACAAATTATATTGAATGAAAGAAAATAAAAACGCTCTTCTCACATCCCCCGGCCACTCATCACGACGATCCAACATATTCATATACACATACCATCTCATGATATCATTACAGAAGTGTGCAACCCCGACTAATCGACTTGTAGCAATTAGTCGACGTTTCAAATACACATATCATTAACCAAGAAGACCCAATTAGCCAAGAACTTTAGAATTTCGATCGATAATTTTAAACCATGCCAACACTTGTCACAATCCAAAGCACAAACAACTTTGTGTAATTTCCAGATATCCCAGAAACACAATTTTCTTAATCTAAACAAACTGCTGAAAAACGAGTCAACTCGGCTATGACTCGGCCGCGGATCGGCGGCCAAACACTGAGTTTGGCCGCGGATCCGCGGCGTTCCTAGCGAGTTAGAGTCTCATTTTTCTACAGTGTGCTCAGAAAACCCTGCATGTATTTTTAAGGCCACTGAATTGATTTTTGGAACACTTTAAAAATCGACAGAAAACGGGGACAGAAAATGTGTTTTTCCGGGAAAAATTCGTCGATCGAACTTCTAATTTTTGGCTAATAATCTAATTATGGTTTAGTTAGGCTCTGATACCATGTTAGTGCATGTTGCATGCTCCCACAACTCTTGTGAGGCGGCGGAAGCGATAAACAAAAATTTTCTTTGCATACAACACGCACTTTTCATAAGATCTTGTCCAAACCATAACTAGAAAAACCTAACTAGAGATCTTATTTACTATATTAGGGATTATACCTCAATGATACGGTCCTCCAGGTCTTCTCTTTGGTGCAACTCCTTTGCTCCTTGCCACTCCTTAACTCCTTTGGATGTTGCCGATGTTCTCGATCTTCGGCCACCCCAAGACCCAGATAATCCACGCGAGAGTTGTCGTGCAAGCTAGAAACTCTTCATAAGAGCTTAACCTAGAGACCAAGTTTGCTAGAAGAGGTCACTAGGATCATGTAGAGATTAGGGTATTGGATTATCTTTAATCCTAAACTTTTGTTTCACAACACATGTGAATAAGCTTAGGATGAAGGAGGAGAAGAGAAGAAGGAGAGAGAAAGTGTTTGTGATAATGAGAGAGTTCAAGCATGAGAAAATGATATATTGCAAATGAAATAATTGTAGCATATAATATAAAATTAGCACCATGCTTCAATAGTAATTCCAAAACAATATAAAATTAAATAACCCAATGTTGCAACCATACTTGGACTTTCTTATTTCCACCTCATTTATTTATTTTCATAAAATAAATAATGCCATTATGAGGTGGCACCTTCTAGAAGGTATTCTTGTAACAATTACAAGAATACCCCTCCTCCGTATACTGTATACCGTATACCCATATCCGAATTCCGAAAATGTAACGTTTTAAAAATAAATAAATAAATAAAATTCTTTAAGTGAATTTTATGATTTTCGGTAAAATAAAACGTATTTTTCGTAAAACTAAACCGTAATTATTTTTCATCATAAATTTTAAAAAGACCTATTTTAATTATGTAATTACTAGTAAATGGTGTTTATTTAGTCACTTATAAATTTTTAGTTTAATTAAATATTTTTCCTTAATTATTATTTTAAAAATTTACATAAGCTTTATTGTTACATTAAATTAGTGTAAATTACAAATAAAAATGGGTTAATTTTATAAAATGAGCCATGCTATGTTAGAATCAAGTGTTTTTATGCAAAATTCTTTCTCAAATATTTTCATGATTCTAGACTTTTCTAGGATCAATTTTTATAAGAAGAAAATTATTAAATAAAGAATTTAATGAAAAGACATAAAGGATGTGTTGTTTTGGAGAAGTTTCCACATCATTCTTCACTCTTTCTTTCTCTTCCTTTCCTCCCTAACATGGCCGGCCACTTCCCCATGTTAGCCCCCCCTCCCCCCCAATTTTCTCCACTTGATTTTGTTACAAAAATCATCAAAATTTCCAAAATAAACCTCAAAATTCATATCCATCCTTTACCTAATATTCTTTGACCTATTTAGCATGGAACTTGGAGATGGAAATCCATTATTTTGGAGGCATATTTTCATGTTTGGATTTCATGTTGTGAAGGTATAAATTTTATTCTTATGATTTATTGTTATTAAATGTTTCATTCTAGCATATTTAGATTTAATTAATTAATTCTATTTACAAGTTTCAAAATTCAAGTTAGGGTTTATAAAATCAAGTTATGGTTTCTATTAATTAAGTAGGATTATTATAACTAGTTTAACATTTTAGAATTTGGGAAATCTTGTATGGTTGATATATTGTAAATTGTTTATCCAAAATTGTTTAAACTAAACAATTTTGCAAACTAGATTTCTATATATTGTATATATTGGTGAGATAAAATTCCAATTAATATTTGTAACACTAGATTGTGGTTTTAATGAGGATATTAACTTGTTAGTGGAATGAAAAACTTAATTTGGTTACTAGTTTTTATTTATAATTGAGAAATTGTGAGAAAAATGCTATTTTGCTAACTAGATTTTAGAAATTCTTAAATGAATGAGATTTAAAATCTAATTTATGGTTTCATTATATTACTATCATCATGAATTGTAGTTTAATAAGTTAATTCATGTAAAATCAAGTCTAGAAGTGAAATTGTGAAATTTTACTTAAAAGTAACGAAATCGGGCAAGTTTACAAACTAGAATTTCAATTTAATACAAATTAGGGTGTTAAAAATATAGTAATGGTTTATATAGTCTAGTTATGCTATTTAAAGAGTATTATGACCATTAGTTTCATTTAAATATCAAGTTTTGAAGTAAAACGGTAAATTGGCGTTTTCAGGTTTTTACGAAATCGGATGATTTGATCGATTTTAGGGTTTCGATGAATTAAATCATGTTTTATATTATAAGTAATGAGTTTTAAAACTGAGAAAATATGATATATGTCAGAAATCACGATATGATATATGTATGACTTGATTACGATATCATATAGGTGTGACTTTATTACGATATGATATAAGTGTGACTTAATCACAATATGATACATGTGACATGATATTTCTGAGGATAAATTGACGATGTATATTTATGCTGGAAATGAGATATGATTGATGTATGCAATTACAGTACAGTACCTTGATCATGACATGATTTGATGATGATATTATACGAATGATGAGACACGTAAGTGATACTTGACCCCTACCCCGATATTGGAATGCCGTACGATGGATTTTACCGTACGAGGCATAGATATGATAATTGATCCGCACTCTTGATTTGAGGAAGCCGTACTACGTACGTGACGCTATTGAGGCTGGATCGCCGACTATTAGAGATATGGACTCAGACCTTAGGTGGACTCTTATTTCTTATCGACTAGTTTCTTAGGTTTAGTTCCTTAGGAGGTTAGATAGATACTAGTTTAGGCTCGAGTTATATAGTTGTAGTTAGACATGTATATTACAAATGAGTGGTTATACACATCTGTCTTTACATTCAGACCGTAATCATCATGTTGCATGTTCATACATATGTTTCTCTAATTAGTATGAAACTCTGCCTGTTAGGACACCAGCACATTACCGATGATGCGCATATTCCACGCACACTTATTGCCGGCTCAGACACATCTGTAGGGTTCCTAGGCACCCTAAAGAGGTCTCACAAGGCATCAACCATGCCAATTTTAAATTTAAACGGTGCCGAGAAATCCTAGAACGGATCGTTGGCTAGATTTCTAGGCGAAACAAGAAACTAGTTAACAACTTAACTATAAAGTAAACGGAAATACAACCTTTGTAGATCCGGTGCTCCACCTCCATAGCTCCGCAACGAAGTCCCCTCGCTGTCCAAATGAATTCCCGGACTCTAGCGTCGGCTTCGTCGGAGAAATGGCGAGCTAGGTCGTCGATGTCCATGCCGAAGATGATCTACGTCGAGGCATCGCTAGATCAAGCTCCAACTTCACCAAGTCAAGAAACTTGTGAAGAAAACACACTATACTACTTGGCAAGAGGTAGAGGATGAAGAAATAGGAAGTGGGTAGACTTTATAATTGGATTTCTCACTCTTTTTCTCACTTTGCCATTAAAGCTTTCAAGCTTTTTCTTGAAGTGAAGAAGAAGAAGAAGATGAAGAATATGATAAGTGTTACTTGAAAAAAGGAAAAGAAAATCCAACCTTATCATATTCAAACCATGGTTTAGTGTAGAGAGTTAATCATGGTTGTAGGGTGTTTTTCGTCACCCCAGTGAGATGGGAATACGCGCGCGCTTGTCAGGCGTACTACAGATTCCCCCTGCCTAGGGTAGGTGGGGGTTTAATGATTGTGGGGATCCGAATCTCCGGCAGCCGCGGACTAAGCTGCCGTTAATTACCCCTCGCCTTTGGGGCGAGAGAACCTCCGATTAACGGGTTAAACAGGGCATGCGAACTCAATGTGCAGTGTACGTGTGTTCTGTTTTGAAAGGGGGGTTTTGGATATATCGGGAGCCACGCAGAGTTTTTACGGGGGTCCCGCTACCCGGATAGCGGGCTGGGGGTCAAGGGGGCTAGCAGCCCCCTTGCGGGGTTCGGGGCAGCGCCCCGGCCCGAAAATTTTTTGGAGGGGGAGAATGTTGCGGAGTATGTGTATGTGTACATTTGTATACAAATGTATATATATACATATATATATGAATAAAGGGGAAAAGGCATCCAAAGGATGCGTGGGGCCAGCGCCTTGAGCGCTGTGCGCTTAGATGCTGTGCGCTCAGGCGCAAGCGCGCCACGTGTCGGCACGTGGGCGCTTTGCGCAATGAGCGCTGCGCGCAGGTGCGCAAGCGCGCGCGCCACGTGTCGGCACGTGGGCGCTTTGCGCAAGAGCGCTGCGCGCAGGTGCGCAAGAGCGCGCGCGCCACGTGTCGGCACGCGGGCGCTTTGCGCAATGCGCGTTGCGCGCAGGTGCGCAAGCGCGCGCGCGCCACGTGTCGGCACGCGGGCGCTTTGCGCAATGCGCGTTGGAGCGCAAGCGCGCGCGCGCCACGTGTCGGCACGCGGGCGCTTTGCGCACTTGCGCAAGCGCGCAGGTGCGCAAGCGCGCGCGCCACGTGTCGGCACGCGGACGCTTTGCGCACTTGCGCTGCGCGCTGGAGAGGACAAGAGGCTTTTAGCCTAAGAAACAGAAGCTGTGCTTCAGAAATGAAATATTTATTATGTATATATGTATGGAGTTAAACTCCTATGATGTTTTGAAGCTGATAAAGGGGGTTCTTCTTCTTCCTCCTGTTGTTTGGCCGGATCTTGAAGATCAAGAAGTAGGAGATTTTAAAAATCACTCCTTTTTGAGATCTGATGGGAGATCTGAGTTCCCCTTTGTGGGTTTTGTGGTGGAAAACCACTTAGTTTTGGAAAAGAAAGAGTAAAACTCTTGATTTATTTCAAAAGAAATGAGAAGGTTTAGAACCTTGGAGAAGAAGCAGGAGGCACAAAGAACCCTAGTTTTGGGGGGAATGAAAAGTTATTTTACTCATCATCATGTTGCCTTATATAGGCTTACATATTTACATATAGCCCCTTGGGCTTTACAAAAATGGCATTTTAGCCATCCCATGGCTCATGTGCCATTTCATTTTTTGCACATAAGCCATGGGCTTACAAAATATTGGCTTTATGCCCATTTTGTTTACATTCATGCATAAACAATTACATAAAAATTATTTATTACATGATTTTGTTGTTGGCATGGCGGAAGGCTGGCTGCGGGCTCAACTTGGGCATGGGCCTGCTTGACCTGGGCTTGGGCCCACCTAGCTTGGGGGTTGACCTTGAGTTTGACTCGGTCAACCGGGGTGTAAATTTTTACCCCAACAAATTGCCCCCCATCAATAAATGCACACCGCACATGTGGGTCGTGTGCATGAAATTGATGGATCTTCTTTCACATGGAGGCGACTTGCTTTGGTTCCCACTTTTTGGGATGCACTGCCCTTTTTACGACGTGGACGGTCGACGCTCTGATCCGGAGCGATTTGCGTTCCCAATTTGCGGGAGCCTGCACTGCCCTTTTTGCGACATAGACGATCGACGCTCTGTTACGAAGTGATTTGGGTTCCCAATTTGCGGGAGCCTGCACTGCCCTTTTTGCTACATAGACGGTCGACGCTCTGATCCGAAGCGATTTGGTAGACGTGTCCCCGGCACGGAGTGTCGCTGATGGACTTTTCCCCGGCGCGGAGTGTCGCTGATGGGCTTTTCCCCGGCGCGGAGTGTCGGGTTGACTTTTCCCCTGCACGGAGTGTCGCTGATGGACTTTTCCCCGGCGCGGAGTGTCGGGTTGACTTTTCCCCGGCACGAAGTGTCGCTGATCGACTTTTCCCCGGCGCGGAGTGTCGGGTTGACTTTTCCCCGGCACGGAGTGTCGCTGATGGACTTTTCCCCGGCGCGGAGTGTCGCTGGTTGACTTTTCCCCGGCACGGAGTGTCGCTGATCGACTTTTCCCCGGCGCGGAGTGTCGGGTTGACTTTTCCCCGGCACGGAGTGTCGCTGATGGACTTTTCCCCGGCGCGGAGTGTCGGGTTGACTTTTCCCCGGCACGGAGTGTCGCTGATGGACTTTTCCCCGGCGCGAAGTGTCGTGGGTTGACTTTTCCCCGGCACGGAGTGTCGCTGATGGACTTTTCCCCGGCGCGGAGTGTCGGGTTGACTTTTCCCCGGCACGGAGTGTCGCTGATGGACTTTTCCCCGGCGCGGAGTGTCGGGTTGACTTTTCCCCGGCACGGAGTGTCGCTGATGGACTTTTCCCCGGCACGGAGTGTCGCTGATGGACTTTTCCCCGGCGCGAAGTGTCGTGGGTTGACTTTTCGCCGGCACGGAGTGTCGCTGATGGACTTTTCCCCGGCGCGGAGTGTCGGGTTGATTTTTCCCCGGCACGGAGTGTCGCTGATGGACTTTTCCCCGGCGCGAAGTGTCGTGGGTTGACTTTTCCCCGGCACGGAGTGTCGCTGATCGACTTTTCCCCGGCGCGGAGTGTCGTGGGTTGACTTTTCCCCGGCGCGGAGTGTCGGGTTGACTTTTCCCCGGCGCGGAGTGTCGCTGATCGACTTTTCCCCGGCGCGGAGTGTCGGGTTGACTTTTCCCCGGCACGGAGTGTCGCTGATGGACTTTTCCCCGGCGCGGAGTGTCGCTGATCGACTTTTCCCCGGTGCGGAGTGCCGTGGGTTGACTTTTCCCGGCACGGAGTGTCGCTGATGGACTTTTCCCCGGCGCGGAGTGTCGGGTTGACTTTTCCCCGGCACGGAGTGTCGCTGATGGACTTTTCCCCGGCGCGAAGTGTCGTAGGTTGACTTTTCCCCGGCACGGAGTGTCGCTGATCGACTTTTCCCCGGCGCGAAGTGTCGTGGGTTGACTTTTCCCCGGCACGGAGTGTCGCTGATCGACTTTTCCCCGGCACGGAGTGTCGCTGATCGACTTTTCCCCGGCGCGAAGTGTCGTGGGTTGACTTTTCCCCGGCACGGAGTGTCGCTGATCGACTTTTCCCCGGTGCGGAGTGTCGCGGGTTGACTTTTCCCCGGCACGGAGTGTCGCTGATCGACTTTTCCCCGGCGCGAAGTGTCGTGGGTTGACTTTTTCCCGGCACGGAGTGTCGCTGATGGACTTTTCCCCGGCGCGGAGTGTCGGGTTGACTTTTTCCCGGCACGGAGTGTCGCTGATGGACTTTTCCCCGGCGCGGAGTGTCGGGTTGATTTGATTCCAAGGTGGAGTATAATTCCGGCAAGGAGGTCGTTATCCCGAGGCGAAGCATGATTTCGACACGGAGTAAATTCTGGGACGAAGCATGATTCCGCCGCAGAGGTTGTTGGTTTGATTTGATTGACTTGAGTCGACATCAGCATCGCTATACTGGAATATGGTACCAGGAGCGAATCATCATTCGTCATGAGAGAATTTTGGGATTGGTATTTTTGTCGGCATCTGCATTGCTGCACTGGAATAATGCCAGGAGCAACTCATCATGTGCCCCGAGAGAATTTGGGAATTGGTGGCTTAGGAGACAGGTTTAGATCCCTGTCACCTAAGGCTTTTCCATTTTGTGAGCCGTACGGGTCTCACAAAGCATTTTCTCCCTACGGATCGTAAGGATCCCGTACGTGTATTTTCTTCTTAGGAGTCGTGGGGACTCCTAAGTGTGTTGCTCCTTTGTGAGTCGTAGGGATCTCACGCGGGAATTTTCTCCTCACAAAGTCGAGAGGACTTTGCGAGTGCATTTCATTTCTTCTTCTTTTTTTTTCTTTTACGAGTTTGCGCCCCTTTCGGGTTTTCACAAACTCGCCGGCAGTCCTGCTGTTTTTACTCACGGAGCCCTTTCGGGTTTTCATCCGTGCCCATTTTGCTTGTGGACATACCGTTTTTTGTTTTTTTTTTTTTTTTTTATCGGGATTGTTTTACGCCCGTGGATTGTATACGGTTTTGCAGGATGTATGATCCAGACCGTAGGGCCGGAAAAATTTCGGGACTTTGTTGGCGTCTGCATCGCTGCACTGGAATATGGTACCAGGAGCGACTCATCATTCGCCACTTAGGATTTGAGTTGGGAATTTGGTTGGCGTCTGCATCGCTGCACTGGAATATGGTACCAGGAGCGACTCATCATTCGCCGTCGGGATTTGGAATTTGGATGGCGTCTGCATCGCTGCACTGGAATGTGGTACCAGGAGCGACTCATCATTCGCCGTCGGGATTTGGAATTTGGATGGCGTCTGCATCGCTGCACTGGAATGTGGTACCGGGAGCGACTCATCATTCGCCATCGGGATTTGGAATTTGGATGGCGTCTGCATCGCTGCACTGGAATGTGGTACCAGGAGCGACTCATCATTCGCCACTTGGGGATTGGGGAGCGATGGCTTAGGAGACAGGTTTGGATCCCTATCACCTAAGACTTTTCAATTTTATGGGCCGTGAGGGTCCCATAAAGGTATTTTCTCCCTGCGAGTCGTAAGGATCCCGCAGGTGTATTTTCTCCTTAGGAGTCGTGGGGACTCCTAAGTGTGTTGCTCCTTTGTGAGTCGTAGGAATCTCACGCGGGAATTTTCTCCTCACAAAATCGAGAGGACTTTGCGAGTGCATTTCATTTCTCTTTTTTTTTACGAGTTTGCGCCCTTTCGGGTTTTCACAAACTCGCCGGCAGTCCTGCTGTTTTTACTCACGGAGCCCTTTCGGGTTTTCATCCGTGCCCGTTTTGCTTGTGGACATACCGTTCTTTTTTTTTTTTTTTTTTTTGAGAGATCGGGATTGTTTTACGCCCGTGGATTGTATACGGTTTTGCAGGATGTATGATCCAGACCGTAGGGCCGGAAAAATTTCGGGACTTTGTTGGCCTCTGCATCGCTGCACTGGAATATGGTACCAGGAGCGACTCATCATTCGCCACTTAGGATTTGAGTTGGGAATTTGGTTGGCGTCTGCATCGCTGCACTGGAATATGGTACCAGGAGCGACTCATCATTCGCCATCGGGATTTGGAATTTGGATGGCGTCTGCATCGCTGCACTGGAATGTGGTACCAGGAGCGACTCATCATTCGCCACTTGGGGATTGGGGAGCGATGGCTTAGGAGACAGGTTTGGATCCCTATCACCTAAGACTTTTCAATTTTATGGGCCGTGAGGGTCCCATAAAGGTATTTTCTCCCTGCGAGTCGTAAGGATCCCGCAGGTGTATTTTCTCCTTAGGAGTCGTGGGGACTCCTAAGTGTGTTTTTCCTTGGTGAGTCGTAAGGATCTCACGAAGGTTTGTTCTCCTCATGCATCGTGAGGACACATGAGTGGGTCTTTCCAATGAAGCATAATTCCAAAGGCGGAGACCAGCCGCGTAACTGGTGGTTGCGGTGGGGCATGAGTATACTGAGAATTATTTGAGCCCGTGGATTGTATACGGTAGTCAATTTGGGGACTGGCCGTAGGGCTAAAAGAATTTTAGGAAATTAGATTTTTGTTTGGCGTCTGCATTGCTGCACTGGAATAATGCCAGGAGCAACTCATCATCCGCCCTTGTTTTTTTTTGTTTTTTTTTTGTTGTTTTTTTTTTTTTTACCGCGATTGCTCTATCATTTCAGCTTTTCTTATCGCGAAGGTCGCGATTGCCCTATCATTTCGGCTATTTATTCGCGGTTGCCCCATCATTTCGGCTTTATTTTCATTTTTATTTTTACTCGCTGATTTTTATTGCGAGTTGCCCCATCATTTCGGCTTTTCTTTATTTTTCTTTTATTTACACATTTTTTTTTTTTACATTTTTTTTTACATTCCCAGTTTAACGACTTAGAGGTCGATTGTTCCCAGTTTAATTACGTGGTGGTCCTTTTTGCTTATCCCAGCTCCTTGAACTTTGATCTTGGCGGAGCTGTGTTGATGACCTAGCTCTGTGGCTTGCCGATACATCCGAAGATTGTGAGGTTTTTCCAAGCTTATATTGGTCCTCTGCCCAATCTTTGAAAATATAGCAGTCTTCGATGGTATGACCCACCACTCTATGATATGGGCAGTATATGGGATTGCCGGTCATGTTCATTTCCTGTGGCCTCTTTGGAACAGGCAGTTGCAGGCCATTGTTCAAGGCGTCCACGAATATTTTGCGGACTTCATCCCTCCTGAAGGAGTATACCTTCTTCTTTCTCTCCATTGGAGTAGGTGCCTTTGCTGATGCTGGTCCTCGAGGCACATGTCTGGGAGGATTAGGTTCCCGAAAGGCTTCGGTCTCTATTTGCATGAAATCGACGATCGTAGCTTGACTGTTTGCTAACACGCCTTTAGACAGTTCTATCTCTCCCATCTTGTATTGCCTTTCGACCCAATCTTTGAAGACGAAGCAGTCCTCAATGGCATGACCTATAACCCTGTGATAGGGGCAATATTCTGGGTTGTCGGTCATATTCGCTTCTTGGGGTCTCTTTGATTCCGGCAGTTGTAGACCGTTTCTTAGGGCGTCCCTGAATATCTTGTGGACTTTTTCCCTCTTGAAGGAATAGACCTTTCCCAGCTTCTCTTTCAGAGGCGATTCCCCCCCGGTGTATGTATCGGAGGGACTGGAGGCTGATTGCGGCCGTTTTTCACGAAGGCGCTCCACCTTTAGGCTGAAAGGGATATCAGCTGGCTGCCCCCGGGTATCAATCCCTGGCTCATGAGCCAAAATTTGATTCTGCTGTAATTGCAATCGGGCGACTTGGGTCGCGAGATCTGCCACGACGTTTGCCAGCTCGTCGACTTTGGAATAGACCTCGGCAATCTTCTCATCCCTGTCATGAAATTGCCTTTGAAGCCATTGGAATAATGCTTGTTCTGTAGTCCCGGCTATGACAACCGGGTAATCTTTATTTCCTGAGCTCAATTTCGTAGGAACCATGGGCTCCTCTGGCTTATCGGCCTGAGCGGGCTCTTCATCATTTAGATCGAGCGGATGCTGGGTAGTGTCAACCATATCATCACCATGGCTGCGAAGAAGAGAAGGGTTCGTTTCTTCATGTCCGGCCATGTAGACAGTGTGGATAACACATTCAGCCATTCTTCCATCACTGGCAGCTGGTTTCGCGGAACGATCCGGACTTTGGAAATTCATAAATTTTAACATGGCCAGAGCCCTAGCCATTTTGTTGGCTCTATATCTTAGCCGCTTCTGCCTTAGCTTCTCTGCCTTAAGCGCTTGGCAGGCTTCTGCTCTTTGGGAAGCCATTGTGAGTTGATTAGCGGGGAGCTTAGAGAAGACACCCGATCGAGCGGTTGTCGGGGGTACCGCTGGAGCTTGCCCGAGATGCCCAGTTGCTTCGTTGACGTTGATGGCCATGCCCCCAGCTGGAGCGATGGAGGGTCGTTTGGAAACGGATTTGTGCTTGGGCTGAGGTGCCCTCGCGACCACCACATTTGGTCTCCTGCCTTTCAAGACCGGTTTGTCCGCCACCGGGGCTTGAGGAGCTGGGATGGCACCAACTGGAATGAACACAATAGAGCCGAATGGTAGCAGCGGCTCCTCCCATTGTCGCCCGAGACTGGCCGGAAGGACCGTCCTGGAGTCTATCCTCATCGTATAGGAGATAGGAGCCGTGCTGAGAGCTGAGATCGTCCTTGGAGACATTGTTGGAAAGTGATTGCTTGAAAACCTGCATGAAAAAGCATTATTTTAGTATAAATACAGGTATGTATATTGATTGAGTTCGCATGAACGCTTAACCCGAAATATGGGAGGAGAGATTGGTCCCACCGGGCGTGCCAGAATCTGTAGGGTGTTTTTCGTCACCCCAGTGAGATGGGAATACGCGCGCGCTTGTCAGGCGTACTACAGATTCCCCCTGCCTAGGGTAGGTGGGGGTTTAATGATTGTGGGGATCCGAATCTCCGGCAGCCGCGGACTAAGCTGCCGTTAATTACCCCTCGCCTTTGGGGCGAGAGAACCTCCGATTAACGGGTTAAACAGGGCATGCGAACTCAATGTGCAGTGTACGTGTGTTCTGTTTTGAAAGGGGGGTTTTGGATATATCGGGAGCCACGCAGAGTTTTTACGGGGGTCCCGCTACCCGGATAGCGGGCTGGGGGTCAAGGGGGCTAGCAGCCCCCTTGCGGGGTTCGGGGCAGCGCCCCGGCCCGAAAATTTTTTGGAGGGGGAGAATGTTGCGGAGTATGTGTATGTGTACATTTGTATACAAATGTATATATATACATATATATATGAATAAAGGGGAAAAGGCATCCAAAGGATGCGTGGGGCCAGCGCCTTGAGCGCTGTGCGCTTAGATGCTGTGCGCTCAGGCGCAAGCGCGCCACGTGTCGGCACGTGGGCGCTTTGCGCAATGAGCGCTGCGCGCAGGTGCGCAAGCGCGCGCGCCACGTGTCGGCACGTGGGCGCTTTGCGCAAGAGCGCTGCGCGCAGGTGCGCAAGAGCGCGCGCGCCACGTGTCGGCACGCGGGCGCTTTGCGCAATGCGCGTTGCGCGCAGGTGCGCAAGCGCGCGCGCGCCACGTGTCGGCACGCGGGCGCTTTGCGCAATGCGCGTTGGAGCGCAAGCGCGCGCGCGCCACGTGTCGGCACGCGGGCGCTTTGCGCACTTGCGCAAGCGCGCAGGTGCGCAAGCGCGCGCGCCACGTGTCGGCACGCGGACGCTTTGCGCACTTGCGCTGCGCGCTGGAGAGGACAAGAGGCTTTTAGCCTAAGAAACAGAAGCTGTGCTTCAGAAATGAAATATTTATTATGTATATATGTATGGAGTTAAACTCCTATGATGTTTTGAAGCTGATAAAGGGGGTTCTTCTTCTTCCTCCTGTTGTTTGGCCGGATCTTGAAGATCAAGAAGTAGGAGATTTTAAAAATCACTCCTTTTTGAGATCTGATGGGAGATCTGAGTTCCCCTTTGTGGGTTTTGTGGTGGAAAACCACTTAGTTTTGGAAAAGAAAGAGTAAAACTCTTGATTTATTTCAAAAGAAATGAGAAGGTTTAGAACCTTGGAGAAGAAGCAGGAGGCACAAAGAACCCTAGTTTTGGGGGGAATGAAAAGTTATTTTACTCATCATCATGTTGCCTTATATAGGCTTACATATTTACATATAGCCCCTTGGGCTTTACAAAAATGGCATTTTAGCCATCCCATGGCTCATGTGCCATTTCATTTTTTGCACATAAGCCATGGGCTTACAAAATATTGGCTTTATGCCCATTTTGTTTACATTCATGCATAAACAATTACATAAAAATTATTTATTACATGATTTTGTTGTTGGCATGGCGGAAGGCTGGCTGCGGGCTCAACTTGGGCATGGGCCTGCTTGACCTGGGCTTGGGCCCACCTAGCTTGGGGGTTGACCTTGAGTTTGACTCGGTCAACCGGGGTGTAAATTTTTACCCCAACAATGGTTAAATGGAATGGTTAGGGTTAAGCATGAGACAAAATGGTCACTTGGTCAAAGTCTTCAAGAAGCTTCAATATGAAACAAAATTAGCCACCATTTTCTCTTTATGCTTATTTATTTATTTCCAAAATGAATAAATGAAATAAATAAATGAGAAAAGGAAATGAAACCCTAACCATTTAAGTAACCATGGTTTAATTCTTTACACAAACCCAAACTAGCATGCATCATCAAACATGATACAATCATGTGTACAAAAGTATATCACATATACAATGTGCACAAACCAAGTGAGAAAATCCATTTAAAGTGAACCAATACTAGTTAACGCAAAACAATATATCAAATATATAATTATGCATTAAATCATTAAATCAACACTTGATTTAACGATCCGGTCATATCGCATATAACCGACTAGTATCCAATGTATCGGCTTATCGAATCAACCCTCGATTCGATAATTAGGTTATATCGCATATAACCATTCGACACATTCATCGCGAGAATGAAATACGGTATCACATACACGCATTATTCTCGGTCCCGCACATATCTTATATGTGCTCCTATTTCGTTTCGCTTGAGCCAGGAAACCTCTGTGTAGGACTCTAAAGACTCGTCAATACGCCGGCAGCAGGTGATGATCATATCAAACACCCACAAGCCGCAAGCGGTCTGCTAAACGTAACGGCCACCCGGGTATTGAGCGATCAGAAGATCGACGAGCAAGCCCGCTCACACTCCAGTGAATCCAACCAGTAACACTACCGTACAGTCCGGTCTGATCGTCTGATATGTCGCATATCTCGCCTAAGGGTGGTAAACGTCAGACCCCAATAGCTCGATAAGTCGTGTCGATATGAGGTCTATAACAATTCGAGAAACTACTGGTAACACTTACCAGTAAATCTTAGCAACCCTGGCCAGGGATTTCCTGTTATAGCCAATCGAACACAGCGCAACATCAACCCCCTATACCGGGAGAGACGAATCCCCTCCTATCGCTCATTGCCTCCATGTGACTCGGGACTGTACCCAAAAACCACCATTTTGCACGCCTTCTTGGACGTGGTAAGATGGAAATCAAAGCACAGTGGGAACCACACAAGACTCTATGACGATCTCGGGTCAACAGACTACTCTGTACCAGTGTCACCTGAGAACTGCCATCTGACGTAAGGTATAATACCATCTGGGAGTTCTCGGCGAGTCCGTCCAGTGTACCCAGTCTCCACTGAGCACCTGTATATCATCTCTGACGTCAAACACCAATGGATATGGGATCATCCATCGCCCATCTGTATGGGTCGAGAAGGTATACGCTAGTCTACTCTGGTATATCGATGCCCCGTCTCGATACATCCACGACTAGGGACTTTGAAGGATGTACTTATGGACTACCATGTCCCCACTAGTATGATCCGCATCATAGTCCAGGTAGTCAAGTACACATCCTAAGGGCTTTACCAACATGTAACAGGGAGACAAACAGTATACACGTTAAGGCAAAGAGTAACCAGATAGCGTACTATCATGTCGAGCAAGAAAGTCCTCCCTATATATGTCCCAGCATCCACTGCAATATACATCCTATGTATAGCAATGGCCTCTAGGGCATACATATAACTAACAACATCATCATCGGTAATTGCTATGTCACGTACACTTTAGAATATATTATCTTTTATTGATAGAATCAGCTAGAGACTTGATCAATATAATATTGTGATTACTCTTAGGTGTTAGTCTAGACATTGCATTTATTACTTAGACATGTCATGCATTCACATTTTCATGTTATCATGCAGTATTGTGGGGATTATGCCGATACTTATCATTTGCTTACTCATGATATTGGGATTTTGGATTTCTATGAGATTTCTGGATTTTTGGGGAAAACCGCAAGAATATATATAAAAACTTCTCTCTCTCCTATTCTCTTTTTAAAATATAAGTTGCGGTTTTCTTGTGATGTATGTGTCGTCCACTATGAGATTTCATGTTTTCTGTTGGATTTCGAGACCCGATTCGAGGAGTGGATGAACCGTCTCGGATACATGGTGGGCCCGGTATGGTACCCCGGGGCAAGAAGATCGAGTTGTAGACGATGAGCCTGGCAAGAGAAGGCTACCTACCGGTGATGTCTGGTTCGGCGGATATCCGGAGGATACCGACCGTTGTCGTGAGATTTGATGATATAGGCCGATCCGGACTGACGGAGCCCGAGATATTGAGACTTGAGATTTACATGTTTTGTGTCGATGCTTGACACGGATTTCCATGGATTTCATCGATGATATTCAGATTTCTATACAAATTACCATGATAAAAGTTAAAGATTTCTTATACATATATATCCAGATTTTAGGACTGATTGTTTTACATTCATAGTGCATGCATACTCATTCACATGACATATTATTATTTGAGGCACTGACATGAGCACGGAGCATTTGCACTTACACGTAGTTTATTACCCTGTCTTTACTTGATGACTAGTAGTATATTAGTATATTATATGACCTAGGACATCGTCGTGCATTCGATTTCTTTTCGTAGATGTCATCTACTCACGAGTTGGCAACTCACCCTCGTTGTGCCAAATTTTATTACAGGTTCGATGTACAGGTTTCCCTGGCAACTTGCTGGCACATCTTTTCATTCAGGGTGATTTGTATGGTAGGTTGGTTCACTTGTATCTGAACCGCCGTTGTACTTTTATTATTTCATTTGTATCTAGTAAGCTCCATCAACCATACTTGTATTACTTGATAAGTTTACTGGACCAGTTATTTATTTCGACCTTAGAGTCGCGCTTGTATTATTATGGTATCTGGTGGATTTGTTTTCTTTTAAGTTTTGAGCCTCGCCCTTTGGCGTTGTATACTATTGTGCATTGGTGTGGTTGTTTCCGCCTTTTGGCGTAGAGCTAGCTCCCGTTTGGGGATGCTTTTTATTGTTTGTATATATATTATTCTTATTTGTACCCGTTTGGGGCCAGTTTTTACAAAGGAGACTCTGCCGAAATTTTTGAGAAAATTGGATGTTGCTTTTAAACTTGTTTTCTACATGTTTTCCTTTACTTCTTCTTTTTATGGTTTAGATTTCTGGGCTTCGGCTTACTTAGATTACGTTGCGCCTCTAGACGCTTCATAATCTAAGTGCCGGTCACGTTCCGTACTTTCGGGTCGTGACAAAGTTGGTATCAGAGCGCTAGGTTTAACCTTTGTATATGTCTAGGGTGACCCTTGGTTAATGGAGTAGGCGACTTAGGTAAAGTGACGTACCGTGGGTATGATCCGCGGCATACTTACGATACGCTACTCTTCTTAAGTAGCCTTAGGATGTACATTTCTTTGCACCGCATTTCATTCGTTCCTTTGATCTATCTTCGTCGATATCGGATGGTGGTTTCTGTTACCACGGGCGCACTGGCAGAGGGAGCTGCGGCTCGAATACGATAACCATTAGGATATCGTTTATTCTTGAGAATTGAAGCATTGTTTAGCGTGCGGACGAAGGGTATTCACATGCCGTCCAGACGAAGTTAAAGGATTCGAACGATTGTCAGAAACCCATTTTCCCAAGTTTAAGGTATTCGGAAGAACATGCAGGTATTTCTATGGACCCTCTAGAAGAATGAAACCCTAACTCGACATAATGACCACGAGAACGCCCTTGAACCTTAGGGTTTACGGCAGTTCCGCGGTGCGATTAGTGAGGATTGGGTTTGCCTTTCTACGGCTGGTCCGCAGATGCCGGGGTATGTGCTGGATATTTTTAAACTGTACTTGAGTGTTGAGCTCTCGGGGAATTATGGGATTTTGATGAATCGATCGAAAAGTTTAATGTAGTCGGGATATCAGGTGAAGGGATAGATTACGTGGGAGACTCTAGATATGAGTATCGCCGTTGGTAGCGCAGTAAGCACACCTATGAAGAGACGAGTTCGAAGCAGTCGACATCCGAGGAAAGAGATGCACATTGACGATAGTGTTTACGATTGTGATTTGGTGATTTGAATTTCATATTTCCGTTGTTTGGATTTTGGTATTTTGAGGGTTTTGTTCTACGATTGGTATTTCTTATGTGTACATTCATTACATTCTATTTGTTTTTCATATATCAGTTGTATTGATGTTGTTTTGTACACACTCAGTGCACTCGATTTGGTTTTAATACATTTTGAAATTTTGATTTGATTTCGTGCATATGGGTTATACATGATTTTGACATATACTTTGACCTCGTTTTCATGCACTTTCGTACTGTGATTTCGATTTTGATATTCGGTGTATGTTTTCGTGCACCATGTGCACCTGATTGAGATTCTTGTGCACACTTGGCGCACTTGATGCGATTTTGTGCACACCAGATGCATTAAATCGGGGTTTTGGGCAGATTAGATGCACCTGATATTGTGTCGCGCACGCCCGTTGCACTTGACAGATGTTTTTGGTGCACACCTGTTGCACTCAGTTTTGTTTCTGTGTGTATTCATGGTATCTGTATTTGGTTTCCCTTTCAGTGCGCACCGGACGCACATGATATTTTTATGATGTGATTGGGATTGATTTCAGTTTAAGCAGTATGTTTTTATAATCATTACTATTGATTTGGTAACCAGGCGGGACGTGTATGTTAAATAAAAGATATATATATATATATATATATATAGCTCTTTTTTTTAAAAATAAACGTCTGCTACTTATGCCGTGACACGTGCATCGCACGGCGATTTTCAAGAGGGGTTTTTGCATGCTTCTTTATTAAGATGTTTAGACGATTTTACTACGATGCGCACTATATATAAGTTATAAATTTGATGTATATTATGTTGGTTTTCGTATTGGGCTTGGATATTCTATTTTTACCATAACGCCGATAATTGTGTTATGTTTGACGGAGTTTTGATTTTGAGTTACGTACTTATTTTTCATGTGCTTGTATCGTGCTAAAAACGTGTTTTATGTATTGATAATTTCGGAGCCCCGACGATTTGAGTGTTTTGCTAAATGTTTTAGTAATTGGAGGGGGAGTTTTAATTTAAATTCGGGGACCGAATTTCTTAAAGGGGGGAAGATTGTAACGTTTTAAAAATAAATAAATAAATAATTAAATAAATAAAATTCTTTAAGTGAATTTTATGATTTTCGGTAAAGTAAAACGTATTTTTCGTAAAACTAAACCGTAATTATTTTTCATTATAAATTTTAAAAAGACCTATTTTAATTATGTAATTACTATTAAATGATGTTTATTAAGTCACTTATAAATTTTTAGTTTAATTAAATATTTTTCCTTAATTAATTATTTTAAAATTTTACATAAGCTTTATTTTTACATTAAATTAGTGTAAATTACAAATTAAAATGGATTAATTTTATAAAATGAGCCATGCCATGTTAGAATTAAGTGTTTTTATGCAAAATTATTTCTCAAATATTTTCATGATTCTAGACTTTTCTAGGATCAATTTTTATAAGAAGAAAATTATTAAATAAAGAATTTAATGAAAAGACATAAAGGATGTGTTGTTTTGGAGAAGTCTCCACATCATTCTTCACTCTTTTCTTTCTCTCCCTTTCCTTCCTAACATGGCCGGCCACTTCCCCATGGCAGCCCCCCCATTTTCTCCACTTGATTTTGTTACAAAAATCATTAAAATTTCATCAAAAATTCCAAAATAAACCTCAAAATTCATATTCATCCTTTACCCAATATTCTTTGACCTATTTAGCATGGATCTTGGAGATGGAAATCCATTATTTTGGAGGCATATTTTCATGTTTGGATTTCATGTTGTGGAGGTATAAATTTTATTCTTATGATTTATTGTTATTAAATGTTTCATTCTAGCATATTTAGATTTAATTAATTAATTCTATTTACAAGTTTCAAAATTCAAGTTAGGGTTTATAAAATCAAGTTATGGTTTCTATTAATTAAGTAGGGTTATTATAACTAATTTAACATTTTAGAATTTGGGAAATCTTGTATGGTTGATATATTGTAAATTGTTTATCCAAAATTGTTTAAACTAAACAATTTTGCAAACTAGATTTCTATATATTGTATATTTTGGTGAGATAAAATTTCAATTAATGTTTGTAACACTAGATTGTGGTTTTAATGAGGATATTAACTTGTTAGTGGAATGAAAAACTTAATTTGGTTACTAGTTTTTATTATAATTGAGAAATTGTGAGAAAAATGCTATTTTGCTAACTAGATTTTAGAAATTCTTAAATGAATGAGATTTAAAATCTAATTTATGGTTTCATTATATTACTATCATCATGAATTGTAGTTTAATAAGTTAATTCATGAAAAATCAAGTCTAGAAGTGAAATTGTGAAATTTTACTTAAAAGTATCGAAATCGGGTAAGTTTGCAAACTAGAATTTCAATTTAATACAAATTAGGGTGTTAAAAATATAGTAATGATTTATATAGTCTAGTTATGCTATTTAAAGAGTATTATGACCATTAGTTTCATTTAAACATCGAGTTTTGAAGTAAAACGGTAAATTGGCGTTTTCAGGTTTTTACGAAATCGGACGATTTGATCGATTTTAGGGTTTCGATGAATTAAATCATGTTTTATATTATAAGTAATGAGTTTTAAAACTATGAGTTGTTTGTTGGTGTTTTATCTCGATCAATCAGCGTTTGTACGCCGATATCGAGCGATATTTGGTTCTTTTGCATGAGCGGGTCATAGGTTTTAACCTATGCGCGTTTCGTGCGTCGTTTCGGTTCTGTCCGTGATTCAGCTTACGATATTATATGTGTTTGCATATAGGTACCCCTCACGTGGATTTCGGACGATGAAGAAGAGGATGGCGACACCGTCTTCGGCAGACATGGAACAGATGAGTAGATGTATATCTACGGGGGAAGTCGGGTGGATGGCGTTTAGCACCCCCGCAAACGTAGAATAGGTATATTACTTATTGTCATTAGGAAGCCAGACGTGACCTTAGAATTTCGGTGAGTAGGACCCTAGTAATGATCTTAGGTTGGACTAGATTGATTTAGAAAGACCTTACCCGAGGATGAATATCTTGGAGGAGATTCGTAGGTTTCAGGTAGATACACACACACGCACACACAGAACTCGAAGTGGTGTATACGTGTATGTATGTATATATATATATATATATATAAGACTAGGTGTAGGTATATATATATACACAACACGTATATGTGATACAAGGATGTGATATGATACACGGGGATGAAACAATATAACTGGGCTTGATGCCGTGATTCTTGGCTATACGGTCGTGTTATGATATAGCGGATCATTAGAAAATGAGAAAATGAATAGGTATACATAAATAAAAATGGGTGGTGATGATATTGAGGTACATGGGACTCTAAAATAGAACCCGGACTGTAACCTGTGCCTGAAATCACGATATGATATATGTGTGACTTGATTACGATATCATATAGGTATGACTTAATTACGATATGATATAAGTGTGACTTAATCACAATATGATACATGTGACATGATATTTCTGAGGATAAATTGACAATGTATATTTATGCTGGCAATGAGATATGATTGATGTATACAATTACAGTACAGTACCTTAATCATGACATGATTTGATGATGATATTATACGAATGATGAGACACGTAGGTGATACTTGACCCCTACCCCGATATTGGGATGCCGTACGATGGATTTTACCGTACGAGGCATAGATATGATAATTGATCTGCACTCTTGATTTGAGGAAACCGTACTACGTACGTGACGCTATTGAGGCTGGATCGCCGACTATTAGAGATATGGACTCAGACCTTAGGTGGACTCTTATTTCTTATCGACTAATTTCTTAGGTTTAGTTCCTTAGGAGGTTAGATAGATACTAGTTTAGGCTCGAGTTATATAGTTGTAGTTAGACATGTATATTACAAATGAGTGGTTATACACATCTGTCTTTACATTCAGACCGTAATCATCATGTTGCATGTTCATACATATATTTCTCTAACCAGTATGAAACTTTGCCTGTTAGGACACCAGCACCATTACCGATGATGCGCATATTCCATGCACACTTATTGCCGGCTCACACACATCATCATCGGTAATTGCTATGTCACGTACACTTTAGAATATATTATCTTTTATTGATAGAATCAGCTAGAGACTTGATCAATATAATATTGTGATTACTCTCAGGTGTTAGTCTAGACATTGCATTTATTACTTAGACATGTCATGCATTCACATTTTCATGTTATCATGCAGTATTGTGGGGATTATGCCGATACTTATCATTTTCTTACTCATGATATTGGGATTTTGGATTTCTATGAGATTTCTGGATTTTTGGGGAAAACCGCAAGAATATATATAAAAACTTCTCTCTCTCCTCTTCTCTTTTTAAAATATAAGTTGCGGTTTTTTTGTGATGTATGTGTCGTCCACCATGAGATTTCATGTTTTCTATTGGATTTCGAGACCCGATTTGAGAAGTGGATGAACCGTCTCGGGTACATGGTGGGCCCGGTATGGTACCCCGGGGCAAGAAGATCGAGTTGTAGATGATGAGCCTGGCAGGGGAAGGCTACCTACCGGTGATGTCTAGCGCGGCGGATATCCGGAGGATACCGACCGTTGTCGTGAGATTTGATGATATGGGCCGATCCGGACTGACGGAGCCCGAGATATTGAGACTTGAGATTTACATGTTTTGTGTCGATACTTGACACGGATTTCCATGGATTTCATCGATGATATTCAGATTTCTATACAAATTACCATGATAAAAGTTAAAGATTTCTTATATAGATATATCCAGATTTTAGGACTGATTGTTTTACATTCATGGTGCATGCATACTCATTCACATGACATATTATTATTTGAGGCACTGACACGAGCACGGAGCATTTGCACTTACACGTAGTTTATTACCCTGTCTTTACTTGATGACTAGTAGTATATTAGTTTATTATATGACCTAGGACAGTGTCCTGCATTCGATTTCTTTTCGTAGATGTCTTCTACTCACGAGTTGGCAACTCACCCCCGTTGTGCCAAATTTTATTACAGGTTCGATGTACAGGTTTCCCTGGCAGCTTGCTGGCACATCTTTTCATTCAGGGTGATTTGCACGGTAGGTTGGTTCACTTGTATCTGAACCGCCGTTGTACTTTTATTATTTCATTTGTATCTAGTAAGCTCCATCAACCATACTTGTATTACTTGATAAGTTTACTGGACCGGTTATTTATTTCGACCTTAGAGTCGCGCTTGTATTATTATGGTATCTGGTGGATTTGTTTTCTTTTAAGTTTTGAGCTTCGCCCTTTGGCGTTGTATACTATTGTGCATTAGTGTGGTTGTTTCCGCCTTTTGGCGTAGAGCTAGCTCCCGTTTGGGGATGCTTTTTATTGTTTGTATATATATTATTCTTGTTTGTACCCATTTGGGGCCAGTTTTTACAAAGAAGACTCTGCCGAAATTTTTGAGAAAATTGGATGTTGCTTTTAAACTTGTTTTCTACATGTTTTCCTTTACTTCTTCTTCTTTTTATGGTTTAAATTTCTGGGCTTCGGCTTACTTAGGTTACGTTGCGCTTCTAGACGCTTCGTAATCTAAGTGCCGGTCACGTTCCATACTTTCGGGTCGTGACAGAAAAATACGAATACCATTAATCCAATAATATAATACCGGTATCCGGCTTAAACCAAAGCCTACCAGTATTATTGTTCCGATTATTATTCCTGTAATAATTACACGAATATAATCGTAACCCTGTCGTAACGCCTTACGGCTGCCGTAACAACTTACGGCCTCTACATCTTTCGTCTGAACGAGGGAACCCTCTGTGTAGGACTCTAAAGACTCGACAGTACGCTGGCAGTGGGTTTAACCACAAGCGCATCAGCGGCACTAGCTATGCGTAACGGCTACCCAGGTACATGACGAAAAAGTGGCCGATGAGCGAATTCATCACAACCCCAACAAGCCTGCAAGCAACACTTACCGTACAGTCCGGTCTCTTCGTCTGATACGTCGCATATGAAGTCTAGGGGTGGTAAATGTCAGACCTTAGTAACTTTATAAGTCATGCTGATTTACGGACCATAACGGTTCGAGAAACTACTGATAACACTTATCAGTAAATCTCGAGAACCCTGGCCAGGAATTTGATATTATGGCCGATCAAGCATAGTGCGACACTAACTCCCTATACCGGGAGAGACGAAACCCCTCCTATCGCTCACTGTCTCCATGCGATTCGGGACTGTACCCAAAATCCACCTGTTTGCATGACTCGGCAGAGCCGCGGTAGGGAGGAAATCAAAGCACAGTAGGAATCACACAAGACACTATGACGATCTCGGGTCTACAGACTAACCTGTACAACTGTCGCCAGAGAACCACTATCTGACAATTGGTATATATATACCATCTAGGAGTTCTCGGCGAGTCCTGTTCGGTGTACCCATTCTCCAATGAGCACCTGTGTACAATCTTTGATGTCAAACACCAATGGTTGTGGAATCAACCATCGCCCCCGCAGGGTCAGGAAACGTACACACTAGTCTAACTTGGTAATACCGATGCCCTGTCTCGATATACTCTCGACTAGGAACTATTAAAGGATATGCTTATAGACTATCCAGGCCCCACTAGTATGATCTCATCATAATCCTGGTAGTCAAGCATGATCCTAAGGGCTTCATCAACATGCATATAAAGATATAAAATATAATACAAGTTAAGATGAAGATAAACCAGATAGCATACTATCATTTCGAGCAAAAATTGTTTCTGCACATATACATGCCTAGCATCCTATACAATACAGGCCTCTAGGGCATACATATCTAACACCTGTGTACAATCTTTGATGTCAAACACCAATGGTTGTGGGATCAACCATCGCCTCATACTGGGTCAAGAAACATACATACTAGTCTACTCTGGAATATCGATGCCCTGTCTCGATATCCCCTCGACTAGGAACTATTAAAGGATGTGCGTGTGGACTCTCCAGGCCCCACTAGTCTGATCTGCATCATAGTCCTGGTAGTCAAGTCTACATCCTTAGGGTTTTATCAACATGTATTAGAAAGACAGTATAATAATACAATGGTACATGTTAAGATAAAGGGCAACCAGATAGCATACTATTATGTCGAGCAAGAAAGTCCTCTATATATATATGTCCAAGCATCTATTATATCATACAATAATGGTCTCTAGGGCATACATATTGATAGCATACTATCATGCCGGATGCTCTAAGTGGTTGCAATAAACCAGCTACCCTTTGATGTTTAGCCTTGACTTACTGACACACCAAGCACTTCGATACGTAGCAGAAATCTCCCTTTTCATGCCTTCCCACCAGAAAAGTTGCCGCAGATCTCTGTATATCTTTGTGCCTCCCGGATGTATGGAATATGCGGAACTATGAGCCTCCTTCATGAATTCTTCACGAACATCTCTTTTAGGCACACATAAACGACTGCCATATCGTAACGAACCATCTTCATGAATTAACAAGTCCGTTCGAAATCCTACTTCTATCTGCTCTCGAAACTTCTGCAACCTTGGATCGTGCGACTGTGCTGCTTTAATATTATCGATCAAGGATGACTGTACTTGCAACTGCATTAACTGTCCCGAAGAATGCAGTAGTACGATCTCCAACTCGAATCTCTGAAAATCAGCTATAATCTCCTTCTGTGCTGTCAACATCCGTATTGCTGGCAACCGACTTAAAGCATCCGGCACTACATTAACTTTTCTCGGATGGTATTTTAGATCAAGATCATAGTCAGCCATCAGCTCCAACCATTTATGCTGCCTCATGTTGAGCTGTTTCCGTGTGAACACATACTTTAGGCTCTTGTGATCAGTAAATACTTCTACCCTTTCGCCCAATAAGTAGTGTCTTCAAATCTTCAAAGCAAAAATCACAACTGATAGCTCCATGTCATGAGTTGGGTAGTTTTTCTCATGGGTCTTCAATTGTCTTGATGCATAGGCTATAACCTTCCCATGCTGCATTAGAACACATCCTAAGCCTTTCCCAGATGCGTCACTATGAATAATCAACCCTCCGGAACTGTCTGGTACTGTCAAGATAGGAGTGGTGGTCAATTTTTGCTTCAACGCTTCAAAAGCTGACACACATTTCTCCGTCCATACGAACGGCATCTCCTTTCGCGTTAACTTGGTCAATAGATCAGCTATTCGAGCGAAGTTTTCCACAAACCTGTTGGGTTACCCTGACGCCCTAGCCATCATCCATGGCGATTTGCGTAACAAAATTTTTTCTACCAAAGTAAAAAACGACGTTAGAATAACCCAAGAAACCGGATCTAACCATAAACCTAACTAGCTAAACTAAGAGAGCTATCTACTATGATAAGAAAGCCTCACCGAACTATCCATGTCCTTCGGTCTTCTTTATTCATCATGTGCTCCTAGTGGCCACCTTGAACAAGCTTGATCTTCACTTCTTGCTCCATCGATTCTCCACGATCGATCTTGCTCTCCGGTCCTCCTTTTTCGTAGATGATCCACCCGAGGGATATGATCCATGGCTCTAGCTCCTAGCTAAGTATCAATAGGAGTAACTAGAGAACTTGGGAAGCTAATCCAAGAACTCTAGGATGTAGTGTGAAGTTCTAGGTGTTTTACTAAATCTATCTTGCTTCCTCTCTTGTTTCTCAACACATGAGAGTGTAGAGAGGAGGAAGATAATGAAGGTGGAAGAACTCAAGAGAAGAAGAGGAGAGTGAATCAAAATGGTGAGCTCAAGAGAAATTAGGCAACCATGAGAGAGAAAAACCCCCACAATGGTTTTGTATATCAATATCCAATAATAAATATATCAACCATGCCTCAATAATTACCACAAATGAATAAAGAATTCATTTGTCAACTATTAAAGCATGGTTCTCACCATAACCCCCCTACCTTCACTTTACACCTCATTTCCATTAAATGGATAAATGGAAAATAAACTAATGAGGTGTCCACCTTCTAGAATGTTATCCGTAATAAAATACGGATTACAGTCTACTGTATATACATACCTGCATTCGGATAAAAACACGAATACTCAAAGAGATAGAATAACTCGAAGAACATAATACTAGAATATATATATCGAAATACATATATGTAAATTATTAAATCAATACCTGATTTAATAATCCGGCTCAATCCCTAGCCGGCTAGTATTATCAACTGTCCGAACGAAAGTCCGGGTACAAAGTACATCAATCGATCGGAACCCTGCACGTATCCAATACGGCTACTACATCATTTCCCCTGAACCAGGGAAACCCTCTATTTGGGACTCTAAAGACTCGACAGTACACCAGCAGTGAGTTACTGGATAAGTCCATAACCACAAGCACGTCAGCGGCACTAGCTGTACGTAACGGCTATCCGGGTACCTGTCGAAAAGGAAGGCCGACAAGAAAACTCATCCGGATCCCTACTGAGCCTATCTGTGACAATCTACGTACGGTCTGGTCTCCTCGTATGAGAGTATCGCATACCGGGTTTAGGGGGTGGTAAACATCAAACCCTAATATAATTCATGCTGATGCGACTCAGGACCAATCCGGGAAACTACTGATCAGCCTATCAGTAAATCCCAACTGCCTTGGCCAAGGTCTTATGGTCCTGACCAATCGAACACAGTGTGATATCGACTCCCAATACCGGGAGAGACGAATCCCCGACAATCGCTCACTGCCTCCATGTGGCTCGGGACTGTACCCAACCAAAACCTGTTTGCACGACTCAGTAGATCTGTGGTAGGGTAGTGATCAAAGCACAGTAAGAACTCACATAAGACAAATGACGATCTCAGGTCTAAATACTAGCCTGTACTCATGTCACCTGAGTACTTCCACCTGACGATAGGTATAGTACCATCTAGAAGTTCTCGGCGAGTCCGTCCAGTGTACTCACCCCCAGTGAGCATCTGTATATGATCTTAGGTACAAAAGACCAATGGTTGAGGGACCATACCATCGCCCCTCGTCGGGGTCTAGAAACGTATACACTAGTCTACTCCGGAATATCGATGCCCAGTCTCGATACTCTTATGACTAGGGACCTTTTAAGGATGTGCTTACCAACTACACAGCTCCTATAAGTATGATCGCCATCACAACGCAGGTAGTCTAGCAATGATCCTACGGGCTTTATCAACATGCATGAATGATACGTAATAGCAAGTAAAACATATGCACTTGTTAAGATAAAGACAAACCAGATAGCATACTATCATATCGAGTAAGACTGTCCTGTACATATATATGTCCAAGCATCCACATGTATACATATACAATAATGGCCTATAGGGCATACATATCCAACAAAACCTTCTATAATATCAGGCAAGCCCAAGAAAAATTCTGATCTCCGCTACGTTCTTTGGAATTGGCTAATCACGAACAGCTGCAATCTTTTCAGGGTCAACGGCAATTCCATCTCCAGATACGACATGACCCAAGAACTTCACTTCTTCGAGCCAAAATTCGCACTTGCTCATCTTAGCATATAACCTTTCTTGCCTCAACGTTTGCAGTGCGATTCTCAAGTGTTCTGGATGCTCTTCTTTACTCCTCGAATAGACCAGAATATCATCAATAAATACTACTACGAACTGGTCTAAATACGGTGAAAAGATTCGGTTCATCAAGTCCATAAATATTGCCTATGCGTTCATGACTCCAAATGGCATCACCATATACTCGTAATGCTCATATCGAATTCGGAACGCTGTCTTGCAAATATCTTCTGATTTCACCCGAACTTGATGATATTCAGATCGCAAATCCAGCTTCGAGAATACCCTCACGCCACTGGGTTGATCGAATAATTCGCCGATGCGAAGGATCGGATACTTGTTCTTAATAGTCACCCGGTTTAATTCTCGATAATCGATGGACATCCTCCGCGTGCCATCTTTCTTCTTGACTAGAAGAACTGGAGCTCCTCAGGGTGAATTGCTGCTGCGAATCCAACCCTTCTCTAGTAATTCGGCAATTTGTTTCTTTACCTCTTCCAATTCCAACGGCGCCATTGGATAATAAGCCTTTTGTTAGTTGTATGTATGCCCTAGAGGCCAGTATTGTACACATGATGTATTTTATATTGGATGCTTGGACATATATAGAGATGACTTTCTTGCTCGATATGATAGTATGCTATCTGGTTACTCTTTATCTTAACATGTACACTTGTCTCTTTGCACTGTCTTATAGTTACATGTTGGTAAAACCCTTAGGATGTGTACTTGACTACCTGGACTGTGATGCAGATCATACTAGTGGGGACATGGTAGTCCATAGATACATCCTTCAAGGTCCCTAGTCATGGGTGTATCGAGACGGGGCATCGATATACCAGTGTAGACTAGCGTATATGCTTCTCGACCCATGAGATGGGCGATGGATGATCCCATATCCATTGGTGTTTGACATCAGAGATGGTATACGGGTGCTCAGTGGAGACTGGGTACACTGGACGGACTCGCCGAGAACTCCCAGATGGTATTATACCTCACGTCAGATGGCAGTTCTCCGGTGACACTTGTGCAGGTTAGTCTGTAGACCCGAGATCGTCATAGAGTCTTGTGTGATTCCCACTGTGCTTTGATCTCCACCTTACCACATCCATGAGGGCGTGCAAAACGGTGGTCTTTGGGTACAGTCCCGAGTCACATGGAGGCAATGAGCGATAGGAGGGGTTTCGTCTCTCCCGGTATTGGGGGTTGATGTTGCGCTGTGCTCGATTGGCCGTAACAGGGAAGTCCCTGGCCAGGGCTGATCAGAGATTTGCTGGTAAGTGTTACCAGTAGTTTCTCGACCCGTTATGAGCCTCACATCGGCACGACTTATCGGTTATTGGGGTCTGACGTTTACCACCCCTAGACTTGATATGCGACATATCAGACGAACAGACCGGACTGTACGGTAAGTGTTACTGGTTGGATTCACAGGAGTGTGAGCGGGCTAGCTCGTCGATCTTCTGATCGCTTAATACCCGGGTGTCCGTTACGTTTAGCAGACCGCTTGCGGCTTGTGGGTGCTTGATATGATCATCATCTGCTACCGGCGTATTGACGAGTCTTTAGAGTCCTACATAGAGGTTTCCTGGCTCAAGCGAAACGAAATAGGAGCGCATATGAGATATGTGCGGGACCGAGAATAATGCGTGTATGTGATACCGCATTTCATTCTCGCGATGAATGTTTCGATTGGTTGTATGCGATATGACCTAGTTATCGAATCATTGATTCGATAAATCGATACATTGGATACTAGTCGGTTATGTGCGACATGACCGGATCATTGAATCAAATGTTGATTTAATGATCTAGTGTATAATTATATATTTGATATATTACTTTGCATTAACTAGTATTTGTTCACTTTAAATGGATTTTCTCACTTGAAGTTCACAAGTTGTATATGTGATATACTTTTGTGCACTTGATTGTATCATGTTTGATGATGCATGAATATTGGCTTTGTGTAAAGAATTGTACCATGGTTATGATAATGGTTAGGGTTTTGATTTATTCACTCATTTATTTATCCATTCTTTATTTATTTAAATAGATAAAAGAAAACAAAATGGTTTCTTTTTATCATGAAGCTTGTTGAAGCTTCATGAAGCTTTGACTAAAGAGACCACTTTGTCTTCATGCTTAACCCTAACCATTCCCACTTACCATGGTCTATTCTCTACACTTGACCTTAGTTAGGATATGATAAGTATTGATTTCTTTTCTATTATGAAAAATACTTTTTATCATATTATATCTTCATCTTCTCCTTCTTCTTCAAGAAAGAAAACTAGACTCCATCAATGGCATCTTGAGTTCTAAAGTGAGAAATCCAATTCTAAAGTGAACCCACCTCCTATTTCTTCATCCTCTACCTATTGCCAAGTGGTTTTGGGTGTTTTCTTCACAAGTTTCACAACTAGGTGAAGTCGGAGCTTGATCCAGTGTAGCCTCGACATAGATCATCTTCGGCATCGAAGCCGACGACTAGTCCGCTCATTTCTCCGATGAAGCCGATGAGAGAGTTCGGGATTCGAGATGGACAGCGAGGGAACGACTACATGGAGCTAAGGAAGTGGATAACCGGATCTACAAAGGTTGTAGCTTTCTTCTTTTAGTTAAGGTGTTAACTAGTTTATTGTTTCACCTAAAATTCTAGTTAACGATCCGTATTAGAGTTTCTCGGCACTTGTAAAATTTGAAATTGGCATGGTTGATGCCTTATACGACTTCTTGAGAGTGCCTAGGAACCCTACAGTGGTATCAGAACCTAGCTAGAGCCTTAGGCGAAGTCTAGACGTTGTTTGAAACCCGATCGAACCAAAACCCAAAATACCAAAATGCTCTCTGGAAATTTTCTGAAAATTTGGATTTTTGTCAATTAAAAATATGCAGAAAAATAAGCAGGGTCTTATTTGAATTACTGTGAAATACGAGGGCCTAAATCGATTTTTCCACCGCGGAACCGCGGCACGAGCTAGGAATGTGCGGCGGTTCCGCGGCCGTACTGTCCCCTTATCTGATGATTTCTGCACAGTAACTCATATAATTTAATGCTATATTTTCTGGGTATTTTTATTGTGACTCTACAGATGAGTATTCTGGGGTTGTATTGGGAATCAAAGATTCGATCGAATTTTCAAATTTTGTCTGTGTGTTTTTCCGGATATTTTGGAATATGTTAAAAAGTTCGACCGGATGTAAATACCCAATCTTTCACCTGCCGGAAAATATCCAAGTGTTGGATTTTTCTGTGGTTTAAGGACGTTCTGAGTAGCGCAAGTAACGCGATGGTCCCTCTAGAAGACAACAAACCTTAACTCGATTATGTGACCGTCTTGAACTGCCCTTTGAACCTTAGGGTTTGGGGCAGTACGGCGTGCCACATGTGAGGCGTTGGCTTGACCCTTCTACGGCTGGACCGTTGGTACTGAGGCATGAAGTGAATGTCTTTGAACTTATTTCATGTGTTGAACGGTTTCGGGAAAACTTAGGTGTTCGGATGTTCGATCGGAAAGTTTAATATTTTCTATTTATCCGGAATGGGATACAATAATTGGAATTCACACACAGTTATGAGATAACTGAATGAATGTTATAAATCTAGCGGTTTAGTCTCACTTCATATTGAAAAGAGTTTTCGATAATGGGACTAAAATACGGGGTTTATAATTGTTAGGCATGTGATGTCTAAGTATTTCATTTTATTAGGCAAGCGATGTCTAAAGAGGCTGCGGATTCCAACTGTTGTAGTTTTACACTTTCTTTTATGTGACCGTAAGTGTAATATGTGATATCGCCGGTTTCGTTGCTATATGTCAACGACAATTGGGATGCGCATATTTACTTACGTTGATGACATGTGATGTTATGTGTTGATGGATATGTTATATTGGATTGTCGTGTTTGAATAGCCGGGGGTTTTTATGTGAGATGAGTGTTTTTCATTTTCATTCATGTAAAAAACTTGTATGTAATATTCTTTTATTTGGGGCACTTCCAGGTTGCGGAAGTTGTCACCCTTTGTATATTATTTACTTTTCTGCACTAGGATAGGCCCAAGGAGGGGAGAACAAGTAACCGGGTTCTAGGGTCCAGTGGGAGACCATCTCGAGGAGTCGAGTCCGGGTCTCCTAACCATAGAATTGGTAGGGTTGCTTGCCGCTCTCGTAGGGGGTCTAGGGGTGTGGGATTGGCTATTCATCACGACCGTGGAATCCGTGTTTTATACTGGCTCGTATTGAAAACACGGACGTCCTAGTATATCCAATGTTTCATATGTTTCTTCTGCTGCGATATCTGTGATGTGATCATGTGATGTTCTGTGATAGATACAGTATTTAGTATATATGATATATTATATAGACGTTACTTATGTTTTTCACCCGCACTAGCCCTGCCCTGCCCTGTCGTTAGTTACCTAACCTAACGGTGCACGAGGGGACATCCAGGCAAATGCGGATGGCATAAGTGTACGTCATATTTATCTGTGATGTTTAGGTGACTTAAATGATGGGACTTCATTAATGCGATTAATGAAAGAAAAGAAACCTAAGATGTTGTAGAATCAAATTTTAAACAAAACAGGTAGCTACAGTTCTTGCTTTGCATAGCGGTATATATGATATACCCTGCACCTTATTCGATGAGGAAAGGACCGAGATCCCTTCACCGGGAGTGACTCCTTTAGCAATAACTGACAGACGCTACACACTCGGTTTGCTTTTGATTGCTTTTGGAGTTCTGCTTTGCACAGTGATATATATGATATATCCCGCACCTCATTCGACGAGGAAAAGGCCGACGATCCCTTCACCGGGAGTTACCCCTTTAGCAAAACTAGAAAAGCCTCAAAATCACTCCATTTCAAACTTCATTTGATTCTACAACGATATCAAGTTCATTACGCTCATGGTTTTCAGAAAAACCTGCGTAGCCCTCCGTCAATTCAGATATGTAATATTCAGTATTCGTGCTATGGTTGTTTGGCATGCGTCAAGGCGTAGTGTACGGTAGCTGATTATTACTTATCTGTAGCATGAGATGCGATTGGATTAAGGTATTCGTACGGCGTTGTTTGGCATGCGTCAAGGGTCGTACGGGTGGGTTTAATTCGATCACGAATTGTACGGGTTGAACTTGACTAGCGGACTATGGGTTGTTTGGCATGCGTCAAGGTCATAGCACGCTAGGGCAAAATATTATCGGGGATTTCAAGTGTTGAAATTTGCAATGAGATTGCATACCTTCTATGAGATAGTTGGATCCCGATACCCACTGCGAGTAAGAGTTACTCCTGGGAGAGTTTTACACATTGCAATTAGCTGATCAAGTAGGTGTTTAGAAAGGTGTCAACGGGGTTACGCCTCTGGGAAAACGAGGTTTACATTAATTAGGTTCGTGCGATAGCACGGGGGACCTCCCTCAAAGTACCGACACTGGCCTGGCTGAAAGATTGGCGAACTTGTAGTGTGTAATTAATCCCGGCTAGTCTTTCCTTTTAGGGTTTGAAGGAAGATTTGATAAAAACCAGTGGGAGCCATCCTGATTAGATAAGATAATAACCAATCTGATCTTGCAAGAGCATACGCTAAAGTGTTTTCTTCTCTCTCTCTCCAGGTAGCGACCATGTCATGCCCTAATAAAGATAATAATATGGATGTATTGACCGAACCCGCATGTTATACTGTGCTGGGGAACGTTGGTTCCGTTCTTTCCTATAAGAGTTATAGGACTGAACAGGATATAGGGGAATACCAGGATTCCCATGCCACCCGAATGAAGAAAGTACATATTGATGCATTTTCTTCGGGTGTGTTCGTTACAGAGAACTGTTTCTCCATTTGCTCTACGTCCTGGGTATTAGATACCGGGTCAGGATCCCATATATGTAATCAGTTACATGGGCTTAAGAAAGATAGAGAACTTGGAGAAGGTGATAAAGACATTAGAGTTGGAAATGGTGCAATTGTTGCAGCTAAGACTGTCGGGGAATATCACCTTATATTACCAACTGGTAATACATTGGTTCTGAACGAATGCTATTACATGCCGAACCTGATATGCAACATTATATCGGTTTCTTTATTGAGTAAAGAGGGATATAATTTTGTATTACAGGACAATGTTATGAACATTTTCCGTAACCAAAAGTTGGTTGGATCAGGCACGTTGTGCAATGGCATTTATGTTCTAAATCAATCAACAGTTCTGAACATAACAAACACACATAAGAGGAAGAGTTCAGAACTGAACGAATCCTTCTTGTGGCATTGTAGACTGGGTCACATCAATGCGACACGACTAGCTAAGTTGCATAAAGATGAATATTTAAATCCGTTTGAATTTTCATCTTATGACACTTGCCAGTCATGTCTCAAAGGCAAGATGACCAAAACTCCGTTTACGGGACACGGAGAAAGAGTTACAGAACTCTTGGGACTAATACATAGTGATGTATGCGATCCCATGTCTATACATGCCAGGGATGGTTCTTCGTACTTCATTACATTTACTGACAATCTCTCTAGATTCGGATATGTGTTCCTGATAAAACACAAATCAGAAGCTTTTGAGAAATTTAGAGAATATAAACAAGAAGTCGAAAACCAAACCGGAAAAAGTATTAAAATCCTTCGATCTGATCGAGGAGGTGAATACTTGAGCAATGAATTCCTGGACTTCCTAAAAGAGAATGGGATTCTCTCTCAGCTAACTCCTCCATATACACCACAGCACAACGGTGTATCAGAACGGAGGAACCGCACCCTATTAGATATGGTGCGCTCCATGATGAGTACAGCTGAGTTACCTATTTCCTTCTGGGGATATGCGCTTGAGACAGCCATGGACCTATTGATTAGAGTTCCTACCAAATCAGTGCCTACCACTCCATATGAGATATGAAAAGGGAAGAGACCACATCTTAATTATATAAAAATATGGGGTTGTCCAGCCTATGTCAAAAGACAAAATCCGGACAAGCTCGAGGCAAGATCAGTCTTATGTAAGTTTATAGGATATCCCAAAAATTCACAAGGGTATATCTTCTACCATCCCGAGGAACAAAAGGTGTTTGTTTCTCGATATGCCACTTTCTTAGAAATTTTTTTTCTTATGAAACAGATAAGTGGCATTGAGGTAGAACTGGAAGAGGTTCCAGCGACACAAACTATAATAGAAGACTTGGTAGAACCAGAGGATTCAGTAGTACCCGACGAACCCCAGCCTCTCCGCCGATCTAGTAGGGTTCCTCGCCAACCTGAGAAATACTACGGTTTTCTCATGGATGGTGGGAGCGGGGATTGCATCATGGAGGATGATGACCCAACTAGCTTCGAGCAGGCCATCACGAATAGGGACTCAGTGAAATGGCTGGATGCTATGCGGTCCGAGATGGAATCCATGTACACCAACAAAGTATGGACTTTGGATGTTGCTCCTGAAGGGGTAAAACCCATCGGGAGCAAGTGGATCTTCAAGAAAAAACTTGGTGTAGATGGGAAAGTGGAGACTTTCAAAACTAGACTTGTAGCAAAGGGTTTTCGTCAAAGACCAGGTGTGGACTATGACGAAACCTTTTCTCCAGTGGCTATGCTTAAATCCATCCGGATCATGCTTGCCATCGCTGCATATCATGACTACGAAATCTGGCAAATGGATGTTAAGATCGCCTTTCTAAATGGTGATTTAGAAGAGTGCGTGTACATGACTCAGCCAGAGGGCTTCGTAGACAGTGGGAGCAGCGGAAAGGTGTGCAAGCTGCTTAAATCCATTTATGGATTAAAGCAAGCATCGCGGAGTTGGAACATCTGCTTTGACGTCATTATCAAAGAGTTTGATTTCGTCAAAAATCCAGATGAACCTTGTATCTACAAGAAGGTAGCAGAGAGTAAGGTTGTCTTCCTCGTATTGTACGTGGACGACATACTCTTGATAGGAAATGATATTCCTATGCTGCAATCGGTCAAGCTCTTCTTATCACAAAGATTCTCAATGAAAGATCTTGGTGATGCCTCCTGCATATTGGGAATAAGGATCTATAGAGATAGATCCAAACGGATATTGGGATTGTCCCAATCCAGGTACATTGACACCATACTAAAGAGGTTTAGTATGGAAGAATCCAAGCATGGGAACTTGCCCACGATCTCTGGAGTCACTCTCTCCAAAGAGATGTCTCCCAAGACTGATTTGGAGAGAGCTCGCATGCAAGGGATACCCTATGCTTCGGCTGTAGGCTCTATCATGTATGTGATGCTATGTACCAGACCCGATGTAGCATACTCACTAAGTATAGTGAGCAGGTATCAAGCTGATCCTGGAGAGAGTCACTGGACAGCTGTGAAGAGCATTCTCAAGTACTTACGAAGGACTAAAGAGATGCTCTTGGTGTATGGTAACGGAGAACTCCAAGTGGAGTCCTTTACCGATTCGAGCTTCCAGAGTGATAAGGACGACTCTAAGTCACAGTCGGGATTTGTCTTTACCCTTTACGGAGGGGCGGTTAGCTGGAAGAGTTCCAAGCAGGAAACCGTGGCAGACTCGACGATGGAGGCTGAATACATCGCTGCCAACGATGCTGCTAAAGAAGCTGTCTGGATCAAGAAGTTCATTGCTGAACTTGGAGTGGTTCTATCCATTGAGCATCCAATACCTTTGTATTGCGATAACAATGGAGCGGTGGCTTTAGCCAAGGAACCAAGGTCCCATCAGCGATCCAGGCATATTCTGAGGTGGTATCACCTGATCCGGGAGATAGTTGATCGCCGGGAGATCGAGGTCAGGAGGGTTGACACGAAGAACAACACGGCGGATCCACTCACGAAGGCCATTCCCCAGATACAGTTTGAGAGACTCTTCGGGATGCTCGGTATGCGATACTACAGCAGCTGGCCCTAGTGCAAGTGGGAGATTGTTAGTTGTATGTATGCCCTAGAGGCCAGTATTGTACACATGATGTATTTTATATTGGATGCTTGGACATATATAGAGATGACTTTCTTGCTCGATATGATAGTATGCTATCTGGTTACTCTTTATCTTAACATGTACACTTGTCTCTTTGCACTGTCTTATAGTTACATGTTGGTAAAGCCCTTAGGATGTGTACTTGACTACCTGGACTGTGATGCAGATCATACTAGTGGGGACATGGTAGTCCATAGATACATCCTTCAAGGTCCCTAGTCGTGGGTGTATCGAGACGGGGCATCGATATACCAGTGTAGACTAGCGTATATGCTTCTCGACCCATGAGATGGGCGATGGATGATCCCATATCCATTGGTGTTTGACATCAGAGATGGTATACGGGTGCTCAGTGGAGACTGGGTACACTGGACGGACTCGCCGAGAACTCCCAGATGGTATTATACCTCACGTCAGATGGCAGTTCTCAGGTGACACTTGTGCAGGTTAGTCTGTAGACCCGAGATCGTCATTGAGTCTTGTGTGATTCCCACTGTGCTTTGATCTCCACCTTACCACGTCCATGAAGGCGTGCAAAACGGTGGTCTTTGGGTACAGTCCCGAGTCACATGGAGGCAATGAGCGATAGGAGGGGTTTCGTCTCTTCGGTATTGGGGGTTGATGTTGCGCTGTGCTCGATTGGCCGTAACAGGGAAGTCCCTGGCCAGGGCTGATCAGAGATTTGCTGGTAAGTGTTACCAGTAGTTTCTCGACCCGTTATGAGCCTCACATCGGCACGACTTATCGGTTATTGGGGTCTGACGTTTACCACCCCTAGACTTGATATGCGACATATCAGACGAACAGACCGGACTGTACGGTAAGTGTTACTGGTTGGATTCACAGGAGTGTGAGCGGGCTAGCTTGTCGATCTTCTGATCGCTTAATACCCGGGTGTCCGTTACGTTTAGCAGACCGCTTGCGGCTTGTGGGTGCTTGATATGATCATCATCTGCTACCGGCGTATTGACGAGTCTTTAGAGTCCTACATAGAGGTTTCCTGGCTCAAGCGAAACGAAATAGGAGCGCATATGAGATATGTACGGGACCGAGAATAATGCGTGTATGTGATACCGCATTTCATTCTCGCGATGAATGTTTCGATTGGTTGTATGCGATATGACCTAGTTATCGAATCATTGATTCGATAAATCGATACATTGGATACTAGTCGGTTATGTGCGACATGACCGGATCATTGAATCAAATGTTGATTTAATGATCTAGTGTATAATTATATATTTGATATATTACTTTGCATTAACTAGTATTGGTTCACTTTAAATGGATTTTCTCACTTGAAGTTCACAAGTTGTATATGTGATATACTTTTGTGCACTTGATTGTATCATGTTTGATGATGCATGAATATTGGCTTTGTGTACAGAATTGTACCATGGTTATGATAATGGTTAGGGTTTTGATTTATTCACTCATTTATTTATCCATTCTTTATTTATTTAAATAGATAAATGAAAACAAAATGGTTTCTTTTTATCATGAAGCTTGTTGAAGCTTCATGAAGCTTTGACTAAAGAGCCCACTTTGTCTTCATGCTTAACCCTAACCATTCCCACTTACCATGGTCTATTCTCTATACTTGACCTTAGTTAGGATATGATAAGTATTGATTTCTTTTCTATTATGAAAAATACTTTTTATCATATTCTATCTTCATCTTCTCCTTCTTCTTCAAAAAAGAAAACTAGACTCCATCAATGGCATCTTGAGTTCTAAAGTGAGAAATCCAATTCTAAAGTGAACCCACCTCCTATTTCTTCATCCTCTACCTATTGCCAAGTGGTTTTGGGTGTTTTCTTCACAAGTTTCACAACTAGGTGAAGTCGGAGCTTGATCCAGTGTAGCCTCGACGTAGATCATCTTCGGCATCGAAGCCGACGACTAGTCCGCTCATTTCTCCGATGAAGCCGATGAGAGAGTTCGGGATTCGAGATGGACAGGGAGGGAACGACTACATGGAGCTAAAGAAGTGGATAACCGGATCTACAAAGGTTGTATCTTTCTTCTTTTAGTTAAGGTGTTAACTAGTTTATTGTTTCGCCTAAAATTCTAGTTAACGATCCGTATTAGAGTTTCTCGGCACTTGTAAAATTTGAAATTGGCATGGTTGATGCCTTGTGCGACTTCTTGAGAGTGCCTAGGAACCCTACACCTTTGAAATCGGCGTTGCTCCTGGAATAAGATCAATCGTGAACTCCACATCTCGTTTTGACGGTAAACCCGAGATGTCTTCGAACACATCCATAAACTCTTGAACTACTGCTGGCACTTCCTCCTTATCTACTTCCATCGACGAAAGAACGACACTTGTCGGCCTAGCCCTAAATTCGACTGGCCCGACAGATCTGCTACGCCCTGAAAATATAAACTCCGGATGTCCGGAAATCTGGAGAATCACTTTCTTTGCCCTACAATCGATGTGAGCGTGGAAAGTGCCAAGAAAGTTCATTCCCAAGACAACATCATAGCTTCCAGTATCAATCACCAAGAATTCCATGAATAGCTATCATCCGCATATAACAATCGAACAATCCCTGCACTCACTACTAGATATAATTTTCCCATTCCTAGTGTGTATGTCCCAACAACTAGACAGGGCCGCGTGTGGAATCGAGTGTGCACTAATAAACTTGGACGACATAAAACAGTGGAATGCACCTGAATCGACTAATGCCAATGCGGGAAAATTATAAACGAGTAGGATACCTGAAACAACTTCGTCTGAAGCTTTGGCCTTCTCGGCCGTCAAAGTAAAGGCATGTGCTTGATTAGGCCCTTGAGTAATCTGCATCTGCCCATGAATTTGCTTCTGTGGTAGCTTCTGAATATTGTCCCTCAATCGTAGCTTTAAAGGGCAACAACAGATGGTATGGTCAGCTGATCCGCAAACAAGACAGAGTCCAAGCCTTCTTCGACGTTCTCTCCGGAACTGACCCGGTCGTTGGCAGTAGTCACAAAACACACTTCTTTTCTGATCGGATATCGTGGGCTTCTTCATAGGCACAATGCCTCGCCTGTTCACCGGGATGCCTCTGCGTACAGGAGCTCTGTTTGGCGTAAATGTCGGCTTCCGCACTACGACGGCTTGCTGTTGCGTACTCTTCGCTTTCACCGATAATCTCTGCTGCTCCCTGGCTGCCTTGAGAACTTGGGAGAAGGTGGTCAATCCCAGAGATATAATATGTCTCTGGATCTCCACATCCAAACTATGCATAAACCTTCGTGCCCTATCTGCATCATTGGCAACCAAAGGCCCCGCAAATCGACTGAGCCGAGTCCACTCAGCAGCATGCGCATCAACGGATCCGCCATTATGCTTTAGGCTAATAAACTTTTCTTCCATTTCTTTTCGAGAAGATTGCGGAAAGAACTTTTCTAAGAAACTACACGAAAATGTCTCCCAACTGATCGGTTTGGGCAGACGGGTCTCCTCTATGAGCCACCACTCGCGAGCGTAATCTACCAACTGGATGCGTACTTCATCCACCCTTTTCTCATCTGGAATCTGCGTGGCGACAAGCAAATTCTCTGTGTTAACTAGACACTACTCCGCTGGCAACGGCTCCTCTAATCCAGTAAATGTGGACGGTCCAAGCCTTCTGAAGTCCACCATGGTTCCCTCACGCTGTGCTGGCCTGGGTGCTACTGCAACTACGGACTGTTGGACTGTCCACAGACCCTCCTGGAAAGTCTCGGCCTGCCGCTGATTCGGCTCAGTTTGCCATTTCTGGTTTTCCAGCATTCCACGTATAACTCCAAGCAGTGCGGCATCATCAACACGCTTCTGGTACGATCGCATATCTCTATCCGCCATAATTCTGAAGCCAAGATACTGAAGAAGATTAGCAATGGTAAATAGGATTCAATAAACAAGATATTGATAGCTATAAATTCAAGACTGGCAAGATAGTAATGTGGCATGACATGTTCCTAATTACGGGTTTTCTGGTTAGTGTATCGGGTTTCAATACCCAACTACAAAAGAACCAAACCCGATTAACCCTAAATCCTATGGCTCTGATACCAAACAAACCCTGTCACGCTCCACTTCCCGGAATGCGCAGACTACGGCACGTGACAGAGCCAACCATGCTATCTGTGGCTAAAAAACATCCCTCCACAGTTACATTACGGCTGTCTATAGGATATCAAGAACAGTAAAATATAAAATCTATCTAGTACATGTCCATTTGCCACAGTAAATAGAGTCAAGAAAATGCATAAATGGAAACGAATCAAATCCAATAAACAACATCTGAAACATGTCCCAATATAGGCTCACATCAAGAAATAAAACTGCGGAAAATAAACTAAACTAAACTTCTTTAAATAACACATGTTCAATTCCTCACTGCTCGGCTTGATGGCTAAAATACTCCTGTTCAGCCTGCGATAAAGGTAAAGAAACTGGGCCATGCAAAACCCAGACATTAGTGCGTCATAATACCAAATAACAGTGATAACCAGGATGTAATGATATAAATAAACATGAATATAAATGAACAACACAGGTATAAACAGTAAGGTATGTGTATGTATGTGATGCGTGATGTGTAATCTAAAACGGTGCTTCTAGATTATCTATTCTAAAAGTCTTTGAAATCAATTAATATACTCATCATCGTAACCCAATAGTATATATCCCGTTCATTCCCCATGGGACCACGGTAACAGGATTTATTCCGTAACGCCTGGAAAAACGGCAAATAAGTAATTATTCCATAACGCCTGGAAAACGGCAAACAGGTAATTATTCAGTAACGTCCGGAAAAACGACAAACATGTAATTATTCCATAACGCCCGGAAAAATGGAAAACATGTAATAATATCCTCTTGACTTATGTTTCGGTTACATTCTTGATTTACCCTTTACCCCCAAGTTTGTATTCAAGTCAGGTATTGCCACTATAGATCTAATGTCAACACAGGATCAAGTATGTACAGTTCTTGTCTATGCAGACAACAAGTCACGTTTGTCAGGTTAACACGTCAATATCGTTGGCATTAGTAACAAGATCCAAGTAACGTGTCAAGTAGTGTGTCGTGAACATGTCATGTGATGCATGTGTATCAAATAGATACCCAATGTGAAACTGTAATCGATATCGAAATACGGTTAATGCACGGATGCACACGTATCTATCTGTAACAACCATTATATATCCATTACCAAGTACGATGGAAACTAGATAGCATGTTGTACTAATATAGTAGTATAATGATATCATGATGTTCCGGCATGCAATTAGATATGTTATTATCAGTACAGATACGAATGGATATCGTAAAACTGTAAATCTATAATATTTATTGTATAATAAAACACATGTACTATTTTTATTCATATGGATATCGATATAGTAACATAGCATGTTGCAATATAAACTTGCCAGATCGGATCTCACATCGGAATACGTATGTCGCGTTCGACGTCGGATAAACGTCGCGATGCAAACTCACGCACGTGCAGAACTAGACCTGACTGATCAATGACGTGACGTGATGTCTACGCTGGACGACGATGATGACTGGGTCGTCGGCGACGCGTGCGACTCCGGCGATACGATCAATAAAGTAACAAAAAAAGAAAGAAGAAATGAAGAAGAGGAATGGGGGTTGTGGCTGCTGGTGTCGGCTCTGGTGGCGAGAATAGAGGTGAGACGAGGCGACAGCGACGATGGTGGTTAGCCATCGGCGGGGTCTAACAGCGAGGGGCAGAGGGTTCTCTGGGTTGTTGTCAGGGGCTCTAGGGTGGCGAGGATGGTGGTGGTGGTGTCGGGAGTTGGAGAGGGGGTGAAGAGATAAAGAGGGTGACGACGACGAGGCCGAAAGTGATCGGCGGTGAGGGGGTTTTGGGTTGCAGGGGTTCGTCGAGGCTATGCAGGGTGCTCGGGGTTGCAGGGATTGTTGGGTTTACCTAGCACCATACAAGGGTTTGTCTTGCATCAAACATGCTACAATAAAAAATTTAGGGTGCTAAGCAAACTAACCTAGGAGCAAACTAGAAATTTAGGATAACAAACAAAATATCACATACTAAATAGGAGAGTCTAAAACTAATAGATGAGAAATACAACCTTTGTAGATCTCCCCTTTGAGACTCCTTGGATCAACTCGTTGTTTGGACGGGTCCGCTTGAGTCCTTCGTTGTCCACGACGATCCACCGCAGAGTACCTTGGCTCAAGCTCCTTGCTTCACTAGAACAAATAGAAGTGATGCAAAACAACCTAAACTAGTCGGCTAAACTACTGTAGATTGGTGATGTGGGTTTAGATCTCACTTAAAAAATATTTTCTTTTTATCTCCTTCACTCACTTATGAAGAGGTGGTAAGGTTTGAGGAAGAAGAAGAAGGAAAAGGCTAAGCAAGCTCAAGATAATTGTTATGCCAATAATAAAATGAATAATGAGTATATGAGAGAGGGTCACACTCACTAATAACCAAGGTTAAAAAATATCTAGATATTTTGTTATTGGGTTAAAGAATAAGTGTAGAGATTAAACCATGGTTTAAGTGTAGAGATCAAACCATGGTTTAAGTCAAGGTCAACTTAAGGAAGTGTGTAGAAACAAAGCAACCATGATATAATCCTAATTAATTCTTTAATCAATAATATAAATAAATAAATATCCAAACCATATGAGTCTTACATAGCCAACTCCAATATGTCATCACCATGACACATGTATGCATGCATGTGTGCATTCACATCAACATATGTACATACACACATTCATGCATACAATAAATAAAGAAAGGTTATAAGTGAAATGATTAATGGTCATTAATATTAAATCAACAATTGATTTAATATACCGGTCGTATCACATATGACCCGACCAAAAGAAAATGCCAGATTATAATGCGGTATCACATACACGCATTTAATCAGGCACCCACGCATATACCATATGCACCCCACATCTTTTCACCTGAGCTAGGTAACCCCTTTCTTGGACTCTAAGACTCGTCAATACACCGACAATAAGCGATGATGTAACGTTTTGAAAATCGTTTCGGTGAAATTTCGAAAAATCGGTAAAATAAGGGGGTTTTCTGTAAAAAGTCAAAATATAAATATCTTTATTATAAAATTAAAAATACATATTCTAGCTATGAAATTGCTAGTGTTTAGTGTTTATTGAGCCACTGGTAAAATTTCTGGTTTTCTGAAAAATTTTCCGAATTTAATTATTTTTAATATTATTTTAAGCCGGTAAGAAAATACATTAAATTAGCGATAAATACAAATTTAAATGGGCTAATTTTAATTTTTAAAATCATGTTAATTAAAATCTAGTTGTAATATAATTTTTTAGTATTTTATTTCAAGTTTTAATTGGTTTTTATTATGGAAAACAAAAATATAATTATTTTGAACTAAAACTTGCAAATATGGTATTGTGGGGGGTCTTTTTGCATAGAATTTTTTTGTAAAGTCTCTCACACTCACCCTCACTCCTCTTGGCCGGCCCCACACTGTTGTAGCAGCCCAAGAATTTTCTTTCCCTCTTTTTGACCTTAAATCATGTGAAGAAATAGGTTAAAATAAGGGTTTTTATATATATTAAAAGGGTAGGGGTATTATGGTAATTTGTAAGGGCATTGACCTTGGAATTTCCACACAAATCCCCTCACCTCTCCCTCTCCTCTCCTCTGGCCGAAATTCTGCACCTCATTCCCCCCATTTCACAACCTTATCTCATCTCCAAAATCCTTCAAAAACTTCTTCAAAAATCAAGTAAAACCTCACCGAAATCAAAATCCAACTCCTACCCATTTCTCATTTGCCTATCTAGCATGGATCTAGGGAACAAGATTTCAATTTGGGAGGCTATGGGTGATATGGATCTTCAAATGTTTTGGGTATAATTTCTAAACCTTTTGCTTAATTTGTTAGTTAATTCCTTAAAGCTAATTTATTTAAGTGTAAATTAGGCTTTTGTTGCAAGTTTGGAAATTCTAGAAAGGGATTGAATGCAAGTTAGGGTTTTGTGAATTCGGTATATGGTTGTGTGTTGTAATTAGGCCCTTATGACATATTAAAACAAAGTTTGTGGCTAGTTGTTAATTGTTAGTGTAAAAATTTTGATAATTACGCTAATTTGCTAACTAGGTTTTTAAAATTGGTTAAATAATTAGGTTTACAAATGTAATTAGGTTTTTCATGATTTCATTAACATTATAAAGTGTAGTTTAATACTTTAGTTCGTGGAAATCCAAGCTAAATTGTTGTTGTGCATTTTTGCTATAAAATTGTTAAAATTGGGTATATTGTAAACTAGAATTTTGGGGTTAATGAAATTTAATGAGATTAAATTATGGAAATTGTTTTTATGACTTATTTGAGATTTTTAATAAGTATTATGACCGCTAGATTTGTTTAAACATCGGGTTTTGTAATAAAACGGGTAATTTTTGCTTGCTAGATTTTCGGAAAAATGGCTTTTAAGGTGAATTTGGGGGTTTTGTGAATTTTAACCTATTTTATATTATAATTAGTGTTCATGAATGCGCAAATGAGAGTGTTTGGGTTTTTCTCGATGGTTTGACGTTTGTACATCACATCGAGGGTTGGGTTGGCTATTCTTGCATGTGTAGGCGATAGGTTTTGACCTATGCGTGATACGCGTGCCGATTTGATTTTTTTATGACGTTTCGATTTTGAATTTGGTTTTAATGCGATACGGTGCGTTATGATATGTAGGTACCCCATGTGGACTTCGAGACGACAAGCAAGCGCGTGGCGACATCGGCACCGGCGAGCAAGGACCAGGTGAGTAGATTTATATCTACGGGGAGAAGTCGGGTGGATGGCGTATAGCACCCCCGCAGTTCGTGGTGATGTATACGAATACGTATACACACCTATATTTTGATTGTATATATTATGTTGATATGAGACTTGATGATAATGGTAGATTCTAGGTGTTCATGGATTAGTTTAGTGTTAGTTGCGAAACCCTAGAGTAATTGTTACACCCACACACGCACACACACACATGCATACATCTATGTTATTACCTGTGCGTAAATGAGGAGATGTGTTTATGTGTTCACCTGGGTATGGGACTAGGTGTTCACATACTAGATTTGCGGATGATACTTGGGATTGAGATGAGTCGATGAGATTTGATTTGAGATTATGATATTGGTGATATGGCAGGATTCGTACTTGAGATACGTCCTGATATTTATAGCGGATCTTTGGACGACGATACCATGTGAATAGTGATATACATAGAATGGTTGAGTATGATATTGACCCGTACCCAGATTTGGGGATGCCGTACGACGGATTTACGTACGAGCTATATATTGATGTTTGATCCGCACTCTTGACTTGGGATGTCTGATTATAGATATGGTATTGGATATGATGTTATTGAGGTGGGATCACCAACTAATATATATACAAGTATGTATATGAATCGAATCAGATGTTAGGCGATTTCCTTACCTGTAGTTCAGCTTGTTAGTTCAGCCGTATAGTTTAGTGTAGTTATTAGACTAGATTAGACTCCTACCTATTTCAAAACTAACGGATCGTGGGTATTTTAAAAGAGAGGTCAAGGGATTTTACGGATATTTCAAAAGAAGTATCTTTTCTTAAAAACACCGTGGCCCTTATTTTCAAAACACCGCGATTCGTGTTATTTCAAAAGGCACTACTGTTGACTTATAGTATCATTGTGTTTAGTATTCAGCTCCCGCTCATTATTGCTGTTCGCTCCGCATCGCATACTTATATTATAATTTCTTATTGCATTGTTGATATCATACTATTAGGACACCAGCACCATTACCGATGATGCGTATGTACCACGTACACTTACTTTCCGGCTCACACACATCTTTATCGGTAATTGCCATGTCACGTACACCTTAGAAAATATTATTGCTTGACTTAGCTTGTTAGTTAGTAATTGACATGATATTAATGTACCTGCCTTACATATGCCAGCTTAACATTGTAGTTATTACTTGTCACTTCATGCATACTGTTATTCATTATTATAACGCATTCATGGTTTTACATGCTATTGATAATTTGGATTCGGATTTCCATGAGATTTTCTGGATTTGGGGGGGAAACCGCAAAACTTATATAAACTGCTTTCTCTCTTTTTAAATAAAAAGTGCGGTTTTTCCCATGATGTATGAGTCGTCCACCATGAGTTTGCTGATGGATTTCGAGACCCGATTCGAGGAGTGGAGGAACCGTTTCGGGTACATGGTGGGCCCGGTGCGGTACCCCGGGGCAAGAGGATCGTGTTGTTGACGTTGAGCCTGGCAGGGGAACACTATCGACCGGTGATTTTACCCGACACGTCGGATATCCGGAGGATACCGTCGTGGTCTTGAGATGGATGGTAGGGGCCAGTCTGGACTGACGGCGCCCTAGATATTGTGATTAAGACATTGAGATTTTGAGATATTGAGGTATAGAGATTGTGACACAGAAATATCGAGATATTTGGACACTTGTTTTGTGTCGATGCTGGGCACTGTTTTATGCTGATTTCATTTATGGTACCTCATTTTTAAAATACAGAAATCTCACTGATTTATGAAAGCAGTTTTATTCAGTACATGCATTCTGTTTCATGCATTCATACATCATCCATATGATATATTGCTACCTGAGGCACTGACACGGGCACATGGGATTACACTCGGGTTAGATATTTACCCTAATCATTGTTATAGGCTGCATGTTATATATATTTGAGGATATATTATGATCGTTGACCTAGGTTTGCGTTGTTCATGCGGTTTCTGTTCGTAGATGTTTTTCTACTCACGAGTTGGCAACTCACCCCCGTTGTGCCACAGTTCCTTACAGGTTTTGCTGTACAGGTTTCATTACGGCTTTGCTGGCACTGCTTCTTTCGGGTGACTTGCTAGTAGGTGGGTTTATTTGTATCGTACCCATCATTATACATTGTATATTATTATTCAGTTGTATCTAGAAGTTTCATCAACCAAACTTGTATTTTTTTGAGATAGAGACCAGTGATGTTATTCTTTCGACCTTAGAGTTGCGCGTTATATTTCTGTGGATTTCTTGGGGTTTTGAGTTCCCTTTTGAGTTTTTGATCCTCGCCCTTGGCGTTGTATATTATATTGCTTGTGTGGTTGTGACCGTCGATTGACGAAGAGCTAGCTCCCGCTTGGGGATGCCTTTTATTGATTTCGTATACTATTCATGTTGTATCCCGTTTGGGGGCCAGTATTTACAAAGGAGACTCTGCCGAAATTTTCAGTAAATATTTGATGTTTTTTAAAAACGTATAATTCGGCTTATGCTATTAAAACTACTTGATTTAAATTGGTTTTCCTTCACTCTACTACTTTTCTTGGTTTGGATTTCTGGGTTTTCGGTTTACTTAGATTACGTACGCCTCGAGACGTTTCGTAGTTTAAGTGCCGGTCAAGTTCCGTACTTTCGGGACATGACAGATGATCATATTAAACACCCACAAGCTGCAAGCGGTCAGCTAAACGTAACGGCCACCCGGGTATTGAGCGAGCAGAAGAAAAACAAGCGAACCTGTCAAAACTCATGTCGAGCCAACCGGTAACACTTACCGTACAGTTCGGTCTCTTCGTCAGATATGCTGCATATCAACTCCAGGGATGGCAACGTCGACCCCAATAACTCAATAAGTCATGCCGATGAATGGCCTATAACAGATTGAGAAACTACTGATAACACTTATCAGTAAATCTCAATAGCCCTGGCCAGGGACTTACTGATATAGCCAATCGAGCACAGCGCAATATCAACCCCCAATACCGGGAGAGACGAAACCCCTCCTATCGTTCATTGCCTCCATATGTCTCGGGACTATACCCAAAAGACACCTGTTTGCACGACTCAGTAGAGCCGTGGTAGGGTGGAAATCAAAGCACAGTGGGAGATCACATGAGACTCTATGACGATCTTGGGTCTACAGACTAACCTGTACCAGTGTCATCTGAGAATTGCTATCCGACGATAGATATAATACCACATAGGAGTTCTCAGTGAGTCCGTTCAGTGTACCCAGTCTCCACTGAGCACCCATATACAATCTTTAGTGTCATCACACCAGATGGATATAGGATCATCCATCGCCCATCATATGGGACAAGAATGGTATACGCCAGTCTACTCTGGAATATCGATGCCCCGTCTCGATACACCCACGACTAGGAACTATTCAAGGATATGCTCATAAACTACATGTGTCCCACTAGTATGATCTGCATCATAGTCGCAGTAGTCAAGCAAATGTCCTGAAGGCTTTATCAACATGTACCAAATGAGTAAGATGCATGATCAAATGAACATGTCAAGATAAATTAAACTAGATAGCATACTATCATGTCGAGCAAGAAAGTCATCTATATATATACATATATATATATATATATATATATATATATATATCTCCAAGCATCCACTATACATATAATGGCCTCTAGGGCATACATATATCCAACAGGGATCTCGTCAGGGATGAAGGAGAAGAAGAGGAGGTGGTTATGAGGGCAAGGAGACGACAAGGTGAGGGTTAGGGCGAAGGCGAGTCGCCGGCGATGAGGATGGAGGTTATTGGGTTCGTGGGTTCTCGGGGGTTGTGGGTCGTCGGGGCAGAAGAGACGAGGTAGTGGAGATAAAGGCGGGGAGGTGGTGGTGACGAGGTTGTGGGGAGGTCGGCGGCTACGGCAAGGTAAGGCTAGGGTTTTGGTTTGGGTTTCCTCATCGCGGGAAACGAAGAGAGGAAGGAGAAGAAAAATAGAGGAGAGAGAGAGAGAGAGAGAGGTGAGGGGTGTATTTAGGTTAAATAGTATATATAATATTTATATATATATTAAGAGAGAGAGGGGCAGGGAATAAAGAGAGAGTGTGTGTGCGAAAGGGGAGAGAGAGACGTGGAGGAATATATTTAGTTTAAAATATATGTTATATATTATATACAGTATATTAACTGTTAGTTTAGGATTATAAAAATATTAAAAAATATATATATATTCTGGGTTTAAAAAGCTAATATCAAAATACTCCGAATATTCTCCGGTTCTTTCTAAAAATCTAGTTTTAAAATATGGATAATATAAGTATCAGTTAAAACTAAAATGCGGTGTCCAGTTAATAAAAATGCAAACCCCTAAGTACGGATGTGAACACACGTAGCGATCCCAACGAGTCTGTTTTATCAATCTGGACATGAATACGATATATGGATGCGACCATGTGATATGGGGTATGATAACATGTAATGCTAGATATTAAAAATTATTATCTAGTTATAATTTGTATTATTTAAAAGATATGCGGATACCAAATATATCATGCATGTATATAGAACCTAGATGTGCACGGATCCTCTGTACTAGTAAATATATGACGTAATCTTGAATCTTAGTGGGTTTCAAGTATGCGGGTCGGGTCGGATACTAACCACAGATACCAAATGCATTATCCACACCAAAAAATGATAATAAACAAGAAACTGTCGCAAGATTTGGAAATACCCCAAATAGAATATCTTATACATGCACTAGGGTGTTACATTGATTCATGAAGATGGTTCTTTAAGGTATTGACGTCGATTGTGTGTGCCTAAAGGAGAAGTCCGTGAAGAAGGCTTATAGTTCCGCATATTCGGTACATCCAGGAGGCACGAAAATGTATAGAGATTTGCGAAACACTTTTGGTGGGAAGGCATAAAAAGAGAGATCGCTCGTTTCGTGTCAAGATATTTGGTGTGTCTGCAAGTGAAGGCCGAATATCAAAGGGTTGTCAGTTTTTTTCAACCACTTCTGATTCCTCAATTGAAGTGGAAACATATAGCCATAGATTTTATGGTAGTTTTACCGTGGAGTCAAAAGGGCAACAATGTTGTATGGGTTGATCATAGATCGTCTGACCAAGGTAGAGCACTTTATGCCGTTTCGGATTGGTCAGTCGACGAAGGCGCTAGCAGAGAGATACATGCAGGAGATTGTGAGGTTATATGGAGTATCGATTAGCATTGTTTTAGATCGTGATACGCGATTCTTATCGCATTTCTGGAGGAGTTTGCAGGAAATTTTGGAAACTCGATTGAAGTTTAGTACGATCTATCATCCACAGACGGAAGGACAGTCCGAGAGAACGATCCAAACTCTTGACGATATGTTGAGAGCTTGCATGTTAGACTTCAAGAGTTTGTGGGATGATTACATTTAGTGGAGTTCCCGTAAAATAACAGTTTTCATGCAACTATACAGATAGCTCCATTTGAAGCTTTGTACGGTCGTAAGTGTCGCTCGCCAGTATGTTAGGAAAACATTGGAGAAAGAAGATTGTTAGGACCGGAATTGATTGCGCAAACTGTGGAGAAAGTTAACTTGATTCATGATCATATGAAGGTAGCACAAGAGCGACAGAAAAGATGGGCTGATACTGGAAGAAGAAGGCCATTGGGGTTTGTTGTTGATGATCATGTGTTCTTGAAGATATCACCGACTAGAGGAGTGATCCGGTTTGGTATTCGAGACAAGTTTAGTCCTCGATTCGTAAGGCCTTTCGACCTCATTGAGCGTATTAAAGAAGTAGCTTATCGGTTTGATTTACTACTGTCCTTGGCATGTGTGCATGATGTGTTTCATGTTTCTCAACTTTGCAAGTATGTTCGAGATAAGACTCATGTCCTAGACCATTCGGAATTAACGGTGAGGAATGATTTGACTTATAAATAGCAACCGATGGCTATTGTAGATCGACGAGAAAAGGTTCTTAATAAGAAAGTGATCCCTTTAGTGCTCGTTTTGTGGGGAAGTTGTTCGCATGGAGAATCTACGTGGGAACGTGAAGAGAAAATTCGACAAAATTTTCCACACTTGTTCCCTTGATTCTGTGCTTTCTTGTCTTTTCTTGTTTCTTGAATTTCAAGGACGAAATTCTTTTTGTAGTTGGGTATAGTGTAACCCCCTAGAATTCGGTGCAGTATTTTTTGAGATTTATTAGTATATTTTTGGAATTATTAAAACTATTTTAATTATTTCAGTTTACTATTGTGTTATGGTAGAATAATTATGTTTAACAGTTGGTTGCTTAATTAATATGCATACTATATTTTGTTTAATAATTGTTAGTGTAATACCCCAGGTGGAGTTGGGGATGAATACCACCTACCCCGTGAGAAGTGAGATGTTATCCGGTATCAAGGTGGGGATGTAACCGATACGGATACACATGGTGACCCACTATAGAACAATAGGGAGTATAGAATTCCATTCCGAAAGAGGGCACGATCAGAACTATAAATGTAATGATACCACTCCTATAACACAGAGGCGCCTTTTGGATGAATCGGAACTCCGGAGTTTGAAGAACTCCGTAGTTAATCGTGCATGAGCTGGGGAAATTCTGGGATGGGTGACCTACTGGGAAGTAGCCCCCTTCTTGAATCCGGTTCATTCAAAGGGACAAAACCGTGCAGTTTCGGCCAGAGCGGACAATACCATCTGTGTTTGGGGATGGGTCATGACAAATATGGTATCAAAGCCGGTCCCTCAAAAGTAGGTCTATGGTTCGAAGACGAACCATTGTTCTAAGTGGGGGGGGAATGTAATACCCCAGGTGGAGTTGGGGATGAATACCACCTACCTCGTGAGAAGTGAGATGTTATCCGGTATCGAGATGGGGATGTAACCGATACGGATACACACGGGGACCCACTATAGAACAATGAGAAGTATCGAATTCCATTCCGAAAGAGAGCACAATCAGAACTATAAATGGAATGATACCACTCCTATAACACAGAGGCGCCTTTTGGATGAATCGGAACTCCAGAGTTTGAGGAACTCCAGAGTTTGAAGAACTCCATAGTTAAGCGTGCATGAGCTAGGGAAATTCTGGGATAGGTGACCTACTGGGATAGCCCCCTTCTTGAGTCCGGTTCATTCAAAGGGAACAAAGCCATGCGGTTCCGGCCAGAGCGGACAATACCATCTGTGTTTGGGGGTGGGTCGTGACAGTTAGTAACTAAAGATATTTTTGATCAAAATAATATTTTATTTATATTATTGTGCAGTATATTATTAAGTATAAACATTTGGTAGTTCATCTTTTGTTATGATAAGATGGTTAAGATCCTTGTTATTTTTTTTAACATATGTGTGCGCGCGCAAGTTAACATGGGGCTATTGTTATATTTATAATTAACCTACATAAGATAGATACACATATACCACCTTAAAATAAATCAATTTCTCTCTCTCTCTCATCATTATCATTCTCTCTCTTCCACATAATATTCTCTCTCTCCCATATATATTTTTCTATCCTATTTTTATCCACACCCTAATCTTAACCCATAACAACCCTACACGTATATATTTATACTATTCATATCTATCCCCCTCTGCATATCAAATATTATTTCTCTCCTCTTTTAAACCGAACCGAACCAAAACCTAGCACCCCTATCAGCTTCGTCGCCATCAGCACCCTCGACCCCTCTTCCCAGAGCACCAGCGCCACCTTCTCTTCCTCACCTACATACCCTTGCCGCAGCCATCTTCCCTCCTAAACCCGCAGCACTCTCGTCGAGACCTCCGAACACCTCACTGTCGATCTTCCCGAGAACCCAACTCCATTTCGTCTTCACCGGTGTCTACAGCTCACCCGCAGCATCTCGCCGGCGCATCAACAGCTGAGAGCCCTTCATTGCCAATGACTCCTTCATGTCAACCGGGATCTGATCCTCGACGCAATTCCAGCAACAACCTATAACCCTAGCCGAGTCATCAAGCTTGGTGTTGATTTGTATAGCGTCATGTTGCTTCCGTTTCCATCGTTCTGTTCATCGCGTTTGTTTTAAAGAAAGTTTATACTTGCTTTACACACACACACACACACACACACCCTAATTTGATAAGCAAACATAACAAGGATAACTTGCACTCGAAGTAGTTATAATCTATGTCAACATTAAAAAAAACTACCGTAATACTATATTATATTTTAATGCTATAATTTCTACTTGAGTAACTTCTCTGTAATTTTTTCCTCATGATATACCTAATATTCATTGCTTGTAGACATCCAAATACTATTATAATACTTTTAGCAACCTATAATCTTATTTGCCATAATACCTATCATATTTCTAACCAATTAATACACTTATAATATTCAATATATTCATAAATACATCAGTTTATAATATTATTCTTGTAAGGACCAAACACGGTTTTACAATATTGTTTATTTATCTTTATTATACTAATAATCTAATAGAAGCAAGTTTTTGAGTTTATTGCATTGATAGTAGTTAGAGTGGTTATATATACTGATGACTATGAAAGCTTATAGCCTGATGATACACACACACATGTATATAGTGTATAGATTCTATTCTTCTACCTTGATTAATTACTATTACACTAAAATACCAAAAATCATTTAAACCTGACATGACTGGTTAATCTTTATCAGTCACGATTGTCGATATACTATTGCAACTATATTACCTGCTTTACATCCAGACTTGTTTATGATATGTGACTGTGATACATACACCTTCCCTGATTGATTACATCATCCCTGACATACTTATACACTAATTCAATACTTGTACCTTGCCGTTATGTTACTGTTACCGGTATCATACCAGTACATATTTGTCGTAATATTTATTAATGCCAACAACCCTGACTTGACTTGATTGACTTGACCTGTTGTCCTGATGGACGTATCTTGTACCTGCTTATTTCTGTGTTGAAATTAGTTAGATATTATTTCTATACCTGACATGAACATAAACTTGGGGAAATGGGAAACTCAAGAATGTAACTGAATTGAAACTCAAGAGGATATTACTTGCGTCCGTGATTCCAGGGGTAACAGAATAATCATTCTTGATTCATACATTTTCCGTGGTCCTGGGGGGTAACGGGATATATCTTACATCCGTGGTCCCGGAGGGTAACGGGATATAGGGGTGTTCACCGGGTCGGTTAGGACCCAAACCCTCCCACTTTTGATGGGTAAAATAGCCATTTTAAACCCGCCCGAAAGTGATGAGTTCAAAACCCGAACCCGCCCACTTTTGATTGGTGTGGGTTTTCAATTTTTTATAGCCCGCCCAAACCTGAAAGCACACCCGCCCGCAACCATACCGGCCCGCAACCAATCCGAACTTGCCCGTTTAATAAGCATTCGAACCGTTGATAAATTTAAATTATATGACTAAGATCCATACCTATATAGGTTATCAAATCCTTTTTCTTACTTTTCAAATCTAAAGTTTAATTGAGCCACATTCTTTTTTAGTCTTTTTTCTTTTCATCTTCTTAAATTAAATATCAAATCTTTTATATTTCTCGGTCATTGGATCCAAACAAATATTTGAACTTGTAAGATCAAGAAATAATAGAAAAACTATGGTTTGGAATTAAGAGGTGGGAGAAAGTGTAGAGTTTATGGCTCAAATGTCAAATTTAATATGTGAAACCCACTACCCGAAACTGTATTTGACCCGCCCGAACTAATAAAACCCAAACCCGAGCCCGAAACCCGTCCGAACCCGCTGGGTTCAGGTTTGGGTTTATCTACCCATTCCAACAGGCGGGTTTAAAACGGTTAGAAAACCCGTCCGTACTAGCGGGTTCGGATTCATTTATGGTCCAAAACCCTCCCAACCCGACCCGTGCATACCCCTAACGGGATATATACTGTTGAGTTACATGGAGGAGTATATTAATTGATTTCAAATACTTTTAGGATAGATAACCTAGAAACATAGACCTATAGGATACACGTGATATGATTGAATCCATATATCATGCTTGTTATATCACCTGTGACTGCTATATTTATACTTATGACAACTCACTCTTACACATGGCATCCTATAGTACATACTGCTCATATTATTATTATGATATCTATGACGCACTGACGTCTGGGTTTTGCATGGCCCGGATCCTTTGACCATATCACAGGAGGATCAGGATTACTTTGACAGGATTGCCGAGCAGTGAAGAACTTTCTGGTTATTTAGTTTAGTGATGCTTTAGATTAATCTTCTAGTTCTAGACTTATCATTTTATTGTTGTGATCCCATAAGGGACGAGCCTAGGATATTGTTTCTTTTACTATCTTGGATCTTTTTTGCTTTCACTACCTTTCTCGTTATTATTTATTGTGGCAGTTTGGACATGAGATAGATAGATGTTTATTTTCTGTTCTTGATATCTGATTGACAGCCGTAATGTGACTATATAAGGATATTTCCTCACTGTAGGTAGCAAGGTTGGCTTTGTTACGTTTCCGTATTTATGTATTTTAGGAAGTGGGGAATGACACCGGAGATTTAGTAGGATCTCTCAACCACTTGAGAGATACTACGGTTTTCTCGTAGACAGTGACAAAGAGGCTTGCATCATGTGATGAATTATCAGCTGGCCATAGAAAGTAGTGACTTCCGACAAATTGTTGGATGCCAATATATCCGAGTTGGACTCTATCCACTCCAACAAAGTATGGAACTTGTTAGATGCTCCTAAAGAGGTAAAACCCATTAGGAGTAGCTAGATCTTCCAAAATAAGATCAATGAGATGGAATAGTAGTTACCTAATAAAGCCATGCTTGTAGAAAATGGTTTTCGTCAAATACCCGGTGTGGATTGTGATGAAACCTTTTCTCCAGTGTTTGTGCTGAAGTCCATTCGGATACCTCTTGCTATTGTTGTACTTCTTGACTATGAGATCTGGCAGGTGGATGACTATAACGCCTTTCTAAATGGGGATTTAGAAGTGAACGTGTATAAGACTCTGTCAAAAGGCTTCTGTAGTCAATGGGAGCAACGGAAACATGTGCAAGTAGCTTAAGTCCATTTATCGACTAAAGAAGGCATCGCGGAGACAAATCATCTGTTTTTGATGTGACGGTCAAAGTGTTTGACTTTATCAAAATTGTAGATGAACCTTGCATTTGTAAGAAGGAACTAGGAAAAATTTTCGTATTCCTCATATTATTTGCGGATGGCATCCTCCTGATAAGAAAAGATGTTCCTATGCTACAATTTGGTTAAACTATTGTTATGACAGATGTTTATCCATATAGAATTATCATTTATTATAGTGGCTAGATCTATAGAGATAGATCTAGAAGGATTTTGGGATTGTCCAAGTCTAGGTACCATGACACCATTCTAAACTAGAGTAGAATGGAAGACTCCTAGCGCGGTAGTATACCCACGTAAAATGAAGTCACCCTCTCTAAAAAGAAGTCTTCTAGGCTGATGAGGAGAGGGACTCGAATGAATGCCATTATGCATGTTATGGAAGTAACGTCAATCGTACGATGTTATATATGTTAGTGATATATGCCCTAGAGGCCATTATTGTATAGTACTAGTTTGTATATTACATTTTGGAATCTTGGGATATACACGGTTATAATAAGGTCTTGCTCAGTATGGTAGTATGCTATTTGGTTTGATTCTATCTTAATATGTGTATATGTTTCTTTTAACGTATCGCTAATACATATTGATAGAGCCCTTAGGATCTTTGCTTGACTACCAGTGTTGTGATGGCAGTCACACTAGTGGGGGGCTGGGTAGTCTATAAGCACATCCTTATACAGGTCCCTAGTCGTAGGATTATCGAGACGGGGCATCGATACTCCAGAGTAGACTAGTGTATACGCTTCTCATCCCAGCAGGGGAGATGGTATGTCCCACAACCATTAGTATGTCATACTAGAGAAAATATACAGGTGCTCATTGGGTTATGAGTTATACTGGACGGATTTATGGGGAACTGCTGGTTGGTACTATACCTATTGTCAGGTAGTAGTTCTCAGGTGACATGAGCACAGGTTAGTCCGTTGACTTGACATCGCTACTTTGCCTCGAGTGTGTTCCCACTGTACTTAGATCACTACCCTACCATGGCTCAAATGAGTCGTGCAAGCAGGTAGTGGTTGGGCGTGGTCCCGAAGCACTGGGAGGCAGTAGTGGTTAGATAGTATTCGTCTCTCCCGGTATTGGGAGTTGATATCGCGCTGTGTTCGGAAAGCCATTACACAAAGTCCCTGGCCAGGGAAAGCGAGATTTTCTGGTACGTACTCCAGTAATTTCTCAGGCTGTTTTGGGCTCTACTCCGGCACGACTTATTGCGATATTATGGGTCTGACGGTTACCGCCCCCTAGGCCCGATATGCAAGTATCTTAGATGAACAGACCGGACTGTACGGAGATTGTCACAGATAGGCTAGGTAGGAGTTCGGATGAGTTTGCTCATCGGCCTTCTTATCGACAGATACCTGGGTAGCGTTACGTGCAGCTAGTACCGCTGACGTGCTTATGGTTAAACCCACTGCCAGCGTAACGTCGATTCTTTAGAGTCCTACACAGAGGGTTTCCCTGCATCGGGTGAAACGATGTAGAGGCCGTATGGTTTTACGGCAGGGTTCGATCATATACGTGTACTTGTGCACGGATCATGATTCGGACGGATAATACTAGTGGGCTTTGGTTTAAGCCAGATCCTAGTATTAGATTATTGGATTATTTTCGTCTCTTTGTATTTGTATTTTTCAGAATACGGATACAGGTATGTATATACGGTGAGGGGTGTTCTTGTAATTTGTGCAAGAGTGCTTCTAGAAGAAGACACCTCATTTGTTGTATTAACCATTTTGTTAAATGGTTAATGAGGTGGAGGATGAGGTGTAGATTTACAATAAATGAAGCATGGCTACTTGGTGACTCATGGGGTGACTCATTCTTTGGTGACTATTGAGACATGCTTGATTCATTGTGAATTATTGTATGCTTCATTATTCACAACACTTAGCCATTCATCATTCATTCTATCACTACACTCTCATCTTCTCAAGCTCTCTTCTTCTTCCTCAAACCCTAATTGTCTCATGAGTTGAGAAACCTAGGGTTCTTGAGACTAATCAATCTATAATCACTCTCTACATCTTCTAGGCTACTTAGATTAGTATACTAGGTACCCTAGTTACCTCAGTTTAGAAGTAGAACCTCAAAGTACACACTCTCGAGTGGATCGTTTTTGATGCGAGGAGGCCGACCTTACAAGCTCGATCCGATCTTTGAGGAGCCAAGGAGAGGAGGACAAGAAGACCCGAAGGACTTGAAACTAGGAGGTATAACTTTCTACATAGTAGTTAGAGCCTCCAAGTTGTTTTGTTAGCTAGGGTTTATGGTCAATCTTGGAAGATTAGTCGATGTTGCTTGCCATAAAATTGTTGTTTGTTAATTCCGCCTCTCTACAAGACTGTAGAGTGTTAAATATCGAATTACATGGTATCAGAGCCACCCCATAAGCCTTAGATAGCTTGTAGCGACGTTTAAAATCCTCCGTTTTTGTCGCACTCGGTCTGCCGACAAAAACAGTCCCGAAAAAGTTGTTTTAAGATGTTTGCATATCTCGCGGGCTCACGGTTTGAACCAAGAAGCCATGGGGTGGAGCAAGGGCACCCTAAGGATACCCCAGGGCGGACCCAAGGCCGGGACCACCCCACAAGACCACCACATGGTGGCCTTGGGGGTGGGTGACCCGAGAGCACCCCCAAAAAGGGGCTCTCGGGTCTGCCTCCCCTTGGGGGCCACCTCATGGTGGACCTTGAGGGTGGGTACCCCCTTAAGACCCCCAGATCGATAGTTAATTATTTCCTCCTTGCCTCCGCGAAGGTTCGGACGGGTTTCGAGTTCGTTTCGACTCCCGGATTTGTTTAAAATGATTTTTTAGTGACTTTAGTGGACAGTTTTTCAAGTCTTGAAAAATTAGTTTCGTTCGCTAATTGTAAACGGATTTTATAACATCGTGGTTTTCTTTATAAGCTTTATGGTGTGTATATGTGTTCTTAAACGTCTTCTAATCACTACACGTCGATTAGAAGGGGTTGCACATATTCTGTGATGTTTGGATATGAATGGTTTCACGGATCGTCGTGTGAATGGCTCTGTGTGAATCTAGATGTGAGTGGATTCTTTGTAATTCATGTAATAATTCTTGTATATTCTTTTATTAGGGCGCATCCGGGTTGAGGATGTAGTCGCCGGTTGTATATTATTTTTCATTTCCACATCTAGGTTTAACCCAAGGAGGAGTGCACAAACTACCAGGTTCTAGGATTCAGTGGTTGGCCATCTTGAGGAGTCGAGACCTGGAACACCCAATTCTAGAATTGGCGGGTAGCTTGCCACACTCATATTGGTCTAGGATGATTCACACTCGGCTATTCACTCGACCGTAGAAGACTGTATTTCATAGGTGTCTCGTTGAAATGCATATGTTCATAGTTGATCAATTTTTCCATTCTTTGTGATGTTTATATCTGCCTATTAATGTGTGAGACGAATGGATATATATATATATGATATATAATAGACGTTGCTTATATTTTGCACCCGCACTAGTCCAGCCCCCGTTCTGCCGTTAGTTAAGTAACCTAACGGTGCATGACGGGGCCTCATGGCAAATGCGAATGGCATAAGCGTACGTTGTATTTTCGTTTCTTTTTGCAATGATAGGTTTAAATGATGGGGCAGCATTAATTGGTTAATGCAAAGAAAACAAACCAAAGCTTAAATCGTTGGAACAGTTTCAAAACCACTCGGTATTCTTCAAAAAGCAAACTTTTAAATGCGGAACCTAAACCACTCCTTTTAAAAGCTATCATGGTTCCTTCGACTATATCAAGCTCATTACGTTCACGGTTTCATCAAAACCGTTCGTAGCCCTCCGTCATTTCAGATGGGTATTCAATAGTATTCAAGCTATGTATTTTGACCTTCGCCAAGGCATAATGATTACTAGCTGGGTATTCATCTGTAGCATAAATAGATGCATTAGTTTGGGACAGCCATACTACTATTTTGGCCTTCGTCAAGGGTATGTACCGGTGGGTTCAAATTAACCTGGACAATGACGGGTAGAACTTGACTTGCGACTTATGATATGTTGGCCTTCGTCAAGGTCAAAGAGCTTGGGGCAAAAATCCATATCGGGAGTTTCTAAATAAATTGAAACCTGCTAGTGTTGCATACCATTTGGAGTGTGATGATTTTTGTAGGATTCCTTCAAGGTTGTCACACGATGATATATGAATCCCGATCCTACTGTGAGTATCTGCTACTCCTCGGGAGATTTTTTCACTAAACAATCAATGCTATAAACCAAGTAGGTGTCTAGAACGGTGTTAGCGGGGCTACGCCTCCAGGGAAAAGAGGTTATGTAATTAAGGAACTTCACGAAAGCTTTGGAAAACCTCCTTTGAAGTACCAACACTAGCCTAGCCGAAAGTTTAAGCAAGAATTGTAGGGTGAGATTAATCCTGACTGATTCTTCTTTTATGGTTTGAGGAAGGATTCGAGAACCAGTGGGAGCCACCCTGTTTAGATAAACTTAAAACCAATCTAAACTTGCAAGAGCATCATGCTAAGTGTTTCTTCTCTCTCTCCTAATTGCAGCGACCAAGATGACCGGCCTTAAGTGACTATTAGATAAACACATATTGATGGGGCCAAACTATAAAGATTGGCTCAGGAATGTCCAGATAGCCATAACATATGATAAACTGAGCTATCTCATTAGTACTAAAGCCCCCGCCGTCCCAGGTCCAGATTCCAGTGTCGCGGATATTGAGATCCGTAAGACATGGGAAATTGACAGTGCGAAAGCCAAGTGCCTCGTGTTGGCCTCTATGGATAATGAACACCAGAGGCAGCACGAAAAGATGGACCTTGCTTCCATCTTCCTCCATACTAAGGATTTATATAGAGAGCAATCTCGTATCGCAAGATACAAGACCTTGAAGAAATTATTTCAAGCGAGGTTGGTTATTGGGTCATCTGTAGGGGACCACATCCTTAAGATGATCAGCTACGTTGAGGAGCTCGCGGACCTGGAGACCACGTTGGAGAACAAGTTGTATACAAAGTTGGTTCTATAGTCCCCCCTCTACCTATGCCCAGTTCATCTTGAATTTCAACATTTGAGGGAAGGAAGTTACACATTCAGAACTCCTCAACATGTTGAGGAGCACAAAGGACACCCTACAGAAATCCAGGGAGAAACCCGCTCTGCTTATTGGGGGATCTTCCTCTTCTAGATCCAAGGCGAAAGCCAAGGGGAAGAAGAAGGCCCCTACAAAGCTGAGAGGAGAGGTCTATAGGGTAGAGGGAAAGGACAGGACAAAAGTTGGAGGGCCGACAGTAGGGAAGGAATAATACTTCTATTGTCATAAAAAGGGCCATTGGAAGGACTGCAGGGCCTGGAAAGCCAAGAACTAGGATTCGAAGCAAGTTATGGCTTCGGCTTCAGGTGTGTTTGTGATTGAAAACTGTCTGTCAATCAACTCTACTTCATGGGTATTGGATACCGGATCAGAATCTCATATATGTAATTCATTGCAGGTACTGAGAATCCGTAGTGTTTTTGAGGCGGATGATATGACCCTCAGGGTTGCTAACGGAGCGAGCGTGGATGCTGTGTCCGTAGGGGAATAACACTTAGGATTGACAAGTGGACACATTTTGGTTTTACGCAACTGTTTTTGTGTACCTAGTTTGACTTGTAATATCATTTATGTATCTTTGTTATCTAAAGAAGGTTATGATTTTACATTTGTAAGCGAAGTCGTAAGCATCCACCTTAATCATGGTTTGATTGGGTCGGGTACACTAAACAACGGTATATACGTATTAAACCAACACCAAGTTTTCAGCGTCCAGAACACATTTAAAAGAAAGTCTCCAGAATTAAATTAGGCTTTCTTATGGCATTGTAGACTGGGTCACATCAATGAAACACTGTTGAGGAAGTTACATAAATAAGGATATTTGGATCCGTTCGAATATCAGTCTTATGCAATTTGTCAATCATGTCTCAAAGGAAAGATGACAAAGGCTCCGTTCACTGGACACGGAGTAAGAGCGAGCAAGTCTTGGGACTCATACACAGCAACGTGTGTGGTCCGATGTCTACACATGTAAGAAATGGTTATTCCTATTTCATTACTTTTACGGATAATTTCTCAAGGTATGGACATGTATTCTTGATGAAACATAAATCCGAGGCCTTTGAGAAATTCCGGGAATATAAGAATGAAGTGGAAAAACAAACCGGCAAAAGTATCAAGACACTTAGATCTGATCAAGGTGGTGTGTTCCCCTCCGAATGACGGCGCGACTGGGACGTCTTGCCTGAGATTCGGGGCAGATGCTATTTGGTGCTATCCGTCCACCTGTCCGAAGATGCCAAGTTGATTTATGGCACCGTGTATCGAAGGTTTAAACAGATGCGTCCGATGTAGCAGACTTCGTCAGATTCCCCCTCACTTGAGGGGTTTTTGATTGTGGGGACGCTCTTCCCTGCAGGCGCAAGCCCCAGCAACTAATTACGCTACCGCATTGCGGTAACAACTTTCTCCTTCTCCAGAATTTCACTTCGTGTCGTGGGTGTTTGTTTTGTGTTTAGTTGCCCGTGGATTATATACGGAGACTGAGTAATGCCGTCGCCCGTAGGACGTGGACTAGTCCAAATCCGTATTATCTTAGATTTGGGTTTGGGGGTTTTGGGTTTAAGGATACGTTAGCCTCATTCGAGGCTAAGATCGACTTAAACGTTTGTTAAGGATACGTTAGTCTAGTTTTCAGACTAAGATCAACTTAACGGGATCGTTTAGATCCAACAATAGAGCAATTAAGGGAGCCATGTTGTTTTGTTTAGTGACATTGCGGTCAATAAGTAGTTTAAGGACATTGCGGTCCATGGGTAGTTTAAGGACATTGCGGTCCAATGTTAGTTTTAAGACATCTCGGTCGAGGTTAAGGACGTCATAGTCCATGGGTTTAAGGACCCCACAGTCCGTTGTTAGTTTTAAGACATCTCGGTCAAGGTTAAGGACCTCATAGTCCATGGGTTTAAGGACCCCACAGTCCGTGGTTAGTTTTAAGACATCTCGGTCAAGGTTAAGGACCTCATAGTCCATGGGTTTAAGGACCCCACAGTCCGTATCAATGTGTGGTCATCGGGACCCGTCACCTCTTTGAAGACGTTGAGGGATTACAACGCCAAGTATCAAAGGAGTGAAGAGATGTACCCTTGAACCGGGGTGGATTAAATAGTCGTTGGCCCAATTTGGGATCAAGACCAATTAATTATGTTATGAGCCCATTAGCCCAGTTAAGTCTGAATTGAGGACTTATGGCCATCTTGGGCTAAGTTCAATCATGTTTGGAATATTGGCTTCTTGTTGGTCCATTGAAGAAGAAGCTTTGCCTCTGGCCATTAATTCAACAGTGTTGAACACTTGGATCAAGTTAGTGTTTTAACACTAAAAGAAAGTTAGTGTTAGACACCAACAACAGGGGGTTCAAATTAGTGTTAAACACTAGAGCAAATCGGTGTCAAACACTAGCAGCAGAGGCTTCAAATTAGTGTTGAACACTAAGAAATTCAGTGTTAAACACTGCAAATAAAGTTCTTTGATTAGTGTTGAACACTAAGGCCAAACAGTGTTTTTAACACTGGATTCAGGGGTTCCAATTTCAGTGTTAAACACTAAGGCAAGAGGGGTCACGTGGTAACACGTGAGGACGCCCTCCCTTCGTTTGTTCTGGTAAGAATATTGCATCTTTTAGAGCATCACGTGCCATCACGTGACGGGCATTTAAATGCTTCTGCCAAGGGTCACGTGGGTCACGTGAGGCACTGCCTCAAAAGGCCTTTTCTGTGGGACTTTTCGGGGGTCACGTGGTGACACGTGACCCTGCCTATATGTATGTTTTTTTTTAGAAGATCTGTTAATCCCTTTCAAGAATTAAATCCCTAGTAGGGTTGAACCCTAGCAATAATTTTTAGAGGAATTAAATTCTACTAAAATTTAAGGAATTAAGGAATTAAATTTTAGAGGCTTTAAGGAATTAAATTCCCACTCTCTTTTAAAGAATTATTCTGAGGAATGAGATTCTGTCATAGGGTGAAACCCTAATTTCTTCTTTCTTAAGGGAATTAAATTCCTGTTATTTTAACAGAACTAAGTTCTTAACTAGGGTTAAACCCTGATTCTGTTCATTCTGAAGGAATTAAATTCCCATAACATAGGATCAAACCCTAATTTTACTTTAAAGGGATTAAATTCCTATAGTTTTGTGAGAATTAAATTCTCAAGCTTCCATTCCCTCTCTATGCTTTAGATCTGCATGGCAGGATCTCAACCCATTGAGAATTAAATTCTCAACTTAAGGGGAGATGTGCACTTTACAGATCCTCCACCAAAGGGAGAACTATGTTCTTCTGTTTTATATCAGAGTTAAACTCTGTTGAGAATTAAATTCTCTTTTCCTTTCAAAAAGCCTTCCCTTTCTTACCAAGGGTTTTCTTTTGCAGAAGATCCAAATTTCTCCAAAGTATCAAGGCTCTCCTCTTTTTTTATGTATCGATTCCTTTCTGCATATATATTTTCTGTGTGTCTCTTGGCTCCTATTTATAGGAGAAGCAGCCGAATCAATTAGTTTTGGTGAATCTTTCATTGAGAGATTTGATTTGTATTCACCATTCATTTTGGACCTTTGGATTATTAGGTGAATTTTATTCACCATTGGATTTTAAATCCAGAGATTCTCCTTTGTTATTTCGGTTAGATTTTAAGAGGAATTCTTTCCAAGTTCAGGCTTTTTCCATAGATAGGTGATATTTAAGAATCTTTAAATCTTTAATTCAACCGGTTCCTTTGGAAAGATTTGAGAGCCCTTTTCTCATAATTTAATTCTGTTAATAGTTAGGCTTTGAAAGCCGGTCACGTGTGGCCACGTGACCCTTGGTCACGTGTGGGCACGTGACCCCCTTGGAACGAGACCTCTTCTTCCTTTTTGCGCTCTGCCTTCTGGCTGCCGCTTAGCCGTCACGTGCCACCACGTGACCCCTGGTCACGTGTGAGCACGTGACCCTCGCCTGGAGCCTTTTTCTTGATTTGATCAAGGAATTGAGTCTGCTGCTTTTGAGTGTCACGTGCCAACACGTGACCCTGGTCACATGGGAGCACGTGACCTCTTCTGAAGCCTTTTCCTTGATTTGATCAGGGAACCGATGTGCCTTTGAAGCCGCTTTTAAATGTCACGTGCCAACACGTGACCCTGGTTACGTGGGAGCACGTGACCCTTTCTGAACCCCTTTTCTTTGATGTAGTCGGGAAGCTGAATCTGCCTTGCCGATGCTTTTAGGTGTCACGTGCCAACACGTGACTGCTGGTCACGTGCTAGCACGTGATGCCTCCTTCGTAACTTTTCCTGATTTTAAATCAGGAAACAAATGCCCCCACAGCGTTGTTCTCACGTGTTTGCACGTGAGTGCAACGCTGTCACTTTTTGTGACCGTTGGATTCCTCTAGGGATTTGGGGAGATGAAGCGTCTCCATCACATCCTATAAATACTCATGTCTCTTCAGAAGAGCCTTCACTTTGCTCATCTTCTTCTTTTGAGAACTTTTTCCGTTGAGAATTTAATTCCCGTTTCCAGAGCTTAGTTCTCTGTCTCAAACATTTTCCAGAGTTTAACTCTGTTCGAAAAGAACTCTTTTCCTCAGGTAATGTCCTTGAACGAACGATGAACTTCCACATTCCTCTGGATTTTAAATCCAAAACAAGGGTTTTTACCTTTTTACCAAAAAACCCATGAAATCAATTAATCTTCAATAGTAAATTTCTTTTAGGGTTCATCTGATCCTCCAAGGAGATGATGATGATAGTTCAAATCCATGGAGTTTAACTCCGTTCACAAAAAAAAGTTTCTGGGGATTTAATCCCTCTTTCCAAAAGGAATTCAATTCCTGTGAAGAACTAAGTTCTTCCCCATAGAGGCTTCTTGGGGTTTCCTTCGCCCGAGGTTGTCCTTCTGCAATTAGTGGAACAGAAGTTTGTAATAATTCTCATGATCTTTATTTCAGGTATCATGGATGCCCATTTGTATGGTCTTGACGAAATCATCTCCTACGGGAACATTCGCGCATTGGGTCGCAGTCAGAACCAGGAATTCACCAACGCTCAATGCGCCGAGATCATGAGCCGCTTCGGTAAGTATAACCATCGACTACTCCCCCGTCGCTCTTCTCTTCTGAGACTGATCGTGCTAGCTATCTGGGAGGCACTTCTTCTCTTTTGCGCCGGAGTACCGCTCAGGGCATTGGACGCCGCTGAGGACAAGATACATTCGGTGTATCTGATGAGTCTAATCTCGAAGAGAAGGCGCGACAACCTCATTGATCTCTTGCACCAGGCATTTCAGCAGCCGGCCATACTTGCCACCTATCGGAGGGTGGAGGACATTCGCGAGGACCCCGACGCTTGTGATCGTGAGAGAAAACATACTCGGGAGGTTCGAAAGGCTTGGAGGATTTTGGACAAAGTTAAGATTGAGTTTCTCAATCCGTGCCCCGCGTCTGAAGTCTTACCATTGTAAACGTGTCCTCTTTATTTTGTGTGAACTTCTTAAAGTATGAATGACAAGTTTTATTATGTCTTTCCATGTTTGCATGCCTTTCTCTGAGATTTTATCATTTTGCTACTGTTGTTGTTGATGCTTTTAATATGCAGGGTGTTACTCCATTTTTTTTAGTGCACATCAAGTTTGGGCCTCACGTGTTCTGCACGTGGGGTCCCTTGACGGGGCTGTTCACAAAATTTTCCCATGCCATATTTTCAGTGCACAATATCAGATGCAGAAAAAGGGCCTTGGAAATAGTTCCATCTCCCTGATTTTCGATGCCTTTCCTTTCTTTGGCCTTGGAAATAGCTTCATCATGCGAGATTTTCCGCGCACAGCACTTAATGCACCCCTTTATATCTGAGGCAATGGCTTTCCTTTTCTCTTCACAGAGAACTTTTATTCCCATTTTAACGCGATTTAATTCGAGAACAACTAAGTGCCATGGCCTGCAACCGTCCACACACTCGTCGACAGCCATGGGAAGTTCCTATCGAGGGGACGATCCCCCGCTTTGCCGCCCGGTTGGTGGATCCACTCCTTACCGATGATGAATGCGACTCGGCGACGTATGAACTTTCGATCCGTAGGGGTTCTCCTCTCCCAATAGGTTCCCTCTGGCTCCGGATGATCCTCGCGGCCGTGCTTGCCGACATCCCTCCTCACCCGGCAGAGATGACCCTGGCGATGCTTGATGCGGCTGAAGAGAAGCTCGAGGGCTTTCACGAAGCGTGCCTGATTACTCAGGCTTTGAAGGACTGCTCGATTCACCTGCTGAGCCAAATAAGGGCCCGGCGAGCTATTATGTTTGCTTTCGCGGACGAACATGGCACCAATCGATGGGGAGCGACTCCTCGCGAGAACTGTCGCTTTGATGTGCTGGAGAGAGCGGAGAGAGAGATGGAGAATTTTGTTCTTTGCTTTGTTAACCCTTGTGCTACTGATCCCGTGTTTAGTGACTTTTTCCTGCTAGCGTAGAATATTTAAATTAGTCCCCTTTTTTTTGTATGCTTCATGGTGAACCTCTATGTAGGCCTCACCTTCCTCTCGTATGTATGTTTTCGCTTGCATAAATAAACTTTGTGTTCTTCTTATGAAAACTTCCTTTAATTATCAACACTGTCATCATGTCGCATGCACATTAAAGCTTCGAATTTTATTTCTTTTTCGGATGTTCATATGATTGCGAACACATGCTCGATAGGATAAACATCGGAAATTTTCTCATTGCTTTTCATACCAGGTGATGCGAGCGCATTTTAGATCGATTATTGCTGTCGGTCGGAAGCCCATTTATATGGTCTAGAGCGTTCCTATCCTATTTCAGAGGCTGCGGTCATGACAGTAGGCTTAAATGGCTTGACAAGGCGACACGTGGCGAACACATTGTTGTGCGAGGAAAAGTTTCGGTCGTAAATTCTCGGAGATGGAATTGGCTTCTAAGGCGCTGAGCGAGCTTCAGGCCAGCCTCACAGCCAAAGCCAACAAAACATACGAACTCTGGCGGGTGCTTCAGGAGTCCATAAAAGAGGTGGTGGCTCTCGATAAAGCTGCCACGTTCACTCATGAGAGGGTCGAGGCTCATAAAGCCACCGAGAAAGAACTCGAAGCTCGGCTTGCTTCGTATCAGGCTCAGCAAGCTCAGGCGGAGGCTCGTCTTCTGGAGATCTTGCGTCATGAAGCCGTGGCTCAGCAACAAAACGATAAGCTGATAAAATTACTACACCGCCCGCCGGCTTGAGGACTTGTATCTTTTCCCTTTTTTTTTGTACATACTCATGGATGAGAGTATCTTCTTTTTGTTTCTTTCATGAATTGTACGTTGTATCCATTTTGGTTTATGGAATAAAAGATACATTTTTCTTCTCAACGGCGTGTCTCTTTTCATTGAATGCGTTTGCGGACAATTCATCTTGATCTCCTTGCAGGACAGCGATGGCTTAGGATTCAGGGTTAAGATCTGCTCCCTAAGACTTTTGCATTTTATGCGCCATGAGGGTTCCGCAAGGAGTTTTTCTCCCTACAGGTCGAGAGGATCCCATAGGTGTAAGTTCTTCTTAAGAATCGTGAGGATTCTTAAGCGGGTTTTCCCTTGAGAGTCGTAAGGATCTCACAAGAGAGTTTTTCTTCCTTACAGGTCGTGAGGACCTGCGAGTGTTGGATGTGGTCATCCCTATCCGTGTTTCATGGGATCAGGGGTTGCTCAAGGCGTCGTAGTTTAAAGACGTCGCGGTCAAGGTTAAGGACCTCATAGTCCATGGATTTAATGACTCCACAGTCCGATGTTAGTTTTAAGACATCACGGTCAAGGTTAAAGACCTCATAGTCCGTGGATTTAGGGACTTCACAGTCCGATGTTAGTTTTAAGACATCACGGTCAAGGTTAAGGACCTCATAGTCCGTGGATTTAGGGACTCCACAGTCCGATGTTAGTTTTAAGACATCACGGTCAAGGTTAAGGACCTCATAGTCCATGGATTTAGGGACTCCACAGTCCGATGTTAGTTTTAAGACATCACGGTCAAGGTTAAGGACCTCATAGTCCGTGGATTTAGGGACTCCACAGTCCGATGTTTGGTTGCAGGGACCCGTCACCTCTTTGAAGACGTTGAGGAATTACAACGCCACGTATCAAAAGAGTGAAGAGATGTACCCTTAAACCAAGGCAGAATCCGTAGGGAATCGGGGTGGTTGATCGTTAGTTTTAACACATTACGGTCGAGGTTAAGGACATCATAGTCCGTGGGTTTTAAGGACTCCACGGTCCGGTGTTTGCTCTGGATGCTTCACACGGGTTTACTGCCGTGCTTGGCGAGGACCAGGCTCCTCTCTGGATGCTTCACACGGGTTCACTGCCGTGCTCTGTGAGGACCAGGATCCGCTCTGGACGTTTTCCACGGGGTCAAAGAGTGACGTTATCCGCGTTACACGTAACCAGGAATTTTGCACTAGATGCTTCACACGGGTTCACTGCCGTGCTTGGCGAGGACTAGGCTCCACTCTGGATGCTTCACACGGGTTCACTGCCGTGCTCTGCGAGGACCAGGACCGCTCTGGACGTTTTCCACAGGGTCAAAGAGTGAAGTTATCCGCGTTCCACGTAACCAGGAATTTTGCACTAGATGCTTCACACGGGTTCACTGCCGTGTTCGGCGAGGACTAGGCTCCGCTCTGGATGCTTCACACAGGTTCACTGCCGTGCTCTGCGAGGACCAGGATCCGCTCTGGACGTTTTCCACGGGGTCAAAGAGTGACGTTATCCGCGTTCCACGTAACCAGGAATTTTGCACTAGATGCTTCACACGGGTTCACTGCCGTGCTTGGCGAGGACTAGGCTCCGCTCTGGATGCTTCACACGGGTTCACTGCCGTGCTCTGCGAGGACCAGGATCCGCTCTGGACGTTTTCCACGGGGTCAAAGAGTGACGTTATCCGCGTTCCACGTAACCAGGAATTTTGCACTAGATGCTTCACACGGGTTCACTGCCGTGTTCGGCGAGGACTAGGCTCCGCTCTGGATGCTTCACACGGGTTCACTGCCGTGCTCCGCGAGGACCAGGATCCACTCTAGACGTTTTCCACGGGGTCAAAGAATGACGTTATCCGCGTTCCACGTAACCAGGAATTTTGCACTAGATGCTTCACACGGGTTCACTGCCGTGTTCAGCGAGGACTAGGCTCCGCTCTGGATGCTTCACACGGGTTCACTACTGTGCTTTGCGAGGACCAGGATCTGCTCTCGACGTTTTCCATGGGGTCAAAGAGTGACGTTATCCGCGTTCCACGTAACCAGGAATTTTGCTGATTGTATCCGCATTTCACGGGATGGAGGTTTGACTGTTGGCGATATGTATACCATCGAGCCATGGAACTGGGAGTTGCCGTTGTTCCGCTTAGCTTAGAGTTGTGTCCGTTGTTACGAGACGAGTGTTGAAACGATCTCCAGGTCTCCTTTGGCCCGTCGAGACTTGGCTTCCTCTTCTGATGAAACCTGGGGGAGAAGTATAATCCTTTTTTGTTTACGCCCTTGGATTGTGTACAGGGTGTGATGGAACATCACCTATAGGGCATAAATTTAATTTTTATTTTATTTCTTTTTCCGCGATGCTCTATCATTTCAGCTTTTATATCGCGAAGGTCGTGATTGCCCCATCATTTCGGCTATTTTTTCACGGTGCCCAATCATTTCGGCTATTTATTATTATTATTATTTTTTTTACTCGCTGCTTTTTATTGCGAGTTGCCCCATCATTTCGGCTATTTTTTTATGCATACATTTTTACTTGCTGCTTTTTATTGCAAGTTGCCCCATCATTTCGGCTATTTCGTATGCATATGTGGCTCGCTAGCCTTTTCGCTGCAAGCTTGGATTTTAGATACCGATTTCGGCATCAGCACCGCTGCAACTGGGATATGGCCAGGAGCGAATCATCATCTGCCTCTGTCGATGTTGAACAAAGGTGGCTTAGCAAACAGGGTTAAGGTCCTGTCGACTAAGGCTTTTGACTTTATGAGCCGTAAGGGTCTCACAAAGGTATTTCTCCCTACAAGTCGTGAGGATCTTGTAGGTGTATTTTCTCCCGAGGAATCGTGAGGATTCCTAAGTGTATGTTCCTCTGCAAGTCGTAAGGATCCTACAAGAGGGCTTTCTCCTTATAGGTCGAGAGGACCTACAAGGGTTGCTCATCATCTGGACATATCCCTAGTCACGGATGGGACTTTGCTGGGGAAATGTTTATTCGCGCTCGTGGATTGTATACAAGGGTCAGTATTGAGCCGCTTGTAGGGCAGTATCAAAGGTTATGGGGGATCTGCTTAAGAACAGGTTTAGGTTTCTGTAACTTAAGACTTTCAAATCTCATGAGCCGTTAGGGTCCCATAAGAGAATTCTCCTTACGAGTCGTGAGGATCTCGCAAGTGTATTTTCTCCTTAGGAATCGTGAGGATTCCTAAGTGTGTTGCTCCTTTGTGAGTCGTGAGGATCTCACGCGGGTGGCTTCTCCTTACAAGGTCGAGAGGACCCTATAAGTGTCTTTTAACGAGGCTGCGCCCTTTCGGGTTTTCACAAACACTCACCGGTAGTCCTGCTGTTTTTACTCACGGAGCCCTTTCGGGTTTTCATCCGTGCCCTTTTTGCTTATGGACATACCGTTTTTTTTATTCTTTTCATTTTCTTTTTCTCCTTTTTTTTTTACGAGGCCGCGCCCTTTCGGGTTTTCACGAACACTCGCCGGTAGCCCTGCTGTTTTTACTTACGGAGCCCTTTCTGGTTTTCATCCGTGCCCTTTTTGCTTATGGACATACCGTTTTTATTTATTATATTTTTTTTATCTCGTCAGCCTAAGGATGCTGCGGTATTAGTTTAAGGACGTTTCGGTCCGCTATTAGTTTAAGGACATTTTGGTCCATTGTTAGTTTAAGGACGTTTTGGTCCGTCGTTAGTTTAAGGACGTTTCGGTTCGTCGTTAGTTTAAGGACATTTCGGTCCGTCGTTAAGAGGCTGGCTACCGTTTATAAAACTTGAGCTTAGTAAGATAGCGAGCGGGCATGGTCGTCGTCACCTATCATTGACCTAGGCTGTGGCTCATTAAGCGTAGTATTTCTTTAGTAAGCGGCCGTTTATCGGCCTGAAAGGCCTTTCACCGTGCACGTCCATGAGTAGATAGGCCCCACCCTGGTAGACCTTATCTATGATGTACGGGCCTTCATAGTTTGGCTCAAATTTTCCCCGCTTGGCGCGATTGGGGATCATAGGTTTTTTGACCACTAGTACGAGTTCGCCTTGGCGGAATGTCCTCGGTCGGGTCAATCTTTCGTATGAGCGCGTCATCTTTGCTTTATAAGCTTCTAGATTTTGTTGCGCTATGAGCCGTGTTTCTTCAAGAGCATCGAGCTCCTCGAGCCGAAGGCTAGCATTTTCTTCGTTCGTCAGTTCGTAGTGGACTGCCATCCGTAGAGAGGGTAGCTCTATTTCGAGGGGGAGTACCGCTTCCGTACTGAATACCAGTGCGTACGGCGTTGTGTTCGTGGCCGTCTTGAACGTAGTTCGATAGGCCCAAAGGGCCTCTTGCAGCCTCTCATGCCAGTCTTTCTTATTTCGGGACACCGTCTTTTTCATGATTTTTGTCAGGGTCTTATTGAAGGCCTCGGCTAGACCATTAGCTCGCGGATTGTAAACTGAGGAATATCTTCAGTCTATATTATAATGCTGCGCGAAGCGGCTAATTTTATGGCTTCTGTAGGCTGGCCCGTTATCGGAGATAATTCGCCGCGGAGTTCCAAACCGATAGATGACGTGCGTCTTGAAGAAGTGGAGGATATTCTCCGTCTTCACTTCCCTCAGCGGTACTGCTTCTGTCTATTTGGAGAAGTAATCTGTTGTCGCCAGGATGAAACGATGTCCCCGGGATGACGCTGGTTCGATGGGGCCGACTATGTCAGTCCCCCACATTTCGAATGGCCAGCTAGCCACCGTCGGATGTAGTGGATTCGGATGCTGGTGGATGAAATCGCCATGGATTTGGCACGAGTGGCACTGCTTCGCATATTCGAGGCAGTCCTGGATCATCGTGGGCCAGTAGTAACCCATCCGTTTAATTTTTAACTTCATCTTTGGGCCTGCTTGATGAGAACCACAGATTCCGTCATGAACCTCTTGAACGACTCTTTCTGCTTCGCCAGGTCCTAAACATCTCAGCCACAGAGAATCAAACGACCTCTTATATAGAGTATTATTGACGAAAGCGAAAGATAGAGCTCTTTTCATGAGCTGATGTCTTGAGGACGCTTCTTCGGGCATTCGGTGGGACTTAAAGTAGTCTATGAAGACTTCCCTCCAGTCCTCAACCTTCTCACGGTCTTTTATTTGTAGGGTCGTTTGCTCAGTCGTGCCCTTTTCTTCGTATGACTCGGGAGATATTTTTGCTGGGGCGAGCACTCGACGGCTTTGTACCATGATTTTGACATCATCGAGGTTCTCGTCAGCCAGTTCTTTAGCGAGCTTGGCTAGCGCGTCTGCTTTGCTATTTTCCGCACGTGGTATGCTTTCCAAAGTGTAGGAGGGAATTTGGATCAATAGTTGCTGCACCTTTTCGCCGTACTTCACCAACTCCGGTTTGCACGTTTGGTAGTCACCATTTACTTGACTAACGACCAGTTGAGAATCCCCGTATATAAGGAGGTCTTCAATTCCCATGTCGATGGCGATCTCGAGGCCTGCTATCAGAGCTTCGTATTCGGCTTCATTGTTTGTCCTCGGTTCTGTTAAGGAGAAGGCGAAGCGCATTATCCCTCCTTGTGGAGTTACGAAGATGAGGCCTACCCCTGATTTGATCATTGGGATACCTTGTTTGCGCTTCTTTACGGAAGATGCTCCATCGAAATAGAGTTCCCATCGGGTACTACCGCCGCCGATCGCATCGAATGCATGCTCGTCCGGCAGATCGCAGTTCAGAGGAGAACCGGCAGGTACTGGATGCTCAGCAAGAAAGTCGGCAATGGCCTGGCCTTTCACTGCCTTGAGAGGTTGATACGTTATCGAAAACTCCATTAAGAGCAAGGCCCATTTAGCGAGTCATCCCGTCAATATGGCCTTTGATATCAAATATTTAAGAGGGTCCACCTTCGAGATGAGACGAACTTCGTGCGCCAACGCATAGTGCCTGAGCTTTGTTATCGCGAAGATCAACGCCAAGCAGTGTTTTTCAATGGGAGAGTAGTTGCTTTCTGCCCCCAGCAGAACTCGACTTAAGTAGTAGAGTGCTCTCTCTTTTCCTTGATCGTTCTCTTGTGCCCATAATGCGCCTAAGGAACCTTCGAGGGCGGTTGTATAAAGAATGAGGGGTTTTCCCTTGACCGGCGCAGCCAACACCGGAGGGTTCTGCAGGTACTGCTTGATCTCGTCTAGTGCGCCTTGGCATTTATAATCCCAAACGAATGGAGTTCCTTTCTTCATCAGGTAGCTGTAAGGACGGCACTTGCCTGAAAGATTGGCGATAAATCGTCGGATGTATGCGAGCTTCCCTTGGAGAGACCGCAACTGTTTGAGGGTTCTTGGCGGAGGCATTTCCATGATCTCCTTGATCTTAGATGGATCCACTTCGATACCTCGATGTCGGATGATGAATCCCAGGAATTTACCCGAGGAGACTCCAAACGCGCATTTGAGGGGATTCATTTTCAAATTATATTGCCGAAGGCGTTGAAATACAGTCTCCAGATGCTTTAAATGCTCTTCGTATGACATGCTCTTTACTACAAGGTCATCGATATAGCACTCGACGATGTCATGTATGAGGTCGTCGAAAATCTTTGTCATGGCCCTTTGATAGGTAGCGCCGGCATTCTTTAGACCAAAGGGCATAACCCTGTAGCCGAATATACCCAAAGGGGTCCGGAAAGCGGTGTGCTTCTGGTCTTCGGGATGCATCTTTATCTGATTGTACCCTGATGAACCGTCCATAAAGGAGAAAACCTCGTGAGTGGACGTGTTATCTATCATTAGCTCGGTTACCGGTACTGGGAAATCGTCCTTCGGACAGGCTTTATTGAGATCCCTGAAATCCACGCATATGCGTACCATCCTATTTTTCTTCATTACCGGGACGATATTGGCGATCCAGTCGGGATATTAAACTTCTTGGATAAATCCAGAATCGATCAGCTTCTTAACTTCGGCGTTGATGCTCATTTCAAGCTCGAGTCGCATCCTTCTCGACGCCTGCTTGACTGGCTTGATATCTGGGGATATTGCTAATTTATGCACAGCAATCTCCGGATCTAATCCTGGCATCTCGGAATAGTTCCACGCGAAGCAGTCTTTATGCCGTAGAAGCACGTTCTTTAACGCGGCCACCCTTTCTTCAGATAGCAGCTCGCTAACGAATGTCGGTCGCGGATCATCTGCCGATCCCAGCTCAATCTTCTTGAGGTTATCTGCAGTAGTATGTATGCCATCTTCCAGTTCTTTTAGAGCTGGCGGAAATTCTGAGATCACCTCATCATTGCTGTTCTCAAAGCACCAGGGAAGGTCATCCATGTTCTTGGGCTCTTCTTTTAACATCGTAATCGTGTAACAGGTGCGAATCCGTTTCCAGGACTGAGGTGGATCTGGTCCCGCTCTTGCGGCTTTGGGTTCGTGCTTTTGTGGCGGCGTTACCCTCCAGCCGTTGGATAAAGCGAATCTGCCCTGTTGGTACTGATCCTCGACCCAGTTCTTGAAGGTGAAGCAGTCTTCGGTAGGATGTCCTATGGCTCGGTGATAAGAGCAATAGCTCAGATGAGAAGCCTTGTTAGCTTGCTCAGGGTGCTTAGACTCTGGAAGCGCGATCATTTGATGTTTTATAGCAAGTTCGAGTAACTTCTCCGTCTTGTCTCGAGGGAAGGAATACGCTCGACTCATCTTCTTCATGAGGGACAAATCCGGACCACGCAACGCCCAATCACACGACTCTCTAATCCTGCATCGTTGTTGTCGGCTCCTCTTTCTGCTTCTTGATTTATTTCTGCCTCTGCGTCGGGCCTTTCGGCCAACGGGTTGACAGGGATGAGCATCTTTGTCTTTTGCAGCCTATTGAAACAGACGTTGCGTCCTGGCCTTCTCGTAGATGGTCATCTCGTGGTTGTGGTTTTCCCGAGCTTTTTGACCTGCTTTCCTGATAAGCTTGTCCATTCATTCTTCAAACGACGGACTCGGCCCTTCAATCGCGGGATCTAGTTTTGATGAGGGGTTAGCATTTCTTGACAGGGCATCCTCTTCTTCATCAAAGGTATATATGGTGTAGCTACTGTGAGCCCGTTCCCGTTTTCCGGCTCTCACGTATCCAAGCCCAAGTGTTTCCATTTTCCCGTTAGGCAATTTGCGTTGGGTCCCCGGGACATCCCAAATCCTATTGTAGAACCGAGCTTGTCGAACAGTCTGTTTTAAGGGTACCCCTTGGCGCTTCAATAGCCTTTTTAGTCCATTTGTGTAGTATCTGGGCAAACGGATGGGTTGGAGCCTGTCGAGCGTAGCATCCACGCCATGCCAGATCTCTTTCTCTACTTTCGTCTTCGAGGATCGGTAGAATAGGATTGCCTTCTCATCCCTTTGCCTGGGAGGGACGTAAAACGTTTGCAGGTCCTGCACATTGTAAGCTTGAAGTGTGTCGAGATCCTTGTAGTGTTCTCGCGGCACCATGGTGATTTGCAAACTCTGATCATCGCTAGGGGGCGCTTGTATTGACGGCCGATTGAAGAACACGGCATTAACCTCATCTTCCGAGTCACTTCCAAAGATCAACATAAGGGCGGACGTCCCCGGGTTGTTGCGTTGAGATGGCCCAGCATAAACTATCTCTTCTTCTTCTTCGGTATCGCTCCCGAAGACAGGGATGGTGGCGGCGGCTTTGTTCTCCGGCTTGCGACACCTTTCTGTATCCTCGAAATCTGGCAAAAAGTACTTCGCATCTTCGTATTTGCGGACTTCGTTCATGGAAAATGGGTTTAGCTCACCTGTTACGGTATACTCGAAACCATCCTTAAAGTACTTCATACACTGATGTTGTGTAGAAGGGATGATGTTGTACTCGTGTAACCAAGGGCGACCGAGCAAAGCGTTGTAGCAGGTCTTGGCATCAATAACATGGAATTTGATGTCTGTGATGAGTAGTCCGAAGCGTAATGTTAGCATCACGGATCCGAGTGTCCGTGACGATTGTGAATCGAAACCGGAGATGGTAATTTTGTCACGAGCGAGGTGTTGCACACTCATGCAGATTTCCTTTAACACCCGAACGTTAAGGAGATTGACGGAGGATCCATTATCCACTAGGATCTTGCCTATCTTGATATCATGACAGTATCCAGAGACATATAGGGGACGGTTGTGGTCGCACGTCCCGAGAAGGAGGTCTTCGTCACCGAAAGTGATGTCGGCCGTATGCACTTCCTCCAGTTCATCCTTCATCCTTTCCGCAGCAAGGAAGGCTTGGAATTGCTCAGGTTCTTGTAACGCCTTGATTAATGAATCTCACGCTTCTTTTGATAATAGGAGGGCATCGAGAATGCTAAGTTGAGAAGGTAGCTTCCTTAGGTGGGCTAAGATGTTGTAGTCCACCTTACCCTTCCTGGGAGGGTCCTTGGTAGTCAGGTCTTTCATGACTTGGTCATCTAAAGTGATATCCTCAGTGACCTTTTCCTTTCCCTTATCTTTTCTGTTTGCGGGCCCGAGATTCTTTTCCGGGAGCGTACGATTGCGCAGCTGAATGTTTTCGCAAGCCTCCGATTCCTCCTCTTTCCCTAAAACGGATTCTTTAAAGAGAGGGCCCAGAGCCATTTCTTCATCAGAGTCGCTCCCAAAGGTGAGAACTTGTGACCCTCCGGCGTTAACCATGTAACAGTTTCCAGTGGTTCTGTTGTGCCCGTCAGCAGTACTTCTTCGTTCCCGACGAGTCTTGCGTTTCATGCGCTTAAAATGTTGCCGATGAGCAACATATCCCTGCCACCATATCCTAAAAGCGTCGCACTCCTCCGTAGGGTGTGAAATTTTCCGATGATATGCGCAATAATCAGGGTGCCTCTCCGCCCCATTGAGCGTGTTTTCTTCCGAGGGTGGTAGCTTCATTCCCATTGACATGGCTTCGGTAAACCGTTTCCTCGTCTTGAATATCTTCTTGTCTGCCTCGGATGCCTTTCGATCTGGCGGGAGTACTTCAACTCTTTCGTTTAGTCGCCTGCGTTCGGCTCCTTCCGATGCGGCCATCTCACGCTCCTGATCTGCTTTACTCTTTAGACGAATCTCGTCCAGAAAGGCGTCGATCATTTCATCTGTTGGCCACACAAGTCCTGGCTCAGGGTGTGCCCCCAGTTTCTCGGTGCCAGGAGTTTTCTCATCTTCTGAATGGGAAATCACATGACAACTCGCCACATATCCCTCGGATTCATCCGATGAGCTCTCTTCCTCATCTTCCTTCTGAAAGACGTGGTTGAGGAACTCTTGCAGTGTGACGGGAGTCCGTGCCTTTTGATTGTACTCCTCCAGCGCGTCGATCTGTTTCTGCAAATCCGTGCGCTTGTTTCCAGGCTTCACGGGCTTTTTGGATTTCTTCTTCTTTTTCTTCGAATATTTTGATGGTTGGGTGTGAGTACTTGGGCCATCACCACGAATCTTTGTAGTTGGGCGCGGCTTCAACATCCCTTCAATGATTTGAGGTTCAAGCGGGTTCTTCCATTCAACCGCTGGGCACGCATGAAGGTCACTCAGCATCCTTTTGGTTTTAGCTGATAACACGATTTCCCATGGAGCTTCTTCAATAAAGGAACAAGTCTCCCCCGGTGCGTCCGTCTTCTTAGGAGTATGCGGCTGTGGCGGGTTCACCTTCCACTTTTCGGACAGCGCAAACTTTCCCTGGAGGTATTGATCTTCAATCCATCCTTTGAAAACGAAGCAATCCTCAATCGGATGGCTTACCGTTTGATGGTAAGGGCAATAGTTGGGGTTGTTCACCTCAGTGGGTTGTGGCGGTCGCCTTGGATTTGGCAGGTTTATAAGTCTGTTGCGTACTGCCAGCTCGACTAGCCGTTTCGTCTTGTCCCGTGGGAACGAGTAGGGATGCTTCATCTTCTCATTATAATACCGGCGTCTTTCTTCCAGTTGATCCGTCAGCTTTGGGGCATTGGGTTGCTGCTGGGCATTCACGACGAAGGTGGCCTTTCCTTTACCCTTGTCGTTCCGAGGTTCTGGCTTCGGGGGAGACGGTCTATGACCCATTTGGTCCATCTGAGCCAACTTGTCGATTAAAGCCTGGAATGTGGTTGGCTTAAAGAACATCATAAACTGGGAGATAGTTGCGTGAGGGTCTAGGGTTCCCATGAACATGCCCACCGTGGGCGCTTCCTCAATGCGTTGCTCGCATTTCGACCACAAATTCCGCCATCGTATAGCATACTGGACCCAAGTTTCGCCTGGTTTTACCCTGGCGTTAATCAGTGCCGTTATTGGAGTGCGTTCGCTGGCGCTTGCGAATCGCTGAGTGAATAGCAACTCCATTTCAGCGAACGTCTTGATAGAATCGTTCGGGAGTTCTGAATACTATTCGAACGCTGTTTCTGATAAGCTGCCCACGAACTGGCGAAGCAACAGTTTATCATCTCCGCCGGTGTTACCGCAAAGGGCCCTGAACTGGGCGACATGTTGGTGTGGATTGCCGGTCCCCTTGTAAACATGGAACTTGGGAATCGTGTAACCTGGCGGGTACTTGATTTGGTCGTACCAGCTTGGATATGGCCGCCCCGTTTTTACGACTTGACCAGCTGCCTCAGTCGCATGATGAACTCGGATTTGCTGGGCTATATAGTCGACCAAATCAGCCTTATAGATTGTCTCCTCCTTGGCCGTTGAGAGGGCCGGTGGTGGATTTGACGTTTCTCCCCTATCGTCTTCAAGGACGATCAGGGGATCCTCAGCGGGTGGATCCTGTTGGATCATCATTCCTATCATATCTTGAAAGAGGAGGCCCATACGCTGTATGTTGGCTGCTTGTTCAGCAGCCTCTTTGTCCTTCTTATCCAATATTCGGCGAAGGAATTCGGCGTCGGTTTCTTCCTCCTGGCGTTCGTCCGAAGACGTTTCTGGGTTTTCTTTTGGCCCGGTAAGTGCGGCCATAGCATTCATCATTTCTTGGAGCTTTTGCTGTTGCTCCTGAGCTTTGGTCACCGACCGTGTAAGCGGTCTATGGCCTGTAGACGCGCGGCTGTCTTCCTTTCCCGACGCCATGTATACAGTATGGACCATCCTGCCCCCAGCCTTAGGGCGTCTGGGTTTAGCGCTTTTATCTCTCATTGCAGGCCCGGGGATCTTCTCCGGCCTCTTCTTTTTATGAGCAGTGGAAGCTGAGGGGGCCGTTGGGGTGGGCACCCAGACAGCTTTTCGTGGCTTAGCCTGGTGACTGGCTTCCTGTTGGATTTTCAGCTTCTTGTGCTGGCGGGAGAAGTTTGGATTGATCATCGAGTCTCGGGCCTGCCGCCAGACTTTATAGATTTGGGAGGACAGCCGTTGAAGAGATTGGGGCTGTTCTGTTTCTACTTCTACAGCCTTTTTCAGCGGAGGGGGAGACCTTTTTAGCACCGCGGTAGGAGAATTCCTACGCACCTTATTTAGCATCTCAAAGCTGTTCCCATTCGGAACAGCAGCATTAACTTCTGCCATCGGGGCTGGTGGAGTTAGCCCAGAGGGAGAGTTGCCCCCAGCCTTCCTTACTCGGCGCCAGTGGCGACGTCGAGCGTGTCGAGCGGATGGCGTGGTGAGGGCGATAGCCTTGTCTTGCCCCCTGCGTAGGTGGGGGTCGCTGCTGGTGTCAGCCTGTCAAAGACCGATGTCCTTTGGGTAACAGGAGCGGGAGCTGGAGCCGTTAATCTTGTAAAGACCGACTTTTTGGCAGGGGAAGTCGCCTTGACGACTTCAGGAGCAGGACCGGTCACTTTATTAGAATCAGCCTTCTCTGGGATTGCAGGCCCCATTGCGGGTCCACAGGAGTTCTGGCCCAATCTAGAGAAGACCGAGGCGCTGGCGTTGGGCGACCCGTTGAGAGGGGCCGCGGCAGGGGTAAGACGATCAAAGACCGACTTTTTGGGAGCCTCCTTTGTCAGCACCGGAGCGGTGAAGCTTGTCGGCGGGAGCATGGTCCCAAAAAACAATCCTGTGGTGGCTCGAGTGACTTGTTCCACGGGCATTGCGAATAGCGAAGCAGCTTGGGGTCCGTAGGCTATACCTCCTGGCGAGGCAAAGCGTTGGTTGCAATTGCAGTCCGAGCAGTTGGAGCATTTCACACAAGTAGAAGCCATCGATTCTTTGCTTTCTGCAATAACCAAGACGCCAAGTCTTAGTATCTTGAAACCCAAGGGCAACCATTAGCGAACCGCGATTGGTTCGCAAATCACGACACACGAAGTGTGGAGTGGAAAGAGGAAAAGGTCCCACCGGACGTGCCAGAATCTGTTCCCCTCCGAGTGACGGCGCGACTGGGACGTCTTGCCTGAGATTCGGGGCAGATGCTATTTGGTGCTATCCGTCCACCTCTCCAAAGATGCCAAGTTGATTTATGGCACCGTGTATCGAAGGTTTAAACGGATGCGTCCGATGTAGCAGACTTCGTCAAATTCCCCCTCACTTGAGGGGTTTTTGATTGTGGGGACGCTCTTCCCTGCAGGCGCAAGCCCCTGCAGTTAATTACGCTACCGCATCGCGGCAACAACTTTCTCCTTCTCCAGAATTTCACTTCGTGTCGTGGGTGTTTGTTTTGTGTTTAGTTGCCCGTGGATTGTATACGGAGACTGAGTAATGCCGTCGCCCGTAGGACGTGGACTAGTCCAAATCCGTATTATCTTAGATTTGGGTTTGGGGGTTTTGGGTTTAAGGATACGTTTGCCTCATTCGAAGCTAAGATCGACTTAAACGTTTGTTAAGGATACGTTAGTCTAGTTTTCAGACTAAGATCAACTTAACGGGATCGTTTAGATCCAACAATAGAGCAATTAAGGGAGCCCTGTTGTTTAGTTTAGTGACATTGCGGTCAATAAGTAGTTTAAGGACATTGCGGTCCATGGGTAGTTTAAGGACATTGCGGTCTAATGTTAGTTTTAAGACATCTCGGTCGAGGTTAAGGACGTCATAGTCCATGGGTTTAAGGACCCCACAGTCCGTTGTTAGTTTTAAGACATCTCGGTCAAGGTTAAGGACCTCATAGTCCATGGGTTTAAGGACCCCACAGTCCGTGGTTAGTTTTAAGACATCTCGGTCAAGGTTAAGGACCTCATAGTCCATGGGTTTAAGGACCCCACAGTCCGTATCAATGTGTGGTCATCAGGACCCGTCACCTCTTTGAAGACGTTGAGGGATTACAACGCCAAGTATCAAAGGAGTGAAGAGATGTACCCTTGAACCGGGATAGATTAAATAGTCGTTGGCCCAATTTGGGATCAAGACCAATTAATTATGTTATGAGCCCATTAGCCCAGTTAAGTCTGAATTGAGGACTTATGGCCATCTTGGGCTAAGTTCAATCATGTTTGGAATATTGGCTTCTTGTTGGTCTATTGAAGAAGAGGCTTTGCCTCTGGCCATTAATTCAACAGTGTTGAACACTTGGATCAAGTTAGTGTTTTAACACTAAAAGACAATTGGTGTTAGACACCAGTAACAGGGGGTTCAAATTAGTGTTAAACACTAGAGCAAATCGGTGTCAAACACTAGCAGCAGAGGCTTCAAATTAGTGTTGAACACTAAGAAATTCAGTGTTAAACACTGCAAATAAAGTTCTTTGATTAGTGTTGAACACTAAGGCCAAACAGTGTTTTTAACACTGGATTCAGGGGTTCCAATTTTAGTGTTAAACACTAAGGCAAGAGGGGTCACGTGGTAACACGTGAGGACGCCCTCCCTTCGTTTGTTCTGCTGAGAATATTGCATCTTTTAGAGCATCGCGTGCCATCACGTGACGGACATTTAAATGCTTGTATGTTAAAGCCTCTGCCAAAGGTCACGTGGGTCACGTGGGGCACTGCCTCAAAGGGCCTTTTCTGTGGGACTTTTCGGGGGTCACGTGGTGACACGTGACCCTGCCTATATGTATGTTTTTTTTTAGAAGATCTGTTAATCCCTTTCAAGAATTAAATCCCTAGTAGGGTTGAACCCTAGCAATAATTTTTAGAGGAATTAAATTCCCCTAAAATTTAAGGAATTAAGGAATTAAATTTTAGAGGCTTTAAGGAATTAAATTCCCACTCTCTTTTAAAGAATTATTCTGAGGAATGAGATTCTGTCATAGGGTGAAACCCTAATTTCTTCTTTCTTAAGGGAATTAAATTCCTGTTATTTTAACAGAACTAAGTTCTTAACTAGGGTTAAACCCTGATTCTGTTCATTCTGAAGGAATTAAATTCCCATAATATAGGGTCAAACCCTAATTTTATTTTAAAGGAATTAAATTCCTATAGTTCTGTGAGAATTAAATTCTCAAGCTTCCATTCCCTCTCTATGCTTTAGATCTGCATGGCAGGATCTCAACCCATTGAGAATTAAATTCTCAACTCAAGGGGAGATGTGCACTTTACAGATCCTCCACCAAAGAGAGAACTATGTTCTTCTGTTTTATATCAGAGTTAAACTCTGTTGAGAATTAAATTCTCTTTTCCTTTCAAAAAGCCTTTCCTTTCTTACCAAGGGTTTTCTTTTGCAGAAGATCCAAATTTCTCCAAAGTATCAAGGCTCTCCTCTTTTTTTATGTATCGATTCCTTTCTGCATATATATTTTCTGTGTGTCTCTTGGCTCCTATTTATAGGAGAAGCAGCCGAATCAATTAGTTTTGGTGAATCTTTCATTGAGAGATTTGATTTGTATTCACCATTCATTTTGGACCTTTGGATTATTAGGTGAATTTTATTCACCATTGGATTTTAAATCCATAGATTCTCCTTTGTTATTTCGGTTAGATTTTAAGAGGAAATCTTTCTAAGTTCAGGCTTTTTCCATAGATAGGTGATATTTAAGAATCTTTAAATCTTTAATTCAACCGGTTCCTTTGGAAAGATTTGAGAGCCCTTTTCTCAGAATTTAATTCTGTTAACAGTTAGGCTTTGAAAGCCGGTCACGTGTGGCCACGTGACCCTTGGTCACGTGTGGGCACGTGACCCCCTTGAAACGAGACCTCTTCTTCCTTTTTGCGCTCTGCCTTCTGGCTGCCGCTTAGCCGTCACGTGCCACCACGTGACCCCTGGTCACGTGTGAGCACGTGACCCTCGCCTGGAGCCTTTTTCTTGATTTGATCAGGGAATTGAGTCTGCTGCTTTTGAGTGTCACGTGCCAACACGTGACCCTGGTCACGTGGGAGCACGTGACCTCTTCTGAAGCCTTTTCCTTGATTTGATCAGGGAACCGATGTGTCTTTGAAGCCGCTTTTAAATGTCACGTGCCAACACGTGACCCTGGTCACGTGGGAGCACGTGACCCTTTCTGAACCCCTTTTCTTTGATGTAGTCGGAAAGCTGAATCTGCCTTGCCGATGCTTTTAGGTGTCACGTGCCAACACGGGACTGCTGGTCACGTGCTAGCACGTGATGCCTCCTTCGTAACTTTTCCTGATTTTAAATCAGGAAACATGGTGAATACTTAAGTGCCGAGTTCCTGGATTACTTAAAAGAGAATGGAATTCTCTCTCAGCTTACTCTTTCATACACACCTCAACACAACGGTGTATTGGAAAGGCGGAACCGAACCTTATTAGATATGGTACGTTCCATGATGAGTAACGCTGAGTTGCCGCAATCCTTCTGGGGTTATGCACTAGAATCAGCTGCATATCTTTTGAACAAGGTTCCTTCCAAGACTGTGCCTACCACACCATATCAAATGTGGAGTGGGAAGAAACCCTATCTTCGGTATCTGAAGATATGGGGATGTCCAGCTTTTGTAAAAAAGGCAGCATGCGGACAAGCTCGAGACACGCTCGGTACTGTGTAAGTTTGTGGGATACCCAAAGAATTCCAAGGGGTATCTTTTCTATTATGCAGAGAAACAAAAGGTTTTTGTTTCTCGGCATGCCCACTTTTGGAAACTCAATTTTTAGAAAAAGAGATAAGTGGGAGCGCAATAGAACTGGAAGAAATTCCATAACCACTAGCTATTACTGAAAGCATGGTGGAACCAGAAGTTTCGAGAGAACCGGACATCCCCGCGCCACTCCGCAGTACTAGTAGGTAGTCTCATCCGCCCGAAAGATACTACGGTTTTCTCATAGATGGGGATATAGAGGATTGCATCATCGACGATGATGAGCCAACTAGCTTCCAGTAAGCCATTCATAGCAGAGACTCGGTAAAATGGCTGGATGCAATGCGGACCAAAATGGAGTCCATGTACACCAACAAAGTATGGACTTTGAACATTGCTCCAGAAGGAGTAAAACTCGTAGGCTGCAAATGGATCTTCAGAAAGAAGATTGGTATAGATGGATAGGTTGAAACCTATAAGGCTAGACTTGTTGCAAAAGGTTTTCGTCAAAGACCTGGTTTGGACTATGATGAAACCTTTTCTCCAGTGGATATGCTCAAATCCATTCGAATCCTTCTTGCCATTGCTGCCTTCCATGATTATGAAATTTGGCAAATGGACGTAAAGACTACTTTTCTGAATGGAAATTTGGAAGAGTGTGTCTATATGGATCAGCCGGAGGGTTTCATAGAAAGTGGGAGCAGCAGAAGAGTGTGCAAATTGCTTAAGTCCATTTATGGATTAAAGCAGGCATCGCGGAGTTGGAACATCTGTTTTGATGAGACGGTCAAGGAATTTGACTTTATCAAAAATCCAGATGAACCATGCATCTATAGTAAGATTGCAACGGGAGCTGTGGTATTCCTCGTCTTTTACGTGGATGACATTCTCCTGATAGGAAATGACATTCCTATGCTACAATCAGTCAAAGGATTCTTGTCATAAAGGTTCTCCATGAAGGACCTGGGTGATGCCTCCTACATTTAGGGGATCCAGATCTATCGTGATAGATCTAAACGGATGTTGGGACTTTCACGGTCCAGGTACATCAACAGCATACTGAAAAGATTCAATATGGATGATTCAAAGTGTGGTAACCTACCGGCTTGTCACGGAATCACCCTCTCCAAAGAGATGTCTCCCAAGACTGATTTGGAAAGGGATCGCATGACTATTATACCCTACGCTTCCACGATAGGCTCTATAATGTATGCGATGTTGTGCACCAGACCAGATGTTGCTTACGCACTAAGCGTGGTAAGCGAGTATCAGTCAAACCCTGGGGAGAAGCACTGGATACCAGTAAAGAACATTCTCAAGTACCTGAGAAGGACTAAGGATGTTCTTGGTGTACGGCGGAAAAAACCTCCAGATCGAGGCCTTTGCTGACTCCAACTTCCAGAGTAACAAGAATGACTCCAAGTCTATGTTGGGTTATATCTTTACCCTCAATGGAGGGGCGGTCTGTTGGAAGAGCTCCAAGCAGGACACCATTGCTGACTCGATGATGGAAGCGGAGTATATTGCTTCTTGTGATGCCGCAAAAGAAGCAGTCTGGATGAGGAAGTTCGTAACAGAACTTCAGGTGGTTCCATCCATTGTTGATCCAATACCTCTATATTGTGACAACAACGGGGCTATAGCTTTAGCGAAGGAACCTCGGTCCCATCAGAAGTCCAGACATATCTTAAGCCGGTATCACCTGATCAGAGAGATCATGGATTGCCAGGAGATCGAGGTGCGGAGAGTAGATACGGAGAATAACACTACACATCCACTCACAAAGGCTATTCCTCAGACGCAGTTCGAGAGGCTATTCGAGATGATGAGTCTGTGATATGCAAATACATGGCCTTAGTGCAAGTGGGAGATTGTTAGTGATATATACCCTAGAGGCCATTATTGTATAGTACTAGTTTGTATATTGCATTTTGGAAGCTTGGGATATACACGGTTATAATAACAGTCTTGCTCAATATGGTAATATGCTACTTAGTTTGATTCTATCTTAATATGTGTATATGTTTCTTTAAACGTATCGCTAATACATATTGATAGAGCCCTTAGGATCTTTGTTTGACTACCAGCATTATGATGGCAGTCACACTAGTAGGGGCTGGGTAGTCTATAAGCACATCCTTATACAAGTCCCTAGTCGTAGAATTATCGAGACGGGGCATTGATACTCCAGAGTAGACTAGTGTATACGCTTCTCATCCCAGCAGGGGAGATGGTCTGTCCCACATTCATTAGTACGTCGTAGTGGAGATGGTATACAGGTGCTCATTGGGTTATGAGTTACACTGGACGGACTCGTGGGGAACTGCTGGTTGGTACTATACCTATCGTCAGGTAGTAGTTCCTGGGTGACATGTGTAGGGTTCCTAGGCACACTAGTGAGGTCTCACAAGGCATCGAACATGCCAAATTCAAAAAATCTAGGTGCCGAGAGACCCGACTACGGATCGTTTGCTAGAAAACTAGGCGAAAAAGCTAACTAGTTAACACTTAACTACAAGATACGGAAATACAACCTTTGTAGATCCGGTGCTCCACCTCCATAGATCCGCAACGAGGTCCTCTCCGCTGTCCAAATCAAATCCGGGCTCAAGTGTCGGCTTCGTCGGAGTATGGGCAAGCTAGGTCGTCGATGTCCATGCCGAAGATGATCTACGTCGAGGCATCGAAAGATCAAGCTCCACCTTCACCAAGTCCTAAAAACTTGTGAAGGAAACACACTCTACTACTTGGCAAGAGGTAGAGGATGAAGAAATAGGAAGTGGGTTAACTTTAGAATTGGATTTCTCACTCAAAAACATCAATCACCATTGATGAGGAGAGCTTTCTTCACTTGAAGCAAGGAAGAAGAAGAATAATAATATGATAAGATTAATTAGAAAAGAAAAGAAAAACCAATCCTTATCATATAATGAACCATGGTTAGATGTAGAGAGTTAACTAAGGTTTAAGTGAGTGGTTAGGGTTAAGCATGAGACAAAATGGTCATTTGGTCAAAGTCTTCATGAAGGTTCATGAATGAACAAAAGAAAGCAACCATTTTCCTCTTTTTGCCTTTTCTTTTTCCAAAAAGATAAATGAATAAAATGAAATCAAAAACCCTAATCACCCACTTAACTATAGTTTAATTCTTAACACTTAACCATAATGCATGTATCATCAAACATGATACAAGCAAGTGCACAAAACTATATCGAATATACAATGTGCACACCCGAGTGAGAAAATCCATTTTAAAGTGAACCGATACTAGTTAATGCAAAGTAATATATCAAATATATTATTATGTATTAAATCATTAAATCAACACTTGATTTAACAATCCGGTCATATCGCATATAACCGACTAATATCAACAGTAACAACTTATCGAATCAACACTTGATCCGATAACCCGGCTATATCGCATATAACCGATCAATGTCACAAATCGCGAGAATCAAATACAGTATCACATACTGGTATCATTCTCGGTCCCGCACATATCTCATATGCGCTCCTATTTCGTTTCGCTTGAGCCAGGAAACCTCTGTGTAGGACTCTAAAGACTCGTCAATACGCCGGCAGCGGATGATGATCATATCAAACATCCACAAGCCGCAAGCGGTCTGCTAAACGTAACGGCCACCCGGGTATTGAGCGATCTGAAGATCGACGAGCAAGCCCGCTCTCACTCCAGTGAATCCGACCAGTAACACTACCGTACAGTCCGGTCTGATCGTCTGATATGTCGCATATCTCGCCTAGGGGTGGTAAACGTCAGACCCCAATAGCTCGATAAGTCATGTCGATATGAGGTCTATAACAATTCGAGAAACTACTGGTAACACTTACCAGTAAATCTCAGCAACCCTGGCCAGGGATTTCCTGTTATAGCCAATCGAACACAGCGCAACATCAACCCCCTATACCGGGAGAGACGAATCCCCTCCTATCGCTCATTGCCTCCATGTGACTCGGGACTGTACCCAAAAACCACCGTTTTGCACGCCCTCTTGGACGTGGTAAGATGGAAATCAAAGCACAGTGGGAACCACACAAGACTCTATGACGATCTCGGGTCAACAGACTACTCTGTACCAGTGTCACCAGAGAACTGCCATCTGACGTGAGGTATAATACCATCTAGGAGTTCTCGGCGAGTCCGTCCAGTGTACCCAGTCTCTACTGAGCACCCGTATATCATCTCTGATGTCAAACACCGATGGATATGGGATCATCCATCGCCCATCTGTATGGGTCGAGAAGGTACACGCTAGTCTACTCTGGTATATCGATGCCCCGTCTCGATACACCCACGACTAGGGACTTTGAAGGATGTACTTATGGACTACCATGTCCCCACTAGTATGATCCGCATCATAGTCCAGGTAGTCAAGTACAGATCCTAAGGGCTTTACCAACATGTAACAGGGAGACAATCAGTGTACACGTTAAGGTAAAGATCAACCAGATAGCATACTATCATGTCGAGCAAGAAAGTCCTCCCTATATACGTCCTAGCATCCACTACAATATACATCATATGTACAGTAATGGCCTCTAGGGCATACATATAAGTAACAATCTCCCACTTGCACTAGGGCCATCTGTAGCAGTGGTTTGAAGTATCTCATACTCAACCATCCCATAAAAGTCTCTCTCTGGGAAACAGGCCTTTGTGAGTGGATCCGCTGTGTTGTCCTCTGAGTCTACTCTCCTAACCTCGATCCCTTGGAGATCAACCATCTCCATGATCAGGTGATACTGCCTTAGAATATGTTTGGATCACTGATGGGACGGGTGTTCCTTGGCATAAGCCACAACTCCATTGTCTCACAATGGTAGGAACGTAGTTCATCTCATGAACCAATTTACACCCAAACAGCCTCTTTGGTAGCATCTTAAGTAGCGATGAATCCTGCCTTTATCGTCCAGTATGTCACGGTATCTAGCTTGGAACTCTTCCAACATACCGTCCCTTTACTGAGGGTAAAGACAATGCCTGCGACTGACATTCAGTCGTCTTTATCACCCTGGAACCCTTCCAGTGATTCTCCCCATGATCGATTGATACCATCTCACTACAACTAGTGAGAATCCTAACATCCATTTAAATCTATCTCATAGATCCAAAATCCAGGATTTAGTAGGTATCACTTTGATCCTATATGGAGAATCCTAGTGATAAACGGAGATTGACCGGGCGTAGCATAGGAAACTCCTTTCTTATCAAGAGTATGTCATCCACGTACTCTACGAGGATCACCACCATACTCCCTACTACCTTTTTGTTTATACAAGGTTCATCTACCATTTTGATGATGTCAAACTGTTTGACTAATTCATCAAAACAGATGTTCCAACTCCGCGATGCCTGCTTTATCCTATAAAGCATCTTGCACACGTTTCCGCTGCTCCCACTGTTTACGAAACCCTCTGGCTGTGTACTTATAGACACTCTCTTCTAAACATCATTTAGAAAAACTGTCATGACACCCAACCACCAGATATCGTATTCATGTTATGTAGCCGTGGCAAGTAGGATCTGGATGGACTTAAGCATAGTCACTTGAAAAAGTTTCATCATAATCCACGCCTGGTCGATGACGAAAAGCTTTAACAAGTCTAGCTTTGAAAGTCTCAACTTTTCCATCTACACCAAGTAATCTTCTCAAGATATACTTGCTCCTGATGGGGATTTAACCCTTCAGATATCGCAACCAAAGTCCATACTTTGTAGGTGTATAAGGATTCCATCTCAGATCACTAAGCATCCAGCCATTCTTACAGAGTCCCACTCCTGATGGCCAGCTCGAAGCTAGTTGGGTCATCATTTCATGATGCAATCCTCGCTCCCACTGTCATAGAGAAACAGAAGTATCTCTCAGGTGGGTAAGGAACCCTACTAGATCGGCGGAGAGGCTGAGGTTCGTTGGAATCTACTGAATCCTTTGGTTCTATCAAATCATCAGTTGCAGTTTGTATGGCTGGAACATTTCCAGTTCTACATAACTAACCTTGCCTTGAGTTTGTCCGGATTTTGCTTTTAGACATAGGCCGGACAACCCCAAATCTTAACTAACTTAAGACATGGGCTCTTCCCTTTCCATATCACATATGAAGTGGTAGGCAACTGATTTGATTCGAACCCTATTCAATAGGTATGCATCTTCTCAAGTGCATAACTCCCGAAAGGAAATAGGTAACTCAGTAGTACTCATCATAGAGCACACCTTATCACATAGGGTGTGATTGCTCCGCCCCGATATACCATCGTGCTATGGTGTATTCAGAGGAGTAATGCTGAGAGAGAATCTCATTCTCCTTTAGAATAGTCCAGGATTTCCGTGCACAAGTATTCTCCTCCCTGATCTCATCATAGGACATAATACTTATACCCGTATTGGTTCTCTACTTCTAACTTATATTCTGTGAATATCTCAAAAGGTTCAGACTTGTGTTTCAACAGGAACATATGTCTGAATCTTGAGAGATTATCAGAGAACGTAATGAAGTATAAAGAACCAGTCCTGGTATGTGTAGACAGGGGACCTACATACATCATCATGTATCAGTCCCAAGAGTTCATTAACTCTTTCTCTGTTTCTAATAAACAGAGCTGTGGTCATCTTATCTTTGTGACATAACTGGCGAGTTTCACAAGATGTAAATTCAAACTGATTTAAATATGCATCTAAATGTAACTCCAGCTAGTTGGGTCACATTGATATGACCTAGTCTACAATGCCTCAAGAAGGATCCGTTCAGTTCTGAACTCTTCCTCTTGTGTGTGTTCTGTATACTAAAAACTGTAGTTTGATTTAGAACATCAATGCTTTTAGATATCGTGCCTGAACCGATCAACTTTTGATATAGGAAATGTTCAAAACATTATCCAACAATACAAAATTATATCCTTTCTTTACTAATAAAGAGACTGATATGATTTTGTATATCAGGTTCGGTATCTAATAACATTCGTTCAGAATCAATGTATTGGTAATACAGGGTGACAGTGACCAACAGACTTGGCTGCAACACTTGCCCCGTTTTCTGCCTCATGAAACTTATCATCCGTTCTCAGTTCTCTACCTTTCTGTAGCCCTATGTAACTGATTACATATCTGGGATCCTGATCTGGTATCACATACCCAGGACGTAAAGGATACTGAGAAACAGTTCTCTGTAATGAACACACCCGAAGATGATGCATCAGCATGCACTCTCTTCGTTTGGGCGGCACGGGAAATCTGGTATTCCCCAATTTCCTGCTCTGTCTTATAACAATTATAAGTTGGAGCGGGACCAACGTTCCCCAGCTCAGTATAACAAGCGGGTTCGGTCAATATTCCGTATTATTTATCTTGATTAAGGCGTGATATGGTCGCTACCAGGAGAGAGAGAGAAGAAAACACTCAGCGTGCGCTCTTGCAAGAATAGATTGGTTTTTATCTAATCAGGATGGCTCCCACTGCTTTTTATCAAATCTTCCTTGAAACCCTAAAAGGAAAGACTAGCCTGGATTAATTACACACTACAAGTTCGCCAATCTTTCAGCCAGGCCAGTGTCGGTACTTTGAGGGAGGTCCCCCGTGCTTTCGCACGAACCTAATTAATGTAAACCTCGTTTTCCCAGAGGCGTAACCTCGTTAACACCTTTCTAGACACCTACTTGATCGGCTAATTGTAATGTATAAAACTCTCCCAGGAGTAACTCTTACTCGCAGCGGGTATCGGGATCCAACTATCTCATAGAAGGTATGCAATCTCATTGCAAATCTCAACACTTGAAATTCCCGATAATATTTTGCCCCGAACGATCTATGACCTTGACAAGGTCAACAAACCATAGACCGCAAGTCAAGTTCAACCCGTCATTTCTTGATTGAATCAAACCCACCCGCACGACCCTTGACAAGGTCAACAAGGCCGCACGACTACCCTAACCCAATCTGCATCATATGCATAAGCAGATAAATACTGGTTAGCTACCGCACACTGCGCCTTGACAAGGTCAACAAACGCAGCACGAATACTAAACAGGATTTATCTGAAATGACGGAGGGCTACGACAGGTTTTTCTGAAAACCTATTGCGTAATGAACTTGATATCGTTGTAGAATCAAATGATTTTTAAAATGGATTGCTTTTGAGGCTTTTCTAGTTTTGCTAAAGGAATCACTCCCGGTGAAGGGATCGTCGGTCCTTTCCTCGTCGAATGAGGTGCGGGATATATCATATATATCACTGTGCAAAGCAAAAACTCTTAAAAGCAATCAAAAGACAAACCGAGTGTGTAGCATCTGCCAGTTATTGCTAAAGGAGTCACTCCCGGTGAAGGGATCTCGGTCCTTTCCTCATCGAATAAGGTGCAGGATATATCTCATATACCTCTGTGCAAAGCAAGAACTGTAGCTACCTGTTTTATTTTGAAATTCGATTCTACAACATCTTAGGTTTCTTTTATTTCATTAATCACATTAATGAAGGCCCATCATTTAAGTACCTAAACATCACAGATAAATACGACGTACACTTATGCCATCCGCATTCGCCTCGATGTCCCCTCGTGCACCGTTAGGTTAGGTAACTAACGACAGAGCAGGGCAGGGCTAGCGCGGGTGTAAAACATAAGTAACGTCTATATAATATATCATATATACTATATACTGTATCTATCATAGAACATCACATGATCACATCACAGATATCGCAGCAGAAGAATCATATGAAATATTGGATATACTAGGACGTCCGTGTTTTCAATACGAGCCAGTATAATACACGGATTCCACGGTCGTGATGAATAGCCAAACCCACACCCCTAGACCCCTACGAGAGCGGCAAGCAACCCTACCAATTCTAGAGTTAGGAGACCCGGACTCGACTCCTCGAGTTGGTCTCCCACTGGACTCCAGAACCCGGTTACTTGTGCCCTCCTCCTTGGGTCTATCCTAGTGCGGAAAAGTAAATAATATACAAACGGTGACAACTTCCGCAACCTGGAAGCGCCCCAATAAAAGAATATTACATACAAGTTTTTACATGAATGAAAATGAAAAACACTCATCTCACTTAAAAACCCCCGGCTATTCAAACACGACGATCCAATATAACATATCCAGCAACACATAACATCACATGTCATCAACGTAAGTAAATATGCGCATCCCAATTGTCGTTGACATATAGCAACGAAACCGGCGATATCACATATTACACTTACGGTCACAGAAAAGAAAGTGTAAAACTACAACAGTTGGAATCCGCAACCACCTCAGACATCGCATGCCTGACCAAATGAATTCCTTAGACATCACATGCCTAACAATTATAAACCCCGCATTTCAGTCTCATTATCGAAAACACTTTTCAATATCGAGTCGGGCAATTCAACAAGATTCCCGACAATCTGATCGAATACTCGTCGCAAACTTTAGTAGGCGGCCGCACCCCCGATACCGTCGACGAAGTGCACCAAGGCGGAACACCGCTGCCGCGAGCACCCGAACGGATGCTTTCGGTGACGGGGTTCTCCTACAGTCACTTGGTCGGGGCTATGGAGTGAAGCTGTCTATTAAGTTTACCCGGCGAGTATCCGCGTACGCTACGTGATTGCGACGGACTTTTGATCACATCAAAATTCCGTGGCAACCGATCAAGTGAGACTAAACTGCTACGTTTATAACATTCATTCAGTTATCACATAACTTTTGCGAATTCCAATTATTGTATCCCATTCCAGATAAATAGAAAATGTTAAACTTTCCGATCGAACAATCGAACACCCAAGTTTTCCCAATACAGATCAACACATGAAATAAGTCTAACAACATTCAGTTCGTACCTCAGTACCAACGGTCCAGCCGTAGAAGGGTCAAGCCAACGCCTCACATGTGGCACGCCGTACTGCCCCAAACCCGAAGGTTCAAAGGGCAGTTCAAGACGGTCACATAATCGAGTTAAGGTTTGTTGTCTTCTAGAGGGACCATCGCGTTACTTGCACTAGTTAGAACGTCGTTAAACTACGGAAAAATCCAACACTTGGAAATTTCCCGACAGGGGAAAAGTTGGGTATTTATATCCGGTCGAACTTTTTAACATATTCTAAAATTTATCCGGAAAGCCACACAGACAAAATTTGATAATCCGATTGAACTCATGAAAACCCAAAACAACCCCTGAGAACTCAACTGTATAATAAATATTAAAATATCCCAGGAAAACCAGCACAGAAATCTGAGAATTACTGTGAAAACCAAAACACACAAAACGACAAAACCGCCGCTGAACCGCCGCGTCGTGCATAGCACGTGCCGCGGTTCCGCGGTGGAAAAGTTGAATTAGGCCCACGAAATTTACAGTAATTCTTAGAAAACCCTGCTTGATTTTCTGCATATTTTTAATTTGGAAAAATCCCAGTTTTTGAAAAAAGGACAGAGAGCATGGGTGTGTTGGGATTTCGGGTTCGTTCGGAGTTCAAAATCCGTCTAGACTTCGCCTAAGGCTCTAGCTAGGCTCTGATACTACTGTAGGGTTCCTAGGCACACTAGTGAGGTCTCACAAGGCATCGAACATGCCAAATTCAAAAAATCTAGGTGCCGAGAGACCCGACTACGGATCGTTTGCTAGAAAACTAGGCGAAAAAGCTAACTAGTTAACACTTAACTACAAGATACGGAAATACAACCTTTGTAGATCCGGTGCTCCACCTCCATAGCTCCGCAACGAGGTCCTCTCCGCTGTCCAAATCAAATCCGGGCTCAAGTGTCGGCTTCGTCGGAGTATGGGCAAGCTAGGTCGTCGATGTCCATGCCGAAGATGATCTACGTCGAGGCATCGAAAGATCAAGCTCCACCTTCACCAAGTCCTAAAAACTTGTGAAGGAAACACACTCTACTACTTGGCAAGAGGTAGAGGATGAAGAAATAGGAAGTGGGTTAACTTTAGAATTGGATTTCTCACTCAAAAACATCAATCACCATTGATGAGGAGAGCTTTCTTCACTTGAAGCAAGGAAGAAGAAGAATAATAATATGATAAGATTAATTAGAAAAGAAAAGAAAAACCAATCCTTATCATATAATGAACCATGGTTAGATGTAGAGAGTTAACTAAGGTTTAAGTGAGTGGTTAGGGTTAAGCATGAGACAAAATGGTCATTTGGTCAAAGTCTTCATGAAGGTTCATGAATGAACAAAAGAAAGCAACCATTTTCCTCTTTTTGCCTTTTCTTTTTCCAAAAAGATAAATGAATAAAATGAAATCAAAAACCCTAATCACCCACTTAACTATAGTTTAATTCTTAACACTTAACCATAATGCATGTATCATCAAACATGATACAAGCAAGTGCACAAAACTATATCGAATATACAATGTGCACACCCGAGTGAGAAAATCCATTTTAAAGTGAACCGATACTAGTTAATGCAAAGTAATATATCAAATATATTATTATGCATTAAATCATTAAATCAACACTTGATTTAACGATCCGGTCATATCGCATATAACCGACTAATATCAACAGTAACAACTTATCGAATCAACACTTGATCCGATAACCCGGCTATATCGCATATAACCGATCAATGTCACAAATCGCGAGAATCGAATACAGTATCACATACTGGTATCATTCTCGGTCCCGCACATATCTCATATGCGCTCCTATTTCGTTTCGCTTGAGCCAGGAAACCTCTGTGTAGGACTCTAAAGACTCGTCAATACGCCGGCAGCGGATGATGATCATATCAAACATCCACAAGCCGCAAGCGGTCTGCTAAACGTAACGGCCACCCGGGTATTGAGCGATCTGAAGATCGACGAGCAAGCCCGCTCTCACTCCAGTGAATCCGACCAGTAACACTACCGTACAGTCCGGTCTGATCGTCTGATATGTCGCATATCTCGCCTAGGGGTGGTAAACGTCAGACCCCAATAGCTCGATAAGTCGTGTCGATATGAGGTCTATAACAATTCGAGAAACTACTGGTAACACTTACCAGTAAATCTCAGCAACCCTGGCCAGGGATTTCCTGTTATAGCCAATCGAACACAGCGCAACATCAACCCCCTATACCGGGAGAGACGAATCCCCTCCTATCGCTCATTGCCTCCATGTGACTCGGGACTGTACCCAAAAACCACCGTTTTGCACGCCCTCTTGGACGTGGTAAGATGGAAATCAAAGCACAGTAGGAACCACACAAGACTCTATGACGATCTCGGGTCAACAGACTACTCTGTACCAGTGTCACCAGAGAACTGCCATCTGACGTGAGGTATAATACCATCTGGGAGTTCTCGGCGAGTCCGTCCAGTGTACCCAGTCTCTACTGAGCACCCGTATATCATCTCTGATGTCAAACACCGATGGATATGGGATCATCCATCGCCCATCTGTATGGGTCGAGAAGGTACACGCTAGTCTACTCTGGTATATCGATGCCCCGTCTCGATACACCCACGACTAGGGACTTTGAAGGATGTACTTATGGACTACCATGTCCCCACTAGTATGATCCGCATCATAGTCCAGGTAGTCAAGTACAGATCCTAAGGGCTTTACCAACATGTAACAGGGAGACAATCAGTGTACACGTTAAGGTAAAGATCAACCAGATAGCATACTATCATGTCGAGCAAGAAAGTCCTCCCTATATACGTCCTAGCATCCACTACAATATACATCATATGTACAGTAATGGCCTCTAGGGCATACATATAACTAACAACATGAGTACAGGTTAGTCCGTTGACTTGACATCGCTACTTTGCCTCGAGTGTATTCTCACTGTACTTAGATCACTATCCTACCATGGAACTTCCTCGCAGAATGAAAGTGGCAACACATCACAATGGATTTCGTGGTTGCACTTCCTCGCAGCACGAAAGGTAACGATGCGGTATGGGTTATTGTGGATCGACTCACAAAGTCGGCTCACTTCATTCCATTTCGAGTTGGCCAATCTACTGAGACACTGGCAAAGAAGTACATGGAGGAAATCGTGAGATTATATGGTGTACCGGTTTGCATAGTCTCCGATCGTGACACCAGATTTCGATCGCAATTTTGGCAGAGTCTGCAAGCTAGTTTGGGAACAAGTCTGAACTATAGCACAGCTTACCATCCACAAACAGATGGACAGTCTGAGCGAACTATTCAGATACTTGAAGATATGCTAAGAGCGTGTATGCTAGACTTCGGAGGATCGTGGGAAGATCACCTACATCTTGTGGAGTTTTCATACAACAATAACTACCAAGCAAGTATAGAAATGGCACCATTTGCAGCTTTATATGGAAGGAAGTGTCGATCGCCATTAAGTTGGGATGACATCGAAGATAAAGAACTTCTTGGACCTGAGATGATAGTACCAACAGTGGATGTAGTTCGCATTATCAGGGAAAGAATGCGCATAGCCCAAGATCGACAGAAGCACTGGGATGATGCAAAGCGCCATCACTTGGAGTTCCAACCGGGAGATCATATATATTTTAAGATATCTCCAAACCGTGGAGTGATTCGTTTTGGAAGACGGGATAAGCTCAGTCCGAGGTATATTGGACCGTTCGACATACTCGAACGAGTCGGTTAAGTAGCTTATCGCTTGGCACTTCCACCTTCATTGGAAGGAGTGCACAATGTGTTCCACATATCCCAACTCAGAAGGTATGTGAGTGACCCCAGTCATATTCTTGATCACTCCAAGCTCACTGTACAGCCAGATTTATCTTGTGAGCAGCAAACTGTTGAAATCCTGGATAGAAAGGTGAAGTCATTTTGGAACAAGGAAGTAAACTTGGTTCGAGTGATGTGGAGAAAAGACGCACCAGGAAATCAACATGGGAACGTGAGGACGACATGTGTGCAAGATACCCTCAATTGTTTGTAAGCTAGTCCTTAAAATAATTGTAAATTTCGAGGACAAAATTTTTTGTAAGGGGGGTAGAATGTAACAACTCTGTTTCAGTGTACAGGAAATTTGATTAAATTTTAATGTACAAATGGAGTATTTGCAATCCTGTGTACACTATAGGTATTTGAATTACTTTTGAACAGCAAGAAACCACTTGTAGCTCATTGGTAAAGCCTGCACTGCTGTGACGTAGCCCCTGTAATCGAATCCCCTTAGCCACATATATTTTTTAATTGATTTTCTTTTAAACTTTTAGAAGATCAAAGGTTTACACGTGCACTACAAGTAAAATGAAAAGTCATAAAATAATCAAACACGTGCATTGAGGTATACCAAGCGACAGGGACACGTGGCCAAGATCTGAGCCTCATCCCACCGGTTTGGACCGGCAAGATAGAAGGGGAGGCCGGCACCGACGGTTAAAACCGTACGTAATGCTCTGAAAATTTTAACCCTACACCCCTTCGCCTACCCCACTACCCACATGTTGTTTGTTTACTCTGAAAACATCCAGAGAGTGATAATTCCTCTCTCTAATTCATTTTAATGTACATTTTTAATTCTCCAATTCATTACCCTAAACCCTAATTTTCCCTATAAATACCACACCACATTTCACCTCTCCTCATTCAGAATTTCATTTCAAAAACTCTCTAAAAATTCCAAGTCCCAAGTTGTACAAGTGGAGTTAGCAAGAGGAGAAGTTCCGACAACGTTTCGGGGAGATTCCGGAGACGAAACGATACTCCGACGGTTCCGAAAGCTTCCTCCTTCTCCCATCTTCCTTTATAACCAGTAAGTCTCCACTCACCTCCTACATCTCCATTCTAAAACAATTTATTTCAAAAACTCGTCGGAAGCGGAGTTATTCCGACTTCCGAATCGTTTTTCTTTAAAAACCCTATTTTTCTTAAATACTAAAATACCATATTCTCTCATAATATTTAACAAACATAAATAAACACATTAGAATAAGTTTCATCTCAAAATAATTCATGTTGCAATTTCTATTTCACTTTTATAGTAAAATACCATCATGTTATATACAACTTATAATTGTTCAATTAAACCGTATTATCTTTAGATAACTCACAAGGTAATGACCTACCTCATTACAACACACATGTATGACATAGTACGATGAATTTTGGGACTCTAGTTTATGGGGAAAATACGAGATTATGAATAAATACCTTGAACATTCAAAACCGTTTCTTTAAAAAGTGTGTTATTTAAATTCCTTGCAATTACGCCTCTACAACCCATTTTGGGGAACCCCGAATGGGATGGTACGGGTTATCGCACATCCTCGAACCTAGTAGGGCGAGATGCAGACCTCCGTAAGGAGCATTCGATCTCGATGGAATTTTTGATGCAATTTTTAAGAAAACGAGATTTCTATAAAATAAATAAAATTTATTTTTATTATATATATATATATATATATATATATGAATATTATCAAAAGATCTATTTTAAAATATATTATATAAATATTTCATGTTTTCTAAATCAAAGGAATCACAATTTCATGAAACTATCATTACAATTCAATACAAATTCCAATATTTCATTAAAATACCATATACAATGAAAACTAGGTTCTACTCACTAGAAAATTTCACTTTTATAAAATATACATCTATGAAAAACCCTAAAGACGATAATGAAACACTTGAGGTGTATTTTGAAAATATATCAAACTATTTTTTACATAAAACCCCCTCAAGTCATATTAAATTACAATAAGGACCCTAGTAAATATAGGTTTAAGCGGGACCAGTTCTCTTGAGCCTCGGGGGGCCGGAGAATATGGGTGCTTGCCTATCTAAGGTAGATAACCTAACAACGGTGTTATCAACACGGTAATTGTCTTGGAAAAAGACACAAATCTTACCGTCCATGTGCAGCAGTTACCGATAACATCAAAAATTAATTCAGGACTTCAATTTTGTTTTAAAAGTCTGACTCAGTTCGAGTCACGGTCAAATACGCAATCAATCTGACTTGAATATGATTCAAGTATAAACTGAAATTCAACATGAACCCGTCTATACCAGAATTCAATCTATATCAATCTGACTCGACTGAACCGAACCATGAATACACTCTGTTTACATGCCTATCTATTTATATCCATTCCATTTACATGATATCATAGTTTCGGAAAGTCGTACAATCTATTATACAAACAATACAAATCAATACAAAATACATTACGGGGTTTTAAAGGGGTAGACTGGTACGGAATGTGTTAGAAGTGGCACGAGACGGTCACTTTAATACACCTAACCTGAATATCCATTGTCGTTGTACCATGGCTGAACGGTTCCTTGTGCCCCGTATACCTTAGTCTCCGGAATAGTGGGACTCCTCTCGTATACGCTGACATATTCTGTACCAAGCTACAAACAACTGCGTTAATTAAACATTACTAGTTATACCATCTTTCTGTCTATTCTATCTCTATCTATCTTTAGGACTTACCGAGCGATTGTTCGCTGACGACATTCCTTTTCTTCTTTCTTTGGAATGTTGTCAGGTGGATCGGACTCACTAGAGATTGAGCCCAGTACTGAGGACCTAAAGCGGTTTGCCATCGACCCAGTGCTATAGGCACTTGTATATACTTTTCATTTCAGTTATGCCATTGTTTATGCATTGCTTTCTATTCCTATATTTACATTTCCAGTTGTACTTGTAAAGAATTATTAAATAAATAAAAGTTGTTGTTCATTTATTTTCCTGTTTCTTGTGTACATTTTACTTTATATTGCTTAGATATGCTTAGCGTGTTTACTTCTGAGTAAATATGTAGCGGACCTCGCCGCGTCCCTTCCCCATACATCGGGAAGCAGGGCGTGACAACTTATTGCGTTATTAGGGGTCTGACGGTTACCGCCTCCTAGGTCCGATATGCGAGTATCTTAGACGAATAGACCAGACTGTACGGAGATTGTCACAGATAAGCTCAGTAGGAGTTCGGATGAGTTTGCTCATCGACCTTCTTATCGACAGATACCTGGGTAGCTGTTACGTGCAGCTAGTACCGCTGACGTGCTTGTGGTTAAACCCACTGCCAGCATACTGTCGAATATTTAGAGTCCTACATAGAGGGTTTCCCTGCTTCGGGCGAAACGATGTAGAGGTCGTATGGTTTTACGGCAGGGTTCGATCATATACGTGTACTTGTGCACGGATCATGAATCGGACGGATAATACTAGTGGGCTTTGGTTTAAGCCAGATCCTATATTGGATTATTTTCATCTCTTTGTATTCGTATTTTTCGGAATACGGATACGGGTATGTATATACGGTGAGGGGTATTCTTGTAATTTATGCAAGAGTGCTTCTAGAAGAAGACACCTCATTTGTTGTATTAACCATTTTGTTAAATGGTTAATGAGGTGGAGGATGAGGTGTAGATTTACAATAAATGAAGCATGGCTACTTGGTGACTCATGGGGTGACTCATTCTTTGGTGACTATTGAGGCATGCTTGATTCATTGTGAATTATTGTATGCTTTATTATTCACAACACCTAGCCATTCATCATTCATTCTATCACTACACTATCATCTCCTCAAGCTCTCCTCTTCTTCCTCAAACCCTAATTGTCTCATGAGTTGAGAAACCTAGAGTTCTTGAGACTAGTCAATCCATAATCACTCTCTACATCTTTTAGGCTACTTAGATTAGCATACTAGGTGCCCTAGTTACCTCAGTTTAGAGGTAGAACCTCAAAGTACACACTCTCGGATGGATCGTCTTTGAAGCGAGGAGGCCGACCTTATAAGCTCGATCCGATCTTTGAGGAGCCAAGGAGAGGAGGACAAGAAGACCCGAAGAACTTGAAACTAGGAGGTATAACTTTCTAAATAGTAGTTAGAACCTCCAAGTTGTTTTTCTAAGTAGGGTTTATGGTCAATCTTGGAAGATTAGTCGATATTTCTTGCCATAAAATTGTTGTTTGTTAATTCCGCCTCTCTACAAGCCTGTAAAGTGTGCGACATCGACTTACAATATATTAGACCAGATGTAGCTTATGCACTTACTTTAGTAAGCATATATCAGTCCAATTCGGGAGAAACATAGGATAGCAATAAAGAACATATGAGAATGTTTTTGGTGTATGGTAATGGCAACCTCCTACAGGAGGCGGTTACCGATTCCATCTTCTAAGGTGACATGGATGACAGAGTATCTGTCACGAGTTATAAGTTTGCCATCTTTTAAGGAGAGGTATATTGGAAAGGTTTCCAAGCGGGATACTGAGATAGACATATCGCTGGATGCTAATTATGACTCAGCAGAGGATACAACCCAAGAAGTTGTTGGATAAATATGTTCATTTATGAACTTGGTCCCATCATCTATCTACACAAATTCTAAGGCAGGTATAACTTGATTCGGAAGATAGTTGATCTTCGTGAAATTGAGATATATAGAGATGAAGTTAGAAACATTGTAGCGGATCTACTCACTGAGGCTGTTTTTCAAACACGGTTTGAGAAACTATTAGTAGAGAAGTTGAGTATGTGATACCACAATGATTGTGGGTATGCGATATTACAATAATTAGCCTTAAGTGCAAGTGGGAGATTGTTGGATATAGGTGCCCTCAAGGCAAATTTTTTTAGGTAAGAAAAATCCATTCTCTCATGTCCATTCTCTCTCCTCTCATTCTTCTTCTTTCTTAAGATTTCTTGAGAGCACCAAAATGAGAGATAAAATAAGAGTGATATTACTGCATCACTTGATATCATATTCTAGCAATATATGATATCAAGTTTCTTCATAAAGTTATTCTTTTGATGGAGATGAAGCTTGAGTTAGGGTTTTCTCGATGTGGATCATCTTCGGCGAGAATATTGGTTTACAAGCTCGTTCCTACAGCGACAGAGTCTAGTTTAGGTCTTTCATGATTGGGTGGACACGCTACAAAGATTGTAACTCATTAAACTTGACTCTTGCTTGCTTGTTTTTTATTACTACTAGCATTTCAATGATCTTGAGTTTGGTAATTGGTGCTATGTTATTTGAAATTTTTTGTTCTCTATTCCTCTGCGGTCCGCTTGTGTAGTGACCCTAGAACTAATTCCCAACATCTTGGTCGACCAATCTCACCCCCATCGGAGATATCAACCCCTTAAAGCTCTCCGAATCTCTATCACGCGCTATTCGATGACCAGCCGCCTCCTCTACTACATTGATGATCTCTTCCTTCGTATAGCGCTTCACTCGTATCCACATGCCACCATCACCCTTCTCTGCACCTTAACGTGCAGATTCCCCAACGACCATCCATGGCCTAACCACTGGACGCCGCTTCAACCTTACCCCTTCTTCTCTGTGGCCTACATCCCTTTCCGATCTAGCTGAGCCCCTCAACCTTGATCTAGACCAACCCCTGGGCCCTATCTTCTCATGCGCCTCTGTCGCCTTCAACCCATAGCTCCATATCGAACCCCCATGCCTATCACCCCCTTGGTTTACAACCCTGACTGGAGACCTACCCTGACCGGATCTATGACCACGAACCAGAGACCAACTCCGCATCTATTCCTTAGATTCCTTCCCTCCTTTCTTGAATAACTCTCAATGGACCTCCTTGCAATATAAGCCATTGAAAACCTTAAAAAACCGACACTCACCTTAGTTCGCCGGAAAAAGTCACCTAAAATATTATATTTTAAATATTATAATATTAATTTTTTGATAATTTATAATGGGTAAAGCCCTAAAAATCCGCAACAACCAATCCGTTCGCGAAAGCCCGAAACCTATTCAAACCCACCAGTGGCGGATCCTGAACCTATTGTCACTTGGGACGAAAAATTTATACTATAACAATGACAAAACTAGGAACAAACATGCAGAGGGTCAAAATTTCAAAAAGTTAATATAATTAAGGTCCAAACTTGAAGTTTTGGGTTTGATCTCATTTTTTTAACTTGGACAATGAACAATCATTCATTTTAAAAAGTTTTTTTTTGGCTTATACGACCCTTTCATGAATCGAACCGGCAACTTCTCATTTTCGAGAAGAAAATCTTAGCACATGAGCTAGGCCCGGCCAATGAAGAAAATCAACAGCGAAACAATTCACTTCACCTCATCACGAAGTGAATAAAATTCACTTCGTGATGACGTGCATGAATTTGGCGAATTGATTCGCCTCGCCGTCCACGAATTGACGAAGTGAGCATGTTCCCAACTTTTTCGGCCATGGTTCATCGTAGTTCACCTCGCCTAACTCGCCAACTCGCCTCGCTTCTTCTCGAAAACCGCCACGAATCGGCAAGACTCGCCGATTCGCAACGATTCGCCTCGAACTCACCGTCCAACGTTCACAAACAGCCGCTTGCTTGATGAATCACCTTGCCTTGCCTCGGCTTTGCCTCGCCTTGAAATTCCCATCCAACGGCTTTTAACGGTCGAATCTAGGTGAAGCGAGGCAAATTTCGATTCACCTCGCCTCGTAACGGCTATAAACGGGCAAAATATTCAAAACCCACCAAAAACCTATAAATAACCCATCCAAACCCCATTTCTTCTCGTTCCAAACTCTTTTCTCTTCCAAAAAAAATTCCCATCTCTCTAAAAAAAATTAATCTAAATCTCTAATACTATTGTGGCAATTTCCATCTCTCTAAAGAATAGAAACTCCAATCTGATCCTCCGACAGTCCGACTCCGAGTTTTCGAAGTTTTGAGCCTCCGATCGACCCATTCTTCTCACTTTCTTATTTCTTGTTTTTAATTTATTATTTCTAATTTTCTACTCTAATACTCTTTTTTCCGATATGCATCAAACCCAAATTTCTCATCCCGAACAACAAGCGGAAGGATCCACCCATACATCAAGAGAAGCTAAAAACGTGCGACTACTAGTGATGTTTGGGATCACTATAAAATTAAATTTATGGACGGTATTAGATACGCTGTTTGCACATATTGTGGTAATGTATATAAAGACAAGGATAGTGCCGGTACCGGTAGTTTGAATAAATATGCAAAAAACACTTAGAAGCCCTGGTCGGTTCCTCCACTACACAAACACAAATTGGTTTCGCAGATCAAGGTCTTTTTCAATATAATCATAATTTAAATGTTTTAGAAGTGGTAAGATATGTTATGGCAGATGAACAGGTTCTCGGATTCGGAGAAAGCGCGGCTTTTGAGCGGTACGTTAAAACGGCGTTGCAACCGGCATTCAAAAGGGTTTCGAGGACTGTGCTTAAAATCGTTGTTTTAGCCTCTACAACGACGGTAAACAGGTATTAATTGCTACTCTTGCTTCTTTAGATACCGGTATTTCATTAACTTCTAATGTTTGGACGGATAGAAGGGAACTTGCTTGGATCTGTGTTACTGCACATTGGATTGATTCCGACTGGTTTTTGTAAAAAAAAATTATTGCTTTTAAATAATTTCCATACCCTCACAGTGATTTTCATATAACTTATGAAATTAGATATATTTTAGGAGAATATCATTGTATAAATAAAAAAATTCTATTTCTTTGGATAATACTAGGAAAAATAATTCTGCTATTGCCGAACTCATTAGGCTATGCAAACCAATTTGCAGTGGTCGTTTTTTTCATATTCATTGTGCATGTCATATACTTAAACTTGTTGCACAGGATGTATATACTGTATATAATACAAATATTAAAACAATTAAAAATGCATGCAGGTTTATTAAAAGTTCTGGAAAAGAAAAGCTGAATACAAAACTAGATGCCTACCTGCAGGTGTAAGTCCGTCTCTTAAAAAAGATGTGGCTACTAGGTGGAATAGTAAATATGACATGCTTCGTACTGCATTAAAGATCGCCGGAATTATTAATAACATGTGGAATGAACAAATGCTTGTAAAAAACCACTTAACAACCAATCATTGGGCGATTGCAGATCTTTTTAAAGATTTTCTTATGACTTTTAAAATAGCAACCGAATGACTTTCTGCTACTTATACCCCCACTTCTCATATTCTTGTCTCTAAATTATATAATATAGCTAATTGTTTTGCTAGTCACATCGAAAATCCAGTACTTCACCATCCGATACTTACTATGCTAACTAAGATTTCTAAATATTTCTCTGAAATTCCAATTATTTACTATTTATGTTCGGTAATGGACCCTATAATTAAATTAGAAGATTGGGAGGCTCTTTTAACCGGGTTCCACACGGTTATGGGATATAGTGTAGATATTGATGCCTATGTTAGTATTGTTAGAAGTAATTTAGATGAAGTGTTTGATTTATATGTTGCACGATCTTCTTCTGGTAAAACTAGTAGACCACAACTCTCAACCAGTTCGCATGCTTCGACTCCAACTTTAGCACTTATTCAACAGAAGAAAAGGACAAAAGGCCCAGTAGCCTCATCATTGTCATCTTTAAATGAGTTATCAATATTTTTACAAACTGGTTCGGATGTAAATTTAATTATAGATGAATTTGATATTTTAGCCCGGTGGAAAAGCTATAGACATTTGTATTCAGTGCTTTTTACTATGGCCCGTGATTTACTAACCGTTCCAGTGTCCACGGTAGCGTCGGAAAGTGCTTTTAGTACAGGTGGCGGGTGTTAGGAATATGTATGCCCTAGAGGCCATTATTGATGATATAGTGGATCCTTGGACATATATATATAGGACTTTCTTGCTCGATATGATAGTATGCTATCAGGTTACCTTTATCTTAACATGTAAACTGGTATTTATACTGTCTGTCTCTTACATGTTGATAAAGCCCTTAGGATATGTACTTGACTACCAGGATTATGATGAGATCATACTAGTGGGGCCAGGGTGGTCCAAAAGTACATCCTTTAATCAATTCCTAGTCGTGGGAATATCGAGACCAGGGCATCAATATTCCAGTATAGACTAGTGTGTACGTTTCTTGTCCCTTGGAGGGCGATGGTTGATCCCACAACCATTGGTGTGTAACATCAAAGATTGTACACAGGTGCTCATTGGAGAATGGGTACACCGAACAGGACTCGCCGAGGACTCCTATGTGGTAGTATACCTATCGTCAGATAGCAGTCCTCTGGTGACACTGGTACATATTAGTCTGTAGACCCCGAGATCGTCATAGAGTCTTGTGTGGCTCCCACTGTGCTTTGATTTCCTCCCTACCATGGCTCAAAGGAGTCATGCAAACAGGTGGATTTTGGGTACAGTCCCGAGTCACATGGAGGCAATGAGCGATAGGAGGGGTTTCATCTCTCCCGGTATTGGGGGTTGATGTTGCGCTATGCTCGATTGGTTATAAATGGAAGTCCCTGGCCAGGGCTGCTGCCGAGATTTACTGATAAGTGTTATCAGTAGTTTCTCGAACCTTTATAGGCCAGAAATCAGCATGACTTATCACGTTACTGGGGACTGACGTTTACAACCCCTAGACATGATATGCGACATATCAGAAGAAAAGACCGGACTGTACGGTAGTGTTACTGATAGGATTCATGGAGAGTATGGACGAGCTTGCTTGTTGATCTTCATATCGCTCAATACCTGGGTAGCCGTTACGTCCAACTAGTACCGCTGACAGCTTGTAGGTGATTGATGCGATCATCACCTGCTGCTGGCGTATTAACAAGTCTTTAGAGTCCCACACAGAAGTTTCCTGGTTCGAGCGAAACGAAGTAGGAAACATATGTGATATGTGTGTGGGCTTGATTAAATACCTGTATGTGATACCGTATTGTAATCTGGCAGTTATCTGTTATCGGTTCGGTTATATGTGATATAACCAGATTGTCGAATCAAGTATTGATTTGATAATGTGATATAAAGATAAATGATATTAGTCGGTCATATGTGATATAACCGGATTATTAAATCAAGTGTTGATTTAATAATGTAATATATAATATATGTGATATAATTATATCTTAACTAATATCAATAGCTCACTAATTATTCTTTATAATATATATATATATATATATATATATATATATATAATGAAGCATGGCTTGAATTTCTATTTTTGAGAAAAATAGAAATGAGGTGGAAAATGAGAGCATGGTTGCAAACATGGGCTTTATTCATAGTTTATTCATCTTGGCCCAGCATGGTTGCAATTTTATATTGCCAAATTCCATGCTTGAATTAGTGGGGGTCAAGAGTTGCCATTCATTCTTAGCTCGTTATCAACACTTAGCCATTTTTTCTTGCTTTGCTCCCATGGTTGCTCTCTAGCTTCTTCTTCTTCCTCAATCCCATAGTTCAAGCTTCAACCCTCACATGTAATGTGAACCATGAAGCTTGAACACAAACTAGTAAGCAAATTAAACCCCTACTTCACCATCACATATTAGATTAGCAATTTGATGTAGAGTGTTGCCTTCACTAATGAGATTAGTGAAGGGTTAGCTTGAGCTTGTGGACTTCGGGTGGATCGTCTTTGGTGAGAAAATCATGAAAGAGGTTCGTTCAACTCAAAGAAGAGCCTAGTTGATGTTAGTTATATGTATGCCCTAGAGGCCATTACTATACATAGGATGTATATTGTAGTGGATGCTTGGACATATGTAGGGAGGACTTTCTTGCTCGACATGATAGTATGCTATCTGGTTACTCTTTACCTTAACGTGTACACTGATTGTCTCTCTGTTACATGTTGGTAAAGCCCTTAGGATGTGTACTTGACTACCTGGACTATGATGCGGATCATACTAGTGGGGACATAGTAGTCCATAAGTACATCCTTCAAAGTCGCTAGTCGTAGGTGTATCGAGACGGGGCATCGATATACCGGAGTAGACTAGCGTATACCTTCTCGACCCATAGAGATGGGCGATAGATGATCCCATATCCATTGGTGTTTGACATCAGAGATGATATACGGGTGCTCAGTAGAGACTGGGTATACAGGACGGACTCGCCGAGAACTCCCAGATGGTATTATACCTTACGTCAGATTGCAGTTCTCTGGTGACACTGGTACAGGTTAGTCTGTAGACCCGAGATCGTCATAGAGTCTTGTGTGATTCCCACTGTACTTTGATTTCCATCATACCACGTCTAAGAGGGTGTGCAAAAAGGTGGCTTTTGGGTACAGTCCTGAATCACATGAAGGCAATGAGCGATAGGAGGGGTTTCGTCTCTCCCGGTATAAGGAGTTGATGTTGCGCAGTGTTCGATTGGCTATAACAGGAAGTCCTTGGCCAAGGCTGTTTTAGGGATGTACTGGTAAGTGTTACCAATAGTTTCTCGACCCGTTATGAGCCTCATATCGACACGACTTATCGAGTTATTGGGGTCTGACGTTTACCACCCCTAGACGAGATATGCGACATATCAGACGAACAGACCGGACTGTACGGTAGTGTTACTCGTTGGATTCACAGGAGTGTGAGCGGGCTTGCTCGTTGATCTTCTGATCGCTCAATACCCGGGTGGCCGTTACGTTTAGCACACCGCTTGCGGCTTGTGGGTGTTTGATATGATCATCACCTACTGCCGGCGTATTGATGAGTCTTTAGAGTCCTACACAGGGGTTTCCTGGCTCAAGAGAAATGAAATAGGAGCGCATATGAGATATGTGTGGGACCGAGAATAATACCAGTATGTGATACTGTATTCTATTCTCGGGATTTATGACATTGATCGGTTGTATGCGATATAGCCGGGTTATCGGATCAAGTGTTGATTCGATAAGTTGTTACTATTGATATTAGTCGGTTATATGCGATATGACCGGATCGTTAAATCAAGTGTTGATTTAATGTATAATTATATATTTGATATATTACTTTACATTAACTAGTATTGGTTCACTTAAGATTGATTTTCTCACTTGAAAGTGTACATTGTTTATATGTGATATATGCAAGTGTACATGTTTGTATCATGCTTGATGATACAAACAAGTTGTGTGTATGAGACTTGAACCATATCAAGGTTAGATTAGGGTTTACTATTTTCCTAGAAAATAACAAAAGAATTGAGACTTTAGTCAAAATTATCAAGCTTCATGAAGCTTGATAAGCATTGACAAAGTCAACCCTTTTGTCATTTGTGTAGGATATTTGTTAACCCAACCCTTAACCTAATGGTTTGGTTAATTCTCTACATGAGTTAAGCATGAGGGCTTAACTCAACCATGGTGCCATTATTTATTGGATAAGTTTTCATTTGGATATAATTTCTTTTCTTCTTCTTCATCTTCATCAAGCTTGAAAAAGCTTGCTAGCTCCAATGGCATCATGAGAAAAAGAGTGAGAAATCCAATTCTAAAGTGAACCCACTTCCTATTTCTTCATCCTCTACCACTTTCCATGTAGTATAGGGTGTTCTCTTCACAAAGTTTTCGACCAAGTGAAGGAATAGCTTGAGTTTGAGTCTCCCCGACGTAGATCATCTTCGGCCTTGAAGTCAATGACCTAGCCCGATCATTTCTCCGACGAAACCATTTCTAGAGTCCGGGATCTGATGATCGCAGCAGAGGGACGTCAACACGGAGCTAAAGAAGTGGTGGACCGGATCTACAAAGGTTGTTATCCTTTTCACTTAGTAGCAAAGTCGTTTGCTTGCTTGCTTTTCGCCTTAACTTCTAGTTAACGATCTATATTAGGGTTTCTCGGCACCGGAAAATTTTTGTTTGGCATGGTTGATGCCTTATGGAACCTCCTTAGTGTGCCTAGGAACCCTGCAGTGGTATCAGAGCCTAGCTAGAGCCTTAGGCGATGTGTAGACGATATTAGAAACCCGATCAAACCCGAAACCCTAATCCGAGACCACTCTCTGTACATTTTCTGAAAATGTGGATTTTTCCGAATTAAAAATAGCCAAAAAATTCAGCAGGGTTTTGTAGGAATTACTGTGAAATTCGTGGGCCTAATTCCATTAAACCGCGGCGGAACCGCGGCCATACCCTACCTTGGGCGGCGGTTCCGCGGCAATTTAATGGCTTTTTCCAATCTTCTTTGCACAGTAATCTCTCTATTTTAGTGTTGTATTTTCTGGGAATTTTTAAATTCTACTCAAGAGTTGAGTTTTCTGGGTTGTATTGGGGACTCGGTGTTTCGATCGGGAAGTTTAACTTCGTCTGTGTTTTTTTCCGGGTAATTCTAGAATATGTTAAAAAGTTCGACCGGATATAAATACCCATTTTTTTCCCTGTCGGGAAATTTCCAAGTGTTGGATCTTTCCGTAGTTTAAAGACGTTCTAAGTAGTGCAAGTAACGCGATGGACCCTCTAGAAGACAACAAACCTTAACTCGATTATGTGGCCGTCTTGAACTGCCCTTTGAACCTTCGGGTTTGGGGCAGTACGGCGTGCCACATGTGAGGCGTTGGCTTGACCCTTCTACGGCTGGACCGTTGGTACTGTGGCATGAAGTGAATGTTTTTGAACTTATTTCAAGAGTTGAGCTGTTTCGGGAAAACTTAGTTGTTTGATTGTTCGATCGGAAAGTTTAACATTTTCTATTTATCTGGAATGTGATACAATATTTGGAATCCACAAGTAGTTATGAGATAATTGATTTGGATGTTATAAACATAGCACTTTAGTCTCACTTGATCGGTTGCCACGGAATTTTGATGTGATCAAAAGTCCGTCGCAATCACGTAGCGTACGCGGATACTCGCCGATAAACTTAATAGACAGCTACACCCCATATCCCCGACCAAGTGACTATAGGAGAACCTCGTCGCTGGAAACATCTGTTCGGGTGCTCACGGTAGCGGTGTTCTGCCTTAGTGCACTTCGTCGATGGTATCGGGGGTGCGGCCGTCTAATAAAGTTTGCGACGAGCATTCGATCAAAATGTCGGGAATCTTATTGAATTGCCCGACTTGATATTGAAAAGTATTTTCGATAAAGAGACTAAAATGCGGGGTTTATAATTGTTAGGCATATGATGTCTAAGGAATTCATTTGGTCAGGCATGCGATGTCTAAGGAGATTGCGGATTCCAACTGTTGTAGTTTTACACTTTCTTTTCTGCGACCGTAAGTGTAATATGTGATATCGCCGGTTTCGTTGCTATATGTCAACGACAATTGGGATGCGCACATTCACTTAAGTTGATGACATGTGATGTTATGTGTTGCTGGATATGTTATATTGGATCGTCGTGTTTAAATAGCCGGGGGTTTTATGTGAGATGAGAGTTTTTCATTTTCATTCATGTAAAAACTTGTATGTAATATTCTTTTATTGGGGCACTTCCTGGTTGCGGAAGATGTCACCGTTGATGTATATTATTTACTTTTCTGCACTAGGATAGACCCAAGGAGGAGGGCACAAGTAACCGGGTTCTTGTTGGAGATAGTGCCCTCAGAGTCAATTATTAGGTCACAGGTACGTGATTGTAATGATTGAGGGAGGACCTATCCCGGTAGGACAGTCTTACTCGAGATGATAGTATGCTATCTGGTTTACCTTTATCATCGTGTACTGCTTGAGGTGACCTGACACGTCGCTATTACACGTTGATAGAGCCCCTAGGATTCTTGCTTGACCACCAGCAGTATGAGGGCGATCATATAAGTGGGAGATGGGGGTCTATAAGCTTATCCTTAAAAGGTCCCTAGTCGTGGGAGTTTCGAGACTGGGCATCGATACTCCATTAGTAGACTAGTGTATACAGTCGAGACCCCGACGAGGGGCGGTGGCCGGTCTCACAAGCCACTGGTGTCAGTTGGATCACCTAAGATGTATACAGGTGCTCATTGGGTTATGAGTACACCGGACAGGACTCGCAGGGAACATGCTAGTTGGTCATATACCAGACGTCAGATGGCAGTTCCCTGGTGACATGTGTGCAGGTTAGTTCATCGACCTGGGGATCGTCATTTGTCTCGTGTGAGTTCCCACTGTACTTTGATTACTACCCTACCACGGCTCAAAGGAGTCGTGCAAACAGGTTTTAGTTGGGTACAGTCCCGAGCCACATGGAGGCAGTGAGCGTATCTTCAGGGGTTCGTCTCTCCCGGTATTGGGGGTGAGGTCGTGCTGTGTCTAGGAGAGCCATTACACAAAGTCCTTGGCCAAGGCAAGGAGATTTACTGGTAGGTATTCCAGTAGTATCTCAGGGTGTTCTGGGCTACACTCCGACACGACTTGTACCGCTTTTGGGGGTCTGACTTTTACCAACCCCCTAGGCCCGCCATGCGATACTCATAGACGAACGGACCGGACTGCACGGATATTGTCACTGACAGGCTCAGTAGGGTTGTCAGGCTGAGCTCGCTCACAGACGTCCCTTTTGGTCAATACCTGGTGGCCCGTTATGTATTGGCTTATACCTCTAACGTGCTAGTGGTTAAATCCACAACCGAGGTGTTGACGAGTCTTTAGAGTCCCCCACATTCAGTTACTCAGCTTTCGGGCGAAAGGTTGTAGAGGCCGTATGGAGATATGGCAAGGTCCGATCAGATACGTGCGGTATTGCACGGATCAGGATCGGACAGTCTGTACTATAGGCCGTATGGTTATATGGCAGGGTTCGATCAGATACGTGCGGTATTGCACGGATCAGGATCGAACAGATATTACTAGCCGGTTTTGGTATAAGCCGGATCCTAGTATAGTACAGTGTAGATTTTGTCTCATTGCATTTGTATTTCGATCGAAATACAGATGCGGGTGTGTATGCACAGTATCGGGGTTTTCCCGTAATTTATTACGGGACCAGTTTTATGGAGTTGCCAGTTTGCTTTCCGTTTCGGCCAATTTCCATTGTTCCGTTCATTGGCCGAAGATTGGTGGAGGAGGGTTTATTTGCATTGTTGCAAATAAGCATTTGTGGAGGGGGTCTTTGCATATTATCATGTCATGATACTTGTCCCATCATTTGACTTCATATCTTCTTGATGGCTTGACTTTTAGTAACCATCATGGTTGTTGATTACTTGTTTTGGTGAGTGGGTTATGGTTGTGATCATTGGATTCTTTCATCATCTCTTTTCATCATTGCTTCCACCCACTCCCTTGACCTTACTCTTTCTCTCTCCAATCACAAATGGTGGGGGGGGGGGGCGGCCATTCCTAAGATGAGGAATGGGATTCATTTTCTTTGAGGGTGGGGAAAAATTGTTATTCTCATTCTTTAGTATGCTACATTATTCCCACCTCTCTCCAAGTTCTTCTTCCTCCACAAAAAGGGCAACTCCATAATCCCAAATTGAGACATGCAATCCACATTATATTCTACAGCATATCTTGGGCACGTCGAGTAGCCGGCTTCGTGCCCGAGTTGCCTCGGCATTGAGGTGGGAGCCCGTAAACAAAGTAGGCGATGTGGTGCACTTCCGGCGACGAGGAGGAGACGGGACTTTTCCGCAGGAGATCGGGACCATGACGAGAAGACCGGAGGACTTGGATCGTCGGTATATCTCTATTCCCTATCTTGTTAGTAGCTTAGACTAGTTAGTGGTTCGATCCCGGTTTTAGTGCGCGGTGGTGCCGGTTTGCTAAGTCCGCAAAATTTAAGTTATTCACCGTTTACGCATTCCGGCGTCGGATTGACGGCCGGGGCGCCGCCGTGCACTTACAGTGGTATCAGAGCCTCGCCATTAACTTAGTCTAGCTTTGTGTAATGTGTTTGCATTTCCGATCGATCAAAAAGTTCCAAAACTGCATTTTAGTTCGCATCAGTTTCTGTTGAAAATTTTTGGTCTCGAAAATTTTTTCAGGTTATAAAATATTGATGTACTGGAAAATCTAAGAGTTCTGTAAAAATTTGACGAAGTAACTCCACAGTTGGAGCGCGGAACCGCCGCGAAAACCCCATTTGTGCGGCCCTTCCGCCGCGCACTATTCACATCACTTCACCAATTTTTTATAGAGGCCTTCTGGGCTTAAAATATGGGTTTTGGAATATTAAAATTGGGCCCAGGATTTCTGTGAGTGCTACAGTTTTGATTGGGGGCCCACTTGTTAATTGTTTGATCAATCGGAAAATTTTAAACACATTTTTCACAGTATTTACATTATATCTGCGACCGTGAATGTCACTCGATCGGTAAATCCTGTCTAACTACTATAGCCCGGTTAGACGGATTTGCGAACGTGACTTTCACGTTGATGTTCTATGTTTATGCTGTGATGTTGCGGATCGGTCGTGGGGGATAGCCTGGATGCAATGCTAGTACAGTTCTGTTGTATTATGTACATTTGATATTGCGGGGCGAGCGTCCGACATGTGGACTGCCGTCACTGCCTGTTTGTATTATTCTTTTGGGGCACGACCTGGTTGCGGTCGATGTACCCGGTGTATGTATATTTTACTTTCTGTACTAGGATTACCCCGCGGAGGGGTGCACGGATAGCCGGGTTCTAGAGGGCAACAAGCCCGCATCTCATGGCATTGAGACGGAGGGGGCTTCACTCTAGGATTGGCGGGCTATTCGCCGCACTCGTAGGGGGTACAGGTTGACCCAGGAGGGGTGCCCAAGTTACCGGATTCCGTGAAGTGCTGGGTGGTCCATTCACGGCGCTGAAGGGGGCTGCCTCGCTTCAGGTTTTGGCGGGTAACTTGCCGCGCCCGTAGGGGTCTAGGATTTCATTGCACAGGCTATCCACACGACCAGGGGAACGTCGGGTTTCAGCGGCTCTGTGAAACCCGGGGATCCCAGATATCTGTATTGTTTCTGTGATGCTGTACATTTTCTGTGATGTTGCATTTCTATCACGCCTTGAGCGAATATAATATATTGGTATATATATTAGTAGATGTTGTATATGTTTTGCATCCGCGCTAGTCCAGTCCCCGCTCTGTCGTTAGTTAGCTAACCTAACGGGTAATGACGGGACCCAGTGGCGAATGCGGATGGCATATACGTACATCAGTATATTTTCGTTCTTTTTGGTGTGATCAAATGATGGGACTGCATTGATTCAGATCAATGCAAGTTAAAAGCAAACCTAATCTGATGTTGTTGGAACACTTTTCAAAAAGCTGTTATTGCAAGGACGTTTACTTTTGTTTTGCATCGTGGTATTCATTGGAATATCCTGCTCCTCAGTCGACGAGGCAAGGGCCGAGATCCCTTCACCGAGAGTGACCCCTTGGACAAAAAGTTTGCGTCAGGGCATTAACTTCACTATAGCCGATCACTTTTGCTTTGCACCGTGGTATTCATTTGGAATATCCTGCACCCCATTCTACGGGGAAAGAGCCGAGATCCCTTCACCGGGAGTGACCTCTTTAGCAACGGTTTTCGTCACTATATTTTCAAAAAGCTATCAGTTCCTTCAACGATATCAAGTTCCTTACGTTAAAGGTTTTCGCCAGAAACCATTCGTAGCCCTCCGTCGTTTCAGACGGGTAGCACGTAGTATTCATGCTATGTTTGTTGACCTTCGTCAAGGCATAGTGTATGGTAGCTGCTTGTTACCTTTCAATCTGGATTGACATTCCATTGGCCACTCCGCAGATAAGGTGGGTAACTTCAGGCACCCGAGAGGTACTATGGTAGCCTCAAGGACGGTGACAGGGAAGTTCTTGTTTACCCACAATTGCCATTGCTGTTGTTCCAGGTTACGAGACCCGGCGGGAGGATGAGTATAGCGTCGTTCTAAACCAGTTTTAGAAGTGTACGTCTATATGACTCTGCCAGAGGGTTGTCGTAGTCAGTGGGAGCAGCGGAAGCATTGGTGGACAGGTTGCTTATGTCTATTTATAGACTAGAGCAGATGTAGCGGAGATAGATCATCTATTTCTGATGTGACAGTCATGGGTTTGACTTCATCAGAATAGGGAATGGATCTGTTGAGAAGGTAGTAGGGTGTGATATCCTGGTATTTGGATGATATACACAGAGTAGGAAAGGAAACTCCTACACTACGATCGGTTATACTTTGGTCGTCACACAGTGGTTTCTCCACACAGGACTTGGACATTATATCAGACATACTGGTTACTGGATCTATGGTATTAGATCTAGATTTGGGTGGTTTCCCAATCAGGATACTTGACAACATTCTAAGAGTATTTAGGATGGATGACTCCTGGCACGGTAGTGTACCTGCAGGTGATGGAGTCACCCTCTCTGAAGCTGTCTTACAGACTAAAGGGGAGAGGGATGTGCATGATTGGCAGATCACTTGCTCAGGCAATTAAGTCAATCATGAAATGTCAAGTACCACACCAGATGTTGTTCTTGCACTAGATGCAATAAGTTGACATTAATCCAATCCTGGAGAAACAGTCGGAAGCAGTTTTAGAACATAAGTGGATGTTCTAGGGAGATGATAACGACAGCCTCATTCAGGAGATAGTTATCATTCCAGGCTTCCAAGGTGACATGGACGACAAGGAGGTTGTCAGAGTTATAGTTTTCCTTCTGATGAGGGGCAGTATTTTGGACAGGTGGTCCAAGGAAATACTGAGGGAGGCATGGCGCGCAGGATACTGATTAAGTTCAGTTGACGATACAGTCTAAGAAGTTTGGATTTGGAGTTCATTTATGAGCTAGGTCCCATCAGACATCCAGACATATTCTGAGACAGGTATTGCTCTTTTCGGGAGATGGCTTTCTCCGTGAACTTGAGATATAGAGAGACATAGAAAGAAACAACTGAGCGGATCCACTCACTAAGGCTATTCCTCGAACGCAATAGTTCCGCAAACGAGCTTTGTGAGACTGACTAGTAGAGGAGTTGGATGTTCGGTATCACACGGGCTGTGAGTATGCGACATCGCAATAATTAGCCTTGAGTGCAAGTGGGAGATTGTTGGAGATAGTGCCCTCAGAGTCAATTATTAGGTCACAGGTACGTGATTGTAATGATTGAGGGAGGACCTATCCCGGTAGGACAGTCTTACTCGAGATGATAGTATGCTATCTGGTTTACCTTTATCATCGTGTACTGCTTGAGGTGACCTGACACGTCGCTATTACACGTTGATAGAGCCCCTAGGATTCTTGCTTGACCACCAGCAGTATGAGGGCGATCATATAAGTGGGAGCTAGGGGTCTATAAGCTTATCCTTAAAAGGTCCCTAGTCGTGGGAGTTTCGAGACTGGGCATCGATACTCCATTAGTAGACTAGTGTATACAGTCGAGACCCCGACGAGGGGCGGTGGCCGGTCTCACAAGCCACTGGTGTCAGTTGGATCACCTAAGATGTATACAGGTGCTCATTGGGTTATGAGTACACCGGACAGGACTCGCAGGGAACATGCTAGTTGGTCATATACCAGACGTCAGATGGCAGTTCCCTGGTGACATGTGTGCAGGTTAGTTCATCGACCTGGGGATCGTCATTTGTCTCGTGTGAGTTCCCACTGTACTTTGATTACTACCCTACCACGGCTCAAAGGAGTCGTGCAAACAGGTTTTAGTTGGGTACAGTCCCGAGCCACATGGAGGCAGTGAGCGTATCTTCAGGGGTTCGTCTCTCCCGGTATTGGGGGTGAGGTCGTGCTGTGTCTAGGAGAGCCATTACACAAAGTCCTTGGCCAAGGCAAGGAGATTTACTGGTAGGTATTCCAGTAGTATCTCAGGGTGTTCTGGGCTACACTCCGACACGACTTGTACCGCTTTTGGGGGTCTGACTTTTACCAACCCCCTAAGCCCGCCATGCGATACTCATAGACGAACGGACCGGACTGCACGGATATTGTCACTGACAGGCTCAGTAGGGTTGTCAGGCTGAGCTCGCTCACAGACGTCCCTTTTGGTCAATACCTGGTGGCCCGTTATGTATTGGCTTATACCTCTAACGTGCTAGTGGTTAAATCCACAACCGAGGTGTTGACGAGTCTTTAGAGTCCCCCACATTTAGTTACTCAGCTTTCGGGCGAAAGGTTGTAGAGGCCGTATGGAGATATGGCAAGGTCCGATCAGATACGTGCGGTATTGCACGGATCAGGATCGGACAGTCTGTACTATAGGCCGTATGGTTATATGGCAGGGTTCGATCAGATACGTGCGGTATTGCACGGATCAGGATCGAACAGATATTACTAGCCGGTTTTGGTATAAGCCGGATCCTAGTATAGTACAGTGTAGATTTTGTCTCATTGCATTTGTATTTCGATCGAAATACAGATGCGGGTGTGTATGCACAGTATCGGGGTTTTCCCGTAATTTATTACGGGACCAGTTTTATGGAGTTGCCAGTTTGCTTTCCGTTTCGGCCAATTTCCATTGTTCCGTTCATTGGCCGAAGATTGGTGGAGGAGGGTTTATTTGCATTGTTGCAAATAAGCATTTGTGGAGGGGGTCTTTGCATATTATCATGTCATGATACTTGTCCCATCATTTGACTTCATATCTTCTTGATGGCTTGACTTTTAGTAACCATCATGGTTGTTGATTACTTGTTTTGGTGAGTGGGTTATGGTTGTGATCATTGGATTCTTTCATCATCTCTTTTCATCATTGCTTCCACCCACTCCCTTGACCTTACTCTTTCTCTCTCCAATCACAAATGGTGGGGGGGGGGGGCCGGCCATTCCTAAGATGAGGAATGGGATTCATTTTCTTTGAGGGTGGGGAAAAATTGTTATTCTCATTCTTTAGTATGCTACATTATTCCCACCTCTCTCCAAGTTCTTCTTCCTCCACAAAAAGGGCAACTCCATAATCCCAAATTGAGACATGCAATCCACATTATATTCTACAGCATATCTTGGGCACGTCGAGTAGCCGGCTTCGTGCCCGAGTTGCCTCGGCATTGAGGTGGGAGCCCGTAAACAAAGTAGGCGATGTGGTGCACTTCCGGCGACGAGGAGGAGACGGGACTTTTCCGCAGGAGATCGGGACCATGACGAGAAGACCGGAGGACTTGGATCGTCGGTATATCTCTATTCCCTATCTTGTTAGTAGCTTAGACTAGTTAGTGGTTCGATCCCGGTTTTAGTACGCGGTGGTGCCGGTTTGCTAAGTCCGCAAAATTTAAGTTATTCACCGTTTCCGCATTCCGGCGTCGGATTGACGGCCGGGGCGCCGCCGTGCACTTACAGTTCTGGAGTCCAGTGGGAGACCAACTCGAGGAGTCGAGTCCGGGTCTCCTAACTCTAGAATTGGTAGGGTTGCTTGCCGCTCTCGTAAGGGTCTAGGGGTGTGGGTTTGGCTATTCATCGCGAACGTGGAATCCGTGTTTTATACTGGCTCGTATTGAAAACACGGACGTCCTAGTATATCCAATATTTCATATGATTCTTCTGCTGCGATATCTGTGATGTGATCATTTGATATGTGATGATAAATACTGTATATAGTATATATGATATATTATATAGACGTTACTTATGTTTTGCACTCGCGCTAGCCCTGCCCCGCTCTGTCGTTAGTTACCTAACCTAACGGTGCACGAGGGGACATCGAGGCGAATGCGGATGGCATAAGTGTACGTCGTATTTATCTGTGATGTTTAGGTGACTTAATTGATGGGACTTCATTAATGCGATTAATGAAAGAAAAGAAACCTAAAGATGTTGTGGAATCGAATTTTGAAAAACAGGTAGCTACAGTTCTTGCTTTGCATCGCGGTGTTCCTTGTAGAACATCCTGCACCTTATTCGATAAGGAAAGGACCGAGATCCCTTCACCGGGAGTGACTCCTTTAGCAATAACTGGCAGATGCTACAACCCTCGGTTTGTCTTTTGATTACTCCTATAGTTCTTGCTTTGCACAGCGGTATATATGATATATCCTGCACCTTATTCGATGAGGAAAGGGCCGACGATCCCTTCACCGGGAGTAACCCCTTTAGCAAAACTAGAAAAGCCTCAAAAACACTCCATTTTAAAATCATTTGATTCTACAACGATATCAAGTTCATTACGCAATAGGTTTTCAGAAAAACCTGTCGTAGCCCTCCGTCATTTCAGATATGTACTGGTTAGTATTCGTGCTGCGTTTGTTGACCTCTGTCAAGGCGTAGTGTGCGGTAGCCGATTAGTGCTTATCTGTATAAGCATATGATGTGATTGATTTAGGGTAGTCGTGCGACGATGTTGACCTCTGTCAAGGGTCGTGCGGGTGGGTTTACTTCAATCAGGAAATGACGGGTTGAACTTGACTAGCACCCTATGGTTTGTTGACCTTTGTCAAGGTCATAGGATGCTAGGGATAAAATATTATCGGGAATTTCAAGTGTTGAAATTTGCAATGAGATTGCATACCCTCTATGAGATAGTTAGATCCCGATACCCACTGCGAGTAATTGTTACTCCTGGGAGAGTTTTGCACTTTACAATTAGCCGATCAAGTAGGTGTCTAGAAAGGTGTCAACGAGGTTACGCCTCTGGGAAAACGAGGTTTACATTAATTAAGTTCGTGCGAAAGCACGGGGGACCTCCCTCAAAGTACCGACACTGGCCTGGCTGAAAGATTGGCGAACTTGTAGCGTGTAATTAATCCCGGCTAGTCTTTCCGTTTAGGGTTTGAAGGAAGATTTGATAAAAACAGTGGGAGCCATCCTGATTAGATAAAATAATAACCAATCTGATCTTGTAAGAGCATACGCTGAGTGTTTTCTTCTCTCTCTCTCAAGATAGCGACCATATCACGCCTTAATCAAGATAATAAAACGGATATATTGACCGAACCCGCTTGTTATACTGAGTTGGGGAACGTTGGTCCCGCTCCAATTTATAATTGTTATAAGACAGAGCAGGAAATTGGGGATTACCAGAATTCCTATGCCGCCCAAACGAAGAAAGTGCATATGATGCATCATCTTCGGGTGTGTTCATTACACAGAACTGTTTCTCAGTATCCTTTATGTCCTGGGTATGTCATACCAGATCAGGATCCCGCATATGTAATTTGTTACATGGGCTACAGAAAGGTAGAGAACTGAGAACGGGTGATAAGTTTCATGAGGCAGAAAACGGTGCAAGTGTTGCAGCCAATTCTGTTGGTCACTGTCACCATGTATTACCAGAATACATTGATTCTGAACAAATGTTATTAGATACCGAACCTGATATACAAAATCATATCAGTCTCTTTATTTAGATAAAGAAGGATATAATTTTGTATTGTTGGATAATGTTTTGAACATTTCCTAAATCAAAAGTTGATCGGTTCAGGCACGTTATCTAAAAGCATTAACGTTCTAAATCAAACTACAGTTCCTAGTATAAAGAACACACACAAGAGGAAGAGTTCAGATATGAACGAATCCTTCTTGAGGTATTGTAGACTAGGTCATATCAATACGACCCGACTAGCTGAAGTTACATTAAGATGCATATTTAAATTAGTTTGAATTTACATCTTGTAAAACTTGCCAGTCATGTCACAGAGATAAGATGACCATAGATCTGTTTATTGGAAACAGATAAAGAGTTAGTGAACTCTTGGGATTGATACATGCTGATGTATAAAGGTCCCCTGTCTACACGTACCAAGACCAGTTCTTTATACTCAATTATATTCTCTGATAATCTCTCAAGATTCAGATATATGTTCCTGTTGAAACACAAGTCCGAACCTTTTGAGATATTCACATAATATAAGTTAGAAGTAGAGAACCAAAATACGGGTAAAAGTATTATGTCCTTTGATGTGATCAAGGAGGAGAATACTAGAGCACGGAACTCCTGGATTATTCTAAAGGAGAATGAGATTCTCTCTCAGCATTACTCCTCCGTATACACCATAACACGATGGTATATCGGGGCGGAGCAATAACACCCTATGTGATATGGTGTGCTTTATGATGAGTACTACTGAGTTTCCTATTTCCTTTTAGGAAGTTATGCACTTATGAAGTTGCATACCTATTGAATAGGGTTCCGATCAAATCAGTTGCCTACCATTTCATATGAGATATGGAAAGGGAAGAGCCCATCTCTTAAGTCAGTTAAGATTTGGGTTGTCCGGCCTATGTCTAAAAGCAAAATCCGGACAAGCTCGAGGCAAAGTCAGATCTGTGGAAGTTTGTTGGATATCCCAAGCATACGCAAGGGAATATCTTCTACCTAACCGAGGAACAAAAATGTTTTGTTTCTCAGCATGCCACCTTTGTGAAAGGGAATTTCTTGTGAAGAAATTATTGGTTATGAGGTGGAACTGGAAACAGTTCCAACTATACAAACTGCAGCTGATGATTTGGTAGAACCAAAGGATTCAATAGCAACCAACGAACCTCAGCCTCTCCGCCGATCTAGTAGGGTTCCTCACCCACCTGAGAGATACTTCGGTTTCTCTATGACAGTGGGAGCGAGGATTGCATCATGAGATGATGACCCAACTAGTTTCGAGCTGGCCATCATGAGTGAGACTCTGTAAGAATGGCTGGATGCTTAGCGATCTGAGATGGAATTCTTATACACCAACAAAGTATGGACTTTGGTTGCCTTATCTGAAGGGTTAAATTCCCATCAGGAGCAAGTATATCTTCAGAAGATTACTTGGTGTACATGGAAAAGTTGAAACTTTCAAAGCTAGACTTGTTAAAGGTTTGCATCATTGACCAGGTATGGATTATAATGAAACCTTTTCTAAGTAGCTATGCTTAAGTCCATCCAGATCCTACTTGCCACGGCTACATACCATGACTACGATATCTGGCGGTTGGGTGTCATGACTGGTTTTCTAAATAAAGATTTAGAAGAGAGAGTCTATAAGTACACAGTCAGAGGGCTTCGTAGACAGTGGGAGCAGCGGAAACGTGTGCAAGATATTTTATGTGATAAAGCAGGCATCGCGGAGTTGGAACATCTGTTTTGATCAGTTAGTCAAAGAGTTTGACATCATCAAAATGGTAGATGAACCTTGTATATACAAAAAGGTAGTAGGGAGTATGGTGGTGATCCTCGTAGAGTACGTGGATGACATACTCTTGATAGGGAAGGAGTTTCCTATGCTACGCTCGGTCAATCTCCGCTTATCATAAGGATTATCCATATAGGATCAAAGTGATACCTACTAAATCCTGGGTTTTGGATCTATGAGATAGATCTAACTGGATGTTAGGATACTTACTAGTTATAGTGAGTTGGTATCAATTGATTCTGGGGAGAATCACTGGAAAGGTTCCAGGGTGATAAAGACGACTGAATGTCAGTCGCAGGCATTGTCTTTACCCTCAGTGAAGGGACGATATGTTGGAAGAGTTCCAAGCTAGATACCGTGGCATACTAGACGATAAAGGCTGGATATATCGCTACCAAAGATGCTACCAAAGAGGCAGTCTCGGTGTATATTAGTTCATGAGATGAACTTCGTTCCTCCCATTGTGTGACAATGGAGTTGTGGCTTATGCCTAGGAACGCCCGTCCCATCAGTGATCCAGACATATTCTTAGACAGTATCACCTGATCATGGAGATGGTTGATCTCCAGGGGATCAAGGTTAGGAGAGTAGACTCAGAGGACAACACGGCGGATCCACTCACAAAGGCCTTTTCCCAGAGAGAGACTTTTATGGGATGGTTGAGTATGAGATACTACAACCACTGCTATCAGATGGCCCTAGTGCAAGTGGGAGATTGTTAGTTATATGTATGCCCTAGAGACCATTACTATACATAGGATGTATATTGTAGTGGATGCTTAGACATATGTAGGGAGGACTTTCTTGCTCGACATGATAGTATGCTATTTGGTTACTCTTTACCTTAACGTGTACACTGATTGTCTCTCTGTTACATGTTGGTAAAGCCCTTAGGATGTGTACTTGACTACCTGGACTATGATGCAGATCATACTAGTGGGGACATGGTAGTCCATAAGTACATCCTTCAAAGTCCCTAGTCGTGGGTGTATCGAGACGGGGCATCGATATACCAGAGTAGACTAGCGTATACCTTCTCGACCCATAGAGATGGGCGATGGATGATCCCATATCCATTGGTGTTTGACATCAGAGATGATATACGGGTGCTCAGTAGAGACTGGGTATACTGGACGGACTCGCCGAGAACTCCCAGATGGTATTATACCTTACGTCAGATGGCAGTTCTCTGGTGACACTGATACAGGTTAGTCTGTAGACCCGAGATCGTCATAGAGTCTTGTGTGATTCCTACTGTACTTTGATTTCCATCATACCACGTCCAAGAGGGCGTTCAAAAAGGTGGCTTTTGGGTACAGTCTCGAATCACATGGAGGCAATGAGCGATAGGAGGGGTTTCGTCTCTCCCGGTATAGGGAGTTGATGTTGCGCAGTGTTCGATTGGCTATAACAGGAAGTCCTTGGCCAAGGCTGTTTTAGGGATGTACTGGTAAGTGTTACCAGTAGTTTCACGACCCGTTATGAGCCTCATATCGACACGACTTATCGAGTTATTGGGGTCTGACGTTTACCACCCCTAGACGAGATATGCGACATATCAGACGAATAGACCGGACTGTACGGTAGTGTTACTCGTTGGATTCACAGGAGTGTGAGCGGGCTTGCTTGTTGATCTTCTGATCGCTCAATACCCGGGTGGCCGTTATATTTAGCAGACCGCTTGCGGCTTGTGGGTGTTTGATATGATCATCACCTACTGCCGGCGTATTGACGGGTCTTTAGAGTCCTACACAGGGGTTTCCTGGCTCAAGAAAAACGAAATAGGAGCGCATATGAGATATGTGCGGGACCGAGAATAATACCAGTATGTGATATTGTATTCTATTCTCGCGATTTGTGACATTGATCGGTTGTATGCGATATAACCGGGTTATCGGATCAAGTGTTGATTCGATAAGTTGTTACTATTGATATTAGTCGGTTATATGCGATATGACCGGATCGTTAAATCAAGTGTTGATTTAATGGTTTAATGTATAATTATATATTTGATATATTACTTTACATTAACTAGTATTGGTTCACTTAAGATTGATTTTCTCACTTGAAAGTGTACATTGTTTATATGTAATATATGCAAGTGTACATGTTTGTATCATGCTTGATGATACAAACAAGTTGTGTGTATGAGACTTGAACCATATCAAGGTTAGATTAGGGTTTACTATTTTCCTAGCAAATAACAAAAGAATTGAGACTTTAGTCAAAGTTATCAAGCTTCATGAAGCTTGATAAGCATTGACAAAGTCAACCCTTTTGTCATTTGTGTAGGATATTTGTTAACCCAACCCTTAACCTAATGGTTTGGTTAATTCTCTACATGAGTTAAGCATGAGGGCTTAACTCAACCATGGTGCCATTATTTGTTGGATAAGTTTTCATTTGGATATAATTTCTTTTCTTCTTCATCTTCATCAAGCTTGAAAAAGCTTGCTAGCTCCAATGGCATCATGAGAAAAAGAGTGAGAAATCCAATTCTAAAGTGAACCCACTTCCTATTTCATCATCCTCTACCACTTGCCATGTAGTATAGGGTGTTCTCTTCACAAAGTTTTCGACCAAGTGAAGGAAAGCTTGAGTTTGAGTCTCCCCGACGTAGATCATCTTCGGCCTCGAAGTCAATGACCTAGCCCGATCATTTCTCCGACGAAACTATTTCTAGAGTCCGGGATCCGATGATCGCAGCGAAGGGACATCAACACTGAGCTAAAGAAGTGGTGGACCGGATCTACAAAGGTTGTAATCCCTTTCACTTAGTAGCAAAGTCGTTTGCTTGCTTGCTTTTCGCCTTAACTTCTAGTTAGCGATCTATATTAGGGTTTCTCGGCACCGGAAAATTTTTGTTTGGCATGGTTGATGCCTTGTGGAACCTCTTTAGTGTGCCTAGGAACCCTACAGTTGAGTCGCGTGGACTTCAACCCGGAGCTATTGAAGAGAAAGACTCGAACTACAATGGTTGTATACTCTTTTCTTCTCTTTAGTTCATCACATCACAAAGGCAAACCCTAAATAATCTAGTAAAGATCTTGTTAGTCTAGCTTAGCACCTAATAAAATTTGAATTTGGCATGTTTGATGCCTCTAGAACCTCATGGTGGTGCAAAGGTCGACTTTCATGGTATCAGAGCCAAGCTAGAACATTAGGGTATCTTGTAGCGACGTTAGAAATCCGCCGTTTTTGTCACGCAAAAACTACCGATAAAAACAGTTTTCCAAAATGATGTTTTGAGTTGCACACCCCGCGGGCTCACGGTTTGAACCGAGAAGCCGCGGGGTGGAGCGTGCGCATCCCGGGGACGCCCCGGGGGGACCGAACCGCTGGGTCCACTCCCCAAGACCACCATAAGGTGGTCTTGGAGGTGGGGACCCGAAACTTCCCCACCTTAGGCAGTTTCGGGTCTGCCTCACTCTCTGGCTCGAGGGTGGGGTACCCCCTATAGCCCCCTCATTCGATAGTTAATTTTGGGATCTTCGCCCCCGCGAAGATTCGGGCGGGTTTCGAGTTCGTTTCGACTTCCGGATTGGCTTAAAACGATTGGTTTTGGAACTTTAGCTCACTGGATTTTTCATGTCTTGGAAAAATTGGTTTAGTTTGCTAATTGCGTGCAGAATTCTAATGTCGCGGTTACTTTACAAGCTTTGTGATGTGTGTGATACAATTAGCAGAATCCGGATTAATTAGTTTTATGAAAACTAGTTAGTATATTGTAAACCTAGCCATTTAGTCTCAATTGATCAATTGCCACGAAGTTTTGATTCGGATCAAAACTCCGTCGCAATTGCGTATTGTACGCGATCGCTAAGTCGGGAATCTTGTTGAATTATATGACAACCAATTGAAAAGAGTTTTCAATTTGAGACTAAAATGCAAGTTTTATAAGTTAGGCATGAAATCCGGAATATGAGATATTCCGGGTTTATGATGTCTAAGGATATTGCGGATTCTAATTATTATAGTTTTCTGTTTTCTTTTCTGCGACCGTAAGTGTAATATGTAGAGTATCCCAATCTTGTTGCTATATGTCAACAAGTTTTAGGGATACTCATATTTGCTTACGTTGATGATATGTGATATCATGTGTTGCTGTTGATATGATTTATTGGATCGTCGTGAAAGAATAGCCGGGGGGTTCTATGTAAGATAAGAGTTTTTATTTTCATTCATGTAAAATCTGTATGTAATATTCTTTTATTGGGGCAATTCCGGGTTGAGGATGATGTCACCACTGTTGTATATTATTTACTTTTCCGCATTAGGATAGACCCAAGACGGGGAGCACAAGTAACCGGATTCTAGAGTCCAGTGGGAGACCATCTCAACGAGTTGAGACCGGGTCTCCTAACTCTAGAATTGGCAGGGTTACTTGCCGCTCTCGTAGGGGTTTAGAGATGTGGGTTTGGATATTCATCACGACTGTGGAATCCGTGTTTTAGATTATTGGCTAAATTTAAAACACGGACATCCTAGTATATCCAATATTTCATATGTTGCTTCTGCTGCTTGATTCTATGATGTTGATTATATAACTGCGTGAGACGAATGTAATATTATATATATGATATATAATAAACGTTGCTTATGTTTTTCACCTGCGCTAATCCAGCCCCCGCTCTGCCGGTAGTTAAGTAACCTAACGGTGCATGACGGGGCCCCGTGGCGAATGCGGATAGCATAAGCGTACGTTCTATTTTCGTTTCATTTTTCTGTAATGTTTAGGAAACATTAAATGATAGGACTTCATTAATGTGATTAATAAAAAGAAAGAAACCAAAAAATGTTGCAGAATCAAATTTTCAAAAAGGGTAGCTCTAGTTCTTGCTTTGCATAGTGATATTCCTTGATGAATATCCAGCACCTCATTCGATGAAGAAAGAGCCGAGATCCCTTCACCCGGAGTGACCTCTTTGGCAAAATTAGAAAATGCTATAACTCACTCGGTTTTGTTTTTGATAGCTTCTCTAGTTCTTGTTTTGCATAGTGGTATTCATGAATATCCTGCACCTCATTCGATGAGGAAAGAGCCGAGATCCCTTCACCGGGAGTGACCTCTTTAGAAAAACTAGCAAAAGCCTCAAAAACACTCCTCTTCAAAATCACTAGATTCTACAACGATATCAAGTCCGTTACGCTCATGGTTTTCTTAAAAATCCGCATAGCCCTCCGCCATTTCAGATAAGTACTATTTAGTATTCGTGCTACGTTTGTTGGCATTCGTCAAGGCGTGGTGTGCGGTAGCTGATTAATGCTTATCTGCCAGCATGTGATGCGATTGGATTAGGGTAGTCGTGCGACTTTGTTGGCCTTCGTCAAGGGTCGTGCGGGTGGGTTTAATTCAATCAAGAAATGAACCGGTTGAACTTGACTAGCGGCCTATGGTTTGTTGGCCTTCGTCAAGGTCATAGAAAGCTAGGGGTAAAAACCATTATCGGGAATTTCAAGTGTTGAAATTTGCAATGAGATTGCATACCTTCTATATGATAGTTGGATCCCGATACCCACTGCGAGTAAGAGTTACTCCTGGGAGAGTTTTGCACTTTACAATTAGCTAAATCTAGTAGGTGTCTAGAAAGGTGTCAACGGGGTTATGCCTCTAGGGAAACAAGGTTTATTTTAATTAGGTCCATGCGAAAACACGGGGAACCTCCCTCAAAGACCGATACCTGCCTGGCCGAACGATTGGAGAATCTGTAGGGTGTGATTAATCCCGGCTAATCTTACCTTTTAGGGTTTGAAAGAAGATTTGATAAAAACAGTGGGAGCCGTCCTGATTAGATAAGATAATAACCAATCTAATCTTGCAAAGAGCGCACGCAAAGTGATTATCCTTCTCTCTCTCCTGGTAGCGACCAATGAAATTCCTTAATCAAGATAATAATATGGATGTATTGACCGAACCTACTTATTATACCGGGCTAGGTTTCGCTCTATTTTATGATTGTCATAAGTCTGAGCAAGGAATAGGGGAATATTCGGATTCCCACGCCACCCAAACGAAGAAAAAGTATGTTGATGCATTGTCTTCGGGTGTGTTCGTAAACAAGAACTGTTTCTCAGTTACCTCTACGTCCTGGGTATTGGATACCGGATCAGGATCCTACATATGTAATTTGTTACATGGGCTGCAGACAGGTGGAGAACTAGGAAAGGGTGATATGTCTCTAGTAGTAGAGAATGGTGCAATTATTGCAGCCAAAGCAGTTGGCAGATATCACCTGGTGTTACCAACTGGTAATACATTGATTCTTAGCAACTGTTATTTCGTACCAATAATATTGTGAATATTTTCCTGAATCAAGTGTTGATTAGGTAAGGTATGTTGTATAACAATATACACGTTCTGAATCAAACCACAGTTCCAAACGTACAGAACACACACAAGAGGAACAGTTCAGAAATGAACGAATTCTTCTTATGGCATTGTAGACTGGGTCATATCAATGAAACAAGACTAGCTGAAGTTCCATAAGGATGCATATTTGAATCCGTTCGAATTTACATCTTATGAAACTTATCAGTCATGTCTCAAAGACTAGGTGACCAAATCTCCATTTACTGAAAACAGAGAAAGAGCTACTAAACTCTTGGGCAGATACATGGTGATGTATGCGGTCCTATGTCTACACATGCCAGGGATGGTTCCACGTACTTTATTACATTCACCAATGTTCTCTCAAGATACGGACATGTGTTCTTGTTGAAACACAAATCTGAATCTTTTGAGAATTTTAAGGAATATAAGTACGAAGATGAGAACCAGATGGATAAAAGCATTCAAATCCATCGATATGATCGGGAACAAGAATACTGGAGCACGGAATTCCGAGACTATTTAAAAGAGAATGAGATTCTCTCTCAGTTTACTCCTCCATATACAACACAGCACAATGGTATATCGGGGTGGAGGAATCGCACTCTATGAGATATGGTGCGCTCTATGATGAGTACTGCTGAGTTGCCTATTTCCTTTCAGGGACATGCACTTGAGAAGATGCATACCTATTGAATAGAGTTCCGATCAAATCCGTTGCCTACCACTCCATATGAGATATGTAATGGGAAGAGACCATCTCTTAAAAGAGTTAAGATATGGGGTTGTCCGGCCTATGTTGAAAAGCAAAATCCGGACAAGCTTGAGGCAAGATTAGTTCTGTGCAAGTTTGTAGGATATCCCAAACATTCGCGAGGGAATATCTTCTACCACACCGAGGAACAAAAGATGTTTTATTTCTCAACATGCCACCTTTTTAGAAAAGGAATTTCTTGTAGAAGAAATTAGTGGCGATGAGGTAGAGCTGGAAGAAGTTCCAGCAACACAAACTATAACTGACGATTTGGTGGAACCGGAGGATTCAATAGTCCCTGACGAACCAAAGCCACTCCGCAGATTTAGTAGGGTTTCTCATCCACCTGAGAGATACTATGATTTTCTCATAGACGGTGGGAGCGAGGATTGCATCATGTATATGATGACCCAACTAGTTTCGAGCAGGCCATCACAAGTGGAGACTATGTGAAATTGCTGGATGCTATGCGATCTGAGATGGAATCCATGTACACTAACAAAGTATTGGCTTTGGATGTTGCTCCTGAAGGGGTAAAATCCATCGGGAGCAAGAGGATCTTTGAGAAAGATAATTTGGTGTAGATGGAAAAGTTGAGACTTTCAAATCTAAGCTTAAGTCCATCAGGATCCTACTTGCTATTGCTGCATACCATGACTACGATATCTGGCAGACTGCACGTCAAAACCACTTTTCTAAATGGTGATTTAGAAGAGAGCGTGTATATGACACTACCAGAGAGCTTCGTAGACAGTGGGAGCAGCGGAAGCATGTGCAAGTTGCTTAAATCCATCTACGGGTTAAAACAGGCATTGTGGAGATAGACCATCTATTATAATGAAGTTGTCAAAGAGTTTAACTTCATCAAAGAGGTAGATGAACCATGTATAAATAAGAAGCTTGTAGAGAGTATGCTTGTCTTCCTCGTATTGTACGCGGATGACATACTCTTGATAGGAAAGGGTGTTCCTATGCTATACTCGGTCAAGCACCTCTTATCACACAGATTCTCCATGAAAAATCTAACTGATGCCTCCTACATCATGGGGATATAGATCTATATAGATAGATCTAAATGGATTTGGGATTGTCCCAATTCAGGTACATAGACACCATGCTAAAGGTGTTTAGTATGGATGATTCTAAGCATGGTAAAGTACCCGATTGTTCAGGAATAACTCTCTCCAAAGAGATGTCTCTTGAGACTGATTTGGAGAGGGCTCGCATACAAGGGATACCCTATACTTTGGCAGACGGATCAATCATGTATGCGATGTTATGTACTGTCTGTCTCTTATACTGTCTGTCTCTTACATGTTAATAAAACCCTTAGGATATGTACTTTGTAAGTCTACGGTAGCACCCCGGCCGTCAATCCGAGGCCAAATGCGGAAACAAAAACTTTTTAGGAAACCGGCGCTATCGTAGTCTTTCATCCGGATCGAACCATTAACGCTAAACTAGCTAACTACTAAGAAGTGAGAGTGGCTATACCGATCGATCCATGTCCTTCGGTCTTTGGCCACCATCCCAAGCTCCTCGCGGCATCTCCGATCTCCGGTCTCCTCGTCGGAAGGGCACCACATCAATGAGTCTTTTTACGGGCTCCCGCTTCATCCGAAGCAATTCGAACATGAAGTTTGCTAGCCGACATGTCCAAGGTGAAGTACAGAATGCGTGCGATCACTTTGTCTCAAGCATCCATTGATTCTCAACGCATGAGAGTGTATGGATGGAGGTTGAAGATGATGTCATTAATGGAGATAGTGAGCTCAAGAAGAAAGAGGAAGAAGAAGAGCTTTCTTTTTCTTTTGTGTTGCAATGATAAAATGAGAGCAAGAATAAAATACAAGAGCTAACCCTTTCCCTTTGGCTGCCCTCCCTCTCTCCTCTTATCATTTCAACATATAAATCAATCCAAAATGTGACATATGCACAAATAAAGAGACCATGAGTCATCACTTGTGCATGTGTCAGAATTAATGCTCCTAATCATGACTTTGAGCTCATTATTTCCATTTGCAAAAATTAATCCAAATGTTTGCAACAATAAAAAGAGAATGGCATCTACAAAAGTAAACTCGTGACGGATCACAAGAGTGCCCCTCACCAGTATATACATACCTGCATCAGCATTCCGACTGAATGCGAATGCAATGAGACTAAAGTAATCCAACAAATCTAATACTAGGATCCGGCTTAAACCAAAGCCCACTAGTATGATCCGTCCGATCATGATCCGTGCACTACTGCACGTATATGATCGAACCCTGCCATAATACCATACGGCCTCTACAATGTGCACATCAAGTGAGAAAATCCTTTTTAAGTGAACCAATACTAGTTAATGCAAAGTAATATATCAAATATATAATTATGCATTAAATCATTAAATCAACACTTGATTTAATGATCCGATCATATCGCATATAACCGACTAGTATCAAGTGTATCAATGTATCGAATCAACACTTGATTCGGTAACCCGGCTATATCACATATAACCTGCCGATGATACAAATCGCGAGAATAGAATACGGTATCACATACATGCATTATTCTCGGTCCCGAACATATCTCATATGCGCTCCTATTTCGTTTCACTTGAGCCAGGAAACCTCTGTGTAGGACTCTAAAGACTCGTCAATACGCCGGCAGCAGGTGATGATCATATCAAACACCCACAAGCCGCAAGCGGTCTGCTAAACGTAACGGCCACCCGGGTATTGAGCGATCAGAAGATCGACGAGCAAGCCCGCTCACACTCCTGTGAATCCAACCAGTAACACTTACCATACAGTCCGGTCTCGTCATCTGATATGTCGCATATCTCGCCTAAGGATGGTAAACGTCAGACCCCAATAGCTCGATAAGTCGTGTCGATATGAGGTCTATAACAGTTCGAGAAACTACTGGTAACACTTACCAGTAAATCTCAGCAACCCTGGCCAGGGATTTCCGGTTATAGCCAATCGAACACAGCGCAACATCAACTCCCTATACCGGGAGAGACGAATCCCCTCCTATCGCTCATTGCCTCCATGTGATTCGGGACTGTACCCAAAAACCACCGTTTTGCACGCCCTCTTGGACGTGGTAAGGTGGAAATCAAAGCACAGTGGGAATCACACAAGACTCTATGACGATCTCGGGTCTACAGACTAACATGTACCAGTGTCACCAGAGAACTGCCATCTGACGTAAGGTATAATACCATCTGGGAGTTCTCGGCGAGTCCGTCCAGTGTACCCAGTCTCCACTGAGCACCCGTATATCATCTCTGATGTCAAACACCAATGGATATGGGATCATCCATCGCCCATCTGTATGGGTCGAGGAGGTATACGCTAGTCTACTCTGGTATATCGATGCCCCGTCTCGATACACCCACGACTAGGGACTTTGAAGGATGTACTTATGGACTACCATGTCCCCACTAGTATGATCCGCATCATAGTCCAGGTAGTCAAGTACACATCCTAAGGGCTTTACCAACATGTAATCAGAGAGACAATCAGTATACACGTTAAGGTAAAGAGTAACCAGATAGCATACTATCATGTCGAGCAAGAAAGTCCTCCCTATATATGTCCCAGCATCCACTACAATATACATCCTATGTACAGTAATGGCCTCTAGGGCATACATATAACTAACAATCTCCCACTTGCACTAGGGCCATCTGATAGCAGTGGTTGTAGTATCTCATACTCAACCATCCCATAAAAGTCTCTCTCTGGGAAAAGGCCTTTGTGAGTGGATCTGCCGTGTTATCCTCTGAGTCTGCTCTCCTAACCTCGATCTCCTTGGAGATCAACCATCTCCATGATCAGGTGATACTGCCTTAGAATATGTCTGGATCACTGATGGGACGGACGTTCCTTGGCATAAGCCACAACTCCATTGTCTCACAATGGTAGGAACGAAGTTCATCTCATGAACTAATATACACCCAGACTGCCTCTTTGGTAGCATCTTAAGTAGCGATGTATCTTGCCTTTATCGTCTAGTATGCCACGATATCTAGCTTGGAACTCTTCCATCATACCGTCCCTTTACTAAGGGTAAAGACAATGCCTGTGACTGACATTCAGTCGTCTTTATCACGCTGGAACCCTTCCAGTGATTCTCCCCAGGATCGATTGATACCATCACACTACTACTAGTGAGAATCCTAGAATCCAATTAGATCTATCTCATAGATCCAAAACTCAGGATTAAGTAGGTATCATTTTGATCCTATGTGGAGAATCATTGTGATAAGTGGAGATTGATCGAGCGTAGCATAGGAAACTCCTTCCCTATCATGAGTATGTCATCCACGTACTCTACGAGGATCGTCACCATACTCCCTACTACCTTTTTGTTTATACAAGGTTCATCTACCATTTTGATGATGTCAAACTCTTTGACTACTACATCAAAACAGACGTTCCAACTCCGCGATGCCTGCTTTGCAGGGTTCCTAGGCACTCTAGTGAAGTCTCCCAAGCCATCAACCATGGCAATTTCAAAAATTATGGTGCCTACAAACCCTAAAGTACGGATCGTTTGCTAGATATCTAGGCGAACAAGAACTAGTTAACAGTTAACTATATAAAATACGGAAATACAACCTTTGTAGATCCGGTGCTCCACCTCCATAGCTCCGCAACGAGGTCCTCTCCGCTGTCCAAAACGAATCTGGGCTCTAGGATCGGCTTCGTCGGAGAATGGGCAAGCTAGGTCGTCGATGTCCATGCCGAAGATGATCTACGTCGAGGCATCGATGAATCAAGCTCCACCTTCACCAAACCCTAAAATCTTGTGAAGGAAACACACTCTACTACTTGGCAAGAGGTAGAGGATGAAGAAATAGGAAGTGGGTAGACTTTAGAATTGGATTTTTCACTCATATGCATCAATCACCATTGATGGACTTCAAGCTTCTTCACTTGAAGCATGAAGAAGAAGAAGAAAAACATTATGATAAGTTAATAGAAAAATGAAAAGAAAATGAATTCTTATCATAATATTAACTAGAGTTAAGTGTAGAGAATGAATCATGGTTAGTGGGAATGGTTAGGGTTAAGGATGAGATAAGTATGGTTGACTTGAACAAAGCTTCATGAAGCTTCAACTAAAGAACAAAAGAAGCCACCATTCTTTTCTCATTTTCATTTATTCATTTATCAAAAATAAAAAGGATAAATAAATAGATAAATGAATAACAAATAGGAAACCCTAAACTATTTCATTAACCAAGGTTTAATCTTTACACTTGAACCCTAGCATGACATGTATCATCAAACATGATACAAGCAAGTGCACAAAAGTATATCGCATATACAATGCGCACAACCGAGTGAGAAAATCCGTCTAAAGTGAACCGATACTAGTTAATGCAAAGTAATATATCAAATATATAATTATACATTAAATCATTAAATCAACACTTGATTCAATGATCCGGTCATGCGCACATAACCGACTGGTATCTAATATATCGGCTTATCGAATCAACACTTGAATCGATAACTAGGTTATATCGCATACAACCATTCGATATATATATCGCGAGAATAGAATACGGTATCACATACACGCATTATTCTCGGTCCCGCACATATCTCATATGCGCTCCTATTTCGTTTCGCTTGAGCCAGGAAACCTCTGTGTAGGACTCTAAAGACTCGTCAATACGCCGGCAGCGGATGATGATCATATCAAACATCCACAAGCCGCAAGCGGTCTGCTAAACGTAACGGCCACCCGGGTATTGAGCGATCTGAAGATCGACGAGCAAGCCCGCTCACACTCCAGTGAATCCGACCAGTAACACTACCGTACAGTCCGGTCTGATCGTCTGATATGTTGCATATCTCGCCTAGGGGTGGTAAACGTCAGACCCCAGTAGCTCGATAAGTCGTGTCGATATGAGGTCTATAACTGTTCGAGAAACTACTGGTAACACTTACCATTAAATCTCAGCAACCCTGGCCAGGGATTTCCTGTTATAGCCAATCGAACACAGCGCAACATCAACCCCCATATACCGGGAGAGACGAATCCCCTCCTATCGCTCATTGCCTCCATGTGACTCGGGACTGTACCCAAAAACCACCGTTTTGCACGCCCTCTTGGACGTGGTAAGATGGAAATCAAAGCACAGTGGGAACCACACAAGACTCTATGACGATCTCGGGTCAACAGACTACTCTGTACCAGTGTCACCAGAGAACTGCCATCTGACGTGAGGTATAATACCATCTGGGAGTTCTCGGCGAGTCCGTCCAGTGTACCCAGTCTCTACTGAGCACCCGTATATCATCTCTGATGTCAAACACCAATGGATATGGGATCATCCATCGCCCATCTGTATGGGTCGAGAAGGTATACGCTAGTCTACTCTGGTATATCGATGCCCCGTCTCGATACACCCTCGACTAGGGACTTTGAAGGATGTACTTATAGACTACCATGTCCCCACTAGTATGATCCGCATCATAGTCTAGGTAGTCAGGCACAGATCCTAAGGGCTTTACCAACATGTAACAGAGAGACAATCAGCATACACGTTAAGGTAAAGGGTAACCAGATAGCATACTATCATGTCGAGCAAGAAAGTCCTCCCTATATATGTCCCAGCATCCACTACAATATACATCCTATGTACAGTAATGGCCTCTAGGGCATACATATAACTAACATGCTTTATCCTATAAAGCATCTTGTACACGTTTCCGCTGCTCCCACTGTTTACGAAGCCCTCTGACTGTGTACTTATAGACTCTCTCTTCTAAAACATCATTTAGAAAAGCAGTCATGACACCCAACCGCCAGATATCGTAGTCATGGTATGTAGCCGTGGCAAGTAGGATCTGGATGGACTTAAGCATAGCTACTTAGAAAAGGTTTTATCATAATCCATACCTGGTCAATGATGCAGACCTTTAACAAGTCTAGCTTTGAAAGTCTCAACTCTTCCATGTACACCAAGTAATCTTCTCAAGATATACTTGCTCCTGATGGGGATTTAACCCATCAGATAAAGCATCCAAAGTCCATACTTTGTTGGTGTATAAGGATTCCATTTCAGATCACTAAGCATCCAGCCATTCTTACAGAGTCTCACTCCTGATGGCCAGCTCAAAAATAGTTGGGTCATCATCTCATGATGCAATCCTCGCTCCCACTGTCATAGAGAAACTGAAGTATCTCTCAGGTGGGTGAGAAACCCTACTAGATCGGCGGAGAGGCTGAGGTTCGTTGGTATCTACTGAATCCTTTGGTTATACCAAATCATCTGCTGTAGTTTGCATAGCTAGAACCTTTCAAGTTCTACATAACTAACCTTGCCTCGAGCTTGTCCGGATTTTGCTTTTAGACATAGGCCGGACAACCCCAAATCTTAACTAGCTTAAGACATGGGCTCTTCCCATACCATATCTCATATGGAGTGGTAGGCGGTGATCTGATTCAAACCCTATTCAATAGGTATGCAGCTTCTCAAGCGCATAACTCCTAAAAAGAAATAGGTAACTCAATAATACTCATCATAGAGCACACCATATCTAATATTGTGCGATTGCTTCACCCCGATACACCGTTGTGCTGTGGTGTATTCGGAGGAGTAATGCTGAGAGAGAATCTCATTCTCCTTTAGAATAGTTCAGGAATTCCATGCACAAGTATTCTCCTCCCTGATCGCATCAAAGGACATAATACTTATACCCTCATTTTGGTTCTCTACTTCTAACTTATATTCCGTGAATATCTCAAAAGGTTCGGACTTGTGTTTCAACAGGAACATATGTCTGAATCTTGAGAGATCATCAGAGAATGTAATGAAGTACAAAGAACCGGTCTTGGCATGTGTAAACTGGGGACCTTTCATACATCATCATGTATCAGTCCTAAGAGTTCACTAACTCTTTCTCTGTTTCTAGTAAACGGAGCTATGGTCATTTTATCTTTGTGACATGACTGGCAAGTTTCACAAGATGTAAATTCAAACTGATTTAAATATGCATCTTTATGTAACTTCAGCTAGTCGGGTCGCATTGATATGACCTAGTCTACAATACCTCAAGAAGGATTCGTTCATTTCTGAACTCTTCCACTTGTGTGTTTTCCGTATACTGAAGAACTGTAGTTTGATTTAGAACATCAATGCTTTTAGATAACGTGCTTGAACCGATCAACTTTCGATATAGGAAATGTTCAAAACATTATCCAACAATACAAAATTTTATCATTTCTTTACTAATAAAGAGAGTGATATGATTTTGTATATCAGGTTCGGTATCTAATAACATTCATTCAGAATCAATGTATTTGTAATACAGGGTGACAGTGACCAACAGATTTGGCTGCAACACTTGCCCCGTTTTCTGCCTCATGAAACTTATCACCCGTTCTCAGTTCTCTACCTATCTGTAGCCCTATGTAACAGATTACATATCTGGGATCCTGATCCAGTATCAAATACCCAGGACGCAGAGGATATTGAGAAACGGTTCTTTATAATGAACACACCCAAAGAAGATGCATCATATGCACTTTCTTCGTTTGGGCGGCATGGGAAATCTGGTATTCCTCAATTTCTTGCTCTGTCTTATAACAATTGTAAGTTGGAGCGGGACCAACGTTCCCCAGCTCAGTATAACAAGCGGGTTCGGTCAAATATCCGTATTATTATCTTGATTAAGGCATGATATAGTCGCTACCTGGAGAGAGAGAGAAAAAAACACTCAGCGTGCGCTCTTGCAAGAATAGATTGGTTATTATTTTATCTAATCAGGATGGCTCCCACTGTTTTTATCAAATCTTCCTTCAAACCCTAAAAGGAAAGACTAGCCGGGATTAATTACACGCTACAAGTTCGCCAATCTTTCAGCCAGACCAGTGTCGGTACTTTGAGGAAAGTCCCCCGTGCTTTCGCACGAACCTAATTAATGTAAATCTTGTTTTCCCAGAGGCATGACCTCGTTAACACCTTTCTAGACACCTACTTGATCGGCTAATTGTAATGTGTAAAACTCTCCCATGAGTAACTCTTACTCGCAGCGGGTATCGGGATCCAACTATCTCATATAAGGTATGCAATCTCATTGCAAATTTCAACACTTGAAATTCCCGATAATATTTTGCCCTAAACGATCTATGACCTTGACAAGGTCAACAAACCATAGACCGTAAGTCAAGTTCAACCCGTCATTTCTTGATTGAATCAAACCCACCCGCACGACCCTTGACAAGGTCAACAAGGCCGTACGACTACCCTAACCCAATCTGCATCATATGCATAAGCAGATAAATAATGGTTAGCTACCGCACACTGCGCCTTGACAAGGTCAACAAATGCAGCACGAATACTAAACAGGAATTATCTGAAATGACGGAGGGTTACGACAGGTTTTTCTAAAAACCTATTGCGTAATGAACTTGATATCGTTGTAGGATCGAATGAATTTTGAAATGGAGTGTTTTTTAGGCTTCTCTAGTTTTGCTAAAGGAGTCACTCCCGGTGAAGGGATCGTCGGTCCTTTCCTCATCGAATGAGGTGCGGGATATATCATATATATCACTGTGCAAAGCAAAGATTCTTAAAAGCAATCAAAAGACAAACCGAGTGTGTAGCATCTGCCAGTTATTGCTAAAGGAGTCACTCCCGGTGAAAGGATCTCGGTCCTTTCCTTATCGAATAAGGTGCAGGATATATCATATATACCGCTGTGCAAAGCAAGAACTGTAGCTACCTATTTTATTTTGAAATTCGATTCCACAACATCTTTAGGTTTCTTTTATTTCATTAATCATATTAATGAAGTCCCATCATTAAGTACGTTTATAGATAAATACGACGTACACTTATGCCATCCGCATTCGCCTCGATGTCCCCTCATGCACCGTTAGGTTAGGTAACTAACGGCAGAGCGGGGCAGGGCGAGCGCGGGTGTAAAACATAAGTAACGCCTATATAATATATCATATATACTATATACAGTATTTATCGCAGAACATATCAAATGATCACATCACAGATATCGCAGCAGAAGAAACATATGAAATATTGGATATACTAGGACGTCCGTGTTTTTAATACGAGCCAGTATAAAACACGGATTCCACGGTCGTGATGAATAGCCAAACCCACACCCCTAGACCCCTACGAGAGCGGCAAGCAACCCTACCAATTCTAGAGTTAGGAGACCCGGACTCGACTCCTCGAGTTGGTCTCCCACTGGACTCCAGAACCCGGTTACTTGTGCCCTCCTCCTTGGGTCTATCCTAGTGCGGAAAATTAAATAATATACAAACGGTGACAACTTCCGCAACCTGGAAGTGCCCCAATAAAAGAATATTACATACAAGGTTTTTACATGAATGAAAATGAAAAACACTCATCTCACATAAAAAAAACCCGGCTATTCAAACACGACGATCCAATATAACATATCCAGCAACACATAACATCACATGTCATCAACGTAAGTAAATATGTCCATCCCAATTGTCGTTGACATATAGCAACGAAATCGGCGATATCACATATTACACTTACGGTCACAGAAAAGAAAGTGTAAAACTACAACAGTTGGAATCCGCAACCTGCATAGACATCGCATGCCTAATCAAATGAATTCCTTAGACATCGCATGCCTAACAATTATAAACCCCGCATTTTAGTCTCATTATCGAAAACACTTTTCAATATCAAGTCAGGCAATTCAACAAGATTCCCGACATTTTGATCGAATGCTCGTCGCAAACTTTATTAGGCGGCCACACCCCCGATGCCGTCGACGAAGTGCACCAAGGCGGAACACCGCTGCCGCGAGCACCCGAACGGATGCTTTCGGCGACGGGGTTGTCCTACAGTCACTTGGTCGGGGCTATGGGGCGAGGCTGTCTATTAAATTTACCCGGCGAGTATCCGCGTACACTACGTGATTGCGACGGACTTTTGATCAGATCAAAATTCCGTGGCAACCGATCAAGTGAGACTAAACCGCTAGATTTATAACATTCATTCAGTTATCTCATAACTACTTGTGAATTCCAATTATTGTATCACATTCCGGATAAATAGAAAATGTTAAACTTTCCGATCAAACAATTGAACACCCAAGTTTTCCCGATACAGCTCAACACATGATATAAGTTTAAAAACATTCAGTTCATGCCTCAGTACCAACGGTCCAGCCGTAGAAGGGTCAAGCCAACGCCTCACATGTGGCACGCCGTACTACCCCAAACCCTAAGGTTAAAAGGGCAGTTCAAGACGGTCACATAATCGAGTTAAGGTTTGTTGTCTTCTAGAGGGCCCATCGAGTTACTTGCACTACTTAGAACGTCTTTAAACTACGGAAAGATCCAACACTTGGAAATTTCCCGGCAGGGGAAAAAGTGGGTATTTATATCCGGTCAAACTTTTTAACATATTCTAAAATTATCCGGAAAACACATAGACAAGATTAGACAATCCGATCGAATCCACGAAGCTCCAAAACACCCTAGAAAACTCAACTCTTGAGTGCAAATTAAAAATTCCCAGAAAAGTCAGCACCTGAAGAAACAAATTACGGTGCAAAAATAGAGGGATGATCTTATTATATGACTGTGGAACCGCCGCAGAAGCCAAGCTTCTGCCTCGGTTCAGCCATCCTTTAGCAGTAGCTTTTGATCATTTTTGCACCGTAATTCTTAGAATTTCCTGCTGAATGTTTTAAGAATTTTTAAACTGGAAAAAACCCAGTTTTGTAAAAATGTACAGAGAGGGTGAAAAATTGGGGTTTCGGGTTCGATCGGATTTCTAACATCATCTACGCATCCCCTAAGGCTCTAGCTAGGCTCTGATACCACTGTAGGGTTCCTAGGCACACTAATGAGGTCTCACAAGGCATCAACCATGCCAATTTCAAATTTTACAAGTGCCGAGAAACCCTAATACGGATCGTTAACTAGAATTTTAGGCGAAAACGATAACTAGTAAACAACTTTACTAAGAAGTGAACGGAAATACAACCTTTGTAGATCCGGTCCTCCACCTCCATAGCTCCATGATGAAGTCCCCTCGCTGCGATCATCGGATCCCGGGCTCTAGCGGTGGTTTCATCGAAAGAATGATCGGGCTAGGTCGTCAACTTCGATGCCGAAGATGATCTACGTCGAGGCAACACAAGATCAAGCTCCCACTTCACCAAGTCATGAAACTTGTGAAGAAAACACCCTATACTGCTTGGCAAGAGGTAGAGGATGAAGAAATAGGAAGTGGGTTCACTTTAGAATTAGATTTCTCACTCTTTTTCTCAAGTTGCCATTAATGGTAGCAAGCTTTTCTTCATTGTTGAAGAAGAAGAAGAAGAAGAAGAAGCAAAAGAGAATATGATAAGTTATTTTTCAAAAAGAAAATAATATGATACTTATCATAATCTCAACCATAGTTAGGTGTAGAGAATGAACCAAGGTTAGGTGAATGGTTAGGGTTAGGGAAAGAAACAAAATGGTCAACCATTTCAAAGCTTCATGAAGCTTCAAAGATAATCCAAAGTTAGCCACCATTTTATTTCTTTCTAAAATCAATAAATAAATAAATGAATAAGTAAATGAAGCAAAAGAAACCCTAACCATTGACCAACCATGGTTTAAACCAAACACACAAACTATCATGTATCATCAAACATGATACAATCAAATGCACAAACGTATATCACATATACAATGTGCACATCAAGTGAGAAAATCCTTTTTAAGTGAACCAATACTAGTTAATGCAAAGTAATATATCAAATATATAATTATGCATTAAATCATTAAATCAACACTTGATTTAATGATCCGGTCATATCGCATATAACCGACTAGTATCAAGTGTATCAATGTATCGAATCAACACTTGATTCGGTAACCCGGCTATATCACATATAACCTGCCGATGATACAAATCGCGAGAATAGAATACGGTATCACATACACGCATTATTCTCGGTCCCGCACATATCACATATGCGCTCCTATTTCGTTTCGCTTGAGCCAGGAAACCTCTGTGTAGGACTCTAAAGACTCGTCAATACGCCGGCAGCAGGTGATGATCATATCAAACACCCACAAGCCGCAAGTGGTCTGCTAAACGTAACGGCCACCCGGGTATTGAGCGATCAGAAGATCGACGAGCAAGCCCGCTCACACTCCTGTGAATCCAACCAGTAACACTTACCGTACAGTCCGGTCTCGTCATCTGATATGTCGCATATCTCGCCTAGGGATGGTAAACGTCAGACCCCAATAGCTCGATAAGTCGTGTCGATATGAGGTCTATAACAGTTCGAGAAACTACTGGTAACACTTACCAGTAAATCTCAGCAACCCTGGCCAGGGATTTCCGGTTATAGCCAATCGAACACAGCGCAACATCAACTCCCTATACCGGGAGAGACGAATCCCCTCCTATCGCTCATTGCCTCCATGTGATTCGGGACTGTACCTAAAAACCACCGTTTTGCACGCCCTCTTGGACGTGGTAAGGTGGAAATCAAAGCACAGCGGGAATCACACAAGACTTTATGACGATCTCGGGTCTACAGACTAACCTGTACCAGTGTCACCAGAGAACTGCCATCTGACGTAAGGTATAATACCATCTGGGAGTTCTCGGCGAGTCCGTCCAGTGTACCCAGTCTCCACTGAGCACCCGTATATCATCTCTGATGTCAAACACCAATGGATATGGGATCATCCATCGCCCATCTGTATGGGTCGAGAAGGTATACGCTAGTCTACTCTGGTATATCGATGCCCCGTCTCGATACACCCACGACTAGGGACTTTGAAGGATGTACTTATGGACTACCATGTCCCCACTAGTATGATCCGCATCATAGTCCAGGTAGTCAAGTACACATCCTAAGGGCTTTACCAACATGTAATCAGAGAGACAATCAGTATACACGTTAAGGTAAAGAGTAACCAGATAGCATACTATCATGTCGAGCAAGAAAGTCCTCCCTATATATGTCCCAGCATCCACTACAATATACATCCTATGTACAGTAATGGACTCTAGGGCATACATATAACTAACAATCTCCCACTTGCACTAGGGCCATCTGATAGCAGTGGTTGTAGTATCTCATACTCAACCATCCCATAAAAGTCTCTCTCTGGGAAAAGGCCTTTGTGAGTGGATCTGCCGTGTTATCCTCTGAGTCTGCTCTCCTAACCTCGATCTCCTTGGAGATCAACCATCTCCATGATCAGGTGATACAGCCTTAGAATATGTCTGGATCACTGATGGGACGGACGTTCCTTGGCATAAGCCACAACTCCATTGTCTCACAATGGTAGGAACGAAGTTCATCTCATGAACTAATATACACCCAGACTGCCTCTTTGGTAGCATCTTAAGTAGCGATGTATCTTGCCTTTATCGTCTAGTATGCCATGATATCTAGCTTGGAACTCTTCCATCATACCGTCCCTTTACTAAGGGTAAAGACAATGCCTGTGACTGACATTCAGTCGTCTTTATCACGCTGGAACCCTTCCAGTGATTCTCCCCAGGATCGATTGATACCATCACACTACTACTAGTGAGAATCCTAGAATCCAATTAGATCTATCTCATAGATCCAAAACTCAGGATTAAGGAGGTATCATTTTGATCCTATGTGGAGAATCATTGTGATAAGCGAAGATTGATCGAGCGTAGCATAGGAAACTCCTTCCCTATCATGAGTATGTCATCCACGTACTCTACGAGGATCGTCACCATACTCCCTACTACCTTTTTGTTTATACAAGGTTCATCTACCATTTTGATGATGTCAAACTCTTTGACTACTACATCAAAACAGACGTTCCAACTCCGCGATGCCTGCTTTATCCTATAAAGTATCTTGTACACGTTTCCGCTGCTCCCACTGTTTACGAAGCCCTCTGACTGTGTACTTATAGACTCTCTCTTCTAAAACATCATTTAGAAAAACAGTCATGAAACCCAACCGCCAGATATCGTAGTCATGGTATGTAGCCGTGGCAAGTAGGATCTGGATGGACTTAAGCATAGCTACTTAGAAAAGGTTTTATCATAATCCATACCTGGTCAATGATGCAGACCTTTAACAAGTCTAGCTTTGAAAGTCTCAACTCTTCCATGTACACCAAGTAATCTTCTCAAGATATACTTGCTTTTGATGGGGATTTAACCCATCAGATAAAGCATCCAAAGTCCATACTTTGTTGGTGTATAAGGATTCCATTTCAGATCACTAAGCATCCAGCCATTCTTACAGAGTCTCACTCCTGATGGCCAGCTCGAAAATAGTTGGGTCATCATCTCATGATGCAATCCTCGCTCCTACTGTCATAGAGAAACTGAAGTATCTCTCAGGTGGGTGAGAAACCCTACTAGATCGGCGGAGAGGCTGAGGTTCGTTGGTATCTACTGAATCCTTTGGTTGTACCAAATCATCTGCTGTAGTTTGCATAGCTAGAACCTTTCAAGTTCTACATAACTAACCTTGCCTCGAGCTTGTCCGGATTTTGCTTTTAGACATAGGCCGGACAACCCCAAATCTTAACTAGCTTAAGACATGGGCTCTTCCCATACCATATCTCATATGGAGTGGTAGGCGGTGATCTGATTCAAACCCTATTCAATAGGTATGCAGCTTCTCAAGCGCATAACTCCTAAAAGGAAATAAGTAACTCAATAATACTCATCATAGAGCACACCATATCTAATATTGTGCGATTGCTTCGCCCCGATACATCGTTGTGCTGTGGTGTATTCGGAGGAGTAATACTGAGAGAGAATCTCATTCTCCTTTAGAATAGTTCAGGAATTCCATGCACAAGTATTCTCCTCCCTGATCGCATCAAAGGACATAATACTTATACCCTCATTTTGGTTCTCTACTTCTAACTTATATTCCGTGAATATCTCAAAAGGTTCGGACTTGTGTTTCAACAGGAACATATGTCTGAATCTTGAGAGATCATCAGAGAATGTAATGAAGTACAAAGAACCAGTCTTGGCATGTGTAAACTGGGGACCTTTCATACATCATCATGTATCAGTCCCAAGAGTTCACTAACTCTTTCTCTGTTTCCAGTAAACGGAGCTATGGTCATATTATCTTTGTGACATGACCGGCAAGTTTCACAAGATGTAAATTCAAACTGATTTAAATATGCATCTTTATGTAACTTCAGCTAGTCGGGTCGCATTGATATGACCTAGTCTACAATACCTCAAGAAGGATTCGTTCATTTCTGAACTCTTCCTCTTGTGTGTGTTCCGTATACTGAAGAACTGTAGTTTGATTTAGAACATCAATGCTTTTAGATAACGTGCTTGAACCGATCAACTTTTGATATAGGAAATGTCCAAAACATTATCCAACAATACAAAATTTTATCATTTCTTTACTAATAAAGAGAGTGATATGATTTTGTATATCAGGTTCGGTATCTAATAACATTCATTCAGAATCAATGTATTTATAATACAGGGTGACAGTGACCAACAGACTTGGCTGCAACACTTGCCCCGTTTTCTGTCTCATGAAACTTATCACCCGTTCTCAGTTCTCTACCTATCTGTTGCCCTATGTCACAGATTACATATCTGGGATCCTGATCCGGTATCAATCCGGTATCAAATACCCAGAACGCAGAGGATATTGAGAAACGGTTCTTTGTAATGAACACACCCAAAGAAGATGCATCATATGCACTTTCTTCGTTTGGGCGGCACGGAAAATTTGGTATTCCCCAATTTCCTGCTCTGTCTTATAATAATTATAAGTTGGAGCGGGACCAACGTTCCCCAGCTCAGTATAACAAGCGGGTTCGGTCAAATATCCGTATTATTATCTTGATTAAGGCATGATATAGTCGCTACCTGGAGAGAGAGAGAAGAAAACACTCAGCGTGCGCTCTTGCAAGAATAGATTGGTTATTATTTTATCTAATCAGGATGGCTCCCACTGTTTTTATCAAATCTTCCTTCAAACCCTAAAAGAAAAGACTAGCGGGGATTAATTACACGCTACAAGTTCGCCAATCTTTCAGCCAGACCAGTGTCGGTACTTTGAGGAAAGTCCCCCGTGCTTTCGCACGAACCTAATTAATGTAAATCTCGTTTTCCCAAAGGCATGACCTCGTTAACACCTTTCTAGACACCTACTTGATCGGCTAATTGTAATGTGTAAAACTCTCCCATGAGTAACTCTTACTCGCAGCGGGTATCGGGATCCAACTATCTCATAGAAGGTATGCAATCTCATTGCAAATTTCAACACTTGAAATTCCCGATAATATTTTGCCCTAAACGATCTATGACCTTGACAAGGTCAACAAACCATAGACCGTAAGTCAAGTTCAACCCGTCATTTCTTGATTGAATCAAACCCACCCGCACGACCCTTGACAAGGTCAACAAGGCCGTACGACTACCCTAACCCAATCTGCATCATATGCATAAGCAGATAAATACTGGTTAGCTACCGCACACTGCGTCTTGACAAGGTCAACAAATGCAGCACGAATACTAAACAGGACTTATCTGAAATGACGGAGGGTTACGACAGGTTTTTCTAAAAACCTATTGCGTAATGAACTTGATATCGTTGTAGGATCGAATGAATTTTGAAATGGAGTGTTTTTTAGGCTTCTCTAGTTTTGCTAAAGGAGTCACTCCCGGTGAAGGGATCGTCGGTCCTTTCCTCATCGAATGAGGTGCGGGATATATCATATATATCACTGTGCAAAGCAAAGACTCTTAAAAGCAATCAAAAAACAAACCGAGTGTGTAGCATCTGCCAGTTATTGCTAAAGGAGTCATTCCCGGTGAAGGGATCTCGGTCCTTTCCTTATCGAATAAGGTGCAGGATATATCATATATACCGATGTGCAAAGCAAGAATTGTAGCTACCTGTTTTATTTTGAAATTCGATTCCACAACATCTTTAGGTTTCTTTTATTTCATTAATCATATTAATGAAGTCCCATCATTAAGTACGTTTATAGATAAATACGACGTACACTTATGCCATCCGCATTCGCCTCGATGTCCCCTCGTGCACCGTTAGGTTAGGTAACTAACGGCAGAGCGGGGCAGGGCGAGCGCGGGTGTAAAACATAAGTAACGCCTATATAATATATCATATATACTATATACAGTATTTATCACAGAACATATCAAATGATCACATCACAGATATCGCAGCAGAAGAAACATATGAAATATTGGATATACTAGGACGTCCGTGTTTTCAATACGAGCCAGTATAAAACACGGATTCCACGATCGTGATGAATAGCCAAACCCACACCCCTAGACCCCTACGAGAGCGGCAAGCAACCCTACCAATTCTAGAGTTAGGAGACCCGGACTCGACTCCTCGAGTTGGTCTCCCACTGGACTCCAGAACCCGGTTACTTGTGCCCTCCTCCTTGGGTCTATCCTAGTGCGGAAAAGTAAATAATATACAAACGGTGACAACTTCCGCAACCTGGAAGTGCCCCAATAAAAGAATATTACATACAAGTTTTTTACATGAATGAAAATGAAAAACACTCATCTCACATAAAAAAAACCCGGCTATTCAAACACGACGATCCAATATAACATATCCAGCAACACATAACATCACATGTCATCAACGTAAGTAAATATGTCCATCCCAATTGTCGTTGACATATAGCAACGAAATCGGCGATATCACATATTACACTTACGGTAACAGAAAAGAAAGTGTAAAATTACAACAGTTGGAATCTGCAACCTGCATAGACATCGCATGCCTAATCAAATGAATTCCTTAGACATCGCATGCCTAACAATTATAAACCCCGCATTTTAGTCTCATTATCGAAAACACTTTTCAATATCAAGTCGGGCAATTCAACAAGATTCCCGACATTTTGATCGAATGCTCGTCGCAAACTTTATTAGGCGGCCGCACCCCCGATGCCGTCGACGAAGTGCACCAAGGCGGAACACCGCTGCCGCGAGCACCCGAACGGATGCTTTCGGCGACGGGGTTCTCCTACAGTCACTTGGTCGGGGCTATGGGGCGAGGCTGTCTATTAAGTTTACCCGGCGAGTATCCGCGTACACTACGTGATTGCGACGGACTTTTGATCACATCAAAATTCCGTAGCAACCGATCAAGTGAGACTAAACCGCTAGATTTATAACATTCATTCAGTTGTCTCATAACTACTTGTGAATTCCAATTATTGTATCACATTCCGGATAAATAGAAAATGTTAAACTTTCCGATCAAACAATTGAACACCCAAGTTTTCCCGATACAGCTCAACACATGATATAAGTTTAAAAACATTCAGTTCATGCCTCAGTACCAACGGTCCAGCCGTAGAAGGGTCAAGCCAACGCCTCACATGTGGCACGCCGTACTACCCCAAACCCTAAGGTTAAAAGGGCAGTTCAAGACGGTCACATAATCGAGTTAAGGTTTGTTGCCTTCTAGAGGGTCCATCGAGTTACTTGCACTACTTAGAACGTCTTTAAACTACGGAAAGATCAAACACTTGGAAATTTCCCGGCAGGGGAAAAAGTGGGTATTTATATCCGGTCGAACTTTTTAACATATTCTAAAATTATCCAAAAAACACATAGACAAGATTAGACAATCCGATCGAATCCACGAAGCTCCAAAACACCCCAGAAAACTCAACTTTTGAGTGCAAATTAAAAATTCCCAGAAAAGTCAGCACCTGAAGAAACAAATTACTGTGCAAAAATAGAGGGATGATCTTATTATATGACCGCGGAACCGCCGCAGAAGTCAAGCTTCTGCCACGGTTCCGCCGTCCTTTAGCAGTAACTTTTGATCATTTTTGCACCGTAATTCTTATAATTTCCTGCTGAATTTTTTAAGAATTTTTAAACTGGAAAAAACCCAGTTTTGTAAAAATGTCCAGAGAGGGTGAAAAATTGGGGTTTCGGGTTCGATCGGATTTCTAACATCGTCTACGCATCCCCTAAGGCTCTAGCTAGGCTCTGATACCACTGTAGGGTTCCTAGGCACACTAATGAGGTCTCACAAGGCATCAACCATGCCAATTTCAAATTTTACAAGTGCCGAGAAACCCTAATACGGATCGTTAACTAGAATTTTAGGCGAAAACGATAACTAGTAAACAACTTTACTAAGAAGTGAACGGAAATACAACCTTTGTAGATCCGGTCCTCCACCTCCTACCTCCATGATGAAGTCCCCTCGCTGCGATCATCGGATCCCGGGCTCTAGCGGTGGTTTCATCGAAAGAATGATCGGGCTAGGTCGTCGACTTCGATGCCGAAGATGATCTACGTCGAGGCAACACAAGATCAAGCTCCCACTTCACCAAGTCATGAAACTTATGAAGAAAACACCCTATACTGCTTGGCAAGAGGTAGAGGATGAAGAAATAGGAAGTGGGTTCACTTTAGAATTAGATTTCTCACTCTTTTTCTCAAGTTGCCATTAATGGTAGCAAGCTTTTCTTCATTGTTGAAGAAGAAGAAGAAGAAGAAGCAAAAGAGAATATGATAAGTTATTTTTCAAAAAGAAAATAATATGATACTTATCATAATCTCAACCATAGTTAGGTGTAGAGAATGAACCAAGGTTAGGTGAATGGTTAGGGTTAGGGAAAGAAACAAAATGGTCAACCATTTCAAAGCTTCATAAAGCTTCAAAGATAATCCAAAGTTAGCCACCATTTTATTTCTTTCTAAAATCAATAAATAAATAAATGAATAAGTAAATGAAGCAAAAGAAACCCTAACCATTGACCAACCATGGTTTAAACCAAACACACAAACTATCATGTATCATCAAACATGATACAATCAAATGCACAAACGTATATCACATATACAATGTGCACATCAAGTGAGAAAATCCTTTTTAAGTGAACCAATACTAGTTAATGCAAAGTAATATATCAAATATATAATTATGCATTAAATTATTAAATCAACACTTGATTTAATGATCCGGTCATATCGCATATAACCGACTAGTATCAAGTGTATCAATGTATCGAATCAACACTTGATTCGGTAACCCGGCTATATCACATATAACCTGCCGATGATACAAATCGCGAGAATAGAATACGGTATCACATACACGCATTATTCTCGGTCCCGCACATATCACATATGCGCTCCTATTTCGTTTCGCTTGAGCCAGGAAACCTCTGTGTAGGACTCTAAAGACTCGTCAATACGCCGGCAGCAGGTGATGATCATATCAAACACCCATAAGCCGCAAGCGGTCTGCTAAACGTAACGGCCACCCGGGTATTGAGTGATCAGAAGATCGACGAGCAAGCCCGCTCACACTCCTGTGAATCCAACCAGTAACACTTACCGTACAGTCCGGTCTCGTCGTCTGATATGTCGCATATCTCGCCTAGGGATGGTAAACGTCAGACCCCAATAGCTCGATAAGTCGTGTCGATATGAGGTCTATAACAGATCGAGAAACTACTGGTAACACTTACCAGTAAATCTCAGCAACCCTGGCTAGGGATTTCCGGCTATAGCCAATCGAACACAGCGCAACATCAACTCCCTATACCGGGAGAGACGAATCCCCTCCTATCGCTCATTGCCTCCATGTGATTCGGGAATGTACCCAAAAACCACCGTTTTGCACGCCCTCTTGGACGTGGTAAGGTGGAAATCAAAGCACAGTGGGAATCACACAAGACTCTATGACGATCTCGGGTCTACAGACTAACCTGTACCAGTGTCACCAGAGAACTGCCATCTGACGTAAGGTATAATACCATCTGGGAGTTCTCGGCGAGTCCGTCCAGTGTACCCAGTCTCCACTAAGCACCCGTATATCATCTCTGATGTCAAACACCAATGGATATGGGATCATCCATCGCCCATCTGTATGGGTCGAGAAGGTATACGCTAGTCTACTCTGGTATATCGATGCCCCGTCTCGATACACCCACGACTAGGGACTTTGAAGGATGTACTTATGGACTACCATGTCCCCACTAGTATGATCCGCAACATAGTCCAGGTAGTCAAGTACACATCCTAAGGGCTTTACCAACATGTAATCAGAGAGACAATCAGTATACACGTTAAGGTAAAGAGTAACCAGATAGCATACTATCATGTCGAGCAAGAAAGTCCTCCCTATATATGTCCCAGCATCCACTACAATATACATCCTATGTACAGTAATGGCCTCTAGGGCATACATATAACTAACAGTTTCTTTCTATGTCTTTCTTAATCTCGAGTTCGCGGAGAAATCCATCTCCCGAAATGAGAAATACCTGTCTTAGAATATGTCTGGATATCTGATAGGACCTTATTCACAAATGAACTCCAAATCCAAACTTCTTAGACTGTATCGTCAACTGAACTTAATCAGTATCCTGCGCTATGCCTCCTTCAGTATCCGCTTGGACCTCCTGTCCAAACTACTGCCCCTCGTCAGAGGAAAAACTATAACTCTGACAGTCACTCTGTCATCCAGGTCACCTTGGAAGCCTGGAATGATAACTGTCTCCTGAATGAGGCTGCCGTTATCAAATCCACTTATGTTCTAAAACTGCTTCCGAATGTTTCTCCAGGATTGGATTAATATCTGAACTTATTGCAGCTAGTGCAAAAACAACATCTGGTGTGGTACTTGACATCTCATGATTGACTCAATTGCCTAAGCAAGTGATATGTCAATCATGCATATCCCTCTCCCCTTTAGTCTGTAAGACACCTTTAGAGAGGGTGACTTCATCACCTGCAGGTACACCACCATGCCAGGAGTCGTCCATTCTAAATACCTTTAGAACACTGTCTAAGTACCCAGATTGGAACACTACCCAAATCTAGATCTAAAACCATAGATCTAGTAACCAGAATGTCTTATATTATATTCAAGCCCTATGTGGAGAAACCATTGTATGACGACCAAAGTATAACCGATCGTAGTATAGGAATATCACTTCCTACTATGTGTATGTCATCCAAATACCAGGACATCACACCCTACTACCTTCTTAACAGATCCATCTCCTATTTTGATGAAGTCAAATCTATGACTTTCACATCAGAAATAGATGATCTATCTCCGCTATATCCGCTTTAGTCTATAAATAGACATAAGCCACTTGTCCACTATGCATCCGCTGCTCCCACTGACTATGACAACCCTCTGGCAGAATAATATACACGTGCACTTCTAAAGCCAGTTCAGAACGACGCTATACTCATCCTCCTGCCGGGTCTCATAGCCTGGAACAACAGTAGTGTCAAGTCTGGGTAAACAAGAACCTCCCTGTCACCATCTTTGAGCATACCGAAGTACCTCTCGAGTGCCTGAGGTTACCCACCGTATCTGCGGAGTGGCCAATGGAATGTCAATCCAGATTGAATCTTTAGGTCCTATTAAATTTTCAGTAATCGTTTGCGGTTCTGGAATCACTTCCAGTTCTACCATACTCCCACTACTGTTTTCTTAAAAAGTCCATTTTACTAAAACTGTGGCGAGTCAAGAACAATATCACTATTGATCTTCCAGATGGTAGAAAGTTAACCCTCGTCATAGCCCGGGTCAACCCACAAACAGCCATTACAGAAACGTGCCTTGAGTTTTCCAGAGTCTGGTTTTAAGCATAAGCCGGACAACTCCATATACCTTAACATCGTTAAGATATGAGCTATTCTATATCTAATATAGAAACAGAGGCACCGATTTAATTGGAACCAGATTCAAATCATGCAGCTGTCTCCAGTGCATGTCAACTAAATGGAAGGAGGCCGATCAGCGTTACTCAACTTAGGAGTGCATCCAAAATATGAGTAACCTGAAAGAGAAACAAGTTTCTCAAAACCATTACTATCAACTGAATACCGGATACAAGTATCTACATCTTCGATCACCTTGAAGAATCCTGATACTTGCAACACCTGGTTCTCTACTTTATTCTAATACCTATAACTTCTCAAAATTTGGACCTTGTGTTTCTACGAAACACTTGTCTAAAAACTAGAGAAGTCACAAGTAAACAGAATATAGTACGAGGACCAACCCCTCTGTCCTAATGGACACTGGACAATATACATTGCTATGTATAAGTCCCCTGAGTTGAATAACTCAAACCCTGTGTGTCGTAGGTTGAAAACTGTACTATGGTTATGAAGAATTACACCGCTGTTGAATGCTCCTTACCTAACCATCAACTGATATAGGTAAATGTCATGGACATAATTTCAAAAAGTTATATCTCACTTTATAAAAATAAACGTACAGATATATCAATTTGAAATTGGTGCATAACAACAGATATTTAAAACCAAATATTTGCCATCCGGCAAAAAACCCAGGCGATTTCCTCAAATATCACCAATTACAACGAATCCTGATATAATGAGGATAATCACCTAATTCCCAATAATTTACTCCTACTCATCATCTGTAAAGCCATACAGATGTGAGAATCAAACCTGGTAAATACATACCCTGGAGTAAGGGCTAATTGGGAAATCAGTTTTCTTTTAACAATACACAGTGAAACTGAAACATGTAAATATTTCGAAGGGGTGTCCTGGTATTCCTAGTAATGCCTCTTCCATTATCATAATCACAACTGTAACCGTATATTTCTTTGCCATCTCTCCAAATACCTTTATATGTCTTTAGTCATTACCTTCTGCACACCACCTTTAGGCCAAATGGTTTTTTTCCTTCCCTACCGTTTGGCACCAGCCTATGGTTTGGAAGAAGACTATCCAATAAGCATAATGGGTGTACTCTCCTAATCCTAGGAGTACTCGCAACCTGAGAGAAGGTGAAGATAAAAGACAACTGAATAAACCTTATTCCTATTTCTCCTGAACTAGAATCCATCCCCGAACTGGAACAAGTTCCTTCGAGTTCGTCTATAACCATACGATAGAATATCCAATAACTGTGGATCTTCGTAGTGATACGGAGTGTTCTGGAGAAATACAAAGGTGAAGTAGGAGTGGCGATGAAATACTTGGTTTGGTCGTGAATAGCAGTCGCAATTTACTTTGCCCTCTTTCTAATCCCTTTATATGTCTTTACTTATTACCTTCTGCACACCATCGTTAGGCTAATTGGTTTTCTTCATTCCCCACCGTTCGGCACCTGCCTATGGTTTGGAAGAAGACTATCCAATTAGCGTAATAGGTGTACCGTCCTAATCCAAGGAGCACTCGCAACCTGAGAGAAGGTAAAAGGAAAAGACAACTGAATAGTCCTATTCATTTTCTCCAGAACCGGAAACCATCCTCGAATCTGGAACAAGTTCCTTCGAGTTCATATATAACCATACGATGGTTTTATCCAATGGAAGTGGATGTTCGTAGTAATACGGAATGTTCCGGAGAAAAGGGTAAAAGAAAGAGTGGCAATGAGGTATGCAACTCTGACAATTCAAAAGCCAGTGTTTTAAGAAGGTTCGGTAAACTTGGTCACTGAGTAATAGTCTAAGGTCGGGCCATGGACGCTGCCAAAGAGAGAGAGAAAAGAAACACTCTGTGTGCACTCTAACCTAGATCAGAATGGTTATCACTTTATCTAATCAGGAAACCTCCCACTGTAACCTCAAATTCTCCTCCAAACCTGAAAGAAGAATTAGTCGGGATCACCCGAGGAGTAAACCAACTCATCAGTGGGAATCGGGATTCAACTATCATCGCATGATAACGTGATGGAATCCACTCACGTTATCACACTCCAGAAGGTATGCGCATGCCTGGAAAGTTTCAGTTTCGTTAGAAACTCCCGATATGATTTTTACCCCATGCTCTTATGACCTTGACGAAGGTCAACAAATCATAAGTCACATGTCAAGTTCTACCCGTCATTGTCCAGGTTAATTTGAACCCACCTGTACAAGCCCTTGACGAGGGTCAATAAGGTTGTACGACTATCCCAAACCAACGCATTTATCTATGCAACAGAAAGGTAACAAGCAGCTACCATTCACTATGCCTTGACGAAGGTCAACAAACATAGCATGAATACTAAGTGCTACCCGTCTGAAATGACGGAGGGCTACGAATGGTTTTTGGCGAAAAACCTTTAACGTAATGAACTTGATATCATTGAAGGAACCGGATAGCTTTTTACAAAAATATAGTGGCGAAAACCTTTGCTAAAGAGGTCACTCCCGGTGAAGAGATCTCGGCTCTTTCCCCGTAGAATGAGGTGCAGGATATTCCAAATGAATACCGCAATGCAAAGCAAAAATTAATTGACTATAGTGAAGTTATTACCCTGACGCAAACTTCTGTCCAAGGGGTCACTCCCGATGAAGGGATCTCGGCCCTTGCCTCATCGACTGAGGTGCTGGATATTCATAACCGAATACCACTGTGCAAAACAAAAGAGAACGTCCTTGTAATAACAGCTTTTTTGAAAAATTGTTCCAACAACATCAAATAGGTTTGTTTAGCTTGCATTGATTCGAATCAATGCAGTCCCATCAATTGATCACACCAATAAAGAACGAAAATACGATGTACGTATATGCCATCCGCATTCGCCACTGGGTCCTGTCATCACCCGTTAGGTTACTTAACTAACGACAGAGCGGGGACTGGACTAGCACGGGTGTAAAACATATACAACATCTACCAGTATATATATCAATATATAATAATCGCTCCAGGCGTGATAAATGCAACATCACAGAAATGTAATAAGCAACACAAAACAATACAGATGATCTGGAAGCCCCGGGTTTCACAGAGCCGCAACTGAAACCCGACGTTCCCCTGGTCGTGTGGATAGCCTGTGCAATGAAATCCTAGACCCCTACGGGCGCGGCAAGTTACCCGTCAAAACCAGAAGAGAGGTATCCCCCTTCAGCAAAGTGAATGGACCACCTAGCACTTCACGGAATCCGGTAACTTGAGCACCCCACCCTGGGTCAGCCTGTACCCTCTACGAGTGCGGCAAATAGCCCGCCAATTCTAGAGTGAAGCCCCCTCCGTCTCAAAGCCATGAGATGCGGACCCGTTGCCCTCTAGAACCCGGCTATCCGTGGACCCCACCGCAGGGTAATCCTAGTACAGAAAATAAAATATGTACAACGGGTACATCGACCTCAACCCGGTCATGCCCCAAAAGAATAATATACAAACAGGAAGTGACGGCAGTCCACATGTCGGACGCTCGTCCCGCAATATCAAATGTACAAATAAAACTAAGCTGTACTAACATTGTACCAAGCTATCCACCACGACAAATCCGCAATATCACAGCACAACACAGAACATCAACGTGAATGTCACGTTTGCAAATCCGTCTAAAAGAGCTATAGCAATTAGACGAGATTTACCGTTCGAGTGACATTCACGGTCGCAGATATAAAGTAAGCACTGTGAACTAACTTATTTAAAATTTTCGATCGACAAAATTTCCCGAAGTGGGCCCCAAGTACAAGTCCCAGTACTCAAAATAATCTGGGCCAAAACAAAAAATTCCAGAAACCACATTTCCACACAGAAGACCACCACAAGAAAAATTGTGCAATGAAGCCCCAGAACTGCGGCGGAACCGCGGCCAAAACGTGGGTAAGGCCGCGGTTCTGCGGCGTTACTGGGAGATCATTCTACAAAATTTCTACAGTGGTCTTAAAAAAGCCTGCCTGATTTTCTGAAACACTGAAAATAATTTTTCAACGACAAAAAAAATTCGACAGAAACTTAAGAATTGGAAATGCGGTTTTGGAAAATTCGGCCGATCGATGTTTTAAACAAGTTAGAACAAGCTAGTAAAGGTTAATGGCGTGGCTCTAATACCATGTAAGTCTATGGTAGCGCCCCGGCCGTCAATCCGAGGCCAAATGCGGAAACAAAAACTTTTTAGGAAACCGGCGCTATCGTAGTCTTTCACCCAGATCGTACCATTAACGCTAAACTAGCTAACTACTAAGAAGTGAGAGTGGCTATACCGATCGATCCGTGTCCTTCGGTCTTTGGCCACCATCCCAAGCTCCTCACGGCATCTCCGATCTCCAGTCTCCTCGTCGGAAGGGCACCACATCAATGAGTCTTTTTACGGGCTCCCGCTTCATCCGAAGCAACTCGAACATGAAGTTTGCTAGCCGACATGTCCAAGGTGAAGTAGAGAATGTGTGCGATCACTTTGTCTCAAGCATCCATTGATTCTCAAAGCATGAGAGTGTATGAATGGAGGTTGAAGATGATACCATTAATGGAGATAGTGAGCTCAAGAAGAAAGAGGAAGAAGAAGAACTTTCTTTTTCTTTTGTGTTGCAATGATAAAATGAGAGCAAGAATAATAATACAAGAGCTAACCCCTTCCCTTTGGCTGCCCTCCCTCTCTCCTCTTATCATTTCAACACATAAATCAATCCAAAATATGACATATGCACAAATAAAAAGACCATGAGTCTGTAGGGTTCCTAGGCACTCTCAAGAGGTCTCACAAGGCATCAACCATGCCAATTTCAAAAATTATGGTGCCGAGAAACCCTAGTGTACGGATCGTTGGCTAGAAATCTAGGCGAAGAGATAAACTAGTTAACACTTAACTAAGAGATACGGAAATACAACCTTTGTAGATCCGGTTCTCCACCTCCATAGCTCCGCAATGAAGTCTCCTCGCTGTCCATAACAAGTCCCGGGCTCTAGCGTCGGCTTCATCGGAGAATGGACGGGCTAGGTCATCGATGTCCATGCCGAAGATGATCTACGTCGAGGCATCGCTAGATCAAGCTCCCACTTCACCAAGTCAAGAAAACTTGTGAAGGAAACACACTCTACTACTTGGCAAGAGGTAGAGGATGAAGAAATAGGAAGTGGGTTCAATTTAGAATTGGATTTCTCACTCTTTATCATCAATCACCATTGATGACCTCAAGGTTTTCTTCTTGAGTTCAAGGAAGAAGAAGAAGAAATGATATGATAAGTTATTTAGAAAATAGAAAATAAAAGAATACTTATCATAATCAACCATGGTCAAGTGTAGAGAATTAACTAAGGTTAGATTAATGGTTAGGGTTAAAGATAAAGACAAAGTGGTCACTTTGGTCAAAGCTTCATGAAGCTTCAAAAAGCTTCATGAAAGAAAATAAAATAAAGAAACCATTTTGCTTTTCTTTTATGCTTTTATTAATATCCAAATGAATAAACAAATAATTAAATGAAAAAGCATAACCCTAATCATTAAGTTAACCATGGTTTAATTCTATACACTTAACCAAAAGGCATGTATCATCAAACATGATACAAGCAAGTGCACAAAATCATATCGCATATGCAATGCGCACAACCGAGCGAGAAAATCCATTTAAAGTGAACCGATACTAGTTAATGCAAAGTAATATATCAAATATATAATTATGCATTAAATCATTATATCAACACTTGATTTAACGATCCGGTCATATCGCATATAACCGACTAGTATCATTAGTAACAACTTATCGAATCAACACTTGATCCGATAACCCGGCTATATCGCATATAACCGATCAATGTCACATCGTGAGAATCGAATACAGTATCACATACTGGTATTATTCTCGGTCCCGCACATATCTCATATGCGCTCCTATTTCGTTTCGCTTGAGCCAGGAAACATCTGTGTAGGACTCTAAAGACTCGTCAATACGCCGGCAGCGGATGATGATCATATCAAACATCCACAAGCCGCAAGCGGTCTGCTAAACGTAACGGCCACCCGGGTATTGAGCGATCTGAAGATCGACGAGCAAGCCCGCTCACACTCCAGTGAATCCAACCAGTAACACTACCGTACAGTCCGGTCTGATCGTCTGATATGTCGCATATCTCGCCTAGGGGTGGTAAACGTCAGACCCCAATAGCTCGATAAGTCGTGTCGATATGAGGTCTATAACAATTCGAGAAACTACTGGTAACACTTACCAGTAAATCTCAGCAACCCTGGCCAGGGATTTCCTGTTATAGCCAATCGAACACAGCGCAACATCAACTCCTTATACCGGGAGAGACGAATCCCCTCCTATCGCTCATTGCCTCCATGTGACTCGGGACTGTACCCAAAAACCACCGTTTTGCACGCCCTCTTGGACATGGTAAGATGGAAATCAAAGCACAGTGGGAACCACACAAGACTCTATGCCGATCTCGGGTCAACAGACTACTCTGTACCAGTGTCACCAGAGAACTGCCATCTGACGTGAGGTATAATACCATCTGAAGTTCTCGGCGAGTCCGTCCAGTGTACCCAGTCTCTACTGAGCACCCGTATATCATCTCCGATGTCAAACACCAATGGATATGGGATCATCCATCGCCCATCTGTATGGGTCGAGAAGGTACACGCTAGTCTACTCTGGTATATCGATGCCCCGTCTCGATACACCCACGACTAGGGACTTTGAAGGATGCACTTATGGACTACCATGTCCCCACTAGTATGATCCGCATCATAGTCCAGGTAGTCAAGTACACATCCTAAGGGCTTTACCAACATGTAACAGAGAGACAATCAGTGTACACGTTAAGGTAAAGAGCAACCAGATAGCATACTATCATGTCGAGCAAGAAAGTCCTCCCTATATATGTCCAAGCATCCACTACAATATACATCCTATGTATAGTACTGGCCTCTAGGGCATACATATAACTAACAATCTCCCACTTGCACTAGGGCCATCTGATAGCAGTGGTTGAAGTATCTCATACTCAACCATCCCATAAAAGTCTCTTTCTGGGAACAGACCTTTGTGAGTGGATCCGCTGTGTTGTCCTCTGAGTCTACTCTCCTAACCTCGATCCCCTGGAGATCAACCATCTCCATGATCAGGTGATACTGCCTTAGAATATGTCTGGATCACTGATGGGACGGACGTTCCTTGGCATAAGCCACAACTCCATTGTCACACAATGGGAGGAACTAAGTTCATCTCATGAACCAATATACACCCAGACAGCCACTTTGGTAGCATCTTAAGTAGCGATGTATCCAGCCTTTATCGTCTAGTATGCCACGGTATCTAGCTTGGAACTCTTCCAACATACCGTCCCTTTACTGAGGGTAAAGACAATGCCTGCGACTGACATTCAGTCGTCTTTATCACACTGGAGCCCTTCCAGCGATTCTCCCCAGGATCGATTGATACCATCTCACTACAACTAGTGAGTATCCTAATTTCCAATTAGATCTATCTCATAGATCCAAAATCCAGGATTTAGGAGGTGTTTCGCCCAATCAGAGCAAAGCTCTGTTCAAATTCAAAATTCAAAATTTTGAAGCAACGCTTCAAGTTTCGGGCGAACGTGCCACGTGTCAGGCGCCAATAGGTCAGCGCAACGCCCAAGAAGACGCACCCAATCAGAGCAAGGCTCTGTTTAAAGGAAGCAACGCTTCAGTTGCGCATGCACTGCGCTGCGCGACACGTGTCAGCGCAGTTGCGCTGCGCTGTGCGCTACGCGACACGTGTCAGCGTAGATGCGCTAGCACAAATGCGCTAGTGCGCTAGCGCAGTTGCGCTGCGCTGTGCGCTACGCGACGCGTGTCAGCGCAGATGCGCTAGCGCAGTCGCGCTGCGCTGTGCGCTGCGCGACACGTGTCAGCGCAGCGCACAGCGCAGCGGGAGGGGCTTAAATGCCAAAGGCAATTTATCCATGCAAAGTTACGTGTACTTGAATTAAAATCGTACGATGCACAAGCACAACAGAGAGCTAAAATGAAAGAACTCTTATTTATTCTTATTGTTATTACATTTTAAAAAGATCACCGAATACGGGATCAGAGAGACAAGGGTTCACAAAAAGGAAAAGAAAATTATTCAGCTCCCTCTCCGCCTTCTCCATCACGTCGAAGCGGCGATCTTCCCGAGGGGTAGCCATCCAACGGTCGACGCCGCACTCCTGGGAAAAAGTGGCGATGACGACTCGACGAGCCCGTATCTGGCTCAGTAAGTAGAAGGAGAAGTCCCTCAGGGCTTTGGTGATCAAGAGCGCTTCGAAAAAGCTCTCGATCTTATCCTCGGCCACATCAAGTACTGCCGAGGACATCTTCGCCGGAAGAGGGGGAATGTCGACGAGCACCGAGGCAAGGATCATCCGAAGCCAAATAGAATTCGGAGGCAAAGGAGACCCCACATGAGTCGAAAGCTCGTACATGGCGGCATCGCATTGTTCATCTGAAAGAGAGGAGTCTACCAAGCGCGCAGCGAAGCGAGGAACAATGTCCCGAATCGGCACCTCCCATGGTTGTCGGCGGGAATGAGGGCGATTGCAAGCCATGGTTGAAGAAGTTCTCTAAAAATGAGAGACGAAAAGGCTCAGCCTCGAATTATATATATAGACCCAGGCACAGAAGATTCTGTGCGTAATAAAATCATTTCCAAGGCCCGGGAAATTAGAATTTCGGGAATACAAGTTTGACTTGAAAAGAGGAGATGAAAAGATATCTCAGGAGAAGCGGCGCTTCTGATTCTCCCAAAATTTAAACTTTAATAAATGAAGCAACGCTTCAGATCCTCTGCGCTGAGCGCAACGCGCCACGTGTCAGGCGCAGATGTATCAGCGCTGCACCCAAGAAGGCGCGCCCAATCAGAGCAGAGCTCTATTTGCCTGAAGCAACGCTTCAGTTGCGCTGCGCTCTGCGCTGCGCGACACGTGTCAGCGCAGACGCGCTAGCGCAGTTGTGCTGCGCTCTGCGCTGCGCGACACGTGTCACGCACTGGGGCATCTGCGCCAAACTAAATTAAGATTTTAAGAAATCTTTTCTGTTCTTGTTAAAACAAGAAGATTTTCTTCTGCAAAGCAGAAGCCCTTGGATCAAAAGATCCAACGGTGGGGAAAATTCCACAAATCACTCAGAGAATGATTTCTTTAACAAATTTAACTAATTTGTAAGCACTATAAAAAGGACCCTAAGCCTCAATTCAAAAAAAAAAAAAAAAACATTTTGTTTGAGAACTCGAGAACTTTAAAGAGAGAGAGCTCTGAGAAGATTTCAAGAAAAAGGTAAAGAACCTTCACGAATTAGAAGAAATTCCTTCTAATAGATCATTGGTCTAAAAAGAAGACCAATGATCTTTACATAATAAACAGTGCTTTGCACTTCTTGTGAACCCCTGGTTCTTTAAAAAACAATAAAAAATATATATATATAATAATAGTGCTTTGCACTTTTATGAACCTCTGGTTCTTCAAATAAAGAAAAATTTATTTTTCTTTGATCTAATTCAGATCAAGAAATTAAACAGTGCTTTGCACTTCCCTTCTTGAATCTAAAAGATTCTTAGTGCTTTGCACTTCCAAACTGTGCCGTTGCGCACTTGAGAGAGCGCTACGTGTCGGCTATAAAACCACTTGCGCTAAGTGCCCTTAAGATTTTGCTCTCTGGAATTGGCGCAACTCGCTGAGAGCACGCCACGTGTCTCCAGCGCAACAGCGCAGCGCGCTGCACTGTTGCGCTTGCGCTCCCCAGAGCATGACACGTGTCATCACCATATGAGCTTGCGCTCAGTGATTGGCGCAAAGCGCCTGACAAATGCAATGCATTTCACTTCCTGAAGGGCCAAGCCCAATTAAAAGGCTTAACAAGCCTAATAAATAAAATGCTGTGCATTATTTGGAAGGGCAGAGCCCAATTAAAAGAAGGCCTAACAGGCTTAATAAAATGCAATGCATTATTGTAAGGGGCAGAGCCCAAACCAAAACAGATGCTCTGCATCATTTATAAATGGGCAGAGCCCAAACAAAGTAATAAGAATGCTATGCATTTTAAAAGGGGCAGAGCCCCAAACAAGGTAGATACTTTGCATCATTTACAAATGGGCAGAGCCCAAAATAAATTGATACTCTATATCTTTTATGGGTAGAGACTAAATAAAAAAAAGGGGCAATGCAAAAGCAAATAAAATATTGGATATTTTCGACTGGACTTAGCCCAATCGTGGCCATAAGTCCTTAAATTAAATTGACTGAGCAAAATGGCTCTCCTAAATCAATCTACGTCCGGTTCGAGGGTACATCTCCGAACTCCTTTGACATCCATCGTTGTAATTCCTCAACGACGTCAAAGAGGTGACGGGTCCCAACAACCACACATTTTTATGGACTGCGGGGTCCTTAAAATACTGGACCGAGACGTCCTTAAACTAATATTGGACCGAGACGTCCCTAAACTAATGATGGACCACTACGTCCTTAAACTGGCGATGGACCGAGACGTCCCTAAACTAATACTGGACCGAGACGTCCCTAAACTAATATTGGACCGAGACGTCCCTAAACTAATATTGGACCGAGACGTCCCTAAACTAATGATGGACCACTACGTCCTTAAACTGGCGATGGACCGAAACGTCCCTAAACTAATATTGGACCGAGACGTCCCTAAACTAATATTGGACCGCAATGTCCTTAAACTACCAATGGACCACCACGTCCCTAAACTGGAACTTGGACCACCACGTCCCTAAACTGGAACTTGGAGCACCACGTCCCTAAACTGGCGACGGACCACCACGTCCCTAAACTGGAACAACAGAGCTTCCAAACGCTCTTTTGCCGGATCTAAACGGTCCCGTTTAAGTTGATCTTAGCCCCAAACACGGCTAACGCATCCTTAAAACATTCAAATGGATTATAAAACTCCCAATCAAATCTGGTCCGAGGGTACATCTCCGAACTCTTTTGACATCTGTCGTTGTAATTCCTCAACGACGTCAAAGAGGTGACGAGTCCCGATGGCCATACATTAAATTAATCACTACGTTAAGTGGACTGTAAGTGCACGGCGGCGCCCCGGCCGTCAATCCGACGGCCAAATGCGGAAGCGGTGATAAACTTTAATTTTTCTTGAACTGGCAAACCGCCGCGCACTAATACCCGGATCGAACCATTAACTAGTCCTAGCTAACTACAAGATAGGGAAGAGAAGTATACCGACAGATCCGAGTCCTCCGGTCTTCTCGTCGTCGTCCCGATCTCCTGCGGAATGTTCCGTCTCCTCCTCGTCGCCGGAAGTGCACCACATCGCCTACATCGTTTACGGGCTCCCACCTCAATGCCGAGGCAACTCGGGCACGAAGCCGGCTACTCGACGTGCCCAAGATTCGCTGTAGAATATGTAGTCCTCAAGTCTCACTTTGGGGTTGTGGAATTGCCATTTGGCGGAGGAAAGAAAGGATTTTGGAGATCAACAAGAGAGCTCTTTTCTTAGCACAATATGAACCAAAAATGCCACACAAAATGAATCAATCAACACCACCCTAAAGTGGCCGGCCCCCCATTTTCTTTTGTGAATGGAGAGAGAGAAAAGACAAGGGGGGAATGGAACCATCATACAAGGGAGAGGTCAAGTCATGATGTGTAGAAATGATGACTAGAAAAACCAACACACCAAAACCATCCATCAAACATGATGACTCAAAAAGTCATGCCATCATGAAGAAATCAAGTCAAAGGATGGTGCTAAAATCATGACATGATAAAATGCAAAGACCCCCTCCACAAATGCTTATTTGCAACAATGCAAATAAGCCCTCCTCCACCAAACTTCGGCCAATGAACGGAACAATAGAAATCGGCCGAAACGGAAAGCAAACTGGCAACTCCAGAAAACTGGTCCCGTAATAAATTACAGGAAAACCCCGATACTGTGCATACACACCCGCATTTGTATTCCGACCGAAATACAAATGCAATGAGACAAAGTCTACACTGTACTATACTAGGATCCGGCTTAAACCAAAGCCGGCCAGTAATATTCGTTCGATCCTGATGCGTGCAATACCGCACGTATCTGATCGAACCCTGCCATATATCCATACGGCCTATAGTACAAACTGTCCGATCCCGATCCGTGCAATACCGCACGTATCTGGTCGGACCTTGCCATATCTCCATACGGCCTCTACAACCTTTCGCCCGAAAGCTGAGTAACTGAATGTGGGGGACTCTAAAGACTCGTCAACACCTTGGTTGTGGATTTAACCACTAGCACGTCAGAGGTATAAGCCAATATGTAACGGGCTACCAGGTACTGACTAAAAGGGATGTCTGTGAGCGAACTCAGCCTGACAACCCTACTGAGCCTGTCAGTGACAATATCCGTACAGTCCGGTCCGTTCGTCTATGAGCATCGCATGGCGGGCCTAGGGGGTTGGTAAAAGTCAGACCCCCAAAAGTGGTACAAGTCGTGTCGGAGTTTAGCCCAGAACACCCTGAGATACTACTGGAATACCTACCAGTAAATCTCCTTGCCTCGGCCGAGGGCTTCGTGTAATGGCTCTCCTAGACACAGCACGACCTCACCCCCAATACCGGGAGAGACGAACCCCTGAAGATACGCTCACTGCCTCCATGTGGCTCGGGACTGTACCCAACTAAAACCTGTTTGCACGACTCCTTTGAGCCGTGGTAGGATAGTAATCAAAGTACAGTGGGAACTCACACGAGACAAATGACGATCCCCAGGTCGATGAACTAACCTGCACACATGTCACCAGGGAACTGCCATCTGACGTCTGGTATATGACCAACTAGCATGTTCCCGGCGAGTCCTGTCCGGTGTACTCATAACCCAATGAGCACCTGTATACATCTTAGGTGATCCAACTGACACCAGTGGCTTGTGAGACCGGCCGCCGCCCCTCGTCGGGGTCTCGACTGTATACACTAGTCTACTCTGGAGAATCGATGCCCTGTCTCGAAACTCTCACGACTAGGGACCTTTTAAGGATATGCTTATAGACCCCCAGCTCCCACTTATATGATCGCCCTCATACTGCTGGTGGTCAAGCAAGAATCCTAAGGGCTCTATCAACGTGTAATAGCGACGTGTCAGGTCACTTAAAGCAGTACACGATGATAAAGGTAAACCAGATAGCATACTATCATCTCGAGTAAGACTGTCCTACCGGGATAGGTCCTCCATCAATCATTGCAATCACGTACCTGTGACCTAATAATTGACTCTGAGGGCACTATCTCCAACAATCTCCCACTTGCACTCAAGGCTAATTATTGCGATGTCGCATACTCACAGCCCGTGTGATACCGAACACCCAACTCCTGTACTAGTCAGTCTCACAAAGCTCGTTTGCGAAACTATTGCGTTCGAGGAATAGCCTTAGTGAGTGGATCCGCTTAGTTGTTTCTTTCTATGTCTCTCTATATCTCAAGTTCGCGGAGAAAGCCATCTCCCGAAAAGAGCAATACCTGTCTTAGAATGTGTCTGGATGTCTGATGGGACATAGCTCATAAATGAACTCCAAATCCAAACTTCTTAGACTGTATCGTCAACTGAACTTAATCAGTATCCTGCGCCATGCCACCCTCAGTATTGCCTTGGACCACCTGTCCAAAATACTGCCCCTCGTCAGAAGGAAAAACTATAACTCTGACAACCTCCTTGTCGTCCAGGTCACCTTGGAAGCCTGGAATGATAACTGTTTCCCGAATGAGGCTGTCGTTATCATATCCCTAGAACATCCACTTATGTTCTAAAACTGCTTCCGACTGTTTCTCCAGGATTGGATCAATGTCAACTTATTGCATCTAGTGCAAGAACAATATCTGGTGTGGTACTTGACATCTCATGATTGACTCAATTGCCTGAGCAAGTGATCTGCCAATCATGCACATCCCTCTCCCCTTTAGTCTATAAGACACCTTTAGAGAGGGTGACTCCATCTTCTGCAGGTACACTACCGTGCATGGAGTCGTCCATTCTAAATATTCTTAGAATGCTGTCTAAGTACCCTGATTGGGAAACCACCCAAATCTAGATCTAAAACCATAGATCTAGTAACCAGTTTGTCTGATATAATGTCCAAGTCCCATATGGAGAAACTACTGTGTGACGACCAAAGTATAACCGATCGTAGTATAGGAGTTTCTTTTCCTACTCTGTGTATGTCATCCAAATACCAGGATGTCACACCCTACTACCTTCTCAACAGATCCATCCCCTATTCTGATGAAGTCAAACCCATGACTGTCACGTCAGAAATAGATGATCTATCTCCGCTATATCTGCTTTAGTCTATAAATAGACATAAGCCACCTGTCCACCAATGCTTCCGCTGCTCCCACTGACTACGACAACCCTCTGGCAGAGTCATATACACGTACACTTCTGAAGCTAGTTTAGAACGACGCTATACTCATCCTCCTGCCGGGTCTCACGGTTTGGAACAACAGCAATGGTAATTGTGGGTAAACAAGAACTTCCCTGTCACCGTCCTTGAGGCTACCGTAGTACCTCTCGGGTGCCTGAAGTTACCCACCGTATCTGCGGAGTGGCCAATGGAATGTCAATCCAGATTGAATCTTTAGGTTCCTTATCAAATCTTCAGTAATCGTTTGTGGTTCTGGAATCACTTCCAGTTCTACCATACTCCCACTACTGTTTTCTGAAAAAATCCATTTTTAATAAAACTGTGGCGAGTCTAGAACAATATTGCTATTGTTCATCCAGATGGTAGAAAGTCAACCCTCGTCATAGCCTGGGTCAACCCACAAACAGCCACTACAGAAACGTGCCTTGAGTTGTCTAGTGTCTGGTTTTAATCATAAGCCGGACAACTCCCCGTACCTTAACAACGTTAAGATACGAACTGTTCTATATCTCATATAGGACCAGAGGCACTGATTTAACTGAACCAGATCCAAGTCATGCAACTATCTCCAGTGCATGTCAACTTAATGGAAGGAGGCCGATCAGCGTTACTCAACTTAGGAATGCTTCCAATTATGAGTAACCTGAAAGAGAAGCAAATTCTCTTAATCATTACTATCAACTGAATACCATATACAAGTATCTACATCTTCGATCACTTTGAAGAATCCCGATACTTGCTACACCTGGTTCTCTACTCTATTCAAATACCTATAACTTCTCAAAATTCGGACCCTGTGTTTCCTACGAAACACCTGTCTAAAAACTAGAGAAGTCATAAGTAAACCGAATATAGTACGAGGACCAACCCCTCTGTCCTGATGGACCCTGGACAACATACAATACTCTGTATAAGTCCCTTGAGTCTGATAACTCATTCAGTGTGTGTCGTAGGTTGAAAACTGTACTTATGGTTAAGAAGAATTACACCGCTGTTTAATGCTCCTTACCTAACCATCCACTGATATAGGTAAATGTCGTAGACATAATTTCAAAAAGGTATATCTCACTCTATGAAAATAGACGTACAGATATATCAATTTGAAATTGGTGCATAACAGCGGATATTCAAAACCAAATATTTGCCGTCCGGCAAACAACCCAGGTGACTTCCTCAAATATCACCGATTACAACGAATCCCGATATAATGAGGATGATCACCCAATTCCCAATAACCTACTCCCACTCATCATCTGCAAAACCATACAGATGTGAGAATCGTACCTGGTAAATACATACCCTGGAGTAAGTATCTAATCGGGAAATCAGTTTTCCTTTAACATTACACAGTGAAACTGAAACATTGAAATGTTCCGATGGGGTATTCTGGTATTCCTAGTAATGCCTCTTCCAGATTCACGACTGTAACCGTATAGTTCTTTGCCACCTCTCCAAATCCCTTCATATGTCTTTAGTCTTTACCTTCTGTACACCCCTTTAGGCCAAATGGTTTTCTTCCTTCCCTACCGTTCGGCACCAGCCTATGGTTTGGAAGAAGACTATCCAATAAGCATAATGGGTGTACTGTCCCAATCCTAGGAACACTCGTAATGCGAGAGAAGGTGAAGATAAAAGACAACCGAATAAACCTTACTCCTATTTCTCCTGGACCAGAATCCATCCCCGAACTGGAACAAGTTCCTTTCGAGTTCGTATATAACCATACGATGGAGTATCCAAATAAACTGTGGATCTTCGTAGTGATACGGAGTGTCCTGGAGAAATACAAAGGTGATTTAGGATTGACGAAGGAATACTTGGTTTGGTCGTGAATATCTGTTGCAATTTACTTTGCCCTCTTACTAATCCCTTGCTTTGTCTTAACTTAATACCTTCTGTACACCATCGTTATGCTAATTGGTTTTCTTCATTCCCTACCAGTTGGCACCAGCCTATGGTTTGGAAGAAGACTATCCAATTTGCGTAATAGGTGTACTATCTCCTAAACCAAGGAGTACTCGCAACCTGAGAGAAGGTAAAAGGAAAAGACAACTGAATAATCCTATCCGTTTCCTCCAGAACCTGAAACCATCCTCGAATAAATTCCTTCGAGTTCGTATCTAACCATACGATGGTTTTGTCCAATGGAAGTGGACGTTCGTAGTAATACGGGGTGTCCTGGAGAAAAGGGTAAAAGTGGGAGTGGCAATGAGGTCTGCAACTCTGACAATCCAAAAGCCAGTGTTAAAGAAGGTTCGGTCAACTTGGTCACTGAGTTATAGTCGTAGGGTCGGGTCAATGGTCGCTGCCAAAGAGAGAGAGAAAAGAAATACTCAGCGTGCACTCTAACCTAGATCAGAATGGTTACCAATTTATCTAATCTGGAAACCTCCCACTGTACCTCAAATTCTCCTCCAAACCTGAAAGAAGAATTAGTCGGGATCACCCGAGGAGTAAACTAACTCATCAGTGGGAATCGGGATCCAACTCTCATCGCATGATAACGTGACGGAATCCGCTCACGTCATCACACTCCAGAAGGTATGCGCATATCTGGCAAGTTTCAGTTCTTTTGAAACTCCCGATGTGATTTCTGCCCCATGCTCTTATGACCTTGACTTTGGCCAACAAATCATAAGTCGCATGTCAAGTTCTACCCGTCATTCTCCAGGTTGTTTTGAATCCACCCGTACATACCCTTGACTTTGGCCAACAAGGCAGTACGACTGTTCCAAACCAACGCATCTATCTATGCTGCATATGAATAACCAACAGCTACCAAACACTGTGCCTTGACTTTGGCCAACAAACACAGCTTGAATACTATTGACTGCCCATATGAAACGACGGAGAGCTACGAATGGTTTCTGGCGAAAACCTTTAACGTAAAGAACTTGATATCGTTGAAGGAACTGATAGCTTTTAAAAATATAGTGACGAAAACCTTTGCTAAAGAGGTCACTCCCGGTGAAAGGATCTCGGCTCTTTCCCCGTAGAATGGGGTGCAGGATATTCCAACTGAATGCCACGGTGCAAAGCAAAAGTAATCGGCTATAGTGAAGTTAATGCCCTGACGCAAAATTCTGTCCAAGGGGTCACTCCCGGTGAAGGGATCTCGGCCCTTGCCTCGTCGACTGAGGAGCAGGATATTCCAACTGAATATCACGATGCAAAACAAAAGTGAACGTCCTTGCAATAACAGCTTTTTGAAAAGTGTTCCAACAACATCAGATTAGGTTTGTTTTTAACTTGCATTGATCCGAATCAACGCAGTCCCATCAATTGATCACACCAAAAAGAACGAAAATATACTGATGTACGTATATGCCATCCGCATTCGCCACTGGGTCCCGTCATTACCCGTTAGGTTAGCTAACTAACGACAGAGCGGGGACTGGACTAGCGCGGATGTAAAACATATACAACATCTACTAATATATATACCAATATATTATATTCGCTCAAGGCGTGAATAAAATGCAACATCACAGAAATGTACAGCATCACAGAAACAATACAGATATCTGGGATCCCCGGGTTTCACAGAGCCGCTGAAACCCGACGTTCCCCTGGTCGTGTGGATAGCCTGTGCAATGAAATCCTAGACCCCTACGGGCGCAGCAAGTTACCCGCCAAAACCTGAAGCGAGGCAGCCCCCTTCAGCACCGTGAATGGACCACCCAGCACTTCACGGAATCTGGTAACTTGGGCACCTCTCCTGGGTCAACCTGTACCCCCTACGAGTGCGGCGAATAGCCCGCCAATCCTAGAGTGAAGCCCCCTCCGTCTCAATGCCATGAGATGCGGGCTTGTTGCCCTCTAGAACCCGGCTATCCGTGCACTCCACCGCGGGGTAATCCTAGTACAGAAAGTAAAATATACATACAACGGGTACATCGACCGCAACCAGGTCATGCCCCAAAAGAATAATACAAACAGGCAGTGACGGCAGTCCACATGTCGGACGCTCGCCCCGCAATATCAAATGTACATAATACAACAAAAACTGTACTAGCATTGCATCCAGGCTATCCCGCACGACCGATCCGCAACATCACAGCAAAAACAGAACATCAACGTGAAAGTCACGTTCGCAAATCCGTCTAACCGGGCTATAGCAGTTAGGCCGGATTTACCGATCAAGTGACATTCACGGTCGCAGATATAATGTAAATACTGTGAAATAATGTATTTAAAATATCCGATCAATCAAAAATTAACAAGTAGGCCCCCAAGCAATACTGTAGCACTCACAGAAATTCTGGGCCCAATTTTAATATTCCAAAACCCATATTTTCATCCCAGAAAGCAACTGAAGAAGTTTGATGCAGTAAGGACACCATTGTGCGGCGGAACCGCGGCCCAAGGGGGAGTTTTGCCGCGGTTCCGCGCTCTGGTGGTCGACTTACTGCGTCGAATTTCTACAGTGGGCTTATAATCTCCAGTACAACACTATTTTACAACCTGAAAAATTTTTGGAGACCAAAAAATTTCAACAGAAAACTGTCGTTAACAAAAATGTAGATTTTGGAATTTTGGTCGATCGAAAATGCAAAACACATTAAACTAAGCTAGACTAAGTTAATGGCGAGGCTCTGATACCACTGTAAGTGCACGGCGGCGCCCCGGCCGTCAATCCGACGGCCAAATGCGGAAGCGGTGATAAACTTTAATTTTTCTTGAACTGGCAAACCGCCGCGCACTAATACCCGAATCGAACCATTAACTAGTCCTAGCTAACTACAAGATAGGGAAGAGAAGTATACCGACAGATCCGAGTCCTCCGGTCTTCTCGTCGTCGTCCCGATCTCCTGCGGAATGTCCCGTCTCCTCCTCGTCGCCGGAAGTGCACCACATCGCCTACATCGTTTACGGGCTCCCACCTCAATGCCGAGGCAACTCGGGCACGAAGCCGGCTACTCGACGTGCTCAAGATTCGCTGTAGAATATGTAGTCCTCAAGTCTCACTTTGGGGTTGTGGAATTGCCATTTGGTGGAGGAAAGAAAGGATTTTGGAGATCAACAAGAGAGCTCTTTTCTTAGCACAATATGAACCAAAAATGCCACACAAAATGAATCAATCAACACTACCCTAAAGTGGCCGGCCCCCCATTTTCTTTTGTGAATGGAGAGAGAGAAAAGACAAGGGGGGAATAGAACCATCACACAAGGGAGAGGTCAAGTCATGATGTGTAGAAATGATGACTAGAAAAACCAACACACCAAAACCATCCATCAAACATGATGACTCAAAAAGTCATGCCATCATGAAGAAATCAAGTCAAAGGATGGTGCTAAAATCATGACATGATAAAATGCAAAGACCCCCTCCACAAATGCTTATTTGCAACAATGCAAATAAGCCCTCCTCCACCAAACTTCGGCCAATGAACGGAACAATAGAAATCGGCCGAAACGGAAAGCAAACTGGCAACTCCAGAAAACTGGTCCCGTAATAAATTACAGGAAAACCCCGATACTGTGCATACACACCCGCATTTGTATTCCGACCGAAATACAAATGCAATGAGACAAAGTCTACACTGTACTATACTAGGATCCGGCTTAAACCAAAGCCGGCCAGTAATATTCGTTCGATCCTGATGCGTGCAATACCGCACGTATCTGATCGAACACTGCCATATATCCATACGGCCTATAGTACAAACTGTCCGATCCCGATCCGTGCAATACCGCACGTATCTGGTCGGACCTTGCCATATCTCCATACGGCCTCTACAACCTTTCGCCCGAAAGCTGAGTAACTGAATGTGGGGGACTCTAAAGACTCGTCAACACCTTGGTTGTGGATTTAACCACTAGCACGTCAGAGGTATAAGCCAATACGTAACGGGCTACCAGGTACTGACTAAAAGGGATGTCTGTGAGCGAACTCAGCCTGACAACCCTACTGAGCCTGTCAGTGACAATATCCGTACAGTCCGGTCCGTTCGTCTATGAGCATCACATGGCGGGCCTAGGGGGTTGGTAAAAGTCAGACCCCCAAAAGCGGTACAAGTCGTGTCGGAGTTTAGCCCAGAACACCCTGAGATACTACTGGAATACCTACCAGTAAATCTCCTTGCCTTGGCCGAGGGCTTCGTGTAATGGCTCTCCTAGACACAGCACGACCTCACCCCCAATACCGGGAGAGACGAACCCCTGAAGATACGCTCACTGCCTCCATGTGGCTCGGGACTGTACCCAACTAAAACCTGTTTGCATGACTCCTTTGAGCCGTGGTAGGGTAGTAATCAAAGTACAGTGGGAACTCACACGAGACAAATGACGATCCCCAGGTCGATGAACTAACCTGCACACATGTCACCAGGGAACTGCCATCTGACGTCTGGTATATGACCAACTAGCATGTTCCCGGCGAGTCCTGTCCGGTGTACTCATAACCCAATGAGCACCTGTATACATCTTAGGTGATCCAACTGACACCAGTGGCTTGTGAGACCGGCCGCCGCCCCTCGTCGGGGTCTCGACTGTATACACTAGTCTACTCTGGAGAATCGATGCCCTGTCTCGAAACTCTCATGACTAGGGACCTTTTAAGGATATGCTTATAGACCCCCAGCTCCCACTTATATGATCGCCCTCATACTGCTGGTGGTCAAGCAAGAATCCTAGGGGCTCTATCAACGTGTAATAGCGACGTGTCAGGTCACTTAAAGCAGTACACGATGATAAAGGTAAACCAGATAGCATACTATCATCTCGAGTAAGACTGTCCTACCGGGATAGGTCCTCCATCAATCATTGCAATCACGTACCTGTGACCTAATAATTGACTCTGAGGGCACTATCTCCAATATGGACCTTAGTCTAAAACAGGACTAACGTATCCTTAACGAACGTTTAAGTTGATCTTAGTCGCAACGCGACTAATGCATCCTTAAACTAAAAATACCAAACCCAAATCTTAATAAATACGGATTTGAACTAATCCACGTCCTACGGGCGACGGCATTACTTAGTCTCCGTATACAATCCACGGGTAACCACAAACAAAACAAACACACACGACACGAAGTGAAATTCTGGAGAAGGAGAAAGTTGTTACCGCGATGCGGTAGCGTAATTAACTGCAGGGGCATGCGCCTGCAGGGAAGAGTGTCCTCACAATCAAAAACCCCTCACCCTGAGGGGGAATCTGATGAAGTCTGCTACATCGGCCGCATCCGTCTAAACCTCCGATACACGGTGCCATAAATCAACTTGGCATCTTCGGAGAGGTAGACGGATAAAACCATATGGCATCTGCCCCGAACCTCAGGCACGGACGCGAAGTCCGGGCCGCCGTTCGGAGGGGAACAGATTCTGGCACGCCCGGTGGGACCTTTTCCTCTTTCCACTCCACACTTCGTGTGTCGTCTTCGCGAACCAATCGCGGTTTGTTAAATGGTTGCCTACGGATTTCAAGTTGCTGAGATTTGGTCTTTTGTCTGGTGCAGAACTCAAGCATCAATGGCCACCAACTGCACCAAATGCGCGAAGCACCACTGCAACGGACGCTCCACCTCACCGAGAGGTGTAACATATGGGCCCCAAGCGGCCTCGTTCCTCGCACTGCCGGTAGAACAGGTGACCCAGGCCACCACCGGCCTGTTTTTCGGGACCATGGTCCCACCTGCAAGCTTCTCTATACCGATATCCGCACCGGAAGCGAACAAGAAGTCGGTGTTCGACCGGCTCACTACCACCACGACCCCTGTCAACGGGTCGCCCGCTGCTAAGCCGATAGCCTCCGTTTTCACCAGGCTAGGTCAGAACTATAAAGTGGCTGTCCCAAAGAGGGCAACGGCCGCTGCTTTGGAAGTCGTTGAAGCGGCTTCTCCCATCAGAGAGTCGGTCTTCGCAAGATTGACGGTTCCCACTCCTCCCCCAGCTGGTCAAAAAGAATCAGTCTTCGATAGGCTGACGTCGGCAGTTACCCCACACTCGAACAGGGGGCGACAAGAAACCATCTCGATCTCCGAGCCAGTCCCAATGGCTCGTCGTGCGCGACGTCGCCATTGGCGACGAGTAAGAAAAGCTGGGGGCAACTCTCCCTCAGGGCTAACCCCACCTGCTCCAGTGGTGGAGGTCGACGCTGCTGTTCCAACTGGGAACATCTTTGAATTGCTGAGAAAGGTGAAAAAGAACTCTCCAATTGCTACGTTGAAAAGATCTCCTCCCCCTGCGGAGAGAGTTCCAGAAACAAAACAAGAACAGCCCCCTCAACGGCTATCCTCAAAAGTTTATAAAGTATGGCGGAGGGTTCAAGACTCTGTGATCGATCCAGACCACTTGCGTCACCAGAAAAAGGCGAAGGTGGAAAATAACAAAAACTGCCCCATTAAACAGCAGGGGGCGACAGTTGCTAGGACGCCCACTCCAACGGCTCCTTTAACCTCGATGGCCCACAAAAGAAGGAGGCCAGAGAAAGCTCCCGCATCAGCGGCAAGAGTTAAAAATGGTGAACCTAAACGCCCCAAGTCAGGGGGCATAATTGTTCATACGGTTTACATGGCTTCTGGAAAGGAAGAAAGCCGTACTTCTACGGGTCACCGACCGCTCACCCGATCAGTGACCAAGGCTCAGGAGCAGCAACAAAAGCTCCAGGAGATGATGACCACAATGGCTGCACTCACTGGGCCGAAAGAAACCCCGAAAACATCCTCAGAAGAACGTCAAGAACAAGAGACGGACGCCGAATTCCTTCGGCGCGTGCTAGAGAAGAAAGATAAAGAGGCTGCGGAATAGGCAGCCAACATAAAGAAAATGGCCCTCCTGTTCCAGGATATGGTGGGTATGATGATTCAACAAGATCCACCTGCTGGGGATCCCCCGATCATTCTTGAAGATGACAGGGGAGAGACATCGAATCCTCCACCGGCTCTATCCGCAGCTAAAGAGGATACCATATCAAAAGCTGATTTGGATGAATATATTGCCCAACAAATACGGGTGCATCAGGCGACTGAAGCAGCCGGTCAGATCGTAAAGACGGGGCGGCCATATCCGGGCTGGTATGACCAAATCAAATACCCGCCGGGTTATACAATTCCCAAGTTTCATGTTTACAAAGGGACCGGCAATCCCCATCAACATGTTGCCCAGTTCAGGGCGCTTTGCGGTAATACCGGTGGTGACGACAAGTTGTTGCTTCGCCAGTTTGTTGGAAGCTTATCAGACACGGCGTTTGAATGGTATTCTGAGCTTCCCAACGACTCTATTAAAACCTTTGCGGAGATGGAGCTGCTCTTCATCCAACGTTTTGCAAGCGCCAGCGAGCGTACCCCGATGACGGCGGTGATCAATGCCAGGGTAAAACCCGGCGAAACATGGGTTCAGTACGCTTTACGGTGGCGAAATCTATGGTCGAAGTGCGAACAGCGCATAGAAGAAGCTCCAGCGGTGGGAATGTTTGTTGGAACGCTTGATCCACAGGCAACCATCTCGCAATTCATGATGTTCTTCAAGCCGACTACCTTTCAGGCTTTGATCGACAAATTGGCGCAGATGGACCAGATGGGCCATAAACCCCTTCTCCCGAAGCCGGACTCCCAAAACGATAAAGGAAAAGGTAAAGCGATCATTGTCGCTAATGCCCAATAACAACCGAGCGACTCTAAGCCGGTTGCTCGTCCAAACAATACGCGCCCATACGTACCCCTTGAGGACAGGAAGGGACGTGCTTACTCCTTCCCCCGTGATAAAACGAGGTAGCTATTCGAGCTGGCATTGCGCAACAGACTCATAAATCTGCCAGATCCAAAACGCCCGTCGCAACCAAGTGACGTCAACGAGCCTAATTACTGCCCTTATCATCGAGTGCTAGGACATCCAATCGAAGACTGTTGCGTTTTCAAAAATTGGCTTGAAAACCAGTACCGCCAGGGCAAATTTGCGTTATCCGACAAATGGAAGGTGAATCCCCCGCAGCCCCATACCTCTAAAGGGACGAATACACCGGGGGCAACATGCTCCGTCATCGAGGAAGCTCCTTGGGAGGTTGTATTATCAGCCAAAACGAGAAGAATGCTAAACGATCTTCAGACCTGTCCAGCGGTCAAATGGAGGAACCCCTTAGAACCACAGGTTATTGAGGGGATGTTGAAGCCACGACCAACTCCGAAAACCGATGATGGTAATGCAAGCGTTCATAGCCGGCCGTCAAAATCTTCGAAAAAGAAGAAGAAGAAATCTAAGAAGCCCGTGAAGCCTGGCGACAAGCGCACGGACTTACAAAAGCAAATCGACGCACTGGATGAGTATAACCAAAAGGCGCGGACTCCCATTACGCTCCAAGATTTCCTTGACCACGTCTTCCAAAAAGAAGATGAGGGAGAAAGTTCATCGGATGAATCCGAGGAGTATGTGGCAAGCTGTCATATGATCTCTCATTCGACCACGAACGATGAAGGAACTTCTGGCACTGAAACGCTGGGGGCAAGTGCCGAATCAAGAACCCCAGGGTTACCAGTTGAAATGATTAGCGCGTTTCTTAATGAAGCTCGGTTGAAAAGCGAAGCTGATCGAGAACGCGAGACGGCTATATTCGAAAGGGCCAAGCGCCAGCGACTTGAGAAAGGAGCTGAAATGATCCCGCTGGAGCAAAATGCCTCTACCGCTGACAAAAGCCAATTCAAGATAAAAAAAAAAGAGGTTCGCTAAGGCCATATCAATGGGCATGAAGCTACCATCCTCTGAAGGAAAAGTTACTGGTGTGGTAGAAATGCACCCCTCTTATTGCTTATATCATCAGAAGGTCTCGCATCCTACCCAAGAGTGCAAGACTTTCAATGGATGGTGGCAAGGATACGTCGCTAATCAACAACGCTTTAAACGGGAAAAGCGTAGAATTCGTCGGGAGCAAAGAAATGCGACCAAAGAGCTTGAAATAACTACCAACAATTGTCACATGATTAACACCGCCGGGTCACAAGTGCCTACATTCGGGAGCGACTCCGATGAGGAGCTAGAGCTTGGCCCCCTCTTCAAAGAATCTATTTCGGGAAGAGAAGAAGAACCGAAGGCTTGCGAAAATATACAGCTACGCAATCGGACGCTACCTGAAAAGAATCTCGGACCCTTAAACAAGAAAAACAAAGGGAAAGAGAAGGTCTCTGAAGACATCACTTTGGATGACCAAGTCGCGGAAGAGTTAACCGCCAAGAATCCCCCAAAGAGGAATAAAGTAGATTACAATGTCTTAGCGCATCTGAGGAAGCTACCCTCACAACTCAGCATTCTCGATGCCCTATTACTATCAAAAGAGGCGAGGGATTCTTTGATTAAGGCCCTACAAGATCCGGACCAGTTCCAAGCCTTCCTAGCCGAACAAAAGATGAAGGATGAATTGGAAGAGGTGCACACAGCCGACGTTGCTTTTAGTGATGAAGACCTTCTCCTCGGGACGTGTGAACACAATCGCCCCCTTTATGTCTCAGGATACTGCCATGACATAAAGATAGGAAAAATCTTGGTCGATAACGGATCGTCTGTCAATTTACTCAATGTGCGAGTGTTAAAGGAGATTTGCATGAGTGTCCAACACCTCGCCCGGGACAAGATCACTATCTCCGGTTTCGACTCTCAATCCTCAAAAACTCTTGGATCTGTGATATTGACGCTACGCTTCGGGTTGCTCGTCACAGACATCAAATTCCATGTTATAGACGCCAAGACGTGCTACAATGCTCTGCTCGGCCGACCATAGCTACACGAGTACAATATCATCCCTTCTACACAGCATCAGTGCATGAAGTATTCTAGGGATGGCCTCGAGTACACTGTGGCGGGAGAGTTGAATCCATTTTCCGTAAACGAAGTTCGCAAGTATGAAGATGCCAAGTACTTCTTACCGAGTTTCGAAGACACGGAAAGGTGTCACAAACCGGAGAACAAAACTAACGCCACCATCCCTGTCTTCGGCAGTGACACTGAGGAGGAGGAGGATATAATTTACTCAGGTCCATCACAGTCCACCAGGCCAGGACCATCCGTTCCTTCATTAATCTTCGGCAGTGATTCAGAGGATGAAGTTCACGCTGTATTCCCTGCTCGGCTGTCAATACGAGCTTCTGCTGATGAAGAGCGAAGTCTGCAGATAACCATGGTGCCGCTTGAACATTACAAAGAACTGGATGCACTCAACGCCAACAGCGTAGAAGAATTGCACATATTCTATATCCCTCCCAGACGAAAAGGCGAGAAGGCAATCCTATTCTACCGCTCTGAAGAAAACAAGGTGGAAGAAGAAATTTGGCATGGCACAGATCCCACGCTCGACGGACTTCAGCCTATCCGTCTTCCCAGATATTATATCGAAGGTTTGAAGAAACTGCTGAAACGCCAGGGGATGTCCTTCACACAGACCGTTAGAAAAGCCAAATTCTATGATAAGGTTTGGAACGTTCCCGGGACTCAATGCAAACTGCCTAACGGGAGAACGGAAACAAAAGGGCTTGGGTACATCCGGCCAAAGAAACGGGAGCTAGTAAACAGCTGTTATGCCATGTATGACTTCAATGAAGAGGCGGACGCTCAATGGGAGGACGCTAATCCTGAATCAGCAAAAGTTCCTGATACAAAACCGCCCAGTCCATCGTCTGAAGACCAGATGAGCAAACTTATAAAGGATGCGAGTCAAAAGGCCCGAAATGATCATGATCGTGAAATGGCAATCTATGAGAAAGCCAAGACACAGCGCCTCCTTCAACAGGCGGTGAAGGATGAAAATGCCGCTCCTTGTCAACCTGCTACAAAAGAGGTTCGACGCGAAAGCAAAAACAAGTCGAAAGGCAAGAAAGGCGCTCGACAACCACAAAGCAGAGCTAAGAAGCCACGCATCCGAGAGTCGAGCGTTATTGACTTAGCCCTCATGAAGAAAATGGGTCGAGCATACTCATTTCCTCGGAACAAAACAAGGAAAATACTTGATCTTGCTCTAAAACATCAAATGCTTACACTGCCAGAGTCTAAACACCCTGAGCAAGCGGGCGAAGTCTCCAACCCAAATTATTGCTCTTACCATCGAGTAGTAGGGCATCCGCTTGAAGATTGCTTCACCTTTAAGAATTGGGTTGAGGACCAATATCAGCTTGGCAAATTCGCGTTGTCTGACAACTGGAGGGTAGCACCACCACAAAAGCACGAGCCCAAGGCCACGAAAGAAGAACCAGTTCTGCATTGGAAATGGAAGCGAATTCGTACTTGTCACGTGATTATGATATCAAGGGAAGAGCCCGAGAACATGGATGTGTTGGAGTTAGTGCCCTCAGAGTCAATTATTGGATCACAGGCACGTGATTGCAATGATTGAGGGAGGACCTATCCCGGTAGGACAGTCTTACTCGAGATGATAGTATGCTATCTGGTTTATCTTTATCATCGTGTACTGCTTTAGGTGACCTGACATGTCGCTATTACACGTTGATAGAGCCCCTAGGATTCTTGCTTGACTGCCAGCAGTATGATGGCGATCATATACGTGGGAGCTGGTGGTCTATAAGCACATCCTTAAAAGGTCCCTAGTCGTAGGAGTTTCGAGACAGGGCATCGATACTCCGTTAGTAGACTAGTGTATACAGTCGAGACCCCGACGAGGGGCGGTGGCCGATCTCACAAGCCACTGGTGTCAGTTGGTTCACCTAAGATGTATACAGGTGCTCATTGGGTTATGAGTACACCGGACAGGACTCGCCGGGAACCTGCTAGTTGGTCTTATACCAGATGTCAGATAGCAGTTCCCTGGTGACATGTGTACAGGTTAGTTCATCGACCTGAGATCGTCATTTGTCTCGTGTGAGTTCCCACTGTGCTTTGATTACTACCCTACCACGGCTCAAAGGAGTCGTGCAAACAGGTTTTAGTTGGGTACAGTCCCGAGCCACATGGAGGCAGTGAGCGGATCTGCAGGGGTTCGTCTCTCCCGGTATTGGGGGTGAGGTCGTGCTGTGTCTAGGAGAGCCATTACACAAAGCCCTCGGCCGAGGCAGGAGATTTACTGGTAGGTATTCCAGTAGTATCTCAGGGTGTTCTGGGCTACGCTCCGACACGACTTGTACCGCTTTTGGGGGTCTGACTTTCACCAACCCCCTAGGCCCGCCATGCGATACTCATAGACGAACGGACCGGACTGTACGGATATTGTCACTGACAGGCTCAGTTGGGTGTCGGGGTGAGCTTTCTCATCGACGTCCCATTTGGTCAATAGCTGGTGGCCCGTCACGTATTGGCTTATACCTCTGACGTGCCAGTGGTTAAATCCACAGCCATAGTATTGACGAGTCTTTAGAGTCCACCACAGTTACAGTTACTCAAGTTTCGGGCGAAACGCTGTAGAGGCCATATGGAGATATGGCAGGGTTCGATCAGATACGTGCGGTATTGCACGGATCGTCATCGGACGGTTTTTACTAGCCGGCTTTGGCTTAAGCCGGATTCTAGTATTTGATAGTGTAGTTTTGTCTCTTTGCATTTGTATCCGGACGGAATACAGATGCGGGTGTGTATGCACAGTTTTGGGGTTTTTCCTGTAATTTATTACGGGATCGGTTTTCTGAAGTTGCCAGTTTGCATTCCGTTCCGGCCGGTTTTCCTTCATTCCTTCTCGGTCGGACTTTCTTGGTGGAGGGTGTTAATTGCAAGTTTGCAATTAACATTTAGTGGAGGGTTTTCTTGCATATGTTGCATTATGATGAGACTTGTTTCATCATGAGATGCCTTTCTTGTCTATTCCATTCCTTTCATTTGATGGTTTGTGAAGGTGAAATGAGAGTGACCATTTTTGATAAATTATTATTCATTCTTTTTCCTTATATGAGAGAAGTTTTTCTTTTCTCTCTCCAATCTTCTTCATTCTTGGAGAGGGGCCGGCCACATAGGAGAGGAGAGAGGGTGAGATCATTTTGTAGGAGGAAAAACTTTGTTCATATGATTATTCCTTTGCTAAGTTGAGAGCATCATATTCCTCCATAGTTCTTTCTCTCATCACCACCTCCATCCATGGCAACTTCAAGAACCCTAAAGAGACAAGTTCACTACACTATTCTATAGCAAGCCTTGGACGCGTCGGCTAGCCAACTTCGCGCCCGAGTTGCCTCGGTCAAGAGGCGGGAGCCCGTAAAAGATTCCGGCTACGTGGTGCCCTTTCCGACGAGCGAGGAGGTGATGGAGATTCCGCGGGAGATCGGAGTGGAGACGAAGACCGAAGGACACGGATCGCTCGGTATACTTCTCACCCTATCTCTAGTTAGCTAGTATAGGTTAATGGTTTCGATCCGGGTATTCTTTGTCCGCGGTAGCGCCGGTTTCCGAGTTAGGGAAAAAATTTTATTCCGCATTTTGGCCTCGAGAAAGAGGCCGGGGCGCTGCCGTGGCGCAACATGGTATCAGAGCCACGCCATTAACCTTACCTAGCTTGTTCTAATGTGTTTTTCAGTTCCGATCGACCGAAATTCCAAAAACCGTATTTTTCCTTGACATCAGTTTCTGTCGAATTTTTCTGGAGTCTAAAAATTTTTCAGGTGGTCTCAGAATTATGTCCAGGGAAATCTAAGACTACTGCAAAAATTTGATACAGTGATCGTTTCTTTCGACCGCGGAAGGGCGGCCTAATCCCCTTATTGGCCGCGCTTCCGCCGCGGGAACAGGAGTTCACTTCATCATGTTTTTCCAGTGGTCTTGTGGGCTTAAAATATGGGTTTTGGGATATTAAAATTGGGCCCAGGTTTTCTGTGAGTGCTACAGTTTTGATTGGGGCCCACTTGTTAATTTTTGGTCAATCGGAAAATTTTAAACACATTATTTCACAGTATTTACATTATATCTGCGACCGTGAATGTCACTCGATCGGTAAATCCGGTCTAACTGCTATAGCCCGGTTAGACGGATTTGCGAACGTGACTTTCACGTTGATGTTCTATGTTTATGCTGTGATGTTGCGGATCGGTCGTGGGGGATAGCCTGGATGCAATGCTAGTACAGTTTTGTTGTATTATGTACATTTGATATTGCGGGGCGAGCGTCCGACATGTGGACTGCCGTCACTGCCTGATTGTATTATTCTTTTGGGGCACGGCCTGGTTGCGGTCGATGTACCCGGCGTATGTATATTTTACTTTCTGTACTAGGTTTACCCCGCGGTGGGGTGCACGGATAGCCGGGTTCTGGAGGGCAACAAGCCCGTATCTCATGGCATTGGGACGGAGGGGGCTTCACTCCAGGATTGGCGGGCCATTCGCCGCACTCGTAGGGGGTACAGGTTGACCCAGGAGGGGTGCCCAAGTTACCGGATTCCGTGAAGTGCTGGGTGGTCCATTCACGGTGCTGGAGGGGGCTGCCTCGCTTCAGGTTTTGGCGGGTGACTTGCCGCGCCCGTAGGGGTCTAGGATTTCATTGCACAGGCTATCCACACGACCAGGGGAACGTCGAGTTTCAGCAGCGGCTCTGTGAAACCCGGGGCTTCCAGATATCTGTATTGTTCTGTGATGCTGTACATTTCTGTGATGTTGCATTTTATTCACGCCTTGAGCGAAATACTATATATTGGTATATATATTAGTAGATGTTGTATATGTTTTTCATCCGCGCTAGTCCAGTCCCCGCTCTGTCGTTAGTAAGCTAACCTAACGGGTGATGACGGGACCCAGTGGCGAATGCGGATGGCATATACGTACGTCAGTATATTTTCGTTCTTTGTGGTGTGATTAATTGATGGGACTGCGTTGATTCGGATCAATGCAAGATAAACAAACCTATTCTGATGTTGTTGGAACATTTTTCAAAAAGCTGTTATTGCAAGGACGTTCACTTTTGTTTTGCATCGTGGTATTCATTTGGAATATCCTGCTCCTCAGTCGACGAGGCAAGGGCCGAGATCCCTTCACCGGGAGTGACCCCTTGGACAGAAGTTTGCGTCAGGGCAATAACTTCACTATAGCCGATTACTTTTGCTTTGCACCGTGGTATTCAGTTGGAATATCCTGCACCTCATTCTACGGGGAAAGAGCCGAGATCCCTTCACCGGGAGTGACCTCTTTAGTAAAGGTTTTCGTCACTATATTTTATAAAAGGCTATGCAGTTCCTTCAACGATATCAAGTTCATTACGTTAAAGGTTTTTCGCCAAAAACCATTCGTAGCCCTCCGTCATTTCTTATGGGTATTATTTAGTATTCGTGCTGCGTTTGTTGACTCCGTCAAGGCGTAGTGTACGGTAGCTAAGTGGTACTTGTTTGTCGCATAAGTGGGATTGGTTAGGACAGTCGTGCGGCCTTGTTGACTCCGTCAAGGGCACGTATGGGTGGGTTTAATGCAATCCAGATAATGACGGGTTGAACTTGACTAGGACTCTTTGATTTGTTGACTCCGTCAAGGTCACTTGAGTCCTAGGGGTAAAAATCACATCGGGAGTTTCAAAAGAACTGAAACTTGCCAGGCATGCGCATACCTTCTGGAGTGTGGTGACGTGAGTGGATTCCGTCACGTTATCATGCGATGATAGTTGGATCCCGATTCCCACTGATGAGTTGGTTTACTCCTCGGGTGATCCCGACTAATTCTTCTTTCAGGTTTGGAGGAGAATTTAAGGTACAGTGGGAGGTTTCCAGATTAGACAAAGTGGTAACCATTCTGATCTAGGTTAGAGTGCACGCTGAGTGTTTCTTTTCTCTCTCTCTTTGGCAGCGACCATTGACCCGACCCTGGACTTTGACTCAGTGACCAAGTTGACCGAACCTTCTTAACACTGGCTTTTGGATTGTCTGAGTTACAGACCTCATTGCCACTCCTACTTTTACCCTTTTCTCCAGGACACCCCGTATTACTACGAACGTCCACTTCCATTGGACAAAACCATCGTATGGTTATATACGAACTCGAAGGACTTCGAGGATGGTTTCTGGTTCTGGAGAAAACGGATAGGATTATTCAGTTGTCTTTTCTTTTCACCTTCTCTCAGGTTGCGAGTACTCCTTGGTTTAGGAGTAGTACACCTATTACGCAAATTGGATAGTCTTCTTCCAAACCATAGGCTGGTGCCGACCGGTAGGGAATGAAGAAAACCAGTTAGCATAACGATGGTGTGCAGAAGGTATTAAGTTAAGACAAAGCAAGGGATTAGTAGGAGGGCAAAGTAAATTGCGACTGATATTCACAACCAAACCAAGTATTTCTTCGCCAATCCTAAATCACCTTTGTATTTCTCCAGCACACTCCGTGTTACTACGAAGATCCCAGTTTATTGGATACTCCATCGTATGGTTATATACGAACTCGAAAGGAACTTGTTCCAGTTCGGGGATGGATTCTGGTTCAGGAGAAATAGGAATAAAGTACATTCAGGTGTCTTTTATCTTCACCTTCTCTCGCGTTGCGAGTGCTCCTAGGATTAGGACAGTACACCCTTTATGCTTTTTGGATAGTCTTCTTCCAAACCATAGGCTGGTGCCGAACGGTAGGGAAGGAAGAAAACCATTTGTCTTAAAGGGGTGTACAGAAGGTAATGACTAAAGACATATAAAGGGATTTGGAGAGGTGGCAAAGAATTATACGGTTACAGTTGTGAATCTGGATAATGGAAGAGGCATTACTAGGAATACCAGGATACCCCAACGAAACACTTCAATGTTTCAGTTTCACTGTGTACTGTTAATGGAAAACTGATTTCCCGATTAGACACTTACTCCAGGGTATGTATTTGCCAGGTATGATTCTCACATCTGTATGGTTTTACAGATGATGAGTGGGAGTAAGTTATTGGGAATTGGGTGATCATCCTCATTATATCGGGATTCGTTGTAATCGGTGATATTTGAGGAAGTCACCTGGGTTGTTTGCCGGTCGGCAAATATTTGGTTTTGAATATCCGCGGTTATGCACCAATTTCAAATTGATATATCTGTACGTCTATTTTCATAGAGTGAGATATACCTTTTGATATTATGTCGATGACATTTACCTATATCAGTGGATGGTTAGGTAAGGAGCATTAAACAGCGGTGTAATTCTTCTTAACCATAAGTACAGTTTTCAACCTACGACGCACAGTGAAAGAGTTGTTAGACTCAGCGGACTTATACAGAGTATTGTATGTTGTCCAGTGTCCATTAGGACAGAGGGGTTGGTCCTCATACTATATTCTGTTTACTTTTAACTTCTCTAGTTCTTAGACATGTGTTTCGTAGAAACACAGGGTCTAAATTTTTGAGGAGTTATAGGTATTTGAATAGAGTAGAGAACCAGGTGTAGCAAGTATCGGGATTCTTCAAAGTGATCGAAGATGTAGATACTTGTGTATGGTGTTCAGTAGATAGTAATGATTAAGAGAAATTGCTTCTCTTTCAGGTTACTCATAATTGGAAGCATTCCTAAGTTGAGTAAAGCTGATCGGCCTCCTTCCATTTAGTTTACATGCACTGGAGATAGTTGCATGATTTGAATCTGGTTCAATTGAATCAGTGCCTCTGGTTCTATATTGGATATAGAACAGTTCATATCTTAACGATGTTAAGGTACGGGGAGTTGTCCGGCTTATGCTTAAAACCAGACACTGGACAACTCAAGGCACGTTTCTGTAATGGCTGTTTGTGGGTTGACCCAGGCTATGACGAGGGTTGATTTTCTACCATCTGGATGAACAATAGCAATATTGTTCTAGACTCGCCACAGTTTTAATAAAAATGGATTTTTCAGAAACAGTAGTGGGAGTATGGTAGAACTGGAAGTAATTCCAGAACCACAAACGATTACTGAAGATTTGATAAGGAACCTAAAGATTCAATCTGATTTGACATTCCATTGGCCACTCCGCAGATAAGGTGGGTAACTTCAGGCACCCGAGAGGTACTCCGGTAGCCTCAAGGACGGTGACAGGGAAGTTCTTGTTTACCCACACTTGCCATTGTTGTTGTTCCAGGCTGCGAGACCCGGCAGGAGGATGAGTATAGCGTCGTTCTAAACTAGCTTTGGAAGTGCACGTCTATATGACTCTGCCAGAGGGTTGTCGTAGTCAGTGGGAGCAGCGGAAGCATTGGTGGACATCAGGCTTATGTCTATTTATAGACTAAAGCAGATACAGCGGAGATAGATCATCTATTTCTGATGTGACAGTCATAGGTTTGACTTCATCAGAATAGGGGATGGATCTGTTGAGAAGGTAGTAGGCTGTAATGTCAAGGTATTTGGATGACATACACAGAGTAGGAAAGGAAACTCCTATACTACGATCGGTTATACTTTGGTTGTCACACAGTGGTTTCTCCACACAGGACTTGGATATTATATCAGACATTCTGGTTACTAGATCTATGGTTTTAGATCTAGATTTGGGTGGTTTCCCAATCTGGGTACCTTGACAGCATTCTATGAGTATTTAGAATGGACGACTCCTGGCATGGTAGTGCACCTGCAGTTGATGGAGTCACCCTCTCTAAAGGTGTCTTATAGACTAAAGGGGAGAGGGATACTCATGATTGGCAGATCACTTGCTTAGGCAATTGAGTCAATCATGAGATGTCAAGTACCACACCAGATGTTGTTCTTGCACTAAATGCAATAAGTTGATATTGATCCAATCCTGGAGAAACAGTCGGAAGCAGTCTTAGAACATAAGTGAATGTTCTAGGGATATGATAACGACAGCCTCCTTTGGGAGACAGTTATCATTCCAGGCTTCCAAGGTGACATGGACGACAAGGAGGTTGTCAGAGTTATAGCTTTCCTTCTGACGAGGGGCAGTATTTTGGACAGGTGATCCAAGGCAATACTGAGGGAGGCATGGCGCAGGGTACTGATTAAGTTCAGTTGACGATACAGTCTAAGAAGTTTGGATTTGGAGTTCATTTATGAGCTAGGTCCCATCAGACATCCAGACATTCTAAGACAGGTATTGCTCATTTCGGGAGATGGCTTTCTCCGCGAACTTGAGATATAGAGAGACATAGAAAGAAACTTCTCTGCGGATCCACTCACTGAGGCTATTCCTCGAACGCAATAGTTTCGCAAACGGGTTTTGTGAGACTGACTAGTAGAGGAGTTGGGTGTTCGGTATCACACGGGCTGTGAGTATGCGACATCGCAATAATTAGCCTTGAGTGCAAGTGGGAGATTGTTGGAGTTAGTGCCCTCAGAGTCAATTATTGGATCACAGGCACGTGATTGCAATGATTGAGGGAGGACCTATCCCGGTAGGACAGTCTTACTCGAGATGATAGTATGCTATCCGGTTTATCTTTATCATCGTGTACTGCTTTAGGTGACCTGACATGTCGCTATTACACGTTGATAGAGCCCCTAGGATTCTTGCTTGACTGCCAGCAGTATGATGGCGATCATATACGTGGGAGCTGGTGGTCTATAAGCACATCCTTAAAAGGTCCCTAGTCGTAGGAGTTTCGAGACAGGGCATCGATACTCCGTTAGTAGACTAGTGTATACAGTCGAGACCCCGACGAGGGGCGGTGGCCGGTCTCACAAGCCACTGGTGTCAGTTGGTTCACCTAAGATGTATACAGGTGCTCATTGGGTTATGAGTACACCGGACAGGACTCGCCGGGAACCTGCTAGTTGGTCTTATACCAGATGTCAGATAGCAGTTCCCTGGTGACATGTGTACAGGTTAGTTCATCGACCTGAGATCGTCATTTGTCTCGTGTGAGTTCCCACTGTGCTTTGATTACTACCCTACCACGGCTCAAAGGAGTCGTGCAAACAGGTTTTAGTTGGGTACAGTCCCGAGCCACATGGAGGCAGTGAGCGGATCTGCAGGGGTTCGTCTCTCCCGGTATTGGGGGTGAGGTCGCGCTGTGTCTAGGAGAGCCATTACACAAAGCCCTCGGCCGAGGCAGGAGATTTACTGGTAGGTATTCCAGTAGTATCTCAGGGTGTTATGGGCTACGCTCCGACACGACTTGTACCGCTTTTGGGGGTCTGACTTTCACCAACCCCCTAGGCCCGCCATGCGATACTCATAGACGAACGGACCGGACTGTACGGATATTGTCACTGACAGGCTCAGTTGGGTGTCGGGGTGAGCTTTCTCATCGACGTCCCATTTGGTCAATAGCTGGTGGCCCGTCACGTATTGGCTTATACCTCTGACGTGCCAGTGGTTAAATCCACAGCCATAGTATTGACGAGTCTTTAGAGTCCACCACAGTTACAGTTACTCAAGTTTCGGGCGAAACGCTGTAGAGGCCATATGGAGATATGGCAGGGTTCGATCAGATACGTGCGGTATTGCACGGATCGTCATCGGACGGTTTTTACTAGCCGGCTTTGGCTTAAGCCGGATTCTAGTATTTGATAGTGTAGTTTTGTCTCTTTGCATTTGTATCCGGACGGAATACAGATGCGGGTGTGTATGCACAGTTTTGGGGTTTTTCCTGTAATTTATTACGGGATCGGTTTTCTGAAGTTGCCAGTTTGCATTCCGTTCCGGCCGGTTTTCCTTCATTCCTTCTCGGTCGGACTTTCTTGGTGGAGGGTGTTAATTGCAAGTTTGCAATTAACATTTAGTGGAGGGTTTTCTTGCATATGTTGCATTATGATGAGACTTGTTTCATCATGAGATGCCTTTCTTGTCTATTCCATTCCTTTCATTTGATGGTTTGTGAAGGTGAAATGAGAGTGACCATTTTTGATAAATTATTATTCATTCTTTTTCCTTATATGAGAGAAGTTTTTCTTTTCTCTCTCCAATCTTCTTCATTCTTGGAGAGGGGCCGGCCACATAGGAGAGGAGAGAGGGTGAGATCATTTTGTAGGAGGAAAAACTTTGTTCATATGATTATTCCTTTGCTAAGTTGAGAGCATCATATTCCTCCATAGTTCTTTCTCTCATCACCACCTCCATCCATGGCAACTTCAAGAACCCTAAAGAGACAAGTTCACTACACTATTCTATAGCAAGCCTTGGACGCGTCGGCTAGCCAACTTCGCGCCCGAGTTGCCTCGGTCAAGAGGCGGGAGCCTGTAAAAGATTCCGGCTACGTGGTGCCCTTTCCGACGAGCGAGGAGGTGATGGAGATTCCGCGGGAGATCGGAGTGGAGACGAAGACCGAAGGACACGGATCGCTCGGTATACTTCTCACCCTATCTCTAGTTAGCTAGTATAGGTTAATGGTTTCGATCCGGGTATTCTTTGTCCGCGGTAGCGCCGGTTTCCGAGTTAGGGAAAAATTTTTATTCCGCATTTTGGCCTCGAGAAAGAGGCCGGGGCGCTGCCGTGGCGCAACAGGATGACCTTCCCTGGTGCTTTGAAAACGGCAGCGATGAGGTAATCTCAGAATTTCCACCAGCACCAAAAGAGCTGGAAGATGGAATCCATACTACTGCAGATAACCTCAAGAAAATCGAGTTGGGGACAATAAATGATCCGCGACCGACATTCGTCAGCGAGCTGCTGTCTGAAGAGAGGGTGGCTGCGTTAAAAGACGTCCTCGTACAGCATAAAGATTGCTTCGCATGGAACTATTCCGAGATGCCGGGACTAGATCCGGAAGTTGCTGTACATAGACTGGCGATATCCCCGAACATCAAGCCAGTCAAACAGGCGCCGAGAAGAATGCGACTCGAGCTTGAGATGAGCATAAATACCGAAGTCAAAAAGTTAATCGACTTCGGCTTCATTCAAGAAGTTCAATACCCTGAATGGATCGCCAACATCGTCCCAGTGATGAAGAAAAATGGGACAGTGCGTATATGCGTAGACTTCCGGGATCTTAATAAAGCTTGCCCGAAGGATGATTTCCCAGTGCCAGTCACTGAACTGATGATAGACAATACATCCACTCATGAGGTTTTCTCCTTCATGGACGGCTCGTCGGGGTATAACCAGATAAAAATGCATCCAGAAGACCAGAAGCACACAGCCTTCAGGACTCCTCTTGGTATATTTTGTTATAAAGTGATGCCCTTCGGTTTGAAGAACGCCGGTGCTACTTATCAGAGGGCCATGACAAAGATCTTCGACGACCTTATACACGAAATCGTTGAATGCTATATCGACGATCTCGTGGTTAAAAGCAAATCATACGAGGAACATCTCGAGCATCTGAAGACTGTATTTCAACGCCTTCGGCAATACAACTTGAAGATGAATCCTCTTAAATGTGCGTTCGGGGTTTCCTCGGGCAAATTCCTGGAATTCGTTGTTCGACACCGAGGTATTGAAATAGATCCGTCAAAGATTAAAGCGATCATGGAAATGCCTCCGCCAAGGACTCTCAAACAGCTGCGGTCTCTCCAAGGGAAACTCGCATACATACGGCGATTTATAGCCAACCTTTCAGGAAAGTGCCGTCCTTATAGTCACCTGATGAAGAAGGGAACCCCATTCGTTTGGGATCAAAAATGCCACGGCGCACTGGATGAGATCAAGCAATACCTGCAGAACCCGCCGGTGTTGGCTGCTCCGGTTAAGGGGAAGCCTCTCATTCTTTATACAACCGCCCTCGAAGGTTCCTTAGGCGCATTATGGGCATAAGAGAACGATCAAGGGAAAGAAAGAGCACTCTATTACTTAAGTCGGGTTCTGCTGGGGGCAGAAAGCAATTACTCCCCCATTGAAAAACACTGCCTGGCATTGATCTTCGCAATAACAAAGCTTAGACATTACGCATTAGCGCACGAAGTCCGTCTTATTTCAAAAGTGGACCCTCTCAAATATCTAATGTCAAAAGCCATATTAACAGGATGACTCGCTAAATGGGCCCTGCTCTTGATGGAATTTTCGATAACATATCAACCTCTCAGGGCAGTAAAAGGCCAGGCCATCGCCGACTTCCTCGCTGAACATCCGATATCCGCCGATTCTCCCCTGAATTGCGATCTTCCAGACGAACATGCGTTTGATGCGATCGACGGTGATAATATCCGATGGGAGCTTTATTTCGATGGAGCATCTTCCGTGAAGAAGCGCAAACAAAGTACCCCTACAATTAAATCAGGGGTAGGACTCATCTTTGTAACCCCACAAGGAGGGATAATGCGCTTCGCCTTCTCCCTGACGGAGCCGAGAACAAACAATGAAGCCGAATACGAAGCTTTGATAGCAGGCCTCGAGATCGCCATTGATATGGGAATTGAAAGCCTCCTCATATATGGGGATTCCCAACTGGTCGTCAGTCAAGTGAACGGCGACTACCAAACGTGCAAACCAGAGTTGGTGAAATACGGTGAAAAGGTACAACAACTGTTGACCCGAATTCCCTCCTATACTTTGGAGAGCATACCTCGCGCGGAAAACAGCAAAGCGGACGCATTGGCCAAACTTGCTAAAGAATTGGCTGATGAGAACCTCGATGACGTTAGAATCGTGGTACAAAGCCGTCGAGTACTCGCCCCGGCAGAAATACCTCCAGAATCATATAAAGAAAAGGGAGCGACTGAGCAGACGATCCTGCAAATAAAAGACCATGAGAAGGCCGAAGACTGGAGAGAAGTCTTCATAGATTACTTCAAGTTCCACCGAATGCCTGAAGAAGCGTCCATAAGACACCAACTCGTGAAACGAGCTCTGTCTTTCGCCTTCGTCAACAATACTCTATACAAGAGGACATTCGATTCTCTATGGCTGAGATGCCTAGGACCTGACGAAGCGAGAAGGGTCGTCCAAGAGGTTCACGACGGACTCTGCGGTTCCCACCAAGCAGGCCCTAAGATGAAGTTGAAGATAAAACGAATGGGCTACTACTGGCCCACGATGATTCAAGATTGTCTCGAATATGCGAGGCAATGTCACTCATGCCAAATTCATGGGAACTTCATCCATCAGCACCCAAATCCATTACATCCAACGGTGGCCAGCTGGCCGTTCGAAATGTGGGGAACTGACATAGTCGGTCCCATCGAACCAGCATCGTCCAAGGGACATCGTTTCATCTTGGCGACGACTGATTACTTCTCCAAATGGGCAGAGGCGGTACCGTTGAGGGAAGTGAAGACGGAGAATATTCTCCATTTCTTCAAAACGCATATCATATACCGGTTTGGAACCCCAAGAAGGATCATCTCTGATAATGGGCCAGCCTACCGAAGTCATAAAATTAGCCTCTTCGCACAGCAGCACAATATAGACTGGAGATATTCCTCAGTTTATAATCCGCGAGCTAACGGTTTAGCCGAGGCCTTCAACAAGACCTTGACGAAGATCATGAAGAAAACAGTGTCACGAAATAAGAGAGATTGGCACGAAAGATTGCAAGAGGCTCTTTGGGCATATCGAACTACATTTAAAACGGCCACAAACACAACGCCGTACGCGTTGGTATTTGGGACAGAAGCAGTACTCCCTCTCGAGATAGAATTACCCTCTCTACGAGTGGCAGTCCACTACGAGTTGACAGACGAAGAAAATGCTCACCTTCGGCTTGAGGAGCTTGACGCCCTTGATGAAACTAGGCTCATAGCGCAACAAAATCTGGAAGCTTATAAAGCAAAGATGATGCGCTCATACGAAAGATTGACCCGACCGAGGACATTCCACCAAGGCGAACTCGTGCTAGTGGTCAAAAGGCCTATGATCCCCAATCGCGCCAAGCGGGGAAAATTCGAGCCGAACTATGAAGGCCCGTACATCATAGATAAAGTTTACCAGGGTGGAGCCTATCTACTCATGGACATGCACGGTGAAAGGCCTTTCAGGCCGATAAACGGTCGCTTCCTAAAGAAATACTATGCTTAATGAGCCACAGCCTAGGTCAATGATAGATGACGACGACTATGTCCGCTCGCTATCTTCCTAAGCTCAAGCTTTATAAAAAGTAGCCGACCTTCTCAACGACGGACCGAAACGTCCTTAAACTAATGATGGACCGAAATGTCCTTAAACTAATAGCAGACCGAAACGTCTTTAAACTACTACCGCAGCATCCTTAGGCTGACGAGATAAAAAAAAAAAAACGGTATGTCCATAAGCAAAAAGGGCACGGATGAAAACCTGAAAGGGCTCCGTGAGTAAAAACAGCAGGGCTACCGGCGAGTGTTTGTGAAAACCCGAAAGGGCGCAACCTCGTTAAAAGACACTTATAGGGTCCTCTCAACCTTATAAGGAGAAACTGTTAGTTATATGTATGCCCTAGAGGCCATTACTATACATAGGATGTATATTGTAGTGGATGCTGGGACATATATAGTGAGGACTTTCTTGCTCGACATGATAGTATGCTATCTGGTTGATCTTTACCTTAACGTGTATATTGATTGTCTCTCTGTTACATGTTGGTAAAGCCCTTAGGATCTGTACTTGACTACCTGGACTATGATGCGGATCATACTAGTGGGGACATGGTAGTCCGTAAGTACATCCTTTAAAGTCCCTAGTCGTGGGTGTATCGAGACGGGGCATCGATATACCAGAGTAGACTAGCGTGTACCTTCTCGACCCATACAGATGGGCGATGGATGATCCCATATCCATCGGTGTTTGACATCAGAGATGATATACGGGTGCTCAGTAGAGACTGGGTACACTGGACGGACTCGCCGAGAACTCCCAGATGGTATTATACCTCACGTCAGATGGCAGTTCTCTGGTGACACTGGTACAGAGTAGTCTGTTGACCCGAGATCGTCATAGAGTCTTGTGTGGTTCCCATTGTGCTTTGATTTCCATCTTACCACGTCCAAGAGGGCGTGCAAAACGGTGGTTTTTGGGTACAGTCCCGAGTCACATGGAGGCAATGAGCGATAGGAGGGGATTCGTCTCTCCCGGTATAGGGGGTTGATGTTGCGCTGTGTTCGATTGGCTATAACAGGAAATCCCTAGCCAGGGTTGCTGAGATTTACTGGTAAGTGTTACCAGTAGTTTCTCGAATAGTTATAGACCTCATATCGACACGACTTATCGAGCTATTGGGGTCTGACGTTTACCACCCCTAGGCGAGATATGCGACATATCAGACGATCAGACCGGACTGTACGGTAGTGTTACTGGTCGGATTCACTGGAGTGTGAGCGGGCTTGCTCGTCGATCTTCAGATCGCTCAATACCCGGGTGGCCGTTACGTTTAGCAGACCGCTTGCGGCTTGTGGGTGTTTGATATGATCATCACCTGCTGCCGGCGTATTGACGAGTCTTTAGAGTCCTACACAGAGGTTTCCTGGCTCAAGCGAAACGAAATAGGAGCGCATATGAGATATGTGCGGGACCGAGAATAATACCAGTATGTGATACTGTATTCGATTCTCGCGATATGTGACATTGATCGGTTATATGTGATATAGCCGGGTTATCGGATCAAGTGTTGATTCGATAAGTTGTTACTGTAGATACTAGACGGTTGTGTGTGACATGACCGGATCATTGAATCAAGTGTTGATTTAATGATTTAATGCATAATTATATATTTGATATATTACTTTGCATTAACTAGTATTGGTTCACTTTAAATGGATTTTCTCACTTGGATTGTGCACATTGTATATGTGATATACATTTGTACATTTGATTGTATCATGTTTGATGATACATGATAGTTTAGTGTATGGATTAAACCATGGTTGGTCAATGGTTAGGGTTTCTTTTGCTTCATTTATTCATTTATTTATCCATTTTGTTTATTTTATCAAAAGAAAATAATGAAGAGATAATGGTGGCTTTCTTTGTTTGTTTATGAACCTTCATGAAGGTTTGACCTAAGTCACCATTTTGTCTTCATGTCTTAACCCAACCATTCACTAACCCTTGTTAATTCTCTACACCTAACTATGGTTTGTTATGATAAGAATGGATAATTCTTTTCTTTTTGAATTAACTCATCTTATCATCATTCTTCTTCTTCTTCCTTGAACTTCAAGAAGAAAGCTTACCTCATCAATGGTGATTGATGAATTAGAGTGAGAAATCCAATTCTAAAGTTAACCCAACTCCTATTTCTTCATCCTCTACCTCTTGCCAAGTAGTAGAGTGTGTTTTCTTCACAAGTTTATTGACCTGGTGAAGTCGGAGCTTGATTTAGCGATGCCTCGACGTAGATCATCTTCGGCATGGACATCGACGACCTAGCTTGCCCATTCTCCGACGAAGCCGACGCTTGAGCCCGGATTTGATTTGGACAGCGGAGAGGACCTCGTTGCGGAGCTATGGAGGTGGAGCACCGGATCTACAAAGGTTGTATTTCCGTATCTTGTAGTTAAGTGTTAACTAGTTAGCTTTTTCGCCTAGTTTTCTAGCTAACGATCCGTAGTCGGGTCTCTCGGCACCGTTAAAATTTTTATTTGGCATGATCGATGCCTTGTGAGAACTCATTAGGGTGCCTAGGAACCCTACAGTGGTATCAGAGCCTAGCTAGAGCCTTAGGCGAAGTCTAGACGGAATTTGAAACCCGGTCGAACCCGAAACACCAAATCAATCTTGCTCTCTGTACTTTTTTGAAAACAGTGAGTTTTTCCAAATTAAAAATTGCTAAAAAATTCAGCAGGGAAAAATAAGAATTACGGTGCAAAAAGTTTCTGGTGAACAGTAATATTCGCGGCGGATCCGCGGCAGAAGCATGGCTTCTGCGGCGGATCAGCGGCCCAATCATGACGTCATCCCTTACTGTTTGCATAGTAATACCTGATAAATTCTTCTGGATTTTCTGGGAATTTTTAAAATTTATTCAAGAGTTGAATTTTCTGGGTTGTTTTGGGGATTCGAATGTTCGATCGGATTATCGAATTTTTTCTGTGTGGCTTTCCGGATAAATTTTTAGAATATGTTAAAAAGTTCGACCGGATATAAATACCCAACTTTTCCCCTGTCGGGAAATTTCCAAGTGTTGGATTTTTCCGTAGTTTGACGACGTTCTAAGTAGTGCAAGTAACGCGATGGACCCTCTAGAAGACAACAAACCTTAACTCGATTATGTGACCGTCTTGAACTGCCCTTTGAACCTTCGGGTTTGGGGGAGTACGGCGTGCCACATGTGAGGCGTTGGCTTGACCCTTCTACGGCTGGACCGTTGGTACTGAGGTACGAACGGAATGTTGTTAGACTTATTTCATGTGTTGATCTGTATCGGGAAAACTTGGGTGTTCGATTGTTCGATCGGAAAGTTTAACATTTTCTGTTTATCTGGAATGTGATACAATAATTGGAATTCACAAGAAGTTATGAGATAACTGAATGAATGTTATAAACATAGCAGTTTAGTCTCACTTGATCGGTTGCCACGGAATTTTGATGTGATCAAAAGTCCGTCGCAATCACGTAGCGTACGCGGATACTCGCCGATAAACTTAATAGACAGCCTCACTCCATAGCCCCGACCAAGTGACTGTAGGAGAACCCCGTCGCCGAAAGCATCCGTTCGGGTGCTCGCGGTAGCGGTGTTCCGCCTTGGTGCACTTCGTCGGCGGTATCGGGGGTGCAGCCGTCTACTGAAGTTTGCGACGAGCATTCGATCATGATGTCGGGAATCCTGTTGAATTGCCCGACTTGATATTGAAAAGTGTTTTCGATAAAGAGACTAAAATGCGGGGTTTATAATTGTTAGGCATGCGATGTCTAAGTAATTCATTTGGTCAGGCATGCGATGTCTGAGGTGGTTGCGGATTCCAACTGTTGTAGTTTTACACTTTCTTTTCTGTGACCGTAAGTGTAATATGTGATATCGCCGGTTTCGTTGCTATATGTCAACGATAATTGGGATGCGCATATTTACTTACGTTGATGACATGTGATGTTATGTGTTGCTGGATATGTTTTATTGGATCGTCGTGTTTGAATAGCCGGGGGTTTTTATGTGAGATGAGTGTTATTCATTTTCATTCATATAAAAACTTGTATGTAATATTCTTTTATTGGGGCACTTCCAGGTTGCGGAAGATGTCACCGTTTGTATATTATTTACTTTTCCGCACTAGGATAGACCCAAGGAGGAGGGCACAAGTAACCGGGTTCTGGAGTGCAGTGGGAGACCAACTCGAGGAGTCGAGTCCGGATCTCCTAACTCCAGAATTGGTAGGGTTGCTTGCCGCTCTCGTAGGGGTCTAGGGGTGTGGGTTTGGCTATTCATCACGACCGTGGAATCCGTGTTTTATACTGGCTCGTATTGAAAACACGGACGTCCTAGTATATCCAATATTTCATATGATTCTTCTGCTGCGATATCTGTGATGTGATCATGTGATGTTCTGTGATAGATACTTTATATAGTATATATGATATATTATATAGACGTTACTTATGTTTTACACCCGCGCTAGCCCTGCCCCGCTCTGCCGTTAGTTACCTAACCTAACGGTGCACGAGGGGACATCGAGGCGAATGCGGATGGCATAAGTGTACGTCGTATTTATCTGTGATGTTTAGGTACTTAAATGATGGGACTTCATTAATGTGATTAATGAAATAAAAGAAACCTAAGATATTGTAGAATCGAATTTCAAAATAAAACAGGTAGCTACAGTTCTTGCTTTGCACAGCGGTATATGTGATATATCCTTCACCTTATTCGATGAGGAAAGGACCGAGATCCCTTCACCGGGAGTGACTCCTTTAGCAATAACTGGCAGATGCTACACAATCGGTTTGTCTTTTGATTGCTTTTAAGTGTTTTTGCTTTGCACAGTGATATATATGATATATCCCGCACCTCATTCAACGAGGAAAGGACCGACGATCCCTTCACCGGGAGTGACTCCTTTAGCAAAACTAGAAAAGCCTCAAAAGCACTCCATTTCAAAATTCATTCGATCCTACAACGATATCAAGTTCATTACGCAATAGGTTTTCATAAAAACCTGTCGTAGCCCTCCGTCATTTCAGATAAGTAGTAGTTAGTATTCGTGCTGCGTTTGTTGGCCTTTGTCAAGGCGCAGTGTGCGATAGCTAACTGGTGCTTATCTGCTTATGCATATGATGCAGATTGAGTTAGGGTAGTCGTGCGACCTTGTTGGCCTTTGTCAAGGGCCGTGCGGGTGGGTTTAATTCAATCAGGAAATGACGGGTTGAACTTGACTAGCATCCTATGGTTTGTTGGACTTTGTCAAGGTCATAGGAGGTTAGGGGCAAAATATTATCGGGAATTTCAAGTGTTGAAATTTGCAATGAGATTGCATACCTTCTATGAGATAGTTGGATCCCGATACCCGCTGCGAGTAAGAGTTACTCCTGGGAGAGTTTTATACATTACAATTAGCCGATCAAGTAGGTGTCTAGAAAGGTGTCAACGGGGTTACGCCTCTGGGAAAACGAGGTTTACATTAATTAGGTTCGTGCGAAAGCACGGGGGACCTCCCTCAAAGTACCGACACTGGCCTGGCTGAAAGATTGGCGAACTTGTAGTGTGTAATTAATCCCGGCTAGTCTTTCCTTTTAGGGTTTGAAGGAAGATTTGATAAAAAAGCAGTGGGAGCCATCCTGATTAGATAAAATAATAACCAATCTATTCTTGTAAGAGCGCACGCTGAGTGTTTTCTTCTCTCTCTCTCCAGGTAGCGACCATATCACGCCTTAATCAAGATAATAATGCGGATTATTGACCGAACCCGCTTGTTATACTGAGCTGGGGAACGTTGGTCCCGCTCCAACTTATAAATGTTATAAGACAGAGCAGGAAATTGGGGAATACCAGATTTCCCGTGCCGCCCAAACGAAGAGAGTGCATGCTGATGCATCATCTTTGGGTGTGTTCATTACAGAGAACTGTTTCTCAGTATCCTTTACGTCCTGGGTATGTGATACCAGATCAGGATCCCAGATATGTAATCAGTTACATAGGGCTACAGAAAGGTAGAGAACTGAGAATGGGTGATAAGTTTCATGAGGCAGAAAACGGGGCAAGTGTTGCAGCCAAGTCTGTTGGTCACTGTCACCCTGTATTACCAATACATTGATTCTGAACGAATGTTATTAGATACCGAACCTGATATACAAAATCATATCAGTCTCTTTATTAGAAAAGAAAGGATATAATTTTGTATTGATGGATAATGTTTTGAACATTTCCTATATCAAAAGTTGATCGGTTCAGGCAGTTATCTAAAAGCATTGATGTTCTAAATCAAACTACAGTTCTTTACTATACGGAACACACACAAGAGGAAGAGTTCAGAAATGAACAAATCCTTCTTGAGGCATTGTAGACTAGGTCATATCAATGTGACCCGACTAGCTGGAGTTACATTTAGATGTATATTTAAATCAGTTTGAATTTACATCTTATGAAACTCGCCAGTCATGTCACAAAGATAAGATGACCATAGCTCCGTTTACTGGAAACAGAGAAAGAGTTAATGAACTCTTGGGATGATACATGTTGATGTATGTAAGTCCCCTGTCTACACATGCCAGGATAGGTTCTTTATACTTCATTACGTTCTCTGATAATCTCTCAAGATTCAGACATATGTTCCTGTTGAAACACAAGTCTGAACCTTTTGAGATATTCACAGAATATAAGTTAGAAGTAGAGAACCAGAATACGGGTATAAGTATTATGTCCTATGATGAGATCAGGGAGGAGAATACTTGTGCACAGAAATCCTGGACTATTCTAAAGGAGAATGAGATTCTCTCTCAGCATTACTCCTCCGTATACACCATAGTACGATGGTATATCGGGGCGGAGCAGATGCACCCTATTTGATATGGTGTGCTCTATGATGAGTACTGCTGAGTTACCTATTTCCTTTTGGGAGTTATGCACTTGAGAAGCTGCATACCTATTGAATAGGGTTCAAATCAAATCAGTTGCCTACCACTTCATATGTGATATGGAAAGGGAAGAGCCCATATCTTAAGTTAGTTAAGATTTAGGGTTGTCCGGGCTATGTCTAAAAGCATAATCCGGACAAGCTCAAGGCAAAGTCAGTTATGTAGAACTGGAAATGTTCCAGCTATACAAACTGCAGCTGATGATTTGAAAGAACCAAAGGATTCAATACTTACCAACGAACCTCAGCCTCTCCGCCGATCTAGTAGGGTTCCTCACCCACCTGAGAGATACTTCGGTTTCTCTGTGACAGTGGGAGCGAGGATTACATCATGAGATGATGACCCAACTAGTTTCGAGCTGGCCATCAGGAGTAGGACTCTGTAAGAATGGCTGGATGCTTAGCGATCTGAGATGGAATCCATGTACACCAACAAAGTATGGACTTTGGTTGCAATATCTGAAGGGTTAAATCCCCATCAGGAGTAAGTATATCTTGAGAAGATTACTTGGTGTACATGGAAAAGTTGAGACTTTCAAAGCTAGACTTGTTAAAGCTTTTCGTCATCGACCAGGCATGGATAATGATGAAACCTTTTCAAGTAACTATGCTTAAGTCCATCCAGATCCTACTTGCCACGGCTACATACCATGACTGCGATATCTGGTGGTTGGGTGTCTTGACTGCTTTTCTAAATGATGATTTAGAAGAGTGCGCCTATAAGTACACAGCCAGAGGGCTTCGTAGACAGTGGGAGCAGCGGAAACGTGTGTAAGATGCTTTATAGGATAAAGCAGGCATCGCGGAGTTGGAACATCTGTTTTGATGAAGTAGTCAAAGAGTTTGACATTATCAAAATGGTAGATGAACCTTGTATAAACAAAAAGGTAGTAGGGAGTATGGTGACGATCCTCGTAGAGTACGTGGATGACATACTCTTGATAGGGAAGTAGTTTCCTATGCTACGCTCGATCAATCTACGATTATCACAAAGGTTCTCCATATAGGATTAAAGTGATACCTGCTAAATCCTGGATTTTGGATTTATGAGATAGATCTAAATGGATGTTAGAATTCTCACTAGATGTAGTGAGATGGTATCAATCGATCTAGGGGAGAATCACTGGAAGTGTTCCAGGGTGATAAAGACGACTGAATATCAGTCGCAGGCATTGTCTTTACCCTCAGTACAGGGACGGTATGTTGGAAGAGTTCCAAGCTAAATACCGTGGCATACTAGACGATAAAGGCAGGATACATCGCTACTTAAGATGCTACCAAAGAGGCAGTCTGGGTGTATATTGGTTCATGAGATGAACTACGTTCCAACCATTGTGTGACAATGGAGTTGTGGCTTATGCCAAGGAACGCCGGTCCCATCAGTGATCCAGACATATTCTAAAGGCAGTATCACTTGATCATGGAGATGGTTGATCTCCAGGGAGATCGAGGTTAGGAGAGTAGACTCAGAGGACAACACAGCGGATCCACTCACAAAGGCCTGTTCCCAGAGAGAGACTTTTATGGGATGGTTGAGTATGAGATACTTCAAACCACTGCTACAGATGGCCCTAGTGCAAGTGGGAGATTGTTAGTTATATGTATGCCCTAGAGGCCATTACTATACATAGGATGTATATTGTAGTGGATGCTGGGACATATATAGTGAGGACTTTCTTGCTCGACATGATAGTATGCTATCTGGTTGATCTTTACCTTAACGTGTATATTGATTGTCTCTCTGTTACATGTTGGTAAAGCCCTTAGGATCTGTACTTGACTACCTGGACTATGATGCGGATCATACTAGTGGGGACATGGTAGTCCGTAAGTACATCCTTTAAAGTCCCTAGTCGTGGGTGTATCGAGACGGGGCATCGATATACCAGAGTAGACTAGCGTGTACCTTCTCGACCCATACAGATGGGCGATGGATGATCCCATATCCATCGGTGTTTGACATCAGAGATGATATACGGGTGCTCAGTAGAGACTGGGTACACTGGACGGACTCGCCGAGAACTCCCAGATGGTATTATACCTCACGTCAGATGGCAGTTCTCTGGTGACACTGGTACAGAGTAGTCTGTTGACCCGAGATCGTCATAGAGTCTTGTGTGGTTCCCATTGTGCTTTGATTTCCATCTTACCACGTCCAAGAGGGCGTGCAAAACGGTGGTTTTTGGGTACAGTCCCGAGTCACATGGAGGCAATGAGCGATAGGAGGGGATTCGTCTCTCCCGGTATAGGGGGTTGATGTTGCGCTGTGTTCGATTGGCTATAACAGGAAACCCCTGGCCAGGGTTGCTGAGATTTACTGGTAAGTGTTATCAGTAGTTTCTCGAATAGTTATAGACCTCATATCGACACGACTTATCGAGCTATTGGGGTCTGACGTTTACCACCCCTAGGCGAGATATGCGACATATCAGACGATCAGACCGGACTGTACGGTAGTGTTACTGGTCGGATTCACTGGAGTGTGAGCGGGCTTGCTCGTCGATCTTCAGATCGCTCAATACCCGGGTGGCCGTTACGTTTAGCAGACCGCTTGCGGCTTGTGGGTGTTTGATATGATCATCACCTGCTGCCGGCGTATTGACGAGTCTTTAGAGTCCTACACAGAGATTTCCTGGCTCAAGCGAAACGAAATAGGAGCGCATATGAGATATGTGCGGGACCGAGAATAATACCAGTATGTGATACTGTATTCGATTCTCGCGATATGTGACATTGATCGGTTATATGTGATATAGCCGGGTTATCGGATCAATTGTTGATTCGATAAGTTGTTACTGTAGATACTAGACGGTTGTGTGTGACATGACCGGATCATTGAATCAAGTGTTGATTTAATGATTTAATGCATAATTATATATTTGATATATTACTTTGCATTAACTAGTATTGGTTCACTTTAAATGGATTTTCTCACTTGGATTGTGCACATTGTATATGTGATATACATTTGTACATTTGATTGTATCATGTTTGATGATACATGATAGTTTAGTGTATGGATTAAACCATGGTTGGTCAATGGTTAGGGTTTCTTTTGCTTCATTTATTCATTTATTTATCCATTTTGTTTATTTTAGCAAAAGAAAATAATGAAGAGATAATGGTGGCTTTCTTTGTTTGTTTATGAACCTTCATGAAGGTTTGACCTAAGTCACCATTTTGTCTTCATGTCTTAACCCAACCATTCACTAACCCTTGTTAATTCTCTACACCTAACTATGGTTTGTTATGATAAGAATGGATAATTCTTTTCTTTTTGAATTAACTCATCTTATCATCATTCTTCTTCTTCTTCCTTGAACTTCAAGAAGAAAGCTTACCTCATCAATGGTGATTGATGAATTAGAGTGAGAAATCCAATTCTAAAGTTAACCCAACTCCTATTTCTTCATCCTCTACCTCTTGCCAAGTAGTAGAGTGTGTTTTCTTCACAAGTTTATTGACTTGGTGAAGTCGGAGCTTGATTTAGCGATGCCTCGACGTAGATCATCTTCGGCATGGACATCGACGACCTAGCTTGCCCATTCTCCGACGAAGCCGACGCTTGAGCCCGGATTTGATTTGGACAGCGGAGAGGACCTTGTTGCGGAGCTATGGAGGTGGAGCACCGGATCTACAAAGGTTGTATTTCCGTATCTTGTAGTTAAGTGTTAACTAGTTAGCTTTTTCGCCTAGTTTTCTAGCTAACGATCCGTAGTCGGGTCTCTCGGCACCGTTAAAATTTTTATTTGGCATGATCGATGCCTTGTGAGAACTCATTAGGGTGCCTGGAACCCTACAGAAACCACCTGCGTGAGATCCTTACGACTCACAAAGGAGCAACACACTTAGGGATCCCCACGATTCCTAAGGAGAAAACACACTTGCGAGATCCTCACGACTCGTAAGGAGAACTCTCTTATGGGACCCTCACGGCTCATAGGATTTGAAAGTCTTTAGTTACAGAGACCTAAACCTGTGCTTAAGCAAACCCCCACAAACTTCCAATATTGCCCTACAAGTGGCTCAATACTGACCCTTGTATACAATCCACGGGCGCGAATAAAACATTTCCCTGACCAAGGTCCATCCGTAACTGGGAATACGTTCGCATGGTAAACAACCCTTATAAATCCCCTCAATTTATGAGGAGAAAACCCTCCTGTAGGATCCTTACGACTTACAGAAGAACAAAACACTTAGGAACCCTCACAGTTCCTAAGGAGAAAATACACCTACAAGATCCTCACGACTTGTAGGGAGAAACACCTTCACGAGACCCTTACGGCTCATGAAATCAAAAGCCTTAGTCGGCAGGACCCTAACCCTGGTCGCTAAGCCTCCTTTGTTCGACAACGACAGAGGCAAAATGATGATTCGCTCCTGGTAATATCCCAGTTGTAGCGGTGCTGATGCCGAAATCGGTGTCCAATTTCAGGTTTACGGCGAAAGCCAGTAGGCCGCTCATGCATGCGAAATAGCCGAAATGCTAGGGCAACTTGCAATAAAAAGCAGCAAGTAAAATGTATGCATGCAAAATAGCCGAAATGATTGGGCGACTCGTAATAAAAAGCAACGAGTAAAAATAAAATAATAAATAGCCGAAATGATTGGGCACCGCGAAAAATAGCCGAAATGATCGGGCAGTCGCGACCTTCGCGATTTAAAAGCTGAAATGATAGAGCATCGCGGAAATAAAATAAAAGAAAAAGAAAAAATGATAAAACTTTGGCCCTACAGTTAAGATCACATCGATCCCTGTATACAATCTAAGGGCGTAAACAAAGAAGGAACCATACTTCCCCAGCGGATTCCGTCAAACGACGAAGCCAAACCTCAACGGTTCATTTCAACCGAAGAAGCCAGTGACTTCAATGCAAAATCCTCGACTCACGGATACAAACACTCCTTGACGAGAGCCTTCTGATCCGCATCGACTCGCAGAGCCACCAGCGCCTCCGTGGGAACCCTCGACTCGTTTCAAACCCCAAGGACACAAATAATCCTTGGCGCATGGGAAACAAATAATCCCAGCAAATTCCTCGACTCACGGATACAAACACTCCTTGACGAGAGCCTTCTGATCCGCGTCGACTCGCAGAGCCACCAGCGCCTCCGTGGGAACCCTCGACTCGTTTCAAACCCCAAGGACACAAATAATCCTTGGCGCATGGGAAACAAATAATCCCAGCAAATTCCTCGACTCACAGATACAAACACTCCTTGACGAGAGCTTCCTGATCCGCGTCGACTCGCAGAGCCACCAGCGCCTCCATGGGAACCCTCGACTCGTTTCAAACCCCAAGGACACAAATAATCCTTAGCGCTCGGGAAACAAATAATCCCGGCAAAATCCTCGACTCACGGATACAAACACTCCTTGACGAGAGCCTTCTGATCCGCGTCGACTCGCAGAGCCACCAGCGCCTCCGTGGGAACCATCGACTCGTTTCAAACCCCAAGGACACAAATAATCCTTGGCGCTCGGGAAACAAATAATCCCGGCAAAATCCTCGACTCACGGATACAAACACTCCTTGACGAGAGCCTTCTGATCCGCGTCGACTCGCAGAGCCACCAGCGCCTCCGTGGGAACCATCGACTCGTTTCAAACCCCAAGGACACAAATAATCCTTGGCGCTTGGGAAATAAATAATCCCTCGCAAAATTTCTCAACTCACGGATACAAACACTCCGTGATGGGATCCTCTTTGACTCACATCTCGGGCAGTAAGGATTCAAAAACTTGCTTCCTGAACAATGGGACCCTGCAAGTCAATCCTAAATGGTCTCTTGCATACTATTCACGGGTCTCACTCTCTGAAGTCGATTCTCGACAAAGAGGGAAATAACCGCTTACGAGCCCTCTCGACTCGTAAGAGGGAGAAATTCTCTTATAGGATCCTTTCGACTTATGAGAGAAAACCACACTTGGGAATCCTCACGATTCCTAAGGAGAACATCCACTTACGAGATCCTCTCGATCCGTAGTGAGAAAAATCTCGATGAGACCCTCATGGCTCATAGAATTGAAAAGTCCTAGGCGGCTGATATGAACCTGCGGCCTAAGCCATCGCTATCTCTAAAAAAATATATATATATAAGTTGTCTGCCAATCAGGTTCATTGACAACATCATGATGTAAAGGCAGAAAACAAAAGAACATACAAGATATTGTAAAAGAAAGTGGGTATCTTTATTCATTGACCTCAATCAAATACATGGTGAATCATACAAAAGAGCAAAGAACGGATACATGTTACTCAGGAAAGAAAATTTTTACAAATACATTAATACAAAGGCAGCTATTGGGAAGGAAGCGTCTTAAGTAGCTCTATCAGTTGTTCGTACACTTCCTTCCATGCCTTTTCCCGATTGGATACCACTGCCAACTCCGCCTCCACCTGGGCCCGCTGCTGCGCGACGGATGCAAGCTGATCCCTGACGGCTTGATGAGCAGCTTCACGGCCTGGAATGTCACGCTCAGCAACATCGAGTGCTCGCTTTAGTCTCAGCCCATTTGATATGCGCTCCAGAAGACCCTCGAAGACGGTCTTTACCTCAGCGGCGTTCACCTCAACTTCAGCACGCAAGCGAGCAGTTCTGCTTGAAGAATCTTGGCACTCCTTCAGCCTCAAAGCCGCTTCTTGTTCCAGATGACGGAAATGAGAAGCGCTTTGCTTGAGCCATGCTCCCCGTTGAGTGCTCAAGGCCAAAGTTTCGGGGGACAGGCGCATTGACTCCAGCTGATGAAGGCGAGCCTCGATCTCCCGACAATAGTTAACCCAGGAGGCGACAATGCCCTCGTCATGGAAAGTGGCAAATATCGCCAACATCGGGTTGACCGTTGTAGCGAAGTCCTCAACAGATACAGGACCCTCGATGTCGAGTTCCTCAATATAGTCGCTCAACATGCGCAAACTATTCGCCGCGCCTTTCGAAGACGGACGTCGCTGGGAAGGGCCGCCCGGTATTGTAATATGAGACTCAAAAGGCACTGAGACTGGAACGACACCTGAAAAAGACAAAATGTGATTAGATGATGATCCAATAGATATGGAGAAAATCATTGACAAGATAATTAATATACCGGTAGGAGCAGATGGCAAGGACGGAAGGGCCGGTAGCGCAACCGATCTTTCTTCTCCCCCTTCGATTTGTAACACTGCAGTCAGGACAAGAGAGAGTTAGAAATAATTCTACCACTGGAAAAACAAAGATATCAATCAAGAACAGTACTCACCGGCGTCACCAGAGGGAGAGGCGAGTTCAGATGAAAAGGAGAAGTGTGGGACCAACACTTGATACAAATGGTCAAAAAGAACTCCTGAAAGACACAACAATGTGAATATAGTATATGGATTATACGTTTGAAAGATGAGTTTAGTAAGTTGCAAACTCATGCCTTCCAACATCTTTGACGGTGTAAGAGAGGGCTGAGGGGTAACCATCGCCAAGGCAGTCGTGGAAGGAGCTCCCTCAAGTAGTGGGGCATCAACACTAGCTGCACCTGCATTACGAAAAATGAACTTGTCAGAAAAGATTGTAAAGCAAATAAAAACAACAACTTAAGGTGTACCTGAGGAGCTCCCGGCGGAAACAGAGACGACTCCCTCCTCTATCGACATAAGACCACCGCCTGTGGCCTCATCGCCCGACTCAATGGGGACCGTCGTCGTGCTCGCAAGGCCGGGAGACGACGGAGGACCGTAGACGGGAAGGGCTATGACTGGAGTATTGCCAGATTCCAGAGAAGGAGCGGTTGGCTCGTCTTCAGGAATCGTGGCCACCTCGCCCACTACCATCTCAGGTTCAGTAGTGGCGGTTGTATCGTCCACCATCGCCAGGGGATCACCGGTCTCGAGCGCCTCATTCGCCGTCACTCTAGGCTCAGTTACAATGATCATATCATCTGCCACCACTTCAGGTTCGGCATCCATGACCTTATCGGCTGCAGGCCCCTCAACCTCTACCCCAGGCTCCAAAGCCACAACGACGTTGCCCACCGTCGGCTCGAGTTCGGCAGGTACTGCCCCCTCTGTCCCTTTGAGATTGACGGTTTCCGCCTCCCCCTCGATCGGACTTGGCCCTGCAAAGATAAGAGATATAAGGACCAATGACATTAAAATCCTTATAACAAAAAAAACTCTGAGGGAAATATTACCTGAAGCGGATTTACCGTTTGCGCTCCGAACTGCTCGAGCCATCTCTCGGCGGGCAGTGGATAGGGCGATAGGGGCCTCTTCAGAGGGAGTATCAGCTCGAGGAGCGGTGCTAGGGCCCGCTCCCATAGCCAAGGCAGCCCTGCGCGCCTTCACCTCACGCCTCAACCGTTTCCTCTCCTCCCGAGCGGTCATGAAGGACCTCCGTGATGCCTCCTTCAAGGCATCATCGTCTTCATTCAGGGATGCCTCCAGAGCCTTTAAGGCATCTCTCATCGGCTCTCCAAGACGAACCTCCTGCGGTGGCTCAGAAGAAGCAGGAACGTTGGCAGCTGGTACAACATCTGCGTCGCTAGGAGGGAACGGCATTGAAGTCCCTGTAATTAAAAGGGAAGGGTTAGATCGACCATAACACAAGGAAAATGAAAAATTTGATGAATTGAAACTTACTAAGGCCCATAGATGCCCTGAGACGTTCCTCCTCCTGAAAAGTCCTCAGAGAAGCAGCAATGGCTTCTTCATCAGTGATGCCTGTTGAAAGAAAAGAAAGGAAAGCGTTAGTCAAAAATAATGAAGAGGATATGTTGCAATAAAGAAAAGGCGACTAGTAGTTACCTGATTGCGCGAGCTTAGCCAGCCACGCGTCACGCCTCACCAACCATGCCGAAGCTCTGAGAGCAACTTCCAAGTCTGTATCGTCCGGCGGCGGCATCACTAATCCTGCGTTAGTTCCATATTCGAGCAGACCCTCGGAATAGGGAGCATGGGGTTCCTGGCCGAGCACAACGTCCACGGCGAAGAGCGACTTCTTTCTCTTTTGCCCTCCGGCCCTAGGCTCACGGGGAAGCGACTTACGCTTGGCAGCCGCTTTGGGACGATGAGTCCCGATGTCCGCACCCACGCCGGACTCCGGTGAGGGTACAACCACTGTTTCCGCCTGAACACGGGGTGCGGGAGGTGCATCCACGATATCAGGGAGCGGCAATTCACATGGAGGACTTTGCACACGTGATGGTCCGCCCCCGGCATCTTTTAAGGGAGCGACTACTGGAGTCCTAGGCACCAGAGGAGCGTTGCGATCGCTACCTGGGGGTGCAACCTTACGATCGATCAGCAACCGCCTTTCCTCCTTTATCACCGCTCCCGTCGAATGACTATACCATTCGGTGTATACCCTAAGAAGTCGGGGAGCACAAGCCGGTTCACTGATAAAGAAGTGAGAGCCCGTGTTTAGACGCATGAAGTGATGCAGCGCTCTCTCTATCCCTTCTTCGGTCGCGACAGGTTCCGATAAAAAGGCCTCCAACGGTACCCCTTGGTTATAGCTCAGCTGTTGGGCGAAACGATGCGGGTTATATCTCATAAAGATCGCTCCCCCGTCCTGCCTAAACACCAAAAAGCCCGGTCTGATAGAATATAAGTGAAGGGTCTCCCGGGCCGTTAAAACCGAAGCGCCATCCTTGAAAGTGTCTTGCAATGGCCGTACTGCAGTGGTGGACGTTTTTCCAATGGTCAACACTGTAACACCCGAGCCCGATAATACTATTTATATTACTAGTAAAGGGTTATATATTGCTCATTTCCAATTATTCTGTTTTTCTGGGGTTTATTGCTAAATTTTAACCGGTTAAGTCATTTTGGCACATAACAAATTTTAACTCCTAAAATGAAATTTAAAATGTCCATGTTGGCCTACTCGTCGCCACTAGTCGCGTGGTAGCGTCCGCGTGTCGAGATTCTGTCCCGTTTGGCTAAACGGGCAAGTTTGGACGACTACGCGCGCGTGCAAGTGTCCGACTTGGGGGCATGCATTTTAATCATTAAACACCTCTTTTCAAAATTTGGAACCCGCTTAAAATCCTATAATTTGAATTTGGAACATTTGGGCGCAACCCGGACGCGATTTGGAAATGTTTCATTTCGCGCCAAAAAGGCCCATTTTAATTTAAATATCTTTAAACTATATATTACGATTATATATTTTCCTAACTGTTTAATCTCACTAAACCCCTCAAATCTCATTTAAAATCCTTCTTAATATTTCGTCCCAGCCAATCGCGTGGCCCCTTTCCCCCGTGGGCCCCGCCTTTCCCTTTCCCTATCTCTCTCTCTCTCTTCCCTCAATCTCTCTCTCCCTCTCTCTCCAATCTCTCTCTCTCTTCCTATATTTTAAACCCATGCAGCCGCCCTGTTCCTTCCTCATCCATCGCGAGAACACCCCAGCGAACCCCGAACCCTAACCCTAGCTCCTCGCGACCTCACCGCCGACCTCCTCACGACCTCGCCGTCGCCGTCACCACCTCGTCGACCTCACCGCGCCCACTTACCTCCTTCCTCCGCCGATTCCCGCACCTGCACCCAACCCCGACGACGCCTCCAACCCCGCAGACCTCGCCGTCGACGCCACCTCCCGTCGCCGACGACTCCCGCGATACCCTCTCACCCTCCTCGTCCCGACCTCGTCGTCGCTTCCCTCCTCCCCTGGCCGGACCACCAACCCGAGCCCATAACCCCATCACCTACCTCTGCTGTTCGCCGGGGAACGCGCCAGCGATCCTCGCCGTCGTCACCAGAGCCACCTCCTTTCCCCTCGACCACCAGAGCCGACCACCCTCTCCCCCACTCGTCGCAGCACCCTCTCCCGCGAACCCCGAGGCCGTTCAAGCCTTTGCGGCCGCCGTCGTTGCCTCGCCGGCGTTCCAGCGCCGTCGAGCTCGCCGGGGTTACCCCTGGTATCTCCCGGTAAGCCTTCCTCACCTTTCCTTTGTGCAGTAAACCCCCCGCTGATCGCATTAAGTTTATCGTGTGTTGCTAACTCGTTGCCGTGTTTTTGCCGGAATCCGACCATGCCGTCTTGGCGAACCCGACGCTCCAGCGAAGTACCCTGGTCCGTGTGATCCCGTTGTTCTCTGTTGGGGCTCGATCCGTGGCCCGTGCTATCATATCGCGTTTTCTGCCGACATCGCATCCGTGTTCCGGTTTGCAAAACCGTCGAGGCAAGTATCTGAATACTTGCTTAAACATGCTAGCGTGCGAGATCTAGTCTTGCCACGCAATTGAATTCATACTATATAAGACAACAACTTAATGATGGTAATTGATATTATATTGTAAGTTAGAATTGATAGTTGCAGTTATCTTTAACATGGAATCGTTATAATAGTTTCTCGTAATTAATCAACCCACTATCAATCCATATTCCAACTAAATAAAACAATTGGATCATATCTGCTTTAATTGTTAAATCATTCACGAGACAATTATTATACTTAGTGTAAATTCGTGTAGCTTCATTACTTTATGATTGTGGATATTGCTTCACCTTGTGGCTATTGCACCCCAAAGGTGCGTGAACCTGTTAATAAGAGAATACAAAACATCACTGTGGTTACATGGAATAATATGGTTATTTACTGTTTCCTGCTGCTGTTCATTATTTGATTGCATACCTGTTGTGAGCACATACCCGATTGCACTACATATTGGCCTGACCCTGCTACACATAACATATACATACATACCAACTCATCCTGTTGTACCATGACATTACTTGTTTCATGATTTCATGCCTAATGCCGACAAACCCGACCATCCCTGCTGTCTATCCAGACAGACCTACTCTTACCGGATTTTGTGTTGGCATTAGTCCTTGACTACTGAATACCTGACCTGACATACATAGCTTGGGGGTATGGGGAAATCAAAGATGAACCTGACTTGTAACTCGACAGTTCACTACCGTTCGAGTGTACACATTCCTATTCTGTGCCTAACGGCATGTCTCGGTTTCAGCCGAGAATATTGTGGCCGTGATCCCGGGTATGTACGGGGTAATACCGAGTGTACACTTTCCTATTCTGTGCCTAACGGCATGTCTCGGTTTCAGCCGAGAATATTGTGGCCGTGATCCCGGGTATGTATGGGGTAATACCGAGTGTACACTTTCCTATTCTGTGCCTAACGGCATGTCTCGGTTTAAGCCGAGAATATTGTGGCCGTGATCCCGGGTATGTACGGGGTAATACCGAGTGTACACTTTCCTATTCTGTGCCTAACGGCATGTCTCGGTTTCAGCCGAGAATATTATGGTCGTGGTCCCGGGTATGTACGGGATACTATTGGGTTACATCGACGATTCATCAATTGGTTTCAAAGACTATAGAGTAGAAACCTGATAGGACAGTTCAGTCACCATTGCACATTACCCTGCTTTGTTATTTCTTATTACTGCTCTATTCATGTTCATACTTGCATTGCTTATTACCATGTTTATACTTGTACTTGATGTCATGACGCGCTGACGTCTGGGTTTTGCATGGCCCAGATTCCGTACCACTGTCGACGACCGAGCAGGAGTACTTCAGCCAGCAGGCTGAACTGTGAGTTCCTTAGGGTTTAGTTTATTTATTTCATTTCATTTCCAGATGTGAGCCCGCATTATGGGACGTACTGTTTATTCATTATATTGGATCATTAGCTTCCGCACTTATTGTTTATTGATTCTTGTTATTATGGATTTGGACATGTATTAGATTAGTTTTTATCTTGTTCTTGATATCCTTACAACCGTAATGTGACTGTGGATGGATACTTCCTACCCACAGGTAGCATGGTTGGCTATGTCACGTGCCCAATCTTGCGTACTCTGGGAAGCGGGGCGTGACATGGTTCTTTTGGTATCAGAGCCATAGGTTAATTGGGTTGATTCTTTGTAGTTGGGTATTGTACCCAATACACGAATCAGAATACCCGTGTTTAGGAAACATGTCCAGCCACATTGACCGTTTTACCATTCTTGAATCACATTCTTCCTGATTATATCTTTTACGACGTGCAAACTTACTTTGCATGTCGACTCGGAAACCTAATTTCTTGTATCTCTAGGACTTAGGCGACTTGGGTGGAGTTAAGTAATTGCGGCTATGATACCGCGGCATAGCTACAATGCAGTACTCTATTTAAGTATCTTGGAGTTCTAGCCTTGATCCACATTCAGAATCTATCATCATGCTAATGTTGGGTGTTTTGAGTTCAGGATTATGACAGGTAAGAAGTTGAAGACTTACCAGAGGCGTGTGAACGAAGCCGCCATGCTTGGAGTGATAAGAGGAATGCTGGAAATCAAAGAGATAGACTGAGCTGATCCAGCAATAGCAGATTCGTTTCAGGAAGGTTTGCAGATCGTTCAGCAGTCTGTAAACAACGATGGAACTAGACCAGTTGAACGAGTAAGGACTGTAGCAGATTTCAGACTTTTGGGTCCGTCTACTTTCACTGGTCTGGAGGAGCCGCTGCCAGCCGAGCAGTGGCTAGTGACACGGAGGATTTGCTGATTGCGGCATAGATTCCAGAGGACAAAGGAGTTGATGTAGTGCGCATTCAACTAGTGGATTACGCCTGAGAGTGGTGGCTTGTGGAGGAGAACCGCTTGCCCCAGGCCAAACAGTGGGCGGATTTCTCTAAGGGTTTACTGGAGAAGTCCTTCCGCGGACTGCACGGAGGAAATGGAAGAGAAGTTCATCGGACTAAGGCAGAATGGAGCAACCGTGGACGTGCATGCAGCAGGATGGACGAGACTCAGTAGTCTTGCTGGACCTTTCGTGGCCAACAATGTAGACAGCAGTTGCGGTAAGGAAGCAGTTCTGTCGGGCCAGTCGAGTTTAGGGCTAGGCCGACAAACAGTATTCTTGCAGCTATGGAAGTTGATAGTAATGAAGAGCCGGCAGTTGTCCGCGACTTTATGGATGTGTTTGAAGACATATCAGGCTTACCGCCGAAGCGAGATGTGGAGTTTGCGATTGACCTTATTCCTGGTGCAGCGCCAGTATCAAAATCTTATTATCCGATGGCACCGGTGGAATTGGAAGAAGTTAAGAAACAAGTGGGTGAATTACTCGAGAAGGGATGGATTCGAAGCAGCAACTCGCCTTGGGGAGCTCCAGTTCTTTTAGTAAAAAAGAAGGATGACACGAGAAGGATGTGCATTGATTATCGAGAATTGAACCGGGTGACTATTACGAACAAGTACCCGATCCCCCGCATTGGAGAACTTTTTGAGCAGCTTAGTGGCGCGAGGGTATTCTCGAAACTGGACTTGCGATCAGGATATCATCAGGTCCGAGTGAAAGCAGAAGACATTTGCAAGACGGCGTTTCGAACTCGATATGGACATTTCGAGTATCTAGTGATGCCCTTCGGAGTGACTAATGCGCCAGCAATATTCATGGATTTGATGAACAGGATCTTTTCACCGTTCTTGGACCAGTTTATTGTGGTATTCATTGACGATAGTCTGGTGTACTCGAAGAGTCCGGAGGAGCATGCTGAGCACTTAAGGATCACACTGCAGACGCTGAGACAAGAGAAATTATTCGCGAAGATGAGTAAGTGCGAATTCTGGCTGGAAGAAGTGAAGTTTCTGGGGCATGTCGTGTCGGGCGATGGAATCACCGTCGATCCCGAAAAGATTACAGCAGTTCGAGATTGGCCTACTCCAAAGAATGTTGCGGAGATAAGAAGTTTCCTTGGACTCGCCGGATACTACAGAAGATTTGTGGAGAACTTCGCTCGCTTAGCTGAGCCGTTAACCAAGCTTACGCGTAAGGAGGTACCGTTTGTTTGGACGGATGGATGTGCATTGGCCTTCGAGACATTGAAGCAGAAGTTGATAACCGCCCCGATCCTGACCGTACCGGATAATTCAGGAGGACTGGTGATTCACAGCGACGCATCTGGAAAGGGTTTGGGATGTGTTTTAATGCAAAATGGGAAAGTCGTCGCTTACGCATCGAGACAACTAAAGACTCATGAGAAGAACTATCCGACTCATGACTTAGAGCTTGCAGCCGTGATCTTCGCCCTGAAGATTTGGAGACACTACCTTTTGGGCGAGAGAGTTGAAGTCTTTACAGATCATAAGAGTTTGAAATATGTGTTCACTCAGAAGGAGTTGAACATGAGGCAACGCAGATGGTTGGAGCTGATGGCCGACTATGACCTCGATCTTAAGTACCATCCGGGAAAGGTCAACGTCGTGCCGGATGCGCTGAGCCGGTTACCAGCAATTCAGATATTGACTGCACAGAGAGAGATCATTGCGGATTTTCGGAGATTTGACTTGGAGGTTGTGCTACCACATGCTACAGGACAGTTGATGCAGTTGCAAGTACAATCGTCCTTAGTTGAGAAGATTAAAGCGACACAATCGCAGGATCCTAGACTGCAAAAGTTTCGAGAACAGGTTGGAGCCGGACTACGAACCGATTTACTGATCCATGAAGATGGTTCGTTGAGATATGGTAGCCGTGTGTGTGTGCCAAAAGGGGATGTACGTGAAGAGCTTATGAAGGAGGCACACAGTTCAGCTTACTCTGTACATCCAGGAGGGATAAAGATGTACCGAGATATTCGACAGCACTTCTGGTGGGAAGGTATGAAACGGGAAATTGCTCGCTTCGTGGCTAAGTGCTTGGTGTGTCAGCAAGTCAAGGCTGAACACCAAAGGGTTGCTGGTTTGTTGCAACCACTTCCGATTCCTCAGTGGAAGTGGGAACATATAACCATGGATTTCGTGACGGCTTTACCGCGGAGTCCAAGGGGCAACAATGCAGTATGGGTGATTGTCGATCGGTTGACCAAGGCTGCTCACTTTATTCCTTTTCGGGTTGGTCAATCGACAGAGACTTTGGCAGAGCGATACATGCAGGAGATTGTCAGATTGCATGGAGTGCCGGTAAGCATTGTGTCCGATCGGGACACTCGATTCTTGTCGCACTTTTGGAGGAGTTTACAAGAAAGTTTGGGGACTCGATTGAAGTTTAGCACAGCTTATCATCCTCAGACTGATGGACAATCGGAGAGAACGATCCAGACCTTTGAAGATATGTTGAGGGCTTGCATGTTGGACTTCAAAGGTTCTTGGGAAGATCATCTACACCTGGTGGAGTTTTCGTACAACAATAGCTTCCAAGCAACTATTCAGATGGCCCCGTTTGAAGCACTGTATGGTCGTAAGTGCCGTTCACCTGTCTGTTGGGATGATGTTGGTGAACGAAGGTTACTAGGACCAGATTTGGTGGTACAGACAGTCGAGAAGGTGAATACAATCAGGAAGCATATGAAGGCAGCTCAAGACAGACAGAAGAGTTGGGCCGACACGTCAAGAAGACCTCTAGAGTTCGCCGTGGGTGATTTGGTATTCCTGAAGATATCACCGACTAGAGGGGTGATTCGCTTTGGAAGTCGGGGAAAGCTTAGTCCTCGATTCGTTGGACCCTTCGAGATTTTGGAGCGTGTTGGAAAGGTATCGTACCGGTTGGCGTTACCACCGTCATTAGCAGGAGTTCACGATGTGTTTCATGTGTCTCAACTACGGAGGTATGTTCGTGATGAGACTCATGTCTTGGATCATTCGGAGTTGACCGTACGGGAGGACCTGACTTTTGAGGAGCGACCAGTTGAAATCAAGGATCGAAGAGAAAAGGTTCTTAAGAACAAGGTTATCCCTCTTGTGCTAGTTTCTTGGGGTAATCGATCGCATGGAGAATCCACTTGGGAGCGAGAAGACGAGATCCGTCAGAAATTCCCTCACCTTTTCCAGTAGTTAGCTATCTTGTATCCTTGGAATTTCGAGGACGAAATTCTTTTGTAGTTCGGTATGATGTAACACCCGAGCCCGATAATACTATTTATATTACCAGTTGAGGGTTATATATTGCTCATTTCCAATTATTCTGTTTTTCTGGGGTTTATTGCTAAATTTTAACCGGTTAAGTCATTTTGACACATAACAAATTTTAACTCCTAAAATGAAATTTAAAATATCCATGTTGGCCTACTCGTCGCCACTAGTCGCGTGGTAGCGTCCGCGTGTCGAGATTCTGTCCCGTTTGGCTAAACGGGCAAGTTTGGACGACTACGCGCGCGTGCAAGTGTCCGACTTGGGGGCATGCATTTTAATCATTAAACACCTCTTTTCAAAATTTGGAACCCGCTTAAAATCCTATAATCTGAATTTGGAACATTTGGGCGCAACCCGGGCGCGATTTGGAAATGTTTCATTTCGCGCCAAAAAGGCCCATTTTAATTTAAATATCTTTAAACTATATATTACGATTATATATTTTCCTAACTGTTTAATCTCACTAAACCCCTCAAATCTCATTTAAAATCCTTCTTAATATTTCATCCCAGCCAATCGCGTGGCCCCTTTCCCCCGTGGGCCCCGCCTTTCCCTTTCCCTCAATCTCTCTCTCCCTTCCCTCAATCTCTCTCTCCCTATCTCTCCAATCTCTCTCTCTCTTCCTATATTTTAAACCCATGCAGCCGCCCTGTTCCTTCCTCATCCATCGTGAGAACACCCCAGCGAACCCCGAACCCTAACCCTAGCTCCTCGCGACCTCACCGCCGACCTCCTCACGACCTCGCCGTCGCCGTCACCATCTTGTCGACCTCACCGCGCCCACTTACCTCCTTCCTCCGCCGATTCCCGCACCTGCACCCAACCCCGACGACGCCTCCAACCCCGCAGACCTCGCCGTCGACGCCACCTCCCGTCGCCGACGACTCCCGCGATACCCTCTCACCCTCCTCGTCCCGACCTCGTCGTCGCTTCCCTCCTCCCCTCGCCGGACCACCAACCCAAGCCCATAACCCCATCACCTACCTCTGCTGTTCGCCGGGGAACGCGCCGGCGATCCTCGCCGTCGTCACCAGAGCCACCTCCTTTCCCCTCGACCACCAGAGCCGACCACCCTCTCCCCCACTCGTCGCAGCACCCTCTCCCGCGAACCCCGAGGCCGTTCAAGCCTTTGCGGCCGCCGTCGTTGCCTCGCCGGCGTTCCAGCGCCGTCGAGCTCGCCGGGGTTACCCCTGGTATCTCCCGGTAAGCCTTCCTCACCTTTCCTTTGTGCAGTAAACCCCCCGCTGATCGCATTAAGTTTATCGTGTGTTGCTAACTCGTTGCCGTGTTTTTGCCGGAATCCGACCGTGCCGTCTTGGCGAACCCGACGCTCCAGCGAAGTACCCTGGTCCGTGTGATCCCGTTGTTCTCTGTTGGGGCTCGATCCGTGGCCCGTGCTATCATATCGCGTTTTCTGCCGACATCGCATCCGTGTTCCGGTTTGCAAAACCGTCGAGGCAAGTATCTGAATACTTGCTTAAACATGCTAGCGTGCGAGATCTAGTCTTGCCACGCAATTGAATTCATACTATATAAGACAACAACTTAATGATGGTAATTGATATTATATTGTAAGTTAGAATTGATAGTTGCAGTTATCTTTAACATGGAATCGTTATAATAGTTTCTCGTAATTAATCAACCCACTATCAATCCATATTCCAACTAAATAAAACAATTGGATCATATCTGCTTTAATTGTTAAATCATTCACGAGACAATTATTATACTTAGTGTAAATTCGTGTAGCTTCATTACTTTATGATTGTGGATATTGCTTCACCTTGTGGCTATTGCACCCCAAAGGTGCGTGAACCTGTTAATAAGAGAATACAAAACATCACTGTGGTTACATGGAATAATATGGTTATTTACTGTTTCCTGCTGCTGTTCATTATTTGATTGCATACCTGTTGTGAGCACATACCCGATTGCACTACATATTGGCCTGACCCTGCTACACATGATATATACATACATACCAACTCATCCTGTTGTACCATGACATTACTTGTTTCATGATTTCATGCCTAATGCCGACAAACCCGACCATCCCTGCTGTCTATCCAGACAGACCTACTCTTACCGGATTTTGTGTTGGCATTAGTCCTTGACTACTGAATACCTGACCTGACATACATAGCTTGGGGGTATGGGGAAATCAAAGATGAACCTGACTTGTAACTCGACAGTTCACTACCGTTCGAGTGTACACATTCCTATTCTGTGCCTAACGGCATGTCTCGGTTTCAGCCGAGAATATTGTGGCCGTGATCCCGGGTATGTACGGGGTAATACCGAGTGTACACTTTCCTATTCTGTGCCTAACGGCATGTCTCGGTTTCAGCCGAGAATGTTGTGGCCGTGATCCCGGGTATGTACGGGGTAATACCGAGTGTACACTTTCCTATTCTGTGCCTAACGGCATGTCTCGGTTTCAGCCGAGAATATTGTGGCCGTGATCCCGGGTATGTACGGGGTAATACCGAGTGTACACTTTCCTATTCTGTGCCTAACGGCATGTCTCGGTTTCAGCCGAGAATATTGTGGCCGTGGTCCCGGGTATGTACGGGATACTATTGGGTTACATCGACGATTCATCAATTGGTTTCAAAGACTATAGAGTAGAAACCTGATAGGACAGTTCAGTCACCATTGCACATTACCCTGCTTTGTTATTTCTTATTACTGCTCTATTCATGTTCATACTTGCATTGCTTATTACCATGTTTATACTTGTACTTGATGTCATGACGCGCTGACGTCTGGGTTTTGCATGGCCCAGATTCCGTACCACTGTCGACGACCGAGCAGGAGTACTTCAGCCAGCAGGCTGAACTGTGAGTTCCTTAGGGTTTAGTTTATTTATTTCATTTCATTTCCAGATGTGAGCCCGCATTATGGGACGTACTGTTTATTCATTGTATTGGATCATTAGCTTCCGCACTTATTGTTTATTGATTCTTGTTATTATGGATTTGGACATGTATTAGATTAGTTTTTATCTTGTTCTTGATATCCTTACAACCGTAATGTGACTGTGGATGGATACTTCCTACCCACAGGTAGCATGGTTGGCTATGTCACGTGCCCAATCTTGCGTACTCTGGGAAGCGGGGCGTGACAAACACCTTGTCAATGAAAGATACACCGGTTCCAACGGTGTGGGAGCGAAGGAGTAAACTCCTGGCATCTCACGGCGATGGATTTACAATTGATGCGCCGATCAACTGTAGAAGGCGAGGAAAAATGCACCTTTCGTAGAATGAGGGCCTTTTATGCATGCCGAAAACGCCCGCTGTATGTAGTTCGAGCCATGACATGAAGTAGTGCATTGGGAAAACCACGTGCAACACCCCAGGTTCATTGGCATCCGCTGCTCGGCTAAGGCCGTGATATAAATGCGCCAAGCCGGCGATCCCAACGGCCACCTTTACCCCGATAGTCATTCGGTGGGCCGGGTAAAAAACAGAGGGCCGCATGCGGTGAGAGTGCATTGGAAGTGCAAACCAACTCAGCCAAAGCCCAAGAAATCCTAAAAAGAAGGCCTCCTCGTCCATCTCGGGGGCTGCGACTTCTGCAAAAGACATGGTTGAGGAGTTGGGAAGAAAAAAGTTCTTTTGATCTATGTCTTTCGCTGGCAGGTTATCCAAACCTAAGCCGAAAGGATCCTCAAGGTTGGCAAACTTGGCAGTCTTCGCCGAGAGGACGTTTGGATGAAGGAACCGAGCAATAAAATCTTCAAAATTAACTCCACGGCTCCCATGCTCAACGAAAAGGGCCTCGTAGATGTTCAACACCTTGATCAGACTTGGAAACTGATGTTGAACAGCATTCTCCGGCGTAAGCTCCCTTATCATCGGCTTGGCACCAAAGATGTACTCATCCGGCGGGAGCAACTCTTCATAATGTTCCCCCATAGCCGGTAGGCCAAACACCTCCGTAAACTCTTCCAGCGAGATGGACACTTCCCGATCCATGGCAAGGAAAGTGTGAGTAGGAATGTTCCACTGCTCCAGGAAGGCCTTGAACCACCAAGTGGGAAGCGTAGGATACTGGAAGAGAGAGACATAGACTGCGGTGTACAGTCCTAATCTTATCAACTGTGACCTCTTCGTCGACAGAATATACCGGGCCCACGGCAGATAGCCAACCGGGTGGCGGGGGATCAGACCAATGTTATATGATTGCCCCCAAGGTCTCGCCTCGCCCTGACAGATACGGCGTCCTAGGATATCCAAAACCATAGGACGCTGGACCGGGATGGCATCTATGGCCGGATGAAGAAAACCCTTCGATGTCCAATCCGTCATCTCCACGGCATACTGCACCGGGGGTGGGCTGGCGTAATGAATCGCCGTTATGGGCTCCGACGGCACCGCGCATGTAAAGCTCCGTCGGCCCATAATGATCTGATTGTACCACGACCCCCAAAGGTGGAGACTCTTATACTCCGGGTCGTATGCCTTGATCATGACCAGGACCTCACGGTCCAAAGGCGCCTCTGGAAATCCCTCCTCCGAGCGGACAAACGGGAATGAAGTGTCTTCAGACATGATCGCTGCAAAAAGAGCAATGTAGCCGTCAGTGTTGTAACCCCAACGTTTGGCATTGAAAGAAGAAAATGCATTAATTAAATTAAAATCAAAATTAATTAATTACACCGCACCACAGTGCAGTGAGTAGGGGACCAAAGAGGGACCCACAAAATCTAAATGACAATACGTCAATTAAGAAGACAAACTCATCATTGGATGAGATTGTCAGTTGGTCCTTGGGGGGAACATTCCCATAATAAAAAAGGGGGGAAAGAATCCCTAGAGACAAGGAGAAAATCTCCTCTTTCAGAGCAAAGCTCTGTCACAGAATGACAATTGTCAAGTTATGACACTTGTCAAATTCTGGCCTCAAAAGAGTAAAATTCTTTAAAAAAAAGGAGCTTAGCTCTGTAATATTCCATCAAAAAGAAAATCTTGAAAATAATTTTAAAATTTTTTGGAAATCTTGGAAAATCCACAAAAAAAAACTTGTCATTCTTCAGATCCAAAAGATCTACAGATGATTCAAAGAGCAAAGCTCTGTTCATGGGTTAGAACCCATGAATAAGATCTCTGTAGATCTATGGATTTGTGAGAGCAAAGCTCTGTTAATGAAACCCCAAAAGGAATTTCTTCAGATCAAAAGATCCATGAGAGCAAAGCTCTGTTGGTTAAAATTGATTTAAATTAACTTAACTTAATTTTAAAATTAATTATTACCTAAAGTTTTCTAAACTTTGGGAAATGAGAGCAAAGCTCTAGAGTTCTGAAAACAAGAGCAAAGCTCTGAAATTCTTAAGCAAAGAGCAGAGCTCTGAAAATCTAAATCTAAGAAAATGGTGAGATTTTCTAAGGGTTAAAAGGCCCTATTTATAAGGCGCTTGCGCCTCTTGAGATTCCCCCTTGATCTAACGGTCAGGGGGGTTGCCACCGCTGCACTCACGTGTGCGCCACGTGAGCGCAACGGTGGGGGGGCATTTGTTTCGTCCAATCAGAGCAAAGCTCTGTTCAAATTCAAAATTCAAAATTTTGAAGCAACGCTTCAAGTTTCGGGCGAACGTGCCACGTGTCAGGCGCCAATACGTCAGCGCAACGCCCAAGAAGGCGCACCCAATCAGAGCAAGGCTCTGTTTAAAGGAAGCAACGCTTCAGTTGCGTATGCACTGCGCTGCGCGACACGTGTCAGCGCAGTTGCGCTGCGCTGTGCGCTACGCGACACGTGTCAGCGTAGATGCGCTAGCACAAATGCGCTAGTGCGCTAGCGCAGTTGCGCTGCGCTAGTGCGCTAGCGCAGTCGCGCTGCGCTGTGCGCTGCGCGACGCGTGTCAGCGCAGATGCGCTAGCGCAGTCGCGCTGCGCTGTGCGCTGCGCGACGCGTGTCAGCGCAGCGCACAGCGCAGCGGGAGGGGCTTAAATGCCAAAGGCAATTTATCCATGCAAAGTTACGTGTACTTGAATTAAAATCGTACGATGCACAAGCACAACAGAGAGCTAAAATGAAAGAACTCTTATTTATTCTTATTGTTATTACATTTAAAAAAGATCACCGAATACGGGATCAGAGAGACAAGGGTTCACAAAAAGGAAAAAAATTATTCAGCTCCCTCTCCGCCTTCTCCATCACGTCGAAGCGGCGATCTTCCCGAGGGGTAGCCATCCAACGGTCGACGCCGCAGTCCTGAGAAAAAGTGGTAATGACGACTCGACGAGCCCGTATCTGGCTCGGTAAGTAGAAGGAGAAGTCCCTCAGGGCTTTGGTGATCAAGAGCGCTTCGAAAAAGCTCTCGATCTTATCCTCGGCCACATCAAGTACTGCCGAGGACATCTCCGCCGGAAGAGGGGGAATGTCGGCGAGCACCGAGGCAAGGATCATCCGAAGCCAAATAGAATTCGGAGGCAAAGGAGACCCCACATGAGTCGAAAGCTCGTACATGGCGGCATCGCATTGTTCATCTGAAAGAGAGGAGTCTACCAAGCGCGCAGCGAAGCGAGGAACAATGTCCCGAATCGGCACCTCCCATGGTTGTCGGCGGGAATGAGGGCGATTGCAAGCCATGATTGAAGAAGTTCTCTAAAAATGAGAGACGAAAAGGCTCAGCCTCGAATTATATATATAGACCCAGGCGCAGAAGATTCTGTACGTAATAAAATCATTTCCAAGGCCCGGGAAATTAGAATTTCGGGAATACAAGTTTGACTTGAAAAGAGGAGATGAAAAGATATCTCAAGAGAAGCGGCGCTTCTGATTCTCCCAAAATTTAAACTTTAATAAATGAAGCAACGCTTCAGATCCTCTGCGCTGAGCGCAACGCGCCACGTGTCAGGCGCAGATGTATCAGCGCTGCACCCAAGAAGGCGCGTCCAATCAGAGCAGAGCTCTATTTGCCTGAAGCAATGCTTCAGTTGCGCTGCGCTCTGCGCTGCGCGACACGTGTCAGCGCAGACGCGCTAGAGCAGTTGCGCTGTGCTCTGCGCTGCGCGACACGTGTCACGCACTGGGGCATCTGCGCCAAACTAAATTAAGATTTTAAGAAATCTTTTCTGTTCTTGTTAAAACAAGAAGATTTTCTTCTGCAAAGCAGAAGCCCTTGGATCAAAGATCCAACGGTGGGGAAAATTCCCCAAATCACTCAGAGAATGATTTCTTTAACAAATTTAACTAATTTGTTAGCACTATAAAAAGGACCCTAAGCCTCAATTCAAAAAAAAAAAAAAAAAAAGAAAGAAAACATTTTTTTTGAGAACTCGAGAACTTTAAAGAGAGAGAGCTCTGAGAAGATTTCAAGAAAAAGGTAAAGAACCTTCACGAATTAGAAGAAATTCCTTCTAATAGATCATTGGTCTAAAAAGAAGACCAATGATCTTTACATAATAAACAGTGCTTTGCACTTCTTGTGAACCTCTGGTTCTTTAAAAAACAATAAAAAATATATATATATAATAATAGTGCTTTGCACTTTTATGAACCTCTGGTTCTTCAAATAAAGAAAAATTTATTTTTCTTTGATCTAATTCAGATCAAGAAATTAAACAGTGCTTTGCACTTCCCTTCTTGAATCTAAAAGATTCTTAGTGCTTTGCACTTCCAAACTGCGCCGTTGCGCTCTTGAGAGAGCGCCACGTGTCGGCTATAAAACCACTTGCGCTAAGTGCCCTTAAGATAGAGCTTTGCTCTCTGGAATTGGCGCAACTCGCTGAGAGCACGCCACGTGTCTCCAGCGCAACAGCGCAGTGCGCTGCACTGTTGCGCTTGCGCTCCCCAGAGCATGACACGTGTCATCACCATATGAGCTTGCACTCAGTGATTGGCGCAAAGCGCCTGACAAATGCAATGCATTTCACTTCCTGAAGGGCCAAGCCCAATTAAAAGGCTTAACAAGCCTAATAAATAAAATGCTGTGCATTATTTGGAAGGGCAGAGCCCAATTAAAAGAAGGCCTAACAGGCTTAATAAAATGCAATGCATTATTGTAAGGGGCAGAGCCCAAACCAAAACAGATGCTCTGCATCATTTATAAATGGGCAGAGCCCAAACAAAGTAATAAGAATGCTATGCATTTTAAAAGGGGTAGAGCCCCAAACAAGGTAGATACTTTGCATCATTTACAAATGGGCAGAGCCCAAAATAAATTGATACTCTATATCTTTTATGGGTAGAGACTAAATAAAAAAAAGGGGCAATGCAAAAGCAAATAAAATATTGGATATTTTCGACTGGACTTAGCCCAATCGTGGCCATAAGTCCTTAAATTAAATTGACTGAGCAAAATGGCTCTCCTAAATCAATCTACGTCCGGTTCGAGGGTACATCTCCGAACTCCTTTGACATCCATCGTTGTAATTCCTCAACGACGTCAAAGAGGTGACGGGTCCCAACAACCACACATTTTTATGGACTGCGGGGTCCTTAAAATACTGGACCGAGACGTCCTTAAACTAATATTGGACCGAGACGTCCCTAAACTAATATTGGACCGAGATGTCCCTAAACTAATGATGGACCACTACGTCCTTAAACTGGCGATGGACCGAGACGTCCTTAAACTAATACTGGACCGAGACGTCCCTAAACTAATATTGGACCGAGACGTCCCTAAACTAATGATGGACCACTACGTCCTTAAACTGGCGATGGACCGAAACGTCCCTAAACTAATATTGGACCGCAATGTCCTTAAACTACCAATGGACCACCACGTCTCTAAACTGGAACTTGGACCACCACGTCCCTAAACTGGCGACGGACCACCACGTCCCTAAACTGGTGACGGACCACCATGTCCCTAAACTGGAACTTGGACCACCACGTCTCTAAACTGGAACTTGGACCACCACGTCCCTAAACTGGCGACGGACCACCACGTCCCTAAACTGGTGACGGACCACCACGTCCCTAAACTGGAACAACAGAGCTTCCAAACGCTCTTTTGCCGGATCTAAACGGTCCCGTTTAAGTTGATCTTAGCCCCAAACACGGCTAACGCATTCTTAAAACATTCAAATGGATTATAAAACTCCCAATCAACTCTGGTCCGAGGGTACATCTCCGAACTCCTTTGACATCTGTCGTTGTAATTCCTCAACGACGTCAGAGAGGTGACGAGTCCCGATGGCCATACATTAAATTAATCACTACGTTAAGTGGACCTTAGTCTAAAACAGGACTAACGTATCCTTAACGAACGTTTAAGTTGATCTTAGTCGCAACGCGACTAATGCATCCTTAAACTAAAAATACCAAACCCAAATCTTAATAAATACGGATTTGGACTAATCCACGTCCTACGGGCGACGGCATTACTTAGTCTCCGTATACAATCCACGGGCAACCACAAACAAAACAAACACACACGACACGAAGTGAAATTCTGGAGAAGGAGAAAGTTGTTACCGCGATGCGGTAGCGTAATTAACTGCAGGGGCTTGCGCCTGCAGGGAAGAGTGTCCTCACAATCAAAAACCCCTCACCCTGAGGGGGAATCTGACGAAGTCTGCTACATCGGCCGCATCCGTCTAAACCTCCGATACACGGTGCCATAAATCAACTTGGCATCTTCGGAGAGGTAGACGGATAAAACCATATGGCATCTGCCCCGAACCTCAGACACGGACGCGAAGTCCGGACCGCCATTCGGAGGGGAACAGGAGGTATCACTTTGATCCTATATGGAGAATCCTAGTGATAAGCGGAGATTGACCGAGCGTAGCATAAGAAACTCTTTTCTTATCAAGAGTATGTCATCCACGTACTCTACGAGGATCACTACCATACTCCCTACTACCATTTTGTTTATACAAGGTTCATCTACCATTTTGATGATGTCAACTTCTTTGACTAATACATCAAAACAGATGTTCCAACTCCGTGATGCCTGCTCTATCCTATAAAGCATCTTGCACACGTTTCCGCTGCTCCCACTGTCTACGAAGCCCTCTGGCTGTGTACTTATAGACGCTCTCTTCTAAATCATTATTTAGAAAAGCAGTCAAGACACCCAACCACCAGATATCGCAGTCATGGTATGTAGCCGTGACAAGTAGGATCTGGATGGACTTAAGCATAGCTACTTGAAAAGGTTTCATCATTATCCACACCTGGTCAATGATGCAAACTTTTAACAAGTCTAGCTTTGAAAGTCTCAACTTTTCCATGTACACCAAGTAATCTTCTCAAGATACACCTGCTCCTGATGGGGATTTAACCCTTCAGATATAGCAACCAAAGTCCATACTTTGTTGGTGTATAAAGATTCCATCTCAGATCGATAAACATCCAGCCATTCTTACAGAGTCTTACTCTCGATGGCCTGCTCGAAGCTAGTTGGGTCATCATCTCATGATGCAATCCTCGCTCCCACTGTCATAGAGAAAACGAAGTATCTCTCAGGTGTGTGAGGAACCCTACTAGATCGGCGGAGAGGCTGAGGTTCATTGGTAACTATTGAATCCTTTGGTTCTTTCAAATCATCAGCTGCAGTTTGTATAGCTGGAACATTTCCAGTTCTACATAACAGTCCTTGCCTCGAGCTTGTCCGGATTTTGCTTTTAGACATAGGCTTGTCAACCCCAAATCTTAACTAGCTTAAGACATGGGCTCTTCCCTTTCCATATCACATATGAAGTGGTAGGCAACTGATTTGATTGGAACCCTGTTCAATAGGTATGCAGCTTCTCAAGTGCATAACTCCCTAAAGGAATTAGGTAACTCAGTAGTACTCATCATAGAGCACACCATATCATATAGGGTGTATTTGCTCCGCCCCGACATACCATCGTGCAATGGTGTATACGGAGGAGTAATGCTGAGAGAGAATCTCATTCTCCTTTAGAATAGTCCAGTATTTCCGTGCTCAAGTATTCTCCTCCTTGATCTCATCATAGGACATAATACTTATACCTGTATTCTGGTTCTCTACTTCTCGCTTATATTCTGTGAATATCTCAAAAGGTTCGGACTTGTGTTTCAACAGGAACATAGGTCTGAATTTTGAGAGATCATCAGAGAATATAATGAAGTATAAAGAACCAGTCCTGGTATGTGTAGACAGGAGACTTTACATACATCATCATGTATCAGTCCCAAGAGTTTGCTAACCCTTTCTCTGTTTCCATTAAACAGAGCTATGGTCATCTTATCTTTGTGACATGACTGGCGAGTTTCACAAGATGTAAATTCAAACTAATTTAAATATGCATCTTTATGTAACTCTAGCTAGTCGGGTCACATTGATCTGACCTAGTCTACAATACCTCAAGAAGGAATCGTTCAATTCTGAACTCTTCCTCTTGTGTGTGATCCGTATACTAAGAACTGTAGTTTGATTTAGAACGTCAATGCTTTTAGATAACGTGCCTGAACCGATCAACTTTTGATATAGGAAATGTTCAAAACATTATCCAACAATACAAAATTATATCCTTTCTTTACTAATAAAGAGACTGATATGATTTTGTATATCAGGTTCGGTATCTAATAACATTCGTTCAGAATCAATGTATTTGGAATACAGGGTGACAGTGACCAACAGACTTGGCTGCAACACTTGCCCCGTTTTCTGCCTCATGAAACTTATCACCCGTTCTCAGTTCTCTACCTCTCTGAAGCCCTATGTAACAGATTACATATCTGGGATCCTGATCTGGTATCACATACCCAGGACGTAAAGGATACTGAGAAACAGTTCTGTATAATGAACACACCCGAAGATGATGCATCAGCATGCACTCTCTTCGTTTGGGCGGCACGGGAATTCTGGTAATCCCCAATTTCCTGCTCTGTCTTATAACAATTATAAGTTGGAGCGGGACCAACGTTCCCCAGCTCAGTATAACAAGCGGGTTCGGTCAATATCCGTATTATTATCTTGATTAAGGCGTGATATGGTTGCTACCTGGAGAGAGAGAGAAGAAAACACTCAGCGTGCGCTCTTACAAGAATAGATTGGTTTTTATTTTATCTAATCAGGATGGCTCCCACTGCTTTTTATCAAATCTTCCTTCAAACCCTAAAAGGAAAGACTAGCCGGGATTAATTACACACTACAAGTTCGCCAATCTTTCAGCCAGGCCAGTGTCGGTACTTTGAGGGAGGTCCCCCGTGCTTTCGCACGAACCTAATTAATGTAAACCTCGTTTTCCCAGAGGCGTAACCCCGTTGACACCTTTCTAGACACCTACTTGATCGGCTAATTGTAATGTGTAAAACTCTCCCAGGAGTAACTCTTACTCGCAGCGGGTATCGGGATCCAACTATCTCATAGAAGGTATGCAATCTCATTGCAAATTTCAACACTTGAAATTCCCGATAATATTTTGCCCCTAGCGTCCTATGACCTTGACGGAGGCCAAACAACCCATAGTCCGCTAGTCAAGTTCAACCCGTCATTTCCTGATTGAATTAAACCCACCCGCACGACCTTTGACGGAGGCCAAACAACGCCGTACGAATACCCTAATCCAATCGCATCATATGCTAGCAGATAAGCACTAGTTAGCTACCGTACACTACGCCTTGACAGAGGCCAAACAACCGCAGCACGAATACTAACTAGTACGTATCTGAAATGACGGAGGGCTACGATAGGTTTTTCTGAAAACCTATTGCGTAATGAACTTGATATCGCTGTAGAATCAAATGATTTTAAAATGGAGTGCTTTTGAGGCTTTTCTAGTTTTGCTAAAGGAGTTACTCCCGGTGAAGGGATCGTCGGTCCTTTCCTCGTCGAATGAGGAGCGGGATATATCACATATATCACTGTGCAAAGCAAAAACACTTAAAAGCAATCAAAAGACAAACCGAGTGTGTAGCATCTGCCAGTTATTGCTAAAGGAGTCACTCCCGGTGAAGGGATCTCGGTCCTTTCCTCATCGAATAAGGTGCAGGATATATCGTATATACCTCTGTGCAAAGCAAGAACTGTAGCTACCTGTTTTATTTTGAAATTCGATTCTACAACATCTTAGGTTTCTTTTTATTTCATTAATCACATTAATGAAGTCCCATCTTTTAAGTACCTAATCATCACAGATAAATACGACGTACACTTATGCCATCCGCATTCGCCTCGATGTCCCCTCGTGCACCGTTAGGTTAGATAACTAACGGCAGAGCAGGGCAGGGCTAGCATGGGTGTAAAACATAAGCAACATCTATATAATATATCATATATACTATATGCTGTATCTATCACAGAACATCACATGATCACATCACAGATATCGCAGCAGAAGAATCATATGAATATTGGATATACTAGGACGTCCGTGTTTTCAATACGAGCCAGTATAAAACACGGATTCCACGGTCGTGATGAATAGCCAATCCCACACCCCAAGACCCCTACGAGAGCGGCAAGCAACCCTACCAATTCTAGGGTTAGGAGACCCGGACTCGACTCCTCGAGTTGGTCTCCCACTGGACCCTAGAACCCGGTTACTTGTGCTCCCCTCCTTGGGTCTATCCTAGTGCAGAAAAGTAAATAATATACAAACGGTGACATCTTCCGCAACCTGGAAGTGCCCCAATAAAAGAATATTACATACAAGTTTTTACATGAATGAAAATGAAAAACACTCATCTCACATAAAAACCCCCGGCTATTCAAACACGACGATCCAATATAACATATCCAGCAACACATAACATCACATGTCATCAACGTAAGTAAATATGTCCATCCCAATTGTCGTTGACATATAGCAACGAAACCGGCGATATCACATATTACACTTACGGTCACAGAAAAGAAAGTGTAAAACTACAACAGTTGGAATCCGCAATCTCTTTAGACATCGCATGCCTAGCCAAATGAATTCCTTAGACATCGCATGCCTAACAATTATAAACCCCGCATTTTAGTCTCATTATCGAAAACACTTTTCAATATCAAGTCGGGCAATTCAACAAGATTCCCGACATCCTGATCGAATGCTCGTCGCAAACTTCAATAGGCGGCCGCACCCCCGATACCGTCGACGAAGTGCACCAAGGCGGAACACCGCTACCGCGAGCACCCGAACGGATGCTTTCGGCGACGGGGTTCTCCTACAGTCACTTGGTCGGGGCTATGGAGCGAGGCTGTCTATTAAGTTTATCCGGCGAGTATCCGCGTACGCTACGTGATTGCGACGGACTTTTGATCACATCAAAATTCCGTGGCAACCGATCAAGTGAGACTAAAGTGCTATGTTTATAACATTCATTCAGTTATCTCATAACTACTTGTGAATTCCAATTATTGTATCCCATTCCAGATAAATAGAAAATGTTAAACTTTTCGATCGAACAGTCAAACACCCAAGTTTTCCCGATACAGATCAACACATGAAATAAGTCTAACAACATTCAGTTCGTGCCTCAGTACCAACGGTCCAGCCGTAGAAGGGTCAAGCCAACGCCTCACATGTGGCACGCCGTACTGCCCCAAACCCAAAGGTTCAAAGGGCAGTTCAAGACGGTCACATAATCGAGTTAAGGTTTGTTGTCTTCTAGAGGGACCATCGCATTACTTGCACTACTTAGAACGTCTTTAAACTACGGAAAAATCCAACACTTAGAAATTTCCCGACAGGGGAAAAATTGGGTATTTATATCCGGTCGAACTTTTTAACATATTCTATAAATTATCCGGAAAGCCACATAGACAAAATTTGATACTCCGATCGAAACACCGAATCCCCAAAACAACCCCAGAAAATTCAACTCTTGAATAAATATTAAAAATTCCCAGAAAAATCACCACTGGAAACTAAGAATTACTGTGCCAAATAATTTAAATAATGTGGCCGTACGGCCGCGGATCCGCCACATGAGCCTTGCTCATGCCGCGGAACCGTGGTGGGAAAGTGGAATTAGGTCCACGAAATTTACAGTAATTCCTAGAAAACCCTGCTTGATTTTCTGCATATTTTTAATTTGGAAAAATCCCAGTTTTTGAAAAAAGGACAGAGATCATGGAAATTTTGCGGTTTCGGTTCGTTCGGACTTCAAATTGCGTCTAGACTTCGCCTAAGGCTCTAGCTAGGCTCTGATACCACTGTAGGGTTCCTAGGCACTCTCAAGAGGTCTCACAAGGCATCAACCATGCCAATTTCAAAAATTATGGTGCCGAGAAACCCTAGTGTACGGATCGTTGGCTAGAAATCTAGGCGAAGAGATAAACTAGTTAACACTTAACTAAGAGATACGGAAATACAACCTTTGTAGATCCGGTTCTCCACCTCCATAGCTCCGCAATGAAGTCTCCTCGCTGTCCATAACAAGTCCCGGGCTCTAGCGTCGGCTTCATCGGAGAATGGACGGGCTAGGTCATCGATGTCCATGCCGAAGATGATCTACGTCGAGGCATCGCTAGATCAAGCTCCCACTTCACCAAGTCAAGAAAACTTGTGAAGGAAACACACTCTACTACTTGGCAAGAGGTAGAGGATGAAGAAATAGGAAGTGGGTTCAATTTAGAATTGGATTTCTCACTCTTTATCATCAATCACCATTAATGACCTCAAGGTTTTCTTCTTGAGTTCAAGGAAGAAGAAGAAGAAATGATATGATAAGTTATTTAGAAAATAGAAAATAAAAGAATACTTATCATAATCAACCATGGTCAAGTGTAGAGAATTAACTAAGGTTAGATTAATGGTTAGGGTTAAAGATAAAGACAAAGTGGTCACTTTGGTCAAAGCTTCATGAAGCTTCAAAAAGCTTCATGAAAGAAAATAAAATAAAGAAACCATTTTGCTTTTCTTTTATACTTTTATTAATATCCAAATGAATAAACAAATAATTAAATGAAAAAGAAAAACCCTAATCATTAAGTTAACCATGGTTTAATTCTATACACTTAACCAAAAGGCATGTATCATCAAACATGATACAAGCAAGTGCACAAAATCATATCGCATATGCAATGCGCACAACCGAGCGAGAAAATCCATTTAAAGTGAACCGATACTAGTTAATGCAAAGTAATATATCAAATATATAATTATGCATTAAATCATTAAATCAACACTTGATTTAACGATCCGGTCATATCGCATATAACCGACTAGTATCATTAGTAACAACTTATCGAATCAACACTTGATCCGATAACCCGGCTATATCGCATATAACCGATCAATGTCACATCGCGAGAATCGAATACAGTATCACATACTGGTATTATTCTCGGTCCCGCACATATCTCATATGCGCTCCTATTTCGTTTCGCTTGAGCCAGGAAACCTCTGTGTAGGACTCTAAAGACTCGTCAATACGCCGGCAGCGGATGATGATCATATCAAACATCCACAAGCCGCAAGCGGTCTGCTAAACGTAACGGCCACCCGGGTATTGAGCGATCTGAAGATCGACGAGCAAGCCCGCTCACACTCCAGTGAATCCAACCAGTAACACTACCGTACAGTCCGGTCTGATCGTCTGATATGTCGCATATCTCGCCTAGGGGTGGTAAACGTCAGACCCCAATAGCTCGATAAGTCGTGTCGATATGAGGTCTATAACTATTCGAGAAACTACTGGTAACACTTACCAGTAAATCTCAGCAACCCTGGCCAGGGATTTCCTGTTATAGCCAATCGAACACAGCGCAACATCAACTCCCTATACCGGGAGAGACGAATCCCCTCCTATCGCTCATTGCCTCCATGTGACTCGGGACTGTACCCAAAAACCACCGTTTTGCACGCCCTCTTGGACGTGGTAAGATGGAAATCAAAACACAGTGGGAACCACACAAGACTCTATGACGATCTCGGGTCAACAGACTACTCTGTACCAGTGTCACCAGAGAACTGCCATCTGACGTGAGGTATAATACCATCTGGGAGTTCTCGGCGAGTCCGTCCAGTGTACCCAGTCTCTACTGAGCACCCGTATATCATCTCCGATGTCAAACACCAATGGATATGGGATCATCCATCGCCCATCTGTATGGGTCGAGAAGGTACACGCTAGTCTACTCTGGTATATCGATGCCCCGTCTCGATACACCCACGACTAGGGACTTTGAAGGATGCACTTATGGACTACCATGTCCCCACTAGTATGATCCGCATCATAGTCCAGATAGTCAAGTACACATCCTAAGGGCTTTACCAACATGTAACAGAGAGACAATCAGTGTACACGTTAAGGTAAAGAGCAACCAGATAGCATACTATCATGTCGAGCAAGAAAGTCCTCCCTATATATGTCCAAGCATCCACTACAATATACATCCTATGTATAGTAATGGCCTCTAGGGCATACATATAACTAACAGAGTCATCACTTGTGCATGTGTCACAATTAATACTCCTAATCATGACTTTGAGCTCATTATTTCCATTTGCAAACATTAATCCAAATGTTTGTAACAATAAAAAGAGAATGGCATCTACAAAAGTAAACTCGTGACGGATCACAAGAGTACCCCTCACCAGTTTATACATACCTACATCCGCATTCCGACTGAATGCGAATGCAATGAGACTAAAGTAATCCAACAAATCTAATACTAGGATCCGGCTTAAACCAAAGCCCACTAGTATGATCCGTCCGATCATGATCCGTGCACTACTGCACGTATATGATCGAACGCTGCCATAATACCATACGGCCTCTACAATGTTTCGCCCGAAACTTGAGAAAATGTCTGTGGGGGACTCTAAAGACTCGTCAATACTTTGGCTGTGGATTTAACCACTAGCACGTCAGTGGTACTAGCTGTACGTAACGGGCTACCAGGTATTGACCAAAAGGAAGGTCGATGAGCGAACTCATCCTGACACCCTACTGAGCCTGTCAGTAACAATGTCCGTACAGTCCGGTCCGTTCGGCTATGAGTATCGCATGTCGGGCCCAGGGGGTTGGTAAAAGTCAGACCCCAAAAGCGGTACAAGTCGTGTCGGAGTGTAGCCCAGAACACCCTGAGATACTAATGGAATACCTACCAGTAAATCTCCTGCCTAGGCCAAGGACTTCGTGTAATGGCTCTCCTAGACACAGCGCGATCTCACCCCCAATACCGGGAGAGACGAAACCCCTGCCGATCCACTCACTGCCTCCATGTGGCTCGGGACTGTACTCAACTAAAACCTGTTTGCACGACTCCTTTGAGCTGTGGTAGGGTAGTAATCAAAGCACAGTGGGAACTCACACGAGACAAATGACGATCTCAGGTCGATGAACTAACCTGTACACATGTCACCAGGGAACTGCTATCTGACGTCAGGTATAATACCAACTAGCATGTTCCCGGCAAGTCCTGTCCGGTGTACTCATAACCCAATGAGCACCTGTATACGTTTTAGGTGAACTAACTGACACCAATGGCTTGTGAGACCAGCCACCGCCCCTCGTCGGGGTCTCGATCGTATACACTAGTCTACTCATGGAGTATCGATACCCAGTCTCGAAACTCCCACGACTAGGGACCTTTTAAGGATGTGCTTATAGACCCCAGCTCCCACGTATATGATCGCCATCATACTGCTGGCAGTCAAGAAAGAATCCTAGGGGTTCTATCAACGTGCAATAGTGATCTGTAACATCACCTAAAGCATGTACACGATGATAAAGTTAAACCGGATAGCATACTATCATCTTGAGTAAGACTGTCCTACCGGCATACGTCCTCCCTCAATCATTGCAATCGCGTGCCTGCGATCCAATAATTGACTTTGAGGGCACTATATCCAACATACTTGACTACCAGGATTATGATGAGATCATACTAGTGGGGCCAGGGTGGTCCAAAAGTACATCCTTTAATCAATTCCTAGTCGTGGGAATATCGAGACCAGAGCATCGATATTCCAGTGTAGACTAGTGTGTACGTTTCTTGTCCCTTAGAGGGCGATGATTGATCCCACAACCATTGGTGTGTGACATCAAAAATTGTACACAGGTGCTCATTGGAGAATGGGTACACCGAACAGGACTCGCCGAGGACTCCTATGTGGTAGTATACCTATCGTCAGATAGCAGTCCTCTGGTGACACTGGTACAGGTTAGTCTGTAGACCCGAGATCGTCATAGAGTCTTGTGTGGCTCCCACTGTGCTTTGATTTCCTCCCTACCACGGCTCAAAGGAGACGTGCAAACAGGTGGATTTTGGGTACAGTCCCGAGTCACATGGAGGCAATGAGCGATAGGAGGGGTTTCGTCTCTCCCGGTATTGTGGGTTGATGTTGCGCTATGCTCGATTGGTTATAACTGGAAGTCCCTGGCCAGGGCTGCTGCCGAGATTTACTGATAAGTGTTATCAGTAGTTTCTCGAACCTTTATAGGCCAGACATCGGCATGACTTATAACGTTACTGGGGACTGACGTTTACCACCCCTAGACATGATATGTGACTTATCAGAAGAAAAGAACGGATTGTACGGTAGTGTTACTGATAGGCTTCATGGAGAGTATGGACGAGCTTGCTTGTTGATCTTCATATCGCTCAATACCTAGGTAGCCGTTACGTCCAGCTAGTACCGCTGACGGCTTGTAGGTGATTGATGTGATCATCACCTGCTGCTGGCGTATTGACGAGTCTTTAGAGTCCCACACAGAAGTTTCCTGGTTCGAGCGAAACGAAGTAGGACACATATGTGATATGTGTGTGGGCCTGATTAAATACGTGTATGTGATACCATATTGTAATCTAGCAGTTATCTGTTATCGGTTCGGTTATATGTGATATAACCAGATTGTCGAATCAAGTGTTGATTTGATAATGTGATATACAGATAAATGAGATTAGTCGGTCATATGTGATATAACCAGATTATTAAATCGAGTGTTGATTTAATAATTTGATATATATTATATGTGATATAATTATATCTTAACTAATATTAGCTCACTAATTATTCTTCATAATATATATATATATATATATATATATATATATAATGAAGCATGGCTTGAATTTCTATTTTTGAGAAAAATAGAAATGAGGTGGAAAATGAGAGCATGGTTGCAAACATGGGCTTTATTCATAGTTTATTCATCTTGACTCGCTATTCAAGCATGGTTTCAATTTTATATTGCAAAATTCCATACTTGAATGAGTGGGGGTCAAGAGTTGCCATTCATTCTTAGCTCATTCTCAACACTTAGTCGTTTTTGCTTACTTTGCTCCCATGGTTGCTTTCGAGCTTCTTCTTCTTCCTCAATTCCATGGTTCTGCTTCAACCCTCACATATGATGTGAACCATGAAGCTTGAACACAAACTAGTGACCAAATTAAACCCCTACTTCACAATCACATATTAGATTAGCAATTTGATGTGGAGTGCTGCCTTCACTAATAAGATTAGTGAAGGGTTAGCTTGAGCTTGTGGACTTCGGGTGGATCGTCTTTGGCGCGAAGATCACGAAGGAGGTTCGTTCAACTCGAAGAGGAGCCTAGTAGAGTCGCGTGGACTTCAACCCGGAGCTATTGAAGAGAAGGACTCAAACTACGAAGGTTGTATGCTCTTTTCTTCTCTTTAGTTCATCACATCACAAAGGCAAACCCTAAATAATGTAGTAAAGATCTTGTTAGTCTAGCTTAGCACCTAATAAAATTTGAATTTGGCATGCTTGATGCCTCTAGAACCTCATGGTGGTGCAAAGGTTGACTTTCAGCGGGATATTAAGCGAGAAGAGATGTAGCTTGGTGTATGGCACAATGGAGTGCACGATTTGCGCGCAAGATTAGAAAGCAGCAACCGTCGGGAAACAGAATGCAATCACTTTAGATTCGGATTATCTACCTGAGGAGCTTACAGGATCGGACGAGACAACACCGAAAGAGAAGGAATCACAACCGACGCCGACGAGCAGTGAGTAAGATCTGTAATAGTAGATAAAGAACTACGTAGACCTGATTCCCACCCATTGAGATCAATTTTTGGGAGGGATACGTAAGCAGCCCGAGTGGGTTCGGTTTTTAATGTAAAAAAACAACAAATTGTATATGAAATTGTAATTCGATTAAGATTTTTTTAATAAAAAAACTTGTTTAAATTTCAAATTCTTAAACAAAATTTTAATTTTAATTTTAAAAAAATAGGAACCGAGCCAGGCGAAAAATTCGCCTGGCTCGGCGAATTTGCCTCGCCTCGCTTCACAAATCGGCGAGGCGAAGCGAGCGGGTTCTGGCTTCGTTACTGTTGCCCTCGCCTTGTCTAGTCGGCGAAGCAAGAAAAATTCGCTACGCCGACTAGACGAAGCAAACGAATTCCGAAACGAGTCGCTTCGGCTCACTTCATTAGCCACGCCTAACATGAGCTATGGCCAATTAATCTTTAAAAAAATCAAAGAATTTTGTTTATAGATGAAAACACTTGTAAACTTTTTATACAAACAAAAATTATATGTATAATCAAAATAATTTTTTTAGAGAAATTTTCCATCAAAAAGCCATACTCTAAATTGCTTTTTGCAAATATATGACAATATAAAGTTGCATGAAAAAAGATAAAACAAAATAGGGTTGTCTAGTGTATTGATGTTTTTTAACTTTGGATTGTGAGCAACCATTTGAAAATGTTTAAATGCAAAAAACATCTTTTTTAAGAAATAAAAGCATTTGCAAATCATTGTCAAATCATCAGTAGGTAATCCAAATAGATATTTTGGAGAATTTTTCAGTTTCATTCTAATAAAAACTTTGGAAATATAAAAGTATTATGCAAAACAATAAGATAAAATAAGATGGTTAAAAAAAACAAAAATATTCAAAGATAGGAGTATTCGAACACAAAAGAATCAAGCCCTCTCCCAAAGCCTCCAATCAACAAGCAACTTGGTATCTTTACAAAGGTAGGCATATTATATTTTCTTATCCAATTCTATATACATATATACACAAAAATTCTCGATCCAGATTGGGCGACCGCCGACCCTCGTCTCTATAAAGATCCGTCTCTGAAACCCACCTAAAACCCGAAGTTGCTGGTTTAGGTCTAACGTATTATAAATCCATCGGGTTTGGACAGGTTTTGGGTTAGGTTTTAATTTGCGGGCCGATTGTCGAATTTATCAAAAACCCGTCCGACCAACCAAGTTTCACCCCTACCCATGACCACTTCCATCCCAACATTCCATCTCCTTCTTTCTTGAACAAACGCGACAATAAATTCTTCTTCTTCTCAAGCCTCTCTCATGACTCACAGCTTCTTTCGATTTCTATCCCTTTTTATTTTCATCCATACTTCTGTTTTTTTATTCTTTTTTCGCTTTTGTCAGGTGAACTTTTTATTTCACACTCCTTGCTTTTCAATTTTATCTTGTCACCTATATCGTGTTACCGTTGAAATTCCTCAATGCATAACTTTTGTGTATGGACTTCTTTACCAATACTCATAAAGTGTTTTTCTAAATTCTTCATCCATATGGTCCTCGTTTCTTTCAACGAGTTAAGACATAACATGTATATATAAAATTATAAATATTACTCATTGGTCATATATCAAAAGATTTGATGGACAACATTCTGCCCATCAAAAGTGTTTTTTTGAATTAGCTAGCAAATCAATATTAATTTTAATTTTTAATTAAGTGTTATTAATAGTAAATTAGAAAATAAGCACCATAATACCCTTAACTATCATTGATTTTCACTTAAATACCTTAAAGATTTTTATTAGAGCAAGATACCTCTAATGCTATTTTTAGGGTATTTTAGTGAAAAATACTTTAAGTGCTATTTTTTAGGGCATGTTAGTTAAAAATGTGTTGAAATGCACAGTTAAAGATATTTTACTGTAATAAAAATACTTTAAGGTATTTTACTGAAAAACCTTGATAGTTAAGAGTAATACTGTAACGTTTTAAAAATCAATAATTTGTGTTTTCCGTAAAAATCAAGATATAATTATTTTTCAATATAGACTTAAATATACCTATTCTAGCTAAGTGATTGCTAGTATTTGGTATTTAATTGGTCACTTATAAATTTCTAGTTACTTAAATATTTTTCTTGATTAATTATTTTTAATATTATTTTAAGGTTTCACTAATACATTTAATTAGTGGTAATTACAAATTAGAATGGGTTAAGCACACAATTGTGAACCATGAAAACTTAGATATAAGTTTGTAACATGCTCTTTTTTTAATATGTCTCCACCATTCTAGAAAAATCTAGGATTTATTTAAAAAAAGAAAACTAAATAATTAAGGAAATAAGTGAACACATGTATTAATTACTGATGCTTCCATACACACACCTCAGTCGCTCTCTCCCCTCACTAATTTAGCCGAACCCCCATGTGCAGCCCCCACTCTCTCTTGACAAATTTCCATCTCATTTCCGACTTAAAGAATTATTAGAAATGAAACAATTGATGTTTGATGGGTGGGTGGGTGGGGGTAAGATTACTCCTCTCTCTCACTCACACACCCCTCTATTCTCCTCCTCTAATTTTGGCCGAAAAAGGCAAAAAAAAAAAACCCCTTCCCCCCCCCCCCCCGATTCCACATTTTCCCCCACTTCATTTTGCATCAAAAATCCTCAAAATTCCATTAAAAATCAATACAAATCCCACAAACTCTAAATCCAATCCTTACCCATTATTTCTTGGCCTATTCTACCATGGAGCTTGAGCAAGAGAGCAAATTGGGAGGCCAAGTTTGCATGTTTGATCTAATGTTGTGAAGGTATAAAACTTTAACCAAATGATTACTTGTTGGATTACTACTTCAGTCTAAACTAATTAGGTATTTAATTATGATTTTAATTACAAGTTTGGAAATTCAAGAGAAGGTTTTGAACTAAAATTAGGGTTTATGTTACTTGATTAAAGTTGCAATGTATAGTTTAACATGTTTAGACATGCAAAATCTAGCCTAATTGTTAAATTGTAAATTGTTATTTTCCAAATTGTCCAAACTAAGTATTTTGCAAATTAGGTTTTTAGAATTTATATAAATCGGTGAGATAAAATTTTAGTAAAGATTTGTGTGGTTTAATTAAGATATTATGTGAATATTGTGGCCACTAGATTTGTTCAAACATCTGGATTTGCGCTAAAATGGTTAAAAGATTCTTACTAGGTTTTCGGTAAAATTAGACGTGGATTTTAATTGACGTTGTGATGATATATATATTGACTTCTACAATATATATTGTGTTGTGAATACGCGATCGGTACGATCGGGTTCTAGGCTTGGTGGTTGTGTCGTTTAGCGATCCTAGTTGAGGTTGTGGCGATGTCATACGCGTTTTGTGCACCAAGTATACAATGTGTCTATATTGTGAACATTTATCCTTGCGTTTCGTTGTCTTTTTGTCGGTGCAGGATATTTAGCCTTATGTATTATGTTTATGAAATTTTAGGATCACAAGCGGGGACTTCGGACGCTACGAAAAAAGGGAAGCAGGTGGTCGGATTTACTTAGCTCGAGATCATCGGTGAGTAAATTTAACATCTACGGGGAAATCGCCCGTATGACGTTATGCGTCAGGGCTAGATATAATATTATAGCCGCATGTTTAAATGCATATGAGTTGATTGTGCATGAGCATCATTGCATATTATTACTTATTGTGCCTTGACTTAGTACCTATTGGACACCGCACCATTACTGACGGTTCATGTTACACGAGCACTAAATTGTATGCTACACACACACCGTTGGTAATTTCCATGATACACACAACATATACACCTATGTTGTATTGTATCATTATTGACATGTATATACATATATCTTGCTATAGCTACACATACATCTATGTGGTATTGTATCATTATTGACATATTTATACACACATCTTGCTATAGCTACGCATACACCTATGTGGTATTGTATCATTATTGACATATATATACACACATCTTGCTATACCTACATATACCCCTACGTGGTATTGTATTATCATTGACATTGAGATGTTGATTATTGTGCTATTGCGCATATGAGATGCATCATACATTGTAACATCCGAGCCCAATGCTACTAATTTCAGTTACTGTTTGAGCGTAGTGTGGTACTCATTTCACTTATCTTGCTTAATTATTATTTACTGTAAATTTTACCCGGTAAATTCATTTCTGCATATAACAAATTTTGGCATCTAAAATAAAATTAAAAATATTCATCTTGGCCTACTCGACACCCCTAGCCTTGTGGTAGCGTCCGTGTATCGTGTTCTCGTCCCGTTCGGTGAAACGGACGAGTTTGGACGGCTACGCGGGCGTACGTGTGACCGTTTTGGGGGTATGTTTTTTAATCATAAGACACTTAATTTTAAAATTTGGATCCCGCTTAAAATCCTATTATTTCAATTTCAAATTTTTTGACCCGACCCGGGCGAGATTTGAAAATGTTTTATTTGGCGCCAAAATCCCAAATTTTAATATTTTATAACTTTCGAATATTTCTTTAACCTATATACATATTATTGTTCCCATTAATCTTTTATTATTTCTAAATCTTTCTCTATTTCGTTCTCAACCAATCACCAGCTCCTTAGATCCCCGTGGGTCCCGTCTCGATCTCTATCTCTATCTCTTTCTCTATATCTCTATCTCTTTCCCTATCTCTCTCTCTCTATCCCCAGTATCTCTCTCTCTCTCTATCTCTTTCCCTATCTCTCTCTCTCTATCCCCGGTATCTCTCTCTCTCGCTCTCTTTATATATATTTCAAAATCTTTCCCTTTCTCATTTTCTTTTCCAGAGAACCCATCACGAGCCCAGCGAACCCCCCCGGCCGCCTTACCCTCGCCGTCGCAGCCCAACGCCGACGCCGCTACCACCTCCATCCTCGCCTCCTCAGCCTTGTCCCATCCACTTCCTCTTTCTCCCTTCTTCCCTGCACCTGCACGCGGCCACCCGCACACCCTCGCACTCGCCCGCGCTTCCTCGTCACCGTTTCCCATCGCCGGCGACCCTAGCCTCACCCCACCATCTTCACCATCTCGTTTCCTCCCTCGCCCTTGCATCAACACCCCGGGCACCCTGCACGCGCCTGCACACTCCCAACCACCAGCGCGCACCCCCTGCACATGTTCGACCGCCGGATCTGTCGCCGCCGGCGATCTCGCCTCTGTACCCGGCCTTCGTACGACCCACTGTAAGCCTTCTACTCCTTTTCCTCCTTCCGTTCTTCTCTGGTTCCTTTGTATTCTTGATTGCACATCTTGATGGTTCACTGTTCACGTTTTCGCCGGAATCCGACGATGCCGACGACGTGACCCGACGTTCCAGCGAAGTACCCCGACCCGCGTGGTTCCATTGTTCGTTGTTTGGGTTCAATCCGTGAACCGTGCGCCCGTCGCGAGTTTCCCCGCCGACGTTACGTTCCGTTTTTCCCGGTTCGCGACCTGTCGAGACAAGTACCCCTTGCTACATGCTATACAATATTTACATATATATTATGACACCCTAAACCTGAAAATTTAACTTAGTACGATCATTTCTCATTTTCGGGTACAATATTGCATTATATCTTTTTACCGTTAAACTTAGAACCTACGGTTGCAAATTGAACCAAATAACCATATTTACCTGTTTAATCACATTTTTAATGTTAACGTAGCTTATGGCATTTATCCCTGTAGTTCTGTTCCATTCGGACACTCGTATGCATTTAACCTGAAATAGCTGTACTGAACCGTTACATAAATCATTGCACCTCTAAGGGTTCTTAAACCTGTTAACATGACTAAATGGCTATACTTGTCTTACTGCACTCTTGTAATCATCTCTGTGACAAATTTGATAACTGTATTGCAAATTGAATGAAACTGCTTATTACTTAATTCATTGCTTATCTCATGTTGTTGATACCCATGCTAGATTATATAACTGATTGTGAGCACACCCACGATATTGTTTACATCTTGACCTGACTTGCTACATATATATATTGATATACCTGACATGGTACCGTACACTGTTGACTTGACCTGTTGTACCATGACCTGACCCGTTACCTGATCTTGTGTCTAATGCCAACAAACCTAACATGTAGTCCTCATGGACCATTTCTGTTGTCTATCCAGACAAACCTGCTTTTACCTGATCCTGTGTTGGCATTAGTTCTTGACTACTGAATACCTGACTCGACATACATAACTTGGGGGTATGGGGAAATCAAAGGTGAAACCTGACTTGTAACTCAACAGTTCGATACCTGTTCTGATCAGTCTTACGGGCTAGGCCAGCCCCAGAGTGATGATGCTGACATCACTCGCCCATCCTGCTACCTGTTACTGCCTAGCGGCATGTCTCGGTTTCAGCCCGAGAGTCCTTGACCGTGGTCCCGGGCATGCACGGGATACTATTGAGTTACATCGACGATTCATCAATTGATTTCAAAGACTCTAGAATAGAAAACCTGATAAAACAGTTTAGTTTACCCACTGCACACTACCCTGCACTGCTTTATTCATATTATTGTTACTCTCGTTTTATTCATGTTTATATTGCATTGCCTGCTACACTGTTCATATTATATTACTTGATGACATGACGCGCCGACGTCTGGGTTTTGCATGGCCCAGATTCCGTACCGCTGTTGCAGTCCGAGCAGGAGTACTTCAGCCAGCAGGCTGAGCTGTGAGGTGTTAGTATTAGTTAGTTTTTATTTCCTGCAGTTTATTCCTGATGTGAGCCCGCATTATGGGACATACATTTCAATTATTGGTATTGGATCATTTGCTTCCGCATTTATTTATTATTGACTCCTGTTATCTTGGTTTATGGAAATGTTTAGATAGTTTTATTTTATTCTTGATATCTCTACAGCCGTAATGTGACTGTGGATGGATGCTTCCTACCCACAGGTAGCATGGTTGGCTATGTCACGTGCCCATTTTAGCATACTCTGGGAAGCGGAGCGTGACATTGTTCTTTTGGTATCAGAGAGATAGGTCAGTCGGGTTGATTCTTTTTGTAGTTGGGTATTGTACCCAATACACGAATCAGAATACCCGTATTTAGGAAACATGTCCTGCCACCTTGCCGTTTTACCATTCTTGAATCACATTCTTCCTGATTATATCTTTTACGATGTGCAAACTTCCTTTGCATATCGACTCGGAAACTTGATTCCTTATTATCTCTAGGACTTAGGCGACTTGGGTGGAGTTAAGTAATTGTGGCTATGATACCGCGGCATAGTTACAATGCGGCACTCTATTTAAGTATCTTGGAGTTCTAGCCTTGATCTATATTCAGAATCTATCATCATGCTAATGTTGGGTGTTTTGAGTTCAGGAATATGGCCGGTAAGAATTTGAAGACGTACCAAAGGCGTGTGGACGAAGCCGCCATGCTTGGAGTGATAAGAGGAATGTTGGAGAATCAAAAGAAACAGACCGAGCTGATCCAGCAGCAAGCGGACTCGTTTCAGGGAGGTTTGCAGATCGTTCAGCAGTCTGTGAACAATGTTGGAGCTAAACCAGTCAACCGAGTAGGGACCGTATCAGATTTTAGACGTTTGGGTCCGTCCACATTTACTGGTTTGGAGGAGCCGTTGCCAGCATAGCAGTGGCTAGTTGACATGGAGAATTTGCTGATTGCGACACAGATTTCAGATGACAAAAGAGTTGATGTGGTACGCATTCAGCTAGTGGACTACGCCCGAAAATGGTGGCTTGTGGAGGAGACCCGCTTGCCCAAGCCGATCAAGTGGGTGGATTTTTCTAAGAGTTTCCTGGAGAAGTTCTTCCCGCGGACTGCACGGGAGGAAATGGAAGAGAAGTTTATTGGGCTAAGGCAGAATGGAGCACCCGTGGATGTGCATGCAGCAGAATGGACGAGACTCAGTAGATTCGCTGGACCTATAGTTGCCAACGATGTAGACAGGGCACGAAGGTTCATGCGCAGCTTGGACGTAGACATCCAGAAGCAGATCGTCTCCCTGGGTTTGACCACTTTCTCACAAGTACTTGCGGCAGCCCGAGGGCAGCAGAGTTTATCTGGGATGAAAGGGAGTTTGCAGCAGACAGTAGTGGCGGTAAGGAAGCAGTTCTGTCGGGCCAGTCGAGTTTAGGGCTAGGCCGACAAACAATAATCTTGCATCAATGGAAGTTGATAATAGTGAAGAGCCGGCTGTTGTTCGTGATTTTATGGACGTATTTGAAGATATATCGAGTTCACCGCCGAAGCGAGACGTGGAGTTCGCAATTGATCTTATTCCTGGTGCAGCGCCAGTATCTAAAGCGTATTATCCTATGGCACCAGTAGAGTTGGAAGAAGTTAAGAAACAGGTTGCTGAATTGCTTGAAAAGGGTTGGATCCGAAGCAGTAACTCGCCTTGGGGTGCTCCAATTCTTCTAGTAAAGAAGAAGGATGGCACAAGAAGGATGTGCATCGACTATCGAGAATTAAACCGGGGGACTATTAAGAACAAGTACCCTATCCCTCGCATTGGAGAACTTTTTGAGCAGCTTAGTGGCGCGAGGGTATTCTCGAAGTTGGATTTGCGATCCGGATATCATCAGGTTCGAGTGAAAGCAGAAGATATTTGCAAGACGGCGTTTCGAACTCGGTACGGACATTACGAATACTTAGTGATGCCCTTCGGAGTAACGAATGCGCCGGCAGTATTCATGGACTTGATGAACCGAATCTTTTCACCGTTCTTGGATCAGTTCATTATGGTATTCATTGACGATATTCTGGTTTACTCGAAGAGTTTTGAAGAGCATACTGAGCATTTGAAGATCGCACTGCAGACGTTGAGACAGGAGAAATTGTATGCGAAGATGAGTAAGTGCGAGTTTTGGCTGGAGGATGTAAAGTTTTTGGGGCATGTTGTGTCTGGCGATGGCATTGCCGTCGATCCAGAAAAGATTGCAGCAGTTCGAGATTGGCCGATTCCAAAGAATGTTGCTGAGATAAGAAGTTTCCTTGGATTAGCCGGATACTACAGGAGATTTGTGGAGAACTTTGCTCGTCTGGCAGAGCCGTTGACTAAGCTTACGCGCAAGGAGGTACCTTTTGTATGGACGGATAAGTGTGCGTTAGCTTTCGAGACGTTGAAGCAGAAGTTGATAACCGCCCCTATTCTGATCATGCCAGACAGTTCCGGAGGATTGGTGATTCACAGCGACGCATCTGGGAAAGGATTGGGATGTGTTTTGATGCAGCATGGGAAGGTTGTAGCATACGCATCGAGACAATTGAAGGCCCATGAGAAGAATTATCCAACTCATGACTTGGAGCTTGCGGCTGTGATTTTCTCTTTGAAGATTTGGAGACACTACCTGTTGGGCGAAAGAGTCGAAGTTTTTACAGATCATAAGAGCTTGAAGTATGTGTTCACACAGAAGGAGCTTAACATGAGGCAGCGTAGATGGTTGGAGCTGATGGCTGACTACGATCTCGATCTTAGGTACCATCCGGGGAAGGTCAACGTCATGCCGGATGCGCTTAGTCGGTTACCAGCAATTCAGGTGTTAATTACGCAGAAGGAGATCGTTGCAGATTTTCGAAGATTTGACTTGGAGGTTGTGCTACCGCGTTCTACGGGACAGTTGATGCAGCTGGGAGTGCAGTCGTCTTTGATTGAGAATATTAAAGCAGCTCAATCGCAGGATCCTAGACTGCAAAAGTTTCGAGAGCAGGTTGAAGCCGGACTACGAACAGATTTACTGATCCACGAAGATGGTTCGTTGAGGTACGGTAGCCGTTTGTGTGTGCCAAAGGGAGATATTCGTGAAGAGCTTTTGAAGGAGGCACACAGTTCAGCTTATTCTGTACATCCAGGAGGCACAAAGATATACCGAGATATTCGACAGCATTTCTGGTGGGAAGGCATGAAACGGGAGATTGCTCGCTTTGTGGCAAAGTGCTTGGTGTGTCAGCAAGTTAAGGCTGAACATCAAAGGGTTGCTGGTTTATTGCAACCACTTCCAATTCCTCAGTGGAAGTGGGAACATATAACCATGGATTTCGTGACGGCTTTATCGTGGAGTCCAAAAGGCAACAATGCAGTATGGGTGATTGTCGATCGGTTGACCAAGGCAGCTCACTTTATTCCTTTCCGGGTTGGTCAATCAACAAAGACTTTGGCTGAGCGATACATGCAAGAGATTGTAAGGTTGCATGGAGTACCGGTGAGCATTGTGTCCGATCGGGACACTCGGTTCTTATCATACTTTTGGCGGAGTTTACAGGAAAGTTTGGGGACTCGATTGAAGTTTAGCACAGCTTATCATCCTCAAACTGATGGTCAGTCGGAGAGAACGATCCAAACTCTTGAAGATATGTTGAGAGCATGCATGTTGGACTTCAAGGGTTCTTGGGAGGATCATCTACATTTGTTGGAGTTTCTTACAACAACAGTTTTCAGGCAACTATCCAGATGGCTCCGTTTGAAGCTTTGTATGGTCGTAAATGCCGTTCACCTGTGTGTTGGGATGATGTCGGTGAACGAAGATTATTGGGACCAGATTTGGTCGTGCAGACAGTTGAGAAGATTAACACTATCAGAAATCATATGAAGGCAGCACAAGACTGACAGAAGAGTTGGGCTGATACGTCAAGAAGACCTCTAGAGTTCGCCGTGGGTGATTTGGTATTCTTGAAGATATCACCAACCAGAGGGGTGATTCGTTTTGGGAGTCGAGGAAAGCTTAGTCCTCGATTCGTTGGACCCTTTAAGATCTTGGAGCGTGTTGGTGAGGTAGCGTATCGCTTGGCGTTACCGCAGTCCTTGGCGAGTGTGCACGATGTGTTTCATGTATCTCAACTCCGTAAGTATGTTCGTGATGAAACGCATGTATTGGATCATTCGGAGCTAACAGTACGGGAAGACTTGACTTTTGAGGAGCGACCGATTGAAATTGTGGATCGAAGGGAAAAGGTTCTTAAGAACAAGGTGATCCCTCTTGTGCTTGTTTCTTGGGGTAATCGCTCGCATGGAGAGTCCACTTGGGAACGAGAAGAGGAAATCCGGCAGAAGTTTCCTCACCTTTTCCAGTAGTTTTCTATCTTTGTATTCTTGGAATTTCGAGGACGAAATTCTTTTTGTAGTTGGGTATAATGTAACACCCGAGCCCAATGCTACTAATTTCAGTTACTGTTTGAGCGTAGTGTGGTACTCATTTTACTTATCTTGCTTAATTATTATTTACTGTAAATTTTACCCGATAAATTCATTTCTCCATATAACAAATTTTGGCATCTAAAATAAAATTAAAAATATTCATCTTGGCCTACTCGACACCCCTAGCCTTGTGGTAGCGTCCGTGTATCGTGTTCTCGTCCCGTTCAGTGAAACGGACGAGTTTGGACGGCTACGCGCGCGTACGTGTGTCCGTTTTGGGGGTATGCTTTTTAATCATAAGACACTTAATTTTAAAATTTGGATCCCGCTTAAAATCCTATTATTTCAATTTCAAATTTTTGGATCCGACCCGGGCGCGATTTGGAAATGTTTTATTTGGCGCCAAAATCCCAAATTTTAATATTTTATAACTTTCGAATATTTCTTTAACCTATATACATATTACTGTTCCCATTAATCTTTTATTATTTCTAAATCTTTCTCTATTTCATTCTCAACAAATCACCAGCTCCTTAGATCCCCGTGGGCCCCGTCTCGATCTCTCTCTCTCTCTCTCTCTCTCTCCCCAGTATCTCTCTCTCTCTATCTCTTTCCCTATCTCTCTCTCTCTATCCCCGGTATCTCTCTCTCTCTCTCATTATATATATTTCAAAATCTTTCCCTCTCTCATTTTCTTTTCCAGAGAACCCATCACGAGCCCAGCGAACCCCCCCCCGACCGCCTTACCCTCGCCGTCGCAGCCCAACGCCGACGCCGCTACCACCTCCATCCTCGCCTCCTCAGCCTCGTCCCATCCACTTCCTCTTTCTCCCTTCTTCCCTGCACCTGCACGCGGCCACCCGCACACCCTCGCACTCGCCCGCGCCACCTCGTCGCCGTTTCCCATCGCCGGCGACCCTAGCCTCACCCCACCATCTTCACCATCTCGTTTCCTCCCTCGCCCTTGCATCAACACCCCGGGCACCCTGCACGCGCCTGCACACTCCCAACCACCAGCGCGCACCCCCTGCACAGGTTCGACCGCCGGATCTGTCGCCGCCGGCGATCTCGCCTCTGTACCCGGCCTTCGTACGACCCACTGTAAGCCTTCTACTCCTTTTCCTCCTTCCTTTCTTCTCCGGTTCCTTTGTATTCTTGATTGCACATCTTGATGGTTCACTGTTCACGTTTTCGCCGGAATCCGACGATGCCGACGACGTGACCCGACGTTCCAGCGAGGTACCCCGACCCGCGTGGTTCCATTGTTCGTTGTTTGGGTTCAATCCGTGAACCGTGCGCCCGTCATGAGTTTCCCCGCCGACGTTACGTTCCGTTTTTCCCGGTTCGCTACCCGTCGAGACAAGTACCCCTTGCTACATGCTATACAATATTTACATATATATTATGACACCCTAAACCTGAAAATTTAACTTGGTACGATCATTTCTCATTTTCGGGTACAATATTGCACTATATCTTTTTACCGTTAAACTTGGAACCTACGGTTGCAAATTGAACCTAATAACCATATTTACCTGTTTAATCACATTTTTAATGTTAACGTAGCTTATGGCATTTATCCCTGTAGTTCTGTTCCATTCGGACACTCGTATGCATTTAACCTGAAATAGCTGTACTGAACCGTTACATAAATCATTGCACCTCTAAGGGTTCTTAAACCTGTTAACATGACTAAACGGCTATACTTGTCTTACTGCACTCTTGTAATCATCTCTGTGACAAATTTGATAACTGTATTGCAAATTGAATGAAACTGCTTATTACTTAATTCATTGCTTATCTCATGTTGTTGATACCCATGCTAGATTATATAACTGATTGTGAGCACACCCACGATATTGTTTACATCTTGACCTGACTTGCTACATATATATATATTGATATACCTGACATGGTACCGTACACTGTTGACTTGATCTGTTGTACCATGACCTGACCCGTTACCTGATCTTGTGTCTAATGCCAACAAACCTGACATGTAGTCCTCATGGACCGTTTCTGTTGTCTATCCAGATAAACCTGCTTTTACCTGATCCTGTGTTGGCATTAGTTCTTGACTACTGAATACCTGACTCGACATACATAACTTGGGGGTATGGGGAAATCAAAGGTGAAACCTGACTTGTAACTCAACAGTTCGATACCTGTTCTGATCAGTCTTACGGGCAAGGCCAGCCCCGGAGTGATGATGCTGACATCACTCGCCCATCCTGCTACCTGTTACTACCTAGCGGCACGTCTCGGTTTCAGCCCGAGAGTCCTTGACCGTGGTCCCGGGCATGCACGGGATACTATTGAGTTACATCGACGATTCATCAATTGATTTCAAAGACTCTAGAATAGAAAACCTGATAAAACAGTTTAGTTTACCCACTGCACACTACCCTGCACTGCTTGATTCATATTATTGTTACTCTCGTTTTATTCATGTTTATATTGCATTGCCTGCTACACTGTTCATATTATATTACTTGATGACATGACGCACTGACGTCTGTGTTTTGCATGGCCTAGATTCCGTACCGCTGTTGCAGTCCGAGCATGAGTACTTCAGCCGGCAGGCTGAGCTGTGAGGTGTTAGTATTAGTTAGTTTTTATTTCCTGCAGTTTATTCCTGATGTGAGCCCGCATTATGGGACATACATTTCAGTTATTGGTATTGGATCATTTGCTTCCGCGTTTATTTATTATTGACTCCTGTTATCTTGGTTTATGGACATGTTTAGAAAGTTTTATTTTATTCTTGATATCTCTACAGCCGTAATGTGACTGTGGATGGATGCTTCCTACCCACAGGTAGCATGGTTGGCTATGTCACGTGCTCATTTTAGCGTACTCTGGGAAGCGGGGCGTGACATACATGCATACTCACATGTATACACCCATATCTTGCAATAGCTACATGTTGTTAGTGTTTATGCCCTAGAAGGCCATTACTGTATCATACTAGTTTGTATATTACTTAATGGAAGCTTGGGATATTCACATATATATAACAGTCTTGCTAAACATGGTAGTATGCTACTTGGTTTTTCTATCTTAATATGTGAGTATACGTATTGATAGAGCTCTTAGGATCTTGCTTGACTACCGGCGTTGTGATGGCTGTCACACTAGTGGGGGCTGGGTAGTCTACAAGCACATCCTTATTCAGGTCCCTAGTCGTTGGATTATCGAGACAGGGCATCGATACTCTGGAGTAGACTAGTGTGTACGCTTCTCATCCCAGTTGGGGAGATGGTCTGTCCCACAGCCGTCAGTACGTCGTACTGGAGATAGTATGCAGGTGCTCGTTAGGTTACGGGTACACCGGACAGGACTCACAGGGAACTGTTGGTTGGTTTTATACCAGTCGTCAGTGAACAGTTCCCAGGTGACATGAGTACAGCATAGTCCGCAGACTTGACACTGCTACTTCGCCTCGAGTGTGTCCCACTGTTCTTAGATTGCTACCCTACCACGGCTCAAAGGAGTCGTGCAAACAGGTAGCAGTTGGGTGAAGTCCCGAGCACTTGGAGGCAGTGGCGGTTAGACAGGATTTGTCTCTCCCGGTATTGGGGGTTGATATCGCGCTGTGTCAGAGAGCCATTACGCAAAGTCCCTGGCCAGGGCAAGCAAGATTTGCTGGTAGGTTCCAGTAGTTTCTCAGGGTGTAATAGGCTTCGCTCCGACATGACTTATACCGCTATTAGGGGACTGACGCTTGCCGCCCCCTAGGCCCGATATGCGATAGTCTTAGACGAACGGACCGGACTGTATGGAGATTGTCACATCAGACTCAGTAGGAGTTCGGATGGGTTTCCTCATCGGCCTTCTTATCGACATCTACCTGGGGACCGTTACGTACAGCTAGTGCCGCTTGCGGTCTGTGGTTAAACCCACTGCCAGCGTAGTAGTCGAGTCTCTAGAGTCCCACACAGAGAGTTCCCCTACTCTAGGCGAAACGATATAAAGGTCGTATGGTTTTACGACAAGGGTTCGGACGCATACGTGTGTTTACGCACGTACGACTTTCGGACAGTTTTTACCAGTCGGCTTTGGTTTAAGCCAGTTACTGGTATCCGGTTATTGGATTTATACAGTCTAAAGTTTTTCCGTATTTTTGCGGAAAGGAGGGGCGTTCTCGTAATTGCGCGAGAAGCTTCTAGAAGATGGTGACTAAGGAGGTTTAGGTGGCATATACATTGAATGAGATTAGTGAGTCATATGGATGATTCATCCATGTCATTAATGCTTCATAATTGCTTAATGACTCATGGAGATGAATCACCACAAGATATTTATCAAGCATGGTTGTAAAATGATTTCTTTTCTTTTCTTGATAAAAAGAAATGCTTGATATATATTATGATAACTCATTCTTCTCACTTTACAATTATCCTCACCTTCTCTCTCCTCAAGCTCTTCCTCTTCAAACCCTAATCCTCCCCTCTCATGTGTTGAGTACAAGGATTAGTTAGACTACTTAATCCATAACCCTCTCTATATTTCACCTAGCTTCTTTGATTAGCACTTAGAGAAGTTTAGTTGCCTCAAGTTTAGAGGCTAAGCTTGGAGTAAAGCTCTCGGGTGGATCGTCTACTACTTCGAGAAGGCCGAGGAGGAGGTGGAGTTCGCAAAGACGAAGGACACGATTCGTTAGGTATAATCCCTAAACATAGTAGCATAAAAACTCTATGTTTTAAGTTAGTTATCGTTTAGCTTCGATTCAAGCGGTTAGTCGATGTTTGTTCACTAAACAAGTTCGTTTTTGAAATTTCCGCCTCCCCACAAGCATTGGGGTGTAGTACATCGACTTACACATGTACACCTGTATATGATGTTGCATTTTATTTCGGAGGAATTGGGAACCGCATGATATATTTAAAAACTGGATTCATTTAAAAGAGCGGTGATTGGAAGAATTTAAGTTTACCGCAATCAAGACGGTGTCGCTATGCAGCTAGCCGGTTGAGCACGGGTCGATCCACAGGGAGATGGTTGTATGTCCTTTCTTGTTTTAGACGAGTCAATAAAGAATGAGTATGTGTTTGTTCGATTCTAACCTATGTGTATTTATTTGCAAGTATGAAGTTGTTAAGAAAAAGATACGAGATTGTAAGCTAAAGAAATTCGTACTCAAAACCTTTGAGCCGAGTCTTGACCAATTGAAGCTAAAGCAATCGGCAACAACGTGGATTAGGGGATTTAAGCGCGGTATTCGTGGAATACGGCTTATTTACCCTTGTCCTTCCGTTCTTGTCTCTTGCTTTCGCCTCCGGCCAAACCGAACGCAACCGGTCGCGGTTAGGAATCACCGCTACCTTGTCAGGGTAGGGTGCCTAACGGAGCGCTTGCGTATGGTTCGGGCGGAGTTCAATGGAAAATAACGGGAAAAGGAAATGAGAAAAGAAAATCTTAACTTACAATACCGTATTTATTCTTAACAACGATAATTACAACCATTCACAAAATGAACAAAAGAGAGCAAAAGAAAAGAACAAAGAAAAGAAAAGATTACAAGTAATTAAGTGCATGAATTTAAGTGCATGAAATAAATTGCAAGAAAGAAAAGCAAGATAATAATAAGCAAGTAATAAAAAGCAATAAAAAGAACAAGAAAGTAATTACAAGAACATAGAACTCAAGACAAGCATGTGATCAATAGCCAACCCTTAAACTTGCAAGCTCAATTAAGAGGTTGCAAGATCAAGAGAAGGGTAGAGAACGCATGTGAAGTGAAGAACTAGTCCCGTGAGAAAATACGACCCTTGAGATCAATAACTAACCCTTAACCATTCAAGCTCAATGAAGAGGTTGAATGATCAAGAGAAAGCAAGAATCTCAAGGGGAAGAAGAAACAAAAGAGAATGATACAAAACCCTCATCTTCATTGATCTCCCACTCAAAAAGCTCTCACTACAATTTTCATGGAAAAAGAAATGAAGAAGAAGAAGAAAAAGACTAAATCCTAACAAAAAGAGGAACAAAAGAATGACCCTTGGTTGGGCTCAGATCTGCTGTATTTATAGGCAGGGAAAATGAAATCTAGGGCAATAAACTGGACCCATGTGAAAAGACCAAAATACCCACAAAAGTTGACAAGCTGCGGCGCCCGTACGGCCGCGGATCCGCCGCCAATACCCCCTATTGGCCGCGGATCCGCGGCCCTATGATGGAGTTAGGGCATGGGCTTTTCAGTACGGCCCTGGTCTGCTGTCCCCTTCAGTGTGGTACATATATTTTCTTAAAATACATTCACATTTCTTCCAGAATTTCTGTTGAGGAAAGGTGGACTTTTGTGGATGCATTTGTCATGATTGCCTCGAGCTCCGCGTAGATTTCTTGGAACTTGTTGTTGCCATTGAGCCTTGTGCATGAAGGTGACATTGATTTGACATTTTGTCTTCCTAAACTGGTATCTGGCAACATACGGATGACGAGCGGAGACCGTGTTTTCTCAGTGGTTGGCAGGAACCCGGATTTTGTCGTGTTTTCCATGAATTTCACCGTTTTAGAACCGAGAACCTGTATTCTGCAAATATGTAGCAAACACTGATCAAAAGCACCTACCTATAAACACACGAGCGTAAGAATGGGCGGTATAAAATGTAATATTCTGGTATGAACAAATACCCCCAAACTTAACTTTTGCTCGTCCCGAGCAAAACCAATTATTCACAAAAATAAAATCCTAACCGCACTTTCGCAGGAAACGCGATTGCACTGAGCGCGTGCAACAAGCCGTTAAACCTCTAGGTGTCCCTAGTAGGAGAAGTGTTGTCTCCTGAGGGTTTTCAGCGGATACTACCCACAAAATCCCGTCAAGCTAGTGTCATAAGTTAACGTCGATTCTACTCCTACAGTTTAGTATTTACGTTAGAAATTCTATCATCCTAAGTTAGAAATATCCAACCCTTATGCTTCACACCTCTAATCTATTTATTCTTAGATCATATACGTTCCAAAAAAGTTTAGAAAGATGTCGGTTCTCCTGAGTTTTCCTTCTAAAGTGCGGCCTTAAATCAGGGATTTTTATCAACTTTACAGAAAACACAAGTCTTATTCTTTATTTCTATCTCTTATCCAAACATCAATTGTATACCCCTACGTGTGTGTATATTTGCACCCCTATATTCAAGAATTCAATTCAAGCTATAATACCCTTGTCTTAATACCTAATACTACTTCTTTTCATTTAATGATGGACGGTGTTGCTCACACACCTTTCATGCGACTATTAATGCTTCTTGAGGCACTAACGACCGATTACTGAATGTGTGAACTTTAAAGCGTAAATAGCAGTTTCCAGGTCTTGACTTTATTCTATTTTTTTTTCTTTTTCTTTTTCTTTTTCAAGACCGGATATATTTTTCACATGCTCTTTTGGTGTTTAGCTTTAAATACCGTTTTTTCTTTCATACTAGGCTTTCAGGCAAGAGTATTTCTAGGTATCCTCTACTATCCCAAGTTTCAAGGTGCGTGTAAGTGCAATTTGTAGGGTATATACTTTCTAAATTTGAACTCAAGAAAAGAAACTATTTTTCAGACTTATCCTTCAGTAGAGCATCAATACTTTCCCTTCATCTTGACTTAACTAAAGAACTGAACTCAAGATTACCTATTTCTCAAAAAAAACTGTAAGGACGTATACTTTCCAAGTTTAAACAGAATGAGGGTTATTTTTAGGGTTTTCAATTCCTAAGCCTAGAATTTAGTTATTTTTATCATATCAACTAATCTTTCGGAATAAAGATCTAAGTTACCCTATTAGCTAACTTGACGACAAAGTTTTTATATTTTTGGAAAATTTTCGATTTTTTTTTTGGGTTTCTTTAATAAGGTATGCAAATGCAAAATATACAGATGAATGCGAAGGAAGAAAGCTTACCGAGCACACCCCCAAACTTAAACTTGACAGTGCCCTCACTGTCAGGCTATACCAAGAGGGTCAAAATTGTCGGCGCTCCCTAAAAACAAATTATATACAAAACAAAAAAGGAAAACAAAAAATATATACAAAAAAGGTGTCCCCCCCAAACTTAAGTAAAACAGTGTTTCCACTGTTAAGCGTTGAAATTCAGGATTAGGGGGGAAAGAAAACAGTATCAAGCTATACAAGGCCTTACACAGGCTAAAAGTTAACACCAACCATTCAAAAATTTTATCGTGATAATGTACCGGTTGGTGGAAGAAGGCGTAGAGAAAAGAGATGGAGAATACGCGAGACCATATGCGGATAGAAGCGGGATACGGTCTCGGTATATCAGAAGAAGAATGGCGGAAGAGAAAAAGAAGTGGAGTACGAACTTGAGGGTGCAAATGGAGTGAATAGATTAGCACAATTTGTGATGAGTGATGTGTAAACAGCGATTGTGCTAATCTATTAACCCGGCGAGAGATTGGGTCAAATCCCTCAAGATTCGTAAGAAACCATGGGTACGCCGAACTTGGTAAACCAGACATATGAAATGAAAGTGATACGGTTTCTTGCATGGTCGGAACGATGGAAAGGGTGGGGGGAGGTGATTGAGGAAGGGTATCGGTTAAGGTTTCGGGAGGGTGTACACAGTCAATGACAGGGACAGGATGAATGGGAAAATCCGACTCATCAATTAAAACTGTTTCATCCTCAGTATTATCCTCAGTATTCTCCTCAAAATTTATCTCATCCATGCATTTATTATCAAAATCCAGACGCATACGGGGTTCGGAAAAAACATTTAATGACTCGGGATGATGATTTGAAGAGAAAAACTCAGCCAAATCTATGGGTTCATCATCCAAATTATTCCCCGCGTCAATATCCTCAATCAAGTGAAAATCAATATTCTCAGACACCTCATCAAAAGCATGGATATCAATCAATTCAGGTTCTAGAGTGGAGGTGTAGAGGTCAAAAGGTTTGGGATTGGTTTCACTCAAAAGGGTCCCTTCACAATCTGGCAAATCAAATACTACAAAGTCGCACAACTCATTAAACATTCTATCTTCAACTGATAATTCATTTGGGACACTTGATAGACTTTCAACACAGGAGTTGTGGGATTCAATTTGAGATGGGTAGGTTTGATTTGGAAGGGTATATAGCTCACTTTCTCCACTCAAATTCTCAGCCTGTCCTACCGCCTCATCATACATTGGAAAATTTGGAGCTAGCTGGAAACTAGCTACCGGGTCAGTAGGTTGTATGAAAGTGGCCATGGACGCATTCAAATCCATCATCTGTTAGCTTGATGCTACCCTAAAGTCTTCCAAGGACTGTTCTAGACTAGACATTGGTTGTGAAGGGGTTTCAGTAAAAGATGCAAAGGTGTTTGGATACTGAAAACTCCCAAATGGCGGTTCTGAAGCTATGTCTAGGAAAGGTGCAAAAGTAGGGTAGGATTGGTAGGAATTGAACGGCTGGACAGGAGCAGGATCAACATTTGGATAAGAAGGTGAATGGAATTGTTGATCCCAAGAATTTAAAGTGGTGAAAGGAGTGAAAGATCGGCTACGGGATTGTTCAATACGTTCAGCGATGGACAAAGGACGACTTGCAAAAGGGGTATCAACATAAGCGGGTGTGGGAGGTTGAAAAGGTTGATACAAAGTGGAATGAGGAGTGCAAGTGTTTGTCCTAGACGCTGCTATGCAATCTTTCAGTGAAACTTTGGGCATGGAAGGGTCGTTCGATGTTCGGCCAAAGCAAGAACCGTAAGAAGTAATGTCCGGTTGTGGGTACCAAAGTTCGGCAAGAGTTTTGCGAGGTGGAGTACCCATGATATGAAGAGAGAAAGAAAGAAAGACAGAGAAAAGGAGGGGAAAAAGAATGTGATTTTTTTTTTATTATATTTTTTTTATATATTAACAGAAGAATGAAATATACACACAAAAAAGAATATGGACAAAAACAATCACAACACAAAAATACCACACACCTAATCGTTCTAGGGTTCACCTAGGTCAACTAGACCTGCTCCAGAACTTGATTGTCGAAGTAAAACTGTGTCGAGAAACGGGCTCAAGATACACTGATCACGAGGCTAGGTAAGTGCAGAGATAAGGGGAGGTTTTCCAACGCTTTCGCGAAGTTCCTTAATTAAATAACCCTTTCTCTTTTGGCGGTTTCGCCGTTAACACTTTCCTAGACACCCCGTAAACAATATACCGTTAAGCAAGGTTCTAAACACAGTTAACTTCTCCTAGTGAGCGCGAAGTCCTTAAGGCTTAAAGTCTAGTTTCTTTTAAATTTTGTGCGGGTAAACGTTATGCTCAAGTTCGTGATTTGTGGGCCACGGAAAAGGTGATGAAATCCTTTACCGTATATTGTGGGGTTCGCTTGCCCTTAAGTCCGTATTAATTGATGCAATGCGCAATTCAATAAAAATTCTATAAAGAATCAAAAAATCGTTTTTTAGTTTAAGCGCGGCACTGCAACAAATACGGGTTAGTCAATTTTTTTTTTTTTTTTGCGTTTGCTAGCGAACTTGCAAAGAATCCTGCAAAGAATAGTATATTGGATGCGTCGGATTTGAGAAGAAGGTGTTAGTAAAGTACGTACCGTTAAGTTTTTGGGTTAGGAAACCCCCGTTGAATTGAATCCGGTAAGCTTGAAAAGTTCGCTTGCGCGGGTCAAACTACCCGGATCTTTGGCACTGTACCTTGCAATCACCTTAGCCTTGAATGCACACTTTGCTTCCCACAATCGCAGTTTGCAAATCTGCAAAAATTTGCACTCTTGCCCACAAAAATGATCAAAAAAAAACAAAAAGAATTTTTTTATATATATATATATATACAAAAAGAATATTAACCCGAATAACAAGAAAAGAAATACGTTACCGTCTCCCCGGCAACGGCGCCATTTGATTGGAAGAATTTAAGTTTACCGCAATCAAGACGGTGTCGCTATGCAGCTAGCCGGTTGAGCACGGGTCGATCCACAGGGAGATGGTTGTATGTCCTTTCTTGTTTTAGACGAGTCAATAAAGAATGAGTATGTGTTTGTTCGATTCTAACCTATGTGTATTTATTTGCAAGTATGAAGTTGTTAAGAAAAAGATACGAGATTGTAAGCTAAAGAAATTCGTACTCAAAACCTTTGAGCCGAGTCTTGACCAATTGAAGCTAAAGCAATCGGCAACAACGTGGATTAGGGGATTTAAGCGCGGTATTCGTGGAATACGGCTTATTTACCCTTGTCCTTCCGTTCTTGTCTCTTGCTTTCGCCTCCGGCCAAACCGAACGCAACCGGTCGCGGTTAGGAATCACCGCTACCTTGTCAGGGTAGGGTGCCTAACGGAGCGCTTGCGTATGGTTCGGGCGGAGTTCAATGGAAAATAACGGGAAAAGGAAATGAGAAAAGAAAATCTTAACTTACAATACCGTATTTATTCTTAACAACGATAATTACAACCATTCACAAAATGAACAAAAGAGAGCAAAAGAAAAGAACAAAGAAAAGAAAAGATTACAAGTAATTAAGTGCATGAATTTAAGTGCATGAAATAAATTGCAAGAAAGAAAAGCAAGATAATAATAAGCAAGTAATAAAAAGCAATAAAAAGAACAAGAAAGTAATTACAAGAACATAGAACTCAAGACAAGCATGTGATCAATAGCCAACCCTTAAACTTGCAAGCTCAATTAAGAGGTTGTAAGATCAAGAGAAGGGTAGAGAACGCATGTGAAGTGAAGAACTAGTCCCGTGAGAAAATACGACCCTTGAGATCAATAACTAACCCTTAACCATTCAAGCTCAATGAAGAGGTTGAATGATCAAGAGAAAGCAAGAATCTCAAGGGGAAGAAGAAACAAAAGAGAATGATACAAAACCCTCATCTTCATTGATCTCCCACTCAAAAAGCTCTCACTACAATTTTCATGGAAAAAGAAATGAAGAAGAAGAAGAAAAAGACTAAATCCTAACAAAAAGAGGAACAAAAGAATGACCCTTGGTTGGGCTCAGATCTGCTGTATTTATAGGCAGGGAAAATGAAATCTAGGGCAATAAACTGGACCCATGTGAAAAGACCAAAATACCCACAAAAGTTGACAAGCTGCGGCGCCCGTACGGTCGCGGATCCGCCGCCAATACCCCCTATTGGCCGTGGATCCGCGGCCCTATGATGGAGTTAGGGCATGGGCTTTTCAGTACGGCCCTGGTCTGCTGTCCCCTTCAGTGTGGTACATATATTTTCTTAAAATACATTCACATTTCTTCCAGAATTTCTGTTGAGGAAAGGTGGACTTTTGTGGATGCATTTGTCATGATTGCCTCGAGCTCCGCGTAGATTTCTTGGAACTTGTTGTTGCCATTGAGCCTTGTGCATGAAGGTGACATTGATTTGACATTTTGTCTTCCTAAACTGGTATCTGGCAACATACGGATGACGAGCGGAGACCGTGTTTTCTCAGTGGTTGGCAGGAACCCGGATTTTGTCGTGTTTTCCATGAATTTCACCGTTTTAGAACCGAGAACCTGTATTCTGCAAATATGTAGCAAACACTGATCAAAAGCACCTACCTATAAACACACGAGCGTAAGAATGGGCGGTATAAAATGTAATATTCTGGTATGAACAAGCGGTTTTCCCTTGATATGCTCATATTACGGTTTTATATTCCATATATCATATTGCATGGATTTACGCATTGAGATACGAATTTTATGTGATATATGGATTTGAGAACCGTGGTATTATTTCAAGAAAGTATGCATTGTTTTGAAAACCCTGTTTCTCTTAATATGATATTTCAGTGCGTCCACCATGCGTTTTCTCGGTTCTGAGACTTGTGTTAGAAACCCGATTCGAGGAGCGGGAGGCATCGTCTGCGGGTATATGGTAGACCCGGTATGGTACCTGGGACAAGAAATGATTTTGTGGTGTAGATAATGAGCCTAGCAGAGGGAGCACTACCTACCGGTGATAGTATAGAACCCGACGATTATCCGGTGGATACCGTGTGGGAGTTATTACATAAGATATATTGAGGGCCGATCTGGGTATGCGGCGCCTGAGAGATGAGTATTTACGTGTCGTTGATGGACACGAGTTTTCATAATGTTTCGAGTATCGATGTTGGACACTCAGGTTCCATGAGATTACAGATATGAAGGCCGATCAGAGTAACGGCGCCTGAGGTATTGGGATTTGGGGTGTCGTTGATAGACACCGGGATTTTCCACGATGATGATTCATTGATGATATTATGTTTTATCCCATAATCAGCATTTATTTGATATGCACTGCGTCATGTATTTGTAGTACCTGATGGAGTACCTTAATCATGATTGTTGCATATTCATATTGCCATATTTATGTTATCAGATTGCATGTTATAGATTATCGTTGTTCGTGCATACCTACGATTATCGGTATGATGTTACTTACTATTCACGAGTTGGCAACTCACCCCTGTTGTGCCATAGTGTTTTGCAGGTTTGACCCTCAGAGTAGTCACGGCAGGGCTTCTTATTATCTCTATTTTTGCGGATACCACTACGGTTGGCTGTGAGGCCGTTTGGTATAGGTGGGTTGCGGCTATCCGATTCTATCTATTGTACATCTTATTGTATCTAGTATTCTCCATCTACCATTTCATGTATTGACTTAGAGACGAGTTGTGATGACGATATTGTATTATTTTGTGACTCTAGATGTCATGCTCGTGTGAGCCGGCCTTTGTTATGCAGTTTTACCTCTTTATGTTGTTTTTCATTTATATCGTCTATTGCAGGGGGACCGTTGTGCCGCCCCTCACAGTTTGATTTCTGCCATTTGCGCTAGTCGGCTTTTGAGGAGAGGATGTCGGGGATTCTTGGCTTTCATACGAGATACTGGAGCCACGGTAGATTCGTTGGACCGGGTTCCTATCGTGAGAGAGTTTCCCAACGTTTTTCCCGAGGAGTTACCTGGATTTCCGCCAGAGCGTAAGATTGAGTCTTGCATTAATTCGATCCCCGGTACGGGGCCTATTTCTATACCGCCTTACCGGACGGCCCCGGCGGAGCTTAAAGAGCTTAAGGATCAGCTGCAAGAGTTGCTTGATAGGGGACTTGTACGTCCGAGTGTTTCGCTTTGGAGAGATCCTATTCTGTTCGTCGGGAAGAAGGACGGCAGTTTGAGATTGTATATTGATTATCGTCAATTGAATCGAATTACGGTGCGGAATAGGTATCCTTTACCTCGCATTGACGATTTGTTTGATCATCTTCAGTGTGCGGGACATTTTTCCAAGATTGATTTGAGATCAGGTTATCATCAGTTGCAGGTTCGGAATGATGACATTCCGAAGACTGCTTTTCGTACGCGCTACGGGCATTGTGAGTTTTTGGTGATGCCGTTCAGATACACTAATGCCCCAGCAGCGTTCATGGATTTGATGAACCGGATTTTCAGGCCGTTCCTTGACCAGTTTATTATTATGTTTATTGATGACATTCTGGTTTATTCCAAGAGTCGAAAGGAGCATGAGTAGCACTTGAGAATTGCCTTGCAGACATTGAGAGAGCACCAGCTGTTTGCTAAATTCTCGAAGTGTGCCTTTTGGCTAGATAGTGTTGACTTCCTAGGTCATATGATTATGGGAGACGGTATTCGTGTGGACCAGAGGAAGATCGAGGCCGTACAGTTTTAGCCCAGACATGTATCAGTGACAGAGGTCCGCAGCTTTTTAGGCTTAGCCGGTTATTACCGCCGTTTCGTGCAGGACTTCTCGAGTATCGCTGCACCGCTGACCGGACTGACCAGGAAGGGGGTTCCTTTTCTTTGGACTGAGGCATGCGAGCAGAGTTTTCAGCAGTTGAAGACTCGGTTGACGACTGTACCAGTTTTATTCTTGCCTTCTCGATCGGGCGGCTTTATCGTTTATTGTGATGCTTCTCAAGTGGGGCTCGGTTGTGTATTGATGCAGCATAATAGAGTTATCACTTATGCTTCTCGGCAGCTGAAGAAGCACGAGCAGAATTATCCCACTCATGATCTTGAGATGGCCACGGTGGTCTTTGCGCTTAAGATTTGGAGACACTACTTGTATGGGGAGTCGTGTCAGATTTTCACGGACCACAAGAGCTTGAAGTACATCTTCCAGCAACGGGATCTGAATTTGAGACAGCGTCGTGTGATGGAGCTTGTGAAGGATTATGATTGTGAGATCCTTTATCACCCGGGCAACGCGAATGTGGTAGCCGATACTTTGAGTCGTAGGTCCGGGGGTAGCTTGTCCCAGTTGAGCGCAGTTCAGAGACAGTCTTCTGCAGATTGGCAGATCTTGTACGACAGTAGAGTACAGTTTGAGTTCACTTCCACTGGGGGACAGCTTGCTCACGTCCGCGCCCGTCCACTTCTACTTGATTGTATTCGTAAGGCACAGCCCGCCGACCCTCGTCTGTCTGAGATTCTTGAGCATGTTCGGCAGGGTAAAGATTCGGAGTTCTTGATTGATGACCACGGTATGCTATATTTCAGGACTCGTTTGTGTGTACCTGATACGATGGGTTGAGACGCGAGATCCTAGAGCAGGCACATCAGTCAGCTTTTAGTGTTCACCCAGGTTCCACCAAGATGTATCGTGACTTGAGAGATATCTACTGGTGGGCAGGGATGAAGAGTGATATTTCGGATTTTGTTTCGAGGTGCCTGACTTGTCAGCAAGTCAAGGCTGAGCATCAGAGACCGGCAGGAGAATTGCAGCCTTTACCCGTTCCGAAGTGGAAATGGGAGCGGATTTCCATGGACTTCGTTGTGGGTCTACCCAGGTTTAGTCGAGTGTATGACTCCATTTGGGTGATTGTTAACCGGTTGACGAAAGCGGCTCACTTCCTTCCAGTGAAGACCACTTTCGGTTATGCTCAGTATGCTCAGTTGTACATTGATGAGATTGTGCATTTGCACAGCTTTTCCACATGCATCGTATCCGACAGGGGCACCCAGTTCACTAGCCGTCTTTGGCAGAAACTTCAGGAAGCCTTGGATACCTTCTTGAGTTTTAGCACCGCTTTCCATCCGCGGACCGATGGTCAGTCGGAGCAGACTATACAGACATTGGAGGATATGCTTCGTGCGTGCGTGCTTGATTTTGGGGGCAGTTGAGATCGTCACTTGCCGTTGATAGAGTTCTCCTACAATAACAGTTATCAGGAGACGATTCAGATGGCACCTTTTAAGGCTTTGTATGGGAGAAAGTGTCGATCGCTAGTCTGTTGGACCGAACTCAGCGAGAGCAAGATTTTAGGACCCCGGCTAGTTCAAGAGACTGCGGAGAAGTTCCAGTTGATTCGGGATAGGATGAAAGCAGCCTGGTGCAGACAGAAGTTTTATGCCGACCGTCGTCGTCGCAGGCTAGAGTTCGCAGTGGGGGATCATGTATTCCTACGGATTTCTCCAATGAAGGGTGTAATGAGATTTGGGAAGAAAGGAAAACTCAGTCCCAGATTTGTAGGCCCTTTTGAGATCCTTGAGCGAGTTGGTACCGTTGCCTATCGTTTGGCACTTCCGCCAAGTTTCCCAGATGTTCACCCCGTATTTCATGTGTCGATACTTCGCAAGTACCTGCATGACCATTCTCACATGATTCAGCACCAGACCGTTCAGCTAGAGCACGATCTTTCGTTCACCAAGCAGCCGGTAGTCATATTGGATCGGCAAGTGAAGAAACTTCGGTCAAAAGTCTTGCCATCTGTGAAGGTTTTTTGGTGTGGCCCGAATAGTGAAGAGGTCACTTGGGAGGCCGAGAGCGAGATGCGGAAAAAATTCCCTCATCTTTTTGAAAGGATGCAAAGAAAAAAATTTAAATTCGGGGACCGAATTTCTTTAAGGGGGGAAGATTATAACGTTTTAGAAATCGTTTAGGCGATTTTTCTGATATTCGGTAAAATAATTTGTGTTTTCCGTAAAAACCAAGATATAATTATTTTTCAATATAGACTTAAATATACATATTCTAGCTAAGTGATTGCTAGTATTTGATATTTAATTGGTCACTTATAAATTTCTAGTTACTTAAATATTTTCCTTGATTAATTATTTTTAATATTATTTTAAGATTTCACTAATACATTTAATTAGTGGTAATTACAAATTGGAATGGGTTAAGCACACAATTGTGAACCATGAAAACTTAGATATAAATTTGTAACATGCTCTTTTTTTAATATGTCTCTATCATTCTAGAAAAGTCTAGGATTTATTTAGAAAAAGAAAACTAAATAATTAAGGAAATAAGTGAACACATGTATTAATTATTAATGCTTCCATACACACACCTCACTCACTCTCTCTCCCCTCACTAATTTGGCCGAACCCCCATGTGCAGCCCCCCTCTCTCTTCACAAATTTCCATCTCATTTCCCACTTAAAGAATTAATAGAAATGAAAGAATTGATGTTTGATGTGTGTGTGGGTTGGGGGGGGGGGGTTAAGGTTACCCCTCTATCTCACTCACACACCCCTCTATTCTCCTCCTCTAATTCTGGCCGAAAAAGGCAGCCCCCCAATTCCCCATTTTCCCCACTTTATTTTGCATCAAAAATCCCCAAAATTCCATTAAAAATCATTACAAATCCCACAAACTCTAAATCCAATCCTTACCAATTATTCCTTGGCCTATTCTACCATGGATCTTGAGCAAGAGAGCAAATTGGGAGGCCAAGTTTGCATGTTTGATCTAATGTTGTGGAGGTATAAAACTTTAACCAAATGATTACTTGTTGGATTACTACTTCAATCTAAGCTAATTAGGTATTTAATTATGCTTTTAATTACAAGTTTGGAAATTCAAGAGGAGGTTTTGAACTAAAGTTAGGGTTTATGTTACTTGATTAAGGTTGCAATGTATAGTTTAACATGTTTAGAAATGCAAAATCTAGCCTACTTGTTAAATTGTAAATTGTTATTTTCCAAAATTGTTCAAACTAAGCTTTTTGCAAACCAGGTTTTTAGAATTTATATAAATCGGTGAGATAAAATTTTAGTAAAGTTTTGTGTGGTTTAATTAAGCTATTATGTGGACATTGTGGCCACTAGATTTGTTCAAATATCTAGATTTGCGCTAAAATGGTTAAAAGATACTTACTAGGTTTTCGGTAAAATTAAACGTGGGTTTTAATTGACGTTGTGGTGATATATATATTGACTTCTACGATATATATTGTGTTGTGAATACGCGATCGGTACGATCGGGTTCTAGGCTTGGTGGTTGTGTCGTTTAGCGATCCTAGTTGAGGTTGTGGCGATGTCGTACGCGTTTGTGCACTAAGTGTACAATGTGTCTATCTTGTGGACGTTTATCCTTGCGTTTCGTTGTCTTTTTGTCGGTTCAGGATATTTAGCCTTATATATTATGTTTGTGAAATTTTAGGATCACAAGCGGGGACTTCGGACACTACGAAGAAAGAAAAGCAGGTGGTCGGATTTACTTAGCTCGAGATCATCGATGGGTAGATTTAACATCTACGGGGAAATCGCCCGTATGGCGTTATGCGTCAGAGCTAGATATGATATTATAGCCGCATGTTTATATGCATATAAGTTGATTGTGCATAAGCATCATTGCATATTATTGCTTGCTGTGCCTTGACTTAGTACCTATTGGACACCGCATCATTACTGATAGTTCATGTTGCACGAGCACTAAATTGTATGCTACATACACACCGTTGGTAATTTTCATGACACACACAACATATACACATATGTTGTATTGTATCATTATTGACATGTATATATACATATCTTGTTATAGCTACACATACATCTATGTGGTATTGTATCATTATTGACATGTATATACACACATCTTGCTATAGCTACACATACACCTATATGGTATTGTATCATTATTGACATCTATATACACACATCTTGCTATAGCTACATATATCCCTATGTGGTATTGTATTGTCATTGATATTGAGACGTTGATTATTGTGCTATTGCGCATATGAGATGCATCATATATACATACTTACATATATATACCCATATCTTGCTATAACTACATGTACACCTGTATATGATGTTGCATTTGATTTCGGAGAAATTGGGAACCGCATGATGTATTTAAAAACTGGATTCATTTAAAAGAGCGGTTTTCCCTTGATATACTCATATTACGGTTTTATGTTGCATATATCATATTGCATGGATTTACGCATTGAGATACGGATTTCATGTGATTTATAGATTTGAGAACCGTGGTATTATTTCAAGAAAGTATGCATTGTTTTGAAAACCCGGTTTCTCTTGATATGATATTTCAGTGCGTCCACCATGCGTTTTCTCGGTTCTGAGACTTGTATTAGAAACCCGATTCGAGGAGCGGGAGGCACCGTCTGCGTGTATATAGTGGACCTGGTATGGTACCCCGGGGCAAGAAATGATTTTGTGGTGTAGATAATGAGCCTGGCAGAGAGAGCACTACTTACCGGTGATAGTATAGAACCCGACGGGTATCCGGAGGATACCGTGTGGGAGTTATTACATGAGATATATTGAGGGCCGATCTGGGTATGCGGCGCCTGAGAGATGAGTATTTACGTGTCGTTGATGGACACGAGTTTTCATGATGTTTCGAGTGTCGATATTGGACACTCAGATTCCATATGATTACAGATATGAGGGCTGATCAGAGTGACGGCGTCTGAGGTATTGGGATTTGGGGTGTCGTTGATAGACACCGGGATTTTCCACGATGATGATTCATTGATGATGTTATGTTTTATCTCATACTCAGCATTTATTTGATATGCAGTACGTCATGTATTTGTAGTACCTAATGGAGTACCTCGATCATGATTGTTGCATATCAATATTGCCATATTTATGCTATCAGATTGCATGTTATAGATTATCGTTATTCGTGCATACCTGCGATTATCGGTATGATGTTACTTACTATTCACGAGTTGGCAACTCACCCCTGTTGTGCCATAGTGTTTTGCAGGTTTGACCCTCAGAGTAGTCGCGGCAGGGCTTCTTATTATCTCTATTTTTACGGATACCACTACGGTTGGCTGTGAGGCCGTTTGGTATAGGTGGGTTGCGGCTATCCGATTCTATCTATTGTACATCTTATTGTATCTAGTATTCTCCATCTACCATTTCATGTATTGACTTAGAGAAGGGTTGTGAGGACGATATTGTATTATTTTGTGACTCTAGGTGTCGTGCTCGTGTGAGCCGGCCTTTATTATGCAGTTTTACCTCTTTATACTGTTTTTCATTTATATCGTCTATTTCTTCGCTACGGCATATATATGCTTGTGGTGATTGTTTCCGCTTTTGGGCGTGATTTGCTCCCGTTTGAGGATACTTTATTTATATTCTATATTGTACCCGTTTCGGGGCTAGTTTTTACAAAGGAGTTGCTGCCGAAATTTTTAAGAAAATAATCATAAGTTTAAAGATTCTTACTTGAGATTTCCAAATGGTTTTTAACAATGTTTTCATCACTTACTTGTTTTGATAGTTTAGATTTCTGGGTTTTCGGCTTACTTAAATTGCGTTACGCCTGTGGACGTCGCGTGGTTTAAGTACCGGTCACGTGCCTAAATTTGGGTCGTGACTCAAAATTAAAAAACAATAAAGCCCTAGAAAAAAATATAGGAAAAACCTAATACTCTCAAGTATTACTCTTAACCTAGCCCAAGAACAATTTAGGGAATGTCAAAATTTGTGCTGTTGTATTTTAGCCGAAAGATGGTCTTTTGATCAAAGCTTCTCTTTTTAACTCCACTTTGTATTAGATATATGATGTCAAGTGGTGCTTCGAAAATATTACTTAATTCGGTTTTTGAAGCCTAATCATGCCGGTATGAAAAATTGTGAGAAACCTAGAAAAATTGGTGAAGCGTCTAACTTCATTCCTTAGAATGAAGATAGGGTTATTGAGCTCATCAAGAAAGATAAATAATTGGCAAAAGAGAAGTGGTAACCTTCCTAATAGGTTGGTGTCTTGAAAAATATCCATATTGCCATCATATTGTTAAATCTCTAAAAATGGTGCAAGAATCAGCTTTAGAAAAGAGATTTTGTCTTCTTTAAAATTTTCAAATCACGAAGATATTCTTCTCATTATCGGCTTCTTGGTTTTTTGGTGGGCGTCCATCGATTTTTAAGAATGGGAGACGAGTATGAAAATCACAAAAGTGAATTTTGCTACAGTTTCTATTTGGGTGTCATTCTCTTACCGAAATTATATTTTGATTGAGGTCTTGTTAAGCTTAATAACTCTGTTGATTCTCCTCTATTTGTGGATGAATTTACATCAATGTGACACGTATGGAGTTTGCTTGTATTTATTTTTCTCGAAATCAAGCCGGATAGTACACTAGCTAAAATTATTCTCCATGACAAAGAACTAGTTTCCCACCAACCTATTATTCATGATTGGAAACCGCCTCAATATCTTAAGTGCAAAACCTTAGTCACTCTGATGTGTCATGCCTACTTTCTCATTCTTCGTCAAATCATACAACTTCGAACTCCATTCCATCCATAAATATTAACCAACTATAATTCTAACCCTTCAACCTTCAAATTCACGATAAAATTTCAACCCATCTAAAGTGGCTACAAATATAGTTTCTCCTTCCTCAAATTCTTCTGTATCCCATTCCTTCTTACATTACATAATGAAGGGTCATGAAAAGCTATAAATCGTAAATAATCCAAAGGATAAAGTTATACAGCAAGCCAGTTATTTTTATCTAACCGATTTCAAGTACTTGAAGAAACCTCTAGCATCCATACTTGCGTATATAAACCAATGTTCTCGGTTAACTTAAGTGGCGGATTCTTTGCTTACCCTTTCAGTACTTTTCATCTTATTTATTCACATTGGTGGTGACATGATTCTCTAAACTTCTGCAGAGAAAGGTAGATTTCGGTGAATTCGGACCTGTTGATAAAAATTCTCTTGATATTTCTCTTTTTGCCAACGACATCTTGTCTTCGAAAAAAGTGATGCAAAATTGGCCATCACTTTAAATGAAATACTCAATACCTTTTACGGATTACTAGAAAAGGTGAATAGAATTAAAAGCCATATCTTTTTCTGGTGACTATCTTTGCTTCTAATATACAAAATTTGGGATTTCGGACCTCGCCATTGGAGAGAGAGAAAAAAAGAAAAGAAGATTGCTCAAATCAAAGGGTACTACCATATTAATTTCTATCAGCTCGGTTATCTCAGTTGATACCAATTTTCTCTCTCCTATCGCATGTTCGATCCCAAAAAGGGATTGATTTCCTGAAGAAAAAAAAAATACCATGCTAATTTCTTCTCTAAGCTAGATGCCAAGGTTCTGTTATCTTTAGGGATCAGATGCTAGCTCTTTCTCTCTCTGTTGCTGAATAAAACTTTATTCCTGAATAAATCATCACAGTTTTGGAAAGCACAATTGGAGGAGCAAAAGAGAAATGAGATCATGCCATACCAGAATAATTGCCAGAAATGTAAGCCTATTTGTGCATAAACTTCAGAATATTTCCACATGAATCCCTACGGCACATGAAAATGTAACTACCTCATCTAGCTTTATCTTTTCATAATTATAATATTTTTTTTCTTGAAATCAACACCCCTCCAGAATTGAACTTGTGACCTCTCACGTTGAAGAGAAAATTGGTACCAATTAAGCTAAACCCAATTGATCATAATTATATTTTTTGATAATTAGGTTTTGAGTTACGGTGTTTCAATATAATCGGAAGATCCTTGAAAATATAAAATTTCGTGTTTGAAGCATGATCGATAAGAACAAGCGAGAAGCACAAACTTTCTACAATCAGTAAAACAAACTATTATGGTACAAGGAATAAGAGCCGACGATGAAATGAGCAACGGTGAATGGTGAATATGAAACAACAATGTTAAACATGGCCTAATGCCAATAACGATGGCCGTAGTGCCGACGGTGGGGATAATGGCAATAAAAACGCTGATGGAGATGTCTACAACATCGATCGTTGCAGATAAAATAAGGTCTGAACAATAAACAAAATTAGAGAAATAGTAACCACTTTTCGGAAAAACATTCTCCTATTTAATCATATTCCCATGCGATGGCCAATGGAAATTACATAATCTTAAATATATTAAAATTGTTGTTGTGCAAACATGAAAAGCAGTTCAATAATCTGGAAATAAAAAATAAAGCTAAACTTGCTGAAGACTACTCATTGACAAGAAAAATGTTCAGGTCATAGCAAAATATTAAAACTGCCCTTAATTATTAGCTATAATTAAATAACTAACTACATAGTTAACTAAAAAACAATCATAGTTAAAGGAATTTGCTGAATTTTACCCAAAGACATAATGGCTAAACAGAGATCAAATGGAAAAGATCAAAGCCAGCCTGTGGCTAGCTATAATAATTCTGTGGTCATTCTTTTGACTAAATTAAATATATTAAGTTGAATGACCTGTGCTTAGTTCTTCCGTCTTCTCGATCAGTTCTCCCTGTGCTCAAGGGGAAAAGGTCAAAAAGGAAAGGGAAGGGGGGAGGGGGGGGGGGGGGTGTTCAGAAAGAGTGAGCAGCTTGCTGCGAGCCCAAAAAGCATAAAAATACAGGGGTTCTCTTCAAACTCCAATCCAAATTTCTCTGAGAAAAGAAGATAAAAATGTTCTCTTGATTGAAGCTGCCCATTCTTTCTTCTGTTGTCTGATAATTTACTCTGAAGAATCTAAAGCTCGTCGTTGGTCTTGGGTTGCCTTGAGTTCATTTGCTCGAGTTTCTGCTGCAGTTCCTGCCATAATCGATAATACTACTATGTGAGATTTAAGCAACAAGGGAGGGAGAGAAAAAACACAGCAGCATAATGCTGGGAGAAATAAACACCTTTAACTTATCTTCTGAACAAAGCGCAGGGGTTGACAGCAAAGCCTCGTATCTGAAATGGATATATCGTATTTATATATCAGAGAGGAAAAGGTTAATCGGAAAAAATTGCTTGGTGATAAGAAGTTTTCTTACTCGCATCGACTCGGTTCATCGACATCGGTAAGCTCATTTGTCAATGCACACCTTAGTCTAACCTGTGAAACAAAAGTTAGCAGTGAGATACTTATTGAGAAATAAAGGAGAAGCTCGAGATTTTTTAAATGCTAAGTTGTGCTTACCTTTAAACTCCTATCAGGACCATTCCAGCATTTGTCTCCACCAGTGAATTGCATAACTCTATACGACTCGTCGAATTTCTCCCACTTCCTGTTGCAGAATAGAAGAAACAAGGATTATGTGAAGCCGCTACTTGTTTGGACCGAGGACTTAGTAATGAGCATCGTATACAAAGAGAGATATACTTGTAGTGGAGCCTACTGATTTTAACTTTTACCTTCCTTCTCCTTTATTTAGTTATTTAGTTAATGACACATTCCGATCTATTATGACTAACAAGTTGATAACATTTTAGGCTATAGATATATTTAGAAAACTTGAGCAAAAAAATGAACACCAGTTTGAGGATTAAAACTCAACAATGAAGCCCTTGACAATTGGATGCTTGCATAAAAGAATGCAATCAAAAGTGATTTGGCTGTTAAAATGGTATGAAAATAAAACAGCATTCTTTTCGGTTGTCATACTTACTTATATCCAGCTTACTTTATGTGTGAATTTCAGAGATTCAAATTACAATTTTACATTGGTTATTGACTACCTTAAGGAACCATTCTCCTTCATCCAGTCGAGATAAAACAGTCACATAGATAACACAATTTGCACGCCGCGTCAATTATCATTGGAGAAATCTTTCTTTGGATGTGCATTTTTTGGTGGTCAAATCGCACATTTGTTTAATTGGTTGTTTGAAGAATTTTTGCAATCGATGGGGAATAGCACACCAGAAACCATTTTAATTTATTAGGAACAAGCAAAGACAACTGCCATAGAACAAGTATTTCCGGTTACATGCCATCATTTATGTGACTAACATGTAGAGAAAAATGTAGCACAAAGCATACTTGTTCATTTGGAAAATTAAATTTTCGAGATAAATATTTTAACAGGTACTTGTGATGTTGTGAATCTGAAACGGAATTTAAATCAACTTGGAAAAATTGAAATCCGAGTGGCACACTTCGGAACATAAATGGATTAATAATTTATATGAATTGAGGACAAAATGATGTCCTGTTTTTAGCTGTCAATTTTTCTCCATGAATTAATTCGATACAAAGATGTGAGAATACAAATAATGTATTTAATCATACGACTTGCAAGACAGTGACACTCATAGAATTTAATCAATTTACCATTATGAAGAGAGAGCAAAGAAAATACGTGATAGTGAGACAGATGATGATTAAAACACTCGAGATAGACCTATACCTAAGAAGACAATTATGGAATTCTAATTCATGCAACGACTATTTATACAAGAACCAATTCAATCTTTCAGCATGAATTCAGCAAGGAATATCAGAATTAGTGTCAACATGTAGCCCATTATAAGGACCCATCACATTCCTGAGTTAGTGTTTCAAACATTTGATTGTACAAATTTCTTACACTTGTCACGTGTTACAATAGTTTAGAGGAGTTGTATTGTCACGTTCTAAGGATGCTATATATGGTTTTGTAATTTACTATTATCCCATCTCAATATATTTTGAAGAGTATGAAAAACGATGGCATAACAAGATAATAAAGTTTGTAAATATGTTGCATATAATATAGTTTCCTTTTTTATGAGCATGAGTGCAAATGATTAAGATTCAATGGTTAGACAATTTAGCTCCTAAAATTATTAAACATTAAAATAGTCACTTTACACATAACTGCGCCTATAAAAGACAATAGCAAAACACTTTATTCAGTTAAAAAGGATACTATATTGGATCTTGCCACAAGTTATATCGATTTGCCTGGTACATAGTGTCAAAATTAGAACTCCAATTCATTTGACACCAAGTTTGCATTACTTGCAAATCTTCATAGTAAAACCTTTCTTCAAATGGTTCTTGTGCAATAGTAGATGTATGAGATAATATTCCACAACTGTATCATAAGCATAGGTCTACTTCGAATGTTATAATCAACTCCCTCAGTTTAAAGCATTTTTCCCAATAATTTCTATGAGTGAAATTGTCTTGCAATACATATGATTAAATACATTATTCGTATGCACGTCTTTGTGTCAACTTAATGCCTACGGAAAAATTAGTAGCTAAAAGCAGGTTACCATTATCTCTCAATTCATATAATTTACTAAGACACATTTTTATAGTGTCTCAATTGGCTTCATTTTTTACTAGTCGTTTCAAATTCTGCTTCAGTCTCAACATCACACTACTTTTTAATATATTTATCTCAAAACTCCAAATTTTCAAATGATAGGTATGATATATGCAACATTTTTATCTATATGTCGTTCACTTAAACGATTATACGTAGTTGAAAATGCTTTATCTATGGCAATTGTCATTGCTTGGTCCGGATCAGTAAAACTAGTTGTTGTCCTGTCTCCTGATGAATGGAAAAATGCTTTAAACAACCAAATAGTCAAATTTATAATTTTACAATCTAAAAATGCACTTCCGAATATTACATTTACCAATAATTATTACGCCAACCAATGACCTTTTGTACGATATGTACTAAAAAAACTAAATAAGTTATTTTATGCTATTCTATTTATCTTACTTAAAGAGTCATTTCAGATATCGACTTAAAATTTATATCGGATGTTGATCCACCCCGCAAAGATTCATTTTTCTTCTAGGCTTGAGATGAAAAAAATGTTTAAGTGCAACAAAGCGAGAGTTATCCATATAGAAAGAATTGATATATATGACTCGAATTAGGACTCCAACACTCTTACAGTTACTTTTTGGACACTTGTAAAACATTCATAATATTATATTTTTTTAATCTTATATATGTATTGGAATATATTCTATTTCGTTCTTGGCTATATTTGTCCCTTAGAATTAAACATAATTATATATAACAAATATATCATCTTTTCCCCATTTTAAGACGTCTTCATAGACTATGAGAATTTAGAGGATACCAACGGATCATCTTGGCCTATGACAACCCCCTCTCTTGTAATTGTTTCTTGAACCATGAATTTGGCATTTATTTGGACATGGTTTGATATCAGATCGACAGTCCATGGTAACCTTGTCGAACCTTTTCTACAGTTTTGTTTTATAGCTAACCATTTTTAGATGGGAAAAGGGTTAAATGATGCTGATGATGATATGTTAACCACCAATTCTATTATCATAATCACTATTTGAATCTTAAATTAGATTTTCTTAAAAAAAATTATGAAGAATATGGTATTGTGAGGAAGAAAGAGGAATAGTGATGGCAATGACATAGTGGTGATGGTGACAACGACAATTAATAATTTGATAAATTTAATTTTTCTATTATATAATTATAAAGGAGTTAATGATTTCATAGATTTACTTGTCATGATATTAATAAGATAATTTAATATTTTAATGGTTTGCATAATAGTGCACGCATTATGTGCTTTATATTTGTTTTTAAGATAACATTTAATTGCATTCTATATCTTTTTAGATCATGTCAATTGTATGCAACCATATCTTTTATGATTTATTCAGATTACATGGAACCATATTTTTCTTGATTAGACACATTGTAAATGATTTATTTAGCCAAATTCTACCCAACTATATTGAATTGCCATTCTTATTTTATTATTTGTCTTGATTTATACCTGCAATTCTAAAAAATAAGCATCTTATTAAATCTGCTGAGTTAATGCAGCAGGGTAACTCATTCATGTTCTATTTACTATTATTCTCACCTTCTCTACTTTGATGCAGCACTATAGGGTATCAAAGCAACCCAAATTCAATCTTCATCAAGCATGTATTTAATGCGAAATTATTTAAACAAATATACCGACACGCGAAAGCTTAGGTTTTGCCTAAAAGGCCCTCAATTTGCAGGGGTATATTTGCCACTTTTGTAAAAAAAAACTATAAAGGGTTGGTTTAACAGAATATAGCCATAGAGCGCTCTGTTTTCGTATATAGTGGTAGTATAAAGCTTTGTGCTACTTAGCCTAAAACCCTGCTTTGGCCAGATTTTATGTGTTAAGCCTTGCTTAAGCTCGATGTTCAAAAAAACGGTTTAAACGGACGTTTAAACGTAAACAATGACAAAACGAACAGTAAAGTCATTAAACGGTCAATTATGCGGTTAAAACGTTTACACGGCGATTATACGGTTTAAACAGTGATTAAATGGTGTTTATCCAATTTTAACAGTATTTAAACGATCAATTATATGGTTTAACCAGCGATTACATGGTGATTAAAAGGATCTTTCCGAAGAGGAGCTTGATGATGAAGAAAAACAATATGAAGATAATGAGTATGATTAGGAGAGTATCTATTTATGAAATTATGTAGTAATGTTTAATATTTTGTTGATTTTGAAGTGATTTATAGCCCGTAGGCCTTTTGTGTTTGCTTATGTTTATATAACAGTGAGTAGTGATATAAGACATTTATATGTTATTTTGGTGTTATTCTTTTAGGTTTTAACATGTATGCTCTAGTGTTTACTTATGTTTACGGGGTTTCATATTGCATTGCGGTGTAATTTGTCTTTTGGTATAAGCTATTTTTTGTTGCATAGCAAACGCTATATATTGTGTTTCAAAACATTCCATTACAAGAATGCATACCCAGCGAGATTCGAACTCACAATCTTCCGCTTTTGTTCGAACGCGTTGCTATTTAGGCCATGGGTATATTTCAAATTTTCAATATCTATAATCCTATATATTTGTCATAATTTTATATATAATAATTATACTAAAATAATATAAAATATATATGGCCGTATGATCTGTACAAAGCGTATAATCACCGAATAATCCGATTAAATGCTAATTAGCTCCCGAACAAATAGTGAATGAATACGTGTCTTACAACATTGCTTAAGCCCACTTTCTAGATGGTTATTATAACATAAAACCTATATACTGGTAAAATTTATAAATTATTGTATCGAAGGAATAATGATAGAACAAATGAATCTCATTATTTTCATTAATCTATAAAATTATCTTTTTTATCTTATATTATTATATATGTATTTGATATTTATCTTTAATGTATTCAATATACTTCTCGCATATTAACTTCATAGAATATAAAAAAATATCTAATGTATTTTTTATTTTTGTATTTTAACGCTTCTATCTATCTAACTTTTCCATCATAGTATTTTACTTATTATTTAAAATATTTTACACTTTTTGCCGATAAAAGTTGTTAAAGCCTACGACGTATCCTTATATGATCTTTTAGATCTTATATTATTACATATTTATCAATATTAACTTTTAACGCTTTCAATGTACTTTTGTTATTGCATGTTAACTTCATAAAATACAAAAAAAAAACTATTTATAAACATTTTGGTGTTTTTTTGCCGATGAAGCCCTAATAAACTCGGATAAAGCCAAAGCATGTCCTTATATTATCTTCGTAGACCTTATATTATTACATATGTTCTCTTAAATGTTTCTAATATATTTCTATATTGCATATAAACATCATAGAATACAAAAACGAAAACAATCCTTGTATATTTATATTTTTTTTTGTATTTTAATGTTTCTATCTATCTAACTTTTCCATATAATATTTTATTTGATATTTAAACGCTTGGTGCTATTTGCGGAAAACCCTGATAAAGCCTGCTAAAACCTAAGTCATGCCCTCTCATTACCCTTTACCCTTTCCACAAAATTGGCGGTAGCATATAAGAAAAATCCATCAACCGCCATCACAACTTTGAAGTTTTTGTGCAGTAAAAGGAGCAATTTGACAATATTCTTTCCCATTCATCTACCATTTGTCAAAATGAGTTAATTTATGCATAATTGCACATTATTGTTGATAAACATCATTTATAGAAATCATTAATATGTACGCGCGGACGTCCAATATAACATTTTATTCTACTTGCAACGCACTTGACTCGAGCTACCACCTATTTTGGCACACCTTGGGCAATACAGGTCTATATCTACTTGACCTTGCCCTTTGTGCTTAACGATGGACTGTGTTTTTAACAATGGATTGTAGGTTAAACAAAGATTTTTTGCATGGAACTTGTTATGAATATAATTAGTTATTAGATATTGGTTTTAGTCCCACATCGGCTATAATAAAAGAGATGGTCTATGACTCTTTATATATATTTGTATGTATGGACTCATGATTTAATAAGCCAATAAAAAAAATTCCTCTTGATTCTTTTCATGGTATCAAAGCTAGGAAAAGAATTAAGAGAAAATCCTAATTTTCCAAACCCTAACCCTAATTTACCTAGCCGCCAACCCCTTTAGCATCTCTCCAGCCCTCGCCAACCCTTCCAGCCCCTTCCATGTCCCCTTCCAGCCCTCGACGGCCCCTCCAGCCCCCCTCCAGCCCTTGACGACCCTTCCAGCCCCTCCACGTTTCCCTCCAGGCCTAGACGACTCCTCCGGCCCTTGACAACCCTCCAGCACCCTCCACGTCCCCCTACATCCCTCGTAAACCCTCCAGCACTCTTCCACGCCCTCGACAATCTCTACAGCCACCTCTGCAGCCCTCGACAAAGCCTTCAGCCCTCACCTGAACTTCTCCATGATCGCAGCCCCCTCCATGATCGCAGCCCTTCCTACACGCCTCTTCTACTCTTAAAACCCTAGCTGTCTCCATGATTATTAGATCTTGCTCCTTGTACTTTTTGTAGGTTAGACAACCTTTATTCTCTTTCTCGGGATCTACTTCTGCGCCGTTCATCATGGATTCTGGTGATAATAAAGTTTACTCGGCCTCTCTTTTGTCCGTTGATTTCAAAACGAATCTTCGTTTAACCACGACCTCCCTCTCCGGCGCAAAAAACTACATCCAATGGCCCAGTGTTGTTGAACGAGTCTTGAACAGTAAAGGCCTTCACCGCCACTTGACGGATGAAGCATGACTCCAAAGATCCACATTTTAATACCTGGTTCCAGAACAATAACAAGCTAATTGTTTGGTTGTGTAACTCTATGGATTCTCGCTGCTATACGTCTATTATGTCTCTGAAAACAGCTAAGCAAGTTTAGACACACCTTCGTTCGCTGTACTCATCTGAAGATAACTTGCAGAACTTCTATAACATCATCCAAACCATTACCACGGTTACTCTAGGAGAAGATATTCAGGATTTTGGTGCCCTCTTCAGTTGGCATTTTGATCAGTGAAACGTCTATCAGCCTATCTCTACTTACCCTGCGGTTACTCGCCACCAACGCGAATCTCTTGTTGGCGCTTTACTCTTGGCCCGACTACGATCCAACTTTGAAGACGTTCGCTCCCTCGTTCTTTCTCAGAATGGTTCTCCTTCATTGACGAGTATCCTGTCAAGCATTTATCGTATGCTCAGTCTCTTCCCCATCTACTGAGCCTATCTCGACCGCACTTATTACTCAAGGTCGTGGGAGGATCTACACTCAGTCTGAACGTGGTTCCTCTAATTCTGTCTCTGCTGACCGTAGGGCATCGCGTGGTTGCCCCCTGACTGCTTGTGGTTGTGGTCCTCGGGGACGCGGTCGTGGCCGAGACGGCTTTTATTGTGCTTTTTCCGGCTGCACTAATCATTGCGAAAACTGGTGTTGGGAGAAATATGGCTACACAGATGATACACCTACCGCTCGCCAGACATCCACAACAGCGGCTATTGATCAACCATCCTCTTCTGCTGGTCAGGTACCGTTATCCAGTGATGAGGGGGGCCAGTTGCCTCGTCTGCTCTCTTCTGCAGCTCCTGCCAAGCTTTCCACTCCATCAGGTATATCTTACTTTCTCATTCTGATTCGTGGATAACCGATTCAAGTACCTCAAATCACATGTCTCGTGATGGACAATCTGATCATGCTTCTAGTCCTCATAAGTTTATTTTCATAGCTGATGGTAATACACCTGTTTCTGGCTCTGTTGATTTATCACTTCACCTTTACACCTGAAAATGCTTTAATTGTGCTATCTTCAAAACAAAACATGCTTTCTATTCGTCAGCTTACAAATGATTCCAACTGCTGTGTAACTTTTTATCTACTTTAGTTTGTGATATATGACCTTCTGATGAACCAACAGATTGGTGGGGGTATGAGCAGAATGGACTATACTATATTGATCACCTTCTCAGTACGTCTGCAGCTGAATCTACTATCCAGTGGCACCGGAGGCTTAGTCACCCTTCTCTTTCTTCTTTACGTACTATATTGCCTTCTTTTAGTTTTCAAAATTTAGTTATGAGTCATGTATTATTGGGAAGTATCATCGCTCCTCTTTTTCTCCAGTTAATAAGAGACATGAATTACCTTTTGCTTTAGTTCACTCCGATATTTGGGATCCCTTTAAATTTCCTAATGTGTTTGGTTATAAATATTTTATGGCATTTATTGAAGATCATTCATGCATGACTTGATTGTATCTTCTGCATAATAGGTTTGAATTTTTGTTTACTTTTAAAACCTTTGTTGCTGAGGAGATTACTAATCAATTAGGTGTTTCGATTAAGATTCTTCGTTCAGATAATGTTAAGGAGTATATTAGCACAAAGTTTACTCTATTTTATAAGACACGTGGAATATTGCATCAAATTTTATGTTCTTATACTTCTCAGCAAAATAAAATTGCTGAACGAAAGAATCGGCATTTACTTGAGATGGCCCGTTCTCTTCTTTTACATATGCATGTCCCTAAACGATTGTGGAATTTTGCCGTTTTAGCTGCCTGTTTTTATATCAATCACGTGGCTTCTTCAGTCCTAGGCAACCAGTCTCCTTTCTCTGATTTGTTTCCATAGGGCAAACGTTTTGTTGTTCTTCCTAAGATGTTTGATTGTCTATGTTATCCTTATATTCTAGATCCTCATGTAGACAAGCTTGATCCTCGGACTACCCGTATGGTGTTTGTAGGTTACGATCTCAAAAAGGATATGTTTGCTTTTGACCCTGCCATATCTAAAGTTTGTACTTCATATGATGTAATCTTTTTAGAAGATCAAGCCTATTTTCCACCGCCTCTTAAGGACCCCGCTCTTACTATTCATGTTTCTCACATACCTTCCTCATAACTTGATTCATCTGTTCAACCTGTATGTCCTTGATTTTAAGCCGGTAACCCCTTAGCTATAGGTTTATCCCCGTTGTAACAAAGTTGTCACATCCCTCCCACCAATTCTTCTTCTAACGCTGCGGGTACTCCAATATAGTCCAATGTTCCTGATTCTCTATCGTCGCTGCCTTCCGAAGAAGATCTCTCTTTTTCTATTGCCTTACGTAAAGTTAAGAGTTTATGTACTACTACATATCCGATTTCTAACTGTTTCCTATCATAGACTGACATCATCTGCTAGTCAGTTTGTTTCTTCGTTGTCTGCCATCACTCTTCCTTTCTCTATTCAGGAAGCTTTTCAACACCCAGCTTGGCATGTAGCTATGTTAGAGATTGTCGCATTGCGCTCTAATCGGACTTGAAAATTGGTATCTGTTGGGGTAAAAATTTGCATCCTGGTTGACCGAGTCAAAGTCGAGGTCAACCCCCAAGCTAGGTGGGCCCAAGCCCAGGTCAAGCGGGCCTATGCCCAAGTCGAGCCCGCGGCCAGCCTCCCCATGCCAACAACAAAATCATGTAATAAATAATTTTTATGTAATTTTTTATACATGAATGTATGCAAAATCGGCATAAAGCCAATATTTTGTAAGCCCATGGCTTATGTGCAAAAATGAAATGGTACATGAGCCATGAGATGGGCAAAATGTCATTTTGCAAAGCCCAAGGGGCTATATGTAAATATGTAAGCCTATATAAGGCAACATGATGATGAATAAAAAAGAAAAAAACACTTTTCATTCCCCCAAAAATTAGGGTTCTTTGTGCCTCCTGCTCCTTCTCCAAGGTTCTAAACCTTCTCATTTCTTTTGAATTAAATCAAGAGTTTTACTTTCTTTCCCAAAACTAAGTAGTTTTCCACCACAAAACCCACAAAGGGGAACTCAGATCTGCCTTCAGATCTCAGAAAGGAGAGATTTTTAAAATCCCACATCTCTTGATCTTCAAGATCCGGCCAACAAAGGAAGAAGGAGACCTATCTTCAGAAACCCCACTTTGGAGAAGAACTAGGGCTCAAGGGGAGAAGCCCTTCATCAGCTTCAAAACATCCTAGGAGTTTAACTCCATATATATAATAAATATTTCCTTTCTGAAGCATAGCTTCTGGTTCTGGGACTAAAAACCCCTTTTTCTCGCGGCGCTCAAGCGCCAAGCGCCCACGTGCCGACACGTGGCGCGCTAGCGCTCGAGCGCAGAGCGTCCATGTGCCGACACGTGGCGCGCTTGCTCTCCAGCGCAGAGCGCCCACGTGCCGACACGTGGCGCGCTTGCGCTCCAGCGCCCTGCGCTCAAGCGCAAAACGCCCACGTGCCGACACGTAGCGCGCTTGCGCTCCAGCGCCCTGTGCCTACGTGGCGCGCTAGCGCTTAAGCACCCAGCGCTCAAGCGCAAAGCGCCGACATGCCGACACGTGGCGCGCTAGCGCCTAAGCGCACAGCGCCTAAGTGCACAGCGCTCAAGGCGCTGACCCCACGCGTCCTTTGGGCGTTTTTCCCTTTTTTATATATATATATACATGTATATATATGTACAGACACACACTCCACAACATTGTCCCCCTCAAAAAAAAATTTGGGCCGGGACGCTGCCCCGCACCCCGCAAGGGGGCTGCTAGCCCTCTCGACTCCCAGCCCGCTATCCGGATAGCGGGACCACCGTAAAAACTCTGCGTGGCTCCCGATATATCCAAACCCCCCTCCAAAACAAAACAAACGTACACTGCACATTGAGTTCGCATGACCAGTTTAACCCGTTAATCGGAGGTTTTCTCGCCCCAAAGGCGAGGGGTAATTAACGGCAGCTTAGTCCGCGGCTGCCGGAGATTCGGATCCCCACAATCAATAAACCCCCGTCTACCCTATGCAGGGGGAATCTGTAGTACGCCTGACAAGCGCGCGCGTATTCCCATCTCAATGGGGTAACGAAAAACACCCTACAGTATCTTCGTCTTTAGATAAAAAGGTTGTCGGCTGTCGATGGGTCTTTGTTGTCGAGCATAATCCCGATGGGACGATTAACGGTCTCAAAGCTCAATTAGTGGCCAAAGGCTTTACTCAGCAGTATGATTTGGATTATTTTGAGACTTTTTCGCCAGTTCCCAAATTAACCTCGGTTCGTGTTCTTATATCCTTGATTGTTTCTAAGGCATGGCCACTTCATCGCTTGATGTGAAGAATGTCTTTCTTAATGGCGATCTTTTGAAGACTATTTATATGCAGCAGCCTTCTGGTTCTGAGCGACCAGGGGGTCTATGGTTTGTTTTCTACATAAATCGTTATACGGATTGGAACAGTAACCACGTGCCTGGTTTGAAAAGTTACGGTCCTACGACAAATTGGCTTCAAACGCAGTCGTGCCGACACATCTCTCTTTACACATAGTCGTCATCAGGGCATGGTGATTGTGCTGGTGTATGTTGATATTATTATTACTGGAGATGATTCTACTGGTATCTCTAAGGTGAAAGAACATTTGGCTTCACTTCCATACCAAGGACATGGGACAACTTAGATGCATTCTTGGAAATGAAGTATCACAGAATTCTAATAGATTACAGCTCTCTCAGCGCAAGTATGCACTCGATCTTCTATCTGAGACAGGGTTTCTGAGATGTAGACCAGCACACTCCTATGGATTGCACAGTCAAGCTATCTCGATTCTCCCTCGGATCCTCCACTACCTGACCCCTGGACGATATCGACGTCTGAAAGCTAATTTACCTCACCGTTACTCGTCCTGACATTGCCTTTGCAGTTAGCAGAGTGTCAGTATATGCAAAATCATTTGACCTCTCATCTTAAGGTAGTTAGCATATTCTTAGATACATTAAAAGTTCTCCAGGACAAGGTGTTCTCTATAAACCATCATCTAAGTTGTCGCTCCCAGCTTTTGCAAATGCCGACTTTGCGGGATCCATTGATGATCGTCGTTCCATTAGTGGCTACTGTGTCTTCTTGGAAGGAAACTTGGTTACGTGGAAGAGTAAGAAGAAAAATATAGTGGCTCGTTATTCTGCTGAAGCTGGGTATAGATCCATGACGCATACAGTTGCTGAATTGGTATGGCTTACCTCACTCCTGACTGATCTTGGGGTTCCCTCTTCTCTTTCGACTATACTCTTCTGTGATAACAAAGTCGTGATCCACATCGCTGGTTTTTCATGAGCGGACCAACCATATAGAAATAGATTGCCACTTCATTTGTGACAAGGTGACAGATAAAATGGTTGCACTCTAACATATATCATCTTAGCTCAACTAGCAGATATCCTTACCAAATCTCTTTCTCGACCGATTTTCACTCATCTTCTGTCCAATCTCGACATGATTGACATCTATGCTCCAGCCTGCGAGGGAGTGTTATGAATATAATTAGTTATTAGATATTAGTTATTAACTTTAGTTCCGCATCGGCTATAATAGGAGATGTGGTCTATGACTTTATATATATATTTGTATATATGGACTCATGATTTAATAAGCCAACAAAAAATTTCCTCTTGATTCTTTACAGAACTCTCCAATAAAGAGTGAAGAGACTACATACTTTTGCATTACAAGCCTTACAAAACCAAGAAAAATGCCATAGGAGCTTACCCTAACCGAGAACTGCTGTGGCCTTCATTCTGGGAAGCTTCTTTAAATGGACAGACTTTATAAATATACCTAGCAACAACAAAAGCCACATGTCATTAGGAAGCAATTGAAGAAAATTTTATCTAACTAATTTTTTTTGAACTGTTTTGTCCAACTAATTAAAAGAAAGCACAAGTTACATACTTGTTCTGCTTGTTCTCAAAACAGTGATCATAGAATGAATAAAATTCCTTATCCTTGCCTGGTAAGAAAATATTCGAGTTCAGAAGCAACTAAAGAATACTGCATTTAGATCAGCCGATAACACTAATTCTTGCATTAAGCAACCAAATACATACAAGAAAACAGCACACACCATTTATGCAAAGAGTATTGTGCTGACCAGTTAAGTTGCACATGGTATTCTTGAATGAATTCTTTGCAGACCTGTCAGTTCTGATTGTAATCAGTAGCATAGGGAGTTTTTGCATGGAAAATTTCCTAGGAATTCACTTGTAGGACTAAAAGGTAACCGTTCTCAAATGGAATTATGGTCAACTATTTTTCTGACTGTGGAAAGCATAATAATAAATGGAGTATGTTCCATTTCTCTCTTCGCTAACTAGGAGTTGAACATAATTCCATATAACAAATATATCATCTTTTCCCCCTATTTTAGACTTCTCTATAGTCTTCGAGGATTTGAGGATGCCCAACTGGTCATCTAGGACCATAACAACCCCTCTCTTATCAAAGTTTTCCGAACCAGGAATTTGGCACTTATTTGGAGAAGGTTGACGTCAAGTCAACAGTCCGTCGTAAAACATATTTACTGGATCTTTGCTTAGTAGACGACCCCGTTCGGATGGGAAAAGGATTAGATGATGATGCTGATGGAAAGCATAATATGATCTTAGCCATATGCTTTCAATCATATGATTATAATATCATAAGCTTTCTTACTTCGTCTTTGTGGAACATGGAAAACCTTTTTATTTTTTCCTTCACTTGGCTACAAATTCTGTTTGTATCTTCCAAGCATACGCTCATGAACCTTGCACATAAAAGAATGGGCACAAATAATCATGGCCATGCAAATAAATACATCATACGCACCAAAATCATGCTTTAGCTTCTGAGTCAGACTGGATATTCTTGATTGTATTTTGGACAGCTTTGACTTATTGTCATCATATTCCTTCCTCACACGATCAGATTCTGGATAATATAAAGGGAGAGCATCAGTACCAACTTAACCTTTGCCATGGTTTAGCAAAAGCACAATGTCAGCATACCTGATAGATCCACAGGAGTCTTGAAAAAGTTAAAAGACGATAGAACATTTTGAACAGTTTCCTTGATCTTTTCCAACCATGATGTGCTACTCGAGTCACTAAAATCTGCTCAACAAGGAAAGACACACAGCTAATACGATCAAACCAGTACATAGCAATCACATAAACACAAATGCATACATTTTTTAAGACATACGGAAAATTGAACAGTGAAAAGTACAAATATAGTTTCACTTCATTCTCCAGCTTATACGACGCTTCAAAATAAATGCAAGCACATATTGCCAATTTATCATCTTCAATACTTCATTCTCACATTTATTCCCGAAATGCACGAGTTTAAACTGCAAAAGCAGTACCGGCTGACCCAGTTGGCTTCATGGCAACCAATTATCTATCCAAGTAGCCTCCACAGCTATGAAGGTAGCTATGAAGGTACCACAAACTCAGAGAGTCGACTTCACTCTTCAGTTTGTCAAATATTTAACGGAGTCTTTCTTGAATTGAGTTGTACTCTATTACTCACCCATTTTGATGGGGAAGGACTCAAATAATGAAGATAATAAAACAGATAAATTACACCAAACCAGCATTAACTATCTTTACTATTCACTAAACTACCCTAAAGATTTTATTACCGTAAAACTCCCTTGAGACGATCATTAAATCATCTTAAACTTTTTTGTTACAGTGAGCTCCCTTGAGATGGTTTAGAGAAAAGCGAAAGTAGTTAAGGTAGTCTAGAGAAGAACAAGAATAATTAAGAGCGGTTTGGTGTAATTTAGCCTTATAAATTAACCAAGCACATGAAAAAATCAATAATAGATTTGTGGAAGAAAGCTAGAAACACACCCGAAAACTCATCCTTGTCATCTTCATTAGGTTCATACAATCCCTCAGACTCTACATCAGCGTCTTCGTATTCCTCATCCGCATCATCTTCAAAATTGTCGTCGTCATATTTATGTATATCATCATCCACCTCAGAATTATAGCCCTTATCATCTTCTTGTTGCACATTGTCAGGAATCTCTTTATACACTTCAGTGTTCAAGGCATTACTCGCTTCCTCTGTTTCATGTGCAGCATTTCCCCCTGTCCAACGAGAGGCTACAAGACGTCCCAACTCTTCTTTTGATAAACCTGAAGTATCAGCGGAAGCTCCTTGGTCCTATAACAATGCAATGGTAGCATTAGGACAAACTCTCCTTTACGTGAAATATTGAAGAATATGGTAAGTTTCTGTATAGTTCCATACATGACTATGTACTTGAAAGAAAAGCCTATAAAAGTAATGTGATAATTCTGGTTGGAGTGATAGCTTGACCTTCAGTGAAATGCATATGCCTTCCTCAATGATGTGTATGTGTGTGCGTGCACGCTTGCTTAACTATTGCAACTATGCAAGGACACATACAAGAAACTGTCCATGTCGCCAACCAGTATACAAACTCAAAACATATATGGGCATGCATGGTATGTAAAAGGTAGTTCCTTCAACCAATTACTTTGATGGAATAACAATGGAGGATTAAGATCATATAATTACGTAGAAGAAATATCTTCATCAATTATTTTTGGCAGAATTGTAGGCAAGATTTAAAAATCCAATTAATCAGAGTTTAAATGTTTACAAGTAGCAACCGCTTCAAATAGTAATTCCAAGGCCAAATGTCCTCATAATTGGCCCCATGCTGGATGAAAGACCATTAAAATGCCATATGATGAGCATAACCCACCCAATATCCAAAACACGATACACGGAATCAACAAGTTCTTAATTAAGACCTAGCTTTCTCCTGTAACTCCCTGCAATATTTCTTTTATCTATTCTAATTACTTTCTGGATTTTTCTACACAGATATATATGTACGTACATATTTATATTGTATACACATTAAAAATCGATTTCATGTAATTTTGCATTATGCGATTTTATGTGTAATGATCCGTTTATCTTTTACATTCTGGCCCAATTGAATAGGGAGCTGACATGTGTTTCTAGAAAATATTAATTTTTGCCAACGAATCACCTAATTATTATAATTCAAGTCATTATGAAGAATCAATTCTTTTTGTCCTTTCATAGATAAATTTATTATTAATCAAGAACAAACAGAACATGTATTCATAACTGAAATTTTCATCTTTCATGTTTCATAATCATGAACCCCCCCTCCCAACTCCACCCCAGATGCACGCACTCACCCCACTTATAAAATTTTGTTTGTCAACCATCAGATAAAAGAGTAAGTACGCTAAAAAAACGTTCCAGGTTAGGTGAGTTGTATACTCGATTGGTTTAATATAAGATAGCTATGTCTGGAATGTAATTATATTTGTCCCTTTGGCTTATGCCATGCCCCCATATGAATACAATTTCCCTCAACATATATAATCATCTCCTGGCACAGGTTGTAAAACATCTTTCTCTAGGACAAGTTCGGTCAATTGGATGAGATTAGACTCATCATCATCATTCGAAACTTCAATCAAAATCTATCGGTTTTAATAGGCCCCGCCCACGACAGATCTCATGATTTTTTGTCACCAACAGCTAACTTGATGGCATCCCAAAGTGTTTTCGTTTCATGAGTTTAAGATTCGCGCACTAACGAGGTAAAGTCTCGTAGATAAGAGTTTTGATACCAGGTTATGTAGCATGTTTATCTTATCCCGATCTTCAAACCTTGATGTTAGGTCGACAGATGATCTTAGCATGGACCCGTTTTGGTAGAGCTTTGTCCGCAGACTTTTTAAGGGGAAAGTATTAGCCGATGTTGAGGTCAATGAAGCTTAGTATTTTTCTATCCTCCAAGCAAGCTACTTTGAACAATTGGTGCTCTCTCTTTTAACAAGTTTAACACTATAGGCTATAGCAGCTTGTCGGTTGCTTAACAGGTAGATTGGATCTCATGGAAGTCGTAGAAAGCAACTTCTACTACTAGGTAGATTATGGGCAGAGGTTTAAAAGTACGGTAAATCTACCTAAGTAATTTAGTATGAAATATGTATCTTGAACAGCATCACTTGAGCATTTTACTCTTAATGAGATCAATAACATATGCAGGACTGTGATAGTCTCCGAGAATTTCGAGGCATTGTTTCTTGGTTAGTTGTGTCAGCTTAAACTGCACTACGACTATTTAAGCCCTCTCTTTCCCACAGGTTCAATAGACATGAATTGGTACCCGAGTAATTGGTTCAATTTCTAGTTGAAAGCTGGTTGCAAAATGTTTTGATCGAGTCGCTGCATTTTACAAGTGTGCATCATAGTGATGTCATGTTGATGAGAAACGGCTTAGAGGAGGAAGCCAAGAAAACTGACTTTATGTACCTAAAGCTAAGGCTTTAGAAAACAATTAATATCGCAACTGCATTTGATTTTGTCTGAATTATGGATATGCATGCACAGCCAATCTGGCCAATCAGTGAAAGGTTTAATATGGATGGTCTTTTTGAATATATAACCAATTGTGACTTAATTCAGATAGTATAAATTTATTGCGTCTTTGTCACTACAAGTCCAGATATGTTGATGTTAATGTATATATGCAAAATTATATGTTTGCACTATATCATTTTAATCTCAATGTACCTTCCCCTTCACCAAAACTCTAAAGTTGTGGCAAGGGCTGGTAGATTTTTTATGTATATTTTATCAAATCTTTACTATTATAACTAGAAGTCTCTTAGATGATGTCATTAATCAATAAAAATAATAAATAATAAAATTTTAATAGCCAAAGTTAAGATTTGGAGATGTACATATCATCCACCATAAAAAAAACAAAATTGAAAAGAAAATGAAAAGTCAACAATCCTCTTTCGCTCGCTCATTCATTGTGCATTCTCTCTCGTGCTCAAAATCCCAAAAAGAGATATGCCTTATAAATTTATACAAAAGCCCCTGTATCTTTGTTATTTTGTATAACTCATAAATTTCTCAACTATAATATTACGCATTCATGTAATTTAAATTTAGCAAAGCTATAGACATCTTTAGAAATTTTCATGTAATGTCCAAGATAAAAAAAATTTACACACGCCTTCAGTGTGATGTATATATGTTGTTCAAAATATACACACGTGCATCGCACGTGCAAAACACTAGTTTGAATTAACTAATAGCTGAACCACAGAAAACTCCTTAACATCCCCACTACAGTAAAACATGAGTAGTATAAATGTTGCATTATTGTATTGAGCTAGCATATACTCCTAAAAGCAAATGAACTACATGCTAAAACTACATTCGCACAACATGAATCAATATGAAAATGGATTGAGAACAAGATTTGACAAAAGCATTCCCTGATTTTATAAATACATCAAATCCTTAAATAAGACATATTTACTGGAAAGAATATCGAGCTTATGGCAGTAAAAAGACAAAATGAGCAAGAAATGGCGGGAAAATATAATTTTTTAAATAATGGCATATTTTATCCAGCAATAACTGACAGTCAAATGATATATTATGAAATATTGCGTTTCCTCATTTTCTTGCTTACTTCTTGTAGGTTTTGTCGATCAAATTACTGTCATATCTCAAATAACTTGCACATTTAATTGAAACAATGCCGATTGCTTAAAATCTGCTGGCTAGAACATCACCTAAAAATATAAATTGAAATACTGAATGAAATTAGTAATGCAACCAGTGATGAGAATTCAGGTTCAATTCCTACTACCTTTTCAACATGACTGGAATCTTCCTCACCTCCATCTTCTGGCAATGTGACACCTTGATCTTCCGCTGCATTCTGATATAAAGGATGAATGAAATACTAATCATCTATAAGAGCAAATAATGAAACTATTCATAAGATATAAATGATTCATGTTACTTGTCCAACACCTGATTTGCTATATCGATTGGAGATTCATTGTCCATAGTTTCTAATCTGTAGGTGTCCAAATGATCTTCTGCCGCATGCTTCAGAAAAAGATGAAAAATTCAATGCGAAGTTGACAAGGTTATTAAAAAAATTGAAAAAAATTAAAAACAAAAAACTGATGCTTATAACAATGGTGATAAAATAGTTACCTGTTCAACGGCATGATTGGCAGAAGAGTCAACACTTTGATGATGTCTTTCAGCTTCACCTTTAGTATCATGGCCCTCTTTTGATGCACCTATATGCATCCAAACGGTTTAGCAAATTATGATAATCTTTTTGTAGTGCATTATGTTGAAAGGCCAAGCACGAAACATGACACATTCTTACTGCTTATAGGAATGTACGTACACAACATATATCAATATAGGACTACGAAGCAATAAAGCTATAAGTATCCAAAACAGTTTAGCAAATTATGATAAACTTTTTATAGTGAATTATGTTCAACCCTATATAAAGCCAAGCATGAAACAGAATACATTCTTACAGCTTATAGGAATGTATGTACACAACATATATCAATATAAGACTATACTTTACAGAAATTTAATATGAAGAAATAAAGTAATGACCATTCTGACCTGTTTTAGCAATTCATGAACGTTATCAGCAGTGTCATGAGAAACTTCGTCAGATGACTTCTCTTGCTCCTTCTCTTTCATCTCAGCTTCTTTGCGTATCTTTTCTTCCTTCTCTTTCTTCAATCGTTCTTCCTCCTCTGCCTTTTCTATTCGTTCCTTATGGTCTACATGGAAGGTCAAGAAAATTCAAATTACGATAAAAGTATTGGGCAGCAGCTCCTCACAATTCAAGCCTTTGTTTAAGCCACAGCTTTGGAAGCAAATTTAGCAAAGAAGATTAAGCCAAACAAAGTAGGCAAAAGTTCAATCAGCAGAAATGCTCCATGAAGTGGAAGATGGAACAGTTCTATATATGTTACTTCATTTTGCTGACTCTAACGTCAACCTTTAAGCATAAAGCTTTACTGCCTTAACCACACAGAATAGTTAACACCAACTCCACATCTACTTGCCTAATCTATCATAGTTCTGTAGTGTTTCCCTATTTCAACTGTAGATTGCACTTTACAAGTTTATTCTGAAAGAATTTCATATTTCAGCAGGAAGCATAAATATCGTTCCAAGTTCTGATAGTAAATAGTAATAACATATTAACACAAACATGAAAAGTTAAGCTCAATGGCTTCACCATTTTCACCATGTACTGTCTCCTGTTGTTCCAAAATGATATGAGTCATGGAACAGGTTATTTGAAGGATTACATGTAACTAAGGCTAACACCTCCATTCCTTTTCTTTTCTTTTTTGAATTATTTATTTTCTTTTAGCCCCAACTTTGAAGTTTTGTCTTTGGCAGTTCTAGAGGTATCATTCGGAGATGTGATTCTAAGTTGATATTTAGAAAAATGCTAAAAGTGCAGAGGGAAAAGACTTTCTTTGCCTATCTTCATCTATTGTTTATTTGTATTAGATATTGTTAATAAATGTAGAGCTATAATTGTTAGGTTTGTAATGTATCTAAGACTACATTAATGCAAACTGGCCACAAACACAATAATACAATTAGGAGATATGCAGAAACAAAATTTTAAAGTACACCGTGCGTACAAGACCACATCATAGGTAATTATATATTGGAAGTCTGTTGCTAGTAAGCACAAGTTGTATCCTATGGAATTTCACAAAAAAATCAATCTTACAATGGCTTCTTCTGGTATAATACACCAGATCCTACCAAATTCAAATATTGCAAACTGGTTCTGAATTCCAGAATTTTGGTTATAGGTAATTATGCATAGTAAGCTTGTGTCTAGTATGCACAAGTTGTATCCTAAGGATTTCATGCAAAATTCTAGCTTACAAAGGGCTTCTTCTAGTACTATCCATAAGGTCCACCACATTCGAACATTCCAAAGTGGTACGAATTCCAATATTTTGTTTAGCCCATAACTTCTAAAGCAAAGAAAATTTAACCCAACCCTAGTAAGGAATGATCTACAAAACCAACCCAATCCAACATCTCATATTTATTACTTAAGGGCTACAACTTCTTTCTGATGTACCTTAAGGAAGTAGTGCGTATAGGAAGCATGAAAAATGAGGCAGGTAGCAACAAGTAGTACTTAAGGCAATGGCTATAGGTATACATATCTTCTCCTCTCCCTCCTATTTCTCTATCGCGGTTTCCTTTTTTTCCTTTTTTTCTTTTTTTTAATGTTGCAAGCTCTAGGTTAGGTTTCACTCTACTTTAAAAGTTTCAATATCCAATCGCTTCTTATTAATTGTTCTATATGGAATGATTTTGGATTATGAAACACCTTGCTTTAATTAGGAAACCGACTCGATTGGCTCCTTTTCGGATAAATTCAAGCATAACCTGATGTGAAACAGCCCATAAAGGGATAGCTCCGCAATTAAAGATACAAGAGAGGGCACACCTTTAAGTTTGTCGACAAGCTCTTTGAGTATCTTCTCTTCAGTTTTTAACTTTGACAAGTCCTCTTCATCTTTAACAAGAGCTAGTTTTGCCTTTTCTACTTCTTTCTTTCGAATGATGACTCCTTCTTGATATGTTTTAATTTTATTGTTCAATTTTTATCTTGCTACTTTTCCAGCTTCCCAACATGAATTCGGATAGCTCACTTTTCCATCATACTCATCACTTCCATCGCAGCAATCTGTTGATGGAAAAAAGATATAAGTAGGGATCAATACATCAAGGCACTAAATTTTGTGCACACATTATAAAAAAACTAGTCAATTTTAAAAAGATCATGAGACACATGCACATTAAGGATCGTGCAAGGGGAAAAAGATAAGAAAATATTTCCGATTGCTGAATTCATCCTAAATACAATACAAGAAACTTAATTAGAAGTCAGCAACCTTTATTGATACTAATTCTACGAAAATATCTCTTCGTAATTTAGACTTGTAGTACAGTTCATACATGAATAGTAAGGGTAAAGGAGCAATTTATCAAGGATCTCAAGTGGTCAAATCCTTGAAAAAATTTCAAAACAATATTCTGATTGAACATACAGCAAGGTGTTCTATCACATATCATGCTTTAAAGCACATTTTAGTTCATTGGGAGAAAATTGGATTGGAAAAAATTCTAATTTATAATATTGATCATGTTAACCAAAGATCTATGAGCAACAGAATACGAATATCTTCAAGATCTTTTGGGTCTAGGACTCGAGGTTTTAATGGCATGGTCTAGGACTCTAGGTTTTAATGGCATGTCCCTCCCCCCCCCCTCCCCCCCCCCCTCTCTCACACACATTCTGGAGTGGCAAAGTGCGCTTTTTTCAGCCATGGCACATCATATTGATTCTCTCATGTGATATTGTAGCAACCAACCTACAAAGGAGAAGAGATACAAATGAGGCGAGGTCCGGCTTAGCTAACCGAAGTCTCCACTTACATCAAAGACGCAAGAAAGAGAGAGGGAAGAGGGAGTAACGGGGAATGAGGTGGAAAACCAGAGAATACAAGGTAAGGAATCGCAATATCTCGATAAAAACCCGACAAGAGTCGGCTACCCAAAGAGATATCCCAATCGGGCATGATTCGACTTTGAAAGGCTTTGTTTTCAAAGAGTTTCTCAAAATTTTGCGTCCAAATACGCCCACACGATATAAGTATGCGTGTAAGGAGGTATTAGAGGCTAGTTATCAGTGGAAAAGATCAAGGAAACTGATGCAAAAGAAACCTCACAAATAGAAACTGGGGCTGTCTGGATACGTTGGCGCCTTATTAAAAGGGGCTTGGGTACCTCGGGATACCTGGGTGTCTTATCAAAAGACGCCTGGGTACCTAGATAAAGACAATAACCGCAAGCTGCGCAACAGAGGCAACTTCAAACAGCGATATCTCCCTGCTCCGATGTCTAAATCTCTTGAAATTTACGCCATTGGAAAGCTTGTTTTGGATAACTACAGAAAAAGATATGATGATAAATGTACAGACTGCGCAGAAAAATTGTGTATCGGTTTTTCGGCCGATACGCGATTTTTCTCGAGTTCTCTGTTTTTTGCTCGAGTTCTGATCAACAAAGGCTCGTAGCAGAGGGTCCTCGGATGTAATCCTATAATCTTTGCTCTTTTGGCCAAAGTTCATGGAAAAAAGGGTCAAGACAAAAGGTCGACCAAAGAACTAAGCCATTTTTTTATTTCATTTTGAATTTATCTTTTGGATTTTTAAGAGATTTCAATTTATAGAGAGTCCTGGGACAAATCCTCCTCTCTTTATCAAATAGATCTCGGTCTCAATGGGTAAACAAGAAGATCAAAAAGAAAATGCAAAGAGAAAAGCCATTCGACTTTTATAAATAAGGAAAATGAGCTATAAATGGATGAAAAATGAAAAAAAAACACAAAGAGGGGATCTTGGATCCTTATTTTTTTTCAAAGTAGTTGTTTGAAAGGTTGAAATTCAAGCTAGACAATCTAGAACTAGAAAAATAGGTTCTTCACTTCTAAATCCTAATTCTAAATGGGAAAAATCAGGTTTTTTTTATTTCACTAGCTCATTTTTTTTAGGTTTTCTTGATTTTTTTTGTTTTTTTTAGGAATTGCTAGGTTAATCTAAGGGTTCCGAGTGAAATTGCCCATCGGAAATAGTCCCAATTGATATAACATGATCAAATGTGACGATTACATCATAAAAATACTCATCAATTGGTTGGAAATGATTTTTGGGCAATTCTTGAAAGTTCGAGAGGGTTTAATGCAAATCTCAAGGAATTTGATAAGTCTATTCGAATTTTATGCTTCGGTAATTCATGATAAATCATTAAAAGCTCTACAAAAACTCTCGTGACGAGTTGTACAAGAATTCATGAGATATGGATTTTTGGACGACTCAAAAAGGGTATTTCGATCATTTGAACGATTAAACCATGCACTTATGTTGCCTCCAAGTGTACCAAGCTTTTATTTTTATGCAAAAATGAGGTGAATGACATGATGCTAATATACTGACATCATAAGGATGCAAGTTTATGATGCAAAAAATGATGCAGGGGTAAAAAGATAAATTCGCAAATTGCTGCTTCGCTGGGGTGTCTACAGATGCCCCTCTGGGACAGAGGTTGGCTACTATTGTAGGCAATCGATTGGCAAAGTCTTGAGACACCACAAAGAAGCAGCAAAGTGGGTTTTTTTTTTTTTTAAGATATGCTTATGTAAATGCGAATGCGTGCAAAAATCCTATCTAAATAGAAATAAGAGCAGCCTCCCACTTTCAGAAGGGGATTAGCCGCGAGAGGAATTCGTTCTAGAGTGAGCGACCGATCCACTCTCAAACACCATCCCTTGTCGGGTGCCAGGATGCAAGATGCAGTTAATCTAAGTAATGCATGGATGATGCAGCTATTCTATAAGATGCAACCATTCTAAATGATGCAAAGATGCAATGATGGATCAAAACCCAGTACGGGGAACTATCCAATGGTAGAGGATCTATTCCTATAACTAGATCACGGATGGATTCTTATTGGTTCCAATGGTTATAGAGTCGGAGGCTTATCCTATAGAGTGTGATCTATACCTTCAAACAAATACCAACTTATTTGAATTTGATTTTTGGAAATGAAGACCAGCTAATTGATACGAAGAATCAACTAATTAGTACATCAACCCGTGAGAAAAGAGGGTTTTTTAGTTTGAAAAGTCTTGAAAATAGATATTGTTTTGGAAGATTTGTTTTGTTTTTGGAACAAAGAGAAACAAAAAAACCTTTTTTTAAAAAACATAAGTTCTGCTTTTTAACATGTAGCGGTACCACGACTGTCTAACCAAGTAGGGCACTAGATCCATTTTACGTCAGCCGGCAAGACGAGCTCACCTAATTAAAGGCCGTAGTTTTACGTCTTCGAACGAACCAAGCATTTGATGGGAACTTGTCAACCTGATAAATTGTGGAATTCCAAACCCTTGGTTCGGTTCTGGGTCCAAGTACGAATCCATGTTAGATTCATGGAATAGCGTCATCCATCATTTATTATAAGACGCGTGTTGTGATTTTGGAAAATGTGCATTCAAATCATAGACAGGATGTGATAGATTCATTGGTTGTCGATGTAGAGCAAGTGATACGTGTTTGAGATAAAGGTGAACGAACTCATACTCCTAATAGATGAGACTTGTTTGAAATCCACTATCGTTCTAATCGTTGCTTTACACTGCCCCTAACCAAATAACCTGACTCGTTGACGCGCTTTCTTCTTTATCGACCATGTGTATTATTGGTCCTAACGGAAAAAAACCGATGATGTGATTGTTGCAGGTGCTAATAGGGCCTTGCAGGTTTCCACCTAGCAGCTGTATTATTATTTTTCTTTCTTTTACTCTTTTTTACGAATCTGCGCCTTTTCAGGTTTTCACAAATTCGCAGGTAGTCTCGCTGTTTTTACTCACAAAACCTTTTCGGATTTTCATTCGTGCCCCTATTGCGTGTGGACTACTATCTTTTTTTCCTTTTTTATGAAATGGTAACAAACTAAATATATGCAAAGATAATAGTCATGCCCCTAATATGATTGTTTTGAAAGATAACTTAAAACACTACAAAAGCCGAGATCTGATATATCGTAACTTTTATCTCTCACTGTATTGTTTGCTGGATCTGTGAGGACTTTTTCGGTTGTAACGGGGTTAGGGTTGATCAAATGATGTCAGTTAGGCTCAAGAGTATCGATAATCTACTCATCCCTTCTCTTGCCACTTTCATTTTTGCTTTTGTCGTTTTTTTGTCTTTTTGTTCTTTTAACAATTTTTTTTCATTTTGCAAGTTTTTTGGCATTTTGGGGATGAAAACTCCTCAATATGTACAAGAGTGTATCAAAGAAATTAAAGACAAAGCTCAAAGTGGTGTGCAAATGGAAATAATTCGTAAATGGTGATTTTGAAAAAGTGGCGGCCGGATAAAGGCCTCGTCCAGCAAACTTTATAGTGGAGACTAGAATTTAAACATAGTATTTTCGAAGATATTCAGCATTTATTGGCCCAAAGTTACCTGTTCCGTCCATGGTGATGAGTAGGTAAGCATTTCTAGGGTACGCGTGATCAACCACGAACGGTCCTTCCCAATTTGGTGCAAATTTACTTTCATTGGCGCTTGTTAGCATATCTTCTTAGGACGAGATCACCTTTCTTTAATGATCTTTCATGGACCTTCTGATAGTATGCTCTCACCATTCTTCGTTGATAGCAGTGTGGGTGACATAGAGCTTTTAGTCTCTTATCTTCAATGAAGTCCAAATTGTCGAATCTGTTTCGGAACCATTCAAGACCGTTGATATCTTCAACATCTATCAAGATTCTCATTGACGGTATCATCACTTCTATAGGGAGGACTACTTCGTTTCCGTACACAAGTGAGTATGGTGTAGCTCCGGTAGAAGTTCTAATGGTCGTTCGGTATGCCCAAAGTGTAGAGGAGCTTCTCGTGCCAATCCTTGTGAGTCACGACCATCTTTTCTAATATTCACACGATATTCTTGTTAGCTGCTTTGACTGCTCCATTTGTTTATGGCCTGTAAGGTGATGAGAAACGATGCTTGATCTTGTACTCTTCACGGAAGTCCTGAACTTTCTTCGAGGTGAAATTTGTCCCGTTGTCAATTATGATATCATAAGGGAGTCTGAGTCGATAAATAACCGCATGGATAAGCTCACACTAACCCGTTAATTTTGGATCCAATTCGTCAGATTTTCTAAGAACGTGACAACATGGTTGGCTTTGATATTCATATATGATGCGGCCTCAACCCATTTAGTGAAATAATCGATCGCGACCAGTATGAAGTCATGACCGTTCGAAGTTTTCGGTGATATCTTGCTGATCACATCTAGGCTCTATGTTGCGAAAGGTCATGGTGCGGAAAGGTTGTGAAGTTCGGCCAACGGGACGTGGATGAGATTTGAATGTACTTGGCATTCGTGACATTTCATTGCGAGTTGATGACAATCGGGTTCCTTGGTCAAACAAAAGGATCCTTCTTGTCGGATTTTCTTTACGAGTGTGTTGCCGCTTGTATAGGCTCCGCAGATGCCGGAATGCACTTCATTCATCACCTTCTAAGCTGCCTCTTCGTCTAAGCGACTTAACAGTATTCCTTCAAACGAGTGCTTATAAAGCTTTTCATCGCGGATTACAAAATTCCGGACAAGATTGGCGAGCGTCTTTCTATCCACTGGGGTTCCTTCCGGTAAAATGAAATCCTTTAGAAATCTCTTGGTATCATAGAACCAAGGTTTTTCGTTATAGTTCGAAGTGACCTGCTCCGTGCTACAACAATAGATAGGAGTTTCCCTTTTGGTGATTTGGATTTTGAAGGTTTTACTTTCTGGGATGTCACACCATGTGGCCAAAGTAACTAATATATCAGCGAAGCGATTATTGGTGCGTGGCAAGAATTCAAACTGAATTTCATCGAAGTTTTCCTTAAGCTGGATTAGAAAATCATGATAACGGATCAGCTTTTCGTCTAGGGTTTGGAATTCTCCAGTGGTTTAAGATATCACGAGCAGAGATTCACCACGTATATCCAGCTTCTTGATTTTGTTTTGTATCGCCATTTGTACCACTAGAATACAAGCTTCATATTCTGCCATATTGTACGTGCATTCAAAATCGATTTGGAAGGCTGCTGGTAATTGGTTCCCCGTCGGAGAGATAAGCACTGCTCCTGCACCTTTGCCGTTCTTGTTGACCGCGACATCAAAATATCTGCTCCACGCATCATCTTCATTATCTTCAATAGCTAACATTACGTATTTATCTGGAAAGTCTACTTTTAAAAGTTCGTAATTCTCGATAGGATGTTCGGCAAGATGGTCTGCAATTGCTTGCCCCTTGATAGCCTTGCGACTGACGAACTGGATGCGATGCTGTATGAGAATTATTTACCATTTTGCGATTCTTCCAATGAGGGCTAGCTTCTCAAAGATGTATCATAAAGGATCGTGTTTGGCGATGAGTAGGATGGTATGACTAAGTGCGTAGTGACGAAGACGTTGTACAGCCCATACCAGTGTTGAGCATGATTTCTCGATGAATGAATACTTTGCTTCATATGCGGTCATCCGCATACTCAGATGGTATATTGCCTTTCCTTTCCGTCACGTTTCTTCGTGTTGCCTGAGCGTGCAACCCATAGATGTGTCAAAAGTGACGATATACATGATCAACAGTCTTCCTGCAGCTGGTGACACCAAAACTTTGGGATTGGATAGATAGGACTTGATTTTGTCAAATGCTACTTGGCGGTCTTCATTCCATTTTGCAAGGACGTCTTTTCTGAGTAGCTTGTAGATAGGTTCATAAGTCGGAGCAAGTTGTGCTATGAAGCGGCCGATATATTGGATTCTTTCGAGAAAACCTCAAACCACTTTCTCTGTCCTTGGCGATGGCATTTCCTTTATGGCTTTAACTTTGGACGGATCTATCTCGATTCCTCTCTGAGTAACGATAAACCCTAGAAGCTTGCCCGAAGTTGTCCAAAACACACTTTGCCGGATTCAGACACAACTTATATTTTCTTAAATGGACGAACTACTTCTTTAGATCATCAACGTGGTGTGCAGGCTCCTTGGACTTAGCGATCAATTCATCAACGTACACCTCTAGCTCATTATGTATCATATCATGAAATAAGGCCATCATCGCCCTCTGACATGTCGCACCTGCATTCTTCAATCCGAATGGCATTACTTGGTAACAGAATGTCCCCCATGGCATGATAAAAACCGCCTTCTCTTGATCTTCGGTTGCAAGCTTGATTTGGTTGCAACCGGAGAATCCGTCCATGAAGGATAACATTGCATGCCCTGCGGTGTTATTTACTAGGAAAGTCGATTTTGGTGGAATTCACCCTTCATACTGGAGCGATTAAGATCTCTATAGTCGACGCATACTCTTACGGTTCCGTTCTTCTTCGGCACCGACACTAAGTTTGCTATCCAGACTGGAAAATTCATATTTCGAATGAACCCAACATTGAGCTGCTTCATGACTTCTTTGACTTGTGTAAAATGTTCTGGTCGAAGTTTCCTCAGCTTTTATTCCACTGGTTTCGCTCTTTCGGATAGTGGTAGATGGTGAGTCACGATCGCCGGATCCAATTATGGCATGTCCATGTATGTCCAAGCGAAGACGTTGGCATACTCGTGCAACAACGAAATCAAGTGTTCTCTGATTTCTGGACATAATTGTGCTCCGATCTTCACGACCTTCGATTCATCGGCCCCGCCGAGGTTTACACTCTCGGTGTCATCGCATGTCGAGTCTCTTGGTCGCTCACTTTTCTTAAACTATCGACTAGACCGGGATTTATATCCGCATCGCATTGCTCAAGGTCGACGTCCATCAATTCCATGTCACAATCCGCAGGTATTGTAGCATGGATTTGAAGAAACCATCACGGATATCTATGGTTCTCATGGGGTCCAGTGAGTTTTTTGAAATCCTAAAATCTTTTTCAAAATCTTCTTTTTCCAATTCATTTTGCAAATCTTTCTGGGGATCTTTCGCGCAATGGAGAAACATCTCCCAAGTTTTATTTTCAATTTGTTTTGACGCAAGAATATCAGTGTGGATTTGAACAAAAACAATTAGCCGGTACATGTGTTCTTCAGGGGGAAGTGTTTGCGGGCGCAATGGATCTCTGAGGGTCGAGATCCCAGAATTCACCATCCATTTCAATCATGGAAGCGAGGTGACCGACCCCAGTATCTCCGAGATTTTCTTGCTTGAGATCAAATTAGGTCAACCACTGACTGATGTCGTCGATTTGCTCAATGGATGCCCTGCAAACGTTTTGGTTCTTCTCATCATCCTTGCCATTTCTGAAAGAGATATCCAATCAAGAAAGGTTGGCCATCGTCAAGCTTATCGTCAGTGGTTCCATTCCATTCTTCTCTTTGCTCTGCTCCCTCTTCGTCGACCGAAAGAACAATGATGGGATTTCCCGACCATGGAATGAAGGTTTTATGAATCGACGAGATCTTCATCTTCTGCGTCCTATGTCTACTGTGGTAATCATGGCCGGTGGGATGGTACCCGAGACCCCAAGTCTCGTCATTGACCGAAGGGTCAATAGGTTCAGTTATACCCTGGCTTCGGACACCAAGTCTGTGGCCGTCTTGGTATTCCTACCAACTACACAAGGCAGCAATCATCCGATCTGGATATGCCTCCTGAGAAAAGACAATAGGATCCTCAAACATGAGTTCCTGGCCATTCAGAATAGTAGTGTTGCATTTATGCCCGAGTTCGACACGGTATTGTTCAAGGAAAACACTCTCACTATCAGAGAAGTCAGACTCATATTGAAGTTCTAAAAGGATGTTGTAATCTTCTTCATCTAAATCACTCATTTATCATTGCCCTCAATGAGCAGAACAGATTGATTTCCAAGAGACATGCCATGGAAACATGTATTAGCTCACGTGAATTCCTTTCCAACAGGTATGATACAAACATCGTCACCGAATTTGAATTTTACACATTGATGTAAAGTGGAAGAGGCGGCATTGGCTCTATGGATCCAAGGACGACCTAAGAGCAGATTGTAAGAGGACGGGTAGCAAGGACTTGAAAGGTCATGAGACATGTAGGAAGACCGACTAATATTTTCAAATCTAGCTCACCGAGAATCTCTCTGCACATTGTCATACCTCTAACTCCTCTGCATGCTTTCCGTATGGGGTTCTTGTTAACTCCAAGCCTCTGCAGGAGACGTAGAGGACACAAGTTCAAACCAGATCCCCATCAATGAGTACTCTTAAGGATACTTAGACCTTGACATTTTACGTCTATGTAGAGTGCACAATTATGGTTTATCCCATCATATGGAAGCTCCACATCTGTAAAGGTGATCCCTCTGACAGCCGATGCTAGATTTTTTGGACTGCGTTGAAGGTGATCCCTTCTAAATCTTCCGGTGATGCCTTTTCTAAATCTTCCGGGGCGGTATTTTTATCAGCTGAGATCTTTTGGACTGCGTTGAAGAACGCTTTCTTGTGTTTCAGTGAGCTATTGATCAACTCCCATAAAGAAATATCGGACTGTACTTTTTTCAGCTAATTCACTATATCATATCTGACTTCCTTTACATTTTGAGATTCAGGAGCGGCTTTCGAGGGAGAAGATGTTTGAACGGAAGAATTTTCGGAAGGAAGACGGCTCGTCGAGGGTGTTCAAGATAGAACCGGTAAAAGTGCTTCGGCAATTGTCGAGTTCGCCGGAGTTGAGGAGTGATGTTGTGTAGGTTGGTTCATTGAGACAGAGGAGTGGTGCCGGGTTTGCCGAGGAAGACGATTGCTTTTGTGGTGTGGAACATTGTCGATTCTTCTAAGTCGGAGATGCCCCTTGCAATATCAATGGCTTGTACACTCTCCCAGATCGAGTCATGTTCCCAATCTCATGACATTCTTGATTGAGCTTGCTATAACCAAATGGCATTTTAATGAGGTTGTATGGATCTACTGGTGCGGAGGAAATTTGTTCAACGGGTCTTCTTTCAGGGTGAAGTATGGCAAGATTGGTATTCTAGGATTCCGCTGCAATTAGGGTACTCGAAGGGCTCCTCTGAGAATCAACTTTGGCTTTGTACAGTCAAGAGTCATGATCTCTTCGAATTCGATATGACTGACATGATGATGTGGCAAAGGATTTTGAAGGATGTTCTGGTTATCGGCTACTTCTATCTTTCCAACTTCAATCAGATCATGAATCTTGTGTTTTTGTGCAAAGCAGCTATCGATCAAATGGCATGGACCCTGGTGATATTCACAATACCGGTTCATGTTCCATCGCGGCGGAACTGGATTAGGTAGAGGCTTTGGATTTACGGCTTGATGTGCTGTGTATCGAGCAGTTGTTGATGGACAGTGGGTAGAGGATCGTGAAGTTGCGTGAATTTTATTCTCGTCCACTCATCTTTCTTGTCTTGGCTCTAAGCTGGTTGAACTTTTAGAGCTGAGGAAGATGTAGTTATCGTTGAACGAAGAGCTTGATCCGTCACATTAATCGACTCTGATTTTGCACACTTTATTCGGATATTCTTTTCTATCGGCTCATTCAAAATGAGATTAAGATTCCCGTCTTTCTTGGATGCTTCAATAGTGACGGCATTTCGACAGAGATCGAAAAAGGTAGAATGGTTTTGGATCGAAAGTGATGTAGTTCTAGAAAGTTTCGAAAGATTCTAAAAACTTCCGAAATATTCTAGAAACTTGTAAAAGCTTCTGGAATATTCTAGAAACTTCCGGTATATTCTAGAAACTTGTAGAAGGCTTTAGAAGAACTTAGAAACTTATAGAACTATGAGAAAGATGGTGAAGACTCTAAGAAGTTTCCATGAAAACTTCTAAAGTAAAATACCTTCTAAAGTAAGATGTTTCTTTGGAAAATATCTATGATAAAATATCTAATGTATGTAGAATATCGTATGTGGAAATTTTCTTGAAATGCCTATAAATAGGCACCAACTCTCATTCGTAAATATGAAGTGGTATTGAAAGTTTATAATAAAAAATTTCTATTTATCTTTTACTCTCTTTCTACGTTCTTTAGCTCTTATACTTCTCTCATACTTCTCCCTGCTTCTCTAATTCTAATAATCCTCTTCAACACTCTTTTTAACTACAACAGCTATTCTACTCTCAAGTACTAACAAGTGCTTAGAAACGGATGCTAATATTTGGCAAGGGACTTGAAGGCTAAGCTACATTTTCTTTGGATCTAAAACACAAGGCAAGTCTCAAGTTAACATAATCATATATATTCAAACACCCACATCCAAGTAAGTTCTCCACTTTCACACTTTCTTCCACCACATTAATTACTCTATTTTCTTTTGTTGGTTAGTTTATTAGCTTAGTTATTTACCAAAATTGCTTGAAAGAATTAATCTTTTGTTTAGACTTACTTGGCTAGTCATCAAGTTTACTTACCTAACTTGGATTGAACACTTTATTTGTCACATCTCATTTGTAGGTGATATTATTTGTTATTTTGTAATTCAAGTTCCCTTAAATATAAACTACATTTTTATTTTCATTTAGTTTTTGCATCTAATTCATAATAGTTGCATCAGTTTTGGTATCAGAGCATGTTTCAACCCTTGGGAACTTCATAATTTGCATTTAGGCTCTAATTTTCTTGCATTTTACTTGTTGACCAAAAAAAATTGCATATATATTTTATCAGGCTAGCAATCATGAATCACAATCAAATACCCAAACTCATCCACCAACAACATGGCAAGAAGCCTTCCTTAACAAACACAAATCCAACAAATTAATGACTAACTAAAACAATTAACCGTGTTACCCACAAATATACGTCTAGAAAAACAAAATAATCAATCCTCATATACAAACCTTAACAATAGGCTCTTCGAAAACGATAGGGATAGTGAACTAACTCCACGACATGATCGAACTGAGAAGGGTGTGAGAGATGATAAACGACGGGATCAAGGAATTAAAATTGATGTAGCGAAGTTTGAAAGAAAACTAGACCCCGAAGAATTCTTAGATTGGATAGATAAGATAGATCACTTATTTGATTCGAAAGAAATGCCCGATGATAAAAAAAAGTTAAATTTGTTAGCTTAAAAATGAAATGCCATGTGCTTTTATGGTGGAAAATTTTTCAAGCTATTAGGGTTACAAAAGGTAAAGATAAAATAAAAACATGGGATAACAGAAAACGAAAACTTAAAGAAGAATTTTTACCTATAGATTATCGTAGGACGATCTTTCAAGAATATAATAATCTAAAATAAGTTAAATTGACCGTTGATGAGTATACTGAAACATTGAAGATGAACAAACTGTTACTAGATACATTAATTGGTTACAATGGCCTATTCAAAATCAAGTTGAACTCTATGATATAATGAGTATTGATGAAGCTTAATGCAAAGCAAAAAATATTGAAAAACAATTACAACGATTTACATCTAACAAAAATAAACCGTTCAAATCTTCATCTAATTCAACTAGCAACAATAAAAATACTAATAATTCAAATCGATCAAAACCGGAACAAAACAAATATGATCTTAATAAGGAAAAAGGTATATTATGATCTAAACCAAACGATAGAATCGTCTCTTATAAATATTGAGAACCTGGTCATTGGTCGGATCAATGCCCTAGAAGAAAATTTAACTTAATAACTCAAGATGAATCAGATAATCATGTAAGTGATATTAAACAAGATATTGAACAAAGTAATTATGACAACGATGGTAATAGTGTAGATATAGAAGGCGACAATGATGGTCAATTCCTAGTAATTCATCGAGTATTGATAGCACCTAAAGAAGAGTCTAACGATCGCTGATTGAGACATAACCTCTTTCGCATATGCACATCCAGAGGAAAACTATGTTCACTAATGATTGATAGTGGTAGTACGGAAAATTTTATCTCCCAAGAAATGGTTGACAAACTTAAACTTAAAACCGAGACCCTATATAAACCTTATAGCATCTCATGATTTAAGCAGGGAGGTGAGGTGTCGGTAACAAAACGTTGTCTGGGCAAGTTCTCTATAGGAAAACAGTATCAAGACGAAGTTTAGTGTGATATAGTTCCACTAAAAATATGTCATATTTTGTTAGGTAGACCTTGGTAATTTGATAGGAAAACACAACACGATGGAGAAAAAAATACATACACATTCCTTAAGGACAAGATTAAAATAGTCCTTCACCCACAAAAGGACATTCCTCATCCTAAAAAGGAAAAACCTACCTCTAAACCTAAAGTGTAGCCTCCCTCGGCTTTAATGCTTAACGTACATGATCTTAATAAAGAGTTTAGGAACTTTAAATTGTTTTATATATTAATCGGACAAGAAACAGAACATGAGATAGAGATTTCTCAAATAGTTCGATCACTTTTAAAAGGGTATTCCGATATTACCCCGACGAACTTCCAAATGGATTACCGCCTTTAAGGGATAATTCAACATTGCATTGATCTAGTTTCCGGTGCCAGTATTCCACATTATAGGATTAATCGGTCAGAACACGAGAAATTGCATAAACAAGTCAGCGGGTTATTAAAGAAGGGAATAATAAAAGAGAGCATGAGTCCATGTGCAATTCCCACCCTTTTGACCCCTAAAAAGATGGTTCTTGGAAAATGTGTCGCTAGTGGAGCAATAAATAAAATCATTATAAAATATATGTTTTCAATACCTAGATTAGATGACATGATTGATATGATTAATGGCGCTAAAATATTTACCAAGTTGGACCTTAAGAGTGGATATCACCAAATTAGGATTAGACCCAGTGATGAGTGGAAAACCGCTTTTAAGCCTAAGGGAGGTTTATATGAGTGGACAGGTTCACAAAAATGGCTCATTTCATTGCATGTAAAAAAAAACTTCCAATGCATCTCATATAGTAGATTTATTCTTTAAGTCAGTCGTATGTTTGCATGGCATACCTAAGTCATTCACATTTGATAGGGATGGTAGCTTCTTAAGTCACTTTTGGAGAACATTATGGTCTATTTGGGACTTGTTTGCAATTTAGTAGTGTATATTATCCTCAAACAAATGGTCAAACAGAGGTAGTCAATCGCAACTTAGGTAATTTGCTTAGATATTTAGCCGGTGAAAAGACCAACTAAATGGGACATAATTTTTCCACAGGTAGAATTTGCGTATAATAACTCTGGTAATAAATCTACCGGTAAAACTCCATTTGAAGCCTTATATGCCCAACCCATCCCTCATATCCTAGATCAAACATCCTTACCATTTCATGGCCGCGCCAGTGTTGAGGTCGATGCTATTGTCGAACATATAAAGACGATCCAAAAGGAAGTGTTGGATAAGCTCTGCAAGTCCAATACCAAATATAAAGCTGCCACAGATGAGCATAGACGGAAACAAATATTCCAACCAGGAGATTTGGTTATGGCACATTTTCGACGACAGAGATTTCTTGCGGGTTCTTATACGAAGTTAAGCAAAAAGAGATTTGGTCTATTTCAAGTTTTGCGGCCTTTGGGGTCGAATGCTTATTTGTTGGACTTACCTCCTACTATTCCTACTTCTCCTATCTTTAACGTTATGGACCTAGCGGCATTTTTTCATAGAGAGACTCCTCCACAGGTTGACCTCACCACACTACTATTTGTATCGGCAAGGCAGGAGGAAGATGATAAAATAGAAGACGCTATGGATGTTCGTACCACAAAAATTAGAGGTGGCAGCATACATAGAAGATATTTAGTTCGTTGGAAAGGGCGACAATTAACAGATTATGCATGAATAAGTGGGGATGAATTGCGAGCAGCTCGAAAGAATATATTCCAACGACTAACGGAAGCATTTTCGTCAAGAGACGAGTTCTTTCCACCGACGGAGCTAATGCATCCGAAATATTCTAGAAACTTGTAGAAGCTTCCGAAATATTCCAGAAGCTTCCGGAATATTCTAGAAACTTGTAGAAAACTTTGGAAAAGCTTAGAAACTTATAAAACCATGAGAGGTGACGAAAACTCTAATAAGTTTCGGAAATCCACCATGGTATGACAGGGCGTTTCTGATAATCATTGGAATTGCATCCTCAATATCTGATTTGTTCATATCCGTGCAGCCAAGGTCGCCACTTCCCGACGTATTGTGAGAATGATTCGTTTTTTTCTTGGCATAAAGTTTCGAGGTCTTGTTGTCTAGGAATGATATCGATATTGTACTCATACTACTGACGGAAAGTCTCAGCCAGTTCCATCCACGATCTAAACTCGCAAACCAAACTTGTGCGGGTCCCACCAGATAGTTAGGAAAAAGTATGGCCGGCAACCTTTCATCATTGGCAATGGTTGTCATAGCATTCGTATGTGTAGGGTGTTTTTCGCCACCTCATTGAGATGGGAATACACGCGCGCTTGTCAGGCGTACTACAGATTCCTCTTGCCTAGGGTAGACGGGGGTTTATTGATTGTGGGGATCCGAATCTTCGGCAGCCGCGGACTAAGCTGCCGTTAATTACCCCTCGCATTTGGAGTGAGAGAACCTCCGATTGACGGGTTAAACCGGTCATGCGAACTCAATGTGCAGTGTTGTGTTTTGGAGAGGTTTTGGATATATCGGGGGCACCGCAGAGTTTTTACGGGGGTCCCACTACCCGGATAGCGGGCTGAGGGTCAAGGGGGCTAGCAGCCCCCTTGCGGGATACGGGACAGCGCCCCGTTAGAAATTTTTTCTAACGGGAACAGTGTGGTGGAGTATGTGTGTGTGTATATGTATATATACATATATATATAAGGGGGAAAGGGCATCCAAAGGATGCGTGGGACCAGCGCCTCACGTGCCCGGCACGCGAGCGCTGGACGCTCGAGCGCTAACGCACCACATGCCCGGCACATGGGCGCTCGAGCGCTAGCGCACCACGTGCCCGGCACGTGGGCGCTGGGAGCTTGGACGGGAGGCGCTCGGGCACCGGCGAGGAAAAGAGGCTTTTAGCCCCAGAAATGGGATTTAAACTCCCGAAAGAGGATTAGAGTGGAGTTAAACTCCTAAGATGTTTTTGGAGATGATGAAAGGGGCTTCTCTCTTGAGCTCTGGATCTTCCCAAAATGAGATTTTTAGGAGATGGGTCTCCTTCTTCTCCTCTTTTGGCTAGATCTTGAAGAACAAGAAGTATGAGATTTTAAAAATCTCTTATTTTTAAGATCTGATGGGAGATCTAAGTTCCCCTTTGTGGGTTTTAGGGTGAAACTATTTTGTTTTGGAAAAGGAAGAGAAACTCTTGATTTAATTCAAAAAGTGAAGAAGGTTTTAGAATCTTGAGGAAGGAGAAGATCACAGATCTGGATTCTTTTTGGGAGAGAGAAAAAAGTTGTTGAGATATTTTCATTATCTTCGCCTTTATAGGCTATACACTTTACATATAGCCCCTTGGGCTTTACAAAAATGGCATTTTGCCTATCCCATGCCTCATGTGCTATTTATTTTTGCACATAAGCCATGGGCTTTACAAAAATTTGGCTTTATGCCCATTTTTCTTACATTTATTCATAAAATAAAATAAAAGAAATACAACAAAATTATTAATTACAAAATTTTTATTTTGGCATGGGGGGAGGCCGGTCGCTTCACGTTCGGGCTCGACCCGGGCATTGGCCCACTTGACCCGGGGTTTGGGCCCGCTTGGCTTGGGGTTGACTTTGATTTTGATTTGGTCATCCGGGGTGTAAATTTTTACCCCAACAAATTGCCCCCCATCAATAAATGCACACCACATATGTGGGTCGTGTGCATGAGATTGATGGATCTTTTACTTTGAGGCGACTTGATTTGGTTCCCGCTTTTTGGGAAGCTGGCACTGCCCTTTTTACGACATGGACGGTCGCTGCTTGACATGTCTCCGACATGGAGTGTCTGTGATAGACGTTTCCCTGGCTCAGAGGGATCTGGTTCCCGCTTTGTAGGAAGCCTGCACTGCCCTTTTTACGACATGGACGGTCGGTGCTGCCCTTTTAGCGACTTGGACAGTCGGTGCTGCCCTTTTAGCGACTTGGACGGTCGGTGCTGCCCTTTTTGCGACTAGCGACTTGGACGGTCGGTGCTGCCCTTTTAGCGACTTGGACGGTCGGTGCTGTCCTTTTAGCGACTTGGTGTTAGTGTATATGCCCTAGAGGCCATTACTGTATCATATTAGCTTGTATATTACTTAATGGAAGCTTGGGATATTCACAGTTGTATTGACAGTTTTGCTCAAAATGGTAGTATGCTACTTGGTTTGTCTCTACTTCAATATGTGCATGTGTTTCTTTTAGCATATCGCTTATATACATATTAGTAGAGCCCTTAGGATGTTTGCTTGATTACCAGCGTTGTGATGGCAGTCATACTCGTGGGGGCTGGGTAATCCATAAGCACATCCTTATACAGGTCCCTAGTCGTAGGACTATCGAAACAGGGCATCGATACTCCAGAGTAGACTAGCGTATGCGCTTCTCATCCCAGCGGGGGAGACGGTCTGTCCCACAGCCGTCAGTACGTCGTACTTGAGATAGTATGCGGGTGCTCGTTAGGTTACGAGTACACTGGACAGGACTCGTCGAGAACTGTTGGTTGGTATTATACCTATCGTCAGTTATCAGTTCCCAAGTGACATGAGTACAGCTTAGTCCGCCGACTTGACACTGTCACTTCGCCTCGAGTGTGTTCCCACTGTACTTAGATTACTACCCTACCACGGCTCAAAGGAGTCGTGCAAACAGGTAGTAGTTGGATGCAGTCTCGAAGCACTTGGAGGCAGTGACGGTTAAACAGGATTCGTCTCTCCCGGTATTGGGGGTTGACATCGCGCTGTGTCTAGCAGAGCCCTAGCAGAGCCATTACACAAGTAGTCCCTGGCCAGGGCAAGCGAGATATACTGGTAGGTTTCCAGTGTTATCTCAGGGTGTTCTGGGCTACACTCCGACACGACTTGTACCGCTATTAGGGGACTGACGTTCACCGCCCCCTAGGCCCGCCATGCGATGTATCAGACGAACAGACCGGACTGTACGGAGATTGTCACATACAGGCTCAGTAGGAGTTCGGATGAGTTTACCTCATCGGCCTTCTTATCGACATCTACCTGGGGACCGTTACGTACAGCTAGTGCCACTTGCGGTCTGTGGTTAAACCCACTGCCAGCGTAGTGTCGAGTCTTTAGAGTCCCACACAGAGAGTTTCCCTGCACTGAGCGAAGCGTGTAGAGGCCGTATGGTTTTACGGCAGAGCTACGATCACTTACGTGCACTTGTGTGCGTATGCTGTTCGGGCAGGCAATACTAGTGGGCTTTGGTTTAAGCCAGATCCTAGTATTGCACAGATGGATTTGTTTTGTCTTCTGTACATTCGCATTCTACGGAATGCGGATGCGGGTGTGTATGCACAGTTTTGAGGAGTGATGAAGGAGGAGGTGCCCCATTAGGGTTTTAGCAGTTGGTTCGGCCAAAACCGTAATGTGACAGGCTCATTAGGGTTTTGACAATTCGTTTGGTCAAAACCATTATAAACCGGAGACATTGTTTACTAATCCTTTTAGTGATAGATTTGTGATGGCTAATTGCATTGACCATTTGACCACTTAGACCTCTCTTGACTTTGTTGACCCGTTGACCGTGTTGACCATTGACCTTCAAGAGAGGTCTACACTCTTCTTTGATTTTCTTTTTAATTCTTGAGTTATGAAAATGATCAAGTCATTTGTGCCATCAACTTTTTCATGATAGGATTAGTAATGATGGTTTTAGGTGTATTATTGCAACCACGGTTCATTTTCCTTAGTTAAACTTTTCATTATTCTCTTCTTATTCTCTCTCTTGAAATGAGAAGAAAAGAAAAGCTCCATGGTTGCTAAGTTTTCTCCTTCATCTTCCTCCTCTTGAAAATTCTTTTGATCTCATGTGTTGAGAGAAAAAGAATCCACATAGACAAACAGTTCCATCTTTCTCTTCTACACAACCTAAGGCATTTAGATTAGCAGTCTCTTTGCCCTAGTTGCCTTGGCTTGAGGCGGAGCTTAGTGTACAACTCTCGGGTGGATCGTCTTCGACTCAAGAAGGCCGCGGAGGTGCCCAAGGTCCGGATCGACACTTGGAGCTAGGATGGATGAGCGGGACAGCGGAATGAAGACCCGAAGGACCGGTTTCGTGAGGTATACTTTCTACAGCATAGTAGTTAAAGCCTCTACTTGTTTGCTAGTTTCTAGTTTAGCCAAGATCCTTGCTTTTGAGTCCATGTTTCCTTGCGCCAAATTATTGTTTTTCGCCATTTCCGCCTCCTCGTAAGAACCGGGGTGAGCAACGTGGACTTACACTTGGACGGTCGGTGCTGCCCTTTTTGCGACTTGGACGGTCGGTACTGCCCTTTTAGCGACTTGGACGGTCGGTGCTGCCCTTTTTGCGACTTGGAAGGTCGGTGCTACCCTTTTAGCGACTTGGACGGTCGGTGCTGCCCCTTTTGCGACTTAGACGGTCGATACTTGATTTGACTTGCTCCGCCTCTTGCGGTGTCAGGGTTGAAGTTGACTTGCTGATTTGATGTGATTTGGGTTGACATCAGCATCGCTACACTAGAATATGGTACTAGGAGCGAATCATCATTTGCCATGAGGGGATCTCCCTCGTTTCCAGATTAACGACTTAGGGGTCATCTGTTCCCAGTTTAACGACTTAGAGGTCATCTGATCCCAGTTTAAAGACTTAGGGGTCTATTGGATTGGAGTTTGGAATTTTGTTATTAGGGTAGGCATTAGCGTTGCTAACACTGAAGCACATGTGCCAGGAGCAATTCATCATCTGCCTTTCCCTTTTGGGGAGCGATGGCTTAGGAGACAGGTTTAGATCCCTATCACCTAAGACTTTTCGATTTTATGAGCCATAAGGGTCCCATACAAACATTTTCTCCCTACGAGTCGAAAGAATCTCGTAGGTGTACTTTCTCTTTAGGAGTTGTGGGGACCCCAAGTGTGTTTTTCCTTTGTGAATCGTAAGGATCCCACGAAAGTGTTTTCTTACGAGTCGTGAGGATCCCGTAAGTTTGTTCTCCTCGTATATCGTGAGGACACATGAGTGGGTCTTCCCAAATGGAGCATAAGTCCAAGGACAGAGACCGGCCGCGTAACTGATGGCTGCGGTGGGGCCTGGGTATGATGAGAATTATTTGAGCCCGTGGATTGTATACGGTAGTCAATTTGGGGACCACCCGTGGGGCTGGGAGAATTTTGGGAAATTGGATTTTGGTTGACGTCTGCATCGCTGCACTGGAATATGATGTCAGGAGCGACTCATCATTCGCCGTTTGGGGACTTAGAATTTGAATCTTGTTTGGCATCAGCATTGCTGCACTGGAATAATGCCAGGAGCAACTCATCATTTGCCTCGGGAGGACTTAGAATTTGGGTTTTCGGTCGGCGTCAGCACCGCCAACACTGGAGCGAAATGCCAGGAGCGACTCATCATTTGCCGTTGCCCGTTGGGGAGCGATGGCTTAGGAGACAGGTTTAGATCCCTATCACCTAAGGCTTTTCAATTTTATGATCCGTAAGGGTCTCATAAAAGCATTTTCTCCCTACGAGTCGAGAGGATCTCGCAGGTGTATGTTCTCCTTAGGAATCGTAGGGATCCCTAAGTGTGTTGCTCCTTTATGAGTCGTAAGGATCTCGCACAGGGATTTTCTCCTCACAAGGTCGAGAAGACTTTGCGAGTGTATTTTATCTCTTTTCACGAGTTTGCGCCCTTTCGGGTTTTCACAAACTCGCCGGCAGTCCTGCTGTTTTTACTCACGGAGCCCTTTCGGGTTTTCATCCGTGTCTGTTTTGCTTGTGGACACACCGTTTTTTTTTCAACTGGTGGGACTTTAAAAGAAGTCTCACCGGCGGGACTCGGGAGAGATAGGGGTCGTTTACGCCCGTGGATTGTATACGGTTTTGCAGGATGTATGATCCAGACCGTAGGGCCGGTGTGCTCAATTCACCTGCGACTTGGAGCATTCACGTGTAGTATTTCTTGAGATATCGGCCATTGATGGATGACATAGGCCTTTCTCCCTCGGCACTTATTAGTTGGTAGGATCCTCCGTCGAACACTTTCTCGATGACGTATGGTCCTTCCCAGTTTGGCTCGAATTTTCCCTTGGCATGTCGATTGGGGATGATCGGTCTTTTGAGGACCAACACCAATTCACCTCTCTTGAAAGCGCGGAGACGGGTCATCTTGTTATAGGCCCGTGATATTTGGGCTTGGTATAGCTCCAGATTTTGCTGCACTGCGAGCCTCTTTTCTTCGAGAGCGTCAAGCTCTTCCAGCCAAAGGAGCACGTTTTCCTCCTCCGTCAATTCGTGTTAAACGGCCATTCTTAAGCTTGGAACTTCGACTTCGATGAGGAGGACCGCCTCCACTCCGAAGAGCAATGAGTATGGAGTGGACTGAGTTGGAGTACGGTGCGTGGTACGATATACCCACAACGCTTCGTGAAGCTTGAGATTCCAGTCCCTCTCGTTGGCTGAAGCATTTTTCCTCGGGAGCTTGCATAGAGTCTTATTGAAGGCTTCGGCCAGACCATTGGCCATTGGATTATAGATGGAGGAATATCTCCAATCTATCTTGTGTTGAGTAGCGAACCTTACGACTTTGAAGCTCTTGAAAGAAGGCCCGTTGTCAGATATGATTCTTCTTGGTGTACCGAAACGGTATAGAATATTATGCTGGAAGAACGTCAGAATATTTTGTCTTGACTTCTTTTAGCGGGACAGCTTCAGCCCATCTGGAGAAATAGTCAGTTGCGGCCAATATGAACCGGTGGCCTCTGGATGACGGGGGATCAATTGGGCCAACTATGCCGGTGCCCCAAACTTCGAAGGGCCATGACGCCACCGTAGGATGCAATGGATTGGGATGCTTGTGAATGAAATCACCATGGATTTGGCAGAGATGGCATTTCTTTGCATGCTCTTCGCAATCCCGTATCATGGTGGGCTAGTAATATCCAAGCCGTTTGATCTGAAGCCGCATCTTGGGGCCAGATTGGTGAGCACCGCAAACGCCCGAGTGAACTTCTTTCATGACCCTTTGGGCTTCGTCCAATGGCAGACACCTAAGCCAGAGTTGGTCATATGACCTGCGATATAACGTGTCATTTACAAACACGTATCGGAGAGCTCTCTTCTTCAGCTGATCCCTCGCAGATTTTCCTTCGGACAGCTTGACGTATCGGAGGTACCCTATGAAGGGCTCTCTCCAATCGGGCTCGTCTTGAACGATCGAAGCTTCTTCGGCGGGACTGCTCTTCTGTTCCGCGCTCTTCTCTTCTCGTAGAGAGACAGAGGGTAGAATTTATCGGCTCCTGACTGTGATCAGAATTTCGTCCATGTCAGGATCAGCCAACTCTTTGGCTAAGCAAGCGAGTACGTCAGCCTTTCCATTCAACGCTCTAGGGACTCTCATTAGTTCAATGTGAGTGAACCGTTTCATGAGTTCCACCACTCGGCTTCTGTACCGAGCTAACTCGGGTTTGTGTATTTTATAGTCGCCGCTTACTTGGTTGACGACAAGCTGAGAGTCACCGTAAACCCGTAACCGAAGGATTTCCATTTCTATGGCGAGCTCCATGTTGGGGTAAAAATTTACACCCCGGTTGACCGAGTCAAAGTCAAGGTCAGCCCCCAAGCTAGGTAGGCCCAAGCCCAGGTCAAGCGAGCCCATGCCCAAGTCGAGCCCGTGGCCAGCCTCCTCCATGCCAAAATATAGACCATATAATAAATAATTTTTATGTAATTTTTTATACATGAATGTATACAAAACGGACAGAAAGCCAAATTTTTGTAAGCCCATGGCTCATGTGCAAAAATGAAATGGCACACGAGCCATGGGATAGGCAAAATGCCATTTTGTGAAGTCCAAGGGGCTATATGTAATTATGTAAGCCTATAAAAGGCAACATAATGATGAATAAAAAAACACTTTTCATTCTCTCCACAAAAATTTTAGATCTGAGATCTTTTGTGCCTCCTGCTCCTTCTCCAAGGTTCTAAACCTCCTCATTTCTTTTGAATTAAATCAAGAGTTTTACTCTTTCTTTTCAAAAACTAAGAAGTCTTCCACCACAAAACCCATAAATGGGAACTTGGATCTACCATTAGATCTCATAAAGGAGAGATTTTTAGATCTCACATCTCTTGATCATCAAGATCCAGCCAACAGAGGAGGAAGAGGAAGAACCCCTTTCATCAACCAAAACATTTTAGGAGTTTAACTCCATATATTTACATATATATATATATATAATAAATATTTCCTTTCTGAAGCATAGCTTCTGGTTCTGGGACTAAAAGCCCCTTTGTCTCGCCAGCACCCAGCGCTCGAGCGCAACGCTTGCGCTCAGGCGCACTGCGCTCGAGCGCAAAGCGCCCACGTGCCGACACGTGGCGCGCTTGCGCTCAGGCGCACTGCGCTCGAGCGCAAAGCGCCCACGCGCCCACGTACCGATACGTGGCGCGCTTGCGCTCAGGCGCACTGCGCTCGAGCGTAAAGCACCCACGTGCCGACAGGTGGCGTGCTGCGCTCATGCGCACTGCGCTCGAGCGCAAAGCGCCCACGTGCCGACACGTGGCGCGCTTGCGCCTGAGCGCACAGCGCTGGCCCCACGCATCCCTTGGATGTCTTTTCCCCCTCTTTTTATGTACATACATATATATATATACATATGTATACATATTTACACACACATGTACCCCACGACACTGTCCCTGTTAGAAAAAAATTTCTAACGGGGCGCTGCCCCGCACCCCTCAAGGGGGCTGCTAGCCCCCTTGACCCCCAGCCCGCTATCCGGATAGCGGGACCCCCGTAAAAACTCTGCGAGGCTCCCGATATATTTAAACCCCCCTCCAAAACAAAACACACGTACACTGCACATTGAGTTCGCATGACCAGTTTAACCCGTTAATCGGAGGTTCTCTCGCCCCAAAGGAGAGGGATAATTAACGGCAGCTTAGTTCGCGGCTGCCGGAGATTCGGATCCCCACAATCAATAAACCCCGGCCTACCCTAGGCAGGGGGAATCTGTAGTATACGCCTGACAAGCGCGCGCGTATTCCCATCTCAATGGGGTGACGAAAAACACCCTACAGATTCCGGCACGCCCGGTGGGACCAATCTCTCCTCCCATATTTCGGGTTAAGCATTCATGCGAGCTCAATCAATGTGCATACCTGTATTTATACTAAAATAATGCTCTTTCATGCAGGTTTTCAAGCAATCACCTTTCAACGATGTCTTCGATAATGAACTCAGCTCCCATCTCCTACACGATGAAGATAGACTCCAGGACAGTCCTTCCGGCCAGTCTCGGGCGACAATGGGAGGAGCCGCTGCTACCATTCGGCTCTATCATGTTCATGCCAGTTGGCGCCATCCCGGCTCCTCAACCCCAGTGACAGACAGACCGGTCTCGAAAGGCAAGAAACCAAATGTGGTGGTCGCGAGGCACCTCAGCCCAAGCGCAAGTCCGTTTCCGAACGACTCTCCATGGACCCAGCTGGGGGCAAGTCCATCAGCACCAACAAAGCGACAGGACGTCTCGCGCAAGCTCCGGCGGTGCCCCTGATAACTGCTCGATCGGGTGTCTTCTCTAAGTTCCCCGCCGATCAACTCGCAATGGCTTCCCGGATAGCGGATGCCCGCCAAGCCTTCAAAATCGAGAAGCTGAGGGAGAAAAGGCTCAGATATAGAACCAACAAAAGGGCTAGGGCTCCTGCCAGGCTGAACCTCATGAGGTTCGAAGAACAGGGTTACCCCGCTGAAGATGAGGAAATGGCTGGGTATGTGGTCCACACTGTCTACACGGTGGGCACGCGCAGCAAGAGCAAGGACGGGGCTATCACATCTCAAACCCAATCTGGCTTGAATGTGGTGGCCGCTTCCCAAGAACAGCCGCCTCTGCTGGGTGATGAAAACCCTATTGATGAGGATGATAGACGGAAAGACCCTTCGGTCCATGAGCAGTCGGGCTCGGAAAGCGAAGAAGAGCCGACTTTCCGCCCCAGGACCGCGGAGCAAGATCTGCTTCAAGAGCTCCGAAAACAGCTCAGAAACAAAGACAAGGAGATGGCCAAGCTCTACTCCAAAATTGACGACTTGACAAATGTCGTCCTACAGCTCACGGCCCAACTTGCCTCTCAGCCGCCCAATCAAGCGGAGGGCTCTGCTCGTGAACCGGGAAATGGTGTCCCAAAGCAGCCGACGCCTATTCCCTTAAATCCAAAAGTGGGCGAACTTACATGAAAATCAGTCGCATCCTATCTCGGGAAATGTCTTGGCTACCGATGACAGTAGCCCGCTAACTCAAGATCAAATCATGGATTTGGTTGCCAGCAAAGTCAAAACATTGGTAGCCGAATCCGAAACGCAAAAAGATATCAGCAGTAATGGGAGGCCATATCCCGCTCAGTATGATCTGGTAGAATTTCCTAGCGGCTATGTCATCCCCAAATTCGGAAGATTCGATGGGACGGGAAATGCAAATCAACACATCGCCCACTTCAAAGCCTCATGCGGGAATACTGGGGGCAATGATGCGCTTCTCCTCCGCCAGTTCGTTAATAGCTTGACCGATGTTGCTTTCGACTGGTATGCGAGCATACCGGATAGCTCCGTTACTACTTTCGTCCAAATGGAATCTTTGTTTCGACAAAGGTTCATGAGCGTCAGCGATAAGATCACCATTGCCGAGCTCGTAAAGACCAAGCCCAAGAACAACGAAAGCAGCACGGATTTTATAACCCGATGGCGCAATCTCTCCGTCAAATGCGAACCGCCGATAGAGCAGGACCAATCTGTCAGTCTCCTCATCGGAAATCTCAACAATTGGATGGCCCCGTTTCTATGCACCGCGGGTCTCAAAACATTCCAAGAGCTGACCAGGAAAGTCCAGATGCTGGAGCGCTCAAAGCAGAAGCCCTCCTCGGATTCCCAAAATAACAATAGGTCCTGGAGAAACCGAAAGGACGATAATCGCAAAGGCGGAAACTCCGATGATTCTGAATCTTTCAACACTTCGGCTAACCGAAATAAACAAGGGATGAGCGGGCCTAGCGCCAACCAGCCTCGGAAGCCAGTGTTCGGAGAGGGAGGAGAATCTCCACTCAAAGAGAAGCTGGATAAGGTCTATTCCTTCAGAAGGGACAAAATCCGTAAAATATTCAAAGACGCCCTGAAGAACGGTCTACAACTGCCAGAGTCAAAAAGACCGCAGGAAGCGAATAGGACCGACGACCCTAAATACTGCCCCTATCACAGAGTGATAGGTCGTGCCATTGAGGACTGCTTCGTCTTCAAAGATTGGGTCGAAAAGCAGTACAAGGCAGGAGAGATAGAACTGTCCAAAGGCGTGCTAGTAAACAGTCAAGATGCGACCGCCAATTTCATACAAACGGAGACCGAAGTTCTTCGTGAAACGGATTCTCTCAGACATCTGCCTTTTTCTGAAAACAGTCGACCTCTAAGTCGTTAAACTGGGAATGAAAAAAGAAATATGTGAATAAACAAAAAATATGTAAATAAAAGAAAAATAAATAAATAAAGCCGAAATGATGGGGCAACTCGCAATAAAAATCAGCGAGTGAAAATAAAAATGAAAATAAAGCCGAAATGATGAGGCAACCGCGAATAAATAGCCGAAATAATAGGGCAATCGCGATTTTCGCGATAATAAAAGCTGAAATGATAGAGCAATCGCGGTAAAACAAAAACAAACAAACAAAACAAAGGCGAATGATGAGTCGCTCCTGGTACCATATTCCAGTGCAGCGATGCAGACGCCAACCAAAATTCAAATTCCCAAAATTCTCCCGGCCCTACGGTTAGTCCCCAAATTGACTACCGTATACAATCCACGGGCTTAAATAATTCTCAGCATACCCATGCCCCACCGCAACCACCAGTTACGCGGCAGGTCTCCGCCTTCGGAATTATGCTCCATTGAGAAGACCCACGCATGTGTCCTCGCGATACATAAGGAGAACAAGCCTTTGTGGGATCCTTACGACTCACAAAGGAAGAACACACTTGGGGGTCCTCACGACTCCTAAGGAGAAAATGCATCTACGGGATCCTTACGACTCGTAGGGAGAAAATACTTTATGGGACCCTTACGGCCCATAAAATTAAAAAGCCTTAGGCGATAGGGATCCAAACCTGTCTCCTAAGCCATCGCTCCCCAACTCCCAAAAGGCGAATGATGAGTCGCTCCTGGTACCATATTCCAGTGCAGCGATGCAGACGCCAACCAAATTCCAAATCCCATACCCCAATGGCGAATGATGAGTCGCTCCTGATACCATATTCCAGTGCAGCGATGCAGACACCAACCAAATTCCAAATCGCATACCCTAATGGCGAATGATGAGTCACTCCTAGTACCATATTCCAGTGCAGCGATGCAGACGCCAACAAAGTCCTAAAATTTTTATGACCCTACGGTCTGGATCATACATCCTGCAAAACCATATACAATCCACGGGCGTAAAACAATCCCAATCTCTCCAAAAATAATAAAATAAAAATAAAAAAGGTATGTCCACAAGCAAAATAGGCACGGATGAAAACCCGAAAGGGCTCCGTGAGTAAAAACAGCAGGACTGCCGGCGAGTTTGTGAAAACCCAAAAGGGCGCAAACTCGTGAGAAAGAGATGAAATGCACTCACAGGTCCTCTCGACTTTGTGAGGAGAAAATCCCCGCGTGAGATCCTTACGACTCACAAAGGAGCAACACACTTGGGAGTCCCCACGACTCCTAAGGAGAAAATACACTTACGGGATCCTTACGACCCGTAGGGAGAAAATGCTTTGTGAGACCCTTACGGCTCACAAAATTGAAAAGTCTTAGGTGATAGGGACCTAAAATCTGTCTCCTAAACCATCGTTTCCTAATAAGCAAGCGCAAATGATTATTCGCTCCTGGTACCATATTCCAGTGTAGCAATGCTAATGCCAAACAAAAAAAACAAAAAAAATTCCCAAATCCTCTCATGACAAATGATGATTCACTCCTGGTACCATATTCTAGTGTAGCGATGCTGATGTCAACCCAAATCAAATCAAACCAACAACCTCTGCGGCGGAATCATGCTTCGTCCCAGAATTTACCCCGTGTCGAGAGCATGCTTCGCTTCGGGATATCTACCTTCCCTACCGGAATTATGCTCCGCCCCGAAATCAAATCAACCAACCAGCTCTGCGTCAGAATTATACTTCGTCTCAGAGTGCACCCCGTGTCGAAATCATGCTTCGCCTTGGTGCATCTGCCTTCCCTGTCGGGATTATGCTTCGGCTCGGAATCAACCAACGACCTCCTCGTCGGAATTATGCTCTACCTCGGAATCAACTCAACCAACAAGCTCTGCATCGAAATCAATGCTTCGCCTCGGAATATTTACCTTCCTTGTCGGAATTATACTTCGCCTAGGAATCTACCTCTGCATCGAAATCATGCTTCGGTCAGAATGTCTGCTGCCCTTTGGAATGATGCTCCGATCTCTGGAATTATGCTCCGCTCTTCGGAATGATGCTCCGAATCCTGGAATCATGCTCCGCTCATCGGAATGATGCTCCGATCCCCTGAAATTATGCTCCGCTCATCGGAATGATGATCCGATCCCCTGGAATCATGCTCCACCCTTCGATCCCTGGAATCATGCTCTGCTCTTCGAAATGATGCTCCGATTCTTGGAATCATGCCTCTACTCTTCGGAATTATACTTCGACTCTTCGGAATGATGCTCCGACCTTGAAATTATGCTCCGCAAATCGGAATGATGCTCCGATCCCCGGGAATCACGCTTGCTCCGACCTTGGAATTATGCTCCGCAAATCGGAATGATGCTCCGATCCCCGAGAATCACGCTCCCCGAGTGATACTCCGACCTTGGAATTATGCTCCGCGAATCAGAATGATGCTCCGATTCCCGGGAATCATGCTCCCCGGGATGATGCTCCGCCCCCGGAATGATGTTCCACCTCGAAGTCCAGCTTCAAGATCCATCAATTTCATGCACACAACTCAAATGTGCGGTGTGCATTTATTGATGGGGGGCAATTTGTTGGGGTAAAAATTTACACCCCGGTTGACCGAGTCAAAGTCAAGATCAGCCCCCAAGCTAGGTGGGCCCAAGCCCAGGTCAAGCAGGCCCATGCCCAAGTCGAGCCCGCGGCCAGCTTCCCCCATGCCAAAATATAGACCATATAATAAATAATTTTTATGTAATTTTTTATACATGAATGTATACAAAACGGGCAGAAAGCCAAATTTTTGTAAGACCATGGCTCATGTGCAAAAATGAAATGGCACATGAGCCATGGGATAGGCAAAATGCCATTTTGTGAAGCCCAAGGGGCTATATGTAATTATGTAAGCCTATAAAAGGCAACATGATGAATAAAAAAACACATTTCATTCTCTCCACAAAAATTTTAGATCTGAGATCTTTTGTGCCTCCTGCTCCTTCTCCAAGGTTCTAAACCTCCTCATTTCTTTTGAATTAAATCAAGAGTTTTACTCTTTCTTTTCAAAAACTAAGAAGTCTTCCACCACAAAACCCACAAAGGGGAACTTGGATCTACCATTAGATCTCATAAAGGAGAGATTTTTCGATCTCACGTCTCTTGATCATCAAGATCCAGCCAACAGAGGAGGAAGAGGAAGAACCCCTTTCATCAACCAAAACATTTTAGGAGTTTAACTCCATATATTTACATATATATATATATATATAATAAATATTTCCTTTCTGAAGCATAGCTTCTGGTTCTGGGACTAAAAGCCCCTTTGTCTCGCCAGCACCCAGCGCTCGAGCGCAAAACGCCCACGTGCCGACACGTGGCGCGCTTGCGCTCGAGCGCAAAGCGCCCACGTACCGACACGTGGCGCGCTTGTGCTCAGGCGCACTGCGCTCGAGCGCAAAGCGCCCACGTGCCGATATGTGGCGCGCTGCGCTCAAGCGCACTGCGCTCGAGCGCAAAACGCCCACGTGGCGCGCTTGCGCTCAGGCGCACTGCGCTCGAGCGCAAAACGCCCACGTGCCGACACGTGGCGCGCTTGCGCCTGAGCGCACAGCACCTAAGCGCACAGCGCTCAAGACGCTGGCCCCACGCATCCCTTGGATGTCTTTTCCCCCTCTTTTTATGTACATACATACATATATATACATATGTATACATATTTACACACACATGTACCCCACGACACTGTCCATGTTAGAAAAAAAATTTCTAACGGGGCGCTGCCCCGCACCCCGCAAGGGAGCTGCTAGCCCCCTTGACCCCCAGCCCGCTATCCGGATAGCGGGACCCCCGTAAAAACTCTGCGGGGCTCCCGATATATTTAAACCCCCCTCCAAAACAAAACACACGTACACTGCACATTGAGTTCGCATGACCAGTTTAACCCGTTAATCGAAGGTTCTCTCGCCCCAAAGGAGAGGGGTAATTAACGGCAGCTTAGTCCGCGGCTGCCGGAGATTCGGATCCCCACAATCAATAAACCCCGGCCTACCCTAGGCAGGGGGAATCTGTAGTATACGCCTGACAAGCACGCGCATATTCCTATCTCAATAGGGTGACGAAAAACACCCTACACTCCAGACCAGCTATCAGAGCTTCACACTCAGCTTCATTGTTTGTTCGAGGCTCAATGAGAGCAGAAGAGCGTCGTAGGGTCCCCATTTATGGCGTGATGAACACCAACCCTATCCCTGCTTTTCTCCGAGACGCTTGATTTACTGGAGGTCCTTATTGATAAGGCTCCATCGAAGTAGAGCTCCCAACATGGCTCATCTTCCTCGAGGTGCAGCACTTGTTCGTCGGGTAACTCACAATTTAGCAGCGACCCTTCTGGTATAGGATGAGCGGCGAGGAAGTCTGCAAGAGCTTGCCCTTTCACTGCTTTCTGGGGAGTATAAACTATGTCAAACTCAAGTAGCTTGACAGCCCATCTTGACATTCTACCGGCTAGGCTTGCTTTGGTCATTAAGTGCTTGAGCGGGTCGACCCTAGAGATCAGCATAACCCGATGAGCGAGCGGATAGTGTCTCAGCTTTTTCACAGCGAACATCAGAGCCAGGCATTGCTTTTCGATCGGGGAATAGTTGTGTTCCGCCCCGACTAAAGTTCGACTGAGGTAGTAGAGGGCATTCTCTTTTCCTTCCTCGTTGTTCTGGGCAAGGAGCGCACCGAGTGACTCATCTAGCGCGGCAGTGTAGAGAATCAGCGGTTTATTTGGAATGGGCGCGGCCAGCACTGAAGGGTGCAACAAGTACTATTTGATGCTTTCGAATGTTTCTTGACATTCGGCATCTCAGACAAAGGGAGCTCCTTTCTTCATGAGCTTTGAGAAGGGCCTACATCTCCCCGATAAATTTAAGATAAACCTTCATATATAAGCAAGCTTGTCTTGAAAAGATCTTAGCTGCGTCAGATTCTTCGGAGGGGGCATCTCCATGATGGCCTTTATCTTGGATGGGTCAACTTTGATCCCTCGATTTCGGACTATGAAGCCCAGGAATTTTCCCGATGACACGCCAAAAGCGCACTTCAGAGGATTCATTTTCAGATCGTGCTCCCTCAATCTGGTGAGAACGGTCCTAAGATCTTAGATGTGATCGGCCTTGTCTGTAATCTTGACGACCAGATCATCAACATAACATTCGACAACTTTATGAATTAGGTCATCAAATATATTGGTCAGTGCCCTTTGGTATGTAGCACCTGCGTCCTTCAGTCCGAATGGCATCACTTTGTAGCAGTATATTCCGATCGGGGTTCGAAATACTGTGTGTTTCTCATCCTCAGGCGACATCTTGATCTGATTATATCCAGACAAGCCATCCATAAAGGTGAACAGCTCGTAATTTGAGGTGTCATCGACCATCATTTCCATGACCGGCAGCGGGAAGTCGTCTTTAGGACATGCCTTGTTGAGGTCCCTGAAATCAACACAAACTCGGATCTGCCCATTTTTCTTCTTCACTGGGACTATGCATGCGATCCAGTCCGCATATTTCTCTTCTCTGGTGAAGCCGGCATCGATGAGTTTCTTGGTCTTCTCGATAACCTTTTCCTCCAGTTCCCTTCGCATTTTTCGAGGAGCTTGTTTGACTAGCTTAGCATCAGGAGATATAGCCAGCTTATGCACGGCCACTTCAGGGGAAAGGCCAGGCATTTCTTTGTATGTCCATGCGAAGCAGTCGACGAACTCATGCAGAAGGGCAATTATCCGCCCTTTTATTTCCTCTGACAAGAGTGAGCTGATGTAGATCGGCCTTGGATCATCGGGCGTTCCTAAGTCAATATCGGTTAGCTCGTCAAAGGTTGCTTGTCCGCCATCTTCGAGCTCTTGAGGAGCTTCTTCTGGCTCGGCTATCTCGTCATCATCGTTTGATCTTTCGCTAGCTTCACCAACATGGATCATGTAGCATGCTTTGGAATCAGGTTGAATGAAGCCTATGCCCCATCTATCTGGAATTCGTCCATCGATGAGTGTTCGGACCTGGGGCGGATGCCATAGCCCTTCATAAAACTTCGCTTCGGACTCCGTTTGATATAACCGGCATCCGCACCTTTTGAAATATTCCCGCATCTCGGGTGCATAATATCTGGAATTGAGGACGGCCCTTATGCCTCTCTCATACGGAAGGCATGCGACAGACAAATCGTCCGGGTGCACAACAGGATTTGACCCATAAAACAGGATGCCTTTCCGTCCATTTTTCCTTCCGGAAACGTTGAAAGTTTTCAGCTGGTCCACGGTGGAGACTGACAATGCATCGAGCTCTTTGCACATTTGCTCCGGCACCCTTGTGACGGCTAGGGACTCTTCTGCAATTTCGAAAGTCTCTCGTAGTTTCGCTTGTTGCATGAGGGTCCAATCTGCACAGCTGTTGCAAGGAAGGCCCTCTTCCTCCGACTCTTCAGTGTCGCTGCCAAGATGAGGGCGGGCTCTGCTGCTAGATGGGCCTTCAGTATCAGATTCGTCCGTATCGCCACCGAAACAAGGGCGAATTTTACGGAAGAACAGACTTCCAGCGTCAGACTCATCAGTGTCACTACCGAAACGCGGACGCACTTGGGCGTTTCTGCTTTTGAAAGTGACAGCCGGCTCAGACTTGCTTTTGAGTTTCGTGGTTGTTCTGTCTTTGGTCAGCTGTGGCTCAGTACTTTGGAGGTTCACAAAGTACCGAGAATCTTCATATAGGACTTCATGCCCACCGAACGGCTGGATGTCTCCGTCAATGCGTCTTTCTTCGCCGTTTTTAGTATACTTCATGCATTGATGGAGAGTTGACGGAATGATGCCGTAATCGTGGAGCCACAGCCGCCCCAAGAGAATTTTATAAGATGCGTCAGCGTCGATCACGTATATCTTAGCTTCGGTCTGCAGATCCCCAAATTTGATTGGCAGAGCTAAGGACCCCAAAACTTGCTGGCAATTTTGGTTGAAGCCTTGAATGACAATCCTTTCCCTTGACAGGTGTCGGACGTCCATTGACAAACTCTTCAGAGTTCGCAAGTTCATGATGTTCACTAAGGACCCCGGATCAATCAATATGCGATTAATCCGATCTCCGTCGCTGTACCCGGTCACGTAAAGCGGCCGATTATGCTCAGCCGTTCCCGGTAGCAAGTCTTCATCCTTAAACGTAACTGCGGCGGCATGCAAAGCGTACTGGGCTTCTTTCATATTAATTGATACCGCTCGAGGTTTTGTAGAACGTGAATGAAAACATCTCTAAGCTCCTTAGATAGGACCAAGGCATCGTAGATGCTCAGGAGAGACGGAAGCTTCCGGAGATGAGCCAAGACATTATAGTCCACCGAGGAAGGACTTAAGTTTTCATCAGCCGGTTCTCTGCCATCTTCCTCATTAGCCACCTGTTTTTCCTTCCCTTTTGAGGCGTTGCCCTGATTTGGCGGTAGAGCCCTGACGCTTCTGAGCTGGATTTGATTGGCCTTTGTGGCGAGCTCCTCGTCCTCTTCGGGAAAACAGAGCTCCCCCTCAGAGTCGCTGCCCAGATGGATGGCGTAGCAGGTCACTATAGGAATCTCTTCATTGGAGTCTTCTTCTAACTCCTCCAGAATTTCAGCCGCTTCTATAGGGAGGAACTCCTTCAATTGAATCAGAGTTCTTTCCTTCTGTTCATAGTCTTCGAGAGAATCGATATATTTTTGAATGGTCGATCTCCGTGCAGACTCTTTTTCGCGCCGAGCTGCACTTTTCTTCTTCTTGAGCTTCTTGGATTTTGAGCCTGATGGAGCCGCATTGGCAGCTGGGCTGGTAGGCTTCTTCTGTCCTTCCCATTCCGTCCTGGGCTCTTTCTGAAGCAGCTTCAGCATCTTCTTCGTCTTATTAGATATATGCTTATTCCAAGGAGGCTGCGGTGAGTCCGTTCCATTTCTCAGGGCAGCGGGTTCGGCTGTCTGCTCCCAGAAGGTTTCAGCTTCTGTCTGTATAAAGTTGGTGGTTGCAACTTGATTATTCACCAACACACTTTTGGACAGCTCGATCTCTCCAGCCTTGTATTGCTTCTCGACCCAGTCTTTGAAGATATAACAATCCTCGATCGCATGGCTCACTACTCGATGGTAAGGGCAATACAGGGGATTGTCGGTCATTTTTGCTTCTTGAGATCTTTTCGACTCTGGTAATTGTAGACCGTTGTTCAAGGCATCTTTAAATATCTTTCGGACCTTGTCCCTCCTGAAAGAGTAAACCTTGTTCTTTTTCTCCTCTAAGGAAGGCCCTTCTCCTCCCAGCACTGGCTTTCGAGACCGGTTGGTTTTGGATTCGCCCGCCCTTCGCTTTTCTTCATTGTCGGACGCATTGAAGACATTGGTACTGCTGGAACTCCCGCTTCTACGGTTGTCGTCCCGCTTGCTTTTCCAACTCTTGTCTCTCTGAGAGTCCGAGGTAGACTCTTGCTTAAAGCGTTCCAGCATTTGGACTTTCTTGGTTAGCTCTTGAAACGTCTTGAGGCCTGCTGTACACAAGAATGGGACCATCCAATTGCTGAGGTTCCCAATGAGAAGGCTGACGGACTGGTCCTGCTCCAGCGGCGGTTCGCACTTGACCGTGAGATTACGCCATCGGGCGATAAAGTCGGTGTTGCTTTCATTCTTCCCCGGCTTGGTCCTCACAAGGTCAGCAATGGAGATTTTATCACTGACACTCATGAACCATTGCCGAAACAGAGACTCCATTTGGGTAAAGGTAATGATGGACCCGTCTGGTATACTCGCGTACCAGTCGAAAGCGACACCGGTCAGGCTGTTGACAAACTGACGAAGAAGGAGCGCATCATTGCCCCCTGTATTTCTGCACGAAGCTTTAAAGTGAGCGACGTGCTGATTTGCATTTCCCGTCCCGTCAAATCTTCCGAACTTAGGAATGACGTAGCCGCTCGGGAACTCGATCAGATCGTACTGTGCGGGATATGGCCGCCCACTACTCCCAATCTCTTTCTGGGCTTCAGTTTCGGCCACCAATGTTTTAACCTTGCTGGTGACCAAATCCATTATCCGATCTTGTGTTAGCGGGATAGTGTTATCTGGGGCCAAGGCGTCCCCCGAAGCGGAATGTGGACGGCTTTCGTGCGGCTCGACGAATCTTGGACCCAAAGGGACAGGCATCGGCCGCTTCGGATTGTCATCATCCGGCTCATGGGTGGCGACTTGTGCTTTATTGGGAGGCGCTCGAGCAATTTAGGTCGTAAGCTGCATCACAACGTTCGTTAGGTCGTCAATTTTCGAATAGAGCTTAGCCATCTCTTTATCTTTGCTCTTGAGCTGTTTTCGAAGCTCTTGAAGCAGCTCTTGCTCAGCGGTCCTGGGGCGGAAAGTCGTCTCTTCCTCGCTGTCCTAGCTTGACTCTGCATGGACCGAGGGATCTTTCTGCCTATCGTCCTCATCGAGAGGGTTTTCATCATCCAGCGGAGGCGGCTGTTCTTGAGAAGCGGCAACCACATTCAAGCCAGATTGGGCTTGGGATGTGGTGGCCCCATCCTTACTTTTGCTGCGAAGGTTGTCGCTGGGCGCCCGCCCGCCATATAGACCGTATGGATAATATATCCAGCCGTAATTTTATTATCGGCGGCTGATTTCACAGATCGCTGTCTTGACTCCCCTATTTCGGTAGCGGGCAGTCGATTGAAAGCGGCTGACCTGACCGGATTCTTGAATGGTGCTGGCGCTTCTTTTCTGGACTTGCCCCGCTGCTTTCGCGCGGCACAGAGCGCCTGATAGACTCTTGAAGAGACAGTGTCATACTTTTTCTGCTGGGGCCGGGACACGTCTTCTTGTAGCGATGTTCGGACCGCTGTCTTCTTGATTCTGGCGGTCATGGCATTTTTCTGAACCCACTTCAGAGGTTCGAAGGAATTGCTGATTTTTACGGCCGATTCAGTCGTCGTCGCAGGATGACTCTGCTCTTGGAATCTCACACGACTCCACCTAGACGGAATCCTAGCCCTCTTGTTGGCTCGATACCTGAGCCGCTTCTGCCTTAACTTTCCTGTTTTAAGCACTCGGCAAATTTCGGCTCTTCGGGAAGACGCCGTAGACCGATTGATAGAGAGGCCAGAGGGGACGCCCGATCGTGCATTTGTTGGAGTCATCGCCTGGGCTCGCCCGCAACATTTGATGTTGCCTTTTGTACCGGAAGTCTTGCCCCAGCTGGGGCACCAGAGAATCGTTCAGACACCATCTCAAGTTTCGATTGTGGTGCCTTAGCGATCACAATATTTGGCCTCTTGCCCCTTGAGACTGGCTTGGCCACCTGTTTTGCCGAGATTTCTGCCAGATGAGCACTTCCGGCAGGGTAGATGACAACGGAACCAAACTGGCGGGGCAGTTCCTCCCACTGTCGGCTGAGGCTTGTGGGAAAAACCACACGACCGTTAATCTTGACCACGTACGGAATCGGGGTTGCGTTGGAAGCTGAATTCGTCTTTAGAAGACATCGTCGTTGAAAGTTGATTGCTGCACGGAAAAAAACATTATTTCAGTACAAACATCGGCATATATGTTAAATGAGTTCGCATGAACGCTTCACCCGAGATATGGGAGGAGAGATTGGTCCCACCGGGCGTGCCAGAATCTGTAGGGTGTTTTTCGTCACCCCATTGAGATAGGAATACGCGCACGCTTGTCAAGCGTACTACAGATTCCCCTTGCCGAGGGTAGGCGGGGGTTTATTGATTTTGAGGATCCGAATCTCCGGCAGCCGCGGACTAAGCTGCCGTTAATTACCCCTCGCATTTGGAGCGAGAGAACCTCCGATTGACGGGTTAAACCGGTCATGCGAACTCAATGTGCAGTGTTGTGTTTTGGAGGGTTTTTGGATATGTCGGGGGCCCCGCAGAGTTTTTACGGAGGTCCCACTACCCGGATAGCGGGCTAGGGGTCAAGAGGGCTAGCAGCCCCCTTGCGGGGTGCGGGGCAGCGTCCCGTTAGAAATTTTTTCTAACGGGAACAGTGTGGTGGAGTATGTGTGTGTGTATATGTATATATACACATATATATATATAAGGGGGAAAGGGCATCCAAAGGATGCGTGGGACCAGCGCCTCACGTGCCCGGCAAGCCAGCGCTGGGCGCTTGAGCGCTAGGCGCTCGAGCGCTAGCGCACCACGTGCCCGGCACATGGGCGCTGGGCGCTTGAGCGCAAGGCACTCGAGCGCTAACGCACCACGTGCCCGGCACGTGGGCGCTGGAGCGCAAGGCGCTCGAGCGCTAGCGCACCACGTGCCCGGCACGTGGACGCTTGAGCACTTGGGCGCTAGGCGCTTGGGCGCCGGCGAGGAAAAGGGGCTTTTAGCCCCAGAAATGGGATTTAAACTCCCGAAAGAGGATTAGAATGGAGTTAAACTCCTAAGATGTTTTTGGAGATGATGAAAGGGGCTTCTCCCTTGAGCTCTGGATCTTCCTAAAGTGGGATTTTTAGGAGATAGGTCTCCTTCTTCCTCCTCTTTTGGCTGGATCTTGAAGAACAAGAAGTATGAGATTTTAAAAATCTCTTATTTTTAAGATCTGATGGGAGATCTAAGTTCCCCTTTGTGGGTTTTGGGGTGAAAAACTATTTTGTTTCGGAAAAGGAAGAGTAAAACTCTTGATTTAATTCAAAAAGTGAAAAAGGTTTTAGGACCTTGAGGAAGGAGAAGATCACAGATCTGGATTCTTTTTGGGAAAGAGAAAAAAGTTGTTGAGATATTTTCATTATCTTTGTCTTTATAGGCTATACACTTTACATATAGCCCCTTGGGCTTTACAAAAATGGTATTTTGCCTATCTCATGCCTCATGTGCTATTTATTTTTGCACATAAGCTATGGGCTTTACAAAAATTTGGCTGTATGCCCATTTTTCTTACATTTATTCATAAAATAAAATAAAAGAAATACAGCAAAATTATTTATTACAAAATTTTTATTTTGGCATTGGGGGAGGCCGGCCGCTTCATGTTCGGGCTCGACCGGGCATTGGCCCACTTGACCCGGAGCTTGGGCCTGCTTGTCTTGGGGTTGACTTTGATTTTGACTTGGTCAACCGGGGTGTAAATTTTTACCCCAACAGTATGAATCCTGAGGTGAGCTAGAGAACAGCCACTTCCATTATACTTGGAAATATATGGATGCTTAAACTTGGATGGGAGTTGAACTTCTAGAAATAAACACAAATTCTTGACCTCATGATTTGGCATGACCTTTCATTGTTCCATCTTTTGAATTCTTGCTTCCAGAGGGAAGCGAATGGAGATGCTACTGGAATTGGAGATGGAATTGGATGTTGTTGCGGAGACGAAGGATACGTCGTTGGGATTGGGGGTTGAATATGAGATTGTTGCAAATACGAAGGATATGAGCTTAAGATGAAATCGAAGAGAGTTGTGCCACCTGTGGAGGAACTGGTGTAGACAAGTTAAAACGGGAGACTAAAGCTCTTGCTAGCATATCGATAGGGTCGTTTGACGGAGCTTGAACAATTGGTGACGGAATTTGGGCTACATGTGGAAGAGCCTGAACAGTCGGATGAATGGAATAGGTTAGGGTTGACGTGAAGCTGAAGTTAGAATTTGGTGTTTGTGTAGAAGGAGACAAGACAAGAGCTGGCGAAGGCGATGTGGGAATGGTAAGCGGTGTAGGAACAAGGGTGACTGGCCACATGGCCATGTAGCGATCCATCATTGACGCGAACGATGTAATTTTTCGTCGGGGATTGACTGAACTGGGAAGGTGGTGGAAAGCTGTTGAAATTGGTTGGTATCGTGTTAGGAGAGGTTGAAGTGTTTGAGATGGATGAAGGACCGAGAGGATACGAGAAGAATGAAGCAGTAGTCGGGTTATTTGGAATATGTGAAAATAGGAATGATGAGGAGGCGACGTTGGGGACAGATTGGAATCCATGTGGATATGAAGAAAAAGGAACGGTGATTGGATTGGGTGGAAACGGGGACGAGAGGAAAGTTACGGTACAAGAATTGGTCGGAAAAGGAGATGAGGAGAAAGTAGTAAAAACGAAAGGACCTTCGTCGCACTAGGAACGGTAGAGGTGTTGGAGATGGACAGAAAACCGGAAGGGAAATCTGACATTTTTGTACGACAAGTGAGTACGGGAGAAACACGGGTTACTTTGATTGTTTTGGGAATCAGAGTCTTAGGCTTCTTTTGGAGACCTATGACTCAGAGTAAACTTGGTTTGACAACTCGGGTTTAAAGTGACTCGGTTAGGAAGAAAAAAGAGAGTCGGTGAAATGTTTAGAAGAAAAAATTTGGTCGACTCTTTTGAAATTTTGGAGATGGTTTGGACTTGGACGAAAGTTCTAGAACTCACACAAATGGATTTTGGCACAAACACAACTTTTGTCGACCCCGGACAAAAGAGACAACATGAGTTTTTTTTCGAAAAATGTGCTATTTGTCAGTGTTTATTATATCGACGACTCTTAGGGTTTGGGTTCTACTTGAATTTTGGTTCTAAGGAAACAGATCCAACCCTCCCTAAGGAGAGTGAGGTTTAAGAATCAATCTCAACTCGATATACATCTGTACTAGTGACTTCCTCAATATACTGCTTGGTACGCGAGGCAAGACACCTATATACTATAGTGGGTGTACAAGAGAAAAAGAAGAGAGATTCTACGGCCCCGGATCCCCAGTGTACACCTGAGGTCGGATGAGATGGATTGCCTCAAGTCCTAATGGGTAGTGTCCGTAAATATTCATTTGTGTATGAATGAGTGAGTAAAAACCTTACGAATGTCCTTAATAACAACCAAGCCTCAAACAAAGTTAAGGTAAAGTGATTATGTTTCATTTTTTTTATTTTTTCTCGTTTTTGTTTTGTTTTTAATGAATGGGAAAACTACTCTTTCTAATTTTGTTTTATTTTATTTTTTATGCAAGAAAAGAAGTGTGATATCGTGAGAAAGGTAAAACTTGATATATACAATGCAAGTCTAAACTACCATGAACAAATAAGGACTAAGTGCAATGCAAGACTTATCTAATTTTTTTGTTATGTTGGTTTTTTTTATTAAGGGTTATAGCAAAAAGATTGAGATGAGACGATATGTATAAGGAAACTAAAACATGCACATGCACGATCCTATATGAAATATGCAATCTACTCTATTACAATCAATTCTCGCAAATTCATTACAAAGCAAGACGATTTTTTACGTGCAATTCGAGGCTATTCTCAGCAGAGTCGCCAAATCTGTAGCAACCAACCTACAAAGGAGAAGAGAAGCCATAAATAAGACGAAATCCGGGTTAGCTAACCGGAGTCGCCACTTGCGTCAAAGACGCAAGAAAAAGAGGGCGAAGAGGGAGTAACGGCGAAATGAGATGGAAAACCAGAGAATAAAAGATAAGGAATTGCAATATCTCGATTGAAATCCGACAAGAGTCGGCTACCCAAAAAGATATCCCAATCGGGCACGATTCGACTTTGAAAGGTTTTGTTTTGAAAGTGTTTCTCAAAGTTTTGCATCCAAATATGCCCACACAATGCAAGTGCGTGTATGGAGATATTAAAGGATAGTTATCAGTGGGAAAGATCAAGGAAAAGCGAAACCAATGGAAAAGAAACCTCAACAACAGAGACTGGGGCTTTCTGGGTACGTTAGCGTCTTATTAAAAGGCCTGAGTACCTCGAGGTACCTGGGCGCCTTATCAAAAGGCGCCTGGATACCTAAGCAAAGACAGTAACCGCAGGCTGCGCAATAGAGACAACTTCAAATAACGATATCTCCCCGCTCCGACGTCCAAATCTAGTGAAATTTACACCGTTGGAAAGCTTGTGGGTCAACTTTCCAATGAAACATATTTCACTTGTTTTGGGTTACTACAGAAAGAGATATGATGATAAACGTACAGACTGCGCAGAAAAATTGCGCATCGATTTTTCCACCAATATGAGATTTTCCTCGAGTTCTCTGTTCGAGTTTTGATCAGAAAAGGTTCGTAGTAGAAGGTCCTCGGATGTAATCCTATCCACTTTGCTCTTTTGGCCAAAGTTCACGAGAAAAAAAGGTCAAGACAAGAAGTCGACCAAAAAACTAAGCCATTTTTTTTATTTCTTTTTGAATTTTTTGGGATTTTTGAGTGCTTTCGATCTTTGGAGAGTCCTAAGACGAATCCTCCTATCATTATCGAATAGATCTCGGTCTCAAGGGAAAAACAAGAAGATCAAAAAGAAAACGGAAAGAGAAAAGCCATTCCGCTTGCATGAACAGGGAAAACGAGCTAGAAATGCATGAAAATGAAGAAAACACGGTATGGATCTTGGATCCTTGTAACACCCGAGCCCAATAATACTATTTCTGTTACTGGTTGAGTGTTTGGCATTGCTCATTTCATTTATCTTGCTTGTTTGGTTCTTATTGCACAATTTTAACCGGCTAAGTCATTCTGCATATAACAAATTTTAGCACCTAAAATAAAATTGAAAATATTCTTCTTGGCCTACTTGACACCCTTAGCCTCGTGGTAGCGTCCGTGCATTGTATTCTCGTCCCGTTCAGTGAAACGGGCGAGTTTGGATGGCTACGTGCACGTGCGTGTGTCCGTTTTGGGAATATGCTTTTTAATCATAAAACATTTCATTTTAAAATTTGGAACCCGCCTAAAATCCTATTATTTGAATTTCGAATTTTTGGACCCAACCCGGGCGCAATTTGGAAATGTTTCATTTGGCGCCAAAATCCTAAATTTTAATATTATTAAAACCATCGCATATATTTTTCTAACTAACCTGATATCTTACTGTTCATTACCTATCTTTTAAATCTTTAAGTTAACCATATAATATTTTTACAATCTTTATATCCTTCTTAATTTATTCTATCAGCCAATCGCAACCTCCCCTTTAACCCCGTGGGCCCCACTTTCTCTCTCTCTCCACTTTTTCCTCTCTCTCCCTCTCCCTCATATATTCTCTCGTACTTCTCTTTATCATTTTTCTCTTCTTGCTTCATGTCTCGTTTCTCATTTCTTTTAACTGTTCTTTTGTTGCCAGAATTCCGTCGTGCCGGTGACGTTTCTCGACGTTCCAGCGAGATACCCCGACCCGTGTGGTTCCTTTGTTCGTCGTTTGGGTTCATTCCGTGAACCGTGCGCCGTCGCGAGTTTTCCCCGCCGACGGTTAACGTTCCGTTTTCCCGATTCGCGACCCATCGAGGCAAGTTAATCTTGCTACATGCTATATACTTTTATAATCTTCATTTTATAATATTATACATTTGAAAATCTTATAGTTTACATATGAAATGTCGTTGAAAATCGGATATGACAAATCTGAAATTTACTGTACACCTTATCTTATAAAATTCATTATAAATCATAGAAAAATCATTAGTATACGTTCTTTAGTTCGTTACGAAGCTAATTCAGAATACTATAACTCTATGAAATATTTACTTGCAAAATAAATTGTTTATATAACGTAAAATGCAAATGAAAATGCCTTTAAACTGCTGTCCAGGGAAATTCCAGCAGCAAACTTTCAACTTTGAATATTCATAACTTTTTGTAGGGATAACCTGAGATGCTTATACTTATAAAACTGAAAACCTTATTGAATTATCTTTGTTTTGGTATAAGATACGTCTCTTTTGGAGAACGTTTGTTATTTTTAAGCTATTTTACAAATTAGGGTGACGCTGAATTTTCTGAACGGAACCTTCTTGTGCATGGTTAATCAATACAGCTTTTATAGTTACTAATCGCTTTGAATATGCTATCCATATTAATATTATTATATAAATATTTATATCACATATTGCTTAGTTGTACATCCCACACTACCATTTTATAGTTTTATAACTCTTCGGATACCCGTTTGCATCCATCGCATTTAAGATAAATATAATTGCATCCATAGATCACATTACTACATAATAATGTGATATTAATACTCCATGTTTAATAAATTGCATCCTAATTAATATTGGAACTATAAATGTAACCCTAATCAATAACTGTGCATCCATATCCTTGAAATTATATCTATTTGCCTATCATATTACATGTTCCAGTTTATTGTTCTAATAGTACTCATGCTTGTTTATTTATACACATGTTTATGATAGTTTGATTATGAGCACCCACATGACATCTTGTGCTTCCTGACATGACCTGTTACACTTCCTACTTGACATGATATGGTACCGTACACTCTTGACATGACATGACACCTTTATACATTACCCGACCTGTTACCTGATCTCATGCCTAATGCCGACAAACCTGACCATTCCCGCTGTCTATCCAGACAGACCTACTTTTACTTGATTTTGTGTTGGCATTAGTCCTTGACTACTGAATACCTGACCTGACATACATAGCTTGGGGGTATGGGGAAATCAAAGGTGAAACCGACTTGTAACTCAACAGTTCGATACATGTTCTGATCAGTCTTACGGGCTTGGCCAGCCCCGGAGTGTTGATGCTGACATCACTCGCCCATCCTACTACCTTTTACTGCTTAGCGGCACGTCTCGGATTCAGCCCCGAGGATCTTGACCGTGGTCCCGGGCACGCACGGGATACTATTGAGTTACATCGACGATTCATCAATTGGTTTCAAAGACTATAGAGTAGAAAACCTGATAGGACAGTTTAGTCACCATTGCACATTACCCTGCTTGTTATCTCTTATTACTGCTTTATTCATGTTCATACTTGCATTGCTTATTACCGTGTTTATACTTTATACTTGATGTCATGACGCGCTGACGTCTGGGTTTTGCATGGCCCAGATTCCGTACCACTGTCGACGACCGAGCAGGAGTACTTCAGCCAGCAGGCTGATTTGAGTTCTATAGTGGTTAGTTTGTTTATTGCATTTTATTTCCAGGTGCGATCCCGCATTATGGGACGTACCTTTCTATTATCATATTGGATCATTCGCTTCCGCACTTATTGTTCATTGATTTCTTGTTATTATGGATTTGGACATGTGTTAGATTAGTACTTTATCTTGTTCTTAATATCCTTACAACCGTAATGTGACTGTGGATGGATACTTCCTACCCACAGGTAGCATGGTTGGCTATGTTACGTGCCCAATCCTGCGTACTCTGGGAAGCGGGGCGTGACAATCCTTTTTTTCCAAAGTTGTTTGAAGGGTTGAAATGCAAGCTAAACAATCTAGAACTAGAGAAATAGGTTCTTCACTCCTAAATCCTAATCCTAAATAGGAAAAATAGGGGTTTTTTCTTTCTTTAGCTCATTTTTTTGTTTTCTTGATTTTTTAAAGGATTTCTAGGTTAGTCTAAGGGTTATTTTTGTTGAGAAGTGATGGAGACTTGAGTCTTGAAGAGCTGAAGAGAAATATTGAAAGAGTCAAGAAAAGCAACGGGCTCAAGAGAGAGCCTTTCTCATGAGCATGAGAATGCTTATTTATAGAAGGTTGGTTAGAATATGAAAAGGATTGTTGTGATTGATTGTAGATAGTTGAATGGTTGATATTTTTTAGAGATGAATCGATCTCTATCATTATCTAAGCTTATTTCATCCTCAAATGCTTGAACATGCAATTTCCTAATAAAGCAAAAAGAGTGAAATTAGGTATGCTTTTAAGTGAAAAAGATACATGTTGTGGGGTTCATGGGATGCAAGTTAAGTTAATAGTTCACTAAAGGAGAATCATATGCCATAGGTTTGACACGCAAGTGAGGATTAATTATCACTAATCTAGTGTTTGATGACAACGCTAAGATTAATTAACCTATAATTGCTTATATTCAAACCAAATAGCAAACGATATTCAAATGACTTGAAATTTTGTATGAAAGGTCCTCTTAGCAAGTTATGAGGATCCACTAAGAAAAATTGTCAATTTTATCCATGTGGGCCCACCATATTATTTTAATGATAAAATAATAAGAGAACTTTAGCTCATCAGGTAAACGTTGTTGATTTTAGTTGAAATTTTTATAACATGTCTTATTAAATATACTAAGATATCTTGAAAGTTTGACATCGTTTGGCTTTACGAGATAAAAATCGGAACCATTAATGGCGATTAAAGGGTGATAAGGAAAATTAACGGGTTCCGGATGAAATTGCCCATCGAAAATGGTCCCAATTGATATAACATTTTCAAATATGACGATCACATCATAAAAACACTCATCAATTGGTTGGAAGTGATTTTTGGGCAATTCATGAAAGTTCGAGGGGTTTAATGCAAATCTTAAGGAATTTGACAAGTTTATTCGAATTTTATGCTTCGGTAATTCATGATAAATCATTAAAAATCTTTACAGAAACTCCCGTGACGGGTCGTGCAAGAATTCATAAGATATGGATTTTTGAGTATCTCGAAAGGGGTATTTCGATCATTTGAACGATTGAACCAGGCACTTAAGTTGCCTCTATGTGTACCAAGATTTTATTTTTATGCAAAAATGAGGTGAATGACATGATACAAATGTACTGACATGATGAGGATGCAAGGTTATGATGCAAAAAATGATACAGGGTTAAAAAGGTAAATTCGCAAATTGCTGCTTCGCCGGGGTGTCTCCAGATATCAATATTGATTGATGCATGTAATGCTTCAGTTGATTCTCATAAGACATCAATGTGTTGTTGCATGTGTTCGGCACGGTAGGAATACCGACAGGACCTCCACATATTTTGTTTCCCCACACACATGCACGGCATAAAACAAGCAAGGAAAAAAGGTTTGCACCTAAGCTCAGTGGCTAACCTTAGTTGCTACACCACACTTGCATTGTGGCAAACATAGTTATTATATATAAACTACGGCTTATTGTGTCTTTTCTTTTACCAAAAAAATGCATATATTGAGTACGGAATAGTTATAAAGGAACACACTAGGACTAATTGTTTGGATAAAGGCTTGTTGTAGCCGTCACCTTTGATCAATGTACCATGTATAAACTAATGAAGGTCAGGGAACTTCAGGGAGACCAAGCTGAAAAGGTTGGAAGGACAATATACTTTTTCATGAGAATCAACAGAATAATACAAATTATGTAACAAGCCAAACCAAAAGTTCCATATCTTCAAAATATTGATTGCAATGGTAATGGGGCTGCAAGCAAATTGCAATAATGGAAATTAATCTTAATGCTCCCGGGATACAATGCAACAAAGAAAAACGTTGATACAGAAAGAAAGTCTAAAAAATTTCTTACTGGAATCAAAAAATTAACTTTCATGAAGAATACAAATTAAAGAGCACGCTTTAAAGGAAAAAAACCAATGCAAAAGGTGCAGTTCTCACCGCCTATCCCATCGTTCACTTGCGATGAAAAGATTGTGAGAGGAGTATGTCCCGCATTCTGGCAATAGAATCTCCCTTCTGGGCACGCCGACGTCCCTTCAAAAATCACAAAAAAAAGAGACCGTTTTTCTACAATCTGCGCAAAAAGATCAAATTTTGAACAAAACCCACGAACCAAAACCCTAAAAAGCCCACACCTGGCTCATCAGTTCCATCAACGCAATCGCAGAAATCGTCATTGAGTTGCTCTCGTGTGAACTGCCTCGATCCATCCTTGCAATTAATTACACTGGATTTGTAGTATCCCTCGTCTGATTCACACAAAAAAACCTCAAATAAACAAACAATTTTCCAAAAAATCGAAGATCGAAGCTGAAATAAGTTAGCAAGAGAGTTCGAGCAAGTACCTTTGGGATCAATACCAAGCGTGTACTTGGAAGGAATCGAAGCCAAGCCAGAGATCCACAGAAGGCAAAGGCACGAGATTGCGAGGGTTAATTTGAGATGGGTTCTCTCCATAAAATCTATAAAACGAAATTGTGAGATCGCAGCGCTGATCGCAGAGCAAGGATGAAAGAAGAAGAGGGCGAGGAGAAGGACAGAGGTCGACGTAAAAAATTATTTTTTGGTGAGGAGAGAGAAAGTGTTTATTGGATGTAAATTTTTAAATTTTTTAAGTTTGAATGTGTCGGAAAATCGACGATGGGATAAATGAGCTGATCTGATTATTTTGTTTTGGGCTCATTGGACAGGCCCGTTAATTAACTGGGTTCTAATTTAGTAAGAGGAATCTTCAAGTAATGGGCCCACTAGAATTTCGATTTCGAATTGGACTGGAGCTTTATATTTTTAAATCGAGCTAGGACAAAATGTTTCATACTTTTCTATGACGCTGGAGGCCCAAATCCATTATTCAAGGCCCAACGTTATTCCGATATCTTCAGAAGTAGACAATCTCGGCCCAGTTTATCACTCGTAACAATCCAAGAAAAACGGAACTCATTGTATCCGGTTATTCTTAGTAGATGCAATGTGTCAAATCAGATAAACGAAAATTGTAGAAATGATTAGATGTCCTTTTGGACGGTTTTCTTTTTGGCATGTATATTTATGTCTTTATGATTCTTAATACGGTGCGTATGCTCTATACTTTGAGCATATTTTTCGTTCTACTCAATACCCAATAGAGGGCTAGCTACACGGCGCCCTTACATGTTGCATGTAAAAATTAGATGTTAAATTAAATGCAGCTCTCAAACCGTGAAGCTAGATTTCAAATTTGAATGGCCGCTCCTCGTTAAATCTTGAATCATGCAAATTTCTCAAGCTAGCATAGCCGAGTTAAAATACATATGATCTGAACTTTTGTGCCGGCGTGTGCAGGGCTGTTTAGAAAACTCGAACGCTCAGCTACATAAATCTGCGCTCGTTCGATAACTTATCAGTATAAATTTGAACAAGACGTAAAGCTCCATAAAAACATACCATGTTCAAGCTCGGTTCCTGTGTAGACTTGACTCCTTCGGCCATAACAGTAACTTTAAGAAATTCCATTTTTTTCAATTGAATCATCCTTGGGGCATTTTTGCGTGTGAGGAATGTGATTAAATATTTTATGTGGACCTTGAGTCGATCACAACCCATTCCATCCAATGCAAGGCGATAGGCTCATCAGCGTGGGCCCCACTTTGGTCAGGATCTATTGACACATCCACATCATGCGAGACACACTATACAAAAACAAGCAGCCAAGCTCCACATCAGCAGCAGCCAACCTTTTCCTACTTCTCTTCTTCCTCAATAAATTTACTATATAAGAAAAAGGGGAAAAAAGGACTTTTCGATCTCAATTCACGACTTGGATCCCTCAAGGTTTGATCTCTATCTACCCTCTCTCTTCAATTTTAGGTTTTGATCATCAAGATGTGATCTTGACCTCGTCCATTTACATTAGATTTGTCCCATCTTTGAAAAAACAATTGGCTTTTTTCTAAGGGTGTTGGATTTTAATTTGGTTGAAGAATAGTGGGTATCAATCAAAATTTCATCTTTTGAATTTAGATTCATGGTTGTTGGTATGTTTGTTTTGCGTCATATTAACCTAAATTATGAAACTCTCAGGTGTTTTCTTCTCTTTTCATTTTAGATCCATTGGGTTCCTTTTATTCCTCCACTCTATGCTTTTCTCTATATTACAACATTTTGTGAATACACTGGCACGTAAAAAAATAAAGCGATCATCATCATCATCATAGTCGCCTTTTCCCATCCAAATAGGACTGTCTAGGAAACAAAGCACCAATAAAGATCTGACAAAATTTTACGACCGGATGTCGACCTAACATCAAACCTCTCTATAGAAGTGTCAAATACATGATTCAGAAAACTATGACAAGTGAGGGGCTTGTCGTAGCCCTAGATGACTAGTTGGCACATAGACTATGGAGAACTCCAAAAGAAATGGAAATGGGGATATATTTGCTATATGGATTATGTTTCAATCGAAGGTTCAAATATAGCCAAGAGTGAAACGGTAAAAAGAAAGAGATATATTGTGCAAACCCAATAGCTGAGGAATAATTATCTACACCTAAACGGATATCTCCTAGAACAATTGAAATCAAATTTAAGATTGCCAAATTGGCTTTAATCTATCACCGAGCAGGGCCGAATGTTAAACGGCCTAAATTTTTATCTTTTTTTCATTTCTTTTCTTCTTTTTGATATTGACATCGTTATCCTATAAGATTACTTTCTTGTTCGCCTTATAGTTTACAGCCGATAAGTCTATGTAAGAAACTTGCCATATCTGAATATCTATGAAGGCTGTCTTCCTTCTATATAGTTGGCGCATAAAATGAATGAAGATTTGCTACACGAAATGCAATAAAATTCAAGCAAACAGATATGTAAATTTGATCAGAGCCCGAAAATTATGTCCTAAGAATAAACAACTTGATATGAAGACTGTGTGCTAATTAAGTTCGCCATGATTGTGACAAGAAATGAAGACACAATCCATCTCCATAAGGAAACCTAAAAAGAATTTTCGAAACATGGTTTATTACTATAACTAATTAACAGAAGAAAAAAATTCATTAGCAGGGATCGACTATCAACTCAAACAATTAAACAATTATATAAGAGCCTATAAATCCTTAACCTAGTTCGAGGAATTGTGATAGGGATTAACCACACGATACAAATATGCTTATATTGTATACCTAGGGTTGTGATTTCAACAGGTTCTCATTAGGTCCAGGCTATGCAACTGTCCCAACTAGATCAAGGGTATGGCTGGCTATACATGTAATTAAGTTATATTTTAAAGTGCTTAACCATATAAGAATTCAACATTTATAGCAGTTGGCAGTTGTTCTAGTTAGTTTGGTGGTGGTTTAAGACTAAAATATGGTTAAGTTGACGCAAATTAAAATTCTTCTGACAACTTTATTCTGGTCACCATTTATAAGGTTTTGCCTTAGCAACTATGTCTAGTTAACATTTAAATCTTTTTACCTTACCTCATATAAAATGCAGGCTCCACTACCGGGATCACCAACCGAAAATATAAAATGAAACGAGTGATGAGAGATAATTGGATGAAATGGGTTTTTTCATTATAAGTGATTGCTCGTCATCTCTTTTATTATGGTGAGCTTTGTTATTAGATGGAGATGATATCTATCAAGTGGGTGGTTCACGATATTAGTAATGGTAAATAAACGTAATAGATCGATAGTAATTGATGATGTCACGTCTTATGGACACTTTACTGGAGAGAATCTTTTGTACATTATTTCTCCTTGTAAGTGGAATAGAACCATCGGTTGATTTCTTCTAATAATTGGCACTGAGCAAGCGAGTAGAGATTGCATGTAGTCATTGTAAATGCAATATATATACATACAATTTAATAATTTATTGATACAGTACACAATTTTTATATTGACCATAGACGACTCGAGTGAGCTGGCCCACTCTTAAATGTTGGACAATTAATTTTCTTGAATTCCCTTTGAACTGAAAGGATATATGATGCTTTTTATTTTGCTAGAAGTGCATAGATTCAAATAAGCATGATTTATCACATCTATAATCAACCCAATTTGTGACCAAGATTGAAAACAATGCTTGTATTATAAGTTAATGGAGATGATTTAGGATGTAGGAGTTTACACGCATCCAACGTGCATAACTATTGGTGCAAGATTAATTAATGAAAATGTTCGGGTGTACTATTTCTACTGAAGGGTATGGGCTTTATGTTGCTAAGTACCTGTATCCTGTGTTGTGGTATCACTCGAGTACCATAACAAGAGGTTCAGATCTATCTGGATTTCTGATTTGCTAAAGGTTTACTTGCCAGCTCTTACTCTGTTCTCTTTCTAGCCTAGACACGAAACGTTTTAAGTCATAATTTTATCTGTTGGTCTTGGGTAGGTACAGCCTAACTTACTTGAAGCCTGCACTATTTTAGAAACAGACGCTTTAAATTAGATTCCAGGGGCCTAAGCGTGTGCAGACGATTCTATATTTGATATTTGAGTCTGTATCCTTTCATGATCTTGTCTTGCCACTTGCTATACAAAATATTTGTATATTCTTTAACAATCATTATGTTGCATGTTGAAGCGTACACTCTTCTACAGGAATCTTTTCACTATATAGTACTACAAAAGCCTAGGTGCATGTAAAGTGTCCCATATTTAAGGTCGGTTGAGCCAACTCGCTTGTATCATGTGTGGCCACTTTTTCTGTGCGATTATGTCACTATGTGTATCATGTGTGATGCCACACTAGAAATGGTTAACGGGCTTACAATATCTAAATCCACTTTCCCAACACTGTCTGAAGATATGATATCATAAATATGTTGGGGTTGGACATGAAGTTGTACAATCTAGTCACACCCAACTACAGAACCATCTACACCAGCACACTACACACTTTTATGTTATAATGATTCAAAATCTATGCCCATATATATCACATACAGCCCAATTTATGCCCACATATACCCCCAATCACGGACCTTCTTGTGGTAAAAGAGAGGATAAGAGAGCATTGCCCTGTAATGCCAAACCTTTGGTTTCCCAATTCTTCCCTCTCCTCATCAAATATGTTCGGATCTAATTTTTGTTGGTATTATCTCTGGTGCTAAACCTTGGATTGGGTTATGAATTTTTATATCTTTTAATCTATTTGATTGTACTGGTAGTAAATTGGCTGCAAAATCTCAATGTTATAATATATTCTTATGGATCATGCATTGGGTCTTTATTTATATTAGCAACCATAAAGAGATTAATTAAGATCTCTCTGGGTTTTTTTAGTTACTGATGCAATTTCTGAGCTTTTGCTTCTTGCTTTTTATTTTGCAAACCTTGATTACTTCTATTTTTTGACAAATTGTAAGGATGAGGATCATATATTCTGATAGAGGAGTTAGTTCAGCGAAAGAATATACAACAATGATTAGCTAAAAGGTGTATTAGAAACTGACGGCACAGAAAAGGTGGATAATGAAAGAAAGATTTAATTTGTCTATTAACATGTTCAGGAACAGGAAGGATTGTTACAGTTAGAAAAAAGAGTCTGAGAATGAGATAATGGAATGGCGGAGGGGGCAAGGATTGCTTTAAATTCTTTGTGAATAAATGGAAAACTAATATTTCTTTCAAAAGTACCTCAGTATAAAGGTGTTTTGAAATCTAAAGTGCAATTTTTTTGGTAAGCATCGCACATCATGACGTTTGGTTTGGAAAATGGACACTCAAATGTAAACAACAGTTACACCCGTTTACTGACTTTTAGATGTACATGAATGATCTCACATGGTTGACTATTCTATATTGAGTAATGAGATTATAAAGATCTTTTTTTTTTCCTTTTTGATGTTCAAGCAATCATTTTCTAGCATTATGGGTAAAGGCATAAAGCAACATCATCTCCCTGCCATATAACATCTGATACAATTTGCCCTTCTTGAAGTAACTTTAAATGCCTAACAAACACTATATTGGTGAAGGCGAAGAATGGAATGAATGACTTGAGTTTATGTCCTCTTTTTTTAACTCTTAATAGATTCTTTCTTTATTACCACATCACACTATTTCTTTGCATTGTATAATTATGTGGCTGCTGCTTTTATTTAGAAAATGATGAACTATGAGGCGTTGAGTCATGCTTTGTTGTTCCATTGTATTCTGCGTAGTTCTTACACACTCGATGGAATTTTAGTCAGGTTTCAACAGTATAAAAGATGAGTACATTAGATGCAACAAGAGCTGAACTTACTCTTGCAGTGCTATATCTCAACAAAGCTGAAGCCAGAGATAAGATTTGCAGGGCTATTCAGTATGGATCGAAATTCATAAGCAATGGAGAGGCGGGCACTGCCCAAAACGTTGACAAATCAACCAGTTTGGCTCGAAAAGTGTTTCGACTTTTTAAGGTCAAAATTTATTCTTGGCTAAAATAAGATCTCTTAATTATTTCTACCACAAATATTATTTATATGAAATTATTGCTTCGGTCTTGTAGTTTGTGAATGATTTGCATGCTCTCATAAGCCCACCACCTCAAGGAACTCCTCTTCCCGTCATTTTACTTGGAAAGGTAATTTTTTAAATTTCTAAAAGTTTAAGATTATCATCGTATGTGAATAACTCCGTGTTTTGATTTGATATATGGTGTTTACTATGAAGTCCAAGAATGCTCTGTTGTCAACTTTCTTATTCCTCGATCAAATTGTGTGGGCACACAGGACTGGCATATACAAGGTCCAAATCTGGATTTCATCCGATATGATCTTTTTTAATTGAAACTTAAATAAATAAACCTTTTGATTTCTCATATTTAGAACAAAGAGCATGCAGAACTAATTGGCAGGATATCCCTTTTCTGCTGGTTGGGCGCATCTGCTTGTACCAGTGTCGTTGAGGTTTGTCCACATTGAATTTATTATTTCCGTCTTTTGAGTAGCAACTTTGCACATTGATAAGAATTGAACATGTGTATGTATAAATGTCTTGTTTCTAGGTGGCTGAGATTGCAAGAATACACGGATCATTAAAGAGGATAGAAAAGGAGCTAAAGCAAGCTGATAAGTTTAAAGTAAGTTACAGTTCTTACTCTGAGTCCATATTTACGTGTACACTAATTACCATTAGCCAAACTACCTTAAAGTTTTTTATTACAACAAGCGCCCTCAAAGTGCTACATTCAAGGGTATTTTAGTGAAAAAAGACTCCCTTAAAGTCAAAGTTTAAGGGAGTTTTACTGTAATAAGAAACTTTTGAGGCAGTTATAGTGAAAATGGCGACAGTTGAAGGTAGTTTACTGTAATTTAGCTTATTTACTCTGGATGTTTTTTCTATAAATAAAACGAACAGTGTTGTTGCAGGATGAGGAGTACCGCAACAAACTTAAAAAATCAAACGAGAGGTTACTATCTTTGGTAAAAGCATCTATGGATTTGGTGGTCGCAGTTGGGCTTCTTCAGCTGGCACCAAAGCAAGTCACCCCGCGTGTCACTGGAGCTTTCGGATTCTTAAGTTCTCTCATTTCTTGCTATCAGGTACTTTTCCTTATTATTAATTACCCTTTATTTTACTATATGAATTTTCAAATGAAATGTGGTACATATCACCTGATGGCGTTTTATGTACAGTTACTTCCCGCCGCGCCCAAGGCCAAGACTCCTTGAAGATCATATAGTTTCGACTCTTTCAAAGCATTAAGCTAATGTTATAAATAATGTTCCAGATTTGTTTAGAGATGGGTGGGGAACGACATCTCCAAGTCTACACAAATATTTCTGCCGTGACAAAACATTTCCGTCGGGACAAACATTTTAAACAGCAATGCTGATATGCCTATACTTATGTTTATGTTCGTAGTGTTTTTTGAACTTTGAAGAATGGTTATGCGCATTAGAGCTGACTACCGAGTTGTTTGTGCATTAAAAACTAGATGCTTGTTTATGTTGTATAATGCAAGACTGATTGAGTTTCACATGGTACATCTTATATTGCTAGGTAATGATAAAAAAGATTGGTGCGTGAGCCTGCACAGGTTAGAGTGTCGCCCTCCTGGGTGAGGGTGAGCTTGTGTTATCGTTGAGCAAATCAAAAAATAAGTGATAAATAGCCTGAAATTTGGGGATAACTCCTTTTATTTTCAAAATAATTCGTGCATGCCGTTTTCATTTGTTTTGTTATGATGTAAAATTTGCACTATTTTGACCATTTGGTCATATTGGTCGACATATCAGATCAGGACTCCCCATCCACCCAAAAAAAAAATCCAAAACTGCTGCGATATTCAAAATTTGAAAGCTTGGAAATGATCCATTTCAAGTATTGTCTCCGCATAAAGATAAGAGGATGAAGTTGGATCAACGCAAGAATAGACATGACCATTGCACAAAACAAGCATGCTCCCAAGTTAATCACATACCTCACTAATTCACAAAGTACATATCCAGCTCAAATACAAACTCTACTATAAAGACTAGTGCCCTTGAATTCCCGGCCTCCAAAATTTTCTCAAGTTTTAACCATAGCAATCATCCGTAGTATGTACGAGCAAAAACCAGTAAGACCCATTTACAATGATGGTCAAAATTATGCTGCAATTGCAAATACACTCTCCAAGCAGCTATACCCTCGAAGACGACGTTTTATCTTAACAAGAACAAAACATAACAGCAAATTAAAGGGGAGAGGAGCTTGTAGTTTTGTGATCGTCTTGGGCACTTGACCGAGCAAGCGAAGAAGATGATACGGCTGCATGATAGGATGATGTCGCCAATTGTGCTAGAGCAGGAATCGAGCCACCTGTACAGCATGGATAGGTATTATATTAGTTCACCTCCAAACCTTGGAAGAGTATTGAGTGCATGAAATTCCTTTATGATTCGACAATGATATGTGCAAATGTTTTTTAAGCACTTTATATAGCTTTCTAGAAATTAGTAAAAAAGCAATATAGAGTTGTTTGCGAACCACTACAGGTATGGCAGACTTAGGACGTTGATGTAAATGGCAGTGCCTGAAGGGAATGAAAGGGAAAAGGATTTTTAAAAAGGTGATATTTGGGCTTGAACAATTAGTTTGACCTACAACAATGGTGGTGTCATAAATTACCACAGGATGTACATAACGAATGGAACATATAAGTATTGTTGTGAAGACAATTGACATCCTCTAGCGGGATACGCAAACATGGATAGTGAATCTGTTTGAAGTTTGTCATGCATAACCCGGGGAACAAAATTTTCTTTTTGAGAACCATATGCAGTATTTCCCTTTCATTTGTAGCATTAGCAAGGATTGGAATCATAATTAAGGAGATATGATCATCGAATACCACCTATATCGTAGGCCAATGACTCTCCGCGACCATATTTACCTCGAGTTATCTGAGAAAGTCTCCAATTCATGCATGCAAGACTACTCATTCATATTTTTTGCAAATTTACCCTCCAAAATTCAAAAAAAAAAAAACCATATCCAAAGTATGCTCCAAACATGTATGGCTTGATCAGTATATTTCATTCTCTAAAGCTTTCCTAGACAAGCTCACTAAAATTGAAGTCTTCCCTTCGTTTCTTTTCCTATACCCTACTCGTATTTTATATTTCAGCAAGTTTTCTTGTCATGTATTCATGTCGTCATTTTCTGTGGGGTAGGTGCATGATGACTTTCTAGAAACCGAAAAGGCCCGTCCACAATTTCAAGACTTGTTCCAATCAGATACAAACTTTGGCCCTGTATCTTGAATGTCTATGGATGTTTCAGCCAATTTTCCATCTTGATCGATTTATAACTTTTTATTTCTCTTCACAATTTCTTGGGAGTAGAGAGCAAAATACCAGTTTATCATGGTGGATTTCATTGTTTCAAGCAGAAAGCAAGTGCTAGCATTCTCACTGTGTCAAAAACTATCTTTTAATCTCAGGATAAATTACCTATAAATATCCCTAGAACGTTTCTGCCAATTGGATAAGCCACGAGTTTTGGTTCTTTCTCTGGAGAGATGTAGCTTATTTCTACAGAAAATGCTATAAATTTGGTGCTTGTTAAATATGGAAAATATTGTAGACAGCTCTTTATCCTTTTATAGATATTAGTCGTAGCAAGTCCAATAGGAGATATTCTTTAGGAGGTTTTTTTTTTGGGGTGAGGGGTGGATGGGGGGTGGGGCACATAAATAATATCCTAAAGAAACAAGGTAGACAACAACATAATGTACATTGTTGGTCCAGCAAAGCTGGTCTCTAATTGGGATGGACTTGCGTTATTTAGCTTGCTAAGCTAAAGCCTTCAGGCTCCAGTGTATCTATAAAGTATAAACTATCAGTTCATAGAATCGGGTGATAAACACTGAGGGAAGAATACCCGTGTTTGTATAAACAAGCGATCAATAAGAAGAAGTGGATAATGTATACAGTATTTGAATGAGGTTACACAGCGTAAGTTTGCACGCAACTTCTTTTCAACATGATGCAGAAATGCCATAAAAAAAAGAGGGATCAGACTCATCTGCAGATATAATTCATTCGATCGTCTTGAATGCAATTTGAGGTCAACTACTACAACTAAAAACTACTGAATTGACAAATATAATATCTATTAATGCATCCATTCTTTTACCAATTGCTATTACTTATTGAATATATGAACAAGCATGAAATGATAAAGCACAAAATGTGCAATCTGCAAAGGAGAAGGGTATAGTCTGCAAAAAGAAAAGGATTCGTCACCTGCCAATCCAGCACATGCAGAAGCGACTAATATCACAGGAGGAGCCTGCAAAAATGAGTAACCAAACAATATATTATTTTATTTTGCTAAACTACACTACTACCATTTACAATGACCGAAATCACAACTTTACAACAAATATGCCAACTACAGCTATTCTTCCATTTATTTGGGATTTAGGGACTCTGCTATTATTTCCCTGATATCTCCCTGATATTATAAGATCCTAGCCCCACAACATAGATCAGTATGACCCAACTCAAACCTATGCCTCCCCCCCCAACAAATTTTTTTACCTCAACTCACATTGGATCTAACAGCAGCCAGTTTTTTGTTTTGTTTTTTTTTTTTTGGGGGGTGGGGCCCAAAATAGCAAAAAAACAAATATATATTTTGCTTCTACCAATTGAAATTGATTCCAGATTTTAAGTAGACACGCATGTGGCTAAATGTGGTGTATATATTGCAACCAGCAGATGGTTATGATTTGCAAAAGCTAAACTGTAGGAGGCGATATTTAGGAGGAGAGTTAGTATTATGTGTTTGCAAGAAACTAAATGGGTATGTGAAAAAGATAAGCCCTGGATTATAAGCTTTGGTATATGGGTAGAAATAAAAATCGTAATGGGGTAAGCGTAATCATAGATAAACGGTTGCTTGAAAATGTATTTGAGATTAGGAGAAAATGTGATGAGATTTTACTAATTAAGCTTATTTTTGGTGGGAAGAATCTTAATGTTATTGATTCTTATGCACCACAAATAATTCTTGATGACACCAGTAAGCGTCAATTTTGGGAGGATTTAGACGAGATGGTGCAAAAGATACGAAGTAGAGAGAAGTTATTTATTGGTGGGGATCTCAATGGACATGTAGGTACTAATCGTAGTGGGTTTGATACTATCCATGGAGGTTTTGGTTTTGGACTGAGAAATGAAGCAGGCAACTCGATTTTAGATTTTGCCTTGTTTTATGACTTGATTTTGGCAAATACTTGGTTTAGGAAAAGAGTCTCACTTGATCACTTTTAGGAGTGGATCAAATACTCGTCAAATAGACTTTTTCTGACTAGAAAGATCGATTGAGATTGTTACATCGCTTGTAAGGTAGTGTCAAGTGAGAATGTAACCACTCAACATAAACTTTTAGTTCTAGATGTTAGGTTTAGAAGAGGACCTAAGAAGATTACATGTAAGGTAGAGGCTAGAATTAAGTGGTGGCGACTGAAAGAATGTAATCAAGAAGACTTTGTAGATCGTGTAGTTTAAGAGGCTGATTGGAAGTCCAAAAACGACTCAGATACAACATGAAACAAGATGGCCAGTTGCGTTATGATGGTAGCTAGAGAACTACTTGGAAAGTCGAGGGGTGGTGCTCCACCATTTAAGGACACGTCATTATGGAATGAAGAAATAAAGCCTGCTGTTAGAATCAGGAGGGATTCTTATAGAGATTTGAGAAGTATATGATGGCTAAACAGGAGGTTAAGAAAGCTGTTCGGGAAGCCAAAACTAAGGTCTACAAAGAGATGTACGAGAAGTTGAACACCAAGGAGGCTGAAAATGATATATACAGGATTGCTTGAATGAGGAAAAGAAAGACCAGAGACTTATGTACGGTGAAGTGTGTCAAAAATGATGATCAGAAGGTTTTAGTTCGAGATGAAGATATCAAGAAAATGTGAAGAGATTATTTTGACAAGTTATTCAATGAGAGCTTTACTGAGAATTTGGATAGATTTGTCATTCAATCTCAAGATATAAACCGTAATTTCATGCGTAGAATAAGAGTGCTTGAGGTTCCAGAGACTTTGAAGAGGATGAAATCAAGAAAAGCTGTTGTCCCAGATGGAATTCCTATTGAGATATGGAGATTTTTTGGAGAGATAGGTGTTAGATAGCTGACAGACCTCTTTAATAAGATTTGGCAAACTAAAAAGATGTCAAATGAGTGGAGCACCGTTATACCTCTTTACAAGAACAAGAATGACATCCCAAGTTGCTTAAACTACCGTGGAATAAAACTCATGTTTCACACCATGAAGGTTTGGGAGAGAGTGCTTGAACTCAGGCTAAGGCAGGATATTAAGATAACAGAGAACCAATTTTGGTTCATGCCTGGACGATCAACGATAGAAACTATTCATTTGCTTCATCAACTTGTCGAACGTTTTCGAACGAGAAGGGATTTGCTTATGGTTTTTATTGACTTGCAGAAATCTTACGATAAGATACCTAAAGAGGTATTATGGTGGACAATGATGAAGAATGGAGTCCCAATCAGGTACATTGACACAATCAAGGATATGTATGGAGTAGTGGCAAATGTAAGGACTTGCGGCGGCCTAACGAGTAATTTTCCGATCACAATTGGTTGTATCAAGGATTTGCTTTAAGTCCATTATTGGTTGACATACTGATGGATGAGCTTACTAGAACTATCCATGATGAGATATCTTGATGTATGTTATTCGCTGATGATATTATTCTGACAAATGAGACAAAAATAGGAGTTAATGCCAAATTGGAGTTATGAAGGCAAACAATGGAATCTCGGGGGTAGATTGAGCAAGTCCAAGACAGCATATATGCAATGCAAATTTCATAAACATAGAAATCAAGATCACAGTGGTATAACACTGGATGGGCAAAAGATATCATCAAGCGATCAATTTAGATATCTAGGTTCCATCATCCAAAAGGATAAAGAGATCGATAGTGATATCAACAAGAGAATTTAGGCCGGTTGGTTGAAATAGAGGAGTGCAGCGGGAATTTTGTGCGATCGTAAATTTCCGTTAAGGTTGAAAGAAAAGTTTTATCGAAATGTTATTCGGCCTGCCTTATTATATGGGTACAGAATGCTGGGCTCCGAAGAAATATCATGCACAAAAGATGCATGTAGCGGAAATGCGTATGCTTCGTTGGATGTGTGGTAACACTAGAAAAGATAAGGTGCGAAATGAGAATATTCGTGCAAAGGTTGATGTAGCACTTGTAGAGGAAAAGATGTTGAAAAACCGTCTAAGATGGTTTGGTCATGTGCGACACAGACCTACGGAAGTATCGATTCGACAAATGGATATTCTCGATTTAAGCCAAGTCAAAAGAGCGAAAGGAAGACCGAAGAAAACGTGGATGGAGGCGATATGAAAAGATATGGATATCAAAGGCCTTAATGAAAGTAAATTGTTCGATACAAGTGGAGACGGAGGATTCATGTGCTCAACCCAGCGTGATTCTTATGTTGGTTCATGTAGCCTACCCCATGTGCCTGGGATAAAAGTAAGCCTGTTGTTGTTGTAAACTATGGGAACCCCCACCACTTTTGCCCATATAGTAGAATACCACCCCTAAATTGAAAATAAAATAACATAAAATAAAAAGTTCATTTGCTTCCTTGTTTAACGTCAGCTAATTTTTCCTATTTTGGAAACATTTTATTTCCAAAATACTCTAGGTAAAACCATAAAATAATAATTATGAACTGCTTATGAAAAATGGCAAGAAAAATGATACGAAATCATGAGCATTTAAGTGCATTTAAAGTAGGGGATGCATGGTTTCAAAATAGACGATGGCATCTTCCTATATACTGGCTAGCATGAGGGGGTTTTCTTGCAATAATTCCATTTGCAAATTCATGCATGTCACTCTAGCCCTTGCCCAACTTGATTGGAAAGCATGAAACATTGTAATAACAATGACTGTGTTGGCAAGGATGGAAGAAAGGGATAAAACAGACAGGAATTAAAAGCATAATATTTCCTTATCAGTAAGCCGATACAGGGATGATATATTCCAAACCTCTACGAAATAGGTGACTACTCTATTAAAGACTGATAAAATGGACCTATTAAGAACCTGAATTATCAATCAAATGGGTTTTTTTGTTCTCCTTTTTAAATATAATGCCAAAAGCTTGCTAAATCTTTAAAACAAAAAAAGTTTTAATAATGTAATATCGATAGTAAAAGAAAGAGTAAAGCATTAATATACTTACACCGATAAAGAAATGTACCCACATGGGCCCTTTCACGTATCTTCTCACGATAGGCATAGCTGCAACAAAAGAATGCATAAAGGTTTATGATAATTTTTGCATGAAAACTAACAAACTATAATACTATATTAGTAATAAAATCTTGATTGACGATATGCATAATTTCAGATGGAAAATAGGAGTTGCATTTCATATGCTCTATATTGAATTTTGGCGAATATTCAGATGACCATCATACCAATCTAGAAACATATTTTGGTGACAAGCCTAAGGCCTGTTTGATCCATTGGAGTTAAAAATCAAGAGTTAGAAGCCATGCATGAAAATGAGTGTAAACTTTTGTGTTTGTTTACAAGGATTTGTTGTATTTTAAATTAGGAGTTTGAAGTTTGTGTTTGGTAGAGCATATAAAAAAAGTTAGGAATTCCTAAATAAAAATGGAGGGAAGTAGGGTAGTCAAGAGAGAAGTATTAAAAAAGAAAAAGAAAATACTTGATGTGAAAAAAACCAGCCTAACTCTACCCAAAAAGCTCCGACTTCGAAGTCCTATTTTAGCCCCGCCACACAGGAAACTTGGAGTTCAAAGTTCGTGACTTTACTGACAAAACAAACAAAAACTTTAAACTCCAGACTAAAATCAGGAGTTGGAACTCCTGATTTTGCAAACTCCAACCAAACAAACATGCCTCAATGTTTTGTATTATACAAAGTAGACATACGTCCAATGTAGGCTATGTTGAAGTATGGATATAGTAATATAGTATACATGAATTAATGCTTAAATAAAGTCCAGAATCTGTGTTATTTGTCAACTGATTCTACTGCTCATGTGAGAAGTCTAGACCAATGTTCTGGATGTAAACAGGTGACGAAAAAAATCACATGATATTTTCGACATCATGATAAGCCTATCCTCAATATCTATCCGTATCAGTGTTCAGTATGTTTAATAAAAAGAAAATAAAGATAATGAAGACAAGGATATGTGTGAGTACAAAATACACATGCACAAAACACCCTTTATTAATCATTCTTATATATTCAATATGAAAGATCAATTCTAAAGCATGATTTTAAATCATCAGCAGAGATAGAAACATACAACTACATAGATAAACATGTCATGTGGTTTCTGATATGGACCATCACAAACTGAAAATGGAACATACTGACAAACTAAGAAGTCAAAAACAATGGTTTAGTTTAGCATCTGTTGCCACAGCCTCTATTTTTCCAAAGATTTGAGGAAGAGCAAAATGAACAATCTAGCTTGTTGATCCATTTTTAGTACATTAAAGTAGCCGTTGACCTCATGGAATTTTTGTTCAATGGAATAAATGATTGGTGTTACAGCACTATCATCCAATCAAAACACAGAAGCATCACAGTATAAGCAATTTATCCATAACAAGGTACAAGCAGAGAGGAAGGCTGGTTATGAACACATTATTAAATGATAGGAGGGAAAAAAGAACTATGGTGGAGGAAACATTTGGAGAGTTATATGATTTTGATGAGAAGGCTCCATTACAACTCATAGAGTCATAATTCCCTCAAGAAGCACATGGTTTATATTTGTAAGAACTTGTTAGATTCCCTACTTGTTAGATTCCCTTGTTAGAGAAGAATAAATATCATGAAAACGGCACAAGTTTGTTGCGAAGAAAATGGGTGCTAGATTGCTTCTATTTGAAGAGTGGCAATCACACAGAACTTGTTTACCTTGCTCATTCCGTGAATAACTCTTAAGTAGTAGCATGGCAGAATGTTTCTTGAGGCAGTGAGGCCACAAGTCCCCTATTTTGGAATGAAAAACACCATGCATGCCACTCAAGATAAATTATCCCCCCCCCCAAAAAAACATATTCAACTCTGGTGATCGTTGCTTATCTATAAATTCATATCCTTTGCACCATGATAGTTAACCAAATGGATGTCGGAATCAATTCAAAATTAATTGAAAATTGTTTATCGATCAGCAAAAGAAACCTCTCTTCCCTATATACGCAAAGGCCCTCTTTATGCATACAATCAAGATGCTCTGCTCCTTAACGATATTCTTTAATTTTATATTGATCTGGGAAAAACGAGAAAGCATTTTTTCCTAAATACACAAAAGCCGCCCTCATGCATATAGTCAAGACGCTCTACTCACTAGTGTTACTCTTTCATTTTAATCAAATCTTGACAAGGGCACGACGGTCAAGTAATTGACTAAAAAATAAATATTTAATTATAGAATAATATTTTCATGAAGAGATATTTTACGAATGTCAATTACAGAACAATATTTTTAGAACAGTTTGTGAAGAAAAAAGAATAATAGTTGTTAGAAACTAAATCTATTCCCTTATAAATTTTAATGCAACACCAAATTTTAACACTATAATTAAATATTTTAGAGCGCCGTGAACTTTAGTTAATCAAGTTTTATAACCATTTTATTTTAAAAAAAATTAATTGCAATTTCTATTTATAACTGAAAAATGGTAACCTACATTCTAATTAGGCTAATAAATTATATATAGAAATAAAAGAATCAACTACAATATCTAATTAAGATTGTTTAACTAGAAAGACAACAATTTTTTAAATATTTTTCCTAAACAATTTATTAATTGTTGCTAAATAAAAATCAGGGTCGACATCCACGATTTCTAATTTTCACTTACCTTAAGCTGAATTTAATATTAAATTTTAATATTTTTTCGTAAAATTAATATTTTAATAAATAATGCTTCTATTTAAATGATGATAGTAAATTTTCTGACCGTGATTCCATTAAATCGATATACGTTGTGAATTTTATCAATGTTGTATCAATTAAAATTATTGATAAAAGAGAAATTTTGATTAACATTTAAGAGGATACAAGAATGATTAAATAATTATATGAATAGACCTCCTTGAAATTTATTTAGAAAAATATACCTCATTAATGCCATATAAGAATTACGCGTAGGTAAATGTTTTATCCTAATTTCTTATGTGGCGAAAAGAGATTTATTTTGATAATTAAATTTCAACGAGATATGTTTTCCTAATTATTTATTAAATTAAGACTTTTAAGATAAATTGTTCTATTGTTTATTAGAAAGTATGATTGTAGGATCGTGTTGGAGTTATGAGTTGTACAATTTAATAATGCATGAACATGAATAATGTACAGTAAAATATAATTTATTCAATATACCCTTTACTGAAATTTATTTAAATGCATACATTTCATTTGCAAGATCTTAGAATTTTCAATTCTTGATGAAAGATCATTTGAAGGAAGACTAAAGCCATAGTCTCAAGGCCTTCTATTAAATGGTGCTCCCACATATCTCAAGCAAAAGACAAGATTGCATGTCAATAAATTCTCAAAGAAATTAATAGTTTTTTCTCAATCTTTTTCTATGAGATAAATTTGGTGATATCGTTATTTTAAAAGCGGTCGTCTAGGCATCTAGACGGTCTAGAGCTCATGAACGCACTGCTTTATCCCAGTGGCCAACTTTTGACACATTTTTATTTCTTATACTTATATACTTAAAAAAAGTATAGTTTACCATATGAGGATGTTTTAATAATTTTACAGACTAAATATACTTTAGCTCTATTTTCTTCTACAAGCATATTTCTCTTGCTTAAATTAGGGTTTCTCAACTTCGACGACTCGAAATCCTTGACTTGGATTTTGAACTTCGACTTGAAAGTTGAAATTCGATTTCGAACCGAGAACTTATATTATGACGAGACCTTGGATTTCAGCTTGACTGTCGACGATGACAACCAAAATTTGATGACTATTGACTTCGAGTCTATGTTTCGAAAAGTATAAGATGTCTTGGGTTTCTCAACTTCGATTCAGGATATTAAATCTCTCAATTTCGAATAGTAAAGGCCATTCTTTTCTCAAAAATCTCATTTTTTCTATTTTAATTTATTAGACTATTTCCTTGCTTATGCTATTGATTGCATGCATTGAATTTGCTCATAATATATGTAGCTGTGATTGATTGATCATATACATAGAAAAGGTTAAATTGCTCCAGATTGATGAAATTATTATTTTAAATAGAGTTTTTTTACTTTAAACCCATCTAAACATCACTATTTACCTTGCCCCCCGCCCACTTCTCACTATTTACCCGACTCCCCCAAAACTCTTAAATTACTCATTTAACGTCGTCCATGACGTGTTCCATTCATTATATTAGTAATTTTGGTTGTATGATGCATGTAGTTTGAAAATAAAATATAAATGATACAATTGTAGAAATTAAAATGTGTGAGAGAGTTAAAAAATAATTAAGCAACAAAAGTTTCTTAATTTTAAAATGATACGAGTAGTTTTTGAGATACAGATAATCGCCCACAAAAGGTGAAGGTAGTTTCTATCATAGAGAATTTAGTTATAAGGTTTTTTCCTTAACATTTAATGTGGTAGTTTAATAATATTTTGACGCACAAGCAAACCTTATGTGGCATAAAGTTGGAGCCTCAAATTCAAAATAAGTTTATAACTCATTTCCTTTGATATTATATTAGTAGATATACCTATTTATTAATCATAAACACTATTAAACATTATTAATCTCTATTCTAAATTATAATCCATATTCTACCTTCAAAACCCTAAAATTACAAGTTTTCTATTTCGTTTCTCAACTTTAACATTCATAATTTCATAACCCAATAATCATTTTTCAAATTCTCTCATCTTCTATATTGTCAACTCTAAATCTTTAAATTTTCAGCTTCAATTTCTTAACCCTTACAAAAACATAAAACCCAACAAAATTCTTTAACCTTAATCTTCAACTCTTCATTTTCCATATCCATAATCCTAAAACCCAACATCATCTTCAATTCCTCATCTTCCACATTCAAAACTCTAAAACCCAATAACAATTTTCAATCATTCATCATTTCTCATATTCTACATCTAAAATCCTAAAACCCAACAAAATTCTTCAAATTCTTTTATCTTATACTTTTAAAATCTTACTCTTAAATTTCTAACTTCAATTATCATCTTCTATATCCAAAACCTTAAGGTCTAGTTTGGCAATAAGGTTTCCAAAACCATAGTTTCGATCAAGTTAAAATGAAGCCACGATTTGCATGTGTGCAAACCGTGGTTTTATAAAATCAGGGTTTCACAAAGTTAAGGCAGTTTGGCGACACGGTTTATGAAACCAAGGTTTCGTTTAAATTAACTTATTTTTTTAAATGAGAGAGATAATAAAGAGAGAAGGCACAAAACTTCCCGAAACTCCAGTCTTTTTGGAGTTGAGAGATCCAATTTGAGAATTTGGGGTTAGAAGACGAGATGGATTTTATGCCTAGTTTGGCAACGAGGTTACGATTTCCGAAAACTCGGTTTCATAGGGTTCCGAGCCCTCGAAACCTTTTGAACCACGGTGTTGGAAACTCTATTTTGGTGACCACCATCTCTAATAAAACAACCAAAGCTTTTTCAAGTTTCGGTCTTCGATGGACATATGAAGAACATCTTGAAGCGGTTTCTTTTAGACCAAAGACTCTATGGATTTTTTTACTATTAGATACTTCGTATTCGTTTCACCCGTTGATAGATTTGCTCATGCTACAGCCGTAGCTGAAATACTTGGTTTAATTTTACCACTTCTGGTTCTCCCCTTAGTGCGTTGAGACATAGTAGTTGACAAAAAGTATGAATTGACAGCTAATAACATTGATTCAATTGGCTCCTCGTTCAATTATTTTAAAGTAATTAGATCATTTCTTTGTTCGAAAATCTCTTCCCTTCTCCACTTTGGCCCGAAGAGTAATTAGGTCTCTGACCAAACGAAAGGAGTTGAGTGCTCGGAAAAGAGACGGAAAAAGCATGGAGTCTTGCTTATTTGACTGACGAAAAATGGGCTGGTTCTACCAACAAAACGATTTCATAGAATTTACCCAGCTGGCTATAAAGCAAGTGGAAGTGACCTCGGTAAGAAAATGCAATTAATCTAGATTTCATGAGATGGGAATTTATACTATAACAGAAAGAAATGGCTTCTCTGCTTTAGAATTTTTTGCTACCTGCAAGGCCGCATCTTCAATCATGATTACGTTAGGCACAAGGAAATGCATTATGTATTTTGATCCGAAAAAGTTAAGGCACCAAAATGCTTTAAACTAGAATAATATTGTGTTGCTTATGTTTTTTTATAATAAAATCTACAGAAAATATATATCCTAAGAATCTTCCGATTTGATATGTGCTCTGAAACGGCCGGAGATCTCTTGATATTTACCAAGCCACGTTGTTCCTAGGTCTCCCGTTAGCCTTTTGTTCAGGTGGCCCCCTAGGAACCATCGGCAAAGCCTCCTCTTTTTATATTTTTCATCCATAATTCTAAAATCTTTTAATCTCTCTCAAATCATTCATTTTCTATCTTCAAAAATCCTAACACTAACAATTTTTTATTTCACTCTTCTTTCTCAAATAATCCTAAAACCCTAAAATTTCTATTTATTTTTTCCTAAGTTTCTTCCTAGTACATTAAGTTAACCATTTCCATTGGTTTTAACAGAATATTCTCATAAGATGTTTTAGTTCGCTAGGGAAAACTAAAATGTTTTAGGGGAGTCTAGGAAAAATAGTAAGAAGGGGATAGAGAGGTAAATAATGAAGTTTGGGGGGGCTGAGGGTAAAAAACCCCTTTTAAATAAGCTTAAATTGCAAGTGAAAAAGGATCAAAAAGATTAAAACGCATATTAGAATCATGTTTAACAAACCATTTATAAGAAATAACAAAATTACACTAAAATACGTCTTTCCTAATTTTTAAACGGCTTGAGCGGCTGTCTAGGCACCTAGGCGGCAGGCTCTCTGTCCGCTTCGCTTTCTTCCACTTCGCTTTCTTTTGCCTGATTTTAAAATGATATCCAAGGTATTCAACTATTCATCAATGTATAATAATGGTTGTAGCCAAGGGTATTGCTCAGCAAGTCAATATGGAAAAGTCATCGCATCTGATTTCAATATGTGAAATTATGCAATGTATTTAGTTTGATTTGACCAAGATTAAGAACTTATTGATCCATCCAAGAACTACATTGACCTAAGAACTAAAAAAAGATTTTAAGAGATTAAAGTTGCCCAATTCTGCCTAAAAGTAGAAACGTTAAAAAGCTTCTATGCTTAAACAACAACAACAACAAACAACACAGCAAAATAGTTTTCAATTCCTACATCGATTATCGCTACCAATTACCAGCATCTACGCATATACGGTGTTTTGTCGTTGCATAAAGGACAAGTAATTAGATATCAAATGAGATTTATGCTATCAGGTTATCCAACTTCCTTCACAAGCATTCCCCTACATCCTTTGGCCCATGAACGAGTAAAAATTTGAATACCTTGAGTAGACTCTGTAAGTTTAAGTTCAAAGAATTAGAACTTGATCTCTACTTTCATCTTCTTATTGGAACCTTTAGAAAGGCATGTATCCGTTTCTACTCATTCGGTCATTCCAAACTTTTTTAAACCAGCTACTGCCTACCTAATTATGAGTACTGTCTGTGAGTTGTTTTCCCATATGGAGCTTTGGACCACCATCAACATCAATGATCGTTCCGTTGGCATTTTGAATTATTGATAAACCAACTCTATAGCCTTTAGCCTATTCCACTATTTATTAGTTCCTACTATTATAGGCTTATAGTAGACCTATGATTTTGGCAATTCCAGATTTCATTATATTTATATTGTCAATGCAGTTGTTGTTTCTTAATCATATGCTTGATTTAAAAGCCAAGTCGAACTTCTTTGTAACCCCTACAAAAGAAATCAAATCTCTTTGCAAATTCTATTAATCCGATTCATATTTAGTTATTAATAGTCAACTAGAATGTAGAAAGCAGGAATGTGATCTATGCCCATTCGGAAACACGTTGAAATCGCTTTTGCGACTGCTGGTCGTATCGATATGATTCCTTCAATCCTTCTTATGATATGCATATAGTAGACACTAAACTTCAGTCTATAAACTTCTCTACAATATGAATTGTAAAGTTCCAGATATCTGAAAATCATAAAGGAGAAAAGGACAACTTCAACAAACTCTTCTTTTGGTATTTTCTTCTGTTTATTCACATACACCCAAAAAGAATATGGGAAACCTAATTTACCTCAATCATGGTATTAGATAAGCAAAACATGACATGTTTCTCATAATTCTCCTCTAGCTCCGATCTCTTTTATTGTGTATCTATCTATGTAGCAAGTATAGGGAGAACTCTACAAACCAACCAAGAAAAACGACATATCAAATAATATCTATAAACAATTTAACAACGGACCATATAGTCTTAGAAGAAATAAATAACATAAAGGAGAATTATATATCCCAAGGTGGATTGAGCGGTCTTATTATTCATACGTTTTTCTAGCGCATCAAAAATGGAAAAACATGCCCGACCTATCGGGAAAACTGCATTGATAATGTAATATTTTTACTCTACAAGCTATGATCAAAAAACGAAAAGAACCAATCTAACCACAAGCGTACCATGGTTAAATCCGTAGTACGTACTCGCTATCCCACCGACCGCAGAACCAATCTAACCACAATAAACAAAAAAACAAACCAAATAATAAATTAATTAATTAATTTAACATATTCAAAATACTACTCTCATCAACAAGTACTACTAGCAAGCTATTAAATCTTTTTTTTTTATTAAAAAAAATTGATAGGTATGGTACCATGGAAAAGCTGTCTCGGATAAGGGGGGAAATGGTCCATCTGCTCGTTACCTTCCATGAATTCAAAATAGGTTTCATACAATCACAAATCATAAAATAAATAATTGGGACTTGATTAATTAATTAATTAAGAGAAATGGAAAGAATTAAGAGTGCGAGAAAAGATACCATGTCTTTAGAAAGAGGCCCAGCACAGTGAGAGCATGTGGAGGGGCGAGAGCTTCGATCCTCCATGGCTTTTCTTTTTCCTTCTGTGAAAACCCTAGAAAGAGAGAGAGTTGAGGAAACAAGACCAGAGGATGTTCAACTGGGGCGGGTTCGGGTCGGATCTATGATTCAACCCGGATCAGGAGTAGCCTGGTCAATGATGGGTCGAGTGCCGGACCCGACCCGAAACCAAGTTTCGAGATCTGGGTCTGGTGCACATTGTAGACAAGTTTACCAAGACCCATTCTAAAGCCCTATAAGCTATGGATCCATCTATTTTATCTAATCTCTATATATATCTTGGGCTTCATTCGGCTGCAGTCCACCGCCCAAAATATTGTTATAATCCTCTCCACTGTTGATGTGGCGCCGGAGAGTTCAGTAAAGAATTTGAACGATCCATTCCCATCCCACGGATGAGAAACATCCAAGAAGGCTCATTGACGTTTTGAGCTGCGGTGTCGCATGTTTATCTTTCTACCTTAGTTCTCTCTCTCCCTCCCTCGTCTCCGTCAACCCGTCTCCTTTCTCTTCTCTGTACTCCATTCCACAATTTTCCATTTTCATTTTATAATTTTTATTATCATTTATTTTCTCTTCATCACAAGACTTGTTTATACACGTGAAAAGATCCACTTTGATCATCTTGGCCAACATACATAGGGCCGTTAGAAAAGCTTGAAATTCGGATCGGATCGGCTCAACAAAATCTCGTTTGATAAATTAAATGAGCCGAGCTTAAACATAAATTGAAACTCAATAAAATGAACAAATAAACATGAATACACGGCCTGTCCCAGCTCATCCCGTGTTTAGGGTTCGTGTGGGCTCAAATAGTTTATGGCTTATTTAATATTTAGTAGTAAAATAGTTACTTATTCGTAAATTTAGATCATATATATTACATCGTCAATATTAACTCGAAACTTGAATCATAATAGATATTTAGTAAAATATTGTTATACTAAAAATATCAAAGAATCTAGATTTGGGTAGAATTTTTAACGAGCGTCAGTCGCACGTGGGTTGGTTTTCATGCACACTGGTTGATATTGATTTCTTTTTCAAGATCACGTTTTTATGATATTTATTATGTTATATAGCAGCAAAGTAGGACTAGTCTGAGGGACAGTACCTGAGTGCTTTTGCATACATCGATATTTACTGAAAATGTTTTCAAAGGAGTTATAGTCTCATTATTTTCCTACGTGTCTGTGAGTGACACAAGATTTTACAAAAAAGAAAACCCTTCTAAATTATTTTCAAAAGGCGGGACGTATATGTTAAGCAAAACGTATAAAGATATATGTATATATTCCTTTATAAATGAACGTCCGCTACTTGTGCCGTAATATACATATCATACAGCTATTTTGAAAGGATTTTTCATGCATACATTTACAGTTACTTAAATAATTTTACTTGATGCGCACTATATACGTATTGTAGCCTTGATTATATTGTGCTTGATTTAAATAGTAGATTTCGCAAATTGCATTTTTCATCGTAGCTTGTATGATTCGCATAACACTTGTTGGAGTTTCGATTATTTGAGTTTTGCACATTGTTTTCATGCGCACGTGTTGCGCTATAATATTTCTAGCTTATCCGTGATTTCGGATTCCCGTTGATTTGATTTAATTTACTGAAATGTTTTAAATACTTGGGGGTTTAAATTTAAATTCAGGGACCGAATTTATTTAAGAGAGGAAGATTATGACATTTCAGAAAATGGAAAATATTATTTTAAAATTTAAATAATAATATAATGAGTTTTAAGGATATATATACCGAATATGGATTTGAGTTCTCGTAGAATGGTATAATTATATACTTCTATTTTTGGAAATAATTAGAAAATAAAATGAATTATTATTTATGAAAGTATTTATTTAATTTGGGCTTTTCATAAATTAGTATATAAATGTATCCATACAAGTTTAATATTAAAGTTAAATTGTGTTTTTCCTATTGTTGGGTTTCCCTAGTATCTCACAAGGGTTTGTCTTGCATCAAATATGCTACAATAAAATTTTAGGGTGATAAGCAAACTAATTTAGGATCAAACTAGAAATTTAGAGTAACAAAACATAATATCACATACTAAAAGAGAGTCTAACACTAAGAGATGATAAATGCAACCTTTGTAGATCTCCCCTTTGTGACTTCTTGGATCAATTGGTGTTTGTACGGGTCCGCTTGAGTCCTTCGTTGTCTACGACGATCTACCACAGAGTCCCTTGGCTCAAGCTCCTTACTCCACTAGAACAAAGTAGAAGTGATGCAAACAACCTATACTAGTGGGCTAGACTGATGTAGATTGGTGATGTTGGTTTGGATCTCACTTAAGAATCTTTTTTTTTTATCTTCTTCACTCACTTTTGAAGAGGTAGTAAGCTTTGAGGAAGAAGAAGGAGGAAAATGGCTAAGCAAGCTCAAGATAATTGTTATGCCAAAAATAAAAAGAATAATGAATACATGAGAGAGTCACACTCACTCATAATCAAAGTTCTAAAATATCTAGATATTTTGTTTGTGAGTTCAAGAATGAATTAGAGATTTGGTTTGAGTCATGGTTGACTCAAGAAGAGTGTAGAAGAAATCCAACCATGATTTAATCCTAATTATCTTTAATCAATAATCAAAATATATAAATATCTAACCATGTGAGTCTTTCATAGCCAACTCCAATGTATCATCAACCATGACACATGTATGCATCTCATGGAGTATTGTGTTTGTATGCAAGTGGCAGATCTTTTGAGGGAGGTTTTTCTTGAGTTGCTCTCGCAACAAATATCACATACAACATTAAAAGAAAAAAGGCAAATACTTTTCTTCACTTGGCCAAAGCTTTGCTTCACACTTCTCCCATGGCATCTTCTTCAAGCTCCACCCAAACCCTCTCATGAGTTGAGAATTCTTGGGTGTATTGAGATAAAGTAATCACAAACACTCTCTACTTCATCTTGGCTATATAAGCTAGCAAACTAGATACTCGAGTTGCCTCGGATTTGAGGTGGGAGCCCGTATTACAAACCCTCGACATGGATCGTCTTCGATAGGGGGAGATCAGTGATCAAACTTGATCGAGGAAGTCGCGAGGAGCTTGGGATAGAGGTTAAAGACCGAAGGACATGGATCGTTCGGTATAATCTCTCTAAACTCCTTTACGTATAGCTAGTGTAGAGTTAATGGTACGATCCATCGATTAGGGTTCCGTTAGCGCCGGTTTCTAAAAGTTTTTGTTCCGCATTTGGCCACAGATTGATGGCCGGGACGCTGGCGTGACTCAACATGGTATCAGAGCCAACCTATTAACCACATACTAGTTTGTTTAGAAGATGTTAAAGTATCGAAACCGAAACAACTCCGAAATAATACCGACTTGTATTCCATTCTCTGTCAAATTTTTCCGAGTCTTCTAAAAATATTTAGCAACTGCAGAAGACTACTCAGATGACCACTAGAACACTCCCCAAATACAAGCCCAAACCCTTGAATTTTGGACGGCCAGATGCATGAAAATTCCTAGGTGGCCGGTTTTGTTAAAGCTTCTGAACTTGATTTTTGTGGTGTTGTTTAGTCTCTGTAATATTGGTTCAGTGGTATTGCTAGTTTAGTCCAGTTTGGATATGGATTTATCTATTGGTTTGGGGGCTATTTGGGGTGTTTCGAAGTCGATATTTCTAACATTGTTTAAAGTTTTACAGTGCATGCATTACTATCTGTGACCGTGAATGTCATTAGAGTGGTACAACTTGTCTAATTGCTATAGTTCTTTTAGACGGGTTTGCGAACGTGACATTCACGTTGATGTTCTGTGTTGTACTGTGTTTGTTGGCTGAATCGTCGTGGTGGATAGCTTGGGTGCAATGTTAGTACAGTTTAGTTTCATTTGTACATTTGATATCGCGGGGCGAGCGTCCGACATGTGGACTGCCGTCACTGCCTGCTTGTATATTATTTGTTTAGGTCGATGTTACCATTGTACATATTTTTCTTTTCTGTACTAGGATTACCCCGCGATGGAGTGCACGGATAGCCGGGTTTTAGAGGGCAACGGGCTCGCATCTCATGGCATTGAGACGGAGGGGGCTTCACTCTAGAATTGGCGGGCTATTCGTCGCACTCGTAGGGGGTACAGGTTAACCCAAGGAGGAGTGCTCAAGTTACCGGATTCCGTGAAATGCCGGTGGCCCATTCACTTTGATGAAAGGGGTTGCCTCACTTCTGGTTTTGGTGGGTAACTTGCCGTGCTCGTAGGGGTCTAGGTTTTCATTGCACAGGCTATCCACACGACCCGGGGAACGTCGGGTTTCACTTGCGGCTCAAAGGAAACCCGGGGCTCCCAGATTATCAGTATTGTTCTGTGATGCTTATCGCTTATCTATGATGTTGCATTTATTATGCCTGGAGCGATTGCTATATATTGTTATATATATACTAATAGATGTTGTATATGTTTTACACCCGCGCTAGTCCAGTCCCCGCTCTGTCGTTAATTAAGTAACCTAACGGGCGATGACGGGGCCCAGTGGCAAATGCGGATGGTATATACGTACATCATATTTTCGTTCTTTTCTGGTGTGATTAATTGATGGGACCGCGTTGATTCAGATCAATGCAAGGAAAACAGACCTAATTGATGTTGTTGGAACAATTTTAAAAAGCTGTTATTACAAGAACGTTTTCTTTTGTTTTGCACAGCGGTATTCGGTTATGAATATCCAACACCTCATTCGACGAGGTAAGAGCCGAGATCCCTTCACCGGGAGTGACCTCTTGGGCAGAAGTTTGCGTCAGGGTAATAACTTCACTATAGTAGACTATTTTTTTTTGCTTTGCATCGTAATATTCAGTGGGAATATCCTGCACCTTATTCCACGAGAAAAGAGCCGGGATCTCTTCATCGGGAATGGCCTTTTTAGCAAAAGTTTTCACCACTATAAATTTGTAAAAAGCTATCCGGTTCCTTCAATGATATCAAGTTCATTACGTTAAAGCTTTTTTGCCAAAAACCATTCGTAGCCCTCCGTCATTTCAGACGGGTAGCACTTAGTATTCATGCTATGTTTGTTAGCCTTCGTCACGGCATAGTGTATGGTAGCTATTTGTTACTTTTCTATAGCATAGATAGATGCGTTGGTTTGGGAAAGTCGTACTACTATGTTGGCCTTCGTCAAGGGTATGTACGAGTGGGTTCAAATTAACCTGGACAATGATGGGTAGAACTTGACATGTGACTTATGATATGTTGGCCTTCGTCAAGGTCATAAGAGCATGGGGTAAAAATCACATCGGGAGTTTCAAACATACAGGAAACTTGCCAGGCATGCGCATACCTTCTGGAGTGTGATAACTTGAGTGGATTCCATCAGGTTATCATGCGATGATAGTTGGATCCCGATTCCCACTGATGAGTTGGTTTACTCCTCGGATGATTTTAGATGATCCCGACTAATTCTTCTTTCAGGTTTGGAGGAGAATTTAAGGATTCAGTGGAAGACATCCTGATTAGATAAACTGATTAACCATTCTGATCTAGATTAGAGTGCACGCTGAGTGTTTCTTTTCTCTCTCTCTTTAGCAGCGACCATGGCCCGACCCTAGACTATAACTCAGTAGCCAAGATAACCGAATCTTCTTAAAACACATTGGTTTTTGGATTGTCAGAATTGCATACTTCATTGCCACTCCTATTTTTACCCTTTGCTTTTCTCCGGAACATTCCGTATCACTACGAAAATCCATATTTATTGGATATGACCATCGTATAGTTACATACGAACTCGAAGAAACTTGTTTCAGATTCGAGAATGGTTTTCGGTTATGGAGAAATTGAATAGGACTATTCAGTTGTCTTTTCCTTTTACCTTCTCTCAAATTGTGAGGGCTCCTAGGATTAGGAGAGGATACACCTATTATGTTTATTGGATTGTCTTCTTCCAAACTATAGGCAGGTGCCGAAAGGTGGGAAAGGAAGAAAACCAATTAGCCTAAGTGTGGTGTACAGAAGGTAATAAGTAAAGACAAATAAAGGGATTAGAAAGAGGGCAAAGTAAATTACGACTGCTATCATTCATGACGGAATCGCGTATATGTCACGACCCGAAAGTACGGAACGTGACCGGCACTTAAATTACGAAGCGTCTAGAGGCGCCACGTAATCTAAGTAAGCCGAAGCCCAGAAATCTAAACCATATAAAAGAAGAAGTAAAGGAAAACATGTAGAAAATAAGTTTAAAAGCAACGTCTAATTTTCTCAAAAATTTCGGCAGAGTCTCCTTTGTAAAAACTGGCCCCAAACGGGTACAAACAAGTAAAATATATACAAACGATAAAATGGCATCCCCAATCGGGAGCTAGCTCTACGCCAACAAGCGGAAACAACCACACCAAGCACAATAATATACAATGCCAAAGGGCGAGGCTCAAAAACTCAAAAGAAAACAAATCCACCAAACCACAATAAACACGCGCGACTCTAAGGTCGAAATAATAACTGGTACTTACAACTTATCAAGTAATACAAGTTTGGTTGATGGAGTTTACTAGATACAAATGAAATAATAAAAGTACAACGGTGGTCCAGATACAAGTGAACCAACCTACCGTGCAAATCACCCTGAATGAAATGATGTGCCAGCAAGCTACCAAGGAAACCTGTACATCGAACCTGTAATAAAATTTGGCACAACAGGGATGAGTTGCCAACTCGTGAGTAGAAGATATCTGCGAAAAGAAATCGAATGCACGACGCTGTCCTAGGTCATAATAATATACCAATATATACTAGTCATCTAGTAATGGCAGGGTAATAAACTACGTGTAGTGCAAAAGCTCTGTGCTTGTGTCAGTGCCTCAAATAGTAATGTCCTGTGAATGAGTATGCATGCACCATGAATGCAAAACAATCAATCCTGAAATCTGGATATTTCTGTATAAGAAATCATTAAATTTTATCCTGGTAAAATTGTATAGAAATCTGAAATATCATCGATGAAATATATGGAAATCCGTGTCAAACATCGACACAAAACATGTAAATCTCAAGTCTCAATATCTCATAGTCTCAATATCTCGGGCTCCGTCAGTCCGGATCGGCCCATATCATCAAATCTCACGACAACGGTCGGTATCCTCCGGATATCCGCCGCGCCAGACATCATCGGTAGGTAGTCCTCCCCTGCCAGGCTCATCGTCTACAACTCGATTTTCTTGCCCCGGGGTACCATACCGGGCCCACCATGTATCCGAGATGGTTCATCCACTCCTCGAATCGGGTCTCGAAATCCGACAGGAAACATGAAATCTCATGGTGGACGACACATACATCACGAGAAAATCGCAACTTATATTTTAAAAGAGAGGAGGAGAGAAAGAAGTTTATATATATTCTTGCGGTTTTCCCCAAAATCCAGAAATCTCATAAAAATCCAAAATCCCAAAAATCATGAGTAAGTAAATGATAAATGTTGGCATAAGCCCCACAATACTGCATGATAACATGAAAATGTGAATGCATGAAATGTCTAAGTAATAAATGCCATGTCTAGATTAACACCTGAGAGAAATCACAATATTATATCAATCTAGCTGTTAGCTGATTCTATCAATAAAAGATAATATGTTCTAAAATGTACGTGACATAGCAATTACCGATGATGTGTGTGTGAGCTGGCAAATAAGTGTGCGTAGAATATGCGCATCATCGGTAATGGTGCTGGTGTCCTAACAGGCAGAGTTTCATATTGACTACAGAAATATATGTATGAATATGCAACGTGATGATTACAATTTGAATATAAAGGTAAAAGGTGTACTAACTACTCGTTTGGAATATACCTATCTAACTACAACTATATGATTCGAGCCTAAACTAGTATCTATCTAACCCCCGAAAGAACTAAACTAAAGGAACTAGTTCATAGGAAATAAGAATCCACCTAAGGTCTGAGTCCATATTGTAATAGTCGGTGATCCAGCCTCAATAGCGTCACGTACGTAGTACGGCTTCCTCAAGTCAAGAGTGCGGATCAATTCATCACATCTATACCTTGTACGGTAAACTCCATCGTACGACATCCCAATATCGGGGTACGGGTCAAGTACCACCTACGTACATCACCATTCGTATAATATCATCATCAAATAAATTCATGATCAAAGGTACTGTACTGTAAACGCATACATCCCAATATCCTCAATCATATATCATTGCCAGCATACATATACATCGTTAATTTATCCTCAGAAATATCATGTCACATGTATCATATTGTGATTAAGTCACACTTATATCATATCGTAATCAAGTCACACCTATATGATATCGTAATCAAGTCACACCTATATGATATCGTAATCAAGTTACAACTATATGATACCGTAATCCAGTCACACATATATCATATTGTAATTTCAGGTACAGGTTACAGTCCGGATTCTATTTTAGAGTCCCATGTACCTCAATATCATCACCACCCATTATTATTTATGTATACCTATTCATTATCTCATTTTCTAATGATCCGCTAACATCATAACGCGACCGTATAGCCAAGAATCACGGCATCAAGCCCAGTTATATTGTTTCATCCCCTTGTATCATATCACATCCTTATATCACATATACGTGTTGTGTATATATATATATATATATACCTACACCTAGTCCTATATATATATACACATACACGTATACACCACGTCGAGTTTCTGTGTGTGCGTGTGTGTGTATCTACCTGAAACCTACGAATCTCCTCCAAGATATTCATCCTCGGGTAAGGTCTTTCTAAATCAATCTAGTCCAACCTAAGGTCATTACTAGGGTTCTACTCACCGAAACTCTAAGGTCACGTCTGGCTTCCTAATGACAATAAGTACTATTTCTATTCTACGTTTGCGGGGGTGCTATACGCCATCCACCCGACTTCCCCCGGTAGATATACATCTACTCACCTGGTCCTTATCTGCCGAAGACGATATCGCCATACTCTTCTTCACCGTCCGAAGTCCACGTGAGGGGTACCTATACGCAAATATATATATAATATCGTAAACTGAATCACGGACAAAAATCAAAACGACGCACGGAACGCGCATAGGTTAAAACCTATATCCCGCTCATGCAAAAGAACCAAATATCGCTCGATATCGGCGTACAAACGCTGATTGATCGAGATAAATATCAATAAACAACTCGTAGTTTCAAAACCCATTATTTATAATATAAAACCTGGTTTAAATCATCGAAACCCTAAAGTCGATCAAATCGTCCAATTCCGAAAAAAAACTTGAAAATGTCAATTTACCGTTTTACTTCAAAACTTGATGTTTAAAAGAAACTAATAGTCATAATATTAATTAAATAACATAACTAGATTATAGAAACCATTACCATATTTTTATTACACTAATTTGTATTAAATTGTAAATTCTAGTTTGCAATTTAATCAATTTTAACACTTTGCAAGCAAAATTTCACAATATCACAACTAAACTTGATTTGCATGAATTAACGTATTAAACTACGATTCATGATGATAATAATATAATGAAATCATAATTTATATTTTAAATCTCATTTATTTAAGAATTTTCTAAAATCTAGTTAACAAAATAGCATTTTTCTCACAGTTCTCAATTATCAATAAAAACTAGTAACCAAATTAAGTTTTCCATTCCACTAACAAGTTAATATCCCCATTAAAACCACCATCTAGTGTTACAAACATAAATTGGAATTTTATCTCACCAATATATACAATATATAGAAATCTAGTTTGCAAAAATGGTTTAATTTAAACAATTTTGGATAAACAATTTACAATATATCATCCATACAAGATTTTCCACTTCTAAAAATATTAAACTAGTTATTATAACCCTACTTAATTAATAAAAACCATAACTTGATTTTATAAACCCTAACTTGAATTTTGAAACTTGTAGATAAAATTAATTTATTAAATCTAATTATGCTAGAATGAAACATTTAATAACAATAAATCATAAGAATGAAATTTATACCTCCACATGTGAGATTCAACCATGAAAATTTGCCTCCAAAAAGAATGCTTTCCAACTCCAAAATCCATGTAAAAATGAACAAAGAATAGAGGGTAGGAATTAATTAGGATTTTGTGGGTTTTTTATTGAACTTTTTGATGAATTTTGATGGATTTTTGTAACAAAATCAAGTGGGGAAAATGGGGGGGCTGCCATGGGGAGGAGGCCGGCCACAATTAGGTAGGAAAAAGAGAAAAATAATGAAGGAGGAATTGTGTACAAGGCTCTCCCAAAATATCACCTCTTTATGTCTTTTCATCACTTTTATTAAATTTCTTTTATTTCTTTTCTCATACACATAAGGAAAATTCTAGAGACATGGAAAAAATTGGAAATAAATTTTGAATGATACACACTAGATTCTAATATGCAATGGCTCATTTTTGCAAATTAAACCCATTCAAATTTGTAATTTACACTAATTTAGTGTATAAATAAAACTTATGTTAATATTTAAAATAATTAATTTAGGAAAAATATTTAATTAAACTAAAAATTTATAAGTGACTAAATAAACACCATTTACTAGTAATTACATAATTAAAATAGGTATTTTTAAATTTATAATGAAAGAAAATTACGGTTTAGTTTTACGAAAAATACATTTTACTTTACCGAAAATCATAAAATTCACTTAAAGAATTTTATTTATTTATTTATTTATTTCAAAACGTTACAGTATATCATCGCCACTCCTACTTCACCTTTGAATTTCTCCAGAACACCTTGTATCACTATGAAGATCCACATTTATTGGATAATCCATCGTATAGTTACATACGAACTCGAAAGAACTTGTTCCAATTCGAGAATGGATTCTGGTTCAGGAGAAATAGAATAAGAATTATTCAATTGTCTTTTATCTTTACCTTCTCTTAGGTTGCGAGAGCTTCTAGGATTAGTACACCTATTACGCTTATTGGATAATCTTCTCTCAAACCATAGGCTGGTGCCGAACGGTAGGAAAGGAATAAAACCATTTAGCCTAACGGTGGTATACAGAAGGTAATGAGTAAAGACAAATAAAGGAACTTGGAGAGATGGTAAGGAAATATACGGTTACAGTCATGAATCTGAATAATGGAAGAGGGAATACCCGGCTACCCCTTCGAAATATTTTCATGTTTCAGTTTCACTATGCGTTGTTAATTGAAAACTAATTTCCCAATTAGATCATTTATCCAGGGTATGTATTTACCAGATTTGATTCTCACATCTGTATGGTTTTACAGATGATGAGTGGGAGTAAGTTATTGGGAATTAGGTGATTATATCCTCATTATATCGAAATTCGTTGTAATTGGTGATATTTGAGGAAATCACCTGGGGTTTCGCCTGACGGCAAATATTTGGTTTCGAATATCCGTTGTTATGCACCAATTTCAAACTGATATATCTGTATGTTTATTTTATAAAGTGAGATATAATCTTTTGAAATTATTTCTATGACATTTACCTATACCAGTTGATGATTGGGTAAGGAGCATTAAACAGCGGTGTGTAATTCTTCTTAACCATAGTACAGTTTTCGACCTACGACGCACAGGGTTTGAGTTATTCAACTCAGGGGACTTATACAAAGTATTGTACGTTGTCCAGTGTCCATTACGATAAAGGGGTTGGTACTCGTACTATATTCTGTTTACTTGTGACTTCTCCAGTTTTAGACAAGTGTTTCGTAGAAATACAAGGTCCAAGTTTTGAGAAGTTATAGGTATAAGAATAAAGTAGAGTACCATGTGTTGCAAGTATCAGGATTCTTCGATGATCGAAGATGTAGATACTTGTGTTTGGTATTCAGTTCAAACTAATGGTTTTGAGAACTTGCTTCTCTTTCAGGTTATTCATATTTGGATGCATTCCTAGTTGAGTAATGCTTATCGGCCTCTTTCCATTTAGTTGACATGCACTGGAGACAGCTGCATGATTTGAATCTGCTTCCAATTAAATCAGTGCCTCTCTTTCTATATTGTATATAGAATGGTTCATATCTTAACGATGTTAAGGTATATGGAGTTGTCCGGCTTATGCTTAAAACCAGACTCTGGACATACTCAAGGCACGTTTCTGTAATAGCAGTTTATGGGTTATCCTGGGCTATGACGAGGGTTAACTTTCTACCATCTGGAAGATCAATAGTGATATTATTCTTGGCTCGCCACAGTTTTAGTAAAATAGATTTTTTCAGAAAACTGTAGCGGGAGTATGGTAGAACTGGAAGCAATTCCAGAACCACAAACGATTACTAAAAATTTAATAGAACCTAAAGATTCAATCGGGTTTGACATTCCATTAGCCACTCCGCAGATATGGTAGGTAACCTCAGGCACCCGAGAGGTACTTCGGTATCCTCAAAGACGGTGACAGGCAGGTTGTTGTTTAGCCAGACTTGCCATTACTTCTGTTATAGACTATGAGACCTGGCAGGAGGATGAGTATAGTATCGTTCTAAAATAGCTTTAGAAGTGCACGTGTATATGACTCTGCCAGAGGGTTGTTGTAGTCAATGGGAGCAGCGGAAGCATAGTGGACAAGTAGCTTATGTCTATTTATAGACTAAAGCAACTATAGCGGAGATAAATCATCTATTTTTGATGTGATAGTCATAGGTTTTGACATCATCAGAATAGGAGATGGATCTGTTAAGAAGGTAGTAGGGTGTCATGTCCTGGTTTTGGGATGACTTGCACTTTATAGGAAGTGAAATTCCTATACTACGATCGGTTATACTGTGGTTGTCACACAGTGATTTCTCCACATAGGATATGGATATTATATCAGGCATTCTGGTTACTAGATCTTTGGTTTTAGATCTAGATTTGGATAGTTTCCTAATCTGGGTATTTAGACAGTATTCTAAAGGTGTTTTAGAATGGACGACTTCTCGCATGGTGGTGCACGTGCTGGTGATGGAGTCACCCTCTTTAAAGGGGTCTTATATAGTAAAGGGGAAAGGGATGTGTAACGTTTTAAAAATAAATAAATAAATCGTTTAGGAGAATTTTTCGATAATCGGTAAAATAAATTCTATTTTTCCGTAAAACATAACTATAATTATTTTTCAACATAGACTTAATTATACCTATTTTAGATATATAATGGCTAGTATTGGTATTTATTTAGTCACTTATAAAATTGTTAGTTTACTTAAATATTTTTACTTAATTAATTATTTTAAATATTATTATAAGCTTTTATTTATACATTAAATTAGTGTAAATTACAAATTGGAATGGGTTAATTATACAAATGTGAACCATAACAACACAAACACTTGGCTTGTAACATGCTATTTCTTTCTCTAGTTGTCTCCATGGTTCTAGACTAATCTAGGATAATTAGGAAATAAATTAATTAAGATATTATTAATAGAAGTGAAAATGGGGGTTTTCTTAACTTGGAACTTTCTACATACACCCACACACACCCAGATTTCCCGCTTGGCCGAGCCTTGCTGCTGCAGGCTTCCTTAATTCCCACTCATTTTTCCCACTTCAAAACTTCATAGAAAAAGAAAATTAAAAAGGTAAATAATATGTGATATGATGGAGACTTCTGCACTCACCCACACACCTCACTTTTTCTCTCTCCCTTTCCCCAAAATTCTGGCCGAAACCTTGCTGCCCTCATTCTCCATTTTCCCCACTTCATTTCCATCTCAAAACTTGTAACGTTTTAAAATAAATAAATAAACAAACAAATAAATAAATCCTTTAGGTGGATTTTTCCGATAACCGGTAAAATAACTCGTAATTTCCATAAAACGTAACTGTAATTATTTTTCAATATAGACTTAAAGACACCTATTTTAATTATGAAATTGCTAGTATTTGGTATCTAATTAGTCATTTATAAATTGTGGTTTACTTAAATATTTTTCCTTAATTAATTATTGTAAATATTATTATAAGATTTCATTTATACATTTAATTAGTGTAAATCACAAATTGGAATGGGTTAATTATATTTTAGTGAACCATGACCAATTAATACCAAGAATTTAATATGCTCACTCTCTCTCAAATGGTCTCCATAGTTCTAGAGAACTCTTGGGGGAAAAATTAATTGAAAAATAAAATAAAATGGAAAAGATTGATGTAAGATGCAATAATGAGTTTTGAAGGGGTTTTCTTGACTTGGGAATTTCTCTCACACAAGCCCACACACCTTTTTTCCCTCACTTGGCTGAGCCAAGTAGTGGCAGCCCCCCTCTCTCTTCACAATTCTCATCTCACTCTCACTCAAAAAAAAAGAAAAGAAAAGAAATTAGTAAAGAAAGAAGTATGGGTATAATTGAGGTATGGGTTTATTTTCTTTGACCAAATCACACACACACCTCACTTTCTCTCTCTCCCTCCTCATGGTCGAAAACTGCAGCCCCATCTTCCCCATTTCCCCCATCTCATTCCACATCAAAACCCTTCAAAAAATCCATCAAAAATCCTAATAAAATCTCACAAAATCTTCATTTAACATTTACCCATTATTCTTTGGCCCAAACGTGTATGGAATTAGGAGCAAGATGGTATTTTGGAGGCTAAGTTTTGCAAGTGTGGATCTCATTCCAAACTATTTTGAGGTATAACCATACTCTAATTGTTACTTGTTCTAATCTAATTTTTAATTAAGTGTTAATTAGGTTTTAATTGCAAGTTTGGGAATTCAAGAATATGATTTGAATTCAATTAGGGTTTTTATCACTTGTTTAAGGTTACAATGTGTAGTTTAACCTCTTAGGACTTGGAAAACCTATTCTAGTTGTTAAATTGTTAAATTGTTACATTTAAAATTGTCCAAATTATATAATTTGCAAACTAGATTTTTATAATTAATGAAAATATGTGAGATTAAAATCTAGTTAATATTTATGTGACCTAATTAAGATATTTAGTGAATATTGTGGCTACTAGATTTGTTAAAACATCTAGAATTTGCACTAGAACGGTTAATGGCCGCTTACTAGGTTTTCGGAATAATCGATTTTAATTAAGTTTGCGGTTTTGTTGATCTCTAATATTTTCACTAAGATATTTAATGCGTTGTGAATGCACGATTGGGTTTTAGACATGATTGTGGTCATGTATAGTGACTCTAGTTGTAGATTGTGGCATTGTCGCGAGCGCGTTTGTACACCAAATGTGTGCGCGTCTTGTTGTACGCATAGATTGACTTGTGTCGTTTATGCCCGTGACTAATCGTATAATTACCCTCTTAATTGCTGTGTACAATTTCAGGATCGGGTGCAGAGGCGTCGGATGTGGCGCGGAAAAGATAAGGCGGAGATCGGATCAGATTAGCCGAGACGTTCCGGTGAGTAGATGTACACATCTACGGAGGGATCGTCTGGATGGCGCAAGGCGTCCGATAGTTAGAATTTCTTTTAGTACTTGCATTTATATGCGTAGTTTCTAGTTATTCATTTGACATCGCATCATCTTTTATATATATGTGTGATATCATCTCATAGGACACTTGCACCATTACCATTGGGTTATGCTGCATGGACACTATTCATGTGGACACACACGCCTTGGTAATTGCTATGCCACGAACACTATATAACTTGTTTGAATCAGAATCTAAAATAATTGCACCATATATGATTTGTAAACCTGTACTTATATATTCAATTCATCAGGATGGATGATTTGTTCGAAAGAGTGTGTTTGTAGTTAACCGCAATCAATAACGGTGTCACGTGTAGCTAGACCGAGATGAGTACGGGTCGTCCTCAGGGAAACGTTGAACTTTTTACTCTTACTTTAGATGTGTTGAAAAAGAGAAAGAAATAAGAATTTTGTGGAATGGTTTCTAGATCTACGTTAAACAAGAATGTAAAATATAGATCTAGATTATTTTAGGGATGTAGTTAATATAATAAAAGGGCTTGTAGGGTTCGTTAGGATTTAGTAGTTATGGACGATTAATTAAAAGTTACCCTTTTTATCCTTTAATAGATTTAGAACTAGACCGACGGTGATGCGTGTAGATTAGGGTTTCTGGAGGGAAAAGAAATCCCACTCTTAACCCTTATCTCGACACGGAACTCCGTTCATATCTAGCCTTTACCAAAACAATCATTAATCTAATCTCTAATCGCGGTCGGGACTAACAAAGAATTGTTAGCGCGCCCTATTAGGATGTTAATGATTCTTTTGATAAAGTTCATAAACTTTATAGGACTTAAAAAGGGTTTAGGAATGTTCATCATCCATTAGCCTACCCTAATCCTACGAACCCTAACAAGCGGAGAATTACTCGCGCATGTTGGGAGAAAAAGAGATAGAAAGAAATTGCATAATTAAACCACGAAGAAATAGAATAAGAAAAAGAAAGCTACCTTTATTAATCAACAATATTCATTACACTTGAATTCTTAGAAAATGATTACAATTTCTAGTTGCTTCTCGATCTCTTCTAAGGAGGTAGACGAACAGTTGATGACCAGCCTGGATGCGTGAGCCGTTTTGGACTTCGTGATCGCGTCGGCTTGATAAATTTTTCAAGAGGCTCTCGGTCCCTTTTTATAGTGTTAAAGTCAGAATCCAAGCTTCTAAATTAGGAAGTAAGCAGCAAAAGATTCACCCTAAAAATCCTCAGCTCCCAACTCCATATACCTGCGGTGGATCCGCGGCATAAAGGGGCTAATGCCGCGGATCCGCGGCCTTATCATCATGGCCGTTGATAAAACTTCTGGTCTTGGCTCTCTGTGACATTTGGCGATCCTAGGAACCTTCAGAATTTGTAAATTTTCTCGTGATTGCTGCCAGACTTGGTCTCCAAGTTTTGCTTCTTAATTTGGCAAGTTTTCTTTAACAACTTGATTTCCTTGATTTTAGTCTTGAAAAATTCTGCACAACTTGGAAAGATTCTGCACAACAACTCAAATAATATTTAGTAGAGTTTGTTCTAATAGGATTTGGTCAATGATATTATTTGCATACATTTTCCTACCAAATGCAAATTATAATATATAAATACATAAAAATAGTCTTTTTACAGATAAACCCTCATATGTATCATATATTATAATAAACACCTCTTTAAATATAGAAATAGTAGGAAAATGTAATAACAAATGTGCAGTTTTATCAACTGAACAAATACCCCCAAACTTAACTTTGATCGTCCCGAGCAAACTAGTTTATTCAAGAGGAGGAGAAAAAGAAAGGAGAAAACTAAGCACACTTTCGTAGGCAAACACGATTGCACTGAGCACGTGCAACAAGCCGTTAAACCTCTAGGTGTCTCTAGTAGGAGGAGTGTTGTCTCCTGAGGGTTTTCAGCGGATTACACCCACAAAATCCTATAATAAAAGAGAGATGGTGAAATTTACATATAAAAATAAGAACCATAAAAGAAAGACTTTGAAAATAAGAGTTTCCAACTACACTAGCTTTTCAGTTGTCATGAGCCCTATCTTAATAGTTATGAAAAAATGTTAGAAATCACATCATCCCTCAATAAAACATCGTCTTTATTCTTCATTCCTATCTTTCATCCAAACATCGATCATATACCCCTACGTGTGTGAATAGAACATCCCTACACTCGGAGAATTCAATTCAAGCTATCATGCTCTTGTCCATCTGCCTCAGTACTTTTTAACTTGATAAATATTTAGATTTGCTCACACATTTTCATGCGACCGTTAATACTTCTTAAGGTACTAACCGACCGATTACTCATGTGCTTGCTGATTAGGTGATAATATTTTCCTCGTCTTGTACCACCTAAGGCTTAGCAGTGACTCCTAGACCAGTTGGCCTTAGGGCACTAGGTGATGAAGCACCCTCGCTATATTTTTTTATTGCTACCTTGGCGATAACAAAACCAGTGTTCATTTTTTCTTTTCTTCACCATTTCATATTTTACATCATTTATTATTTCCTTCGTACTTTGGCTTTTAGACAAGAGCATTTCAAGGTATCCTCTACTATCCCAAGTTTCAAGACGTGTGTAAGTGCATATAGTAGGGTATCAACATTCAAATGTTTGGTTTCCAGAATAGAAACTATTTTTCAGACTTATTTTTATCCTCAGATTAGTGACTTCCTTCATCTTACTAACCCTTGGGACAACGGCTCATAACTACTTATTACTAGTTCGTTTAAGAAAATATCTAATTTTCTTGGTTTTCTTAAACTATTCAAATCTTTTGGATGTAATTTTTCACTTTCTATTCTTTTATTATCAAAATTTTTTTTAAAATTTTTTTTGAAAATGTTGTGCTTATGCAAAGCATGATGCAAATTGATGTATAAATAAGCACAAACCTCCCCCAAACCTGTTTACAGCAGTGTCCTCACTGATGTCATCCGTTAAGCTCAAAAACCTGTAGACTTGGGATGAAATTATTAATGGGGGCAAGAATATATGAAAGTGAAAATCCTCCCCCAAACTTATTTTTGGCTCACAATTTTGTAAAAATCATTTTCTTTTCAAGAGCCAAAATATACCCCCCCAAACTCGAGTTAAACAATTTTAATCTTTTAAAATCACACGAGGGGGTCAAGGTTATTGGTCAATGCCAAGCTTTGTAAAGACCAAAAGTCAACACCAACTATTCAAAAAATTTATCGATGAAGCACCAAGGTTGGTGGAAGAATATGTCACCTTTTGACGTGAAGAAGTGGGGAGGTGATAAGAGGTGTAATGGAAAATGATTGCGTCTTAATTTGGAGAAATGACACAGTGATAGTAATGATGGATTGCTCGCATTATCATGATTGTCCAAAAGAGGGGGTGGAGGTTCAGTTTCTTCATCTTGGAGTTGATTCATCTCAACACCCGTGTCTTGTAAAAATGCGAGCTCATCAGCGAAAATTTTCTCAAAGCTTTCGTCAATACCCCGAAGAATAATATTATCAAAAAAAATGGGGTGATCGTCAGACTCTATAAAAGGTTCCTCATTAGATGTTGACCCGGACAACTCGGTGGAAGAGTACATGGTTGGGTCAAACAACAACATATGAAAAGAGTCAGTATCATGAGGTTGATCAAATTCGCTGCTGTCGACATCCATTAATTCGACAGAACACACATGAGCATAGGGTTCGGAGGGTTCACTTCCCAACTTGTAAATGTTAAGCTCAATTGACTTCTTTCCAAAGGATAGGGTCATAGCGCCGTTTCTACAATTGATTACTGCGTTGGAAGTGGCCAAAAAGGGTCGACCGAGTATCACCGGGATTTGATTGCGTGGGTTTGCCACAGGTTGTGTATCTATAACGATAAAGTCCACAGGGAATATGAATTCCTCGACTTTGATTAACACATCCTCGAGCTCACCCCTAGGTTGGGTGATAGATCGATCGGCCATCTGAAGAGTGCAATACGCAGGTTTTAACTCTCCGATCCCTAATTGCTCATAAACAAAGTACGGAAGCAAGTTAACACTAGCACCTAGATCGAGTAGAGCACGATTGATATTTTTACCCCCAATGGAAATAGAAATTGTAGGACTTCCGGGGTCCTTTCGTTTCTTGGGTAGTTGTTGTGTAAAAGCAGTGCTCACATTACTCGCAAGGAAAACTTTTTTAGATACTTGAACTTTTCTCTTCCTAGTGCACAAGTCCTTTAAGATTTTTGCATAAGATGGGACTTGTTGAATAGCATATAGGAGAGGAATATTCATGCTAACTTGCTTAAACATTTTCACAATCTTCTCCATTTGCGGGTTAGGTCTGTTGGCCCTTAATCAGTTTGGAAATGGAGCTCGATCAATAAGTTTTGGGTCCAACGTTTGTGGAGAAGATTGTGGCGACGGATTCGATCCCAAAATTGGAGTGGGAATCGACTTAGATAGATTTGGCGAAATGTTCGAGTCTTGGGGAAAATGGAGAATAGGCTCGGATGAAGGTGGAAGACTAGACGAATTAGGGGAAGAAGAAGAAGAAGCTGGGGTATCAAATGTGTCACTAACATCAAATTGCTCACCCACTCGGTTATTCAGCACTCTCCCCGATCTCAACGTAGTAACGGCATTTACATTATGATTTTGTGAATGGCCAGGATTCGGTAGGGGTTGAGATGGGAGTTTCCCTTTCTCTCTCGCACTCATTGCGGCGTTTAACTATGCGATTTGGTTTTCTAATGATTTAATACTCTCACCATGGGAGGCGGAGTTTTTCGTTATGGTATCAATAGAAGACCTCATCTCAGCCGAAATTTGCATGGATTGTTTCATGAACATATCCAAAGTTTGTGCAAGTGAGTTGTCAGTACCGGCCACTTGTGGTGTAGAAATGTTGGCCGGATTTTGGAAATTCTGTGACTGAAAGGGGGGCTGATTCTGTGGTTGTGGTTGCTGTGGAGGAGGACTTTGATAATTGCTTTGTTGGTTTTGGTTCCAAGCAAAGTTAGGATGATTCCTCCATCCTTGATTGTACGTGGAAGAATAATGGTCGTTTCTAGGTCGCTGCTGAAAAGCAGCTTTAGCTTGAAACGATGCATTCATAGGACATTCTTCCGTTAAGTGTGAAGGATCCGAACAGCAACCACAGACGGTCTTAGGAAGCGTGACCTGATTTAGGGAGAACGATGAGAACTTGTTTTCAATAGCATCGAGTTTCTTCTGTATCGCTGCCATTTCGGCTTTTACTGCGATAGAAACATCGAGCTGGTGAATACCTCCCTTAGTTGAAGGTGGTCTTACGCTTTCCCACTGCAACGTGTGTTCAGCAAGGTCTTCCAGATATTTCCACGCTTCACCGTCATCTTTAGACATGAAATTGCATTGACACATTGTTTCAAGCATCTGCTTTGTCGCTGGATTAATGCCCTCATATATAATCCGACATAAATCCCATCTTTGTATTCCGTGATGGGGGCATTGGACAAGTAGATCTTTGAAACGTTCAAAGCACTTCCAAAATGGTTCATTGGGAAGCTGGGTGAACTGGTTGATCTCGCTCCTAATATGGGCAGTCTTATGGTTTGGGTAAAACTTCTTAAGAAATGCTATGACAAATTCATCCCAATCAGTGATAGAGTGTGCGGCAGTATTATAAAGCCATTTTTCTGCCAAGTCGCACAGTGTGAATGGGAGAAGACGTAAGCGCATAGCATCTAAAGTCAATTGTGAAGTACCCATCATTGCGCATACGTTTTCAAATTTGGTGATGAAAACGTTCGCGTCTTCCGACTCAAGCCCGTGAAATTTGGGCAGCAGATTGATGTAGCGGGGTTTAATTCCGAAATTATCCCCGTTAGGTGGTGGAAGAGATAGACAAGTGGGAAGAGGACCACGGATAGGATAGCATCTCTCTTGGAGAGAGATGCGCGGTGGATTCTGCGCACCTAGCGTGGTGTTATATTCTGATGGAGTGCCGTCCATCTCGGTCGTGGTGTGTGGTGGGGGAAAAGAAGATGAAGTACCGACTTCGGCGTCGATAGCAGGAACGCGGACAAGACGGGCACTAGGATCCCTGTCCAGCCGAGCATGCACTAAGCGGGTTTAGTGCAAGTGGCAGCGTGTGTGTGATTTTAAAATTGGCTTGTTTTGAAAAAGTGGGACTCAAGACAAATCACCCTAAGATGCACAAGCAACCCTAGAACTAAGGTCACATAGGTCCAGTCTCTAGACCGCTCCTAGACTTCCAAAGGACAAGCCGCATGATAAATCCTCTACCGCCTCCGTACTACCCTTGTAACCAGGTAAGTGCCAGGTAAGTGGGAAGGAACCACAGTAGTGGGCCTAATTAAAAACCACTAGCCTTTGACACACTTGCCTAGGCACTACAAAAGTAATGCGGATAAACGATAGATTACCCACGACCTTCCTCTGTCCTTATTGAGCGCGATAGTCCTAAGAGTCTGGTTTAGATATTTTTTAAATTAATGAAGGGTTGATCTAGATGCTTGGTTTGTGATTTATGGGGCTTAGGAAGGGTGATGAAATCCCCACCTAATCTTGATTTGGTCTTTGCCCCTTAAAGTCCGTATTAAAATATACAAAACAAAACCAATCACAAAACTTTTGCAAAAAGATTTTTTTTGAGCGGCGCTATTTTGCAAAGAATCCTGCAGAAGATAGATTTTATTGGATTTAAGGGGAGAGAGAAGGAGTTAAGAAAGATACCAGAGAGTTTTGTAGCCCTAACCCTTCTAACCTGCCGCGATTCCGCCGCAAAAAGCCCCTTTGCGCCGCGGTTCCGCTGCGTTGTGGAGAGAACAGTTGATGAAAATTTTTCTGTGGCCTCCTTTGCTCCTCTGGATCTCTAAAAATGTCTCTGTTTCCTGTTTTCCTTAATTCTGTGACTCCAGATCTCCTTGCAAAATTCACGCTCAAATCGTTAAATATGCAATTTGCAGTTTTGTGTTAATAATGATATAAATCGTCTAAGAATTCAACACAAATAGTAAAAATAAAAAATTACGCACGTATACCCGGCAACGGTGCCATTTGATTTGTTCGAAAGAATGTGTTTGTAGTTAACCGCAATCAATAACGGTGTCGCGTGTAGCTAGACTGAGATGAGTACGGGTCGTCCTCAGGGAAAGGTTGAACTTTTTACTCTTACTTTAGATGTGTTGAAAAAGAGAAAGAAATAAGAATTTTGTGGAATGGTTTCTAGATCTACGTTAAATAAGAATGTAAAATATAGATCTAGATTATTTTAGGGATGTAGTTAATATATTAAAAGGGCTTGTAGGGTTCGTTAGGATTTAGTAGTTATGGACGATTAATTAAAAGTTACCCTTTTTATCCTTTAATAGATTTAGAACTAGAACGACGGTGATGCGTGTAGATTAGGATTTCTGGAGGGAAAAGGAATCCCACTCTTAACCCTTATCTCGACACGGAACTCCGTTCATATCTAGCCTTTACCAAAACAATCATTAATCTAATCTCTAATCGCGGTCGGGACTAACAAAGAATTGTTAATGTTAGGTCCACGTTACCTCTCCCGGTACTTTCGGGGTTGCGGAAACGATAAAACAAATTTTTTTCTGGACTTGGCAACATGGACCGTAAAAGCCGGATCTTTACTAAACATCACACTAGCAACCCAACTAGAGATGTTATCTACTCGGTTAGGGGTTATACCTCAACTTGAACTCCTTCTCTTCTTGTTGTTCTTCTCTTCTTGTTGTTCTTCTCTTTGCTTGCTCGATGGTTGATCCGGACTTTGGTCACCTCCGCGGCCTCCTTGAGTCGAAGACGATCCACCCGAGAGATGTACACCGAGCTCCACCTTGAGCCGAGGTAACTAGGGCAAAGAGATTGCTGATCTAGAAGCCCTAGGTTGTGTAGAGATGATCAATGGATGGTTTTGTCTTTGTGGGATCTTTATCTCTCAACACATGAGATCAAAAGATGAATCAAGAGGAGGAAGAAGAAGGAGGAGCAACAACCATGGTTCATTTCTTTTCTTCTCACTTGAAAAACCAAGAGAGAGAATGAGAAAGAAAATTATGATCCAAAGAAAAGTAACCATGGTTGCAATAATGCAAAAACAACATCATTGCTAATCCCATCAAGATAAAGTTTGATGGCTACAAATGACATGACCATTATCATAACAAAAAGAAAAGAAAACCAAAGAATACTTTAGATCTTTCAAGAAGATCCTAGTCAACTTTGGTCAAATGGTCAACAAAGTCAAGATGGTCAAATGGTCAATGTAATTAGCCATAACATAATTATCAAATGAAAGGATTAGTAAATAATGTTCCCGGCTCATAATGGTTTTGACCAAACGAACTGTCAAAACCCTAATGAGTCCGCCTCAAAATGGTTTTGACCGAATCAACTGTCAAAACCCTAATGAGTCTGCCACATAACGGTTTTGGCTGAACCAACTGCCAAAACCCTAATGAGGCACCTCCTGCTTCATCGCTCCGGAAAACTGTGCATACACACCTGCATCCGCATTCCGTAGAATGCGGATGCGCAGAAGACAAAACAAATCCATCCATGCAATACTAGGATCCGGCTTAAACCAAAGCCCACTAGTACTGCATGCCCGAACACCATACGCACACAAGTGTACGTAAATGATCGCAGCCCTGCCGTAAAACCATACGACCTCTACACGTTTCGCTCAGTCCAGGGAAACTCTCTGTGTGGGACTCTAAAGACTCGACACTACGATGGCAGTGGGTTTAACCACAGACCGCAAGCGGCGCTAGCTGTACGTAACGGTCCCCAGGTAGATGTCGATAAGAAGGCCGATGAGGTAAGCCCATCCGAACTCCTACTGAGCCTGTATGTGACAATCTCCGTACAGTCCGGTCTGTTCGTCTGATACATCGCATGTCGGGCCTAGGGGGGCGGTAAACGTCAGTCCCCTAAAAGCGGTACATGTCGTGTCGGAGTGAAGCCCAATACACCCTGGGATAACACTGGAAACCCACCAGTATATCTCGCTTGCCCTGGCCAGGGACTACTCGTGTAATGGCTCTCCTAGACACAGCGCGATGTCAACCCCCAATACCGGGAGAGACGAATCCTGTCTAACCGTCACTGCCTCCAAGTGCTTCGGGACTGCACCCAACTACTACCTGTTTGCACGACTCAGTAGAGCCGTGGTAGGGTAGTAATCAAAGAACAGTGGGAACACACTCGAGGCGATGTGACAGTGTCAAGTCAGCGGACTAAGCTGTACTCATGTCACCTGGGAACTGATAACTGATGATAGGTATAATACCAACCATCAGTTCCCGACGAGTCCTGTCCAGTGTACTCGTAACCTAACGAGCACCCGTATACTATCTCAAGTATGACGTACTGACGGCTGTGGGACAGACCGTCTCCCATGCTGGGATGAGAAGCGCATACGCTAGTCTACTCCGGAGTATCGATGCCCTATCTCGATACTCCCACGACTAGGGACGTGTATAAGGATGTGCTTGTAGATTACCCAGCCCCCACGAGTGTGATCGCCATCACAATGCCGGTAATCAAGCAAAGATCCTAAGGGCTCTACTAATGCGTATAGGTGATATAATAAATAAACACACATGTACACATTAAAGCAGAGATAAACCAAGTAGCATACTACTATATTGAGCAAGATTGTCTGTACAACTGTGAATATCCCAAGCTTCCATCAAGTAATATACATACTAGTATGATACAGTAATGGCCTCTAGGGCATATACACTAACAATCTCCCACTTGCACTAAGGCCATGTACTGGCGTATCGAAGACCTATCATCTCGATCAGCCGCTCGAACTGAGTCTGGGGTAAGGCCTTCATGAATGGGTCCGCTGTGTTGTCCTTTGTGTCCACTCTCCGCACCTCGATCTCCTGGCGATCAATGATCTCCCTGATCAGGTGATACCGCCTTAAGATGTGCCTGGATTTCTGATGGGACCTTGGTTACTTTGCTAAAGCTATAGCCCCATTGTTATCGCAATACAAAGGTATTGGGTCAACAATGGACGGAACCACCTGAAGTTCACTAATGAACTTCTTCATCCAGACCGCCTATTTTGCGGCATCGCTTGCAGCAATGTATTCAGCCTCCATCGTCGAGTCTGCGACGGTATCCTGCTTGGAACTCATCCAACATACCGCCCCTCCGTTGAGGGTAAACACAAAACCCGAGACAGACTTGCTGTCATCTTTGTCACTCTGGAAGCTTGAATCGGTAAAGGACTCGACCCTAAGGTCTCCATTACCGTAAACTAGGAACATCTCCTTAGTCCTTCTCAGGTACTTGAGAATGTTCTTCACTGCTGTCCAGTGGTCCTCACCTGGGTCTGACTGATACCGGCTTACCGCGCTCAGCGCGTAAGCTACATCTGGTCTTGTACATAGCATCGCATACATTATAGATCCTACCGCCGAAGCGTAGGGTATAGTGCTCATGCGAACCCTCTCCTCGTCAGTCTTAGGAGACATCTTCTTGGAGAGGGTAATTCCGTGCAATGCGGGTATGTTACCGCGCTTGGAACCCTCCATACTAAATCTCTTTAGTACGGTCTCTATGTACCTGGACTGCGATAGTCCCAATAGTTTCTTGGATTTATCTCTATAGATCTTGATCCCCAGAATGTACGAGGCATCACCCAGGTCCTTCATGGAGAACCTTTGTGACAAAAATAGCTTGACCGATTGTAGCATAGGAATGTCATTTCCTATCAAAAGAATGTCGTCCACGTACAAGACAAGGAATACGACAGTTCGTCCTACAATCTTCTTATAGACACAAGGTTCATCTTCGTTCTTGATGAAATCAAATTCCTTGATTGCCTCATCAAAACAGATGTTCCAGCTCCGCGATACCTGCTTTAATCCATAAATGGATTTAAGCAGCTTGCACACCTTCCCGCTGCTCCCACTGTCTACGAAACCTTCTGGCTGATCCATATAAACGCACTCTTCCAAACAACCGTTTAGGAAAGCCGTTTTTACATCCATCTGCCAGATTTCATAGTCATGGAAGGCAGCAATGGCAAGTAGGATCCGAATGGATTTGAGCATAGCCACCGGAGAAAAAGTTTCGTCATAGTCCAAACCAGGTCTTTGACGAAAACCTTTTGCAACGAGTCTAGCTTTATAGGTTTCCACCTGCCCATCTACACCAAGTTTCCTTTTGTAGATCCATTTGCATCCAACGGGTTTTACCCCGGGTGGAGCAATATCCAAGGTCCACACTTTATTGGCGTACATGGACTCCATTTCGGATTGCATTGCTTCCTGCCACTTATCAGAGTCCCTACTGATAATGGCCTGCTTGAAACTGGTAGGGTCATCTTCTTCCAAGATGCAATCCTCTCGATCCCCGTCTATGAGAAAACCGTAGTATCTCTCGGGCGGATGAGAAATCCTACCAGATCTGCGGAGTGGCTGAGGTTCGTTTGGGGTTATTGAATCTAGCGGTTCCTCCAAATTTTCAGTTACATTTTGTGGTCGCTGAATTTCTTCCAGTTCTACCGAACTCCCACTAGTTTCTTTTGCAAGAAACTCCCTTTCTAAGAAGGTAGCGTGGCGAGATACAAACACCTTCTGTTCCTCAGTGTGGTAGAACAGATATCCTAGTGAGTCTTTAGGATATCCCACAAATTTACACAGAACTGATCGTGCCTCTAGCTTGTCCGGTTTCTGTGTTTTCACATAGGCCGGACAACCCCATATCTTAAATCGCTTAAGATACGGATTTCTCCCACTCCATATTTCATATGGTGTCTTAGGCACATATTTGGATGGAACATAATTCAGTAGGTATGCAGCTGTCTCTAGCGCAAGTCCCCAGAATGAAAGAGGTAACTCAGCATTACTCATCATGGATCGAACCATATCCAATAGGGTACGATTCCTTCTCTCCGATACACCGTTGTGCTGTGGTGTATAAGGAGGAGTAAGCTGAGAGAGAATAGCATTCTCTTTTAAGTAATCTCGGAATTTCGTGCTTAAGTACTCCCCTCCCCTATCAGACCGGAGGATCTTGATACTTTTGCCAGTCTGGTTCTCTACTTCCTTTCTAAATTCCTTGAATTTCTCAAAAGCTTCAGATTTGTGTTTCATCAGATACACATATCCGAACCTAGAGAGATCGTCAGTGAATGTGATGAAGTAGGAGAACCCACCCCTTGCATGTATAGACATCGGACCACATACATCACTATGTACGAGTCCCAAGAGCTCTGCTGCTCTTTCTCCATGTCCGGTGAACGGAGATTTGGTCATCTTCCCTTTGAGACAAGATTGACAAGTTTCATAAGATGAAAACTCGAACGTATTCAAGAGTCCATCTTTATGCAACTTACTCAGTCTTTTCTCTCCGATATGACCAAGTCTACAATGCCACAAGTAGGATTCATTCGTATCTGAATTCTTCCTCTTGCGTGTGTTTTGTATATTGAGAACTGTATTCTGATTTAGAACGTAGATACCATTACACAGTGTACCCTCTGCAACCAGTACCTTATGAAGGTAAATGTTCATGATATTCTTGTCAAGAACAAAGTTATATCCATCTTTATCGAGTAAAGAAACTGATATGATGTTGCAAACCATGGAGGGTACATAGTAGCAATCGTTCAAAATCATAGTCTTGCTATTTGGCAATACTAGGTGATATTCACCGACGGCTGCCGCATTAACTTGTGCTTCGTTCGCTACTCTGAGCGACCTATCACCCGGTGCAACTTTCCTACTTTTTCTCAGTCCCTGCAATAAATTACAGATATGAGATCCTGATCCGGTATCAAGTACCCAGGAGGTAGGGCTGACCGTAAAACAGTTCTCAATTACAAGAACACCTGAAGTAGATGCAAAACCATGCTTCTTCTTCAACTGGGTATCCTGGAAATCCATACAATCCCCTTTCCCATTCTCATACTCATGACTGTTGTCACAAGTTAGAGCTGAACCAACGTTCCCCAGCCCCGAATAAGAATTCGGATCGGTCAAGCGATACATTTTATTATCTTGATTAGGGCGTGAAATGGCTGCTACCTGGAGAGAGAGAAAAGAAACACTCAGCGTGCGCTCTTGCAAGATTAGATTGGTTTATTAGTTTATCTAACCAGGATGTCTCCCACTGTTTCCTCAAATTCTTCTTAAAACCTTTTTTTAAAAGAAGAACTAGTCGGGATTTCATTCACGTCACAATACTTACTTAACTTTTCAGCCAGGCTAGTGTCGGTACTTCGAGGGAGGTTTTCCAACGCTTTCGCGAAGTTCCTTAATTCAAGAACCTCTTTTCCGGGAGGGCGTAGCCCCGCTAACACCTTTCTAGACACCTACTAGGTTTATAGCATTGATCGTTAAGTGAAAGTAATCTCCCGAGAGTAATCCAACTCATCAGCGGGATCGGGATCCAACTATCATTGTGTGATGACCTAGATGGAATCCACTCTAGTCACTACACTCCAGAAGGTATGCTAAATCTGCAAGTTTCAGTTCTTTTGAAACTCCCGATGTGGTTTTTGCCCCTAGGTCCCAAGTGATCTTGACGGAGTCAACAAATCAAAGAGCCCTAGTCAAGTTCAATCCGTCATTATCTGGATTGCATTAAGCCCACCCGCATAACCCTTGACGGAGTCAACAAGGTTACACGACTGTCCTAATCAATCCCATATACCGATACAAACAAGCAGCACTTAGCTACCGTACACTACGTCTTGACGGAGTCAACAAATGAAGCACGAATACTAAGTGTTACTTGTAAGAAATGACGGAGGGCTACGGCTGGGTTTTTGGCGAAAAACCCGTTAACGTAATGAACTTGATGTCGTTGAAGGAACCTGGTAATCTTTTTGAAAACATAGTGGCGAAAACTCTTGCTAAAGAGGTCACTCCCTGTGAATAGGTCTCGGCTCTTTCCTCGTCGAGTGAGGTGCTGGGCATTCGTAAGATGAATACCTCGATGCAAAGCAAGAATAATCGACTATGGTGAAGTTATTACCCTGACGCAAACCTTTTGTCTAAGGGGTCACTCCCGATGAGGGGATCTCGGCCCTTGCCTCGTCGATTGAGGTGCTGGGCATTCATAACCGAATACCTCGATGCAAAACAAAAAGATGAACGTCCTTGTAATAACAGCTTTTTGAAAAACTTGTTCCAACAATGTCTTTTAGGTTTATTTTCTTGCATTAGTTCTTTTAATGCGTCCCATCATTTAAATCCTACCATTGCAGAAAACAACCAAAATATGACGTACGCTTATGCCATTCGCATTCGCCACGGGGCCCCGTCATCACCCGTTAGGTTACTTAACTAACGACAGAGCGGGGGCTGGGCTAGTGCGGCTGTAAAACATAAGCAACGCCTAAATAGTTATTATATATAGATATATAGCAATGATAGCCAATCCAGATCACAGATGAACACTTTGGATATACTAGGAGCCCGCGATTCGTTCGAGCCTGCAATGAAGAGCGGATTACACGGTCGCGATGAATAGCCAAATACCCCACCCAAGACCCCTACGGGTGCGGCAAACTACCCGCCAAGTAGCCGAAGCGAAGCAACCTCCCTCAACGCCGTGAGTAGGCCACTCGGCACTTCGAGATACCCGGTAGTTTGTGCACCCCCTCCATGGGTCTATCCTAGGAGCAAAAACAGTAAAAAGAATTATACAATGACGGCTACAACCCCGACCCGGTTGTGCTGCCATACAAAGAATATTACATCAATTTACAAATTTATTACATGAATGAAAGAAAAAGAAACACCCATCTCACATCCACCCCGGCTATTCATCCGCGACAATCCAACGAGTTCATATACACATACCATCAGTAACACAGATCACAGATGTGTACAACCCCCACTAATCGGCGTATAGCGATTAGTAGACGTTCAATACACATAAACACACAGATATAACCTTTATAGTCAAAGTGTATTGAAGTTCAGAAAAAATACGGATTTATAGGCCCTCAAAAATAAATTTCTATTCTGGAAAATCTGGGCACATATAAACCATCTTAAAAATCCTAAAACCAAGTCAGAAATACACTGCACCAAAATCGACCCAGTGACTCACCAAGATGGCCGCAGTTCCGCGGCAATAGCTTGCTATTGCCGCGGAAACGCGGCTCTTTGGTCGAGTTGCTGGCTCGTTTTTGGTGGAGTTCTTCTAAAAACCCTGAGATGATTTTTGGAGTATGACAAATTTTGTTTTGACCAGAAAAAATTTTAACAGAAACTCAGGGTTTTCGAAACTCGGTTTTTCGATTTTTCCGTTTCGAACTTCGATACACTTCACTACCTAGCTAGTTTATGTTTAGTTAGGCTCTGATACCACTGTTAGGTCCACGTTACCTCTCCCGGTACTTTCGGGGTTGCGGAAACGGTAAAACAAAAATTTTTCTGGACTTGGCAACATGGACCGTAAAAGCCGGATCTTTACTAAACATCATACTAGCAACCCAACTAGAGATGTTATCTACTCGGTTAGGGGTTATACCTCAACTTGAACTCCTTCTCTTCTTGTTGTTCTTCTCTTCTTGTTGTTCTTCTCTTTGCTTGCTCGATGGTTGATCCGGACTTTGGTCACCTCCGCGGCCTCCTTGAGTCGAAGACGATCCACCCGAGAGATGTACACCGAGCTCCACCTCGAGCCGAGGTAACTAGGGCAAAGAGATTGCTGATCTAGAAGCCCTAGGTTGTGTAGAGATGATCAATGGATGGTTTTGTTTTTGTGGGATCTTTATCTCTCAACACATGAGATCAAAAGATGAATCAAGAGGAGGAAGAAGAAGGAGGAGCAACAACCATGGTTCATTTCTTTTCTTCTCACTTGAAAAACCAAGAGAGAGAATGAGAAAGAAAATTATGATCCAAAGAAAAGTAACCATGGTTGCAATAATGCAAAAACAACATCATTGCTAATCCCATCAAGATAAAGTTTGATGGCTACAAATGACATGACCATTATCATAACAAAAAGAAAAGAAAACCAAAGAATACTTTAGATCTTTCAAGAAGATCCTAGTCAACTTTGGTCAAATGGTCAACAAAGTCAAGATGGTCAAATGGTCAATGTAAGTAGCCATAACATAATTATCAAATGAAAGGATTAGTAAATAATGTTCCCGGCTCATAATGGTTTTGACCAAACGAACTGTCAAAACCCTAATGAGTCCGCCTCAAAATGGTTTTGACCGAATCAACTGTCAAAACCCTAATGAGCCTGCCACATAACGGTTTTGGCCGAACCAACTGCCAAAACCCTAATGAGGCACCTCCTGCTTCATCGCTCCGGAAAACTGTGCATACACACCCGCATCCGCATTCCGTAGAATGCGGATGCGCAGAAGACAAAACAAATCCATCCATTCAATACTAGGATCCGGCTTAAACCAAAGCCCACTAGTACTGCCTGCCCGAACACCATACGCACACAAGTGTACGTAAATGATCGCAGCCCTGCCGTAAAACCATACGGCCTCTACACGTTTCGCTCAGTGCAGGGAAACTCTCTGTGTGGGACTCTAAAGACTCGACACTACGCTGGCAGTGGGTTTAACCACAGACCGCAAGCGGCACTAGCTGTACGTAACGGTCCCCAGGTAGATGTCGATAAGAAGGCCGATGAGGTAAACCCATCCGAACTCCTACTGAGCCTGTATGTGACAATCTCCGTACAGTCCGGTCTGTTCGTCTGATACATCGCATGTCGGGCCTAGGGGGGCGGTAAATGTCAATCCCCTAAAAGCGGTACATGTCGTGTCGGAGTGAAGCCCAATACACCCTGGGATAACACTGGAAACCCACCAGTATATCTCGCTTGCCCTGGCCAGGGACTACTCGTGTAATGGCTCTCCTAGACACAGCGCGATGTCAACCCCCAATACCGGGAGAGACGAATCCTGTCTAACCGTCACTGCCTCCAAGTGCTTCGGGACTGCACCCAACTACTACCTGTTTGCACGACTCAGTAGAGCCGTGGTAGGGTAGTAATCAAAGAACAGTGGGAACACACTCGAGGCGAAGTGACAGTGTCAAGTCAGCGGACTAAGTTGTACTCATGTCACCTGGGAACTGATAACTGACGATAGGTATAATACCAACCATCAGTTCCCGATGAGTCCTGTCCAGTGTACTCGTAACCTAACGAGCACCCGTATACTATCTCAAGTACGACGTACTGACGGCTGTGGGACAGACCGTCTCCCATGCTGGGATGAGAAGCGCATACGCTAATCTACTCCGGAGTATCGATGCCCTATCTCGATACTCCCACGACTAGGGACGTGTATAAGGATGTGCTTGTAGATTACCCAGCCCCCACGAGTGTGATCGCCATCACAACGCCGGTAATCAAGCAAAGATCCTAAGGGCTCTACTAATGCGTATAGGTGATATAATAAATAAACACACATGTACACATTAAAGCAGAGATAAACCAAGTAGCATACTACTATATTGAGCAAGATTATCTGTACAACTGTGAATATCCCAAGCTTCCATCAAGTAATATACATACTAGTATGATACAGTAATGGCCTCTAGGGCATATACACTAACAGTTAGCGCGCCTGATTAGGATGTTAATGATTCTTTTGATAAAGTTCATAAACTTTATAGGACTTAAAAAGGGTTTAGGAATGTTCATCATCCATTAGCCTACCCTAATCCTACGAATCCTAACAAGCGGAGAATTACTCGCGCATGTTGGGAGAAAAAGAGATGGAAAGAAATTGCATAATTAAACTACGAAGAAATAGAATAAGAAAAAGAAAGCTACCTTTATTAATCAACAATATTCATTACACTTGAATCCTTAGAAAATGATTACAATTTCTAGTTGCTTCTCGATCTCTTCTAAGGAGGTAGACGAACAGTTGATGACCAGCCTGGATGCGTGAGCCGTCTTGGACTTCGTGATCGCGTCGGCTTGATAAATTTTCCAAGAGGCTCTCGGTCCCTTTTTATAGTGCTAAAGCCAGAATCCAAGCTTCTAAATTAGGAAGTAAGCAGCAAAAGATTCACCCTAAAAATCCTCAGCTCCCAACTCCATATACCTGCGGCGGATCCGCGGCATAAAGGGGCTAATGCCGCGGATCCGCGGCCTTATCATCATGGCCGTTGATAAAACTTCTGGTCTTGGCTTTCTGTGACATTTGGCGATCTTAGGAACCTTCAGAATTTGTAAATTTTCTCGTGATTGCTGCCAGATTTGGTCTCCAAGTTTTGCTTCTTAATTTGGCAAGTTTTCTTTAACAACTTGATTTCCTTGATTTTAGTCTTGAAAAATTCTGCACAACTTAGAAAGATTCTGCACAACAACTCAAATAATATTTAGTAGAGTTTGTTCTAATAGGATTTGGTCAATGATATTATTTGCATACATTTTCCTACCAAATGCTAATTATAATATATAAATACATAAAAATAGTCTTTTTACAGATAAACCCTCATATGTATCATATATTATAATAAACACCTCTTTAAATATAGAAATAGTAGGAAAATGTAATAACAAATGTGCAGTTTTATCAACTGAACAATGGATAGGTAGGATTGCTAGTCATATGCATATACCTCATTGCATCATCATTCATGCATAGTTTTCTAGTCACACATCGTATTTCATATCGTTGGTACCATAGGCATTCATCATCGCCGACATGTGAACATATGGTGATTTTCCTTGAGGATTTCAGTATTATGAGATTTCTGGATTTTTGGGAAAACCGCAAGAATTTTATAAACCTGTTATCATTTTAATAATGCAAGTTGCGGTTTTCACATGATATAATGTATGTGTCGTCCACCATGAGATTTCTCGATTCTTGAGCGGTATCATACACCCGATTCGAGGAGTAGGAGGAACCGTCTGCGGGTGCATGGTGGACCCGGTGCGGTACTCCGGGGCAAGATGATTGCAGATGATGGCGTTGAGCCCGACATGGGAGTACTACCGACCGGTTATTTATGACGCGGTGAATATCCGGAGGATACCGACGTAGTCTTGAGATTTGATGATATGGGCCAGTCCGGATTGCCGGAGCACGAGATTTGATGATATGGGCCAGTCCGAATTGCCGGAGCCCGAGATATTTGAGATATTGATACATTGAGACATCGAGGTATTGAGACTTGAGAGGTCGAGACATTGAGATATTCATATTTGGTGTCGATGCTGGACATGGATTTCTACTGACTTCATTGATAATACTACAGTTAAATTACAGAAGTTTTACTAAGATAAGAATACAGATTTTCTCGTACTAAACATATTCAGATCTCGTATTGATTATGCATTCATGTTACATATATACTAGTGCATCGCATCACATTAGTATATGTAGGCTATGACGATATTCCGTGCATGCTTATGATAGCCTTATTAGATGTTACTTATTACTCACGAGTTGGCAACTCACCCCCGTTGTGCCACAGTATCTTGCAGGTTGACCCGTCAGCACAGTAGCGGCGGGTGTTCTTCCTCTTTTGTCTTCATTTGCTTGATTTGCATCATTGCTCGTAGGTGGGTTGCAAGGATATTTTTATTCCATCATGTACATTATATTGTATCTAGTATACTCCATCTACCCTTGTTTATTTGACTAGATAGTGAGACTTATATTTATGGTGTTTGGTGTCGATGCTCACTTGAGCCGACATGGTTTTTGCTTGTTTCTTTGCTTTCAGATGCTTATTGTGCACTTTTGATATACATATTTCTTGTGGTTGTGATTCTGCCATGGGCGAAGAGCTAGCTCCCGCTTGGGGATGCCTTATTTCATCATTTATATGTATTTTCATGTGTTGTACCCATTTGGGGGCCAGTATTTACAAAGGAGACTCTGCCGAAATTTTCGGGAAAATCTGATGTTGCTTTTAAATGTTTAATGCCACTTATTTTGTTAAAACCATTTGCTTTAACACAAGTTTTCCTTCACTCTAATTGTTAAACAGTTTAGTTTTCTGGGTTTTGGCTTACTTAGATTGCGTTGCGCCTTGAGATGTTTCGTAGTTTAAGTGCCAGTCACGTTTCGTACCTTCGGGTCGTGACAAAACTCTTCAAAAAATTCATCAAAAATCAATACCAAGTCTCATTAATCCTTAATTTAACCCTTACCCATTATTCTTTGTTCAAAATTAGCATGGATCTTGGAGCTAGAGGTCATTTTGGGAGATCAAGATTACATGTTTGATCTCATGATTTTGAGATATAATTTTAACCCTTTGGTTAATTGTTGGTTAATTACTTCAATCTAATCTAATTAGGTGTTTAATTATGATTTATTTGCAAATTTGAAATTCAAGATTAGGGTTTGAATCCATCCAAGTTAGGGTTTTTATGTATAAATCAAGTTAACTAAGTGTAAGTTATCATCTTAAGATTTGAAAAACCTGATCTAGTTGCTAATTTGTTAATTGTTACATTTAAATTGTCCTAATTATATAATTTGCAAACTAAATTTTTAGGATTAATGTAATTTGGTGAGATAAAATTTTAGTAAAGGTTTGTGTGGCCTAATTAAGTTATTAAATGAATATTATGGCCACTAGTTTTGTTAAAACATCAAGATTTTAACTAAAATGTCAAATTGATGCTCACTAGGTTTTTAGGATAAATCGATTTTAATTAAATTTGAGGTTGAATTGAGCTATAACCTATCTCCTATAATATCTAGTGTGTTGTGAGCGCACGATTGGTACGAATGGGTACTAGAATTGGTGGTTGTCACGTATAGCAACCCTAGTTGCGGTTTGTGGCGTTATTGCGAGCGCGTTTTGTGCACCAAGTGCGTGCGCGTTTAGTGAATGCGCGTTGGTTGATTTGCATCATTGTGTCCACGACTATTCATATATTTATCCTCTTAATTGCTTGTGTGCGATTCTAGGATCGGGTGCAGAGGTGTCGGACGTGGCACGGAAAAGACATGGCTGAGATCAGATCAGTTTAGCCCAGGCGTCCCGGTGAGTAGATGTATACATCTATGGGGGGATCGTCTGGATGGCGCGAAGTGCCTGATGGTTTAGTATTATTTGTAATACTTGCATTTTATGCGTAGTTTTCTGGTTATGCATCCCATTGCATTGCATCATCTTATATCTGTATATATATGTGTGTGTGATATCATCCCAAAGGACACTTGCACCATTACCATTGGTTCCTGTTGCACGTGCATTATATATGCGAACACACACGCCTTTGGTAATTGCTATGTCACGAACACCATAGAACTTGCTTAGAATCGGTAATTATGCATTTGCTTCATATATGACCCGTAGAGTTTATACTGGTATATTCATTTCATTAAGATGTATACGTAGAATTGTTAGTCATTGTTTCCCCCAATCATAGAGCAAAGCTCTATTTGAAATTTCAAAATTTGAAATTTAAAATGATACAGCCCCTCATAAGAGCGCTGGCGCCAAAAGCCCCAGCGCTAGGAGTCAAAAACTCTAAGGCAGCGCTCATGTGCAAAGCACGCGAGCGCTGGCAGCGCCAGCGCTAAGAGTCAAAGACTCTGAGGGAGCGCTCACGTGCAAAGCACGAGAGCGCTAGAGCCAAGAGCGCCAGTGGTAGGAGTCAAAGACTCTGATGCAGCGCTCATGTACAAAGCACGAGAGCGCTAGCGCTAAGAGTCAAAGAATCTGATGCAGCGCTCACGTGCAAAGCACGAGAGCGCTAGCGCTAAGTGCGCTAGCACCAAGAGTCAAAGACTCTGATGCAGCGCTCACGTGCAAAGCAAGAGAGCGCTAGCGTTGGAACTAAATATTCCCCACCCTTGGATCAAAGATCCAGCAAAGATGATTAAAAGTCATCAAATTACAAGAAAGAAAGTTCTGTTGAGCAAATACTCCTCAAATCTTTCCAAACAGGAAAGATTGTCCTCTGAAAATCAAAGTATCGTTGGATCAAAGATCCAATGGTGACTAAAAATCACCAAGATACAGAATAAGTTCTGTATAGGAAAATAGTTTCCCAATCTTGTTAAAAACAAAAAGATTGCCTTCTGTAAAACAGAAGCCCTTGGATCAAAGATCCAACGGTGGGAAACATCTCCAAATCAATCAGAAGAAAGATTTACTTAACTGATTCAACAAATCAGCCTCCCCTATATAAAGGACCCATGACTTCAAGTCAAGGAGAGAAGAACCCCCCATAAACTTCAAGTTCTAAAAAAAAAAAAACGAGAAGAGCAAGCTCTCTGAAGAAGAAATTTTCTTCAAGGTAAATGATAAGAAGTGAGATCATAACATCTCTTCAATTCTTGAGAGTTTAATCCTCACATCATAAGAACTTAGTTCTTTTGCTAGATCACAGATCTATAAGACCAAGTTTTTCGCAAAAACAGAAGAGATCAAAGCATCTCTTTATAAAAAGAAGAACTTAGTTCTTAGATTCATGAGACAAAGTCTTTCTTCACAAAAAGAAGAACTTAGAACTTAGATCTGTGAGACAAGTCTCTTATAAACGAGAACTTAATTCTCAGAGCACAGAATTGATCAGAGCTGCCAAAGAAGCGCTTTAGCGCTCTAAGTCTGGCGCTCAGCACCAAGCGCGCCACGTGCTCCTCACGTGGGCGCTATTCTAAAAGAAGCGCCTTAGCGCTCCAGGTTTGGTGCTCAGCGCCAAGCGCGCCACGTGCTCCTCACGTGGGCGCTATTTCATAAGAAGCACCTTAGCGCTCCAAGTCTGGCGCTCAGCGCCAAGCGCGCCACGTGCTTCTCATGTGTACGCTATTCTAAAAGAAGCGCCTTAGCGCTCCAGGTCTGGCGCTCAGCGCCAAGCGCACCACGTGCTCCTCACGTGTGCGCTGAGGGAACATAAAGTGCTCTGTACATAAAGCGCTCTGCGCCATAAAGAGTGTTCAACACCCAATAAAAAATAAAAGAAAGAGGGGTGTCAGAACCCAAATTAATGCTCAACATTATTGAACCAAAAGGGACTGAGCCCAAACAAATGTTCAAATCTGAGTGGACTGAGCCTAAATTGGCCATAAGTTCTCAATTCAGATTAACTGAGCCCATGTGCTCACAATCTCTTTAATTGGTCTTAGTCCCAAACCTTGACTACAGATCTTTCAACCAACATTGGTTCAAGGGTACATCTCTTCATACCTCTGATACATGTCGTTGTAATTCTTCAACGTCTTCAGAGAGATGGAGGGTCCTAATAACCAAAAAAAAACTTTTAGCGCATCCTTAAATTGTGAAACTAAAATACCAGACTATGACGTCTTTATACCAGACTATGATGTCTTTAAACCGGACTATGAGGTCCTTAAACTCATGGACCGTGACTTCCTTAAACTTTATGGACTATGAGGTCCTTAAACTCATGGACTATTACGTCCTTAAACTTTACAGATTATGAGGTCCTTAAACTCATGGACTATGATGTCCTTAAACGGTGGACCGTAATGTCCCTAAACTAAGATGATAGAGCCCAAATACTCTTTCGTTGGATCTAAATGATCCCAAAATCCTGTTGAGTAGATCTTAGTCTAAAATTAGACTAACGTATCCTCAATAAACGTTTGAGTTGATCTTAGTCTAAAACAAGACTAACGGTCCTTAAACCAACCCAAACCCAAATCTAAGAAAATATGGATTTGGACTAATCCACGCCCTTCGGGCGACAACATAAATTAGTCTCCGTACACAATTCACGGGCAACCAAAAATAAAACAAATATACATGACACGAATTGACCATCTGGAGAAGGAGAAAGTGGTTACCGCTATGCGGTAGCGTAATTAACTGCAGGGGCTTGCGCCTGCAGGGAAGAGCGTCCCCACAATCAAAAACCCCTCGTATACGAGGGGGGATCTGACGAAGTCTGCTACAATGGCCACATCTGTCTAAACCTCCGATACACGGTACCATAAATCAACTTGGCATCTTCAGAGAGGTGGATGGATAAAACCAAATAGCATCTGCCCCCAAATTCAGGCAAGACGAACCTACGCAGTCTCGTCTCCCGTTTTCGGCGGTGAACAGATTCTGGCATACCCGGTGGGACCTTTTTCTCTTTCCACTCCACACTTCATGTGTCGTGTTCGTGAACGAATCGCTGTTTGATATGGTTGCCCTTGGTGTTGGAGATAGTGCCCTCATAGTCAATTATTGGATCGCAGGTACGTGATTGCAATGATTGCGGAATACCTATACCGGTAGGACAGTCTTACTCGAGATGACAGTATGCTATCTGGTTTGCCTTTATCAGTCGTGTACATGTTCAGGTGACTGATTACATGTTACACTTTGATAGAGCCCTTAGGATCTTGCTTTACCACCAACTGTATGATGGCGATCATATACGTGAGAGTTGGGTGGTTTATACGCATATCCTTAATTGTGGTCCCTAGTCGTGGGAGTTTCGAGACAGGGCATCGATACTCCGGAGTAGACTAGTGTGTACAGTCGAGACCCCGACGAGGGGCGGTGGCCGGTCTCACAAGCCACTGGTGTCAGTTGGATCACCTAAGATGTATACAGGTGCTCATTGGGTTATGAGTACACCGGACAGGACTCGCCGGGAATCTGCTAGTTAGTACTATATCTATCGTCAGATAGCAGTTCCCTGGTGACATGTGTACAGGTTAGTTCATCGACCTGAGGTCGTCATTTGTCTCGTGTGAGTTCCCATTGTGCTTTGATTTCTACCCTACCACGGCTCAAAGGAGTCGTGCAAACAGGTAGCTTTTGGGTACAGTCCCGAGCCATATGGAGGCACGTGAGCGGATCGGCAGGGGATTCGTCTCTCCCGGTATTGGGGGCGAGGTCGTGCTGTGTCTAGGAGAGCCATTACACAAAGTCCATGGCCATGGCAGGAGATTTACTGGTAGGTACTCCAGTAGTATCTCAGGGTGTTATTGGGCTTCACTCCGACACGACTTATACTGCTATTGGGGGTCTGACGTTACTAGCCCTCTAAGCAGATATGCGATACTCATAGACGAACGGACCGGACTGTATATACATTGTCACTGTTAGGCTCAGTAGGGTTTCCAGATGAGTTCGCTCATCGGCCTCCCTTGAGGTCAGTCCATGGGCAACCGTTACGCATAGCTAGTGCCGCTGACGGTTTGTGGTTAAACCCACTGCCAGGGTACTGACGAGTCATTAGAGTCCCCCACAGACAGTTTCCCAAGTTCGGACGAAACGTTGTAGAGGCCGTATGGTTTTATGGCAGGGTTCGGAAAATGCACGTGCGTTTACGCACGTGTTATTTTTCGGGCAGATGATACTGGTCGGCTTTGGTTTAAGCCGGATCCGAGTATTATATTGAGTAGGTATAATATCTTTGTCTCAGTTGCATTTGTATTCGGTCGTAATACAAATGCGGGTATATTTATACAGTTACGGGGTTATCCTGAAAGTTGTTTCAGGATCACTTTTGGAAGTTGCCAGTTTCCAGTTTTCTATCAGCCGTCTTTTAACATTCGGTTAAAGACGGATTTATCTTTTCTTGGATGAGGGTGAGTCATGCTTCTAGAAGGTTCTAGAAAGGGTGACTTGACATGGTGAGTCATTAGTGCTTTAATGGAGCCATTAATGCAATGGTGACTAGGTTAATGAATCACCATTTGCATTAATGAGGTTTTGTTTTCCTTAGGATATTTGTTCTTGATATTTTTTTGTGAGAAGCTTTTTATGGTCACCCTCTTCTCTCCTACAGTCACCCCCCTCCCTATAAATGGCCGGCCCCTCCTCTCTCTCTCAAAAAAACTTGAGGTTTTCATTTGGTTGAAAAAAGATATGATAGATTTTAGGGTGTATGGAATTTCACAGCTCATTTCATTCCATCACCCGATTCCCACGGCAACTTCATTAACCGTTCGTCCATGGTTTTGGACGAAGCGAGACAAAGTCATCTACTCATTCTCTACATCATTCTTGGTCGTCTCTTTTAGCAAACTTGACGACCGAGTTGCCTCGAGTCAGAGGCGGGAGCCCGTTTAAAGAATCAGTGACGTGGTGCCACCTGGACGAGCAGATCGGAGATCGAAGAGATCGGTGCAGCCGCAACGGAGCGTGGGATGATGGTTAAAGAACGAAGGACTCGGATCATTCGGTATAACCTTTCTACACTCTTTACAGTTTGTTAGCTAGCAATAATGGAAGATCCGGGTTAAAGTATACGATAGCGCCAGTTAAAAAGATTTTGTTCCGCATTTGGCGTCTGTAGACGGCCGGGGCGCTACCGTAGACTTACACTTGGATCTGAGGTACTAAGATTTGGTGTCTTGCTCCTGTGCAGATCAATGGCTTCGAGCTGCACTAACTGCAACAACTCCCACTCCGTCCTGTCTGGAGGAGTAACTTACGGGCCCCAAGCGGCCTCCATTTACGCAATGCCGGTTGAACATGTGACACAGGCCACCACGGGATTGTTCTTCGGGACCATGCTCCCACCAATGAGCTTCAACACCCCAGTGCTATCGCAAGAAGCTCCAAAGAAGTCGATCTTTGATCGGCTTGCAACTACCGCGGCCCCTCTCAACCGGTCGCCTAAATCCAACGCCTCGGTCATTAACAGACTGCGCCAAAGCTCCAATGGGCCCGTGAAGAAGCCTGCAATACCTGAAGGGGTTATCCCGAAACGGATAACCATCCCTGCTCCAGTAAATGAGGTCATTAGAGAGACTTCTCCTGCTAAGGGGTCGGTCTTCATAAGAATAGCCGTTCCAACTCCTGCTCCAGGCAAAGTTACCAAGGCTGCTACCCCTGCTCGAAAGTCTGCCTTCGACAGGTTGGCCATCCCCTCCCAACGGACGCCAGTCTTTGACAGGCTGACACCAACAACTGTTTCTCATCAAAGCATGAGGCACGATGCAGCTACCCTAACAATGGAGGTGATCCCATCTGCGAGACGCGCTCAACGTCGCCATTGGCGCCGAGTGAGGAAAGCTGGGGGCAGTTCCCCTTCTGGACTGACTCCACCAGCTCCAACGGTGGAAATTGATGCTGCTGTTCCAACTGGGAACAGCTTTGAACCACTTAAGAGGGTGCACAAAACTCTCCAACTGCTGTGTTGAAAAGATCTCCTCCACCTGTGGAGAACGCTACAAAGGAAAAGCTAGAGCATCCCCCTCAGCGGCTGTCCTCCAAAATTCACAGGGTCTGGCGAAGGGTCCAAGACTCTATGATTAACCAAGACTACTCCCGCCAACCAATGAAAATGAAGGTTCGGCAAGAGAAGGACCACCCTTTCGTACCACAGAAGGTGTCATCTACTTAGATGCCTGCTGCAACGGCCCCTTCAACTTCAATCGTCCATAAAAAGAGGAGGGCGGAGAAGATCGATATGCCTGCAACGAATCTCAAGGGAACTGAACCCAGACGCTCCAAGTCTGGGGGTATGGTGGTGCATACTGTTTATATGGCTTCCGGGAAAGAGGAGAGCCGCGCTTCCGGGGGTCATCGACCACTCACCCGATCCGTAACAAAGGCCCAGGAGCAACAACAAAAGCTCTAGGAAATGTTGACAAAGATGGCCGCACTCACTGGGCCAAAAGAAAGCCCGAAAACATCGTCGGAACAGCGTCAGGAGCAGGAAACCGATGCCGAGTTCCTCTGAAGAATGCTCGGGAAGAAAGACAAAGAGGCCGCGGAACAATCGGCCAACATAAAACAAATGGCGCTATTGTTCCAAGATATGGTGGGCATGATGATGCAACCAGACCACCTAGCCGAAGATCCTCTGGTAATAATTGAAGACGATAGAGGGGAGACATCAAACCCTCTTCCTGTGCTATCAGCAGCTAAGGAAGAGACCATTTCCAAAGCCACCCTTGACGACTATATAGCTCAACAGATACAAGCTCATCAGGCGAATGAAGCAACCGGCCAAGTCGTCAGAACTGGACGACCCTACTCGGGCTGGTACGATCAAATTAAGTACCCACCAGGATACATGATCCCTAAATTTCACGTATACAAGGGGAAGGGCAATCCCCATCAGCATGTCGCCCAGTTCAGGGCTCTCTGCGGCAATACTGGAGGTGACGATAAGCTGCTGCTTCGCCAATTCATCGTCAGCTTAGTGGAGACGGCTTTTGAATGGTATTCGGAGCTTCCGAACGATTCCGTCAAATCGTTTACAGAGATGGAGTTGCTATTCACTCAGCGTTTCGCAAGCGCCGGTGAACGCACCCCAATCACGGCGTTGATTAATGCTCGAGTGAAGTCAGGGGAGACATGGGTTCAGTATGCGATTCGGTGGCGCAACCTATGGTCGAAATGCGAACAGCACATAGAAGAGGCTCCTGCAGTAGGCATGTTTGTAGGAACCCTCGATCCGTAGGCGACCATATCCCAATTCATGATGTTCTTCAAGCCGACCACCTTCCAGGACTTAATTGACAAGCTGGCCCAAATGGACTAGATGGGCCATAAGCCATCCTCGTCGAAAACGGAGCTTCGAAACGAAAGGGGTAAAGGGAAAGCTATCTTCGTCGCCAACGCTCAACAACAACCGAGTGGCCCGAGACCAGTTGTTCGCCAAAGCAACAAGCGGCAATCCTTCGATGAGAAGTTGAGATGTCCTTACTCGTTTCTCCGGGATAAAACAAGGAAACTGTTTGAACTGGCAGTGCGCAATGGGCTCATCACTCTACTGGAGTCGAGACACCCACCGCAACCGAACGACGTCAACGATCCCAATTACTGCCCCTACCACCGAGTATTGGGCCATCCGATCGAAGACTGCTACGTCTTCAAAAAATGGGTTGAAGACCAATACCAACAGGGCAAGTTTGCGCTATCTGAAAACTGGAAGGTGAATCCGCCACAACAGCACACTCCTAAAAGGGTGGACACGCCGGGGCATCATGCTCATTCATAGAGGAAGCTCAATGGGAAGTAGTTCTTTCGGCAAAAACGAAAAGAATGCTGAAGGATCTTCAAACATGCCCCGCAATCAGGTGGAAAAGCCCGCTAGAGCCTGAGATCATTGAGGGAATGCTAAAACCGCGCCCGACGTCGAGAATTGGTAGCGATGGTCAAAACACTCAGGCCAAGCCGTCAAAGTCTTCAAAGAAGAAGAAGAAGCCCGTGAAGCCTGATGACAAGCGCACGGACTTGCAAAATCATATTGACGCGCTGGAGGAATACAACCAGAAGGCACGGACCCCAGTCACACTCCATGAGTTTCTCAACCATATCTTTGAAAACAGAGGCAATGACACTGACGAGGGAGACGACGCGTCAGAAAAACCCGAAGATTACGTGGCAAGTTGTCACATGATCTCTCACTCGTCAATAGATGAAAAGGAAGCTCCTGATGTAGAGAAGATGGGGACAGAATCGACACCAAAATCCTTGGAACCGTCCGATGAGCTGATTGACGTGCTGCTAAACGAAGCCCGTCAGAAAAGCAAAGTTGATCAAGAACGCAAAATGGCTATATTCGAAAAAACCAGGCGTCGACGTCAAGTGGAAGAAGTCGCGGTAGGGATGGATCATAAAACACCCCAACCAAACCAAATCACACCCTAAATGGGTGTATCCTACTTTATCGTTACGTATCCCGTCACGTGACAGATACACGTGCATACAGGATGAACGATGGACCGTAATGTTCTAAAACTAATAATGGACCACAATGTCCTGAAACTAGCGACGGACTGAAACGTATTTAAACTACTACAAACCCCTGGCATCCCCAGGCTGACATGGTAAAAAAACGGTACGTCCATAAGCAAGATAGGCACGGATGAAAACCCGAAAGGGCTCCGTGAGTAAAAACAGCAGGGCTACCGGCGAGTCTGTGAAAACTCGAAAGGGCGCAGACTTGTAAAAAATTCATGCATACTGGTAAGGTCCTCTCGACCTTGTAAGGAGAAGATACCTGCGTGAGATCCCTACGACACACAAGGGAGCAACACACTTAGGGATCCTCACGATTCCTGAGGAGAAATTACACTTACGAGATCCTCCTGACTCGTAAGGAGAACCCTCTTATGAGACCCTCACGGCTCATAAGATTCAACAGCCTTAAGCTACAGGGATCTGAACCTGTTCTTAAGTCATCATATCTCCCAGACTGCCCTACAAGAGTTCAATACTGACCTTTGTATATAATCCACGGGCACAAATAATCATTTCCTTGCCGAGTCCCACCAACGACGAGGAATGCCTTCATTTGATGAACAAACATTTGTAGGTCCTCTCGATTTACAAGGAGAAAACACTCTTGCAAGATCCTTACGACTTACAAGAGAACATACATTTAGAAATCCTCACGATTCCTAAGGAGAAAAGACACCTACGAGATCCTCATGACTCGTAGGGAGAAACACCTTTATGAGACCCTTATGGCTCATGAAGTCAAAAGCCTTAGTCGACAGGATCTTAACCCTGTTTACTAACCCACCTTTGTTCGAATCGACAAAGGCAGATGATGATTCGCTCCTGGAAAAATCCCAGTTGTAGCAATGCTGATGCCTAAATCGGTATCAAATTCTAAGTCCTTTCATGGCAAATGATGATTCGCTCCTGGCAATATTCCAGTTGCAGCGATACTGATGCAAGATTGGTATCAGACCTTGAGTTCCATACTAAAAAAAAATAGCCGAAATGATAGGACAAGTTGCAACAAAATTAGCAAGTAAAATATATGCATGCAAAAATAGCCGAAACGATTGGGCAACTCGCAATAAAAAGCAGCGAGTAAAAAGAAAAAAAAAGAAGCCGAAATGATTGAGCACCGCAAAATATAGCCAAAATGATTGGGCAATCACGACTTTCGCGATATAAAAAGCTGAAATGATAGAGTATCGCGGAAATAAAAAAATTAAAGAATGAAACTTTTGCCCTGCAGGTGAGATCACATCGACCCCTGTATACAATCCATAGGCATAAACGAAAGGAACAACATGTCCCAACGAACTCTGTCAAAGGGAAAAGTCAGATATCGATAGCAACATCTGCATCCCAGAAGACCAACAACGGCGTTCCTCCTCTTTCCAGCAGGGCACGGACACGACACAACGAAACGGAGCTATGGAAAAGTCCATAGTTCCAAATCTTAACGGCAACATCTACAGCCTAAAATTAGCACGGCGTTCCTTCTCAACCCCAGCAGGATGCAGACGTAACGTCAACAATCGACCTTAGGGTCGCAACCAATCGGAGCCACGGCAAAGTCCCTAGTTCCAAATCTCGACGGCCACGTCTACAGCCTAGAGAACAACAACGGCGTTCCTCCTCATTCTAGCAGAATTCGGACGCGACATCACCAATTGGAGCCACAACAAAGTCCCCAGTTCCAAGACTCTACGGCTCACAGACAACCTAGCGTCAGCACATGACCCCATCGCGGAAATACGTCAGCAAATGACCCCATTTCTGAAATACGTCATCCAATGACTCCGTTTCGGAAACAAGTCAACCGACCTCCAGGGAAATTGGTGTCCTTGGCAAGACCTCTCGATTCAGGGAAATCAGCGTCCTTGGTGAGAACCTCTCGATTCGGGTCGACCTGCAAGGAAATCAGTGTCTTTGCAGGAATCTCTCGATCCGTCTCGACCCCAGGGAGATCAATGTCTTTGGCAAGACCTCTCGATTCAGGGAAATCAGCGTTCTTGGCGAGAACCTCTCGATTTGCGTCAACCCGCAAAGAAATCAGTATCTTTGCAGGAATCTCTCGATTCGTCTCGACCCCAGGAAAATCAGTGTCCTTGGTAAGACCTCTCGATTCAGGAAAATCAGCGTCCTTGGCGAGAACCTCTCAATTCATCTCAACCCCACGGAAATCAGTGTCCTTGGCAAAAACCTCGATTTAGGGAAATCAACGTCCTTGACGAGAACATCTCGATTCGCGTCGACCCGCAGAGAAATCACTGTCTTTGTAGGAATAGCTCGATTCGTCTCAACCCCAGGGAAATCAGTGTCCTTGGCAAATATCTCGATTCAGGGAAATCAGCGTCCTTGACGAGAACATCTAGACTCGCGTCGACCCGCAGAGAAATCAGTGTCTTTGCAGGATTTTCTCGATTCGTTTCGACCCTAGGGAAATCAGTGTCCTTAGCAAAACCTCTCGATTCAGGGAAATCAGCGTCCTTGGCGAGAACCTCTCGATTCGCGTCGACCCGCAAGGAAATAAGTGTCTTTGCAGAAATCTCTCGATTTGTCTCGACCCCAGGGAAATCAGTGTCCTTGGAAAGACCTCTCGATTCAGGGAAATCGGCATCCTTGGCGAGAACCTCTCGATTCGTGTCGACCCGTAAGGAAATCAGTGTCTTTGCAGGAATCTCTCGATTCGTCTCAACCCCAGGGAAATCGGTGTCCTTGGCAAAAACATCAATTCAGGGAAATCAACATCCTTGATAAGAACATCTCAATTCGCGTTGACCCACAGAGAAATCAGTGTCTTTGCAGGAATACGTCGATTCGTCTCAACCCCAGGGAAATCAGTGTCCTTGGCAAATATCTCGATTCAGGGAAATCTGCGTCCTTGACGAGAACATCTCGACTCGCGTCGACCCGCAAAAAAATCAGTGTCTTTACAAGAATTTCTCGATTCGTTTCAACCCTAGGGAAATCAGTATCCTTAGAAAAACCTCTCAATTTAGGGAAATTAGCGTCCTTGGAGAGAACCTCTCGATTCGTTTCGGCCCGCGAGGAAATCGGTGTCTTTGCGAGAATCTCTCGATTCGTCTCGACCTGCGGGGAAATTAGTGTCCCTGCGCATAAAGAAAATTCTCTTATGGGATACTTACGATTCGCGAGAGAAGGCTCACTTAGGAGTCCCCACGACCCCTAAGGAGAAATTACACCTACGAGATCCTCTCGACTCGTAAGGAGAAAAGTCTTTATGAGACCCTCACGGCTCATAAAGTTGAAAAGTCTTAGGCAGCAGACCTGAACCTGTTTCCTAAGCCATCACTGCCCTGCAAGGAGGTCAAGATAGACTATCTACAGGCCATACTCTCCAAAGTCGAACATCGACGAAGAAGGAAACGGCCGCTTATGAGTCCTCTCGACTTGTAAGGGAGAAAATTCTCTTGTGAGATCCTTACGACTCTCAAGAGAAAACACACTTAGGAGTCCTCACGATTCCTAAGGAGAAAATACACCTACGAGATCCTCTCGACTCGTAGAGAGAAAAGTCTTTATGAGACCCTCACAGTTCATAAAGTTGAAAAGTCTTAGGCAGCAGACCTGAATCTGTTTCCTAAGCCATCACTGCCCTGCAAGGAGGTCAAGATGGACTATCTACGGGCCACACTCTCTAAAGTCGAACATCGACGAAGAGGGAAATAGCCGCTTATGAGTCTTCTCGACTTGTAAGGGAGAAAATTCTCTTATGAGATCCTTACGACTTTCAAGAGAAAACACACTTAGGAGTCCTCACGATTCCTAAGGTGAAAATACCCTACGAGATCCTCTCGACTCGTAGGGAGAAAAATCTTTATGAGACCCTCACGGCTCATAAAGTTGAAAAGACTTAGGCACCAGACCTGAACCTGTTTCCTAAGCCATCGCTACCCTACAAAGGGTTCGAGATGAATTGTTATCTATTATCTGCAGGCTACACTTACTAGAGTAACATGCCAATGACACAGCAGAAAGAAGAAAGCGATAATAAAAAAACGCGTCTTTTATTCATGAATTCAATTGTATACAAGATACATCATATAAAAGAATAAAAAAATGAATGAATACATGTTATTCATGAATTACAAATTTCCATCAATACAAAAAAATTACAAAGACAGGTACTAAGGTGGAGGCCTCTTCAACAAGTCGGCAAACCGCACGTGCACTCCTTCTCTTTCTCACAGTCAGCCACCGCTGCCAGCTCTGCTTCAATTCGAGCCCATTGCTGCAAGCAGGATGAAAGCTTCGTATCAATTTCATGCTTAGCAGCTTCGCAACTTTGCGCAACCCGTTCGGTGGAGTCAAGCTTCTGCCTTAGCGCCAACCCGTCTGAGATACACCGGTGGAGACTATTGAAAATAGCCTTCAGCTGTGCAGTGTTCGCGTCGACCTCGGTGCGCAACCGAGCAGACTCTTTAGAAGTCGCCTCATGTTCCTTCTATCGTAGGGTCGCCTCTTGTTCAAAATGGTGAAGGAAAGGAACACTCTACTCCATCCACGCAACCCGCTGGGAAGTTGAAGCTAACACCTTATGTAACAACTCCATTTTTAATGAACAAAGAATTGATTTAAATTCAATGTACACTTGGAGTATTTATTGCGGCTGATATCTCTTTAAGTATTTATTTCACTCCATAATTACAAGAAGGAGCTTGTAGCTCATTGGTAATACCTTGCACTACTGAACCAAGTCACCAGAGTTCAAATCCCATGCCCCACATTATTTTTGTATTTATTTTGTTTTAATTTTTTTTTTGAAGTCAACGGTCAAAAGGCCATAACTCACAAAATATGTACTGGACATGAAAAAGTAAATATACCAAATTGTACCCCAAGAAAATCCCCGGCTATTGGAACCCTGACTCGGCACCGCCGGCCGGCGAATCGTCCGACTCGGTCCGGCGCCGCCGGCCGGACTTGGTCGGACGGCCGAGTCACCAACAGAGAAAAGTTGGGTCTTGAAGTGGTCAACCCTCCTGCACACTTATTATACCTGGATCGGTTTTAAATTGCCCAATAAATCCCTTTTAATTCTAGGTTTAATGAGTTTTAATGAATTTATATATATTTTTATATATTTTTTTATTAAAAACCCTAACCTTAACCTAACCCTATATAAACCCCCTATACCCTCTACCCTCTCATCACTTTTCCTAAGTCCACTCTCCCAAAATTCTAAGAGAACTTGGTACGTGAGAAAATGAGCGAAAGGCGAAGCGCTGACGAAATCGACGGCGGAATCCCGGCGATCGTACTAGGACCTCTTCACGACGTTTCGACGCACCGGCAAACCCACTACCTTCCTCTCACTCTCTAGCGTTGTCCAAACCCATAAGTCCCTCTTTTCTACCTTTCTTTTCTTCCATTAAAATACGACTTTTCAAACCCGACGGAAATCGGAACAAACCGATTTCCGATTCGGTTTTCTATCAAATCTCACTTATCACCAATTCCATAATGCTTAAATATCTTCATGTTGACTACTAATCACTTAAAAATTAATTTGAACAAGTTTTCACACATGAAATGATAGCTTTTGCAATATTCCGTATTTTTGCACTTAAATACCACCATGTTTAGTTTATCACATTTAACCCTTTAACATTGCTATACCTTAAAGTAGATCATGAGATAATGACCTACCTCTACACACACGCAAATGCAACCCTAATTGATATCATCAAAACTTAGAATACGATAATACAAGATTTTACATTTAAATACCCTTTTCTTAATAAAACCTTTTCTAAAAGTTCTAAGTTTTAAACAATTTTAAAACAATATCTTTTAATAGGAAAATACGATATGTCATGGACATCGATCGTTTATCTAAACCTGACTTTGTGGTGTTTAGGCAAGTATGTCTAAGGCGAGTGGTTACTTAATTAGGGCCACTACTTGTAGTGGAGAGCCTCCCACTTACATGGCACTTACCTGGCCACAATTGGCGGTGAAGAGGCGATTTGAGGCTTCTTATGACTTGTCGTTTAGACCATTTAGAAATAGGCTAGTTGGCTTAGGAAACCCTAGAATCTAAAATACGGAAATTTACACCTTTTACAAATAAATACCTTATCTTTATAAAATCGTTTTCTAAATGACTAGTATTTATTAAATCTTTGCAAAACGCCACTACAACACACCTTTAGGGAACCCGTTATGGATAGTACGGTTTATCGTGCACCCTTAGGCTTAGTAGTATGAGATTCAGACCTCCGCAAGGAGCATTCGGTCTCGAAAGGTTTAAAATACGACATTTAAGAAAAATGAGATTTTTGGAAAATAAAATATTTATTAAAAACTATTCTTGTATAAACATATGTATATTTATTATTTAAACACCTATTTTATTATAAAATAAAGTTTCCACCTTTTCCTAAAAATTACAAGATTAAAAGTTACATTAAAATACTATGAATTTCAAATAAATCAATATTACAAATTAATACCTTTATTTATGTAATTAGGATATTTTCACTAGAAATAAAACAAAATAAAATCACACTCATTATAACTATAAAGACGAATAATAAATACTTGAGGTGTATCTTGAAAACTATACAAAAGTATTTTTACATAAAACCCCTTCAAGTTTTATAAATTACAATAAAGACCCTAACAAATATAGAACTTAGACTTACATTTCTTTTAGTCTGACTCGGATTTGAGTCTGATTATTTCTGACTTGAATATGATTCAAGTCAATCTATATTCTTTAATATTCCAACTCAATATGAATACATGAATCCCAGAATCCAGTTAACAAACTATACAACTTGACTGAATCAAACCATGGATATACATCCATTATCCCGTTATTCCATTTACCTGATTATGCAGTTACAATCTGTTTACTTATATCATGGTTTTGGTCAGTCATCCAACTTATACAATACAATACAACAATACTGTCAAAATTGTAAGTCGATGTACAACACACCACGAGTTGCGGGGAGGCGGAAATATGAAAAACGATCTTGTTTTGTATGCAAATATCGACTAACCGAAGATCTTTTCTAAACGATAATTAACAACAACCATAGAGTTCTTAGCTACTATGTAAAAAGATTATACCTAATGATTCGTGTCCTTCTTCTTTACGATCTCCACGTCCTCCTCGGCCTCCTCTCCGTGATAGATGATCCACCCGAGAACCCTAATCCAAGCTATTACCTCTAAACTTGAGGTTACTTAGTTTCTCTAGTTGCTAACCAAAGTTACTATGATGATATAGAGTTAGGTTATGGAGTGTTTAGTCTATTCTAATGCTTGGTCTCAACTCATGAGTGGTAGGATTAGGGTTTGAAGAAAGAGTGAGCTTGAGGAGAGAGAAGGTGGAGATGATAATGAAATGAAAAAGCTTCTCACTTGAATATATGAAGCATAATGAATTATCAAATAAATGAATAAATATGATTATTCACCATGCTTCATTAATTCAATATGAGTGATTCACCATATGAGTCATTAAGCAATTAATGATGCATTAATGACATGATGAATCACACAATATGAGTCACAATTGCATTTAATGAAAATGCCACCTAAACCCTCAAGTCACCATGCTTCTAGAAGCTTCCCAGAAAATTACGAGAACGCCCCTCCCATCCGTGAAAACACGGAAAAACTTTAGACTGTATAAATCCAATAACCCGATACTAGAATCTGGCTTAAACCAAAGCTGGCTAGTAAAAACTGTCCGATCGTCGTACGTGCGTTTAAACACGTATGCGTCCGAACCCTTGTCGTAAAACCATACGACCTCTATATCTTTTTGCCTGGGTTTAGGAAATCTCTGTGTGGGACTCTAAAAACTCGACTACTACGCTGGCAGTGGGTTTAACCACAGACCGCAAGTGGCACTAGCTGTACGTAACGGTCCCTAGGTAGTTGTCAATAAGAAAGCCGATGAGGTAACCCATCCGAACTCCTACTGAGCCTGTCCGTGACAATATCCGCGCAGTCCGGTCTGTTCGTCTAAGAGTATCGCATGTATGGTCTAGGGGGTGGTGAACGTCAGACCCCTAATAACCGTACAAGTCGTGCCGGCATGGCTCAAAACCATCCGAGAATCTACTGATCCGTCCATCAGTAATTCTCAATCAGCCCTGGCCAGGGACTTATAGTAATGACCAACCGATCATAGTGTGATATCAACTCCCTAGACCGGGAGAGGCGAATCCCTAACAGTCGCTCACTGCCTCCACGTGGCTCGGGACTGTGCCCAACTAAAACCTGTTTGCACGACTCCTTTGAACCGTGGTAGGGTAATAATCAAAGCACAGTGGGAACTCACACGAGACAAAAGATGACTTTAAGTCAACAGACTATCTGCACACATGTCACCTGAGAACTGCTATCTGACGTTAGGTATAATACCATCCAGTCAGTTCTCGGCGAGTCCTGTCCGGTGTACTCACATGAGGTGAGCATCTGTATACAATCTTAGGTGCACTCCACCAATGGCTGCGGGACCAATCCATCGCCCCTCAGGGTCTAGATATGTATACACTAGTCTACTCCAGAGTATCGATGCCCTGTCTCAATACTCCTGCGACCAGGGACATTTAAGGATGTGCCTACTGACTATCCAGCTCCCACAAGTATGACTGCCATCACATTGCCGGTAGTCAGGCAAAACACCCTATGGGCTTTATCAACATGTATATACTAAGTAAAATATATCACACGTTTAAGATAAAGACAAACCAAATAGCGTACTATCATAAGCAAGATTGTTATGTATATACATATCCCTAATAGTATATACAATGAAGGCCTCTAGGGCATACATATATCCAACAATCTCCCACTTGCACTAAGGCATATAATTGGCGCAATGAGTATCTACTGTCTGCACTAGATCCAGTTACTGACGTACCGCATGCCCAACATCTCAAACAGCCTCTCGAACTGGACTTGAGGGATGGCTTTGGTGAATGGATCTGCCGTGTTGTCTTTTGTGTCCACTTTCCGTATCTCGATCTCCCGACGATCCACGATCTCCCTGATCTGGTGAAACCGCCTTAAGATATGCCTGGATTTCTGATGGAACCTTTGTTCCTTCGCTAATGATACAGCCTCATTGTTATCACAATACAAAGGTATTGGATTGGCAATGGACGGAACCACCTGAAGTTCAGAAATGAACTTCCTCATCCAAACAACCTCTTTTGCGGCTTCACTAGCAGCTATATACTCTGCCTCCATAGTTGAGTCTGCGACGGTATCCTGTTTGGAACTCCTCCAACATACCGTCCCTCCATTGAGGGTAAACACAAAACCCGAAATGGATTTAGAATCATCTTTGTCACTTTGGAAGCCGGAGTCAGTGAAAGCCTCGACCTGGAGGTCCTTATTACCATAAACTAAGAACATCTCCTTAGTCCTTCTCAGGTACTTGAGAATGTTCTTCACCGCTATCCAATGCTTCTCACCTGGGTCAGACTGATACCTGCTTACCACACTAAGTGCGTAAGCTACATCCGGTATGGTACATAACATCGCATACATTATAGATCTTACTGCCGAAGCGTAGGGTATAATGCCCATGCGAGCCCTCTCTTCATCAGTCTTTGGGGACATCTCTTTGGAGAGGGTGATCCCGTGACAAGCGGGCATGTTACCGCGCTTGGAATCTTCTATACTAAATCTCTTTAGTATAGTGTCAATATACTTGGACCGTGAAAGTCCCAACATTCTATTAGATCTATCATGATAGATCTTAATGCCCAGAATGTATGATGCATCTCCTAAGTCTTTCATAGAGAATTTCTGTAACAAGAAGAGCTTTACTGATTGTAGCATAGGGACATCATTCCCTATCAGTAGTATGTCGTCAACGTACAAAACGAGGAAGGCTACTACTTCTTCTACAATCTTCCTATAAATGCAAGGTTCATCTACATTTTTGATAAAGTCAAATTCCTTGACCGTCTCATCAATGCAGATGTTCCAACTCCGCGATACTTGTTTTAATCCATAAATGGATTTAAGCAATTTGCACACTCTTCCGCTGCTCCCACTGTCTAAGAAACCTTCTGGTTGATCCATGTAAACACTCTCTTCTAAATGTCCATTTAGAAAAGCAGTTTTTACATCCATCTGCCAGATTTCATAGTCATGGAAGGCAGCAATGGCAAGCATGATCCGAATGGATTTAAGCATAGCCACCAGTAAAAAGGTTTCATCATAGTCCAATCCTGGTCTTTGACGAAAACCTTTTGCAACGAGTCTAGCTTTGTAGGTTTCCACTTGTCCAAATGCACCAATCTTCTTTTTGAAGATCCATTTGCATCCAACTGGTTTCACCCCAGGCGGAGCAACTTCTAAAGTCCATACTTTATTGGTGTACATGGATTCCATTTCGGATCTCATAGCATCCAGCCACTTCACCGAGTCGCTACTCGTGATACCCTGCTGAAAACTAGTCGGCTCATCATCATCGATGATGCAATCCTCTCGATCCCCATCCAGAAGAAAACCATAGTACCTTTCAGGAGGATGAGAAAGCCTACTAGATCTGCGGAGTGGCGTTGGTTCGTCATGTTCTATTGAAATCTGAGGTTCCACTAAGTCCTCAGTAGCAGTTTGAGGTTCTGGAATTTCTTCCAGCTCTACCGCGCTCCCACTAATTTCTTTTGCAAGAAATTCGCTCTCTAAGAAGACAATGTGGCGAGCGACAAACACCTTTTATTCTTCAGTGTGGTAGACCATATACCCCCTTGAATGCTTGGGGTATCCTACAAACTTGCACAAAACTGATCTTGCCTCGAGCTGGTCCGGATTATGCTTTTTAACATATGCCGGACATCCCTATATCTTGATATACTTGAGACATGGTCTCTTCTCGCTCCACATTTCATATGGAGTGGTAGGCACAGACTTAGTCGGAACTCTATTCAATAGGTATGCTGCTGATTCTAGAGCAAAACCCCAGAAGGAAAGTGGCAACTCAACACTACTCATCATTGAACGCACCATATCTAATAGCGTGCGATTCCTCCTTTCCGATACACCATTATGCTGAGGTGTATAAGGCGGAGTAAGTTGAGAGAGAATTCCATTCTCTTTTAAGCATTCAAGGAAACTGGTACTTAAGTATTCTCCACCTCGATCAGATCGAAGTGTCTTGATGCTTTTACCAGTTTGTTTCTCTACTTCATTTTTATACTCCTTAAACTTCTCAAAGGCCTCTGATTTATGCTTCATTAAGAACATATGTCCATACCTATAGAAGTCATCGGTAAAAGTGATGAAGTAGGAGTGACCGCTTCGTGCATGTGTAGACATTGGACCATATACATCACTGTATACAAGTCCCAAGAGTTCTGTGGCTCTTTCTCCGTGTCCGGTGAACGGAGATTTGGTCACTTTTCCTTTGATACATGATTGACAAGTTGCATATGATGATTTCAAACGGATCTAAATATCCATCTTTATGTAACTTAGTCAACCTTGTTTCATTTATATGACCAAGTCTACAATGCCATAGGAAGGCTTGGTTTGAATCTGGAGCCTTTCTTTTACGCGTGTTTTGAATATTGAAAATTTGAGATTGATTAAGTATGTATATGCCGTTTTCCAGTGTGCCAAACCCAATCAATTCTTGATTTAGGAGAATGTTCATGCCATTTCTTTCAAGCGCAAAATTATATCCTTCATTAGATAACAAAGATACTGATATAATATTACACAACATACTGGGAATACGAAAACAGTTGTACAACACCAAAATGTGCCCACTAGTCAACCCTAGGTGATATTCCCCTATTGCAATTGCATCTACATGCATTCCATTGCCCATCCGAAGAGTCATATCACCTGTCCCCATTGCTCTACTATTTCTCAGATCCTGCAATGAATTACAGATGTGAGAACCAGAACCGGTATAAAGTACCCAAGATGTAGAGTTTACTGAAAGACAATTTTCGATTACGAACACACCTGAAGTAGAAGCAACAGCTTGTTTCTTGTCCTTGGCTTTGAAGGCCTGACAATCCTTCTTCCAGTGCCCTTGCTTGTGACAATAATAGCATTCGTTCTTATCCGCCTTCACCCTTCCTGCCTTGTTCGTTCCTTGCACCTTCTTGATCCCACCTTTCGGTTTGATGGCTTTCATCTTCTTCTTCCCTTTAGCTTTCGCTTTAGATTTAGAAGAGGATGATTGGCCAGCATACAGAACGGGGGCCTTCTCCTTTTTCAAGGAGGTCTCTGCTACCCTCAACATGTTGAGGAGCTTTGGAAGACCAGCTTCCATTTCGTGCATGTTGAAGTTCAGCACGAACTGAGAGAAGGTGTGGGAAAGGGACTGCAAAATCAAGTCGATGTACAAATCATTCTTTAGCACGCATCCCAGGTTTGCGAGTTCCTCAACGAGGCTGATCATTTTGAGGACGTGCTCTCCTACTGGTGATCCTGGAGCCAACCTCATCTGGAAGAGTTTCCTTGAGGTCTCGTACCTCGCGATACGTGAGTGTACCCTATACAATTCCTTGCAATGGAGAAAGATGGATACAATATCCATACTTTCATGCTGTTTCTGGAGTTCATTGTTCATGGACACCAGCATGATACACTTAGCTTTCTCACAGTCTAGATCCCAGGTTTTACGAACCTCCTTGTCCGCAACTGAGGAATCTAGTCCTGGGATAAGGGGAGGAACAACGGTGGTAACATATGCTACTTTTTCATAAGTCAGTGCAATGTTGACGTTCCTTAGCCAATCTTTATAGTTCTGTCCGGTCAGTATATATTTTTCGAGCAATAGTTTTAGTCCTTTCATGGTAGCTGCTAGAGAGAGAGAAAAGAAACACTCAGCATATGCTCTTGCAAGTTTAGATTGGTTATTAGTTTATCTAAACAGGATGGCTCCCACTGTTTCCTCAAATCCTTCTTCAAAACCTAAAAGAAGAACTAGTCAGGATTTAATCACACGTCACAATACTTGCTTAACCTTTCAGCCAGGCCAGTGTTGGTACTTCGAGGGAGGTTTTCCAACGCTTTTGCGAAGTTCCTTAATTAAATAACCTCTTTTCCCTGGAGGCGTAGCCCCTCTAACACCTTTCTAGTCACCTACTTGGTTTATAGCATTGATTGTTAAGTGAGAAAAATTCTCGAGAGTAATCCTACTCATCAGTGGGATCGGGATCCAACTATCATTGTATGATGCCCTAGATGGAAGCCACTCTAGTCACCACACTCCAGAAGGTATGCTAAATCTGCAAGTTTCCTTTATGTTTGAAACTCCCGATGTGATTTTTACCCCAAGCTCTTATGACCTTGACGTAGGCCAACAAATCATAAGACGCAAGTTAAGTTCTACTCGTCGTTGTCCTGATCAATTTAGGTACATCGTACATGCCCTTGACGTAGGCTAACAAGGCTGTACGTCTGTCCTAAACTAATGCATCTATCTATATAACAAATAGGCAAACACACTGCTACCATACACTATGCCTTGACGTAGGCCAACAAGCATAGCATGAATATGATGTGCTGTCTATTTGAAACGACGGAGGGTTACGGCTGGTTTTTGGCAAAAACCGTTAACGTAGTGAACTTGATATGATCGAAGGAACCAAGATAGCCTTTATTAAAAGGAGTGGTTTAAGCTCCGCATTTAAAATTTGCTTTTTGAAGAAAACCGAGTGGTTTTGAAATTGTTCCAACGATTCAGTTTAGGTTTTATTTTCTTTGCATTAATAAATAATGCGTCCCATCATTAACCTATCATTACAGATAACAACGAAAATACAACATCCTCTTATGCCATCCGCATTCGCCTCTGGGTCCCGTCATCACCCGTTAGGTTACTTAACTAACGGCAGAGCGGGGGCTGGGCTAGCGCGGGTGTAAAACATAAGTGACGTCTAAATAGCTATCATATATAGATATTGTACATTCGTTAGACGCAATAATAGGCATTCCATATCACAGATAAACTTTATTGGATATGCAAGCAATCTGCGTTTCTTTTGAACCTGCAACGAAAGACGGATTACACAGTTGTGATGAATAGTCATTACCCCACCCCAGACCCCTACGGGTACGGCAAACTACCCGCCAAGTACCCGAAGTGAAGCGGTCTCCCTCAACAACGTGAGTAGGCCACTAAACAATTCGAAATACCCGGTAGTTTGTGCACCCCACCTTGGGTCTATCCTAGGAGCAAAAACAGTAAAAAGAAATAATACAACGGTGGCTACAACCGCATCCTGGATGTGCCCCGCAAAATAATATTACAGCTTATTACAATTACATCGAATGAATTGATACAATAACCCATCACATAACCCCGGCTAATCATCACAACAGTCCAATACAGTTCATATTCACAATCAGTTAAAACAACATCACAGATATGTGCAACCCCCTGCCGACCGTCATACTAGCAGTTAAGGGAGGTTTACGAACACATAATACAGTTCACAGATATAATCAAACAAGCAAACATCGTATAATTTCAATCGATTAAACACATTAGATTCTACTCCAAATCTTCTCTGTAAAACTGAAACTTGAGCAGAAAATAAATTATTCCAGAAAATACAAAATATCACAAAAGATGCACAGGGAAAAACTGGGCTTGAATCGGCTCCAACTCGGCCGCGGATCCGCGGCGGATCGGTGGGATCGGCCGCGGTTCCGCGGCTCAGTGGCCGATTCAGGAGCCTATTTTTTCTCAGTGTTCTTATATTTTCATGTGGGTTATTCTGGAGGTCCCTGAAAAATTTTTAGACCTCATTTAAAAATCGACAGAAACTATATGATATCCGCGTATTTTCCGGTTTGTTCTGCGTTCGAAATTCATATGGCTTTGCAAATGAGTTAATTATTGTTTAGTTAGGGTCTGATACCACTGTAAGTCGATGTACAACACACCACGAGTTGCGGGGAGGCGGAAATATGAAAAACGATCTTGTTTTGTATGCAAACATCGACTAACCGAAGATCTTTTCTAAACGATAATTAACAACAACCATAGAGTTCTTAGCTACTATGTAAAAAGATTATACCTAATGATTCGTGTCCTTCTTCTTTACGATCTCTACGTCCTCCCCGGCCTCCTTTCCGTGATAGATGATCCACCCGAGAACCCTAATCCAAGCTATTACCTCTAAACTTGAGGTTATTTAGTTTCTCTAGTTGCTAATCAAAGTAACTAAGATGATATAGAGTTAGGTTATGGAGTGTTTAGTCTATTCTAATCCTTGGTCTCAACTCATGAGTGGTAGGATTAGGGTTTGAAGAAAGAGTGAGCTTGAGGAGAGAGAAGGTGGAGATAATAATGAAATGAAAAAGCTTCTCACTTGAATATATGAAGCATAATGAATTATCAAATAAATGAATAAATATGATTATTCACCATGCTTCATTAGTTCAATATGAGTGATTCACCATATGAGTCATTAAGCAATTAATGATGCATTAATGACATGATGAATCACACAATATGAGTCACAATTGCATTTAATGAAAATGCCACCTAAACCCTCAAGTCACCATGCTTCTAGAAGCTTCCCGGAAAATTACGAGAACGCCCCTCCCATCCGTGAAAACACGGAAAAACTTTAGACTGTATAAATCCAATAACCCGATACTAGAATCTGGCTTAAACCAAAGCCGGCTAGTAAAAACTGTCCGATCGTCGTACGTGCGTTTAAACACGTATGCGTCCGAACCCTTGTCGTAAAACCATACGACCTCTATATCTTTTCGCCTGGGGTTGGGAAATCTCTGTGTGGGACTCTAAAGACTCGACTACTACGCTGGCAGTGGGTTTAACCACAGACCGCAAGCGGCACTAGCTGTACGTAACGGTCCCCAGGTAGTTGTCGATAAGAAAGCCGATGAGGTAACCCATCCGAACTCCTACTGAGCCCATCCGTGACAATATCCGCGCAGTCCGGTCTGTTCGTCTAAGAGTATCGCATGTATGGTCTAGGGGGTGGTGAACGTCAGACCCCTAATAATCGTACAAGTTGTGCCGGCATGGCTCAAAACCATCCGAGAATCTACTGATCCGTCCATCAGTAATTCTCAATCAGCCCTAGCCAGGGACTTATGGTAATGACCAACCGATCACAGTGCGATATCAACTCCCTAGACCGGGAGAGACGAATCCCTAACAGTCGCTTACTGCCTCCACGTGGCTCGGGACTGTGCCCAACTAAAACCTGTTTGCACGACTCCTTTGAGCCATGGTAGGGTAATAATCAAAGCACAGTGGGAACTCACACGAGACAAATGATGACTTTAAGTTAACAGACTATCTGCACACATGTCACCTGAGAACTGCTAATCGACGTTAGGTATAATACCATCCAGTCAGTTCTCGGCGAGTCCTGTTCGGTGTACTTACATGAGGTGAGCATCTGTATACAATCTTAGGTGCACTCCACCAATGGCTGCGGGACCAATCCATCGCCCCTCAGGGTCTAGATATGTATACACTAGTCTACTCCGGAGTATCGATGCCCTGTCTCAATACTCCTACGACCAGGGACATTTAAGGATGTGCCTACTGATTATCCAGCTCCCACAAGTATGACTGCCATCACATTGCCGGTAGTTAGGCAAAACACCCTATGGGCTTTATCAACATGTATATACTAAGTAAAATATATCACACATTTAAGATAAAGACAAACCAAATAGCGTACTATCATAAGCAAGATTGTTATGTATATACATATCCCTAATAGTCTATACAATGAAGGCCTCTAGGGCATACATATATCCAATAAAAACACTACGGGGTTTAAGGGGTAGATTGGTACGGAAGGTGTTAAAGGTGGCACGAGGTGGTCAGATTAAGACACCTAACCTATATTCCGTTATTGTTGTACCGTGGCTTAACGGTTCCTTGTACATTCCGTTTGCCCTGGTCTTTAGCATATAGAGACCCCTCTCGTATACACTGGCATCATTCTGTACCAAGCTACAAACAACAGCGTTAACACAATATTCTATAATATTTTACAATCTCTTTAGAAAATACTCTTATTCTGTCTTTTTTAATTCTTCTTTATCTTTGGGACTTACCGAGCGACCTGTTCGCTGATGACATTCTGTTTCTTTCTTCTTTGAATGTCGTCAGGTGCTTTGGACCCAGCAGAGATCGAGCCCACCAGTGAAGACTTGGATCAGTTTCACGAAGACCCCGAGCTCTAGATATTGTACCTTGTTCTATTCAGTATTTTCATTTCCTGTTGTGCCATTGTTTAGGCATCGCTTTTCATTTCAGTTGTATTTACTTTTCATGCATTGTACAAAAGAATGTTATTAATAAAGTTGCTGTTATTTCTATATCTCTTGTCTCTTGTGATTTACTTTTATATTGCTTAGATACGCTTAGCGTATGTACTTCTAAGTATATACGTAGCGGATCTCATCGCGTCCCCTTCGCCATACACCGGGAAGAGGGGCGTGACAGGTTTTGTTGGTGGCCCATGCAGGTCAGAGCTGTATGAATCTCTATCATGCAGTTCTGGTCTGCGTGAACAACCTAAGCAATATAACACAAGAACCAGCAACTAAAACATTCTTTACAATCTTGAATCTTACAAATTTCTATTCCTTGAATCTTATCATTTCATGTATTTGAATCTGTCTTAACCCAAATTTTTCTTCAAGGTTATGGATTCCCCGAACAATACCGGCACCAATGTCAACAACACACCTTCAGCACTACCTCTCGCACCAGCTGTTCCCGCACCACCCACCGAGCAAACAGTGCTACTTGAGGCGATTCGCAGCCTTCTTGAGGGACAGCAACAACTCCTGAACCGTCCTGAGATCGACGCACCAGGGGTAAAGCAATTCAGGGCTTTGCACCCCAAGCAGTTCTCTGGTAAAGGAAGCCCTCTTGAAGCTGAAGAATGGACACAAAGCATCGAAGACGATCTAGCAGCAGCTCAAGTGCCAGACATAGCTTGGGTCCGTGTGGCAAAGCTACAGCTCACGGATAATGCTCGCAACTGGTGGAAGGCGGAAGAAAGCCGTCTGGTACAGCCGATTGAATGGAAGACTTTTCGCGAAAAGTTCGACGCGAAATACTTCCCTGTGACTGCCAAGTTTTCCATAGAGCAGCAGTTCATTCATCTGCAACAGGGTTCAATGTGGGACAAATCAGTATATGAATACGACGCTGAATTCACCATGTTAAGCCGGTAAGATATGTCACAATAGTTCAATTTTTAAATATCATATACTACACAGCTAACACAATCTTTAAACAGATTCGCGGCACACTTGATACCGACGGACGAAATCAGAGCCCGTCGCTTTCAACAAGGACTGGACACGGAGATTCAGGCTGCTCTAGCCACGGGAAAATTTTTGACTCATGAGGATGCTCTGGAAGCTGCCCGTAGTTATGAGGCAGTGATAAAAGCAAGGGGCAGACCTTAGTCTGCAGGAGTCAAACGCCCTGCCAACCAGATGGCAGGTGGAGCCTCGTCCAGGCCACCTTTCGTGCCAAGGCGACCCGGAGTACCAACCTATCATCCCAGCCCAGCCTTTTGCACCTACTGCAAGAGAACTGGACATATGATGAAGGACTGCCGTCGAGCCAACCGCCTTTGCTTAGTCTGCGGCTCAGCTACTCACGATATTGGGTCTTGTCCCCAAAGACAGAACCCAGTTACTGCACCCAGGCCAGCAATTACTTATCCACAGCGACCAGCTCTTCAGGCATCTGCTCCCAGACCTGCACTACCTGCACCACCCAGAGGATCACAAGCTGCACCACCTCCTCGTCAGTTCCATCAAGCTCAAAGGAACGTTCCGAGGAATGCTCCTAAGGCCAGGAGGAATGTACCAAGGCGCCAGGCTTTCACGATGTCCGTGGAAGAAGCTGAGGCCACTGGCCAAGTCATCACTGGTAAACTTTTCTTTTCAAACTTTGCTTTTCTATCATGCTACTTAGTTACATATTTTCTATGCCTAAAACATATCCCACATACCTTAGGTACAATCTTAGTATCCTCAATCCCTGCACTTGCACTGTTTGATACTGGAGCATCACACTGCTTTATATCGCAACGGTTTGTCCGAACCCATGCGATTCCAGTTTCATCGCTTGTATCCAGCTGGAATGTCAGTTCAGGAAATGGCGTTCTAAAGGCAACTATGGGATACAGCTTGTGTCCAGTCGTCGTCTGCAGTCGAGAGTTTTATGCTGACTTCAAAGTGCTGGACATACCGAACTTCGATGTGGTTCTAGGAATGGATTGGCTTGGAACTTTTTATGCTACCATCGACTGTCGTCAAAGGAGGGTAGTATTCGAGATCCCAGACCATCCGGTCTTCTATTTCAAAAGCGGAGATCGTACACTGGAACCAAGTACCTACAAAGCGAAGCCAAGAGAAGCAGTAGTTACAGTAGCTCAAGCGGAGGAAGAATCAAGACCAGATGTGGTTTGAGAGTTCGACGATGTATTTCCTGACGATATATCAGGTTTGCCTCCCGATCGAGCTCTTGAATTCAGTATTGATTTAGTACCAAGAGCACAACCGGTGATCAAAGCACCCTATCGTTTAAGTCCGGAAGGTTTGAAGGAAGTCCGAACACAATTGGACGAATTACTGGCGAAAGGATGGATTCGTCCCAGCACTTCAAGTTGGGGATCACCTGTACTACTTGTGAAGAAGAAGGAAGGTTCATACAGAATGTGCATCGATTACAGAGCCTTGAACGAAGTCACTATAAAGAACAAGTATCCACTCCCGCGCATCGATGATTTATTCGATCAGCTAAGTGGATCTTTTGTTTTCTCTAAATTAGATCTTCGTTCAGGTTATCATCAAGTGAAGGTCAAGGAAGCTGATATTCACAAAACAGCTTTCAGAACTTGCTATGGACATTACGAATTTCTAGTGATGCCATTTGGAGTGATCAACGCACCTGCAGTATTCATGAACCTTATGAATCAAGTTTTTCGAGAGTATCTAGACAGGTTTGTTGTCATCTTCATCGACGACATCCTGGTATATTCTAAGAGTCGGAAAGAACATGCAGAACATCTACGAATTGTCCTGGAAACTCTTCATCAACATCAGCTTTATGCCAAGTACAGCAAGTGCGAGTTTTGGCTAAATCAAGTTGGTTTTCTTGGACATATCGTATCAGGAGAAGGAATTTCTGTGGATCCAGCCAAAGTTTCAGCAGTTAGCGAATGGCCTACACCAAAGTCAGTGAAGGATATTCGAAGTTTCTTAGGTTTAGCTGGATATTACAGAAGGTTTATTGAAGGCTTTTCGAAGATAGTAATGCCCCTGACCAAGCTCACACGTAAAGATGAAGAATTTGTAAAATCAGAAGTATGCGAACAAGCTTTCGTAGAACTCAAGTCAAAGTTGACATCAGCACCTATTCTCGTCATACCGGATCAATCTGGAGGATTTGAAGTGCATTGCGATGCATCTGGTAAGGGATTATGATGTGTTCTACATCAGCACGGTAAAGTTGTGGCTTATGCTTCAAGACAGCTGAAAATTCACGGGCGCAATTATCCGACACATGATTTGGAGTTGGCAGCCGTCATCTTTGCTCTCAAGTTTTGGCGTCATTACCTACTTGGTGAACGGGTGAACATCTACACAGATCATAAGAGCCTAAAGTACGTGTTTACTCAGAAGGAGTTGAATATGCGGCAGAGAAGATGGTTATAACTCATGGCGGACTTTGACATCAACTTGCAATATCACCCAGGGAAGGTGAATGTAGTACCTGATGCTCTTAGTCGCCAACCATTAGCAATGAATCTCACCGCTCAGTGGAAGCTTCAACAAGACTTGCATCAGATGGAGATTGAAGTAGTCATGCCAGGTAATGCTTCAAGTTTGATGAATTTACAAGTTCAATCAACCATTGTCAATCAGATCAAAGCAGCTCAAGCAAGTGATGCTAAGTTGCAAAAGATTAGAGAACAAGTGGAGAATGGACTCAGAACAGACTTCATCATCCATGAAGACGGATCTTTGAGATACGGCAGCAGATTGTGTGTACCAAAAGGTCCTGTTCGGGAAGAGTTAATGAAAGAAGCTCACAACTCTCCCTATTCAGTATATCCTGGAGGTACCAAAATGTAAAAAGATCTACGTCAGAATTATTGGTGGCATGGAATGAAGCGTGAAGTAGCCAGAAGCATCGCAAAATGCTTGGTGTGTCAGCAAGTAAAGGCTGAATATCACAGGACTGCTGGATTACTTCAACCGTTACCAATCCCAGAATGGAAGTGGCAACACATCACGATGGACTTTGTGACTGCTCTTCCTCGCAGCACAAAGGGTAACGATGCCATATGGGTCATTGTGGATCGACTCACAAAGTCGGCTCACTTCATCCCATTTCGAGTTGGCCAATCAACTGAGACACTAGCAAAGAAGTACATGGAGGTAATAATCTAATTTAGATTTAAAACTCTTCATAATGTACTATCTCTGATACCCATGAACTCATATAGGAAATTGTGAGACTCCATGGAGTACCGGTCTGCATTGTCTTCGATCATGACACCAGGTTCCGATCGCAATTTTGGCAGAGTCTGCAAGCAAGCTTGGGAACAAGTCTGAACTTCAGCACGGCTTATCATTCACAAACAGATGGTCAGTCAGAACGAACTATTCAGATCTTGGAGGATATGCTCAGAGCATGTATGTTAGACTTCAAAGGATCATGGGAAGATCACCTACATCTTGTGGAGTTTTCGTACAACAACAGCTGCCAAGCAAGCATAGGAATGACACCTTTTGCAGTATTGTATGCAAGGAAGCGTCGTTCGCCATTAAGTTGGGACGACATCGGAGATAGGGAACTTCTTGGACCAGAGATGATAGTAGCGATTGTTGATGTGGTCCGTACTATCAGGGAAAGGATGCACATTGTAACGTTTCAGAAATCGTTTTGCGAATTTTCCCGTTTTAGGGCGAAATTGTCGGTATTTTCCGTTTTAACCCGATTTCGATCAAACATCCGTATAAGCTTGCCGGCACCTTTTTTAGCTAAAATAAAGCTTGTGCGCGAACTTTAGGGGTATTTGGGAGGTTTTGGTTCAGATAGAATTTTTCCTAAATAAAATATTATTTTAAGCGGTATTTGGTGCACGTAAATCGGGAAATTTCTTTTCTTAAAAATAAATTATTTTTTTGTCACTAGAATATTTTGGAAACTTCTTTTTAAATATCTAGATATTTTTTGGAGTGCAAAAGGTTTTATTTTAAAAAGAAAAGAAAATGTGTAAAGGTGGTAAAGTGCATTTATTAAGCATTTATTACTCTTTTTCCTAGCAATTTCTTCACAAAAATTCATAAAAATACCCCCCTCACCCCCTTGGCCGGCCCTTCCCTTCCCCTTGCTGCCCTCCATCATTCCCACTCTTTTTCAACTCATTTTGCATCAAATAAATTATGAAAAATCCAAATAAAATCACAAAAATTCAAATAAAATCCAAAACCTTCATTCTTCTTCACAAAAGTTGCATGGATCTTCATTCAAAACATCATTTTGGAGGAAAAGATGATGAGTTTGGTTTCTTGGTTTTGATGTTTTGTGGAGGTATAAAACCCTAACCCTAATCCTTTTTGTTGTTTCTAAATTTCTAATTAGTATATTAATTGTTTATTTAAGCTTTTAATTTCATGTTTGAAATTCAAGACTTGATTTTTATGATAATATAGTTAGGGTAAAACTTGATTTATGTGCTTAATGTTCATTTGAAGTGTTAATTTGTGTTTTGGAGAAGATTAACCTAGTAGAAGATGTTAATTTTTGCTAATGAACACTTTGTTTAATTATGCAATTTTGCTTACTAGGTTTTGCTAAAATTTATTTAGTAAGTGTTAAAAATATAGGAATGGTTTAGATAGTTTAGTTAAGCTATTTTAAGGTGTTTGTAATCGCTACATATGCGTTAGCTTGAAACTAGTGCGAAATATTGCGATATGTTGCTTACTAGATTTCGGGGTTTTTCCGACGTGGGTTCGTTTGGTCGTTGCGAGGTTATATCTATTGTATTCCTCGTAATTTTTGTGTTGTGTTGCGCGATCGGGACGATCAGGGTCCAGACTTGGTGTTTTGTAGTTTAGCGACCCCAATTAGGGTTTTTGGCCGGTATCGTGTGCGATAGATGCGCTAAGCGCGCAGTGTAATTTTCAGGGCGTTATTCTTGCGTTTCGATGTCTTTTCGTCGATGTAGAATATTTTCTTATGTGATGTGTTTGTGAAATTTTAGGTTCGCAAGCGGGGACTTCGGACGCTACGACAGGGGAAAACAGGTGGTAGGCTTCACTTAGCCAGAAGCGTTGGTGAGTAGATTTAACATCTACAGGGGAATCGCCCGCATGGCGTTATGTGTCTGGGCTAGAGATGTTATTTCTGTCGCATATTTTTGGCTATAGTGCCCTCAAGGCAATTATCATAGTCGCGGACTTGTGATTATGATGATTGAGTGAAGACCTATACCGATAAAACAGTCTTACTCAAGATGATAGTATGCTATCTGGTTTGTCTTTATCATTATATACATGTTGATAGAGCCCATAGGATTCTTGCTTGACTGCCAGCATTGTGATGGCGATCACATACGTGGGAGCTGGAGGTCTATAAGTACATCCTTAAATGTCCCTAGTCATAGGAGTATCGAGACCGGGCATCGGTACTCCAGTGTAGACTAGTGTATACTGATCGAGACCCCGACGAGGGGCGGTGGCCAGGTCTCAGAAGCCATTGGTGTTAGTTTGTTCACCTAAGATAGTATGCAGGTGCTCATTGGGTTATGAGTACACTGGACGGACTCGCCGGGAACCTGCTAGTTGGTATTATACCTATTGTCAGATAGCAGTTCCCAGGTGACATGGGTACAGGTTAGTCTGTCGACCTGAGATCGTCATTTGTCTCGTGTGAGTTCCCACTGTGCTTTGATTACTACCCTACCACGGCTCAAAGGAGTCGTGCAAACAGGTTTTAGTTGGGTACAGTCCCGAGCCACATGGAGGCAGTGATCGGATCGTCGGGGATTCGTCTCTCCCGGTATTGGGAGATGATGTCGCGTTGTGTACGGATGGCCATCACCATAAATCCGTGGCCACGGTGGACGAGAATTATCGATCCAGGATCGATAGTTTCTCAGGTGGTGATGGGTTTCATACCGACACTAAATATCGTGTTGTTGGGGGTCTGACTTTATCCACCCCCCCAGACTCGATATGCGATACTCTCAGACGAACAGACCGGACTGTGCGGATATTGTCACTGACAGGCTCAGTAGGGGTTCAGGATGAGTTTGCTCGTCGGCCTCCCTTTCGCTCAATACCTGGGCAGCCGTTACGTACAGCTAGTGCCGCTGACGTGCTTGTGGTTAAACCCACTGCCAGCGTATTGACGAGTCTTTAGAGTCCCACACAGAGGGTTTTCACGGTTCAGGCGATATGGTGTACCTGTTGTATGTTGATACATACGGGTGTCCGATTAAATATGTGCACTTGCTGCGCAGATTTTAATCGGACGGTTGATAATACTAGCGGCTTAGGATTAAGCCGGATTATTAAATCGGATTTTGATTTAATAATTTATATATGTATTTGTATATACGTATTCTAGTATTATTGTTCACTATTCGTTTTCTCTTTCGGCTATTCGTATTTTGGTACGAATACGCGTATATGTATTTCGGTACATGTACCGGGAAGTATTCCGTATTTTATACGGGATAGCTTCTAGAAGGTGCCACCTCATTAATGATTTTCTTTATTGAAAATTATTTGGGAAATGAGGTGGAAAGGAGGTATGGTTTTGAGGCATGGTGCAAAGTATGGTCTCATTTGTTTAATGCAAAATGTTGGAAAAAGAAAATGATTTTTTGTTGATTGGAGAGAGAGAGGGAGGGGGGCGGCCATATTTATGGGGATGGGGTTTTTCATTTTGGTCATATGATTAATTTACATGCTAGCTCTCTCTCTCACTCTTTCAAAAAGGTTCACAAAACACTTAACCTTTTATGCTCATTCCAAAGCATCACCACCTTCAATCATCTTCCATGAATGCTCTCTTGAGCTCAAGGGATGAGAGAAAATCATAGTGACACACTAGTACACCCCCACTCTCCATCGCTAGCGACTTTGGAGCGTCGGTTACCTCGTTTGTCGAGGTTGGAGCTTGCGCCGTTTCTCTCGGGTGGATCATCGGAGACGAAGGAAGACCGGCAATCAAACATCATCAAAGGATCACTAGGAGCTTGGAATAAAGACCGAAGGACTTGGATCATCTCGGTATAACCTTCCTAACTCTTAGTTAGTAAGCTAGTATAGGGTTTAAGGTCGATCCAGGAATCGGGTCGCGGTAGCGCTGGTTTAGAAAATTTTCGTTCCGCATTTTGGCCGCGTTTCGACGGCCGGGGCGCTGCCGGGACCCTTCATGGTATCAGAGCCACCCTTTAAACCTCTTACTAGCTTGTTTAGACGTGCTTAAAAGATCGATCGACGGATTTTACCGAAATCACATTACTCTTCAAGTTGCTGTCGATTTTTAAATGTGGTCAAAAAATTATTTCACACATGTTAAAAATCCGTGCAGGTAATTTTAAGGGTACTGGAAAAATTTGGGCTCGTGATTCCACAAAAGCGCCGCGGTTCCACCGCAATAACCCCCATTAGCGGCGGTTCCGCGGCGGTTTAGTGGCAACGGGCGACCAAATTTTTTCTTTAGCCCATTTACTTGGAAATGTGATTTTTGTGATATTCTGTTTTGGCCCCGGTTTCAGTAAAGTGTTGTTTTGCTTTTGGGGCCAATTTGGAATTTAGTCGATCGATATTTTAAGTGGGTGTTTAACAGTACATACATTATTTTCTGCGGCCGTGAATGTCACTTGATCGGTAAACTCGTCTAATTGCTATATGTCTTTTTAGACGGGTTTGCGAACGTGATATTCACGTTGATGTTCTGTGATGTGCTGTGATGTTGGTTGGATCGTCGTGGTGGTTAGCAATGGTGCAATGATAGTACAGTTTCTTTTCATTTGTACATTTGATATTGCGGGGCGAGCGTCCGACATGTGGACTGCCGTCACTGCCAGTTTGTATATTATTCTTTTGGGGCACAACCGGGCATAGGTCGATGTCACCCTTGTATATTATTTTATTTTCTGTACTAGGTTTACCTCGCGGTGGGGTGCACGAATAGCCGGATTCTAGAGGGCAACTGGTCCGCATCACATAGCATTGGGACGGAGGGGACCTTACTCTAGAATTGGCAGGCTATTCGCCGCACTCGTAGGGGGTATTGGTGACCCAGGAGGGGTGCTCAAGTTACCGGATTCCGTGAAGTACTGGGTGGTCCATTCACGTTGCTGAAGGGGGCTGCCTCACTTCTGGTTTTGGCGGGTAACTTGTCGCGCTCAAAGGGGTCTAGGTTTCATTGCACAGGCTATCCACACGACAGGGAACGTCGGGTCTCACTTGCGGCTCAAGTGAAACTCGGGGCTCCAGATTATCCACCATTCTGTATTGCTTCTGTGATGTTTCTGTGATGTTGCTTTATATCATGCCTGAGACGAATGTTATATATATATTTATATATATTAGTAGATGTTGTATATGTTTTGCTCCCGCGCTAGCCCAGTCCCCGCTCTGTCGTTAGTTAAGTAACCTACCGGGTGATGACGGGACCCAGTGGCGAATGCGGATGGTATATACGTACATTTTATTTTCGTTCTTTTCTGGTGTGATTAATTGATGGGACTGCATAGATTCTAATCAATGCAAGGATAAAACAAACCTATATATGATGTTGTTGAAACCAAGTTTTTAAAAACTGACATTACAGACGTTCTCTTTTGCTTTGCATCGTGGTATTCATTTGGAATATCCTGCACCTCATTCGATGAGGCAAGGGCCGAGATCCCTTCATCGGGAGTGACCCCTTGAGTGAAAGTTTGCGTCAACGTAATAACTTCACTATAGTTGATTCCTTTTGCTTTGCATCGTGGTATTCAGTTTGGGATATCCTGCACCCCATTCGACGGGGAAAGAGCCGAGATCCTTTCACCGGGAGTGACCTCTTTAGCAAACGTTTTCGCCACTATACATTTATAAAACCACTTGGATTCCTTCAACGATATCAAGTTCATTACGTTAAAGGTTTTTCGCCAAAAACCAGTCGTAGCCCTCCGTCATTTCTTATAAGTACTGTTTGGTATTCGTGCTATGTTTGTTGGCAAGCGTCAAGGCATAGTGTGCGGTAGCTGAATAATACTTATTTGTAGCATGGATATGCGATTGATCGGGACAGTCGTACAGCTTTGTTGGCAAGCGTCAAAGGCTTGTGCGGGTGGGTTCGAGTTAATCCAGGACAATGACGGGTTGAACTTGACTAGTGACCTATAATTTGTTGTCAAGCATCAAGGTTATAGGTCGTTAGGGGTAAAAATCATATCGGGAGTTTCAAACATACAGGAAACTTGCCAGGCTTGCGCATACCTTCTGGAGTGTGGTAACTTGAGTGGCTTCCATCAAGTTGTCATGCGATGATAGTTGGATCCCGATTCCCACTGATGAGTAGGATTACTCCTCGGGTGATTCCGACTAATTCTCCTTTTGGGTTTGGAGGAGAATTCGAGAAAACAGTGGGAGCCATTCAGATTAGATAAAATGATTAACCATTCTGATCCAGGTTAGAGTACACGCTGAGTGTTTCTTCTCTCTCTCTCTCTCTCTCTCTAATTGCGACTATGACCCGACCTTTGACTAAAACTCATGAAACCAAGTTGACCGAACTTCTTAAAATACTTTGGCTTTTGGAATGTCTCGGTGTCGCATACATCATTGCCATTTCTATATCACCTTTTGCATTTCTCCTGAACACCCCGCATTATTATGAACATCCACTTCCATTGGATAAATCCATCGTATGGTTATATACGAACTCGAAGGATCTTTTTCGAGGATGGATTCCGGTTCTGGAGAGATTGAATAGGATTATTCGGTTGTCTTTTCTCTTTACCTTCTCTCAGGTTGTGAAGGCTCCTAGGATTAGGAGAGGGTACACCTATTGAGCTTATTGGATAGTCTTCCTCCAAACCATAGGCAGGTGCCAAACGGTAGGGAAGGAAGAAAACCAACAAGCTTAACTGTGGTGTACAGAAGGTAATAAGTAAAGACATATAAAAGGATTAGAATAATGGCAAAGGAAATTGCGACCACCATCATTCACGACAAAGACCATGTATACCCCTGCCACTCCTACATTCACTTTACATTTCTCCAGAACACCTCGTATCACTACGAACATCCACTTCTATTGGGTAAATCCATCGTATAGTTACATACGAACTCGAAGGAACTTTTTCGAGGATGGATTCTGGTTCAGGAGAAAAAAAATAGGATTATTCAGATGTTTTTTCTCTTTACCTTCTCTCAAGTTGTGAGGGCTCCTAGGATTAGGAGAGTACACCTATTACACTTATTGGATAGTCTTCTTCCAAGCCTTAGGCTGGTGCCGAAGGGTAGGGAATGAAGAAAACCAATTAGCGTAAAGGGGGTGTACAGAAGGTAATAAGTAAAGACATAATAAAGGGACTGGAGTGAGAGCAGGTAAGCATATGGTTACTGTCATGAATCAGGATAATGGATGAGGCATTACTAGGAATACCAGGTTACCCTTTTTTGAAACATTTTCATGTTTCAGTCTGACTATGCGATGTTAATTGAAAACTGTTTTCCCAATAAGAATCTAACTCCAGGGTATGTATTTACCAGATCATTTTCTCACATCTGCATGTTATTACGGATGGAGAGTGGGAGTAAGATATTGGGAATTGGGTGATTAGATCCTCATTATATCGGAATTCGTTGTAATTGGTGATATTTGAGGAAATCATCTGGTTTTTGCCGGATGTCAAATATTTAGTTTTGAATATCCGTTGTTATGAACCAATTTCAAACTGATATATCTGTACATTTATTTTATAAAGTGAGATATATCTTTTTGATATTATGTCTGTGACATTTACCTATATCAGTTGGTGATTAGGTAAGGTGCATTCAACAGCGGTGTAACAGTTCTTAACCAAAGTACAGTTTTTTCAACCTACGACGCACAGAGTTTGAGTTATTGAACTCAGGGGACTTATACAAAGTATGTTATGTTGTCCAGTGTCCGTTAGGATAAAGGGTTTGGTACTCGTACTACATTCTGTTTACTTATGACTTCTCCAGTTCTGGACATGTATTTCGTTGAAATGCAAGGTCCAGATATTCAAAAGTTATAGGTATAAGAATAAAGTAGAGGACCATTTGTTAGAAGTATCGGGATTCTTCGAAGTATTTGAAGATGCAGATACTTGTGTTTGGTGTTCCGTTGATAGTAATGGTTTTGAGAACTTGCTTCTCTTTGAGGTTACTCATATAAGGATGCACTCCTAAATGAGTAATGCTGATTGTCCTCTCTCCATTTGGTTGATATGCACTAGAGACAGCTGCATGATTTTGAATCTGGTTCCAAATTAGATTAGTGCTTTTGTTTCTATATTAGATATATAGAATCAATTTATATCTTAATGATGTTAAGGTATAGGGAGTTGTCCGGCTGATGCTTAAAACCAGAATCCGGATAAACTCAAGGCACGTTTCAGTAATGGCTGTTTGTGGGTTATCCCGGGCTTTGACGAGGGTTAACTTTCTACCATTAGGAAGATCAATATTTATATTGTTCTTGACTCGCCACATTTTTAATAAAATGGATTTTTTCAGAAAACACAAGTGGGAGTATGGTAGAACTGGAAGTTATTCCAGAACTACAAACGATTACTGGAAATTTAATAGAACCTAAGGATTCAATTGGATTTGATATTCCATTAGCCACTCCGCAGATTTGGTGGGTAATCTCAGTCACCCGAGAGGTACTTCGGTCTTCTCAGAGACGGTGACAGGGAGGTTCTTGTTTACCCAGACTTGCCATTGCTGCTGTTCTAGACTATAAGACCCGGCAGGAGGATGAGTATATTGTCGTTCTAAACTAGCTTTAGAAGTGTACGTATATATGACTCTGCCAGAGGATTGTTGTAGTCAGTGGGAGCAGCGGAAGCATAGTAGGCAAGTAGCTTGTGTCTATCTATAGACTAGAGCAGGAATAGCGGAAATAGATCATCTAATTTTGATATGACGGTCATAGGCTTTGACCTCATCAGAATAGGAGATGGATCTGGTAAGAAGGTAGTAGAAAGTGATGTCCAGGTATTGGGATGACATGCACTTGATAGGAAGAGATATTCCTATACTATGATCGGTTGTACTATGGTTGTCACAAAGTTGTTTCTCCATACCGGATATAGATATAATATCAGGGTTTCTGGTTACTAGATCTATAGTTTTAGATCTGGATTTGGGAAGTATCCCAATCTGGGTATTTTGACATTTTTCTAAAAGAGATTTTAGAATGGACGACTCCTGGCATGGTGGAGTACCTGTAGGTGATGGAGTCACCCTCTCTAAAGGTGTCTTACAGACTAACGGGGAGAGGGATCTGCATGATTGGCATATCACTTGCTTAGGCAATTGAGTTAATCATGAAATGTCAAGTGCCACACCAGATATTGCTTTTTGCACTAGATGCAATAAGCAGATATATTAATCTAATCCTAGAGAAACATTGGGAAGCAGTTTATGAACATAAACGGATGTTCTAGGGATATGGTAACGGCAGCCTCCTTCGGGAGACGGTTATCATTTTAGGCTTCCAAGGTGACCTGGATGACAGAGTGACTGTCAGAGTTATAGTTTTTCCCTCTGATAAGGGACAGTATGTTGGATGGGTGGTCCAAGCAGATACTGAGGAACGGCAAGGCGTAGGATACTGATTAAATTCAGTGGACGATATAGTCTAAGTAGTTTGCTGGATTTGGAGTTCATTTGTGAACTGGGTCCCATCAGACATCCAGACAAATTCTAAGACAAGTATTGCTCATTTCGGGAGATAGTTTTCTCCACGAAGTTGAGATTAAGAGAGATATAGGAAGAAACATTAGAGCGGATCCACTCACTGAGGATATTTCTCGAACGCAATCATTTTCGCAAACGGGTTTTGCGAAACTGATTAGTAGAGAAGTTGGGTGTTCGGTATCACACGGGCTGTGAGTATGCGACATCGCAATAATTGGCCTTAAGTGAAAGTGGGAGATTGTTGGCTATAGTGCCCTCAAGGCAATTATCATAGTCGCGGACTTGTGATTATGATGATTGAGTGAAGACCTATACCGATAAAACAGTCTTACTCAAGATGATAGTATGCTATCTGGTTTGTCTTTATCATCATATACATGTTGATAGAGCCCATAGGATTCTTGCTTGACTGCCAGCATTGTGATGACGATCACATACGTGGGAGCTGGGGGTCTATAAGCACATCCTTAAATGTCCCTAGTCATAGGAGTATCGAGACCGGGCATCGGTACTCCAGTGTAGACTAGTGTATACTGATCGAGACCCCGACGAGGGGCGGTGGCCAGGTCTCACAAGCCATTGGTGTTAGTTTGTTCACCTAAGGTAGTATGCAGGTGCTCATTGGGTTATGAGTACACTGGACGGACTCGCCGGGAACCTGCTAGTTGGTATTATACCTATTGTCAGATAGCAGTTCCCAGGTGACATGGGTACAGGTTAGTCTGTCGACCTGAGATCGTCATTTGTCTCGTGTGAGTTCCCACTGTGCTTTGATTACTACCCTACCATGGCTCAAAGGATTCGTGCAAACAGGTTTTAGTTGGGTACAGTCCCGAGCCACATGGAGGCAGTGATCGGATCGTCAGGGATTCGTCTCTCCCGGTATTGGAAGATGATGTCGCGTTGTGTACGGATGGCCATCACCATAAATCAGTGGCCACGGTGGACGAGAATTATCGATCCAGGATCGATAGTTTCTCAGGTGGTGATGGGTTTCATACCGACACTAAATATCGCGTTGTTGGGGGTTTGACTTTATCCACCCCCCCAGACTCGATATGCGATACTCTCAGACGAACAGACCGGACTGTGCGGATATTGTCACTGACAGGCTCAGTAGGGGTTCAGGATGAGTTTGCTCGTCGGCCTCCCTTTCGCTCAATACCTGGGCAGCCGTTACGTACAGCTAGTGCCGCTGACGTACTTGTGGTTAAACCCACTGCCAGCGTATTGACGAGTCTTTAGAGTCCCACATAGAGGGTTTTCACGGTTCAGGCGATATGGTGTACATGTTGTATGTTGATACATACGGGTGTCCGATTAAATATGTGCACTTGCTGCGCAGATTTTAATCGGACGGTTGATAATACTAGCGGCTTAGGATTAAGCCGGATTATAAATCGGATTTTGATTTAATAATTTATATATGTATTTGTATATACGTATTCTAGTATTATTGTTCACTATTCGTTTTCTCTCTCGGCTATTCGTATTTTGGCACGAATACGCGTATATGTATTTCGGTACATGTACCGGGAAGTATTCCGTATTTTATACGGGATAGCTTCTAGAAGGTGCCACCTCATTAATGATTTTCTTTATTGAAAATTATTTGGGAAATGAGGTGGAAAGGAGGTATGGTTTTGAGGCATGGTGCAAAGTATGGTCTCATTTGTTTAATGCAAAATGTTGGAAAAAGAAAATGATTTTTTGTTGATTGGAGAGAGAGAGGGGGGGCCGGCCATATTTGTGGGGATGGGGTTTTTCATTTTGGTCATATGATTAATTTACATGCTAGCTCTCTCTCTCTCACTCTCTCAAAAAGGTTCACAAAACACTTAACCTTTTATGCTAATGCCAAAGCATCACCACCTTCAATCATCTTCCATGGATGCTCTCTTGAGCTCAAGGGATGAGAGAAAATCATAGTGACACACTAGTACACCCCCACTCTCCATCGCTAGCGACTTTGGAGCGTCGGTTACCTCGTTTGTCGAGGTTGGAGCTTGCGCCGTTTCCCTCGGGTGGATCATCGGAGACGAAGGAAGACCGGCAATCAAACATCATCAAAAGATCACTAGGAGCTTGGAATAAAGACCGAAGGACTCGGATCATCTCGGTATAACCTTCCTAACTCTTAGTTAGTAAGCTAGTATAGGGTTTAAGGTCGATCCGGGAATCGGGTCGCGGTAGCGCCGGTTTAGAAAATTTTCGTTCCGTATTTTGGCCGCGTTTCGACGGCCGGGGCGCTGCCGGGACCCTTCACATATTCTATGTCATATTTGCAATTGCGCATTTACCCTATTACTTAGATATTGTTGTGCTTGGACTAGTATCCTTAGGACACTGCACATATTATTGACGATTCATGTTGCACGAGCACTGATTGTATACTACACACACCGTCAATAATTGCCATGTCACGCACAGCCTACTTATAGATATGATATTGCTTGGTTAGGGACATTGAGACTTTGATTCATAATTCTTTACGCATTGACTTATTGCATACCTGTATACCTACATGCTTACACATATGCTCTGACATACTTACATGCTAGTTACCTGTATACCTATAGAGTATTGTACCATTAGTGATAGGTACATGCACACTTTATGATATAGCTACAGGTATACCTTGCCCACCTATTCACTTATACTCAGGGGGTATACTACATCATTAATTATAGGTAGATACATATATCTTGCTATACCTTTATGTTTTCACATATATCTGGTTATAGCTACATGTTTACCTTTACCTGATGTTATTTTAGAATTGGAGAAAATTAGGAACCACATAATATTTATATTAACTTGTTGCAGTTAATTAGCGGCTTTTCCTTTATATGCTTACATTTCCGTTTATGTTGCATATATTATATTCATAGATTTTCGCATTGTGATATGGATTTTTTCATGATGTTTTCTGGATTTGGGGACCGTGGGAGTTCATGAAATTATGCATTATTTGAAAAACCCGGTTTCCCTTGATTTGATATTTCAGCAGCCACCATGAGATTTATCGGTTCTGATATATATATACCCCATGCGAGGAAAGGAGGGGTCCGTGTGCGGGTATATGGTGGGGCCCGGAGGTATCCCCGGGCAAGAGTCGTGGAGTAGACGATGAGTTAGTGGGGGAACCATACCATCCGGTGACATTACCAATGACTCAGCGGTTATCATGTGGATACCGATGGGAGTCATGTACGTATAGATACGTCGAGAGGCGAGAGTCAGAGCTAGGCACTCGAGCTTTCGGGATAGCGTATGATACGTACCTATCAGGGTGCCAGTCGTGGTGACAGCACCTGATAGACCTGCATTTCTGTGTCGATGCTTGACACATTGGTTTCATGATATTTCTTTTTTACTCCTTTGTATATATAACAGGGGTTTAGGCCGCTGTTATATATGCCCTTACACCAATATTAGTGGAATGGGACGCTAATATATGTGTATTGACATTAAATTATATACATCATCATATTTATTCATGCAAATATATTTAGGATGTTAGATTTTTACTTGATAATTTGATTTGGGATGTAGGTGATTCATTTGATATTGGATACGGGATATTTATGAGATTGCTGATTTGTACGTTCAGGATATATGAGATTTATTCGATATTGTACATTCAGGATTTGTGAGACTTATATGATATGAGAACCAATTTGGGGGTTGATTTGAGGAATTGGGATTTGGATTTGTCTTGATGGATTGTGATCCTACCATGATGTCAGGATTCCGTGGAAATGACATATTTCATTCCATACTTCACATTTATTGTTTATGCACTGCTTCATGTATTAGTAGTACCTGTTAGAATACCTTCATGATTGTTGCATTTACATACCTTTATTTATATGCATTGTTTCATGTATTAGTTGTACCTGCTAGTGTACCTTTCATGATTATTGCATTCATATGACTTTTTATTGCTATTAATTGCACATGTTAGATTCACGCTGTACGTGCATACTCGCGATTACCTGCATATGTTATTTACTATTCACGAGTTGGCAACTCACCCCCGCTGTGCCACAGTGTTTGTAGGTGTTTCTCAGGATAGTCAGAGGCTGGCTATTATCACACATCTTATCATCTTTTGCTACGGATACCGCATCAGCTCACAGTGTGCAGTTTGCTTAGGTGGGTTTTGTGGTTATTCGTTGTATCCCTGTACTCTCCATCTACTATTTTCATATTGATTTAGAGACTTGGTAAGGACGATGTTGTATATTATTTGTGACTTGTTGTCTTTTATACAGTTTCCTTTCTACCGTCTTTTATTTCTTCGCTACGGCGTCGTATATTTGTTGTGGTGGTTGTTTTCCGCCTTTGGGCGTGTATTTTTGTAATACCTTAGAATGTGTTTTGTGGTTAATTATATTTTAATGTATGGTTTTTAATAAAAAGTTTACCAAATTGGGTTTTAAATATTTTATCCTATTTATTGAGTATTTTATTAGAATTTTTCTAGGCACACACACACTTGTGCATGTAAACTAGGGTTTAGAGATGGGGTTAGACCATGATTAGCAAGCATGATGGATTAACCCATTCTCTTTAAGCTAATTAATTCTTATTAGGTGTTTTGGGTTAAATAGTTATGGTTGTTTTAAAAATGAAAATGAATTTAAAAAGGATTTTTAAATTGGCTTCATGGTTGACTTTGAGAGAGAGAGAAGCATGGGCTTGATGGTGTGAGCCATGCCTCATTATGATGAAAAAGAAAGAGAATGGGAGGGGTTGTTGGTTTTTCTCTCATTCTCACTTCTCACTCTCATTTCTCTCACTCTCAAACACACACACACACTCACCTGCAGAGAGAAGCAGCAGCAGCAGAAGAAGCTTCAGCAGCAGCAGGAACTAGTAGCAGCAGCATCATCATCATCATCAGTAGTAGCAGGAGCAGCAGGCAGCAACAGCAGTAGCAGGAGCTCCAGCAACCTACAGCAGCTCTTCTCCACTTCTTCACCTGCTCTCTAGGGTTCTACAGGGTATATTTCTGAACCCAATCCCATAGTTGCTTAGCTTGTATGTTAATTTAGCATCGGTTTGTGTTAATTAGTGAGTTTAGTGCTAATTATGGTGTTTTGTGTGGACTTTTGGATAGGTGGTGATTGTGTTAGTTAACCTAGCCTATTTTAGTGTTGTTAGGGTTACTTTAACTGAGTTTAACTCTAGATTACACTAAAATACCATAGGGTTTCCTTTTAGTGCAAATTGGTGACTTTAAAGCGATATATTAGCATTTTTGTGATCTGCTTTTGATCCGGATCCTTCAGAACAAAATTGAGAAAACTGGGGCATGCTCACTAGGTCTAGATACCACCACCAGAACACGAGCCCCTCATTCTTGTTCCAGGCCGCAGATTTAATGGGTTTGGCCGCAATTTGCGGCTAAGTTGGGGTCTGGGGTGTTGGGGTCTTGGCTAGGGTTGTCTGCAGTGTTGTCTAGTGCTTTGGCATGTCTAGTTTTGCAAGATTTGACCTGTAAGATAATCTGAGGCAATATATCGTATTTGGTGTTCGTTGTGTTTGCGCGATACGCGCGATACATGAGAGGGTTCTGTGATCCAGCGTATCGCGGCGTGTCGCGATGGTTTTAGACGCGTACACACACGTTTCAGCGTATCGTGCACACGCGCGTTTAGTTCGCGATGCGAGTTTCTCGTTTTGGTTCGATATCGCGTTTCGCGGAATATTTGGCTTATATATGATTTTTGTGTCTTATTTGCAGGTTTGCAGGCAGGGACTACGGACACTACTACAGGGGGAGCAGATGGTAGGATTCACCTAGCGTGGAGCGTAGGTGAGTAGATTTAACATCTACAGGGGAATCGCCCGCATGGCGTTATGCGTCTGGGCTAGGATTCTAATACTTGTCGCATATTCTACGTCATTGTTAGAATTGCGCCTTTACCTATTTACTTAGATATAGTTGTACTGTGACTAATAGCCGTAGGGCACTGCACACATTATTGACGGTTCATGTTGCACGAGCACGGATTGTATGCTACACACACACCGTCAATAATTGCCATGCCACACACTAATCATTATAGATACTATTGCTTGTCACACATGACATCTAGCTTACCGGTATACCTATAGTGTATCATACCTTTAGTGATAGGTACATATACACCTTGCGATACAGCTACAGGTATACCTTTTACATATTTTACTTATACCGGGGGGGTATCTTACTCATATTCTTCTTATACCCAGGGGGTATACGACATCAGTTCCTATAGGTAGATACCTATACATTGCTACACCTGTATGTTACACACATATTCAGTTGCAATCATATATTTACCTTTACTGATGTTACTTAGTTGTATCTTATTGGTTTTGCATACATCTGGTTTTAGCTACATATTCTCATTTATATGCTCGCATTTCAGATATATCGCATATATTTATTCCTGGATTTGCGCATTGTTATTTGGATTTCACATGATGATTTCTGGATTTGGGAACAGCGGGAGTTCATGAAATTATGCATACATTGAAAAACCCGGTTTCCTTGATATGATATTTGCGCAGCCACCATGAGATTTATCGGTTCTGATTATATACTCCATACGAGGTGTGGTTGCCGTATGAGGGTACATGGTGGGGCCCGGTATGGTTCCCCTCGGCAAGAAGATCGAAGGATGTTGCCGATTGAGCCTGGAGGCGGGCTAGTACCTACCGGTGACAGTACTAATGACTCGGCGGGGGTCATGGAGACACCGTTGGGAGTCATGCACGTATGCATACGTCGAAAGGCGAGGGTCAGAGCTAGGCACTCGTGCTTTCGGGACAGCGTATGATACGTACCTATCAGGATTTCTGTGTCGATACTTGGCACATTGTTTTCATGATATTTCTTTTAATACCTTTGTATATATAACAGGGGATTAGCCGTTGTTATATATACCCTTACACCAATATTAGTGGAATGGGACACTAATATATGTGTATTGCCCCCATCATATTTATTTCTGCAAATATATATACCTTTAGGATGTTAGAAACTTACTTGAGATTCGACTTGGGATATAGGTGATTCATTGACATTGGATATTGGATATGAAAGAGATTGTTGATTTGTACATTCGAGATATAGGAGAGTTATTCGATATTGTACATTGAGGTGATGTGAGACTTATATGTTGTGAGAGCCCAGTTTGGGGGGCTGATTTGAGAAAATTGTGGATTTGAGTGTCTTGATGGATTGTGATCCTGCTACGATGTCAGGTTTCCGTGGAAATGACATATTCCACCCCATACCTCACACTTATCTATTTTATGCACAGATTCATATATTGGTAGTACTTGTTAGTGTACCCTTATGATAGTTGCATATTCACATTCTCATATCCCTATTGCATGGTTATTGCATATTATTGTCATGTTACTATTGCTTCACATAGTGATTGTACCTGTTACTGTGCTTTCCTTTATTCAGCATTTGCATGACATGTTATTACTGTAATCGCATATCTTAGATTCATGCTGTACGTGCATTCCTGCGATTACCTGCATATGTTATCTACTATTCACGAGTTGGCAACTCACCCCCGTTGTGCCACAGGTGTTTCAGGTTGTTCCCCAGAGGAGTCGAGGCAGGCTATTCAGCTTCTCATCTATCATCTTTTGCTACAGATATCGCATCAGCTCACAGTATACCATTTTGCTTAGGTGGGTTAGATGATTATCTGTATTTCATATTGTACATTCGTTGTATTTTGTACTCTCCATCTACTATTGTATTGTTGACTTAGAGACTTGGTGAGGACGCTACTGTATATTATTTATGGATTTGTTGCCTTTTATATACAGTTTCCTTTCCATTGTCTTTATTTCTTCGCTACGGCATCGTATATTTGTATTGTATTCTTCTTGGCTAGTTTTTACAAAAAAGGGGGTGTTGCCAAAATTTTAAAGAAAGAAAGTAGGACTTTTAAAGAATTTGGGTTGCGATTTCAAATGTTTCAAAAAACTTATATTATCTTTTTCCGTATTTTCTTGGTTTAGATTTCTGGGTTTTGGCTTTCTTTTACTGCGTTACGTCTTTTGGCGTTGCGTAGTATTAGGGCCGTCACGGGCCAATTTTGGGCCGTGACAATTTTCTCCCGTTTGGGGATGCTTTACTTTATATTTATGTTGTACCCATTTTTGGGGCTAGCTTTTACAAAGGAGGTGCTGTCAAAATTTTAAAGGAAATAAAGTTGGATTTTTAAAGAATTTGGATTGTGATTTCAAAAACTTTTAAACAATGTTTCTTATCTTTTCTTGTCTTTTAACTGGTTTAGATTTCTGAGTTTTAGCTTTCTTTTACTGCGTTACACCTGTAGACGTTGCGTAGTATTAGGGCCGTCACGTGCCGATTTCGGGTCGTGACACACATAGCCCAAGATCGACAGAAGCACTGGGGTTATGCAAAAAGGTGACACTTGGAGTTCCAGCCAGGAGATCACGTATTCCTGAAGATATCTCTAAACCGCGGAGTGATCCGATTTGGAAGACGGGGTAAGTTGAGTCCGAGATACATTGGACCGTTCGACATACTCGAACGAGTCGGTGAAGTGGCATACCGCTTAGCGCTTCCACCATCATTGGAAGGAGTGCATAATGTGTTTCACATATCCCAACTTAGAAAATATGTGAGTGACCCCAGCCATGTTCTCGATCATTCCGAGCTTACTATACAACCCGATTTGTCTTGTGAGCAACAGCCCGTGGAGATCCTGGACAGGAAAGTGAAGACACTTCGGAACAAGGAAGTTAACTTGGTTCGAGTGATGTGGAGGAAAGACACTCCAGGAGAGTCCACATGGGAAAGGGAAGATGAAATGCGTACTAGATATCCACACCTTTTTGTAAACTAGTCCTCAAATAAAAGTTGTAAATTTCGAGGACGAAATTTTTATAAGGAGGGTAGACTGTAACAACTCCATTTTTATTGAACAAAGAATTGATTTAAATTCAATGTACACTTGGAGTATTTATTACGGCTGATATCTCTTTAAGTATTTATTTCACTCCATAATTACAAGAAGGAGCTTGTAGCTCATTGGTAATATCTTGCACTACTGAACCAAGCCACCAGAGTTCAAATCCCATGCCTCATATTATTTTTGTATTTATTTTGTTTTAATTTGTTTTTGAAGTCAACGGTCAAAAGGCCATAACTCACAAAATATGTACTGGACATGAAAAAGTAAATATACCAAATTGTACCCCAGGAAAATCCCCGGCCATCGGAACCCTGACTCGGCCCGACTCGGCGCCGCCGGCGGGTGAATCGGCCGACTTGGTCCGGCGCCGCCGGCAGGACTTGGCCGGACGGCCGAGTCACCAACAGAGAAAAGTTGGGTCTTAAAGTGGTCAACCCTCCTGCACACTTATTATACCTGGATCGGTTTTAAATTGCCCAATAAATCCCTTTTAATCCTAGGTTTAATGAGTTTTAATGAATTTCTATATATTTTTATATATTTTTTATTAAAAACCCTAACCCTAGCCTAACCCTATATAAACCCCCCATACCCTCTACCCTCTCATCACTTTTTCTAAGTCTACTCTCCCAAAATTCCAAGAAAACTTGGTACGTGAGAAAATGAGCGAAAGGCGAAGCGCTGATGAAATCAATGGCGGAATCCCGACGATCGTACTAGGACCTCTTCACGACGTTTCGACACACCGGCAAACCCACTACCTTCCTCTCACTCTCTAGCGTTGTCCAAACCCGTAAGTCCCTCTTTTCTACCTTTCTTTTCTTCCATTAAAATACGACTTTTCAAACTCGACGGAAATCGGAACAAACCGATTTCCGATTCGGCTTTCTATCAAATCTCACTTATCACCAATTCCATAATGCTTAAACATCTTCATGTTGACTACTAATCACTTAAAAATTAATTTGAACAAGTTTTCACCCATGAAATGATAGCTTTTGCAATATACCGTATTTTTGCACTTAAATACCACCATGTTTAGTTTATCACATTTAATCCTTTAACATTGCTATACCTTAAAGTAGATCACGAGGTAATGACCTACCTCTACACACACGCAAATGCAACCCTAATTGATATCATCAAAACTTAGAATACGATAATACAAGATTTTACATTTAAATACCCTTTTCTTAATAAAACCTTTTCTAAAAGTTCTAAGTTTTAAACAATTTTAAAACAATATCTTTTAATAGGAAAATACGATATGTCGTGGACATCGATCGTTTATCTAAACCTGACTTTGTGGTGTCTAGGCAAGTGTGTCGAAGGCGAGCGGTTACTTAATTAGGGCCACTACTTGTAGTGGAGAGCCTCCCACTTACCTGGCACTTATCTGGCCGCAATTGGCGGTGAAGAGGCGATTTGAGGCTTCTTATGACTTGTTGTTTAGACCATTTAGAAATAGACTAGTTGACTTAGGAAACCCTAGAATCTAAAATACGGAAATTTACACCTTTTACAAATAAATACCTTATTTTTATAAAACCGTTTTTTAAATGACTAGTATTTATTAAATCTTTGCAAAGCGCCACTACAACCCACCTTTGGGGAACCCGTTAGGAATAGTACGGTTTATCGTGCACCCTTAGGCTTAGTAGTGCGAGATTCAGACCTCCGCAAGGAGCATTTGGTCTCGAAAGGTTTAAAATACGACATTTAAGAAAAATGAGATTTTTGGAAAATAAAATATTTATTAAAAATTATTCTTGTATAAACATATGTATATTTATCATTTAAACACCTATTTTATTATAAAATAAAGTTTCCACCTTTTCCTAAAAATTACAAGATTAAAAGTTACATTAAAATACCATGAATTTCAAATAAATCAATATTACAAATTAATACCTTTATTTACGTAATTAGGATATTTTCACTAGAAATAAAACAAAATAAAATCACACTCATTATAACTATAAAGACGAATAATAAATACTTGAGGTGTATCTTGAAAACCATACAAAAGTATTTTTACATAAAACCCCCTCAAGTTTTATAAATTACAATAAAGACCCTAACAAATATAGAACTTAGACTTACATTTCTTTTAGTCTGACTCGGGTTTGAGTCTGATTATTTATGATTTGAATATGATTCAAGTCAATCTATATTCTTTAATATTCCAATTCAATATGAATACATGAATCCCAGAATCCAGTTAACAAACTATACAACTTGACTGAATCAAACCATGTATATACATCCATTATCCCGTTATTCCATTTACCTGATTATGCAGTTACAATCTGTTTACTGATATCATGGTTTTGGTCAGTCATCCAACTTATACAATACAATACAACAATACTGTCAAAACACTACGGGGTTTAAGGGGTAGATTGGTACGGAAGGTGTTAAAGGTGGCATGGGGTGGTCAGATTAAGACACCTAACCTATATTCCGTTGCTGTTATACCATGGCTTAACAGTTCCTTGTACATTCCGTTTGTCCTGGTCTCTAGCATATAGAGACCCCTCTCGTATACACTGGCATCCTTCTGTACCAAGCTACAAACAACAGCGTTAACACAATATTCTACAATATTTTACAATCTCTTTAGAAAATACTCTTATTCTGTCTTTTCTAATTCTTCTTTATCTTTGGGACTTACCGAGCGACCTGTTCGCTGACGACATTCTGTTTCTTTCTTTTTTGAATGTCGTCAGGTGCTTTGGACCCAGCAGAGATCGAGCCCACCAGTGAAGACTTGGATCAGTTTCATGAAGACCCCGAGCTCTAGATATTGTACCTTGTTCTATTCAGTATTTTCATTTTCTGTTATGCCATTGTTTAGGCATCGCTTTTCATTTCAGCTGTATTTACTTTTCATGTATTGTACAAAAGAATGTTATTAATAAAGTTGCTGTTATTTCTATATCTCTTGTCTCTTGTGATTTACTTTTATATTGCTTAGATACGCTTAGCGTATGTACTTTTAAGTATATATGTAGCGGATCTCGTCGCGTCCCCTTCGCCGTATACTGGGAAGCGGGGTGTGACACCTCAGGAGCAATACGCTTGAGCTCGATCTCGTGCAAGCAAGACTCGATCTGTCTGCAGTTGTAAAGTTTTGAAAATCGTTTCGGTGAAATTTCGGAAAAATCGGTAAAATAAGGGGGTTTTCTGTAAAAAGTCAAAATACAAATAACTTTATTACAAAATTAAATATATATATTCTAGCTATGTAATTGCTAGTATTTGGTGTTTATTGAGCCACTGGTAAAATTTCTAATTTTCAGAAATTTTTTCCAAAATTAATTAATTTAATATTATTTTAAGCCGTCACTAATACATTAAATTAGCGATAAATACAAATTTGAATAGGCTAAGTACACACTATAGAACCATGTCAACTAAAATCTAGTGAGTAATATAATTTTGTTAGCATTTTATTTCAAGTTCTAACCGGTTATAATTACGGAAACTAAAATTTAGTTATTTTAAACGAAAACTTGCAATTTGGTAACTTGAGGGGGTCTTTTTGCATGGAACTTTTTTTGTCAATCACTCACTCACATGCTCACCCCTCCTTGGCCGACCCCACCACAGCAGCAACCCCCTCCAAGATCTCACTTCAACTCTTTTGTTAAGTGTGGAAATAGGATAAAAGTATAGGTTTTAATATAGTAATTTGAGGTGGGTATTATTGTACTTTGGGAGAGAGTTGACTTGGACTTTTACCCACAAAACCCACACACATCTCCCTCTCCCTCCTACAGCCGAAAATTCTGTAGCCCCCTCTCTCATTTCCCCATCTTTTCTCTTCTCCAAAAGTCCACAAAAATCCCAAGAAAAATCAAGTAAAACCTCACAAATTTCCAAATACAAACCTTACCCATTTTTCCTTAGCTATTCTTGTATGGATCTTGGTGAAGGGAAGCATGTTTGGGAGGCTAGATTTGTGCTAAATCTCAAGATGATTGTGGGGTAAATTCTTAACCTTATGGCTAATTGTTGTTTAGTTATGATAATCTATTTTATTCAAGTGTTAATTTAGGTGTAATTGCTAGTTTAGGATATTCTAGAAAAGGGTTTGATTTTGGGATTAGGGTTTGTAAAATTCAAGTGAGGGTTTCTAGCATTAGATTATGGTTCTATTGAGTGATTAACATGTTAATTTTACGCAAAACTAAACCTTGTTGCTTATTGCTAGATTGTTAAATTTAAATTGTCCTAATTATGATTGTTTTGCAAACTAGATTTTTGTAATTTATATAAGTAGTGAGATTAAATTCTAGTTAATGGTTTTGTGGCTTAGTTAATTGTTTTAATGAGTATTATGGCCACTAAAATTGTTAAAATATTTAAAGTTGATTAAAACACCAAGTTTTGAGCTAAAATGGAAAATTGTGCTTGCTAGATTTTCGGAAAAATAGTTTTTAAAGTGAGTTTGAGGTTTTTGTGAATTTTAAGCTATTTTATATTATAATTAGTGCTTGTGATTGTGCAATTGAGTGTGTTTGGGTTTTTCTCGATGGTTTGGCGTTTGTACGCCGACGTCGAGGGTTTTTGGGTTGATTTGTGAAAGCAACCATAGGTTTTGACCTATGTGGGATTCGTGTGTCGTTTTGGGTCAGGAGTAAGATTTTAATGCGATACGGTGCGTTATGATATGTAGGTACCCTATGTGGACTTCGAGACGACAAGCAAGCATGTGGCGACTTCGGCACCGGCGAGCAAGAACCAGGTGAGTAGATTTATATCTACGGGGAGAAGTCGGGTGGATGGCGTATAGCACCCCCGCAGTTCGTGGTGATGTATACGAATACGTATACACACATAGTGATTATATATATTGTTTGATGTTATTGATGACATAGATGGATTTAGGGTGTGATCGGATTAGTTTAGTGTTGCGAGACCCTAGAGTAGAGGTTGCACCACATTTACACACACACACCATACTTGCATACATTCTTCTTTCATATGTGCTTATATGGGGTCATATTGTTATGTGTTCACATGGGTATGGGAGTGTGTGTTCGCATACTGGATTTGAGGATAGTATTTGGGATTTGAGGTGAGTCGATAAGATTTGATTAAGACCGCGAGAACGGTGATATGCAGGATTCGTACTTGAGATACGTCCTGATGTTATAGCGGATCTTAGGATGATGATACATGTGAATAGTGTTATACATTGAATGGTTGACATGTGATCGTGATATGAGATAAGATATGTTAAGATATTCATAATAGGTCGCATTAGGCGATGTATACCTCTTTATGACGATATATGATGATGATATCGGTTTATATGAGGCTGTAGATCAGCAGTCATATCATGATTAGATTGATGATATTAGTATTGTACTAGACGTAGATCAGTACCTTGGATTATGATCTTGAATAAAGAGGATACCAGATGAATGATATGATGAATGCGATATTGACCCGTACCCAGATTTGGGGATGCCGTACGACGGATTTACGTACGAGCTATATATTGATGATTGATCCGCACTCTTGACTTGGGATGTCTGATTATAGATATGGTATCGGATATGATATTATTGAGGCGGAGTCACCGACTAATATATATACAGGTATGTATATGTATCGACTCAGATGTTAGGCGGTTTCCTTACCTATAGTTCAGCTTATTAGCTTAGCCCTTTAGTTTAGTGTAGTTGTTAGATTAGATTCGACTCCTACCTATTTCAAAAGCTAACGAGTCGTGGGTATTTTAAAAGACAGGTCAAGGGATTTTATGGATATTTTAAAAGACGTATCTTTTCTTAAAAACACCGTAGCCCTTATTTTCAAAACACCGCGATTCGTGTTATTTCAAAAGGCACTATTGTAGGACTTATATTAGGGTAATGCAGATTAGTTAGCATTGTGTTTAGTTTTTAGCTCCCGCTCATTATTGCTGTTTGCTCTGCATCGCATGTTTATATTATGATTCATATTCTATTGCTGATATCATGCCGTTTGGACACCAGCACCATTACCGATGATGCGTATGTACCACGTACACTTACTTGCCGGCTCACACACATCTTCATCGGTAATTGCCATGTCACGTACACTTAGAGAATATTATTACTTGATTTAGCTTGTTAGCTAGTAGTTTTGACATGATATTAGTGTACTTGCCTTATATGCTAGTTTAGACATTGTAGTTATTACTTGTCACCTCATGCATACTGTTATTCATCGTTATACCGCATTCATGGATTCTCATGCCTATATTCACTGTTTTACGTGCTATTGAGGTTTTGGATTCGGATTTCTATGAGATTTTCTGGATTTGGGGGGGGGGGAACCGCAAAACTTATATAAACTTCTTTTCTCTCTTTTTAAATAAAAAGTGCGGTTTTCCCATGATGTATGAGTCGTCCACCATGAGTTTGCTGATGGATTTTGAGACCCGAGTTCGAGGAGTGGAGAAACCGTTTCGGGTACATGGTGGACCCGGTGCGGTACCCCGGGGCAAGAGGATCGCAGATGATGGCGTTGAGCCTGGCAGGGGAGCACTACCTACCGGTGATTTTACCCGACGCGTCGGATATCCGGAGGATGCCGTCGTGGTCTTGAGATGGATGGTAGGGGCCGGTCTGGACTGACGGCGCCCTAGATATTGAGATTGAGACATTGAGATTTCGAGATATTGAGGTACTGGATTTGATGGTACAGGCCAGTCTGGATAGCCGGAGCCTGAGATTTTGAGACATTGAGATTTATGTTTTGTGTCGATGCTAGACACTGTTTATGCTGATTACATTTATGATACCTCATTTTAAAAATACAAAGGAAATCTCACTAAATTATGAAAGCAGTTTCTTTAGTACATGTATTCTGTTTTCATGCATTCATACATCATCCATATGATATATTGCTACCTGAGGCACTGACACGGGCATATGGGATTACACTTGGGTTAGATATTTACCCTAACCATTGTTATGGGCTGCTGGTTTTATATTTGAGGATATATTATGATCGCATGACCTAGGATTGCGTTATTTATGCGATTTCTGTTCGTAGATGTTTCTACTCACGAGTTGGCAACTCACCCCCGTTGTGCCACAGTTTCTTGCAGGTTTTGCCGTACAGGTTGCCTTACGGCTTTGCTGACACTGTTTCTTTTCGGGTGACTTGCTAGTAGGTGGGTTTATTTGTATCGTACCCATCAGTATACTTTGTATTTATTATTATTTAGTTGTATCTAGAAGTTCCATCAACCAAACATGTATTTATTTTTGAGATAGAGACCAGTGATGTTATTCTTTCGACCTTAGAGTCGCGCGTTATATTTCTGTGGATTTCTTGTTGTTTTGAGTTTCCTTTTGAGTTTTGATCCTCGCCTGTTGGCGTTGTATATTATATTGCTTGCGTGGTTGTGACCGTCGATTGACGAAGAGCTAGCTCCCGCTTGGGGATGCTTTTTATTGATTTCGTATACTATTCATGTTGTATCCCGTTTGGGGGCCAGTATTTACAAAGGAGACTCTGCCGAAATTTTCAGTAAATATTTGATGTTTTTAAAAACGCATAATTCGGCTTATGCTATTAAAACTACTTGATTTAAATTAGTTTTCTTTCACTCTACTACTTTTCTTGCTTTGGATTTTTGGGTTTTCGACTTACTTAGATTACGTACGCCTCGAGGCGTTTCGTAGTTTAAGTGCTGGTCATGTTCCGTACTTTCGGGATGTGACAAAGTTGGTATCAGAGCGTTAGGTTTTACCTTCGGAGCGTAGGATGGCCCTTGGTTGATGGAATATGTGACTAAAATAGAGTGACGTACCGTAAGTATGTTCCGCGGCATACTTACGATACGCTACTCCACTTAAGAAGCCTTAGGATGTACATTTCTTTGTTCAGTTTTATATTCATTCCTGATCTAGCCTCATCGGTACCAGTTATGGTTTGCTGCCATGATTACGGGCAGGGAGAGCTACGGCTAGAGTTGCGGTCAGCACGAGCTCGTTACGAACGAGGACTGACCAGGGTGTGATTCCAGGGACATACGATTGCATTGAGAGGCGTCGTCTGATTGTGTTTTCGCGCCATGAGCGTTTGACAGATCGCTTTTACGAGATTTCTCGGATGTGCCAATCAGCACCAGAGGATTGAGCCAATGATAGAGGCCAGCCAGATTTTGATGACCGTTGGTGTATTGCTTATCTATGATGTATGAGGCACTGTTCAGCGTGCAGACGAGTGAGCCAGTTATTGCTACGAACGACGAGATATCGCCCAAGATGTTGGAGCTATTGCAGTACGAGTTGTACTAAGAGATGATAAAAGGTCGCTAGTCACCGAGGATGAATGACTAGGACATGTGGTTCGTTCTCTATCCCGATGCAAGGTCATCAGATAGATTGATTCCAGCTAGAGACGACTTCACGCGGAGACGTTGAGAGTCGACAGAGATGATCGAATGTCAGAAACCTATTATTCCAAGTTTAAAGTATTCGGAAAGACATGCAGGCAATTCTATGGACCCTCTAGAAGAATGAAACCCTAACTTGACTTAATGACCGTGTGAAAGCCCTCGAACCTTAGGGTTTGCGGCAGTTTTGCGGCGCCATTAGTGAGGCTTGGGTTTGCCCTTCTACGGTTGGACGATCGATGCTATGGTATGTACTCGATACTGTTAAACTGTACCCAAGATGTTGAGATCTTGGGGGATTATGAGGTTTTGACGAATCGATCAGATGGTTCGACTTCATTCGGATGTTAGGTGGTGAGATGCATTCTTGGGAGACTCCAGATACGAGGATAGCCGTCGGAGCTCAGTCCATACAGCCACGATGAGATGAGTCCGAAGCAGTCGACATTAGAGAAAAGTGGAGTAAGAGGTTCGTACGAGGTCTTGATGAGACGACGTTCCACTCCGCCGACATCAGAGATGCGATACGTATGCCGAGGCATTGTACTTGGATATACCTTCCAGAAGGAGTCGCGATGAGTATGTAGCCGTTCCGGAATGAGAACAGATCTAGTAAGGGACGATGACTTCCGGACAGTTCGGCAGAGACGAGATTTGGGAGAGATCTCGACAGGACCTTTCTGGGATGAATTACGAGAAGACTTGGACCCAGGAGTGGTCATGTTACGCACACCGGCAGGCCAGAGTTCATGATCGTCGACGAGACATGCTATGAGTGACCACGACAGTTGGCCAGAGATTCTTGGAGGATGTGCTTGAGCGGGACTATTCCGCCATGCTTGATTTCGGTATTTTGGGCGATCTATTCACATGATTGATTTTGATGATTGAGTTTCATGATATTTGTTTTCATGGACCATGGTTGCACCTACTGAGTATTTACGATTTTTGCACAGTTGTTGCACTTGAGATAGTTTTCATGCCTTGGTTTCTCATGTTTGTGATTATATGGATTTCATACAGTTGAGTTGATTTGTGCGTATATGCGCATACGATTTGGTTTTTGCACTCGGTATAGTTCACATATGCTTGCAGTGCAGTGATACGCATTTTGTGCACTTAGATGCACTGGACTTCGATTTCAATTGTGATATTTGATATTGTTTTGTGCACCTTGTGAACCTGATTGGATTTTGCGCGTGTTCAGCGCTTGATATTGGATTTCATGATTTCGTGCATGATGGATGCACCGGATTTGGATTTTCGCGTATGTTGAGCGCATGTTTTGAGATACGATTTTGATGCACACCAGATGCACTAAATCGAGATTCTTTGTGCATGTCAGATGCACCTGTTTTGCTGTCAGGCACACCTGTTGCCCTTGACAGATGTTTCGTGCACATCCGATGCACTTAGATGTTGTTTCTATGCATATTTATAGCACATTCATGGATTTCGATTTCCGTGCGCACCAGACACACACGACATTCATATATATATTTGGGACTGATTTACGTTGGAGCAGTATATTTTATGATGTTTGCTATTTGGTTTAGTACTAAGCAGGACTAGTCACGGGACAGTACCTGAGTATATTTTTGCTTGCATCGATAGTTATCGAAGGGATTTCCAAAGAATAGCTATAGTCTCAGTATTTACCTACGTGTCTGACATGACACGAAACGTTTTAAACAAGGAACCCTTCTAAATTACTTTCAAAAACGGCGGAACGTGCACATTAAATAAAAGGTATATATGTACATGGTTATTTTCTTATGATAGACGTCCGCCACTGTGCAGTGTTATGCGCATTGCACATCGACTTTAGTAGATTTGGCATGCATTATCTTCAGATATTTGCGTATATAGATTTGATATTTACATGTATAGTTTCGAGTTATATCACATTGGTTTTGCTTTGGATTTGGCATTGATGTCTTCCCCATGACTCCGATGATTGCGGGATGCTTGACGGAGTCTTGATTTTGAGTTATATGCTCATTTTTCATGCGCATGCGATGCGCTACGATTTGTTTTATGTATTTATGATTTCGGAGCCCCGACGACTTGATGGTTTGCTTAGATGTTTTAGTATTTGGGGGGGAGTTACTGAGTCGGGTTCTTCTCCTACCAGTATTGAATAGAACATGCTGAAAAAAAATCTTTAATTTAAATTCGGGGACCGAATTTCTTTAAGGGGGGAAGATTGTAACGTTTTGAAAATCGTTTCGGTGAAATTTCGGAAAAATCGGTAAAATAAGGGGGTTTTCTGTAAAAAGTCAAAATACAAATATCTTTATTATAAAATTAAATATACATATTCTAGCTATGTAATTGCTAGTATTTGGTGTTTATTGAGCCACTGGTAAAATTTCTAATTTTCTGAAAATTTTTCCGAAATTAATTATTTTAATACTATTTTAAGCCGTCACTAATACATTAAATTAGCGATAAATACAAATTTGAATAGGCTAAGTACACACTATAGAACCGTGTCAACTAAAATCTAGTGAGTAATATAATTTTGTTAGCATTTTATTTCAAGTTCTAACCGGTTATAATTAGGGAAACTAAAATTTAATTATTTTAAACGAAAACTTGCAATTTGGTAACTTGAGGGGGTCTTTTTGCATGGAACTTTTTTTGTCAATCACTCACTCACATGTTCACCCCTCCTTGGCCGGCCCCACCACAGCAGCAACCCCCTCCAAGATCTCACTTCAACTCTTTTGTTAAGTGTGGAAATAGGATAAAAGTATAGGTTTTAATATAGTAATTTGAGGTGGGTATTATTGTACTTTGGGAGAGAGTTGACTTGGAGTTTTACCCACAAAACCCACGCACATCTCCCTCTCCCTCCTACAGCCGAAAATTCTACAGCCCCCTCTCTCATTTCCCCATCTCTTTTCTTCTCCAAAAGTCCACAAAAATCCGAAGAAAAATCAAGTAAAACCTCACAAATTTCCAAATACAAACCTTACCCATTTTTCCTTAGCTATTCTTGTATGGATCTTGGTGAAGAGAAGCATGTTTGGGAGGTTAGATGTGTGCTAAATCTCAAGATGATTGTGGGGTAAATTCTTAACCTTATGGATAATTGTTGTTTAGTTATGATAATCTATTTTATTCAAGTGTTAATTTGGGTGTAATTGCTAGTTTAGGATATTCTAGAAAATGGTTTGATTTTGGGATTAGGGTTTGTAAAATTCAAGTGAGGGTTTCTAGCATTAGATTATGGTTCTATTGAGTGATTAACATGTAAATTTTATGCAAAACTAAACCTTGTTGCTTATTGCTAGATTGTTAAATTTAAATTGTCCCAATTATAATTGTTTTGCAAACTAGATTTTTGTAATTTATATAAGTAGTGAGATTAAATTCTAGTTAATGGTTGTGTGGCTTAATTAATATGTTTTAATGAGTATTATGGCCACTAAAATTGTTAAAATATTTAAAGTTGATTAAAACACCAAGTTTTGAGCTAAAATGGAAAACTGTGCTTGTTAGATTTTCGGAAAAATAGCTTTTACAGTAAGTTTGAGGTTTTTGTGAATTTTAAGCTATTTTATATTATAATTAGTGCTTGTGATTGTGCAATTGAGTGTGTTTGGGTTTTTTTCGATGGTTTGGCGTTTGTACGCCGACGTCGAGAGTTTTTGGGTTGATTTGTGAAAGCAACCATAGGTTTTGACCTATGTGGGATTCGTGTGTCGTTTTGGGTCATGAGTCGGATTTTAATGCGATACGGTGTGTTATGATATGTAGGTACCCCATATGGACTTTGAGACGACAAGCAAGCGCGTGGCGACGTCGGCACCGGCGAGCGAGGACCAGGTGAGTAGATTTATATCTACGGGGAGAAGTCGGGTGGATGGCGTATAGCACCCCCGCAGTTCGTGGTGATGTATACGAATACGTATACACACATAGTGATTATATATATTGTTTGATGTTATTGATGACATAGATGGATTTAGGGTGTGATCGGATTAGTTTAGTGTTGCGAGACCCTAGAGTAGAGGTTGCACCACATTTACACACACACCATACTTGCATACATTCTTCTTTCATATGTGCTTATATGGGGTCATATTGTTATGTGTTCACATGGGTATGAGAGTGTGTGTTCGCATACTGGATTTGAGGATAGTATTTGGGATTTGAGGTGAGTCGATAAGATTTGATTAAGACCGTGAGAACGGTGATATGACAGGATTCGTACTTGAGATACGTCTTGATGTTATAGCGGATCTTGGGATGACGATACATGTGAATAGTGTTATACATTGAATGATTGACATGTGATCATGATATGAGATAAGATATGTTAAGATATTCATAATAGGTCGCATCAGGCGATGTATACCTCTTTATGACGATATATGATGATGATATCGGTTTATATGAGGCTGTAGATCAGCAGTCAGATCATGATTAGATTGATGATATTAGTATTGTACTAGACATAGATCAGTACCCCGGATTGTGATCTTGAATAAAGAGGATACCAGATGAATGATATGATGAATGTGATATTGACCCGTACCCAGATTTGGGGATGCCGCACGACGGATTTACGTACGAGCTATATATTGATGATTGATCCGCACTCTTGACTTGGGATGTCTGACTATAGATATGGTATCGGATATGATATTATTGAGGCGGAATCACCGACTAATATATATACAGGTATGTATATGTATCGACTCAGATGTTAGGCGGTTTCCTTACCTGTACTTCAGCTTGTTAGCTTAGCCCTTTAGTTTAGTGTAGTTGTTAGATTAGATTCGACTCCTACCTATTTCAAAAGCTAACGAGTCATGGGTATTTTAAAAGACAAGTCAAGGGATTCTACGGATATTTCAAAAGACGTATCTTTTCTTAAAAACACCGTAGCCCTTATTTTCAAAACACCGCGATTCGTGTTATTTCAAAAGCACTATTGTAGGACTTATATTAGGGTAATGCAGATTAGTTAGCATTGTGTTTAGTTTTTAGCTCCCGCTCATTATTGCTGTTCGCTCCGCATCGCATGTTTATATTGTGATTCATATTCTATTGTTGATATCATGCTGTTAGGACACCAGCACCATTACCGATGATGCGTATGTACCACATACACTTACTTGCCGGCTCACACACATCTTCATCGGTAATTGCCATGTCACGTACACTTAGAGAATATTATTACTTGATTTAGCTTGTTAGCTAGTAGTTTTGACATGATATTAGTGTACTTGTCTTATATGCTAGTTTAGACATTGTAGTTATTACTTGTCACCTCATGCATACTGTTATTCATCGTTATGCCGCATTCATGGATTCTCATGCCTATATTCACTGTTTTACGTGCTATTGAGGTTTTGGATTTGGATTTCTATGAGATTTTCTGGATTGGGGGGGGGGAACCGCAAAACTTATATAAACTTCTTTTCTCTCTTTTTAAATAAAAAGTGCGGTTTTCCCATGATGTATGAGTCGTCCACCATGAGTTTGCTGATGGATTTCGAGATCCGAGTTCGAGGAGTGGAGGAACCGTTTCGGGTACATGGTGGACCTGGTGCGGTACCCTGGGGCAAGAGGATCGCAGATGATGGCGTTGAGCCTGGCAGGGGAGCACTACCTACCGGTGATTTTACCCGACACGTCGGATATCCGGAGGATACCGTCGTGGTCTTGAGATGGATGGTAGGGGCCGGTCTGGACTGACGGCGCCCTAGATATTGAGATTGAGACATTGAGATTTCGAGATATTGAGGTACTGAGATTTGATGATACAGGCCAGTCCGGATAGCCGGAGCCTGAGATTTTGAAACATTGAGATTTATGTTTTGTGTCGATACTAGACACTGTTTATGCTGATTACATTTATGATACCTCATTTTAAAATTACAAAGGAAATCTCACTAAATTATGAAAGCAGTTTCTTTAGTACATGTATTCTGTTTTCATGCATTCATACATCATCCATATGATATATTGCTACCTGAGGCACTGACACGGGCATATGGGATTACACTTGGGTTAGATATTTACCCTAGCCATTGTTATAGGCTGCTGGTTTTATATTTGAGGATATATTATGATTGCATGACCTAGGATTGCGTTGTTTATGCGATTTCTGTTCGTAGATGTTTCTACTCACGAGTTGGCAACTCACCCCCGTTGTGCCACAGTTTCTTGCAGGTTTTGCCGTACTGGTTGCCTTACGGCTTTGCTGGCACTGTTTCTTTTCGGATGACTTGCTAGTAGGTGGGTTTATTTGTATCGTACCCATCCGTATACTTTGTATTTATTATTATTCAGTTGTATCTAGAAGTTCCATCAACCAAAAATGTATTTATTTTTGAGATAGAGACCAGTGATGTTATTCTTTCGACCTTAGAGTCGCGCGTTATATTTCTGTGGATTTCTTGTTGTTTTGAGTTTCCTTTTGAGTTTTGATCCTCGCCTGTTGGCGTTGTATATTATATTGCTTGCATGGTTGTGACCGTCGATTGACGAAGAGCTACCTCCCGCTTGGGGATGCCTTTTATTGATTTCGTATACTATTCATGTTGTATCCCGTTTGGGGGCCAGTATTTACAAAGGAGACTCTGCCGAAATTTTCAGTAAATATTTGATGTTTTTAAAAACGCATAATTCGGCTTATTCTATTAAAACTACTTGATTTAAATTAGTTTTCCTTCACTCTACTACTTTTCTTGGTTTGGATTTCTGGGTTTTCGGCTTACTTAGATTACGTACGCCTCGAGAAGTTTCGTAGTTTAAGTGCCCGTCATGTTCCGTACTTTCGAGACGTGACAGCAATAGTCAACCCAAGACCCGACGATGTCCTCGTCATAGAAGTTCACGAGTGTCTCCAGTATTGGATTACCCTACATAGAAAAATTTGCAGCGGAGGTGAGGGCTTCAATATCAAGATCCTCGACGAACTCGCTCAACATTCGTCGGCTATTCACGGCGCCTCGAGAAGATGTGAGTTTAACAAGAGGCCCTGTCGGCATCGTAATGTGAGACTCGAAAGGAGCTGGAGCCAGTGCGATTGCTGCAGAATGAGTTACGGTTAAATGCCAACTTAGGAAATAAAGAAAACGCATAAGGGGTAAAGCCTTGTAAGTCTACGGTAGCGCCCCGGCCGTCGATCCGAGGCCAAAATGCAGAAACGAAAACTTTTTCTAAACTTGAAACTGGCGCTATCGCAGACTTTAATCCCGGATCGAACCATTAACCTATAACTAGCTAACTAGAGAAGGGTTAGAAAAGCTATACCGGTCGATCCGTGTCCTTCGGTCTTTGGCCACCAACCCAAGCTCCTCGCGGCATCTCCGATCTCCAGTCTCCTCGTCGGAAAGGGCACCACATCTTCGAATCCTTTTACGGGCTCCCGCTTCATCCGAAACAACTCGGACACGAAGTTTGCTAGCCGACGTGTCCAAGGTGAAGTAGAGAATGTGTGTGATCACTTTGTCTCAAGCATCCATTGATTCTCAACGCACAAGAGTGTATGGATGGAGGTTGAAGATGATGCCATTAGTGGAAATGGTGAGCTAGAGGAAGAAGAAGAAGAAGAGGTTCTTTTCCTTTTGTGTTGTGTTGTATGATAAGAATGAGAGTGAGCTCGAGCATCAAAATACAAGAGCAAAACCTTTTCTTATGCTGCCCTCTCTCTCTCTTCTTATCATTTCAACACCCTAATCAATCACATAATGTGACATTTGCACAAGAAATGAGACCATGAGTCACCTATGAAGTACATGTCTCATTTAATGCACAAAATGATGAAATCCATTCACAATTTCCACCATCCAAACATTAATCCAAATGTTTGGTCCAACAAAAAGATACGGCAACATCTAAAGTAAACTCGTGACGGATCACAAGGATACCCCTCACCTGTATATACATACCTGTATCCGTATTCCGACTGAATGCGAATGCGATGAGACTAAAGTAATCCAACAAATCAAATACTAGAATCCGGCTTAAACCAAAGCCCACTAGTATGATCCGTCTGATCATGATCCGTGCACGACTGCATGTATATGATCGAACCCTGCCATATATCATACGGCCTCTACAACGTTTCGCCCGAAACTTGAGAAACTGTCTGTGGGGGACTCTAAAGACTCGTCAATACTTTGGCTATGGATTTAACCACTAGCACGTCAGTGGTACTAGCTGTACGTAACGGGCTACCAGGTATTGACCAAAAGGGAGGTCGATGAGCGAACTCATCCCGACACCCTACTGAGCCTGTCAGTGACAATATCCGTACAGTCCGGTCCGTTCGTCTATGAGCAACGCATGTCGGGCCTAGGGGGTTGGTAAAAGTCAGACCCCCAAAAGCGGTACAAGTCGTGTCGGAGTGTAGCCCAGAACACCCTGAGATACTACTGGAATACCTACTAGTAAATCTCCTGCCTTGGCCAAGGACTTCATGTAATGGCTCTCCTAGACACAGCGCGATCTCACCCCCAATACCGGGAGAGACGAAACCCCTGCCGATCCGCTTACTGCCTCCATGTGGCTCGGGACTGTACCCAACTAAAACCTGTTTGCAAGAATCCTTTGAGCCGTGGTAGGGTAGTAATCAAAGCACAGTGGGAACTCACACGAGACAAATGACGATCTCAGGTCGGTGAACTAACCTGTACACATGTCACCAGGGAACTCTATCTGACGTCAGGTATAATACCAACTAGCATGTTTCCGGCGAGTCCTGTCCGGTGTACTCGTAACCCAATGAGCACCTGTATAAATCTTAGGTGAACCAACTGACACCAATGGCTTGTGAGACCAGCCATCGCCCCTCGTCGGGGTCTCGACTGTATACACTAGTCTACTAATGGAGTATCGATGCTCAGTCTCGAAACTCCTACGACTAGGGACCACTTTAAGGATGTGCTTATAGACCCAGCTCCCACGTATATGATCGCCATCATACTGTTGGCCATCAAGCAAGAATCCTATGGGTTCTATCAATGTGCAATAGTGACCTGTAATGTCACCTAAAGCATGTACACGATGATAAAGATAAACCAGATAGCATACTATCATCTTGAGTAAGACTGTCCTACCGGTATAGGTCCTCCCTCAATCATTGCAATCACGTGCCTGTGATCCAATAATTGACTCTGAGGGCACTATATCCAACAATCTCCCACTTGTACTCAAGGCTAATTATTGCGATGTCGTATACTCACAGCCCGTGTGATACTGAACACCCAACTCCTCTACCAATCAGTTTCACAAAGCCCGTTTGCGAAACTATTGCATTCGAGGAATAGCCTCAGTGAGTGGATCCGCCCTAATGTTTCTTTCTATGTCTCTCTTTATCTCAAGTTTGCGGAGAAAGCCATCTCCCGAAATGAGCAATACCTGTCTTAGAATATGTCTGGATATCTGATGGGACCTAGTTCATAAATGAACTCCAAATCCAAACTTCTTAGACTGTATCGTCAACTGAACTTTATCAGTATCCTGCGTCATGCCTTCCTCAGTGTCCGTTTGGATCACCTGTCTAAACCACTGCCCCTCGTCAGAGGGAAAACTATAACTCTGACAGTCACTCTGTCATCCATGTTACCTTGGAAGCCTGGAATGATAACTGTCTCCTAAAAGAGGCTATTGTTATCATATCCCTAGAACATCCACTTATGTTCTAAAACTGCTTCCGAACGTTTCTCCAGGATAGGATTAATATCAAGTTATTGCATCTAGTGCAAAAACAACATCTGGTGTGGTACTTGACATCTCATGATTGACTCAATTGCCTAAGCAAGTGATCTTCCAATCATGCACATCCCTCTCCCCTTTAGTCTGTAAGACTGCTTTAGAGAGGGTGACTCCATCACCTGCAGGTACACTACCGTGTCAGGAGTCGTCCATTCTAAAACACCTTTAGAATGCTGTCTAAGTACCCAGATTGGGAAACTACCCAAATCTAGATCTAAAACCATAGATCTAGTAACCAGAATATCTGATATAATATCCATATCCTATGTGGAGAAAACTACTGTGTGACAACCAAAGTATAACCGATCGTAGTATAGGAATATCACTTCCTACTCTGTGTATGTCATCCAAATACCAGGACATCACACCTTACTACTTTCTTAACAGATCCAACCTGTATTCTGATGAAGTCAAACCTATGACTGTCACATCAAAAATAGATGATCTATCTCTGCTATATCTGCTTTAGTCCATAAATAGACATAAGCTACTTGCCCACTATGCTTCAGCTGCTCCTACTGACTACGACAACCCTCTGGCAGAGTCATATACACATACACTTCTAAAGCTAGTTTAGAACGACGCTATATTCATTCTCCTGCCGGGTCTCATAGTCTGGAACAACAGTAGTGTCAAGTCTGGGTAAACAAGAACCTCCCTGTCACCGTCCTTGAGAATACCGGAGTACCTCTCGGGTGCTTGAGGTTACCCACCATATCTACGGAGTGGCTAATGGAATGTCAAACCATATTGAATCTTTCGGTTCTTATCAAATTTTCAGTAATCGTTTGCGGTTCTGGAATCACATCCAGTTCTGCCGTACTCCCACTACTGTTTTCTGAAAAAATCCATTTTTATTAAAACTGTGGCGAGTCAAGAACAATATCACTATTTATCTTCTAGATGGTAGAAAGTCAATCCTCGTCATAGCCCGGGTCAACCCACAAACTGCCATTACAGAAACGCGTCTTGAATTATCCAGATTCTGGTTTTAAGCATAAGCCGGACAACTCCCCGTATCTTAACATTGTTAAAATATGAACTATTCTATATCCAATATGGAAACAGAGGCACTGATTTAATTGGAACCAGATTCAAATCATGCAGCTGTCTCCAGTGCATGTCAACTAAATGGAGAGAGGCCGATCAACATTACTCAACTTAGGAATACATCCAAGTAACCTGAAAGAGAAGCAAGTTCTCATAATCATTACTATCAACTGAATACCATACACAAGTATCTACATCTTTGATCACCTTGAAGAATCCTGATACTTGCAATACCTGGTTCTCTACTTTATTCTTATACCTATAACTTCTCAAAACTTAGACCTTGCATTTCTACGAAACACATGTCTAAGAACTAGAGAAGTCACAAGTAAACAGAATATAGTACGAGTACCAACCCCTTTGTCCTCATGGACACTGGACAACATACAATACTCTGTATAAGTCCCCTGAGTCTAATAACTCATTCCCTGCGTGTTGTAGGTTGAAAACTGTACTTATGGTTAAGAAGAATTACACCGCTGTTTAATGCTCCCTACCTAACCATCCACTGATATAGGTAAATGTCATAGACATAATTTCAAAAACTTATATCTCACTTTATAAAAATAAATGTACAGATATATCAATTTGAAATTGGTGCATAACAACGGATATTCAAAACCAAATATTTGCCGTCCGGCAAACAACCCAGGCGATTTCCTCAAATATCACCAATTACAACAAGTCCCGATATAATGAGGATGATCACCCAATTCCCAATAACTTACTCCCACTCATCATCTGTAAAACCATACAGATGTGAGAATCAAACCTGGTAAATACATACCCTGGAGCAAGGGCTAATCGGGAAATCGGTTTTCTTTTAACAATACACAGTGAAACTGAAACATGTAAATGTTTCGAATGGGTATCCGGGTATTCCTAGTAATGCCTCTTCCATTATCAGATTCACAACTGTAACCGTATATTTCTTTGCTATCTCTCCAAATCCCTTTATATGTCTTTAGTCATTACCTTCTGTACACCACCTTTAGGCTAAATGGTTTTCTTCCTTCCCTACCGTTCGGCACCAGCCTATGGTTTGGATGAAGGCTATTCAATAAGCATAATGGGTGTACTCCCCTAATCCTAGGAGTACTCGCAACGCGAGAGAAGGTAAAGATAAAAGACAACTGAATAAACCTTATTCCTATTTCTCCTGAACCAGAATCCATCCCCGAACTGGAACAAGTTCCTTCGAGTTCGTATATAACCATACGATGGATTATCCAATAAATTGTGGATCTTCGTAGTGATACGGGGTGTTCTGGAGAAATACAAAGGTGAAGTAGGAGTGGCGATGAAATACTTGGTTTGGTCGTGAATAGCAGTTGAAATTTACTTTGCTCTCTTACTAATCCCTTTATTTGTCTTTACTTAATACCTTCTGTACACCATCGTCAGGCTAATTCATTTTCTTCATTCCCCACCGTTCGACACCTGCCTATGGTTTGGAAGAAGACTATTCAATTAGCATAATAGGTGTACCATCCTAATCCAAGGAGCACTCGCAGTCCGAGAGAAGGTAAAAAGAAAAGACAACTGAATAGTCCTATTCATTTTCTCCAAAACCGGAAACCATTCTCGAATCTGGAAGAAGTTCCTTCGAGTTCTTATATAACCATACGATGGTTTTATCCAATGGAAGTGGACGCTCATAGTAATACGGGGTGTTCTGGAGAAAAAAGGGTAAAAATAGGAGTGACAATGAGGTATGCAACTCAGACAATCCAAAAGCCAGTGTTTTAAGAAAGTTCGGTTAACTTGGTCACTGAGTTATAGTCTAGGGTCGGGTCATGGTCACTGCCAAAGAGAGAGAGAGAGAAAAGAAACACTCTGCGTGCACTCTAACCTAGATCATAATGGTTATCAATTTATCTAATCAGGAAACCTCCCACTGTATCGTCAAATTCTCCTCCAAACCTGAAAGAAGAATTAGTCGAGATCACCCGAGGAGTAAACCAACTCATCAGTAGGAATCGGGATCCAACTATCATCGCATGATAATGTGATGGAATCCACTCACGTTATTACACTCCAGAAGGTATGCGCATATCTGGCAAGTTTCAGTTTCTTTAGAAACTCCCGATGTGATTTTTACCCCATGCTCTTATGACCTTAACGAAGGACAACATATCATAAGTCACATGTCAAGTTCTACCCGTCATTATCCAGGTTAATTTGAACCCACCCGTACATACCCTTGACGAAGGCTAAAATAGTAGTACGACTGTCCCAAACCAACGCATCTATCCATGCAGCAGAAAAGTAACAGATAGCTACCATACACTATGCCATGACGAAGGCCAACAAATATAGCATGAATACTAAGTGTTACCCGTCTGAAATGATGGAGGGCTACGAATGGTTTTTGGCGAAAAACCTTTAACGTAATGAACTTGATATCGTTGAAGGAACTAGATAGCTTTTTATAAAAATATAGTGGCGAAAACCTTTGCTAAAGAGGTCACTCCCGGTGAAGGGATCTCGGCTCTTTCCCCGTAGAATGAGGTGCAAGATATTCCAACCGAATACCACGATGCAAAGCAAAAAGTAATCGACTATAGTGAAGTTATTACCCTGACGCAAACTTCTGTCCAAGGGGTCACTCCCGGTGAAGGGATCTCGGCCCTTGCCTCGTCGACCGAGGTGCAGGATATTCCAACTGAATATCACTGTGCAAAACAAAAGAAAACGTCCTTGCAATAACAGCCTTTTGAAAAATGTTCCAACAACATCAGAATAGGTTTGTTTAGCTTGCATTGATCCGAATCAATGCAGTCCCATCAATTAATCACACCACAAACGAACGAAAATATGATGTACGTATATGCCATCCGCATTCGCCACTGGGTCCCGTCATCACCCGTTAGGTTACTTAACTAACGACAGAGCGGGGACTGAACTAGCGTGGGTGTAAAACATATACAACATCTACTAGTATATATATCAATATATAATAATCGCTCAAGGCGTGATAAATGCAACATCACCGAAATGTAATAAGCATCACAGAACAATACAGATAATCTAGGATCCCCGGGTTTCATAGAGCCGCTACTGAAACCTGACATTCCCCTGGTCGTGTGGATAGCCTGTGCAATGAAATCCTAGACCCCTACGGGCGCGGCAAGTTACCCGCCAAAACCTGAAGTGAGGCAGCCCCCTACAACAAAGTGAATGGACCACCCAGCACTTCACGGAATTCGGTAACTTGAGCACCCCTCCTTGGGTCAACCTGTACCCCCTACGAGTGCGGCGAATAGCCCACCAATTCTAGAGTGAAGCCCACTCCGTCTCAAAGCCATGAGATGTGGGCCCGTTGCCCTCTAGAACCCGGCTATCCGTGCACCCCACCGCGGGGTAATCCTACTACAGAAAGTAAAATATATACAGCGGGTACATCGACCTCAGCTCGGTCGTGCCCCAAAAGAATAATATACAAACAGGCAGTGACGGCAGTCCACATGTCGGACGCTCGCCCTGCAATATCAAATGTACAAATATAACCAAACTGTACTACCATTGCATCCAGGCTATCCACCACGACAAATCCGCAATATCACAGCACAATACAGAACATCAACGTGAATGTCACGTTCGCAAATCCGTCTAAAAGAACTATAGCAATTAGACAAGTTTTACCTCTCGAATGACATTCATGGTCGCAGATAAAATGTAAGTACTGTAAACTAACTTATTTAAATTTTCGATCGACAAAATTTCCCGAAGTGGGCCCCAAGCACAACTGCTGCACTCAAAATAATCTGGGCCAAAAATAAAAATTCCAGGAACCCCAATTCCAAGTTAAAGACCACTGTAGAAAATTTGGTGCAGAGAAGCCATAAAATGGTGGTGGAACCGCAGCCAAAACAGGGTTATTGCCGCGGTTCCGCGGCGTCACTGTAGCATCATGCTACCAAATTTTCACAGATGTCTTAGAAAAGCCTGCCCGATTTTCTGACGTATCCAAAATAATTTTTAGACCACAAAAAAAATTCGACAGAAACTTCATGAAATGGAATCTCGGTTTCGGAAATTTCGTTCGATCGATATTTTAAACACGTTAGAGCAAGCTAGTAAATGTTAATGGCGTGGCTCTGATACCGTGTAAGTCTACGGTAGCGCCCCGACCGTCGATCCGAGGCCAAAATGCAGAAACGAAAACTTTTTCTAAACTTGAAACCGGCGCTATCGCAGACTTTAATCCCGGATCGAACCATTAACCTATAACTAGCTAACTATAGAAGGGTTAGAAAAGCTATACCGGTCGATCCGTGTCCTTCGGTCTTTGGCCTGTAGGGTTCCTAGGCACACTATAGAGGTCTCACAAGGCATCGAACATGCCAATTTAAAATTTTATGGGTGCCGAGAAACCCTAATACGGATCGTCGGCTAGATTTCTAGGCGAAACTATAAACTAGTTAACACTTTAACTAAAAGTTAGATGCTACAACCTTTGTAGATCCGGATATCCACTTCCTTAGCTCCACGTAGTCATCCTCTCGCTGTCCTTTTCGAATCCTAGACTCATTCGTCGGCTTCATCGGGAAAACGAGCGGAATAGGTCGTCGGCTTCGTGTCAAAGACGATCTACGTCGAGGTTGCGCAAGTTCAAGCTCCAACTTCACCAAGTTGTGAAACTTGTGAAGAAAACACCCAAAACAACTTGGCAAGAGGTAGAGGGTGAAGAAATAGGAGGTGGGTTCACTTTAGAATTGGATTTCACTCACTTTTTCTCAAGTTGCCATTGATGGCATCTAGTTTTCTCTCTTGAAGAAGAAGGAGAAGATGAAGCTAGAATTATGATAAGTGTTGAGATAAAATGAATAATAATTCAATACTTATAATAAGCTAACTATAGTTAAGTGTAGAGAATAGACCATGGTTACTTGGATGAGTTAGGGTTAAGCATGAAGACAAGAATGGTTACAAAAGTCAAAGCTTCATGAAGCTTCAACTTAAAACAAAGAAAGCCACCATTCTCATCATAATCCTTTTCAAATAAATAAATAAATAAATAAATGAATATGCAAAACCCTAATCAACACTTAACCATGGTTTTAATTCTTTACACTTAACAAAATGATCAAGTATCATCAAACATGATACAAATATGTGCACAAAAGTATATCACATATACTTCTTGCACATCAAGTGAGAAAATCCATATAAAGTGAACCAATACTAGTTAATGCAATGCAATATATCAAATATATAATTATACATTAAATCATTAAATCAACATTTGATTCAATGATCCGGTCATGTCACACATAACCGACTAGAATCCAATGTATCGATTTATCGAATCAATGATTCGATAACTAGGTCATATCGAATATAACCAATCGAAACATATATCGCGAGAATAAAATGCGGTATCACATACACGCATTATTCTCGGTCCTGCACATATCTCATATGCGCTCCTATTTCGTTTCGCTTGAGCCAGGAAACCTCTGTGTAGGATTCTAAAGACTCGTCAATACGCCGGTAGCAGATGATGATCATATCAAGCACCACAAGCCGCAAGCGGTCTGCTAAACGTAACGGCCATCCGGGTATTGAGCGATCAGAAGATCGACGAGCAAGCCCGCTCACACTCCTGTGAATCCAACCAGTAACACTTACCGTACAGTCCGGTCTGTTCGTCTGATATGTCGCATATCAAGTCTAGGGGTGGTAAACGTCAGACCCCAATAACCGATAAGTCGTGCCGATATGAGGCTCATAACGGGTCGAGAAACTACTGGTAACACTTACCAGCAAATCTCTGATCAGCCCTGGCCAGGGACTTCCCTGTTACGGCCAATCGAGCACAGCGCAACATCAACCCCCAATACCGGGAGAGACGAAACCCCTCCTATCGCTCATTGCCTCCATGTGACTCGGGACTGTACCCAAAAACCACCGTTTTGCACACCCTCATGGACGTGGTAAGGTGGAGATCAAAGCACAGTGGGAATCACACAAGACTCTATGACGATCTCGGGTCTACAGACTAACCTGTACAAGTGTCACCTGAGAACTGCCATCTGACGTGAGGTATAATACCATCTGGGAGTTCTCGGCGAGTCCGTCCAGTGTACCCAGTCTTTTCTGAGCACCCGTACACCATCTCTGATGTCAAACACCAATGGATATGGGATCATCCATCGCCCATCTCATGGGTCGAGAAGCGTATACGCTAGTCTACACTGGTATATCGATGCCCCGTCTCGATACACCCACGACTAGGGACCATGAAGGATGTACTTATGGACTACCATGTCCCCACTAGTATGATCTGCATCACAGTCCAGGTAGTCAAGTATATATCCTAAGGGCTTTACCAACATGTAACTATAAGACAGTATAAAGAGACTAGTGTACATGTTAAGATAAAGAGTAACCAGATAGCATACTATCATATCGAGCAAGAAAGTCATCTCTATATATGTCCAAGCATCCAATATAATATACATCATCTGTACAATACTGGCCTCTAGGGCATACATACAACTAACAGTCTCCCACTTGCACTAGGGCCAGCTGCTGTAGTATCGCATACCGAGCATCCCGAAGAGTCTCTCAAACTGTATCTGGGGAATGGTCTTCGTGAGTGGATCCGCGGTGTTGTTCTTCGTGTCAACCCTCCTGACCTCGATCTCCCGGCGATCAACTATCTCCCGGATCAGGTGATACCGCCTCAGAATATGCCTGGATCGTTGATGGGACCTGGGTTCCTTGGCCAAAGCCACCGCTCCATTGTTATCGCAATACAAAGGTATTGGATGCTCAATGGATGGAACCACACCAAGTTCAGTAATGAACTTCTTGATCCAAACAGCTTCTTTAGCAGCATCGTTGGCAGCGATGTATTCAGCCTCCATCGTCGAGTCTGCCACGGTTTCCTGCTTGGAACTCTTCCAGCTAACCGCCCCTCCGTAAAGGGTAAAGACAAAGCCCGACTGCGACTTAGAGTCGTCCTTATCACTCTGGAAGCTCGAATCGGTAAAGGACTCCACTTGGAGCTCTCCGTTACCATACACCAAGAACATATCTCTAGTCCTTCGCAAGTACTTGAGAATGCTCTTCACAGCTGTCCAGTGACTCTCTCCAGGATCAGCTTGATACCTGCTCACTACACTTAGTGAGTATGCTACATCGGGTCTGGTACATAGCATCGCATACATGATAGAGCCTACTGCCGAAGCATAGGGTATCCCTTGCATGCGAGCTCTCTCCAAATATGTCTTGGGAGACATCTCATTGGAGAGAGTGACTCCAGAGATCGTGGGAAAGTTCCCACGCTTGGACTCTTCCATACTAAACCTCTTTAGTATGGTGTCAATGTACCTGGATTGGGACAATCCCAAAATCCGTTTGGATCTATCTCTATAGATCCTAATTCCCAATATGCAGGAGGCATCACCAAGTTCTTTCATCGAGAATCTTTGTGATAAGAAGAGCTTGACCGATTGCAGCATAGGAATATCATTTCCTATCAAGAGTATGTCGTCCACGTACAATACGAGGAAGACAACCTTACTCTCTGCCACCTTCTTGTAGATACAAGGTTCATCTGGATTTTTGACGAAATCAAACTCTTTGATAACGACGTCAAAGCAGATGTTCCAACTCCGCGATGCTTGCTTTAATCCATAAATGGATTTAAGCAGCTTGCACACCTTCCCGCTGCTCCCACTGTCTACGAAGCCATCTGGCTGAGTCATGTACACGCACTCTTCTAAATCACCATTTAGAAAGGCGGTCTTAACATCTATTTGCCAGATTTCGTAGTCATGAAAGGCAGCAATGGCAAGCATGATTCGGATGGATTTAAGCATAGCCACTGGAGAAAAGGTTTCGTCATAGTCCACACCTGGTCTTTGACGAAAACCCTTTGCTACAAGTCTAGCTTTGAAAGTCTCCACTTTCCCATCTACACCAAATTTCTTCTTGAAGATCCACTTGCTCCCAATGGGTTTTACCCCTTCAGGAGCAACTTCCAAAGTCCATACTTTGTTGGTGTACATGGATTCCATCTCGGACCGCATAGCATCTAGCCATTTCACTGAGTCCCTACTCGTGATGGCCTGCTCGAAGCTAGTTGGGTCATCATCCTCCATGATGCAATCCTCGCTCCCACCGTCCATGAGAAAACCGTAGTATCTCTCAGGTTGGCGAGGAACCCTACTAGATCGGCGGAGTGGCTGGGGTTCATCGGGAACTACGGAATCCTCTGGTTCCACCAGATCTTCTGTTGTAGCTTCTGCAGCTGGAACCTCTTCCAGTTCTACCTCATGACCACTAATCTCTTTTTCAAGAAATTCCTTTTCTAAAAAGGTGGCATGCCGAGAAACAAATACTCTTTGTTCCTCAGGGTGGTAGAAGATATACCCTTGAGAATTCTTGGGATATCCTACAAATTTGCATAGAACAGACCGTGCCTCGAGTTTGTCCGGATTTTGTCGTTTGACATAGGCTGGACAACCCCATATCTTAACATAGTTAAGACACGGTCTCTTCCCTTTCCATATCTCATATGGAGTGGTAGGCACAGATTTGGTGGGGACCATATTCAATAGATGTATGGCTGTCTCAAGCGCATACCCCCAGAAGGAAATAGGTAACTCAGCTGTGCTCATCATAGAGCGCACCATATCTAATAGGGTGCGGTTCCTCCGTTCTGATACACCGTTGTGCTGTGGTGTATATGGAGGAGTCAGCTGAGAGAGAATCCCATTCTCTTTTAGGAAGTCCAGGAATTCATTGCTCAAGTATTCACCTCCTCGATCAGATCGAAGGATTTTAATACTTTTTCCGGTTTGGTTTTCGACTTCTTGTTTATATTCTCTAAATTTCTCAAAAGCTTCAGACTTGTGTCTTATCAAGTACACATGTCCGTATCTTGAGAGATCGTCAGTGAATGTAATGAAGTACGAAGAACCATCCCTGGCATGTGTAGACATTGGACCGCATACATCACTATGTACTAGTCCTAAGAGTTCAGTAACTCTTTCTCCGTGTCCCGTAAACGGAGTTTTGGTCATCTTGCCTTTGAGACATGACTGGCAAGTGTCATAAGATGAAAATTCGAATGATTTCAAATACCCATCCTTATGCAACTTAGCCAGTCGTGTCGCATTGATGTGACCCAGTCTACAATGCCACAAGAAGGATTCGTTCAGTTCAGAACTCTTCCTCTTGTGTGTGTTTGTTATGCTTAGAACTGTTGATTGGTTTAGAACATAAATGCCATTGCACAACGTGCCTGATCCAACCAACTTTTGGTTACGGAAAATGTTCATAACATTGTCCTGTAATACAAAATTATATCCCTCTTTACTCAACAAAGAAACCGATATAATGTTGCATATCAGGTTCGGCATGTAATAGCATTCGTTCAGAACCAATGTATTACCTGTTGGTAATACAAGGTGATATTCCCCGACAGTCTTAGCTGCAACAATTGCACCATTTCCAACTCTAATGTCTTTATCACCTTCTCCAAGTTCTCTACCTTTCCTAAGTCCATGTAACTGATTACATATATGGGATCCTGACCCGGTATCTAATACCCAGGACGTAGGGCAAATGGAGAAACAGTTCTCTGTAACGAACACACCCGAAGAAAATGCATCATCATGTACTTTCTTCATTCGGGTGGCATGGGAATCCTGGCATTCCCCTATATCCTGTTCAGTCCTATAACTCTTATAGGAAAGAACGGAACCAACGTTCCCCAGCACAGTATAACATGCGGGTTCGGTCAATACATCCATATTATTATCTTTATTAAGGCATGAAATGGTCGCTACCTGGAGAGAGAGAGAAGAAAACACTTTAGCGTATGCTCGTGCAAGATCAGATTGGTTATTATCTTATCTAATCAGGATGGCTCCCACTGCTTTTTATCAAATCTTCCTTCAAACCCTAAAAGGAAAGACTAGCCGGAATTAATTACACACTACAAGTTCGCCAATCTTTCAGCCAGGCCAGTGTCGGTACTTTGAGGGAGGTTCCCCGTGCTTTCGCACGAACCTAATTAATGTAAACCTCGTTTTCCCAGAGGCGTAACCTCGTTAACACCTTTCTAGACACCTACTTGATCGGCTAATTGTAATGTGTAAAACTCTCCCAGGAGTAACTCTTACTCGCAGTGAGTATCGGGATCCAACTATCTCATAGAAGGTATGCAATCTCATTGCAAATTTCAACACTTGAAATTCCCGATAATGCTTTTGCCCCTAGCGTGCTATGACCTTGACGAAAACTAACAAACCACATCCCGCTAGTCAAGTTCAACCCGTACATTTCTTGACTGAATTAAACCCACCCGCACGACCCTTGACGAAAGCCAACAAAGCCGTACGACTACCCTAATCCAGTCGCATCATATGCAGCAGATAAACAGCACATAGCTACCGCACACTACACCTTGACGAAAGCCAACAAATGTAGCACGAATACTATATGTAATTTATCTGAAATGACGGAGGGCTACGACAGGTTTTCTGAAAACCTATTGCGTAATGAACTTGATATCGTTGTAGAATCAAATGAAGTTTTAAAATGGAATGATTTTGAGGCTTTTCTAGTTTTGCTAAAGGGGTCACTCCCGGTGAAGGGATCGTCGGCCCTTTCCTCGTCGAATGAGGTGCGGGATATATCATATATATCACTGTGCAAAGCAAAAAATCTTAAAAGCAATCAAAGCCAAACCTCAGTGTGTAGCATCTGCCAGTTATTGCTAAAGGAGTCACTCCCGGTGAAGGGATCTCGGTCCTTTCCTCATCGAATAAGGTGCAGGGTATATCATATATACCGCTATGCAAAGCAAGAACTGTAGCTACCTGTTTTGTTTAAAATTTGATTCTACAACATCTTAGGTTTCTTTTCTTTCATTAATCACATTAATGAAGTCCCATCATTTAAATACCTAAACATCACAGATAAATACGACGTACACTTATGCCATCCGCATTCGCCTCGATGTCCCCTCGTGCACCGTTAGGTTAGGTAACTAACGACAGAGCAGGGCAGGGCTAGTGCGGGTGCAAAACATAAGTAACGTCTATATAATATATCATATATACTATATATAGTATCTATCACAGAACATCACATGATCACATCACAGATATCGCAGCAGAAGAAACATATGAAACATTGGATATACTAGGACGTCTGTGTTTTCAATACGAGCCAGTATAAAACACGGATTCCACGGTCGTGATGAATAGCCAATCCCACACCCCTAGACCCCTACGAGAGCGGCAAGCAACCCTGCCAATTCTAGGGTTAGGAGACCCGGACTCGACTCCTCGAGTTGGTCTCCCACTGGACCCCAGAACCCGGTTACTTGTGCTCCCCTCCTTGGGTCTATCCTAATGCGGCAAAGTAAATAATATACAAAAGGTGACAACTTCCGCTACCTGGAAGTGCCCCAAATAAAAGAATATTACATACAAGTTCTTACATGAATGAAAATGAAAAACACTCATCTCACATAAAAACCCCCGGCTATTCGAACACGACGATCCAATATAACATATCCAGCAACACATAACATCACATGTCATCAACGTAAGTAAGTATGCATACCCCAATTGTCGTTGACGTATAGCAACGAAACCGGCGATATGAACATACTACACTTACGGTCACAGAAAAGAAAGTGTAAAACTACAACAATTGGAATCCGCAACCTCTTTAGACATCGCATGCCTAACAGATATAAATCCCGCATTTTAGTCTCATTATCGAAAACTCTTTTCAATATCTATGGGACTAAATTGCTAGATTTATAACATTCATTCAGTTATCTCATAACTACTTGTGAATTCCAATTATTGTATCACATTCCAGATAAACAGAAAATGTTAAACTTTCCGATCGAGCAGTCGAATACCCAAGTTTTCCCGATACAACTCAACACATGAAATAAGTCTAACAACATTCAGTTCGTGCCTCAGTACCAACGGTCCAGCCGTAGAAGGGTCAAGCCAACGCCTCACATATGGCACGCCGTACTGCCCCAAACCCGAAGGTTCAAAGGGCAGTTCAAGACGGTCACATAATCGAGTTAAGGTTTGTTGTCTTCTAGAGGGTCCATCACGTTACTTGCACTACTTAGAACGTCGTTAAACTACGGAAAAATCCAACACTTGGAAATTTCCCGACAGGGGAAAAGTTGGGTATTTATATCCGGTCGAACTTTTTAACATATTCTAAAAATTATCCGGAAATACACAAAGACGAAATTTGATACCCCGATCGAAACACCGAATCCCCAAAGCAACCCCAGAAAATTCAACTCTTGAATAAATTTTAAAAATTCCCAGAAAATCCAACACCAGAAGGTATCAGTTACTTTGCAAAAATTATATAATAATTTAATAAATCTGCCGCGGATCCGCCGCCTAAGGAGGCTTAGGCCGCGGATCCGCCACGCTTTAGACTGTTCATAAAGAAATTTTTGCACCGTAATTCATATATTTCCCTGCTGAATTTTTTAGCAATTTTTAATCTGGAAAAATCCCAGAATTTAGAAAAAGTCCAGAGAGCATCTTAAAGTTAGGTTTTCGGGTTCGATCGGGTTTCAAATTGCGTCTAGACTTCGCCTAAGGCTCTAGCTAGGCTCTGATACCACTGTAGGGTTCCTAGGCACACTATAGAGGTCTCACAAGGCATCGAACATGCCAATTTAAAATTTTATGGGTGCCGAGAAACCCTAATACGGATCGTCGGCTAGATTTCTAGGCGAAACTATAAACTAGTTAACACTTTAACTAAAAGTTAGATGCTACAACCTTTGTAGATCCGGATATCCACTTCCTTAGCTCCACGTAGTCATCCTCTCGCTGTCCTTTTCGAATCCTAGACTCATTCGTCGGCTTCATCGGGAAAACGAGCGGAATAGGTCGTCGGCTTCGTGTCAAAGACGATCTACGTCGAGGTTGCGCAAGTTCAAGCTCCAACTTCACCAAGTTGTGAAACTTGTGAAGAAAACACCCAAAACAACTTGGCAAGAGGTAGAGGGTGAAGAAATAGGAGGTGGGTTCACTTTAGAATTGGATTTCACTCACTTTTTCTCAAGTTGCCATTGATGGCATCTAGTTTTCTCTCTTGAAGAAGAAGGAGAAGATGAAGCTAGAATTATGATAAGTGTTGAGATAAAATGAATAATAATTCAATACTTATCATAAGCTAACTATAGTTAAGTGTAGAGAATAGACCATGGTTACTTGGATGAGTTAGGGTTAAGCATGAAGACAAGAATGGTTACAAAAGTCAAAGCTTCATGAAGCTTCAACTTAAAACAAAGAAAGCCACCATTCTCATCATAATCCTTTTCAAATAAATAAATAAATAAATAAATGAATATGCAAAACCCTAATCAACACTTAACCATGGTTTTAATTCTTTACACTTAACAAAATGATCAAGTATCATCAAACATGATACAAATATGTGCACAAAAGTATATCACATATACTTCTTGCACATCAAGTGAGAAAATCCATATAAAGTGAACCAATACTAGTTAATGCAATGCAATATATCAAATATATAATTATACATTAAATCATTAAATCAACATTTGATTCAATGATCCGGTCATGTCGCACATAACCGACTAGAATCCAATGTATCGATTTATCGAATCAATGATTCGATAACTAGGTCATATCGAATATAACCAATCGAAACATATATCGCGAGAATGAAATGCGGTATCACATACACGCATTATTCTCGGTCCTGCACATATCTCATATGCGCTCCTATTTCGTTTCGCTTGAGCCAGGAAACCTCTGTGTAGGACTCTAAAGACTCGTCAATACGCCGGTAGCAGATGATGATCATATCAAGCACCACAAGCCGCAAGCGGTCTGCTAAACGTAACGGCCATCCGGGTATTGAGCGATCAGAAGATCGACGAGCAAGCCCGCTCACACTCCTGTGAATCCAACCAGTAACACTTACCGTACAGTCCGGTCTGTTCGTCTGATATGTCGCATATCAAGTCTAGGGGTGGTAAACGTCAGACCCTAATAACCGATAAGTCGTGCCGATATGAGGCTCATAACGGGTCAAGAAACTACTGGTAACACTTACCAGCAAATCTCTGATCAGCCCTGGCCAGGGACTTCCCTGTTACGGCCAATCGAGCACAGCGCAACATCAACCCCCAATACCGGGAGAGACGAAACCCCTCCCATCGCTCATTGCCTCCATGTGACTCGGGACTGTACCCAAAAACCACCGTTTTGCACGCCCTCATGGACGCGGTAAGGTGGAGATCAAAGCACAGTGGGAATCACATAAGACTCTATGACGATCTCGGGTCTACAGACTAACCTGTACAAGTGTCACCTGAGAACTGCCATCTGACGTGAGGTATAATACCATCTGGGAGTTCTCGGCGAGTCCGTCCAGTGTACCCAGTCTTTTCTGAGCACCCGTACACCATCTCTGATGTCAAACACCAATGGATATGGGATCATCCATCGCCCATCTCATGGGTCGAGAAGCGTATACGCTAGTCTACACTGGTATATCGATGCCCCGTCTCGATACACCCACGACTAGGGACCATGAAGGATGTACTTATGGACTACCATGTCCCCACTAGTATGATCTGCATCACAGTCCAGGTAGTCAAGTACATATCCTAAGGGCTTTACCAACATGTAACTATAAGACAGTATAAAGAGACTAGTGTACATGTTAAGATAAAGAGTAACCAGATAGCATACTATCATATCGAGCAAGAAAGTCATCTCTATATATGTCCAAGCATCCAATATAATATACATCATCTGTACAATACTGGCCTCTAGGGCATACATACAACTAACATGACCACCAACCCAAGCTCCTCGCGACATCTCCGATCTCCGGTCTCCTCGTCGGAAAGGGCACCACATCTTCGAATCCTTTTACGGGCTCCCGCTTCATCCGAAACAACTCGGACACGAAGTTTGCTAGCCGACGTGTCCAAGGTGAAGTAGAGAATGTGTGTGATCACTTTGTCTCAAGCATCCATTGATTCTCAACGCACGAGAGTGTATGGATAGAGGTTGAAGATGATGCCATTAGTGGAAATGGTGAGCTAGAGGAAGAAGAAGAAGAAGAGGTTCTTTTCCTTTTGTGTTGTGTTGTATGATAAGAATGAGAGTGAGCTCGAGCATCAAAATACAAGAGCAAAACCTTTTCTTATGCTGCCCTCTCTCTCTCTCTTCTTATCATTTCAACACCCTAATCAATCACATAATGTGACATTTGCACAAGAAATGAGACCATGAGTCACCTATGAAGTACATGTCTCATTTAATGCACAAAATGATGAAATCCATTCACAATTTCCACCATCCAAACATTAATCCAAATGTTTGGTCCAACGAAAAGATACGGCAACATCTAAAGTAAACTCGTGACGGATCATAAGGATACCCCTTACCTGTATATACATACCTGCATCCGCATTCCGACTGAATGCGAATGCGATGAGACTAAAGTAATCCAACAAATCTAATACTAGGATCCGGCTTAAACCAAAGTCCACTAGTATGATCCGTCCGATCATGATCCGTGCATGACTGCATGTATATGATCGAACTCTGCTATATATCATACGGCCTCTACAACGTTTCGCCCGAAACTTGAGAAACTGTCTGTGGGGGACTCTAAAGACTCGTCAATACTTTGGCTGTGGATTTAACCACTAGCACGTCAGTGGTACTAGCTGTACGTAACGGGCTACCAGGTATTGACCAAAAGGGAGGTCGATGAGCGAACTCATCCCGACACCCTACTGAGCCTGTCAGTGAAAATATCCATACAGTCCGGTCCGTTCATCTATGAGCATCGCATGTCGGGCCTAGGGGGTTGGTAAAAGTCAGACCCCCAAAAGCGGTACAAGTCGTGTCGAAGTGTAGCCCAGAACACCGTGAGATACTACTGGAATACCTACCAGTAAATCTCCTGCCTTGGCCAAAGACTTCGTGTAATGGCTCTCCTAGACACAGCGCGATCTCACCCCCAATACCGGGAGAGACGAAACTCCTGCCGATCCGCTCACTGCCTCCATGTAGCTCGGGACTGTACCCAACTAAAACCTGTTTGCACGCCTCCTTTGAGCCGTGGTAGGGTAGTAATCAAAGCACAGTGGAAACTCACACGAGATAAATGACGATCTCAGGTCGATGAACTAACCTGTACACATGTCATCAGGGAACTGCTATCTGACGTCAGGTATAATACCAACTAGCATGTTCCCGGCGAGTCCTGTCTAGTGTACTCATAACCCAATGAGCACCTGTATACATCTTAGGTGAACCAACTGACACCAATGGTTTGTGAGACCGGCCACCGCTCCTCGTCGGGGTCTCGACTGTATACACTAGTCTACTAATGGAGTATCGATGCCCAGTCTCGAAACTCCCACGACTAGGGACCACTTTAAGGATGTGCTTATAGACCCCAGCTCCCACGTATATGATTGCCATCATACTGCTGGCCGTCAAGCAAGAATCCTATGGGCTCTATCAACGTGCAATAGTGACCTGTAATGTCACCTAAAGCATGTACACGATGATAAAGATAAACCAGATAGCATACTATCATCTTGAGTAAGACTGTCCTACCGGTATAGGTCCTCCCTCAATCATTGCAATCACGTGCCTGTGATCCAATAATTGACTCTGAGGGCACTATATCCAACAAGCCTATCATACCGGCTATAACAGGCGGTAGGACGGGGAGTGTAGGGAGCTCGGTTATTCTCTTGACCTGTGACGCTATATCCAATATGAAGAAGAGTTAGCAACGTGGCTATCCGTAAGAGAAATGAAAATACGTCAGTTATAGATTACACTCACCGATATCAGCAGGTAGGGCAATCTCTGGCTGGAATAAGAAATGCGGGTTCAGCACCTGATACAGGTGATCAAAAAGGACTTCTGCAAAGTTATGATGACATACTGTCAGTACAAGGAGAGTGATGCCCACAATGAAGCCGATGAATCACAAACCTATACCTTCCGGCATTCAAAAGACACGGGAGAAGGCGAAGGAACAACAGCCGTCATTGCGGCGACCCGAGGTGCTTCAGAGGGAACAATTTCAGCAACGGAAGCATCACTAGGCCTAGTGACTTCTTCGCTCTCCTTCAGTGGGACGGTCTCGGCGCCCATGGCTTCGTCCCCTGATTTGACAAGGGCTGTCGTGACACTCGCGATGCCTGTCGACGCTAGAGAGCCACAAGGGGAGAGAGCAACGGTTTGGGCAGTCCCAGACTCCCTGGAGAGAATAGCTACTTCAGGCTCCATAGTCGCCGTCGCCTCACCTGCCGCCTCATCGCTAATGCTTGGCCCTGCAAGATATAGTATATCAGAATTTACGGATCGAGTAAAAATGAAAAGACCGGGTATTACATTACCCGGCAATGGATTCTCAGTTGCCTCCCGAGCCGCACGCACGACCTGTCTATGAGCGATAGACAGGGTAGCTGGAGCATCCTCTGGAGGAATAGCGACAGATGGGGTGGTGCTTGAACCTGCACCCACAGCCAAGCTGACATCACGTTCCCTCACCGCATGCTTTCTACTCTTCTTGTCGGCCTTGGCAGTGAGAAGTGATCTCCTCAAGACCTCCGTCAAAGGGACGCCATCGTCTGAACCAGGAGCTGCTTTTGGAGCCATTACGGCGTCCGTCATCGGCTGCTTAAGCGAAGCCTCTTGCGGCAATACTAGGGGAGCTGGGGCTACAATAGCCGCTCTGGAAGCGTCGCCGCATCACCGCTCGGGATCGGCACCGCACTCGGGATAACCTGAGTCGAGGCAGTCCCTACAATAAGATGAAAAGGAAGGGTCAAGCCACGAATGAAGAAAAAGGGAATGAAGGCACAATGAGCCGAAGTATACCAAGGCCTAAAGAAGCACGGGGCCTCTCTTCTTCTTCAAATGTTTTGAGGGAAGCCGCAAGAGCCTCTTCGGCAGAGATACCCGTTGAAGAAGAAAGCGTTAATCAAAGCATAATAATAAAAAATGACCGTGGAAAGATATGACTGAAGTCTACCTAACTGTGCGATCGTGATCAGTGCTGCTTCATCGCGAGCCAGTCGCTCGGAAGCCACAAGGGCGGCCTGAAGATCAGTATCATCCACAGGATCGATAAATAGACCCTCATTGGTCCCGTACTCACTCAAGCCCTCGCTATAGGGAGCATGGGGCTCCTGGCCGAGTACGACGTCGACAGAAAACATCGACTTCTTCTTCTTTTGCGAGCGGCCGCCGGTAGCCGGCAACAGGAGCTTGCGCTCGGCGGGCAACTTTGGGCGACGAGTCCCAATCTCCGCACCCACGCCAGACTTGGGAGACGCTACAACTACCACTTCTATAGGAACATGGGGTAGCGGAAGCTCGGGCGTAGCGCACGGGGCCACAGCCGCAGCAGCTTCTCTTAGGGGAGGACGAACGATGGTCCATCGCTTTAAGGGAACGGTTGGATTACCCGCTGGGACAGCACCCTTGCGATCAAACAATAACCGCTTTTCTTCCCTGATAATGGCACCCATCGCGTGCTGGTACCACGCCACATATATGTTCAACACCTTCGGGACGCAGCTTGGCTCGCTGATAAAAAAGTTAGACCCGGTGTTGAGCCGCATGAAATGGTGCAGCGCACTACGGATACCTTCCTCTATAGCAGTAGGCTCAGCTAAAAAGGCTTCAAGAGGGACACCCTGGTTGTAGCTTGATTGTTGAGCAAAGCGGTGCGGGCTGTATCTCATGAACAGCGCCGCATCGTTCTGCTTAAACACCAAAAAGCCTGGCCTGATTAAATATAAGTGAAGAATCTAGCGAGCTTTCAAGGTAGAAACCCCATCTTCAAAGGTGTCCCACAGCGGCTGCACCGTCTTCGCGGATTCCTTGCCGATAGTCATGACCTTATCGACGAAGGTCATGCCATCCCCGACCGTACGCGGGCGAAGAATCAGACCCCGAGCCTCTCGCTGAGTCGGTTCCAAAATGGAAGCATCAACCAGCTGCATAACCCATGGAAAGTTATAACTTTCATAGAAACGGGGCCTCTTGTGAATTCCAAAGGCACTGAGTATATGCAGCTCGAGCCACGAAGTGAAATAATGCATCGAGAAGTTTACGGGCTGCACTCCCGGTTGAGTGGTATCTGCCGCCAAGCTAAGGCCATGGTACAAATGAGCCAGCCCAGCAATCCCAATGGTAACCTGCGTTCCTTCAACCATTCGGTGAGCCGGGTAAAGAACGGACGACCTCATGTAGCGAGGGTGCATGGGGAGCGCAAACCAGCTTAACCATAAACCAAGGAACCCTAAAATGAATACCTCTTCGTCGATGTCTTGAGCGGCGAGTTCTGTAAAGGGGACGACCGCGGCGTTTGGAAGGAAGAAATTCTTTTGATCTGCTTCCGCTGTCGGCCGGCTATCTAAGCCAAAACCGAAAGGATCGTCGAGCTTGGCAAACTTCGCACCTTGTTTCGACAAGACTTCCGGGCGAAGAAAACGGGCGATAAAATCCATAAAGCTGACCCCGTGGCTTCCGGATTCGAGAAACAGGTTCTCGTAAATATTTAACACCTTGATCAAGCTTGGGAATCGATGCTGAATGGCATTCTCTGGGGTCAGACCCATCACTACTTACGAGTGGAAAAAATGTACTCGTCAGGGGGTAATATCTCCTCATAATGTTCCCCTCTGACAGGCAAGCCGGAGATCTCCGCGAACTCCTCTAAACAGATTGAAACTTCCCGATCTAATAAGAGGAAGGTGTGAGTTGGAACGTTCCATTGTTCCAAAAAAGCTTTGACCCACCATACAGGGGGCGTGGAATACTGGAAGAGAGAAGCATAAATCGTGGGATACAACCCGAGCTTCAGTAGCTGCGGTTTCTTGGCCGATAAGATGTAGCGGGCCCATGACAAATACCCAGCTGGATGGCATGGAGTTAGGCCTATCATGTACGGCTGTCCCCAAGGGCGCGACTCGTCCTGGCATATACGCCGCCCTAGAGTATCCAAAGCCATCGGCGGCTGTATGGGTATCGCGGCCATAGAGGGCTGAAGGCAACCCTCTGAGGTCCAGTTGACCTCCTCCACGGTATAGTTCACCGGGGGTGCATCAGCATAATGGATCGCTGAAATGGGCTCCGAAGGTGCTGCACAAGAAAAGCTATGCCGGCCCCTGATAATTTTATTGTATCACATCCCCCATAAATGAAGATTCTTTTGCTCCGGGTCGTGATCTTTGATCAACGCGAAGACTTCCCTGTCCATAGGTACTTCAGGGAATCCTCTTTCCGAACGAGCGAACAGGAAAGAAGTGTCGAAAGACATAGTACCTGCGTGAAAAAGAACAAGAATTAACCGTCAATGCTACTGTTCAAGTTTTGGTACTGGGTACTTTAAATTTGTACCTCACTGCAATGCAGTGGAAGGGGACCAAAGGGGCCCCACAAAATCTAGATGCCAGCTCATCATTGATGAGACAGTCTCAACATTAATGAGACAGATTCTCATTAAGTAAGAAATCCTAAAAGGATTCTCATTTAATGAGAGGCCCCTCGGGCCAAGGAGTTAATCTCCTTTGAGAGCAGCGCTCTACAACAGAGTGACATCTGTCCACTCTAATCATGAGAGGAATAAAATTCCTTAAAAAAAGCTATGCTCTATGGAGACGATGGAGTCACCCATAAAAACCCTAAAAAAGCAAAGCTTTTAATGAATTAAAAATTCCAAGATCTTCAAGATCTATGAGCAAAATCTAGGAGTTTTTTATGGAAGATGAACGGATCTATGATCTGAGAAGAGCAAAGCTCTGTTAATGGGTAAAACCTTAAAAAATCTTTTATATCTATGATCTGAAAAGAGCACGGCTCTGTTAATGGGTAAAACCCTAAAAAAACTTTTTTTTAGATCTGTGATCTGAGAAGAGCAAAGCTCAGTTAATAAGTTTAATTCTTACTAAAGTTGGGCAGAGTTTTGACTCATAAGAATTTTCTTAAGGCAGAGAGCTTGGCTCTGAAGGAGAATTAATTCTCAAGAGAAAATAAGAAGATGAACAAGTAGTCATCTCAAGGGCCAAAGGCCCTATTTATAGGCGCTAAAAGTCGGTTCAACTTCCAAGTTGATCCAATGGTAGAGATGCTGCCACCGCTGCACTCACGTGTGAGCCACGTGAGCGCAACGGTGAGGGGGATTTGTTTCCCCCAATCAGAGAGCAAAACTCTATTTGAAATTTCAAAATTTGAAATTTAAAATGAGGTAGCGCCTCATTGTACACTTTCCATTCAGTACTTTCATTTCTGTTATGCCATTGTTTAGGCATTGCTTTTTATTCTGTTGTATTTACTTTTCATGCATTGTACAAAAGAATGTTAATAAATAAAGTTGCTGTTCAGTTTATATCTCTTGTCTCTTGTGCTTACTTTTATATTGCTTAGATACGCTTAGCGTATTTACTTCACAGTAAATACGTAGCGGCCTCGTCCCGTCCCCTTCGCCGTATACCGGAAAGCAGGGCGTGTCATATATATATATAACATTTCAGAAAATAAAATATTATTTTGGGAATTTTAAATAATTATAATAATAAATTCCATGAATATATATAAAGTATGGAAAATTTGTTTTAACAATATAATATGATTACACACTTACAGTTTGAGGAATGTTTAGAAAAATTGATAAGAGTTATTGATTTTGAAGGTATTTATGTGATTGGATATTTATAAATATTTATACAATTATTGCATACGAGTTCATTGCTAAACTTAATTAATATTTACTAATTATGCATTAATCATGCTTATGTGCATGGCATGCAACAAAACATGTTGCATACACTTGTTATATTTTTATGAACCATGGCTTTAATTCCTCATTTGCATATATATATATATATATTTATGGTTTTGTTTTAAGATGAGAAGAAAAAGAAAAAGGAAAATAAAAGAAAAGAATAAATAATGGGTGAGGTGACATGTATCATGGCTAGGTGAGAGAGAGAGAGAGAGAGAGAGAGAAAATGTGAGAAAGTTCTACACACTTGACCATTCTTCACCTCATTCTTAACTCACATCCTCCTTCATCCTTCACCTCCTCCTCCTTCATCCTTCACCATCTCCTCTGCCACCCCAAATCATCTCTAAATCCACACCAAAACCACATACCCCTTTCACAAAAATCACTCTAAACCTTACTTCAAACCCCTTGGTGGAATCAAAATTTGACTTTGAGTACTTGCGAACATCTAGGGTTTTTCCTTAGTTGCAAAATGAGGTAAATTCCATGTATTTAGCTAATCTTTTGAGTTCCTTATGTCCTATAGTGTTTTAGAGTTAACTAAGTGTGGTTTAATGAACTTTGAGAATTTCTATTTGAGGTTTAGGGGTTTTATGTGTTGTGATGATGTAATTGAGGATTAGTAGAGACCACAAATCCTTTTTTTGTTAAGATTCTGGGCTAAATTGAGATCGGAACCCCCAAACCATGATCTTATAATTTTCCGATATGGGATTTTATGGTTTTTGTGATGTGTTATGGAGATCTGCTATAACCCGTAGACTCTAAAAATTATTTAGCGATTACAGAGAGTCGTACAGAGAACCTAGAAGCTACCCTAAAGACCTGAGACCCTAACTCCACTGCCAGGCCACTCATTTTCCCATTCTGGCCGCAAATTGCGGCCTAGGTATGGCATCTGGGCCTCGTGCTTGGTCCATGGCTCCTATATCTTCTAATTAGACCCTCCATATATGCAATATATCCCAATTTGACCGGAGGCAAAATCTGGAGTTGTTTTCTTGAGTTGCTGTTTTGGTTTTGCGACTTTTTACGACTTGGATTTTGATATTTGGGTTTTGACTCGGTGGTTTGATGTTTATACGTCGACATCGAGGATTTGTTAGGCTATTCTTGCATGCGTAGACCGTAGGTTCTAACCTATGTGCACTTCGTATGCTGTTTCTGTTTTCTTGTGTTGATTCTTGATTATGATACGACATATTCGAAATGTAGGTACTTTTCCGGGGACTTCGGGATGAAGAAGGAGAGAAAGGCGTCATGGAATTCAGTAAGCGAGGATCGAGGTCAGTAGATGTATATCCATAGGGGAAGTCGGGTGGATGGCGTATAGCACCCCCGCAACTGTAGAATAGGGTATTACTATATTAGTAAGTTTGGGTGCGATATTTGGATACTTAGCGAATAGGGTATTTAGAAGATCTTAGGTTAGATTAGGTTGATCTAGGAAGACCTATCTATAGGATGATTACCTTGGTGGCGAATCGCAGGTTATATGTAGTCACACACACACGCACACACACACACACACTTGATTTTGTGTGTGTGTGTGTGTGTGTGTGTGTGTGTGTACATATACACGGGTGATGAGGATAGTATTTGATATTTGGAGATGAGTCGATATGATCGGGCATGATGCCGTGAGATTGCGACAGATGATTGAGTCGTGATATCATTTATGATATGACGTTATAATGGATCGTTGGGCGGTATGTATTCATACCTGCGATAATATGTGAATTGATGATATTAGAATGTATGAGACTTTAGAACCGTACCTTTGACCATGATATTGTACGATAATGATACCGTATAAATGATGATATATATGATATTTGACCTGCACCCTCGATTTTGAGGATGCCGTAGGATGGATATTACCATACGAGGTATATATGATGATTGATCCGCACTCTTGACTCGAGGATGCCACATGATATATATTACCGTACATGATGATATGAGGCTGGATCGCCGACTACTAGATATCGACTCAGATACGTATAGTCTTCCACTACTTGACCCAGGTTTTAGTTTAGCCTTTAGTTAGTTTCTTAAATTATTAAGTAGATGTTAGAGTATAGTCGAGTCATACCTATTTTCAAAACTAGTGAACAAGGGTTAAGGATCTCATTCTTAATCCATGGTTGCAATTGTAACCATAACAATAATTCATTATTCATCACAAAAGCTTTTCTTCTTCTTCTTGCTCTTGAAAAAGCTCCACTAGCTTTTTGTGTGTGATGATTCTAAGTGAGAAATTGAAAACAAAAGAGTGTAAAATTCCTACTTCATCATCCTCATCAATTCTAGCCACTTAGATTAGGGTGTTCACTTCACTAATACTTCATTAGAGAAGTGAGAGCTTGGGTTTGAGATTCTTCAAGGTAGATCATCTTAGAAAAGGAAGATTTCAAGCAAGATGCCTCATTCACTTCATGGAGCCTCTCGAGAGTCGGAGTTCTTGATGATCGCAGTGAAGAGACCTCAACACGGAGCTTATGAAGCGAAGGAACGGACTACAAAGGTTGTAATCCTAAACTCTATGTGATAGATACTTCTTTGTATGTGATACAAACTTGTTACCCTAAAAATTCTAGTCATGATTCATGGTTTGTTTGCTTTGCACCTCTCTAAATTTTAAGTGGCATGAGTGATACTACCAAACCCTAGACTAGGTGCAAGAGAAGCCCAACAGTGGTATCAGAGCCAAGCTAGAATTTTAGACACGGTGTTAACAATTACGAAAACAAAATTGACTCCGAAATACGGTATTATGAAACCCTTAAAATGCTCTCTGTAAATTTTCTAAAAAGTCCTTTAAAAATTTTTCAAACAGGTGCAGAATGCAAAATGGGACAAACTATGAACATGGGTGAAATACGGGGGATGGTGCTCGGATTTTGGCCGAGCACCAGGCTAGGGATTCCGGCCTGGCCGGCCCCTTGCCTCCTCTGCTCCTCGTATTTCTCTTATGCTCTTTAGTCTTCATTTTGGGGTTTCTAGCATTGTTTGCTTAGCCCAATTTTCATGTGATGATTATTTTGTTTACGGGCTAATTCGTAGTGCTTTGTAGTCGTATAATTTAACACTGTATTGATAACCTTGACTATTTTTAGCAGTTCGATTGAACTTCAAACACCACATTTTTTGCCCCGCTGAAATTTCCAAGTGTTGTAATTTTCTGAAGTTGATTATATTCGTAAAATCATGCAAGTACCCCTATGGACCCCCTAGAAGACTATACTAACCTTAACTCGATTCTATGCCCATGGAACCGCGATCGAACCCTAGGGTTTGCCGTAGTTCCATGGTGTCATAGGTGAGGCATTGGTTAACTCCTTCTATGGCTGGTCTATAGACACTGTGGCACGGTTTTTGAGTGTTTTAACTTTGCTCAAGTGTTGAGCTCACGGGGGTAATTTGTGAGTGTATGTTGATTTGATCGAAACGTTAAATATCGTCTTGATATTTTGTGAATGTGATACAATATGTGGAATTCATATAGTTAGGCATGAAATCCGTAATATGTGATATTTCGGGTTTACGATGTCTAAGGTGTTTATGGATTCCAGATGTTGTAGTTTTTCACTTTTCTTTTCTGCGACCGTAAGTGTAGTATGTGGGGTATTGCCGGCTTCGTTGCTATACATCAACGATAATCGGGATACGCATACTTGCTTACGTTGATAATATGAGATATTATGTGTTGCTGTGATATGTTATATTGGACTGTCGTGTTCTGAATAGCCGGGGGTTTTATGTGAGATGAGGGTTTTTATTTTCATTCATGTAAAATTCATTGTATGTAATATTCTTTTATTGGGGCACTTCCGGGATGAGTTTGATGTCACCATTGTAAATTATTTACTTTTCCGCATTAGGATAGACCCGAGGAGGGGAACACAAGTAACCGGGTTCTAGGGTCTAGAGGGCTTGAGGAGTCGAGACCGGGTCTCCTAACCCTAGAATTGACAGCTTTACTTGCCGCTCTCGTAGGGGTCTAGGGATATGGGTTTGGCTATTTATCGCGACCGTGGAATCCGTGTTTTATACAGGCTCGAGATAAAACACGAACCTCCTAGTATATCTAATATTTCATATGTTTCTTCTGCTGCTGATATACTGTGATGTGATCATATTATATGCGTGAGACGAATGCTTTATTATTGTATATATGATATATAATAAACATTGCTTATGTTTTACACCCGCGCTAGTCCCGTTTCGGTATGCCGTTAGTTAAGTAACCTAACGGTGCATAACGGAACATTATGGCGAATGCGGATGGCATAAGCGTACGTTGTATTTTCGTTTCTTCTATGATGCTTAGGAAGCATAAATGATGGGATTTATTAATAAGATTAATAAAAGAAAAGAAACCTAAAAGATGTTGTAGAATCAAATTTTCAAAAAGGGTAGCTATAGTTTTTTGCTTTGCATAGTGGTATATATGATATACCCTGCACCTTATTCGATGAGGAAAGAGCCGAGATCCCTTCACCGGGAGTGACCTCTTTAGCAAAACTGGCAGATACTACAAACTCACAGTTTAGTTTTTGATTGCTTCTATAGTTCTTGCTTTGCACAGCGGTATTTATGAAATATCCTGCACCTTATTCGATAAGGAAAGAGCCGAGATCTCTTCACCGGGAGTGACCTCTTTAGCGAAACTAGAAAAGCCTAAAAAACACTCCTTTTCAAAATCACTCGTTTCTACAACGATATCAAGTTCATTACACTCATGGTTTTCAGAAAAACCTACGTAGCCCTCCGTCATTTTAGATAAGTATTACTTAGTATTCGTGCTACGTTTGTTGACTATGTTAAGGCGTAGTGTACGGTAGCTAATTAGTGCTTATCTGTTATAACATGAGATGTGATTGGATTAGGGTAGTTGTACGACTTTGTTGACTATGTTAAGGGTCGTGCAGGTGGGTTTAATTCAATCGGGAAATGGCGGGTTGAACTTGGCTAGCAATTATGATTTGTTGACTATATTAAGGTCATAAGTTGCCAGGGGTGAAAGCATTATCGGGAATTTCAAGTGTTGAAATTTGCAATGAGATTACATACTTCCTATGAGATAGTTGGATCCCGATACCCACAGCGAGTAAGAGTTACTCCTGGGAGAATTTTACACAGGACAAATAGCCGATCAAGTAGGTGTTTAGAAATGTGTTAATAGGGTTATGCCTCTGGAAAAATGAGGTTTATTCTAATTAGGTCCGTACGAAAGCATGGGGAACCTCCCTCAAAGTACCAACACTGGCTTGGCCGAAAGATTGGCAAACTTGTAAGGTGTAATTAATCCCGGCTAGTCTTACCTTTTAGGGTTTGAAGGAAGATTTGATAAAAAGCGGTGGGAGCCATCCTAATTAGATAAGATAATAACCAATCTAATCTTGCAAGAGCATACGCTAAAGTGTTTTCTTCTCTCTCTCTCCAGGTAGCGACCTTGTCAGGCCTTAATCAAGATAATAATATAGATGTATTGACTGAACCCGCTTATTATACTGAGCAGGGGAACGTTGGTCCCGCTCCAACTTATAAATGTTATAAGTCCGAGCAGGGAATAGGAGAATATCTGGATTCTCACACTGCCCAAATGAAGAACAAGCATACTAATGCATCTTCTTCGGGCGTGTTAGTTATCGAGAACTGTTTCTCGGTTCACTGTACGTCCTGGGTATTAGATACCGGATCAGGATCCTACATATGTAATATGTTACATGGGCTACGTAAAGGTAGGGAACTGGGAGAGGGTGATCATTTCGTAAGAGTAGGGAATGGTGCAAATGTTGCAGCCAAAGCAGTTGGCGAATATCACCTTGTGTTACCAAATGGTAATACATTGGTTCTGAATGAATGCTATTACATTCCGAGCCTGATATGCAATCTTATATCAGTTTCTTTATTGAGCAAAGAAGGATATAATTTTGTAGTACAGGATAATGTTATGAACATATTACTGAATCAAAAGTTGATTGGATTAGGATCGTTAAATAATGGCATATACGTTCTCTACCAAACTACAGTACTTAATGTACAAAACACACACAAGAGGAAGAGTTCAGAAATGAACGAATCCTTCTTGTAGCATTGTAGACTAGGTCATATCAATGAGACACGGCTAGCTAAGTTACATAAGAATGGATATTTGAATTCGTTCGAATTTTCATCTTATGATACTTGTCAGTCATGTCTCAAAGGCAAGATGACCAAAACTCCGTTTAGTGGACACGGAGAAAGAGTTATAGAACTCTTGGGACCGATATATAGTGATGTATGTGGTCCCATGTCTACACATGCCAGGAACGGTTCTTCTTACTTCATTACATTCACTGACGATCTCTCAAGATACGGACATATGTTCCTGTTGAAACACAAGTCTGAAGCTTTTGAGAAATTCAGAGAATATAAGAATGAAGTAGAGAACCAAACGGGGAAAGTATTAAGATCCTTCGATCAGATCGAGGAGGAGAATAATTAAGCACCGAGTTCCTAGACTATCTAAAAGAGAATGGGATTCACTCTCAGCTTATTCCTCCCTATACACCACAGCACAATAGTGTATCGGAGCGGAGGAATCGCATCTTATTAGATATGGTGCGCTCTATGACGAGCACCGCTGAGTTGCCTATTTCCTTCTGAGGTTATGCGCTTGAGACAGAACCATACCTATTGAATCAATTTCCATCAAAATCTGTACCTACCACACCATATGAGATATGGAGTGGGAAGAGACCTTATCTTAAAAGAGTTAAGATATGGGGTTGTCCGGCCTATGTCAAAATGCAAAATCTGGACAAACTCGAGGTACGATCAGTTCTCTGCAAGTTTGTGGGATATCCTAAGAATTCCCAAGGATAAGTTTTCTACCACGCTGAGGAACAAAAAGTGTTTATTTCTCAATACGCCACCTTTTTAGAAAAGGAATTTCTTGCAAAAGAAATTAGTGGCAAAGAGGTAGAGCTGGACGATGTTCCAAAAGCACAAACTGTGACTGAAGATTTAGTGGAACCAGAGGATTCAGTAGTGCCTGACGAACCCCAGCCTCTCCGCCGATCTAGTAGGGTTCCTCATCCACCTGAGAGATACTACGGTTTTCTCATAAATGGTGGGAGTGAGGATTGCATCATGGAAGATGATGACCCTACTAGCTTCGAGCAGGCCATCACGAGTGGTGACTCTTTAAAATGGCTGGATGCAATGCGATCTGAGATGGAATCCATGTACACCAACAAAGTATGGACTTTGGAAGTTACTCCTGAAGGGGTAAAACCCATTGGGAGCAAATGGATCTTTAAGAAGAAACTTGGTGTAGATGGAAAAGTTGAGACTTGTTGCAAAGGGTTTTCGTCAACGACCAGGTATGGATTATGACGTAACCTTTTCTCCAGTGGCTATACTTAAGTCCATCCGGATCTTACTTGCCATTGCTGCATACCATGACTACGAAATCTGGCAAATGGATGTTAAGACCGCCTTTCTAAATGGTGATTTAGAGGAGTGCATGTACATGACTCAGCCAGAGGGTTTCGTAGATAGTGGGAGCAGCGGAAAGGTGTGCAAGCTGCTTAAATCCATCTACGGGTTAAAGCAGGTATCGCGGAGTTGGAATATCTGTTTTGATGTTGTAGTTAAAGAGTTTGACTTCATCAAGAACGTAGATGAACCTTGTATATACAAGAAGGTTGCAGAGAGTAAGGTCGTCTTCCTCGTATTGTACGTGGATGGCATACTCTTGATAGGAAATGATGTTCCTATGCTACACTTGGTCAAGCTCTTCTTATCATATAGATTCTCAATGAAAGATCTAGGTGATGCCTCCTGCATTTTAGGAATCAAGATCTATAGAGATAGATCTAAACGGATATTGGGATTGTCCCAATCCAGGTACATTGACACCATACTAAAGAGGTTTAGTATGGAAGAATCCAAGCATAGAAACCAACCCACGATCTCTGGACTCACTCTCTCCAAAGAGATATCTCCTAAGACTGATTTGGAGAGAGCTCGCATGCAAGGGATACCCTATGCTTCGGCAAGAGGCTCTACCATGTACGCGATGCTATGTACCAGACCGATGTAGCATACTCACTAAGTGTAGTGAGCAGGTATCAAGCAGATCCAGGAGAGTCACTGGACAGCTGTGAAGAACATTCTCAAGTACTTGAGAAGGACTAAAGAGATGTTCTTGGCGTATTGTAACGGAGAACTCCAAGTGGAGTCCTTTACCGATTCAAGCTCCCAAAGTGATAAGGACGACTCTAAGTCTCACTCGGGATTTGTCTTTACCCTAAATGGAGGGGTGGTTTGTTGGAATAGTTCCAAGCAAGAAACCATGGCAGACTCGACGATGGAGGCTGAATACATCACTGCCTACGATGCTGCCAAAGAGGCTGTCTGGATGACGAAGTTCATCACTGACCTTGGTAGCGTTCCGTCCATTGAGCATCCAATACCTTTGTATTGTGATAACAATGGAGCTGTGGCTTTGGCCAAGGAACCCAGATCCCATCAGAAGTCTAGACATATTCTGAGGCAGTATCACCTGATCCGGGAGATAGTTGATCGCCGCGAGATCGAGGTCAGGAGAGTTGACACGAAGGACAGCACTGCGGATCCACTCACGAAGGCCATACCCCAGATACAATTTGAGAGACTCTTCGAGATGTTGGGTATGAGATACTACAACAGCTGGCCTTAGTGCAAGTAGGAGATTGTTAGTTATATATATGCCCTAGAGGCCATTGTTGTACATATGATGTATATTATAGTGGATGCTTGGATATATATAGAGAGGACTTTCTTGCTCGATATGATAGTATGCTATCTGGTTTCACTTTGTCTTAACATATTGACTTGTATTGGTTTACTGTCTTGCTCTCACATGTTGATAAAGCCCTTGGGATATGTATTTGACTACTAGGACTATGATGAGATCATACTAGTGGGGCCAGGGTAGTCAACGAGTACATCCTATAACTGTTCCTAGTCGAGGGTGTATCGAGACAGGGCATCGATACACCAGAGTAGATTAGTGTATACGCATCTTGACCCATATGATGGGCGATGGATGATCCCATATCCATCGGTGTTTGACATCAAAGATGGTATACGGCTGCTCAGTGGAGACTGGGTATACTGAAAGGATTTGCCGAGAACTCCTAGATGGTATTATACCTATCGTCAGATAGCAGTTCTCCGGTAACACTGGTACATGTTAGTCTATAGACCCAAGATCGTCATAGAGTCTTGTGTGATTCCCACTGTGCTTTGATTTCCACCTTACCACGTCCAAGAGGGCGTGCAAAATGGTGGCTTTTGGGTACAGTCCCGAATCATATGGAGGCAATGAGCGATAGGAGGGGTTTTGTCTCTCCCGGTATTGGGAGTTGATGTTGCGCTGTGTTCGATTGGCTATAACTGGAAGTTCCTGGCCAGGGCTGATATAGAGTGCTACTGGTAAGAGTTATCAGTAGTTTCTCGACCCGTTATGACCCTCACATCAACAAGACTTATCGGTTACTGGGGTCTGACGTTTACCACCCCTAGACTGGATATGCGACATATGAGACGAAGAGACCGGACTGTACGGTAGTGTTACTGATTGGATTCACAGGAGAATGTACAGGCTTGCTTGTTGATCTTCTGATCGCTCAATACCTGGGTGGCTGTTACGTTTAGCTGACCGCTTGCAGCTTATGGGTGTTTGATATGATCATCACCTACTGCCGGCGTATTGACGATTCTTTAGAGTCCTACACAGAGGTTTCCTGGCTCAGGCAAAACGGAGTAGGAGCACATTTATGATATGTGCTGGACCGAGAACAATACGTGTATGTGATACCGTATTAGATTCTCGCGATATGAGATATCAGCCGGGTATATGTGATATAGCCGGGTCATCGGATCAAGTGTTGATTCGATGAATTGGTACATGTTATATTAGTCGGTTATATGTAATATAGCCGGATTATCGGATCAAGTGTTGATTCGATAATTTAATATATAATTATATATGAGATATATTACATTATATTAACTAATATAAGCTCGCTTTATTGATTCTTTTTCTCACTGGATAATCATTGATGTATATGCGATATATGTTAATTGTATTATTTTCTTTTGTTACATTATATATTATATATGTGATATATAATATTGTAACATGTTAGGGTTACAAATGCAACAAAAATTTAGAGGTTTAACCAAGTTAGGGTTTGGATTAGGGTTAAGTATTTGGATGAGCTTCTTGAAGCTTTGACTTTGTCATCTTTCTTTGATATTTTATGTAGATATTTGTTAACCCAACCCAAATCTCTACCCATGGTTTATTCTCTACAAGAGTTAAGGATCTCATTCTTAACCTATGGTTGCAATTGTAACCATAATAATAATTCATTATTCATCACAAAAGCTTTTCTTCTTCTTGCTCTTGAAAAAGCTCCACTAGCTTTTTATGTGTGATGATTCTAAGTGAGAAATTGAAAACAAAAGAGTGTAAAATTCCTACTTCATCATCCTCATCTATTCTAGCCACTTAGATTAGGGTGTTCACTTCACTAATACTTCATTAAAGAAGTGAGAGCTTGGGTTTGAGATTCTTCAAGGTAGATCATCTTAGAAAAGGAAGATTTCAAGCAAGATGCCTCATTCACTTCATGGAGCCTCTCGAGAGTCGGAGTTCTAGATGATCGCAGCGAAGGGACCTCAACACGGAGCTTATGAAGTGAAGGAACGGACTACAAAGGTTGTAATCCTAAACTCTATGTGATAGATACTTCTTTGTATGTGATACAAACTTGTTACCCTAAAAATTCTAGTCATGATTCATGGTTTGTTTGCTTTGCACCTCTCTAAATTTTAAAGTGGCATGAGTGATGCTACCAAACCCTAGACTAGGTATAAGGGAAGCCCAACAGTGGTATCAGAGCCAAGCTAGAATTTTAGACACGGTGTTAAAACAATTACGAAAACGAAATCGACTCCGAAATACGGTATTATGAAAACCTTAAAATGCTCTCTGTAAATTTTCTAAAAAGTCCTTTAAAATTTTTTCAAACAGGTGCAGAATGCAAAATGGGACAAACTATGAACATGGGTGAAATACGGGGGATTGAGCTCGGATTTTGGCCGAGCACCACGCTAGGGATTCCGGCCTGGCCGGCCCCCTGCCTCCTCTGCACCTCGTATTTCTCCTGTGCTCTTTAGTCTTCATTTTGGGGTTTCTAGTATTGTTTGTGTAGAGTTACTAGGCACACTCACAAGGTTCTATAAGGCATCAACCATGCCCGATTTAAAATTTAGATGTGCCGAACAACCCTAACCAAGATCTTTAAACTAGAGATTAGGCGAAACAAAGCATGTTAAACACTTTAACATCTAAGAGTTTGGGATTACAACCTTTATAGTCCGGTCCTTCACTTCTAAAGCTCCGTGTTGAGCTCCCTTCGCTGCGATCATCGAGTACCCAGACTCTAAAGAGGCTCCACGAAGAGAAAGATGTAAGCTTGCTTCCGATCTTCGATAACAAAGATGATCTATCTTGAAGTTTCTTTAACACAAGCTCTCACTCACTAATGAAGTGAACACCCTAATCTAAATGGTTAGGATAGATTAGGATGATGAAGTAATAATTTAGCTCTCATTTATTTTCTCAATCTCACTCATTTTCATCACCTCTCAAGAAGCTAGAAAGCTTTTCAAGAAAGAAGGAAGAAGAAGAAGAAGCTAACTCCCTTTGTGATGAATAATGAAATAACTCAAGTGAGGTTAGAAATGCAACCATGGGTTAAGTATGAAGACTTAACCCATGTAGAGAAACAACTATGGTTAAAGGGTTGGGTTGGGTTAAGGAAATATCTAAGCAAAATATCAAGGTCAAAGTCAAAGGTTCAAGAAGCTTCTTGAAAGCTTCATGAAAGCTTAACCCTAATCCAAACCCTAACCACATTTATTCTCTACAAAACATGTTGCATTTATAACCCTAACATGTTACAATATTATATATCACATATACAATATTTATTGTAACAAAATAAAATAATACAATTAACATTTTTCGCATATATATCAATGTATTACCCGAGTGAGAAAAAGAATCTTTTAGTGAGCTTATATTAGTTAATGTAATTTAATATATCAAATATATAATTATACATTAAATTATCGAATCAACACTTGATCCGATAATCCGGCTATTTCACAAATAACCGACTAATATATTCTGTATCAGTTCATCAAATCAACACTTGATCCGATGACCCGGCTATATCACATATACCCGGCTGATATCTCATATCGTGAGAATCTAATACGGTATCACATACACGTATTGTTCTCGGTCCAGCACATATCATAAATGTGCTCCTACTCCGTTTTGCCTGAGCCAAGAAACCTCTGTGTAGGACTTTAAAGAATCGTCAATACGCCGGCAGTAGGTGATGATCATATCAAACACCCATAAGCTGCAAGCGGTCAGCTAAACGTAACAGCCACCCAGGTATTGAGCGATCAGAAGATCAACAAGCAAGTCTGTACTTTCTCCTGTGAATCCAGTCAGTAACACTCCCGTACAGTCCGGTCTCCTCGTCTGATATGTCGCATATCTCGCCTAGGGGTGGTAAACGTCAGACCCCAGTAGCTTGATAAGTCGTGTCGATATGAGGTCTATAACAGTTCGAGAAACTACCGATAACACTTACCAGTAAATCTTAGCATCCCCGGCCATGGATTTCCAGTTATAGCCAATCGAACACAGCGTAACATCAACTCCCTATACCGGGAGAGACGAAACCCCTCCTATTGTTCATTGCCTCCATATGATTCGGGACTGTACCCAAAATCCACCTTTTTGCACGCCCTCTTGGACGTGGTATGATGGAAATCAAAGCACAGTGGGAATCACAGAAGACTCCATGACGATCTCAGGTCTACAGACTAACCTGTACCAGTGTCACCAGAGAACTGCCATCTGACGTGAGGTATAATGCCATCTTGGAGTTCTCGGCGAGTCCGTCCAGTGTCCCAGTCTCTACTGAGCACCCGTACACCATCCTTGATGTCAAACACCGATGGATATGGTATCATCGATCGCCCATTATATGGGTCAAGATGCAAATACGCTAGTCTACTCTGGAGTATCGATGCCCTGTCTCGGTACTCCCACGACTAGGAATATTTGAAGGATGTACTTGGCGAATACACTGTCCCTACTAGTATGATCTGCATCATAGTCCTGGTAGTCAAGTACTCATCCTAAGGGCTTTATCAACATGTAACATAGAGACAATTAGAGTATATGTTAAGATAAAGAGTAACCAGATAGCATACTATCATGTCGAGCAAGAAAGTCTTCCTTATATATGTCCAAGCATCCACTACAATATATATCATATGTACAGTAATGGCCTTTAGGGCATACATATAACTAGCAATCTCCCACTTGCACTAGGGCCATCTGTTATGGTATCACATACCCAACAATTAGCTGTGGTTGAAATATCTCATACTCAACCATCCCACAAAAGTCTCTACTGGGAAAAAGGCCTTTGTGAGTGGATCCGCGCTGTTGTCCTCTGTGTCTACTCTCCTAACCTCGATCTCCCTGTAGATCAACCATCTCCATGATCAGGTGATACTGCCTAAGAATTATATCTGGATTTCTGATGGGACGGGGGTTCTTTGGCATAAGCCACAACTCCATTGTCACACAATGGTAGGAACGAAGTTCATCTCATGAACTTATATATATCCAGACTGCCTTTTTGGTAGCATATTTGGTAACGATATATCTTGCCTTTAATCATCTAGTATGTCACGGTATCTAGCTTGGAACTCTTCCAACATACCGTCCCTCTACTGAGGGTAAAGACAATGCATGCGACTGACATTCAGTCGTCCTTATCACCCTGGAACCTTTTCCAGTGATTCTCCCCAGGATCGTTTGATACCATCTCATTACAACTAGTGAGATTCCTAACATCCAATTGGATCTATCCCATAGATCCATAACCCAGGATTTAGGAGGTATCACCTTGATCCTATATGGAGAATCATTGTGATAAGAGGAGATTGACCGAGCGTAGCATAGGAAACTCCTTTCCTATCAAGAGTATGTCATCCACGTACTCCACCATACTCTCCACTACCTTTTTGTATATACAAGGTTCATCTACCATTATGATGAAGTCAAACTCTTTGACTATCACATCAAAACAGATGTTCCAACTCCGCGATACTTGATTTATCACATAAAACATCTTGCTCACATTTTCACTGCTCCCACTGTCTATGAAGCCCTATGGCTATGTACTTATAGACGCTCTCTTCCAAATCATCATTTAGAAAAGCAGTCATGACACCCAACCGCCAGATATCATAGTCATGGTATGTAGCCGTGGCAAGTAGGATCTGGATGGACTTTAAGCATAGTTTTGAAAGTCTCAACTTTTCCATGTACACCAAGTAATCTTCTCAAGATATACTTGCTCCTGATGGGGATTTAACCCTTCAGATAAAGCAACCAAAGTCCATACTTTGTTGGTGTATAAGGATTCCATCTCAGATCGCTAAGCATCCATCCATTCTTACAGAGTCCCACTCCTGATGGCCAACTCGAAACTATTTGGGTCATCATCTCATGATGCAATCCTCGCTCCCACTGTCATAGAGAACACCGAAGTATCTCTCAGGTGGGTGAGGAACCCTACTAGATCGGCGGAGAGGCCGGGGTTCGTTGGAAACTATTGAATCCTTTGGTTCTACCAAATCATCAGCTGCAGTTTGTATACCTGGAACTCTTTCCAGTTCTACCTCATGACCAATAATTTCTTCATAAGAAATTCCCTTTCATAAAGGTGGCATGCTGAGAAACAAAACATCTTTTGTTCCTCGGTTTGGTAGAAGATATTCCCTTGCGAACGCTTGGGATATCCAACAAACTTCCACAGAACTGACTTTGCCTCGAGCTTGGGATATCCAACAAACTTCCACAGAACTGACTTTGCCTCGAGCTTGTCCGGATTTTGCTTTTAGATATAGGCCGGACAACCCCAAATCTTAACATACTTAAGATATGGGCTCTTCCCATTCCATATCACATATGAAGTGGTAGGCAACAGATTTGATTGGAACCCTATTCAATAGGTATGCAGCTTCACAAGTGCATAACCCCAAAAGAAAATAGGCTTCTCAGTAGTACTCATCATAGAGCACACCATATCACATAGGGTGTGATTGCTCCGCCCCGATACACCGAGGTGCTGTGGTGTATTCGGAAGAGTAATGCTGAGAGAGAATCTCATTCTCCTTTAGAATAGTCCAGGAATCCCGTGCTCAAGTATTCTCCTCCTTGGTCTCATCAAAGGACATAATACTTATACCCGTTTTTGGTTCTCTACTTCTGACTTATATTCTGTGATTATCTCAAAAGTTTTGGACTTGTGTTTCAACAGGAACATATGTCTGAATCTTGAGACATTATCAGTGAATGTAATGAAGTACAAAGAACCGGTCCTGGCATGTGTAGACTGGGGACCTTCATACATCAGCATGTATCAATCCCAAGAGTTCACTAACTCTTTCTCTGTTTCCAATAAATAGAGCTCTGGTCATTTTATCTTAGTGACATGACTGGCAAGTTTCACAAGATGTAAATTCAAACTAATTTAACTATGCATCTAAATGTAACTTCAGCTAGTCGGGTCGCATTGATATGACATAGTCTACAATACCTCAAGAAGGATTCATTCATTTCTGAACTCTTCCTCTTGTGTGTGTTCTGTACACTAAGAACTGTGGTTTGATTTAGAACGTCTATGCTTTTAGATAACGTGCCTGATTCGATCAACTCTTGATATAGGAAATGTTCAAAACATTATCCAACAATACAAAATTATATCCTTTCTTTACTTATAAAGAGACTGATATGATGTTGTATATCAGTTTCGGTATCTAATAACATTCGTTCAGAATCAATGTATTCTGGTAATACAGGGTGATAACTACCAACAGACTTGGCTGCAACAGTTGCACCGTTTCTATCTCATGAAACTTATCACCCGTTCTCAGTTCTCTACCTTTCTGTAGCCCATGTAACAAATTACATATATAGGATTCTGATCTGGTATCAAATACCCAGGACGTAAAGGATATTGAGAAACAGTTCTGTGTAATGAACACACCCGAAGAAGATGCATCAACATGTACTTTCTTCGTTTGGGCGGCACGGGAATTCTGGTAATCCCCTATTTCCTGCTCTGTCTTATAACAATTATAAGTTGGAGCGGGACCAACGTTCCCTATCGCAGTATAACAAGCGGGTTCGGTCAATACATCCGTATTATTGTCTTGATTAAGGCATGGCATAGTCGTAATCAGGAGAGAGAGAGAAGAAAACACTCAGCGTATGCTCTTGCAAGATTAGATTGGTTATCAATATATCTAATCAGGATGTCTCCCACTGTTTTAGTCAAATCTTCCTTCAAACCCTAAAAGGAAAGACTAGCCGGGATTAATTATACTCTACAAGTTTGCCAATCTTTCAGCCAGGCCAGTGCCGGTACTTTGAGGGAGGTTCCCCGTGCTTTCGCACGGACCTAATTAAAATAAACCTCGTTTTCCCAGGGGCGTAACCCCGTTGACATCTTTCTAGAAACCTACTTGATCGGCTAATTGTAATGTGTAAAACTCTCCCAGGAGTAACTCTTACTCGCAGCGGGTATCGGGATCCAACTATCTCATAGAAGGTATGCAATCTCATTGCAAATTTCCACTCTTGAAATTCCCAATAATATTTTACCCCCAGCGTCCTATGACCTTGACGCAGGCCAACAAACCATAGTCTGTTAGTCAAGTTCAACCCGTACATTTCTCGATTGAATTAAACCCACCCGCACGACCTTTGACGCAGGCCAACAAAGTCGCACGACTACCCTAACTCAATCGCATCATATGCTTTTGCAGATAAGCATAAATAGCTACCGCACACTACGCCTTGACGCAGGCCAACAAACGCAGCACGAATACTATGAAGTACTTATCTGAAATGACGGAGGGCTACGCAGGTTTTTAAGAAAACCATGAGCGTAATGAACTTGATATCGCTGTAGAATCGAGTGATTTTTGAATGGAGTGTTTTTGAGGCCTTTTATAGTTTTGCTAAATAGGTCATTCCCAGTGAAGGGATCGTCGGCTCTTTCCTCATCGAATAAGGTGCAGGATATTTCACAAATATCGCTGTGCAAAGTAAAAACTATAGAAGCAATCAAAAGACAAACCGAGTATGCAGCATCTGCTAGTTTCGCTAAAGAGGTCACTCCCGGTGAAGGAATCTCGGCTCTTTCCTTATCGAATAAGGTGCTGGATGTTCTACAAGGAACACCGCTATGCAAAGAAAGAACTAGAGCTACCAGTTTTTAAACAAGTTTCTACAACATCTGTAGGTTTCTTTTATTTCATTAATCTTATTAATGAAGTCCCATTTTAATATGCTTCACAAGCATCACATTTGAAACGAAATCTGCAATAAAACATATATCTCATATATATAATATAAACATTCGTCTCAGGCAGTAATATGATCTCATCACAGAACATTGCAGCAGAAGAACACATATGAAATATTGGATATACTAGGACGTCCGTGTTTTTAATACGAGCCTGTATAAAACACGGATTCCACGGTCGCGATGAATAGCCAAACCCACATCCTTAAACCCCTACGAGAGCGGTAAGAAACTTTGCCAATTCTAGGGTTAGGAGATCCGGTCTCGACTCCTCGAGATGGTCTCCCACTGGACCCTAGAACCCGGTTACTTGTGCTCCCCGCCTTGGGTCTACCTAATGTGGAAAAGTAAATAATATACAATGGTGATATCATCCTCAGCCCGGAAGTGCCCCAATAAAAGAATATTACATACAATGAATTTTACATGAATGAAAAAGAAAAACTCTCATCTCACATAAAACCCCCGGCTATTCAGAACACGACGATCCAATATAACATATCACATCAACACATAATATCTCATATCATCAACGTAAGTAAATATGCGTATCCCAGTTGTCGTTGATGTATAGCAACGAAACCAGCGATACACCACATATTACACTTACGGTCGCAGAAAAGAAAGTGTAAAACTACAACAGTTGGAATCCGCAAACTCCTTAGACATCGCATGCCTAACCAAATGAATTCCTTAGACATCGCATACCTAATAATTATAAACCCCGCATTTTAGTCTCAATATCGAAAACACTTTCCAATATCTAGTCGGGAAATTCAACAAGATTCTCGATAATCTGATCGAATGCTATTCGCAAATTTTAGTAGACGGCCGCCCCCCCGGATGCCGTCGACGAAGTGCACTAAGGCGGAACACCGCTGCCGCGAGCACCCGAATGGATGCTTTTGGCGATGGGGTTCTTCTACAGTCACTTGGTCGGGGCTATGGGGCGTGGATATCTATTAAGTTTACCCGGCGAGTATCCGCGTACGCTACGTGATTGCGACGGACTTTTGATCGCATCAAAATCCCGTGGCAACCGATCATCTGAGACTAAACTGCTAGATTTATAACATTCAAATTAGTTATCTCATAACTATTTGTAAATTCCAAATATTGTATCATATTCCAGATAAATAGACAATGTTAAACTTTCCGATCGAATAAACAAACACCCAAGATTTCCCAAATAGCTCAACACTTGAGCGGAGTTCAAAAAATATCCATCACATGCCACAGTACCAATGGTCCAGCCGTAGAAGGGTCAAGCCAATGCCTCACATGCGGCAACGCCGTATTGCCCCAAACCCTAAGGTTCAGAGGCGGTTTAGACGGTCACATAATCGAGTTAAGGTTTGTATTTTTCTAGAGGGACCACCGTGTTACTTGCACAACTTAGAACGTTCTTAAACTACGGAAAAATCCAACACTTGGAAATTTTCCGGCAGGGGAAAAAGTGATTTATTGATATCCGTTCGAACTTTTTAACACATTCTAAAATTACCCAAAAAAGTTAAATGAAGTTAAACTTTCCGATCGAATCAACGAGTTCCCAATACAATCCAGAAAACTCAACACTTGAGTATAATTAAAAATTCTCAAAAGCATCAGGAAGTGCCTACGGATGTTACTGTGCCAAAAGAAAACCATAATTTTACTGTTTAGCCGTGGAACCGCCGCACAAGCCATGGTACGGCAACGGTTCCACGGCGCTTTAATGGTATTGGTGGCTCGTTTTACACAGTAATTCTTGTATTTTCCTGCTTAATTTTCTGAGTATTTTTAATATGAAAAATGTCAACTTTTGAAAAATTTTCCAGGAACTTGGGTTTTACGGGTATTCGGAGTTCGATCGGACTTTAAACTTTGCCTAGACTGCGCCTAAAGCTCTATCTTAGCTCTGATACCACTGTAGGGTTACTAGGCACACTCACAAGGTTCTACAAGGCATCAACCATACCCGATTTAAAATTTAGACGTGCCGAACAACCCTAACCAAGATCTTTAAACTAGAGATTAGGCGAAACAAAGCATGTTAAACACTTTAACATCTAAGAGTTTGGGATTACAACCTTTGTAGTCCGGTCCTTCACTTCTAAAGCTCCGTGTTGAGGTCCCTTCGCTGCGATCATCGAGTACCCGGACTTTAGAGAGGCTCTATGAAGAGAAAGATGCAAGCTTGCTTCCGATTTTCGATAACAAAGATGATCTACCTTGAAGTTTCTTTAACACAAGCTCTCACTCACTAATGAAGTGAACACCCTAATCTAAATGGTTAGGATAGATTAGGATGATGAAGTAGGAATTTAGCTCTCATTTATTTTCTCAATCTCACTCATTTTCATCATCTCTCAAAAAGCTAGAAAGCTTTTCAAGCAAGAAGGAAGAAGAAGAAGCTAACTCATTTTGTGATGAATAATGAAATAACTCAAGTGAGGTTAGAAATGCAACCATGGGTTAAGTATGAAGACTTAACCCATGTAGAGAAACAACTATAGTTAAAGGGTTGGGTTGGGTTAAGGAAATATCTAAGCAAAATATCAAGGTCAAAGTCAAAGCTTCAAGAAGCTTCTTGAAAGCTTCATGAAAGCTTAACCCTAATCCAAACCCTAACCACATTTATTCTCCACAAAACATGTTGCATTTATAACCCTAACATGTTACAATATTATATATCACATATACAATATTTATTGTAACAAAATAAAATAATACAATTAACATATATCGCATATATATCAATGTATTACCCAAGTGAGAAAAAGAATCTTTTAGTGAGCTTATATTAATTAATGTAATTTAATATATCAAATATATAATTATACATTAAATTATCGAATCAACACTTGATCCGATAATCCGGCTATTTCACAAATAACCGACTAATATATTCTGTATCAGTTCATCGAATCAACACATGATCCGATGACCCGGCTATATCACATATACCCGGCCGATATCTCATATCTCGAGAATCTAATACGGTATCACATACACGTATTGTTCTCAGTCCCGCACATATCATATATGTGCTCCTACTCTGTTTTGCCTGAGCCAAGAAACCTCTGTATATGACTCTAAAGAATCGTCAATACGCTGGCAGTAGGTGATGATCATATCAAACACCCACAAGCTGCAAGCGGTCAGCTAAACGTAACAGCCACCCAGCTATTGAGCGATCAGAAGATCAATAAGCAAGCCTATACTTTCTCCTGCGAATCCAGTCAGTAACACTCCCGTACAGTCTGGTCTCTTCGTCTGATATGTCGGATATCTCGCCTAAGGGTGGTAAACGTCAGACCCCAGTAGCTTGATAAGTCGTGTCGATATGAGATCTATAACAGTTCGAGAAACTACTGATAACAATTACCAGTAAATCTCAGCAACTCTGGCCATGGATTTCCAGTTATAGCCAATTGAATACAGCGCAACATCAACTCTCTATACCGGGAGAGACGAAACCCCTCCTATCGCTCATTGCCTCCATGTGATTCGGGACTGTACCCAAAAGACACCTTTTTGCACGCCCTCTTGGACGTGGTATGATGGAAATCAAAGCACAATGGGAATCACACAAGACTCCATGACGATCTTGGGTCTACAGACTAACCTGTACCAGTGTCACCAGAGAACTGCCATCTGACGTGAGGTATAATACCATCTGGGAGTTCTCGGCGAGTCCGTCCAGTGTACCCAGTCTCTACTGAGCACCCGTACACCAACCTTGATGTCAAACATCGATGGATATGGGATCATCCATCGCCCATTATATGGGTCAAGATGCGTATACGCTAGTCTACTCTGGAGTATCGATGCCCTGTCTCGGTACTCCCATGACTAGGAACATTTGAAGGATGTACTTGGAGACTACACTGTCCCAACTAGTATGATCTGCATCATAGTCCTGGTAGTCAAGTACTCATCCTAAGGGCTTTATCAACATGTAACATAGAGACAATCAGAGTATATGTTAAGATAAAGAGTAACCAGATAGCATACTATCATGTCGAGCAAGAAAGTCCTCCCTATATATGTCCAAGCATCCACTACAATATACATCATATGTACAGTAATGGCCTCCAGGGCATACATATAACTAACAGTTTGCTTAGCCTAATTTTCATGTGATGATTATTTTGTTTACGGGCTAATTCGTAGTGCTTCGTAGTCGTATAATTTAACACTGTATTGGTAACCTTGACTATTTTTAGCAGTTCGATCGAACTTCAAACACCACATTTTGTGCCCCGCTGAAATTTCCAAGTGTTGTAATTTTCCGAAGTTGATTATATTCGTAAAATCGTGCAAGTACCCCTATGGACCCCCTAGAAGACTATACTAACCTTAACTCGATTCTATGCCCATGGAACCGCGATCGAACTCTAGGGTTTGTGTTGGATATAGTGCCCTCAAAGTTAATTATTGGATCGCAGGCACGCGATTGCAATGATTGAGGGAGGACCTATACCGGTAGGACAATCTTACTCAAGATGATAGTATGCTATCTGGTTTATCTTTATCATCGTGTACATACTTTAGGTGACATTACAGGTCACTATTGCACGTTGATTGATCCCATAGGATTCTTGCTTGAAGGCCAGCAGTATGATGGCGATCATATAAATAGGAGCTGGGGTCTATAAGCACATCCTTAAAAGGTCCCTAGTCGAGGGATTTTCGAGACAGGGTATCGATACTCCAGAGTAGACTAGTGTATACGGATCGAGACCCCGACGAGGGGCGGTGGCTGGTCTCACAAGCCATTGGTGTCAGTTGGTTCACCTCAGACGTATACAGGTGCTCATTGGGTTATGAGTACACCGGACAGAACTCGTCGGGAACATGCTAGTTGGTTTTATACCTAGCGTCAGATAGTAGTTCCCTGGTGACATGTGTACAGGTTAGTTCATCTACCTGAGATCGTCATTTGTCTCATGTGAGTTCCCACTGTGCTTTGATTACTACCCTACCACGGCTCAAAGGAGTCGTGCAAACAGGTTTTAGTTGGGTACAGTCCCGAGTCACATAGAGGCAGTGAGCGGATCGGCAGGGGTTTCGTCTCTCCCGGTATTGGGCGTGAGATCGCGCTGTGTCTACGAGAGCCATTACACGAAATCCTTGGCCAAGGCAGGAGATTTACTGGTAGGTATTCCAGTAGTATCTCAGGGCGTTCTGGGCTACACTCTGACACGACTTGTACCACTTTTGGGGGTCTGACTTTTACCAACCCCCTAGGCCTGACATGCGATGCTCATAGATGAACGGACCGGACTGTACGGATATTGTCACTGACAGGCTCAGTAGGGTGTCAGGATGAGTCCGCTCATCGACCTCCCTTTTGGTCAATACCTGGTAGCCCGTTACGTACGGATAGTACCACTGACGTGCTAGTAGTTAAATCCACAGCCAAAGTATTGACGAGTCTTTAGAGTCCCCCACAGACAGTTTCTCAAGTTTCGGGCGAAACGTTGTAGAGCCCGTATGGTATTATGGCAGGGTTCGATCATATATGTGCAGTAGTGCACGGATCATGATCAGACGGATCATACTAGTGGGCTTTGGTTTAATCCGGATCCTAGTATTAGATTTGTTGGATTACTTTAGTCTCATCGTATTCGCATTCAGTCGAAATGCGGATGCAGGTATGTATATACAGGTGAGGGGTATCCTTGTGATCCGTCATGAGTTTACTTTAGATGTTGCTATATCTTTTTTATTGCTGTAAACATTTGGATTAATGTTTATGAATGGAAATAATGAGCTCAAAGTCATGATTAGGAGCATTAATTATGACACATGCATAAGTGATGACTCATGGTCTCTTTCTTTGTGCATATGTTACTTTATTGATTGATTTAAGTGTTGAAATGATAAGAGAGAGAGAGGGCAGCCATATGGTTGTGGGTTTGCTCTTGTATTATGATCTCACTCTGATTTTATCACACAACACAAAAGAAAGCGCTTCTTCCTCCTTTTTCTTCTTGAGCTCACTATCTCCATTGTTGGCATCATCTTCAACCTCCATCCATACACTCTCATGTGTTGAGAATCAATGGATGCTTGAGACAAAGTGATCACACACATTCTCTACATCGCCTTGGACACATCGGCTGGCAAACTTCGTGTCCGAGTTGCTTCGGACGAAGCGGGAGCCCGTAAAAAGACTCATTGATTTGGTGCCCTTTCCGACGAGGAGACCGGAGATCGAAGATCCCGCGAGGAGCTTGGGAAGGTGGCCAAAGACCGAAGGATACAGATCGATCGGTATAGCCTTTCTAACCCTTCTCTAGTTTGCTAGTTTCTGTTAATGGTTCGGTTTGGGGTGAAAGTATACGATAGTGCCAGTTTCATGTTTAAGAAAAAGTTTTCGTTTCCGCATTTTGGCCTCGGATTGACGGCCGCGGCGCTACCGTACACTTACATGGTATCAGAGTCACGCCATTAACCTTTACTAGCTTGTTCTAACTTGTTTAAAACATCGATTGAACAAAATTTCCGAAACCGCAATTTCAAAAGTCAAGTTTCTGTCGAATTTTTTTTGTGGTCTAAAAATTATTTTGGGTACGTCAGAAAATCAGGCAGGCTTTTCTAAGACCACTGTAGAAATTTGGAAGTGTGATTCCACCATAGCGCCGCAGAACCGCGGCATTACCCACGTTTTGGCTGTGGTTCCGCCGCGGTACTGTAGCTTCAGTGTACCAATTTTTCTACTATGGTCTTTGACTTGGAATTGGGGTTTCTGGAATATATAGTTTTGGCCCAGATTATTTTGAGTGCAGCAGTTGTGCTTGGGGCCCACTTCGGGAAATTTTGTCAATCGAAAATTTTAAACAAGTTAGTTCACAGTGCTTACTTTATATCTGCGACCGTGAATGTCATTTGATCGGTTGATCTTGTCTAATTGCTATAGCCCTTTGAGACGGATTTGCGAACGTGACATTCACATTGATGTTCTGTGCTGTGCTGTGATGTTGCGGATTGTCGTGGTGGATAGCTTGGTGCAATGTTAGTACAGTTTTCTTATATTTGTACATTTGATATTGCGGGGCGAGCGTCCGACATGTGGACTGCTGTCACTGCCTGTTTGTATATTATTCTTTTGGGGCACGACCGGGCAGAGGTCGATGTACCCGTTGTATATATTTTACTTTCTGTACTAGGATTACCCCGCGGTGGGGTCCATGGATAGCCGGGTTCTAGAGGGCAACGGGCCCGCATCTCATGGCTTTGAAACGGAGGGGCTTCACTTTAGAATTGGCGGGCTATTCGCCGCACTCGTAGGGGGTAAAGGTTGACCTAAGGAGGGGTGCTCAAGTTACCGGATTCCATGAAGTGCTGGGTGGTCCATTCACTTTGTTGAAGGGGGCTGCCTCGCTTTAGGTTTTGGCGGGTAACTTGCCGCGCCCGTAGGGGTCTAGGATTTCATTGCACAGGCTATCCACACGACCAGGGGAACGTCGGGTTTCACTTGCGGCTCAAAGGAAACCCGGGGCTCCCAGATTATCTGTATTGTTCTGTGATGCTTATTACTCTCTGTGATGTTGCATTTATCACGCCTGGAGCGATTATTATATATTGCTATATATATACTAGTAGATGTTGTATATGTTTTACACCCGCGCTAGTCCAGTTCCAGCTCCGTCGTTAGTTAAGTAACCTAACGGGTGATGACGGGACCCAGTGGCGAATGCGGATGGCATATACGTACATCATATTTTCGTTCTTTTGTGGTGTGATTAATTGATGGGACTGCATTGATTCGGATCAATGCAAGCTAAACAAACCTGTTTGATGTTGTTGGAACATTTTTTAAAAAGCTGTTATTGCAAGGACGTTTTCTTTTGTTTTGCACAGTGGTATTCGGTTATGAATATCCAGCACCTCAGTCGACGAGGCAAGGGCCGAGATCCCTTCACCGGGAGTGACCCCTTGGACAGAAGTTTGCGTCAGGGTAATAACTTCACTATAGCCGATTGCCTTTTTTCTTTGCATCGTGGTATTGAGTTGGAATATCCTGCACCTCATTCTACGGGGAAAGTACCGAGATCCCTTCACCGGGAGTGACCTCTTTAGCAAAGGTTTTCGCCACTATATTTTTATAAAAAGCTATCCGGTTCCTTCAACGATATTAAGTTTATTACGTTAAAGGTATTTCGCCAAAAACCATTCGTAGCCCTCTGTCATTTCAGACGGGTAGCACTTAGTATTCATGCTATGTTTGTTGGCCAAAGTCAAGGCATAGTGTATGGTAGCTATTTGTTACCTTTCTGTTGTATAGATAGATGCGTTGGTTTGGGACAGTCGTACTGCTTTGTTGGCCAAAGTCAAGGGTAGGTACGGGTGGGTTCAAATTAACCTGGATAATGACGGGTAGAACTTGACATGTGACTTATGATTTGTTGGCCAATGTCAAGGTCATAAGAGCATGGGGTAAAAATCACATCGGGAGTTTCTAATGAAACTGAAACTTGCCAGATATGCGCATACCTTCTGGAGTGTGATAACGTGAGTGGATTCCATCACGTTATCATGCGATGATAGTTGGATCCCGATTCCCACTGATGAGTTGGTTTACTCCTCGGGTGATCCCGACTAATTCTTCTTTCAGGTTTGGAGGAGAATTTGAGGTTACAGTGGGAGGTTTCCTGATTAGATAAATTGATAACCATTCTGATCTAGGTTAGAGTACACGCAGAGTGTTTCTTTTCTCTTTCTCTTTGGCAGCGACCATGGCCCGACCCTAGACTATGACTCAGTGACCAAGTTAACCGAACCTTCTTAAAACACTGGCTTTTGGATTGTCTGAGTTGCATACCTCATTGCCACTCCTACTTTTACCCTTTTTCTCCGGAACATCCCGTATTACTACGATCATCCACTTCCATTAGAAAAAACCATTGTATGGTTATATACGAACTCGAAGGAACTTGTTCCAGATTCGAGGATGGTTTCCGGTTCTGGAGAAAATGAATAGGACTATTCAGTTGTCTTTTCCTTTTTCCTTCTCTCACCTTGCGAGTGCTCCTTGGATTAGGACGGTACACCTATTACGCTAATTGGATAGTCTTCATCCAAACCATAGGAAGGTGCCGAAAGGTAGGGCATGAGGAAAACCATTTAGCCTAAAAGGTGTACAGAAGGTATTAAGTAAAGAAAAATAAAAGGGATTAGTAAGAGGGCAAAGTAATTGCGACTGCTATTCACGACCAAACCAAGTATTTCATCACCACTCCTACTTCACCTTTGTATTTCTCCAGAACATCCCGTATCACTACGAAGATCCACAGTTTATTGGATAATCCATCGTATGGTTATATACGAACTCGAAGGAACTTGTTCCAGTTCGGGGATGGATTCTGGTTCAGGAGAAATAGGAATAAGGTTTATTCAGTTGTCTTTTATCTTCACCTTCTCTCAGGTTACGAGTACTCCTAGGATTAGGAGAGTACACCCATTATGCTTATTGGATAGTCTTCTTCCAAACCATAGGCTGGTGCCGAATGGTAGGGAAGGAAGAAAACCATTTGGCCTAAAGGTGGTGTATAGAAGGTAATGACTACAGACATATAAAGGGATTTGGAGAGATGATAAAGAAATTTACGGTTACAGTTGTGAATCTGATAATAGAAGAGGCATTATTAGGAATACCCGGATACCCCTTCGAAACATTTATATGTTTCAGTTTCACTGTGTATTGTTAAAAGAAAACTGATTTCCCAATTAGCCCTTGCTCCACGGTATGTATTTACCAGGTTTGATTCTCACATCTGTATGGTTTTATAGTTGATGAGTGGTAGTAAGTTATTGGGAATTGGGTGATCATCCTCAATATATCGGGATTCGATGTAATTGGTGATATTTGAGGAAATCGCCTGGGTTGTTTGCCAGACGGCAAATATTTGGTTTTGAATATCCGTTATTATGCACCAATTTCAAATTGATATATCTGTATGTTTATTTTTCATAAAGTGAGATATAACTTTTTGAAATTATGTCCATGACATTTACCTATATCAGTTGATGGTTAGGTAAGGAGCATTAAACAGCGGTGTAATTCTTCTTAACCATAAGTACAGTTTTCGACCTACGACGCACAGGGTTTGAGTTATTCAACTCAGCGGACATATACAAAGTATTGTATATAGTCCAATATCCATTAAGACATAGGGGTTGGTGCTCGTACTATATTCTGTTTACTTATGACTTCTCTAGTTCATAGACATGTGTTTCATAGAAATACAAGATCCAAGTTTTGAGAAGTTATAGGTATATGAATAAAGTAGAGAACCAGGTATTGCAAGTATCAGGATTCTTCAAGGTGATCGAAGATGTAGATACTTGTGTATGGTATTCAGTTGATAGTAATGATTATGAGAACTTGCTTCTCTTTCAGGTTGCTCAAATCTGGATGTATTCCTAAGTTGAGTAATGCTGATCGGCCTCTCTCCATTTAGTTGACTTGCACTAGAGACAGCTGCATGATTTGAATCTGGTTCCAATTAAATCAGTGCCTCTGTTTTTATATTGGATATAGAATAGTTCATATCATAACAATGTTAAGGTACGGGGAGTTGTCCGGCTTATGCTTAAAACCAGACTCTGGATAACTCAAGGCGCGTTTCTGTAATGGCTGTTTGTGGGTTGACCCGGGCTATGACGAGGGTTGACTTTCTACCATCTGGAAGATCAATAGTGATATTGTTCTTGACTTGCCACAGTTTTAATAAAAATGGATTTTTTTTTCAGAAAACAGTAGTGGGAGTATGGTAGAACTGGAAGTGATTCCAGAACCGCAAACGATTACTGAAAATTTGATAAGAACCTAAAGATTCAATCTGGTTTGACATTCCATTAGCCACTCCGCAGATATGGTGGGTAACCTCAGGCACTCGAGAGGTACTTCGGTATGCTCAAGGACGGTGACAGGGAGGTTCTTGTTTACCCAGACTTGACACTACTGTTGTTCCAGACTATGTGACCCGGCAGGAGGATGAATATAGCGTCGTTCTAAACTAGCTTTAGAAATGTACGTGTATATGACTCTGCCAGAAGGTTGTCGTAGTCAGTGGGAGCAGCGGAAGCATAGTGGACAAGTAGCTTAGTCTATTTATAGATTAAAGCAGATATAGTGGAGATAGATCATCTATTTCTGATATGACAGTCATAGGTTTTGACTTCATCAGAATAGGGAATGGATCTGTTAAGAAGGTAGGAAAGGAGTGATGTCCTGGTATTTGGATGACATACACATAGTAGGAAGTGAAATTCCTATACTACGATCGGTTATACTTTGGTTGTCACACAGTAGTTTTTCTCTACATAGGATATGGATATTATATCAGATATTCTGGTTACTAGATCTATAGTTCTAGATCTAGATTTGGGTAGTTTCCCAATCTGGGTACTTAGACAACATTCTAAAAAGTATTTAGAATGGACGACTCCTGGCATGGTGGTGTACCTGCAGGTGATGGAGTCACCCTCTTTAAAATGTGTCTTGCAGACTAAAGGGGAGAGGGATGTGCATGATTGGCATATCACTTGCTTAGGCTATTGAGTCAATCATGAGATGTCAAGTACCACACCGGATGTTATTTTTGCACTAGACACAATAAGTTGATATTAATCCTATCCTGGAGAAACGTTTGGAAGCAGTTTTTAGAACATAAGTGGATGTTCTAGGGATATGATAAAAACAACCTCTTTTAGGAGACAGTTATCATTCCAGGCTTCCAAGGTGACCTGAATGACAGAGTGACTGTTAGAGTTTATAGTTTTCCCTCTGACGAGGGCAGTGTTTTGGACAGGTGATCCAAGCGGACACTGAGGGAGGCATGACGCAGGATACTGATTAAATTCAGTTGACAATACAGTCTATGAAGTTTGGATTTGGATTTCATTTATGAACTAGGTCCCATCAGATATCCAAATATATTCTAAGACAGGTATTGCTCATTTCGAGAGATGGCTTTCTCCACGAACTTGAGATAAAGAGAGACATAGAAAGAAAACATTAGGGTGGATCCACTCACTGAGGCTATTCCTCGAATGCAATAGTTTCGCAACGGGCTTTGTGAAACATGATAAGTAGAGGAGTTGGGTGTTCGGTATCACACGGGCTGTGAGTATGTAGCATCGCAATAATTAGCCTTGAGTGCAAGTGGGAGATTGTTGGATATAGTGCCCTCAAAGTCAATTATTGGATTGCAGGTACGTGATTGCAATGATTGAGGGAGGACCTATACCGGTAGGACAGTCTTACTCAAGATGATAGTATGCTATCTGGTTTATCTTTATCATCGTGTACATGCTTTAGGTGACATTACAGGTCACTATTGCACGTTGATAGAGCCCATATGATTCTTGCTTGACGGCCAGCAGTATGATGGCGATCATATACGTGGGAGCTGGGGTCTATAAGCACATCCTAAAAAGGTCCCTAGTCGAGGGAGTTTCGAGACAGGGCATCGATACTCCAGAGTAGACTAGTGTATACGGATCGAGACCCCGACGAAGGGCGGTGGCTGGTATCATAAGCCATTGGTGTCAGTTGGTTCACCTAAGACATATACAGGTGCTCATTGGGTTATGAGTACACCGGACAGGACTCGCCGGGAACATGCTAGTTGGTTTTATACCTAGCGTCAAATAACAGTTCCCTGGTGACATGTGTACAGGTTAGTTCATCGACCTAAGATCGTCATTTGTCTCGTGTGAGTTCCCACTGTGCTTTGATTACTACCCTACCACGGCTCAAAGGAGTCATGCAAACAGGTTTTAGTTGGGTACAGTCCCGAGCCACATGGAGGCAGTGAGCAGATCGGAAGGGGTTTCGTCTCTCCCGGTATTAGGGGTGAGATCGCGCTGTGTCTAGGAGAGCCATTACAAGAAATCCTTGGCCAAGGCTGGAGATTTACTGGTAGGTATTCCAGTAGTATCTCAGGGTGTTCTGGGATACACTCCGACACGACTTGTACCGCTTTTGGGGTTCTGACTTTTACCAACCCCCTATGCCTGACATGCGATGCTTATAGACGAACGGACCGGACTGTACGGATATTGTCACTGACAGGCTCAGTAGGGTGTCTGGATGAGTCCGCTCATCGACTTCCCTTTTGGTCAATACCTGGTAGCCCGTTACGTACGGCTAGTACCATTGACGTGCTAGTGGTTAAATCCACAGCCAAAGTATTGACGAGTCTTTAGAGTCCCCCATAGACAGTTTCTCAAGTTTCGGACGAAACGTTGTAGAGGCCGTATGGTATTATGGCAGGGTTCGATCGTATATGTGCAGTAGTGCACGGATCATGATCATACGGATCATACTAGTGGGCTTTGGTTTAAGCCGGATCCTAGTATTAGATTTGTTGGATTACTTTAGTCTCATCGTATTCGCATTCAGTCGGAATACGGATGCAGGTATGTATATACAGGTGAGGGGGTATCCTTGTGATCCGTCACGAGTTTATTTTAGATGTTGCCATATCTTTTTTATTGTTGTAAACATTTGGATTAATGTTTACAAATGGAAACAATGAGCTCAAAGTCATGATTAGGAGCATTAATTGTGACACATGCACAAGTGATGACTCATGGTCTCTTTCTTTGTGCATATATCACATTATTGATTGATTTAAGTATTGAAATGATAAGAAGAAAGAGAGAGGGCAGCCATATGGTTGTGGGTTTGCTCTTGTATTATGATCTCACTCTCATTTTATCACACAACACAAAAGAAAGCTCTTCTTCCTCTTCTTTCTTCTTGAGCTCACTATCTCCATTGATGGCATCATCTTCAACCTCCATCCATACACTCTCATGTGTTGAGAATCAATGTATGCTTGAGACAAAGTGATCGCACACATTCTCTACATCGCCTTGGACATGTCGGCTGGCAAACTTCGTGTCCGAGTTGCTTCGGACGAAGCGGGAGCCCGTAAAAAGACTCATTGATGTGGTGCCCTTTCCGACGAGGAGACCGGAGATCGAAGATGCCGCGAGGAGCTTGGGAAGGTGGCCAAAGACCGAAGGATACAGATCGATCGGTATAGCCTTTCTAACCCTTCTCTAATTTGCTAGTTTCTGTTAATGGTTCGATCCAGGGTGAAAGTATACGATAGCGCTAGTTTCAAGTTTAAGAAAAAGTTTTTGTTTCCGCATTTTGGCCTCGGATCGACGGCAGCGGCGCTACCGTACACTTACAGTTTGCCGTAGTTCCGTGGTGTCATAGGTGAGGCATTGGTTAACTCCTTTTACGGCTGGTCCATAGATACTGTGGCACGGTTTTTGAGTGTTTTATCTTTGCTCAAGTGTTGAGCTCACGGGGGTAATTTGTGAGTGTATGTTGATTCGATCGAAATGTTAAACATCGTCTTGATATTCTGTGAATGTGATACAATATGTGGAATTCATATAGTTAGGCATGAAATCCGTAATATGTGATATTTTGGGTTTACGATATCTAAGGTGTTTATGGATCCAAATGTTGTAGTTTTTCTTTTTTCTTTTCTGCGACCGTAAGTGTAGTATGTCGGGTATTGCCGGCTTCGTTGCTATACATCTATTGGATATAGTGCCCTCAGAGTCAATTATTGGATCACAGGCACGTGATTGCAATGATTGAAGGATGACCTATACCGGTAGGACAGTCTTATTCAAGATGATAGTATGCTATCTGGTTTATCTTTATCATCATGTACATGTTTTAGGTGACTTTACAGGTCACTATTACACATTGATAGAGCCCTTAGGATTCTTGCTTGACTGCCAGCAGTATGATGGCGATCATATACGTGGGAGCTGGGGTCTATAAGCACATCCTTAAAGTGGTCCCTAGTCGTGGGAGTTTTCGAGACAGGGCATCGATACTCCGGAGCAGACTAGTGTATACAATCGAGACCCCGACGAAGGGCAGTGGCCAGTCTCACAAGCCATTGGTGTCAGTTGGTTCACCTAAGATATATACAGGTGCTCATTGGGTTATGAGTACACCGGACAGGACTCGCCGGGAACACGCTAGTTGGTATTATACCTGACGTCAGATAGCAGTTCCCTGGTGACATGTGTACAGGTTAGTTCATCGACCTGAGATCATCATTTGTCTCGTGTGAGTTCCCACTGTGCTTTGATTACTACCCTACCACGGCTCAAAGGAGTCGTGCAAACAGGTTTTAGTTGGGTACAGTCCCGAGCCACATGGAGGCAAGTGAGCGGATCGGCAGGGGTTTCGTCTCTCCCAGTATTGGGGGTGAGATCGCGCTGTGTCTAGGAGAGCCATTACACAAAGCCCTCGGCCGAGGCAGGAGATTTACTGGTAGGTATTCCAGTAGTATCTTAGGGTGTTCTGGGCTACACTCCGACACGACTTGTACCACTTTTGGGGGTCTGACTTTTACCAACCCCCTGGGCCCGCCATGCGATACTCATAGACGAATGGACTGGACTGTATGTATATTGTCACTGACAGGCTCAGTAGGGTGTTAGGATGAGTTCGCTCATCGACCTCCCTTTTGGTCAATACCTGGTAGCTCGTTACGTACGACTAATACCTTTGACGTGCTAGTGGTTAAATCCACAGCCAAAGTATTGACGAGTCTTTAGAGTCCCCCACAGACAGTTTCTCAAGTTTCGGGCGAAACGTTGTAGAGGTCGTATGATATATGGCAGGGTCCGATCATTTACGTGCGGTAGTGCATGGATCATGACCGGACGGATCATACTAGTGGGCTTTGGTTTAAGCCGGATCCTAGTATTAGATTTGTTGGATTACTTTAGTCTCATCGCATTCGCATTCGGTCGGAATGCGGATGCAGGTATGTATATACAGGTGAGGGGTATCCTTATGATCCGTTACGCGTTTACTTTAGATGTTGCCGTATCTTTTTATTGTTGCAAACATTTAGATTAATGTTTGCATATGGAAATTATGAGCTAGAATTCATCATTTTGTGCATTAATTGTGACACATGCAAACCTAGTGACTCATGGTCTCTTTTATTGTGCATATGTCACATTTGATGTTTGATTTGTGTTGATATGATGAGAAGAGAGAGAGAGGGGCTGCTATATGATATGTTTGGTCTTGTAATTTTTACTCACTCTCTCACTCTCAATCTATCACAAGAAAAGAAAAGAAAAGGAAAAAGAAAGCTTCCTCTTCTTCTTCCTCCTCTAGCTCAAAGTCTCCATTAATGGCAACACCTCTAACCTCCATCCGAATCTATGGATACAAGAGACAAAGTGATCACAAACATTCTCTACATCACCTTGGACACGTCGGCTAGCACACTTCGTGCCCGAGTTGCTTCGGATGAAGCGGGAGCCCGTAAAAAGAATTGATGATGTGGTGCCCTTTCCGACGAGGAGACCGAGACCGGAGATACCGCGAGGAGCTTGGGATGGTGGCCAAAGACCGAAGGACACGGATCGATCGATATAGCTTTCCAACCCTCTCTCTAGATAGCTAGTTGTAGGTTAATGGTTCGATCCGGGTTTTAAGCATACGATAGCGCCGATTTTCAAGTTAAGAAAAATTTTCGTTTCCGCATTTTGGCCTCGGAAAGACGGCCGGGGCGCTACCGTAGTCTTACATGGTATCAAAGACACGCAATTAACCTTTACTAGCTTGCTCTAACGTGTTTAAAATATCGATCGAACGAATTTTCTAAAAACTGCATTTCCAAGTCACAGTTTCTGTCGAAAATTTTCTGTTGTCAAAAAATTATTTGGTGTATTTCAGAAAATCAGGCAGGGTTTTTAGAGAACACTGCAGAAAAATGGTTGCATGAGGTCACAGTGTAAGTCGATGTACAACACCCCACGACTTGCGGGGAGGTGGAAATATGAAAAAACGATCTTGTTTATATGCTAAACATCGACTAACCGCATGAATCGAAGCTAAAACGATAACTAACAAGAAAACATAGAAGTTCTATACTACTATGTTTAGGGATTATACCTAACGAAACGTGTCCTTCGTCTTTGCGAACTCCACCTCCTCCTCGGCCTTCTCGAAGTAGTAGACGATCCACCTGAGAGCTTTACTCCAAGCTTAGCCTCTAAACTTGAGGCAACTAACTTTCTTTAAGTGCTAATCAAAGAAGCTAGGTGATATAGAGTGAGGGTTATGGTTTAATTAGTCTAACTAATCCTTGTACTCAACACATGAGAGGGGAGGATTAGGGTTTGAAGAGGGAGAGCTTGAGGAGAGAGAAGATGAACATAATAATGAGAAGAGAAAAATGAGTTATCATAATATATATCAAGCATTTTGTAATATCAAGAAAAGAAAAGAAAATGATTTACAACTATGCTTGATAAATATCCTGTGATGATTCATCTCCCATGAGTCATTAAGCATTTATGATGCATTAATGACATGGATGAATCATCCATATGACTCACTAATCACATTCATTGTATATGCCACCTAAACCTCCTTAGTCCACCAACTTCTAGAAGCTTCTCGCGCAATTACGAGAATGCCTCTCCTTTCCCGCAAAAATACGGAAAAACTTTAGACTGTATAAATCCAATAACCGGATACCAGTAACTGGCTTAAACCAAAGCCGACTGGTAAAAACTGTCCGAAAAGTCGTACGTGCGTAAACACACGTATGCGTCCGAACCCTTGTCGTAAAACCATACGACCTCTATATCGTTTCGCCAGGAGTAGGAAAACTCTCTGTGTGGGACTCTAGAGACTCGACTACTACGCTGGCAGTGGGTTTTAACCACAGACCGCAAGTGGCACTAGCTGTACGTAACGGTCCCCCAGGTAGATGTCGATAAGAAGGCTGATGAGGAAAACCCATATGAACTCCTGCTGAGTCTGATGTGACAATCTCCATACAGTCCGGTCCCGTTCGTCTAAGACTATCGCATATCGGGCCTAGGGGGGCGGCAAGCGTCAGTCCCCTAATAGCGGTATAAGTCATGTCGGAGGGAAGCCTATTACACCCTGAGAAACTACTGGAACCTACCAGCAAATCTCGCTTGCCCTGGCCAGGGACTTTGCGTAATGGCTCTCTGACACAGCGCGATATCAACCCCCAATACCGGGAGAGACGAATCCTGTCTAACCGCCACTTGCCTCCAAGTGCTCGGGACTGCACCCAACTGCTACCTGTTTGCACGACTCCTTTGAGCCGTGGTAGGGTAGCAATCTAAGAACAGTGGGACACACTCGAGGCGAAGCAGCAGTGTCAAGTCTGCGGACTATGCAGTACTCATGTCACCTGGGGAACTGTTCACTGACGACTGGTAATAAAACCAACCAACAGTTCCCTGTGAGTCCTGTCCGGTGTACCCGTAACCTAACGAGCACCTGCATACTATCTCCAGTACGACGTACTGACGGCTGTGGGACAGACCATCTCCCCAACTGGGATTGAGAAGCGTACACACTAGTCTACTCCGGAGTATCGATGCCCTGTCTCGATAATCCAACGACTAGGGACCTGAATAAGGATGTGCTTGTAGACTATCCAGCCCCCACTAGTGGTGACTGCCATCACAACGCTGGTAGTCAAGCAAGATCCTAAGAGCTCTATCAATACGTATACTCACATATTAAGATAGAAAAAACCAAGTAGCATACTACCATGTTTAGCAAGACTGTTATATACATGTGAATATCCTAAGCTTCCATTAAGTAATATACAAACTAGTATGATACAATAATGGCCCCTAGGGCATATACATACACTAACACACTGTAGCGCCGCGGAACCGCGGCCGTAACCCCCTTTTGGCCGCGGTTCCGTCGTAGAACAGTAACGTCTCTGCACCATTTTTCCTACAGTGATTCCTGACTTGAAAAAGGGGTTTCTGGTATTTTTAGTTTGGGCCCAGATTTGTTTGAGTACTGGGTATTGTGTTTGGGGCCCACTTTGGGAAATTTTGTCGATTGAAAATTTTAAATATGTTGGTTCACAGTATTTACATTATATCTGCGACCGTGAATGTCATTTGATCGGTAAATCTTGTCTAATTGCTATAGTTCTTTTAGACGGATTTGCGAACGTGACATTCATGTTGATGTTCTGTGTTGTGCTGTGATGTTGCGGATTTGTCATGGTGGATAGCCTGGATGCAATGGTAGTACAGTTTGGTTGTATTTGTACATTTGATATTGCGGGGCGAGCGTCCGACATGTGGACTGCCATCACTGCCTGTTTGTATATTATTCTTTTGGGGCACGACCGGGCTGAGGTCGATGTACCCGTTGTATATTTTACTTTCTGTACTAGGATTACCCCGTGGAGGGGTGCACGGGTAGCCGGGTTCTAGAGGGCAACGGGCCCGCATCTCATGGCTTTGAGACGGAGGGGGCTTCACTCTAGAATTTGCGGGCTATTCGCCGCACTCGTAGGGGGTACAGGTTGACCCAAGGAGGGGTGCTCAAGTTACCGGATTCCGTGAAGTGCTGGGTGGTCCATTCACGTTGTTGAAGGGGGCTGCCTCGCTTCAGGTTTTGGCGGGTAACTTGCCGCGCCCGTAGGGGTCTAGGATTTCATTGCACAGGCTATCCACACGACCAGGGGAACGTCGGGTTTCAGTAGCGGCTCTATGAAACCCGGGGATCCCATATTATCTGTATTGTTTTGTGATGCTTATTTCTCTCTGTGATGTTGCATTTTATCATGCCTTGAGCGAATATTATATATTGATATATATATACTAGTAGATGTTGTATATGTTTTACACCCGCGCTAGTCCAGTCCCTGCTTTGTTGTTAGTTAAGTAACCTAACGGGTGATGACGGGACCCAGTGGCGAATGCGGATGGCATATACGTACATCATATTTTCGTTCTTTTGTGGTGTGATTAATTGATGGGACTGCATTGATTCGGATCAATGCAAGCTAAACAAACCTATTCTGATGTTGTTGGAATAATTTTCAAAAAGCTGTTATTGCAAGGACGTTCTCTTTTGTTTTGCACAGTGGTATTCGGTTATGAATATCCAGCACCTCAGTCGACGAGGCAAGGGCCGAGATCCCTTCACCGGGAGTGACCCCTTAGACAGAAGTTTGCGTCAGGGTAATAACTTCACTATAGCCGATTGCCTTTTTTGCTTTGCATCGTGGTATTCAGTTGGAATATCCTGCACCTCATTCTACGTGGAAAGAGCCGAGATCCCTTCACCGGGAGTGACCTCTTTAGCAAAGGGTTTTCGCCACTATATTTTTATAAAAAGCTATGCAGTTCCTTCAACGATATCAAGTTCATTACGTTAAAGGCTTTTCGCCAAAAACCAGTCGTAGCCCTTCGTCATTTCCTACGGGTATTATTTAGTATTCGTGCTGCGTTTGTTGACCTAGTCAAGACGTAGTGTTCGGTAGTTAAGTAGTACTTGTTTGTTGCATGAATGGGATTGGTTAGGACAGTCGTGCGGCCTTGTTGACCTAGTTAAGAGCACCTACAGGTGGGTTTAATGCAATCCAGAATAATGACGGGTTGAACTTGACTAGCGGTTTATGGTTTGTTGACCTAGTCAAGGTCATAAGCCGCTTGGGGTAAAAATCACTTCGGGAGTTTCTAAAGAAACTGAAACTTGCCAGGCATGCGCATACTTTCTGGAGTGTGATACTGTGAGTGGATTCCGTCATGTTATCATGCGATGATAGTTGGATCTCGATTCCTACTGATGAGTTGGTTTACTCCTCGGATGATCCCGACTAATTCTTCTTTCAGGTTTGGAGGAGAATTTGAGGTTACAGTGGGAGGTTTCCTGATTAGATAAAATGATAACCATTCTGATCTAGGTTAGAGCGCACGCTGAGTGTTTCTTTTCACTCTCTCTTTGGCAGTGACCATGACCCGACCCGTGACTATGACTCAGTGACCAAGTTGACCGAACCTTCTTATAACACTGGCTTTTTGATTGTCAGAGTTGCATACCTCATTGCAACTCCTTCTTTTACCCTTTTCTCCAGAACACCCCGTATTACTACGAACGTCCACTTCCATTGGATAAAACCATCGTATGGTTATATACGAACTCAAAGGGACTTGTTCCAGATTCGAGGATGGTTTCCGGTTCTGGGGAAAACGAATAGGATTATTCAGTTGTCTTTTCCTCTTACCTTCTCTCAGGTTGTGAGTGCTCCTTGGATTTGAAACAGTACACCTATTACTCTTATTGGATAGTTTTCTTCCAAACCATAGGCAGGTGCCGAACGGTAGGGAATGAAGAAAACCATTTAGCCTAACGATGGTGTACAAAAGGTAATAAGTTAAGACAAATAAAGGGATTAGAAAGAGGGCAAAGTAAATTGCGACTGCTATTCACGACCAAACCAAGCATTTCATCGCCACTCCTACTTCACCTTTGTATTTCTCCGGAACACCCTGTATCACTACGAAGATCCACAGATTATTGGATACTCCATTATATGGTTATATACGAACTCGAAGGAACTTGTTCCAGTTCGGGGATGGATTTTGGTTCAGGAGAAATATGAATAAGGTTTATTCAGTTGTCTTTTATCTTTATCTTCTCTCGCATTGCAAGTGATCCTAGGACTAGGACAGTACACCTATTACGCTTATTGGATAGTCTCCTTCCAAACCATAGGCTGGTGTCGAACGGTAGGGAAGGAAGAAAACCATTTAGCCTAATGATGGTGTGCAGAAGGTAGCAACTAAAGACAAATAAAGGGATTTGAGAGATGGCAAAGAGATATACGGTTACAGTTGTGAATCTGATAATGGAAGAGGCATTACTAGGAACCCGGATACCCCTCCGAAACATTTACATGTTTCAGTTTCACTGTGTATTGTTAGAAGAAAACTGATTTCCCAATTAGCCCTTGCTCCAGGGTATGTATTTACCAGGTTTGATTCTCACATCTGTATGGTTTTACAGATGATGAGTGGGAGTAAGTTATTGTGAATTGGGTGATCATCCTCATTATATCGGGATTCGTTGTAATTGGTGATATTTGAGGAAATCGCCTGGGCTGTTTGCCGGACGGCAAATATTTGGTTTTGAATATCCGTTGTTATGCACCAATTTCAAATTGATATATCTGTACGTTTATTTTTATAAAGTGAGATATAACATTTTGAAATTATGTCCATGACATTTACCTATATCAGTGGATGGTTAGGTAAGGAGCATTAAACAACGGTGTAATTCTTCTTAACCATAAGTATAGTTTTCAACCTACGACACACAGGGAATGAGTTATTAGACTCAAGGGACTTATACAGAGTATTGTATGTTGTCCAGTGTCCATGAGGACAGAGAGGTTGGTACTCGTACTATATTCTGTTTACTTGTGACTTCTCTAGTTCTTATACATGTGTTTCGTAGAAATGCAAGGTCTAAGTTTTGAGAAGTTATAGGTATATGAATAAAGTAGAAAACCGGGTATTGCAAGTATCAGGATTCTTCAAGGTGATTGAAGATGTAGATACTTGTGTATGGTATTCAGTTGATAGTAATGATTATGAGAACTTACTTCTCTTTCAGGTTACTCATATCTGGATGTATTCCTAAGTTGAGTAATACTGATCAACCTCTCTCCATTTAATTATCATGCACTGGAGACAGCTGCATGATTTGAATCTGGTTCCAATTAAATCAGTGCCTCTATTTCTATATTGGATATAGAATAGTTCATATCTTAATATTGTTAAGGTACGGGGAGTTGTCCGGCTTATGCTTAAAACCAGACTCTGGATAACTCAAGGCACGTTTCTGTAATGGCTGTTTGTTGGTTGACTCGGGCTATGACGAGAGTTGACTTTCTACCATCTGGAAGATCAATAGTGATATTGTTCTTGACTCGCCACAGTTTTGATAAAAATGGATTTCTTCAGAAAACAGTAGTGGGAGTATGGTAGAACTGGAAGTGATTCCAGAACCGCAAACGATTACTGAAAATTTGATAAGAACCTAAAGATTCAATCTGGTTTGACATTCCATTGGCCACTCCGCAGATATGGTGGGTAGCCTCAGGCACCCGAAAGGTACTCCGGTAGCCTCAAGGACGGTGACAGGGAGGTTCTTGTTTACCCAGTCTTGACATTACTGTTGTTCCAGGCTATGAGACCCGGCAGGAGGATGAGTATAGCGTCGTTCTGAACTAGCTTTAGAAGTGCACGTGTATATGACTCTGCCAGTGGGTTGTCGTAGTCAGTGGGAGCAGCGGAAGTATAGTGGACAAGTAGCTTATGTCTATTTATAGACTAAAGCAGATATAGCGGAGATAGATCATCTATTTCTGATGTGACAGTCATAGGTTTGACTTCATCAGAATAAGGGATAGATCTGTTAAGAAGGTAGTAGCGTGTGATGTTCTGATATTTGGATGACATACACAGAGTAGGAAGTGAAATTCCTATACTACGATCGGTTATATTTTGGTTGTCACACAGTGGTTTCTCCACATAATAATTGGATATTATATCAGACATTCTGGTTACTAGATCTATGGTTTTAGATCTTGATTTAGGTAGTTTCCCAATCTGGGTACTTAGACAGCATTGTACAGGTGTTTTAGAATGGACGACTCCTGGCACGGTAGTGTACCTGCAGGTGATGGAGTCACCCTCTCTAAAGGTATCTTACAGACTAAAGGGGAGAGGGATGCGCATTATTGGCAGATCACTTGCTTAGGCAATTGAGTCAATCATGAGATGTCAAGTACCACACCAGATTGTAAGTGCACGGCAGCGCCCCGGCCGTCATCCCGAGGCCAAAATGCGGAAATGAAAACTTTTCTTTAACTTTAGAAAACCGGCGCTATCGCGTACTATAAAACCGGATCGGACCATTAACCTAATGCTAGAAAACAAGAGAAAGGGTAGAAAGGTATACCGAGCGATCCGTGCCCTTCGGTCTTCGGCCTCCATCCTGATCTCCTCGCGGAATCTCCGTTCTTCATCTCCTCGTCGGAAAGGGCACCACATCGCCGATTCTTTTTACGGGCTCCCACCTCTGGACCGAGGCAACTCGGACACGAAGTTGGCAAGCCGACGTATCCAAGAATGCTGTAGACTAAGTGTAGAATCATTAGTCTCAAAGGGGTTTGTGAAGTTGCCATTTTAGATGGAAGAAGGAGATATGGAGATGAACTAGAACTTGGTAGCAAGCAAAAATATGAGATGAACATTTTCCCCACCATTAAAAATGAACCCTCTCCCTAACTTTTATGGCTGGCCCCTCTAGAAAAAAAAAGAGGGAGAAAAATGGCATATGCAAATGTGTGATAAAGAGGAGAAAAAATAGTCACACCAACATCAACCCCACATCCTTTCCAAACTAATCACCATAGATGCAAAGGAAAAGATGAGAAAGGAATCTAATGATGCTAGAACCATCATGATGCCTCATATCACAAATAACACCCTCCACATTGCTAATTTGGACATTTGCAAATAAGCCCCTCCATCACAAAATTCGGCCAAGGAAAGAGACAAAGGAAATTAGCCGAAACGGAATACAAACTGGCAACTTCAAAAAACTGATCCCGTAATAAATTACAGGAAAATCCCGCGACTGTATATACATACCCGCGTTTGTTTTCCGATCGAATACAAATGCAATGAGACAAAATCTACACTGTACAATACTAGGATCCGGCTTAAACCAAAGCCCGCTAGTATAATCCGTCCGATCACGATCCGTGCAATACCGCACGTATAAGATTGAACCCTGGCATATATCCATACGGCCTCTACAACGTTTCGCCCGAAACTTGAGAAACTGTTTGTGGAGGACTCTAAAGACTCGTCAATACTTTGGCTGTGGATTTAACCACTAGCACGTCAGAGGTATTAGCCATACGTAACGGGCTACCAGGTATTGACCAAAAGGGACGTCGATGAGCGAACTCATCCTGACACCCTACTGAGCCTGTCAGTGACAATATCCGTACAGTCCGGTCCGTTTGTCTATGAGCATCGCATGGCGGGCCTAGGGGGTTGGTAAAAGTCAGACCCCCAAAAGCGGTACAAGTCGTGTCGGAGTGTATCCCAGAACACCCTGAGATACTACTGGAATACCTACCAGTAAATCTCCTGCCTTGGCCAAGGACTTTGTGTAATAGCTCTCATAGACACAGCGCGACCTCACCCCCAATACCGGGAGAGACGAACCCCTGCAGATCCGCTCACTGCCTCGATGTGGCTCGGGACTGTACCCAACTAAAACCTGTTTGCACGACTCCTTTGAGCCGTGGTAGGGTAGTAATCAAAGCACAGTGGGAACTCACACGAGACAAATGACGATCTCAGGTCGATGAACTAACCTGTACACATGCCACCAGGGAACTGCTATCTGACGCTAGGTATAATACCAACTAGCATGTTCCCAGCGAGTCCTGTCCGGTGTACTCATAACCCAATGAGCACCTGTATACATCTTAGGTGAACCAACTGACACCAGTGTCTTGTGAGACCGGCCATCGCCCCTCGTCGGGGTCTCGACTGTATACACTAGTCTACTCTGGAGTATCGATGCCCTGTCTCGAAACTCCCACGACTAAGGACCTTTTAAGGATGTGCTTATAGACTCTAGCTCCCACGTATATGATCGCCATCATACTGCTGCCAGTCAAGCAAGAATCCTAGGGGCTTTATCAATGTGCAATAGTGATCAGTAATGTCACCTAAAGCAGTACACGATGATAAAGATAAACCAGATAGCATGCTATCATCTTGAGTAAGACTGTCCTACCGGTATAGGTCCTCCCTCAATCATTGCAATCACGTGCCTGTGATCCAATAATTGACTCTGAGGGCACTATATCCAACAATCTCCCACTTGCACTCGAGGCTAATTATTGCGATGTCGCATACTCACAGCCCGTGTGATACCGAACACCCAACTCATCTACTAATCAGTCTTACAAAGCCCGTTTGCGAAACTATTACGTTCGAGGAATAGCCTCAGTGAGTGGATCCGCCCTGATGTTTCTTTCTGTGTCTCTCTTAATCTCAAGTTCGCGGAGAAAACTATCTCCCGAAATGAGCAATACCTTTCTTAGAATATGTCTGGATATCTGATGGGACCCAGTTCATAAATGAACTCCAAATCCAAACTTTTTAGACTGTATTGTCAACTGAACTTAATCAATATCCTGCGCCATGCCTCCCTCAGTATCCTCTTGGACCACCTGTCCAAAATACTGCCCCTCGTCAGAGGGAAAACTATAACTCTGACAGTCATTCTGTCATCCAGATCACCTTGGAAGCCTGGAATGATAACCGTCCCCCGAATGAGGCTGTCGTTATCATATCCCTAAAACATCGACTTATGTTCTAAAACTGCTTCCGAACGTTTCTCCAGGATTGGATCAATATCACCTTATTGCATCTAGTGCAAAAACATCTGGTGTGGTACTTGACATCTCATGATTGACTCAATTACCTAAGCAAGTGATATGCCAATCATGCACATCCCTCTCCCCTTTAGTCTGTAAGACACCTTTAGAGAGGGTGACTCCATCACCTGCAGGTACACTACCGTGCTAGGAGTCGTCCATTCTAAAACACCTTTAGAATGCTGTCTAAGTACCCAGATTGGGACACTTCCCAAATCTAGATCTAAAAGCATAGATCTAGTAACCAGAATGTCTGATATAATATCCAACCTATGTGGAGAAATTACTGTGTGACAACCAAAGTATAACCGACCGTAGTATAGGAATTTCACTTCCTACTCTGTGTATGTCATCCAAATACCAGGACATCACACCCTACTACCTTCTTAACAGATCCATCCCCTATTCTGATGAAGTCAAACCTATAACTGTCACATCAGAAATAGATGATCTATCTCCGCTATATCTGCTTTAGTCTATAAATAGACATAAGCCACTTGTCCACTATACTTCCTCTGCTCCCACTGACTACGAAAACCCTCTGGCAGAATAATATACACGTACACTTCTAAACTTAGTTTAGAACGACGCTATACTCATCCTCCTGCCGGGTCTCATAGCCTGGAACATCAGCAGTGTCAAGTCCCCACTTAGCTTCCGCTGCTCCCACTGACCATGACAACCCTCTGGCAGAGTCATATAGACGTACACTTCTAAAGCTAGTTTAGAACGACGCTATACTCATCCTCCTGCCGGGTCTCACAGTCTGGAACAATAGCAATGGCAAGTCTGGGTAAACAAGAACCTCCCTGTCACCGTCCTTGAGGCTACCGGAGTACCTCTCGGGTGTCTGAGGTTACCCATCATGTCTGCGGAGTGGCCAATGGAATGTCAAACTAGATTGAATCTTTAGGTTCTTATCAAATTTTTAGTAATCGTTTGCGGTTCTGGAATCACTTCCAGTTCTACCATACTCCCATTACTATTTTCTGAAAAAATCCATTTTACTAAAACTGTGGCGAGTCAAGAACAATATCACTATTGATCTTCCAGATGGTAGAAAGTTAACCCTCGTCATAGCCCGGGTCAACCCACAAACAACCATTACAGAAACGTGCCTTGAGTTATCCGGAGTCTGGTTTTAAGCATAAGCCGGAAAACTCCCCGTACCTTAACAATGTCAAGATATGAACTGTTCTATATCCAATACAAAAACAGAGGCACTGATTTAATTGAACCAGATTCAAATCATGCAGCTGTCTCCAGTGCATGTCATCTAAATGGAGAGAGGCCGATCAGCATTACTCAACTTAGGAGTGCTTCCAATTATGAGTAACCTGAAAGAGAAGCTAGTTCTCTTAAAACCATTACTATCAACTGAATACCATATGCAAGTATCTATATCTTCGATCACCTTGAAGAATCCTGATACTTGCAACACCCGGTTCTCTACTTTATTCTTATACCTATAACTTCTCAAAACTCAGACCCTGCGTTTCTACGAAACACATGTCTAAGAACTAGAGAAGTCATAAGTGAACAGAATAATGTACGAGTACCAACCCCTCTGCCCTCATGGACACTGGACAATATACAATACTCTGTATAATTCCCTTGAGTCTAATAACTCATTCCCTGTGTGTCGTAGGTTGAAAACTGTACTTATGGCTAAGAAGAATTACACCGCTGTTTAATGCTCCTTACCTAACTAAAAGGTATATCTCACTCTATAAAAATAGACGTACAGATATATCAATTTGAAATTGGTGCATAACAGCGGATATTCAAAACCAAATATCTGCCGTCCGGCAAACAACCCAGGCGATTTTCTCAAATATCACCAATTACAACGAATTTCGATATAATGAGGATGATCACCTAATTCCCAATAACTTACTCCCACTCATAATCGTTAAAACCATACAGATGTGAGAATCATACCTGGTAAATACATACCCTGGAGCAAGTGTCTAATTAGGAAATCAGTTTTCTATTAACAGTACACCGTGAAACTGAAACATTGAAATGTCTCGATGGGATATCCGGGTATTCCTAGTAATGCCTCTTCCATTATCAGATTCACAACTGTAACCGTATATTTATTTGCCATCTCTCCAAATCCCTTTATATGTCTTTAGCCATTACCTTCTGTACACCCTTTTAGGCCAAATGGTTTTCTTCCTTCCCTACCGTTCGGCACCAGCCTATGGTTTGGAAGAAGACTATCCAATAAGAATAATAGGTGTACTGTCCTAATCCTAGGAGCACTCGCAATGCGAGAGAAGGTAAAGATAAAAGACAACTGAATAAAACCTTATTCCTATTTCTCCTGAACCAGAATCCATCCCCGAACTGGAACAAGTTCCTTTCGAGTTCGTATATAACCATACGATGGAATATCCAAATAACCGTGGATCTTCATAGTGATACGGAGTGTCTTGGAGAAATACAAAGGTGAAGTGGGAGTGATAATGAAATACTTGGTTTGGTCGTGAATAGCAGTCGCAATTTACTTTGCCCTCTTACTAATCCCTTTATTTGTCTTTACATAATACCTTCTGTACACCATCGTTAGGCTAATTGGTTTTCTTCATTCCCTACCGGTCGGCACCTGCCTATGGTTTGGAAGAAGACTATCCAATTTGCGTAATAGGTTTACTGTCCTAATCCAAGGAGCACTCGCAACCTGAGAGAAGGTAAAAGGAAAAGACAACTGAATAGTCCTATTCGTTTTTTCCAGAACCGGAAACCATCCTCGAATCTGGAACTAGTTCTTTCGAGTTCGTATATAACCATACGATGGTTTTATCCAATAGAAGTGGACGTCCGTAGTAATACGGGGTGTCCTGGAGAAAAGGGTAAAAGTAGGAGTGGCAATGAGGTATGCAACTCTGACAATCCAAAAGCCAGTGTTTAAGAAGGTTCGGTTAATTTTGGTCACTGATTCATAGTCAAGGGTCGGGCCATGGTCGCTGCCAAAGAAAGAGAGAAAAGAAACACTCAGCGTGCACTCTAACCTAGATCAGAATGGTTATCACTTTATCTAATCAGGAAACCTCCCACTGTTACGTCAAATTCTTCTCCAAACCTGAAAGAAGAATTAGTCGGGATCACCCGAGGAGTAAACCAACTCATCAGTGGGAATCGGGATCCAACTATTTTCGCATGATAACATGACGGAATCCACTCACGTTATCACACTCCAGAAGGTATGCGCATGCCTGGCAAGTTTCAGTTTCTTTAGAAACTCCCGATGTGATTTTTGCCCTATGCTCTTATGACCTTGACGAAGGCCAACATATCATAAGTCACATGTCAAGTTCTACCCGTCATTATCCAGGTTAATTTGAACCCACCCGTACATACCCTTGACGAAGGCCAAAATAGTAGTACGACTGTCCCAAACCAACGCATTTATCTATGCTGCAGAAAAGTAACAAATAGCTACCATACACTATGCCTTGACGAAGGCCAACATACATAGCATGAATACTAAGTGCATCCTTTCTGAAATGACGGAGGGCTACGAATGGTTTTTGGCGAAAAACCTTTAACGTAATGAACTTGATATCGTTGAAGGAACCGGATAGCCTTTTGTAAAAATATAGTGGCGAAACCTTTGCTAAAGAGGTCACTCCCGGTGAAGGGATCTCGGCTCTTTCCCTGTAGAATGAGGTGCAGGATATTCCAACTGAATACCACGATGCAAAGCAAAAGTAATCGACTATAGTGAAGTTATTGCCCTGACGCAAACTTCTGTCCAAGGGGTCACTCCCGGTGAAGGGATCTCGGCCCTTGCCTCGTCGATTGAGGTGCTGGATATTCATAACCGAATACCACTGTGCAAAACAAAAGAGAACGTCCTTGCAATAACAGCTTTTTGAAAAATGTTCCAACAACATCAGAATAGGTTTGTTTAGCTTGCATTGATCTGAATCAACGCAGTACCATCAATTGATCACACCAATAAAGAACAAAGATAATGATGTACGTATATGCCATCCGCATTCGCCACTGGGTCCCGTCATCACCCGTTAGGTTACTTAACTAACGACAGAGCGGGGACTGGACTAGCGCGGATGCAAAACATATACAACATCTACTAGTATATATATCAATATATAATATTCGCTCAAGGCGTGATAAAATGCAACATCACAGAAATGTAATAAGTATCACAGAACAATACAGATATATGGGATCCTCGGGTTTCATAGAGCCGCTACTGAAACCCGACGTTCCTCTGGTCGTGTGGATAGCCTCTACAATGAAATCCTAGACCCCTACGGGCGCGGCAAGTTACCCGCCAAAACCTGAAGCGAGGCAGCCCCTTTCAGCAACGTGAATGGACCACCCAGCACTTCACGGAATCCGGTAATTTGGGCACCCCTCCTTGGGTCAACCTATACCCCCTACGAGTGCGGCGAATAGCCCGCCAATTCTAGAGTAAAGCCCCCTCCATCTCAACGCCATGAGATGCGGGTCCGTTGCCCTCTAGAACCCGGCTATCCGTGCACCCCTCCGCGGGGTAATCCTAGTACTGAATGTAAAATATACAATGGGTACATCGACCTCAGTCCGGTCGTGCCCCAAAAGAATAATATACAAACAGGCAGTGACGGCAGTCCACATGTCGGACGCTCGCCCCGCAATATCAAATGTACATATACAAACCAAACTGTACTACCATTGCATCCAGGTTATCCCCCACGACAAATCCGCAACATCACAGCACAACACAGAACATCAACGTGAATGTCACGTTCGCAAATCCGTCTAAAAGGGCTATAGCAGTTAGACAGGATTTACCGATCAAATGACATTCACGGTCGCAGATATAATGTAAATACTGTGAACTAATATGTTTAAAATTTTCGATCGACTAAATTTCCCGAAGTGGGCCCCAAGCACAACTGTAGCACTCAAAATAAATCTGGGCTCAAACAGAATATACCAAAAACCCCATTTCCAAGACAGAGAACTATTGAAGAAATTTGGTGCACAGAAGAGGTAAAGTGGCGGCGGAATCGTGGCCAGAGCATGGATTTGGCCGCGGTTCCGCGGCGGAATAGTAACTTCAAGCGACCAACTTTTTACAGAATTCTTATAATCGCCTGCACGTATTTCTGCAATGTACCATATAATTTTTCGAGCACAAATAAAATTCGACAGAAAGTGCAACTTGGAAACGCGATTTTTGGAAAATTCGTCCTATCGAAGTTCTAAACACGTTAGAGCAAGCTAGACTAGGTTAATGGCGTGGCTCTGATACCAATGTAAGTGCACGGCAGCGCCCCGGCTGTCATTCCGAGGCCAAAATGCTGAAACGAAAAATTTTCTTTAATTTTAGAAAACCGGCGCTACCACATACTATAAACCCGGATCGGGCCATTAACCTAATGCTAGCAAATAAGAGAAAGGGTAGAAAGCTATACCGAGCGATCCGTGTCCTTCGGTCTTCGGCCTCCATCCCGATCTCCTCGCGGAATCTCCGTTCTTCATCCCCTCGTCGGAAAGGGCACCACATCGCCGATTCTTTTTACGGGCTCCCACTTCTGGACCGAGGCAACTCGGACACGAAGTTGGCAAGCCGACGTGTCCAAGAATGCTGTAGACTAAGTGTAGAATCATTTGTCTCAAAGGGGTTTGTGAAGTTGCCATTTTAGATGGAAGAAGGAGATATGGAGATGAACTAGAACTTGGTAGCAAGCAAAAATATGAGATGAACGTTTTCCCCACCATAAAAAATGAACCCTTTCCCTAACTTTTGTGGCCGGCCCCTTTAGAAAAAAAAAAGAGAGAAAAATGGCATATGCAAATGTGTGATAAAGAGGAGAAAAAATAGTCACACCAACATCAACCCCACATCCTTTCCAAACTAATCACCATAAATGCAAAGGAAAAGATGAGAAAGGAATCTAATGATGCTAGAACCATCATGATGCCTCATATCACAAATAACACCCTCCACATTGCTAATTTGCACATTTGCAAATAAGTCCCTTCATCACAAAATTCGGCCAAGGAAAGAGACAAAGGAAATTGGCCGAAATGGAATACAAACTGGTAACTTCAAAAAACTGATCCCGTAATAAATTACAGGAAAACCCCACGACTGTATATACATACCCGTATTTGTATTCCGACCGAATACAAATGCAATGAGACAAAATCTACACTGTACAATACTAGGATCCGGCTTAAACCAAAGCCCGCTAGTATAATCCGTCCGATCACGATCCGTACAATACCGCACATATAAGATCGAACCCTGCCATATATCCATACGGCCTTTACAGCGTTTCGCCCGAAACTTGAGAAACTGTCTGTGGGGGACTCTAAAGACTCGTCAATATTTTGGCTGTGGATTTAACCACTAGCACGTCAGAGGTATTGGCCATACGTAACGGGCTACCAGGTATTGACCAAAAGGGACGTCGACGAGCGAACTCATCCTGACACCCTACTGAGCCTGTCAGTGACAATATCCGTACAGTCCGGTCCGTTCGTCTATGAGCATCGCATGGCGGGCCTACGGGGTTGGTAAAAGTCAGACCCCCAAAAGCGGTACAAGTCGTGTCGGAGTGTATCCCAGAACACCCTGAGATACTACTGGAATACCTACCAGTAAATCTCTTTCCTTGGTTAAGGACTTCGTATAATGGCTCTCCTAGACACAGCGTGACCTCACCCCCAATACCAGGAGAGACGAACCCCTACAGATCCGCTCACTGACTCCATGTGGCTCGGGACTGTACCCAACTAAAACCTGTTTGCACGACTCCTTTGAGCCGTGGTAGGGTAGTAATCAAAGCACAATGGGAACTCATACGAGACAAATGACGATCTCAGGTCGATGAACTAACCTGTACACATGTCACCAGGGAACTGCTTGTTGCGCCACGGCAGCGCCCCGGCCTCGTACTCGAGGCCAAAATGCGGAATCAAAAATTTTCCTTACTCGGAAACCGGCGCTACCGCGGACAAAGAAAACCCGGATCGTTTACCATTAACCTAATGCTAGCAATCAAGAGAGGGGAAGAGAAGTATACCGAGTGATCCGAGTCCTCCGGTCTTCTCTTCATCGTCCCGATCTCTCGCGGAAAGTCTTGTCTCCATATCGTCGCCTCCTCGCCGGAAAGGGCACCACATCGCCTGCGTCTTTTACGGGCTCCCGCCTCAATACCGAGGCAACTCGGGCATGAAGCCGGCAACTCGACATGCTCAAGATATGCTGTAGAATGTATAGTAGATCATGCTAGTCTCATTTGGGGTTTGTAGTTGCCTTGATGGAGGAATCAAGATGATATGAACTTGGGGATTTTTGTGGCAATGAAAATGATAAGAATGATTAATTTCCCACACCCTCACAAAATGAAAAATGAACCATTCTACCCTCACAAGTAGTGGCCGGCCCCTTCATATACAAATGGTGGAGAAAAAACCAAAGACAAGAAGGAAGGTGAGTGTAGGATAAAGGTGGAGGGTGACCACAAGCAAACATAATCATCACAAACCTATATCCAAACCATACCCTCTCAAATCACCATTAAAGCAAGTTATGGTGCAAAAGATAAAGATGCTATCATAATCAAACAAATTGCAAAGAAACCCCCTCCACAAATGTAATTTGCAAAACTGCAAATTACCCCCTCCATCGGAAAAGTCCGGCCGGGAAAGAACAAAGGAAAACCGGCCGGAACGGAATGCAAACTGGCAACTCCAGAAAACTGGTCCCGTAATAAATTACAGGAAAACCCCGATACTGTGCATACACACCCGCATCTGTATTCCGACCGGATACAAATGCAATGAGACAAAATCTACACTGTACTAAACTAGGACCGGCATAAGCCAAAGCCGGCAAGTAATATCCGTTCGATTCTGATCCGTGCAATACCGCACGTATCAGATCGAACCCTGCCATATAACTATACGGCCACTAGTACAAAACTGTCCGATCCTGATCCGTGCAATACCGCACGTATCTGATCGGACCCTGCCATATCTCCATACGGCCTCTACAGCGTTTCGCCCGAAAGCTGAGTAACTGAAAGTGTGGTGGACTCTAAAGACTCGTCAATACAATGGCTGTGGATTTAACCACTAGCACGTCAGAGGTATAAGCCAATACGTAACGGGCCACCAGCTATTGATCAAAAGGGACGTCGATGAGCGAACTCATCCTGACACCCTACTGAGCCTGTCAGTGACAATATCCGTACAGTCCGGTCCGTTCGTCTACGAGGATCGCATGTCGGGCCTAGGGGGTTGGTAAAAGTCAGACCCCCAAAGGCGGTACAAGTCGTGTCGGAGTGTAGCCCAGAACGCCCTGAGATACTACTGGAATACCTACCAGTAAATCTCCTGCCTCGGCCGAGGGCTTTGCGTAATGGCTCTCCTAGACACAGCGCGACCTCACCCCCAATACCGGGAGAGACGAACCCCTGCAGACCCGCTCACTGCCTCCATGTGGCTCGGGACTGTACCCAACTAAAACCTGTTTGCACGACTCCTTTGAGACGTGGTAGGGTAGTAATCAAAGCACAGTGGGAACTCACACGAGACAAATGACGATCTCAGGTCGATGAACTAACCTGTACACATGTCACCTGGGAACTGCTATCTGACGTCTGGTATAAGACCAACTAGCAGGTTCCCGGCGAGTCCTGTCCGGTGTACTCATAACCCAATGAGCACCTGTATACATCTTAGGTGAACCAACTGACACCAGCGGCTTGTGAGACCGGCCACCGCCCCTCGTCGGGGTCTCGACTGTATACACTAGTCTACTAATGGAGTATCGATGCCCTGTCTCGAAACTCCTATGACTAGGGACCTTTTAAGGATGTGCTTATAGACTACCAGCTCCCACGTATATGATCGCCATCATACTGCTGGTAGTCAAGCAAGAATTCTAGGGGCTCTATCAACGTGTAATAGCGACATGTCAGGTCACCTAAAGCAGTACACGTTGATAAAGATAAACCAGATAGCATACTATCATCTCGAGTAAGACTGTCCTACCGGGATAGGTCCTCCCTCAATCATTGCAATCACGTGCCTGTGATCCAATAATTGACTCTGAGGGCACTATCTCCAACAATCTCCCACTTGCACTCAAGTCTAATTATTGCGATGTCGCATACTCACAGCCCGTGTGATACCGAACACCCAACTCCTCTACTAGTCAGTCGCACAAAGCCTGTTTGCGAAACTATTGCGTTCGAGGAATAGCCTCAGTGAGTGGATCCGCAGGATGTTTCTTTCTATGTCTCTCTATATCTCAAGTTCGCGGAGAAAGCCATCTCCCGAAATGAGCAATACCTGTCTTGGAACGTCTGGATGTCTGATGGGACCTAGTTCATAAAAGAACTCCAAATCCAGACTTCTAAGACTGTATCGTCAACTGAACTTAATCAGTATCCTGCGCCATGCCTCCCTCAGTATCTGCCTTGGATCACCTATCCAAAATACTGCCCCTCGTCAGAGGGAAAACTATAACTCTGACAACCTCCTTGTCGTCCATGTCACCTTGGAAGCCTGGAGTGATAACCGTCTCCTAAAAGAGGCAGCCGTTATCATATCCCTAGAACATCCACTTATGTTCTAAAACTGCTTCCGACTGTTTCTCCTGGATTGGGTCAATATCAACTTATTGCATCTAGTACAAGAACAACATCTGGTGTGGTACTTGACATCTCATGATTGACTCAATTGCCTAAGCAAGTGATCTGCCAATCATGCACATCCCTCTCTACTTTAGTCTAAAAGACACCTTTAGAGAGGGTGACTCCATTACCTGCAGGTACACTACCATGCCAGGAGTCGTCCATTCTAAATACTCTTAGAATGCTGTCAAAATACCCTGATTGGGAAACCACCCAAATCTAGATCTAAAACCATAGATCTAGTAACCAGTATGTCTGATATAATGTCCAAGTCCCATGTGGATAAAACACTGTGTGACGACCAAAGTATAACCGATCGTAGTATAGGATTATCACTTCCTACTACCTTCTCAACAGATCCATCCCCTATTCTGATGACGTCAAACCTATGACTGTCACATCAGAAAAACAGATGATCTATCTCCGCTATATGTGCTTTAGTCTATAAATAGACATAAGCCTGATGTCCACCAATGCTTCCGCTGCTCCCACTGACTACGACAACCCTCTGCTAGAGTCATATAGACGTGCACTTCTAAAGCTAGTTTAGAACGACGCTATACTCATCCTCCTGCCGGGTCTCGCAGCCTGGAACAACAACAATGGCAAGTGTGGGTAAACAAGAACTTCCCTGTCACCGTCCTTGAGGCTACCGGAGTACCTCTCGGGTGCCTGAAGTTACCCACCTTATCTGCGGAGTGGCCAATGGAATGTCAAATCAGATTGAATCTTTAGGTTCCTTATCAAATCTTCAGTAATCGTTTGCGGTTCTGGAATCACTTCCAGTTCTACCATACTCCCACTACTGTTTTCAAAAAAATCCATTTCTTTTAAAAATGTGGCGAGTCAAGAACAATATCTCTATTGATCTTCCAGATGGTAGAAAGTCAACCCTCGTCATAGCCTGGGTCAACCCGCAAACAGCCATTACAGAAACGTGCCTTGAGTTGTCCAGTGTCTGGTTTTAAGCATAAGCCGGACAACTCCCCGTACCTTAACATCGTTAAGATATGAACTGTTCTATATCCAATATAGAACCAGAGGCACTGATTTAAATGAACCAGATTCAAATCATGCAGCTATCTCCAGTGCATGTCAACTAAATGGAAGGTGGCCGATCAGCGTTACTCAACTTAGGAATGCTTCCAATTATGAGTAACCTGAAAGAGAAGCAAGTTCTCATTACTATCAACTGAATACCATACACAAGTATCTACATCTTCGATCACCTTGAAGAATCCCGATACTTGCAATACCTGGTTCTCTACTCTATTCTTATACCAATAACTCCTCAAAACTCAGACCCTGTGTTTCTACGAAACATATGTCTAAGAACTAGAGAAGTTAAAAGTAAACAGAATATAGTAGAAGGACCAACCCCTCTGTCCGCTGAGTCTAACAACTCTTTCACTGTGCGTCGTAGGTTGAAAACTGTACTTATGGTTAAGAAGAATTACACCGCTGTTTAATGCTCCTTACCCAACCATCCACTGATATAGGTAAATGTCATCGACATAATATCAAAAGGTATATCTCACTCTATGAAAATAGACGTACAGATATATCAATTTGAAATTGGTGCACAACAGCGGATATTCAAAACCAAATATTTGCCGACCGGCAAACAGCCCAGATGATCTCCTCAAATATCACCGATTACAACGAATCCCGATATAATGAGGATGATCACCCTATTCCCAATGACTTACTCCCACTCATCATCTATAAAACCATACAGATGTGAGAGTCATACCTGGTAAATACATACCCTGGAGTAAGTATCTAATCGGGAAAACAGTTTTCTTTTAACATCACAGTGAAACTGAAACATTGAAATGTTTCTGTGGGGTATTCTGGTATTCTTAGTAATGCCTCTTCCATTATCCAGATTCACAACTATAACCGTATAATTCTTTGCCACCTGTCCAAATCCCTTTATATGTCTTTAGTCAATACCGTCTGCACACCCCTTTAGGCCAAAATGGTTTTCTTCCTTCCCTACCGTTCGGCACCAGCCTATGGTTTGGAAGAAGACTATCCAGTAAGCATAAAGGGTGTACTGTCCTAATCCTAGGAGCACTCGCAAAAGCGAGAGAAGGTGAAGACAACCGAATAAACCATATTCCTATTTCTCCTGAACCAGAATCCATCCCCGAACTGGAACAAGTTCCTTTCGAGTTCGTATATAACCATACGATGGATTATCCAATAAACTTGGGATCTTCGTAGTGATACGGAGTGTCCTGGAGAAATACAAAGGTGATTTAGGATTGGCGAAGAAATACTCGATTTGGTCGTGAATAGCAGTCGCAATTTACTTTGCCCTCTTACTAATCCCTTGCTTTGTCTTAACTTAATACCTTCTGTACACTGTTTTAGGCTAACTGGTTTTCTTCATTCCCTACCGGTCGGCACCAGCCTATGGTTTGGAAGAAGACTATCCAATTTGCGTAATAGGTGTACTACTCCTAAACCAAGGAGTACTCGCAACCTGAGAGAAGGTGAAAAGAAAAGACAACTGAATAATCCTATCCGTTTTCTCCAGAACCAGAAACCATCCTCGAAGTCCTTCGAGTTCGTATCTAACCATACGATGGTTTTGTCCAATGGAAGTGGACGTTCGTAGCAATACGGGGTGTCCTGGAGAAAAGGGTAAAAGTAGGAGTGGCAATGAGGTTTGCAACTCTGACAATCCAAAAGCCAGTGTTAAGAAGGTTCGGTCAACTTGGTCACTGAGTCAAAGTCCAGGGTCGGGTCAATGGTCGCTGCCAAAGAGAGAGAAAAAAGAAACACTCAGCGTGCACTCTAACCAAGATCAGAATGGTTATCACTTTTTCTAATCAGGAATCCTCCCACTGTACCTCAAATTCTCCTCCAAACCTGAAAGAAGAATTAGTCGGGGTCACCCGAGGAGTAAACTAACTCATCAGTGGGAATCGGGATCCAACTATCATCGCATGATAACTTGACGGAATCCACTCAAGTCACCACACTCCAGAAGGTATGCGCATGCCTGGCAAGTTTCAGTTCTTTTGAAACTCCCGATACAGATTTTTACCCCAAGCGGTTTATGACCTTGACTAGGTCAACAAACCATAAACCGCCAGTCAAGTTCAACCCGTCATTATTCTGGATTGCATTAAACCCACCCGTACGTGCCCTTGACTAGGTCAACAAGGCCGCACGACTGTCTTAACCAATCCCACTTATGCAACAAACAAGTACCACTTAGCTACCGAACACTACGTCTTGACTAGGTCAACAAACGCAGCACGAATACCAAATAATACCTGTAGGAAATGACGGAGGGCTACGGCCGGTTTTTGGCGAAAAACCTTTAACGTAATGAACTTGATATCGTCGAAGGAACTGCATAGCCTTTTATAAAAATATAGTGACGAAAACCTTTGCTAAAGAGGTCACTCCCGGTGAAGGGATCTCGGCTCTTTCCCCGTAGAATGAGGTGCAGGATATTCCAACTGAATACCACGATGCAAAGCAAAAGTAATCGGCTATAGTGAAGTTAATGCCCTGACGCAAACTTCTGTCCAAGGGGTCACTCCCGGTGAAGGGATCTCGGCCCTTGCCTCGTCGACTGAGGAGCAGGATATTCCAAATGAATACCACGATGCAAAACAAAAGTGAGCGTCCTTGCAATAACAGCTTTTTGAAAAATGTTCCAACAACATCAGATTAGGTTTGTTTAGCTTGCATTTATCCGAATCAACGCAGTCCCACCAATAGATCACACCACAAAGAACGAAAATATACTGACGTACGTATATGCCATCCGCATTCGCCACTGGGTCCCGTCATCACCCGTTAGGTTAGCTAACTAACGGCAGAGCGGGGACTGGACTAGCGCGGATGAAAAACATATACAACATCTACTAATATATATACCAATATATAGTATTTCGCTCAAGGCGTGAATAAAAATGCAACATCACAGAACAATACAGATATCTGGAAGCCCCGGGTTTCACAGAGCCGCTGCTGAAACCCGACGTTCCCCTGGTCGTGTGGATAGCCTGTGCAATGAAATCCTAGACCCCTACGGGTGCGGCAAGTCACCCGCCAAAACCTGAAGCGAGGCAGCCCCCTCCAGCACCGTGAATGGACCACCCAGCACTTCACGGAATCCGGTAACTTAGGCACCCCTCCTGGGTCAACCTGTACCCCCTACGAGTGCGGCGAATAGCCCGCCAATCCTAGAGCGAAGCCCCCTCCGTCTCAATGCCATGAGATGCGGGCCCGTTGCCTTCTAGAACCCGGCTATCCGTGCACCCCTCCGCGGGGTAATCCTAGTACAGAAAGTAAAATATATACACACACCGGGTACATCGACCGCAACCAGGTCGTGCCCCAAAAGAATAATACAAACAGGCAGTGACGGCAGTCCACATGTCGGACGCTCGCCCCGCAATATCAAATGTACATAATACAACAAAACAGTACTAGCATTGCATCCAGGCTATCCCCCACGACCGATCCGCAACAACACAGCATAAACATAGAACATCAACGTGAAAATCACGTTCGCAAATCCGTCTAACCGGGCTATAGCAGTTAGACGGGATTTACCGATCAAGTGACATTCACGGTCGCAGATATAATGTAAATACTGTGAAATAATGTGTTTAAAAATATCCGATCGATCAAACTTACCAAGTGGGCCCCACAAGTAATACTGTAGCACTTACAGAAAATCTGGGCCCAAAAATAATATTCCAAAAACCCCATTTTCAAGTGCAAGACAATCTGGAAAAAATTTGGTACAGTGAAGAATTTAACTGGCGGCGGAACCGCGGCCAAAGCATTGCTTTGGCCGCGCTTCCGCGGTGCTATGAAGGATTCAGGCTACCAATTTTTACTAGATCTCTTACATTTCCCTGCACATCATTCTGCAACCACCTGAAAAATTTTTCGAGCCCGGGAAAAATCGACAGAAAACTGATGTACACAAAATGTGGTTTTTGGGATTTTGTTCGATCGGAAATGTAAAACACACTAGAACAAGCTAGGTAAGGTTAATGGCGTGGCTCTGATACCATGTTGCGCCACGGCAGCGCCCCGGCCTCGTACTCGAGGCCAAAATGCGGAATCAAAAATTTTCCTTACTCGGAAACCGGCGCTACCGCGGACAAAGAAAACCCGGATCGTTTACCATTAACCTAATGCTAGCAATCAAGAGAGGGGAAGAGAAGTATACCGAGTGATCCGAGTCCTCCGGTCTTCTCTTCATCGTCCCGATCTCTCGCGGAAAGTCTTGTCTCCATATCGTCGCCTCCTCGCCGGAAAGGGCACCACATCGCCTGCGTCTTTTACGGGCTCCCGCCTCAATACCGAGGCAACTTGGGCATGAAGCCGGCAACTCGACATGCTCAAGATATGCTGTAGAATGTATAGTAGATCATGCTAGTCTCATTTGGGGTTTGTAGTTGCCTTGATGGAGGAATCAAGATGATATGAACTTGGGGATTTTTGTGGCAATGAAAATGATAAGAATGATTAATTTCCCACACCCTCACAAAATGAAAAATGAACCATTCTACCCTCACAAGTAGTGGCCGGCCCCTTCATATACAAATGGTGGAGAAAAAACCAAAGACAAGAAGGAAGGTGAGTGTAGGATAAAGGTGGAGGGTGACCACAAGCAAACATAATCATCACAAACCTATATCCAAACCATACCCTCTCAAATCACCATTAAAGCAAGTTATGGTGCAAAAGATAAAGATGCTATCATAATCAAACAAATTGCAAAGAAACCCCCTCCACAAATGTAATTTGCAAAACTGCAAATTACCCCCTCCATCGGAAAAGTCCGGCCGGGAAAGAACAAAGGAAAACCGGCCGGAACGGAATGCAAACTGGCAACTCCAGAAAACTGGTCCCGTAATAAATTACAGGAAAACCCCGATACTGTGCATACACACCCGCATCTGTATTCCGACCGGATACAAATGCAATGAGACAAAATCTACACTGTACTAAACTAGGACCGGCATAAGCCAAAGCCGGCAAGTAATATCCGTTCGATTCTGATCCGTGCAATACCGCACGTATCAGATCGAACCCTGCCATATAACTATACGGCCACTAGTACAAAACTGTCCGATCCTGATCCGTGCAATACCGCACGTATCTGATCGGACCCTGCCATATCTCCATACGGCCTCTACAGCGTTTCGCCCGAAAGCTGAGTAACTGAAAGTGTGGTGGACTCTAAAGACTCGTCAATACAATGGCTGTGGATTTAACCACTAGCACGTCAGAGGTATAAGCCAATACGTAATGGGCCACCAGCTATTGATCAAAAGGGACGTCGATGAGCGAACTCATCCTGACACCCTACTGAGCCTGTCAGTGACAATATCCGTACAGTCCGGTCCGTTCGTCTACGAGGATCGCATGTCGGGCCTAGAGGGTTGGTAAAAGTCAGATCCCCAAAGGCGGTACAAGTCGTGTCGGAGTGTAGCCCAGAACGCCCTGAGATACTACTGGAATACCTACCAGTAAATCTCCTGCCTCGGCCGAGGGCTTTGTGTAATGGCTCTCCTAGACACAGCGCGACCTCACCCCCAATACCGGGAGAGACGAACCCCTGCAGACCCGCTCACTGCCTCCATGTGGCTCGGGACTGTACCCAACTAAAACCTGTTTGCCCGACTCCTTTGAGCCATGGTAGGGTAGTAATCAAAGCACAGTGGGAACTCACACGAGACAAATGACGATCTCAGGTCGATGAACTAACCTGTACACATGTCACCTGGGAACTGCTATCTGACGTCTGGTATAAGACCAACTAGCAGGTTCCCGGCGAGTCCTGTCCGGTGTACTCATAACCCAATGAGAACCTGTATACATCTTAGGTGAACCAACTGACACCAGCGGCTTGTGAGACCGGCCACTGCCCCTCGTCGGGGTCTCGACTGTATACACTAGTCTACTAATGGAGTATCGATGCCCTGTCTCGAAACTCCTACGACTAGGGACTTTTTAAGGATGTGCTTATAGACTACCAGCTCCCACGTATATGATCGCCATCATACTGCTGGTAGTCAAGCAAGAATCCTAGGGGCTCTATCAACGTATAATAGCGACATGTCAGGTCACCTAAAGCAGTACACGATGATAAAGATAAACCAGATAGCATACTATCATCTCGAGTAAGACTGTCCTACCGGGATAGGTCCTCCCTCAATCATTGCAATCATGTGCCTGTGATCCAATAATTGACTCTGAGGGCACTATCTCCAACACTGCTATCTGACGCTAGGTATAATACCAACTAGCATGTTCCCGGCGAGTCCTGTCCGGTGTACTCATATTCCAATGAGCACCTGTATACATCTTAGGTAAACCAACTGACACCAGTGGCTTGTGAGACCGGCCACCGCCCCTCGTCGGGGTCTCGACTGTATACACTAGTCTACTCTGGAGTATCGATGCCCTGTCTCAAAACTCCCACGACTAGGGACCTTTAAGGATGTGCTTATAGACCCCAGCTCCCACGTATATGATCGCCATCATACTGCAGGCAGTTAAGCAAGAATCCTAGGGGCTCTATCAACGTGCAATAGTGATCAGTAATGCCATCTAAAGCGGTACACGATGATAAAGATAAACCAGATCGCATACTATCATCTTGAGTAAGACTGTCCTACTGTAACCCTTCGAAAATCGTTTAGGCAGTTTTTCGGTAATCGGCTAAAATGTCAGCTTTTCCCGTAAAAAGTCAAAATAGGTATTTTTCATTGTAGACCTAATTATACAAAATTTAGATAAGATATTACTATAAATTGGTCACTAAAATGCCACTTATAATTTTCTAGTTAAATAATTTTTTTTTCGTAATTAATTATTTTTAATATTATTTTAAGCTTTTAAAAATACATTAAATTAGTGATAAATACAAATTTAATTAGGTAAATTTCATAATTAGGAATCTTTATAAGCTAAAATATAGTGTTAATAAATTGTATCATGCTTTGCAAGATTTTAGTTTTATGGTTTGAAATTAGTGAAAAAAATGAAGTAAAATGGGGTTTTTTGTAAAAAGGTTGATGTGAAATGCATTAAATGAGATTTAAGGGGTTTATTTGACCTAGAAACATCTACAAAAAACCCACAACTCCTCTCTCTACCTGCTGGCCGAGCCTAACCTGCAGAAATCCCTCATCTTCTCACTTCTTTCTTGCTTCATTTTGCTATCAAAATCCATTGAAAATTCACAAATTCCTTCTCCAATTCAAAGCAAAATCCTAATCCTATCTCTCCTCAAACCAAATTTAGTTCAAAACTTGAAGAAAGGAGGCATCTTTCGTGGCTTGAGCAAGCTAGGGTTCAAACTTGTGAGGTGAAGATTCTAACCTATTTGTTAACTTGTAGTTTAAATGTGCAAAAATTGAATTTTGAAGTATTAATTTAGTAGTAATTACTTGTTCATGAAATTCAAGAAAGGGATTTGATTGTGGATTAGGGTTTGTAGCATGGTTGATGGATTAAAGTTAGGGTTTTGGTTATCTAATTGGTTAGGATGGTTAATTGTGCGATGTTGCGCTCGCTAGATCGATAATTTGCGATATTTGCATCGAATCGGTATGCGAATGCTTTCTAGGTTTTTATGTAAATTAGGAGGTGATCAAATTGCGTTATATTAGCGATATAATTAGCTTCTTATACGACTATTAGTGTGCGCGAATGCGGGGTTTTGTCTAGCCGGGTTTTAGTTTTGTCGATTTCCCCGAAACGACGATTTTGGCTAAGGTTTTAGCGATTCTCGTGTGTTTTCCCACGCACCGAGTGCACGTTATGTTTAATTAGAGAGCGTCGATATTTGTATATTGTGACTTGCATCATTTTAGGGGTATGTAATCTTATATTGTGTGTTATGCAATGCTAGGATCGGTCGGGGAAACATCGGACACGGCGCGTAATGGCAAGGCGGTGGTCGGATCGGATTAGCGATGCATTCAGGTGAGTAGATGTATTCATCTATGGGGGAAATCGTCTGGATGGCGTGAGGCGCCCCCTAATTAGGATTACCTTATTTCTTGCAAGACTTGTACTGCTAGTTAGCTTACCCTTTTATTTACATTGCATACCCTTACAGCTAACCGTATACTAGATTGCATGGACATTCATATAAACATATGCGATATCACTTCGTAGGACACGAACACCATTACCATTGGCATCTGTTGCACGCGCACTATTCATGTGACACACACGTCTTTGGTAATTGCCATGCCACGTGCACTATAGAACCTATTTAACTTAGTATCGCCACTTGCATCATACATGATATATGAAATTGCATAGCTTATATATACCTAGCATCATCATCGTACTTACATAGATTTCTAGCCAAAATTCACATCGCATACATTGATATCACAGACATTTATCATATATAACATGTTGGATATTATGATTTTCTTGAGGATTTCAGTATTGCTGCGATTTCTGGATTTTTGGGGAAAACCGCAAGAATTTAACAAAAGCTTATATCTATCATTTTTAAAACAAAGTTGCGGTTTTCTCGTGATGTATGTGTCGTCCACCATGAGTTTTCATGTTTTCTGTTGGATTTCGAGACCCGATTCGAGGAGTGGATGAACCGTCTCGGGTACATGGTAGGCCCGGTATGGTACCCCGGGGCAAGAAGATCGAGTTGTAGACGATGAGCCTGGCAGGGGAAGACTACCTACCGGTGATGTCTGGCACGGCGGATATCCGGAGGATACCGACCGTTGTCGTGAGATTTGATGACATGGGCCGATCCGGACTGACGGAGCCAGATATTTGAGACATTGATACAGTGAGACATTGAGACAGAGGTGATTTCATATTTGGTGTCGATGCTTGACACGGTTTTCAGATGATTTCTTGATGGTATTTAGCTATTATACAGATATTCCTTTTTCTAAAGTTAAGAATGCAGAACTCTTAGCATTTAAAACACTTAAAGATTTAGTAATGACATTGCATACATGTGCATGCATACTAGAGGTATTATATCACATCTGAACATACATGCTGTGACGCATTTGCGTGCATTCTTACGATTGCCTTGCTAGATGTTATATTGTACTCACGAGCTGGCAACTCACCCCCGTTGTGCCATAGTGCCTTGCAGGTCGGAACTGTCATCCTTGTAGCGGCGGGCCATCTTATCATCAGCTCCTTTTGCTCAGATTCGCGATATTGCTCGTAGGTGGGTTGTGAGCACACTTTATTTCTTTTTGCTCTATCATTGTATCTAGTATTCTCCATCTACCATTTTTTATTTGTATATGCGACCTAGTGATGAGACTGAGAGATTTGTATATTTGTGGTTTCTTTTGGGTCGAGCTCACTTGAGCCGACGTTGTGTTTTCTGATATTTTGCATTTCTTTTATGCTCTTTTTCTTGATATTACTTATATATTGCGTGTGGTTGTGATCCGCCTTGGGCGAAGAGCTAGCTCCCGCTTGGGGATGCCATTTTATGATTACAGGTTATATATATCTTGTTGTACCCATTTTGGGGGATAGAATTTATAGGGGAGACTCTGCCGAAATTTTCGGAAATTTTTGATGTTTTTAAAAAGGGGGTTCAATGCAACTTAATTGATTTACAAATCGTTTTCATGTAAGGTTTTCCTTCACTCTCTTTGATTTTGGTTTAGATTCTTCTGGGCTTTGGCTGACTTAGGTTACAGTACGCCTTTAGACGTCTCGTAATCTAAGTGCCAGTCATGTTCCGTACCTTCGGGTCGTGACACCTACCGGTATAGGTCCTCCCTCAATCATTGCAATCACGTGCCTGTGATCCAATAATTGACTCTGAGGGCACTATATCAAACACAGATGCTGTTTTTGCACGAGATGCAATAAGTTGATATTAATCCTATCCTGGAGAAACGTTCGGAAGCAGTTTTAGAACATAAGTGTATGTTCTAGGGATATGATAACGACAGCCTCTTTCTGGGGACGGTTATCATTCCAGGCTTCCAAGATGACTTGGATTGCAGAGTGACTGTCAGAGCTATAGTTTTCCCTCTGACGAGGTGCAGTATTTTGGACAGGTGGTCCAAGCGGATACTGAGGGAGGTGTGGCGCAGGATACTGATTAAGTTCAGTTGACAATATAATCTAAGAAGTTTGGATTTGGAGTTCATTTATGAACTAGGTCCCATCAGATATCCAGACATATTCTAAGACAGGTATTGCTCATTTCAGGAGATGGCTTTCTCCGCGAACTTGAGATAAAGAGAGACATAGAAAGAAACATCAGGGCGGATCCACTCACTGAGGCTATTTCTCGAACGCAATAGTTTCGCAAACGGGCTTTGTGAGACTGATTCGTAGAGGAGTTGGGTGTTCGGTATCACACGGGCTGTGAGTATGCGACATCGCAATAATTAGCCTTGAGTTCAAGTGGGAGATTGTTGGATATAGTGCCCTCAAAGTCAATTATTGGATCACAGGCACGTGATTGCAATGATTGAGGGAGGACCTATACCGGTAGGACAGTCTTACTCAAGATGATAGTATGCTATCTGGTTTCTCTTTATCATCGTGTACTGCTTTAGGTGATCTTACAGGTCACTATTGCACGTTGATAGAGCCCCTAGGATTCTTGCTTGACTGCCAGCAGTATGAGGGCGATCATATACGTGGGAGCTGGGGTCTATAAGCACATCCTTAAAAGGTCCCTAGTCGTGGGAGTTTTCGAGACAGGGCATCGATACTCCAGAGTAGACTAGTGTATACAGTCGAGACCCCGACGAGGGGCGGTGGCCGGTCTCACAAGCCACTGGTGTCAGTTGGTTCACCTAAGATGTATACAGGTGCTCATTGGGTTATGAGTACACCGGACAGGACTCGCCGGGAACATGCTCGTTGGTCTTATACTTGACGTCAGATAGCAGTTCCCTGGTGACATGTGTACAGGTTAGTTCATCGACCTGAGACCGTCATTTGTCTCGTGTGAGTTCCCACTGTACTTTGATTACTACCCTACCACGTTCAAAGGAGACGTGCAAACAGGTTTTAGTTAGGTACAGTCCCGAGCCACATGGAGGCAGTGAGCGGATCTTTAGGGGTTCGTCTCTCCCGGTATTGGGGGTGAGGTCGCGCTGTGTCTAGGAGAGCCCTTACACGAAGTCCTTGGCCAAGGCAGGAGATTTACTGGCAGGTATTCCAGTAGTATCTCAGGGTGTTCTGGGCTACACTCCGACACGACTTGTACCGCTTTTGGGGGTCTGACTTTTACCAACCCCCTAGGCGCGCCATGCGATGCTCATAGACGAATGGACCGGACTGTACGGATATTGTCACTGACAGGCTCAGTAGGGTGTCAGGATGAGTTCGCTCATCGACGTCCCTTTTGGTCAATACCTGGTAGCCCGTTACGTATAGGCTAATACCTTTGACGTGCTAGTGGTTAAATCCACAACCAAAGTATTGACGAGTCTTTAGAGTCCCCCACAGACCGTTTTTCAAGTTTCGGGCGAAACGCTGTAGAGGCCGTATGGAGATATGGCAAGGTTCGATCAGATACGTGCGGTATTGCACGGATCATGATCGGACGGACAATACTAGCGGGCTTTGGTTTAAGCCGGATCCTAGTATTGTACAGTGTATATTTTGTCTCATTGCATTTATATTCGGTCGGAATACAATTGCGGGTATGTATATACAGTCGCGGGGTTTTCCTATAATTTATTACGGGATCAGTTTTTTGAAGTTGCAAGTTTGTTTTCCGTTTCGGCCATTTTCCTTTGTTTCTTTCCTTGGCTGAAGATTGGTGGAGGAGGGCTTATTTGCAATTGTGCAAATTAGCATTGTGGAGGGTGGTCTTTGTATATTATTGCATCATGATGGTTTCATGATGATTCCACCATCCCTTGACTTTCTTTTGTTCATGATGGCTTAACCTTTGGAGTTATGATGGTTGATGGAGTGTTGGATTTGGTTTGTGATCATTTCTTCTCATCATCACTTTTTCTCTCTCTTGCATTATTCTTTTGCATCACTCCCATTCTCATTGATTCTTGGATGAGGCCGGCCACTTCTTGAGGGGTGAGGGAATTATTTTGTGAGGGATTTGGTTCTCATTTGCTTACTACAAAAATTCCCAAAAGCCACCACAAAAGTTCATAGTTCATTTCCTCCACCAAATGGCAACTTCAACCCCATTGAGACAATAGAGTTCTGCACTATTCTACAGCAATTCTTGGGCATGTCGGCTCGCCAACTTCATGCCCGAGTCGCCTCGGTCCAGTGGTGGGAGCCCGTAAAAGAACCCGGCGATGTGGCGCCCTTCCGACGAGGAGATGAAGACCGGAGATTCCGCGGGGAGATCGGAACGACGAGGAGAAGACCGAAGGACACTGATCGCTCGGTATATCTCTCTACCCCTTCTCTAGTTAGCTAGGATTAGATTAATGGCCCGATCCAGGATTTTAGTGCGCGGTGGTGCCGGTTCAAAAGTTAAAGTAAAGTATCGTTTCAGCATTTGGCCTCGGATTGACGGCCGGGGCGCCGCCGTGCACTTACACTGGTATCAGAGCCACGCCATTAACCTAGTCTAGCTTGCTCTAACATGTTTACAAGTTCGATCGAACGAATTTCCAAAAACCACAATTTCTATTGCATCAGTTTCTGTCGATTTTTGTTTAGCTCGAATTTTTTCCCAGTACATTGCAGAAACACGTGCAGGGAATTATAAGCATTCTGTGAAAATTTGGTCGTGTGACATCATCTTTCCACCGCGGAACCACGGCCAAACCCACGCATTGGCCGCGGTTCCGCCGCTGTCTTGACTGTTCATTGTACCAAAATTTTACAGAGAGCTTCTGAGTTGAAAATGGGGATTTTGGAATATTATTTTTGGGCCCAGATTTTCTTTGAGTGCTACAGTAGTGCTTGGGGCCCACTTCGGTAAAATTGATCGATCGAAAATTTTAAACATGATAGTTCACAGTATTTACATTATATCTGCGACCGTGAATGTCATTTGATCGGCAAATCATGTCTAACTGCTATAGCCCTTTTAGACGGATTTGCGAACGTGACATTCACGTTGATGTTCTGTGTTGTGCTGTGATATTGCGGATTGGTCGTGGGGGATAGCCTGGATGCAATGGTAGTACAGTTTTGTTGTATATGTACATTTGATATTGCGGGGCGAGCGTCCGACATGTGGACTGCCGTCACTTCCTGTTTGTATATTATTCTTTTGGGGCACGACCGGGCTGAGGTCGATGTACCCGTTGTATGTATATTTTACTTTCTATACTAAGATTACCCCAAGGTGGGGTGCACGGATAGCCGGGTTCTAGAGGGCAACGGGCCCGCATCTCATGGCATTGAGAGGGAAGGGGCTTCACTCTAGAATTGGCGGGCTATTCGCTGCACTCGTAGGGGGTACAGGTTGACCCAGGAGGGGTGCCCAAGTTACCGGATTCCGTGAAGTGCTGGGTGGTCCATTCACGTTGCTGAAGGGGGCTGCCTTGCTTCAGATTTTGGCGGGTAACTTGCCGCGCCCGTAGGGGTCTAGGATTTCATTACACAGGCTATCCACACGACCAGGGGAACGTCGGGTTTTAGTAGCGGCTCTGTGAAACCCGAGGATCCCAGATATCTGTATTGTTCTGTGATACTTGTTACATTTCTGTGATATTGCATTTTATCACGCCTTGAACGAATATTATATATTGATATATATACTAGTAGATGTTGTATATGTTTTGCATCCGCGCTAGTCCAGTCCCCGCTCTGTCGTTAGTTAAGTAACCTAACGGGTAATGACGGGACCCAGTGACGAATGCGGATGGCATATACGTACATCATTATTTTCGTTCTTTATTGGTGTGATCAATTGATGGGACTGCATTGATTCGGATCAATGCAAGCTAAACAAACCTATTCTGATGTTGTTGGAACAATTTTTCAAAAAGCTGTTATTGCAAGGACGTTCACTTTTGTTTTGCATCGTGGTATTCAGTTGGAATATCCTGCACCTCAGTCGACGAGGCAAGGGCCGAGACCCCTTCACCGGGAGTGACCCCTTGGACAGAAGTTTGCGTCAGGGCAATAACTTCACTATAGTCGTTTACTTTTGCTTAGCATCGTGGTATTCAGTTGGAATATCCTGCACCTCATTCTACGGGGAAAGTGCCGAGATCCCTTCACCGGGAGTGACCTCTTTAGCAAAGGTTTTCGTCACTATATTTTTATAAAGCTATCTGGTTCCTTCAACGATATCAAGTTCATTACGTTAAAGGTTTTTCGCCAAAAACCATTCGTAGCCCTCCGTCGTTTCATATGGATAGTCAATAGTATTCAAGCTGTGTTTGTTGGCCAAAGTCAAGGCACAGTGTTTGGTAGCTATTGGGTATTCATATGCAACATAGATAGATGCGTTGGTTTTGGACAGTCGTACTGCCTTGTTTGCCAAAGTCAAGGGTAGGTACGGGTGGGTTCAAATCAACCTGGAGAATGACGGCTAGAACTTGAATGTGACTTATGATTTGTTGGCTAAAGTCAAGGTCATAAGAGCATGGGGTAAAAATCACATCGGGAGTTTCTAAAGAAACTGAAACTTACCTGGTATGTGCATACCTTATGGAGTATGATAGCGTGAGTGGATTCCATCACGTTAGCATGCGATGATAGTTGGATCCCGATTCCTTTTGATGAGTTGGTTTACTCCTCGGGTCATCCCGACTAATTCTTCTTTCAGGTTTGGAGAAGAATTTGACGTTACAGTGGGAGGTTTCGAGATTAGATAAATTGGTAACCATTCTGATCTAGGTTAGAGTGCACGCTGAGTGTTTATTTTCTCTCTCTCTTTGGCAGCGACCATGACCCGACCCTAGACTATGACTCAGTGACCAAGTTGACCGAACCTTCTTAAACACTGGCTTTTGGATTGTCAGAGTTGCATACCTCATTGCCACTCCTACTTTTACCCTTTTCTCCAGGACACCCCGTATTACTACGAACGTCCACTTCCATTGGATAAAACCATCGTATGGTTATATACGAACTCGAAGGAACTTGTTCCAGATTCGAGGATGGTTTCCGGTTCTGGAGAAAACAAATAGGACTATTCAGTTGTCTTTTCCTTTTACCTTCTCTCGGGTCGTGAGTGCTCCTTGGATTAGGGGATAGTACACCCGTTACGCCTATTGGATAGTCTTCTTCCAAACTCTAGGCTGGTGCCGAACGGTAGGGAATGAAGAAAGCCGATTACCCTAAGTGTGGTGTACAGAAGGTATTAAGTTAAGACAAATAAAGGGAGTAGTAAGAGGGCAAAGTAAATTGCGACTGCTATTCCCGACCAAACCAAGTATTTCATTACCACTCCCACTTCATCTTTGTATTTCTCCAGAACACTCCGTATCACTACGAAGATCCACAGTTTATTGGATATTCCATTGTATGGTTATATACGAACTCGAAAGGAACTTGTTTCAGTTCGGAGATGGATTCTGGTTCAGGAGAAATAGGAATAAGGTTTATTCAGTTGTCTTTTATCTTCACCTTCTCTCGCGTTGTGAGTGCTCCTAGGATTAGGATAGTACACCCATTATGCTTATTGGATAGTCTTCTTCCAAACCATAGGCTGGTGCCGAACGGTAGGGAAGGAAGAAAACCATTTGGCCTAAAGGGGTATACAGAAGGTAATGACTAAAGACATATGAAGGGATATGGAGAGATGGCATAGAAATATACGGTTACAGTTGTGAATCTGGATAATGGAAGAGGCATTACTAGGAATACCCAGATACCCCTACGAAACATTTCAATATTTCAGTTTCCCTGTGTACTGTTAAAAGAAAACTGATTTCCCAATTAGTCCTTGCTCGAGGGTATGTATTTACCAGGTTTGATTCTCACATCTGTATGGTTTTACAGATGATGAGTCGGAGTAAGTTATTGGGAATTGGGTGATCATCCTCATTATATCGGGATTCGTTGTAATTGGTGATATTTGAAGAAGTCACTTGGATTGTTTGCTGGACGGCAAATATTTGGTTTTGAATATCCGCTGTTATGCACCAATTTCAAATTGATATATCTGTACGTCTATTTTTATAGAGTGAGATATAACTTTTTGAAATTATGTCGGTGACATTTACCTATATCAGTGGATGGTTAGGTAAGGAGCATTAAACAGCGGTGTAATTCTTCTTAACCATAAGTACAGTTTTCAACCTTCGACACACAGGGATTGAGTTATTCAACTCAGGGGACTTATACAGAGTATTGTATGTTGTCCAGTGTCCATTAGTAAAAAGTTTAGTAAAACGGTTTTCAAATATTTTATCTGGATTTATGAATATTTTATTAGAATTTAATTTGGACTGCACACACATGTGCATGTTAACTAGGGTTAAGTTTGGGGTTAAAACCATGTTTAGATAACCATGATGGACTAACCCATTTAATTAGGTTAATTGGATTTGATTAAGTGTATTAGTTTTTTTATAAATATAATTAGCTTGTTTGGGAGTTGACTTGGGTTGGAGAGAGAGAGAGAGAGCATGATGGCTTGAGCATGCTTGATAATTAATGAGGAGAGAGAGAGGGTTGACTCTCACCTCTCATTTCTTTTTCTTCAAACTCTCTTTCTCACCCATTCTCATATCTCTCTCCCTCTCACTCACACACACACCCAACGCACAACAGCAGCAGCTGAAGAAACAACAACAGCAAAGTAGCAGCAGCAAGCAGCAATAACAGCAAAGCAGCAGCAGCAGCAAAAACAGCAACAACAACAGCAGCTCAGCAGCAGCAGCAGAATTCTCCTCCTCCTCCTCCTTCTTCTTCTTGCACCTAGGATCAAGTGAGGTATAATTTTTTAAACTTAATTTCTTGCTTTTGCAGAATATGGTTATTTAAGCTTAAATGAGTGTTAATGTGATTTTAGTGCTAGTTATGGTGATTTAAGTGGAGATTTGGCCAAGTGTTGATTTTTATGTTTGTATAACTTGACTAAGTGTTTTTAAGGCCATTTTACTTAAGATTTGCCCCAGATTTCACTAAAATACCATAGGGTTTCAATTTAGTGTAAATTAGCGTTTTAATGTAGACTTTTGGCCATTTTACGATCTGCTGTTGACCCGAGTGCTTCAGGAAAAATCTGAGTTAACTGGAGCATACTCTTTTGACCTAGATCACACACCCAGAACACGAGCCCCCAGCCCATGTTTTGGCCGCCGTTTTATTCATTATGGCCGCAATTTGTGGCCAGATGATTGTAACGTTTTAGAAAATATAAAATATTATTTTTGGAATTTAATATTAAAATAATATTTTTCCCGAAAACTGCCGATTTGCGAAATTGGGGTTTTCGGAAAAAGGTATAAATATATACCAATAATTATGAAATAAATGGAAATTAAAATGATTTATTCATTTAAATATATAATTAAAGGTTTTGGCAATTTTAAAATTTATTATATGCAGTTTCGATAAAAACCCGATTAGTGCACTGCTAATCGCAATTAAGCCAAATCCGCGTTTTTTTCCAGTTTCCATGGTTAGTGCACCATGACATGTTTTATCTTGTTACATGTTTCATTTCATTTGGGCTTTATATTAGGGTTTATTGGTGTAGAGAAAAGAGAAGTGATTAAAGGAAAAGTCAATGGAGACATAATGATTAGGTTAGGTGAGCTTTGGAGAGAGAAAGAGAGTGTGAATTAGTGAGAGAGAAGGGGGGCTGCTGCCCATTCTTTTTCCCCCATCTTTTTTTTTTGAAATCCTTCATCTCTACAACTCCACAACCCTCCACAAAAATCCCTAGATCTATCTCCAACCATGCCCCAAAACTCTACACACCCTTCACAAAAATTAATCCCTTCTTCAACCTCTACACGATGGACCGAGCAAAATGGGATTTTGATGACGTTGGGAAGTTAGTGATGCCTAGAGTGGACTATAAGAGGTATAATTTCTTCCCTTTAGATTAGTTTTGTGAGATATCATGTTTAGATGTCGTTTTGTGAAGATTAATGGACATTGGGAAACCCTAGTGAATGTTTGAGTGTTGGTTTGAATTGGGTGATACCTAGTAGCTGTGAACCAAACTTAGGTGCTGTTTAGTGACCTGGACTAGACCCTAGAAACCCCAAAACACGGATTTAGAAACCCGACATCGGATAAATGTGTGATCTGTGAAGGTAATTAGGAATCTGCTATCACCCCGAGACCCCTAAAATAAAATTGAGCTGACAGTGAGTCGTGCAGGCACCTAGGAAGCTACCACAAAGACCCGAGCCCCTAATTCAAACCTACGGCCGTAGATTTAATCATTCTGGCCGCAATTTGCGGCCAGAGTAGAAGGGAATGGGTCCATTTTTGTTCCAGGGCTCATTTTGCACTAAATTAGACCCCTCCTATATGCAGTTTTGGCTAATTGTCATCTGGGGAAAATCTGGGATCATTTTAGTGTGTTTTAGGCGATGTTTTCCGTATTTTTTAAATGCACTTTCATGATATTTGGATTTGTATTTGGTTGTCGGGTGTTCGTACATCGACAACAGGGGTGGTTTGATTGATTTGCACGTTTAGGCCATAGTTCTAACCTGTGAGCACACTGTGCGCTGTATCGGTTTTCTGCGTCGATTTTAAGACGTATTGCATTGGTTATTATTGTAGGTACCCTCGCATGGATTCCGAGGTGAAGAAGCGTGGCGTCATCGATTTGGGCGAGCGAAGACCAGGTGAGTAGATCTATATCTATCGGGGAAGTCGGGTGGATGGCGTATAGCACCCCCGCAAACTTCTGATCGAAAACCGATTTATAGAGTATGGTGAGGAAACCTAGATTAGGAAACTAGGGTTAGAATATAGATAGCTATGTAGTCACATTAGAAACTAGAGGTTAGTTAAGTATGATATGCTACTACTACCCTAGGATGATGTTTAGCGATATTACTGCTTAGGGTTCTCTAGGACTAGATAATCGATGTAGATGCGCCATCCGAACCATACCTTTTTCTAAATTAAAGAATCGTATGTATCTTTTAAATGTATAACTTGAGGGATGTTACGGATTTTCAAATGATATCTTTTCCTTAAAAGCACTGTAACCCCTGTTTTCAAAACTACGATTCACTTTTTTAAAAGTATGATTGTATGGTTCGGATGTGTTTGTTAGATTAGATGCTTCTACCTAGTAGAGATAGCATGTTTATGTAACTCGACATGATATGAGACATAAGTACGATGAAAGAATACAAGACGAATTTGATGATATGATGAGATGATGGTATGATGTGATGGTATACGGATGCGAGTCGATCGAGATGATTTATACCCTGCCGGTCCCCCGATATGAGATTATTGCAGATGCGACTGGGACATAGGTATATAGGGTTATATATATATATTTATAGAATGTTGTGAATCATGGATGATAGGCCATATGTGATATTAGGCCGTACCCTCATTTGTCTTATAGGATGATAGGATCCCTATTAGCTTAACGCCGCCGCACGATGATATTCCGTGCATGATGAGTTGACTTGATGATTGATCCTTACCCTTGACTAGAGATTGCCGTACGATGGATTATACCGTACGCAGTGTTATTTGGGCTAGATGCCGATTGATAGATTCACCGACTCGGACATGTGATAGTTATGTATACCTTATAGCTGTTAGCTGATGATTTACTTGCCGCATTCATGATATTATTATTGCATCGCATATACCTATGATAGTACACCTGCACCATTATCGATGATGCATATGTTACACGTACACATATTTGCCGGCTCACACACTTCATCATCGATAATTGCCATGTCACTACACAGTAGAGTTGTTGCATCATGACATATACATAGATACATTCATACTTGCGGATATACACATTCGTATATCCATATTGGTGTACATATACCTTGATACACCCATACTTGTGCACATACACATTGTATATTCATATTTGTGCACACATACATGGTACACCTATACTTGTGCATATTCATGTTGTACCTATATAGATAACTGGTTTTATTGGGAAATTGGGAACCGCAAGTCATATTTTAAAAACTGGAATCATTTTAAAGGAGCGGTTTTCCCCTTAATGTGTCATATCACTATTCCATATTGCATGATACACGGATATGCTCGCATTTCTTTTTACATGTCGCATACATCATGCTTTATTATTGTACGCATTGAGATATGCTGTTTTCATGAGATTTCTGGATTTGAGAACCGTGGATATTTCAAAAGAGATTATGTGTTGTTTTAAAAAAAACCCGGTTTCTCTTGATATGATATTTCAGTGCGTCCACCATGTGTTTTCTCGGTTCTGAGAGCGACATGTGAAACCCGATTCGAGGAGGCGGATGAGGCCGATTGCGGGTACATGGTGGGCCCGGTATGGTACCCCGGGGCGAGAACGGATCGCTGTGTAGTAGACGGTGAGCCTGGCAGAGGGACTACTACCTACCGGTGATAGTATATAGACTCCGCGGTTATCCGGAGGATACCGACCGGAGTAGCGAGATGGATATGAGGGCCGACCAGGGAGTGCGGCGCCTGAGGGCCGATCTGAGGATACGGCGCCTGAGTTATATGAGAATTTACGTGCCGATGCTGGGCACGGTTTTCTTGATGTTTTCGAGTGTCGATGCTAGGCACTTAGGTTCCATGATTTAGATGTGTCAGGAGGGACATCGTTGATATATATATATATATCCTCATAATTTCATGCACACTCTTTTATGATATGTACATGCATGATATTGTTGCGTCAGTGGTTGACGCGTGGACTAGATCCACATACATACATACATACATACATACATACACTGATTCTACTATCGGAGATTTTGCACATGCTTATGGATATTGATTTATGGGTGGACGAGATCCACATACCCGCATGCATTGATGATTTCTGTTGGATGTTATCCATATGCATATAGATATTGACTACCTTGTTGGCACATATATGACCCGGTCACCCTAGAATCATAGTATTACCTTTTGATATAGTTGACATAGGAGTCGTTGTTTATTCGATTTCTACTTGTAGATATATTTCTATTCACGAGTTGGCAACTCACCCCCGTTGTGCCACAGTTCTTGCAGGTTGACCGCTTGGATCAGTAGTGGATTCGCTGGCACACAGCTTTATTTGGGTGTTTTGCATTGGTAGGTGGGACATTGTATCGTACCCACTCTTGTATTATATTTCATATTGTATCTAGTTAACTCCATCAATCAATCAAAAGTTGTATTTGTATAAGTGATGAGACTTAGTGAGACTTGTAGTTGCGAGATTTGAGCGATGGGTTTTATTTTCCCCTTTGGGGTTATATCTTGCTCTTTTCTTTATCTTTTTGTGGTGAACTTCGCCGTTGGGCGTCGTATACTCATTTATATTGCATTGCATGGTTGTGATCCACCGTTTGGCGAAGAGCTAGCTCCCGCTTGGGGATACCATTATTCTTGTTATGTTTTGCGGTTTTGGATCAAAATATACAAAGGAGGTGCTGCCAAAATTTTTCAAAAGACGAAACATGTTTTTCAAACTAGAAAATTTCATTTGCATCATTCATGTTTCTTTCTATGCATTAAGCACACTTGATTTTATTATACCTTTATTTCAAAAACTCCACCTCCTTTATTTTCTTAAAAAGGTTTAGATTTCTGGGTTTCAGCTTACTTGAATTCCGTTACGCCTTTAGACGTGGCGTGATTCAAGTGCTCGTCACGAGCTAATATTTTGGGTCGTGACAATGATGGTATTTTGTGTTGGGGTTTGGGCTGTGGGAGTCTGCTGTATATTTGGGGTTTTTTGTATATGCAACTTTTTATACTTTCACTCGAGTCAAAATCTGGGACTTAAAACCCTTTTTTGATACTTTTTAAATCGTGCGACACGTGTGTTTTATGTGTTGGGTCTGTGGTGCGCTGCGCGACAGAGCGAGTCGGGGTGGTTTCTGGTGAGGTTACACACGTTTTGACGTATCGAGTGCACGCGCGTTTAGTTTCCAACGCGAGTTTTCCCTTGATAGTGATATTGCGTTTTTGCAGGATTTGCCTTATGTATGTTACTTTGTGTAAATTCTAGGTTCACAGGTGGGGGCTTCGAGCGCCATGGAGTAAGGAAAGCAGGTGGTCGGATACACCTAGCACGAGATCACAGGTGAGTAGATGTAACATCTACGGGGGAAAATCGTTTGGATGGCGTAAGACGCCCGTTAGATTGGATAATTTAAAAGACTTCTAGTGGTAATAGTATTTATGAGTATAGTGCCTACTTGAATATCTTGCTGCATTCATGGTCTTATATATTTACATACATGTGCGAACTCATTTCATAGGACACCTGCACCATTGCCAGGGTTTTTATGCAGCACGAGCTCTATTCATGCGTACACACACGTCTTGGTAATTACTATGCCACAACACTAGATAACTTGTATAACCTGAAATCTAGAACCATTTCACCATATATGATGCTTAAACCTGTGCTAATGCATTTAAATTCCTCAGGATAAACATGTAGGATTGTTATTCATATGCATGTACCTCATTACATCATTCGTTCATACATAGCCTATTAGTTATACATTGCAGTTCGACTCGTTGATACTATAGGCATTCATTATCATTGACATGTGCACTTATGATGATTTTCTGAGATTCATGAGATTTCTGGATTTTGGGGGAAAACCGCAAGAATTTATAAACTTATTACCCTTTTAAAAATATGCAAGTTGCGGTTTTCTAGTGATGTATGTGTCGTCCACCATGAGTTTTCTGTTGGTTTTCGAGACCCGTTTCGAGGAGATGGATGAACCGTCTCGGGTACATGGTGGGCCCGGTAAGGTACCCCAGGGCAAGAAGATCGAGGTGTAGACGATGAGCCTGACAGGGGTAGACTACCTACCGGTGATTGTTGGCGCGGCGGATATCCAGAGGATACCGACCGTGGCCGTGAGATGTTGAGATATTGATACTTGAGATGGGTCAACCGGTCGGCTAGGGTCAGAGATACTGTGATATGGATACATGAGATTTGAGATAGTTATTGAGGTGTCGATGCTGGACACGGATTTCTGTTGATTCAATTGATATTATGCTGATATTTCAAATAGTTTTCTAAGAAGAAAATAACGATTTTCTATATCAACATATTCAGATCATGAGTTGATTCATGTTGCATACATAGCTACTAGTTCATCATGCCAGATAGTATTGTACATAGATTTATGTTGCATACATATCTGCTAGTATATCATGCCATATCAGGATTGTTGATGTTATGACACTTGCGTGCATGCTTACGATAGCCTCTATAGATGTTATTTATTACTCACGAGTTGGCAACTCACCCCCGTTGTGCCACAGCTTTTTTGCAGGTCCGCTCCGTCATCATAGTAGCGGCGGACGCACTTGTTCTTTTTGCTCCTTCTGCTTCATTTGCCTGGATTTGAGGCTTTTGCTCGTAGGTGGGTTAAGATATTATTTTGTTTCCACCTTGTATATTCATTGTATCTAGAGTACTCCATTTACTGTATCTTTTATACCTGTTATTTTATTGATGTATATTGACCTAGAGACGAGGCAGTGAGATTTGTGAACTTTTATATTGTATTTTGGGGTCGAGCTCACTTGAGCCGGCATGCTGGTTACTTGTGCCTTTTATACTTATTTTGCACAATGCTGATTTATATTGCGTGGGATTTGAGTCCGCCTTGGGGCGAAGAGCTAGCTCCCGCTTGGGGATACCTTTTCTTGTTGTTCATATATATATTCCTATTTGTACCTGTTTGGGGGGCCAATTTTTACAAAGGAGACTCTGCCGGAATTTTCGGAAAAATGGATGTTGTTTTTAAAAAGCTTGAGGTGACTTATTGTATTAAAAATTGCTTTAAATAAATTGGGTTATCTTCACTCTATTTCTTAATTGGGTTTTGATTTCTGGGCTTTGGCTTACTTAGATTGCGTACGCCTTGAGACGTTTCGTAATTTAAGTGCTAGTCGTGTTCCGTACCTTTCGGGTCGTGACACCACTGATATATATCATCAGGAGTAAAACATCCAAAAAATATCATATGAAATCCATATCTAAATGTGTAAATCTATGAAATATAATATATGCAACATGAAACAGTAATATGAGCATATAAAGAAAAAACTGCTATTTAACTGCAACAAGTTATTAAATATATCATGCAGTTCCTAATTTCTCCAAGTCCATACAACATCATATAAAGGTGAACATGTAGCTATTGCAAGGTATGCGTAACCATGTCGTTATAGTAAGATATGTGTATCTAACTATCAATAATGATGTAATACCCTCCAGGTATATGTGTAACTGTAGCATAGTATGGCATATGTGTAAGCATGTAGGTATACAGGTATGCTATATGTCATATGCACAATGAAAATAAGGATCATGTCTCAAATCCGTAGCCAATACAATATCACGTATGTAGGTGTGTTGTGCGTGTCATGGCAATTATCGACGGAGTGTGTGGCATACAATTGTGCTCGTGCAATATGAACCGTCAATAATAGTGCAGTGTCCAATGGGTACAAGTCCAAACACAACAAGTAATGATATGCAATGAAGTTATGCAAAATCTCTATATAAGCAATATACTTATAATCAATAATCATATCATTTAATCTAGCCCTGACGCATAATGCCATGCGGGCGATTCCCCTGTAGATGTTAAATCTACTCACAAATGATCTTGGGCTAAGTAAAGCCAACCACTCGCTTTCCCTTCTTCGCAGCGTCCGAAGTCCTCGCCTACGTTCCTAAGATCATAAAACAATAATATAATAAGTTCATATTAGCAATCGACCAATAACACGTACAAATTACGTTTGACTGACGCACTAACTCCAAACAAACTCTCAAGTATTCGTCTAGTGGCTAACGTGCGTAGCGACACTACGAAACCAACTCAAGAGCAACAGCAACACAAGAACACGAACCGTGTTAGATAACGTAACGCGCGTAGTCGAAACACTAGAAAACAAGCAAAGTGATCCCAGATTTTGTATACAGACAAAACATAAAAATCAAGCAGGACCAAACACACCAAAACCATAGCAGACAGGTACCCTGAAAAATCCAAACCTAACTCCTCTACATGGCCGAGGTCGCCGGATTTTTCCTGAAGGTCCCCGGCCAAATCCGAGCAGACGGGCTTCATGCTTCAGGTGAAAGCTTAGGGTCTCTAGTACAATACAGCTACACTGCTAGATTTTCTAGTACACACTCTGGGTCACAGTAGATCACAGATATCACAATATAACACTAAAAATACGATATGTGCACGAAACTAAACTTTAAGTGTTCTAAACTGAAACTAATAAGCTACGCAACATTAAAAAGGCCTACTTAACAGATAGAGATCATTACCTACTCCCACAAGCTCAAAGATCCTAGATTTCCAAGCTCCAATGGATCCTAGAGGAAAAACAAGGCAAGATAATTGATTTGGGCATGATTTTGTGAAGTTTTGTGAAATATTTGTGATGGAACGGCAAGGGTTCAGTTGAGGCTTAGAGGGGATGAGGAAATAATAAGAAAGAGATAGAGTGAGAGAGAAGGGGAGTGTGTGAAGTGTTTAAGTGATGAGAGGTGAGTGTAGGGTGAAATAAGTCCTTATTCTTACTCTCTCCCCCTCTCCTCCATTAATGCCCACATAAATGCCTCCATGACTCACTAGCCACCTCTCTCAATCCAAAACAAGAAATTTTCTTACACAAAATATCTAGGGTTTAAGGTTAAGAAAGGATAGAATTAGGTTAAGGTTGTCTTGGTCACTAAACAAGATTTACACTAACAACCTACACATTAACATGCACACGTGCATACAAGCCATAACAAATAATAATAAAATATTAATTAATTGTTATAAAATGTGAGGAAACCAAATTAGTAAAATTTTTACAGAAAACCCGCATTATCGCTTAATTAACACTAATCGCATTCTAAGGTGTTACAATCTCCCCCCTTAAAGAAAATTCGTCCCCGAATTAAAAATTCTTACCATGCCTACCTTCGAAAAGATGAGTGCAAAGCTTCTACATCTCGCTCGCAGCCTCCCAAGTGATCTCCTCACTAGATGGGCTACGCCAAAGAAAACCTCCACAGATGGTAATGTTAGTGTATATGCCCTAGAGGCCATTACTGTATCATACTAGTATGTATATTACTTAATGGAAGCTTGGGATATTCACCTTGTATTGACAATCTTGCTCAAAATAGTAGTATGCTACTTGGTTTGTTTCTACTTCAATGTGTACATGTGTTTATTTTTGTATATCGCCTATACACATTAGTAGAGCCCTTAGGATCTTTGCTTGATTACCAGCGATGTGATGGCCGTCACACTAGTGGGGCTGGGTAATCTATAAGCACATCCTTATGCAGGTCCCTGGTCGCAGGACTATCGAGACAGGGCATCGATACTCCGGAGTAAACCAGCGCATGCGCTTCTCATCCCAGTGTGGGAGACGGTCTGTCCCACAGCCGTCAGTACGTCGTACTTGAGATAGTATGCGGGTGCTCGTTAGGTTACGGGTACACTGGACAGGACTCGTCGGGAACTGACTAGTTGGTATTATACCTATCGTCAGTTATCAGTTCCCAGGTGACATGAGTACAGCTTAGTCCGCTGACTTGACACTGTCACTTCGCCTCGAGTGTGTTCCCAATGTACTTTGATCACTACCCTACCACGGCTCAAAGGAGTCGTGCAAACAGGTAGTGGTTGGGTGCAGTCCCGAAGCACTTGGAGGCAGTGACGGTTAGACAGGATTCGTCTCTCCCGGTATTGGGGGTTGACATCGCGCTGTGTCTAGGAGAGCCATTACACGAGTAGTCCCTGGCCAGGGCAAACGAGATATACTGGTAGGTTTCCAGTGTTTTCTCAGGGTGTATTGGGCTTCACTCCGGCACGACTTGTACCGCTATTGGGGGACTGACGTTTACCGCCCCCTAGGCCCGCCATGCGATGTATCAGACGAACAGACCGGACTGTATGGAGAATGTCACACTCAGGCTCAGTAGGAGTTCAGATGGGTTTCGCCTCGTCGGTCTTCTTGTCGGCATTACCTGGGGACCGTTACGCACAGCTAGTGCCGCTTGCGGTCTGTGGTTAAACCCACTGCCAGCGTAGTGTCGAGTCTTTAGAGTCCCACACAGAAAGCTTTTCGCCTTTAGGCAAAAGAGTAGAGGTCGCATGGTATTGCGACAGGTCGCATGGTTTTGCGACAGGGTTCGGTCACATCCGTGCACTTGTGCACGTACAGTGTCCGGGCAGTTTAAACTAGCGGGCTTTGGTTTAAGCCAGATCCTAGTGTACCTTATGGGATTGGATTTATCCATTTTGCATTCGTGTTCCTCGGAACGCGGATGCGGGTGTGTATGCACAAATGACAGGGAGGCAGAGGCAGCGGATTCTCATTAGGGTTGTTGACAGTTGACCGTTCACTTTTGACTTTTTGCTCAACCCTAATGAGAATATGATTTGTGATTAACTATTATATTAATTAAGTATTATGGTGATTTGGTTGTTGACTTGTTGACTTTTGTTGACTTGTTGACTTTGGTGACTTGTTGACTTTTGTTGACTTGTTGACCGGTTGACTAGGCTTGACTAGTTGACCATCATGATAACCATGGTTATCATTTCATGCCAAAGACTTTTTCTTGCTTGTTCATTTGAGTAAAATGAGTGCATGACATGATAAGGTTATGGTTACTTCAACCATCACATAAGACTTTTGTTGATATGATGAGTTATCATTGCTTTGGATTATGAGAGGGTGAGAGACAAAATACTTGCTCATTCTTTCTTGCTCATTCTCTCTCTTGTTCTTGAGCTCTCCTCTTGCTCTCACCCTCAACCTCTTGCTCCCTCTCTTGATCTATGGTTCTCTTGTCTCATGAGTTGAGAATCAAGAACCATAGATAAAATCCCATTCTAAATCATCTCTACTCATTCTAGTTCACTAGGTTTAGCAAACCAAGTGAACTAGTTTCTTCAAAGAACGAAGAAGGAGCTAAAGGTTGGAGCTTTCAAGTGGATCTATCTTCGGCGTACGGAGACAACGAGAAGGAGCCATCGAACCACCATCGGAGCTTGAAGAGAAGGAGTTCAAGTTTAGGTATAACCATCCTCATCCGAGTAGCTAAATATCTTTAGCTTAGTATGCTAGTTTTAGTTTAGGTAACGATCCCGACCATAGTTTAGTCCATGTTGCCTCTTGCGATAAAAATTCGTTTTTTATACCGTTTCCGCCTCCCCGTAAGAACCGGGGGTCGCAACGTGGACTTACAGGTAAGACCTTTGACCGAAGTTTCTCCACCTTCCAATCCACTATCACTATCGGCTGCTGCTGAACGAAAAGATCGCGTCCCAAATTAAATGGTCTGATGTTGAATCATGTGAGAAAGGTCATGAAGGTATTTGCGAAGTATCGAAACAAAGAATACGGGGTGAATACTCAAAAATCTGGGCGGAAATACCAACTTATAGGCAACGGAACTAACGCGCTAAAGGATTTCAAAAGGACCTACAATCTGGGTCTAAACTTCCCAAAACTCAACACGCCATTCATCGGGAAAATCCGTAGGAATACATAATCTCCCACAGCGAACTCAAGTCTGCGACCACCATGGTTGGCATAAGACTTCTGTCCGCACTGGGCTGCTCTCATCCTGACCTGAACCACTGGATCATCTCCGAAGTCTCTAGACTAGCTGGGGTCCAAAAATCCTGCTTTCACGGAGTTAGTAAAACAGACAGGCGATCGACACAACCTACCACACAAGGCCTAAAAGTTGCCGTTTGAAATATCTCCTGATAACTGTTATCGTAAGAGAACTCCATCAATGGCAAGTGACGATCCCAACTGCCAACAAACAAAAAATACGTACGTACAAGCATATCCTCCAGAGTCTGTATAGTCCGCTCTGTCTGACTATCGGCCTATGGATGGAAAGCGGAGCTAAAGCTTAACCAGTACCCAAGGCTTCCTGAAGCTTCTGCCAAAGACGGCTAGCAAACTGGGTGCCTCTATTGGATACAACGCATGAAGGAACTCCATGCAAACGCACAAACTTAACGAAGAATAACAGAGTAAACTGAGTATACTGAGCATAACCAGACAACAATCACCCGAATGGAGTCATACCCTCGACTAGACTTGGGTAGACCTACAATGAAATTCATGGAGATCTGCTCCCATTCCCACTCTGGAACGGTAAAAAGGTTGCAACTCTCCTGCCGGTCTCAAATGATCAACCTTAGCTCGCTGACAAGACAAGCACCTCAAAACGAAATCCGAAACTTCCCTCTTCATCCCTGCCCACCAGTAACCAACTCTCAAGTCACGTTACATCTCGATGGCACTTGGGTTAACACTGAAAGTTGACTGATATGCCTGCTCTAGGACCCCGCGTCTCTACCCATCAGTATCAGGTACACACAAGCGAGTCCCGCAACGTAGCACACCCTGGTCATAAATCAGAACTCCGAATCTCTACCCTGCCGAACATGCTCAAGAATCTCAGGCAAACGAGCATCGGCGGGCTGTGCTTCACGAACATGATTAAGTAAAAGTGGACGGGCGCAGACATGAGCAAGCTATCCCCTCCATAGAGGTGAACTTAAACTATACTCAACGGTCGCACAAGAACTATAAATCTGCAGAAGACTGTCTCTGAACTGCGCACAATTGGAACAAGCTACCCCCGGCCTACGACTCAAAAGCATCAGCTACCACAATCGCCTTGCCACAGGCAATAAAGGATCTCACAATCACAATCCTTTACAAGCTCCATCCAACGGCGCTGTCTCAACAATCAAAACCCGCTGCAGGAAGATGTACACTAAGCTCTGGTGGTCCGTGAAAATCTGACACGGCTCTTCGTACAAGTAGTGTCCCTAAATCTCCAGCGCAAGACCATCACGGCCATCTCCAGATCATGAGTGGGATAAATCCTGCTCGTACTTCCTCCAACTGTCGGGAAGCATAAGCGACAACTCCATCATGCTACATCAGTACACAATCGAGCCCCACTCGCGAAACATCACAATAAATGACAAAGTCGCCTGATCCAGAAAGAAAAGATAGAACTGGTGCAGTCGTTAACCGAGTTTTCAACTGCTGAAAACTCAGCACGCATGCCTCATTCTAAGAAAGGAACTTCCTTCCTTGTCAGTACGGTCAACGGTGCAGCGATACACAAGAAATCCTGCACAAAACGACGGTAAAAACTGGCTAAGCCCCAAAAGCTACGGACCTCTGTCACTAATGCAGGTCTGGGACAAAGCTGTACGGCCTCAATCTTCCTCGGGTCCATACGAATACCGTCTCCCATAACCACATGATCTAGGAAGTCAACACTATCAAGCCTGAAGGAAACACTTCGGGAATTTAGCAAACAGCTAGTGCTCTCTCAATTTCTGCAAAGCAATCCTCAAGTGCTGCTCATGTTCCTCACGACTCTTGGAATAGACCAGAATGTCATAACTAACACAATAATACACTGGTCGAGGAATGGCCAGAAGAATCTGGTTCATTACACCCATGAATGCTGTTAGGGCATTGGTGAGTCCAACGACACCACCAAAACTCATAATGCCTATAGCACGCACGAAAAGCAGTCTTTGGAATGTCATCACTCCGAACCCACAACTAATGATGACCTTATCCCAAAACAAACTTAGAAAAATGTCCCGCACCTTGGAGCCGATTGAAGAAATCGTCAAGGCGAGATAAAGGATACCCAATCCGCACCGTAACTCGATTCAATTGACGATCAATCAATACACAACCTCAACTTCCGTCCTTCTTCTTGACGAACAGAATAGGAGCTCCCCAAAGCGAAACACTCGGACGCACAAGTTCCCCCTTATCTAGCAACTCTGCAGCAGATCCTTAAGCTCCCTAAGCTCCGCTGGCTCATCTGGAACAACGTCGGAAAATCTCACCCAAAAGAAACCCGGTCTAATGAACCCACTGTAGCTTCGGTATCATGAATAAAAGCCAAGAATCCTTGACATCCTCTCCTCAAAAGCCGACTAGCATAAAAGGATGAAATCAAGCTGTGAGGGGTGGCACCACGGTCCCCCTGCATAACAAGAACTGACTCGCCGGAAAAACAAAACCTGACTGTTTCTCACGGCAGTCCACAGACCCATAGCACGTAGCTAACCAGTCCATGCCCAGGAGAATGTCAAAGTCCAACATCTCTAGAAGGATCAAATCGACAGACGAATCTCTATCTCCTATCCAATTAGCACATGACCGAAATACATGTCGCGCAACCAAAGGATCACTAACAGGAGTAAACACAACAACGACTGATCTAGCATACACGACTCTCGGCCCAACCTCGGCACGAAGTGTGTAGAACAAACGAGTGCATAGATCCCGAATTAAACAAAACATGCGCAACAAAAGAACATACGAATAAGAATACCTAAAAACTCTGCATTGGACGCTCGTGCATCCCGATGAGTAGAAGTAAACGCTCGTGCCTTCCCTCTACCAACACCCGGCTGTCCTCCTCCTCTACCATCCTATACTCTCAGAACAAACCCTCCACGACCATGACCTCTCTGAACATAAGTCTGACACGGTGCGACAACAGGCGCAAGGGGCAATGCTCCCTGAGGTGTAGGTGGTAAGGTAACATGTGGAACCACTGCCTCCTACTGGCGCATCTTAGGGCAAACTCTGATGCGGTGATGGAGACTGCCACATCTAAAACATCCAGGCGTCGACTGCAGAGCCTCCTGGGGATAAGAGCTAAACAACTGTCCTCATCCTAAGCCTCTGCTACTCCCACGATGTAAACGAAATCTCTCGTGGCGACTAAGCCTCTGTCTCTGGGCTGATACACCTATACGAGCCCTCCTTGGTCCTGAAACTCCCAAACTCTCGGGAAGACGTGCCTCATCAACTTGTTGGATATAGTGCCCTCAAAGTCAATTATTGGATCGCAGGTACGTGATTGCAATGATTGAGGAGGACCTATACCGGTAGCAAAGTCTTACTCGAGATGATAGTATGCTATTTGGTTTGCCTTTATCAGTCGTGTACAGGTTCAGGTGACTGATCACTATTACACGTTGATAGAGCCCTTAGGATCTTGCTTGACTACCCACAGTATGATGGCGATCATATACGTGAGAGTTGGGTAGTCCATAAGCACATCCTTAATAGTGGTCCCTAGTTGTGGGAGTTTCGAGACAGGGCATCGATACTCCGGAGTAGACTAGTGTATACAGTCGAGACCCCGACAAGGGGCGGTGGCCGGTCTCACAAGCCACTGGTGTCAGTTGGATCACCTAAGATGTATACAGGTGCTCATTGGGTTATGAGTACACCGAACAGGACTCGCCGGGAACCTGCTAGTTGGTATTTAAACCTAGCGTCAGATAGCAGTTCCCTGGTGACATGTGTACAGGTTAGTTCATCGACCTGAGGTCATCATTTGTCTCGTGTGAGTTCCCACTGTACTTTAATTTCTACCCTACCACGGCTCAAAGGAGTCGTGCAAACAGGTCTTTTTTGGGTACAGTCCCGAGCCACATGGAGGCAAGTGAGCGGATCGGCAGGGGATTCGTCTCTCCCGGTATTGGGGTGAGATCGCGCTGTGTCTAGGAGAGCCATTACACAAAGCCTTCGGTCGAGGCAGGAGATTTACTGGTAGGTACTCCAGTAGTATCTCAGGGTGTTCTGGGCTACACTCTGACACGACTTATACCGCTATTTGGGGTCTGACGTTACCAGCCCCCTAGGCCCGATATACGATACTCATAGACGAACGGGCCAGACTGTATGTATATTGTCACTGTTAGGCTCAGTAGGGTTCCAGGATGCGTTCGCTCATTGGCTTCCCTTGAGGTCAGTACATGGGCAGCCGTTACACACAGTTAGTGCCGCTGACGGTTTGTGGTTAAACCAACTGCCAGGGTACTGATGAGTCATTAGAGTCCCCTACAGATAGTTTCCCAAGTTCGGACGAAACATTGTAGAGGCCGTATGGTTTTATGGCAGGTTCGGAAAATGCACATGCATTTATGCATGTGTCATATTTCGGGCAGATAATACTGGTGGGCTTTGGTTTAAGCCGGATCCATGTATTATATTGAGTCGGAATATTTTAGTCTCTCGTATTCGTATTCGGTCGGAATACGGATACAGGTATGTATATACAGGCGAGGGGTATTTTCGTAATCCGTTATGAGAATATTTTAGAAGATGCATTTCTTTTGGTTAATCATTTTGGTTTAAATGGTTAATAGGATTTTGGAAAGGGTGACTCATATTGATGACTCATTTCTTCTACCATGTTCCTTAGTGAGTCATGCTAATGAGTCACTAAGTGAGTCATGATAGTTTTAATGAGGTTTGTTTTGGGTTTAGATATTTAAGGAGATATTTTCTTGAGATATTTTTTCTTTCTCAACCTTATATATCTATTCACAACAAGAGAAGAAAATGAGAAAAGATTATTATGCTTAGTTTTCTTTTGCTCTCTTGAGTTTCATGAGTTCATCATTTCCAAACCCTAGCATCTTCTTCAACCTCCACCCTAACCCTCTCATGTGATGAGAACCCTAGGGTGTTTGAGACAAAGTATTCTACTCATTCTCTACTTCATCTAGGTCATCTCTTTTACAGACTTGATGACCGAGTTGCCTCGGTATAGAGGCAGGAGCCCGTTTTAAAGATCCGTAGATGTGGTGCCACCTCAAGGAGGAGATTGGAGATCGGAGTTTCCGCGAGGAGCGTGGGATGATGGCTAAAGACCGAAGGACTCGGATCGATCGGTATAGCCTTTCTACCCACTTTGTAGTTTGTTAGTTTAGTGTTAATGGCAAGATTCGGGTTATAGTATGCGATAGCGCCAGTTATAAAAGTTTTTGTTCCGCGTTTGGCGTCAGAATGACAGCCGGGGCTCTACCGTAGACTTACATGGTATCAGAGCCACGCCATTAACCTTTACTAACTTGTTCTAACGCGTTTAAAATATCGATCGAACGAAATTTCCGAAACCATGATTTTCAGTGTAAAGTTTCTGTCGAATTTTATTTAAGGTCTAAAAATCATTTTGATCATCTCAAAAAATCGAGCAGGCTTTTTTAAGAATGCTGTAGAAATTTGGTCAACTGTTGACTCTAGGGCACCGCGGAACCGCCGCCGAAGCCATGCATTGGCCGCGGTTCCACCGCCACTTTGGAGCAACAGTGCACTAATTTTCTACAGTGAGGTCTTTAATGTAAAATTGTGGTTTTTGGATATTTTGTTTGGGCCCAGATTTTTTTATTGTACTGCAGATGTACGTGGGGCCCACTTCGGAAAGTTTTATCGATCAGAATTTTAAACTTGTTACTTTACAGTACTTATATTATATCTCCGACCGTGAATATCATTCGAGCGGTAAATTGCGTCTAATTGCTATAGTCCTTTTAGACGGATTTGCGAACGTGACATTCGCGTTGATGTTCTGTGTTGTGCTGTGATGTTGCGGATTTGTCGTAGTGGATAGCAGTGTGCAATGGTAGTGCAGTTTAGATTTATTTGTACATTTGATATTGCGGGGGCGAATGTCTAACATGTGGACTGCCGTCACTGCCTGTTTGTATAATATTCTTTTGGGGCACGACCGGGCTGAGGTCGATGTACCCGTTGTACATATTTTTCATTTCTGTAATAGGTTTACCCCGCGACGGGGTGCACAGATAGCCGGGTTCTGAAGGGCAACGGGTCCGCATCTCATGGCTTTGAGAGGCAGAGGAGCCTCACTCTAGTATTGGCAGACTATTCGCTACACTCGTAGGGGGTACAAGTTGACCCAAGGAAGGGGCTCAAGTTACCGGATTCCGTGAAATGCAGGGTGGTCCATTCACTTTGCTGTAGGGGGCTGCCTCGCTTCAGGTTTTGGCGGGTGACTTGCCGCACCCGTAGGGGTCTAGGTTTCATTGCACAGGCTATCCACACGACCAGGGGAACGTCGGGTTTCAGCAGCGGCTCTGTGAAACCCGGGGATCCCAGATTATCTGTATTGTTCTGTGATGCTTATTTCTTTTCTGTAATGTTGCATTTATCACGCCTGGAGCGATTATTGTATATTAGTATATATACTAGTAGATGTTGTATATGTTTTGCACCCGCGCTAGTCCAGTCCCCGCTCTGTTGTTAGTTAAGTAACCTAACGGGTAAAGATGGGACCCAGTGACGAATGCGGATGGCATATACGTACATATTATTTTCGTTCTTTTCTGGTGTGATTAATTGATGGGACTGCATTGATTCTGATCAATGCAAAAGAAAACAAACCTGTTTGGACGTTTTTGGAACTGTTTTAAAAAGTGTTATTACAAAGACGTTTCCTTTTGTTTTGCATAGTGGTATTCGGTTGGAATATCCTGCACCTCATTCGATGAGGCAAGGGCCGAGATCCCTTCACCGAGAGTGACCCCTTGGGCAGAAGTTTGCGTCAGGGTAATAACTTCACTATAGTCGATTATATGTTGCTTTGCATCGCGGTATTCAGTTGGAATATCCTGCACCTCATTCGACGAGGCAAGGGCCGAGATCCCTTCACCGGGAGTGACCCCTTGGGCAGAAGTTTGTGTCAGGGTAATAACTTCACTATAGTCGATTACATGTTGCTTTGCATCGCGGTATTCAGTTGGAATATCCTGCATCTCATTCCACGAGGAAAGTGCCGAGATCCCTTCACCGGGAGTGACCTCTTTAGCAAAGGTTTTCGCCACTATATTTTTATAAAAAGCTATCAGGTTCCTTCAACGAGATCAAATTCATTACGTTAAAGGTTTTTCGCCAAAAACCAGCCATAGCCCTCCGTCATTTCTTTTGGGTATTCAGTTGTATTCAAGCTATGTATTTTGACCAAAACCAAGGCATAGTGTTTGGTAGCTGCTGGGTATTCATTTGTTGCATAGATAGATGAGTTAGTATGGGGCAGTCGTTCTGCCATTTGGCCAAAGTCAGGGGCATGTGCGGATGGGTTCAAATTGACAAGATAATGACGGGTAAAACTTGGCATGTAACTTATGGCATTTTGGCCAAAGTCAAGGTCATAAGAGCATGGGGCAAAAATCACATCGGGAGTTTCTAAAGAAACTGAAACTTGCCAAGTATGCGCATACTTTCTGGAGTGTGATAACATGAGTGGATTCCTTCACGTTATCATGCGATGAGAGTTGGATCCCGATTCCCACCGATGAGTTAGTTTACTCTTCGGGTGATCCCGATTGATTCTTCTTTCAGGTTTGGAGGAGAATTTGACAGTACAGTGGGAGGTTTCCTGATTAGATAAAGTGATAACCATTCTGATCTAGGTTAGAATGCACGCAGAGTGTTTCTTTTCTCTCTCTCTTTGGCAGCGACCTTTGACCGACCCTAGACTATGACTCAGTGACCAAGTTGACCGAACCTTTTTAAAATACTGGATTTTGGATTGTCTGAGTTGCATAAGTCATTGCCGCTCCTTCTTTTACCCTTTGAATTTCTTAGAACACCTCATATCACTACGAACATCCACTTCCATTGGATAGATCCATCGTATGGTTATATACGAACTCGAAGGGACTTCTTCGAGGATGGATCCAGGTTCAGGAGAAATTGAATTGGTTTATTCAGTTGTCTTTTATCATCACCTTCTCTCAAGTTGCGAGGGCTCCTTGGTTTAGGAGAGTACACCTATTACGCTTATTGGATAGTCTTCTTCCAAACCATAGGCAGGTGCCGAAAGGCAGGGAATGATGAAAACCAATTAGCCTAAATAGGGTGTGCAGAAGGTAATAAGTAAAGACAAAATAAAGGGATTAGAAAGAGGGCAAAGTAAATTGCGACTGCTATCATTCACGACCAAACCATGTACTTCATCGCCACTCCTATTTCACCTTTGCTTTTTTCCCCAGTTCGGGAGAAATAGAATAAGGTATTATTCAGTTGTCTTTTATCATCACCTTCTCTCAGGTTGCGAGTACTCCTTGGTTTAAGAGGGTATACCTATTACGCTTATTGGATAGTCTTCTTCCAAACCATAGGCTGGTGCCGAACGGTAGGGAAGGAAGAAAACCACTTAGCCTAAAAGGATGTACAAAAGGTAATGAATAAAGACAAATAAAGGGATTTGGAGAGATGGCAATGAAATATACGGTTATAGTCATGAATTGGATTATGGAAGAGGCATTACTAGGAATACTAGGATACCCCTACGAAACATTTTCATGTTTCAGTTTCACTGTGCATTGTTAAAGGAAAACTGATTTCCCGATTAGATACTTACTCCAGGGTATGTATTTACCAGGTATGATTCTCACATCTGTATGGTTTTACAGATGATGAGTGGGAGTAAGTTATTGGGAACTAGGTGATCATCCTCATTATATCGGAATTCATTGTAATTGGTGATATTTGAGGAAATCGCCTAGTTTTTTGCCGGACGACATGTATTTGGTTTTGAGTATCCGTTGTTGTGCATCAATTTCAAACTGATATATCTTTACGTTTATTTTTATAAAGTGAGATATAACTTTTTGAAATTATGTCCATGACATTTACCTATATCAGTTGACGATTGGGTAAGGAGCATTGAACAGCGGAGTAGTTCTTAACCATAAGTACAGTTTTCAACCTACGATGCACAGGTTTTGAGTTATTCAACTCAGCAGACTTATACAGAGTATTGTATATTGTCCAGTGTCCATCAGGACAAAGGGGTTGGTCCTCATACTATGTTCTGTTTACTTATGACTTCTCTAGTTTTTAGACAAGTGTTTCATAGAAATACAAGGTCTGAGTTTTGAGAAGTTATCGGTATAGGAATAAAGTAGAGAACCAGGTATCGCAAGTATCGGGATTCTTCAAAGAGATCGAAGATGTAGATACTTGTGATTGGTATTCAAATGATGGTAATGGTTTTGAGAAACTTGTTTCTCTTTCAGTTACTCATAATTTGATGGATTCCTAAGTTGAGTAATACTGATTAGCCTCTCTCCATTAAGTTGATATGCACTGGAGACAGCTGCATGATTTGAATCTGGTTCCAATTAAATAAGTGCCAAAGTTTCTATATTGGATATAGAATGGTTCATATCTTAACGATGTTAAGGTACGGGGAGTTGTCCGGCTTATGATTAAAACCAGACTCTGGATAACTCAAGGCACGTTTCTGTAATGGCAGTTTGCGGGTTGACCCAGGCTATGACGAGGGTTGACTTTCTACCATCAGGAAGATCAATGGTGATATTGTTCTTGACTCGCCACAGTTTTAGTAAAATGGATTTTTTCAGAAAACAGTAGTGGGAGTATGGTAGGACTGGAAGAGATTCCAGAACCGCAAACGATTACGGAAAATTTAATAGGATCTATAGATTCAATCAGGTTTGAAATTCCATTAGCCACTCCGCAGATATGGTGGGTAACCTCAGACACCCAAGAGGTACTCCGGTAGCCTCAAGGACGGTGACAGGGAGGTTCTTATCTACCCAGACTTGACACTACTGTTGTTCCAGGCTATGAGACTCGGCAGGAGGATAAGTATAGCGTCGTTCTAAACTAGCTTTAGAAATGCACGTATATATTCTTCTGCCAGAGAGTTGTTGTGGTCAGTGGGAGCAACGGAAGCATAGTGGGAAAGTAGCTTATGTCTTTTTATAGACTTGAGCAGATATAGCGGAGATAGATCATCTATTTTTGATGTGACAGTCATGGGCTTGACTTCATCAGAATAAGGGATGGATCTGTTAAGAAGGTAGTAGGGTGTGATGTCCTGGTATTTGGATGACATGCACTTTGTAGGAAGTGAGATTCCTATCCTACGATCGGTTGTACTGTGGTTGTCACACAGTTGTTTCTCCACATAGGATATGGATATAATATCAGACATTCTGGTTACTAGATCTATGGTTTTAGATCTTGGTTTGGGTAGTTTCCCAATGTGGGTACTTTGACAGTATTCTAAAATTATTTGGAATAGATGACTCCTGGCATGGTGGTGTACCTGCAGGTGATGGAGTCACCCTCTCTAAAGGTGTCTTACAGACTAAAGGGGAGAGGGAATGCATGATTGGCAGATCACCTGCTTAGGCAATTGAGTCGATCATGAGATGTTAAGTACCACACCAGATGTTGTTTTTGCACTAGATGCAATAAGTTTATATTAATCCAATCCTGAAGAAACATTCAGAAGCTGTTTTAGAATATAAGTGCATGTTCTAGGGATTTGATGATGGCAGCCTCCCTCGGAGACGGTTATCATTCCAGGCTTCAAAGGTGACATGGATGACAGAGTGATTGTCAGAGTTATAGTTTTCCCTCTGATGAGGGACAGTATTATGGACAGGTGGTCCAAGAGGATACTGTGGGAGGCATGGTGCTGGATACTGATTAGATTCAGTTGACGATACAGTCTAAGAAGTTTGGATTTGGAGTTCATTTATGAACCAGGTCCCATCAGATATCCAGACATATTCTAAGACATGTATTACTCGATTCGGGAGATGGCTTTTTCCGCGAACTTGAGATTAAGAGAGACATAGAAAGAAACATCAGGGCGGATCCACTCACTGAGGCTATTTCTCGAACACAAGAGTTTTACAAACGAGCTTTGTGAAACTGATTAGTAGAGGAGTTGGGTGTTCGGTATCACACGGGCTGTGAGTATGCGATATCGCAATAATTAGCCTTAAGTGCAAGTGGGAGATTGTTGGATATAGTGCCCTCAAAGTCAATTATTGGATCGCAGGTACGTGATTGCAATGATTGAGGAGGACCTATACCGGTAGCAAAGTCTTACTCGAGATGATAGTATGCTATCTGGTTTGCCTTTATCAGTCGTGTACAGATTCAGGTGACTGATCACTATTACACGTTGATAGGGCCCTTAGGATCTTGCTTGACTACCAACAGTATGATAGCGATCATATACGTGAGAGTTGGGTAGTCTATAAGCACATCCTTAATAGTGGTCCCTAGTCGTGGGAGTTTCGAGACAGGGCATCGATACTCCGGAGTAGACTGGTGTATACAGTCGAGACCCCGACAAGGGGTGGTGGCCGGTCTCACAAGCCACTGGTGTCAGTTGGATCACCTAAGATGTATACAGGTGCTCATTGGGTTATGAGTACACCGGACAGGACTCGCCGGGAACCTGCTAGTTGGTATTTATACCTAGCGTCAGACAGCAGTTCCCTGGAGATATGTGTACAGGTTAGTTCATCGACCTGAGGTTGTCATTTGTCTCGTGTGAGTTCCCACTGTGCTTTGATTTCTACCCTACCACGGCTCAAAAGAGGCGTGCAAACATGTGTTTTTTGGGTACAGTCCCGAGCCACATGGAGGCAAGTGAGCAGATCGGCAGGGGATTCGTCTCTCCCGGTATTGGGGGTGAGATCGCGCTGTGTCTAGGAGAGCCATTACACAAAGCCCTCGGCTGAGGCAGGAGATTTACTGGTAGGTACTCCAGTAGTATCTCAGGGTGTTCTGGGCTACACTCTGACACGACTTATACCGCTATTGGGGGTCTAACGTTACCAGCCTCCTAGGCCCGATATGCGATACTCATAGACGAACAGACGGACTGTATGTATATTGTCACTGTTAGGCTCAGTAGGGTTCCAGGATGAGTTCACTCATCGGCTTCCCTTGAGGTCAGTATATGGGCAGCCGTTACGCACAGCTAGTGCCGCTGACGGCTTGTGGTTAAACCCACAGCCAGGGTACTGATGAGTCATTAGAGTCCCCCACAGATAGTTTCCCATGTTCGGGCGAAACGTTGTAGAGGCCGTATGGTTTTATGGCAGGGTTCGGAAAATACACGTGTATTTATGCACGTGTCATATTTCGGGCAGGTAATACTGGTGGGCTTTGGTTTAAGCCGGATCCATGTATTATATTAAGTCGGAATATTTTAGTCTCTCGTATTCGTATTCGGTCGGAATACGGATACAGGTATGTATATACAGGCGAGGGGTATTTTCGTAATCCGTTATGAGAATATTTTAGAAGATGCATTTCTTTTGGTTAATCATTTTGGTTTAAATGGTTAATAGGATTTTGGAAAGGGTGACTCATATTGATGACTCATTTCTTCTACCATGTTCCTTAGAGACTCATGCTAATGAGTCACTACGTGAGTCATGATAGTTTTAATGAGGTTTGTTTTGGGTTTAGATATTTAAGGAGATATTTTCTTGAGATATTTTTTCTTTCTCAACCCTATATATCTATTCACAACAAGAGAAGAAAATGAGAAAAGATTATTATGCTTAGTTTTCTTTTGCTCTCTTGAGTTTCATGAGTTCATCATTTCCAAACCCTAGTATCTTCTTGAACCTCCATCCTAACCCTCTCATGCAATGAGAACCCTAGGGTGTTTGAGATAAAGTATTCTACTCATTCTCTACTTCATCTTGGTCATCTCTTTTAGCAGACTTGATGACCGAGTTGCCTCGGTATAGAGGCGAGAGCCCGTTTTAAAGGTCCATAGATGTAGTGCCACCTCGAGGAAGAGATTGGAGATCGGAGTTGCCGCGAGGAGCGTGGGATGATGGCTAAAGACTGAAGGACTCGGATCGATTGGTATAGCCTTTCTACCCACTTTGTAGTTTATTTGTTTAGCGTTAATGGCAAGATCCGGGTTATAGTATGCGATAGCGCCAGTTATAAAAGTTTTTGTTCCGCGTTTGGCGTCAGAATGACGGCCGGGGCGCTACCGTAGACTTACACAACTAGGGCTGCATCCACTGCTGTTGTATACGTGACACAATGTTGTGTGCTGATAGCAAAGAATAACTGGGTAACAAGGGTGGAAACCTCCTGTCGCTGCGCTCGACTGGACTCAACCAACGACCTCATCATCTGGTGCAAGTCCTGTATATCTGCCTGATGCCTAGCGATACGATCTATCGAAGGAGGATCAATCTGCTCCTGTGCAACAAGCGTGCCGTTGTGGTCAGTCCTCGTCCTAAATGGGTCACTCTGACTTCGGCTCTCACTGCCTCTCTCTGAGCCCTCATAGTCATCGGCGGCATAAGGAAAGAAATGGAAATAAGATTCGATAAGAACACGGAAATCGAATCACAAGGATATATATAAACACGGAAGGAATTTCAAGCAATTAATACTTAGGTCACTTAGGTGGAGTACCGTGTCGTAAGTATGCTGCGGACATACACACGCTATATCACTCTGCTTAAGCTACCTACTCCATCATACTAAGGTCATTCTACACTCCGAAAGGTAAAACCTAGTGCTCTGATACCAAATTTGTCACGACCTGAAATTTGGCACGTGACGGCCCTTAAATTACGCAACGTCTACTGGTGTAACACAATTTAAGTAAGCTGAAAACCCAGCAATCTAAACCATCAAAAGTAGTAAGTGATAAGAACATTATTAAAAGTTTTGAAATCGCAAGAAAAAAACCTTTAAAGTCCAAATTTACTTCCTTTAAAACTTGGCAGCACCTCCTTTGTAAAAACAAGCCCCAAAAAGAGTACAACATAAAGATATAAGTAAAGCATCCCCAAACGGGAGAAAAATCCAGGCCCAAAGGCGGAAAACAACCACCATAATAGATATACGACGCCGTAGCGAAGAAAAGACGATAAAAAGTGAAACAGCATGAAAGACCTCCAAAGTCATAAATAATATACAATATCGTCCTCACAACTCGTCTCTAAGTCAAAACATGAAAGTAGTAGATGGAGAGTACTGGATACAACGAATATACAATGAGCATCATCGGATAACCGCAAAACCCACCTAGCAAAACTGCACACAGTCAGCCGTAGCGGTTTCCGCTGCAAAAGATGATACGATAGGAAGAAACCCTGCCGCGACTGCCCTGAGGGACACCTGCAAACACTGTGGCATAACGGGGGTGAGTTGCCAACTCATGAATAGTAAATGACATATGCAGGTAATCGTAAGTATGCACGTACTGCGATAATCTATCACATGCAAGCTGATAACAATAAATGGTAATATGTATATGCAACAGTCATGAAAGGTACTCTATCAGGTACTACTAATATATGAAGCAATGCATATCAAATAAATGCTGAGTATGGATAAAACATATCCTGTAAGTCTCATGGAACCTGAGTGTCCAACATCGACACCCGAAAACATCATGAAAACTATGCCTGTGTGTGTGTATCTCCCTCAATGACACATCAAAATCATGGAACCTGAGTGTCCAACATCGACACTCGAAAACATCATGAAATACTCGTGTCCAACATCGACACATAAATCCTCATATATAGGGCTCCGTCAGTCCCGATCGGCCCTGGGGCTCCATCAGTCCGGATCGGCCCAGATATACATACATTCCTCGAATCCTAAGCGTCCAACACCGACACTTGTGATCCATGTATCGGTTTATACGTTCCTTGAATCCTAAGTGTCCAACACCGACACTTGTGATCCATGTATCGGTTTATACGTTCCTCAAATCCTAAGTGTCCAACACAAACACTTGTGATCCACGTATCGGTTTAAAACAAATCTCAGAGTGGATGCATCCAAATATCAAGTAAAGAATAAGAATACTTGCATAGATCATTATGATGATATATATAATATATATATATACATATATATATCAGTATCCCATACCACTGGTATATATATACATATATAACAGCATACCATACTACTGATATATATCATCAGGAGTAAAACATCCAGAAAATATCATATGAAATCCATATCTAAATGTGTAAATCCATGAAATATAATATATGCAACATGAAACAGTAATATGAGCATATAAAGGAAAAACCGCTATTTAACTACAACAAGTTATTAAATATATCATGCAGTTCCTAATTTCTCCAAGTCCATAAAACATCATATAAATGTGAACTTGTAGCTATAGAAAGGTATGCGTAACAATGTCGGTATAGCAAGATATGTGTATCTACCTATCAATAATGATGTAATACCCTCCAGGCATATGTGTAACTGTATCATAGTATAGCATATGTGTAAGCATGTAGGTATACAGGTATGCTATATGTTATATGCACAATGAAAATAACGATCATGTCTCAAGTCCCTAGCCAATACAATACCACGTATGTAGGTGTGTTGCGCGTGTCATGGCAATTATCGACGGAGTGTATGGCATACAATTGTGCTCGTGCAATATGAACCGTCAATAATAGTGCAGTGTCTAATAGGTACAAGTCAAAGCACAACAAGTAATGATATGCAATGAAGTTATGCAAAATCTCTATATGCGCAATATACTTATAATCAATAATCATATCATTTAATCTAGCCCTGACGCATAACGCCATGCGGGCGATTCCCCTGTAGATGTTAAATCTACTCACAGATGATCTTGGGCTAAGTAAAGCCAACCACTCGCTTTCCCTTCTTCGCAGTGTCTGAAGTCCTCGCCTGCGTCCCTAAGATCATAAAATAACAATACAACAAGTTCACATTAGCAATCGACCAATAACACGTATAAACTACGTTTGATCGACACACCAACTCCAAACAAACTCTCAAGAGCAACAGCAACACAAGAACACGAACCGTGTCGGATAACGTAACGCGCGTAGTCAAAACACTAGAAAACAAGCAAAGTGATCCCAGATTTTGTATACAGACAAAACATAAAAATCAAGCAGGACCAAACACACCAAAACCATAGCAGACAGCTATCCTGAAAAACCCAAACCCTAACTCTTCTACATAGCCGAGGTTACCGGATTTTGCCTGAAGGTCGCCGGCCAAATCCGAGCATATGGGCTTCGTGCTTTAGGTGAAAGCTTACGGTCTCCAGAACAACACAGCTACATTGCTAGATTTTCTAGTACACACTCTGGGTCACAGCAGATCACAGATTTCACAATATGACACTAAAAATACGATATGTGCACAAAACTAAACTTTAAGTGTTCTAAACTGAAACTAATAAGCTATGCAATATTAAAAAGGCCTACTTATTAGATAGAGATCATTACCTACTCCTACAATCTAAAAGATCCTAGCTTTCCATCCTCCAATGGATCCTAGAGGAAAAACAAGGCAAGATAAGTGATTTGGGTGTGATTTTGTGAATTTTTGTGAAAGATTTGTGATGGAATGGAAAGGGTTTAGTTGAGGCTTAGAGGAGATGAGAAAATAATGAGAAAGAGATAGAGTGAGAGAGAACGAGATTTTGTGAAGTGTTTAAGTAATGAGAGGTGAGTGTATGGTGAAATAAGTCCTTATTCTTACTTTCTCCCCCTCACTTCCATTAATGCCCATATAAATGCCTCCATGACTCACTAGCCACCTCTCTCAATCCAAAACAAGATATTTTCTCACACGAAATATCTAGGGTTTAAGGATAAGGAATGATAGGATTAGGTTAAGGTTGTCATGGTCACTAAACAAGATTTACACTAACAACCCTCGCATTAACATGCACACGTGCGTGCAAGCCATAACAAATAATAATAAAATATTAATTAATTGTTATAAAATGTAAGGAAACCAAATTGGTAAACTTTTTACAGAAAACCGACATTATCGCTTAATTAACACTAATCGCATTCTAAGGTGTTACATGAGCCGTCTCAAAATCATGTTGAGACGTCTCATATCTTGACTCCTTCAATTGGTTCTGCTCTGCTAGTATGAGCCGTCTCAACCTAATTATTCAGCAGGTTTTTGAACCCTATTTAAGTCGGTCCCACGTCACTTTTTCTCTCTAGAGTCGTCTTTTCCTTTTCGTTTCCAAAACCCTAAAACCCTAAATTCTTCTCCCCAGCCAAAATTCCCTCGATCTTATCACCAACTCTCGTCGAATCCCCTCTCTAATCACTTGATTCTCAGATCTTAACTGATCCCATGGTCTCTATAACGAGAAATTCAATGGCGAAAGAGAAGAAACCCTTGATCCAATCAGAATCAGACTCCGACGTGGAATTGATCCCTTAACCATTGAAGTGTACAAGGTATGCTCCTAGAACCAGTGGAGGATGTGTGTAACACCCTAGAACTTGAATATCGTATCATAATGATGGTATCAGTATTTTCTTGCTCTAATAAACATATTTTTTTATGGGAGATTAATAATTTGCATTGGTGTATAGATGAGTAGGTAAGTATAAGGTATATTTAATGACAAGATATATATACTATGGTTATCTTAGTTGTTTAATAAATATGTTATTAGCATTGAAGATTTTATTGCTGATCTAACGGTATCATATTCATATAATATACTTCTCACATATTAGTTGTAACAATATTATATGATAAAATCTAATAAAACTATTTTGGGGGTTGTTTAGCTATTTTTACCTTTATATATATATATATATATATTTATTTATATATATATTTTTTCAAAAATTAACAAATCTCTTTCTCTATCTCTCCCTCCCTCTCGTAATCATCTTCTTCCTCCTCGTGTTGACCGAGCTCGTCACCTCCTCACCTTGAACCAAACCCACGCCGAAGCCTCCATCACCTTGTCTACACCTTCATCGACGCCTTCAACCACCATTGCCATCGCCTCCATCATAGGTAAGGGAAATCGTCACATTCCTCAGCCAGTCTTTATAATTCGGTCCCGTCGGTCTGTTTTTCTCTAATAGAAGCTTAAGTCTCGTCATTGGTATCTGTCATTAGAAGATAGAAAAGAAAGCACTCAGCGTATGCTCTTACATGATTAGGTTGGTCATTATCTAATCTAATCGATGTCTCCCACTGGTTTTATAAAATTTTCCTTCAAACCCTAAAAAGAAAATTAGCCGAGATAAGTTACACTCTACAAGTTCACCAACTGGTCATCCAAGACAGTGTTGGTACTCCGAGGAAGGTTTCCTGTACTTTCGCACGGACCTAATTAAAATAAACATCATTTCCACGGAGGCTTAACTCCGTTAACACCTTTCTAGACACCTACTGGATTAGCTAATTGTAAAGTGTAAAACTCTCCCGGGAGTAACATTTACTCACAGTGGGATCGGGATCCAACTATAAAAAAGAAGCTATGCAATCTCATTGCAAATTTCAACACTTGAAATTCTCGATATTGTTTTTACCCCTAGCGTCATATGACCTTAACTCAACAAATCATAAGCGCTGGTCAAGTTCTACCTGTCATTTCATGACTGATTTAGACCCATTCATATGACCCTTAACTATAGTCAACAAAGTTGTACGAATATCCTAACTGATCGCATCATATGCGTTATAGGAAGACATCACTTAGCTACCGCACACAACGCCTTAACTATAATCAACAAGCGTTGCACGAATACTAAGTACTCTACTTCCTAAAATGGCGGAGGGATACGAATGGTTTTGATGAAAAACTTTAACGTATTTAACTTGATATCGTTGTAGAACTGAGTGATTTGCAAAGGACCGGCTTAAGCTCCGCATTTGAAATAATTGCTTTTTCACGAAAAAGCCGAGTAGCTTTTAAATTTAGTTCTACAACATCTTTAGCTTTCTTTTTCTTAACATTAATCTCATTAATGCTGTCCCATCTTTTAAGCTCCTAACATCACAGAAGAAATGAAAATAAAACATACATATATGCCATCCGCATTCGCCACAGGGACCCAGGTCTTCACCGTAAGGTTACTTAACTTACGGCAGGGCGGAGTCGGGACTAGCGCGGATGCAAAACGTATATGGTGTCTACTAATATATCATATATATATATCGCATTCATCTTAGGCAATAAAAAGTGCATCATAAGTATCACAATAGAAGCAATATGAAATATAGATACCCTAGGAATTCCGTGTTTCGATTTAGCCAACGTCGAAATCATAAATTCCACGGTCGTGATGAATAGTTAAGCCCACACCCCTAGACACCTACAAGTGCGGCAAGCAACCCTACCAATTCTAAAGTTAGGTGACCGGTCTCTACTTCTCGAGATGGCCACCCTTTGGACTTTAGAACCTGGTCGTTTGTGCACCCCGTCTTGGGTCTATCCTAATGCGGAAAAGTAAATAATATATATCAAATAGAGACATCAAGCTCAACCCGGAAGTGTCCCAATAAAAAGAATATTACATACAAATAAAATTACATGAATGAATATTAAAAAAACACTCATCTCACATAACCCCCCTGGCTATTCAATCACGACGATCTCAATATTTCATACAGCACAAGTAACCATCAACTAATGTCATCATCGTAAGTAAATAAGTGTACCCCCAATCTCGTTGATGTATAGCAATGAGATTTGGAATACCATATATTACATTTACGGTCAGAGAAAATAAACGAAAAATCAACTAGTAGAATCCATAGCCCTAGGCATCGCAAACCTGGATTATTACATAACCCAAATTGCATGCTAAAATCAAAAAAATCCTCACTTTAATGCCGCTTTGCGAAAACCATTTTTCACGAAAGTCGTCCGGCCATTCAACAAGATGCCCGAGGTGAACCTAAAATTTGTCGAGTCGTGAGGGGGTGGCCCCACCCCTAATCCCAACGATGAAGTGGCCTTGAGGTGGGTCGCATGGTTGAGAGCACCCAATAGGGTGCTCTACCCAATAGGGTGCTCTCGGCCATTGGGTTCCCCCATGGCCATTTCGTCGTTGGCGTGGGGTGGGGCCCTCCTACTAACATATCCGGCAAGTGTTTGGGATTGCAATGACCACCTAAGGAGTTTTGGTTGAAACCCAAACTCCGCGGAGATTCGAAATTAGACAAATAATTGAGGTTTTTATAAACCAGTTTTCATAAAACTATGCTTCTATGAATTCTAATAGTTGATACAAGCAAGTTTCAATCTTTAGGGAGGCTTTGATACCACTATAAGTTCGTCTTAGCTCTCTTTAGTTCGCTAAAGTGGCACTTGGAAGCATTTTAGAATTTAAATAGAGAAGCTAACACAAACTACTATAGGATACTAGCCTAAATATTGCAACTTGAAGCATAGAAAGAAAGTTAATCCTATTATGATGAGATTACAACCTTCGATGACCAAGTCCTTCACTCTAATGGCCCTTGGAAGATGGTTCAAGCTTGCATAAAGAAGTTCCTCAAGCTCTTAGATGACCCATCTTGAGATTTGACGAACACAAACTTCTACGTCACAAACTACAATTAGTAATGAAGCAACTAACTAAACTTATTTACTAAAAGAGTTTAGAAAGAAGATGTAGGAATTTTGCTCATGGTTTTTATTTCTTTTTTTTTTGTTTTCTTTCTCTACAAAAATATTAGAAAGAGAAAGAAGATGAAGATAATGAAAAGATAATGAGACAAGAATGTTAGTAGCCATTCTTATCTTCACAATCATTCAAGAATGGTCCAACAATTTCTACTCACTTATTTTCTTTTACACCTCATTCTTTCGTAAAGTAAATGAAATGTAAACTAATTATCTTCTATGTCCATCTCATACACACTAACATTTTGTATCAAATACACAATTTAGTCTATGTGTATCACATACACAGTATATGTATCAAATACATATAACAAAAGAGAGAAAATACATTTGAGCAAAATACTAGAATATATATATATATATATATAATTATTAAATCAACATTTAATTTAATAATCCTGTTATATCAATATATACCGGCTAGTATCATAAATTGTCCGATTAAAAGATGTGTATCAAATACACGTATTTAATCAAACTCCAGCATATCATTAAACGCTTCCGTACGTATCACTATACGTGCCCTACATCATTTTGCCTGAGCCGGAAAACCTCTGTGTGGGACTCTAAAGACTCGATTATACGCCGGCAGTAGTTCAGGATCATATCCTCAATCACAAGCACGTCAGCGGCACTGGCTGTACGTAACGGCTACTTAGGTATTTGTCGAGGAGGAAGATCGATAGACATGCCTATCGAAACACCTATAGAGACAACAAGCGACACTTACCATACAGTTCAGTCTCTTTGTCTGATATGTTGCATATCGGGCCTGGGGTTTGGAATCATCAGACCCTGATAACCCGATAAGTTATGCCAATGTCTAGCCTATAACCAACCAAGAAACTACTAATAACACTTATTAGTAAATATCACATGCCCTGACTTGGGACTTGTAGTTATAGCTGATCGAGCACAGCGCAGCATCAACTCCCTATATCGGGAGAGACAAATCCTATCGTTCACCGTCTCATATAATTCGGGACTGTACCCAACTACTACCTGTTTGCACAAATGTTTAATGCTGTGGTAGGGTAGTAATCTAAGCATAATGGGGACCACACGAGACACTATGATGATCTCAGGTCTACAGACTAATCTGTATAAGTGTCACCAGAGAACTGCTATCTGACGATAAGTATAGTACCATATAGGAGTTCCCAGCGAGTCCGTTCAGTATACTCGGTCTCTAATGAGCACCTGTATACAATATTTGATGTCAAACACCAATAGATATGAGATCATCCATCGCCCCCATACAGGGTCAAGAAACGTATACACTAGTCTACTCTGGGACATCGATGCTCTATCTCTATATCCTCTTGACTAGGAACTTTTAAGGATTATGCTTATAGACTACCTAGGACCCACTAGTATGATCTGCATCACAATCCAAGTAGTCAATCAAAGTTCCTAGGAGATTTATCAACATGTATTAGCGACAGTTATAACAAGTAGAACCATACACATGAATGATAAAGTCAAACCAAATAGCATACTATCATATCAAGAAAGATTATCCTGTACATATATATGTCCAACAATTACAATAATTGCCTCTAAGGCATACATATCTAACATTTACAATAAATACGTATACCGTATTTCTACCAAAATACGAATACCGTATTTGCACCGAAAATACAAAATATGTGTATTCATATTTAGAAAGAAATACATGTATTTGTATGAAAACACAAATACTTGTATTCATACAAATACCCGTATTCGTATAAATACAGTATTCGTGTTAAAATACAAATACCCAAGAGAGAGCAATATAACACTACCATCAAAATTGGCCGTCTTTCAAACCTGTTGTTCATCGCCGAAAACAGAGACGAATTGGGATAGATCGCCTTATCTGAATTTGGGGGAAGATGCTATTTGGACTTATCCATCCACCTCTCCGAAGATACTAAGTTGATTTTTGGCACCGTATATCGGAGGTTTGGACAGACGCGACCGTTGTAGCAGACTTCATCAGATTCCCCCTCGTTTATGAGGGGTTTTGATTATGGGGATGCTCTTCCCTGCAGGCGCAAGCCCCTGCAGTTAATTTCGTTATCGCATTGCGATAACCACTTTCTCCTTCTCCAGCAGTTTACTTTGTGTCGTGTTGTATTTTTGTTTGTTTTGGTTGACCGTGGATTGTATATGGAGACTAGTTTATGTCGTCGCCCGTAGGACGCGGATCGGTCCAAATCCGTATATTTTAGATTTGGGTTTGTTTTTTTTAAGGACCGTTAATTTAGTTTGAGATTAAGATCGACTTAAATATACGAGTATTTGGGCTCAATTTATTTTTAACTAAGGATAAGTGAGCCTTATTTGGGACTAAGATCAATATTGCAAAATTTCGAGGATCATTTTTATTTCAGATCCAACAATAGAGCATTTGGGCTCAGTTGCGAGAAAACCTTTTTAGAGAGACTAAACCAATTTGGGCTTAGTCTGATTAGTCTTTTTTTGTTCAAAAGTGCTATGCACTTATTTGGGCTCTGTTTGTTTAGCCCCCCTTTTTATGCAGAAGTACTGAGCACTTGTTTGATGCTTTGGCACTCATATGGGTATCATGTGAAGCCTTCAGTTATAGGCACTGCCCAACCAGTTCTAAACACTCGGTTATATATATTGTGTTAAACACTTCTTTCTTTTTTTATGTGGCGTCCACGCGAAGAGCACATGTGGCGCTAGGCACTGCCCAATCAGTGCTAAGCACTTAGCCATTTTGTCTATATATGAAGTCTTAAGCACTTTTGTATGGCGCCCATGTGAGGAGCACGTGAGGCACTGGGCGCTTCCCAATCAGTGCTGAGCGCTCAGCTATTTTGGCTGTATATGAAGTGCTAAGCAATTTTTGTTCAGCGCTCATGTGAGGCGCTGGCCTTCTGCTTTGAGCGCCCACATGTTTTTCACGTGAGGCGTTAGGCGCTGTTGGGAGGGTGCCCACGTGGGAAACACGTGAGGCGCTAAACTCTTTTCTTTTTTAGAGATTGAATCTTTGTTACGGTATTTTGACCATTAATGGCATTTTGACCATTAATGATCACCAAGATCTTTGTTTTGAAGATCTATGATCAGGTTTTCTTTAAGAACTAAGTTCTTTTAAAAGAACTAAGTTTCTTTTATAAGAACTTTTAGGGTTAAACCCTATTTTCAGAGGAATTAAATTCCCAGAACATATGTTCCTTTTCTTTTCTTTTCTTCCTTTTTAACCTAGTTCTTTTCTGAATTTTTGATTCTCAAGAACAAGATCTTCCTGATGAGAATTAAATTTTCAACTTGTGGGAGACTTGTCCTGTGGATCTCTGATTCAGAGAAAGAACTGAGTTCTTTGAGAAGGGTTAAACCCTTAGATAGATAAAAGAAGATATTTTGATCTTTTTTTTTACTTAGGGTTTTTTGAGGAGGCAAGTCTTCTTCTTCTCTGTTGTTTTTTAAAGCTTTATGTATTTTTCAGAAGCTTATGGGGGTTTCCTCTATATGAGACTTGAAGTCTCGGGTCCTTTATATAGTGGAGGAAAATTTGTTAATTAATTTTGAGAAAATATCTTATTGAGAGATTCCATTTGATTTAATTAGTCTGAAAATTGGTTTGGGGAGTTTTACCCACCGTTGGATTTTTAATCCAAATATTTCTGTTTTACAGAATATGTTTTCTTGTTTTCAACAAGATTGGGGAAATATTTTCCGATATACAGAATTTTATTCTGTCAAGCGGTGATTTTTAATCACCATTGGATTTTTGATCCAAAAGTTCTCTGTTTTACAAAGAGCAATCTTCTCTGTTTGTAAAGATTGAGGACAAATATTCCTCAGAATAGAATTTAATTCTATTGTTTGATGATTTATCATCACCATTGGATCATTGATCCAACGACTCTGTTTAATAGAGAATATCCCAACTTTTTTTAGGGAAATATAGAATTTAATTCTACTAGTATAAACTTGGGCGCCGTCGCTCACGTGTTGTGCACGTGGGCACCACTTAAGAATTAAATTCTTATTTATGATAGGCGTTTCTGTGCTTTGCACATTGGCGCCCACGTGAGAAGCACGTGCGGCGCCATATAAGAATCTAATTCTTATAGAATAAGTGCTTATGTGCTTTGCACATTGGCGCCCACGTGGGGAGCACGTGCGGCGCCATCATAGGATTTAATCCTACAAGATTGGCGCTGGCGCACTCGTGAAGAGCACGTGAGGCGAAGCCTCATTAAAATTCAATAGAGCTTAACTCTTTTTATATTGTTTAAATTTTGGGGGAACAGATGTCCTCCATCGTTGTTCTTACGTGGCTCACACTTGGGTGCAACGGTGTCATTTTTTCCACCGTTTGATCTCCTAGGGAGTTGAATAGGGCCTTTGGCCCTTGAGATGACTGCCATTTTATCATCTCCTTTCTTCTTCCTTAAAAATTCAATTCTCTTCTCTGAGCTCAGATCTCTGCCCATAGAACCTCTTAGAGTTGAACTCTGTTAAAAAATCGGTAAGGATTATGACCAAAATTTAACTCTTGAAAGGATCCCCTTTTTTGTTTTGGATTTTTAACCCATTAACAGAGCTTAGCTCTTTTCTTGAAATGATCTCTTAGAGATCTTTAAAAACTTTTTATTTGGGTAGACCGTGGGTCTTAGAGATCTTAGGGTTTTTCCCTGTTATTGACTCTAATCTTTAAGGGTTCTCTGGAACTTAATTCTATTTTATTTCCCATGGGGATTTCTGGGATTTAATCCCATCATCGAAAGAATTTAATTCCAGTTTGTATTACAGAGCTTAGCTCTGAGAAATTTTGAAATTTTTGGGAATTTTATTCCTCTTTCCTATTTTCTTTTAGGGTTCTACCACTCTTCTTACAAATTTGGATATGTTGCAGAACTCGTTTTCGAGAACATTAGGAGTTTTGAACTCCACGGCTCAATGAGATTATTCATTTAATAAGAATCTTTTTGGATTCTCACAATGGGTGCATGTCTCATCATTGATGAGCTATCACCTTGATTTTATGGGGCCCATTGATTTTCCTTTAGACTGCAGTGATTTTAGTATTCCGATTGCTAACCTCCACTGGTTTTTCTTTTCAGGTATTATAGCTTCTAATTTTTATGATCTTGAAGAGATTTTCTCTTATGAGGAGATTCGCATCCAAGGTCGCTGTCAAGGCCAGGAGTTTACTGATGCCTAATGTGCTGAGGTGATGCATCGCTTCAACGATTACAACGATCGATTGCTCCCCTGCCGTTCTGCTCTTTAAAACATCGTTGTTGGATCAATCTAGGAACCTATACCGGGGCATCCTGAAGTTATGACTCTCCAATCGCTCGATGACGCCAAGGATAAAGTACATTCAGTGTACTTGATGTGGTTGATCTCAATGAAACGGAGAGATAATCTCGTTGCCATCTTGCACCGCATCTTTCAACAGAAAGTGATAGTATCAGCATATCAGAGGGTGGAGGACATCAGTGGTGACTCTGACGCTTGCATCCGAGAGAAGATGCAAAAGAAGATGGTTGATGAGGCTGAACGTGCATTGCTCAAGATTGCTTTTGAGTTTAAGAATCCATGTCAGAGTTTAGCGTTCTGCCACTGTAAACATTTTGATGATGTTTGTTTTTTTTATCATCCTTATCACCAATGTATAAATTTCTTCGAAGTATGAATGACAAACTTCCCCCTTTTCTTTACGCCAATGCCCGTATGTGTGTTCATCTCATAATTTTGCATTATTATATTCCCCATTCTTAATCATTTTACAAATAAATAGGTTCTTTTGATCCATGTCTGTTGAATAGCAGCAGGTTACAGGTTTTCGGAACAATACAGTGAAAATGGTGAAAAGATGCTACAAAAGTGAGACTACGACCAATAAATAGAAGAATCTTTATCATGCTGCCTACAGTTTGAGGGATAAACGAAGCTTAGCAAACAGTTTGATTTCACAAAGCATGAAGGCAGCACATGATTCAAGACTTCAACATGAAGCGAACGGTAAAAGTCCACAACATTTCTGCACTGTGAAAATCTGGAAGAAACTAGAAAAGAGTCTGAAGAACCAAGTGAAGAAAACAGAAGCAAATAGCAATAGAAAGAAGCCCTAGAAAATTGAGCCAGCAAGCCCATCACATGGCCGCGGATCCGCGGCCAAACAAGGCATATGGCCGCGGATCCATGGCCGTGCTGTGAACGTGTCGGTGCGTGTCGGTGGAGTCGGTGCATTGACCCGGTTTTCTTAGGGTATTTTTGTAATTCTAGATATGGATCAGATATAAACCCTAGGGTTTCTATTCTCTATAATTAGGAACCTTACTGCTCTTTTTGGAGTATGCCTCTTTTTAATTCCTATTTTATAATTTTTATTCCTTGTAATTGTCGAAGAGTGCATCAATAAAAAAGTAAGTTTTTCTTTATCTTGCCTTAGTTATTTTAATTTTTTTCTGCCCTAGTTATTTATCTGCAAATTTTTTTATCTGCCGTAGTTATTAAATTAAAACCATAAAAAAATGAACTCGTTTATCAATTCCCTAATGAGTGAGTAGTTCCTCACTTGTTAGGGTTAGGTTTGGGGAAGGTTTGAGAGATGAAAATCTCTCACCCCTTTCTTGCCCGTTATACATTTTAACGTAGGACTTTATGCATACATACACACACCGCTCACTACGGCACCCTATCTCACGAGGTAGCGGTGATACCATAGTTAAAGACCGGTTGTGTATGATTTCCATGGAGGTTAGGGCTAAGAGTTAAGAAAGAACGAACAAGGACCAAAGGGAAGAAACCTAGTTTCTTCCCGATCGTGCTAATCCCCTTTGTTAACTATTACCTTAACACCTAAAAATTCTTAATTAGGGAAAAGAAAGCGGTGAGAATAATTGACTTTCCAAACCAACCTAATCCTAACCCTAGTAAGGTTTTAATCCTAATCAAATTCAACTTTAGTTTTTATTGAAAATCAAACCTACCACAATAGGAATTGACTCGTTAGAACAACTTGAAAATACACGTAATCGCTGTCGACCGACCCGTATTCAACCGGCTAGCAACCAAGCGACACCGTTCTTGATTGCGGTTAATTCTTTGATTCCAAAAACGCATAAGCATAAATTTCTACTAATCAAATGGCGCCGTTGCGGGGGATGGCGTAGTTATTTTCTTTTTGCAATTTCGGGTTAATTAAAAATTGAAAAATCATAATAACTGAAAAATAAAAAAAATATATAAAATTTATCATCTTGTTATTTTTTGAAGGGTTTTCGTGTGAATTGTGCAGGATCGAAGAGACGAACAGATTCAGATCTGGAAAAATCCAGTGTGCAAAACAGCAAACAGCAGATCTGAACAAACAGAGGAGAACCACAACAGACAACAGAAGAAGTTTTGGGATCTGAACCTACTAGTCAACCACGTTTCCGCCGTAGATAAGCACCTTTGACCGCGGATCCGCCGCGGCTTGCAGACGTTAGCAAGCCAAAACCTCTCTGTAAGTTTACTTTCCTCTCTTCTGCCCTCTGATCTTCTCTGAAAAATTTTCCTGCAGGGTTCTTTGCGCAAAAGCTTCTTCCCCTTCTCCAATAACTTGATCTTGTGCAGGATTCTTTGCACCGCAATAAAAGAAATTTTTTTTGGCAAGTGTTTTGTGTGTTTACTGCTTTGCATCTTTAAAACGGACTTTTAAAGGACTTTAACACCAATCCAGATTGGGTGGGGATTTCATTACCCTTCCTAGGACCCCAAAAATCACAAAAATCATTCGCATCAACCATCGAGTTAATTAAAAAAGATTAGACTCAGCATATAAGAACTGTCGTGCTCATTAAGACAAAGGAATAGTTGTAGGCATCGGTCGTTTATCTAAACCAGACTTTGTGGTGCCTAGGCTAGACAAGTGGGAAAGGTAATTTTAAAAGGCCCGTCTCACGGTGATTCGTGAGCGGATCCCTCCTTTCTTTACTTGTGTTTACCTGGCCACAATTGGCGGTGAAGAGGCGATTTGAGGATCTCACAACTTGCCCTTTGGAACAGTTAGGAGCAGTCTAGTTGACCTTGGAGACCCTAGATCTAGGCTTGATTATGTATATTGTGATTGCTTGAACGTGTGTCTAAGCTTCTTATAAAAATCTTTTTGCAAAAGCTCCTTATAAAAAAACCCAAAACAGAAATTTTTTACAAAAAAAAACTTGCCAATTTGTCGCTAGAAATCCATCGCACCCCATTTCCTCTCATTGACGTTTTCTTACCCCCACCTTCTGTTTTTACCTTTTTGACTACACTACACCTCTTTATTGTTTGTCCAGTTAGACTAGGGACACTGGCGCCCGTTTAGTCCGTGTCTCGTTAGTGCCGACTGACGATGCTTTCGACTCCGAAGTCGAAATTCCATCCACTTCTTTACCTTCATCTTCATATTCATCATCTTCTAAGGAGATGTCGGGATTCAATTCTAACAACCCCTTACCTGCGGGACTGATTCCACCTCCACTAGGTGCGAATAACCCTCCACACCCTCCTGTCGAAGCGCCCCAACGAATCACGCTCTAGGATCTTTTCTATCCCATCCGCACCGCACTTCCCACTTGTTTTTCAATTCCACCGGCTAATGGGGATAACTTTGAAATTAAACCCCACTTCATCAATATGTTGCCCAAATTTCACGGGCTGGAATCCGAAGATACCTACATCTTCATTAACAAATTCCAGAATGTTTGCGCAATGATAAAGACCACACAACTTTCTTATGATGCTATAAGGCTATGTGTCATTCCATTCACTTTATGTGACCTAGCTGAAAATGGTTATATAGCACAGTATCACACTCCATAAAAAATTGGGAAGAGTTTGTTAAGGCTTTTCTGAAAAAGTTTTACCCACACCACAAGACCGCGAGAATTTGCAACGAAATTATTCAATTTTCCCAGCTTCCTTCCGAACCTTTTTGGAAGTGTTTTGAAAAATTTAAGGACCTCCTTGTTCAGTGCCCTCACCACGGTATTGAGAATTGGCAACTCTGCCAAAATTTAAACGAAGGACTGAACCCAGCAACTAAGCAGTTGTTGGAAACCATTTGTCAAGGTCACTTTCTTACAAAATCTAGCGAGGAAGCTTAGCAATTTCTCGACAATCTTGCTGAACAAACACTTCAGTGGGAAAGCACTAAGACCACTTCATCTACTTTATCAGGTCAGTCAAGGGCAGGCATACATCAACTTGATATGTCGATTGCAATGAAGGCCGAAATGGCTGCACTTACGAAAAAACTAGAAGCAATTGAGAGCAAATTCTCATCGCCTTCTCCTGCCCCAGGTTTACCTCCACGCACTATTTGCGCTTGTTGTTCGGATCCGTCCCATCTTACTGAAGAGTGTCCTTATAATCCACCTGTTCAAGGACAAGATCAAATCAATACCGCCTTTCAGCAAAGATAAAGAAATGATCCATACTCTTCAACTTACAATCCTGGTTGGAGGAGCCATCCAAATTTTGCTTGGAATCAAAATCAAAAACAATTCCAAGGCAACAACAACTTTCAAAGGCCTCCTCCACAACAACAAGCCCCTCAACAAACTCAATATCAGCAACCTTTCCAACCCCAACCTTACCGAAACCAAATGAACAATTTTGTACCCAACAACTCTTATCCTCAAAACAATTTTGTTCAGCCGAATAACGATAAGGTTTCCTCGCTAGAACGAAGTTTGGATGCGTTTTTAAAACAATCTACAGAATCCTCAGCAAGGTTGGAGTCTTCCATTCAGTCTTTGGTGCAAAACAGTACGTCACATGATCAGAGCATCAAATCAATTGAGGCCCAAATTGCACAATTGAATGCTACGTTAAGTGAGTGAGAAAAGGGAAAGCTTCCATCTCAACCATTGCCAAATCCCGGTCACACACACAACGCACATGTTGCTTATGAACAACAAAATCATAATGTAAATGCTGTGACCACGTTGAGATCTGGAAGAGTGTTGCACAATAATGTGGGTATTAATGATGAAACCCCAGCCGCCGCTTCTTCTTCTTCATCTTCTTCTTCTTCAGAGCCTGTTCCTCATCCTTCACAAGGCTCTACTTCTTCTAATTCGAACGGAACCACATCTCACTTCATAAAAACACCAACACTGGGATCCGTTCCAACTCCGCAATCTACTCCACAAACATTGGACTCAACAAATTTTCAAAATATTCCATTTCCAAACAAGTTAAGATCCAATAAACCTACTCCCCAAATGGAGAAGATTGTGGAGTTATTCAAACAGGTTAGCATAAACATATCTCTCTTAGATGCAATACAACAAGTCCCTTCTTACGCTAAAATCTTAAAGGACTTATGCACCAAGAAGAGGAAGTCACAGGTACCCAAGAAAGTTTTCGTGGCTAGTGCAGTGAGTGATGCTCTTAACCAATCTTTACCCCAAAAATATAAGGACCCTGGCTGTCCTACAATTTCAATAACAGTTGGGGATAAAAACATCAATCGCGCACTTTTAGATCTTGGTGCTAGTGTTAATTTGCTACCCTATTCAGTATATGAATAATTAGGCGTTGGAGAGCTTAAACCCACACATTATACTCTTCAAATGGCCGACCGATCCATTACCCATCCTAGGGGTGAGTTAGAGGATGTGTTGATCAAAGTAGGGGACTTCATTTTCCCCGTTGATTTCATTGTTATGGACACATAGCCTGTAGCTAACCACCGGAGTCAAATTCCGGTGATACTCAGTCGACCATTCCTTGCGACTTCTAATACGGTGATCAATTGTCGAAATGGTTCGATGAACCTATCTTTTGGAAAAATGACAATTGAACTCAACATTTTTAAATTGGGGAGTCAGCCCTCCAAGCCTAATGCTAATATACTTGATATTTGCTCGATCCAAGAGATCACACAGGAGGACTGTGAGCTTGAAAAATTTCTGTTTGATCACAGCAGTTTTGACGCAACTAGTGCGTTCCTCTTTGAATTTGACACAGTTTTTACACCCGATAGCGATTATGAGTGTTTCACTTTTTCGGACGATTTTGAATACTCACAACCCGAGTTTGAGTCCTTTGAATTTTCGGATGAGTTAGTTGAACCATCCGACCCGGTTGCTTACACTCGCTTTGAACCATTGTTGGAATCCTTCGAGTTCGAGACAGTTTCACCAATTTTACCTTCAATTATTTCACCTCCAAAACTCGAACTCAAGCTGTTGCCATCTCACCTTAAATACGTTTACTTAGGTGAGAATGAGACCCTTCCTGTCATCATCTCGGCCTCTCTAGACCTCGAGCAAGAGACAACCCTTTTAACGATCTTACAAAATAATCGGCAAGCTTTTGGCTGGACTATGGCGGACATCAAGGGGATTAGTCCCCTCATAGTTGAAAATCATATACATATGATGGATGATGCCAAGTCAGTTAGGGATCCACAGAGATGCCTCAACCCTATAATGAAGGAGGCTGTTAAAAAGGAGATTGTAAAATGTCTTAATAGTGATATCATTTACCCTATCTCTGATAGCCCGTGGGTTGATAGATTAGCACAATCGCTTTTTACATATCGGTCATTACAAATAGTGCTAATTTATACACTCCATCTCCACCCTCAAGTTCGTATTCAATTTCTTTCTCCCACTTTCTCGGGTTCTTCTTCTATTCTTCCTATAATTTCAGTGAGTGTTGATGGATCACAATCCGATAATTCAAGTTTAATCATTCCAGAAATCCAACTTGATTTGGATACTTTTGAAAATGAGGTAGATGAGTTTTTCAAGTCTCCTACCTCCATACTTTTTGAAGAATCTAGTATGATAAATTCTGGCACAAAACTTGGTGATAACAAAATGTTCAATTACATCGATGAGAGTTTTGAAGAACTTTTTGCTGATAAACTTGCATTCCTAAACAACATGGATTTTGTCATTAATCAACCTCCACCTATAGAAGTTGAACCACCACCCTTTCTTCTTATAAAATACGAGAATGCTAATATTCCACTCATTTATGATCATTCACATTCTCGTTTTTATTTATCATCACCTCTTATCTCCTCACATTCACATTCACGCAAACCCTTTCCATACCACCACTTATCTCTTCCCCACTTCTTCTTGGCTCTATATAACATGTTCTTCCCCCGACCTATATGTTATATTGATAAATTCTTCAAATGGTTGGTGTTGACTTTTGGTCTTTGCAGAGCTTGGCATTGACCGATAACTTTGACCCCCCCTTTAAAAAGCTGAGCATTGTTTAATTTAAGTTTGGGGAGGGAGTTATAATTTGGCTCTTGAAAATAATTTTTTAACTCAAAGTGGTGAATCAAAAAATAAGTTTGGGGGGAACCTTTTTGTGTATATATATTTTGTTTTCTTTTTCTGTTAATAATAAAATAAAAAATAAATAAATAAACAAACAGGAGAGTGCCGACAATTTTGACCCTCTTGGTGTAGCCTGACAGTGAGGACACTGTCAAGTTTAAGTTTGGGGGTGTGCTCGGTAAGCTTTCTTCCTTCGCATTCATATGTATAATTTCGCATTTGCATACTTTTTTTAAAACCCATAAAAAATTGAAAAATTATAAAAATTGAAAAATTCAGTTTTGGCCATAATTGGCTTGAGTTTGACAAGACGGTTGACTAGCTAGGAAAAACTAGATCCAAAACATAGTAAATTAAAAACCCTAAAAATAACCTTTCTTAAAATTTAACGGTAGAAAATATATATCTTTGTAGTTTACTTAGAAATAGGCAAATTTTGAGTTCACTTCTTGGGCTAAGTCAAAATAAGGGAAGAGTATTGAAATTTTTATTAAAGTGTAAGTCTGAAAAATAATCCCTAAACTTAATTCTAAATTCTGAAAATATATACCCTACAACTTGCACAAACACGAATCTTGAAACTTGGAATAGTAGAGGAGACCTTGAAATACTCTTGTCTAAAATCCTTAGTATGAAGGAAAATAAAATTATAAGTGTGAATAAAGAGATATAAAAAAATGAACACTGGTTTTGTAATTACTTAAGGCTGCGTAAAAAAAATATAGCGAGGGTGCTTTATCATCTAGTGCCTTAGACCAACTGGTTTGGGAGTCACTGCTAAAAGCCTTAAGTATTAAAAGACGAGGAATTACGCTTTAATGCGCAAACACATTTTGTAATCGGTCGTTAGTACCTCAAGAAGTATTAACGGTCGCATGAAAGATGTGTGAGCAATTTCATTTAAAAATTCACCAACTAAAAGTACTTTGGATGATGGACAAGAGTATAAGAGCTTGAATTGAATTTCCAAGTGTAGGGGTGATACATACACACACGTAGGGATATATGATTAGGGTTTGGATAAAAGATAGGAATGAAAAATAGGACTTATATCTTTAGTAGAGATGATAAAAATTCCTAAGTTGAGATGGAACCTTAGAAGGAAAACTCAAAAGATACTAAAAGCTAAATAAATTTACAGAACATATACAATCTTAAGTTAAATGATAAGGAAGCGTGAAAAATATGGATTGATAATTTTTGAGTTGAAGATAATAGAATTTCTTGCTAGAACACCGAATTGAAGAATAAAAATCAATAGGCCAAATTGATAGGATTTTGTGGGTAGTATCCGCTGAAAACCCTCAGGAGACATCACTCCTCCTACTAGGGACACCTAGAAGTTTAACGGCTTGTTGCACGAGCTCAGTGCAATCGCGTTTCCCTGCGAAAGTGAGTTAGGTTTTTTCGAGAATAAACTAGTTTTGCTCGGGATGAGCAAAAGATAAGTTTGGGGGTATTTGTTCATCTCATAATTTTGCATTATTATATTCCCCATTCTTAATCATTTTACAAATAAATAGGTGCTTTTGATCCATGTCTGTTGAATAGTTGCAGGTTACAGGTTCTCGGAACAATATAGTGAAAATGGTGAAAAGACGATACAAAAGTGAGACTACGACCAACAAATAGAAGAATTTTTATCATGCCGCCTACAGTTTGAGGGACAAACGAAGATCAACAAACAGTTCGATTTCACAAAGCATGAAGGCAGCACATGATTCAAGACTTCAACATGAAGCGAACGGTAAAAGTTCACAACATTTCTGCACTGTGGAAATCTGGAAGAAATTAGAAAAGAGTCTGAAGAACCAAGTGAAGAAAACAGAAGCAAATAGCAACAGAAAGAAGCCCTAGAAAATTGAGCCAGCAAGCCCATCACATCGCCGCGGATCCGCGGCCAAACAAGGCATATGGCCGCGGATCCGCGGCCGTGCTGTGCACGTGTCGGTGCGTGTCGGTGGAGTCGGTGCATTGACCCGGTTTTCTTAGGGTATTTTTGTAATTCTAGATATGGATCAGATGTAAACCCTAGGGTTTCTATTTTCTATAAATAGGAACCCTACTGCTCTTTTTGGAGCATGCCTCTTTTTAATTCCTAGTTTAGAATTTTTATTCCTTGTAATTGTCGAAAAGTGCATCAATAAAAAAGTAAGTTTTTCTTTATCTTGCCTTAGTTATTTTAATTTCTTTTCTGCCCTAGTTATTTATCTGCAAATTTTTTTATCTGCCGTAGTTATTAAATTAAAACCATAAAAAAATGAACCCGTTTATCAATTCCCTAATGAGTGAGTAGTTCCTCACTTGTTAGGGTTAGGTTTGGGGAAGGTTTGAGAGATGAAAATCTCTCACCCCTTTCTTGCCCGTTATACATTTAAAGTAGGACTCTATGCATGCATACACACACCGCTTACTACGGCACCCTATCCCACGAGGTAGCGGTGATACCATAGTTAAAGACCGGTTGTGTATGATTTCCATGGAGGTTAGGGCTAAGAGTTAAGAAAGGACGGACAAGGACCAAAGGGAAGAAATCTAGTTTCTTCTCAATCGTGCTAATCCCCTTTGTTAAGTATTACCTTAACACCTAAAAGTTCTTAATTAGGGCAAAGAAAGCGGTGAGAATAATTGACTTTCCAAACCAACCTAATCCTAACCCTAGCAAGGTTTTAATCCTAATCAAATTCAAATTTAGTTTTTATTGAAAATCAAACCTACCACAATAGGAATTGACTCGTTAGAACAATTAGAAAATACACGTAACCCTGTGGACCGACCCGTATTCAACCGGCTAGCTACCAAGCGACACCGTTCTTGATTGCGGTTAATTCTTTGATCACAAATAGCATAAGCACTAAATCCGTACCAATCAATGTGCCTCACGTGAGGGTTGTTACACACACACATACACATATAAACTAGCGTCGGTGCTCACGTGTCATGCGCGTGAGACGCTGCTACAGGATTTAATCCTGAAAGAAGTAGCGCCGGTGCTCACATGTCATGCACGTAAGGCGCTGCTACAGGTTCTAATCCTGAAAAGAATCAGTGATGGCGCTCGCGTGTCATGCACATAGGGTGCTGCCGAGGGAGTCGTTTCACCTTCCTGCTCTGGTTTCCATGAGTCAACTCTTTCTTTTTCCATGCCCTTTTTGTTAAGCCATGGAAATAGTTCCACCATGCACAACATTTTCTGTACCTAAATTTGAATGCTTCTCTTTATATTCCGAAGCAATGATCTTTTTCTTCTTCACAAGAAAAGGACCATTTTTTTAATAGATCAAGAGTTATGGCTTGCAATCATCCTCATGCTCGTCGGCAACCATGGGAGGTATCTATCGAGGGAATTGTTCCTCGTTTTACTGCACGATTGGTGGATCCCGTTCTCACAGATGACCAATGTGACATGATGATGTACGAGCTTCTGACTCGTAGGGGCTCTTTTCTTCCTATCGGCTCCATTTGGCTCCGGATGATATTCCTGTCTGTGTTTGCTGATATTCCTCCTCATCCAGCGGAGATGACTCCGGCGATGCTCATCGCAGCAGAAGAAAAAATTGAGTGCTTTCATGAGGCAGATTTGATTACCCAGCCTTTGAAGGACCTTTCTATTCAGTTGTTAAGCCAGATACGGGCTCTGCGGGCCATCATGTCTACCTTCGCCAATAGGCATGGTGCTGACCGATAGGGAGCAACTCCTCGCGAAGATCGCCGCCTTAATATGGTAGAGAAGGCTAAGAAGGCTTTAGAAAACCTTATTAATAGTTTTGTAAACCCTTGTACGTTTGATCCCATGTTCGGTGATCTGTTTCCTACAGAATAAAGTATTTACTTAAATGTGTTTCTTTACCGTTGACTGCTGAGTGCTTCGTTTCTAACATATGTTCTTCCTATGATTGTATTATTTAAACATACGTGCAACCTGCATGTGCACACGTGCAATTCACTCCTTTTTTTAAGTGTGAGCGCCACTGATATGCACGTGTCATGCGCTAGCCTTCCGCATGTGTCATGCGCTAGCTCTCCACATGCGTATATAAATCGGCATGCTTTAGACGCTATTTCCATTCAAGTACGCATGTATTTGTAAGTGAGCGCTTAAACAGGTGTGGATCAAATGCTCCCCACTGCTTTGCATAGCATACAGGTGGTTTTGGGTTGACATGTCATACGCAGCTTTTAGAATTTCGATCTGAGAAGATAGCGAGCGGACACAAGCGTTGTCATCCCTCGTTAACTCAGATCTCGATTCTTAAGAAATGTGGTTATGAGCCCTGAGGCCCATGAGTTGCGCCTTTTCAGGTTTCTTGATGTGTCGATCTAGCGTAAAGTAGTTTATGTACTCATTTCGGAGTTTGTAGTTTATTTACTCGTTTCGAAGTCTCTAGTTTATTTACTCATTTTGAAGTTTGTAGTTTGTTCACTCATTTCGGAGTCTCTAGTTTATGTACTCATTTCGGAGTTTCTTTAGTTTACCTTCATTGGGTTTACAGGAAAACTTGTCCCAACGTTGTATGTAGATAACCCCCATTCTTTTTACGACAGAGGTCCATTAGTTTTGTGGTACTGGGGTATTAGTCCGTGGTACTGTCGCGTTGGCTGATGTATTCCTCGATATACAGTCTTTAAGATATTATTCGAGTAACCCCGTGTCTGTTATGTCTCTGATCTCTTCGGGGGCTGGACAAGACATCTTCAAGTAATCTGCTTAGGTTATATTACCGTCGGAAGAGCAAGCATTAGCAATTTGCCATGATACTTTTTACTTGAGGTTAGATTCAATTTGAGCCTTGATAAGTTATAACCGTACCCTTCTGGGGTGGGATGATCTGCAATGATCTTTTAGGCTTTATATGAGTTGCCGTCACGACACAAAGTTGGGAATATGCCGTCACTTTGTTTTTTGCTTTGACGATGTCGCGCCGATTCTTTGCTGAAATAGGGTAGACATCTATAGGACCTCTATGCTGTGTGTATTGCAATTGAAGTCTGGAGCTAGGAATATGCCATTGCTCCAGTTTCATTTGATAGCCGCGTTCGTGTTGAGTTCCTAATCATGACAGCAAGGTTTCGGGGGGCATCGTCCATGCAAAATTAAATTTTTTCCATGCTAAGGAACCCTAAGCTAAGGATGTTAAACTAGAGAATCATACGAAACAACAATGTAAACAACTTTACATCTAAAGTGAATGAGGAATACAACCTTTGTAGACCAGTCCTTCACTTCTAAAGCTCCGTGTAGTAGTCCCTTCGCTCCAAGTAGTGAACACCCAGACTCTAGTAAAGGTTCACATGAAGAAATGAACAAGCTTGTTCAATATCTTCGAGGCCGAAGATGATCTACGTCGAGGAGACTCAAGCTCATGCCACCTCTTCACTAATGGTAGATTAGTGAAGCAAACACCCTAAATTAAATGGCTAATATAGTAGAGAATGATGAAGTAGGAAATGGGATCACTTTAGATTTAATTTTCTCACATTATTTCATCACATTTTCAAAAGAAAGAGAGCTTTCATGAAGAAGAAGATGATGAAGTGATGAATGAATAAATCTCATGAGGTTAGAAATGCAACCATGGTGAGTTTATGTCATACACTAACCATTGTAGAGACTTAACCATGGCATAGGATAATGGTTAGGTTAATAAATATCTTAAGCAAGACAAAAAACAAGTGGACTAAGTCAAAGTTCTACAAGCTTCTTTCAAGCTCAACCATGACTAATTCCAAATGACTTTAAATTACTTAATAATAAATAAAACCTTAACATTAACCTAGCATGGTGTGAGTCTCATACACCCTTGTTGCATGTATAACCTAGCATGACACACTAATAGATATCACATATATATATGTGTGTGCATAAATGAAAATAATACAATTAACATATATCACATATATATTAATGTAGCATAAGTGCGAAAAAGAAATGCTTAAGTGAGCTAATATTAGTTAATGTAATTTAATATATCGAATATATAATTATACATTAAATTATTAAATCAACACATGATTTAATAATCCGGCTATATCACATATAACCGACTAATATCAAATGTAACAACTTATCGAATCAACACTTGATCCGATAATCTGGCTATATCATATATAACCGACCGATGTCACATATAGCGAGAATAGAATGCGGTATCACATACACACATTAATCTCGGTCCGGCGCATATCACATATGTGCTTCTATTTCTTTTCGCATGAACCAGAAAACCTCTATGTAGGATTCTGAAGACTCGTCAATACGCAGGTAGTAGGTGATGATCATATCAAACACCCACAAGCCGTAAGCAGTCTGCTAAACGTAATGACCACCCGGGTATTGAGCGATCAGAAGATCAACAAGCAAGCCTGCTCATACTCCTGCGAATCCAATCAGCAACACTACCGTACTGTCCGGTCTCTTCGTCAGATATGTCGCATATCACAGCCTGGGGGTGGTATAACGTCAGACCCCAATAGCTTGATAAGTCATGCCGATGCAAGGTCCATAACGGTTCGAGAAACTACTGATAACACTTACCAGTAGATCTCAGCAACCGTGGCCAGGGATTTCCTGTTATGGCTAATCGAGCATAGCACAACATTAACTCCCAATACCGGGAGAGATGAATCCCCTCCTATCGCTCATTGCCTCCATATGACTCAGGACTGTACCTAAAAACCACTTTTTTGCATGATCTCTTGACCTTGGTATGGTGGAAATCAAAGCATAGTGGGAATCACACAAGACTCTATGACGATCTCGATTCGACAGACTAACCTCTACCAGTGTCACCAGAGAACTGCTATCTGACGATAGGTATAATACCATCTAGGAGTTCTCGGCGAGTCCGTCCAGTGTATCCAATCTCCACTGAGCACCCGTATATATTCTCTGATGTCAAACACCAATGGATGTAGGATCATCCATCGCCCAACATATGGGTCGAGATGCGTATACGTTAGTCTACTCTGGAGTATCGATTCCCTGTCTCGATACTCCCACGACTAGGAACATTTGAAGGATGTACTTACCGACTACCATTGCCCTACTAGTATGATCTGCATCATAATCCTGGTAGTTAAGTACTCATCCTAAGGGCTTTATCAACATGTAATAGAGAGACAATAAGTATACATGTTAAGATAAAGTGCAATCAGATAGCATACTATCATGTCGAGCAAGAAAGTCCTCCCTATATATGTCCAAGCATCCACTGCAATATACATCACATGTACAGTAATGGCCTATAGGGCATACATATAACTAACAATCTCTCACTTGCACTAAGGCCATTTGTTGCAGTATCTCCTACTCAACGTCCTATAGAAGTCTCTCTAGGGTAAGGCCTTTGTGAGTGGATCCGCTGTATTTATTTTTTGCGTCAACTCTCCTTACCTCGATCCCTTGGAGATCAACCATCTCCATGATCAGGTGATACTTGCCTCAGAATATGTCTGGATCGCTGATGGGACCGGTGTTCCTAGGACAAAGCCACAACTCCATTGTTGTCACGATCAATGCTAGGAACCGTGTTCATCTCATGAACAAGAAATGCCCAGACAGCCACTTTGGCAGTATCGTTGGTAGCGATGCATTCAGCCTTTATCGTCTAGTATGTCACAGTATCTAACTTGGAACTCTTCCAACATACCTTCCTTTCACTGAGGGTAAAGATAATGCCTGTGACTGACTTTCAGTCAAACTTATCACTCCGGAAGCTGGAACCAAGAACTTGTTTTTAGTGCTTCTCAAATACTTAAGAATGTCCTCCACAGCTGTCCAGTGATTCTCCCAAGATCCGATTGATTCCTGATCACTACACCTAGTGAGTCATCTACATCTGGTCTAGTACATAACATCGCACACATGATAGAGCCTACTGCCAAAGCATAGGTTATTCCTTGCACACGAGCTCTCTCCAAATCAGTCTCGGGAGACATCTTTTTGGAGAGAGTGATTCATGACTAAGTAGGAAAACCACCACGCTTAGAATCTTCCATACTAAACCCCTTTAGTATGGTGTTAATGTACCTGGATTTGGGACACTCCCAACATCCACTCAGATCTATCTCATAGATTATAATCCACAAGATGTAGTAGGTATCATCCAGATCTTCCATGGAGAATCCTCGTGATAAGAGGAGCTTGACCGAGTGTAGCATAGGAAACACTTTCCTATCAAGAGTATGTTATCTACGTACAATACGTGTAAGACAATCTCACTCTCAAAACAGATGTTTCAACTTCGTGATGCTTGCTTTAATCCTGATGGACTTAAGCATAGCTTTGAAAGTCTCAACTTTTCGATCTACACCAAGAATCTTCTCAAGATCCATTTGCTCCCAATGAGTTTTACCCCTTCAAGTGCAACATGCAAAGTCATACTTTGTTGATGTACGTGGATTCTATCTTTGATCGCATAGCATACAGCCTTTTCACAAAGTCTCCACTTGTGATGGCCTGTCTGAACCTAGTTGGGCCATCATCTACCATGATGCAATCCTCGCTCCCACTGTCACCGAGAAGACCGTAGTATCTCTCAAGTGGATGAGGAACCCTACTAGATCCGCGGAGAAGCCGAGGTTCGTTTGAAACTATTGAATCCTTTTATTTCACCAAATCATCAGCTGTTAGTTTGTCTAGCTGGAACTCCTTCCAGTTCTACCCCATGATCAATAATTTCTTCACAGGAAATTCCTTTTCTAAAAAGGGGGCATGCTGAGAAACAAAACACCTTTTTGCTCCTCAGAGTGGTAGAAGATATACCCTCGCAAATATTTGGGATATCCTGACAAACTTATACAGAACTGACCTTGCCTCGAGCTTGTCCAGATTTTTTTTTCAACATAGGCCGGGTAACCCTTTATCTTAACTCGTTAAAGACATGGACTCTTCGCATACCATATCTCATATGGAGTGGTAGGCACTGATTTGGATGGAACCCCATTCAATAGGTATGCAGCTTCTCAAGTGCATAACTCCAAAAGGAAACAGGTAACTCAGCAATACTCATCATAGAGTGCGCCATATCTCATAGGGTGCGATACCTCCATCCCGATACACCGTTGTGATGTGGTATATACGAAGGAGTAAGCTGGGAGAGAATCACATTCTTCTTTTAGAAACTCCACGAACTCCATGCGCAAGTAGTCTCCTCCTCGATCACATCGAAGGACTTTAATACTTCAACTCGTCTGGTTCGTAACTTCAAGCTTATATTCCTTGAATTTAAAGTTTCGGACTCGTGTTTTAACAGGAACACATGTCCGAAGCTTGAGAGATCGTTGATGAATATAATGAAGTACAAAGAACCAACCCTGGAATTTATAGACATAGGACCGAATACATCATCATGTATCCGTCCCAAGTATTCACTAACTCTTTCTCTGTCTCCAGTGAACGGAGTATTGGTCATTTTACCTTTGAGATAAGACTAGCAAGTATCATAAGATGAAAATTCGAACAGATTCTTATATCATCCTTATGTAGCTTAGCTATGTTAGTTATTTGTATGCCCTAGAGGCCATTACTGTACATGCGATGTATATTGTAGTGGATGCTTGGACATACATAGGGAGGACTTTCTTGCTCGACATGATAGTATGCTATCTGGTTGCGCTCTATCTTAACATGTACACTTATTGTCTCTCTATTACATGTTGATAAAGCCCTTAGGATGAGTACTTGACCACCAAGATTATGATGTGGATCATACTAGTGGGGCATAGGTAGTCGGCAAGTACATCCTTCAAATGTTCCTAGTCGTGGGAGTATCGAGACAGGGCATCGATACTCCAGAGTAGACTAGCGTATACGCTTCTCGACCCATGTGATGGGCAATGGATGATCCCATATCCATTGGTGTTTGACATCAGAGATGGTATACGGGTGCTCAGTGGAGACTGGGTACACTGGACGGACTCGCCGAGAACTCCCAGATGGTATTATACCTCACGTCAGATGGCAGTTCTCTGGTGACACTGGTACAGGTTAGTCTGTCGACCCGAGATCGTCATAGAGTCTTGTGTGATTCCTACTGTGCTTTGATTTCCACCTTACCATGTTCAAGAGAACGTGCAAAACGGTGGTTTTTGGGTACAGTCCCGAGTCACATGGAGGCAATGAGCGATAGGAGGGGACTCGTCTCTCCCGGTATAGGGAGTTGATGTTGCGCTATGCTCGATTGGTTATAACTGGAAGTCACTGGCCAGGGATGATATAGAGATTTACTGGTAAGTGTTATCAGTAGTTTCTCGACCCGTTATGAGCCTAATATCGGCATGACTTATCGAGTTACTGGGGTCTGACGTTTACCACCTCTAGACGAGATATGCGACATATCAGACGAATAGACCGGACTGTACGGTAGAGTTACTGATTGGATTCGCAGGAGTGTGAGCAAGCTTGCTTGTTGATCTTCTGATCGCTCAATACCCGGGTGGCTGTTACGTTTAGCAGACTACTTGCGGATTGTGGGTGTTTGATATGATCATCACCTACTGCCGGCGTATTGACGAGTCTTTAGAGTCCTACACAGAGATTTCCTGGCTCAAGCGAAACGGAGTAGGAGCACATATGTGATATGTGCGGGACCGAGATTTGTTAGTTATATGTATGCCCTAGAGGCCATTACTGTACATGAGATGTATATTGTAGTGGATGCTTGGACATATATAGGGAGGACTTTCTTGCTCGATATAATAGTATGCTATCTGGTTGCTCTTTGTCTTAACATGTTGACTTATATACGTGATGCTGTCTTGCTCTGACATATTGATAAAGGCCTTAGGATGTGTACTTGACTACCAGGACTATGATGGAGATTATACTAGTGGGGCCAAGGGTAGTCTACAAGTACACCCTATAATTGTTCTTAGTCGTGGGAGTATCGAGACAGGGCATCGATACTCCAGAGTAGACTAGCGTATACGCATCTCGACCCATATGATGGGCGATGGATGATCCTACATCCATTGGTGTTTGACATCAGAGAAGGTATACGGGTGCTCAGTGGAGATTGGGTACACTGGACGGACTCACCGAGAACTCCTAGATGGTATTATACCTATCATCGGATAGCAGTTCTCTGGTGACACTGGTACAGGTTAGTCTGTAGACCCGAGATCGTCATAGAGTTTTGTGTGATTCCCACTATGCTTTGATTTCCACCATACCACGGTCAAGAGATCGTGGCAAAAGGTGGTTTTGGGTACAGTCCCGAGTCACATAGAGGCAATGAGCGAGGTTTCGTCTCTCCCGGTATTAGGAGTTGATGTTGCACTATGCTCGATTGGCCATAACAGGAAATCCCTGGCCAGGGTTGCTGAGATCTACTGGTAAGTGTTATCGGTAGTTTCTCAAACCGTTATAGACCTTGCATTGTCATGACTTATCAGGATATTGGGGTCTGACATTATACCACCCCCAGGCTGTTGATATGTGACATATCAGACGAAGAGACTGGACTGTACGATAGTGTTACTGATTGGATTCACAGGAGTACGAGCAGGCTTGCTTGTTGATCTTCTGATCGCTCAATACCCGGGCAGCCGTTACATTTAGCAGATCGCTTGCGGCTTGTGAGTGTTTGATGTGATCATCACCTACTATCGGCGTATTGACGAGTCTTTAGAGTCCTACACAGAGGTTTCCTCGTTCATGCGAAACGGAGTAGGAGCACATATGTGATATGTGCGGGACCAAGATTAATGCATGTATGTGATACCGCATTCTATTCTCGCGACTATGTGACATTGGTCGGTTATATGTGATATAGCCGGGTTAACGGATCAAGTGTTGATTCGATAAGTTGTTGCATTTAATATTAGTCGGTTATATATAATATAGCCGGATTATTAAATCTAGTGTTGATTTAATAATTTAATGTAGAATTATATATTTGATATATTAAATTACATTAACTAATATTAGCTCATTTAAGTATTCATTTTTCTCACTTATGATACATTGATATGTGTGTGTGTGTGTAATATATGTTAAATGTATTGTTTTCTTTTTGCACAAAATATATATGTGATATATATTGTTGTGTCATGCTAGGTTACACATGAAACATGTATGTATAAGACTCACACCATGCTAGATTAATGTGTTAGGGTTTTATTTGTTTTAAGTAATTCAAACAACTTGGATAATTAGCCATGGATGAGCTTGGATGGAAGCTAGTAGAACATTGACTTAGTCCACTTGTTTGTTTAGCTTATGTAAGTCTACGGTAGCGCCCCGGCCGTCGATCCAAGGCTAAAATGCAGAAACACAAACTTTCATAAACTTGAAACTGGCGTTAACGCAGACTTTTACCCGGATCGAACCATTAACATTAAACTAGCAATCTAAAGAGGGTTAGAAAAGCTATACCGATCGATCCGTGTCCTTCGGTCTTTAGCCACCATCTTTAGCTCCTTGCGGCATCTCCGATCTTGCTCGATCTCCTCGTCGGAAGGGCACCACGTCGATGAATCCTTTTACGGGCTCCCGCTTCGAACCGAAGCAACTCGGACACGAAGTTTGCTAGCCGACGTGTTCAAGGTGAAGTAGAGAATGTGTGTGATAACTTTGTCTCTTGACACTCTAGGATTCTCAACATATGAGATGGTTAGAGTGGAGGTAGAAGATGATACCAATGGTGGAACTTGTGAGCAAGAAGAAGAAAGAAAGTGGAGAGCTTTTTGTTATTATTGTTGAGAGGAAAGAAAAATGAGAGTGCTAGAATAAATCAAGAGCAACCCCAAGCCTAACATGGCTGCCCTCTCTCTCTCCAAGCATCATATCAACACAATAATCAATCATAAAATGTGACATTTGCATAAATAATGATATCATGAGTCACTAGATTGCATATGCCATATTTAATGCACCTCATGATGAATTCCACTCACAATTTCCACAAGCAAACATTAATCCAAATGTTTGCAACAATAAAAAGAACGGCATCATCTAAAGTAAACTCGTGACGGATCACAAGAATACCCCTCACCTGTATATACATACCTGCATCCGCATTCCGACTGAATGCAAATGTGATGAGACTAAAATAATTCAACAAATCTAATACTAGGATCCGGCTTAAACTAAAGCCCACTAGTATGATCGGCCCGATCATGATCTGTGCACTACTGTACGTATATGATCGAACCCTGCCATAATACCATACGGCCTCTACAACGTTTCGCCCAAAACTTGAGAAACTGTCTGTGGGGGACTCTAAAGACTCATCAATACTTTAGCTGTGGATTTAACCACTAGCACGTCAGTGGTACTAGCTGTACGTAACGGGCTACAAGGTATTGACCAAAAGGGAGGTCGATGAGTGAACTCATCCTGACACCCTACCGAGCCTGTCAGTGACAATATCCGTACAGTCCGGTCCGTTCGTCAATGAGTATCGCATGTTGGGCTTATGGGGTTGGTAAAAGTCAGACCCCCAAAAGCGGTACAAGTCGCGTCGGAGTATAGACCAGAACACCCTGAGATACTACTGGAATACCTACCACTAAATCTCGTGCCTTGGTTAAGGACTTCGTGTAATGGCTCTCCTAGACACAGCGCGATCTCACCCCCAATACCGGGAGAGACGAAACCCCTGCCAATTCGCTCACTGCCTCCATGTGGCTCGGGACTGTACCCAACTAAAACCTGTTTGCACGACTCCTTTGAGCCGTGGTAGGGTAGTAATCAAAGCACAGTGGGAACTCATACGAGACAAATGACGATCTTAGGTCGATGAACTAACCTGTACACGTGTCACCAGGGAACTTCTATCTGACGTCAGGTATAATACCAACTAGCTTGTTCCCGGCGAGTCCTGTCCGGTGTACTCATAACCAAATGAGCACTTGTATACATCTTCGGTGAGCCAACTGACACCAATGGCTTGTGAGACCGGCCACCGCCCCTCGTCAGGGTCTCAACTGTATACTCTAGTCTACTAATAGAGTGTCGATGCCCAGTCTCGAAACTCCCACGACTAGGGACCACTTTAAGGATGTGCTTATAGACTACCCAACTCTCACGTATATGATCGCCATCATACTGCTGGTAATCAAGCAAGAATCCTCAGGGCTCTATCAACGTGCAATAGTGACCTGTAATGTCACCTAAAGCATGTACACGATGATAAAAATAAACCAGATAGCATACTATCATCTTGAGTAAGACTTTCCCACCGGCATAGGTTCTCCCTCAATCATTGCAATCACGCACCTGCGATCCAATAATTGAATTTGAGGGCACTATATACAACAATCTAATTATTGCGATGTCGCATACTCACAGCCCGTGTGATACCGAACACCCAGCTTCTCTACTGATCGGTCTCACAAAACTTGTTTGTGAAACTATTGCGTTCGAGAAATAGCCTCAGTGAGTGGATCCTCTCTGATGTTTCTTTCTATGTCTCTCTTTATCTCAAGTTCGCGGAGAAAACAATCTCTCGAAACGTGCAATATCTGTCTTAGAATATGTCTGGATATCTGATGGAACCTAGTTCACAAATGAACTCCAAATCCAAACTTCTTTAGACTGTATCGTCAACTGAATTTAATCAGTATCCTGCGCCATGCCTCCCTCAGTATCCGCTTGGACCTCCTGTCCAAACTACTGCCCCTCGTCAGAGGGAAAAGTATAACTCTGACAGTCACTCTGTCATCCAAGTCACCCTGGAATCCTGGAATGATAACCGCCTCCCGAAGGAGGCTGTCGTTATCATATCCCTAGAACATCCACTTATGTTCTAAAACTGCTTCCGAACGTTTCTCCAGGATTGGATCAATATCAACTTATTGTATCTAGTGCAAAAACAATATCTGGTGTGGTACTTGACATCTCATGATTGACTCAATTGCCTAAGTGAGTGATATGTCAATCATGCACATCCCTCTCCCCTTTAGTCTGTAAGATACCTTTAGAGAGGGTGACTCCATCACCTGTAGGTATACTACCGTGCCAGGAGTCGTCCATTCTAAAACAACTTTAGAATGCTGTCTAAGTACCCAGATTGGGGTACACTACCCAAATCTAGATCTAAAACCATAGATCTAGTAACCAGAATGTCTGATATTATGTCAATATCCTATGTGGAGAAACCACTGTGTGACAACCAAAGTATAACCGATCATAGTATAGGAATTTCACTTCCTACTCTGTATATGTCATCCAAATACCAGGACATCACACCCTACTACCTTCTTAACAGATCCATCCCCTATTCCGATGAAGTCAAACTTATGATTGCCACATCAGAAATAGATGATCTATCTCCCCTATATCTGCTTTAGTCTATAAATAGACATGAGCTACTTGCCCACTATGCTTCCGCTGCTCCTACTGACTACGACAACCCTATGGCAGAGTCATATACACATGCACTTCTAAAGCTAGTTTAGAACGACGCTATATTCATCCTCCTGCCTAGTCTCAAAGTATGGAACAACAGTAGTGTCAAGTCTGGATAAACAAGAACCTCGCTGTCACTGTCCTTGAGGATACCGGAGTACCTCTCGGGTGCTTGAGGTTACCCTACATACCTGCGGAGTGGCTAATGGAATGACAATCCAGATTGAATCTTTAGGTCCTATTAAATTTTCAGTAATCGTTTGCGGTTCTGGAATCACTTTCAGTTCTACCATACTCCCAATACTGTTTTGTGAAAAAGTCCATTTTATTAAAACTGTGGCGAGTCAAGAACAATATCACTATTGATCTTCTAGATGGTAGAAAATCAACCCTCGTCATTGTAAGTCCATGTTACCCACCCCGGTACTTACGGGGAGGCAGAATAGGTAAAAATCAAATTTTTGGCACTTGGTAACATGGACTAAAACTTGAGGATCTTTGCCAAACCATTGCTAACAAACAACAAGAGGTTCTATCTACTATGCTTAGGAGATTATACCTCATGCAACAAGTCCTTCGGGTCTTCTTTCCGCTGTCCTCCTCGTCCATGCAAGCTCCGAGGATCGATCCGGTCTTAGTCACCTTCGCGGCCTCCTAGAGTTGAAGACGATCCACCCGAGAGTCTGTAGTCCGAGCTCCACCTCAAGCCGAGGTAACTAGGGCAACAAGTTTGCTATTCTTGAAGTCCTAGGTGGTGTAGAATATGATGGTGGATTTGTTTGTCTATTTTGTTTCTATTTTTCTCAACACATGAGAGCTATAGAAAAAACAAGAGAGGAAGAAGAAGGAGGAACCATGGGAGCTCTCACTTGAAGAGAGAGAATGAGCAAGAGATAATGATCCATAAACCAAATAATTACTAATCTCTTATCATGATAAAGTTGATGGCCCCATTGATTTGACCATTATCATCTCAAATCAAATCCAAAGTCAAAAGCAAAAGAAGGATCTAGTGCTCTTAAGAAAAGTCCAAGTCAACAATGGTCAACTAGGTCAAATGGTCAAGCATGGTCAAATGGTCAAAGCAATTAGCCATAACACAATTATCATTAAAAAGATTAGTAAATATTTTCCTCACCTCATAATGGTTTTGACCGAACCAACGGTCAAAACCCTAATGAGGCACCTCCCTCTTCTTCGCTCCTCACAACCATGCATACACACCCGCATCCGTATTCTGTAGAATGCGAATGCACAGAAGACAAAACTAATCCATCCATACAATACTAGGATCCGGCTTAAACCAAAGCCCACTAGCATTATCTGCCCGAACAGCATACACGCACAAGTGCACGTAAGTGATCGTAGCCCTGCCGTAAAATCATACGGCCTCTACACCTTTCGCCCAGTGCAGGGAAACTCTCTCTGTGGGACTTTAAACACTCGACACTACGCTAGAAGTAGGTTTAACCACAAACCGCAAGTGGCACTAGCTGTACGTAACGGTCCCCAGGTAGATGCCGATAAGAAGGCCGATGAGGTGAACCCATCTGAACTCCTACTGAGCCGGAATGTGACAATCTCCATACAGTCCGGTCTGTTCGTCTAAGAGTATCGTATGTCGGGCCTAGAGGGGCGGTAAACATCAGACCCCTAATAGCGGTACAAATCGTGCCGGAGTGTAGCCCAGAACACCCTGAGAAACTACTGGAAACACTACCAGTAATTCTCACTTGCCCTGGCCAGGGACTTTGTGTAATGGCTCTCCTAGACACAGTGCGATATCAACCCCCAATACCGGGAGAGACAAATCCTATCTAACCGCTACTGCCTCCAAGTGCTTCAGGACTGCACCCATGTAATACCTGTTTGCACGACTCCTTTGAGCCGTGGTAGGGTAGTAATCAAAGTACAATGGGAACACACTCGAGGCGAAGTAGCAGTGTCAAGTCGACGGACTAAGCTGTACTCCTGTCACCTGGGAACTGTTATCTGACGATAGGTATAGTACCAACCAACAGTTCCCGACGAATCCTGTCCAGTGTACTCGTAACCTAACGAGCACCGGCATACTATCTCCAGTACGACGTACTGATGGCTATGGGACAGACCATCTCCCCTGCTGGGATGAGAAGCGCATACGCTAGTCTACTCCGGAGTATCGATGCCCCGTCGCGATAATCCTACGACTAGGGACCTGTATAAGGATGTGTTGTAGACTACCCAGCCCCCACAAGTGTGACTGCCATCACAACGCCGGTATTCAAGCAAAGATCCTAAGGGCTCCACTAATATGTATAAGCGATATGCTAAAAGAAACACATGCACATATTAAAGTAGAAACAAACCATGTAGCATACTACCATTTTGAGCAAGATTGTCTATACAACTGTGAATATCCCAAGCTTCCATTAAGTAATATACAAACTAGTATGATACAGTAATGGCCTCTAGGGCATATACACTAACAATCTCCCACTTGCACTAGGGACATGTACTGGCGTATCGAAGACCTATCATCTCGATCAGACGCTCGAACTGATTCTGGGGTATGGCCTTCGTGAATGGATCTGCAGTGTTATTCTTCGAATCTACTCTCTTCACCTTGATCTCCCGGCGATCTATGATCTCCCTGATCAGGTGGTACCGCCTCAAAATGTGTCTGGACTTCTGATGGGACCTGGGTTCCTTTGCTAAAGCTATAGCGCCGTTGTTGTCACAATACAGCGGTATTGGATCAACAATGGTAGGAACCACCTGAAGCTCCGTGAGGAACTTCTTCATCCAGACAGCTTCCTTTGCGGCATCGCAAGCAGCTATGTACACCGCTTCCATAGTTGAGTCAGCAACGGTTTCCTGCTTGGAGCTCTTCCAGCAAACCTCCCCTCCATTGAGGGTAAAGACATAACCCGACATGGACTTGGAGTCATCCTTGATACTCTGGAAGCTGGAGTCAGCAAAGGCCTCAATCTGGAGGTCTTTTCCGCCATACACCAAGAACATCTCCTTAGTCCTTCTCAGGTACTTGAGAATGTTCTTTACTGCTCTCTAGTGTTTCTCCCCTGGGTCCGAATGATACCGGCTTACAACGCTTAATGCGTATGCTACATCTGGTCTGGTACACAACATCGCATACATTATAGAGCCTACCGTAGATGAGTAGGGTATAGATGACATGCGAGCCCTTTCCAAATCAGTCTTGGGAGACATTTCTTTGGAGAGGGTGATTCTGTGACAAGCTGGTAGATTACCGCGCTTTGAATCTTCCATACTGAATCGTTTAAGTATGGTGTCGATGTACCTGGACTGCGAAAGTCCCAACATCCACTTAGATCTATCACAATAGATCTGGATCCCCAGAATGTAGTTGGCATCGCCCAGGTCCTTTATGGAGAACCTCTGTGACAAGAATCCTTTGACTGAATGTAGTATAGGAATGTCATTTCCTATTAGGAGAATGTCATCTACGTACAAGACGAGGAATACCACAGTTCTCCCTACAATCTTACTGTAAATGCATGGTTCATCCGGATTTTTGATAAAGTCGAATTCTTTGACAGTATCATCAAAGCAGATGTTCCAGCTCCGCGATGCCTGCTTCAGTCCATAAATGGACTTAAGCAACTTGCACACTTTACCGCTGCTCCCACTCTGAATGAAACCCTCCGGCTGATCCATATAGACGCACTCTTCCAAATTTCCATTTAGAAAAGCGGTCTTTACGTCCATCTGCCAGATCTCATAATCATGGAAGGCAGCAATGGCAAGAAGGACCCGAATGGATTTGAGCATAGCCACTGGAGAAAAGGTTTTGTCATAGTCCAAACCAGGTCTTTGACGAAAACCCTTAGCAACAAGTCTAGCTTTATAGGTTTCAACCTGCCCATCTACACTAATCTTCTTTCTGAAGATCCATTTGTAGCCTACGGGTTTTACCCCTTCTGGAGCAATGTCCAAATCCAAACTTTGTTGGTGTACATGGACTCCATCTCGGTCCGCATTGCATCCAGCCATTTTACCGAGTCACCGCTCTGAATGGCTTGCTGGAAGCTAGTAGGCTCATCATTTTCAATGACGCAATCCTCTCGATCCCCGTCTATGAGAAAACCATAGTATCTCTCGGGCGAATGAGACTTCCTACTACTCCTGCGGAGTGGCGCTGGGATGTCCGGTTCTCCTGAAACTTCTTGTTCTACCAAGCTCTCAGTAATAGCTTGTGGTTCTAGAATTTCTTCCAGTTCTACTGCGCTCCCACTTGTTTCTTTTTCTAAAAACTGATGTTCCAAAAAGTGGGCATGACGAGAAACAAAAACCTTTTGTTCCTCTGCGTAATAGAAAAGATACCCCCTGGAGTTCTTTGGGTATCCTACAAACTTGCACAGTACTGAGCGTACCTCGAGATTGTCCGCATGCTGCTTTTTAACAAAAGCTGGACATCCCCGTATCTTCAGATATTGAAGATGGGGTTTCTTCCCACACCACATCTGATATGGTGTGGTAGGCACTGTTAGTTATATGTATGCCCTAGAGGCCATTGCTATATATAGGATGTATATTGTAGTGGATGCTTGGACATATATAGGGAGGACTTTCTTGCTCGACATGATAGTATGCTATCTGGTTGCTCTTTACCTTAATGTGTACACTGATTGTCTCTCTGTTACATGTTGGTAAAGCCCTTAGGATGTGTACTTGACTACCTGGACTATGATGCAGATCATACTAGTGGGGACATGGTAGTCCATAAGTACATCATTCAAGGTCCCTAGTCGTGGGTGTATCGAGACGGGGCATCGATATACCAGAGTAGACTAGCATATACCTTCTCGACCCATACAGATGGGCGATGGATGATCCGATATCTATTGGTGTTTGACATCAGAGATGATATACGGGTGCTCAGTAGAGACTGGGTACACTGGACGGACTCGCCGAGAACTCCCAGATGGTATTATACCTTATGTCAGATGGCAGTTCTCTGGTGACACTGGTACAGGTTAGTCTGTAGACCCGAGATCGTCATAGAGTCTTGTGTGATTCCCACTGTGCTTTGATTTCCACCTTACCACGTCCAAGAGGGCGTGCAAAACGGTGGTTTTTGGGTACAGTCCCGAATCACATGGAGGCAATGAGCGATAGGAGGGGATTCGTCTCTCCCGGTATAGGGAGTTGATGTTGCGCTGTGTTCGATCGGCTATAACCGGAAATCCTTGGCCAGGGTTGCTGAGATTTACTGGTAAGTGTTACCAGTAGTTTCTCGAACTGTTATAGACCTCATATCGACACGACTTATCGAGCTACTGGGGTCTGACGTTTACCACCCCTAGACGAGATATGCGACATATCAGACGACGAGACCGGACTGTACGGTAAGTGTTACTGGTCGGATTCACAGGAGTGTGAGCGGGCTTGCTCGTTGATCTTATGATCGCTCAATACCCAGGTGGCCGTTACGTTTAGCAGACCGCTTGCGGCTTGTGGGTGTTTGATATGATCATCACCTGCTGCCAGCGTATTGACGAGTCTTTAGAGTCCTACACAGAGGTTTCCTGGCTCAAGCGAAACGAAATAGGAGCGCATATGAGATATGTGCGGGACCGAGAATAATACCGGTATATGATACTGTATTCGATTCTCGTGATTTGTGACATTGATCAGTTATATGCGATATAGCCGGGTTATTGGATCAAGTGTTGATTCGATAAGTTGTTACTATTGATATTAGTCAGTTATATGCAGTATGACCGGATCATTAAATCAAGTGTTGATTTAATGATTTAATATATAATTATATATTTGATATATTACTTTACATTAACTAGTATTGGTTCACTTAAGATTATTTTCTCACTTGAATGTGCACATTGTATATATGATATATATTTGTGCACTAGTTTGTATCATGTTTGATGATACATGCAAACTTGGGTGTGTATGATTAAACCATGATTAGGTTAATGGTTAGGGTTTAATTTACTTACTTATTTATTCTTTTCATTTATTTTTTGGGCAAGAAATAAAATGGTGGATTCATTTGTTTTTACTTGAAGCTTCATGAAGCTTTGAAAAGCTTTGACCATTTTGTTTCTTTCCTTAACCCTAACCATTTACTTAAACCCTTGTTTATTCTCTGCACTTGTTACACTAACCTATGGTTGCATTATGATAAGATCACTTGATTTATTATTATTCATCAATTGATTTTATTATTCTTATCATATTCTTTCTTCTTCTTCAAGAAGAAGAAACCTTGCTACCTTCAATGGTGCCATGAGAAAGAGAGTGAGAAATCCAAATCCAAAATGAATCCACTTCCTATTTCTTCATCCTCTACCACTTGCCATGTAGTAGAGTGTGTTATCTTCACAAGTTCTATGACCAAGTGAAGATGGAGCTTGATCTTGAGTTGCCTCGACGTAGATCATCTTCGGCATCGAAGTCGACGACCTAGCCCGCCCATTTCTCCGATGAAACCGACGCTAGAGTCCGGGATCCGATGATCGCAGCAAAGGGACATCATCACGGAGCTAAGGAAGTGGAGGACCGGATCTACAAAGGCTGTATTTCCATTCACTTAGTAGCAAAGTTGTTTGCTTGCATTAGTTTTCGCCTAATCTCTAGTTAACAATCTCGTTTAGGGTTTCTCGGCACCGGAAAATTTTAATTTGGCATGGTTGATGCCTTGCGGACCTCTTGAGTGTGCCTAGGAGCCCTACAGTGGTATCAGAGTCTAGCTAGAGCCTTAGACGAAGTGTAAACGAAGTTAGAAACCCGATCGAACCCCGAAACCCTAGATTTCACCCTTCTCTGTACATTTTTGAAAACAGTGGTTTTTTCCATATTGAAAATATGCAGAAAAATCAGCAGGGAATTCTATGGACCCATGTGCAAAACGAGATCCTAAGTCACTTGAACGGCCGCATAACCGCGGCAATGACATGCCATTAGCGGCGGTTCCGCGGCAAAACTATTGAGTTAGGGTTTTTAGTTTGTACAGTTTCCTGCGTATGTGTTTCCTGATGTTTCTGGGTACTTTTAATATATACTCAACAGTTGAGTTTTCTGGGTTGTTTTGGGGAATCGGTGATTCGATCGGATTGTTTAACTTTGTTTATGTGTTTTTCCGGGTAATTTTAGAAAATGTTAAAAAGTTCGACCGGATATGAATACCCAATTTTTCCCCTGCCGGAAAATTTCCAAGTGTTGGATTTTTCCGTGGTTTAAGAACGTTCTAAGTAGTGCAAGTAACGCGATGGACCCTCGACAACAAACCTTAACTCGATTATGTGACCATCTTGAACTGCCCTTTGAACCTTAGGGTTTGGGGCAGTACGGCGTGCCACATGTGAGGCGTTGGCTTGACCCTTCTACGGCTGGACCGTTGGTACTGTGGCATGAAGTGAATGTTTTTAAACTTATTTCATGTGTTGAGCTGTTTCGGGAAAACTTGGGTGTTTAATTGTTCGATCGGAAAATTTAACATTTTCTATTTATCTGGAATGTGATACAATATTTGGAATCCACAAATAGCTATGAGATAACTGATTTGAATATTATAAACATAGCACTTTAGTCTCAATTTGATCGGTTGCCACGGAATTTTGATGTGATCAAACGTCCGTCGCAATCATGTTGTGTACACGAATACTCGCCGGTAAAATTAATAGATAGCCATGCCCCATAGCCCCGACCAAGTGACTGTAGGAGAACCCCGTCGCCAAAAGCATCCGTTCGGGTGCTCGCGGCAGCGGTGTTCTGCCTTAGTGCACTTCGTCGACGGTATCAGGGGTGCGGCCGTCTACTAAAGTTTGCGACGCGCATTCCTTCAGGATGTAGGGAATCTTGTTGAATTGCCCGACTTGATATTGAAAAGTGTTTTCGATAATGAGACTAAAATGCGCGGTTTATAATTGTTAGGCATGCAATGTCTAAGGAATTCATTTGGTTAGGCATGCGATGTCTAAAGAGGTTGCGGATTCCAACTGTTGTAGTTTTACACTTTCTTTTCTGTGACCGTAAGTGTAATATGTGATATCGCCGGTTTCGTTGCTATATATCAACGACAATTGGGATACGCATGTTTACTTACGTTGATAACATGTGATGTTATGTGTTGCTGGATATGTTATATTGGATCGTCGTGTTTGAATAGCCGGGTTTTTTTTATGTGAGATGAGTGTTTTTCATTTTCATTCATGTAAAAACTTGTATGTAATATTCTTTTATTGGGGCACTTCCAGGTTGCGGATGATGTCATCATTTGTATATTATTTACTTTTCGGCACTAGGATAGACCCAAGGAGGAGGGCACAAGTAACCGGGTTCTGGAGTCCAATGGGAGACCAACTCGAGGAGTCGAGTCCGGGTCTCCTAACTCTAGAATTGGTAGGGTTGCTTGCCGCTCTCGTAGGGGTCTAGGGGTGTGGGTTTGGCTATTCATCGCGACCGTGGAATCCGTGTTTTATACTGGCTCGTATTAAAAACACGGACGTCCTAGTATATCCAATGTTTCATATGATTCTTCTGCTGCGATATCTGTGATGTGATCATTTGATATGTTGTGATAGATACTGTATATAGTATATATGATATATTATATAGATGTTACTTATGTTTTACACCCGCGCTAGCCTTGCCCCGCTCTGCCGTTAGTTACCTAACCTAACGGTGCACGAGGGGACATCGAGGCGAATGCGGATGGCATAAGTGTACGTCGTATTTATCTGTGATGTTTAGGTGACTTAAATGATGGGACTTCATTAATATGATTAATGAAAGAAAAAGAAACCTAAAAGATGTTGTGGAATCGGATTTTCAAAAACAGGTAGCTACAGTTCTTGCTTTGCATCGCGGTGTTCCTTGTAGAACATCCTGCACCTTATTCGATGAGGAAAGGGCCGACGATCCCTTCACCGGGAGTGACCCCTTTAGCAATAACTGGCAGATGCTACAACCTTCGGTTTTTCTTTTGATTGCTTCTATAGTTTTTGCTTTGCACAGCGGTATATATGATATATCCTGCACCTTATTCAACGAGGAAAGGGCCGACGATCCCTTCACCGGGAGTGACCCCTTTAGCAAAACTAGAAAAGCCTAAAAAACACTCCATTTTAAAATCATTTGATTCTACAACGATATCAAGTTCATTACGCAATAGGTTTTCAGAAAAACCTGTCGTAGCCCTCCGTCATTTCAGATAAGTCCTACTTAGTATTCGTGCTACGTTTGTTGACCTCCGTCAAGGCGTAGTGTGCGGTAGCTAACTAGTATTTATCTGCTTATGCATATGATGCAGATTAGATTAAGGTAGTCGTGCGACCTTGTTGACCTCCGTCAAGGGTCGTGCGGGTGGGTTTGATTCAATCAAGAAATGACGGGTTGAACTTGACTAGTAGCCTATGGTTTGTTGACTTCCGTCAAGGTCATAGGGTGCAAGGGGCAAAATTATCGGGAATTTCAAGTGTTGAAATTTGCAATGAGATTGCATACCTTCTATGAGATAGTTGGATCCCGATACCCACTGCTAGTAATTGTTACTCCCGGGAGAGTTTTACACTTTACAATTAGCCGATCTAGTAGGTGTCAAGGGGTTACGCCTCTGGGAAAACGAGGTTTACTGTAATTAGGTCCGTGCGAAAGCACGGGGAACCTCCCTCAAAGTACCGACACTGGCCTGGCTGAAAGATTGGCGAACTTGTAGCGTGTAATTAATCCCGGCTAGTCTTTATTTTTAGGGTTTGAAAGAAGATTTGATAAAAACAGTGGGAGCCATCCTGATTAGATAAAATAATAACCAATCTATTCTTGCAAGAGCGCATGCAGAGTGTTTTCTTCTCTCTCTCTCCACGTAGTGACCATATCACGTCTTAATCAAGATAATAATACGGATTTTTTGACCGAACTCGCTTGTTATACTGAGTTGGGGAACGTTGGTCCCGCTCCAAATTATAACTGTTATAAGATAGAGCAGGAAATTGGGGAATACCAGATTTCCCGTGCGGCCCAAACGAAGAAAGTGCATGATGATGCATCATCTTTGGGTGTGTTCGTTACATAGAACTGTTTCTCAGTATCCTTTACGTCCTGAGTATGTGATACCGGATCAGGATCCCGCATATGTAATCTGTTACATGGGCTACAGAAAGGTAAAGAACTGAGAATGGGTGATAAGTTTCATGAGGCAGAAAATGGCACAAGTGTTGCAGCCAAGTCTGTTGGTCACTGTCACCCTGTATTACCAAAATACATTGATTCTGAACAAATGTTATTAGATACCGAACCTGATGTACAAAATCATATCTGTCTCTTTATTAGTAAAGAAAGGATATAATTTTGTATTGTTGGATAATGTTTTGAACATTTCCTATATCAAAAGTTGATCGGTTCAGGCACGATATCTAAAAGCATTGATGTTCTAAATCGAACTACAGTTCTTAGTATACAGAACACACACAAGAGGAAGAGTTCAGAAATGAACAAATCCTTCTTGAGGTATTGTAGACTAGGTCATATCAATGCGACCTGACTAGCTGAAGTTACATATAGATGCATATTTAAATTAGTTTGAATTTACATCTTGTGAAACTTGCCGGTCATGTCACAAAGATAAGATGACCACAGCTCTGTTTATTGGAAACAGAGAAAGAGTTAGTAAACTCTTGGGATCGATACATGTTGATGTATGTAAGGTGCCCCGTCTACACATGCCAGGACCGGTTCTTTGTACTTCATTATATTCTCTGATGATCTCTCAAGATTCAGTCATATGTTCCTGTTGAAACACAAGTACGAACCTTTTGAGATATTCACAGAATATAAGTTGGAAGTAGAGAACCAAAACGGGTATAAGTATTATGTCCTTGATGCGATCAAGGAGGAGAATACTTGTGCATAGAATTCCTGGACTATTCTAAAGGAGAATGAGATTCTCTCTCAGCATTACTCCTCCGTATACACCATAGCACGATGGTATATCGGGGCGGAGCAATCATACCCTATATGATAAGGTGTGCTCTATGATGAGTACTACTGAGTTTCCTATTTCCTTTTGGGGGTTATGCACTTAAGAAGCTGCATACCTATTGAATTAAGTTCGAATCAAATCAGTTGCCCACCACTTCGTATGTGATATGGAAACGGAAGAGCCCATATCTTAAGTTGGTTAAGATTTAGGGCTGTCCGGCCTATGTCTAAAAGCAAAATCCGGACAAGCACGAGGAAAGATCTGTTATGTAGAACTGGAAATGTTTCAGTTATACAAACTACAGCTAATGATTTGGTAGAACCAAAGGATTCAATAGTTACCAACGAACCTCAGCCTCTCCGCCGATCTAGTAGGGTTCCTCACCCACCTGAGAGATACTTCTGTTTCTCAATGACAGTGGGAGTGAGGATTGCATCATGAGATGATGACCCAACTAGTTTCGAGCTGGCCATCACGAGTAAGACTCTATAAGAATGGCTGGATGTTTAGTGATCTGAGATGGAATCCTTATACACCAACAAAGTATGGACTTTGGTTGCTTTATCTGAAGGGTTACATCCCCATCAGGAGCAAGTATATCTTGAGAAGATTACTTGGTGTACATGGAAAGGTTGAGACTTTCAAAGCAAGACTTGTTAAAGGTTTGCATCGTAGACCAGTTGTGGCTAATAATGAAACCTTTTCGGGGCCTATGCTTAAGTCCATCCAGATCCTACTTGCCACGGCTACATACCACGACTACGATATTTGGTGGTTGGGTGTCATGACTGCTTTTCTAAATGATGATTTGGAAGAGAGCGTCTATAAGTACACAGCCAGAGGGCTTCGTAGACAGTGGGAGCAGCGGAAACGTGTGCAAGATGTTTTATGTGATAAAGCAGGCATCGCGGAGTTGGAACGTCTATTTTGATGTGGTAGTCAAAGTGCTTGACATCATCAAAATGGTAGATGAACCTTGTATAAACAAAAAGGTAGTGGGGAGTATGGTGACGATCCTCGTAGAGTACGTGGATGACATACTCTTGATAGGGAAGGAGTTTCCTATGCTACGCTCGGTCAATCTCCGCTTATCACAAGGATTCTCCATAAAGGATCAAAGTGATACCTCCTAAATCTTGAGTTTTGATCTATGAGATAGAAGTAATTGGATGTTAGGATTCTCACTAGTTGTAGTGAGATGGTATCAATCGATCCTGGGGAGAATCACTGGAAAGGTTCCACGGTGATAAGGACGACTGAATGTCAGTCACAGGCATTGTCTTTACCCTCAGTGGAGGGACGGTATGTTGGAAGAGTTCCAAGCTAAATACCGTGGCTTACTAGACGATAAAGGCAGGATACATCGCTACTTAAGATGCTACCAAAGAGGCTGTTTGGGTGTATATTGGTTCATGAGATGAACTAGGTTCCTACCATTGTGTGACAATGGAAGTGTGGCTTTGGCCCGGGAACCCCGGTCCCATCAATGACCCAGACGTATTCTAAGACAGCATCACCTGATCATGGAGATGGTTGATCTCCAAGGAGATCAAGGTTTGCAGAGTAGACTCAGAGGACAACACGGCGGATCCACTCACAAAGGCCTTTTCCCAGAGAAAGACTTTTAAGGGATGGTTGAGTATGAGATATTACAACCACTGCTATCAGATGACCCTAGTGCAAGTGGGAGATTGTTAGTTATAAGTATGCCCTAGAGGCCATTGCTATACATAGGATGTATATTGTAGTGGATGTTTGGACATATATAGGGAGGACTTTCTTGCTCGACATGATAATATGCTATCTGATTGCTCTTTACCTTAACGTGTACACTGATTGTCTCTCTGTTACATGTTGGTAAAGCCCTTAGGATGTGTACTTGACTACCTGGACTATGATGCGAATCATACTAGTGGGGACATGGTAGTCCATAAGTACATCCTTCAAGATCCCTAGTCGTGGGTGTATCGAGACGGGGCATCAATATACCAGAGTAGACTAGCGTATACCTTCTCGACCCATACAGATGGGCGATGGATGATCCCATATCCATTGGTGTTTGACATCAGAGATGATATACGGGTGCTCAGTGGAGACTGGGTATACTGGACGGACTCGCCGAGAACTCCCAGATGGTATTATACCTTACGTCAGATGGCAGTTCTCTGGTGACACTGGTACAGGTTAGTCTGTAGACCCGAGATCGTCATAGAGTCTTGTGTGATTCCCACTGTGCTTTGATTTCCACCTTACCACGTCCAAGAGGGCATGCAAAACGGTGGTTTTTGGGTACAGTCCCGAATCATATGGAGGCAATGAGCGATAGGAGGGGATTCGTCTCTCCCGGTATAGGGAGTTGATGTTGCGCTGTGTTCGATTGGCTATAACCGGAAATCCCTGGCCAGGATTGCTGAGATTTACTGGTAAGTGTTACCAGTAGTTTCTCGAACTGTTATAGACCTCATATCGACACGACTTATCGAGCTACTGGGGTTTGACGTTTACCACCCCTAGGCGAGATATACGACATATCAGACGACGAGACCGGACTGTACGGTAAGTGTTACTGGTCGGATTCACAGGAGTGTGAGCGGGCTTGCTCGTTGATCTTCTGATCGCTCAATACCCGGGTGGCCGTTACGTTTAGCAGACCGCTTGCGGCTTGTGGGTGTTTGATATGATCATCACCTGTTGCCGGCGTATTAACGAGTCTTTAGAGTCCTACACAGAGGTTTCCTGGCTCAAGCGAAACGAAATAGGAGCGCATATGAGATATGTGCGGGACCGAGAATAATACCAGTATATGATACTGTATTCGATTCTCGCGATTTATGACATTGATCGGTTATATGCGATATAGCCGGGTTATTGGATCAAGTGTTGATTCGATAAGTTGTTACTATTGATATTAGTCGGTAATATGCAGTATGACCGGATCATTAAATCAAGTGTTGATTTAATGATTTAATGTATAATTATATATTTGATATATTACTTTACATTAACTAGTATTGGTTCACTTAAGATTATTTTCTCACTTGAATGTGCACATTGTATATATGATATATGTTTGTGCACTAGTTTGTATCATGTTTGATGATACATGCAAACTTGGGTGTGTATGATTAAATCATGATTAGGTTAATGGTTAGGGTTTGATTTACTTACTTATTTATTCTTTTCATTTATTTTTTGGGCAAGAAATAAAATGGTGGATTCTTTTGTTTTTACTTGAAGCTTCATGAAGCTTTGAAAAGCTTTGACCATTTTGTTTCTTTCCTTAACCCTAACCATTTACTTAAACCCTAGTTTATTCTCTACACTTGTTACACTAACCCATGGTTGCATTATGATAAGATCACTTGATTTATTATTATTTATCAATTGATTTTATTATTCTTATCATATTCTTTCTTCTTCTTCTTCTTCAAGAAGAAGAAGAAATCTTGCTACCTTCAATGGTGCCATGAGAAAGAGAGTGAGAAATCCAAATCCAAAGTGAACCCACTTCCTATTTCTTCATCCTCTACCACTTTCCATGTAGTAGAGTGTGTTATCTTCACAAGTTCTATGGCCAAGTGAAGATGGAGCTTGATCTTGAGTTGCCTCGACGTAGATCATCTTTGGCATCGAAGTCGACGACCTAGCCCGCCCATTTCTCCGATGAAACCGACGCTAGAGTCCGGGATCCGATGATCGCAGTAAAGGGACATCGTCACGGAGCTAAGGAAGTGGAGGACCGGATCTACAAAGGTTGTATTTCCATTCACTTAGTAGCAAAGTTGTTTGCTTGCATTAGTTTTCGCCTAATCTCTAGTTAACGATCTAGTTTAGGGTTTCTCCGCACCGGAAAATTTTAATTTGGCATGGTTGATGCCTTGTTTAACCTCTTGAGTGTGCCTAGGAATCCTACAGGCACAGTCTTGGAGGGAACCTTGTTCAAAAGATATGCAGCTGATTCTAGTGCATAACCCCAGAAGGATCGCGGTAACTCAGCCTTACTCATCATGGAACGAACCATATCCAATAGGGTTCAATTCCGCCTTTCAGATACACCGTTGTGTTGTGGTGTGTATGGAGGAGTAAGCTGAGAGAGAATTGCATTCTCTTTTAAGTAGTCTAGAAACTCGGCACTCAAGTATTTACCACCTCGATCAGATCTCAGTGTCTTGTTACTCTTGCCTGTTTGTTTTTCAACTTCATTCTTGTATTCCCAAAATTTCTCAAAGGCCTCGGATTTATGCTTCATCAGGAAGACATATCCATACCTAGAGAAATCATCCGTAAAAGTAATGAAGTATGAATAACCACTTTGCGCAAGTGTAGACATTGGACCACACACGTCACTGTGTATGAGTCCCAAGAGCTCGCTCGCTCTTATTCCGTGTCCAGTGAACGGAGTCTTTGTCATCTTTCTCATGAGACAAGATTCATAAGTATCATAAGACTGATACTCGAACGAATTCAAGTATCCCTCTTTATGTAACTTTGTTAACCGTGTCTCATTAATGTGACCCAGTCTACAATGCCATTAGAAAGCCTGATTTAATTCCGGAGACTTTCTTTTAAGTGTGTTCTGGACACTGAAAACCTGAGCTTGATTCAGTACGTATATTTCATTTTCTAATGTACCTGACCCAATCAGAACTTGATTTAGGTGGATGTGGATCACATCGCTTACAAAAGTAAAATCATATCCTTCCTTAGAAAGTATGGATACAGATATGATATTACAAGCCATACTAGGTAGATACAAACATTTATGCAGAATCAATATCTGCCCACTCGTCAATCCAAGGTGATATTCCCCTACGGATTCAGCGTCCACGCTCATTCCGTTGGCAACCCTGAGAGTCATATCACCTATCCTGATAACTCTACGGTGTCTCAGAGCCTGTAATGAATTACAGATGTGAGATCCTGATCTGGTATCCAATATCCAGGAAGTAGGGTTAATTGACATACAGTTTTCTATTACAAACACACTCGAAGCCGAAGCCACAACATGCTTCGAATCCTGGCTACTGGCTTTTAAAGCCCTACAATCCTTCTGCCAATGTCCTTTCCCGTAACAATAGGAACGTCCCTCTTTCACTACATCTAGTCCCGAAACTTTTGCCCTTCCCTTTCCTCCTTCTTCCCTGGTTTCCTTTAGGGTATAAGTAGAGGGTAGAGACTGTAGAATCAAGTCAGTATTTGACCCGTTCTTCAACGTGGTCTTCAGGTCCGTGAGCTCATCAAAATAGCTAGTCTCTGTAAGGACGTTGTCCCCTACAGATGACCCAACAGCCAACCTCGCTTGTAGAAATTTGTTCGAGGTCTCATATCTTGCGATATGAGATTGCTCTCCATATAAATCTTTGTTATGGAGGAAGATAGAAACTAAGTCCATCTTCTCGTGCTACCTATGGTATGCACCATCAACTGAGGCCAACACGAGGCACTTGGCATTCACACAGTCTTTTTCTGATGTCTTACGGATATCAATATCCGTGACAGGGGAAACTGGTCCTGAGACGGCAGGGGTTTGATTAGTTAAGAGGTGTCCCAGCTTGTCATGGGTAATGGACATCTGTACAGACCTTTGCCAGTCATAACAGTCAGATTCAGTCATTTTATTATCTAGATGTAACCTATATCTGGTCACTGGGTCGCTGCAATTAAGAGAGAGAGAAGAAAACACTTAGCATGATACTCTTGCAAGTTTAGAATTGTTTTTAGTTTATCTAAATAGGATGGCTCCCACTGTTTCTCGAATCCTTCCTTAAACCATAAAAGAAGAATTAGTCGGGATTGATCTCCCAGTACAATACTTGCTTAACCGTTCAGCCAGGCTGGTGTCGATACTTTGAGGGAGGTTTTACGATGCTTTCGCGAAGTTCCTTAATTAAATAACCTCTTTTCCCTGTGGGTGTAGCCCCGCTAATACCTTTCTAGGCACCTACTTGGTTTATAGCATTGATCGTTAAGTGAAAAGTTTCCTGAGGAGTAGCGGATACTCACAGTAGGATCGGGATCCAAATATCATTGTGAGATAATACTGAAGGAATCCTACCAACATTATCAAACTCCAAATGGTATGCAGCACTAGCAAGTTTCAGTTTCTTTAGAAACTCTCGATGTGGGTTTTTTGCCCTATGCTCTTATGACCTTGACGAAGGCCAACATATCATAAGTCACATGTCAAGTTCTATCCGTCATTATCCAGGTTAATTTGAACCCACTCGTACATACCCTTGACGAAGGCCAAAATAGTAGTACGACTGTCCCAAACCAACGTATCTATCTATGCTACAGATAAATATTCAGCAGCTGCCAGTCACTATTCCTTGGCGAAGGTCAAAATACATAGCTTGAATACTACTGAATATTTAACTGAAATGACGGAGGGCTACGAATGGTTTTGGAGAAACCGTAAACGTAGTGAACTTTATATAATCGAAGGAACCTGATAGCTTTTAAAAGGAGTGGTTTAAGCTCCGCGTTTTTAAAAGTTTTATGTTTTGAAAAAACCAAGTGGTTTTGAAATTGTTCCAATGATTTAACTTTGGTTTGTTTTCTTTGCATTAATTTAATGCGTCCCATCAATTTATCCTAGTGCAAGTGGGTTATTGTTAGTTATATGTATGCCCTAGAGGCCATTACTATACATAGGATGTATATTGTAGTGGATGCTGGGACATATATAGGGAGGACTTTCTTGCTCGACATGATAGTATGCTATCTGGTTGATCTTTACCTTAACGTGTATACTGATTGTCTCTCTGTTACATGTTGGTAAAGCCCTTAGGATCTGTACTTGACTACCTCGACTATGATGCGGATCATACTAGTGGGGACATGGTAGTCCATAAGTACATCCTTGAAAGTCCCTAGTCGAGGGTGTATCGAGACGGGGCATCGATATATCAGAGTAGACTAGCGTGTACCTTCTCGACCCATACAGATGGGCGATGGATGATCCCATATCCATCGGTGTTTGACATCAGGGATGATATACGGGTGCTCAGTAGAGACTGGGTACACTGGACGGACTCGCCGAGAACTCCCAGATGGTATTATACCTCACGTCAGATGGCAGTTCTCTGGTGACACTGGTACAGAGTAGTCTGTTGACCCGAGATCGTCATAGAGTCTTGTGTGGTTCCCACTGTGCTTTGATTTCCATCTTACCACGTCCAAGAGGGCATGCAAAACGGTGGTTTTTGGGTACAGTCCCGAGTCACATGGAGGCAATGAGCGATAGGAGGGGATTCGTCTCTCCCGGTATAGTCATGAAGAAGTTGCCACATAGTTGTGCTGTGTTCGATTGGCTATAACAGGAAATCCCTGGCCAGGGTTGCTGAGATTTACTGGTAAGTGTTACCAGTAGTTTCTCGAATAGTTATAGACCTCATATCGACACGACTTATTGAGCTATTGGGGTCTGACGTTTACCACCCCTAGGCGAGATATGCGACATATCAGACGATCAGACCGGACTGTACGGTAGTGTTACTGGTCGGATTCACTGGAGTGTGAGCGGGCTTGCTCGTCGATCTTCAGATCGCTCAATACCCGGGTGGCCGTTACGTTTAGCAGACCGCTTGCGGCTTGTGGATGTTTGATATGATCATCATCCGCTGCCGGCGTACTGACGAGTCTTTAGAGTCCTACACAAAGGTTTCCTGGCTCAAGCAAAACGAAATAGGAGCGCATATGAGATATGTGCGGGACCGAGAATAATGCGTGTATGTGATACCGTATTTCATTCTCGCGATGAATGTATCGATTAGGTTATATGCGATATACCCTAGTTATCGAATCAAGGGTTGATTCGATAAACCGATGCATTGCATACTAGTCGGTTATATACGATATGACCGGATCGTTAAATCAAGTGTTGATTTAATGATTTGATGCATAATTATATATTTGATATATTACTTTGCATTAACTAGTATCGGTTCACTTTAAATGGATTTTCTCGCTCGGATGTGCGCATTACATATGTGATATGATTTTGTGCACTAGCTTGTATCATGTTTGATGATACATGCTTTTTGGTTAAGTGTAAAGTGTTAAACCTTGGTTAATGAATAGGTTAGGGTTTATTATTCATTTATCTTATTTAATTATCCATTCATTTATGATAAATGAATAAAAAGAAAATGAAATGAAATGGTTGCTAATTTTGGATTCTAGTTGAAGCTTCTTGATCTTTTGACTAAGTGACCATTTTGTCTCTAGTTTGACCCTAACCATTCCTTTAACCATGATTAGCTCTCTACACTTCACCATGGTTCACTTATGATAAGAATGGATTATTCTTTTCATTTTGAATTATTCTTATCATAATATTTCCTTCTTCTTCTTCATTCTTCAAGTGAAGAAAACCAAGCTCCATCAATGGTGATTGTTGGAAAAGAGTGAGAAATCCAAAACTAAAGTCTACCCACTTCCTATTTCTTCATCCTCTACCTCTTGCTAAGTAGTAGAGTGTGTTTACTTCACAAGTTTCTTGACTTGGTGAAGTTGTGAGCTTGATCTAGCGATGCCTCGACGTAGATCATCTTCGGCATGGACATCGACGACCTAGCTTGCCCATTCTCCGACGAAGCCGATCCTAGAGCCCGGTTTTGACTTGGACAGCGGAGAGGACTTCGTTGCGGAGCTATGGAGGTGGAGCACCGGATCTACAAAGGTTGTATTTCCGTTAAACTATTAGTTAAGTGTTAACTAGTTCTTGTTCGCCTAGACATCTAGTTATCGATCCGTAGTTTAGGGTTTGTAGGCACCATAATTTTTGAAATTGCCATGGTTGATGGCTTGGGAGACCTCACTAGAGTGCCTAGGAACCCTACAGTGGTATCAGAGCCTAGCTAGAGCCTTAGGCGAAGTCCAGACGGAAATTGAAGTCCGAACGAACCCGAAACCCCGAACCAATATTGCTCTCTGTACAATTTTTAAAAACAGGGATTTTTCAGTATTAAAAATATCCAGAAAAACATGCAGGAAAATCTAAGAGTAACTGTGCAATTCGAAGCCCTAGTTCATTTAAAGAGCCGCTCTTCCGCGGCACGAGCATGGCTCGTGCGGCTGAAGCGCGGCCTGTTTGTCGTTTTGCGCAACTAATTTTGTATAGTTATTCCTCTTTTGCTATGCTGGTTTTCCTGGGAATTTTTAATTGTTTTTCAAGAGTTGAAAAATCTGGAGTTGTTTTGGGGATTCGGTATTTCGATCGGGGTATCAAATTTTGTCTGTGTGGCTTTCCGGATAAATTTTAGAATATGTTAAAAAGTTCGACCGGATATAAATACCCAACTTTTCCCCTGTCGGGAAATTTCCAAGTGTTGGATTTTTCCGTAGTTTAACGACGTTCTAAGTAGTGCAAGTAACTCGATGGTCCCTCTAGAAGACACAAACCTTAACTCGATTATGTGACCGTCTTGAACTGCCCTTTGAACCTTCGGGTTTGGGGCAGTACGGCGTGCCACATGTGAGGCGTTGGCTTGACCCTTCTACGGCTGGACCGTTGGTACTGAGGTACGAACTGAATGTTGTTAGACTAGTTTCATGTGTTGATCTGTATCGGGAAAACTTGGGTGTTAGAATGTTCGATCGGAAAGTTTAACATTTTCTATTTATCTGGAATGGGATACAATAATTGGAATTCACAAGTAGTTATGAGATAACTGAATGAATGTTATAAATGTAGCAGTTTAGTCTCACTTGATCGGTTGCTACGGAATTTTGATGTGATCAAAAGTCCGTCGCAATCACGTAGCGTACGCGGATACTCGCCGGGTAAACTTAATAGACAGCTTCACTCCATAGCCCCGACCAAGTGACTGTAGGAGAACCCCGTCGCCGAAAGCATCCGTTCGGGTGCTCGCGGTGGCGGTGTTCCGCCTTGGTGCACTTCGTCGACGGTATCGGGGGTGTGGCCGTCTACTGAAGTTTGCGACGAGTATTCGATCAGGATGTCGGGAATCTTGTTGAATTACCCGACTTAATATTGAAAAGAGTTTTCGATTTTGAGAATAAAATGCGGGGTTTATAATTGTTAGGCATGTGATGTCTAAGTAATTCATTTGGTCAGGCATGCGATGTCTGAGGTGGTTGTGGATTCCAACTGTTGTAGTTTTACACTTTCTTTTCTGTGACCGTAAGTGTAATATGTGATATCGCCGGTTTCGTTGCTATATGTCAACGACAATTGGGATGCGCATATTTACTTACGTTGATGACATGTGATGTTATGTGTTGCTGGATATGTTATATTGGATCGTCGTGTTTGAATAGCCGGGGGTTTTTATGTGAGATGAGTGTTTTTCATTTTCATTCATGTAAAAACTTGTATGTAATATTCTTTTATTGGGGTGCTTCCAGGTTGCGGGAGTAGTCACCTGTTGTATATTATTTACTTTTCCGCACTAGGATAGACCCAAGGAGGAGGGCACAAGTAACCGGGTTCTGGAGTCCAGTGGGAGACCAACTCGAGGAGTCGAGTCTGGGTCTCCTAACCCTAGAATTGGTAGGGTTGCTTGCCGCTCTCGTAGGGGTCTAGGGGTGTGGGTTTGGCTATTCATCACGACCGTGGAATCCGTGTTTTATACTGGCTCGTATTGAAAACACGGACGTCCTAGTATATCCAATATTTCATATGATTCTTCTGCTGCGATATCTGTGATGTGATCATGTGATGTTCTGTGATAGATACAGTATATAGTATATATGATATATTATATAGACGTTACTTATGTTTTACACCCACGCTAGCCCTGCCGCGCTCTGTCGTTAGTTACCTAACCTAACGGTGCACGAAGGGACATCGAGGCGAATGCGGATGGCATAAGTGTACGTCGTATTTATCTGTGATGATTAGGTACTTAAATGATGGGACTTCATTAATGTGATTAATGAAATAAAAGAAACCTAAGATGTTGTAGAATCGAATTTCAAAATAAAACAGGTAGCTACAGTTCTTGCTTTGCACAGCGATATATGTGATATATCCCGCACCTCATTCGACGAGGAAAGGACCGACGATCCCTTCACCGGGAGTGACTCCTTTAGCAAAACTAGAAAAGCCTCAAAAGCACTCCATTTCAAAATTCATTCGATCCTACAATGATATCAAGTTCATTACGCAATAGGTTTTCAGAAAAACCTGTCGTAGCCCTCCGTCATTTCAGATAAGTAGTAGTTAGTATTCGTGCTGCGTTTGTTGGCCTTTGTCAAGGCGCAGTGTGCGGTAGCTAACTGGTGCTTATCTGCTTATGCATATGATGCAGATTGAGTTAGGGTAGTCGTGCGACCTTGTTGGCCTTTGTCAAGGGCCATGCGGGTGGGTTTAATTCAATCAGGAAATGACGGGTTGAACTTGACTAGCATCCTATGGTTTGTTGGCCTTTGTCAAGGTCATAGGAGGTTAGGGGCAAAATATTATCGGGAATTTCAAGTGTTGAAATTTGCAATGAGATTGCATACCTTCTATGAGATAGTTGGATCCCGATACCCGCTGCGAGTAAGAGTTACTCCTGGGAGAGTTTTACATATTACAATTAGCCGATCAAGTAGGTGTCTAGAAAGGTGTTAACGGGGTTACGCCTCTGGGAAAACGAGGTTTACATTAATTAGGTTCGTGCGAAAGCACGGGGGACCTCCCTCAAAGTACCGACACTGGCCTGGCTGAAAGATTGGCGAACTTGTAGTGTGTAATTAATCCCGGCTAGTCTTTCCTTTTAGGGTTTGAAGGAAGATTTGATAAAAAGCAGTGGGAGCCATCCTGATTAGATAAAATAATAACCAATCTATTCTTGACAGAGCGCACGCTGAGTGTTTTCTTCTCTCTCTCTCCAGGTAGCGACCATATCACGCCTTAATCAAGATAATAATACGGATTATTGACCGAACCCGCTTGTTATACTGAGCTGGGGAACGTTGGTCCCGCTCCAACTTATAATTGTTATAAGACAGAGCAGGAATTTGGGGAATACCAGATTTCCCGTGCCGCCCAAACGAAGAGAGTGCATGATGATGCATCATCTTCGGGTTTGTTCATTATACAGAACTGTATCTCAGTATCCTTTACGTCCTGGGTATGTGATACCAGATCAGGATCCCAGATATGTAATCTGTTACATAGGGCTACAGATAGGTAGAGAACTGAGAACGGGTGATAAGTTTCATGAGGCAGAAAACGGGGCAAATGTTGCAGCCAAGTCTGTTGGTCACTGTCACCCTGTATTACAAATACATTGATTCTGAACGAATGTTATTAGATACCGAACCTGATATACAAAATCGTATCTATCTCTTTATTAGTAAAGAAATGATAAAATTTTGTATTGTTGGATAATGTTTTGAACATTTCCTATATCAAAAGTTGATCGGTTCAGGCACGTTATCTAAAAGCATTAATGTTCTAAATCAAACTACAGTTCTTAGTATACGGAACACACACAAGAGGAAGAGTTCAGAACTGAATGATTCCCTCTTGAGGCATTGTAGACTAGGTCAGATCAATGCGACCCGACTGGCTAGAGTTACATATAGATGTATATTTAAATCAGTTTGAATTTACATCTTGTGAAACTCGTCAGTCATGTCACAAAGATAAGATGACCACAGCTCCGTTTATTGGAAACAGAGAAAGAGTTACTGAACTCTTGGGATGATACATGTTGATGTATGTAGGTCCCCAGTCTACACATGCCAAGACTGGTTCTTTATACTTCATTACGTTCTCTGATAATCTCTCAAGATTCAGTCATATGTTCCTGTTGAAACACAAGTCTGAACCTTTTGAGATATTCATAGAATATAAGTTAGAAGTAGAGAACTAATACGGGTATAAGTATTATGTCCTATGATGAGATCAAGGAGGAGAATACTTGAGCACGAAAATCCTGGATTATTCTAAAGGAGAATGAGATTCTCTCTCGGCATTACTCCTCCGTATACACCATAGCACGATGGTATATCGGGGCGGAGCAATCACACCCTATGTGATAAGGTGTGCTCTATGATGAGTACTACTGAGTTATCTATTTCCTCTTAGGGAGTTATGCACTTATGAAGCTGCATACCTATTGAATAGGGTTCGAATCAAATCAGTTGCCTACCACTTCATATTTGATATGGAAAGGGAAGAGCCCATATCTTAAGCTAGTTAAGATTTGGGGTTGTCCGGCCTATGTCTAAAAGAAAAATCCGGACAAGCTCAAGGCAAGGTCTGTTATGTAGAACTGGAAGTGTTCCAGCTATACGAACTACAGCAGATGATTTGATAGAACCAAGGGATTCAGTAGATACCAACGAACCTCAGCCTCTCCGCCGATCTAGTAGGGTTCCTCACCCACCTGAGAGATACTTCGGTTTCTCTATGACAGTGGGAGCGAGGATTGCATCATGAGATGATGACCCAACTAGTTTCGAGCTGGCCATCGAGAGTAAGACTCTGTAAGAATGGCTGGATGCTTAGTGATCTGAGATGGAATCCTTATACACCAGCAAAGTATGGACTTTAGCTGCTAGATCTGAAGGGTTAAATCCCCATCAGGAGCAAGTATATCTTGAGAAGATTACTTGGTGTACATGGAAAAGTTGAGACTTTCAAAGCTAGAATTGTTAAAGGTTTTCGTCATCGACCAGGCGTGGATAATGATGAAACCTTTTCCAGTAGCTATGCTTAAGTCCATCCAGATCCTACTTGCCACGGCTGCATACCATGACTACGATATCTGGTGGTTGGGTGTCATGACTGCTTTTCTAAATGATGATTTAGAAGAGTGCGTCTATAAGTACACAGCCAGAGGGCCTCGTAGACAGTGGGAGCAGCGGAAACGTGTGCAAGATGTTTTATAGGATAAAGCAGGCATCGCGGAGTTGGAACATCTGTTTTGATGGATTAGTCAAAGAGTTTGATATCATCAAAATGGTAGATGAACCTTGTATAAACAAAAAGGTAGTAGGGAGTATGGTGACGATCCTCGTAGAGTACGTGGATGACATACTCTTGATAGGGAAGGAGTTTCCTATGCTACGCTCGATCAATCTCCGCTTATCACAATGACTCTCCACATAGGATCAAAGTGATACCCACTAAATCCTGGATTTTGGATCTATGAGATAGATCTAAATGGATGTTAGGATTCTCACTAGTTGTTGTGAGATGGTATCAATCGATCCTGGGGAGAATCACTGGAAGGGTTCCAGGGTGATAAAGACGACTGAATGTCAGTCGCAGGCATTGTCTTTACCCTCAGTAAAGGGACGGTATGTTGGAAGAGTTCCAAGCTAGATACCGTGACATACTAGACGATAAAGGCAGGATACATCGCTACTTAAGATGCTACCAAAGAGGCTGTTTGGGTGTATATTGGTTCATGAGATGAACTATGTTCCTCCCATTGTGTGACAATGGAGTTGTGGCTTATGCCAAGGAACGCCGGTCCCATCAGTGATCCAGACATATTCTAAGGCAGTATCACTTGATCATGGAGATGGTTGATCTCCAGGGTGATCGAGGTTTGGAGAGTAGACTCAGAGGACAACACAGCGGATCCACTCACAAAGGCCTGTTCCCAGAGAGAGACTTTTATGGGATGGTTGAGTATGAGATACTGCAACCACTGCTACAGATGGCCCTAGTGCAAGTGGGAGATTGTTAGTTATATGTATGCCCTAGAGGCCATTACTATACATAGGATGTATATTGTAGTAGATGCTGGGACATATATAGGGAGGACTTTCTTGCTCGACATGATAGTATGCTATCTGGTTGATCTTTACCTTAACGTGTATACTGATTGTCTCTCTGTTACATGTTGGTAAAGCCCTTAGGATCTGTACTTGACTACCTCGACTATGATGCGGATCATACTAGTGGGGACATGGTAGTCCATAAGTACATCCTTGAAAGTCCCTAGTCGAGGGTGTATCGAGACGGGGCATCGATATACCAGAGTAGACTAGCGTGTACCTTCTCGACCCATACAGATGGGCGATGGATGATCCCATATCCATCGGTGTTTGACATCAGGGATGATATACGGGTGCTCAGTAGAGACTGGGTACACTGGACGGACTCGCCGAGAACTCCCAGATGGTATTATACCTCACGTCAGATGGCAGTTCTCTGGTGACACTGGTACAGAGTAGTCTGTTGACCCGAGATCGTCATAGAGTCTTGTGTGGTTCCCACTGTGCTTTGATTTCCATCTTACCACGTCCAAGAGGGCGTGCAAAACGGTGGTTTTTGGGTACAGTCCCGAGTCACATGGAGGCAATGAGCGATAGGAGGGGATTCGTCTCTCCCGGTATAGGGGGTTGATGTTGCGCTGTGTTCGATTGGCTATAACAGGAAATCCCTGGCCAGGGTTGCTGAGATTTACTGGTAAGTGTTACCAGTAGTTTCTCGAATAGTTATAGACCTCATATCGACACGACTTATTGAGCTATTGGGGTCTGACGTTTACCACCCCTAGGCGAGATATGCGACATATCAGACGATCAGACCGGACTGTACGGTAGTGTTACTGGTCGGATTCACTGGAGTGTGAGCGGGCTTGCTCGTCGATCTTCAGATCGCTCAATACCCGGGTGGCCGTTACGTTTAGCAGACCGCTTGCGGCTTGTGGATGTTTGATATGATCATCATCCGCTGCCGGCGTATTGACGAGTCTTTAGAGTCCTACACAGAGGTTTCCTGGCTCAAGCAAAACGAAATAGGAGCGCATATGAGATATGTGCGGGACCGAGAATAATGCGTGTATGTGATACCGTATTTCATTCTCGCGATGAATGTATCGATTAGGTTATATGCGATATACCCTAGTTATCGAATCAAGGGTTGATTCGATATACCGATGCATTGCATACTAGTCGGTTATATACGATATGACCGGATCGTTAAATCAAGTGTTGATTTAATGATTTGATGCATAATTATATATTTGATATATTACTTTGCATTAACTAGTATCGGTTCACTTTAAATGGATTTTCTCGCTCGGATGTGCGCATTATATATGTGATATGATTTTGTGCACTAGCTTGTATCATGTTTGATGATACATGCTTTTTGGTTAAGTGTAAAGTGTTAAACCTTGGTTAATGAATAGGTTAGGGTTTATTATTCATTTATCTTATTTAATTATCCATTCATTTATGATAAATGAATAAAAAGAAAATGAAATGAAATGGTTGCTAATTTTGGATTCTAGTTGAAGCTTCTTGATCTTTTGACTAAGTGACCATTTTGTCTCTAGTTTGACCCTAACCATTCCTTTAACCATGATTAGCTCTCTACACTTCACCATGGTTCACTTATGATAAGAATGGATTATTCTTTTCATTTTGAATTATTCTTATCATAATATTTCCTTCTTCTTCTTCATTCTTCAAGTGAAGAAAACCAAGCTCCATCAATGGTGATTGTTGGAAAAGAGTGAGAAATCCAAAACTAAAGTCTACCCACTTCCTATTTCTTCATCCTCTACCTCTTGCCAAGTAGTAGAGTGTGTTTACTTCACAAGTTTCTTGACTTGGTGAAGTTGTGAGCTTGATCTAGCGATGCCTCGACGTAGATCATCTTCGGCATGGACATCGACGACCTAGCTTGCCCATTCTCCGACGAAGCCGATCCTAGAGCCCGGTTTTGACTTGGACAGCGGAGAGGACTTCGTTGCGGAGCTATGGAGGTGGAGCACCGGATCTACAAAGGTTGTATTTCCGTTAAACTATTAGTTAAGTGTTAACTAGTTCTTGTTCGCCTAGACATCTAGTTATCGATCCGTAGTTTAGGGTTTGTAGGCACCATAATTTTTGAAATTGCCATGGTTGATGGCTTGGGAGACCTCACTAGAGTGCCTAGGAACCCTACAGTGGTATCAGAGCCTAGCTAGAGCCTTAGGCGAAGTCCAGACGGAAATTGAAGTCCGAACGAACCCGAAACCCCGAACCAATATTGCTCTCTGTACAATTTTTAAAAACAGGGATTTTTCAGTATTAAAAATATCCAGAAAAACATGCAGGAAAATCTAAGAGTAACTGTGCAATTCGAAGCCCTAGTTCATTTAAAGAGCCGCTCTTCCGCGGCACGAGCATGGCTCGTGCGGCTGAAGCGCGGCCTGTTTGTCGTTTTGCGCAACTAATTTTGTACAGTTATTCCTCTTTTGCTATGCTGGTTTTCCTGGGAATTTTTAATTGTTTTTCAAGAGTTGAAAAATCTGGAGTTGTTTTGGGGATTCGGTATTTCGATCGGGGTATCAAATTTTGTCCGTGTGGCTTTCCGGATAAATTTTAGAATATGTTAAAAAGTTCGACCGGATATAAATACCCAACTTTTCCCCTGTCGGGAAATTTCCAAGTGTTGGATTTTTCCGTAGTTTAACGACGTTCTAAGTAGTGCAAGTAACTCGATGGTCCCTCTAGAAGACACAAACCTTAACTTGATTATGTGACCGTCTTGAACTGCCCTTTGAACCTTCGGGTTTGGGGCAGTACGGCGTGCCACATGTGAGGCGTTGGCTTGACCCTTCTACGGCTGGACCGTTGGTACTGAGGTACGAACTGAATGTTGTTAGACTAGTTTCATGTGTTGATCTGTATCGGGAAAACTTGGGTGTTAGAATGTTCGATCGGAAAGTTTAACATTTTCTATTTATCTGGAATGGGATACAATAATTGGAATTCACAAGTAGTTATGAGATAACTGAATGAATGTTATAAACGTAGCAGTTTAGTCTCACTTGATCGGTTGCTACGGAATTTTGATGTGATCAAAAGTCCGTCGCAATCACGTAGCGTACGCGGATACTCGCCGGGTAAACTTAATAGACAGCTTCACTCCATAGCCCCGACCAAGTGACTGTAGGAGAACCCCGTCGCCGAAAGCATCCGTTCGGGTGCTCGCGGTGGCGCTGTTCCGCCTTGGTGCACTTCGTCGACGGTATCGGGGGTGTGGCCGTCTACTAAAGTTTGCGACGAGTATTCGATCAGGATGTCGGGAATCTTGTTGAATTACCCGACTTAATATTGAAAAGAGTTTTCGATTTTGAGAATAAAATGCGGGGTTTATAATTGTTAGGCATGTGATGTCTAAGTAATTCATTTGGTCAGGCATGCGATGTCTGAGGTGGTTGCGGATTCCAACTGTTGTAGTTTTACACTTTCTTTTCTGTGACCGTAAGTGTAATATGTGATATCGCCGGTTTCGTTGCTATATGTCAACGACAATTGGGATGCGCATATTTACTTACGTTGATGACATGTGATGTTATGTGTTGCTGGATATGTTATATTGGATCGTCGTGTTTGAATAGCCGGGGGTTTTTATGTGAGATGAGTGTTTTTCATTTTCATTCATGTAAAAACTTGTATGTAATATTCTTTTATTGGGGCGCTTCCAGGTTGCGGGAGTAGTCACCTGTTGTATATTATTTACTTTTCCGCACTAGGATAGACCCAAGGAGGAGGGCACAAGTAACCGGGTTCTGGAGTCCAGTGGGAGACCAACTCGAGGAGTCGAGTCTGGGTCTCCTAACCCTAGAATTGGTAGGGTTGCTTGCCGCTCTCGTAGGGGTCTAGGGGTGTGGGTTTGGCTATTCATCACGACCGTGGAATCCGTGTTTTATACTGGCTCGTATTGAAAACACGGACGTTCTAGTATATCCAATATTTCATATGATTCTTCTGCTGCGATATCTGTGATGTGATCATGTGATGTTCTGTGATAGATACAGTATATAGTATATATGATATATTATATAGACGTTACTTATGTTTTACACCCGCGCTAGCCCTGCCCCGCTCTGTCGTTAGTTACCTAACCTAACGGTGCACGAGGGGACATCGAGGCGAATGCGGATGGCATAAGTGTACGTCGTATTTATCTGTGATGATTAGGTACTTAAATGATGGGACTTCATTAATGTGATTAATGAAATAAAAGAAACCTAAGATGTTGTAGAATCGAATTTCAAAATAAAACAGGTAGCTACAGTTCTTGCTTTGCACAGCGATATATGTGATATATCCCGCACCTCATTCGACGAGGAAAGGACCGACGATCCCTTCACCGGGAGTGACTCCTTTAGCAAAACTAGAAAAGCCTCAAAAGAACTCCATTTCAAAATTCATTCGATCCTACAACGATATCAAGTTCATTACGCAATAGGTTTTCAGAAAAACCTGTCGTAGCCCTCCGTCATTTCAGATAAGTAGTAGTTAGTATTCGTGCTGCGTTTGTTGGCCTTTGTCAAGGCGCAGTGTGCGGTAGCTAACTGGTGCTTATCTGCTTATGCATATGATGCAGATTGAGTTAGGGTAGTCGTGCGACCTTGTTGGCCTTTGTCAAGGGCCGTGCGGGTGGGTTTAATTCAATCAGGAAATGACGGGTTGAACTTGACTAGCATCCTATGGTTTGTTGGCCTTTGTCAAGGTCATAGGAGGTTAGGGGAAAAATATTATCGGGAATTTCAAGTGTTGAAATTTGCAATGAGATTGCATACCTTCTATGAGATAGTTGGATCCCGATACCCGCTGCGAGTAAGAGTTACTCCTGGGAGAGTTTTACATATTACAATTAGCCGATCAAGTAGGTGTCTAGAAAGGTGTTAACGGGGTTACGCCTCTGGGAAAACGCGGTTTACATTAATTAGGTTCGTGCGAAAGCACGGGGGACCTCCCTCAAAGTACCGACACTGGCCTGGCTGAAAGATTGGCGAACTTGTAGTGTGTAATTAATCCCGGCTAGTCTTTCCTTTTAGGGTTTGAAGGAAGATTTGATAAAAAGCAGTGGGAGCCATCCTGATTAGATAAAATAATAACCAATCTATTCTTGACAGAGCGCACGCTGAGTGTTTTCTTCTCTCTCTCTCCAGGTAGCGACCATATCACGCCTTAATCAAGATAATAATACGGATTATTGACCGAACCCGCTTGTTATACTGAGCTGGGGAACGTTGGTCCCGCTCCAACTTATAATTGTTATAAGACAGAGCAGGAATTTGGGGAATACCAGATTTCCCGTGCCGCCCAAATGAAGAGAGTGCATGATGATGCATCATCTTCGGGTTTGTTCATTATACAGAACTGTTTCTCAGTATCCTTTACGTCCTGGGTATGTGATACCAGATCAGGATCCCAGATATGTAATCTGTTACATAGGGCTACAGATAGGTAGAGAACTGAGAACGGGTGATAAGTTTCATGAGGCAGAAAACGGGGCAAATGTTGCAGCCAAGTCTGTTGGTCACTGTCACCCTGTATTACAAATACATTGATTCTGAACGAATGTTATTAGATACCGAACCTGATATACAAAATCGTATCTATCTCTTTATTAGTAAAGAAATGATAAAATTTTGTATTGTTGGATAATGTTTTGAACATTTCCTATATCAAAAGTTGATCGGTTCAGGCACGTTATCTAAAAGCATTAATGTTCTAAATCAAACTACAGTTCTTAGTATACGGAACACACACAAGAGGAAGAGTTCAGAACTGAACGATTCCCTCTTGAGGCATTGTAGACTAGGTCAGATCAATGCGACCCGACTGGCTAGAGTTACATATAGATGTATATTTAAATCAGTTTGAATTTACATCTTGTGAAACTCGTCAGTCATGTCACAAAGATAAGATGACCACAGCTCCGTTTATTGGAAACAGAGAAAGAGTTACTGAACTCTTGGGATGATACATGTTGATGTATGTAGGTCCCCAGTCTACACATGCCAAGACTGGTTCTTTATACTTCATTACGTTCTCTGATAATCTCTCAAGATTCAGTCATATGTTCCTGTTGAAACACAAGTCTGAACCTTTTGAGATATTCATAGAATATAAGTTAGAAGTAGAGAACTAATACGGGTATAAGTATTATGTCCTATGATGAGATCAAGGAGGAGAATACTTGAGCACGAAAATCCTGGATTATTCTAAAGGAGAATGAGATTCTCTCTCGGCATTACTCCTCCGTATACACCATAGCACGATGGTATATCGGGGCGGAGCAATCACACCCTATGTGATAAGGTGTGCTCTATGATGAGTACTACTGAGTTACCTATTTCCTCTTAGGGAGTTATGCACTTATGAAGCTGCATACCTATTGAATAGGGTTCGAATCAAATCAGTTGCCTACCACTTCATATTTGATATGGAAAGGAAAGAGCCCATATCTTAAGCTAGTTAAGATTTGGGGTTGTCCGGCCTATGTCTAAAAGAAAAATCCGGACAAGCTCAAGGCAAGGTCTGTTATGTAGAACTGGAAGTGTTCCAGCTATACGAACTACAGCAGATGATTTGATAGAACCAAGGGATTCAGTAGATACCAACGAACCTCAGCCTCTCCGCCGATTTAGTAGGGTTCCTTACCCACCTGAGAGATACTTCGGTTTCTCTATGACAGTGGGAGCGAGGATTGCATTATGAGATGATGACCCAACTAGTTTCGAGCTGGCCATCGAGAGTAAGACTCTGTAAGAATGGCTGGATGCTTAGTGATCTGAGATGGAATCCTTATACACCAGCAAAGTATGGACTTTAGCTGCTAGATCTGAAGGGTTAAATCCCCATCAGGAGCAAGTATATCTTGAGAAGATTACTTGGTGTACATGGAAAAGTTGAGACTTTCAAAGCTAGAATTGTTAAAGGTTTTCGTCATCGACCAGGCGTGGATAATGATGAAACCTTTTCCAGTAGCTATGCTTAAGTCCATCCAGATCCTACTTGCCACGGCTGCATACCATGACTACGATATCTGGTGGTTGGGTGTCATGACTGCTTTTCTAAATGATGATTTAGAAGAGTGCGTCTATAAGTACACAGCCAGAGGGCCTCGTAGACAGTGGGAGCAGCGGAAACGTGTGCAAGATGTTTTATAGGATAAAGCAGGCATCGCGGAGTTGGAACATCTGTTTTGATGGATTAGTCAAAGAGTTTGATATCATCAAAATGGTAGATGAACCTTGTATAAACAAAAAGGTAGTAGGGAGTATGGTGACGATCCTCGTAGAGTACGTGGATGACATACTCTTGATAGGAAAGGAGTTTCCTATGCTACGCTCGATCAATCTCCGCTTATCACAATGACTCTCCACATAGGATCAAAGTGATACCCACTAAATCCTGGATTTTGGATCTATGAGATAGATCTAAATGGATGTTAGGATTCTCACTAGTTGTAGTGAGAAGGTATCAATCGATCCTGGGGAGAATCACTGGAAGGGTTCCAGGGTGATAAAGACGACTGAATGTCAGTCGCAGGCATTGTCTTTACCGTCAGTAAAGGGACGGTATGTTGGAAGAGTTCCAAGCTAGATACCGTGACATACTAGACGATAAAGGCAGGATACATCGCTACTTAAGATGCTACCAAAGAGGCTGTTTGGGTGTATATTGGTTCATGAGATGAACTATGTTCCTCCCATTGTGTGACAATGGAGTTGTGGCTTATGCCAAGGAACGCCGGTCCCATCAGTGATCCAGACATATTCTAAGGCAGTATCACTTGATCATGGAGATGGTTGATCTCCAGGGTGATCGAGGTTTGGAGAGTAGACTCAGAGGACAACACAGCGGATCCACTCACAAAGGCCTGTTCCCAGAGAGAGACTTTTATGGGATGGTTGAGTATGAGATACTGCAACCACTGCTACAGATGGCCCTAGTGCAAGTGGGAGATTGTTAGTTATATGTATGCCCTAGAGGCCATTACTATACATAGGATGTATATTGTAGTGGATGCTGGGACATATATAGGGAGGACTTTCTTGCTCGACATGATAGTATGCTATCTGGTTGATCTTTACCTTAACGTGTATACTGATTGTCTCTCTGTTACATGTTGGTAAAGCCCTTAGGATCTATACTTGACTACCTCGACTATGATGCGGATCATACTAGTGGGGACATGGTAGTCCATAAGTACATCCTTGAAAGTCCCTAGTCGAGGGTGTATCGAGACGGGGCATCGATATACCAGAGTAGACTAGCGTGTACCTTCTCGACCCATACAGATGGGCGATGGATGATCCCATATCCATCGGTGTTTGACATCAGGGATGATATACGGGTGCTCAGTAGAGACTGGGTACACTGGACGGACTTGCCGAGAACTCCCAGATGGTATTATACCTCACGTCAGATGGCAGTTCTCTGGTGACACTGGTACAGAGTAGTCTGTTGACCCAAGATCGTCATAGAGTCTTGTGTGGTTCCCACTGTGCTTTGATTTCCATCTTACCACGTCCAAGAGGGCGTGCAAAACGGTGGTTTTTGGGTACAGTCCCGAGTCACATGGAGGCAATGAGCGATAGGAGGGGATTCGTCTCTCCCGGTATAGGGGGTTGATGTTGCGCTGTGTTCGATTGGCTATAACAGGAAATCCCTGGCCAGGGTTGCTGAGATTTACTGGTAAGTGTTACCAGTAGTTTCTCGAATAGTTATAGACCTCATATCGACACGACTTATTGAGCTATTGGGGTCTGACGTTTACCACCCCTAGGCGAGATGTGCGACATATCAGACGATCAGACCGGACTGTACGGTAGTGTTACTGGTCGGATTCACTGGAGTGTGAGCGGGCTTGCTCGTCGATCTTCAGATCGCTCAATACCTGGGTGGCCGTTACGTTTAGCAGACCGCTTGCGGCTTGTGGATGTTTGATATGATCATCATCCGCTGCCGGCGTATTGACGAGTCTTTAGAGTCCTACACAGAGGTTTCCTGGCTCAAGCAAAACGAAATAGGAGCGCATATGAGATATGTGCGGGACCGAGAATAATGCGTGTATGTGATACCGTATTTCATTCTCGCGATGAATGTATCGATTAGGTTATATGCGATATACCCTAGTTATCGAATCAAGGGTTGATTCGATAAACCGATGCATTGCATACTAGTCGGTTATATACGATATGACCGGATCGTTAAATCAAGTGTTGATTTAATGATTTGATGCATAATTATATATTTGATATATTACTTTGCATTAACTAGTATCTGTTCACTTTAAATGGATTTTCTCGCTCGGATGTGCGCATTATATATGTGATATGATTTTGTGCACTAGCTTGTATCATGTTTGATGATACATGATTTTTGGTTAAGTGTAAAGTGTTAAACCTTGGTTAATGAATAGGTTAGGGTTTATTATTCATTTATCTTTTTTAATTATCCATTCATTTATGATAAATGAATAAAAAGAAAATGAAATGAAATGGTTGCTAATTTTGGATTCTAGTTGAAGCTTCTTGATCTTTTGACTAAGTGACCATTTTGTCTCTAGTTTGACCCTAACCATTCCTTTAACCATGATTAGCTCTCTACACTTCACCATGGTTCACTTATGATAAGAATGGATTATTCTTTTCATTTTGAATTATTCTTATCATAATATTTCCTTCTTCTTCTTCATTCTTCAAGTGAAGAAAACCAAGCTCCATCAATGGTGATTGTTGGAAAAGAGTGAGAAATCCAAAACTAAAGTCTACCCACTTCCTATTTCTTCATCCTCTACCTCTTGCCAAGTAGTAGAGTGTGTTTACTTCACAAGTTTCTTGACTTGGTGAAGTTGTGAGCTTGATCTAGCGATGCCTCGACGTAGATCATCTTCGGCATGGACATCGACGACCTAGCTTGCCCATTCTCCGACGAAGCCGATCCTAGAGCCCGGTTTTGACTTGGACAGCGGAGAGGACTTCGTTGCGGAGCTATGGAGGTGGAGCACCGGATCTACAAAGGTTGTATTTCCGTTAAACTATTAGTTAAGTGTTAACTAGTTCTTGTTCGCCTAGACATCTAGTTATCGATCCGTAGTTTAGGGTTTGTAGGCACCATAATTTTTGAAATTGCCATGGTTGATGGCTTGGGAGACCTCACTAGAGTGCCTAGGAACCCTACAGTTATATCGGATATTTGTGCGATGTTGCGATCGCGATATCGTTAATTCGCGATGTTTGCATTGAAATCGGTATGATAATGCTTACTAGATTTTTATGAATTTTAGGAGGTGATCTAATTACGATATATGGACGATATTTATAGCATCTCATACGACTTTTAGGGTGTGCTAATGCGGATTTTGATTTAGTCGGGTTTTAGTTTTGACGGTTGCCCGAAACGACGATTTTAGTTAAGGTTTTAGCGATTTTCGTGTGTTTTCCGCGCACCGAGTGCACGTTGTGATTAATTCATGAGCGTTGATCTTTTCATATGGTGGCTTGCGTTGTATCATGAGGTGAAATCTTATGTTATGTGTTGTGCAATTATAGGATCGGTTGCGGAAACATCGGACTCGGCGCGCAAAGGCAAAGCGGTGGTTGGATCAGATTACCGAGGCATTCATGTGAGTAGATGTATTCATCTATGGGGGAATCGTCTGGATGGCGCGAGGCGCCCCATAGTTAGGATTACTTTATTACTTGCAACAATATGCATTGTTAGTTAGCTAATCCCCCTTCATTCACATTGCATACCTTATTAGTTATTCGTCTGCTAGAATTGCATGGATATCCATATACACATGTGTGATATCACCTCGTAGGATACGTACACCATTACCATTGGCTCCTGTTGCACGCGCACTGTTCATGTGACACACACGCCTTTGGTAATTGCTATGCCACGACCACTGTAGAACCTGTTTAGTTTAGTATCACCACTTGCATTATACATGATATATGAAATCGCATAGCATGTATATACCTCGCATCATCATCATGCTTACATAGATTTCTAGCCATAAATCACATCACATACCTTGATATCATAGACATTTATCATATACAACATATTGGGTATTATGATTTTCTTGGGGATTTCAGTTTTGCTGCGATTTCTGGATTTTGGGGAAAACCGCAAGAATTTAACAAAAGCTTATTATTATCATTTAAAAAACAAAGTTGCGGTTTTCTCGTGATGTATGTGTCGTCCACCATGATTTTTTATGTTTTCTGCTGGATTTCGAGACCAGATTCGAGGGGTGGATGAACCGTTTCGAGTACATGGTGGGCCCGGTATGGTACCCCGGAGCAAGAAGATCGAGTTGTAGACGATGAGCCTGGCAGGGGAAGACTACCTACCGGTGATGTCTGGTGCGGCGGATATCCGGAGGATACCGACCGTTGTCGTGAGATTTGATGATATGGGCCGATCCGGACTGACGGAGCCCGATATATTGAGACATTGATACAGTGAGACATTGAGATAGATATATATTTCTATATTTGGTGTCGATGCTTGACACGGTTTTCAGATGATTTCATGATGGTACTTAGCTATTGCACATGTATTCTTTTTCTAAAGTTAAGAATATAGAGCTTATAGTATTTTAAAACACTTAAAGATTTCGTATTGATGTTGCATACATGTGCATACATACTAGTGGCATTACATCACATCTAAACATACATGTTGTGACGTATTTGCATGCATTCTTACGATAGCCTTATTAGATGTTACTTGCTACTCACGAGCTGGCAACTCACCCCCGTTGTGCCACAGTGTCTTGCAGGTCGGACCCGTCAGCCTTCTAGCGGCGGGATTTTCTTAGCGTTGGCTCCTTTTTCTCAGACTCGCGACATTTGCTCGTAGGTGGGTTGCGAGGACACTTTTATCTCCTTTTGTACTATCTTTATATCTAGTATTCTCCATCTACCACTTCTTATTTGTATATGCGACCTAGTGATGAGACTGAGAGATTTGTGTATATGTGGTTTCTTTTGGGTCGAGCTCACTTGAGCCGACGTTGTGTTTTCTTATATTCTGCATTCCTTTATGCTCTTTTTCTTGATATTACATATATATTGCGTGTGGTTGTGATCCGCCTTGGGCGAAGAGCTAGCTCCCGCTTGGGGATGCCATTTTGTTATTACAGGTTTATATATCTTGTTGTACCCATTTTGGGGGATAGTATTTAAAAAGGAGACTGCCGAAATTTTCGGAAATTTTTGATGTTTTTAAAAAGGGTTCAATGCAACTTAATTTATTTCAAAGTTGTTTGCATGAAAGGTTTCCTTCACTCTTTTGATTTTAGTTTAGATTTTTCTGGGCTTTGGCTGACTTTGGTTATGTTACGCCTTTAGACGTCTCGTAATCTAAGTGCCAGCCATATTCCGTACCTTCGGGTCGTGACAAAATTGGTATCAGAGCATAGGTTTTATCTTTCTGAGTGTAGGACGACCCTTGGTAGATGGAGTAGGTGACTTAAGCAGAGTGGCGTAGCGTGGGTATGTTCCGTGGCATACTTACGATACGGCACTCCGCCTAAGTGACCTTAGGAAATAATTGCTTGTATTTCCTTTCTTGATTCCTTGCATTCCTTGATTCAATTGCAATGTTCTTATCGCTTCTGTTTCTTATTCCAGCTTCGATGCCGCCAAAGACTACGAGAGCTCAGCGGGCTGCCGCTAGGGATGAGCTTCGAGCGGGCTCGTCTGAGGCGAGGATCGAGCGGGATGATACGCCTACCCCTCAGGGTCAGATTGATCCGCCTTCTCCCGACCATATTGCCAGATTCGAGGCCGGTATGCAGGAGTTGCGATAGATGATGGGATTATTAGTTGAGTCCAGTCGGGCACAGAGATCCGAGGACGTTCCTTCCACCGCACAGACTACGATTGTACCTGCTGCACAGATGGTCACTCCTGCTACTACTGCGACTATCCCTATTTCACTACAGGAGTTTATGAGATTGAGATCTCCATCTTTTACCGGTACGGATGCGACAGAGGACCTACGGGCATTTCTTGATAGGATGGCTAGGATTTGCCGTTCGTTGAGGTGTTCGGATCATAGATGGGTGGAGTTCACGAGTTTTTGTCTGGAGGGCCTTGCCCAAACATGGTACGATTCAGTAAAGAGAGGTCGAGCTGCAGGTCTACCTTCTATGACCTGGGACGAGTTTACAGCTGCATTTCTTGCCCGTTTTCTTCCGGAGAGTGTCCGAGATGCTCGAGCCCGTAGTTTTGAGTCTCTGCGCAAGACTCCTGGGATGACAGTGTCGGAGTATAATATACAGTTTACCTAGTTGTCTCGATATGCTCCGTACCTAGTAGACACGGAAGAGAAGAGAATAAAGAGGTTTGTGCGAGAGCTTGACACACAGCTATTCCTTGCTATTGGAACCCAGCACTTTGATACGTACGCAGCCGCGATGGATGCATCTTTACTTTTGGAGGAGCGCATTTCTGAGACTCCAGCCGCTTCTGGGCCGAAGAGAATCTGTACTGATACGCCAGCTCAGCGGCAAATAGGTAGACACCGCGATAGATTATTTCCGAGATATGGTGGCGGCAGAGGATTGAGACGAGGTCAGTTATTTGGTTCTTATCCACAGACCCAGCAGTCGTCGCCAGGATGTTTTCGGTGCGGGAGTCAGTACCACCGTATCAGAGACTGTACCATAGGGCGCCAGGGCGCGGCGACAGTCCCACATGTGACCTTACCACCTTCACCACCTCCTCAGAGAGCTCTACTTCCTACCCCTGATGATACTCCACGCCAGTTAGATGTTCCGAGAGGTCGTGGGCGTGGCGGTCCGTTTCAGAGAGGACAAGGCGACAGAGGCAGGGGCAGAGGCCGAGGTAGAGGTAGAGAACAGCCAGCTATTAGTGGTGGACAAGCCCGAGTGTTCACGTTGACTCCTCAAGATGCACAGGCATCCAATGCCGTCGTGACAGGTACTCTTCCAGTATGTTCTTTTGATGCACGGGTATTATTTGATGCAGGCTCCACACATTCCTATGTATCCACATACTTTGCACCGAGGTTGGGCTAAGAGTCTTCTTCGTTAGATTAGCCGCTTGTCGTTATTACTCCGGTAGGCGAGTCGTTTGTTGCCCGTTTTGTGTACCGATCGTGTCCCGTTCGTATCGGGGAGAGAGATTCTTCTGTTGATTTGATTCTCCTCGATATGCTAGACTTCGATGTTCTTCTTGGTATGGACTGGCTAGCCACTTGTTATGCATCCGTGGACTGCCGTGAGAAAGCAGTCAGATTCAGTTTTCCCGGTGCGCCGGTTCTTATTATTCAGGGAGATCGTAGCGCTACCCTTCCCAGCTTGATTTCTTCCCTTCGCGTTGGTCAGCTCTTGAGGAAAGGGTGTCAGGGATTCTTAGCCTATGTTTGTGATACTAGCGCCACAGAGGTTCCGTTGGACCAGGTCCCTGTTGTGAGAGAGTTTTCTGATGTATTCCCTGAGGAGCTGCCTAGTCTGCCGCCAGAGAGCGAGATTGAGTTCTGCATCGACTTGATCCCCGGCACGGGGCCTATCTCTATACCTCCTTATCGGATGGCCCCGGCGGAGCTAAGAGAGCTGAAGGATCAGTTACATGACTTGCTGGACAAAGGGCTTATCCGACCGAGTGTGTCACCTTGGGGTGCTCCCGTCCTGTTTGTTAAGAAGAAGGACGGCAGTATGCGCTTATGCATTGATTATCGTTAGCTGAACCGGGTTACTGTGCGGAACAGATATCCCCTACCCCGCATTGATGACTTATTCGATCAACTCCAGGGTGCAGGGTTTTTCTCGAAGGTTGATTTACGGTCAGGTTATCACCAGTTGCTGGTTCGGAAGGAGGATATTCCGAAGACCGCTTTCCGTACTCGATATGGTCATTATGAGTTCTTGGTGATGTCGTTCGGGCTCACCAATGCCCCGGCAGCATTTATGGACTTGATGAACCGTGTATTCAGGCCGTATCTCGATCAGTTCATCATTGTGTTCATTGAAGACATCTTGGTTTATTCTCGGAGCCGGGAGGAGCATGAGCAGCACTTGCTTATAACATTGCAGACTTTGAGGGAGCATCAGTTGTTCGCCAAATTTTCCAAGTGCGCATTCTGGCTTGAAAGTGTCGAATTCTTGGGTCATGTGGTGACGAGAGATGGTATTTGTGTGGACCCGAAGAAGATCGAGGCGGTGCAGCATTGGCCCAGACCGGTATCAGTTATAGAGGTTCGCAGCTTTCTAGGTCTGGCCGGCTATTATCGACGTTTTGTCCATGATCTCTCCCGTATTGCTGCACCATTGACCGGGTTGACCCGGAAAGGGGTTCCTTTCGATTGGACCCAGGCATGTGAGGATAGTTTTCAGCAGTTGAAGACTCGTCTGACTACTGCACCAGTGTTAGCATTGCCTTCAGGGTCAGGCGGTTTCGTGGTTTTGTAGTTTTTGAAATTCGGTTCGATTGATATTTTAAACGCGTTAGCACAAGTTAGTAAAGCTTAATGGTGAGGCTCTGATACCACTGTAAGTCTACGGTAGCGCCCCGGCCGTCTAACAGACGCCAAATGCGGAACAAAAACTTTTTAACTGGCGCTATCGTATACTATTACTCGGATCTGCCATTATTGCTAAACTAACAAACTACAAAGTGGGTAGAAATGTTATACTGAATGATCCGAGTCCTTCGTTCTTTAACCATCATCCCACGCTTTGTTGCGGCTGCTCCGGTCTCGTCGATCTCCGATCTCCTCGTCCAGGTGGCACCACGTCAACGGATCTTTAAACGGGCTCCCGCCTCTGACCCGAAGCAACTCGGTCATCAAGTTTGCTAAAAGAGATGACCAAGATTGATGTAGAGAATGAGTAGAACACTTTGTCTCACTTCGTCCAAAGCCATGGACGAACGGTTAATGAAGTTGCCTTTTGGAATCGGGAAATGGTAAATGAACTTATGAAATTTCCATGAAGCAAATTTCATATATCTTTTTTCCAAATGAATCAATCATCTCCTTCACAATGAAGGGCCGGCCATAATATAGGAGGAGGGAGGTGAGTGTAGGAACAAAGAGGGTAACCATTAGCAAAGAAGAATTAATGCATATGGTGACTCATTTAAAACACCTCACTAAAACAATTAATGCAACAATGAGTCATGAAAACACCTCACCAAATCATTAAATGCAATGAGTGACTCACTAATCCTAGTCACCATTCAAGAAGCTTCCATACTCATGACTCACCTCATGACTCACCCAAGTGAAGAAAAGATAAATCCGCATTTAACTGAATGTTTAATACGGGTGATAGAAAACTGAAAACTGGCAACTTCCAAAAGCGATCCCAAAACGAATTTCAGGACAACCCCGTAACAGTATAAACATACCCGCATTTGTATTACGACCGAATACAAATGTAACTGAGATAAAGATATTATATCTACTCAATATAATACTCGGATCCTGCTTAAACTAAAGCCCACCAGTATTATCTGCACGAAATATGACACGTGCGTAAACGCACGTGCATTTTCCGAACCCTGCCATAAAACCATACGACCTCTACAACGTTTCGCCCGAACTTGGGAAACTATCTGTGGGGGACTCTAATGACTCGTCAGTAACATGGCAGTGGGTTTAACCACAAGCCGTCAGCGGCACTAGCTGTGCGTAACGGCTGCCCATGCACTGACTTCAAGGGAAGCCGATGAGCGAACTCATCCAGGAACCCTACTGAGCCTAACAGTGATAATGTATATACAGTCCGGTCCGTTCGTCTATGAGTATCGCATATCGGCCTAGGAGGCTGGTAACATCAGACCCCCAATAGCGGTATAAGTCGTGTCAGAGTGTAGCCCAAAAACACCCTGAGATACTACTGGAGTACCTACCAGTAAATCTCCTGCCACGGCCGTGGGCTTTGTGTAATGGCTCTCCTAGACACAGCGCGATCTCACCCCAATACCGGGAGAGACGAATCCCCTGCCGATCCGCTCACTTGCCTCCATATGGCTCGAGACTGTACCCAAAAAATACCTGTTTGCACGACTCCTTTGAGCCATGGTAGGGTAGAAATCAAAGCATAGTAGGAACCCACACAAGACAAATGACGACCTCAGGTCGATGAACTAACCTGTACACATGTCACCAGGGAATTGCTATCTAACGATAGGTATAATACCAACTAGAAGGTTCTCGACGAGTCCTGTTCGGTGTACTCATAACCCAATGAGCACCTATATACATCTTAGGTGATCCAACTGACACCAGTGGCTTGTGAGACCGGCCACCGCCCCTTGTCGGGGTCTCAACTGTATACACTAGTCTACTCCGGAGTATCGATGCCCTGTCTCGAAACTCCCACGACTAGGGACCACAATTAAGGATGTGCTTATAGACTACCCAACTCTCACGTACATGATCGCCATCATACTGTTGGTAGTCAAGCAAGATCCTAAGGGCTCTATCAACGTGTAACAGTAATCAGTCACCTAAACCTGTACACGACTGATAAAGGCAAACCAGATAGCATACTATCATCTCGAGTAAGACTGTCCTACCGATATAGGTCCTCCGCAATCATTGCAATCACGTGCCTGCGATCCAATAATTGACTTTGAGGGCACTATATCCAACAATCTCCTACTTGCACTTAAAGCTAATTATTGCGATGTCGCATACTCACAGCCCGTGTGATACCGAACACCCAACTCCTCTACTAATCAGTTTCACAAAGCCCGTTTGTAAAACTATTGTGTTCGAGAAATAGCCATAGTGAGTGGATCCGCCCTGATGTTTCTTTCTATGTCTCTCTTAATTTCAAGTTCGCGGAGAAAGCCATCTCCCGAATCGAGTAATACCTGTCTTAGAATATGTCTGGATATCTGATGGGACCTAGTTCATAAAGGAACTCCAAATCCAAACTTCTTAGACTGTATCAACAACTGAACCTAATCAGTATCAGCACTATGCCCCCCACAGTATCCTCTTGGACCACCTGTCCATAATACTGTCCCTCGTCAGAGGGAAAACTATAACTCTGACAATCACTCTGTCATCCATGTCACCTTTGAAGCCTAGAATGATAACCGTCTCCCGAAGGAGGCTGCCGTCATCAAATCCGTAGAACATGCACTTATGTTCTAAAACTGCTTCCTTATGTTTCTCCAGGATTGGATTAATATAAACTTATCGCATCTAGTGCAAAAACAACATCTGGTGTGGTACTTGACATCTTACGATTAACTCAATTGCCTAAGCAAGTGATCTATCAATCATGCACATCCCTCTCCCCTTTAGTCTGTAAGACACCTTTAGAGAGGATGACTCCATCACCTGCAGGTACACCACCATGCCAGGAGTCTTCTATTCTAAAATACTATTAGAATACTGTCAAAGTACCCAAATTAGGAAACTACCCAAATCTAAATCTAAAATCATAGATCTAGTAACCAGAATGTCTAATATTATATCTATATCCTTTGTGGAGAAACAACTGTGTGACAACCACAGCATAACCGATCGTAGTATTGGAATTTTACTTCCTACTCTGTGTATGTCATCCAAATACTAGGATATCACACCCTACTACCTTCTCAACAGATCCATCCCCTATTCTGATGAAGTCAAAACCATGACTGTCACATCAAAATTAGATGATCTATCTCCGCTATATCTGCACTAGTCTATAAATAGACATAAGCTACTTGCCCACTATTCTTCCGCTGCTCCCACTGACCACAACAACCCTCTGGAAAAATAATATATACGTGCACTTCTAAAGCTAGTTTAGAACAACGCTATACTTAACCTCCTGCTGGGTCTCATAGACTGGAACAACAGTTGTGTCAAGTCTGGGTAGATAAGAACCTCCCTGTCACCGTCCTTGAGGCTACCGGAGTACCTCTCGAGTGTCTGAGGTTACCCACCATATCTGCGGAGTAGCTATTGGAATGTCAAACCTGATTGAATCTGTAGGTCCTATTAAATTTTCCGTAATCGTTTGCGGTTCTGGAATCACTTCCAGTTCTACCATACTCCCACTACTGTTTTCTGAAAAAATCCATTTTACTAAAACTGTGGCGAGTCAAGAACAATATCACTATTGATCTTGCAGATGGTAGAAAGTCAACCTGTAAGTCCATGCTACCCTTCCCCGGTACTTACGGGGTTGCGGAAGTGATGAAAAACGATTTTCAAGAGGTGGTAACATGGACTCAAAATACGGATCTTTGTTAAACAACTAACTAACAACCTAACTAGAGTTTTACCTACTCGGTTAGGGGGCTATACCTTTCTTGAACTCCTTCGTCTTCCACTCTTTTCGGTGTACGGATCGGCCTCACCTCGTCGTCTCCTTGCGCCGAAGATGGATCCACCTGAAAGCTTCTACCTTTAGCTTCTTCTTCGAACTTTGAAGAAACTAGAACACTTGGCTTGCTAGGCCTTGTGAACTAGAATGAGTAGAGGATTATTTTGGTGTCTTTTTATCTCTAAGGCAATGGGTCTCAACATATGAGAATGGTTTGTCTTGAGCTAGAGAGAGCAAGAGGAAGAGGGAGAGCTTGAGCAAGTGATGGCAAGAGAGAGAAATGAAATGAGAGAATAATGAGTAACTCTTTTGCCATCCAAGCTCTCATAATCCAAAACCACCATAACAAATAATAGTAATCAAGTATTATGTGATGGTTCAAGTCAAAATGGCTATATCATTTCATGCACTCATTTTGCAAAAACAAACAAGCAAGCAAAAGTCTTTGCCATGAAATGATAGCCATTGTCATGATGATGGTCAACTAGTCCAACCTAGTCAACCGGTCAACAAAGTCAACAAGTCAACAACCATGTCACCATAATACTTAATTAATATTATTGTTAATTATATTTCTTATTCTCATTAGGGTTTAGCCAAAAGTCAATAGTCAACGGTCAACAGTCAACAACCCTAATGAGAATCCTCTGCCTCTGTCTCTCTGTCAACTGTGCATACACACCCGCATCTGCATTCCGAGAAACATGAATACAAACGAGATAAAACTAATCCCAAAATGTACACTAGGATCTGGCTTAAACCAAAGCCCGCTAGTGTTAACTGTCCGGACACCAAACGTGCACAAGTGCACGGATGTGACCGAACCCTGTCGCAAAACCTGTCGTAAAACCATGCGACCTCTACTCTTTTGCCTAAAGGCGAATAGCTTTCTGTGTGTGACTCTAAAGACTCGACACTACGCTGGCAGTGGGTTTAACCACAGACCGCAAGCGGCACTAACTGTGCGTAACGGTCCCCAGGTAGATACCGACAAGAAGACTGACGAGGTGAAACCCATCTGAACTCCTACCGAGCCTGAATGTGACAATCTCCATACAGTCCGGTCTGTTCTTCTGATACATCGCATGGCGGGCCTAGGGGGTGGTGAACGTCAGTCCCCTAATAGCGGTACAAGTCGTGTTGGAGTGAAGCCCAGAACACCCTGAGATAACACTGGAAACCTACCAGTATATCTCGCTTGCCCTGGCCAGGGACTACTCGTGTAATGGCTCTCCTAGACACAGCGTGATGTCAACCCCCAATACCGGGAGAGACGAATCCTGTCTAACCGTCACTGCCTCCAAGTGCTTCGGGACTGCACCCAAAAACTACCTGTTTGCACGACTCCTTTGAGCCGTGGTAGGGTAGTAATCAAAGTACAGTGGGAACATACCCGAGGCGAAGTGACAATGTCAAGTCAGCGGACTAAGCTGTACTCATGTCACCTGGGAACTGATAACTGACGATAGGTATAGTACCAACCAACAGTTCTCGACGAGTCCTGTCCAGTGTACTCGTAACCTAACGAACACACGCATACCATCTCAAGTACAACGTACTGACGGCAGTGGGACAGACCGTCTCCCACACTGGGATGAGAAGCGCATACGCTAGTCTACTCCGGAGTATCGATGCCCTGTCTCGATAGTCCTGCGACTAGGGACCTGCATAAGGATGTGCTTATAGATTACCCAGCCCCCACGAGTGTGACTGCCATCACAACGCCGGTAATCAAGCAAAGATCCTAAGGGCTCCACTATTGTGTATAGGTGATATGCTAAAATAAACACATGTACACATTAAAGCAGAAACAAACCAAGTAGCATACTACTATATTGAGCAAGATTGTCAATACAAGGTGAATATCCTAAGCTTCCATTAAGTAATATACATACTAGTATGATACAGTAATGGGCTCTAGGGCATATACACTAACAATCTCCCACTTGCACTAAGGCCATGTACTGGCGTATCGAAGACCTATCATCTCGATCAGCCGCTCGGACTGAGTCTGGGGTAAGGCCTTTGTGAATGGATCAGCAGTGTTATCTTCCGTAGAAACTCTCCGAACCTCGATCTCCTAGCGACCCACGATCTCCCTGATCAGGTGATACCGCCTCAAGATGTGTCTGGACTTCTGATGGGACCTGGGTTCCTTCGCTAAAGCTATAGCCCCGTTGTTGTCGCAATACAGAGGTATTGGATCAACAATGGACGGAACCACGTGAAGTTCAATTAAGAACTTCCTTATCCAGACAGCTTCTTTTGCGGCATCTACAACAGCGATATATTCCGCTTCCATCGTCGAGTCAGCAACGGTTTCCTGTTTGGAACTCTTCCAACACACCGCCCCTCCATTGAAGGTAAAGACATAACCCGACGTGGACTTGGAATCATCCTTATCACTCTGGAAGCTGGAGTTAGCAAAGGCCTCGATCTGGAGGTCTTTTCCGCCATACACCAAGAATATCTCCTTAGTCCTTCTCAGGTACTTGAGAATGTTCTTTACCGCTATCAAGTGTTTCTCCCCAGGGTTTGATTGATACCGGCTTACCACACTCAGTGCATAAGCTACATCTGGTCTGGTACACAACATCACATACATTATAAAGCCTACCGCAGAAGTGTAGGGTATAATAGACATGCGATCCCTTTCCAAATCAGTCTTGGGAGACATCTCTTTGGAAAGGGTGATCCCGTGACAAGCCGGTAGATTACCGCGCTTGGAATCTTCCATACTGAATCTTTTCAGTATGGTGTCGATGTACCTGGACTGTGAGAGTCCCAGTATCCTCTTGGATCTGTCACGATAGATCCGGATCCCTAGAATGTATGAGGCATCACCCAAGTCTTTCATGGAGAACCTGTGTGACAAGAACCCTTTGACAGATTGTAGCATAGAAATGTCATTTCCTATTAAGAGAATGTCATCCAAGTATAAAACGAGGAATACTACAGTTCTCGCTACAAATCTACTATAGATGCATGGTTCATCTGGATTTTTGATAAAGTCAAATTCTTTGACCGTCTCATCAAAACATATGTTCCAACTCCGCGATGCCTGCTTTAGTCCGTAGATGGACTTAAGCAACTTGCACACCTTTCCGCTACTCCCACTCTAAATGAAACCCTCTGGTTGGTCCATATAGATACACTCCTCTAAATTTCCATTTAGAAAAGCGGTCTTTACGTCCATCTGCCAAATCTCATAGTCATGGAAGGAAGCAATGGCAAGAAGGATCCGAATGGATTTCAGCATAGCTACTGGAGAAAAGGTCTCGTCATAGCCCAAACGAGGTCTTTGACGAAAACCCTTTGCAACCAGTCTAGCTTCATAGGTCTCAACCTGTCCATCTACACCAATCTTCCTTTTGAAGATCCACTTGCATCCTACAGGTTTTACCCCATTTGGAGCAACGTCCAACGTCCATAGTTTGTTGGTGTACATGGACTCCATTTCGGTCCGCATTGCATCCAGCCATTTTACCGAGTCAACGCTCTGAATGGCTTGCTGGAAGCTAGTCGGCTCATCATAATCAATGATGCAATCTTCTCTATCCACGTCTATGAGAAAACCGTAGTATCTCTCGGGCGGATGAGACTGCCTACTACTCCTGCGGAGCGGCGTAGGAATGTCATGATCTTTCGAAACTTCTGGTTCTACTAAGCTTTCAATAATAGCTCGTGGTTCTGGAATTTCTTCCAGTTCTATTATACTCCCATTTATCTGATTTTCCAAAAACTCAGTTTCCAAGAAGTGGGCATGACGAGAAATATAAATCTTTTGTTCCTCTTCGCAATAGAAGAAATATCCCTTGGAGTTATTTGGATATCCCACAAACTTGCACTGTACTGAGCGTGTCTCGAGTTTGTCCGCATGCTGCTTTTTGACAAAAATTGGACATCCCCATGTCTTAATGTGATTAAGATATGGTCTCTTCCCATACCACATCTGATATAGTGTGGTAGGCACAGTCTTAGTTGGAACTCGGTTCAAAAGGTATGCAGCTGATTCTAGTGCATATCCCTAGAATGATCGCGGTAACTCAGCGTTACTCATCATGGACCGTACCATATCCAATAGGGTTCGGTTCCGTCTCTCCGATACACCGTTATGTTGTGGAGTGTATGGAGGAGTAAGCTGAGAGAGAATTCCATTCTCTTTTAAGTAATTCAGGAACTCGGCACTCAAGTATTCACCACCTCGATCAGATCTTAGTGTCTTGATACTTTTGCCGGTTTGTTCTTCTACTTCATTCTTATATTCCTAGAATTTTCCAAAGGCTTCGGATTTATGTTTCATTAAGAAGACATAACCATACCTTGAAAAGTCATCCGTAAAAGTAATGAAGTAAGAATAACCGCTTCGCACATGTGTAGACATTGGACCGCATACGTCGCTGTATACGAGTCCCAAGAGCTCGCTCGCTCTTACTCCGTGTCCAGTGAACAGAGTCTTTGTCATCTTTCCTTTGAGACAGGATTGACAAGTGGCATACGATTGATATTCGAACAGATTCAAATATCCTTCTGTATGTAACTTCGTCAACCATCTCTCATTGATGTGACCCAGTCTACAATGCCATAAGAAAGTCTGATTTATTTCCGGAGACTTTCTTTTGTGTGTATTCTGGACATTGAAAATCTGTGGTTAGTTTAGTACGTATATACCATTGCTTATTGTACCTAACCCAATCAGAACTTGATTAAGGTGAATGTTTACAACATTACTTACAAATGCAAATTCATAACCTTCTTTAGAAATTAAAGATACAGAAATGATATTACAAGTTGCGTTGGGTACAAAAAAGCAATTACGCAAAACCAAAACATGTCCATCTGACATTCCCAGGTGATAGTCCCCCACGGCCTTAGCATCCATGCTAGCTCCGTTTGCAACTTTGAGGGTCATGTCACCTGCCTTCAAAACCTTACGGTTTCTCAACGCCTGCAAAGAATTACATATATGAGATCCTGATCCGGTATCCAATACCCAGGAAGTAGAGTTTATTGATAGACAGTTTTCAATAACATACACACCTGAAGCTGAACCCGCAACTTGCATCAGATCCTGTGTTCTAGCTTTCCAAGCCGTGCAATCTTTCTTCCAGTGCCCACTCTTATGACAGTAAAAGCACTTTTCCTTCCCCACAAGTTTCCCCGCTATCTTTGTTGCTTTTGCATTTCCCTTCGCATCCACTTTACTAACACCGCCCCTTGGTTTGGCGGGGGTTTTCTTCTTCTTTCCCTTGGCTTTCGCCTTGGACCTAGAAGAGGAAGATCCTCCTACAAACAAAGTGGATGTTTCCCTACCTTTCTGTAGGGTGCCCTCTGCACTCCTCAGCATGTTGAGGAGCTTTGAAAGTTCAACTTCCTTTTCTTGCAAGTTGAAATTCAGGATGAACTGGGCGCAAGTGGAAGGAAGGGACTAAAGAATCAAGTCCGTATAGAGCTCATTCTCCAACGTGGTCCCAAGGTCCGCGAGCTCCTCTATGAAGCCAATCATCTTAAGCACGTGTTCCGCTACCGATGATCCGACGTCCAACTTTGCCGAAAATAGCTTTTTCGACACTTCGTATCTTGCGATACGAGATTGCTCTCCAAACAGTTCTTTTGTATGGAGAAATATGGATTCGAGGTCCATATTCTCGTGCCTCCTCTGATGTTCGTTGTCCATAGAGGCAAGCACGAGGCACTTGGCCTTCGCGCAATCGATTTCCCAGGTCTTACGGATTTCCTTATCCGCGACGCTGGTTTTGGGACCTGGGCAGGGGGAGCTTTGGTGGTAAGAAGATACCCCAACTTGTCATAAGTGATTGCCATTTTGACATTCCTGAGCCAATCTTTGTAGTTTGGCCCTGTCAGTATATTTTTATCTAGTAATAACTTAAGTCCGGTCATGATGTTTGGTCGCTGCAATTAGGAGAGAGAGAAGAAACACTTTAGCATGATGCTCTTGCAAGTTTAGAGTGGTTTTTAATTTGTCTAAACAGGATGGCTCCCACTGTCTCTCAAATCCCTCCTCAAACCAAAAAGGAAGAATTAGTCAGGATCAATCTCACCATACAATTCTTGCTTAACCGTTCGGCCAAGCTGGTGTCGGTACTTCGAAGGAGGTTTTCCAACGCTTTCGCGAAGTTCCTTAATTAAATAACCTCTTTTCCCTATGGGCGTAGCCCCGCTAACACCTTTCTAGACACCTACTTGGTTTATAGCATTGATCGTTAAGTGAGAAATTTCCCGAGAAGTAGTATATACTCACAGTAGGATCGGGATCCAAATATCATTGCGTGACAAAACTGAAGGAATCCTACCAGAATCATCACACTCCAAATGGTATGCAACACTAGCAAGTTTCAGTTCTTTTGAAACTCCCGATGTGGATTTTTTTTGCCCTATGCTCTTATGACCTTGACTTTGGCCAACAAATCATAAGTCACATGTCAAGTTCTACCCATCATTCTCCAGGTTAATTTGAGCCCACCCGCACATACTCTTGACTTTGGCCAACAAGGTAGAACGACTGCCCCAAACCAACACATCTATCTATGCTGCACATGAATACCCAATAGCTACTAATCACTATGCCTTGACTTTGGCCAACAAACATAGCTTGAATACTATTGACCATCCATGTGAAACGACGGAGGGCTACGAATGGTTTTGGCGAAACCGTGAACGTAGTGAACTTGATATAATCGATGGAACGAGATAGCTTTTAAAAGGAGTGGCTTAAGCTCCGCGTTTAAAAGTTATTTTGAAAAGAAACCGAGTGGTTTTGAAAGTGTTCCAACGACTTTTACTTGGTTTATTTTTCTTGCATTAATTCCAATGCGTCCCATCATTTAATCCTACCATTGCAGAAAACAACCAAAATATGACGTACGCTTATGCCATCCGCATTCGCCACGGGGCCCCGTCATTACCCGTTAGGTTACTTAACAAATGACAGAGCGGGGGCTGGACTAGCGCGGATGCAAAACATAAGCAACGCCTAAATAATATCATATATAGATATATTGCAATGATAGCCATTTCAGATCACAGATGAACACATTGGATATATTAGGAATCCGTAATTCGTACGAGCCTGTAACGAAAAGCGGATTACACGGTCGCGATGAATAGCCAATACCCCACCCTAGACCCCTACGGGTGCGGCAAACTACACGCCAAATATCCGAAGCGGAGCAACCTCCCTCAACGACATGAGTAGGCCACTCGGCACTTCGAGATACCCGGTAGTTTGTGCACCCCACCTTGGGTCTATCCTAGGAGCAAAAACAGTAAAAAGAAATTATACAATGACAGCTACAACCCCGACCCGGTTGTGCGGCCAAAAAAAATATTACATCAATTTACATATTACATGAATTGAAAGATAAAAGAAAACTCTCATCTCACAACCCCCCGGCTATTCATCCGCGACAATCCAATGAATTCATATACACATACCATCAACATTACAGATCACAGATATGTATAACCCCCACTAATCGACGTATAGCGATTAGCGGACGTTCAATACATATATCACATCACAGATATATACCCGTCAGCTTAAGTCTTTAGAAGTTCGATCAAAATACGGATTTTTAGGCCCCAAACACAAATTTTTCTTTCTGGAAAATCTGGGCAGAAAATCATATTTTAAAAATTCCAAAACAACCCCAGAAACACTCTGCAAGAAACCTTTTCCTCGACCGAGTCAACTCAGCCGCGGAACCGCGGCGGGAGCGTGCTCCCGCCGCGTTTCCGCGGCGCTTTGATCGATTCGATGGACTAAATTTCTTGGGTGTTTAAAAAAAAGCCTGAGCCGATTTTTAAGATAAGATTTATCATTTTTTGGACAGAAAAAAAATTCGGCAGAAACTTGATTTTTCGGGGATTTTTCGCGACTTTTTCTCCGATCGAATTTCTAGTTACTTTGCTAACATATTAGATAGTGTTTAACTAGTCTCTGATACCACTGTAAGTCCATGCTACCCTTCCCCGGTACTTACGGGGTTGCGGAAGTGATGAAAAATGATTTTCAAGAGGTGGTCACATGGACTCAAAATACGGATCTTTGTTAAACAACTAACTAACAACCTAACTAGAGCTTTACCTACTCGGTTAGGGGGCTATATGTTCATATCAGATTTTTGCATTTTTATACCGTCCAATTTTTATCACATTGCATATCCGTAGATACTCTTGAGCCGTGTTTGCTAGTCAATTGCAGGATACAGGTCCTCGGTTCCAAAACGGTGAAATTCATGGAAAATACGAAAAAATCCGGGTTCTTGCCGACCACAGATAAAACACGGTCTCCGTCCCTCATCCGTATGTTGCCAGATACCAGTTTAGGAAGACAAAATGTCAAATCAATGTCACCTTCATGCACAAGGCTCAATGGTAGCACAAGATCTAAGAGATCTACGCGGAGCTCGAGGCAATCATGACAAAATCTTGACAAAAAGTCCACCTTTCCCTCAACAGAAATTCTGGAAAAATCGGGGAGCCAAATTGAGAAAATACATATACCAGAATTATGTACACATCAAACCAGGGAAGCCCAAGAAAGAAGAAGGCCCAAATCAACCATAAGAGCGCGGATCCGCGGCAAAAGGTGGGTCCAGGCCGCGGATCCGCGGCTGTTTAGGCGCCGCATGCGCAGGGTTTTGGGGGGTATTTTGGTCATTGTACAGGTGTTCTGGTGGTTGCCCTAGGTTTTCATTCTCTGGCCTATAAATAGCCCAGAACTTTGTGAAGGAAAGGGTCCAATTTTTTGTATTCTCATTTTGCCTAGTTTTAGTGTTGTTCTTCTTCCTCTTCTCACCTCTTCTCCATTAAACTTGTAGTGAGCTTTTGAGTGAAGAGTGATGAATAAAGAAGACCATTTTTATTATCATGCTTGTCTCTTTCTTTACTTGTTATAATTGTTGTAACTTTAAATTCGTTAAGTAGTTGTTGTTATTTCTTTGTTGTTTCTTTCTTCTCTTTTTTCTTTATCCTTACATACGACAATGATACTTACGCTCGATCCTCGCCAAGGTGAGGTCGCAAACAGTTAGTCGTATTCTTCTAATCTCCTTCTTTCTATCTTCCTCTTTGTTTTGTTTTGTTTTTCCTATCATGAAGTGTGAGTAGTGTTATACTTGTTAGGGTAGGATAAAGGAAGTTTGAGAGAAGGAAATCTCTCTCACTCTTTCCTTGCCCAACAACTTAAATCGACTCCCGTTAATTGAACCACAATCCGCTCCTTACGGCACCCTATCCTACATGATAGCGGTGATTCCGTAGTGAGACCGGTTGTGGTTGAATTAACCGGAGGTTATGGATAAGAGCCAAGAACGGACGGACAAGCACCAAAAGGAAGACTTATGCGTTGGAAAGCCTAGCTTATACTCGCAAAGTCCTTCCTAGTCGTGCTAATCCCCGTTGTTGCCGATTACCGTAACACCGATATTAAGAGGGGCAACGAAAGATGTGGAGACTCCTAACTCAAACTAACCTAATCCTAACCCTAACAAGCTCTCTTTAAATATCAACTTAACACTTAGATAACCACAACAAAATCTGAACAACCGGACTTAACTCGTCGAAAAACATATAGATAAAGATTCCCATCTCCCTGCGGACGACCCGTACTCAACAGGCTAGCTACTGTAGGGTTCCTAGACACACTAGTGAGGTCTCCCAAGCCATCAACCATGGCAATTTCAAAGATTATGGTGCCGAGAAACCCTAAACTACGGATCGATAACTAGATGTCTAGGCGAAAAAGAACTAGTTAACACTTAACTATTGGGAATACGGAAATACAACCTTTGTAGATCCGGTGCTCCACCTCCATAGCTCCGCAACGAAGTCGTCTCCGCTGTCCAAAACAAATCCGGGCTCTAGAGTCGGCTTCGTCGGAGAAAAAGTGAGCTAGGTCGTTGATGTCCATGCCGAAGATGATCTACGTCGAAGCATCGCTAGATCAAGCTCACAACTTCACCAAGTCATGAAACTTGTGAAGTAAACACACTCTACTACTTGGCAAGAGGTAGAGGATGAAGAAATAGGAGTTGGGTTAACTTTAGAATTGGATTTCTCACTCATATGCATCAATCACCATTGATGGAGGTGAAGCTTTTCTTCTTGAAGCCAAGGAAGAAGAAGAAGAAGCTTATATGATAAGTTAATTAAAAAAAAAGAGTAAATCAATACTTATCATATTTTCAACCTTAGTTAAGTGTAGAGAAAAGACCATGGTTAATGGAATGATTAGGGTTAAGGATAAGAACAAAATGGTCACTAGGTCAAAGTCTTCAAGAAGCTTCAATATGAAACAAAATTAGCCACCATTTTCTCTTTATGCCTTTTCTAATTATTTCCAAAATGAATAAATAGATAAATAAATAAGAAAAGGAAATAAAACCCTAATCATATAAATAACCATGGTTTATTCTTAACATACACTTAAACAATCATGTATCATCAAACATGATACAAGCAAATGTACAAATGTATATCACATATACAATGTGCACATTACAAGTGAGAAAATCCATATAAAGTGAACCAAAACTAGTTAACGCAAAGTAATATATCAAATATATAATTATGCATTAAATCATTAAATCAACACTTGATTCAATGACCCGGTCATGTCGCACACAACCGACTAGTATATAATGTATCGGCTTATCAAATCAACCTTTGATTCGATAACTAGGGTATATCGCATATAACCTAATCGATACATTCATCGCGAGAATGGAATACGGTATCACATACACGCATTATTCTCGGTCCCGCACATATCTCATATGCGCTCCTATTTCGTTTCGCTTGAGCCAGGAAACCTCTGTGTAGGACTCTAAAGACTCGTCAATACGCCGGCAGCGGATGATGATCATATCAAACATCCACAAGCAGCAAGCGGTCTGCTAAACGTAACGGCCACCCGGGTATTGAGCGATCTGAAGATCGACGAGCAAGCCCGCTCACACTCCAGTGAATCCGACCAGTAACACTTCCGTACAGTCCGGTCTGATCGTCTGATATGTCGCATATCTCGCCTAGGGGTGGTAAACGTCAGACCCCAATAGCTCAATAAGTCGTGTCGATATGAGGTCTATAACTGTTCGAGAAACTACTGGTAACACTTACCAGTAAATCTCTGCAACCCTGGCCAGGGATTTCCTGTTATAGCCAATCGAACACAGCGCAACATCAACCCCCTATACCGGGAGAGACGAATCCCCTCCTATCGCTCATTGCCTCCATGTGACTCGGGACTGTACCCAAAAACCACCGTTTTGCACGCCCTCTTGGACGTGGTAAGATGGAAATCAAAGCACAGTGGGAACCACATAAGACTCTATGACGATCTCGGGTCAACAGACTACTCTGTACCAGTGTCACCAGAGAACTGCCATCTGACGTGAGGTATAATACCATCTGGGAGTTCTCGGCGAGTCCGTCCAGCGTACCCAGTCTCTACTGAGCACCCGTATATCATCTCTGATGTCAAACACCGATGGATATGGGATCATCCATCGCCCATCTGTATGGGTCGAGAAGGTATACGCTAGTCTACTCTGGTATATCGATGCCCCGTCTCGATACACCCTCGACTAGGGACTTTGAAGGATGTACTTATGGACTACCATGTCCCCACTAGTATGATCCGCATCATAGTCCAGGTAGTCAAGTACAGATCCTAAGGGCTTTACCAACATGTAACAGAGAGACAATCAGCATACACGTTAAGGTAAAGGGTAACCAGATAGCATACTATCATGTCGAGCAAGAAAGTCCTCCCTATATATGTCCCAGCATCCACTACAATATACATCCTATGTACAGTAATGGCCTCTAGGGCATACATATAACTAACAATCTCCCACTTGCACTAGGGCCATCTGTAGCAGTGGTTGCAGTATCTCATACTCAACCATCCTATAAAAATCTCTCTCTGGGAACAGGCCTTTGTGAGTGGATCCGCTGTGTTGTCCTCTTAGTCTACTCTCCAAACCTCGATCACCCTGGAGATCAGCCATCTCCATGATCAAGTGATACTGCCTTAGAATATGTCTGGATCACTGATGGGACCGGCGTTCCTTGGCATAAGCTATAACTCCATTGTCACACAATGGGAGGAACATAGTTCATCTTATGAACCAATATACACCCAGACTGCCTCTTTGGTAGCATCTTAAGTAGCGATGTATCCAGCCTTTATCATCTAGTATGTCACGGTATCCAGCTTAGAACTCTTCCAACATACCGTCCCTTTGCTGACGGTAAAGACAATGCCTGCGACTGACATTCAGTCGTCTTTATCACCCTGGAACCCTTCCAGTGATTCTCCCCAGGATCGTTTGATACCATCTCACTACAACTAGTGAGAATCCTAACATCCAATTAAATCTATCTCATAGATCCAAAATCCAGGATTTAGGAGGTATCACTTTGATCCTATATGGAGAATCATTGTGATAAGCGGAGATTGATCGAGCGTAGCATAGGAAACTCCTTCCCTATCAAGAGTATGTCATCCACGTACTCTACGAGGATCGTCACCATACTCCCTACTACCTTCTTGTTTATACAAGGTTCATCTACCATTTTGATGATGTCAACTTCTTTGACTAATCCATCAAAACAGATGTTCCAACTCCGCGATGCCTGCTTTATCCTATAAAGCATCTTGCACACGTTTCCGCTGCTCCCACTGTCTACGAAGCCCTCTGGCTGTGTACTTATAGACGTTCTCTTCTAAATCATCATTTAGAAAAGCAGTCAAGACACCCAACCACCAGATATCGCAGTCATGGTATGTAGCCGTGGCAAGTAGGATCTGGATGGACTTAAGCATAGCTACTTGAAAAGGTTTCATTATTATCTAATCAGGATGGCTCCCACTGCTTTTTATCAAATCTTCCTTCAAACCCTAAAAGGAAAGACTAGCCGGGATTAATTACACACTACAAGTTCGCCAATCTTTCAGCCAGGCCAGTGTCGGTACTTTGAGGGAGGTCCCCCGTGCTTTCGTACGAACCTAATTACTGTAAACCTCGTTTTCCCAGAGGCGTAACCTCGTTGACACCTTTCTAGACACCTACTTGATCGGCTAATTGTAATGTATAAAACTCTCCCAGGAGTAACACTTACTCGCAGCGGGTATCGGGATCCAACTATCTCATAGAAGGTATGCAATCACATTGCAAATCTCAACACTTGAAATTCCCGATAATATTTTGCCCCTAACCTCCTATGACCTTGACAAAGGCCAACAAACCATAGGATGCTAGTCAAGTTCAACCCGTCATTTCGTGATTGAATTAAACCCACCCGCACGGCCCTTGACAAAGGCCAACAAGGTCGCACGACTACCCTAACTCAATCTGCATCATATGCATAAGCAGATAAGCACCAGTTAGCTACCGCACACTGCGCCTTGACAAAGGCCAACAAACGCAGCACGAATACTAACTACTACTTATCTGAAATGACGGAGGGCTACGACAGGTTTTTCTGAAAACCTATTGCGTAATGAACTTGATATCGTTGTAGGATCGAATGAATTTTGAAATGGAGTGCTTTTGAGGCTTTTCTAGTTTTGCTAAAGGAGTCACTCCCGGTGAAGGGATCGTCGGTCCTTTCCTCGTCGAATGAGGTGCGGGATATATCATATACATCACTGTGCAAAGCAGAACACTTAAAAGCAATCAAAAGACAAACCGAGTGTGTAGCATCCGCCAGTTATTGCTAAAGGAGTCACTCCCGGTGAAGGGATCTCGGTCCTTTCCTCATCGAATAAGGTGCAGGATATATCACATATACCGCTGTGCAAAGCAAAAACTGTAGCTACCTGTTTTATTTTGAAATTCGATTCTACAACATCTTAGGTTTCTTTTATTTCATTAATCACATTAATGAAGTCCCATCATTTAATTACCTAAACATCACAGATAAATACGACGTACACTTATGCCATCCGCATTCGCCTCGATGTCCCCTCGTGCACCGTTAGGTTAGGTAACTAACGACAGAGCGGGGCAGGGCTAGCGCAGGTGTAAAACATAAGTAACGTCTATATAATATATCATATATACTATATACTGTATCTATCACAGAACATCTCATGATCACATCACAGATATCGCAGCAGAAGAAACATATGAAATATTGGATATACTAGGACGTCCGTGTTTTCAATACGAGCCAGTATAAAACACGGATTCCACGGTCGTGATGAATAGCCAAACCCACACCCCTAGACCCCTACGAGAGCGGCAAGCAACCCTACCAATTCTAGAGTTAGGAGACCCGGACTCGACTCCTCGAGTTGGTCTCCCACTGGACTCCAGAATCCGGTTACTTATGCCCTCCTCCTTGGGTCTATCCTAGTGCGGAAAAGTAAATAATATACAACGGGTGACAACTTCCGCAACCTGGAAGCTGTTGGAGTTAGTGCCCTCAGAGTCAATTATTGGATCACAGGCACGTGATTGCAATGATTGAGGGAGGACCTATCCCGGTAGGACAGTCTTACTCGAGATGATAGTATGCTATCTGGTTTATCTTTATCATCGTGTACTGCTTTAGGTGACCTGACATGTCGCTATTACACGTTGATTGAGCCCCTAGGATTCTTGCTTGATTATCAGCAGTATGATGGCGATCATATACGTGGGAGCTGGTGGTCTATAAGCACATCCTTAAAAGGTCCCTAGTCGTAGGAGTTTCGAGACAGGGCATCGATACTCCATTAGTAGACTAGTGTATACAGTCGAGACCCCGACGAGGGGCGGTGGCCGGTCTCACAAGCCACTGGTGTCAGTTGGTTCACCTAAGATGTATACAGGTGCTCATTGGGTTATGAGTACACCGGACAGGACTCGCCGGGAACCTGCTAGTTGGGCTTATACCTGACGTCAGATAGCAGTTCCCTGGTGACATGTGTACAAGTTAGTTCATCGACCTGAGATCGTCATTTGTCTCGTATGAGTTCCCACTGTGCTTTGATTGCTACCCTACCACGGCTCAAAGGAGTCGTGCAAACAGGTTTTAGTTGGGTACAGTCCCGAGCCACATGGAGGCAGTGAGCGGATCTGCAGGGGTTCGTCTCTCCCGGTATTGGGGGTGAGGTCGCGCTGTGTCTAGGAGAGCCATTACGCAAAGCCCTCGGCCGAGGCAGGAGATTTACTGGTAGGTATTCCAGTAGTATCTCAGGGCGTTCTGGGCTACACTCCGACACGATTTGTACCGCTTTTGGGGGTCTGACTTTTACCAACCCCTTAGGCCCGACATGCGATCCTCATAGACGAACGGACCGGACTGTACGGATATTGTCACTGACAGGCTCAGTAGGGTGTCAGGATGAGTTCGCTCATCGATGTCCCTTTTGGTCAATAGCTGGTGGCCCGTCACGTATTGGCTAATACCTCTGACGTGCTAGTGGTTAAATCCACAGCCATAGTATTGACGAGTCTTTAGAGTCCACCACACTTTCAGTTACTCAACTTTCGGGCGAAACGCTGTAGAGGCCGTATGGAGATATGGCAGGGTCCGATCAGATACGTGCGGTATTGCACGGATCAGGATCGGACAGTTTTGTACTAGTAGCCGTATAGTTATATGGCAGGGTTCGATCTGATACGTGCGGTATTGCACGGATCAGGATCGGACGGATATTACTAGCCGGCTTTGGCTTAAGCCGGTCCTAGTCTAGTACAGTGTAGATTTTGTCTCATTGCATTTGTATCCGGTCGGAATACAGATGCGGGTGTGTATGCACTGTGTCGGGGTTTTCCTGTAATTTATTACGGGACTAGTTTTCTGGTGTTGCCAGTTTGCATTCTGTTCCGGCCGGTTTTCCTTTGTTCTTTCCCGGCCGGACTTTTCCGATGGAGGGGGTTATTTGCAAGTTTGCAAATAACTTTTGAGGAGGGGGTTTCTTGCAAAAGTATTGATTATGATAGCTTCATATCTTTTGCTCCATCACTTGCATTAATTGTGATTTATGAAAGGGTATGGGTTTAAATGTGTGAAGCATGGTTGATGTTTCTTTGTCTCTTGATGTGGTCACCTTTTCTTCACTCCTACACTCACCTCCCTTCTTGCTTCATATTACCTCCTCCACCATTCTCATTTGATGATAAGTTTATGATTTAGAAAAGAGAGAAGAAGAAAAAGAAAAGAGAGAAGAAGAAGGAGAGAGTTCTTCATTCTTGAGAGTTTCATCTTCTTGATCTCATTCATGTTAGAAAAATGCAAGCACCATTTTTCTTATCTCATTTCCTCCATCAAGGCAACCAAAACCCAAGTGAGACACTACACTACACATTCTACAGCATATCTTGAGCATGTCGAGTTGCCGGCTTCATGCCCGAGTTGCCTCGGTATTGAGGCGGGAGCCCGTAAAAGACGCAGGCGATGTGGTGCCCTTTCCGGCGAGGAGGCGACGATATGGAGACTACACTTTCCGCGGGAGATCGGGACGATGACGAGAAGACCGGAGGACTCGAATCACTCGGTATACTTCTCACCCTATCTCTTGATTGCTAGCATTAGGTTAATGGTTACGATCCGGGTTTTCTTTGTCCGCGGTAGCGCCGGTTTCCGAGTAAGGAAAAATTTTGATTCCGCAATTTGGCCTCGAGTAAGACGGCCGGGGCGCTGCCGTGGCGCAACATGGTATCAGAGCCACGCCATTAACCTTACCTAGCTTCGTTTGATGTGTTTGCGTTTCCGATCGACCGAAATTTCCAAAAACCGTATTTTTCTAGCACATCAGTTTCTGTCGAAATTTTTTGAAGTCCAAAAATTTTTCAGGTGATCTCAGAATGATGTGCAGGGAGTTCTAAGAACAATGCAAAAATTTTGTGACATGACTCATCCGTACGACCGCTGAAGGGCGGCCAAAACCCCCTTTTGGCCGCGCTTCCGCCGCAATATTGTGGGATCGTGTGATTATTTTTTTTTGCAGTGGGCTTATGGGCTGAAATTAGGGGTTTTGGAATGTTAAAATTGGGCCCAGGTTTTCTGTGAGTGCTACAGTTTTGATTGGGGGCCCACTTGTTAATTTTTGGTCAATCGGAAAATTTTAAACACATTATTTCACAGTATTTACATTATATCTGCAACCGTGAATGTCACTCGATCGGTAAATCCGGTCTAACTGCTATAGCCCGGTTAGAGGGATTTGCGAACGTGACTTTCACGTTGATGTTCTATGTTTATGTTGTGATGTTGCGGATCGGTCGTGGGGGATAGCCTGGATGCAATGTTAGTACAGTTTTGTTGTATTATGTACATTTGATATTGCGGGGCGAGCGTCCGACATGTGGACTGCCGTCACTGCCTGTTTGTATTATTCTTTTGGGGCACGACCTGGTTGCGGTCGATGTACCCGGTGCATGTATATTTTACTATTCTGTACTAGGATTGCCCCACGGTGGGGTGCACGGATAGCCGGGTTCTGGAGGGCAACAAGCCCGCATCTCATGGCATTGAGACGGAGGGGGCCTCAGTCTGGAATTGGCAGGCTATTCGCCGCACTCGTAGGGGGTACAGGTTGACCCAGGAGGGGTGCCCAAGTTACCGGATTCCGTGAAGTGCTGGGTGGTCCATTCACGGAGCTGAAGGGGGCTGCCTCGCTTCAGGTTTTGGCGGGTGACTTGCCGTACCCGTAAGGGTCTAGGATTTCATTGCACAGGCTATCCACACGACCAGGGGAACGTCGGGTTTAATTAGCGGCTCTGTGAAACCCGGGGCTTCCAGATATCTGTATTGTTCTGTGATGCTGTACTTTTCTGTGTTGTTGCATTTTATTCACGCCCTGAGCGAAATACTATATATTGGTATATATATTAGTAGATGTTGTATATGTTTTTCATCCGCGCTAGTCCAGTCCCCGCTCTGCCGTTAGTCAGCTAACCTAACGGGTGATGACGGGACCCAGTGGCGAATGCGGATGGCATATACGTACGTCAGTATATTTTCGTTCTTTGTGGTGTGATCAATTGATGGGACTGCGTTGATTCGGATCAATGCAAGCTAAACAAACCTAATCTGATGTTGTTGGAACACTTTTTCAAAAAGCTGTTATTGCAAGGACGTTCACTTTTGTTTTGCATCGTGGTATTCATTTGGAATATCCTGCTCCTCAGTCGACGAGGCAAGGGCCGAGATCCCTTCACCGGGAGTGACCCCTTGGACAGAAGTTTGCGTCAGGGCATTAACTTCACTATAGCCGATTACTTTTGCTTTGCATCATGGTATTCAGTTGGAATATCCTGCACCTCATTCTACGGGGAAAGAGCCGAGATCCCTTCACCGGGAGTGACCTCTTTAGTAAAGGTTTTCGTCACTATATTTTATAAAAAAGTTGTGCAGTTCCTTCAACGATATCAAGTTCATTACGTTAAAGGTTTTTCGCCAAAAACCAGTCGTAGCCCTCCGTCATTTCAGATTAGTATTACTTAGTATTCGTGCTGCGTATGTCGTGCTCAGCCGAGGCGTAGTGTTCGGTAGCTATGTAGTGCTTTTCTGTTGCATGGATATGTGATTGGTTAGGACAGTCGTACGGTCATTTTGGCTCAGTCAAGGACTCGTGCGGGTGGGTCTAATGCAATTAAGATAATGACGGGTTGAACTTGACTAGGATCCTTTGATATGTTGGCTCAGTCAAGGTCACTTGGGTCGTAGGGGTAAAAATCACATCGGGAGTTTCAAAAGAACTGAAACTTGCCAGAGATGCGCATGCCTTCTGGAGTGTGGTGACTTGAGTGGATTCCGTCAAGTTATCATGCGATGATAGTTGGATCCCGATTCCCACTGATGAGTTGGTTTACTCCTCGGGTGATCCCGACTAATTCTTCTTTCAGGTTTGGAGGAGAATTTGAGGTACAGTGGGAGGTTTCCTGATTATATAAATTGGTAACCATTCTGATCTAGGTTAGAGTGCACGCTGAGTGTTTCTTTTCTCTCTCTCTGGCAGCGACCATTGACCCGACCCTGGACTATGACTCAGTGACCAAGTTGACCGAACCTTCTTAACACTGGCTTTTGGATTGTCAGAGTTGCAGACCTCATTGCCACTCCTACTTTTACCCTTTTCTCCAGGACACCCCATATTACTACGAACGTCCACTTCTATTGGACAAAACCATCGTATGGTTAGATACGAACTCGAAGGACTTCGAGGATGGTTTCTGGTTCTGGAGAAAACGAATAGGACTATTCAGTTGTCTTTTCTTTTCACCTTCTCTCAGGTTGCGAGTACTCCTTGGTTTAGGAGTAGTACACCTATTACGCAAATTGGATAGTCTTCTTCCAAACCATAGGCTGGAGCCGACCGGTAGGCAATGAAGAAAACCAGTTAGCCTAAACGGTGTACAGAAGGTATTAAGTTAAGACAAAGCAAGGGATTAGTAAGAGGGCAAAGTAATTTGCGACTGCTATTCACGACCAAACCAAGTATTTCTTCGCCAACCCTAAATCACCTTTGTATTTCTCCAGGACACTCCGTATCACTACGAAGATCCCATTTTATTGGATAATCCATCGTATGGTTATATACGAACTCGAAAGGAACTTGTTCAAGTTCGGGGATGGATCCTGGTTCAGGAGAAATAGGAATAAAGTACATTCAGGTGTCTTTTATCTTCACCTTCTCTCGCATTGCGAGTGCTCCTAGGATTAGGACAGTACACCATTTATGCTTTTTGGATAGTCTTCTTCCAAACCATAGGCTGGTGCCAAACGGTAGGGAAGGAAGAAAACCATTTGGCCTAAAGGGGTGTACAGAAGGTAATGACTAAAGACATATAAAGGGATTTGGAAAGGTGGCAAAGAATTATACGGTTACAGTTGTGAATCTGGATAATGGAAGAGGCATTACTAAGAATACCAGGATACCCCAACGAGACATTTCGATGTTTCATTTTCACTGTGTACTGTTAATAGAAAACTGATTTCCCGATTAGACACTTACTCCAGGGTATGTATTTGCCAGGTATGATTCTCACATCTGTATGGTTTTACAGATGATGAGTAGGAGTAAGTTATTGGGAATTGGGCGATCATCCTCATTATATCGGGATTCGTTGTAATCGGTGATATTTGAGGAGATCACCTGGGCTGTTTGCCGGTCGGCAAATATTTGGTTTTGAATATCCGCTGTTATGCACCAATTTCAAATTGATATATCTGTACGTCTATTTTCATAGAGTGAGATATACCTTTTGATATTATGTCAATGACATTTACCTATATCAGTGGATGGTTAGGTGAGGAGCATTAAACAGCGGTGTAATTCTTCTTAACCATAAGTACAGTTTTCAACCTACGACACACAGTGAAAGAGTTGTTAGACTCAGCGGACTTATACAGAGTATTGTATGTTGTCCAGTGTCCATTAGGACAGAGGGGTTGGTCCTCAAACTATATTCTGTTTACTTTTAACTTCTCTAGTTCTTAGACATGTGTTTCGTGCAAACACAGGGTCTGAGTTTTGAGGAGTTATAGGTATTTGAATAGAGTAGAGAACCAGGTATAGCAAGTATCGGGATTCTTCAAGGTGATCGAAGATGTAGATACTTGTGTATGGTATTCAGTTGATAGTAATGATAAAGAGAAATTGCTTCTCTTTCAGGTTACTCATAATTGGAAACATTCCTATGTTGAGTAACGCTGATCGGCCTCTCTCCATTTAGTTTACATGCACTAGAGATAGCTGCATGATTTGAATCTGGTTCAATTAAATCAGTGCCTCTGTTTCTATATTGGATATAGAACAGTTCATATCTTAACGTTGTTAAGGTACGGGGAGTTGTCCGGCTTATGCTTAAAACCAGACACTAGACAACTCAAGGCACGTTTCTGTAATGGCTGTTTTGTGGGTTGACCCAGGCTATGACGAGGGTTGACTTTTTACCATCTGGATGAACAATAGCAATATTGTTCTAGACTCGCCACAGTTTTTATTAAAAATGGATTTTTTCAGAAAAAGTAGTGGGAGTATGGTAGAACTGGAAGTAATTCCAGAACCACAAACGATTACTGAAGATTTGATAAGGAACCTAAAGATTCAATCTGATTTGACATTCCATTGGCCACTCCGCAGATTAGGTGGGTAACTTCAGCCACCCGAGAGGTACTACGGTAGCCTCAAGGACGGTGACAGGGAAGTTCTTGTTTACCCACAATTACCATTGCTGTTGTTCCAGGCTGCGAGACCCGGCAGGAGGATGAGTATAGCGTCGTTCTAAACTAGCTTTAGAAGTGCACGTCTATATAACTCTGGCAGAGGGTTGTCGTAGTCAGTGGGAGCAGCGGAAGCATTGGTGGACTTCAGGCTTATGTCTATTTATAGACTAAAGCAGATATAGCGGAGATAGATCATCTGTTTCTGATATGACAGTCATTGGTTTGACGTCATCAGAATAGGGGATGGATCCGTTGAGAAGGTAGTAGGAAGTGATATTCCTATACTACGATCGGTTATACTTTGGTCGTCACACAGTGGTTTCTCCACAAAGGACTTGGATATTATATCAGACATACTGGTTACTAGATCTATGGTTTTAGATCTAGATTTGGGTGGTTTCCCAATCAGGGTACTTTGACAGCATTCTAAGAGTTTTTAGAATGGACGACTCCTGGCATGGTAGTGTACCTGCAGGTAATGGAGTCACCCTCTCTAAAGGTGTCTTATAGACTAAAGTAGAGAGGGGTGTGCATGATTGGCAGATCACTTGCTTAGGCAATTGAGTCAATCATGAGATGTCAAGTACCACACCAGATGTTGTTCTTGCACTAGATGCAATAAGTTGACATTGATCCAATCCTGGAGAAACGGTCGGAAGCAGTTTTAGAGCATAAGTTGATGTTCTAGGGATATGATAACGGCAGCCTCCTTTAGGAGACGGTTATCATTCCAGGCTTCCAAGGTGACATGGACGACAAGGAGGTTGTCAGAGTTATAGTTTTCCTTCTGACGAGGGGCAGTATTTTGGACAGGTGGTCCAAGGCAATACTGAGGGTGGCATGGCGCAAGATACTGATTAAGTTCAGTTGATGATACAGTCTAAGAAGTTTGGATTTGGAGTTCATTTATGAGCTAGGTCCCCTCAGACATCCAGACATTCTAAGACAGGTATTGCTCATTTCGGGAGATGGCTTTCTCCGCGAACATGAGATATAGAGAGACATAGAAAGAAACATCACAGCGGATCCACTCACTGAGGCTATTCCTCGAACGCAATAGTTTCGCAAACGAGCTTTGTGAGACTGACTAGTAGAGGAGTTGGGTGTTCGGTATCACACGGGCTGTGAGTATGCGGCATCGCAATAATTAGCCTTGAGTGCAAGTGGGAGATTGTTGGAGTTAGTGCCCTCAGAGTCAATTATTGGATCACAGGCACGTGATTGCAATGATTGAGGGAGGACCTATCCCGGTAGGACAGTCTTACTCGAGATGATAGTATGCTATCTGGTTTATCTTTATCATCGTGTACTGCTTTAGGTGACCTGACATGTCGCTATTACACGTTGATAGAGCCCCTAGGATTCTTGCTTGATTACCAGCAGTATGATGGCGATCATATACGTGGGAGCTGGTGGTCTATAAGCACATCCTTAAAAGGTCCCTAGTCGTAGGAGTTTCGAGACAGGGCATCGATACTCCATTAGTAGACTAGTGTATACAGTCGAGACCCCGACGAGGGGCGGTGGCCGGTCTCACAAGCCACTGGTGTCAGTTGGTTCACCTAAGATGTATACAGGTGCTCATTGGGTTATGAGTACACCGGACAGGACTCGCCGGGAACCTGCTAGTTGGGCTTATACCTGACGTCAGATAGCAGTTCCCTGGTGACATGTGTACAGGTTAGTTCATCGACCTGAGATCGTCATTTGTCTCGTGTGAGTTCCCACTGTGCTTTGATTGCTACCCTACCACGGCTCAAAGGAGACGTGCAAACAGGTTTTAGTTGGGTACAGTCCCGAGCCACATGGAGGCAGTGAGCGGATCTGCAGGGGTTCGTCTCTCCCGGTATTGGGGGTGAGGTCGCGCTGTGTCTAGGAGAGCCATTACGCAAAGCCCTCGGCCGAGGCAGGAGATTTACTGGTAGGTATTCCAGTAGTATCTCAGGGCATTCTGGGCTACACTCCGACACGATTTGTACCGCTTTTGGGGGTCTGACTTTTACCAACCCCCTAGGTCCGACATGCGATCCTCATAGATGAACGGACCGGACTGTACGGATATTATCACTGACAGGCTCAGTAGGGTGTCAGGATGAGTTCGCTCATCGATGTCCCTTTTGGTCAATAGCTGGTGGCCCGTCACGTATTGGCTAATACCTCTGACGTGCTAGTGGTTAAATCCACAGCCATAGTATTGACGAGTCTTTAGAGTCCACCACACTTTCAGTTACTCAACTTTCGGGCGAAACGCTGTAGAGGCCGTATGGAGATATGGCAGGGTCCGATCAGATACGTGCGGTATTGCACGGATCAGGATCGGACAGTTTTGTACTAGTAGCCGTATAGTTATATGGCAGGGTTCGATCTGATACGTGCGGTATTGCACGGATCAGGATCGGACGGATATTACTAGCCGGCTTTGGCTTAAGCCGGTCCTAGGCTTAAGCCGGTCCTAGTCTAGTACAGTGTAGATTTTGTCTCATTGCATTTGTATCCGGTCGGAATACAGATGCGGGTGTGTATGCACTGTGTCGGGGTTTTCCTGTAATTTATTACGGGACCAGTTTTCTGGTGTTGCCAGTTTGCATTCTGTTCCGGCCGGTTTTCCTTTGTTCTTTCCCGGCCGGACTTTTCCGATGGAGGGGGTTATTTGCAAGTTTGCAAATAACTTTTGAGGAGGGGGTTTCTTGCAAAAGTATTGATTATGATAGCTTCATATCTTTTGCTCCATCACTTGCATTAATTGTGATTTATGAAAGGGTATGGGTTTAAATGTGTGAAGCATGGTTGATGTTTCTTTGTCTCTTGATGTGGTCACCTTTTCTTCACTCCTACACTCACCTCCCTTCTTGCTTCATATTACCTCCTCCACCATTCTCATTTGATGATAAGTTTATGATTTAGAAAAGAGAGAAGAAGAAAAAGAAAAGAGAGAAGAAGAAGGAGAGAGTTCTTCATTCTTGAGAGTTTCATCTTCTTGATCTCATTCATGTTAGAAAAATGCAAGCACCATTTTTCTTATCTCATTTCCTCCATCAAGGCAACCAAAACCCAAGTGAGACACTACACTACACATTCTACAGCATATCTTGAGCATGTCGAGTTGCCGGCTTCATGCCCGAGTTGCCTCGGTATTGAGGCGGGAGCCCGTAAAAGACGCAGGCGATGTGGTGCCCTTTCCGGCGAGGAGGCGACGATATGGAGACTACACTTTCCGCGGGAGATCGGGACGATGACGAGAAGACCGGAGGACTCGGATCACTCGGTATACTTCTCACCCTATCTCTTGATTGCTAGCATTAGGTTAATGGTTACGATCCGGGTTTTCTTTGTCCGCGGTAGCGCCGATTTCCGAGTAAGGAAAAATTTTGATTCCGCAATTTGGCCTCGAGTAAGACGGCCGGGGCGCTGCCGTGGCGCAACAGAAGCGCCCCAATAAAAGAATATTACATACAAGTTTTTACATGAATGAAAATGAAAAACACTCATCTCACATAAAAACCCCCGGCTATTCAAACACGACGATCCAATATAACATATCCAGCAACACATAACATCACATGTCATCAACGTAAGTAAATATGCGCATCCCAATTGTCGTTGACGTATAGCAACGAAACCGGCGATATCATATATTACACTTATGGTCACAGAAAAGAAAGTGTAAAACTACAACAGTTGGAATCCGCAATCTGCATAGACATCGCATGCCTAATCAAATGAATTACTTAGACATCGCATGCCTAACAATTATAAACCCCGCATTTTAGTCTCAAAATCGAAAACTCTTTTCAATATCAAGTCGGGCAATTCAACAAGATTCCCGACAAACTGATCGAATGCTCGTCGCAAACTTCAGTAGACGGCCGCACCCCCGATACCGGCGACGAAGTGCACCAAGGCGGAACACCGCTACCGCGAGCACCCGAACGGATGCTTTCGGCGACGGGGTTCTCCTACAGTCACTTGGTCGGGGCTATGGGGTGAGGCTGTCTATTAAGTTTACCCGGCGAGTATCCGCGTACGCTACGTGATTGCGACGGACTTTTGATCACATCAAAATTCCGTGGCAACCGATCAAGTGAGACTAAACTGCTATGTTTATAATATTCATTCCGTTATCTCATAACTTCTTGTGAATTCCAATTATTGTATCCCATTCCAGATAAATAGAAAATATTAAACTTTCCGATCGAACATTCTAACACCCAAGTTTTCCCGATACAGATCAACACATGAAACTAGTCTAACAACATTCAGTTCGTACCTCAGTACCAACGGTCCAGCCGTAGAAGGGTCAAGCCAACGCCTCACATATGGCACGCCGTACTACCCCAAACCCGAAGGTTCAAAGGGCAGTTCAAGACGGTCACATAATCGAGTTAAGGTTTGTGTCTTCTAGAGGGACCATCGCGTTACTTGCACTACTTAGAACGTCGTTAAACTACGGAAAAATCCAACACTTGGAAATTTCCCGATAGGGGAAAAATTGGGTATTTATTTCCGGTCGAACTTTTTAACATATTCTAAAATTTATCCGGAAAGCCAAACAGACAAAATTTGATACCCCGATCGAAATACCGAATCCCCAAAACAATCCCAGAAAATAAAACTCTGGAAACAGTATTAAAAATTCCCAGAAAATCCAGAATAAAATAATAAGAATTACTGTGCAGATCTTGGAGGATGACGTCATCATTGTGCCGCTAATCCGCCGCCTAATGAAGGAATATGCCGCGGATCCGCGCTACAGTGAACTGTTCATGGCCCCAATTTTGCGCCGTAATTCTTATATTTTCCTGCTTATTTCTCTGGATATTTTTAATCATGAAAAATCACTGTTTTTAGAAAAAGGACAGAGAGCATTTTGGGTTTGGTTTTTCGGGTTCGTTCGGGTTTCAAATCGCGTCTAGACTTCGCCTAAGGCTCTAGCTAGGCTCTGATACCACTGTAGGGTTCCTAGGCACACTAGTGAGGTCTCCCAAGCCATCAACCATGGCAATTTCAAAGATTATGGTGCCGAGAAACCCTAAACTACGGATCGATAACTAGATGTCTAGGCGAAAAAGAACTAGTTAACACTTAACTATTGGGAATACGGAAATACAACCTTTGTAGATCCGGTGCTCCACCTCCATAGCTCCGCAACGAAGTCGTCTCCGCTGTCCAAAACAAATCCGGGCTCTAGAGTCGGCTTCGTCGGAGAAAAAGTGAGCTAGGTCGTCGATGTCCATGCCGAAGATGATCTACGTCGAAGCATCGCTAGATCAAGCTCACAACTTCACCAAGTCATGAAACTTGTGAAGTAAACACACTCTACTACTTGGCAAGAGGTAGAGGATGAAGAAATAGGAGTTGGGTTAACTTTAGAATTGGATTTCTCACTCATATGCATCAATCACCATTGATGGAGGTGAAGCTTTTCTTCTTGAAGCCAAGGAAGAAGAAGAAGAAGCTTATATGATAAGTTAATTAAAAAAAAGAAGTAAATCAATACTTATCATATTTTCAACCTTAGTTAAGTGTAGAGAAAAGACCATGGTTAATGGAATGGTTAGGGTTAAGGATAAGAACAAAATGGTCACTAGGTCAAAGTCTTCAAGAAGCTTCAATATGAAACAAAATTAGCCACCATTTTCTCTTTATGCCTTTTCTAATTATTTCCAAAATGAATAAATAGATAAATAAATAAGAAAAGGAAATAAAACCCTAATCATATAAATAACCATGGTTTATTCTTAACATACACTTAAACAATCATGTATCATCAAACATGATACAAGCAAATGTACAAATGTATATTACATATACAATGTGCACATTACAAGTGAGAAAATCCATATAAAGTGAACCAATACTAGTTAACGCAAAGTAATATATCAAATATATAATTATGCATTAAATCATTAAATCAACACTTGATTCAATGACCCGGTCATGTCGCACACAACCGACTAGTATATAATGTATCGGCTTATCAAATCAACCTTTGATTCGATAACTAGGGTATATCGCATATAACCTAATCGATACATTCATCGCGAGAATGGAATACGGTATCACATACACGCATTATTCTCGGTCCCGCACATATCTCATATGCGCTCCTATTTCGTTTCGCTTGAGCCAGGAAACCTCTGTGTAGGACTCTAAAGACTCGTCAATACGCCGGCAGCGGATGATGATCATATCAAACATCCACAAGCCGCAAGCGGTCTGCTAAACGTAACGGCCACCCGGGTATTGAGCGATCTGAAGATCGAAGAGCAAGCCCGCTCACACTCCAGTGAATCCGACCAGTAACACTTCCGTACAGTCCGGTCTGATCGTCTGATATGTCGCATATCTCGCCTAGGGGTGGTAAACGTCAGACCCCAATAGCTCAATAAGTCGTGTCGATATGAGGTCTATAACTGTTCGAGAAACTACTGGTAACACTTACCAGTAAATCTCTGCAACCCTGGCCAGGGATTTCCTGTTATAGCCAATCGAACACAGCGCAACATCAACCCCCTATACCGGGAGAGACGAATCCCCTCCTATCGCTCATTGCCTCCATGTGACTCGGGACTGTACCCAAAAACCACCGTTTTGCACACCCTCTTGGACGTGGTAAGATAGAAATCAAAGCACAGTGGGAACCACACAAGACTCTATGACGATCTCGGGTCAACAGACTACTCTGTACCAGTGTCACCAGAGAACTGCCATCTGACGTGAGGTATAATACCATCTGGGAGTTCTCGGCGAGTCCGTCCAGTGTACCCAGTCTCTACTGAGCACCCGTATATCATCTCTGATGTCAAACACCGATGGATATGGGATCATCCATCGCCCATCTGTATGGGTCGAGAAGGTATACGCTAGTCTACTCTGGTATATTGATGCCCCGTCTCGATACACCCTCGACTAGGGACTTTGAAGGATGTACTTATGGACTACCATGTCCCCACTAGTATGATCCGCATCATAGTCCAGGTAGTTAAGTACAGATCCTAAGGGCTTTACCAACATGTAACAGAGAGACAATCAGCATACACGTTAAGGTAAAGGGTAACCAGATAGCATACTATCATGTCGAGCAAGAAAGTCCTCCCTATATATGTCCCAGCATCCATTACAATATACATCCTATGTACAGTAATGGCCTCTAGGGCATACATATAACTAACAGCTACATGCAAAACCGTCTTGATTGCGGTATTTAAACTTAAACTTGAACACGCTCGTACCCTAACAATCAAATGGCGCCGTTGCCGGGGAGACGGTAGTTTGTTTCTTTGTGTAATTTCGGGTTAATTTGTAAGTAAAAAAAAAACGAAAAAAATATATATACTTTGTAAAAGAAACCATCTTGTTATTCTTGATTAGTTTTTGTGCAAGTGTGCAGGAAATACGAAGCTCAAGATCGACGCCAAAGACGTTGGAAATACGGAGTTCAAGTACAGTGCCAAAGACGTGGAAAGATAGACCCACATTTTCGCGGCTACACCGCGACGGACAAAAACGAAGCATCCAGTCTACTGTACAAATCTGGAACTGTTACAGTGAGCAAATCAGAATTACCCACATCCAGACAAGCAGAGGACACCAAGCAGAGGACACCCAAATTTTTTCAGAGCCCTAATTCCTCAACTTAGCCGCGGATCCGCGGCCTAAGTAGGTGTTTGGCCGCGGAACCGCGGCCATTCAGTGCCTTCAGGGTGCAATTTTTCTCTCTGTAAGTCCCTCTGCCTCTCTCCACTCCTCTGAACTCCACTGAACTGTGTTTCTGCAGCTTTCTTTGCGCAAATTCTTCTCCCCCTTCCAATAAACTGTTCTTGTGCAGGATTCTTTGCGCCGCAAATAAAAATTGTTTGCAGTTGATTTGTTACTGCTTTGCATTTCTTTAATACGGACTTAAGGGGCTTGAAACCAATCCAGATTGGGTGGGGATTTCATCACCCTTCCCAGGACCCCAAAAATCACTAAAGCATATGCATTGTCCATTGTAAATTTAAAAAATACTAGACTTCAGCCCTAAGGACTTCGCGCTCATTAGGAGAAGATAAACCTTGTTTAGAACCTCGCTTAACCGTATATTGTTTACGGGGTGTCTAGGAAAGTGTTAAAGGCGCAACCGCCGAAAGAGAAAGGGTTATTTAATTAAGGAACTTCGCGAAAGCGTTGGACAACCTCCCCTTATCTCTGCACTTACCTGGCCTCGTGATCAGTGTATTTTTAAGCCCGTTTCTCAACATTGTTTAACTTCGACAATCAAGTTCAGGAGCAGGTCTAGTAGACCTAGGTTACCCTAGATCTAGGTGTGATTGTGCATATCTTGTTTGTGATTGCTTAAGCCGTATTTCCGTACATACTTCTGTAAATCTTATTCTAAAAACAAAAAAAAGAGAAAAAAATCAAAAAACTTTTATAAAAACTTGCCCTTTTGTCGCCAAATCCATTTTCACCCACCACCCATCGCCTTTCTCCATTGACGTTTTCTTACCCTCACCTTCTCCGCTTTGACTATACTAAACTTGTTTAGTGTATGTCCGCTTGGACTCGGGACACTAGCGCCCGTCTTGTCCGCGTTACGTTAGTCGCGACCGACTACGCGATCGACTCCGAAGTCGATACTCCGTCCACTCCTCTTTCACCCCTTCCTTTGCCGGCCAACTCCGACGTTGACCGGAATTCTGTTCATACATCTTCACCTTCACCTTCACCAACCTCTTCTTCCGCGATGTCGGGATTTAATCCGAACATCTCTTTGACCACCCCTGGATTGGCTCCACCTCCTACGGAGACCAATCTCCCACCACCTCCGCCTGTTGTAGCGCCGCAGCGAATTGCGCTCCAGGATCGTTTCTACCCCACCCGTTCTGCTCTTCCCACTTGCCTTTCTCTTCCTCCGGCCAATGGGGACAACTTTGAAATTAAGCCCCATTTCATCAACATGCTTCCACGTTTTCATGGGGTTGAATCTGAAGATGCCTATATCTTCATAAACAAATTTCAAAACGTCTGTGCCATGATGAAAACCACCCAGCTGTCGGACGATGCTATACGTCTACTGGTCATTCCGTTCACTCTATGCGATCTCGCTGAAAAATGGCTGTATAACACCGCTTCCCACTCAATCACCAGCTGGGACGAGTTTGTTAAAGCGTTTCTGAAAAAATTCTACCCAAATCATAAGACCGCAAGAATTCGAAATGAAATCAACCAATTCTCCCAGCTTCCTTCTGAACCCTTCTGGAAGTGCTTTGACCGATACAAAGACCTTCTTGTTCAGTGTCCTCACCACGGTATAGAGAAATGGCAGCTCTGCCAAACCTTATACGAGGGACTGAACCCAGCAACGAAGCAGTTGCTGGAAACCATCTGTCAGGGCCACTTCCTATCCAAATCTGACGAGGAAGCGTGGCAGTTCTTTGATGATCTTGCGGAGCAAACGCTACAGTGGGAGAGCACTAGACCGACTTCTTCTTCTTCTACCTCTACTTCTACCGGTCAGTCTAGGGTAGGAATCCACCAACTCGATGTCTCTATTGCGATGAAAGCTGAAATGGCTGCAATAACACGAAAGCTTGAAGCGATAGAGAGCAAATTTTCTGCTCCTGCCCCCACACCTGTTCTCCCCCTTCGTACCATCTGCGCTTGTTGTTCCGATCCTTCCCACTTGACCGAAGAGTGTCCTTACAATCCACCCCCGCAAGGACAGGATCAGGTTAATGCTGCCTTCCAGCAAAGACCGAGGAATGATCCATACTCTTCCACCTATAATCCCGGTTGGAGGAACCACCCCAATTTCGCCTGGAATCAGAATCAGAATCAATTCCAGGGCAACAATTTCCAAAGGGCCCCTCCGCCGCAACAACAAGCGCAGCAACAAACTCAGTATCAGCAGCCCTTCCAACCCCAACCCTTCCAAAACCAGACGAACAACTTTGCACCAAACAACTCTTTTCCACCAAACAACAACTTTGTTCCGTCCAACAACGATAAGGTTTCCTCGCTCGAGCGAAGTCTGGAGGCGTTCGTTAAACAGTCGACCCAATCCACCGCCAACATCCAGTCTTCGATTCAATCCTTAGTGCAACACACTGCCGCACACGGGCAAAGCATCAAGACCATCGAGGCCCAGATTGCACAGCTGAACGCGGCCTTGAGCGAGCGAGAGAAGGGGAAGCTCCCGTCCCAGCCACTTCCAAATCCCGGCCACCCACATAATGCACATGTTGCTCTTGAACAACAAAACCATAATGTGAGTGCCGTGACCACACTAAGATCAGGGAGGGTGCTGCAAAACAACATTGGCAAACGGATCAACGATGACACCCCGGCCACTGCTTCTTCTTCTTCTTCTTCTCCTGTTTCTTCTTCTTCGTCTTCTGAGCCTATTCTCCGTTCTTCACAAGGCTCTCCTTCCTCTTCTTCTCTAAACGGACCCACTTCTCACTCCACGAAGACACCTATTCTGGGATCCAATCCAACTCCACAATCTTCTCCTCCAGCTTTAGACTCAACCAATTTTCAAAATGTTCCATTTCCAAACCGGTTGAGGTCTAACAAACAAAATCCACAAATGGAGAAGATTCTGGAGTTATTTAAGCAAGTTAACATTAACATTCCTCTTTTAGATGCTGTCCAACAAGTCCCGTCTTACGCGAAAATCTTAAAGGACTTGTGCACGAAAAAGAGGAAGTCTCAGGTACCCAAGAAAGTTTTCTTGGCTAGTGCTGTGACTGATGCCCTTACCCAATCTTTACCACAAAAACGGAAGGACCCTGGCTGTCCTACGATTTCAATTACTATTGGGGATAAGAACATCAACCGCGCACTATTAGATCTTGGTGCCAGTGTTAACTTGCTTCCGTATTCAGTATACGAGCAATTAGGCGTCGGAGAGCTGAAACCCACACACTGCACTCTCCAGATGGCCGACCGATCGATCACCCACCCTAGGGGTGAGCTAGAGGATGTGTTGATAAGAGTCGGGGACTTCATATTCCCCGTTGACTTCATTGTATTAGATACACAGCCTGTAGCTAACCCCCGGAATCAAATTCCGGTGATACTCGTTCGCCCATTTCTCGCAACCTCAAATGCTGTGATCAATTGTCGCAATGGTTCAATGAACCTCTCTTTTGGAAATATGACGATTGAACTCAACATTTTTAGGTTGGGGAATCAGCCCGCCGAACCTAATGCTCATGTACTGGATGTTTGCTCGATCTAGGAGATCACACCAGAAGAGTGTGAATTCGAGGAGTTTCTGTTTGAACACGATAATCTTGACGCCACTAGTGCGTTTCTCTTCGAACCTGCTGCTGCTTCTGCGCCCGACAACGAATACGAGTGTTTCACATTCTTGAACGATCTTAGCCGCGCACAACCCGAGTTTGAATCTTTCAACTTTTCGGATGAGTTACCTGAACCATCCGACTCGGTTGCCTACACTCGTTTTGAACCTTTGCTGGAGTCCTTTGAGTTCGAGACCCTTGCACCAGTCTTGCCTTCCATCATTTCACCTCCAACGCTCGAACTCAAGCCGTTGCCGTCTCACCTTAAGTATGCTTACTTAGGTGAGAACGAGACCCTCCCTGTCATCATTTCGGCTTCTCTAGCTCCAGAGCAAGAGAAAGCCCTTCTCGCGGTCTTGCACAGCAACAGGCAAGCTTTTGGCTGGTCCATGGCGGACATCAAGGGGATTAGTCCCCTGATCGTTGAGCATCACATTCATCTGATGGATGATGCCAAACCAGCCCGGGATCCACAAAGACGTCTTAATCCAGTCATGAAGGAGGCTGTGAAGAAGGAGATCGTCAAATGTCTAGATAGTGGTATCATTTACCCTATCTCTGATAGCCAGTGGGTTAGCCCCATTCATGTTGTCCCCAAGAAGTCGGGCATCACGGTCATAACCAACGAGGCGAATGAGTTAATCCCTACTCGCACCCAAACTGGGTGGCGAGTTTGCATTGATTACAGAAAACTCAACGCCGCAACGCGGAAAGACCACTTTCCGCTACCTTTCATTGACCAAATGCTTGAACGATTGGCCGGACATGAGTACTATTGCTTTCTAGATGGCTACTCTGGCTATAATCAAATTCCCATCGCCGAAAAAGACCAGGACAAGACCACTTTCACTTGTCCTTTCGGCACGTTTGTATATCGTCGCATGCCCTTTGGGTTATGCAATGCGCCCGCAACCTTCCAGCGGTGTATGATGGGAATTTTCTCGGACATGGTGGAAAAATTTCTGGAGATTTTCATGGATGACTTCTCCATCTTCGGCGACTCCTTTGACGAGTGTTTGCTGCATCTTGACGCTGTCCTTACCCGATGTAAGGACAAGAATCTCACTTTGAACTGGGAGAAATGCCACTTCATGGTGCGCGAAGGTATTGTCTTAGGACATATCATCTCGCAAAATGGAATAGAGGTTGACAAAGCAAAGATTGAGGTCATTTCCAATCTGCCTCCTCCCCGATGCGTCAGAGATATCCGAGCCTTCCTTGGCCATGCCGGTTTCTACAGACGGTTTATCAAGGACTTTAGCAAGATTGCTAGGCCCTTGACTCTTTTGCTGGCCAAGGACACGCCTTTCGACTTCAACTCGAGCTGTGTGACTGCATTCGAGTCACTGAAACGCTCACTCACTTCTGCCCCCGTTCTTTCTTCTCCTGACTGGACGCACCCATTCGAGATCATGTGCGATGCATCCGACTTTGCCATCGGTGCTGTCCTTGGACAGCACATCAACAAGATGCCGCACGTAATCTATTACGCAAGCCGAACCCTGAACGACGCCCAACTTAACTATACCACAACTGAGAAGGAATTCTTAGCTGTTGTATTTGCTTTAGAAAAGTTCAGGCCCTACCTCATCGGCTCTCCAGTCATTGTCTACACGAACCATTCAGCTCTGCGCCATCTTTTTGCGAAGAAAGATGCAAAATCTCGGTTAATCCGTTGGATCCTCTTGCTTCAAGAGTTTGACCTTATCATTAAGGACAAACGAGGATGTGAAAACGTGGTTGCCGACCATCTCTCACGACTTCCTTCTTCGCCTTCGCTTCCAATTCCGATCAATGACGTTTTCCTGGATGAACAACTCTTGACAGTATCGTGCGAACCCTGGTTCGCAGATATTGTGAACTATTTGGCCACGGGATTACTACCGACTGAATGGTCGAGTCAGGACAGACTTCGCTTCTTATCCCAAGTAAAACACTTTTACTGGGACGAACCTTATCTGTTCAAGTACTGTCCCGACCAGATTATTCGTCGGTGTGTCCCTGACGATGAATTCAAGAGTGTGCTGTCATTTTGCCACGATCAAGCGTGTGGCGGGCATTTTGGCCCCAGAAAGACAGCCGAGAAGATCTTGCAATGTGGTTTCTACTGGCCACAACTTTTCAAAGACGCTCACGACTATTGCAAAACTTGCTCCCGGTGCCAACACATGGGCCGGATATCCCGGAGGAACGAGATGCCGCTCCAACCGATCTTGGTTGTGGAGATTTTCGATGTTTGGGGGATAGACTTCATGGGGCCGTTTCCCAGCTCTTTTGGGAACTTGTACACTCTTCTAGCTGTTGATTACGTCTCTAAATGGGTCGAGGCTGTGCCCAGCCGGACTAATGACAACAAGGTTGTCGTTAGGTTCCTTAAAGAAAACATTTTCTCACGGTTTGGGCACCCCCGAGCGATCATTAGCGACAATGGAAGTCATTTCTGCAATAGGACTTTCGAGGCCTTGATGCGGAAATACTCCATTAATCATAAGCTTTCTACGCCCTACCACCCCCAAACCTGCGGGCAGGCCGAAGTTTCAAATCGGCAAATCAAGCAGATACTGGAGAAGACGGTTTCCAAGAACCGTAAGGATTGGTCTCTAAAACTCACTGATGCCCTTTGGGCATTTAGAACTGCTTATAAGACCGACCTTGGCATGTCTCCCTATCGGCTTGTGTACGGAAAAGCCTGCCACCTTCCCGTTGAAATCGAGCATCGCGCATTTTGGGCGATAAAGGAGCTGAATCTGTCTCTTGAGGACGCGGGCAGCCATCGGAAGCTGCAGCTGAACGAACTGTGCGAGCTTAGGGATGAGGCTTACGACAACGCGGTTGTCGTTAAGAATCGAACGAAGGTGTTTCACGATAAACACCTTTTGCGCAAAACCTTCGTACCTGGTCAGCAAGTACTGCTTTACGACACCCGACTTCACTTCCATCCTGGAAAGCTGAGATCTCGCTGGAAAGGGCCGTATTTTGTGCGGAATGTGTATCCGCAGGGCGCTCTGGATTTGGAAAATCCAAAGGACGGTTCACTCTTCAAGGTAAATGGACACCGATGCAAACCGTACCTTAGCGCCGAACCAACAGAGGAGCTCCTGTTCTTACAGGAGCCGGTTTACCCTAAATGATCTTCCTCTGCCTACCTCCAAACTTCGGTTATCCAGCCAAGAACAGTAGACACTGTTCCAAATAAGTTTGGGGGTATGTACAAACCATTTTGTATATATTTGTGTATATTCTTTTTCTCTTCTTTAAAAACAAAACCAAATAAAAAATTTTGTATCGCTAACCGACAATTTTGAACCTTCCAACTGCTCTCTTCATGCAACGACAGTGAGGACACTGTCCAGTTTAAGTTTGGGGGTACACTCGGTACGCATTTCTTCCCTTCGCGTTCATATGTATATTTTTGCATCTGCATATTAAAATCCATAAAAACCATAAAAATTTGAAAATTTTCCAAAAATATAAAAACTTTTTTGTCAAGTTAGCTTGTGGAAGAACTCTGATTCAACATTCGACGGTTTTTGTTTGAAAAAATAGGAATAACTAGATCTTATGTTTGGATTTTGAAAACCTGAAAGATAACTCTCCTTTGATATTAACTATAGCTGTTATACGTCTTTACATCACACTACACGTGTCGTGAATTTTGGGAATTAGATGACAAGTCTTTCATGTTTAAACTTTTAAACAGATAAATGATTTTCTGAGGAGCAAATAGGTTTGTTCTGAAATAAGTAATGTCAAGAATAGTTTATGAAGTAAAGCGAATATGAAGGAATGTTATTGATGCCGTAATTGGAGCTGAGTCTGAAAAATAACCCATCTGAAACTTGATTGGAATGATTACACACCAAACCCACTAAACACGTCTTTTATCCAAAAAAATAATTGAACTGCCGGTTATATCTCCGTTCGTATTAAATCATCTGATTTTCACGCCAAACTGTCTTTTGTTTTTTGGACCTAGGTAACTTGAGTAATTAAGTCCGCTGGGGTGTTTCTACACCTAATGCCCTAAAACCAACTGGTTTGGGTGCATTGGCCCAAAGCTCGCTAAGAAGCCTAGAAAGTCCAGTTTAAAACAAAGTCAAGCAAGTGTTCTCTCCGAGTTAAAATTCCTAACGGTTCTTTGTGTGAGAATAATCTTGATAAAAGACAGGCTTTTATAAAAAAAAAATTTAAACGGAGATATGAAGGTTTTATTCTATGATAAAGACTATTGCACGTTCACAGAGGTGTGTATGAAATGAAAACAAGAAAAAGGTGGAGTGAAAAATACGACTTAGTTCCTGTTAAGGAAGATAGAAATTCTGAAGTTGAAACCTTACTGGAAAACGAAACTTGAAAAATGCTTAACTCTTTATAAAACTTATGTGATCCTTTTAAAATTGTTACCTGGGCTTTATTGTGCGACATGATGACTTTAATCGATCCTTCTGAAACTTAACGACACTATTTGCACTGCACGTAAAGACATATAAAATCTGTAGTTAAATAAGAAGCGAGGTGTGAAAAATAAAGGTTCGATAGTCTGGACTTAGGATTATAGAATTGTTATTTTCTAAAAACAAAACTTTAGGGTTTGAAACTTAGTCATTTTTACAAACCAACTTGACCGGATTTTGTTGGTAGTATCCGCTGAAAACCCTCAGGAGACAACACTCCTCCTACTAGGGACACCTAGAGGTTTAACGGCTTGTTGCACATGCTCAGTGCAATCGCGTTCCCTGCGAAAGTGAGGTTAGGAAATTTTTTGTGAATAAATGGGCTTTGCTCGGGACGAGCAAATGATAAGTTTGGGGGTAACACCGATATTAAGAGGGGCAACGAAAGATGTGGAGACTCCTAACTCAAACTAACCTAATCCTAACCCTAACAAGCTCTCTTTAAATATCAACTTAACACTTAGATAACCACAACAAAATCTGAACAACCGGACTTAACTCGTCGAAAAACACATAGAAAAAGATTCCCATCTCCCTGCGGACGACCCGTACTCAACCGGCTAGCTACATGCGAAACCGTCTTGATTGCGGTATTTAAACTTAAACTTGAACACGCTCGTACCCTAACAATCACTATACCTTTCTTGAACTCCTTCGTCTTCCACTCTTTCCGGTGTACGGATCGGCCTCACCTCGTCGTCTCCTTGCGCCGAAGATGGATCCACCTGAAAGCTTCTACCTTTGGCTTCTTCTTCGAACTTTGAAGAAACTAGAACACTTGGCTTGCTAGGCCTTGTGAACTAGAATGAGTAGAGGATTATTTTAGTGTCTTTTTATCTCTAAGGCAATGCGTCTCAACACATGAGAATGGTTTGCCTTGAGCTAGAGAGAGCAAGAGGAAGAGGGAGAGCTTGAGCAAGTGATGGCAAGAGAGAGAAATGAAATGAGAGAATAATGAGTAACTCTTTTGCCATCCAAGCTCTCATAATCCAAAACCATCATAACAAATAATAGTAATCAAGTATTATGTGATGGTTCAAGTCAAAATGGCTATATCATTTCATACACTCATTTTGCAAAAACAAACAAGCAAGCAAAAGTCTTTGCCATGAAATGATAGCCATTGTCATGATGATGGTCAACTAGTCCAACCTAGTCAACCGGTCAACAAAGTCAACAAGTCAACAAAGTCAACCCCTCAACAACCATGTCACCATAATATTTAATTAATATTATTGTTAATTATATTTCTTATTCTCATTAGGGTTTAACCAAAAGTCAATAGTCAATAGTCAACAGTCAACAACCCCAATGAGAATCCTCTGCCTTTGTCTCTCTGTCAACTGTGCATACACACCCGCATCCGCGTTCCGAGGAACACGAATACAAACGAGATAAAACCAATCCCAAAATGTACACTAGGATCTGGCTTAAACCAAGCCCGCTAGTGTTAACTGTCCGGACACCAAACGTGCACAAGTGCACGGATGTGACCGAACCCTATCGCAAAACCATGCGACCTGTCGCAGAACCATGCGACCTCTACTCTTTTGCCTAAAGGCGAATAGCTTTCTGTGTGGGACTCTAAAGACTCGACACTACGCTGGCAGTGGGTTTAACTACAGACCGCTGTAGGGTCCCTAGGCACACTAGTGAGGTCTCACAAGGCATCGATCATGCCAAATTAAAATTTTAACGGTGCCGAGAGACCCGACTACGGATCGTTGGCTAGATGTTTAGGCGAAAACAAAAACTAGTTAACACTTAACTAAGGGAATACGGAAATACAACCTTTGTAGATCCGGTGCTCCACCTCCATAGCTCCGCAACAAAGTCCTCTCCGCTGTCCAAATCAAATCCGGGCTCTAGCGTCGGCTTCATCGGAGAATAGGCGAGCTAGGTCGTCGATGTCCATGCCGAAGATGATCTACGTCGAGGCATCGCTAGATCAAGCTCCACCTTCACCAAGTCTTGAAAACTTGTGAAGGAAACACACTCTACTACTTGGCAAGAGGTAGAGGATGAGGAAATAGGAAGTGGGTAGACTTTAGTTTTGGATTTCTCACTCAAATTCATCACTTGCCATTGATGGAGGCAAGCTTTCTTCACTTGAAGAAATGAAGAAGAAGAAGAATATTATGATAAGATTAATTAGAAAAGAAAAGAATAATAATCCTTATCATAAAAGTAACCATGGTAAAGTGTAGAGAATTAACTTAGGTTAAATGAATGGTTAGGGTCAAGGTATCATGAAGCTTCCACTAAACAACAAAAAAAGCCACCATTCTTTTTCTCCTTTTTCCATCTATTTTCCAAAATAAATAAATAGATAAAGGAAAAGAGAAAAGGAAATAAAACCCTAATCATAAGTTTAACCATGGTTTAATTCTTTACACTTAACCAAGTAAACATGTATCATCAAACATGATACAATCAAGTGCACAAAAATATATCGCATATACAATGCGCACATCCGAGTGAGAAAATCCATCTTAAGTGAACCGATACTAGTTAATGCAAAGTAATATATCAAATATATAATTATGCATTAAATCATTAAATCAACACTTGATTTAATGATCCGGTCATATCGCATATACCCGACTAATATCAACAGTAACATCTGATCGAATCAACACTTGATCCGATAACCCGGCTATATCGCATATAACCGATCAATGTCACATATCGCGAGAATCAAATATAGTATCACATACTGGTATCATTCTCGGTCCCGCACATATCTCATATGCGCTCCTATTTCGTTTTGCTTGAGCCAGGAAACCTCTGTGTAGGACTCTAAAGACTCGTCAATACGCCGGCAGCAGGTGATGATCATATCAAACACCCACAAGTCGCAAGCGGTCTGCTAAACGTAACGGCCACCCGGGTATTGAGCGATCTGAAGATCGACGAGCAAGCCCGCTCACACTCCAGTGAATCCGACCAGTAACACTACCGTACAGTCCGGTCTGATCGTCTGATATGTCGCATATCTCGCCTAGGGGTGGTAAACGTCAGACCCCAATAGCTCGATAAGTCGTGTCGATATGAGGTCTATAACAATTCGAGAAACTACTGGTAACACTTACCAGTAAATCTCAGCAACCCTGGCCAGGGATTTCCTGTTATAGCCAGCGCAACATCAACCCCCTATACCGGGAGAGACGAATCCCCTCCTATCGCTCATTGCCTCCATATGACTCGGGACTGTACCCAAAAACCACCGTTTTGCATGCCCTCTTGGACGTGGTAAGATGGAAATCAAAGCACAGTGGGAACCACACAAGACTCTATGACGATCTCGGGTCAACAGACTACTCTGTACCAGTGTCACCAGAGAACTGCCATCTGACGTGAGGTATAATACCATCTGGGAGTTCTCGGCGAGTCCGTCCAGTGTACCCAGTCTCTACTGAGCACCCGTATATCATCTCCGATGTCAAACACCAATGGATATGGGATTATCCATCGCCCATCTGTATGGGTCGAGAAGGTATACGCTAGTCTACTCTGGTATATCGATGCCCCGTCTCGATACACCCACGACTAGGGACTTTGAAGGATGTACTTATAGACTACCATGTCCCCACTAGTATGATCCGCATCATAGTCCAGGTAGTCAAGCACACATCCTAAGGGCTTTACCAACATGTAACAGAGAGACAATCAGTATACACGTTAAGGTAAAGTTCAACCAGATAGCATACTATCATGTCGAGAAAGAAAGTCCTCCCTATATATGTCCCAGCATCCACTACAATATACATCCCATGTACAGTAATGGCCTCTAGGGCATACATATAACTAACAACCGCAAGCGGCACTTGCTGTGCGTAACGGTTCCCAGGTAGATGCCGACAAGAAGACTGACGAGATGAAACCCATCTGAACTCCTACTGAGCCTGAATGTGAAAATCTCAATACAGTCTGGTCTGTTCGTCTGATACATCGCATGGCGGGCCTAGGGGGCGGTGACCGTCAGTCCCCTGATAGCGGTACAAGTCGTGTCAGAGTGAAGCCCAGAACACCCTGAGATAACACTGGAAACCTACCAGTATATCTCGCTTGCCCTGGCCAGGGACTACTCGTGTAATGGCTCTCCTAAACACAGCGCGATGTCAACCCCCAATACCGGGAGAGACGAATCTTGTCTAACCGTCACTGCCTCCAAGTGCTTCGGGACTGCACCCAAAAACTACCTGTTTGCACGACTCTTTTGAGCCGTGGTAGGGTAGTAATCAAAGTACAGTGGGAACACACTCGACGCAAAGTGACAGTGTCAAGTCAGCGGGCTAAGCTGTACTCATGTCACCTGGGAACTGATAACTGACGATAGGTATAGTACCAACCAACAGTTCCCGACAAGTCCTGTCCAGTGTACTCGTAACCTAACGAGCACCCGCATACTATCTCAAGTACGACGTACTGACGGCTGGGGGACAGACCGTCTCCCACACTGGGATGAGAAGTGCATACGCTAGTCTACTCCGGAGTATTGATGCCCTGTCTCGATAGTCCTGCGACTAGGGACCTGCATAAGGATGTGCTTATAGATTACCCAGCCCCCACGAGTGTGACTGCCATCACAAAGCCGGTAATCAAGCAAAGATCCTAAGGGCTCCACTAATGTGTATAGGTGATATGCTAAAATAAACACATGTACACATTAAAGCAGAAACAAACCAAGTAGTATACTACTATATTGAGCAAGATTGTCAATACAAGGTGAATATCCCAAGCTTCCATTAAGTAATATATATACTAGTATGATACAGTAATGGCCTCTAGGGCATATACACTAACACAACCCTCGTCAAAGCCAGGGTCAACCCATAAACTGCCATTACAGAAACGTGCCTTAAGTTATCCAGAGTCTGGTTTTAAGCATAAGATGGACAACTCATCGTACCTTAACATCGTTAAGATATGAACCATTCTATATCCAATATAGAAACTTTGGCACTTATTTAATTGGAACCAGATTCTAATCATGCAGCTGTCTCCAGTGCATATCAACTTAATGGAGAGAGGCTAATCAGCATTACTCATCTTACGAATCCATCCAATTTTGAGTAACATGAAAGAGAAACAAGTTTCTCAAAACCATTACTATTATCTGAATACCAATCACAAGAATCTACATCTTCGATCTCTTTGAAGAATCCCGATACTTGTGACACCTGGTTCTCTATTTTATTCTTATACCCACAACTTCTCAAAACTTAGACCTTGTATTTCTACGAAACACTTGTCTAAAAACTAGAGAAGTCATAAGTAAACAGAATATAGTACGAGGACCAACCCCTTTGTCCTGACAGACTCTGGACAACATACAATACTCTGTATAAGTCCGCTGAGTTGAATAACTCAAAACCTGTGCATCGTAGGTTGAAAACTATACCCAGGCGATTTCCTCAAATATCACCAATTACAACGAATTCCGATATAATGAGGATGATCACCTAATTCCCAATAACTTACTCACACTCATCATCTGTAAAACCATACAGATATGAGAATCATACCTGGTAAATACATACCCTGGAGTAAGTATCTAATCGGGAAATTAGTTTTCCTTTAACAATGCACTGAAACATGAAAATGTTTCGTAGGGGTATCTTGGTATTCCAAGTAATGCCTCTTCCATAATCCAATTCATGACTGTAACCGTATATTTCATTTGCCATCTCTCCAAATCCCTTTATTTGTCTTTAGTCGTTACCTTCTGTACACCATCGTTAGGCTAAATGGTTTTCTTCCTTCCCTACCGTTCGGTACCAGCCTATGGTTTGGAAGAAGACTATCCAGTAAGCATAATAGGTGTATCCTCCTAAACCAAGGAGTACTCGCAACTTAAGAGAAGGTGATGATAAAATACAACTGAATAATACCTTATTCTATTTCTCCCGAACTGGGGAAAAAAGCAAAGGTGAAGTAGGAGTGGCGATGAAGTACGCGGTTTGGTCATGAATGATAGCAGTCGCAATTTACTTTGCCCTCTTTCTAATCCCTTTATTTTGTCTTTAGTTATAACCTTCTGTACACCCTACTTAGGCTAATGGGTTTTCTTCATTCCCTACCTTTCGGCACCTGCCTATGGTTTGGAATAAGACTATCCAATAAGCATAATAGGTGTACTCTCCTAAACTAAGGAGCCCTCGCAACCTGAGAGAACGTGATAATAAAAGATAACTGAATAAACCAATTCTATTTCTCCTGAACCTAGATCCATCCTCGAAGAAGTCCCTTCGAGTTCGTATATAACCATACGATGGATCTATCCAATGGAAGTGGATGTCCGTAGTAATACGGGGTGTTCTGAGAAATGCAAAGGGTAAAAGAAGGAGCGGCAATGACTTATGCAACTCGAACAATCCAAAAGCCAGTATTTTAAGAAGGTTCGGTCAACTTGGTTACTGAGTCATAGTCCAGGGTTGGTCAATGGTCGCTGCCAAAGAGAGAGAGAAAAGAAACACTCTGCGTGCATTCTAACCTAGATCAGAATGGTTATCACTTTATCTAATTAGGAAACCTCCCACTGTACTGTCAAATTCTCCTCCAAACCTAAAAGAAGAATCAATCGGGATCACCCGAAGAGTAAACCAACTCATCAGTGGGAATCGGGATCCAACTCTCATCGCATGATAATGTGACAGAATCCACTCACGTTACTCACACTCCAGAAGGTATGCGCATGCCTGGCAAGTTTCAGTTTCTTTAGAAACTCCCGATATGATTTTTGCCCCATGCTCTTATGACCTTGGCGTTAGGTCAAAATGTCATAAGTCACATGTCAAGTTCTACCCATCATTATCTTGTCAATTTGAACCCACCCGCACATGCCCTTGGCGTTAGGTCAAAATGGCAGAACGACTGTCCCAAACCAACTCATCTATCTATGCAACAAATGAATACCCAGCAGCTACCAAACACGATGCCTTGGCGCTAGGTCAAAATACATAGCTTGAATACTACTGAATACCCAAAAGAAATGATGGAGGGCTACAACTGGTTTTTGGCGAAAAACCTTTAACGTAACGAACTTGATATCGCTGAAGGAACCTGATAGCTTTTTATAAAATATAGTGGCGAAAACCTTTGCTAAAGAGGTCACTCCCGGTGAAGGGATCTCGGCTCTTTCCTCATGGAATGATGTGCAGGATATTCCAACTGAATACCACGATGCAAAGCAACTTGTAATCGACTATAATGAAGTTATTACCCTGACGTAAACTTCTGCCCAAGGGGTCATTCCCGGTGAAGGGATATCGGCCCTTGCCTCGTCGAATGAGGTGCAGGATATTCCAACCGAATACCACTATGCAAAACAAAAGGAAACGTCTTTGTAATAACAATTTTTAAAACTGTTCCAACAACTGCCAAACAGGTTTGTTTTCCTTTGCATTGATCAAAATAAACGCAGTCCCATCAATTAACCACACCAGAAAAGAACGAAAATAAAATGTACGTATATGCCATCCGCATTCGTCACTGGGTCCTGTCATCACCTGTTAGGTTACTTAACTAACGACAGAGCGGGGACTGGACTAGCGCGGGTGTAAAACATATACAACATCTAATAGTATATATACCAATATACAATAATCGCTCCAGGCATGATAATATGCAACATTACAGAAAAGTAATAAGCATCACAGAACAATACAGATAATCTGGGATCCCCGGGTTTCACAGAGCCGCTATTGAAACCCGACGTTCCCATGGTCGTGTGGATAGCCTGTGTAATGAAACCTAGACCCCTATGGGTGCGGCAAGTTATCCGCCAAAACCTGAAGCGAGGTAGCCCCCTACAGCAAAGTGAATGGACCACCCAGCACTTCACGGAATCCGGTAACTTGAGCACCCCTCCTTGGGTCAACCTGTACCCCCTACGAGTGCGGCGAATAGTCTGCCAATTCTAGAGTGAGGCCCCTCTGCCTCTCTAAGCCATGAGATGTGGACCCGTTGCCCTCCAGAACCCGGCTATCCGTGCACTCCGTCGCGGGGTAAACCTAGTACAGAAATAAAAAATATGTACAATGGGTACATCGACCTCAGCCCGGTCGTGCCCCAAAAGAATATTATACAAACTGGCAGAGACGGCAGTCCACATGTTGGACACTCGCCCCGCAATATCAAATGTATAAATAAATTCAAACTGCACTACCATTGCACACTGCTATCCACCACGACAAATCCGCAACATCACAGCACAACACAGAACATCAACGCGAATGTTATGTTCGCAAATCCGTCTAAAAGAACTATAGCAATTAGATGCAATTTACCTCTCAAATGACATTCCCGGTTGGAGATATAATGTAAGTACTGTAAACTAACATATTTAAATTTCGATCGACTAAATTTCCCGAAGTGGGCCCCACGTACAACTGCAGTATAGTAAAAAATCTAGGCCCAAAAGAAATATACCAAAAACCACAATTTCCTCTGTAGAAGCTACTGTAGAAATTTGGCTTATTGATCTCCCAATATGGCGGCGGATCCGCGGCCAAACCCTAGCTTGGGCCGTGGATCCGCGGCCGTATAGTGAGATCACAAGGCCAATTTTCTCCAGTGTTCATAAAAAACCCTGCTCGATTTTCTGTGATATGCAAAATAATTTTTAGACCAGATTTAAAATTGACAGAAACATTGAACAAAAAAGTTGTAGTTTTTGAAATTCGGTTCGATCGATATTTTAAACGCGTTAGCACAAGTTAGTAAAGCTTAATGGCGAGGCTCTGATACCACTGTAAGTCTACGGTAGTGCCCCGGCCGTCTAACAGACGCCAAATGCGGAACAAAAACTTTTTAACTGGCGCTATCGTATACTATTACCCGGATCTGCCATTATTGCTAAGCTTACAAACTATAAAGTGGGTAGAAATGTTATACCGAACGATCCGAGTCCTTCGTTCTTTAACCATCATCCCACGCTTTGTTGCGGCTGCTCCGGTCTCGTCGATCTCCGATCTCCTCGTCCAGGTGGCACCACGTCAACGGATCTTTAAACGGGCTCCCGCCTCTGACCCGAGGCAACTCGGTCATCAAGTTTGCTAAAAGAGATGACTAAGATTGATGTAGAGAATGAGTAGAACACTTTGTCACACTTCGTCCAAAGCCATGGACGAACGGTTAATGAAGTTGCCTTTTGGAATCGGGAAATGGTAAATGAACTTATGAAATTTCCATGAAGCAAATTTCATATATCTTTTTTCCAAATGAATCAATCATCTCCTTCACAATGAAGGGCCGGCCATAATATAGGAGGAGGGACGTGAGTGTAGGAACAAAGAGGGTAACCATTAGCAAAGAAAAATTAATGCATATGGTGACTCATTTAAAACACCTCACTAAAACAATTAATGCAACAATGAGTCATGAAAACACCTCACCAAATCATTAAATGCAATGAGTGACTCACTAATCCTAGTCACCATTCAAGAAGCTTCCACACTCATGACTTACCTCATGACTCACCCAAGTGAAGAAAAGATAAATCCACATTTAACCGAATGTTTAATACGGGTGATAGAAAACTGGAAACTGGCAACTTCCAAAACCGATCTCGAAACGAATTTCAGGACAACCCCGTAACAGTATAAACATACCCGCATTTGTATTACGACCGAATACAAATGCAACTGAGACAAAGATATTATATCTACTCAATATAATACTCGGATCCAGCTTAAACCAAAGCCCACCAGTATTATCTACCCGAAATATGACACGTGCGTAAACGCACGTGCATTTTCCGAACCATGCCATAAAACCATACGACCTCTACAACGTTTCTTCCGAACTTGGGAAACTATCTGTGGGGGACTCTAATGACTCGTCAGTAACATGGCAGTAGGTTTAACCACAAGTCGTCAGCGGCACTAGCTGTGCGTAACGGTTGCCCATGCACTGACCTCAAGGGAAGCCGATGAGCGAACTCATCTAGGAACCCTACTGAGCCTAACAGTGACAATGTATATACAGTCCGGTCCGTTCGTCTATGAGTATCGCATATCGGCCTAGGGGGCTGGTAACGTCAGATCCCCAATAGCGGTATAAGTCGTGTCAGAGTGAAGCCCAAAAACACCCTGAGATACTACTGGAGTACCAACCAGTAAATCTCCTGCCACGGCCATGGGCTTTATGTAATGACTCTCCTAGACACAGCGCGATCTCACCCCCAATACCGGGAGAGACGAATCCCCTACCGATCCGCTCACTTTCCTCCATGTGGCTCGGGACTGTACCCAAAAAATACCTGTTTGCACGCCTCCTTTGAGCCGTGGTAGGGTAGAAATCAAAGCATAGTGGGAACTCACACGAGACAAATGACGAGCTCAGGTCGATGAACTAACCTGTACACATGTCACCAGGGAACTGCTATCTGACGATAGGTATAATACCAACTAGCAGGTTCCCGGCGAGTCCTGTCCGGTGTACTCATAATCCAATGAGCACCTGTATACATCTTAGGTGATCCAACTGACACCAGTGGCTTGTGAGACCAGCCACCGCCCCTCGTCGGGGTCTCGACTGTATACATTAGTCTGCTCCGGAGTATCGATGCCCTGTCTCGAAACTCGCACGACTAGGGACCACAATTAAGGATGTGCTTATAGACTACCCAACTCTTACGTACATGATCGCCATCATACTGTTGGTAGTCAAGCAAGATCCTAAGGGCTCTATCAACGTGTAACCGTGATCAGTCACCTGAACATGTACATGACTGATAAAGGCAAACCAGATAGCATACTATTATCTCGAGTAAGACTGTCCTACCGATATAGGTCCTCCGCAATCAATGCATGTTAGTTATATGTATGCCCTAGAGGCCATTACCGTACATAGGATGTATATTGTAGTGGATGCTGGGACGTATATAGGAAGGACTTTCTTGCTCGACATGATAGTATGCTATCTGGTTACTCTTTAACTTAACGTGTATACTGATTGTCTCTCTGTTACATGTTGGTAAAGCCCTTAGGATGTGTACTTGACTATCTGGACTATGATGCGGATCATACTAGTGGGGACATGGTAGTCCATAAGTACATCCTTCAAAGTCCCTAGTCGTGGGTGTATCGAGATGGGGCATCGATATACCAGAGTAGACTAGCGTGTACCTTCTCGACCCATACAGATGGGCGATGGATGATCCCATATCCATTGGTGTTTGACATCAGAGATGATATACGGGTGCTCAGTAGAGACTGGGTACACTGGACGGACTCGCCGAGAACTCCCAGATGGTATTATACCTCACGTCAGATGGCAGTTCTCTGGTGACACTGGTACAGAGTAGTCTGTTGACCCGAGATCGTCATAGAGTCTTGTGTGGTTCCCACTGTGCTTTGATTTCCATCTTACCACGTCCAAGAGGGCGTGTAAAACGGTGGTTTTTGGGTACAGTCCCGAGTCACATGGAGGCAATGAGCGATAGGAGGGGATTCGTCTCTCCCGGTATAGGGAGTTGATGTTGCATTGTGTTCGGTTGGCTATAACAGGAAGTCCCTGGCCAGGGCTGATCAGAGAATTGCTGGTAAGTGTTACCAGTAGTTTCTCGACCCGTTATGAGCCTCATATCGACACGACTTATTGAGCTATTGGGGTCTGACGTTTACCACCCCTAGGCAAGATATGCGACATATCAGACGATCAGACCGGACTGTACGGTAGTGTTACTGGTTGGATTCACTGGAGTGTGAGCGGGCTTGCTCGTCGATCTTCTGATCGCTCAATACCCGGATGGCCGTTACGTTTAGCAGACTGCTTGCGGCTTGTGGGTGTTTGATATGATCATCACCTGCTGCCGGCGTATTGACGAGTCTTTAGAGTCCTACACAGAGGTTTCCTGGCTCAAGCGAAACGAAATAGGAGCGCATATGAGATATGTGCGGGACCGAGAATAATGCGTGTATGTGATACCATATTTCATTCTCGCGATCAATGTGTCGAATGGTTGTATGCGATATAACCTAGTTATCGATTCAAGCGTTGATTCGATAAGCCGATACATTGTATACTAGATGGTTGTGTGCGACATGACCGGATCATTGAATCAAGTATTGATTTAATGATTTAATGCATATTTATATATTTGATATATTACTTTGCATTAACTAGTATCGGTTCACTTTAAATGGATTTTCTTACTCGGATGTGCGCATTGCATATGCGATATGATTTTGTGCACTTTCTTGTATCATGTTTGATGATGCATGCCTTTTTGGTTAAGTGTAAAGAATTAAACCTTGGTTAATGAAATGGTTAGGGTTTACTATTTCCTTATTCATTTATTCATTTATTTATTCTTTTGGAAATAGAAAAGCAAATGAGAAAATGGTTGCTTGTTTTCTTTTGTTCATGAAGCTTCATGAAGACTTTGACCAAGTGACCATTTTGTCTCATGCTTAACCCTAACCATCCCACTAACCATGATTTATTCTCTACACTTGACCATGGTTTGGTCATGATAAGTATTCTATTATTTTTCTTTTTGAAAATAACTGATCATATCATTATCTTCTTCTTCTTCATCTTCAACCTTGAAGAAAGCTTTCTACCATCAATGGTGGAATGAGAAAATGAGTGAGAAATCCAAATCTAAAGTCTACCCACTTCCTATTTCTTCATCCTCTACCTCTTGCCAAGTAGTAGAGTGTGTTTTCTTCACAAGTTTTAAGACTTGGTGAAGTGAGAGCTTGATCTAGCGATGCTTCGACGTAGATCATCTTCGGCATGGACATCGACGACCTAGCTCGCCTATTTTCCGATGAAGCCGACGCTAGAGCCCGGGATTTGTTTTGGACAGCGAGAGGACTTCATTGCGGAGCTATGGAGGTGGAACACCGGATCTACAAAGGTTGTATTTCCGTATTCTTTTAGTTAAATGTTAACTAGTTAGCATTTTCGCCTAGAAATCTAGCCGACGATCCGTTCTAGGGTTTCTCGGCACCGTTTAAATTTGAAATTGGCATGTTCGATGCCTTGGGAGACCTCATTAGGGTGCCTAGGAACCTTTCAGTGGTATCAGAGCCTAGCTAGAGCCTTAGGCGATCGGTAGACGAAGTTAGAGATCCGATCGAACCGCGAAACCCCAAGCAAAATCGCTCTCTGTACATTTTTCAAAACTGTTGAATTTTGTGAATTAAAAATATGCAGAAAAATAAGCAGGAAAAACTAAGAATTACTGTGAAGTTTGGTTGACTAATTCAATAATTGGAGCGCGGAACCGCGGCCAAAACAGGGTTTTGGCGGCTCTTCCGCGGCCCAAATTTGGACTTAGTCCCTCAAATTTCATATATTTATTCTTAGGTCCTTTCTTGGCATTTTTTTTGTGAATTTTTTAATTCCCCTCAGCTGTTGAGTTTTCTAGGGTTTTATTGGGGATTCGTTAATTTGATCGGATAATTTAACTTTGTTTATGTTTTTCCGGATATTTTAGAAACTGTTAAAAAGTTCGACTGGATATAAATACCCAATTTTTCCCCTGCCGGAAAATTTCCAAGTGTTGGATTTTTCCGTGGTTTAAAGACGTTCTAAGTAGTGCAAGTAACGCGATGGTCCCTCTAGAAGATAACAAACCTTAACTCGATTATGTGACCGTCTTGAACTGCCCTTTGAACCTTAGGGTTTGGGGCAGTACAGCGTGCCACATGTGAGGCGTTGGCTTGACCCTTCTACGGCTGGACCGTTGGTACTGAGGCACGAACTGAATGTTTTTAGACTTGTTTCATGTGTTGATCTGTTTCGGGAAAACTTGGGTGTTTGATTGTTCGATCGGAAAGTTTGACATTTTCTATTTATCCGGAATGTGATACAATAATTGGAATTCACAAGAAGTTATGAGATAACTGAATGAATGTTATAAACATAGCACTTTAGTCTCACTTGATCGGTTGCCATGGAATTTTGATGTGATCAAAAGTCCGTCGCAATCACGTAGCGTACGCGGATACTCGCCGGGTAAACTTAATAGACAGCCTCACTCCATAGCCCCGACCAAGTGACTGTAGGAGAACCCCGTCGCCGTAAGCATCCGTTTGGGTGCTCGCGGTAGCGGTGTTCTGCCTTGGTGCACTTCGTCGACGGCGTCGGGGGTGCGGCCGCCTACTAAAGTTTGCGACGAGCATGCGATCAGTATTTCGGGAATCTTGTTGAATTGCCCGACTTAATATTGAAAAGAGTTTTCGATTTTGAGACTAAAATGCGGGGTTTATAATTGTTAGGCATGTGATGTCTAAGGAATTCATTTGGTCAGGCATGCGATGTCTGAGGCGGTTGCGGATTCCAACTGTTGTAGTTTTACACTTTCTTTTCTGTGACCGTAAGTGTAATATGTGATATCGCCGGTTTCGTTGCTATATGTCAACGACAATTGGGATGGACATATTTACTTACGTTGATGACATGTGATGTTATGTGTTGCTGGATATGTTATATTGGATCGTCGTGTTTGAATAGCCGGGGGTTTTTATATGAGATGAGTGTTTTTCATTTTCATTCATGTAAAAACGAGTATGTAATATTCTTTTTATTGGGGTGCTTCCAGGTTGCGGAAGTTGTCACCGTTGATTTATATTATTTACTTTTCTGCACTAGGATAGACCCAAGGAGGAGGGCACAAGTAACCGGGTTCTGGAGTCCAGTGGGAGCCAACTCGAGGAGTCGAGTCCGGGTCTCCTAACTCTAGAATTGGTAGGGTTGCTTGCCGCTCTCGTAGGGGTCTAGGGGTGTGGGTTTGGCTATTCATCACGACCGTGGAATCCGTGTTTTATACTGGCTCGTATTAAAAACACGGACGTCCTAGTATATCCAATGTTTCATATGTTTCTTCTGCTGCGATATCTGTGATGTGATCATGTGATGTTCTCTGATAGATACAGTATATAGTATATATGATATATTATATAGACGTTACATATGTTTTACACCCGTGCTAGCCCTGCCCCGCTCTGCCGTTAGTTACCTAACCTAACGGTGCACGAGGGGACATCGAGGCGAATGCGGATGGCATAAGTGTACGTCGTATTTATCTGTGATGTTTAGGTATTTAAATGATGGGACTTCATTAATGTGATTAATGAAATAAAAGAAACCTAAGATGTTGTAGAATCGAATTTCAAAAATAAAACAGGTAGCTACAGTTCTTGCTTTGCACAGCGGTATATACGATATATCCCGCACCTTATTCGATAAGGAAAGGACCGAGATCCCTTCACCGGGAGTGACTCCTTTAGCAATAACTGGCAGATGCTACACACTCGGTTTGTCTTTTGATTGCTTTTAAGTGTTTTTTCTTTGTACAGTGATATATATGATATATCCCGCACCTCATTCGACGAGGAAAGGACCGACGATCCCTTCACCGGGAGTGACTCCTTTAGAAAAACTAGAAAAGCCTCAAAAGCACTCCATTTTAAAAATCATTTGATTCTACAACGATATAAAGTTCATTACGCAAAGGGTTTTCCTAAAAACCTGACGTTGCCCTCCGTCATTTCAGATAAGTAATAGTTAGTATTCGTGCTGCGTTTGTTGACTCAGTCAAGGCGTAGTGTGCGGTAGCTGATTACTATTTATCTGCTTATGCATATGATGCAGATTGGATTAGGGTAGTCGTGCGGCCTTGTTGACTCAGTCAAGGGTCGTGCGGGTGGATTTAATTCAATCAGGAAATGACGGGTTGAACTTTACTTGCGGTCTATGGTTTGTTGACTCAGTCAAGGTCATAGATCGCCTGGGGCAATATATTATCGGGAATTTCAAGTGTTGAAATTTGCAATGAGATTGCATACCTTCTATGAGATAGTTGGATCCCGATACCCGCTGCGAGTAAGAGTTACTCCTGGGAGAGTTTTATACATTACAATTAGCCGATCAAGTAGGTGTCTAGAAAGGTGTTAACGGGGTTACGCCTCTGGGAAAACGAGGTTTACATTAATTAGGTTCGTGCGAAAGCACGGGGGACCTCCCTTAAAGTACCGACACTGGCCTGGCTGAAAGATTGGCGAACTTGTAGTGTGTAATTAATCCCGGCTGGTCTTTCCTTTTAGGGTTTGAAGGAAGATTTGATAAAAAGCAGTGGGAGCCATCCTGATTAGATAAAATAATAACCAATCTATTCTTGCAAGAGTGCACGCTGAGTGTTTTCTTCTCTCTCTCTCCTGGTAGCGACCAAATCACGCCTTAATCAAGATAATAATACGGATTATTGACCGAACCCGCTTGTTATACTGAGCTGGGGAACGTTGGTCCCGCTTCAACTCATAATTGTTATAAGACAGAGCAGGAAATTGGGGATTACCAGAATTCCCGTGCCGCCCAAACGAAGAGAGTGCATGCTGATGCAACATCTTCGGGTGTGTTCATTACAAAGAACTGTTTCTCAGTATCCTCCGCATCCTGGGTATATGATACCGGATCAGGATCCCAGATATGTAATCTGTTACATAGGGCTACAAAAGGGTAGAAAAACTGAGAACGGGTGATAAGTTTCATGAGACAGAAAACGGGGCAAGTGTTGCAGCCAAGTCTGTCGGTCACTGTCACCCTGTATTACCAATACATTGATTCTGAACAAATGTTGTTAGATACCGAACCTGATATACAAAATCATATCACTCTCTTTATCAGTAAAGAAATGATAAAATTTTGTATTGTTGGATAATGTTTTGAACATTTCCTATATCAAAAGTTGATCGGTTCAGGCACGTTATCTAAAAACGTTGATGTTCTAAATCAAACTACAGTTCTTAGTATACATAACACAAACAAGAGGAAGAGTTCAGAAATGAACGAATCCTTCTTGAGGTATTGTAGACTAGGTCATATCAATGCGACCCGACAAGCTGGAGTTACATTTAGATGCATATTTAAATCAGTTTGAATTTACATCTTGTGAAACTCGCCAGTCATGTCACAAAGATAAAATGACCATAGCTCCGTTTATTGGAAACAGAGAAAGAGTTAGTAAACTCTTGGGATGATACATGTTGATGTATGTAAGGTCCCCTGTCTACACATGCCAAGACCGGTTCTTTGTACTTCGTTACATTCTCTGATAATCTCTCAAGATTCAGACCTATGTTCCTGTTGAAACACAAGTCCGAACCTTTTGAGGTATTCACAGAATATAAGTTAGAAGTAGAGAACCAATACGGGTAAAAGTGTTATGTCCTTTGATGAGATCAAGGAGGAGAATACTTGTGCACGGAATTCCTGGACTATTCTAAAGGAGAATGAGATTCTCTCTCAGCATTACTCCTCCGTATACACCATAGCACGATGGTATATCGGGGCGGAGCAATCACACCCTATATGATAAGGTGTGCTCTATGATGAGTACTACTGAGTTACCTTTTTCCTATTGGGTGTTATGCACTTGAGAAGTTGCATACCTATTGAATAAGGTTCCAATCAAATCAGTTGCCTACCGCTTCATATGTGATATGAAATGGGAAGAGCCCATGTCTTAAGATAGTTAAGATTTGGGGTTGTCCGGCCTATGTCTAAAAGCAAAATCCGGACAAGCTCGAGGCAAGGTCTGTTATGTAGAACTGGAAATGTTCCAGCTATACAAACTGCAGCAGATGATTTGATAGAGCCAAAGGATTCAGTAGATGCCAACGAACCTCAGCCTCTCTGCCGATCTAGTAGGGTTCCTCACCCACCTGAGAGATACTTCGGTTTCTCTATGACAGTGGGAGCGAGGATTGCATCATGAGATGATGACCCAACTAGCTTCGAGCTGGCCATCAGGAGTGAGACTCTGTAAGAATGGCTGGATGTTTATCGATCTGAGATGGAATCCTTATACACCAACAAAGTATGGACTTTGGTTGCTATATCTGAAGGGTTAAATCCCCATCAGGAGCAAGTATATCTTGAGAAGATTACTTGGTGTACATGGAAAAGTTAAGACTTTCAAAGCTAGACTTGTTAAAGGTTTTCGTCATCAACCAGGCGTGGATAATGATGAAACCTTTTCCAAGTATCTATGCTTAAGTCCATCCAGATCCTACTTGTCACGGCTACATACCATAACTACGATATCTGGTGGTTGGGTGTCATGACTGCTTTTCTAAATGATGTTTTAGAAGAGTGCGTCTATAAGTACACAGCCAGAGGGCCTCGTAGACAGTGGGAGCAGCGGAAACGTGTGCAAGATGCTTTATAAGATAAAGCAGGAATCGCGGAGTTGGAACATCTGTTTTGATGAATTAGTCAAAGATGTTGACATCATCAAAATGGTAGATGAACCTTGTATAAACAAAAAGGTAGTAGGGAGTATGGTGACGATCCTCGTAGAGTACGTGGATGACATACCCTTAATAGGGAAGTAGTTTCCTATGCTACGCTCGATCAATCTCCGATTATCACAAAGATTCTCAAAATAGGATCAAAGTGATACCTACTAAATCCTGGATTTTGGATCTATGAGATAGATCTAATTGGATGTTAGGAATCTCACTAGCTGTAGTGAGATGGTATCAGTTGATCCTGGGGAGAATCACTGGAAGTGTTCCAGGGTGATAAAGACGACTGAATGTCAGTCGCAGGCATTGTCTTTACCCTCAATCGAGGGACGGTATGTTGGAAGAGTTCCAAGCTAGATACCGTGACATACTAGACGATAAAGGCAGGATACATCGCTACTTAAGATGCTACCAAAGAGGATGTTTGGGTGTATATTAGTTCATGAGATGAACTAAGTTCCTACCATTGTGAGACAATGGAGTTGTGGCTTATGCTAAGGAACGCCGGTCCCATCAGTGATCCAGACTTATTCTAAGGCAGTATCACCTGATCATGGAGATGGTTGATCTCAAGGGTGATCGAGGAAAGGAGAGCAGACTTAGAGGATAGCGCAGCGGATCCACTCACGAAGGCCTATTCCCAGAGAGAGACTTTTATGGGATGGTTGAGTATGAGATACTACAACCACTGCTACAGATGGCCCTAGTGCAAGTGGGAGATTGTTAGTTATATGTATGCCCTAGAGGCCATTACTGTACATAGGATGTATATTGTAGTGGATGCTGAGACGTATATAGGAAGGACTTTCTTGCTCGACATGATAGTATGCTATCTGGTTACTCTTTAACTTAACGTGTATACTGATTGTCTCTCTGTTACATGTTGGTAAAGCCCTTAGGATGTGTACTTGACTATCTGGACTATGATGCGGATCATACTAGTGGGGACATGGTAGTCCATAAGTACATCCTTCAAAGTCCCTAATCGTGGGTGTATCGAGATGGGGCATCGATATACCAGAGTAGACTAGCGTGTACCTTCTCGACCCATACAGATGGGCGATGGATGATCCCATATCCATTGGTGTTTGACATCAGAGATGATATACGGGTGCTCAGTAGAGACTGGGTACACTGGACGGACTCGCCGAGAACTCCCAGATGGTATTATACCTCACGTCAGATGGCAGTTCTCTGGTGACACTGGTACAGAGTAGTCTGTTGACCCGAGATCGTCATAGAGTCTTGTGTGGTTCCCACTGTGCTTTGATTTCCATCTTACCACGTCCAAGAGGGCGTGTAAAACGGTGGTTTTTGGGTACAGTCCCGAGTCACATGGAGGCAATGAGCGATAGGAGGGGATTCGTCTCTCCCGGTATAGGGAGTTGATGTTGCACTGTGTTCGGTTGGCTATAACAGGAAGTCCCTGGCCAGGGCTGATCAGAGAATTGCTGGTAAGTGTTACCAGTAGTTTCTCGACCCGTTATGAGCCTCATATCGACACGACTTATTGAGCTATTGGGGTCTGACGTTTACCACCCCTAGGCAAGATATGCGACATATCAGACGATCAGACCGGACTATACGGTAGTGTTACTGGTTGGATTCACTGGAGTGTGAGCGGGCTTGCTCGTCGATCTTCTGATCGCTCAATACCCGGGTGGCCGTTACGTTTAGCAGACCGCTTGCGGCTTGTGGGTGTTTGATATGATCATCACCTGCTGCCGGCGTATTGACGAGTCTTTAGAGTCCTACACAGAGGTTTCCTGGCTCAAGCGAAACGAAATAGGAGCGCATATGAGATATGTGCGGGACCGAGAATAATGCGTGTATGTGATACCGTATTTCATTCTCGCGATCAATGTGTCGAATGGTTGTATGCGATATAACCTAGTTATCGATTCAAGCGTTGATTCGATAAGCCGATACATTGTATACTAGTCGGTTGTGTGCGACATGACCGGATCATTGAATCAAGTATTGATTTAATGATTTAATGCATATTTATATATTTGATATATTACTTTGCATTAACTAGTATCGATTCACTTTAAATGGATTTTCTCACTCGGATGTGCGCATTGCATATGCGATATGATTTTGTGCACTTTCTTGTATCATGTTTGATGATGCATGCCTTTTTGGTTAAGTGTAAAGAATTAAACCTTGGTTAATGAAATGGTTAGGGTTTACTATTTCCTTATTCATTTATTCATTTATTTATTCTTTTGGAAATAGAAAAGCAAATGAGAAAATGGTTGCTTGTTTTCTTTTGTTCATGAAGCTTCATGAAGACTTTGACCAAGTGACCATTTTGTCTCATGCTTAACCCTAACCATCCCACTAACCATGATTTATTCTCTACACTTGACCATGGTTTGGTCATGATAAGTATTCTATTATTTTTCTTTTTGAAAATAACTATCATATCATTATCTTCTTCTTCTTCATCTTCAACCTTGAAGAAAGCTTTCTACCATCAATGGTGGAATGAGAAAATGAGTGAGAAATCCAAATCTAAAGTCTACCCACTTCCTATTTCTTCATCCTCTACCTCTTGCCAAGTAGTAGAGTGTGTTTTCTTCACAAGTTTTAAGACTTGGTGAAGTGAGAGCTTGATCTAGCGATGCTTCGACGTAGATCATCTTCGGCATGGACATCGACGACCTAGCTCGCCTATTTTCCGATGAAGCCGACGCTAGAGCCCGGGATTTGTTTTGGACAGCGAGAGGACTTCATTGCGGAGCTATGGAGGTGGAGCACCGGATCTACAAAGGTTGTATTTCCGTATTCTTTTAGTTAAATGTTAACTAGTTAGCATTTTCGCCTAGAAATCTAGCCGACGATCCGTTCTAGGGTTTCTCGGCACCGTTTAAATTTGAAATTGGCATGTTCGATGCCTTGGGAGACCTCATTAGGGTGCCTAGGAACCTTTCAATGCAATCACGTGCCTGCGATCCAATAATTGACTTTGAGGGCACTATATCCAACAGTATATACCTCGCATCGTCATCATGCTTACAGAGATTTCTAGCCACAAATCACATCGCATACCTTGATATCATAGACATTTATCATATACAACATGTTAAGTATTATGATTTTCTTGGGGATTTCAGTATTGCTGCGATTTCTGGATTTTGGGGAAAACCGCAAGAATTTAATAAAAGCTTATTATTATCATTTAAAAAACAAAGTTGCGGTTTTCTCATGATGTATTTGTCGTCCACCATGAGTTTTCATGTTTTCTGCTGGATTTCGAGACCCGATTCGAGGAGTGGATGAACCGTCTCGGGTACATGGTGGGCCCGGTATGGTACCCCGGGGCAAGAAGGTCGAGTTGTAGACGATGAGCCTGGCAGGGGAAGACTACCTACGGTGATGTCTGGTGCGGCGGATATCCGGAGGACACCGACCATTGTCGTGAGATTTGATGATATGGGCCGATCCGGACTGACGGAGCCCGATATATTGAGACATTGATACAGTGAGACATTGAGACAGATATATATTTCCATATTTGGTGTCGATGCTTGACACAGTTTTCAGATGATTTCATGATGGTACTTAGCTATTGCACAGGTATTCTTTTTCTAAAGTTAAGAATGCAGAGCTTATAGTATTTTAAACCACTTAAAGATTTCGTATTGATGTTGCATACATGTGCATACATACTAGTGGCATTACATCATATCTAGACATACCTGTTGTGACGTATTTGCGTGCATTCTTATGATAGCCTTATTAGATGTTACTTGCTACTCATGAGCTGGCAACTCACCCCCGTTGTGCCACAGTGTCTTGCAGGTCGGACCCGTCAGCCTTCTAGCGGCGGGATTTTCTTAGCATTGGCTCCTTTTTCTCAGACTCGCGACATTCCTCGTAGGTGGGTTGCGAGGACACTTTTATCTCTTTTTGTACTATCTTTGTATCTAGTATTCTCTATCTACCACTTCTTATTTGTATATGTGACCTAGTGATGAGACTGAGAGATTTGTGTTAGTTATATGTATGCCCTAGAGGCCATTACTGTACATAGGATGTATATTGTAGTGGATGCTGGGACATATATAGGGAGGACTTTCTTGCTCGACATGATAGTATGCTATCTGGTTGAACTTTACCTTAACGTGTATACTGATTGTCTCTCTGTTACATGTTGGTAAAGCCCTTAGGATCTGTACTTGACTACCTGGACTATGATGTGGATCATACTAGTGGGGACATGGTAGTCCATAAGTACATCCTTCAAAGTCCCTAGTCGAGGGTGTATCGAGACGGGGCATCGATATACCAGAGTAGACTAGCGTATACCTTCTCGACCCATACAGATGGGCGATGGATGATCCCATATCCATCGGTGTTTGACATCAGAGGAGATATACGGGTGCTCAGTAGAGACTGGGTACACTGGACGGACTCGCCGAAAACTCCCAGATGGTATTATACCTCACGTCAGATGGCAGTTCTCTGGTGACACTGGTACAGAGTAGTCTGTTGACCCGAGATCGTCATAGAGTCTTGTGTGGTTCCCACTGTGCTTTGATTTCCATCTTACCACGTCCAAGAGGGCATGCAAAACGGTGGTTTTTGGGTACAGTCCCGAGTCACATGGAGGCAATGAGCGATAGGAGGGGATTCGTCTCTCCCGGTATAGGGAGTTGATGTTGCGCTGTGTTCGATTGGCTATAACAGGAAATCCCTGGCCAGGGTTGCTGAGATTTACTGGTAAGTGTTACCAGTAGTTTCTCGAACAGTTATAGACCTCATATCGACACGACTTATTGAGCTATTGGGGTCTGACGTTTACCACCCCTAGGCAAGATATGCGACATATCAGACGATCAGACCGGACTGTACGGTAGTGTTACTGGTCGGATTCACTGGAGTGTGAGCGGGCTTGCTCGTCGATCTTCAGATCGCTCAATACCCGGGTGGCCGTTACGTTTAGCAGACCGCTTGCGACTTGTGGGTGTTTGATATGATCATCACCTGCTGCCGGCGTATTGACGAGTCTTTAGAGTCCTACACAGAGGTTTCCTGGCTCAAGCGAAACGAAATAGGAGCGCATATGAGATATGTGCGGGACCGAGAATAATACCAGTATGTGATACTGTATTCGATTCTCGCGATGTGACATTGATCGGTTATATGCGATATAGCCGGGTTATCGGATCAAGTGTTGATTCGATAAGTTGTTACTAATGATACCAGTCGGTTGTGTGCGACATGACCGGATCATTGAATCAAGTGTTGATTTAATTATTTAATGCATATTTATATATTTGATATATTGCTTTGCATCAACTAGTATCAGTTTACTTAAGATGGATTTTCTGGCTCGAGTGTGCGCATTGTATATGCGATATGTTTATGTGCACATGTTTGTATCATGTTTGATGATGCATACCACTTTGGTTAAGTGTAAAGTTTGAACCATGGTTGTGTTTATGTTTAGGGTTTTATTTTCTTAATTATTCATTTATTCTTTTTGATAAATGGATAAAAGGAAAGCAAATGAGAAAATGGTGGCTTCTTTTGTTTTGTTCATGAATCTTCATGAAGCTTTGACTTAGTTAACCATTTTGTCTCATGCTTAACCCTAACCACTCCACTAACCCTAGTTCACTCTCTACAACTAACCATGGTCATGTTATGATAAGAATGAGTTTCTTTTCTAATTAAACTAATTCTTATCATAACTATTTCCTTCTTCTTCTTCATTCTTCAAGTGAAGAAAACCAAGGTCCATCAATGGTGATTGTTGGAAAAGAGTGAGAAATCCAAAACTAAAGTTAACCCACTTCCTATTTCTTCATCCTCTACCTCTTGCCAAGTAGTAGAGTGTGTTTACTTCACAAGTTTCTTGACTTGGTGAAGTCGGAGCTTGATTTAGCGATGCCTCGACGTAGATCATCTTCGGCATGGACATCGACGACCTAGCTTGCCCATTCTCCGACGAAGCCGACTCTAAAGCCCGGATTTGATTTGGACAGCGGAGACGACCTCGTTGCGGAGCCGTGGAGGTGGAGGACCGGATCTACAAAGGTTTTATTTCCGTTTTCTCATTAGTTAAGTGTTAACTAGTTCAATGTTCGCCTAGACATCTAGTTATCGATCCGTAGTTTAGGGTTTGTAGGCACCATAATTTTTGAAATTGCCATGGTTGATGGCTTGGGAGACCTCACTAGAGTGCCTAGGAACCCTACAGTGGTATCAGAGCCTAGCTAGAGCCTTAGGCGAAGTCCAGACGGAATTCGAAGTCCGAACGAACCCGGAACCCCAAAACAAATATGCTCTCTGTACTTTTTCCGAGAATGCTGATTTTTGTGTATTAAAAATGCCTAAAATATTCAATAAATAATTATAAGAATTACTGTGCAAACTCAGGTGAATAATTCATCAAACAGAGCGCGGAACCGCGGCAGAAGCCCAGCTTCTGCGGCGGTTCCGCGGCTAAGTGATGACGTCATCCTCCAAGTTCTGCACAGTAACTCTTATTATTTTATGTTGGATTTTCTGGGAATTTTTAATACTTATTCCAGAGTTGATATTTCTGCAGTTGTTTTGGGGATTCGGTGTTTCGATCGGGGTATCAAATTTTGTCTGTGTGGCTTTCCGGATAAATTTTAGAATATGTTAAAAAGTTCGACCGGATATAAATACCCAACTTTTCCCCTGTCGGGAAATTTCCAAGTGTTGGATTTTTTCGTAGTTTAACGACGTTCTAAGTAGTGCAAGTAACGTGATGGTCCCTCTAGAAGACACAAACCTTAACTCGATTATGTGACCGTCTTGAACTGCCCTTTGAACCTTCGGGTTTGGGGCAGTACGGCGTGCCACATGTGAGGCGTTGGCTTGACCCTTCTACGGCTGGACCGTTGGTACTGAGGTATGAACTGAATGTTGTTAGATTTATTTCATGTGTTGATCAGTATCGGGAAAACTTGGGTGTTCGATTGTTCGATCGAAAAGTTTAACATTTTCTATTTATCTGCAATGGGATACAATAATTGGAATTCACAATAAGTTATGTGATAACTAAATGAATGTTATAAACACAGCAGTTTAGTCTCACTTGATCGGTTGCTACGGAATTTTGATGTGATCAAAAGTCCGTCGCAATCACGTAGCGTACGCGGATACTCGCCGGGTAAACTTAATAGACAGCCTCACTCCATAGCCCCGACCAAGTGACTGTAGGAGAACCCCGTCGCCGAAAGCATCCGTTCGGGTGCTCGCGGCAGCGGTGTTCCGCCTTGGTGCACTTCGTCGACGGTATCGGGGGTGCGGCCGTCTACTGAAGTTTGCGACGAGCATTCGATCAAAATGTCGGAAATCCTGTTGAATTGCCCGACTTGGTATTGAAAAGTGTTTTCGATAATGAGACTAAAATGCGGGGTTTATAATTGTTGGGCATGTGATGTCTAAGTAATTCATTTGGTCAGGCATGCGATGTCTGAGGTGGTTGCGGATTCCAACTGTTGTAGTTTTACACTTTCTTTTCTGTGACCGTAAGTGTAATATGTGATATCGCCGGTTTCGTTGCTATACGTCAACGACAATTGGGATGCGCATATTTACTTACGTTGATGACATGTGATGTTATGTGTTGTTGGATATGTTATATTGGATCGTCGTGTTTGAATAGCCGGGGTTTTTTATGTGAGATGAGTGTTTTTCATTTTCATTCATGTAAAAACTTGTATGTAATATTCTTTTATTGGGGTGCTTCCAGGTTGCGGAAGTTGTCACCTCTTGTATATTATTTACTTTTCTGCACTAGGATAGACCCAAGGAGGAGGGCACAAATAACCGGGTTCTGGAGTCCAGTGGGAGACCAACTCGAGGAGTCGAGTCCGGGTCTCCTAACTCTAGAATTGGTAGGGTTGCTTGCCGCTCTCGTAGGGGTCTAGGGGTGTGGGTTTGGCTATTCATCACGACCGTGGAATCCGTGTTTTATACTGGCTCGTATTGAAAACACGGACGTCCTAGTATATCCAATATTTCATATGTTTCTTCTGCTGCGATATCTGTGATGTGATCATGTGATGTTCTGTGATAGATACAGTATATAGTATATATGATATATTATATAGGCGTTACTTATGTTTTACACCTGCGCTAGCCCTGCCCTGCTCTGCCGTTAGTTACCTAACCTAACGGTGCACAAGGGGACATCGAGGCGAATGCGGATGGCATAAGTGTACGTCGTATTTATCTGTGATGATTAGGTACTTAAATGATGGGACTTCATTAATATGATTAATGAAATAAAAGAAACCTAAGATGTTGTAGAATCGAATTTCAAAATTAAAATAGGTAGCTACAGTTTTTGCTTTGCACAGCGGTATATATGATATATCCTGCACCTTATTCGATGAGGAAAGGACCGAGATCCCTTCACCGGGAGTGACTCCTTTAGCAATAACTGGCAGATGCTACACACTCGGTTTGTCTTTTGATTGCTTTTAAGTGTTTTTGCTTTGCACAGTGATATATGTGATATATCCCGCACCTCATTCGACGAGGAAAGGACCGACGATCCCTTCACCGGGAGTGACTCCTTTAGCAAAACTAGAAAAGCCTCAAAAGCACTCCATTTTTAAAACCATTTGATTCTACAACGATATCAAGTTCATTACGCAATAGGTTTTCAGAAAAACCTGTCGTAGCCCTCCGTCATTTCAGATAAGTAGTAGTTAGTATTCGTGCTACGTTTGTTGGCCTGCGTCAAGGCGTAGTGTGCGGTAGCTAACTGGTGTTTATCTGCATAAGCATATGATGTGATTGGATTAGGGTAGTCGTGCGACTTTGTTGGCCTGCGTCAAGGGTCGTGCGGGTGGGTTTAATTCAATCAGGAAATGACGGGTTGAACTTGACTAGCGGACTATGCTTTGTTGGCCTGCGTCAAGGTCATAGGACGCTAGGGGCAAAATATTATCGGGAATTTCAAGTGTTGAAATTTGCAATGAGATTGCATACCTTCTATGAGATAGTTGGATCCCGATACCCGCTGCGAGTAAGAGTTACTCCTGGGAGAGTTTTACGCATTACAATTAGCCGATCAAGTAGGTGTCTAGAAAGGTGTTAACGAGGTTACGCCTCTGGGAAAACGAGGTTTACATTAATTAGGTTCGTGCGAAAGCACGGGGGACCTCCCTCAAAGTACCGACACTGGCCTGGCTGAAAGATTGGCGAACTTGTAGTGTGTAATTAATCCCGGCTAGTCTTTCCTTTTAGGGTTTGAAGGAAGATTTGATAAAAAGCAGTGGGAGCCATCCTGATTAGATAAAATAAAAACCAATCTATTCTTGACAGAGCGCACGCTGAGTGTTTTCTTCTCTCTCTCTCCAGGTAGCGACCATATCACGCCTTAATCAAGATAATAAAACGGATTATTGACCGAACCCGCTTGTTATACTGAGCCGGGGAACGTTGGTCCCGCTCCAACTTATAATTGTTATAAGACAGAGCAGGAAATTGGGGATTACCAGAATTCCCGTGCCGCCCAAACGAAGAGAGTGCATGCTGATGCATCATCTTCGGGTGTGTTCGTTATAAAGAACTGTTTCTCAGTATCCTCTGCGTCCTGGGTATTTGATACCGGATCAGGATCCCAGATATGTAATCTGTTACATAGGGCTACAGAAAGGTAGCGAACTGAGAACGGGTGATAAGTTTCACGAGACAGAAAACGGGGCAAGTGTTGCAGCCAAGTCTGTCGGTCACTGTCACCCTGTATTACCAATACATTGATTCTGAACGAATGTTGTTAGATACCGAACCTGATATACCAAATCATATCACTCTCTTTGTTAGAAAAGAAAGGATATAATTTTGTATTGTTGGATAATGTTTTGAACATTTCCTATATCAAAAGTTGATCGGTTCAGGCACGTTATCTAAAAGCATTAATGTTCTAAATCAAACCACAGTTTTTTGTATACAGAACACACACAAGAGGAAGAGTTCAGAAATGAACGAATCTTTCTTGAGGCATTGTAGACTAGGTTAGATCAATGCGACCCGACTGGCTAGAGTTACATATAGATGTATATTTAAATTAGTTTGAATTTACATCTTGTGAAACTCGCCAGTCATGTCACAAAGATAAGATGACCACAATTCTGTTTATTGGAAACAGAGAAAGAGTTAGTGAACTCTTGGGATGATACATGTTGATATATGTAGGTCCCCTGTCTACACATGCTAAGACCGGTTCTTTGTACTTCATTACATTCTCTGATAATCTCTCGAGATTCAGATCTATGTTCTTGTTGAAACACAAGTCCGAACCTTTTGAGATATTCACGGAATATAAGTTAGAAGTAGAGAACCAATACGGGTATAAGTATTATGTCCTTTGATGCGATCAAGGAGGAGAATACTTGAGCACGGAATTCCTGGACTATTCTAAAGGAGAATGAGATTCTCTCTCAGCATTACTCCTCCGAATACACCATAGCACGATGGTATATCAGGGTGGAGCAATCACACCCTATATGATAAGGTGTGCTCTATGATGAGTACTACTGAGTTACCTTTTTCCTTTAGGGAGTTATGCACTTGAGAAGCTGCATACCTATTGAATAGGGTTCGAATCAAATTAGTTGCCTACCATTTCATATGTGATGTGGAAAGGGAAGAGCCCATGTCTTAAGCTAGTTAAGATTTGGGGTTGTCCGGCCTATGTCTGAAAAGCAAAATCCGGACAAGCTCGAGGCAAGGTCAGTTATGTAGAACTGGAAATGTTCCAGCTATACAGACTGCAGCTGATGATTTGATAGAACCAAAGGATTCAGTAGATTCCAACGAACCTCAGCCTCTCCGCCGATCTAGTAGGGTTCCTCACCCACCTGAGAGATACTTCTGTTTCTCTATGACAGTGGGAGCAAGGATTGCATCATGAGATGATGACCCAACTAGCTTCGAGCTGGCCATCGAGAGTAAGACTCTGTAAGAATGGCTGGATGTTTAGCGATCTGAGATGGAATCCTTATACACCGACAAAGTATGGACTTTAGTTGCAATATCTGAAGGGTTAAATCCCCATCAGGAGCAAGTATATCTTGAGAAGATTACTTGGTGTAGATGGAAAAGTTGAGACTTTCAAAGCTAGACTTGTTAAAGCTTTTCGTCATCGACCAGGCGTGGATCATGATGAAACCTTTTCAAGTGACTATGCTTAAGTCCATCCAGATCCTACTTGCCACGGCTACATACCATGACTGCGATATCTGGTGGTTGGGTGTCTTGACTGCTTTTCTAAATGATGATTTAGAAGAGAGCGTCTATAAGTACACAGCCAGAGGGCTTCGTAGACAGTGGGAGCAGCGGAAACGTGTGCAAGATGCTTTATAGGATAAAGCAGGCATCGCGGAGTTGGAACATCTGTTTTGATGAATTAGTCAAAGAGTTTGACATCATCAAAATGGTAGATGAACCTTGTATAAACAAAAAGGTAGTAGGGAGTATGGTGATGATCCTCGTAGAGTACGTGGATGACATACTCTTGATAGGGAAGGAGTTTCCTATGCTACGCTCGATCAATCTCCGCTTATCACAATGATTCTCCACTTAGGATCAAAATGATACCTACTAAATCCTGGTTTTGGATCTATGAAATAGATCTAATTGGATGTTAGGACTCTCACTAGTTGTAGTGAGACGGTATCAACCGATCCTGGGGAGAATCACTGGAAGGGTTCCAGGGTGATAAAGACGACTGAATGTCAGTCGCAGGCATTGTCTTTACCCTCGGTAAAGGGACGGTATGTTGGAAGAGTTCCAAGCTAGATACCGTGACATACTAGACGATAAAGGCAGGATACATTGCTACTTAAGATGCTACCAAAGAGGCTGTTTGGGTGTATATTGGTTCATGAGATGAACTATGTTCCTACCATTGTGAGACAATGGAGTTGTGGCTTATGCCAAGGAACGCCGGTCCCATCAGTGATCCAGACATATTCTAAGGCAGCATCGCCTGATCATGGAGATAGTTGATCTCCAGGGTGATCGAGGTTAGGAGAGTAGATTCAGAGGACAACACAGCGGATCCACTCACAAAGGCCTGTTCCCAGAGAGAGACTTTTATGGGATGGTTGAGTATGAGATACTTCAAACCACTGCTACAGATGGCCCTAGTGCAAGTGGGAGATTGTTAGTTATATGTATGCCCTAGAGGCCATTACTGTACATAGGATGTATATTGTAGTGGATGCTGGGACATATATAGGGAGGACTTTCTTGCTCGACATGATAGTATGCTATCTGGTTGAACTTTACCTTAACGTGTATACTGATTGTCTCTCTGTTACATGTTGGTAAAGCCCTTAGGATCTGTACTTGACTACCTGGACTATGATGCGGATCATACTAGTGGGGACATGGTAGTCCATAAGTACATCCTTCAAAGTCCCTAGTCGAGGGTGTATCGAGACGGGGCATCGATATACCAGAGTAGACTAGCGTATACCTTCTCGACCCATACAGATGGGCGATGGATGATCCCATATCCATCGGTGTTTGACAACAGAGGAGATATACGGGTGCTCAGTAGAGACTGGGTACACTGGACGGACTCGCCGAGAACTCCCAGATGGTATTATACCTCACGTCAGATGGCAGTTCTCTGGTGACACTGGTACAGAGTAGTCTATTGACCCGAGATCGTCATAGAGTCTTGTGTGGTTCCCACTGTGCTTTGATTTCCATCTTACCACGTCCAAGAGGGCATGCAAAACGGTGGTTTTTGGGTACAGTCCCGAGTCACATGGAGGCAATGAGCGATAGGAGGGGATTCGTCTCTCCCGGTATAGGGAGTTGATGTTGCGCTGTGTTCGATTGGCTATAACAGGAAATCCCTGGCCAGGGTTGCTGAGATTTACTGGTAAGTGTTACCGGTAGTTTCTCGAACAGTTATAGACCTCATATCGACACGACTTATTGAGCTATTGGGGTCTGATGTTTACCACCCCTAGGCAAGATATGCGACATATCAGACGATCAGACCGGACTGTACGGTAGTGTTACTGGTCGGATTCACTGGAGTGTGAGAGGGCTTGCTCGTCGATCTTCAGATCGCTCAATACCCGGGTGGCCGTTACGTTTAGCAGACCGCTTGCGGCTTGTGGGTGTTTGATATGATCATCACCTGCTGCCGGCGTATTGACGAGTCTTTAGAGTCCTACACAGAGGTTTCCTGGCTCAAGCGAAACGAAATAGGAGCGCATATGAGATATGTGCGGGACCGAGAATAATACCAGTATGTGATACTGTATTCGATTCTCGCGATGTGACATTGATCGGTTATATGCGATATAGCCGGGTTATCGGATCAAGTGTTGATTCGATAAGTTGTTACTAATGATACCAGTCGGTTGTGTGCGACATGACCGGATCATTGAATCAAGTGTTGATTTAATGATTTAATGCATATTTATATATTTGATATATTGCTTTGCATCAACTAGTATCGGTTTACTTAAGATGGATTTTCTCGCTCGAGTGTGCGCATTGTATATGCGATATGTTTATGTGCACATGTTTGTATCATGTTTGATGATGCATACCACTTTGGTTAAGTGTAAAGTTTGATCCATGGTTGTGTTTATGTTTAGGGTTTTATTTTCTTAATTATTCATTTATTCTTTTTGATAAATGGATAAAAGGAAAGCAAATGAGAAAATGGTGGCTTCTTTTGTTTTGTTCATGAATCTTCATGAAGCTTTGACTTAGTTAACCATTTTGTCTCATGCTTAACCCTAACCACTCCACTAACCCTAGTTCACTCTCTACAACTAACCATGGTCATGTTATGATAAGAATGAGTTTCTTTTCTAATTAAACTAATTCTTATCATAACTATTTCCTTCTTCTTCTTCATTCTTCAAGTGAAGAAAACCAAGGTCCATCAATGGTGATTGTTGGAAAAGAGTGAGAAATCCAAAACTAAAGTTAACCCACTTCCTATTTCTTCATCCTCTACCTCTTGCCAAGTAGTAGAGTATGTTTACTTCACAAGTTTCTTGACTTGGTGAAGTCGGAGCTTGATTTAGCGATGCCTCGACGTAGATCATCTTCGGCATGGACATCGACGACCTAGCTTGCCCATTCTCCGACGAAGCCGACTCTAGAGCCCGGATTTGATTTGGACAGCGGAGACGACCTCGTTGCGGAGCCGTGGAGGTGGAGGACCAGATCTACAAAGGTTGTATTTCCGTTTTCTCATTAGTTAAGTGTTAACTAGTTCAATGTTCGCCTAGACATCTAGTTATCGATCCGTAGTTTAGGGTTTGTAGGCACCATAATTTTTGAAATTGCCATGGTTGATGGCTTGGGAGACCTCACTAGAGTGCCTAGGAACCCTACAATTTGTGTATATGTGGTTTCTTTTGGGTCGAGCTCACTTGAGCCGACGTTGTGTTTTCTTATATTTTGCATTCCATTATGCTCTTTTTCTTGATATTACATATATATTGCGTGTGGTTGTGATCCGCCTTGGGCGAAGAGCTAGCTCCCGCTTGGGGATGCCATTTTGTTATTACAGGTTTATATATCTTGTTGTACCCATTTTGGGGGATAGTATTTACAAAGGAGACCCTGCCAAATTTTCGGAAATTTTTGATGTTTTTAAAAAGGGCTTAATGCAACTTAATTGATTTCAAAGTTGTTTTCATGAAAGGTTTCCTTCACTCTTTTGATTTTGGTTTAGATTTTTCTGGGCTTTGGCTGACTTAGGTTAGGTTACGCCTTTAGACGTCTCGTAATCTAAGTGCCAGTCACGTTCTGTACCTTCGGGTCGTGACAGTTTTATCCAATGGAAGTGGACGTTCGTAGTGATACCAAATATTCCGAAGAAAAAGTGTAAAAGTAGGAGTGGCAATGAGGTATGCAATTCAGACAATCCAAAGGCCAATGTTTTAAGAAGGTTCGGTTATCTTGGTCACTGAGTCATAGTCTAGGGTCGGGCCACGGTCGCTGCCAAAGAGTGAGAGAAAAGAAACACTCTGCGTGCACTCTAACCTAGATCAGAATGGTTATCAATTTATCTAATCAGGAAACCTCCCACTGTAACCTTAAATTCTCCTCCAAACCTGAAAGAAGAATTAGTCGGGATCACCCGAGAAGTAAACCAACTCATCAGTGGGAATCGGGATCCAACTATCATCGCATGATAACGTGATGGAATCCACTCACGTTATCACACTCCAGAAGGTATGCGCATGCCTGGCAAGTTTCAATTTCTTTAGAAACTCCCGATGTGATTTTTACCCCATGCTCTTATGGCCTTGACGAAGGTCAACAAATCATAAGTCACATGCCAAGTTCTGCCCGTCATTGTCCAGGTTAATTTGAACCCACCCGTACAAGCCCTTGACGAAGGTCAACAAGGCTGTACGACTGTCCCAAACCAACGCATCTATCTATACAACAGAAAGGTAACAAGCAGCTACCATACACTATGCCTTGACGAAGGTCAACAAACATAGCATGAATACTAAGTGCTACCCGTCTGAAATGACGGAGGGCTACGAATGGTTTTTGGCGAAAAACCTTTAACGTAATGAACTTGATATCGTTGAAGGAACCGGATAGCTTTTCATAAAAATATAGTGGTGAAAACCTTTGCTAAAGAGATCACTCCCGGTGAAGGGATCTCGGCTCTTTCCTCGTAGAATGAGGTGCAGGATATTCCAACTGAATACCATGATACAAAGCAAAAAGTAATCGACTATAGTGAAGTTATTACCTTGACGCAAACTTCTGCCCAAGGGGTCACTCCCGGTGAAGGGATCTCGGCCCTTGCCTCGTCGACTAAGGTGTTGGATATTCATAACCGAATACCACTGTGCAAAACAAAAGAGAACGTCCTTGTAATAACATCTTTTTGAAAATTGTTCCAACAACATAGAATAGGTTTTTTTAGCTTGCATTGATCCAAATCAACGCAGTCCCATCAGTTGATCACAGCAATAAAGAATGAAAATATGATGTACGTATATGCCATCCGCATTCGCCACTGGGTCCCGTCATCACCCGTTAGGTTACTTAACTAATGACAGAGCGGGGGCTGGACTAGCGCGGATGTAAAATATATACAACATCTACTAGTATATATATCAATATATAATAATCACTCATGGCGTGATAAATGCAACATCACAGAAAAGTAATAAGCATCATAAAACAATACAGATAATCTGGGATCCCCGGGTTTCCTTTGAGCCGCAACTGAAACCCGATGTTCCCCTGGTCGTGTGGATAGCCTGTGCAATGAAATCCTAGACCCCTACAGGTGCGGCAAGTTACCCGCCAAAACCTGAAGCGAGGCAGCCCTCTTCAGCAAAGTGAATGGACCACCCAGCACTTCACGGAATCTGGTAACTTGAGCACCCCTCCTTGGGTCAACCTATACCCCCTACGAGTGCGGCGAATAGCCCGCCAATTCTAGAGTGAAGCCCCCTCCGTCTCAAAGCCATGAGATGCGGTCCCGTTTCCCCCTAGAACCCGGCTATCCGTGCACCCCACCGTGGGGTAATCCCAATACAGAAAAGAAAAATATGTATAACGGGTACATCGACCTCAACCCGGTCGTCCCCCAAAAGAATAATATACAAACAGGAAGTGACGGCAGTCCACATGTCGGACACTCACCCCACGATATCAAATGTACAAATAAAACTAAACTGTACTAACATTGCATCCAAGCTATCCACCACGACAAATCCGCAACAACACAGCACAACACAGAACATCAATGTGAATGTCACGTTCGCAAATCCGTCTAAAAGAGCTATAGCAATTAGACAAGATTTACCGCTCGAATGACATTCATGGTCGCAGATATAATGTAAGTACTATAAACTAACGTATTTAAAATTCCTATCGAAAAAACTTCCCGAAGTGGGCCCCAAGTATAATTCCAGCACTCAAAATAATCTGGGCCAAAACTATATATCACAAAAATCATATTTCCATGAACTAAACCCTCAGAAAAACTTTGGGGCACTGTAGCCCAAAAGGGACCGCGGAAGGGCCGCCAAATGCGACATTTTGCGGCGGTTCCGCGGTGGAATTTTAAAGTTAGGTCTCCAAACTTTTTCTGTAGCTTTAGTTATGCCTGCATGTATATTTAAGATGCCTAAAATAATTTTTTGAACAACTTTGAAATTCGAGAAATTTCGATCGATCGATATTTTAAACACGTTAGAACAAGCTAGTAAAGGTTAATGGCGTGGCTCTGATACCATGTACGTCTACGGTAGCGCCCCGGCCGTCGATCCGAGGCCAAAATGCGGAAACAAAAACTTTTCATAAACTTGAAACTGGCGCTAACGCAGACTTTTACCCGGATCGAACCATTAACATTAAACTAGCAATCTAAAGAGGGTTAGAAAAGCTATACCGATCGATCCGTGTCCTTCGGTCTTTAGCCACCATCTTTAGCTTCTTGCGGTATCTTCGATCTCGCTCGATCTCCTCGTCGAAAGGGCACCACGTCGATGAATCCTTTTATGGGCTCCCGCTTCGAACCGAAGTAACTCGGACATGAAGTTTGCTAGCCGACGAGTCCAAAGTGAAGTAGAGAATGTGTGTGATAACTTTGTCTCTTGACACTCTAGGATTCTCAACACATGAGATGGTTAGAGTGGAGGTAGAAGATGATGCCAATGGTGGAACTTGTGAGAAAGAAGAAGAAAGAAAGTGGAGAGCTCTTTGTTATTATTGTTGAGATGAAGAAAAATGAGAGGGCTAGAATAAATCAAGAGCAACCCCAAGACTAACATGGCTGCCCTCTCTCTCTCCAAGCATCATATCAACACAATAATCAATCATAAAATGTGACATTTGCACAAATAATGATACCATGAGTCACTAGATTGCATATGCCACATTTAATACAACTCATGATGAATTCCACTCACAATTTCCACAAGCAATTAATCCAAATGTTTGCAACAATAAAAAGAATGGCATCATCTAAAGTAAACTCGTGACGGATCACAAGAATACCCCTCACCTGTTTATACATACCTGCATCCGCATTCCAACTGAATGCAAATGCGATGTGACTAAAGTAATCCAACAAATCTAATAGTAGGATCCGGCTTAAACCAAAGCCCACTAGTATGATCCGCCCGATCATGATCCATGCACGACTGCACGTATATGATCGAACCCTGCCATAATACCATACAACCTCTACAACGTTTCGCCCGAAACTTGAGAAACTGTCTGTAGGGGACTCTAAAGACTTGTCAATACTTTGGCTATGGATTTAACCACTAGCACGTCAGTGGTACTAGCTGTACGTAACGGGCTACCAGGTATTGACCAAAAGGGAGGTCGATGAGCGAACTCATCCTGACACCCTACTGAGCCTGTCAGTGACAATATCCATACAGTCCGGTCTATTCGTCTATGAGTATCGCATGTCGGGCCTAGGGGGTTGGTAAAAGTCAGACCCTCAAAAGTGGTACAAGTCGTGTCGGAGTATAGCCCAGAACACCCTGAGATACTACTGGAATACCTACCAGTAAATCTCATGCCTTGGCCAAGGACTTCGTGTAATGGCTCTCCTAGACACAGCGCGATCTCACCCCCAATACCAGGAGAGACGAAACCCCTGCTGATCCGCTCACTGCCTCCATGTGGCTTGGGACTGTACCCAACTAAAACCTATTTGCACGACTCCTTTCAGCCGTGGTAAGGTAGTAATCAAAGCACGGTGGGAACTCACACGAGACAAATGACGATCTCAGGTCGATGAACTAACCTGTACACATGTCACCAGGGAACTGCTATCTGACGTTAGGTATAATACCAACTAGCATGTTCCCGGCGAGTCCTGTCCGGTGTACTCATAACCGAATGAGCAACTATATACATCTTAGGTGAACCAACTGACACCAATGGCTTGTGAGACCGGCCACCGACCCTCGTCGGGGTCTCGACTGTATACTCTAGTCTACTAATGGAGTGTCGATGCCCAGTCTTGATACTCCCATGACTAAGGACCATTTTAAGGATGTGCTTATAGACTACCCAACTCTCACGTATATGATCGCCATCATCCTGCTGGTAGTCAAGCAAGAATCCTAAGGGCTCTATCATGTGCAATAGTGACATGTAATGTCATCTAAAGCATGTACACGATGATAAAGATAAACCAGATAGCATATTATCATCTTGAGTAAGACTTTCCTACCGGCATAGGTCCTCCCTCAATCATTGCAATCACGCGCCTGCGATCCAATAATTGACTTTGTGGGCACTATATCCAACAACTTAAGATATTTGTTAACCCAACCTTTAACTCATAGCTATGGTTTAGTCTCTGCAATTGTAGCGTCTTGAAAAGTCGTTTTGGAGTTTTCCTGAAATTCGGTGAAAATTCGGTATTTTTCCGAAAACCGTCTTTTTTGTTATTTTGCAGTTTAGGACTAGTTATACCTAAAATGGATAGGTAATTGCTTGTTTTTAGTAGCTAATGAGTTACTTATTAAATTTTGGTCATTTAAAAAAATTTCCCTATTTTTCAATTTTTTTATATTATTTTAAGCCGGTAAGAAAATACATTAAATTAGCGATAAATACAAATTTTTCTGGGCTAATTTTAATCTTTAAAATTATGTTAATTAAAATCTAGTTGTAACATAAATTTTTAGTATTTTATTTTGAGTTTTAACTAATTTTTATTATAGGAAACGAAATTTATTGAATTTAAGCTTAAACTTGCAATTTTGGACTTGTAGGGGGTCTTTTTGCATAAATTTTTTTTTTTGCACTCTCTCTCACTCTTCCCTCACCCCTAGGCCGGCCCCACCTCAGTAGCAAGCCCACAAAATTTTTCCCCATCTCATTTGAACAAAATGATATGATAAGGGCTTTAATATATTAAATTGGGTATGTGTTTTGTTGTTTGACTTGGTCTTTTGACTTTGAAACTTCTCTACACTTTTCCCCAACTCCCCCACACCTCTCCCCACTCTCTCCTCAGCTCAGAAATCCTGCACCAACAGCCCCAAATATTTTCCCCATTTCTTCTTCTCTTTTGCTTCATTTTCATCTCAAAAATTCAATAAAAATCAACAAATCCTTCACTATTTCAACACAAAACCTTAATCCATCTCTTCTCACACCCATGCTAGCTTAAATCTTGGAGAAAGGAGGCATCTTTGGAGGCAAATTTCTTCTTGCTAGATCCATAGATTTGAGGTATAATTTCTACTCTTTTAAGTTGATATGGTTAGAATTCTTTAATCTAGTTGTTTAGTGTTAATTTTAGTGTTAATCCTAATCTAGTTTTTTTTAGTTAATGGTTGAAAATTTAACTAGGGTTTCTTGAAACCATGTTTTAGTTAATTAAATCTTTTAATTAATCTAGTTGTTTACTTAACCAATCTATATGGTTACTTTGCTTAAGTGGCTTGATGTTATGCTAATCTAAGTTAACTTGTGTGAAATTTTCATTGTTGTTGCTAATTGCCAAAAATCAAGAGAAGGGTTTGTGTTGGAATTATGGTTTGATACATAGTTAATGGTTTAAAATTAGTGTAATGGCTAGCTAGTGGGTTAGTTTGGATTGTTGTGTTGGATTGTGTTAACTTTGTCGCTAATTTTCGATGTTTGTTCCAAATTGCAAATTTCTAGCTTACTAGGTTTTTATGTAAATTATTGTGACGAATTAATTGCGATATCTAGATTATTTTGTTGGCATATCCTATGATATTTAGGATGTGTGAGTGCGGATTTTTGAGTAATCGGGTTTTAGTTTTGCCGGGCGACCAAATCGACGATTTTTGCAGTTTTTGCGATTTTCGCGTGTGTTCCGCGCACCTTGTGCACGTTGTACCTAGCTTGTGAACGTTAGTATTTTCGTTTGGGTTTTGCGTCGTTCTTGATATGTAACCTTATGTTTGGTATTGATGTAAATTCCAGGTTCGGTCGCGGAGACGTCAGACGCGGCACGAAAGGGGAAAGCGGTGATTGGACGTGACTAGCTAGGGATTCCGGTGAGTAGATGTAACATCTACGGGGGACTATCGTTGGATGGCGCAAGCCGCCCGATAGTTTTAGTAACTTAAAAGATTCTTAGTGATGTTAGTAATTAGGGGTGTAATACTTATATGATTATTTGCTGCATCCATGCCATATATTGACATATATATACGAACCCATTCTATAGGACACCTGCACCATTGCCAGGGTTTTTATATGCAGCACGAGCACTATTCATGCTTACACACACACCCTGGTAATTGCCATGCCACCATACTAGATAACCTTTAAATTGAAACCTTTTACTAATTGATGCTTAAACCTGTGCTATTGCCTTTAATTCCTTAAAATGAAATCGTAGGATTGCTATTCATGTGCATGCACTTCATCATATTATTTGTTCATGCCTAATTTATTAATCACACATCGCAACTTGATTATTGATACCATATGCATTCATTATCATTGATATATGCACTTATGAGGATTTCTTAAGATTTTATGATATTTCTGGATTTCGGGGGAAAGCCGCAAAATTTCTAAACCTATTATGTTTTTAAAATATGTAATTGCGGTTTTCTAGTGATGTAAAGTGTCGTCCACCATGAGTTTGCTGTGGTTTTCGAGATCCGTGTCGAGGAGTGGAGGAACCGTCATGGGTACATGGTGGGTCCGGTATGGTACCCCGGGGCAAGATGAATGTGGTGTTGACGTTGAGCCTGGCAGGGGACGGATTACCTACCGGTGACTGTTTGGCACGGCGGATATCCAGAGGATACCGACCGTGGCCGCGAGATGATGAGATTTTGATATTGAGCTGGGTCAGCCGGATGGCTGAGGCCAGAGATACTATGACATGGATATATGAGATTTGTGATAGTTTTGAGGTGTCGTTGCTGGACACAGGTTCTTGTTGATTCTATTGGTATTGTGCTGGTATTTCAAAAGAGATTCCTAAAGGAAGAACATGATTCTTATACTTACACATTCAGATCATGAGTTGATTCGCATTGCATTCATACCTGCTAGTATATTCATATTGCATACATACCTGCTATTATGTCCTGCCTTACCTGTATTTGAGATGCTAGGATGCTTGTGTGCGTTCATTCGATAGCCTGTGTAGATGTTATTTATTACTCACGAGTTGGCAACTCACCCCCGTTGTGCCACAGCCTTTTTCAGGTCCGCTCCGTCAGTACAGTAGCGGCGGGCGCACTTGCTTCTTTTGCCTGGACTCGAGGTTTTGCTCTTAGGTGGGTTATATTATTATTTTTGTACCACCTTGTATATTCTTTGTATCTAGTGCACTCCATCTACTGTATCTAACAGTATTGTTGTATATTGACCTAGAGATGAGACTGTGAGATTTGTGGACTTTTATGCTGTTTTGGGGGTCGAGCTCACTTGAGTCGACGTGCTGTTTTCTCATGCTCCTTTATTATTATTTTGCATGTTGTTGTTTTAAATTGCGTGGGATTTGTGACCGCCTTGTGGCGAAGAGCTAGCTCCCGCTTGGGGATGCCATATTTGTTGGATTCATATATATTCTTGTTGTACCCATTTTGGGGGCCAGTATTTACAAAGGAGACTCTGCCGAAATTTTCGGAAAAATTTGTATTGTTTTTAAAAAGGTTTTTATATGACTTAATTGATAAACTCGCTTTCAATGGATTGGTTTTCCTTCATTCTTTGCTTATTTGGTTTTGGGTTCTGGGTTTTGGCTTACTTATTTTACGGACGTCTTGAGACGTTTCGTAACTTAAGTGCCAGTCACGTTCCGTACCCTGCGGGTCGTGACAAAGTTGGTATCAGAGCGATAGGTTTTACCTTTTTGAGTGTAGGATGACCCTTGGTAGATGGAGTAAGTGACTTAAGCAGGGTAACGTAGCGTGCGTATGTCCGCGGCATACTTGCGATACGGTACTCCGCCTAAGTGACTTTAGGATATACTTGCTTGAAAATTCCTTCTTCAATTTCGTGTATCCTATGATCCTATTGCACTGTTCTTACTATCCGTTTTCCTGTAACAGCCACTATGCCGCCGAAGGCTACGAGGGCACAGAGGGCTGCCGCCAGAGACGAGATTCGAGCTGGCTCGTCCGAGACTAGGATTGAGCAGAGTGGTATGCCTACGCCGCAGGGACAGACCGATCCACCTTCCCCAGGCCGTATGGATAGGCTCGAGACTGGTATGGAGGAGTTGCGACAGATGATGGGGAGTATGCAGGAGCTACGTCAGATGGTAGGATCCCTAGTTGCAGCCAGTCGTACACCGAGGCCTGATGACGTACCTACTACATCACAGACGACCATGATACCTGCTCCTACTACTACCACCGTGGCCATTCCGGTTTCGCTACAGGATTTCATGAGGCTGAGACCTCCAGTATTCACCGGCACCGAGGCAGCGGAGGACCCACAGACGTTCCTTGACAGTTTAGCCAGGATCTGCCGTTCGCTGAGATGTTCGGATGATCGATGGGTAGAGCTTGCGAGTTTCCGACTAGAGGGTCTCGCGCAGACATGGTGGGAGTCAGTCTTGAGGGGTCGAGCTGCAGGTCTACCGCCTATGACTTGGGCCGAGTTTACAGCGGTCTTTCTAGCTCGTTTCCTCCCAGAGAGCATTCGTGACGCCAGAGCTCGTAGATTCGAGGCCTTAGTCAAGACACCTGGGATGACGGTGTCTGAGTATGATATCCAGTTTACACAGTTATCCCGATATGCTCCGTATTTGGTGGACACCGAAGAGAAGATGGTGAAGAGGTTCGTACAGGGACTTGATGCCCAGCTATATCTTGCCATTGGCACCCAGCACTACGACACTTATTCAGCTGCTATGGATACAGCATTGCGGATGGAGGCACGCATAGCACAGACTTCGGCCGTTTCTGGACCGAAAAGGATTCGCACCGATGTACCGTCTCATAGGCAGCGTGCCAGATTCTTTCCGAGAGATAGGCCTGGCAGAGGATTTGGACGGGGACAGCTATATGGTTCTTATCCCCAGGGACAGCAGCCGTCGCCAGGGTGTTTTGGGTGCGGGAGTCTGCACCATCTTGTCAGAGACTGTCCGGCGAGACGACAGGGAGCAGCGACAGTTCCGCATGTGACCCTACCACCATCACCACCCCCTCCTCAGAGAGCCCTACTTCCTACCATAGGCGATGCTCCACGCCAGTTAGGTGCACCCAGAGGCCGTGGACGCGGCGGTCCTGTTCAGAGAGGACGAAGAGGTAGAGGCCGAGGTCGAGGTCAGCCCACTATCGGTGGAGGACAGGCCCGAGTATTTGCTTTGACACCGCAGGATGCGCAGGCATCCAATGCCGTTGTGACAGGTACCTTGCCAGTTTGTTCTTTCGACGCACGGGTATTATTTGACCCAGGTTCCACACATTCGTACGTCTCTACACACTTTGCGCCGATGTTGGGCCGTGAGTCGTCATCGTTAGATCATCCGCTTGTTGTTAGTACTCCGGTAGGCGAGTCGTTTGTTGCTCGTTTTGTTTTTCGATTGTGTTCCGTTCATATCGGGGAGAGGGATTCATCGGTTGATTTGATTCTCCTCGATATGTTGGACTTTGATGTGCTTCTGGGCAAGGATTGGCTAGCCACTTGTTATGCTTCGGTGGACTGCCATGAGAAGGCAGTCAGATTTAGCTTTCCGGGAGAGCCAGTCCTTGTTATTCAGGGAGACCGTAGCATCACCCTTCCCAGCTTGATTTCGTCTCTTCGCGCTGGTCAGCTCTTGCGGAAGGGATGTCAGGGATTCTTAGCGTATATGTGTGATACTCGAGCTGCAGAGGTTCCGTTGGACCGGGTCCCGGTTGTTTGTGAGTTCCCTGATGTTTTCCCTGATGAGCTACCTGGGCTACCACCTGAGCGCGACGTTGAGTTCTGCATCGATTTGATTCCCGGCTCGGGGCCTATTTCTATACCACCTTATCGGATGGCCCCGGCTGAGCTTCGAGAGCTGAAGGATCAGTTGCAGGATTTGTTAGATAAGGGGCTTATTCGACCTAGTGTTTCTCTGTGGGGTGCTCCGGTCCTATTTGTCAACAAGAAGGATGGAAGTTTACGCTTATGCATCGACTACCGCCAGCTGAACAAAGTTACCGTTCGGAACAGATATCCGTTGCCACGCATTGATGATTTGTTTGACCAGCTTCAGGGTGCGGGGTATTTTTCGAGGATCGACTTGCGATCAGGATACCATCAGCTGCGAGTTCGACAGAAGGATATACCGAGGACAGCTTTCCGCACGCGCTACGGCCACTATGAGTTTTTGGTGATGTCGTTCGGACTCACCAACGCCCCAGCAGCATTCATGGATTTGATGAACCGTACATTCAGGCTGTATCTTGACTTGTTCATCATCGTGTTTATTGACGATATCTTGGTGTACTTCCGGAGCAGAGAGGAGCACGAGCAGCACTTGCAGATTACATTACAGACTCTGAGGGAGCACCAGTTGTTCGCAAAGTTCTCCAAGTGTGCATTCTGGCTGGACAGCGTCGGATTCTTGGGTCACGTGGTTACGAGAGACGGCATATGTGTGGACCCGAAGAAGATTGAGGTTGTTCAGCAGTGGCCCCGACCTACATCGGTTACTGAGATCCGTAGTTTTCTAGGCCTGGCAGGCTACTACAGGCGTTTTGTTCAGGACTTCTCCCGTATAGCTGCACCTTTGACCGGTTTGACCCGGAAGGGAGTTCCTTTCGTCTGGACGGAGGAGTGCGAGCGCAGTTTTCAGCAGCTACGGACATGTTTGACTACGGCGCCGGTATTATCTTTGCCTTCAGGATCAGGCGGATTCGTGGTTTATTGTGACGCTTCACTGGTGGGGCTAGGGTGCGTATTGATGCAGCATGGCCGGGTGATCGCATATGCTTCTCGGCAGTTGAAGAAGCATGAACAGAACTACCCTACTCATAATTTGGAGATGGCTGCAGTGGTCTTTGCACTGAAGATTTGGCGACATTACCTATACGGCGAGTCGTGTCGGATATTCACTGATCACAAGAGCTTAAAGTACATATTTCAGCAGCGAGACCTGAACCTCAGACAGCGTCGTTGGATGGAGTTGGTGAAAGACTACGACTGTGAGATCTTATATCACCCAGGCAAGGCGAATGTGGTGGCAGATGCGTTGAGTAGGAGGCCCGGGGGTAGTCTATCCTATTTGCGCGCAGTGCAGAGGCAGTCGTCAGCAGATTGGCAGATTTTATGCGACAGCCGAGTGGAGTTTGAGTTCACTCAGACAGGGGGATAGCTCGCGCATGTTCGTGCACGCCCACAGTTGCTTGACCGTATATATGAGGCACAGCGCAGTGACGACCGTTGCTCAGAGATCATGGTACAGATAGGACAGGGAAGATTTTCCGAGTTCGTGATTGACGATCAGGGGATTTTACGCTATGGATCTAGGCTGTGCGTACCAGATGCTGATGGATTGCGGCGCGACATTCTTGAGGAGGCACACCGATCAGTGTATAGTGTCCACCCCGGATCCACCAAGATGTACCATGATATGAGAGAGACCTACTGGTGGGACGGGATGAAGAGGGACATTGCGGAGTTTGTATCGAGATGCCTGACTTGTCAGCAAGTCAAGGCCGAGCATCAGAGGCCCGCAGGAGAGCTACAGCCGTTACCCATTCCGGAGTGGAAATGGGAGCAGATTTCGATGGATTTCGTTGTGGGTCTACCCAGGACCAGTCGAGGGTATGACTCCATCTGGGTGATCGTAGATCGATTGACGAAAGAGGCTCACTTCCTGCCAGTGAAGACGACTTTCAGCTTCGCTCAGTATGCTCAGCTCTATATTGACGAGATCGTGTGACTACATGGCATACCGACTTGTATCGTGTGAGATCGAGGCACTCAGTTTACCAGCCGACTATAGCAGAGACTCCAGGAGGCTTTGGGCACTCGTTTGAGCTTCAGCACAGCATTTCATCCGCAGACCGACGGACAGTCAGAGCGGACCATTCAGACTCTCGAGGACATGCTCAGAGCGTGCGTTTTGGACTTCGGCGGTAGCTGGGATCGTCATTTACCTCTAGTGGAGTTCTCCTACAACTACAGCTTCCAGGATACTATTCAGATAGCACCTTTCGAGGCATTGTATGGGAGAAGATGCGGATCGCCCGTCTGTTGGACAGAGCTCAGCGAGAGCGGTATTTTGGGGCCGCAGCTTGTTGAAGAGACGATAGCGAAGATACAGTTGATCTGAGACCGGATGAGAGCGGCTCAGAGCAGGCAGAAATCGTATGCAGACAGGCGCCGGCGCAGACTAGAGTTCGCAGTTGGCGATCATGTTTTTCTGTGGGTCTCTCCGATGAAGGGCGTGATGCGATTTGGGCGGAAAGGAAAGCTTAGTCCCAGATTTATGGTTCCCTTCGAGATTCTCGAGCGTGTCGGCGCTGTTGCATATCGTTTGGCCCTTCCACCCAGCTTTCCCGATGTTCACCCCATCTTCCATGTTTCGATGCTCCGCAAGTACCTTCACGACCCTTCGCATGCGATTCAGCACCCGACAGTCCAGCTTGAGCGCAACCTTTCTTTTGCAGAGCAGCCGGTGGCCATCCTGGATCGGCAGGTGAAGAAGTTGAGATCGAAAGTTATACCGACCGTCAAGGTCCTTTGGCATAGCCCGAGCAGCGAGGAGGTCACCTGGGAGACCGAGGGCGAGATGAGGAAGAAATATCCCCATCTCTTTGAAGGTACGCGTAGTTATATTTTTAAATTCGGGGACCGAATTTCTTTAAGGGGGGAAGATTGTAGCATCTTGAAAAGTCGTTTTGGAGTTTTCCTGAAATTCGGTGAAAATTCGGTATTTTTCCGAAAACCGTCTTTTTTGTTATTTTGCAGTTTAGGACTAGTTATACCTAAAATGGATAGATAATTGCTTGTTTTTAGTAGCTAATGAGTTACTTATTAAATTTTGGTCATTTAAAAAATTTTCCCTATTTTTCAATTTTTTTTATATTATTTTAAGCCGGTAAGAAAATACATTAAATTAGCGATAAATACAAATTTTTCTGGGCTAATTTTAATCTTTAAAATTATGTTAATTAAAATCTAGTTGTAACATAAATTTTTAGTATTTTATTTTGAGTTTTAACTAATTTTTATTATAGGAAACGAAATTTATTGAATTTAAGCTTAAACTTGCAATTTTGGACTTGTAGGGGGTCTTTTTGCATAAATTTTTTTTTTGTGCACTCTCTCTCACTCTTCCCTCACCCCTAGGCCGGCCCTACCTCAGTAGCAAGCCCACAAAATTTTTCCCCATCTCATTTGAACAAAATGATATGATAAGGGCTTTAATATATTAAATTGGGTATGGGTTTTGTTGTTTGACTTGGTCTTTTGACTTTGAAACTTCTCTACACTTTTCCCCAACTCCCCCACACCTCTCCCCACTCCCTCCTCAGCTCAGAAATCCTGCACCAACAGCCCCAAATATTTTCCCCATTTCTTCTTCTCTTTTGCTTCATTTTCATCTCAAAAATTCAATAAAAATCAACAAATCCTTCACTATTTCAACACAAAACCTTAATCCATCTCTTCTCACACCCATGCTAGCTTAAATCTTGGAGAAAGGAGGCATCATGGAGGCAAATTTCTTCTTGCTAGATCCATAGATTTGAGGTATAATTTCTACTCTTTTAAGTTGATATGGTTAGAATTCTTTAATCTAGTTGTTTAGTGTTAATTTTAGTGTTAATCCTAATCTAGTTTTTTTTAGTTAATGGTTGAAAATTTAACTAGGGTTTCTTGAAACCATGTTTTAGTTAATTAAATCTTTTAATTAATCTAGTTGTTTACTTAACCAATCTATATGGTTACTTTGCTTAAGTGGCTTGATGTTATGCTAATCTAAGTTAACTTGTGTGAAATTTTCATTGTTGTTGCTAATTGCCAAAAATCAAGAGAAGGGTTTGTGTTGGAATTATGGTTTGATGCATAGTTAATGGTTTAAAATTAGTGTAATGGCTAGCTAGTGGGTTAGTTTGGATTGTTGTGTTGGATTGTGTTAACTTTGTCGCTAATTTTCGATGTTTGTTCCAAATTGCAAATTTCTAGCTTACTAGGTTTTTATGTAAATTATTGTGACGAATTAATTGAGATATCTAGATTATTTTGTTGGCATATCCTATGATATTTAGGATGTGTGAGTGCGGATTTTTGAGTAATCGGGTTTTAGTTTTGCCGGGCGACCAAATCGACGATTTTTGCAGTTTTTGCGATTTTCGCGTGTGTTCCGCGCACCTTGTGCACGTTGTACCTAGCTTGTGAACGTTAGTATTTTCATTTGGGTTTTGCATCGTTCTTGATATGTAACCTTATGTTTGGTATTGATGTAAATTCCAGGTTCGGTCGTGGAGACGTCAGACGCGGCACGAAAGGGGAAAGTGGTGATTGGACGTGACTAGCTAGGGATTCCGGTGAGTAGATGTAACATCTACGGGGGACTATCGTTGGATGGCGCAAGCCGCCCGATAGTTTTAGTAACTTAAAAGATTCTTAGTGATGTTAGTAATTAGGGGTGTAATACTTATATGATTATTTGCTGCATCCATGCCATATATTGACATATATATACGAACCCATTCTATAGGACACCTGCACCATTGCCAGGGTTTTTATATGCAGCATGAGCACTATTCATGCTTACACACACACCCTGGTAATTGCCATGCCACCATACTAGATAACCTTTAAATTGAAACCTTTTACTAATTGATGCTTAAACCTGTGCTATTGCCTTTAATTCCTTAAAATGAAATCGTAGGATTGCTATTCATGTGCATGCACTTCATCATATTATTTGTTCATGCCTAATTTATTAATCACACATCGCAACTTGATTATTGATACCATATGTATTCATTATCATTGATATATGCACTTATGATGATTTCTTAAGATTTTATGATATTTCTGGATTTCGGGGGAAAGCCGCAAAATTTCTAAACCTATTATGTTTTTAAAATATGTAATTGCGGTTTTCTAGTGATGTAAAGTGTCGTCCACCATGAGTTTGCTGTGGTTTTCGAGATCCGTGTCGAGGAGTGGAGGAACCGTCACGGGTACATGGTGGGCCCGGTATGGTACCCCGGGGCAAGATGAATGTGGTGTTGACGTTGAGCCTGGCAGGGGACGGATTACCTACCGGTGACTGTTTGGCACGGCGGATATCCAGAGGATACCGACCGTGGTCGCGAGATGATGAGATTTTGATATTGAGCTAGGTCAGCCGGATGGCTGAGGCCGGAGATACTATGACATGGATATATGAGATTTGTGATAGTTTTGAGGTGTCGTTGCTGGACACAGGTTCTTGTTGATTCTATTGGTATTGTGCTGGTATTTCAAAAGAGATTCCTAAAGGAAGAACATGATTCTTATACTTACACATTCAGATCATGAGTTGATTCGCATTGCATTCATACCTGCTAGTATATTCATATTGCATACATACCTGCTATTATGTCCTGCCTTACCTGTATTTGAGATGCTAGGATGCTTGTGTGCGTGCATTCGATAGCCTGTGTAGATGTTATTTATTACTCACGAGTTGGCAACTCACCCCCGTTGTGCCACAGCCTTTTTCAGGTCCGCTCCGTCAGTACAGTAGCGGCGGGCGCACTTGCTTCTTTTGCCTGGACTCGAGGTTTTGCTCTTAGGTGGGTTATATTATTATTTTTGTACCACCTTGTATATTCTTTGTATCTAGTGCACTCCATCTACTGTATCTAACAGTATTGTTGTATATTGACCTAGAGATGAGACTGTGAGATTTGTGGACTTTTATGCTGTTTTGGGGGGTCGAGCTCACTTGAGTCGACGTGCTGTTTTCTCATGCTCCTTTATTATTATTTTGCATGTTGTTGTTTTAAATTGCGTGGGATTTATGACCGCCTTGTGGCGAAGAGCTAGCTCCCGCTTGGGGATGCCATATTTGTTGGATTCATATATATTCTTGTTGTACCCATTTTGGGGGCCAGTATTTACAAAGGAGACTCTGCCGAAATTTTCGGAAAAATTTGTATTGTTTTTAAAAAGGTTTTTATATGACTTAATTGATAAACTCGCTTTCAATGGATTGGTTTTCCTTCATTCTTTGCTTATTTGGTTTTGGGTTCTGGGTTTTGGCTTACTTATTTTACGGACGTCTTGAGACGTTTCGTAACTTAAGTGCCAGTCACGTTCCGTACCCTGCGGGTCGTGACAACAATGGTTAGTGCATGACATACACTCACCATAGTTGCATTTCTAACCTCATGAGTTATTCATTCATCATCATCTTCCTCACTTGAGAAAAAGCTTGCTAGTCTTTTCTAAGTGATGAAACATTGTGAGAAAAATAAATCTAAAGTGAGGCCACTTCCTATTTCATCATCCTCTACTATTAGCCATTTAGTTTATGGTGTTTGCTTCACTAATCTACCATTAGTGAAGAGGAAGCATGAGCTTGAGTATCCTTGACGTAGATCATCTTTGGCCTCGACGACATTAAGCAAGCTTGTTCCATACATCTCATGGAGCCTTTCTAGAGTCCGAGGAGTTCACTAATTGGAGCGAAGGGACTACTACATGGAGCATTTGAAGTGAAGGACCGGTCTACAAAGGTTGTATTCCTTCTTCTCTTTAGTTTGTAAAGTGTTTACAATCTAGAAAACCCTAAGTCTCTAGTTCGATCCTCGTTCGGGTTCTTTAGCTCTCTAGAAAATTTTGAAATAGCATGTTCGATGCCCTAGTAAACACCGTGAGGGTGCTAAGGATCCTTACAAGATTAATACGATATATGATACCGTATTCTATTCTCGCGATTTGTGTTATCGGTCGGTTATATGTGATATAGCCGGGTTATCGAATCAAGTGTTGATTCGATAAGTTGATACACATGGTATTAGTCGGTTATATGTGATATAGCCGGATTGTTAAGTCAAGTGTTGATTTGATAATTTAATGTATAATTATATATTTGATATATTAACATACATTAACTAATACATGTAGGGTTCCTAGGCACACTCAAGAGGTTCCACAAGGCATCAACCATGCCAAATTCAAATTTTTCCGGTGCCGAGAAACCCTAATGCGATCGTTAACTAGAGTTTAGGCGAAAACAAATGCGAATAAACAACTTTACTCTAAAGTGAATGGAAATACAACCTTTGTAGATCCGGTCCTCCACTTCCTTAGCTCCGTGATGATGTCCCTCCGCTGCGATCATCGGGATCCCGGACTTTAGCGATGGTTTCATCGGAGAAATGAGCGGGCTAGGTCGTCGACTTCGATGCCGAAGATGATCTACATCGAGGCAACCCAAAATGAAGCTCCAACTTCACCAAGTCATGAAACTTGTGAAGAAAACACCCTATACTACATGGCAAGTGGTAGAGGATAAAGAAATAGGAAGTGGGTTCACTTTGGATTTGGATTTCTCACTCTTTTTCTCATGGCACCATTGAAGGTAGCAAGTTTCATTCTTCTTGAAGAAGAAGAAAAAGAAGAAAGAATATGATAAGAATAATGAATAATAGAAAATAAAGTGATTCTTATCATTATGCAACCTTGGGTTAGTTTAACAAGTGTAGAGAATAAATTAGGGTTAGGTGAATGGTTAGGTTAAGCAAAAGAAACAAAATGGTTGAACTTTTCAAAGCTTCATGAAGCTTCAAAGAAAATCCAAAGTTAGCCACCATTTTATTTCTTGCTAAAATGAATAAATAAATAAAATAAATAATCAAGAAAAGATAACAAAACCCTAACCATTTACTTAAACATGGTTTAAAGTAAACATACACCCAAGTTTGCATATATCATCAAACATGATACAATCTAGTGCACAAAACTATATCATATATACAATGTGCACACCAAGTGAGAAAATCCATCTTAAGTGAACCAATACTAGTTAATGCAAAGTAATATATCAAATATATTAGTATACATTAAATCATTAAATCAACACTTGATTTAACGATCCGGTCATATCGCATATGACCGACTAATATCCAATGTATCGACTTATCGAATCAATCCTCGATTCGATAACTAGGTTATATCGCATACAACCAATCGATACATTCATCGCGAGAATAGAATACGGTATCACATACACGCATTATTCTCGGTCCCGCACATATTTCATATGCGCTCCTATTTCGTTTCGCTTGAGCCAGGAAACCTCTGTGTAGGACTCTAAAGACTCGTCAATACGCCGGCAGTAGGTGATGATCATATCAAACACCCACAAGCCGCAAGCGGTCTACTAAACGTAACGGCCACCCGGGTATTGAGCGATCAGAAGATCGACGAGCAAGCCCGCTCATACTCCTGTGAATCCAACCAGTAACACTTACCGTACAGTCCGGTCTGTTCGTCTGATATGTCGCATATCTCGCCTAGGGGTGGTAAACATCAGACCCCAGCAGCTCGATAAGTCGTGTCGATATGAGGTCTATAACAGTTCGAGAAACTACTGGTAACACTTACCAGTAAATCTCAACAACCCTGGCCAGGGATTTCCGGTTATAGCCAATCGAACACAGCGCAACATCAACTCCCTATACCGGGAGAGACGAATCCTCTCCTATCGCTCATTGCCTCCATGTGATTCAGGACTGTACCCAAAAACCACCGTTTTGTATGCCCTCTTGGATGTGGTAAGGTGGAAATCAAAGCACAGTGGGAATCACACAAGACTCTATAACGATCTCGGGTCAACAGACTACTCTGTACCAGTGTCACCAGAGAACTGTCATTTGACGTAAGGTATAATACCATCTGGGAGTTCTCGGCGAGTCCTTCCAGTGTACCCAGTCTCCACTGAGCACCCTTATATCATCACTGATGTCAAACACCAATGGATATGGGATCATCCATCGCCCATCTGTATGGGTCGAGAAGGTATACGCTAGTCTACTCTGGTATATCGATGCCCCGTCTCGATACATCCATGACTAGGGACCTTGAAGGATGTACTTATGGACTACCATGTCCCCACTAGTATGATCCGCATCATAGTCCAGGTAGTCAAGTACATATTCTAAGGGCTTTACCAACATGTAACAGAGAGACAATCAGTGTACACGTTAAGGTAAAGAGCAACCAGATAGCATACTATCATGTCGAGCAAGAAAGTCCTCCCTATATATGTCCAAGCATCCACTACAATATACATCCTATGTATAGTAATGGCCTCTAGGGCATACATATAACTAACAATACATGCTCACTTATGATTTGTTTTCTCACTTGATTTTCTTCACATTGTATATATGTGATATATATTAGTGTACAACATTATGTGTCATGTTTGATGATACATGCAATAGAGTGTTGGAGGTAGTGCCCTCAGAGTCAATTATTGGATCACAGGCACGTGATTGCAATGATTGAGGGAGGACCTATCCCGGTACAACAGTCTTACTCGAGATGATAGTATGCTATCTGGTTTATCTTTATCATCGTGTACTGCTTTAGGTAACCTGACAGGTCACTATTGCACGTTGATAGAGCCCCTAGGATTCTTGCTTGGCTGCCAGCAGTATGAGGGCGATCATATAAGTGAGAGCTGGAGTCTATAAGCACATCCTTAAAAGGTCCCTAGTCGTGGGAGTTTCGAGACAGGGCATCGATTCTCCAGAGTAGACTAGTGTATACAGTCGAGACCCCGACGAGGGGCGGTGGCCGGTCTCACAGGCCACTGGTGTCAGTTGGTTCACCTAAGATGTATACAGGTGCTCATTGGGTTATGAGTACACCGGACAGGACTCGCCGGGAACATGCTAGTTGGTCTTATACCTGACGTCAGATAGCAGTTCCCAGGTGACATGTGTACAGGTTAGTTCATCGACCTGGGGATCGTCATTTGTCTCGTGTGAGTTCCCACTGTGCTTTGATTACTACCCTACCACGGCTCAAAGGAGTCGTGCAAACAGGTTTTAGTTGGGTACAGTCCCGAGCCATATGGAGGCAGTGAGCGGATCTTCGGGGGTTCGTCTCTCCCGGTATTGGGGGTGAGGTCGCGCTGTGTCTAGGAGAGCCATTACACGAAGTCCTTGGCCAAGGCAGGAGATTTACTGGTAGGTATTCCAGTAGTATCTCAGGGTGTTCTGGGCTACACTCCGACACGACTTGTACCGCTTTTGGGGGTCTGATTTTTACCCACCCCCTAGGCCCGACATGCGATGCTCGTAGACGAACGGACCGGACTGTATGGATATTGTCACTGACAGGCTCAGTAGGGTGTCAGGATGAGTTCGCTCATCGACGTCCCTTTTGGTCAATAGCTGGTAGCCCGTTACGTATTGGCTTATACCTCTAACGAGCTAGTGGTTAAATCCACAGCCATAGTATTGACGAGTCTTTAGAGTCCACCACACACTTTCAGTTACTCAGCTTTCGGGCGAAACGTTGTAGAGGCCGTATGGAGATATGGCAGGGTCCGATCAGATACGTGCGGTATTGCACGGATCAGGATCGGACGGTTTGTACTAGAGGCCGTATAGGAATATGGCAAGGTTCGATCAGATACGTGCGGTATTGCACGGATCAGGATCGAACGGATTTTACTAGCCGGCTTTGGTTTAAGCCGGATCCTAGTTTAGTACAGTGTAGATTTTGTCTCTTTGCATTTGTATCCGTACGGAATACAGATGCGGGTGTGTATGCACAGTATCGGGGTTTTCCTGTAATTTATTACGGGACCAGTTTTCTGGAGTTTCCAGTTTGCATTCCGTTCCGGCCGGTTTTCCTTTGTTCTTTCCCGGCCGGACTTTTCCGATGGAGGGGGTTATTTGAAATTGTGCAAATAACATTTGTGGAGGGGGTTTCTTGCAATTGTTTTGATTATGATAGCATCATTATCTTTTGCACCATCACTTGCATTAATGATGATTTGAGTGGGTATGGGTTTGATGTGCTTAAGCATGGTTGATGTTTTGCTTATGGTCACCTTTCTACTTTTACTACACTCACTCTCCTTCATGGTTTTAGTATGGTTGATTTCATTTTTCCACCACCATTCTCTTGACATTGGCCGGCCATTTTGAGTGAGAGTATGAGAGAATTTCATTTGTGAGCTTGTGGCATTCTTGATCTCATTTGATGCTAGAAAAATGCAAGCACCATTTTTCTTCTTGATTCCTCCATCATCTTTCAAAGGCAACATAACCCCAAAGTGAGACATGCACTCTACACTACATTCTACAGCAAATCTTGGACGCGTCGGCTAGCCTACTCGCGCCCGAGTTGCCTCGGTATTGAGGTGGGAGCCCGTAAAAGATGCAGGCGATGTGGTGCCCTACCGGCAAGGAGGCGACGACCGGAGTTTCCACAGAGGATCGGGATGATGACGAGAAGACCGGAGGACTCGGATCACTCGGTATATCTCTTCCCATCTTGTAGTTAGCTAGAACAAGTTTAATGGCCCGATCCGGAGTTTTAGTGCGCGGTGGTGCCGGTTTGCAAAGTTCGCAAAATTAAAGTTTATCACTGTTTCCGCATTTGGCCGTCGGATTGACGGCCGGGGCGCCGCCTTGCACTTACAGTGGTATCAGAGCCTCGCCATTAACTTCGTCTAGCTTCGTTTGATGTGTTTTGCATTTCCGATCGACCAAAATTCCAAAATCTACAATTTTAGTTCACATCAGTTTCTGTTGAAATTTTTTGGTCTCTAAAAATTTTTCAGGTTGTAAAATAATGATGTGCAGGGAGTTCTAAGAACTCTGGGAAAATTCGAGACACTGATCCCTCAGGTCGAGCGCGGAACCGCGGCAAAACCCCCCTTGTTGCCGCGGTTCCGCCGCAGGTTGGTGGGATCAATGCTTCCAATTTCTCCAGTGGGCTTCTGGGCTTATTTTATGGGTTTTGGAATATTAAGTTTGGGCCCAGATTTTCTGTGAGTGCTACAGTATTGCTTGGGGGCCCACTTGTTAATTTTTGATCGATCGGATATTTTAAACACATTTTTCACAGTATTTACATTATATCTGCGACCGTGAATGTCACTCGATCGGTAAATCCAGTCTAACTGCTATAGCCCGGTTAGACGGATTTGCGAACGTGACTTTCACGTTGATGTTCTGTGTTTTGCTGTGATGTTGCGGATCGGTCGTGGGGGATAGCCTGGATGCAATGCTAGTACAGTGTTGTTGTATTATGTACATTTGTTATTGCGGGACGAGCGTCCGACATGTGGACTGCCGTCACTGCCTGATTGTATTATTCTTTTGGGGCACGACCTGGTTGCGGTCGATGTACCCGTTGTATGTATATTTTACTTTCTGTACTAGGATTGCCCCGCGGTGGGGTGCACGGATAGCCGGGTTCTGGAGGGCAACAAGCCCGCATCTCATGGCATTGGGACGGAGGGGGCTTCAGTCTGGGATTGGCGGGCTATTCGCCGCACTCGTAGGGGGTACAGGTTGACCCAGGAGGGGTGCCCAAGTTACCGGATTCCGTGAAGTGCTGGGTGGTCCATTCACGGTGCTGAAGGGGGCTGCCTCGCTTCAGGTTTTGGCGGGTGACTTGCCGCGCCCGTAGGGGTCTAGGATTTCATTGCACAGGCTATCCACACGACCAGGGGAACGTCGGGTTTCAGTAGTGGCTCTGTGAAACCCGGGGATCCCAGATATCTGTATTGTTCTGTGATGCTATACATTTCTGTGATGTTGCATTTTATTCACGCCTTGAGCGAAATATAATATATTGGTATATATATTAGTAGATGTTGTATATGTTTTTCATCCGCGCTAGTCCAGTTCCCGCTCTGCCGTTAGTTAGCTAACCTAACGGGTGATGACGGGACCCAGTGGCGAATGCGGATGGCATATACGTACGTCAGTATATTTTCGTTCTTTGTGGTGTGATCAATTGATGGGACTGCATTGATTCGGATCAATGCAAGATAAACAAACTTATTCTGATGTTGTTGGAACACTTTTCAAAAAAAAGCTGTTATTGCAAGGACGTTCACTTTTGTTTTGCATCGTGGTATTCATTTGGAATATCCTGCTCCTCAGTCGACGAGGCAAGGGCCGAGATCCCTTCACCGGGAGTGATCCCTTGGACAGAAGTTTGCGTCAGGGCATTAACTTCACTATAGCCGATTACTTTTGCTTTGCACAGTGATATTCGGTTATGAATATCCAGCACCCTATTCTACGGGGAAAGAGCCGAGATCCCTTCACCGGGAGTGACCTCTTTAGTAAAGGTTTTCGTCACTATATTTTCTAAAAAGCTATCCGTTCCTTCAACGATATCAAGTTCATTACGTTAAAGGTTTTCGCCAGAAACCATTCGTAGCCCTCCATCATTTCAGTTAAATATTCGGTAGTATTCAAGCTATGTATTTTGACCTCACGCCAAGGCATAGTGTTTGGTAGTTGCCGGTTATTTATCTGTTGCATAGATAGATGCGTTGGTTTGGGACAGTCGTACTACTATTTTGGCCTACGTCAAGGGTATGTACGGGTGGGTTCAAATTAACATGGACAATGATGGGCAGAACTTGACATGTGACTTATGATATTTTGACCTCACGCCAAGGTCATAAGAGCATGGGGTAAAAATCACATAGGGAGTTTCAAAAGAACTGAAACTTGCCAGATATGCGCATACCTTCTGGAGTGTGATGACGTGAGCGGATTACGTCACGTTATCATGCGATGAGAGTTGGATCCCGATTCCCACTGATGAGTTAGTTTACTCCTCGGGTGACCCCGACTAATTCTTCTTTCAGGTTTGGAGGAGAATTTGAGGTACAGTGGGAGGTTTCCAGATTAGATAAATTGGTAACCATTCTGATCTTGGTTTAAGTGCACGCTGAGTGTTTCTTTTCTCTCTCTCTGGCAGCGACCATTGACCCGACCCTAGACTTTGACTCAGTGACCAAGTTGACCGAACCTTCTTAACACTGGCTTTTGGATTGTCAGAGTTGCAGACCTCATTGCCACTCCTACTTTTACCCTTTTCTCCAGGACACCCCGTATTACTACGAACGTCCACTTCCATTGGACAAAATCATCGTATGGTTAGATACGAACTCGAAGGAATTCGAGGATGGTTTCCGGTTCTGGAGAAAACGGATAGGATTATTCAGTTGTCTTTTCCTTTTTGCCTCCTCTCAAGTTACGAGTACTCCTTAGTTTAGGAGATAGTACACCTATTACGCAAATTGGATAGTCTTCTTCCAAACCTTAGGCTGGTGCCGACCGGTAGGGAATGAAGAAAACCAATTAGCATAACGATGGTGTGCAGAAGGTATTAAGATTAAGACAAAGCAAGGGATTAGTAAGAGGGCAAAGTAAATTGCGACTGATATTCACGACCAAACCAAGTATTACTTCGCCAATCCTAAATCACCTTTGTATTTCTCCAGGACACTTCGTATCACTACGAAGATCCACAGTTTATTGGATACTCCATCGTATGGTTATATACGAACTCGAAAGGAACTTGTTCCAGTTCGGGGATGGATTCTGGTTCAGGAGAAATAGGAATAAGGTTTATTCGGTTGTCTTTTATCTTCACCTTCTCTCACATTGCGAGTGCTCCTAGGATTAGGACAGTACACCCATTATGCTTATTGGATAGTCTTCTTCCAAACCATAGGCTGGTGCCGAACGGTAGGGAAGGAAGAAAACCAATTGGCCTAAAGGGGTGTGCAGAAGGTAATGACTAAAGACATATAAAGGGATTTGGAGAGATGGCAAAGAATTATACGGTTATAGTTGTGAATCTGGATAATGGTAGAGGCATTACTAGGAATACCAGGATACCCCATCGAAACATTTCAATGTTTCAGTTCAACTGTGTACTGTTAAAAGAAAACTGATTTCCCGATTAGACACTTGCTCCAGGGTATGTATTTACCAGGTTTGATTCTCACATCTGTATGGTTTTACAGATGATGAGTAGGAGTAAGTTATTGGGAATTGGGTGATCATCCTCATTATATCAGGATTCGTTGTAATCGGTGATATTTGAGGAGATCACCTGGGCTGTTTGCCGGTCGACAAATATTTGGTTTTGAATATCCGCTGTTATGCACCAATTTCAAATTGATATATCTGTACGTCTATTTTCATAGAGTGAGATATACCTTTTGATATTATGTCGATGACATTTACCTATATCATTGGATGGTTAGGTAAGGAGCATTAAACAGCGGTGTAATTCTTCTTAACCATAAGTACAGTTTTTAATCTACGACACACAGTGAAAGAGTTGTTAGACTCAGCGGACTTATACAGAGTATTGTATGTTGTCCAGTGTCCATTAGGACAGAGGGGTTGGTCCTCATACTGTATTCTGTTTACTTTTAACTTCTCTAGTTCTTAGACATGTGTTTCGTAGAAACACAGGGTCTAAGTTTTGAGGAGTTATAGGTATTTGAATAGAGTAGAGAACCAGGTGTAGCAAGTATCGGGATTCTTCAAAGTGATCGAAGATGTAGATACTTGTGTATGGTATTCAGTTGATAGTAATGATAAAGAGAAATTGCTTCTCTTTCAGGTTACTCATAATTGGAAGCATTCCTAAGTTGAGTAACGCTGATCGGCCTCCTTCCATTTAGTTGACATGCACTGGAGATAGATGCATGATTTGAATTTGGTTAAATTAAATCAGTGCCTCTGGTTCTATATTGGATATAGTACAGTTCATATCTTAACATTGTTAAGGTACGGGGAGTTGTCCGGCTTATGATTAAAACCAGACTCTGGATAACTCAAGGCACGTTTCTGTAATGGCTGCTTGTGGGTTGACCCAGGCTATGACGAGGGTTGACTTTCTACCATCTGGCAGATCAATAGAAATATTGTTCTAGACTCGCCACAGTTTTATTAAAAATGGATTTTTTCAAAAACAGTAGTGGGAGTATGGTAGAACTGGAAGTGATTCCAGAACCGCAAACGATTACTGAAGATTTGATAAGGAACCTAAAGATTCAATCTGATTTGACATTCCATTGGCCACTCCGCAGATAAGGTGGGTAACTTCAGGCACCCGAGAGGTACTCCGGTAGCCTCAAGGACGGTGACAGGGAAGTTCTTGTTTACCCACACTTGCCATTGTTGCTGTTCCAGGCTGCGAGACCCGGCAGGAGGATAAATATAGCGTCGTTCTAAACTAGTTTTAGAAGTGCACATCTATATGACTCTGCCAGAGGGTTGTCGTAGTCAGTGGGAGCAGCGGAAGCATTGGTGGACATCAGGCTTATGTCTATTTATAGACTAAAGCAGATATAGCAGAGATAGATCATCTGTTTCTGATGTGACAGTCATAGGTTTGACGTCATCAGAATAGTGGATGGATCAGTTGAGAAGGTAGTAAGAAGTGATATTCCTATACTACGATCGGTTATATTTTGGTCGTCACACAGTGGTTTCTCCACATAGGACTTGAATATTATATCAGACATACTGGTCACTAGATCTATAGTTTTAGATCTAGATTTGGGTGGTTTCCCAATCTGGGTACTTAGACAACATCCTAAGAGTATTTAGAATGGACGACTCCTGGCACGGTAGTGTACCTGCAGGTGATGGAGTCACCCTCTCTAAAGGTGTCTTATAGACTAAAGTAGAGAGGGAAGTGCATGATTGGCAGATTACTTGCTTAGGCAATTGAGTCAATCATGAGATGTCAAGTACCACACCAGATGTTGTTCTTGCACGAGATGTAATAAGTTGACATTGATCCAATCCTGGAGAAACAGTCGGAAGCAGTTTTAGAACATAAGTGGATGTTCTAGGGATATGATAACGACAGCCTCATTGGGAGAAAGTTATCATTCCAGGCTTCCAAGGTGACATGGACGACAAGGAGGTTGTCAGAGTTATAGTTTTCCTTCTGACGAGGGGCAGTATTCTGGACAGGTGGTCCAAGGCAATACTGAGGGTGGCATGGCGCAGGATACTGATTAAGTTCAGTTGACGATACAGTCTAAGAAGTTTGGATTTGGAGTTCATTTATGAACCAGGTCCCATCAGACATCCAGACATTCTAAGACAGGTATTGCTCATTTCGGGAGATAGCTTTCTCCGCGAACTTGAGATATAGAGAGACATAGAAAGAAACTTCAAGGCGGATCCACTCGCTGAGGCTATTCCTTGAACGCAATAGTTTCACAAACGAGCTTTGTGAGACTGACCAGTAGAGGAGTTGGGTGTTCGGTATCACACGGGCTGTGAGTATGCGACATCGCAATAATTAGCCTTGAGTGCAAGTGGGAGATTGTTGGAGGTAGTGCCCTCAGAGTCAATTATTGGATCACAGGCACGTGATTGCAATGATTGAGGGAGGACCTATCCCGGTACAACAGTCTTACTCGAGATGATAGTATGCTATCTGGTTTATCTTTATCATCGTGTACTGCTTTAGGTAACCTGACAGGTCACTATTGCACGTTGATAGAGCCCCTAGGATTCTTGCTTGGCTGCCAGCAGTATGAGGGCGATCATATAAGTGAGAGCTGGAGTCTATAAGCACATCCTTAAAAGGTCCCTAGTCGTGGGAGTTTCGAGACAGGGCATCGATTCTCCAGAGTAGACTAGTGTATACAGTCGAGACCCCGACGAGGGGCGGTGGCCGGTCTCACAGGCCACTGGTGTCAGTTGGTTCACCTAAGATGTATACAGGTGCTCATTGGGTTATGAGTACACCGGACAGGACTCGCCGGGAACATGCTAGTTGGTCTTATACCTGACGTCAGATAGCAGTTCCCAGGTGACATGTGTACAGGTTAGTTCATCGACCTGGGGATCGTCATTTGTCTCGTGTGAGTTCCTACTGTGCTTTGATTACTACCCTACCACGGCTCAAAGGAGTCGTGCAAACAGGTTTTAGTTGGGTACAGTCCCGAGCCACATGTAGGCAGTGAGCGGATCTTCGGGGGTTCGTCTCTCCCGGTATTGGGGGTGAGGTCGCGCTGTGTCTAGGAGAGCCATTACACGAAGTCCTTGGCCAAGGCAGGAGATTTACTGGTAGGTATTCCAGTAGTATCTCAGGGTGTTCTGGGCTACACTCCGACACGACTTGTACCGCTTTTGGGGGTCTGACTTTTACCCACCCCCTAGGCCCGACATGCGATGCTCGTAGACGAACGGACCGGACTGTATGGATATTGTCACTGACAGGCTCAGTAGGGTGTCAGGATGAGTTCGCTCATCGACGTCCCTTTTGGTCAATAGCTGGTAGCCCGTTACGTATTGGCTTATACCTCTGACGAGCTAGTGGTTAAATCCACAGCCATAGTATTGAAGAGTCTTTAGAGTCCACCACACACTTTCAGTTACTCAGCTTTCGGGCGAAACGTTGTAGAGGCCGTATGGAGATATGGCAGGGTCCGATCAGATACGTGCGGTATTGCACGGATCAGGATCGGACGGTTTGTACTAGAGGCCGTATAGGAATATGGCAAGGTTCGATCAGATACGTGCGGTATTGCACGGATCAGGATCGAACGGATTTTACTAGCCGGCTTTGGTTTAAGCCGGATCCTAGTTTAGTACAGTGTAGATTTTGTCTCTTTGCATTTGTATCCGGACGGAATACAGATGCGGGTGTGTATGCACAGTATCGGGGTTTTCCTGTAATTTATTACGGGACCAGTTTTCTGGAGTTGCCAGTTTGCATTCCGTTCCGGCCGGTTTTCCTTTGTTCTTTCCCGGCCGGACTTTTCCGATGGAGGGGGTTATTTGCAATTGTGCAAATAACATTTGTGGAGGGGGTTTCTTGCAATTGTTTTGATTATGATAGCATCATTATCTTTTGCACCATCACTTGCATTAATGATGATTTGAGTGGGTATGGGTTTGATGTGCTTAAGCATGGTTGATGTTTTGCTTATGGTCACCTTTCTACTTTTACTACACTCACTCTCCTTCATGGTTTTAGTATGGTTGATTTCATTTTTCCACCACCATTCTCTTGACATTGGCCGGCCATTTTGAGTGAGAGTATGAGAGAATTTCATTTGTGAGCTTGTGGCATTCTTGATCTCATTTGATGCTAGAAAAATGCAAGCACCATTTTTCTTCTTGATTCCTCCATCATCTTTCAAAGGCAACATAACCCCAAAGTGAGACATGCACTCTACACTACATTCTACAGCAAATCTTGGACGCGTCGGCTAGCCTACTTCGCGCCCGAGTTGCCTCGGTATTGAGGTGGGAGCCCGTAAAAGATGTAGGCGATGTGGTGCCCTACCGGCAAGGAGGCGACGACCGGAGTTTCCGCAGAGGATCGGGATGATGACGAGAAGACCGGAGGACTCGGATCACTCGGTATATCTCTTCCCATCTTGTAGTTAGCTAGAACAAGTTTAATGGCCCGATCCGGAGTTTTAGTGCGCGGTGGTGCCGGTTTGCAAAGTTCGCAAAATTAAAGTTTATCACCGTTTCCGCATTTGGCCGTCGGATTGACGGCCGGGGCGCCGCCTTGCACTTACATAGAGTGTGTGTGTGACTTACACCATGCTATGTATAATAAAGGGTTTTTATTTATTTTGGTAAATCAAAAATGGTGGCATTTTTGTCATGGCAAGAAGCTTGGAGAAGCTTGGATTGCCATTAACTTAGTCCACAACTTTTGTTTTGCCTAAGATATTTATTAACCCAACCTTTATCCTAGCCATGGTTAAGTCTCTATAAAGGTTAAGTATATGATAATAAACCCACCCATGGTTGCAATTATCCAACTTATTTTTATCATGAGAGTTTTCTTCTTCTTCCTCAAAGCTTTCTAGCTTCAATGGAGATGATGAAAAATGAGTGAGAAAATTATTTCTAAAGTGAGCAAAATTCCCACTTCATCATCCTCTACTACTTTCCATTTAGTATAGGGTTTTTGCTTCACTAATTCTACAATTAATGAAGAGGTACGTAGATCATCTTCGGCCTCGAAGGCTTCAAGCAAGCTTGTTCCGTACATCTTGTGGAGTCTCTCAAGATTCCGGGAGTTTATGGATCGCAGCGAAAGGACGACTACACAGAGCTATTGAAGTGAATGACTGGTCTGCAATGGTTGTATTCCTTGTTCACTTTCTTGCAAAGTTGTTTGCATATTGCTCCGTTGCATTTTTTAGTAACGATTCTAGGGTTAGGGTTAGCTAGAATGGAAAATTTTTGAAATTGGCATGGACGATACCTTCCGAAACCTTGCTGCCGTGCTAGACAACCCTACAGTGGTATCAGAGCCATGCTAGAAAATTAGACGATATTTGTTAGATTACGAAACCGAAACGACTCCGAAACTTGTAACACGAAAACTTAGATTCTGTCGATTTTAAAAAGTCTTCAAAAAATTTTTTAAACAACTGTAGAATGTTATATGTGATATTACATGAACACAAAAGAAATTTGAAGCACTTTGGCCGAATTTTGGCCAAGCACATCAAGCTAAAATCCGAGGAGGCCGGCCCTATAGAGGAATTTTGGCTTCGAATTTGCAAACTCTGGGTTTTGGTGTTTCATGTGTTGTTTATTTTTGCCAATTTTGCATGAAATGTGATCTTATAGTATAGGCAATTCGAAGTGTTTCGTGTTGGGGTAAAAATTTACACCCCGGTTGACCAAGTCAAAATCAAAGTCAACCCTAAGCCAAGTGGGCCCAAGCCCAGACCCAGTGGGCCCATACCCGGGTCGAGCCCGAACATGAAGCGGCCGGCCTCCCACCACACCAAGATAAAAATTTTGTAATAAATAATTTTGTTGTATTTCTTTTTTTTAATTTTATGGACAAATGTAAGAAAAATAGGCATAAAGCCAAATTTTTGTAAAGCCCATGGCTTATGTGCAAAAAGAAATGGCACATGAGCCATGGGATAGGCAAAATGCCATTTTGTGAATCCCAATGGGCTATGTGTAAAATGTATGGCCTATAAAGGCAAAAGATAATGAAAATATCTCACAACTTTTTCTCTCTCTAAAAACTTTCCAGATCTGAGATCTTTCCTTCTTCTTCAAGGTTCCAAAACCTTCTTATTTCTCTTGAATTAAATCAAGAGTTTTACTCTTCTTTTCATAAAACAAATTAGTTTTTCACCACAAAACCCACAAAGGGGAACTTAGATCTATCATTAGATCTCAAAAAGAAGAGATTTTTAGATCTCACATCTCTTGAGCCAGCCAACAGAGGAGGAAGAAGAAGAACCCATTTCCCCAACCAAAACATTTTCCCTTTTTTTCAGGAGTTTAACTCCACTAATTTCTCTTTCGAGGGTTTCTGGGGCTAAAAGCCCTCCTTTACTCGCCGGCACGCTAGCGCTCGAGCGCAAAGCACTTACGTGCCGACACGTGGCGCGTTTGCGCTCCAGCGCACTGCGCGCGAGCGCAAAGCACCCATGTGTCGACACGTGGCGCGCGCGCTTGCGCTCCAGCGCGCAGCGCTCGTGCGCAAAGCGCCCACGTGCCGACACGTGGCGCGCGCGCTTGCGCACCAGCGCGATGCGCAAAGCGCCCACGTGCCGACACGTGGCGCGCGCGCGCTTGCGCACCAGCGCGCGGCGCTCATGCGCAAAGCGCCCACCTGCCGACACGTGGCGTGCGCGCTTGCGCTCCTGCGCGCGGCGCTCATGCGCAAAGCGCCCACGTGCCGACACGTGGCGCGCTTGCGCCTGAGCGCGCAGCACCTAAGCGCACAGCGTTCAAGGCGCTGGCCCCACGCATCCCTTGGATGCATTTTCCCCTCTTTTTGTGCACATACATACGTATATACATATGTATACAAATTTATACACACACGTACTCCACGACACTGTCCCTGTTAGAAAAAAATTTCTAATGGGGCGCTGCCCCGCACCCCGCAAGGGGGCTGCTAGCCCCCTTGACCCCCAGCCCGCTATCCGGGTAGCGGGACCCCCGTAAAAACTCTGCGTGGCTCCCGATATATCCAAACCCCCTTTTCAAAGCAGAACACACGTACACTGCACATTGAGTTCGCATGACCAGTTTAACCCGTTAATCGGAGGTTCCCTCGCCCCAAAGGCGAGGGGTAATTAACGGCAGCTTAGTCCGCGGCTGCCGGAGATTCGGATCCCCACAATCATTAAACCCCAGCCTACCCTAGGCAGGGGGAATCTGTAGTACGCCTGAGACGTGTGCGCGTATTCCCATCTCAATGGGGTGACGAAAAACACCCTACAGGTTCTGGCACGCCCGGTGGGATAAATTTCTCCTCCCATATTTCGGGTTAAACGTTCATACGAACTCAATCAATATACATATCGATTGCTTATACTGAAATGATGTTTTTTTTTCGTGCAGCGATCAACCTTCGACGACAATGTCTCCCCAGACGAATTCAGCTTCCAACGTGACCCCGATTCCGTACGTGGTCAAGATCAACGCTCGTGTGGTTCTCCCCGCGAGCCTCAGTCGACAGTGGAAGGAACCGCCCCGCCAGTTTGGCTCCGTCATCATCTTCCCTACCGGAAGCGCTCATCTGGCGGAGATCCCGGCAGAACAGGTGGCCAAGCCGGTCTCAAGGGGTAAGAGGCCGAATGTCGTGATCGCCAAGGCACCACAACCGAAACTCAAGACGGTATCTGAACGATTCTCTGGTGCTCCAGCGGGGTGCAAGAACTTCGGTAATAAGGGCAAAATCAAATGTTGCGGACGAGCTCAGGCGATGACTCCAACAAATGCACAATCGAGCGTATCTCCAAGGCCCTCCATCGACCGGTCTGCGGCGTCTTTCCAAAGAGCCAAAGTCTGCCAGATGCTTAGAACAGAAAAGTTAAGGCAGAAGCGGCTCAGGTATCGAGCCAACAAAAGGGCCAAGGCTTCGGCTAAATGGAACCGTGTGAAGTTCCAAGTGCAGGGTTGTCCCGCGACGACAGCTGAGTCGGACGTAAGAATCAACAATTCCTTCGAGCCTCTGAAGTGGGTTCAGAAAAATGCCATGACCGCCAGAATCAAGAAGACAGCGGTCCGAACAGTGCCACAAAGAGACGTGTCCCAGCCCCAACATAAAAAGTATGACACTGTCTCTTCAAGAGTCTATCAAGCACTCTGTGCCGCACGAAAGCAGCGGGGCAAACCCAGAAAAGAAGCGCCAGCACCAGTCAAGAACCTTGTTAAGCCAGTCGCTTTCAATCAACTACCAGCTACCGAAACAAGGGGGTCAAGACAGCGATCCATGAAATCAGTTGCCAATGATAGAAAGACGGCCGGATATATCATCCATACGGTCTATATGGAGGGCGGGCGCCCCAGCGACAACCTTCGCAGCAAAAGCAAGGACGGGGCCACCACATCCCAAGCCCAATCTAGCCTGAATGTGGTTGCCGCCGCCCTAGAACAGCCGCCCCCGCTAGATGAAGAAAACCCTCTCGATGAGGATGATAGGCAGAAAGACCCCTCGGTCCATGCAGAGTCAAGCTCGGACAGCGAGGAAGAGCCGACTTTCCGCCCCAGGACTGCGGAGCAAGAGCTGCTTCAAGAGCTTCGAAAACAGCTCAAGAGCAAAGATAAAGAGATGGCCAAGCTCTATTCGAAGATTGACGACTTAACGAACGTGGTGATGCAGCTTACGGCTCAAATTGCTCGAGCGCCTCCCAATCAAGCACAAGCCGCTGGTAATCAGCCGGGTGATGACAATCCGAGGCAGCCAATGCCTGTTCCTTCGGGTCCAAGACTGGTCGAGCCACATGAAAGACGGCCACACTTCGCTTCTGGGGACGCCTTGGCCCCAGATAGCACTATCCCGCTAACACAGGATCGGATAATGGATTTGGTCACCAGCAAGGTTAAAACATTGGTGGCCGAAGCTGAAGCTCAGAAAGAAATCGGCAGTAGTGGGCGGCCATACCCCGTGCAGTACGATCTGATTGAGTTCCCAAGCGGCTACGTCATTCCTAAGTTCGGAAGATTTGATGGAACGGGGAATGCAAATCAGCACGTTGCCCACTTCAAAGTATTGTGCGGAAATACAGGGGGCAATGACGCGCTCCTTCTTCGTCAGTTTGTCAACAGCCTGACCGGTGTCGCTTTCGACTGGTACGCGAGCATACCAGACGGGTCCATCATTACCTTTGCCCAAATGGAGTCTCTGTTCCGGCAAAGGTTCATGAGCGTTAGTGATAAAATCTCCATTGCCGACCTTGTGAGGACCAAGCCGGGGAAGAATGAAAGCAACACTGACTTTATCGCCCGATGGCGTAATCTCACGGTCAAGTGCGAACCGCCGCTGGAGCAGGACCAGTCCGTCAGCCTTCTCATTGGGAACCTCAGCAACTGGATGGTCCCATTCTTATGTACGGCGGGCCTCAAGACATTTCAGGAGCTAACCAAGAAAGTCCAAATGCTGGAACGCTCAAAGCAAGAGTCCCCACCGGATTCTCAGAGAGACAAAACTTGGAAAAGCAAGCGGGACGACAACCGTAGAAGCGGGAGTTCCAGCAGTACCAATGTCTTCAACGCGTCCGACAATGAAGAAAAGCGAAGGGCGGGCGAATCCAAAACCAACCGGTCTCGAAAGCCATTGCTGGGGGGAGATGGGCCTTCCCTAGAGGAGAAAAAGAACAAGGTTTACTCTTTCAGAAGGGACAAGGTCCGTAAGATATTTAAAGATGCCTTGAACAACGGCCTACAATTGCCAGAGTCGAAAAGACCCCAGGAAGCAAAAATGACCGACAATCCCCTGTATTGCCCGTACCACCGAGTAGTGAGCCATGCGATCGAGGATTGCTATATCTTCAAAGACTGGGTCGAGAAGCAGTACAAGGCTGGAGAAATCGAGCTGTCCAAAAGTGTGTTGGTGAACAATCAAGTTGCAACCACCAACTTTATACAGACAGAAACTGAAGCCTTCTGGGAGCAGACAGCCGAACCCGCTGCCCTGAGAAATGAAACGGACTCATCGCGGCCTCCGTGGAGTACGCACATATCTAATAAGACGAAGAAGATGATAAAACTACTTCGGAAGGAACCCAGGACGGAATGGGAAGGGCAGAAGAAACCTACCAGTCCAGCTGCCAATGCGGCTCCATCAGGCTCAAAATCCAAGAGGCTCAAGAAGAAGAAAAGTGCAGCTCGGCGCGAAAAAGTGTCTGCAGGGAGATCGACCATTCAAAAATATATCGATTCCCTCGAAGAATATGAACAAAAGGAAAGAACATTGATTCAATTGAAGGAGTTCTTCCCTGTACAAGCGGCTGAAATTCTGGAGGAGTTAGAAGAAGTCTCCAATGAAGAGATCCCAGTAGCGACCTGCTACGCCATCCATCTTGGCAGCGACTCCGAGGATGATCTCTGTTTTCTGGAAGAGGACGAGGAGCTCACCACAAAGGCCAATCAAATCCAGCTCAGAAGCGGCAGGGCTCTACCGCAAAATCAGGGCAACGCCCCAAAAGGGAAGGAAAAACATGTCGCTAATAAAGAAGATGGCAGAGAACCGGCCGATGAAAACATAAGTCCTTCCTCGGTGGACTATAATGTCTTGGCACATCTCCGGAAGCTTCCATCTCTCCTGAGCATCTACGACGCCTTGGTCCTATCTAAGGAGCTTAGAGACGTTCTCATTCACGCTCTACAAAACCCCGAGCGGTATCAGGCTCACTTTGCGGAAATTAATATGAAAGAAGCCCAGCACGCTTTGCATGCTGCCGCATCCACATTTAAGGATGAAGACTTGCTACTGGGAACGGCTGAGCATAATCGGCCGCTTTACGTGACCGGGTACAGCGACGGAGATCGAATTAATCGCATATTGATTGATCCGGGGTCCTCAGTGAACATCATGAACTTGCGAACTCTGAAGAGTTTGTCAATGGACGTCCGACACCTGTCGAGGGAAAGGATTGTCATTCAAGGGTTCAACCAAAATTGCCAGCAAGTTCTAGGGTCTATAGCTTTGCCAATCAAATTCGGGGATCTGCAAACTGAAGCTAAGATATACGTGATCGACGCCGACACGTCTTATAAGATTCTCTTGGGGCGGCCATGGCTCCACGATTATGGCATCATTCCGTCAACTCTCCATCAATGCATGAAATATACTAAAAATGGCGAAGAAAGACGCATTGACGGAGACATCCAACCGTTCGGTGTGCATGAAGTCCGCTACGAAGATTCTCGGTACTTTATGAATCACCAAAATGCTAAGCCACAACTGACTGAGGATAGACCGGCTCCAAGACTCAAAAGCAAATCTGCGCCGGCTATCACTTTCAAAAGCAAAAACGCCCAAGTACGCCCGTATTTCGGCAGCGACACTGATGAGTCCGACGCTGGAAGCCCGTCCTTCCGCAAAACTCGCCCTCATTTCGGCAGCGATACGGACGAATCTATTACTGAAAGCCCATCTAGGAGTAAAGTCCGCCCTCATCTTGGCAGCGACACTGAAGAGTCAGAGGAGGAGGACCTGTCGTGCAACAGCGGTGCAGATTGGACCCCCACGCAATAAGCGAAACTACGAGAGACCTTTGAAGTTGCAGAAGGGTCCCTAGCCGTTACAAAGGTACCAGAGCAAATGTGTAAAGAGCTCGATGCATTATCAATCTCCACCGTGGACCAGCTGAAAACTTTCTACGTTCCCGGGAGGAAAAGTGGACAGAAGGGCATCCTGTTTTATGGGTCAAACCCCGTTGTGCACCCGGACGATCTGTCTGTCGCGTGCCTTCCATATGAGAGAGGCACAAGAGCCGTTCTCAATCCCAGATACTATGCGCCCGAGATGCAGGAATACTTTAAAAAGTGCGGATGCCGGTTATATCAAACGGAGTCCGAAGCAAAGTTTTACGAAGGGCTATGGCATCCACCCCAAGTCCGAGCACTCATCGATGGACGAATTCCAGACAGACGGGGAATAGGTTACATTCAACCTGATTCCAAAGCGTGCTACATGATGCATGTTAGTGAGGCTAGCGAAAGATCAAATGATGACGATGAGATAGCCGAGCCAGAAGAAGCTCCTCAAGAGCTCGAAGATGGCGGACAAGCAACCTTTGACGAGCTAACCGAGATTGACTTAGGAACGGCCGATAATCCAAGGCCGACCTACATCATCTCGCTCTTGTCAGAGGAAATGAAAGCGCAGATAATTGTCCTGCTGCATGAGTTCGTCGACTGCTTCGCATGGACATACAAAGAAATGCCTGGCATTTCCCCTGAGGTAGCCGTGCATAAGCTGGCTATATCTCCTGATGCTAAGCCAGTCAAACAAGCTCCTCGAAGAATGAGAAGGGAGTTGGAAGAAAAGGTCATCGAGGAAACCAAGAAACTCATCGATGCCGGCTTCATCAGGGAAGAGAAATATGCAGACTGGATCGCATGCATAGTCCCGGTGAAGAAGAAAAATGGGCAGATCCGAGTTTGTGTCGATTTCAGGGACCTCAATAAGGCATGTCCTAAAGACGACTTCCCGCTACCGGTCATGGAAATGATGGTCGATGCCACCTCAAATTACGAGTTGTTCACCTTTATGGACGGCTCGTCTGGATATAATCAGATCAAGATGTCGCCTGAGGATGAGAAGCACACAGCATTTCGAACTCCGATCGGAATATATTGCTACAAGGTGATGCCGTTCGGACTGAAGAACGCAGGTGCTACATATCAAAGGGCAATGACCAATATCTTCGATGACCTAATTCATAAAGTCGTCGAATGTTATGTTGATGATCTGGTCGTTAAGACTGAAACCAAGGCCGATCATATCCAGGATCTTAGGACCGTTCTCACCAGACTGAGGGAATTTGATCTGAAGATGAATCCTCTGAAATACGCTTTTGGCGTGTCATCGGGAAAATTCCTGGGCTTCATAGTTCGACATCGAGGGATCGAAGTTGACCCATCAAAGATAAAGGCCATCATGGAGATGCCTCCTCCGAAGAGTCTGACGCAGCTAAGATCTTTTCAAGGCAAGCTTGCTTATATACGGAGGTTTATCTCAAATTTATCGGGGAGATGTAGGCCCTTCTCAAAGCTCATGAAGAAAGGAATTCCTTTTATCTGGGATGCCGAGTGTCAAGAAGCGTTAGAAAGCATCAAACAGTACTTGTTGCACCCTCCAGTGTTGGCCGCTCCCATTCCAAATAAACCGCTGATTCTCTACACTGCCGCGCTAGATGAGTCACTTGGTGCGCTCCTTGCTCAGAACAATGAGGAGGGAAAAGAGAATGCCCTCTACTACCTCAGTCGAACTCTAGTCGGGGCGAAACACAACTATTCCCCAATCGAAAAGCAATGCTTGGCTCTGATATTTGCTGTGAAGAAGCTAAGGCACTATCTGCTGGCTCACCGGGTTATGCTAATCTCCAAGGTCGACCCGCTCAAACACTTGATGACCAGAGCAAGCCTAGCCGGCAGAATGGCAAGATGGGCCGTCATGCTACTTGAGTTTGACATAGTATATACTCCTCAAAAAGCAGTAAAAGGTCAAGCTCTTGCAGACTTCCTCGCTGCTCATCCCATACCAGAAGGGTCACCACTCAATTGTGAGTTACCCGACGAACAGGTGCTACACCTAGAGAATGACGAGCCATGTTGGGAGCTCTACTTCGATGGGGCCTCATCGATAAAGACCTCCAGTAAATCAAGTGTCCCGGAGATAAAAGCAGGGATAGGATTGGTATTCATCACGCCATCAATGGGAACCCTACGGCGTTCTTTTGCTCTCACCGAGCCTCACACAAACAATGAGGCTGAGTATGAAGCTCTGATAGCTGGTTTGGAGCTCGCCATAGAAATGGAAATCCTTCGGCTACGGGTTTACGGTGACTCCCAGCTTGTCGTCAACCAAGTAAGCGGCGATTATAAAATATACAAACCCGAGTTAGCTCGGTACAGAGGCCGAGTGGTGGAACTCATGAAACGGTTCACTCACATTGAACTAATGAGAGTCCCTAGAGCGTTGAATGGAAAGGCTGACGTACTCGCTCGCTTAGCCAAGGAGCTGGCCGATCCTGACATGGACGAAATTCTGATCACAGTCAGGAGCCGACAAATTCTACCCCCAGTCTCTCTACGAGAAGAGGAAAGCGCGGAACAGAAGAGCAGTCCTGCCGAAGAAGCTTTGATCATCCAAGACGAGCCTGATTGGAGAGAACCCTTCATAGAGTACCTCCGATACGACAGGCTGCCCGAAGAAAAATCTGTGAGGATTCAGCTGAAGAAGAGAGCTCTCCGATACGTGTTTGTAAATAAAACGCTATACCGCAGGTCATATGACCAACTCTGGCTCAGGTGCCTGTCATCGGCCGAAGCCCAAAAAGTCATGAAAGAAGTTCACTCAGGCGTTTGCGGTGCTCACCAATCTGGCCCCAAGATGCGACTGCAAATTAAACGGCTTGGGTATTACTGGCCCACCATGATACGGGATTGCGGAGAGCATGCAAAGAAATGTTATATCTGCCAAATTCACGGTGATTTTATTCACAAGCATCCCAATCCATTGCATCCTACAGTGGCGTCGTGGCCCTTCGAAGTCTGGGGCACCGACATTGTTGGTCCAATTGATCCTCCGTCATCCAAAGGCCACCGGTTCATACTGGCTGCGACAGACTACTTCTCCAGATGGGCTGAAGCTGTCCCGCTAAAAGAAGTCAAGACAAAAGATATTCTGGCATTCTTCCAGCATAATATTCTATACCGCTTCGGTACACCAAGAAGAATCATTTCTGACAACGGGCCTTCTTTCAAGAGCTTCAATGTCTCAAGGTTCGCTACTCAGCACAAGATAGACTGGAGATATTCCTCCATCTATAATCCAAGAGCCAATGGGTTAGCCGAAGCCTTCAATAAGACTCTATGTAAGCTCCTGAGGAAAAATGCTTCAGCCAACAAGAGAGACTGGAATCTCAAACTTTACGAGGCGTTGTGGGCATATCGTACCACGCACCGTACTCCAACTTAGTCCACTCCATACTCATTGCTCTTCGGAGTGGAGGCGGTCCTCCCCCTCGAAGTCGAAGTTCCAAGCTTAAGAATGGCCGTTCAGCACGAGTTGACGGAGGAGGAAAACGTGCTCCTTCGACTTGAAGAACTCGATGCCCTCGAAAAAAAGAGGCTCGCGGTGCAGCAAAATCTGGAGCTATACCGAGCCCAAATGTCACGGGCCTATGACAAGATAACCCGTCTCCGCGCTTTCAAGAAAGGTGAATTGGTGTTGGTCCTCAAAAGACCGATCATCCCCAATCGACATGCCAAGGGAAAATTCGAGCCGAACTGGGAAGGACCATACGTCATCGAGAAAGTGTTCGACGGAGGATCCTACCAACTAATAAGTGCCGAGGGAGAAAGGCCCATGCCACCCATCAATGGCCGATATCTCAAGAAATACTACACATGAATGCTCCAAGTCGCAGGCGAATTGAGCACATCAGCCCTACGGTCTGGATCAGACATCCTGCAAAACCGTATACAATCCACGAGCGTAAATGACCCCTATTTCTCCCAAATCCTGCCGGTGAGACTACTTTAAAGTCCCACCAGCGGCCAAAAAAAAAAGGAAAAAAAAAAGAAAAAAAAAAGAAAAAGAAAAAAAAAGAAGAAGAAGAAATAAACGGTATGTCCACAAGCAAAATGGGCACGGATGAAAACCCGAAAGGGCTCCGTGAGTAAAAACAGCAGGACTACCGGCGAGTCTGTGAAAATCCGAAAGGGCGCAAACTCATGAAAAGAGATGAAATACACTCGCAAAGTCCTCTCGACCTTGTGAGGAGAAACCCCCTGCGTGAGATCCTTACAACTCACAAAGGAGCAACACACTTAGGAATCCTCACGATTCCTAAGGAGAAAATACACCTGCGGGATCCTTACGACTCGTAGGGAGAAAATGCTTTTATGGGACCCTCACGGCCATAAAATTGAAAAGCCTTAGGTGATAGGGACCCAAACCTGTCTCCTAAGCCATCGTTCCCCAACGGGCAACGGCAAATGATGAGTCGCTCCTGGCATTTCGCTTCAGTGTTAGCGGTGCTGATGCCAACCAAAAACCCAAATCCCAAGTCCTCCCAAGGCAAATGATGAGTTGCTCCTGGCATTATTCCAGTGCAGCAATGCTGATGCAAAAAAAGATTCAAATTCCAAGTCCCCAAGTGGCGAATGATGAGTCGCTTCTGGTACCATATTCCAGTGCAGCGATGCAGACGCCAACCAAATTCCAAATCTCATACCCCAACGGCGAATGATGAGTCGCTCCTGGTACCATGTTCCAGTGCAGCGATGCAGACGCCGACAAAGTCCCGAAATTTTTCCGTCCCTACGGTCTGGATCATACATCCTGCAAAACCGTATACAATCCACGGGCGTAAAACAATTCCAATTTCTCCCAAACCCTCCCGGGGCAAATGATGAGTTGCTCCTGGTATTATTCCAGTGCAGCAATGCAGATGCCAAAAAAAAAAAAACCAATTCCCAAATTCTCCCGGGGCAAATGATGAGTTGCTCCTGGCATTATTCCAGTGCAGCAATGCAGATGCCAAACAAAAACCAAAATCCCAAAATCCTCTCCATGACAGATGATGATTCACTCCTGGTACCATATTCCAGTATAGCGATGCTGATGTCAACCTAAATCAAAATCAACAAGTCAACTTCCGCACCGACCGTCCAAGTCGCAAAAAGGGCAGAACCGACCGTCCACGTCGCTAAAAGGGCAGCCACGACCGTCCAAGTCGCTAAAATGGCAGCACCGACCGTCCAAGTCGCTAAAAGGGCAGTACCGACCGTCCAAGTCGCTAAAAGGGCAGAACCGACCGTCCAAGTCGCTAAAAGGGCAGCATCGACCGTCCAATTCGCTAAAAGGGCAGCACCGACCGTCCAAGTCGCAAAAAGGGCAGAACCGACCGTCCACGTCGCTAAAAGGGCAGCCACGACCGTCCAAGTCGCTAAAAGGGCAGTACCGACCGTCCAAGTCGCTAAAAGGGCAGAACCGACCGTCCAAGTCGCTAAAAGGGCAGCATCGACCGTCCAAGTCGCAAAAAGGGCAGCATTGACCGTCCACGTCGTAGAAAGGGCAAAACCGACCGTCCACGTCGCTAAAAGGGCAGCACCGACCGTCCAAGTCGCTAAAAGGGCAGCACCGACCGTCCAAGTCGCAAAAAGGGCAGAATCGACCGTCCATGTCGTAAAAAGGGCAGTGCCAGCTTCCCAAAAGGTGGGAACCGAATCAAGTCGCCTCCACGTGAAAGAAGATCCATCAATTTCATGCACACGACCCACATATGTGGTGTGCATTTATTGATGGGGGGCAATTTGTTGGGGTAAAAATTTACACCCCGGTTGACCAAGTCAAAATCAAAGTCAACCCTAAGCCAAGTGGGCCCAAGCCCAGACCCAGTGGGCCCATGCCCGGGTCGAGCCCGAACATGAAGCGGCCGGCCTCCCACCACACCAAGATAAAAATTTTGTAATAAATAATTTTGTTGTATTTCTTTTTTTTAATTTTATGGACAAATGTAAGAAAAATAGGCATAAAGCCAAATTTTTGTAAAGCCCATGGCTTATGTGCAAAAAGAAATGGCACATGAGCCATGGGATAGGCAAAATGCCATTTTGTGAAGCCCAAGAGGCTATGTGTAAAATGTATGGCCTATAAAGGCAAAAGATAATGAAAATATCTCACAACTTTTTCTCTCTCTAAAAACTTTCCAGATCTGAGATCTTTCCTTCTTCTTCAAGGTTCCAAAACCTTCTTATTTCTCTTGAATTAAATCAAGAGTTTTACTCTTCTTTTCATAAAACAAATTAGTTTTTCACCACAAAACCCACAAAGGGGAACTTGGATCTATCATTAGATCTCAAAAAGAAGAGATTTTTAGATCTCACATCTCTTGAGCCAGCCAACAGAGGAGGAAGAAGAAGAACCCATTTCCCCAACCAAAACATTTTCCCTTTTTTTCAGGAGTTTAACTCCACTAATTTCTCTTTCGAGAGTTTCTGGGGCTAAAAGCCCTCCTTTCCTCGCCGGCGCGCTAGCGCTCGAGCGCAAAGCACTTACGTGCCGACACGTGGCGCGCTTGCGCTCCAGCGCACTGCGCGCGAGCGCAAAGCGCCCACGTGCCGACACGTGGCGCGCGCGCTTGCGCTCCAGCGCGCAGCGCTCGTGCGCAAAGCGCCCACGTGCCGACACGTGGCGCGCGCGCTTGCGCACCAGCGCGATGCGCAAAGAGCCCACGTGTCGACACGTGGCGCGCGCGCGCTTGCGCACCAGCGCAGCGCTCATGCGCAAAGCGTCCACGTGCTGATACATGGCGCGCGCGCTTGCGCTCCAGCGCGCAGCGCTCATGCGCAAAGCGCCCACCTGCCGACACGTGGCGTGCGCGCTTGCGCTCCTGCGCGCAGCGCTCATGCGCAAAGCGCCCACGTGCCGACACGTGGCGCGCTTGCGCCTGAGCGCGCAGCACCTAAGCGCACAGCGCTCAAGGCGCTGGCCCCACGCATCCCTTGGATGCATTTTCCCCCTCTTTTTGTGCACATACATACGTATATACATATGTATACAAATTTATACACACACGTACTCCACGACACTGTCCCTGTTAGAAAAAAATTTCTAACGGGGCGCTGCCCCGCACCCCGCAAGGGGGCTGCTAGCCCTCTTGACCCCCAGCCCGCTATCCGGGTAGCGGGACCCCCGTAAAAACTCTGCGTGGCTCCCGATATATCCAAATCCCCCTTTTCAAAACAGAACACACGTACACTGCACATTGAGTTCGCATGACCAGTTTAACCCGTTAATCGGAGGTTCCCTCGCCCCAAAGGCGAGGGGTAATTAACGGCAGCTTAGTCCGCGGCTGCCGGAGATTCGGATCCCCACAATCATTAAACCCCAGCCTACCCTAGGCAGGGGGAATCTGTTGTACGCCTGAGACGTGTGCGCGTATTCCCATCTCAATGGGGTGACGAAAAACACCCTACATTTCGTATTCGAAGTTTTAACATTGTTTCGGGTATTCGCATGTTGTCTAGGCAAAGTTAAAAAGTTCGAAGGAATGTCAAAAACCTATTTTTCCAAGTTTAACGTATTCAGAAAATCATGCAAGTAATTCTGTGAACCCTCTAGAAGAATGAAACCCCAACTCGACATAATGACCATAGAACCGATTTCGAACCTTCAGATTTGCGGCAGTTCCACGGTGCCATTAATGAGGCTTGGGTCTGCCCTTCTACGGCTGGTTCATAGGTACTGTGGCATGTTCTGGGTATTATTAAACTGTGCTCAAGTGTTGAGCTCTCGGAAATTGTGCGACTTTGATAAATTGATCGAAAAGTTTAACGTCGTCCGAATATCATGTGATGGGATACAATACTTGGAATCCACAAGAAAACTAATTTGAATTTTATAAATCTAGCAATTTAGTCTCATTTAATCGGTTGCCATGGAATTTTGATGTGATCAAAAGTCCATTGCAATCACGTAGCATACGTGGATACTCACCGAATAACCTTATTAGATAGCCATGCCCCATAGCCCCAACCAAGTGACTGTAGGAGAACCCTGTCGCCAAAAGCATCCGTTCGGGTGCTCGCAGCCGCTGTGTTCCGCCTTAGTGCACTTCGTCGACGGCATCGGGGGTGCGGCCGTCTACTAAAGTTTCCGACGAGCATTCGATCAGGTTATCGGGAATCTTGTTGAATTACCCGACAGGTTATTGGAAAGTGTTTTCAATATCGAGACTAAAATGCGGGGTTTATAATTGTTAGGCATGTGATGTCTAAAGAATTCATTTGGTTAGGCATGAAATCAAAAGTATGTGATACGTTGGGTTTATGATGTCTAAGGTGGTTGCAGATTCCAATTGTTGTAGTTTTTCACTTTCGTTTCTGCGACCGTAAATGTAATATGTGGTGTATCGCCGGTTTCGTTGCTATATATCAACGTCAATTAGGATACGCATATTTACTTACGTTGATGACATGTGATGTTATGTGTTGCTGTGATATGATATATTGGATTGTCGTGTTTTGAATAGCCCGGGTTTTTTTATGTGAGATGAGAGTTTTTCATTTTCATTCATGTAAAAACTTGTATGTAATATTCTTTTATTAGGGCACTTCCGGGTTGAGGAAGATGTCACCGTTGATGTATATTATTTACTTTTCCGCATTAGAATAGACCCAAGGAGGAGAGCACAAGTAACCGGGTTCTACGGTCCAGTAGGAGACCATCTCGAGGAGTCGAGACCGGGTCTCCTAACTCTAGAATTGGTAAGGTTGCATGCCGCTCTCGTAGGGGTCTAGGGATGTGAGTTTGGCTATTCATCACGACCGTGGAATCCGTGTTTTATACAGGCTTAATTTAAAACTCGGAAATCCTAGTATATCCAATATTTCATATGTTGATTTCTGCTGCGATATTCTGTGATGTGATCCCTTGATATGTTGAGATAGATACTGTATATAGTTGTCACGACCCAAAGTTCGGCCCGTGACCGGCACTTAAACCACGCAATGTCTTCAGGCGTAACGCAATTTAAGTAAGCCGAAATCCCAGAAATCTAAACCATAAAAAGGGTAAGTGATGAAAAACATTTGTTAAAAACATTTGGAAATTCCAAGTAAAAATCTTTCAAGTTTAAATTATTTTATTAAAAATTTCGGCAGCACGTCCTTTGTAAATACAACCCCCGAAAACGGGTACAACATAAGAAAAGGTAAAAACAACACATAAAATATAAAGAGCATCCTAAACGGGAGCAATCACGCCCAACGGCGGAAACAACCACCACAAGAATACTATACGATGCAGTAGCGAAGAAATGAACAATATAAATGTAAACAGCATAAAAGAGATAAAACTGCATAAATAAAAGTCGGCTCACACGAGCTCGACACCCAGAGTCACAAAATAATATACAACATCATTCTCACAACTGGTCTCTAAGTCAATACATAACTGGTAGATGGAGAGTACTAGATACAATAAGGGTACAATGAAATGAAAACGGATACCGCGAAACCCACCTAAAAGCAAAATGGATCGCACGCCAACTGTTGCGGTATCCGCAACAAAAGATACAATAAGGTGTAGCCCTGCCGCGAATACTCTGAGGGTCTACCTGCAAACACTATGGCACAACGGGGGTGAGTTGCCAACTGTGAATAGTAAATAACATATAAAGGTAATCGCAAGTATGCACGTACTGCGATGCTCTAGCATGTGAAAAATGATAATCATCAATATGGTAATCAGGGAATACAATAATCATGCGAGGTACTCTATCAGATACTAAAATACATGATGCAATGCATATAAATGAGTGTTGAGTATGGGAAAACATATTATCAACACGAATCATCATTGTGGAAAAACACGGTGTCCACCAAATACATCCTACATTCCAAATAACTCAGGCGTCGTCAATCTAATCGGCCCTCATATCCTGTAAATCTCATAGGAATAGAGTGCCCAACATCGGCACTCGAAAACATCATGAAATACTCGTGTCCAGCATCGACACGCAAAATCCTCATATATCGGGCTCCGTCAGTCCGGATCGGCCCACGGGCTCCGTCTGCGGAATCGGCCTTCGGCCCCAGCAGTACGAGTCAGCCCGTATCCATCTCTCGACTCTGGTCAGTATCCTCTGGATAACCGCCAAGTCTAACCAATCACCGGTAGGTAGTGATCCCTCTGCCAGGCTCATCGTATACTGCACAACATCCCTTTCTTGCCCCGGGGTACCTTACCGAGTCCACCATAACCCGCAAATGGATCATCTAACTCCTCGAATCGGGTTTCTAGCACACGTCTCAGAACCGAGAAAACGCTGTTAGTTATATGAATGCCCTAGGGGCCATTACTGTACATTGGATGTATATTGTAGTGGATGCTTGGACATATATAGGGAGGACTTTCTTGCTCGACATGATAGTATGCTATCTGGTTGATCTTTACCTTAACGTGTACACTGATTGTCTCTCTGTTACATGTTGGTAAAGCCCTTAGGATGTGTACTTGACTACCTGGACTATGATGCGGATCATACTAGTGGGGACATGGTAGTCCATAAGTACATCCTTCAAAGTCCCTAGTCGTGGGTGTATCGAGACGGGGCATCGATATACCAGAGTAGACTAGCGTGTACCTTCTCGACCCATACAGATGGGCGATGGATGATCCCATATCCATTGGTGTTTGACATCAGAGGAGATATACGGGTGCTCAGTAGAGACTGGGTACACTGGACGGACTCGCCGAGAACTCCCAGATGGTATTATACCTTACGTCAGATGGCAGTTCTCTGGTGACACTGGTACAGAGTAGTCTGTTGACCCGAGATCGTCATAGAGTCTTGTGTGGTTCCCACTGTGCTTTGATTTCCACCTTACCACGTCCAAGAGGGCGTGCAAAACGGTGGTTTTTGGGTACAGTCCCGAGTCACATGGAGGCAATGAGCGATAGGAGGGGATTCGTCTCTCTCGGTATAGGGGGTTGATGTTGCGCTGTGTTCGATTGGCTATAACCGGAAATCCCTGGCCAGGGTTGCTGAGATTTACTGGTATGTGTTACCAGTAGTTTCTCAAACTGTTATAGACCTCATATCGACACGACTTATCGAGCTATTAGGGTCTGACATTTACCATCCCTAGGTGAGATATGCGACATATAAGACGACGAGACCGGACTGTACGGTAAGTGTTACTGGTTGGATTCACAGGAGTGTGAGCGGGCTTGCTCGTCGATCTTCTGATCGCTCAATACCCGGGTGGCCGTTACGTTTAGCAGACCGCTTGCGGCTTGTGGGTGTTTGATATGATCATCATCTGCTACCGGCTTATTGACGAGTCTTTAGAGTCCTACACAGAGGTTTCCTGGCTCAAGCGAAACGAAATAGGAGCGCATATGAGATATGTGCGGGACCGAGAATAATACCAGTATGTGATACTGTATTTGATTCTCGCGATATGTAACATTGATCGGTTATATGCGATATAGCCGAGTTATCGGATCAAGTGTTGATTCGATAAGTTGTTACTATTGATATTAGTCGGTTATATGCGATATGACCGGATCATTAAATCAAGTGTTGATTTAATGATTTAATGCATAATTATATATTTGATATATTACTTTGCATTAACTAGTATCGGTTCACTTAAGATGGATTTTCTCACTCGCATGTGCACATCGTATATGTGATATAATTTTTGTGCACTTGATTGTATCATGTTTGATGATACATGATAGCTAGGGTTTGTGTAAAGATTTATACCATTGTTATGTTAATGGTTACGGTTTTGGTTTTATTCATTTATTTAATTATCTATTCATTTTTGAGAAATAGATAAAAGAAATACAAAAATGGTTTCTTTCATTCTTTCATGAAACTTGTTGAAGCTTCATGAAGCTTTGACCAAAGCAACCATTCTTGTCTTCTTCTCTAACCCTAACCATTCAACCTAACTCAAGTTAACTCTCTACACTTGACCTTGGTTAAGATATGATAAGTGTGGATTTTATTTTAGTTTTTAAAATAACTTATCATATTATTCTTTCTTCTTCTTCTTCATCTTCTTCAATGAAGAAAGCATGACTTCATCAATGGTGACTTGATGAAATGAGTGAGAAATCCAATTCTAAAGTGAACCCACTTCCTATTTCTTCATCCTCTACCTCTTGCCAAGTAGTATAGGGTGTTTTCTTCACAAGTTTCATGACTTGGTGAAGTTGGAGCTTGATCTTGTGTTGCCTCGACGTAGATCATCTTCGGCATCGAAGCCGACGACCAAGCCCGCCCATTTCTCCGATGAAGCCGACGCTAGAGCCCGGGATTCGATTTGGACAGCGAGGAGACTTCATTGCGGAGCTATGGAGGTGGAGAACCGGATCTACAAAGGTTGTATTTCCGTTCTTTTAGTTAAGTTGTTAACTTGTTTCTTTTTTCACCTAGACATCTAGTTAACGATCCGTATTAGGGTTTCTCGGCACCCGTAAAATTCGAAATTGGCATGGTTGATACCTTGTGAGACCTCATTAGTGTGCCTAGGAACCCTACAAATGCATGGTGGATGCACTGAAATATCATATCAAGAGAAACCGGGTTTTCAAAACAATCCATACTTTTTGAAATAGTGCCTCGGTTCTCAAATCCAGAAATCACATAAATCCATATCTCAATATGTAAATCCGTGCGATGTGATGCATGCAACATAAAACCGTAATTTGAGAATGTCAAGGGAAAAATCGCTCTTTTAAATAAATACAGTCTTTTTGAAAATATGGCATGCGGTTCCCAATTCTCCAAAACCAAATCCAACCTCATCTAAGGATGTATATGAAGCTATAGCAATATGGGTGTGCGCAAGTAAGTATGTACAAGTAGGTAGGTGCGCAAGTATGTATATGCACATATGAATGTATACAAGGAAAAGAATCATGTCGAATCATGTATAAGGTGAGCTACAATATATTGTCCATGGCAATTCTATAGTGTGAGTGTCATGGCAATTACTAATGGTGTTTGTGGAATGCAGTTTAGTGCTCGTGCAACATGAACCGTTAGTAACAGTGCGGTGTCTTATTAATTCTAAGTCCGTATACAGCAGGGAATATAGTATGCAATGTTGGATATACTGCCATCAGAGTCAATTATTGGATCACAGGCACGTGATTGCAATGATTGAGGGAGGACCTATGCCGGTAGAACGGTCTTACTCAAGATGATAGTATGCTATCTGGTTTGTCTTTATCATCGTGTACTGCTTCAGGTGACCTTACAGGTCATTATTACACATTGATAGAGCCCTTAGGATTCCTGCTTGACTGCCAGCAGTATGATGGCGATCATATACGTGGGAGCTGGAGTCTATAAGCACATCCTTAAAAGGTCCCTAGTCGTGGGAGTTTTCGAGACAGGGCATCGATACTCCAGAGTAGACTAGTGTATACAGTCGAGACCCCGACGAGGGGCGGTGGCCGGTCTCACAAGCCACTGGTGTCAGTTGGTTCACCTAAGATGTATACAGGTGCTCATTGGGTTATGAGTACACCGGACAGGACTCGCCGGGAACATGCTAGTTGGTCTTATGACTGACGTCAAATAGCAGTTCCCTGGTGACATGTGTACAGGTTAGTTCATCGACCTGAGATCGTCATTTGTCCTGTGTGAGTTCCCACTTTACTTTGATTACTACCCTACCATGGTTCAAAGGAGTCGTGCAAACAAGTTTTAGTTGGGTACAGTCCCGAGCCACATGGAGGTAGTGAGCGGATCTGCAGGGGTTCATCTCTCCCAGTGTTGGGGGTGAGGTCGCGCTGTGTCTAGGAGAGCCATTACACGAAGTCCTTGGCCAAGGTAGGAGATTTACTGGTAGGTATTCCAGTAGTATCTAAGGGTGTTCTGAGCTACACTCCGACACGACTTGTACCGCTTTTGGGGGTCTGACTTTTACCAACCCCCTAGGTCCGCCATGCGGTGCTCATAGACGAACAGACCGGACTGTATGGATATTGTCACTGACAGGCTTAGTAGGGTGTCAGGATGAGTTCGCTCATCAACGTCCCTTTTGGTCAGTACCTGGTAGCCCGTTACGTATGGCTAATAACTCTGACGTTCTAATGGTTAAATCTACAGCCAAAGTATTGACGAGTCTTTAGAGTCCCCCACAGACAGTTTCTCAAGTTTCGTGCGAAATGCTGTAGAGGCCGTATGGAGATATGGCAGGGTTCGATCATATACGTGCGGTATTGCACGGATCATGATCGGACGGATAATACTAGCGGGCTTTGGTTTAAGCCGGATCCTAGTATTGTACAGTGTAGATTTTGTCTCATTGCATTTGTATTCGGTCGGGATACAAATGCGGGTATGTATATACAGTCGCGGGGTTATCCTGTAATTTATTACGGGATCAGTTTTTTGAAGTTGCCAGTTTGCATTCGGTTTCGGCCATTTTCCTTTGTATCTTTCTTTGGCTGAAAATTGTTGTGGAGGGGCTTATTTGCAAATGTGCAAATTAGCAAAGTGGAGGGTGTTTCTGGTAAGTTGATAGCTTTATGATGGTCTAACCATCATTTGATTCTTGGTTCATCATAGCTTGACTTTTGGAGATATGATGGTTGATGGATATGGGTATGATTATTGAAGTGACAAATTTTCATCATGATCTTTCACCCTTTACTCTTGCTTGCATTATGGCTTCCCCCCCTTGACTTTTCTCTCTCTCTCCCTTCACCAAGCATGGCCGGCCACAAGTAAGTGGAGGCTGTCCCAATTTTTTTGGGTCGGAAAATTGTTCTTTTGGCTTGCACAAAATCCTTTTAGCTCATCTCCAAAAGCCCATTCCTCCACCTTCATAAAATGGCAACTTCTAGTAACCCCATGAGACCCAGTGTTCTACACTTAGCCTACAGCATTCTTGGACACGTCGGCTCGCCAACTTCGTGCTCGAGTTGCCTCGGTCCAGATGTGGGAGCCCGTAAAAGAACCTGGCGATGTGGTGCCCTTTTCGACGAGGAGATGAAGACCGGAGATTCTGCGAGGAGATCGGGATGGAGGCCGAAGACCGAAGGACACGGATCGCTTGGTATAGCTCTCTACCCAATTCTCTTGTTAGCTAGGAGTAGGTTAATGGCCCGATCCGGGTTTTTAGTACGCGGTAGCGTCAGTTTTAAAAGTTAAAGAAAAGTTTCGTTTCTGCATTTTGGCCTCGGAATGACGGCTGGGGCGTTGCCGTGCACTTACACTGGTATCAGAGCCACGCCATTAACCTAGTCTAGTTTACTCTAACGTGTTTACAAGTTCGATCGGACGAATTTTCCAAAACCGCGTTTCCGTTTGCATCAGTTTCTGTCGAATTTTTGCAGTGCTCAAAAAATTATTTCGTACATTGTAAAAATACGTGCAGGGTTTTTTAAGGAATCTGTAAAAATTTGGTCGCCTAATATCACTGTTCCACCGCGGAACCGCGGCCAAACCCATGCATTGGCCGTGGTTCCGCGGCCATTATAGGTCCTTGCTGCACCAAATTTTTATAGTGGCTCTCTGACATGGAAACAGGGTTTTTAGTATATTCTGTTTAGGCCCAGATTTTCTTTGAGTGCTACAGTTGTGCTTGGGACCCACTTCGGGAAATTTAGTAGATTGGAAATTTTAAACATGTTAGTTCACGATATTTACATTATATCTGCAACCGTGAATGTCACTTGATCGGTAAATCCCGTCTAACTGCTATAGCCCTTTTAGACGGATTTGCGAACGTGACATTCATGTTGATGTTCTGTGTTATGCTGTGATGTTGCGGATTTGTCGTGGTGGATAGCCTGGATGCAATGTTAGTACAGTTTTGGTATTATATATGTACATTTGATATTGTGGGGCGAGCGTTCGACATGTGGACTGCCGTCACTGTCTGTTTGTATATTATTCTTTTGGGGCACGACCGGGCTGAGGTCGATGTACCCGTTGTATTTATATTTTACTTTCTGTACTAGGATTACCCCGTGGAGGGGTGTACGGAAAGCCGGGTTCTAGAGGGCAACGGGCCCGCATCTCATGGCGTTGAGACGGAGGGGGCTTCACTCTAGAATTGGCGGGCTATTCGCCGCACTCGTAGGGGGTATAGGTTGACCCAAGGAGGGGTGCCCAAGTTACCGGATTCCGTGAAGTGCTGGGTGGTCCATTCACGTTGCTGAAACGGGCTGCCTCGCTTCAGGTTTTGGCGGGTAACTTGCCACGCCCATAGGGGTCTAGGATTTCATTGCACAGGCTATCCGCACGACCAGGGGAACATCGGGTTTCAATAGCAGCTCTATGAAACCCGGGGATCCCAGATATCTGTATTGTTCTGTGATGCTTATTACATTTCTGTGATGTTGCATTTTTATCATGCCTTGAGCGAATATTATATATTGATATATATACTAATAGATGTTGTATATGTTTTGCATCCACGCTAGTCCAGTCCCCGCTCTGTCGTTAGTTAAGTAACCTAGTGGGTGATGACGAGACCCAGTGGCGAATGCGGATGGCATATAGGTACATCATTATTTTCGTTCTTTGTGGTGTGATTAATTGATGGGACTGCATTGATTTGGATCAATGCAAGCTAAACAAACCTATTCTGATGTTGTTGGAACACTTTTCAAAAAGCCGTTATTGTAAGGACGTTCTCTTTTATTTTGCACAGTGGTATTCGGTTATGAATATCCAGCACCTCAGTCGACGAGGCAAGGGCCGAGATCCCTTCACCGGGAGTGACCTCTTGGACAGAAGTTTGCGTCAGGGTAATAACTTCACTATAGTCGATTACTTTTTGCTTTGCATCGTGGTATTCAGTTCGAATATCCTGCACCTCATTCTACGGGGAAAGAGCCGAGATCCCTTCACGGGGAGTGACCTCTTTAGCAAAGGTTTTCGCCACTATATTTTTATAAAAAGCTATCCGGTTCCTTCAACGATATCAAGTTCATTACGTTAAAGGTTTTTCGCCAAAAACCATTCGTAGCCCTCCGTCATTTCAGACGGGTAGCACGTAGTATTCATGCTATGTTTGTTGACCTTCGTCAAGGCATAGTGAATGGTAGCTGCTTGTTACCTTTCTGCTGCATAGATAAATGCGTTGGTTTGGGACAGTCGTATAGCCTTGTTGACCTTCGTCAAGGGCTTGTACGGATGGGTTCAAATTAACCTGGACAATGACGGGTGGAACTTGACATGTGACTTATGATTTGTTGACCTTCGTCAAGGTCATAAGAGCATGGGGTAAAAATCACATCGGGAGTTTCTAAAGAAACTGAAACTTGCCAGATATGCGCATATCTTCTGGAGTGTGATGATGTGAGTGGATTCCATCACATTATCATGCGATGATAGTTGGATCCCGATTCCCACTGATGAGTTGGTTTCCTCCTCGGGTGATCCCGACTAATTCTTCTTTTAGGTTTGGAGGAGAATTTGAGGTTACAGTGGGAGGTTTCCTGATTAGATAAAGTGATAACCATTCTGATCTAGGTTAGAGTGCACGCAGAGTGTTTCTTTTCTCTCTCTCTTTGGCAGCGACCATGACCCGACCCTTGACTATGACTTAGTGACCAAAATTAACCGAACCTTCTTTAACACTGGCTTTTGGATTGTCAGAGTTGCATACCTCATTGCCACTCCTACCTTTACCCTTTTCTCCAGAACACCCTGTATTACTACGAACGTCCACTTCCATTGGATAAAACCATCGTATGGTTATATACGAACTCGAAGGAACTTGTTCCAGATTTTAGGATGGTTTCTGGTTCTAGAGAAAACGAATAGGACTATTCAGTTGTCTTTTCCTTTTACCTTCTCTCAGGTTGCGAGTGATCCTTGGATTAGGGGATAGTACACCCGTTACGCCTATTGGATAGTCTTCTTCCAAACCTTAGGCTGGTGCCGAATGGTAGGGAATGAAGAAAGCCGATTAGCCTAAGTGTGGTGTACAGAAGGTATTAAGTTAAGACAAATAAAGGGATTAGAAGGAGGGCAAAGTAAATTGCGACTGCTATTCACGACCAAACCAAGTATTTCATTACCACTCCCACTTCACCTTTGTATTTCTCCAGGACACTTCGTATCACTACGAAGATCCACAGTTTATTGGATATTCCATCGTATGGTTATATACGAACTCGAAGGGACTTGTTCCAGTTCGGGGATGGATTCTGGTTCAGGAGAAATAGGAATAAGGTTTATTCAGGTGTCTTTTATCTTTACCTTCTCTCGGGTTGCGAGTGCTCCTAGGATTAGGACAGTACACCCATTATGCTTATTGGATAGTCTTCTTCCAAACCATAGGCTGGTGCTGAACGGTAGGGAAGGAAGAAAACCATTTGGCCTAAAGGGGTGTACAGAAGGCAATGACTAAAGATATATAAAGGGATTTGGAGAGATGGCAAAGAAATATACGGTTACAGTTGTGAATCTGGATAATGGAAGAGGCATTTCTAGGAATACCCGGATACCCTTACGAAACATTTACATGTTTCAGTTTCACTGTGTACTGTTAAAAGAAAACTGATTTCCCAATTAGACACTTGCTCCAGGATATGTATTTACCAGGTATGATTCTCATATATGTATGGTTTTACAGATGATGAGTGGGAGTAAGTTATTGGGAATTAGGTAATCATCCTCATTATATCGGAATTCGTAGTAATTGGTGATATTTAAGGAAATCACCTGGGTAGTTTGCCGGACGGTAAATATTTGGTTCTGAATATCCACTGTTATGCACCAATTTCAAATTGATATATCTGTACGTCTATTTTTATAGAGTGAGATATACCTTTTTGAAATTATGTCCATGAAATTTACCTATATCAGTGGATGGTTAGGTAAGGAGCATTAAACAGCGGTGTAATTCTTCTTAACCATAAATACAGTTTTCAACCTACGACACACAGGGAATGAGTTATTAAACTCAAGGGACTTATACAGAGTATTGTATGTTGTCCAGTGTCCATTAGGACAGAGGGGTTGGTACTCGTACTACATTCTGTTTACTTGTGACTTCTCTAGTTCTTAGACATGTGTTTCGTAGAAACACAAGGTCTGAGTTTTGAGAAGTTATAGGTATATGAATAAAGTAGAGAACCAGGTGTTGCAAGTATCGGGATTCTTCAAGGTGATCGAAGATGTAGATACTTGTGTATGGTATTCAGTTGATAGTAATGATTAAGAGAACTTCCTTCTCTTTCAGGTTACTCATAATTGGAAGCACTCCTAAGTTGGGTAACGCTGATCGGCCTTTTTCTATTTACTTGACATGCACTGGAGACAGCTGCATGATTTGAATCTGGTTCAATTAAATCAGTGCCTCTGTTTCTATATTGGATATAGAACGGTTCATATCTTAATGATGTTAAGGTACGGGGAGTTGTCCGGCTTATGATTAAAACCAGACTCTGGATAACTCAAGGCACGTTTCCGTAATGGCTGTTTGTGGGTTGACCCGGGCTATGACGAGGGTTGACTTTCTACCATCTGGAAGATCAATAGTGATATTGTTCTAGACTCGCCACAGTTTTAAGAGAAATGGATTTTTTCAGAAAACAGAAGTGGGAGTATGGTAGAACTGGAAGTGATTCCAGAACCGCAAACGATTACTGAAAATTTGATAAGAACCTAAAGATTCAATCTGATTTGACATTCCATTGGCCACTCCGCAGATATGGTGGGTAACCTCAGGCACCCGAGAGGTACTCCGGTAGTCTCAAAGACGGTGATAGGGAGGTTCTTGTTTACCCAGACTTGCCATTGGTGTTGTTCTGGACCGTGAGACCCGGCAGGAGGATGAGTATAGCGTCGTTCTAAACTGGCTATAAAAGTGTACGTGTATATGACTCTGCCAAAGGGTTGTCGTAGTCAGTGGGAGCAACGGAAGTACAGTGGACAGGTGGCTTATATCTATTTATAGACTAAAGCAGATATAGCGGAGATAGATCATCTATTTCTGATATGACTGTCATAGGTTTGACTTCATCAGAATAAGGGATGGATCTGTTAAGAAGGTAGTAGGGTGTGATGTCCTGGTATTTAGGTGACATACACAGAGTAGGAAGTGAAATTCCTATACTACGATCGGTTATACTTTGGTTGTTACACAGTGGTTTCTCCACATAAGGATATAAATATAATATCAGACATTCTAGTTACTAGATTTATGGTTTTAGATCTAGATTTGGGAAGTGTCCCAATCAGGGTACTTAGACAGCATTCTAAAGGTTTTAGAATGGATGACTCCTGGCACGGTAGTGTACCTGCAGGTGATGGAGTCACCCTCTCTAAAGGTGTCTTATAGACTAAAGGGGAGAGGGATGTGCATGATTGGCAGATCACTTGCTTAGGCAATTGAGTCAATCATGAGATGTCAAGTACCACACCAGATGTTTTTGCACTAGATGCAATAAGTTGATATTGATCCAATCCTGTAGAAACATTCGGTAGCAATTTTAGAACATAAGTGGATGTTCTAGGGAAATGATAACGGCAGCCTCCTTCGGGAGACAGTTATCATTCCAGGCTTCCAAGGTGACCTGGATGATAGAGTGACTGTCAGAGTTATAGTTTTCCCTCTGACGAGGGGCAGTGTTTTGGACAGGTGATCCAAGCGGACACTAAGGGAGGCATTACGAAGGATACTGATTAAGTTCAGTTGACGATACAGTCTAAGAAGTTTGGATTTGGAGTTCATTTATGAGTTAGGTCCCATCAGATATCCAGACATATTCTAAGACAGGTATTGCTCTTTTCGGGAGATGGCTTTCTCCGCGAACTTGAGATAAAGAGAGACATAGAAAGAAACTTTAGGGCGGATCCACTCACTGAGGCTATTCCTCGAACGCAATAGTTTCGCAAACGGGTTTTGTGAGACTGATTAGTAGAGGAGTTGGGTGTTCCGTATCACACTGGCTGTGAGTATGCGACATCGCAATAATTAGCCTTGAGTGCAAGTGGGAGATTGTTGAATATAGTGCCCTCAAGGTTAATTATTGGATCACAGGCACATGATTGCAATGATTGAGGGAGGACCTAAGTCGGTAGAACAGTCTTACTCAAGATAATAGTATGCTATCTGGTTTGTCTTTATCATCGTGTACTGCTTCAGGTGACCTTACAGGTCACTATTACACATTGATAGAGCCCTTAGGATTCTTGCTTGACTGCCAGCAGTATGATGGCGATCATATACGTGGGATCTGGAGTCTATAAGCACATCCTTAAAAGGTCCCTAGTCGTGGGAGTTTTCGAGACAGGGCATCGATACTCCAGAGTAGACTAGTGTATACAGTCGAGACCCCGACGAGGGGCGGTGGCCGGTCTCACAAGCCACTGGTGTCAGTTGGTTCACCTAAGATGTATACAGGTGCTCATTGGGTTATGAGTATACCGGACATGACTCGCCGGGAACATGCTAGTTGGTCTTATGCCAGACGTTAGATAGCAGTTCCCTGGTGACATGTGTACAGGTTAGTTCATCAACCTGAGATCATCATTTGTCTCGTGTAAGTTCCCACCGTACTTTGATTACTACCCTACCACGGCTCAAAGGAGTCTTGCAAAAAAGTTTTAGTTGGGTACAGTCCCGAGCCACATGGAGGCAGTGAGCGGATCTGCAGGGGTTCGTCTCTCCCGGTATTGGGGGTGAGGTCGCGCTGTGTCTAGGAGAGCCATTACACGAAGTCCTTGGCTAAGGCAGGAGATTTACTGGTAGGTATTCCAGTAGTATATCAGGGTGTTCTGGGCTACACTCCGACACGACTTGTACCGCTTTTGGGGGTCTGACTTTTACCAACCCCTTAGGCCCGCCATGCGATGCTCATAGACGAACGGACCGGACTGTACGGATATTGTCACTGACAGGCTCAGTAGGGTGTCAGGATGAGTTCGCTCATCAACGTCCCTTTTGGTCAATACCTGGTAGCCCGTTACGTATGGCTAATACCTCTAACGTGCTAGTGGTTAAATCCACAGCCAAAGTATTGACGAGTCTTTAGAGTCCCCCACAGAGAGTTTCTCAAGTTTCGGGCGAAACGCTGTAGAGGCCGTATGGAGATATGGCAGGGTTCGATCATATACGTGCGGTATTGCACGGATCATGATCGGACGGATAATACTAGCGGACTTTGGTTTAAGCCGGATCCTAGTATTGTACAGTGTAGATTTTGTCTCATTGCATTTGTATTCGGTCGGGATACAAATGCGGATATGTATATACAGTCGCGGGGTTATCCTATAATTTATTACGGGATTAGTTTTTTGAAGTTGCCTGTTTGCATTCCGTTTCGGCCATTTTCCTTTGTATCTTTCTTTGGCTGAAAATTGGTGTGGAGGGGCTTATTTGCAAATGTGCAAATTAGCAAAGTGGAGGGTGTTTCTTGTAAGTTGATAGCTTCATGATGGTTCAACCATCATTTGATTCTTGGTTCATCTTGGTTTGACTTTTGGAGATATGATGGTTGATGGATATGGGTATGATTATTGAAGTGACAAATTTTCATCATGATCTTTCACCCTTTACTCTTGCTTGCATTATGGCTTCCCCCCCTTGACTTTTCTCTCTCTCTCTCCCTTCACCAAGCATGGCCGGCCACAAGTGAGTGGAGGCTGTCCCAATTTTTTTGGGTGGGAAAATTGTTCTTTTGGCTTGCACAAAATCCTTTTAGCTCATCTCCAAAAGCCCATTCCTCCACCTTCATAAAATGGCAACTTCTAGTAATCCCATGAGACCCAGTGTTCTACAGTTAGCCTACAGCATTCTTGGACACGTCGGCTCGCAAAATTCGTGCCCGAGTTGCCTCGGTCCAGAGGTAGGAGCCCGTAAAAGAACCCGGCGATGTGGTGCCCTTTTCGACGAGGAGATGAAGACCGGAGATTCCGCGAGGAGATCGGGATGGAGGCCGAAGACCGAAGGACACGGATCGCTCGGTATAGCTCTCCAGCCCATTCTCTTGTTAGCTAGGAGTAGGTTAATGGCCCGATCCGGGTTTTTAGTACGCGGTAGCGCCAGTTTTAGAAGTTAAAGAAAAGTTTCGTTTCCGCATTTTGGCCTCGGAATGACGGCCGAGGCGCTGCCGTGCACTTACATGCAACAAATGGTATCCATGCGCAATCAATGTATATGAATGCAAATATGTGGCTACAACATCCTATCAAGCCCTGACGCATAAAGCCATACAGGCGATTTCCCCGTAGATATTAAATCTACTCACCCATGATCTCATGCTAGGTGTACCCGACCACCTGCTTCCCCTTCTTCACGGCTTCCGAAGTCCCTGCCTGCAATCCTAGAATTTACACAAAATAACACACATAAGGCAAAATCCTGCAAAAACGCGATATCAAGTCCATACAAGAAACTAGCGTCGCAACCTAGACGTGTGTGCATTCGAAACACCAAAGCGTGTGTGCATACGTCTGAAACCACCCCGACATGCTGTGACACACAGCAAACACCAAACCCAACTCAGAACGTATGTGGCGCGCAAGGCTCGCTACACAAATTATAGGTAATAGGTCCCGGATTTCACCTAGAGCAAAAACAAGAAAAATAAACAAGACCAAACCTTTTATAATACCTACAGACAACTACCAGAGAAGTTTCAACGTGTTTCGCCAAAATTGGGCCGAGCACGAAGGGGGTTATATCGGGTCAAATCTGGTGAAAAGGGTCTAGGTTTTTACACTACTCTCCTAACACCATGTATAGTCTAATGTATATGTTTGCTTACCCAGAAAATGAACACAGATATAGCAAATATCTCGTATCCTAACTTGACTTAAAAGCGTATTTAAAATTCTAAATTGAGACATTAAGGTGTTTTAGTGAAGTCTAGTGATAAGACTTGGTTTATTAAACACTAACATCACATAATTAAGCTAAACAAGCCATAAAAACCTTAACTTGGCCTAAACTCCACTTAAACCACAAAACTAGCACTAAAATCAACTTAAACACTAAATTATGCTAAATAAACTACAAGTTTTAGCAAAATGGGAGTTGAGGTTATCTTTATACCTCAAGTTGGTCCTAGGAGGGATCAAACTTGCCGATCTTGCCTTCAAAGACCAAGACTTGCCTCAAGAACCCACAAGAAAGCGATTTGGAGTGTTAAACATGAGTTTTTGTGAAGAGATGAAGCACTTTTTAATTGAGATTGAGCTAGGAAAAATGAAGGAAGAAGAAGAAGAGAGGGGAGGGATTGCTGCTGCTGGAGTTTCTATTGTTGGGTGCAGGAAATGAGAGGGAGTGAGAGAGAGAGATAGAGAGAGAGAGTGTGCGCAAAGAAGTCAAAAGCCCATGCCTCAATATAATATCCCACCATGCCTCTTTATCATTTCTTTTCTTATTTATCTTTATTTTTGTTTTGTTTTGTTTTGTTTTGTTTTGTGAGGATAATAAAACTGTCACGACCCGAAAGTACGGAACATGACCGGCACTTAAACTACGAACGTCTCGAGACGTAAGTAATCTAAGTAAACCGAAAACCCAGAAATCCAAACCAAGAAAAGTAGTAGAGTGCAGGAAAACCAACTTAAGCAAGTAATTTTAATAGCATAAGCCGAATTATGCGGTTTTTTAAAACATCAAAATTTTACTGAAAATTTCGGCAGAGTCTCCTTTGTAAATACTGGCCCCCAAACGGGATACAACATGAATAGTATACGAAATCAAGAAAAAGGCATTCCCAAGCGGGAGCTAGCTCTTCGTCAATCGACGGTCACAACCACACAAACAATAAAATATACAACGCCAACGGCGAGGATCAAAACTCAAAAGGAAACTCAAAACTACCAGAAATATAACGAGCGACTCTAAGGTCGAAAGAATAACCAACACTGGTCTCTATCTCAAAATACATGTTTGGTTGATGGAATTTACTAGATACAACTGAATAATATCATACAAGGTAATATGATGGGTACGATATAAGAAAAACCCACCTACTAGCAAGTCACCCGAATGAAACTGAGCCCGCAAGCCGTAATGAAACCTGTACGGCAAACCTGCAAGAAACTGGGGCACAACGGGGGTGAGTTGCCAACTCGTGAATAGAAAAACATCTACGCACAGAAATCGCATAAATAACGCAACCTAGGTCAATAATCATAATATATCCTCAAAATAAGTATATAACATGCAGCCTATAACAAGGCTAGGGTAAATATCTAACCCGAGTGTAAACTCATGTGCCCGTGTCAGTGCCTCAAGTAGCAATATATCCTATGAATGAGGTATGAATGCATGAAACAGAATACATGTAAATGAAGAAACTGTTTTCATAATTTGGTGAGATTTCCTTCGTATTTTTAAACTGAGGTATCATAAATGAAATCAGCATAAATAGTGTCTAGCATCGACACAAAACATAAATCTCACTGTCTCGAAATATCAATGTCTCAATCTCAATATCTAGGGCGCCGTCAATCCGGACCGGCCCCTACCATAAATCTCAAGACCACGACGGTATCCTCCGGATATCCGACGCGTCGGGTAAAATCACCGGTAGGTAGTACTCCCCTGCCAGGCTCAACGTCATCACCACATTCCTCTTGCCCCGGGGTACCGCACCGGGTCCACCATGTACCCGAAACGGTTCATCCGTCTCCTCGAATCGGGTTTCCAAATCCATCAGCAAACTCATGGTGGACGACTCATACATCATGGGAAAACCGCACTTTTTATTTTAAAAGAGAGAATATGTTTATTTGTGTTTTTGCGGTTTTCCTCCAAATCCAGAAAATCTCATAGAAATCCAAATCCAAACCTCAATAGCATGCAAAATAGTGAATATATGCATGAGAATCCATGAATGCGGCATAACAATGAATAACAGTATGCATGAAGTAGCAGGTAATAACTACAATGTCTAAACTATTCGCCAATAGGCTATGTCAAGCAATAATATATTTTCTAAGGTGTACGTGACATGGCAATTACCGATGAAGATGTGTGTGAGCCGGCAAGTAAGTGTACGTGGTACATACGCATCATCGGTAATGGTGCTGGTGTCCTATCAGCATGATATTAAAATGATGTATGAAACATAATATAAGAATGCGATGCAAAGCGAACCACAAAAAAGTGGGAGCTGAAACTAGACGTAACCAAAACTAATCTGCATTAATCTAATATAAGTCCTACGAATGGTGCCTTTTGAAATAACACGAATCATGGGGTTTTGAAAATAGGGCTACGGTGTTTTTATGAAAAGATACGTCGTTTTTGAAATGTCCGTAGATTCCCTTGAGCTGTCTTTAAAAATGCCCACGATTCGTTAGTTTTTGAAATAGGTAAGAAGTCTAATCTACTCTAACAACTACACTAAACTATACGGCCGAACTAACAAGCTGAACTACAGGTAAGGGAACCGCCTAACATCTGAGTCGATATATAAATATATATAAGTCGGTGATCCCGCCTCAATAGTATCGCGTACGATACAGTATATCATCTGACATCCTCGAGTCATGAGCGCGGATCTATCATCAATATAGGCTCGTACGGTAAATCGTCGTACGGCATCCCAAAAGCTGGGTACGGTTCAATATCACACTATCTCATCACATTTCAGATATCACTTATCATATCATAATCTGGGGTACTGATCTAAGTCTAGTACAAATGATATCATTTTCAAAGTAGAATGCGGGGGTAAACACACATCCCGAACCCGCAAGAATCACATTTCGTATCCCAAATACGAATCATATCAAATCACCGATCTCGCGGCACAAAGCCCACATCATCGACTCAACTCCAAAGTCATCCCATATCATCAAACACCGTGCAAGTATAAGAAACATACAAGTGTATGCGTGTGGGTGCAAATCTATCCTATGGTTCGCAACTAGGAACTACGCTAGTTATTTCTACCCCTAACTAACCATAACACACTAACTATCACACATAAAAATATACTACATAGTACTAATTACGGACTGCGGGGGTGCTATACGCCATCCACCCGACTTCTCCCCGTAGATATAAATCTACTCACCTGGTCCTCGCTCGCCGGTGCCGACATCGCCACGCGCTTGCTTGTCGTCTCGAAGTCCACATGGGGTACCTACATATCATAACGCACCGTATCGCATTAAAAACCCAATTCAAAATCGAAACGGCATACGAAAACTAAATCGGCACGTGTATCATGCATAGGTCAAAACCTATCGCCTACACATGCAAGAATAGTCAAACCAACCCTCGATGTCGATGTACGAACGTCAAACCATCGAGAAAATCCAATCACACTCATTTGCACATTCACGAACACTAATTTTAATATAAAATAGGTTAAAACTCACGAAAACCCCAAATTCACTCTAAAAGCCGTTTTTCCGAAAAACTAGCAAGCAAAATTACCCGTTTTAGTACAAAACTCGATGTTTAAATGAATGTAGCGGCCAATATATTTATTATATATCTTAAATAAGTCCATAAAACCATTTCCATAATTTAATCACATAAATTTGCATAATTTCCAAAATCCTAGTTTGCAAAAATATCAATTTTTAACAATTTAATAGCAAAAATGCACAACCTACGATCTAGCTTGGATTTTCATGAACCAAAGTATTAAACTACACTTTAAAATGTTAATAATGCTATGAATACCCTAATTAGGTTTTTAAACCTAATTATTAGACAAATTATAAAACCTAGTTAGCAATTAGCAAAGTTATCACAATTTTAAATTAACAAATTAGCAAATAGCAACTAACTTAGATTTTTGCATACAACTACATGCTAATCTCCTCATTACAACCATAAGCAATTGATAAAAACCTCACTTGATCACAAACCCTAGTCATTAATTCAAAACCCTTCTCTTGAATTTTAATTCAAGCACCTAGAACTAATTAAAAAAAACTAATTAAGCTAACATGAAACAATTAGCACAATTTAAGAAAAGGTTAGAATTATACCTCATGATCAAGAGATCAATTATGAAAATCAAGCCACTAAAATGCCAACTTGCTCCCTAGATCCATGCAAGAATAGCAAATGAAAAATGGGTAGGAGTTAGATTTGAGTTTTAGTTTAATTTTGATGGAAATTTGATGGATTTTTGAAGACTTTTGATGAGGAAAAGAGAGGAGAAGAATGAAGAGGGGCTGCTGTTGAGTTCTGGCCGAAAATGAGAGGGGTGAGGGGGTGTGGGTGTGGGAGTGAGAGTGGGTAGAGAGGTCTAAGTCAAAGGGAGTCCAAGTCAACCCAACCAATACTTATATCTATATACCCTTTCTTCTCATTTCTTTTCATCTTAACATAGAAATTCAAGTGGAGAAAATGGGTGGGGCTGCTGAATTCAGCCATGGGGATGAGTGAATGGGGGTGTGTGGGTGTGGGTACGGGTGTGGGGTGATGAAAAATGATAAATACAATACCCCAAACATCCATTTACGCTAAAAAAAAGCCTTTTTTCTTCAATAATTTCCAAACCGTTTTGGCAAATGATTTCGTTCCAAAAACCACATGATAAATTTTTATTTAATGTTTTATGATGCACAAAATTTGTTTCAACTCATTCCAATTTGTAATTTTCCTTAATTAAATGTATTAGTGACGGCTTAAAATAATAATAAAATAATATTTTTTTTCAGAAAATTTGAAATTTCACCAGCGGCTCAATAAACACCAAATAATAGCAATTACATAGCTAGAATATGTATATTTAATTTTTATAATAAGATATTTGTATTTTGACTTTTTACAGAAAACCCCCTTATTTTACCGTTTTTTCGAAATTCCTCCGAAACGATTTTCAAAACGTTACAATCTTCCCCCCTTAAAGAAATTCGGTCCCCGAATTTAAATTCAAACTCCCCCAAATACTAAAACATCTAAGAAAACCCATCAAGTCGTCGGGGCTCCGAAATCATGAATACATAAAACAAGTCGTAGCGCAGCGCATGCGCTTGAAAAATGAATATATAACTCAAATCAAAACTCCTCCAAGCATCCCGCAATCATCGGAGTCGTGGAGAAGACATCAATGCCAAATCCAAATCAAAACCAATATGATATAACTCAAACTATAAATGTAAATATCGAATCTATATCTGTAAGCATCTGAAGGAAATGCATGCCAAATCTCTTTAAGTCGCTGTGCAACGCGTATAACACTGCACAGTGGCGGACGTCTACCATAATAAAATAACTATATACATATATACTTTTGTTTGAAATGTACGTTCCGCCGTTTTGGAAACAATTTAGAAGGGTCTTCTTGTTTTAAACATTTCGTGTCATATCAGACATGTAGGTAAATACTGAGGCTATAGCTCGCTTTTGGAAATCCCTTCAATAACTATCAATGCATGCAAAATATATTCAGGTACTGTCCTCTGACTAGTCCTGCTCAGTACGAAAACACATAGCAATATCATAAAAACGTACTACTCTATAAGAAATCAATCCCAAAATATGCACATGAATACTACGTGCGTCTGGTGCGCACGGAAATCAAATCCATGAATATGCTATACATGTGCACAGAAACAACATCTAAGTGCATCGGGTGTGCACGAAATATCTGTCGTAGGCAACATGTGTGCCTGACAGCAAAATCAGGTGCATCTGACATGCACGAAAAAAAATCTCGAATTAGTGCATCTGGTGTGCGCCAAATCGCATCTCGTAACAGGCGCCCAACAGGCGCTAAAAATCCAAATCAGGTGCATCCATCATGCACGAAATCATGAAATCCAATATCAAGCGCCGAACGTGCGCAAAATCAATCAGGTGCACAAGGTGCACAAAACAAATATCGAGTATCACCATCGAAATCGAAGTCCAGTGCATCTAAGTGCACGAGAGGCGTATCACTGCACTGCAAGCATATATCAACTATACAGAGTACAGGAACCAAATCGTGTGCGTGCATATGCACAAAATCAACTCAAATGTCTAAAACCGTAAAATCACAAATATGTGAACTAAAGAACGAAAACGATATCAAGTGCAACACTGTGCAAAATCGTAAATACTCAGTAGGTGCAACCATGGTCCATGAAAACAATTATCATGAAACTCAATCATCAAAATCAATCCTGCGAATAGATCGCCCAAAATACCCAAAATCAATAATAGCGGAATAGTACCGCTCCAGCGCATCCTCTAAGAATCTCGGCCAACTGTCGCGGTCACTAGTGGGACGTCTCGTCAATGATCATGAACTCTGTCCTGCTGGGGTGCGTAACCATGACCACTCCTGGGTCAAAGTTTTCACTGTGAATTACCAATCTTTCGGTCCATCGGCTCATCGGCCCTGTCAGGTGTGCTAACGGGGACGATTCCGTTCTGGCACTCCTCTGGTCATCTCTTGGTCAATCATCGCGACCACTCGTGAGGCAGCATATCACTGGCGTCGGCCTCTGGCTCTCTGAATGTACGTGACACATCTGATCCTGAGTGCAAGTATCATTGCAGCAGTGTCCTGGAAGGAATCCTGCTCACGGTCTCTTCCATGTCTCGTCTCTGCCAACTGTCCGGAAGTCATTGTCCTTTCTTATATCTGCATCTTGCTCTGGAACAACTGCATACTCATCGCGACTCCTTCTGGAAGGTAAGTCCAAGTACCATGCCTCAGCATGCGCATCGCCTCTCTGATGTCGGCGGAGTGGAACGTCATCTCATCTAGATCTGGTGCGAACCTCTTATTCCACTTTTCTCTAATGCCGTCTGCCTTGGACTCGTCTCGTCGCGGCTGCATGGACTAAGCTCCAACGGCTATCCTCATATCTGGAGTCTCCCAAGAAATGCATCTCACCACCTAGCATCTGAATTAAGTCGAGCCATCTGATCGAGTCGTCAAAACCTCATAATCCCCCAAGAGCTCAACATCTTGTGCACAGTTTAATAGTATCGAGTACATACCACAGCATCGGTGGTCCAGCCGTAGAAGGGCAAACCCAAGCCTCACTAATGGCGCCGCAGAACTGCCGCAAACCCGAAGGTTCAAAGGCTTTCACACGGTCATTAAGTCGAGTTAGGGTTTCATTCTTCTAGAGGGACCATAGAATTGCCTGCATGTCTTTCCGACTACTTTAAACTTGGAATAATAGGTTTCTGACATTCGATCGTCTCTGTCGACTCCCAACGTCTCCGCGTGAAGTCGTCTCCAGCTGGAATCAATCTGTCTGATGACCTCGCATCGGGGTAGCGAACGAACCACATGTCTTAGTCATTCATCCTCGGTGACTAGTGACCTTCAATCATCTCTTAGTACAACTCGTACTGCAATAGCTCCATCATCTGGGGCGATATCTCGTCGTTCGCAGCAATAACGGGCTCACTCGTCTGCACGCTGAACCGTGCCTCAATCATCAGGAATAAGCAACACACCAACGGTCATCAAGATTTGGCTGGCCTCTATCATTGGCTCAATCCTCTGATACTGATCGGCACGTCCGAGAAGTCTCATAAAGGCGATCCGCCAAACGCTCATGGCGCGGAAACACAGTAAAAAGACACATCTATGCAATCGTGTGTCGCCGGAATCACGCCATGGTCAGTCCTCGTTCATAACGAGCTCATGCTGACCACAACTCTAGCCGTAGCTCTCCCTGCCGTAACCGTAGCAGCAAAACCAAACTGGTACCGATGAGGCTAGATCAGGAAGGAATATAATACTGAACAAGGAAATGTACATCCTAAGGCTTCATAAGTGGAGTGGCGTGTCGTAAATATGCCGCGGAACATATCAACGGTACGTCACTCTACTTTAGTCACCTATTCCATCAACCAAGGGTCATCCTACGCTCCGAAGGTAAAACCTAACGCTCTGATACCAACTTTGTCACGACCCGAAAGTACGGAACATGACCGGCACTTAAACTACGAACGTCTCGAGACGTAAGTAATCTAAGTAAACCGAAAACCCAGAAATCCAAACCAAGAAAAGTAGTAGAGTGCAGGAAAACCAACTTAAGCAAGTAATTTTAATAGCATAAGCCGAATTATGCGGTTTTTTAAAACATCAAAATTTTACTGAAAATTTCGGCAGAGTCTCCTTTGTAAATACTGGCCCCCAAACGGGATACAACATGAATAGTATACGAAATCAAGAAAAAGGCATTCCCAAGCGGGAGCTAGCTCTTCGTCAATCGACGGTCACAACCACACAAACAATAAAATATACAACGCCAACGGCGAGGATCAAAACTCAAAAGGAAACTCAAAACTACCAGAAATATAACGAGCGACTCTAAGGTCGAAAGAATAACCAACACTGGTCTCTATCTCAAAATACATGTTTGGTTGATGGAATTTACTAGATACAACTGAATAATATCATACAAGGTAATATGATGGGTACGATATAAGAAAAACCCACCTACTAGCAAGTCACCCGAATGAAACTGAGCCCGCAAGCCGTAATGAAACCTGTACGGCAAACCTGCAAGAAACTGGGGCACAACGGGGGTGAGTTGCCAACTCGTGAATAGAAAAACATCTACGCACAGAAATCGCATAAATAACGCAACCTAGGTCAATAATCATAATATATCCTCAAAATAAGTATATAACATGCAGCCTATAACAAGGCTAGGGTAAATATCTAACCCGAGTGTAAACTCATGTGCCCGTGTCAGTGCCTCAAGTAGCAATATATCCTATGAATGAGGTATGAATGCATGAAACAGAATACATGTAAATGAAGAAACTGTTTTCATAATTTGGTGAGATTTCCTTCGTATTTTTAAACTGAGGTATCATAAATGAAATCAGCATAAATAGTGTCTAGCATCGACACAAAACATAAATCTCACTGTCTCGAAATATCAATGTCTCAATCTCAATATCTAGGGCGCCGTCAATCCGGACCGGCCCCTACCATAAATCTCAAGACCACGACGGTATCCTCCGGATATCCGACGCGTCGGGTAAAATCACCGGTAGGTAGTACTCCCCTGCCAGGCTCAACGTCATCACCACATTCCTCTTGCCCCGGGGTACCGCACCGGGTCCACCATGTACCCGAAACGGTTCATCCGTCTCCTCGAATCGGGTTTCCAAATCCATCAGCAAACTCATGGTGGACGACTCATACATCATGGGAAAACCGCACTTTTTATTTTAAAAGAGAGAATATGTTTATTTGTGTTTTTGCGGTTTTCCTCCAAATCCAGAAAATCTCATAGAAATCCAAATCCAAACCTCAATAGCATGCAAAATAGTGAATATATGCATGAGAATCCATGAATGCGGCATAACAATGAATAACAGTATGCATGAAGTAGCAGGTAATAACTACAATGTCTAAACTATTCGCCAATAGGCTATGTCAAGCAATAATATATTTTCTAAGGTGTACGTGACATGGCAATTACCGATGAAGATGTGTGTGAGCCGGCAAGTAAGTGTACGTGGTACATACGCATCATCGGTAATGGTGCTGGTGTCCTATCAGCATGATATTAAAATGATGTATGAAACATAATATAAGAATGCGATGCAAAGCGAACCACAAAAAAGTGGGAGCTGAAACTAGACGTAACCAAAACTAATCTGCATTAATCTAATATAAGTCCTACGAATGGTGCCTTTTGAAATAACACGAATCATGGGGTTTTGAAAATAGGGCTACGGTGTTTTTATGAAAAGATACGTCGTTTTTGAAATGTCCGTAGATTCCCTTGAGCTGTCTTTAAAAATGCCCACGATTCGTTAGTTTTTGAAATAGGTAAGAAGTCTAATCTACTCTAACAACTACACTAAACTATACGGCCGAACTAACAAGCTGAACTACAGGTAAGGGAACCGCCTAACATCTGAGTCGATATATAAATATATATAAGTCGGTGATCCCGCCTCAATAGTATCGCGTACGATACAGTATATCATCTGACATCCTCGAGTCATGAGCGCGGATCTATCATCAATATAGGCTCGTACGGTAAATCGTCGTACGGCATCCCAAAAGCTGGGTACGGTTCAATATCACACTATCTCATCACATTTCAGATATCACTTATCATATCATAATCTGGGGTACTGATCTAAGTCTAGTACAAATGATATCATTTTCAAAGTAGAATGCGGGGGTAAACACACATCCCGAACCCGCAAGAATCACATTTCGTATCCCAAATACGAATCATATCAAATCACCGATCTCGCGGCACAAAGCCCACATCATCGACTCAACTCCAAAGTCATCCCATATCATCAAACACCGTGCAAGTATAAGAAACATACAAGTGTATGCGTGTGGGTGCAAATCTATCCTATGGTTCGCAACTAGGAACTACGCTAGTTATTTCTACCCCTAACTAACCATAACACACTAACTATCACACATAAAAATATACTACATAGTACTAATTACGGACTGCGGGGGTGCTATACGCCATCCACCCGACTTCTCCCCGTAGATATAAATCTACTCACCTGGTCCTCGCTCGCCGGTGCCGACATCGCCACGCGCTTGCTTGTCGTCTCGAAGTCCACATGGGGTACCTACATATCATAACGCACCGTATCGCATTAAAAACCCAATTCAAAATCGAAACGGCATACGAAAACTAAATCGGCACGTGTATCATGCATAGGTCAAAACCTATCGCCTACACATGCAAGAATAGTCAAACCAACCCTCGATGTCGATGTACGAACGTCAAACCATCGAGAAAATCCAATCACACTCATTTGCACATTCACGAACACTAATTTTAATATAAAATAGGTTAAAACTCACGAAAACCCCAAATTCACTCTAAAAGCCGTTTTTCCGAAAAACTAGCAAGCAAAATTACCCGTTTTAGTACAAAACTCGATGTTTAAATGAATGTAGCGGCCAATATATTTATTATATATCTTAAATAAGTCCATAAAACCATTTCCATAATTTAATCACATAAATTTGCATAATTTCCAAAATCCTAGTTTGCAAAAATATCAATTTTTAACAATTTAATAGCAAAAATGCACAACCTACGATCTAGCTTGGATTTTCATGAACCAAAGTATTAAACTACACTTTAAAATGTTAATAATGCTATGAATACCCTAATTAGGTTTTTAAACCTAATTATTAGACAAATTATAAAACCTACTTAGCAATTAGCAAAGTTATCACAATTTTAAATTAACAAATTAGCAAATAGCAACTAACTTAGATTTTTGCATACAACTACATGCTAATCTCCTCATTACAACCATAAGCAATTGATAAAAACCTCACTTGATCACAAACCCTAGTCATTAATTCAAAACCCTTCTCTTGAATTTTAATTCAAGCACCTAGAACTAATTAAAAAAAACTAATTAAGCTAACATGAAACAATTAGCACAATTTAAGAAAAGGTTAGAATTATACCTCATGATCAAGAGATCAATTATGAAAATCAAGCCACTAAAATGCCAACTTGCTCCCTAGATCCATGCAAGAATAGCAAATGAAAAATGGGTAGGAGTTAGATTTGAGTTTTAGTTTAATTTTGATGGAAATTTGATGGATTTTTGAAGACTTTTGATGAGGAAAAGAGAGGAGAAGAATGAAGAGGGGCTGCTGTTGAGTTCTGGCCGAAAATGAGAGGGGTGAGGGGGTGTGGGTGTGGGAGTGAGAGTGGGTAGAGAGGTCTAAGTCAAAGGGAGTCCAAGTCAACCCAACCAATACTTATATCTATATACCCTTTCTTCTCATTTCTTTTCATCTTAACATAGAAATTCAAGTGGAGAAAATGGGTGGGGCTGCTGAATTCAGCCATGGGGATGAGTGAATGGGGGTGTGTGGGTGTGGGTACGGGTGTGGGGTGATGAAAAATGATAAATACAATACCCCAAACATCCATTTACGCTAAAAAAAAGCCTTTTTTCTTCAATAATTTCCAAACCGTTTTGGCAAATGATTTCGTTCCAAAAACCACATGATAAATTTTTATTTAATGTTTTATGATGCACAAAATTTGTTTCAACTCATTCCAATTTGTAATTTTCCTTAATTAAATGTATTAGTGACGGCTTAAAATAATAATAAAATAATATTTTTTTTCAGAAAATTTGAAATTTCACCAGCGGCTCAATAAACACCAAATAATAGCAATTACATAGCTAGAATATGTATATTTAATTTTTATAATAAGATATTTGTATTTTGACTTTTTACAGAAAACCCCCTTATTTTACCGTTTTTTCGAAATTCCTCCGAAACGATTTTCAAAACGTTACAAAAACCATGCAAGAGGGAAAAAGAAAATGAAGACAAGTTATAACTTAACCTAGGTGATTAGGGATGTGCATGCTAGCTAATTTTGCTTAGGAAAATATAGTTAAGAAAATTTGCTAATTAAGTGAACACTAAACTAATTAATAATTAATAAAACACTATTATATATATAATTACATACTATCACAATTAAAAGTAGATTTATTTTAGTCTATGTGGAAATAGCTATTAACTAAGTTTTGTGAAAACACGCATTATCGCTAATTAACGCGAAAATAACCTAAACGAATTTTCAAGGCGTTACAATCTCCCCCTTAAAGAAATTCGGTCCTCGAATTTAAAAAATTTAGCTACGTGTACCTTCGAAGAGATGGGGATATTTCTTCCTCATCTCGTCCTCGGTCTCCCAGGTGACCTCCTCGCTGCTCGGGCCACGCCAAAGGACCTTAACGGACGGTATAACCTTTGATCTCAATTTCTTCACCTGCCGATCCAGGATAACAACCGGCTGCTCTGCAAAAGAAAGGTCGCGCTCCAGCTGGACCGTCGGGTGCTGAATCATATGAGATGGGTTATGAAGGTACTTGCGGAGCATCGAAACATGAAAGACGGGGTGAACATCAGGAAAACTGGGCGGAAGAGCCAAACGATACGTAACTGCGCCGACACGCTCGAGGATCTCGAAGGGACCCACAAATCTGGGACTAAGCTTCCCTTTCCCAAATCTTATCACGCCCTTCATCGGAGAGACCCTCAGAAAAACATGATCGCCAACGGCGAACTCTAGTCTACGACGACGTCTGTCAGCATACGATTTCTGCCTGCTCTGAGCCGCACACATCCGATCTCTAATCAGCTATATCTTCTCGGTCATCTCCTGTATGATCTGAGACCCTAAAATACTGCTCTCGTTGAGCTCTGTCCAACAAACGGGCGATCGACATCTCTTCCTATATAGAGCTTCGAAAGGTGCCATCTGGATCGTCTCCTGGAAGCTGTTGTTGTAGAGAACTCTACTAAGGGCAAATGACGATCCCAGCTGCCCCCAAAATCTAAAACACACAGTCGGAGCATATCCTCAAGAGTCTGAATAGTCCGCTCTGACTGGCCGTTGGTCTGTGGATGAAATGTTGTGCTGAAACTCAAGCGGGTGCCCAAAGCCTCCTGAATCCTCTGCCATAGTCGGCCGGTAAACTGGGTGCTTCAGTCGGACACAATACACGTTGGGATGCCATGCAACCATACGATCTTGTCGATGTAAATCTGGGTATACTGAGCAAATTCGAAAGTGGTCTTCACCGGCAAAAAGTGAGCCGCTTTCGTCAATCGATCCACGATCACCCAAATAGAGTCATACCCTCGACTGGTCCTGGGTAGTCCCACAATAAAGTCCATAGAAATCTGCTCCTATTTCCACTCCGGAATGGGCAAAGGCTGCAACTCTCCCGCGGGCCTCTGGTGCTCGGCCTTGACTTGCTGACAAGTCAGGCATCTCGACACAAAGTCTATGACGTCCCTCTTCGTTCCATCCTACCAGTAAACGTCTCTCAGATCATGGTACATCTTGGTGGAACCTGGATGAACATTGTATATCGATCTATGTGCCTCCTCAAGAATCTCATGCCGCAGTCCTTCAGAATCTGGTACGCACAATCGAGTCCCAAAGCGCAGTACCCCCTTATCATCGATCATGAACTCGGAATCTCCGCCCTGTCTAACCTGCTCCATGATCTCTGAAAGTCGGTCATCACTGGGCTGCGCCTCTCAGATATGGTCAAGCAACTGTGGACGTGCATGAATATGCGTAAGCTGTCCCCTGGTCGGAGTAAACTCGAACTGCACTCGGCTGTCGCATAGAATCTGCCAATCTGCTGACGACTGCATCTGCACGGCGCTCAAACAAGATAAACTACCTCCGGGCCTCCGACTCAAAGCATCTGCCACTACGTTCGCCTTTCCTTGATGATAAAGGATCTCGCAATCGTAGTCTTCACTAGCTCCATCCAGTGGCGCTGTCTCAGATTTAGGTCTCGCTGCTGAAATATGTACTTCAAGCTCTTGTGGTCCGTGAATATTAGGCATGACTCACCGTATAGGTAATGTCTCCAGATCTTGAGTGCAAACACCACGGCAGCCATCTCTAAATCTGTCACGACCCGAAAGTACGGAACGTGACCGGCACTTAGATTACGAAGCGTCTAGAGGCGCCACATGACCTAAGTAAGCCGAAGCCCAGAAATCTAAACCATAAAAGAAGAAAAAGAAGAAAAGAAAATAAAACAAGTATAAAAACATCAGCAAATTTTACCAAAAATTTCGGCAGAGTCTCCTTTGCAAAACTGGCCCCCAAACGGGTACACAAGTATAATATGAATAAACAATAAAAAAAAAGCATCCCCAAACGGGTGCTAGCTCAACGCCAACGGGCGGAGACAACCACAACAATCACAAAAATATACAACGCCAAAGGGCGAGGCTCAAATCTCAAAAGAAAACACAAACCACCAGATCAGAATAATACATGCGCGACTCTAAGGTCGAAATAAAAGACTGGTCCAATAAACTTATCAAGTAATACAAATATGGTTGATGGAGCTTTCTAGATACAAATGAAATAATAATAAAAAAAATACAACGGCGGTTCAGATACAAATGAACCAACCTACCGTGCAAATCACCCGAAATGAAAATGATGTGCCAGCAACTACCAAGGGAGACCTGTACATCGCACCTGAAAAGAATTTGGCACAACGGGGGTGAGTTGCCAACTCGTGAGTAGAAGACATCTACGAAAAGAAATCGAATGCACGACGCTATCCTAGGTCATAATAATACACTACTATATCTTAAACATCTAGTAAAAGCAGGGTAATACTACGTGTAAGTGCAGATAATCCGTGTTCGTGTCAGTGCTTAATATAATACTATGTCATATGAAATGAAATGCATGCACCATGAATGTAAAGTAACAAATCCTGAAATCCAGATATACATGTATACGAACTTTTTATCTATTATCATAGTAAAGTGTGTATAAGCATCTGAAATCTCAACAATGAAATCCATAGAAATCCGTGTCAAGCATCGACACAACACCTGTAATCTCAAGTCTCAATATGTCGGGCTCCGTCAGTCCGGATCGGCCCATATCATCAAATCTCACGACAACGGTCGGTATCCTCCGGATATCCGCCGCGCCAGACATCACCGGTAGGTAGCCTTCCCCTGCCAGGCTCATCGTCTACAACTCGATCTTCTTGCCCCGGGGTACCATACCGGGCCCACCATGTACCCGAGACGGTTCATCCACTCCTCGAATCGGGTCTCGAAATCCATCAGAAAACATGAAATACTCATGGTGGACGACACATACATCACGAGAAAACCGCATCTTATTTTAAAAAGAGAAAAGGAGAGAGAGAGAAGTTTTTATATATATATTCTTGCGGTTTTCCCCAAAAATCCAGAAAATCTCACAGAATCCAAATCTCAAAATCATGAGTAGTATATGATAAATGTCGGCATATGCTCATAATACTGTGCGATAACATGAAAATATGAATGCAGGAATGTCTAAGTTATGAATATCATGTCTATACTAACATCAGAGAGTAATCACAATATTATATCGGTTTAGTTGTTAACTGATTCCATCAACAAAATATAATATGATCTAAAGTGTACGTGACATAGCAATTACCGATGATGATGTGTGTGAGCCGGCAAATAAGTGTGTGTGGAATATGCGCATCATCGGTAATGGTGCTGGTGTCCTGACCGGTAAAGTTTTTATTGATTATAACAACATATAAAAGAACATGCACCATGATGATTATAGTATGAATGTAAATGCAGGTGTGCATTATCCACTCCTCTGCGAGATACGAGTACAACTACCACTGTGTGAGTCGAACCTAAACCAGTATCCATCTAACATCCTAAGGAACTAAACCTAAGAGACTAGTCAGTAGGAAACTAGAATCTACCTAAGGTCTGAATCATTATCTCCAATAGTCGGCGATTCCGCCTCAATAGCATCACGTACGTAGTACGGCTTCCTCGAATCAAGAGTGCGGATCAATCACCAAATCTAAGCCTCGTACGGTAAGATCCCTCGTACGGCATCCCAATATCGGGGTACGGTCAAGTATCTCCTGGGTGTCCCCTCATTCGTATAATGTCATATGTATCTTATTGTGATTAAGTTATACGTATATGATATCGACATCAGGTCACACCAATATAATGTCGTAATCAAGTTATACATATATCATATAGTGATCAGTCACAAGTTACAGTCCGGGTACTATTCTAGCGTCCCATGTACATCAATATCACCACCACTCCTTATAACTTATATAATCATGATCATTATCTCATTCTCTAATGATCCGCTAACACTCAATACGACTGTATAGTCAAGAATCACGGCATCAAGCCAGTTATACTGTTTCATCATATCTCGGGTATCATATCACATCAATGAATCACCTATACGTGTTGTACATATATGTATATACCTATACCTAGTTCTATATATATCCACATACACGCACATTATGTCGAGTTTCAGTGTGTGCGTGGGTGTGTTTCTATCTGAAACCTACGAACCCCCTTCCAAGGTACTCATCCTCTGATTTGGCTTTCCTAAATCGGTCTAATCCAGCCTAGGGTCAATACTAGAGTCCTACTAGGGTCACGTCTGTTTTCCTAATGTCAATAAGTACTAATCCTATTCTACGTTGCGAGGGTGCTAAACGCCATCCACCCGACTTCCCCCCGTAGATATGCATCTACTCACCTGGTCCATGTCTGCCGACGACGGTGTCGCGATCCTCCTCTTCATCGCCCGTAGTCCACTTGAAGGGTACCTAAACGCAAACATATAAATAACATCGTAAACCGAATCACATACAAAAGTCAAACGATACAAGGAACAAGCATAGGTTAAAACCTATGTCTCGTCCACGCAAAAGCACCAAATACCGCTCGATATCGGTGTACAAACGCCGACTGATCGAGGTAGAAACCAATAAACAACCCGTAGTTTCAAAACCCATTACTTATAATATTAAACTTGGTTCAAATCTTCGGAACCCTATAATCGATCAAATCATCCAATTCCGAAAACCTTGAAAATATCAATTCACCATTTTACTTCAAAACTTGACGTTTAATGAAACTAATGGTCATAATATTCATTAAATAACATAACTAAGTTATATAAACCTTTACCATATTTTTATTACACTAATTTATATTACAAATAAATTTCAAGTTTGCAATTTTATCAATTTTCCACAACTTACAAGCAAAATTCCACAATTCCACAACAACACTTGATTTTGTATGAATTAATGTTTCAAACTACAATTTACAATGATAATGATATAATAAAACCTTAATTTATATTTTAAATCTCATTTATTTAATAATTTCCAAAAACTAGTTAGCAAAAATAGCAATTTTTATCAAAATTTATCAATTATCAATAATACTAGTAACTAAACTAAGTTTTCCATTCCTTTAACATGTCAATATCCTCATTTAAACAACAATCTATTGTTACAAACATTCATTGGAATTTATATCACCAATATATAAAATATATAGAAATCTAGTTTATTAAAAATGGTTTAATTTAAGAAATTTGGATCACAATTTGCAATATATCAACTATGCATGATTTTCCATTTGTAAAGGTGCTACTCTAGTTACTATAAACCTAATGATATAATAAAACCCCAACTTAATTTTACAAACCCTCACTTGAATTTTTAAAAGTAGTAAATAGAATTAACATATTAAATCTAATTAAGCTTAATGAAACAACTAATAATAATAAAGCAAAAGAAGGAAATTTATACCTCCAAAATTATGAAATCCAACATGAAAATGAGCCTCAAAATTGCATGCTTCCCATCTCCAAAATCCATGTAAAATGAGCAAAGAATAAAGGGTAGAGAATAAATAGGATTTTGTGCATTTTATATTGAATTTTGGTGGATTTTTAATGATTTTTTGTAATAAAATGAGGTGGGAAATTGGGGGGGCCATGGGGATCATGGCCGGCCACATGAAGAGGAAGAGAGGGAGAAAAAGAAAGAGGGAAGAATTGTGTAGAAGGTTCACACAATATGATGTATACATATGTCTTTTCATGATTTATTAATTTTCTTTTCATTTCTTCACTATAGCAACTAAAGAAAAGTCTAGAAAATTGGAAAAGTTTGCAAATAAATTTTGCATGATACACACTAAATTCTAATATGCCATGGTTCATTTTTACAAATTAAAACCTTTCAAATTTGTAATTTACACTAATTTAGCATAAAATAAAGCTTATGTTAATATTAAAATAATTAATTTAGGAAAAATATTTAATTAAACTAAAATTTTATAAGTGGCTAAATAAACACCATTTACTAGTAATTACATAATTTAAATAGGTATTTTTTGAATTTATAATGAAAAACAATTACGGTTTGATTTTACGAAAAATACATTTTGCTTTACCGAAAATCAAAATTTCACTTAAACAATTTTATTCATTTAATTATTTATTTAATTATTTTTAAAAACGTTACAATCTTCCCCCCTTTAGGAAATTCGGGTCCCCGAATTTAAATTAACACTCCCCTTCCAAATACTAAAACATTTAGCAAAATACTCAAATCGTCGGGGCTCCGAATCATTAATACATAACAAAAATCAACTCCGTCAAGCATAATGCAATCATCGGAGTTATGGCGAGAATAAAATATCATAACCCAATATGAAAACCATTATAATATACATCAATCTATAACTTATATATAGTGTGCATCATAGTGAAACCGTACAAATATCCGGATAAGGAAATATGCAAACCCCCTTTTGAAAATTGCCATGTGATGCACGTGTCACGGCATAAGTAGCGGACGTTTATTTTATTTTATTTTTAAAAAATAGCTATATATATATCTTTTATTTAGCATACACGTCCCGCCTGGTTACTAAATCAAATAATAATGATTATGAAAATATACTGCTCAAACTGAAATCAACCCCAATCACATCAATAAAATGTCATGTGCGTCCGGTGCGCACTGAAATCGAAACCAAATGCAGAAACCATGAATACCCACAAAACAAAACTAAGTGCAACAGGTGTGCACCAAAAACATCTGTCAAGTGCAACGGGCGTGCACGACTCAAAATCAGGTGCATCTAATCTGCACAAAACCCCGATTTAGTGCATCTGGTGTGCACAAAATCGCATCAAGTGCGCCAAGTATGCGCAAGAATCCTAATCAGGTGCACATGGAGCACGAAAACATACATCGAATATCAAAATCGAAATTACAGCACAAAAATGCATGAAAACTAGGTCGAAACATATGTCAAAATCATGTGTAACCCCTATACACGAAGTCAAATCAAAAATCTCAATATATATAAAACCAAATCAAGTGTACTGGGTGTGTACAAAACAACATCAATACAACTGGTATATGAAACACAACTAGAATGTAATGAAGGTACACACATGAAATACCAATCGTAAAACGAATTCCTCAAATGCCAAAATCCAATAACAGAAAATATGGAATTCAAATCACTAAATCACTCACTAATCGTAAACACTATCGTCAATGTGCGCCTCTTCCCTCTGATGTCGACTGCTTCAAACTCGTTCCTTCATAGGTGTGCCTGAATGCGCTACCAACGGCAATACTCGTGTCTAGAGCCTCCCACATAGTCGATCCCTTCACTTGATATCCGGACTACATTAAACTTTTGATCGATCCATCAAAATCCATAATTCCCCGAGAGCTCAACACTCAAATACAGTTTAAAATATACGGTACATACCCCAGCATCGATGATCCAGCTGTAGAAGGGCAAACCCAAGCCTCACTAATGGCACAGCGGAACAGCCGTAACCCTAAGGTTCAAGGGCGTTCTCGTGGTCATTATGTCGAGTTAGGGTTTCATTCTCTAGAGGGTCCATCGAAATACCTGCATGTTCTTCCGAATACTTTAAACTTGGGAAAATGGTTTCCTGATAATCGTTCGAACCCTTTAACTTTATCCGGACGGCATGTGACTACCCTTCGTCCGCACGTTAAGCAATGCTTCAATCCTCAAGAATAACCAATACTCTAATGGTTATCGCATTCGAGCCGCAACTTCCTCTACCCGCGCGCCCGTGGTAACAAAACCACCCTCCGACATCGACGAAGATAGATCAAAGGAGCGAATGAAATACGGTGCAAACAAATGTACATCCTAAGGTTCCTTAAGCAGAGTAGCGTATCGTAAGTATGCCGCGGACCATACCCACGGTACGTTACTCTACCTAAATCGCCTACTCCATCAACCAAGGGTCACCTAGACTTATACAGGGTTAAACCTAGCGCTCTGATACCAATTTTGTCACGACCCCGAAAGTACGGAACGTGACCGGCACTTAGATTACGAAGCGTCTAGAGGCGCCACGTGACCTAAGTAAGCCGAAGCCCCAAAAAATCTAAACCATAAAAGAAGAAAAAGAAGAAAAGAAAATAAAACAAGTATAAAAACATCAGCAAATTTTAACCAAAAATTTCGGCAGAGTCTCCTTTGCAAAACTGGCCCCCAAACGGGTACACAAGTATAATATGAATAAACAATAAAAAAAAAGCATCCCCAACGGGTGCTAGCTCAACGCCAACGGGCGGAGACTACCACAACAATCACAAAAATATACAACGCCAAAGGGCGAGGCTCAAATCTCAAAAGAAAACACAAACCACCAGATCAGAATAATACATGCGCGACTCTAAGGTCGAAATAAAAGACTGGTCCAATAAACTTATCAAGTAATACAAATATGGTTGATGGAGCTTTCTAGATACAAATGAAATAATAATAAAAAAAATACAACGGCGGTTCAGATACAAATGAACCAACCTACCGTGCAAATCACCCGAAATGAAAATGATGTGCCAGCAACTACCAAGGGAGACCTGTACATCGCACCTGAAAAGAATTTGGCACAACGGGGGTGAGTTGCCAACTCGTGAGTAGAAGACATCTACGAAAAGAAATCGAATGCACGACGCTATCCTAGGTCATAATAATACACTACTATATCTTAAACATCTAGTAAAAGCAGGGTAATACTACGTGTAAGTGCAGATAATCCGTGTTCGAGTCAGTGCTTAATATAATACTATGTCATATGAAATGAAATGCATGCACCATGAATGTAAAGTAACAAATCCTGAAATCCAGATATACATGTATACGAACTTTTTATCTATTATCATAGTAAAGTGTGTATAAGCATCTGAAATCTCAACAATGAAATCCATAGAAATCCGTGTCAAGCATCGACACAACACCTGTAATCTCAAGTCTCAATATGTCGGGCTCCGTCAGTCCGGATCGGCCCATATCATCAAATCTCACGACAACGGTCGGTATCCTCCGGATATCCGCCGCGCCAGACATCACCGGTAGGTAGCCTTCCCCTGCCAGGCTCATCGTCTACAACTCGATCTTCTTGCCCCGGGGTACCATACCGGGCCCACCATGTACCCGAGACGGTTCATCCACTCCTCGAATCGGGTCTCGAAATCCATCAGAAAACATGAAATACTCATGGTGGACGACACATACATCACGAGAAAACCGCATCTTATTTTAAAAAGAGAAAAGGAGAGAGAGAGAAGTTTTTATATATATATTCTTGCGGTTTTCCCCAAAAATCCAGAAAATCTCACAGAATCCAAATCTCAAAATCATGAGTAGTATATGATAAATGTCGGCATATGCTCATAATACTGTGCGATAACATGAAAATATGAATGCAGGAATGTCTAAGTTATGAATATCATGTCTATACTAACATCAGAGAGTAATCACAATATTATATCGGTTTAGTTGTTAACTGATTCCATCAACAAAATATAATATGATCTAAAGTGTACGTGACATAGCAATTACCGATGATGATGTGTGTGAGCCGGCAAATAAGTGTGTGTGGAATATGCGCATCATCGGTAATGGTGCTGGTGTCCTGACCGGTAAAGTTTTTATTGATTATAACAACATATAAAAGAACATGCACCATGATGATTATAGTATGAATGTAAATGCAGGTGTGCATTATCCACTCCTCTGCGAGATACGAGTACAACTACCACTGTGTGAGTCGAACCTAAACCAGTATCCATCTAACATCCTAAGGAACTAAACCTAAGAGACTAGTCAGTAGGAAACTAGAATCTACCTAAGGTCTGAATCATTATCTCCAATAGTCGGCGATTCCGCCTCAATAGAATCACGTACGTAGTACGGCTTCCTCGAATCAAGAGTGCGGATCAATCACCAAATCTAAGCCTCGTACGGTAAGATCCCTCGTACGGCATCCCAATATCGGGGTACGGTCAAGTATCTCCTGGGTGTCCCCTCATTCGTATAATGTCATATGTATCTTATTGTGATTAAGTTATACGTATATGATATCGACATCAGGTCACACCAATATAATGTCGTAATCAAGTTATACATATATCATATAGTGATCAGTCACAAGTTACAGTCCGGGTACTATTCTAGCGTCCCATGTACATCAATATCACCACCACTCCTTATAACTTATATAATCATGATCATTATCTCATTCTCTAATGATCCGCTAACACTCAATACGACTGTATAGTCAAGAATCACGGCATCAAGCCAGTTATACTGTTTCATCATATCTCGGGTATCATATCACATCAATGAATCACCTATACGTGTTGTACATATATGTATATACCTATACCTAGTTCTATATATATCCACATACACGCACCCCATGTCGAGTTTCAGTGTGTGCGTGGGTGTGTTTCGATCTGAAACCTACGAACCCCCTTCCAAGGTACTCATCCTCTGATTTGGCTTTCCTAAATCGGTCTAATCCAGCCTAGGGTCAATACTAGAGTCCTACTAGGGTCACGTCTGTTTTCCTAATGTCAATAAGTACTAATCCTATTCTACGTTACGGGGGTGCTAAACGCTATCCACCCGACTTCCCCCCGTAGATATGCATCTACTCACCTGGTCCATGTCTGCCGACGACGGTGTCGCGATCCTCCTCTTCATCGCCCGTAGTCCACTTGAAGGGTACCTAAACACAAACATATAAATAACATCGTAAACCGAATCACATACAAAAGTCAAACGATACAAGGAACAAGCATAGGTTAAAACCTATGTCTCGTCCACGCAAAAGCACCAAATACCGCTCGATATCGGTGTACAAACGCCGACTGATCGAGGTAGAAACCAATAAACAACCCGTAGTTTCAAAACCCATTACTTATAATATTAAACTTGGTTCAAATCATCGGAACCCTATAATCAATCAAATCATCCAATTCCGAAAACCTTGAAAATATCAATTCACCATTTTACTTCAAAACTTGACGTTTAATGAAACTAATGGTCATAATATTCATTAAATAACATAACTAAGTTATATAAACCTTTACCATATTTTTATTACACTAATTTATATTACAAATAAATTTCAAGTTTGCAATTTTATCAATTTTCCACAACTTACAAGCAAAATTCCACAATTCCACAACAACACTTGATTTTGTATGAATTAATGTTTCAAACTACAATTTACAATGATAATGATATAATAAAACCTTAATTTATATTTTAAATCTCATTTATTTAATAATTTCCAAAAACTAGTTAGCAAAAATAGCAATTTTTATCAAAATTTATCAATTATCAATAATACTAGTAACTAAACTAAGTTTTCCATTCCTTTAACATGTCAATATCCTCATTTAAACAACAATCTATTGTTACAAACATTCATTGGAATTTATATCACCAATATATAAAATATATAGAAATCTAGTTTATTAAAAATGGTTTAATTTAAGAAATTTGGATCACAATTTGCAATATATCAACTATGCATGATTTTCCATTTGTAAAGGTGCTACTCTAGTTACTATAAACCTAATGATATAATAAAACCCCAACTTAATTTTACAAACCCTCACTTGAATTTTTAAAAGTAGTAAATAGAATTAACATATTAAATCTAATTAAGCTTAATGAAACATCTAATAATAATAAAGCAAAAGAAGGAAATTTATACCTCCAAAATTATGAAATCCAACATGAAAATGAGCCTCAAAATTGCATGCTTCCCATCTCCAAAATCCATGTAAAATGAGCAAAGAATAAAGGGTAGAGAATAAATAGGATTTTGTGCATTTTATATTGAATTTTGGTGGATTTTTAATGATTTTTTGTAATAAAATGAGGTGGGAAATTGGGGGGGCTGCCATGGGGATCATGGCCGGCCACATGAAGAGGAAGAGAGGGAGAAAAAGAAAGAGGGAAGAATTGTGTAGAAGGTTCACACAATATGATGTATACATATGTCTTTTCATGATTTATTAATTTTCTTTTCATTTCTTCACTATAGCAACTAAAGAAAAGTCTAGAAAATTGGAAAAGTTTGCAAATAAATTTTGCATGATACACACTAAATTCTAATATGCCATGGTTCATTTTTACAAATTAAAACCATTCAAATTTGTAATTTACACTAATTTAGCGTAAAATAAAGCTTATGTTAATATTTAAAATAATTAATTTAGGAAAAATATTTAATTAAACTAAAATTTTATAAGTGGCTAAATAAACACCATTTACTAGTAATTACATAATTTAAATAGGTATTTTTTGAATTTATAATGAAAAACAATTGCGGTTTGATTTTACGAAAAATACATTTTGCTTTACCGAAAATCAAAATTTCACTTAAACAATTTTATTCATTTAATTATTTATTTAATTATTTTTAAAACGTTACAAAATCGTGAGTAGGATAATTCTGTTCGTGTGTCTTCAGCTTCCTAGAAGCATACGTGATAACCCTGTCGTGCTGCATCAACACGCAACCTAGTCTCACTTGAGAAGCGTCGTAATAAACCACAAATCCGCCCGATCCCGAAGGCAATGATAACACCTGCGCCGTAGTCAAACGAGTCTGCAACTGCTGAAAGCTATGCTCGCACGCCTCTGTCCAAACAAAAGGAACTCCCATCCGGGTCAACCAGATCAACGGTGCAGCGATACGGGAGAAGTCCTGGAAAAATCGTCGGTAGTAGCCGGCTAGGCCTAGAAAGTTGCGGATCTCTGTAACTGTGATGCTGGTCTGGGCCAATGCTGAACGGCCTCGATCTTCTTTGGGTCCACACATATACCATCTCTCATAATCACGTGATCCAAGAAATCAACGCTGTCAAGCCAAAACGCGCACTTGGAGAATCTCGCGAACAGCTGGTGCTCCCTCAAAATCTGCAATGTGATCCACAAGTGCTGCTCGTGCTCCTCCCGGCTCCGGGAATACACCAAAATGTCGTCAATAAACACGATGATGAACAGATCAAGATACGGCCTGAAAATGCGGTTCATCAAGTCCATAAATGCTGCTGGGACATTGGTGAGTCTAAACGACATCACCAAAAACTCGTAGTGCCCGTAACGTGTGCGAAAGTCGTCCTTGGAATATTCTCCTGCCGAACCCGCAACTGATGGTAACCTGATCGCAAGTCAATCCTCGAAAAGTATCCCGCACCCTGAAGCTGGTCGAACAAATCATCGATACGTGGTAAGAGATATCTGTTCCGTACGGTAACCCGGTTCAGCTGGCGGTAATCAATACATAAGCGCAAACTGCCGTCCTTCTTCTTGACAAACAGGACCGGAGCACCCTAAGGAGACACACTAGGTCGAATAAGCCTTTTATCTAGCAAATCCTGCAACTGACCCTTCAACTCTCTAAGCTCCGCCGGGGCCATCCGATAAGGAGGTATGGAAATTGGACCCGTGCCGGGAATCAAGTCAATGCAGAATACAATATCGCGCTCAGGTGGTAGCCCAGGCAGCTCGTCAGGGAAAACATCATGGAACTCACTAACAATCGGGACTTGGTCTAATGGAACCTCTGTAGCTCTAGTATCGCAAACATACGCTAGAAATCCCTGACATCCCTTCCTCATAAGCTGTCCAGCGCGAAGAGACGAAATCAAACTGTAAGGGGCGGCACCACGGTCCCCCTGCACAATGAAAACCGACTCGCCGGGAAAACAAAACCTAACTGTCTTCTCGTGGCAGTCCATAGACGCGTAGTATGTTGCTAACCAGTCTATGTCCAAGAGAACGTTGAAGTCCAACATCTCAAGAAGGATCAAGTCGACAACCAACTCTCTCTCGCTAATACGGACAACACATGACCAAAACACGTGTCTCGCAACAAACGACTCGCCAACAGGAGTGGTCACAACAAGCGGCTGATCAAGCAAACTCGACTCTCTGCCTAATCTCGGCACGAAGTGTGTAGAAACATACGAGTGTGTAGACCCCGGATCAAACAACACGTGTGCGTCAAAAGAATATACTGGAAGAGTACCTGAGACCACTGCATTGGACGCCTGCACGTCCTGATGTGTCAAAGCAAACACCCGTGCCTTCCCTCTACCTGCGGCTGGCCGTCCTCTGCCGGCAATTGGCTGTCCTCTGCCTCGGTCACCCCATCCTCTCTGAACGAACCCTCCGCGACCACGACCTCTCGGTGCATAAGTCTGACACGGAGCAACAACAGGGGCGAGAGGCAACGCTCTCTGAGGTGGTGAAAGTGGTAAGGTAACACGTGGTGCGGCTGCCTCGCCCTCTTGTGGCTCAGGACAATCTCGAACACGATGATAAGAACTCCCACATCGGAAACATCCAGACGATGGTCGCTGACCCTTCCCAGGATAAGAGCTGAATAACTGACCTCGTCCCGAGCCTCTACTACCCCCAGTACCTGAACGAAACCGGTCGCGGTGTCTAAATGGCTGTCTCTGTGCTGATGTATCAGTACGAACTCTCTTCGGTTCCGGAACCACCAAAGTCTCGGCAAGACGCTCCTCAACTAAAAGGGATACGTCCACAGCTGCTGCATAGGTCTCGCAATGTTGTGCGCTGATCGCAAGAAACAATGGGGTAAGCAGGCCTCGAACAAACCTCTTGACCCGCATCTCCTCAATAGCTACTAAATACGGGGCATAGACAGATAGCTCGGTGAACTGCACATCATACTCTGCCACTGTCATATCCGGCGTCTAGCATAATGACTCAAATCTGCGCGCTCAAGAATCTCTGACACTCTGTGGAAGGAAACAAGCAAGGAACACTGTCACGAACTCAGCCCAGGTCATAGGAGGAAGACCTGCTGCTCTGCCCTTCTCTACCGACCTGCACCACTTCTGCGCAAGGCCTTCTAGACGAAAGCTCATGAACTCTACCCATCTCGCGTCGGAGCATCTCAGTGAACGGCATATCCTGGCCATCCGATCAATAAAAAACTGCAAATCCTCGGCTGCATTGGTGCCTGTGAAGACCGGAGGCTTCAGCCTCATAAACTCGGATAACGATACTGTGATAACCTCTTTGGCTGCAGGTGCAACTGCCTGAACCGTGGATACCATCGTGGTCCCCACAATGGGTGGAACAACCACCTGTCTCTGTGCTCAAATGGCCTCAACTAACGACCCCATCATCTGGCGCAAATCCTGAATACCGGCCCCTAGCATAGCAATCTAGTCTGTCGAAGAGGGAACAATCTGCTCCGGAACAACGGGCGTACCGCCCTGGTCAGTCCTCGTCTCGGACGAGCCAACCCTGGTCTCGGCTCTCGCGGCCGCTCTCTGCACCCTCGTAGTCTTCGGCGGCATAATGGCTGAAAAGAAACAGGATTTGATAAGGATACGGAAATCGAATCACAAGAATGTATATAATGATGAAGGAATCTCAACCAATGAGTCCTAAGGTCACTTAGACGGAGTACCGCATCGTAAGTATGCTGCGGAACATACACACGCTACGCCACTCTGCTTAAGCTACCTACTCCATAGTACCAAGGTCATCTTATACTCCGAAAGGTAAAACCTACGCTCTGATACCATCTTTGTAACGACCCAAAGTTCGGCCCGTGGCTGGCACTTAAACCACGCAACGTCTTCAGGCGTAATGCAATTTAAGTAAGCCGAAAACCCAGAAATCTAAACCATAAAAAGGGTACGTGATGAAAAACATTTGTTAAAAACATTTGGAAATTCCAAGTAAAAATCTTTCAAGTTTAAATTATTTTATTAAAAATTTCGGCAGCACCTCCTTTGTAAATACAAGCCCCGAAAACGGGTACAACATAAGAAAAAGTAAAAACAACACATGAAATATAAAGAGCATCCCAAACGGGAGCAATCACGCCCAACGACAGAAACAACCACCACAAGAATACTATACAACGCGGTAGCGAAGAAATGAACAATATAAATGTAAACAACATAAAAGAGATAAAACTGCATAAATAAAAGTTGGCTCACACGAGCTCGACACCCAGAGTCACAAAATAATATATAACATTGTCCTCACAACTGGTCTCTAAGTCGATACATAACTGGTAGATGGAGAGTACTAGATACAATAAGGGTACAATGAAATGAAAACGGATAACCGCGAAACCCACTTAAAAGCAAAATGGCTCGCACGCCAACTGTAGCGGTATCCGCAACAAAAGATACAATGAGGTGTAGCCCTGCCGCGACTACTCTGAGGGTCTACCTGCAAACACTATGGCACAACGGGGATGAGTTGCCAATTCGTGAATAGTAAATAACATATAAAGGTAATCGCAAGTATGCACGTACTGCGATGCTCTAGCATGTGAAAACTGATAATCATCAATATGGTAATCAGGGAATACAATAATCATGCGAGGTACTCTATCAGGTACTAAAATACATGATGCAATGCATATAAATGAGTGCTGAGTATGGGAAAACATATTATCAACACGAATCATCATCGCGGAAAAACACGGTGTTGATTGATATGATTCTTTGTGTGTCGTGTATAAGAAAAGTGTAAAGATCACAACCAAAGAAATTTGTAAACCGCAATCAATAACGGTGTCAATTGTAGATTCGTTAGTGAGTGCGGATCGTCCACAGGGAAAGTGAGATTTGCTCGTATTTGTTTTAGTTGAGTCGAAAATTAAAGAAGAAAAGAAAATTATTCAAGAATTTTGAATTTTAGTTTCAAGAATTATAAAAAACTAGATCTAATATCAAGAAATACTAAAAATCAAGAATCAAGAATTGTCCAAATCAAATGAATTATCAAGATTTGTAATGAGGCTCGTAGGAATCGATAGAATCGATAGTGAGGATGAAGACTTGTGATTACGTATTCTTATCCATTGATGATTTGTTGCTAGATCGATGACGATCAACGAGAATTAGGGATCTCTTGCGGAAACTAGGGTTTCATCATCTATCCCTTGTCCTTTTGTTGATTTTCATTCAAATTCAAGCCTCTAGGAAATTCAAGCATCGATCGTTGATCACTAATTAAAAGCAAAAACATTCAAGAAAGCATCTCGCTCGAAACTAGGTTGTCGATGATTCAATTTACTAGAGTTTACAAAACTCATAGGACTTAAGAATCGTTCAAGAATGTAATCATCATCAACTATCAATTTTCTCGATTCCTCCACGAGCGGAGTTTTTACTCAAGCATCATAACAAAGAAAACAATCAAGAATTGAGATCTCATCATAATGCTCAAATATAAAGAAAAGCAAGATTAAGAAATTTCACCTTTTATTATCTAACAATTCCGTTACAATTCGCTCAAGAACTACAAGAATTGAGGAAAGAACTCGATCGTCGAATTAGCTTCGCATCGCCTCCGTGAGTCGCGGATCGTCTTGTGGATTACTTGCTCGGTTGAAGATCGGCGTCGCTTCTAAAAGGTTGAAGGCTTCTTGCTTGATTTGTACTCGGAGATCTTGAATTTGGCTTTTGGTGATTGGATTAGGGTTTGGGTTTTGATGCACAAGTTGTGTCACTCAACTTGTGGAATTTTGGCTCAATTTTCAACAACCTAGAATGATGCCCTTGGGTCCCCTTTTATAGCTTTTCTCCTTTAGCTTCCCGTAGAAGCTTGATTAGGATTAGCTTCCTTTAGAAGCTAGGTTTAGTTTAGCTTCTCTTGCAAGCTTGGTAGTTGAGTAGAAGCTTCTAGAGTTAGTTAGTTAGCTAGCTTCCTTGATAAGCTTGGTTGTTAGGAAGAACCTTATAGGTTTAGCTAGCTTATTTGAGAAGCTTGGAGGTGTTTAGCTTGTACAAGAAGCTTGGCTGTTTGGACAGAAGCTTCTGGAGATTTCTAGAGAACGAAGTGGTTTGAAGACATTTGGCCAGTACAAGGAGAAGTCTGAGAAGTCAAATTGCTGATGACGTGTCACTATGGCCGCGGATCCGCCGCCAATAGGGCCCTTAGGCCGCGGATCCGCGGCTCTTTGGAGGTGTTGGAGCATGGAAACTTCATGGTAATTCTTGTGGTGGCTTTAGTACTGTTTCCTGATATCTGGAATCTTTTTATACTCTCTTGTTCACTGCCAGATCACAAGTCTTGGACTTGGCGTATTTTTATCAGCACTTTTAGCAGTTTCGGCTCTTTTACCTGGAATTTCCTGCACACAATCTCGAGACAAATGTTGCGATATACAATAGATTATGCGTGCAATCATTAATACTCAATTTCCCTCAAAATGTCGGTTATAATGCATGACACAAGTTATTTAGTATTTTACAGACAATTTGCTAATATGTGCTATATTCATACCGAACACCTTTAGATGTGTGCAAATGGTAGGGAAATTGATGTGTTAAAAATGCAATATTTTCGACTGATCAAATTCCCCCAAACTTATTTTTGGTCGTCTCGAGCAAACTTGTTTAATTAAAAAGAGAAGGAGAAAATATGAGAAAAAAGAAAAACTAACTAGCACACTTTCGTAGGCAACACGATTGCACTGAGCACGTGCAACAAGCCTTTAAACCTCTAGGTGTCCTTAGTAGGAGGAGTGTTGTCTCCTGAGGGTTTTCAGCGGATTGCACCCACAAAATCCCATAATAAAAGAAAGACCGTGAAAGTTACATATAAAGATAAGAATTTTAAAAGAAAGACTTTGAAAATTATAGTTTCCAACTATACTAGCTTTTCGGTTGTCATGAGCCCTATCTTAATACTCATGAAAAGATATTAGAAATCACATCATCCCTCAATAAAACATCGTCTTTATTCTTCATTCCTATCTTTCTTCCAAATATCGATCATATACCCCTACGTGTGTGTAAAAGACATCCCTACACTCGGAGAATTCAATTCAAGCTATCATACTCTTGTCCATCTGCCTCAGTACTTTTTAATTGATGAATATTTAGATGAAGTTGCTCACACATTTTTCATGCGACCGTTAATACTTCTTAAGGTACTAACCGACAGATTACTCATGTGTTTGCTTATTAGGTGTATTTTTCTCGTCTTGCACCACCTAAGGCTTTAGCAGTGACTCCCAGACCAGTTGGTCTAAGGCACTAGGTGATGAAGCACCCTCGCTATATTTTTTTTATTGCTGCCTTGGCGATAACAAAACCAGTGTTCATTTTTTTCTTCACCATTTTATATTTTATTTTTATTCATTTTTTTTATTTTCTTCATACTTTGGCTTTTAGACAAGAGCATTTCAAGGTATCCTCTACTATCCCGAGTTTCAAGACGTGTGTAAGTGCGAATAGTAGGGTATCAACATTCAAATGTTTGGCTTCCAGAATAAGAACTATTTTTCAGACTTATTTTTATCCTCATATTAGCGACTTCCTTCATCTTACTAACCTTAGGACAACGGCTCATAACTACTTATTACTAGTTTCGTTTAAGAAAACTTCTAATTTTCTTGGTTTTCTTAAATTTTTCCGATCTTTTGGATGTAATTTTTCACTATCTAATCTTTTATTATCTTATTTATGTACACAAAATTTTAAATTTTTATAAGTTTTAAATTTTTGTGATATGTTTTGTGCCTATGCAAGATATGATGCAAAGAATGCGCAAATAAGCACAAATCTCCCCCAAACTTATTTTCAATAGTGTCCTCACTGTTGCTATCTGTTGGATCACAAAAACCTGTAAGCTTGGGAGGAAATTTATTAATGGGGGCAATAAATATGATCGTGAAAATCTTCCCCCAAACTTATTCTTTTTGCTCACCATTTTGAGTAAAATTTTTATTTTCAAGAGCCAGATTATACTCCCCCCCCAAACTTGAGTTAAACAATGTTAAGCTTGAAAATCACAAGAAGGGGTCAAAAATTACTAGTCAATGCCAAGCTTTGCAAAGACCAAAAGTCAACACCAACCATTCAAAGATTTTATCAGTGTAGCGTATAGGTCGGTGGAAGAATATGTTGTATCGAGTCAGGTAAAAGTGAGGAAAAGATAAGTGGTGTGAAAGAATGTGTTTGCATCTCGTTTTGGAGAGACGACACAGTGATTGTGATGGATTACTCGCATAGTCCAGAAGAAGGGGTGGAGGTTCAATTTCTTTGTTTGGGAGATGATTCATCTCAACACCCGTGTCTTTTAAAAATACGAGTTCATCAGCGAAAATTTCCTCAAAACTCTCATTGATACCCCCAAAGAATAATGTCATCAAAAAGCGCGGGGTGATCTTCAGACTCCAAAAACGGTTCATAATCAGTGTTAGTTGCTGACCCGGACAACTCGGTGGAAGAGTCCGTATGTGTATGATACATAGTTGGGTCAAACAACAACATATGAAAAGAGTCTAAATCAGTATCATGAGGCTGATCAAATTCGCTGCTGTCGACATCCATTAATTCGACAGAACAGAGACCTGAGCAGTAGGTTCGGAGGGTACACTTCCCAACTTGTAAATGTTCAGCTCAATTGACATCTTCCCAAAGGATAGGGTCATAGAGCCATTACGACAGTTGATTATAGCATTGGAAGTGGCCAAAAAGGGGCGACCAAGAATCACCGGAATTTGATTCCGTGGGTTTGCTACAGGCTGTGTATCAAGTACAATAAAGTCCACAGGGAATACAAATTCTCCGATTTTTATCAACACATCCTCCAGGTTACCCCTAGGTTTGGTGATTGATCGATCTGCTATCTGGAGAGTGCAGGGAGCTGGTTTCAACTCTCCGATCCCTAACTGCTCATAAACTGAGAAAGAAAGCAGGTTAACACTTGCGCCAAGGTCAAGTAGAGCACGGTTGATGTGTTTATCCCCAATATAAATAGAAATAGTAGGAAATCCAGGGTTCTTACGTTTCCTTGGTAATTGTTGGGGAAAAGCTGTGTCAACAGTACTTGACATGAAAACTTTTTTCGGCATTTGAGTCTTCCTCTTCCTAGTCCACAAGTTCTTAAGACTTTTCGCATAGGACGAAACTTTTTGGATAGCATCTAGAAGAGGGATGATGATGTTAACCTGTTTAAAGATTTCTGTGATCTTCTCCATTTGCGGACTTGGTCTGTTTCCCCTTAACCGATTCGGATAAGGAGCTTGAGCAATAAGATCGGGGTCTAACACTGGAGAAGATCGTGTGGGTAGGAACGATCTAAGAATAGGAGTGGGGATCATTTTTTGAGGACTAGAAGAGGTTTGCTGAAGTGTCGAGCCTAGTGGGAAACGAAGAATAGGCTCGGAAGAAAATGGTGGGGTAGACGAACTGGGGTCAGAAACAGAAGTAGAAGTGGAAGGAAAAGTCTCAGCCGGGGTTTCATTAATTAATTCTTCATGATTATCAATCTCTTCCCAACGTGATTGTCAAGCACTCTTCCAGATCTCAACGTTGTGATGGCATTCACATTGTAATGCCCAGGATTGGGTAAAGGTTGAGCTGGAAGTTTCCCTTTCTCTCTAGCACTCAATTTGGTATTTATTCGTGCAATTTGTGCTTCCATCGATTTAATATTTTCATTTTGAGAGACAATGATCTTCATCATATTATCGAAGGAAGATTGAATATTTGCCGTCCCTTGGATGGATTGTTTCATGAAAGTATGTAAGGTTCGTTCGAGTGCAGAGGAATTATCAGTACCGGCCATTTGCAAAGAATTTTCATATGGTGCAGAAGTGTTGGCCGGATTTTGGAAATTTTGTGATTGGTAGGGGTGCTGACTCAATTGAAGTGGTTGCTGTTGTGGTGGAGGACCCCTTTGAAAGTTGTTTTGGTTTGGAACCGTGTTTTGATTTTGTGATTGGTTCCAAGCAAAGTTAGGGTGGTTCCTCCAACCCTGATTATACGTGGAAAAATACAGATCGTTTCTAGGTCTTTGTTGGAAAGCAGCATTGATATGCTCATGACCTTGAAACGGAGAATTCAATGGACATTCTTCTGTGAGATGAGATGGATCAGAACAGCATTCACAGACAGTTTTGGAGAGTGACATCTGATTTAGGGCGGCGGCCAAAAATTTATTTTCTATAGTTTCGAGTTTCTTTTGCATTGCTGACATTTCAGCTCTAACTCCTATGGAAACATCAGATTGGTTATTGCCACCCCTAGATGATGATTGGTTTACACCCTCCCACTGCAAAGATTTTTCAGCGAAATTTTCTAAAAATCTCCAGGCTTCACCATCATCTTTAGTCATGAAGGTGCCTTGACACATTGATTCAAGGGTCTATTTTGTGGTAGGATTAATGCCCTCATATATAACTCTGCACAGATCCCATCTAGGAATTCCGTGATGTGGACATTGAACTAACAGAACCTTGAAGCGTTCAAGACACTTTGAGAATGGTTCATTTGGAAGCTGGGTAAATTGATTTATTTCGCTGCGGACTTGAGCTGTTTTATGATTGGGTTATAATTTCTTTAGGAATGCTTTTACGAATTCTTCCCAATTTGAAATAGAATGTGCGGCTGTGTTATAAAGCCATTTCTCAGCTATATTGCACAAAGTAAATGGGAGAAGACGTCGACGCATAGCATCCACAGAAAGCTTTGAGGTACCCATCATAGCGCATACATTTTCAAATTTGGTAATAAATACATATGCGTCTTCAGACTCGAGACCGTGATATTTTGGTAGAAGATTGATGTATTGGGGTTTGATTTCAAAATTGTCCCCATTGGCTGGTGGAATGGTGAAACAGGTCGAAAGAGGACCTCGTATAGGATAGCATCTCTCTTGGAGAGAGATGCGGGGTGGATTCTGCGCACCTGCGGACGGCGGCAGAGTAGTGGTAAAGAAGTTTGATGGAGAACCGTCCATCGAAGTGGGTGTGGTAGTGGGTAAAAAAGAAGTAGACGTAGAAATACCGACTTTAGAGTCGATCGGGGGAACGCGAACAAGACGAGCACTAGAATCCCGTATCTAGCCGAGCATGCACTAAAAGGTTTAGCACAAGTGGCAGCGTTAAGATAATTAAGGAAAAGATGAGTTTGGTGTTTGTTTTGAAAAAGTTACGGATTTTTGAAAAAAATGCAAATCACAACAATGCACAAGCAACCCTAGATTTAGTGGTCACCAAGGTCAAGTCTCTAGACCGCTCCTAACTGCCAGAAGACAAGTCGCAAGATCAATCCTCTACTGCCTCTTTGTCCCTCCTGTAGCCAGGTAAGTGCCAGGTAAGTGCCAGGTAAGTGGGAGGTTCTCCACTATGTAAGTAGTGGGCCTAATTAAGTAACCACTTGCCTTAGACACACTTGCCTTAGACACCACAAAAGAAACGCGGATAAGCAATAGATTACCCACGACCTCCTTCTGTCCTAAGTGAGCGCGACGGTCCTTAGAGTCATGTCTAGATATTTTTTAGTTAATGAGGGTAATGCGGATGCAGTTTTGTGATTTTTGGGGCTTAGGAAGGGTAATGAACTCCCCACCTAATCTGAATTTGGTCTTTACCCCTTAATTTCCGTATTAAAAATGCAAACAACCAAGATCAAACACGCACAATTTTTATTTTTTGCGGCGCTGCAAATTTTTGCAAAGAATCCTGCAGAAATTGGTTAATAGAGTAGATCAAGGAGGAGATAAGAAAGTGAGAGATATACCAGAGGAGTTTAGTACAGTGACGCCCTAGACTCGCCGTGGATCCGCCGCAATGAGCATACTAAGGCCGCGGAAACGTGATGCAATAATGAGATCTCTGCACAATTTTTTGTGCAGAAGCTCATGTTCACTCACTGAGCTACCTGGAATATTCAGAAAAATTTTCCTCTCGCTCCATAGATTCCAGATTTCCTCGCAACAATTCACAACAAATCGTTTAGTGTTTGTGCAAATTTTGATCTAAAAATTTTGATGGAATAAATTTTTCAACTCAAATTTCAAAAACGAACAAATTAGCACACGATCCCCGGCAACGGCGCCATTTGATTGATATGATTCTTTGTGTGTCGTGTATAAGAAAAGTGTGAAGATCACAACCAAAGAAATTTGTAAACCGCAATCAATAACAGTGTCAATTGTAGGTTCGTTAGCGAATGCGGATCGTCCATAGGGAAAGTGAGATTTGCTCGTATTTGTTTTAGTTGAGTCGAAATTAAAGAAGAAAAGAAAATGCTTCAAGAATTTTGAATTTTAGTTTCAAGAATTATAAAAAACTAGATCTAATATCAAGAAATACTAAGAATCAAGAATCAAGAATCAAGAATTGTCCAAATCAAAGGAATTATCAAGATTTGTAATGAGGCTCGTAGGAATCAATAGAATCGATAGTGAGGATGAAGACTTGTGATTACGTATTCTTATCCATTGATGATTTGTTGCTAGATCGATGACGATCAACGAGAATTAGGGATCTCTTGTGGAAACTAGGGTTTCATCATCTATCCCTTGTCCTTTCGTTGATTTTCATTCAAATTCTAGCCTCTAGGAAATTCAAGTATCGATCGTTGATCACTAATTAAGAGCGAAAACATTCAAGAAAGCATCTCGCTCGAAACTAGGTTGTCGATGATTCAATTTACTAGAGTTTACAAAACTCATAGGACTTAAGAATCGTTCAAGAATGTAATCATCATCAACTATCAATTTTCTCGATTCCTCCACGAGCGGAGTTTTTACTCAAGCATCATAACAAAGAAAACAATCAAGAATTGAGATCTTATCATAATGCTCAAATATAAAGAAAAGAAAGATTAAGAAATTTCACCTTTTATTATCCAACAATTCCGTTACAATTCGCTCAAGAACTACAAGAATTGAGGAAAGAACTCGATCGTCGAATTAGCTTCGCATCGTCTCCATGAGTCGCGGATCGTCTTGTGGATCACTTGCTCGGTTGAAGATCGGCGTCGCTTCAAAAAGGTTGAAGGCTTCTTGCTTGATTTGTACTCGGAGATCTTGAATTTGGCTTTTAGTGATTGGATTAGGATTTGGGTTTTGATGCACAAGTTGTGTCACTCAACTTATGGAATTTTGGCTCAATTTTCAACAACCTAGAATGGTGCCCTTGGGTCCCCTTTTATAGCCTTTCTCCTTTAGCTTCCCTAGAAGCTTGATTAGGATTAGCTTCCTTTAGAAGCTAGGTTTAGTTTAGCTTCTCTTGCAAGCTTGGTAGTTGAGTAGAAGCTTCTAGAGTTAGTTAGTTAGCTAGCTTCCTTGATAAGCTTGGTTGTTAGGAAGAACCTTCTAGGTTTAGCTAGCTTATTTGAGAAGCTTGGAGGTGTTTAGCTTGTACAGGAAGCTTGGCTGTTCGGACAGAAGCTTCTGGAGATTTCTAGAGAACGAAGTGGTTTGAAAAAATTTGGCCAGTGCAAGGAGAAGTCTGAGAAGTCAAATTGCTGATGATGTGTCACTATGGCCGCGGATCCGCCGCCAATAGGGCCCTTATGCTGTGGATCCGCGGCCCTTTGGAGGTGTTGGAGCATGGAAACTTCATGGTAATTCTTGTGGTGGCTTTAGTATTGTTTCCTAATGTCTGGAATCTTTTTATACTCTTTTGTTCACTGCCAGATCATAAGTCTTGGACTTGGCGTATTTTTATCAGCACTTTTAGCAGTTTCGGCTCTTTTACCTGGAATTTCCTGCACACAATCTCGAGACAAGTGTTGCGATATACAATAGATTATGCGTGCAATCATAAACACTCAATTTCCCTCAAAATGTCGGTTATAATGTATAACACAAGTTATTTGGTATTTTACAGACAATTTGCTAATATGTGCTATATTCATACCGAACACCTTTAGATAAGTGCAAATGGTGGGGAAATTGATGTGTTAAAAATGCAATATTTTCGACTGATCAGGTGTCCACCAAATACACCCTAAATCCCAAATAACTCAGGCCCCGTCAATCTAATCGGCCCTCATATCCTGTAAATCTCATAGGAATAGAGTGCCCAACGTCGGCACTCAAAAACATCATGAAATACCCATGTCCAGCATCGATACGCAAAATCCTTATATATCGGGCTCTGTCAGTCTGGATCGGCCCACGGGCTCCGTCTACGGAATCAGCCCTCGGTCCCGGCAGTACGGGTCGGCCCGTATCCATCTCTCGACTCTGGTCAGTATCCTCCGGATAACCGCCAGGTCCAACCAATCACCGGTAGGTAGTGATCCTTCTGCCAGGCTCATCGTCTACTGCACAACATCCCTTTCTTGTCCCGGGGTACCTTCCCGAGTCCACCATGAACCCGCAAACGGATCATCCAACTTCTCGAATTGGGTTTCTAGCACACGTCTCAGAACCGAGAAAACGCTTCGTGAACGCACTGAAATATCATATCAAGAGAAACCGGGTTTTCAAAACAATGCATACTTTTTGAAATAGTGCCATGGTTCTCAAATCCAAAAATCACATAAATCCATATCTCAATGCGTAAATTCGTGCGATATGTTACATGCAATATAAAACCGTAATATGAGAATGTCAAGGAAAAAACCGCTCTTTTAAATAAATACGGTCTTTTTGAAAATATGTCATGTGGTTCCCAATTCTCCAAAACCAAATCCAACCTCATCTAAGGATGTATATTAAGCTATAGCAATATGGGTATACGCAAGTAAGTATGTACAAGTAGGTAGGTGTGCAAGTATGTATATGCACATATGAATGTATACAAGGAAAAGAATCATGTCGAATCATCTATAAGGTGAGCTACAATATATTGTCCATGGCAATTCTATAGTGTGAGTGTCATGGCAATTACTAACTGTGTGTGTGTGGCATGTAGTTTAGTGCTCGTGCAACATGAACCGTTAGTAACAGTACGGTGTCTTATTGATTCTAAGTCCATATACAGTAGGTAATATAGTATGCAACAAATGGTATCCATGCGCAATAAATGTATATGAATGCAAATATGCAGCTACAACATCCTATCAAGCCCTGACGCATAACGCCATACGGGAGATTTTCCCGTAGATGTTAAATCTACTCACCCGTGATCTCGTGCTAGGTATACCCGACAACCTGCTTCCCCTTTTTTGCGGCGTCCGAAGTCCCCTCCTGCGATCCTAGAATTTACACAAAACAACACATACAAGGCAAAATCCTGCAAAAACGCGATATCAAGTCCATACGAGAAACTAGCGTCGCAAGCTAAACGTGTGTGCATTCAAAACACCAAAGCGTGTGTGCATACGTCTGAAACCACCCCGACACGTTGTGACACACAGAAAACACCAAACCCAACTCAGAACGTACGTGTAGCGCAAGTCTCGCTATACAAATTATAGGTAATAGGTCCCAGATTTCACCTGGAGCAAAAACAAGAAAAATAAACAAGACCAAACCTCTTTTAATACCTACAGACAACTACCTGAGAAGTTTCAACGTGTTTCGCCAAAATTGGGCCGAGCACGAAGGAGGTTATATCGGGTCAAATCTGGTGAAAAGGGTCTAGGTTTTTACACTACTCTCCTAACACCATGTATAGTCTAATGTATATGTTTGCTTACCCAGAAAATGAACACAGATATAGCAGATATCTCGTATCCTAACTTGACTTAAAAGCGTATTTAAAATTCCAAATTGCGACATTAAGGTGTTTTAGTGAAATCTAGTGATAAGACTTGGTTTATTAAACACTAACATCACATAATTAAGCTAAACAAGCCATAAAAACCTTAACTTGGCCTAAACTCCACTTAAACCACAAAACTAGCACTAAAATCAACTTAAACACTAAATTATGCTAAATAAACTACAAGTTTTAGAAAAATGGGAGTTGAGGTTAACTTTATACCTCAAGTTGGTCCTAGGAGGGCTCAAACTTGCTGACCTTGCCTTCAAAGACCCAGACTTGCCTCAAGAACCCACAAGAAAGCGATTTGGAGTGTTAAACATGAGTTTTTGTGAAGAGATGAAGCATTTTTTTAATGGAGATTGAGCTAGGAAAAATGAAGGAAGAAGAAGAAGAGAGGGGAGGGATTGCTGCTGCTGGAGTTTCTGTTGTTGGGTGTAGGAAATGAGAGGGAGTGAGAGAGAGAGAGTGTGTGCAAAGAAGTCAAAAGCCCATGCCTCAATATAATATCCCACCATGCCTCTTTATCATTTCTTTTCTTATTTATCTTTATTTGTTTTGTTTTGTTTTGTGAGGATAATAGAACCATGTAAGAGGGAAAAAGAAAATGAAGACAAGTTATAACTTAACCTAGGTGATTAGGGTTGTGCATGCTAACTAATTTTGCTTAGGAAAATATAGTTAAGAAAATTTGCTAATTAAGTGAACACTAAACTAATTAATAATTAATAAAACACTATTATATATGTAATTACATACTATCACAATTAAAAGTAGATTTATTCTAGTCTATGTCGAAATAGCTATTAACTAAGTTTTGTGAAAACACGCATTATCGCTAATTAACGCGAAAATAACCTAAACGAATTTTTAAGGCGTTACAATAGTATATGTGATATATTATATAGACGTTGCTTATATTTTTCACCTACGCTAGCCCTGCCCCGCTCTGCCGTTAGTTACCTAACCTAACGGTGCATGACGGGACATCGAGGTGAATGCAGATGGCATAAGTGTACGTTGTATTTATCTGTGATGCTTAGGTAACTTAAATGATGGGACTTCATTAATGAGATTAATGAAAGAAAATAAATCTAAAGATGTTGTAGAATCAAATTTTCAAAAACATGTAGCTCTAGTTGTTGTTTTGCATAGCGGTATTCCTTGTAAAATATCCAGCACCTTATTCGATAAGGAAAGAGCCGTGATCCTTTCACCGGGAGTGACCTCTTTAGCAATAACTGGTAGATGCTACAACCCTCGGTTTTGTCTTTTGATTGCTTTTCTAGTTCTTGCTTTTTATAGCGGTATTGTGGATATCCTACACCTCAATCGACGAGGAAAGAGCCGAGATCCCTTCACCGGGAGTGACCTCTTTAGCGAAACTAGCAAAAGCCTAAAAAACACTCCATTTTAAATCATTTGATTCTACCACGATATCAAGTTCATTAAGCAAAAGTTTTTCTTAAAAACCTGTCGTAGCCCTCCGTCATTTCAAATAAGTACTTCATAGTATTCGTGCTACGTTTGTTGGCTTTCGACAAGGCGTAGTGTGCGGTAGCTATTTATGCTTATCTGCAAAAGCATATGATGCGATTAAGTTAGGGTAGTCGTGCGACTTTGTTGGCTTTCGTCAAAGGTTGTGCGGGTGGGTTTAATTCAATCATGAAATGTACGGGTTAAACTTGACTAGCAGCCTATGGTTTGTTGGCTTTCGTCAAGGTCATAGGATGCTAGGGGCAAAATATTATCGGGAATTTCAAGTGTTGAAATTTGCAATGAGATTGCATACCTTCTATGAGATAGTTGGATCCCGATACCCACTGCGAGTAATAGTTACTCCTGGGAGAGTATTGCACTTTACAATTAGCCGATCAAGTAGGTGTCTAGACAGGTGTCAACGGGGTTACGCCCCTGGGAAAACGAGGTTTATTTTAATTAGGTCCGTGCGAAAGCACGGAGAACCTCCCTCAAAGTACCAGCACTGGCCGGGCTGAAAGATTGGTGAACTTGTAGGGTGTAATTAATCCCGGCTAGTCTTTCCTTTTAGGGTTTGAAGGAAGATTTGATAAAAACAGTGGGAGCCATCCTGATTAGATAAAATAATAACCAATCTAATCTTGCAAGAGCATACGCTGAGTGTTTTCTTCTCTCTCTCTCTCCAGGTAGCGACCAAGTCACATCTTAATCAAGATAATAATATGGATGTATTGACTGAACCCGCTTGTTATACTGAGCTAGGGAACATTGGTCCCGCTCCAACTTATAATTGTTATAAGACCGAGCAGGAAATAGGGGATTACCAGGATTCCCGCGCCGCCCAAACGAAGAAAGTTCATGTTGATGCATCTTCTTCGGGTGTGTTCATTACTAAGAACCGTTTCTCAATGTCCTCTACATCCTAGGTATGAGATACCGGATCAGGATCCCATATATGTAATTTGTTACATGGGCTACAAATAGGTAGAGAACTGAGAATAGGTGATAAAGTTTTAAGAGTTAGAAACGGTACAATTGTTGCAGCCAAGATGTTGGCAGTTATCACCATGTATTACCAAATATATTGATTCTGAACGAATGTTATTAGATACCGAACCTGATATACAACATCATATCAGTGTCTTTATTAAGTAAAGAAGGATATAATTTTGTATTGTTGGATAATGTTTTGAACATTTCCTATATCAAGAGTTGATCGGTTCAGGCACGTTATCTAAAAGCATATACGTTCTAAATCAAACTACAGTTCTCAACGTACAGAACACACAAGAGGAAAAGTTCAGAAATGAACGAATCCTTCTTGAGGCATTGTAGACTAGGTCATATCAATGCAACCCGACTAGCTAAGTTACATTAAGATGCATATTTAAATCAGTTTTGAATTTACATCTTGTGAAACTTGCCAGTCATGTCACAAAGATAAAATGACCATAGCTCCGTTTACTGGAAACAGAGAAAGATTTAGTGAACTATTGGGACTGATACATGATAATGTATGTAAGTCCCCTATCTACACATGCCAGGAATGATTCTTTATACTTCATTACATTCATTGATTATCTCTTAAGATCTGGACATGTGTTCCTGTTGAAACACAAGTCTAAAGCTTTTGAGATATTCAAAGAATATAAGTCAGAAGTATAGAAACCAAAACAGGTATAAGTATTATGTCCTTTGATGTGATCAGGGAGGAGAATACTTGAGCACGGAATTCCTAGACTATTCTAAAGGAGAATGAGATTCTCTCTCAGCATTACTCCTCCGTATACACCACAGCACGTCGGTGTATCAGGACGGAGCAATTGCACCCTATTAGATATGGTGCGCTCTATGATGAGTACTACTGAGTTGCCTATTTCCTTTTTTGGGTTATGCACTTGAGAAGCTGCATACCTGTTGAATTAAGTTCCAACCAAATCAGGTGCCTACCACTCCATATTCGATATGGTATGGGAAGAGCCCATGTCTTAAGTAAGTTAAGATTTGGGGTTATCCGGCCTATGTCTAGAAGCAAAATCCGGATAGGCAAGGTCAGTTATGTGGAAGTTTGTGAGATATCCTAAGCTTTCGCAAAGGAATATCTTCTACCGCACCGAGAAACAAAAGGTGTTTTATGTAAGTCGACGTTGGACACCCCACATGATGCGGGGAGGCGGAATAGGTAAAACAATCATTTTGTTTAAGTTAACATCGACTAACTTTACGGATCTTTGCTAAACCCTAACTAACAACTATCTAGAAGTGATTAACTACTATGATAGATGATTTTACCTCAAGATTCTAGTCCTTCTTGTTCTTGTTGTTCACCTTCTCGTCCGCCTCCTCGATGTGATAGAAGATCCACCCGAGAGTTCCTTCTCCAAGATTTAACTTCTCACTTGAGGTAACTAGGTGGCTATGATTGCTAATCAAAGTAACCTAGAGGGTATAGAGATGGATTAGGAATCTATTAGTCTTGCTAACCCTTGGGATCTCAACACATGAGAGGATTAGGGTTAGGTTCTTGAAGAGAGGGAGCTTAAGGAGAGCGAATGTGTTTGTGAGAATGAATATAAATCTTGAGTCATTTGGATAAATAATGAAGCATAAAAATATCTAAGTAATAATATATAAAATTATCAGCCATGCTTCATTAATTAATTTGAGGTGAATCACCTCATGACTCATGATGTAATTAATGCAAATTACACATCATCTCCTCCGCCTCATTAAGCTTAATTCATAAATGAATTAAAACATAATGAGCCACCTTTCTTCTAGAAGCTTCTCGAGTAATTACGAGAATGCTCCTCCCATCCGTAAAATACGGAAATACTGAGACTGTATAAATCCAATAATCCAATACTAGAATCTGGCTTAAACTAAAGCCCGCTAGTAAAAACTGTCCGAACATCGTACGCACATAAATACACGTATGTGTCCGAACCCTGTCGTAAAACCATACGACCTCTATATCTTTTCGCCTGAAGCAGGAAAACTCTCTGTGTGGGACTCTAAAGACTCGACACTACGCTGGCAGTGGGTTTAACCACAGGCCGCAAACGGTACTAGCTGTACATAACGGTCCCCAGGTAGATGTCGATAAGAAGGCCGATGAAGAAACCCATCCGAACTCCTACTGAGCCTGATGTGACAATCTCCTTACAGTCCGGTCTGTTTGTCTAAGACTATCGCATATCGGGCCTAGAGGGGCGGCAAGCGTCAGTCCCCTAAAAGCTGTATAAGTCATGTCGGAGTGAAGCCTATTACACCTTGAGAAGCTACTGGAAAACCTACCAGTAAATCTCGTTTGCCCTGGGTAAGGACTTTGCGTAATAGCTCTCCAAACACAGCGCGATATCAACTCCCAATACCGGGAGAGATGAATCCTTTCTAACTGCCACTGCCTCCAAGTGCTTCGGGACTGCACCCAACTGCTACCTGTTTGCATGACTCCTTTGAGCCATGGTAGGGTAGCAATCTAAGAACAGTAGGAACACACTCGAGGCGAAGCAACAGTGTCAAGTTTACGGACTATGCTGTACTTAAGTCACCTGGGAACTGTTAACTAACGACAGGTATAATACCAACCAACAGTTCCCTACGATTCCTGTCCGGTGTACCCGTAACCCAACGAGCACCTGTATCTCCAGTACAACGTACTAATGGCTGTGGAACAGACCATCTCCCCTGCTGGGAGAGAAGCGTATACACTAGTCTACTCTGGAGTATCGATGCCCTGTCTCGATAATTTTACGACTAGGGACCTGAAAAAGGATGTGCTTGTAGACTACCCAGCTCCCACTAGTGTGACTGCCATCACAACGCTGGTGGTCAAGCAAGATCCTAAGGGCTCTATCAATATGTATTCGCGATATGCTAAAAGAAACATATACATATATTAAGATAGATATAAACCAAGTAGCATACTACTATGTTGAGCAAGACTGTTAATACAGCTGTGAATATCCCAAGCTTCTATTAAGTAATATACAAGCTAGTATGATACAATAATAGCCCCTAGGGCATATACACTAACAATCTCCCACTTGCACTAGGGCCATATACTGGCATATCGAAGACCTATCATCTCGAATAGCCTCTCGAACTGTGTCTGAGGTAAGGCCTTTGTTAATGGATCTGCAGTGTTCTCCTCTATATTAACTCTCCGGACCTCGATCTCCTGGAGATCAATGATCTCCCTGATCAGGTGATACCGCCTCAAGATGTGTCTGGACTTCTGATGGGACCTGGGTTCCTTCGCTAAAGCTATAGCACCGTTGTTGTCACAATACAGCGGTATTGGATCAGCAATGGTAGGAACCACCTGAAGTTCTGTTAGAAACTTCTTCATCCAAACAGCTTCTTTTGCGGCATCGCAAGCAGCGATATACTCCGCTTCCATCGTCGAGTCAGCAACGGTGTCCTGCTTGGAACTCTTCCAGCACACCGCCCCTCCATTGAGGGTAAAGACATAACCTGATATGGACTTGGAGTCATCCTTGTCACTCTGGAAGCTGGAGTTAGCAAAAGCCTCGATCTGGAGGTCTTTTCCGCCGCAAACTAAGAACATATCCTTAGTCCTTCTCAGGTACTTGAGAATGTTCTTTACTGCTATCCAGTGCTTCTCCCCTGGGTCTGACTGATACCGGCTTACCACGCTCAGTGCGTAAGCTACATCTGGTCTGGTGCACAACATCGCATACATTATAGAGCCTACTGCAGAAGCGTAGGGTATAACTGACATGCGATCCCTTTCCAAATCAGTCTTAGGAGACATCTCTTTGGAGAGGGTGATTCCGTGACAAGCCGGTAAATTACCGTGCTTAGAATCTTCCATACTGAATCTTTTCAGTATAGTGTTGATATATCTGGACTGTGAAAGTCCTAACATCCTCTTAGATCTATCATGATAGATCTGAATCCCCAGAATGTAAGAGGCATCACCCAGGTCTTTCATGAAGAACCTGTGTGACAAGAATCCTTTGACAGATTGTAGCATAGGAATGTCATTTCCTATCAATAGAATGTCATCCACGTACAAGACGAGGAATACGACAGTTCATGCTATAATTTTACTATGTATCCATGGTTCATCTGGTTTTTTGATAAAGTCATATTCTTTGACCGTTTCATCAAAACATATGTTCCAACTCCATGATGCCTGCTTTAGTCCATAAATGGACTTAAGCAACTTGCACACTTTCCCGCTGCTCCCACTCTGATTGAAACCTTCTGGCTGATCCATATAGACGCATTCTTCTAAATTACCATTTATAAAAGCTGTCTTTACGTCCATCTGCCAGATCTCCTAATCATGGAAGGTGGCAATGGTAAGAAGGATCCGAATGGATTTGAGCATAGCCACTGGAGAAAAAGTTTCGTCATAGTCCAAACCAGGTCTTTGACGAAAACCCTTTGCAACAAGTCTAGCCTTATAGGTTTCCACCTGTCCATCTACACCAATCTTTTTCTTGAAGATCCACTTGCGTCCTATGGGTTTTACCCCATCTGGAGCAAAGTCCAAAGTCCATACTTTGTTGGTGTATATGGACTCAATTTCGGTCCGCATTGCATCCAGCCATCTTACCGAGTCACCGCTCTGGATGGCCTGCTGGAAGCTAGTAGGTTCATCATTATCAATGACGCAATCCTCTCTATCTCCGTCTATGAGAAAACCGTAGTATCTCTCAGGCGGATGAGACGGCCTACTACTCCTGTGGAGGGGTGCGGGAATATCTTGTTCTTCTGGAACTACTGGTTCTACCAAACTTTCAGTAGCAGCTTGTGGTTCTGGAATTTCTTCCAGCTCTATTGCACTCCCACTCTTCTGATTTTCTAAAAATTCAGCTTCTAAGAAGTGGGCATGACGAGAAACAAAAACCTTTTGTTCCTCTGCGTAATAGAAATAATATCCCTTGGGGTTCTTTGGGTATCCCACAAACTTACACTGTACTGAGCGTGCCTAGAGCTTGTTCGCATGCTGCTTTTTAACAAAAGCTGGAGATCCCCATGTCCTAAAGTGTTTAAGACAGGGTTTCTTCCCACTCCATATCTAATATGGTGTGGTAGGCACAGTCTTGGTTGGAACCTGGTTCAAAAGATATGCAGCTGATTCTAGTGCATAACCCCAGAAAGATTGCGGTAACTCGGCCTTACTCATCATGGAACGAACCATATCTAATAGGGTTCGATTCCGCCTTTCCGATACACCATTGTGTTGTGGTGTGTATGGAGGAGTAAGCTGAGAGAGAATTCCATTCTCTTTTAAGTATCCAGGAACTCGGCACTTAAGTATTCACCACCTCGATCAGATCTCAGTGTCTTGATACTTTTGCCTGTCTGTTTTTCCACTTCATTCTTGTATTCTCGGAATTTCTCAAAGGCCTCGGATTTATGCTTCATCAAGAAGATATGTCCATACCTAGAAAAATCATCCGTAAAAGTAATGAAGTAGGAATAACCACCTCTTACACGTGTAGATATTGGACCGGACACGTCACTGTGTACAAGTCCCAAGAGCTCGCTAGCTCTTACTCCGTGTCCAGTAAACGGAGTCTTTGTCATCTTTCCCATGAAACAAGATTCACAAGTAGCATAAGATTGATATTCGAACGGATTCAAATATCCTTCTCTATGTAACTTAGTCAACTATGTTTCATTGATGTGACCTAGTCTACAATGCCATAAGAAAGCCTGATTTATTTCCGGAGATTTTCTTTTAAGTGTGTTCTTGTAGCGTTTTGAAAATCGTTTCGGTGAAATTTCGAAAAATCGGTAAAATAAGGGGGTTTTCTGTAAAAAGTCAAAATACAAATATCTTATTATAAAAATTAAATATACATATTCTAGCTATGTAATTGCTAGTATTTGGTGTTTATTGAGCCACTGGTGAAATTTCAAATTTTCTGAAAAAAATATTATTTTAATATTATTTTAAGCCGTCACTAATACATTTAATTAGGGAAAATTACAAATTGGAATGAGTTGAAACAAATTTTGTGCATCATAAAACATTAAATAAAATTTTATTATGTGGTTTTTGAAACGAAATCGGTTGCCAAATCGGTTTAGAAATTATTGAAAAAAAGGCTTTTTTTAGTGTAAATGGATGTTTGGGGTGTTATATTTATCATTTTTCATCACCCCACACCCATACCCACACTCACACACCCCCATTTACTTCTTCCCTTGGCTGAATTCAGCAGCCCCCACCCTTTTCCCCACTTGAATTTGAAGAGAAAAGCAAAAGAAAAAGAAAAAAAAAGAAAAGGGGTGATGTTCTATTAATGAAGTATGGGTAATTGTTGACTTGGTCTTGTGTTGACTTGAAACCCACACCTCTCTCTCACTCCGTCACCAATTTCTGGCCGAGGCTCTCTTAGGCAGCCCCCCCCCCCCCAAATTTCTCCTCTCATTTCCTCATCAAAACCCAACAAAAATCAACCATTTCTCTCACAAATTCAAAGCTAAACCCAAATCCAATCTCTACCCATTTTTCCTTAGCCCATTCTAACATGATTCTTGGAGAAAAATTTGCATTTGAGAGGCTAGATTGCAAGGTTTGATCCATAGTTTGTGAGGTATAAAATCTTGATCTTTTGTTACATTAATTGTTATTACCTCAAATTAAGTTAGTAAAGGGCTTAATTTTAGGTTTGAAATTTGTAAGTCCAAATTCATGAGATTAGGGTTTGTGAAAATGTAGTTAGGGTTTTGGGAAATGAGATTATAGTTGTGTGATGTATTTAACATGTTAATACTATGCAAAATTAATCTAGTTGCTATTTTCCAAATTGTAACATTTAAAATGTCCAAAATAAGTTTTTTTGTTTTGCAAACTAGGTTTTGGAATTTAGTTGCATGTGTGAGATTAAAAATGTAATTAGGGTTTTATGACTTCATTAACATTTTAAAATGTAGTTTAATGCTTTAAATCATGCAAATCCAAGCTAGATTGTTGTATGTGCATTTTTGCTATAAAATGGTTGAAATTGGTTAAAATTGCAAACTAGGTTTTTGAAATTGAATTAAATTGTGGGTTTAAAATTTACGTAGTGGTTTCTATGGCATAATTAAGATATTAAGTTATCATCTTGGTCACTAGAATTATTAAAACATCATGTTTTGTACAAAAACGGTAATTTGTGCTTGCTATATTTTCGGAAAAATGACTTTTGAAGTGAAATTTGGGTTTTGGGGAATTGTAAGCTATTTTATATTATAATTAGTGCTTGTAATTGTACAAATGAGTGTGTTGGGAGTTTTCTCGATTGTTTGGCGTTTGTACACTGACATCGAGAGTTTTTGGGTTCATTTGTGAAAGCAACCATAGGTTTTGACTTATGTGGAATTCGTGTGTCGTTTTGGTCATGAGTCGGATTTTAATGCGATACGATATGTTGTGATATGTAGGTACCCCCATGTGGACTTCGAGACGACAAGCAAGCACGTGGCGATGTCGGCACCGGCGAGCGAGGACCAGGTGAGTAGATTTATATCTACGGGGAGAAGTCGGGTGGATGGCGTATAGCACCCCCTCAGTCCGTAGTGGTGTATACGGATGCGTATACACACCAACAATTATTATATGTTATTTGGGATTAATAACGATGTTAGGATGGATATTGGTGCGTTGGATTACTTTAGTGTTGCGAACCCTAGGGTAGTGGTGCACTACACATACACACATACATACACACATACATACTTGCATACATTCCTATTTATATATGCTCATGGGATTCTTTATAGTTATGTGTTCACATGGGTATGGGACTATGTGTTCACATACGGATATGAGGACGATACTAGGGATTGAGCTGAGTCGATGAGATTTGTTTTGTGGTTGTGATATCGGTTTGTACGAGACTGTCGATCAGTAGTCATATCATGACTATATTGATGATATTAGTATTGTACTAGACATAGGTCAGTACCCTGGACTATGATATTGGATAAAGAGGATACTAGATGAATAGTGTGATGAATATGATATTAACCCGTACCCAGATTTGGGGATGCCGTACGACGGATTTACGTACGAGCTATATTTTGATGATTGATCCGCACTCTTGACTTGGGATGTCTGATTATAGATATGGTATCGGATATGATATTATTGAGGTGGGATCACCGACTAATATATATACAGGTATGTATATGTATCGACTCAGATGTTAGACGGTTTCCTTACCTGTAGCCCAGCTGGTCAGCTTAGCCCTTTAGTTTAGTTTAGTTGTTAGATTGGATTCGATTCTTACCTATTTCAAAACTAACGAATCGTGGGCATTTTAAAAGACAGCCCAAGGGATCCTACGGATATTTCAAAAGACGTATCTTTTCATAAAAACACCGTAGCCCCTATTTTCAAAACCCCTTGATTTGTGTTATTTCAAAAGACACCATTTGTAGGACTTATATTAGATTAATGCAGATTGGTTATAGTTGCGTCTAGTATTCAGCTCCCGCTCTTTATTGTGGTTCGCTTCGCATCGCATGCTTATATTATGTTTCATACTCCATTATTGATATCATGCTGTTAGGACACCAGCACCATTACAGATGATGCGTATGTACCACGTACACTTACTTGCCGGCTCACACACATCTTCATCGGTAATTGCCATGTCACGTACACCTTAGAAAATATTATTGCTTGACTTAGCTTGCTAGTTAGTAATTTGACATGATATTAGTGTACCTGCCTTATATGCCAGCTTAACATTGTAGTTATTACTTGTCACTTCATGCATACTGTTATTCATTGTTATGCCTATATTCATGGTTTTACATGCTATTGATGATTTGGATTCGGATTTCCATGAAATTTTCTGGATTTGGGGGGAAAACCGCAAAACTTATATAAACTGATTTCGCTCTTTTAAATAAAAAGTGCGGTTTTTCCCATGCTGTATGAGTCGTCCACCATGAGTTTGCTGATGGATTTCGAGACCCGATTCGAGGAGGCGGATGAACCGTTTCGGGTACATGGTGGACCCGGTAAGGTATCCCGGGGCAAGAAGCGCGTGATGACGACGATGTGAGCCTGGCAGGGGAGCACTACCTACCGGTGATTTTACCCGACGCGTCGGATATCCGGAGGGTACCGTCGTGGTCTTGAGATGGATGGTAGGGGCCGGTCTGGACTGACGGCGCCCTAGATATTGAGACTGTGATATTGAGATTTCGAGATATTGAGGTACAGAGACTGTGATACAGAGATATCGAGATATTGGGATTACATTTTGTGCCGATGTTAGGTACTGTTTTATGCTGATTTCATTATGATACCTCATTTTAAAAATACAAAGGAAATCTCACTAAATTATGAAAGCAGTTCTTCATTTACATGTATTCTATTTTCATGCATTCATACCTCATTCATATGATATATTGCTACCTGAGGCACTGACACGGGCACATGAGATTACACTCGGGTTAGATATTTACCCTAGCCTTGTTATAGGTTGCATGTTATTCTTATATTTGAGGATATATTATGATCATTGACCTAGGTTGCGTTATTTATGCGATTTCTGTGCGTAGATGTTTTTCTATTCACGAGTTGGCAACTCACCCCCGTTGTGCCCCAGTTTCTTGCAGGTTGCCGTACAGGTTTCATTACGGCTTTGCGGGCATAGTTTCCTTCGGGTGATTTGCTAGTAGGTGGGTTTACTTGTATCGTACCCCCATTATATATCTTGTATATCATTATTCTGTTGTATCTAGAAGTTCCATCAACCAAACATGTATTTATTTTGAGATAGAAACCAGTGATGTTATTCCTTCGACCTTAGAGTCGCGCGTTTTATTTCTGTGGTTTTCTTGTGGTTTTGAGTTTCCTTTTGAATTTTGATCCTCGCCGTTGGCGTTGTATATTATATTGCTTGTGTGGTTGTGGTCGTCGATTGACGAAGAGCTAGCTCCCGCTTGGGGATGCCTTTTTATTGATTTCGTATACTATTCATGTTGTATCCCGTTTAGGAGCCAGTATTTACAAAGGAGATTCTGCCGAAATTTTCAGTAAATTTTTGATGTTTTTAGAAACCCGCATAATTCGGCTTATGCTATTAAAACTACTTGATTTAAATTGGTTTTCCTTCACTCTACTACTTTTCTTGGTTTGGATTTCTGGGTTTTCGGCTTACTTAGATTACGAACGCCTCGAGACGTTTCGTAGTTTAAGTGCCGGTCATGTTCCGTACTTTCGGGTCGTGACAAAGTTGGTATCAGAGCGTTAGGTTTTACCTTCGGAGCGTAGGATGACCCTTGGTTGATGGAATAGGTGACTAAAGTAGAGTAACGTACCGTGGGTATGTTCCGCGGCATACTTACGACACGCCACTCCACTTAAGGAGCATTAGGATGTACATTTCTTTGTTCAGTATTATATTCATTCCGATCTAGCCTCATCAGTACCAGTTATGGTTTTGCTGCCACGATTACGGGCAGGGAGAGCTACAGCAAGAGTTGCGGTCAGCACGAGCTCATCACGAACGAGGACTGACCAGGGCGAAATTCCGGCAACACACGATTGCAGAGATGTGTCTTTTTACTGTGTTTCCGCGTCACGAGCGTTTGGCGGATCGCCTTTATGTGGTTACTCGGATGTGCTGATCGACACTAGAGGATTGAGCCAATGATAGAGGTCAGCCAGATTTTGATAACCGTTGGTGTGTTGCTTATTCATGATGATCGAGGCACTGTTCAGCGTGCAGACGAGCGAGCCAGTTATTGTTGCGAACGACGAGATATTGCCCTAGATGCTGGAATTAGGGCAGAACGAGTTGTACTAAGAGATGATAGAAGGTCGCTAGTCATCGAGGATGAATGACTAGGACATGTGGATTGTTCGCTTACCCCGATGCGAGGCCATCAGATAGATTGGTTCCAGCTAGAGACTTCACGCGGAGACGTTGGGAGTCGACAGAGACGATCGAATGTCAGAAATCTATTATTCCAAGTTTAAAGTAGTCGGAAAGACATGCAGGCAATTCTATGGTCCCTCTAGAAGAATGAAACCTTAACTCGACTTAATGACCGTGTGAAAGCCTTTGAACCTTCGGGTTTGCGGCAGTTCTATGGCGCCATTAGTGAGGCTTGGGTTTGCCCTTCTACGGCTGGACCACCGATGCTGTGGTATGTACTCGATACTATTAAACTGTGTCCAAGAGGTTGAGCTCTTGGGGGATTATGAGGTTTTGACGACTCGATTGGATGGCTCGACTTAATTCGGATGCTAGGTGGTGAGATGCATTTCTTGGGAGACTCCCAATACGAGGATAGCCATTGGAGCTCAGTCCATGTAGCCACGATGAGACAAGTCCGAAGCAATCGACATTAGAGAAAGTGGAGTAAAGAGGTCCGTACAAGATCTGGATAAGACGGCGTTCCACTCCGCCGACATCAGAGATGCGATACGCATGCCGAGGCAGAGTACTGGATATACCTTCCAGAAGGAGTCGCAATGGGTATGCAGCCGTTCCGGAGCAAGATGCAGATATAGGAAAGGACGATGACTTCCGGACAGTTGGCAGGGACGAGACATGGAAGAGACCGTGAGCAGGATTCCTTCCAGGACACTGCTGCAATGATACTTGCACCCAGGATCAGATGTGTCACGTACATTCAGAGAGCCAGAGGCCGACGCCAGTGATATGCTGTCTTACGAGTGGTAGCGATGATTGACCGGGAGATGACAAGAGACGTGCTAGCACGGGATCATCCCCGTTAGCACACCTGACAAGGACGATGAGCCGATGGACCGAGAGATTGGTAATTCCTAGTGAAGATCTTGACCCAGGAGTGGTCATTGTTACGCACACCAGCAGGCCAGAGTTCATGATCATCGATGAGACGTCCCACTAGTGACCGCGACAGTTGGCCTGAGATTCTTAGAGGATGCGCTTGAGCGGTACTATGCCGCCATTATTGATTTTGATGTTTTGGGTGATTTATTCGAATGATTTGATTTTGATGATTGAGGATTTACGATCTTTGCACAGTGTTGCACTTGATATTGTTTTCGTTCTTGGGTTTCACATATTTGTGATTTTATGGTTTTAGACATTTGAATTGATTTTGTGTGTATGCACGCACACGATTTGGTTCCTGCACTCTGTATAGTTTATATATGCTTGCAGTGCAGTGATACGCTTTTTATGCACTTAGATGCACTGGACTTCGATTTCGATTGTGATACTCGATATTTGTTTTGTGCACCTTGTGCACCTGATTTGATTTTGCGCATGTTCGGCGCTTGATATTGGATTTCATGATTTCGTGCATGATGGATGCACCTGCCTTGGATTTTCGCACATGTTGGGCGCATGTTTTGAGATGTGATTTTGGTGCACACCAGGTGCACTAAATCGAGATTTTTCGTGCATGTCAGATGCACCTGATTTTGCTGTCAGGCACACATGTTGCCTACGACAGATGTTTCATGCACACCCGATGCACTTGGATGTTGTTTCTGTGCATATGTATGGCACATATTTGGATTTTGATTTCCGTGCGCACCAGACGCACGTAGTACTCATACGCGTATTTTGGGATTGATTTTTCCTATAGAGCAGTACGTTTTTATGATATTTATTATGTGTTTTCGTACTGGGCAGGACTAGTCAGAGGATAGTACCTGAATATATTTGGCATTCATTTCCTTCAGATATTTAATATATAGATTTGATATTTACGTGTGTAGTTCCGAATTATAGCATATTGGTTTTGTATTGGATTTGACATTTGTGTCTTTACCATGACTCCAATGATGGCGGGATGCTTGATGGAGTTTTGATTTTGAGTTATATGCCCGTTGCTCATGCACATGCATTGCGCTATGATGCGTATTATGTACTTATGGTTTCGGAGCCCCGACGACTTAATGATTTTGCTTAGATGTTTTTGTATTTGGGGGGAGTTTGAATTTAAATTCGGGGACCGAATTTCTTTAAGGGGGGAAGATTGTAGCGTTTTGAAAATCGTTTCGGTGAAATTTCGGAAAATCGGTAAAATAAGGGGGTTTTCTGTAAAAAGTCAAAATACAAATATCTTATTATAAAAATTAAATATACATATTCTAGCTATATAATTGCTAGTATTTGGTGTTTATTGAGCCACTGGTGAAATTTCAAATTTTCTGAAAAAAATATTATTTTAATATTATTTTAAGCCGTCACTAATACATTTAATTAGGGAAGATTACAAATTGGAATGAGTTGAAACAAATTTTGTGCATCATAAAACATTAAATAAAATTTTATTATGTGGTTTTTGAAACGAAATCGGTTGCCAAATCGGTTTAGAAATTATTGAAAAAGGCTTTTTTTTAGTGTAAATGGATGTTTGGGGTGTTATATTTATCATTTTTCATCACCCCACACCCATACCCACACTCACACACCCCCATTTACTTCTCCCCTTGGCTGAATTCAGCAGCCCCCACCCTTTTCCCCACTTGAATTTGAAGAGAAAAGCAAAAGAAAAAGAAAAAAAAGAAAAGGGGTGATGTTTTATTAATGAAGTATGGGTAATTGTTGACTTGGTCTTGTGTTGACTTGAAACCCACACCTCTCTCTCACTCCGTCACCAATTTCTGGCCGAGCCTCTCTTAGGCAGCCCCCCCCCCTAAATTTCTCCTCTCATTTCCTCATCAAAACCCAACAAAAATCAACCATTTCTCTCACAAATTCAAAGCTAAACCCAAATCCAATCTCTACCCATTTTTCCTTAGCCCATGATTCATGGAGAAAAATTTGCATTTGAGAGGCTAGATTGCAAGGTTTGATCCATAGTTTGTGAGGTATAAAATCTTGATCTTTTGTTACATTAATTGTTATTACTTCAAATTAAGTTAGTAAAGGGTTTAATTTTAGGTTTGAAATTTGCAAGTCCAAATTCATGAGATTAGGGTTTGTGAAAATGTAGTTAGGGTTTTGGGAAATGAGATTATAGTTGTGTGATGTATTTAACATGTTAATACTATGCAAAATTAATCTAGTTGCTATTTTCCAAATTGTAACATTTAAAATGTCCAAAATAAGTTTTTTTGTTTTGTAAACTAGGTTTTGGAATTTAGTTGCATGTGTGAGATTAAAAATGTAATTAGGGTTTTATGACTTCATTAACATTTTAAAATGTAGTTTAATGCTTTAAATCATGCAAATCCAAGCTAGATTGTTGTATGTGCATTTTTGCTATAAAATGGTTGAAATTGGTTAAAATTGCAAACTAGGTTTTTGAAATTGAATTAAATTGTGGGTTTAAAATTTACGTAGTGGTTTCTATGGCATAATTAAGATATTAAGTTATCATCTTGGTCACTAGAATTATTAAAACATCATGTTTTGTACAAAAACGGTAATTTGTGCTTGCTATATTTTCGGAAAAATAACTTTTTAAGTGAAATTTGGGTTTTGGGGAATTGTAAGCTATTTTATATTATAATTAGTGCTTGTAATTGTACAAATGAGTGTGTTGGGAGTTTTCTCGATTGTTTGGCGTTTGTACGCCGACTCGAGAGTTTTTGGGTTCATTTGTGAAAGCAACCATAGGTTTTGACTTATGTGGGATTCGTGTGTCGTTTTGGTCATGAGTCGGATTTTAATGCGATACGATGCGTTGTGATATGTAGGTACCCCCATGTGGACTTCGAGACAACAAGCAAGCGCGTGGCGACGTCGGCACCGGCGAGCGAGGACCAGGTGAGTAGATTTATATCTACGGGGAGAAGTCGGGTGGATGGTGTATAGCACCTCCTCAGTCCGTGGTGGTGTATACGGATGCGTATACACACCAACAATTATTATATGTTATTTGGGATTAATAACGATGTTAGGATGGATATTGGTGCGTTGGATTACTTTAGTGTTGCGAACCCTAGAGTAGTGTTGCACTACACATACACACATACATACACACATACATACTTGCATACATTCCTATTTATATGTGCTCATGGGATTCTTTATAGTTATGTGTTCACATGGGTATGGGACTATGTGTTCACATACGGATATGAGGACGATACTAGGGATTGAGCTGAGTCGATGAGATTTGTTTTGTGGTTGTGATATCGGTTTGTACGAGACTGTCGATCAGTAGTCATATCATGACTATATTGATGATATTAGTATTGTACTAGACATAGGTCAGTACCCTGGACTATGATCTTGGATAAAGAGGATACTAGATGAATAGTGTGATGAATATAATATTAACCCGTACCCAGATTTGGGGATGCCGTACGACGGATTTACGTACGAGCTATATTTTGATGATTGATCCGCACTCTTGACTTGGGATGTCCGATTATAGATATGGTATCGGATATGATATTATTGAGGCAGGATCACCGACTAATATATATACAGGTATGTATATGTATCGACTCAGATGTTAGGCGGTTTCCTTACCTGTAGCCCAGCTGGTCAGCTTAGCCCTTTAGTTTAGTTTAGTTGTTAGATTAGATTCGATTCTTACCTATTTCAAAACTAACGAATCGTGGTATTTTAAAAGACAGCCCAAGGGATCCTACGGATATTTCAAAAGACGTATCTTTTCATAAAAACACCGTAGCCCCTATTTTCAAAACCCCTTGATTTGTGTTATTTCAAAAGGCACCATTTGTAGGACTTATATTAGATTAATGCAGATTGGTTATAGTTGCGTCTAGTATTCAGCTCCCGCTCTTTATTGTGGTTCGCTTCGCATCACATGCTTATATTATGTTTCATACTTCATTATTGATATCATGCTGTTAGGACACCAACACCATTACCGATGATGCATATGTACCACGTACACTTACTTGCCGGCTCACACACATCTTCATCGGTAATTGCCATGTCACGTACACCTTAGAAAATATTATTGCTTGACTTAGCTTGTTAGTTAGTAATTTGACATGATATTAGTGTACCTGCCTTATATGCCAGCTTAACATTGTAGTTATTACTTGTCACTTCATGCATACTGTTATTCATTGTTATACCTATATTCATGGTTTTACATGCTATTGATGATTTGGATTCGGATTTCCATGAAATTTTCTGGATTTGGGGGGAAAACCGCAAAACTTATATAAACTGATTTCGCTCTTTTAAATAAAAAGTGCGGTTTTTCCCATGCTGTATGAGTCGTCCACCATGAGTTTGCTGATGGATTTCGAGACCCGATTCGAGGAGGCGGATGAACCGTTTCGGGTACATGGTGGACCCGGTAAGGTACCCCGGGGCAAGAAGCGCGTGATGACGACGATGTGAGCCTGGCAGGGGAGCACTACCTACCGGTGATTTTACCCGACGCGTCGGATATCCGAAGGATACCGTCGTGGTCTTGAGATGGATGGTAGGGGCCGGTCTGGACTGACGGCGCCCTAGATATTGAGACTGTGATATTGAGATTTCGAGATATTGAGGTACAGAGACTGTGATACAGAGATATCGAGATATTGGGATTACGTTTTGTGCCGATACTAGGTACTGTTTTATGCTGATTTCATTATGATACCTCATTTTAAAAATACAAAGGAAATCTCACTAAATTATGAAAACAGTTCTTCATTTACATGTATTCTGTTTTCATGCATTCATACCTCATTCATATGATATATTGCTACCTGAGGCACTGACACGGGCACATGAGATTACACTCGGATTAGATATCTACCCTAGCCTTGTTATAGGTTGCATGTTATTCTTATATTTGAGGATATATTATGATCATTGACCTAGGTTGCGTTATTTATGCGATTTCTGTGCGTAGATGTTTTTCTATTCACGAGTTGGCAACTCACCCCCGTTGTGCCCCAGTTTCTTACAGGTTGCCGTACAGGTTTCATTACGGCTTTGCGGGCATAGTTTCCTTCGGGTGATTTGCTAGTAGGTGAGTTTACTTGTATCGTACCCCCATTATATATCTTGTATATCATTATTCTGTTGTATCTAGAAGTTCCATCAACCAAACATGTATTTATTTTGAGATAGAGACCAGTGATGTTATTCCTTCGACCTTAGAGTCGCGCGTTTTATTTCTGTGGTTTTCTTGTGGTTTTGAGTTTCCTTTTGAATTTTGATCCTCGCCGTTGGCGTTGTATATTATATTGCTTGTGTGGTTGTGGCCGTCGATTGACGAAGAGCTAGCTCCCGCTTGGGGATGCCTTTTTATTGATTTCGTATACTATTCATGTTGTATCCCGTTTGGGAGCTAGTATTTACAAAGGAGATTCTACCGAAATTTTCAGTAAATTTTTGATGTTTTTAGAAACCCGCATAATTCGGCTTATGCTATTAAAACTACTTGATTTAAATTGGTTTTCCTTCACTCTACTACTTTTCTTGGTTTGGATTTCTGGGTTTTCGGTTTACTTAGATTACGAACGCCTCGAGACGTTTCGTAGTTTAAGTGCCGGTCATGTTCCGTACTTTCGGATCGTGACAGTTCTGGACATTGAAAACCTGAGCTTGATTTAATACGTATATACCGTCATCTAATGTACCGGACCCAATCAGAACTTGATTTAGGTGGATGTTTACTACATCGCTTACGAATGTAAAATCATACCCCTCTCTCGAAAGTGAGGACACTGATATGATATTACAAGTCAAACTAGGTACATACAAACAGTTACGTAGAATCAATATCTGCCCACTTGTCAAACCTAGGCGATATTCTCCTATGGATTCAGCGTCCACGCTCATTCCGTTCGCAACTCTGAGAGACAAATCGCCTACCCTAATAACTCTACGGTTTCTCAAAGCATGTAATGAATTACAGATATAAGATCTTGCTCCGGTATCTAGTACCCAGGAAGTAGAGTTAATTAACAAATAGTTCTCAATAACAAACACACCCGAGGCCGAAGCCACAACATACTTCAAATCCTGGCTACTGGCTTCCAAAGCCCTGCAATCTTTCTGCCAATGTCTGTTCCCATAACAATAGGAATATCCCTCCTTCCCTACACCAAGTCCCGAAACTTTTGCTCTTCCCTTTCCTTCTACTTCACTGACACCGTATATCGGCTTTGTGGAGGTCTTCTTCTTTTCATCCTTTGCTTTCGCCCTGGATGTAGAAGAAGAAGGTCCCCCATTAAGCAGAGCGGGTGTCTCCCTGGTTTCTTTCAGGGTGTAAGTAGAGGGTAGGGACTGTGGAAATAAGTCAGCATATGACCTGTTTCCCAACGTGGTCTCCAAGTCCGTGAGCTCATCAATATAGCTAGTCATCGTAAGGACGTCGTCCCCTACAGATGACCCGACAGCCAACCTCGCTTGAAGCAATTCGTTCGAGGTCTCATATCTTGCGATATGAGATTGCTCTCCATATAAATCTTTGTTATGGAGGAAGATGGAAACTAAGTCCATCTTCTCATGCTGCTTCTGGTATACACCATCAACTGAAGCCAACACGGGGCACTTGGCACTCGCACTGTCCTTTTCCCTTTTCTGATGGATATTCATATCCGCGACGGTGGAAACTGGATCTGGGACGGCGGGGGCTTGAGTAGTAATAGGATGGTCTAGCTTGTCATAGGCAATGGACATCTGGACATACCTTTGCCAGTCATAAAAGTCAGATTCAGTCAACTTGTTATCTAGATGTAAGCTAGTCATGGTCACAAGATCGCTGCAGTTAAGAGAAAGAGAAGAAAATACTTTAGCATGATGCTGTTGCAAGTTTAGATTGGTTTTTAGTTTATCTAAACTGGATGGCTCCCACTGTTTCTCGAATCCCTCCTCAAACCATAAAAGAAGAATTAGTCAGGACTGATCTCACCGTATAATACTTGCTTAACCGTTTAGCCTGGCAAGTGTCGGTACTTCGAGGGAGGTTTTACGACGCTTTCGCGAAGTTCCTTAATTAAATAACCTCTTTTCCCTAGGGGCGTAGCCCCGCTGACACCTTTCTCGACACCTACTTGGTTTATAGCATTGATCATTAAGTGAAAGAATCTCCTGATGAGTAGCATATACTCACAGTAGGATCGGGATCCAAAAATCATCATGTGATAAAGCTGAAGGAATCCTACCAAAATTATCACACTCCAAATGGTATGCAACTCTAGCAAGTTTCAGTTTCTTTAGAAACTCCCGATGTGGATTTTTGCCCCATGCTCTTATGACCTTGACTAAGGGCCAACAAATCATAAGTCACATATCAAGTTCTACCCGTCATTATCCAGGTTGATTTGAACCCACCCGTATATACTCTTGACTAAGGGCCAACAAAGTAATACGACTGTCTCAAACCAACGCATCTATCTATGCTACATGTGAACACCCCAGCAGCTACCAATCACTGTGTCTTGACTAAGGGCCAAATAAACATAGCTTGAATACTACTGACCATTTATATGAAATGACGGAGGGCTACGACTGGTTTTGGCGAAACCGTGAATGTAGTGAACTTGATATGATCGAAGGAACCTGATAGCTTTTAAAAGGAGTGGTTTATGCTCCGCAATTAAAAAAATATCTTCCGTTTTAAAATAACTGAGTGGTTTCTTTTTAAACTGTTCCAACGATTCAACTTTGGTATATTTTCTTTGCATTAATATAATGCGTCCCATCAATTAACCTATCATTGCAGAAAACAATGAAAATACAACGTCCTCTTATGCCATCCACATTCGCCACTGGGCCCCGTCATTCACCCGTTAGGTTACTTAATTAACGACAGAGCGGAGGCTGGGCTAGCGCGGGTGCAAAACATAAGTGACGCCTACTAGATATCATATATAGATATTATACATTCGTCAGACGCAATAATAGTCATTCCAGATCACAGATGAACATATTGGATTTTCTACGAATCCGCATTCTTTTTGAGCCTGCAAAGAATGACGGATTACACAGTCGCAATGAATAGCCAAAACCCCACCCTAGACCCCTATGGGTACGGCAAACTACCCGCCTAGTACCCGAAGTGAAGCGGTCTCCTTCAACGACGTGAGTAGGCCACTAAACACTTCAAAATACCCGGTAGTTTGTGCACCCCACCTTAGGTCTATCCTACGAGCAGAAAACAGTAAATGAAATAATACAACGGTGGCTACAACCTCAACCCGGATGTCCCCCGCAAAAGAATATTACAACAAATTAAAATTTACATTTGAATGAAAGAAACACTCGTCTCATATCCCCGGCTATCCATTCACGACAATCCAACAAGTTCACAATCACAAACCAGAAAAAACCATTACAGAAATGTGCAACCCCCTGCTAACCAACATACTAGCAGTTAGGGGAAGTTTACGAACACATTAAACACAACACAGATATAATAAAGTTAGCCAAACATCTTAGTACTTCGATCAAACAACACAAATGAATCTACTCCAAATAATTCTCTATGCACATAAAACCTGAGCAGAAACAAAACATCCCAGAAAACACAACATCAACATAGAAGAATAACTGAGCAAATTTGAGTTGACTCGGAGTCAACTCGGCCATGGATCCGAGGCGAATCGCTTAGATCGGCGGCGGTTCTGCGGTGGTATGGCCGATTCACAGTCCCAAATTTCTTCACAATTCTTAAAAAACCCTGCTTGAATTTTTATGGGTCACTGAAAAATTTTTAGACCCCTTTTTAAAATAGGCAGAAACTATGTGAAAACGTCGTATTTTCGGGTTCGTTTTGCGATCGAATTTCTAAAGACTTTGCTAACATGTTAGTTATAGTTTAGCTAGGCTCTGATACCACTGTAAGTCGACGTTAGACACCCCACATGATGCGAGGAGGCGGAATAGGTAAAACAATCATTTTGTTTAAGTTAACATCGACTAACTTTACGGATCTTTACTAAACCCTAACTAACAACTATCTAGAAGTGATTAACTACTATGATAGATGATTGTACCTCAAGATTCTAGTCCTTCATGTTCTTGTTGTTCACCTCCTCATCGGCCTCCTCGATGTGATAGAAGATCCACCCGAGAGTTTATTCTCCAACATTTAACCTCTCACTTGAGGTAACTAGGTGGCTATGATTGCTAATCAAAGTAACCTAGAGGATATAGAGATGGATTAGGGATCTATTAGTCTTGCTAACCCCTGAGATCTCAACACATGAGAGGATTAGGGTTAGGTTCTTGAAGAGAGAGAGAGCTTGAGGAGAGAGAATATGTTTGTGAGAATGAATATAAATCTTGAGTCATTTGGATAAATAATGAAGCATGAAAATATCTAAGTAATAATATATAAAATTATCAACCATGCTTCATTAATTACTTTGAGGTGAATCACCTCATGACTCATGATGTAATTAATGCAAATTACACATCATCTCCTCCACCTCATTAAGCTTAATTCATAAATGAATTAAAACATAATGAGTCACCTTTCATCTAGAAGCTTCTCGAGTAATTACGAGAATGCCCCTCCCATCCGTAAAATACGGAAATACTGAGACTGTATAAATCCAATAATCCAATACTAGAATCTGGCTTAAACTAAAGCCCGCTAGTAAAAACTGTCCGAATATCGTACGTGCATAAATACGCGTATGTGTCCGAACCCTGTCGTAAAACCATACGACCTCTATATCGTTTCGCCTAAAGCAGGGAAACTTTCTGTGTGGGACTCTAAAGACTCAACACTACGCTGATAGTGAGTTTAACCATAGGCCGCAAGCGGTACTAGCTGTACGTAACGGTCCCCAGGTAGATATCGATAAGAAGGCCAATGAGGAAACCCATCCGATCTCCTACTGAGCCTGATGTGACAATCTCTGTACAGTCCGGTCTGTTCGTCTAAGACTATCGCATATCGGGCCTAGGGGGCGGCAAGCGTCAGTCCCCTAAAAGCTGTATAAGTCGTGTCGGAGTGAAGCCCATTACACCTTGAGAAGCTACTGGAAAACCTACCAGTAAATCTCGTTTGCCCTGGCCAGGGACTTTGCGTATGGCTCTCCAAACACAGCGCGATATCAACTCCCAATACCGAGAGAGACGAATCCTTTCTAACTGCCACTGCCTCCAAGTGCTTCGGGACTGCACCCAACTGCTACCTGTTTGCATGACTCCTTTGAGCCGTGGTAGGGTAGCAATCTAATAACAATGGGAACACACTCGAGGCGAAGCAGCAGTGTCAAGTCTACGGACTATGCTGTACTCATGTCACCTGGGAACTGTTAACTGACGACGGGTATAATACCAACCAACAGTTCCCGGCGAGTCCTGTCCGGTGTACTCATAACCCAACGAGCACCTGCATTTTATCTCCAGTACAACGTACTAATGGCTGTGGTACAGACCATCTCCCCTGTTGGGATGAGAAGCGTATACACTAGTTTACTCTGGAGTATCGATGCCCTGTCTCTATAATCCTATGACTAGGGACCTGAAAAAGGATGTGCTTGTAGACTACCCAGCTCCCACTAGTGTGACTGCCATCACAACGCTGGTAGTCAAGCAAGATCCCAAGGGCTCTATCAATATGTATTCGCGATATGCTAAAAGAAACATATACATATATTAAGATAGATATAAACCAGGTAGCATACTACCATGTTGAGCAAGACTGTTAATACAGCTGTGAATATCCCAAACTTCCATTAAGTAATATACAAGCTAGTATGATACAATAATGGCCCCTAGGGTATATACACTAACATTTTATTTCTCAGCATGCTACCTTTTTAGAAAAGGAATTTATTTTGGAAAGAAATTTGTGGACATGAGGTAGAACTGGAAGGAGTTCCAGCTATACAAACTACAGCTGATCATTTGGTAGAACCGGAGGATTCAATAGTTCCCGACGAACCTCAGCCTCTCCACCGATCTGGTAGGTTTCCTCATCCACCTGAGAGACACTTCGGTTTTCTCTGTGACAGTGGGAGCAAGGATTGCATCATGAGATGATGACCCAACTAGTTTCGAGCAGGCCATCAAGAGTGGGGACTCTGTAAGAATAGCTGGATGCTAAGCGATCTGAGATGGAATCCATATACACCAACAAAGTATGGACTTTGGTTGCTATATCTGAGGGGTTAAATCCCCATCAGGAGCAAGTATATCTTAAGAAGATTCCTTGGTGTGGATGGAAAAGTTGAGACTTTCAAAACTAGACTTGTTGCAAAAGGTTCTTGTCATTGACCAGGTGTGGTTTATGATGAAACTTTTTCTCCAGTAGCTATGCTTAAGTCCATCCGGATCCTACTTGCCATTGCTACATACCATGACTACGATATCTGGCGGTTGGGTGTCATGACTGCTTTTCTAAATACTAATTTATAAGAGAGTGTCTATAAGTACACAACCAGAGGGCTTCGTAGACAGTGGGAGCAACAGAAACGTATGCAAGTTGCTTTACGGGTTAATGCAGGTATCGCGGAGTTGGAACATCTGTTTTGATGTGATAGTCAAAGAGTTTGACTTCATAAAAATGGTAGATGAACCGTGTATATACAAAAAGGTAGTAGAGAGTATGGTGGTCGTCCACGTAGTGTAGATAGATGACATACTCTTGATAGGAAAAGAGTTTCTTATGCTACACTCGGTCAATCTCTTCTTATCACATAGATTCTCCATGAAGGATCAAGGTGATACCTCCTAAATCCTGGGTTTTTGGATCTATGAGATAGATATAAGTGGATATTAGGATTCTCACTAGGTGTAGTGAGATGGTATCAATCGATCCTGGGGAGAATCACTGGATGGAATCCAGGGTGGTAAGGTCGACTGAATGTCAGTCACAAGCATTGTCTTTACTCTCATTGGAGGGGACGGTATGTTGGAAGAGTTCCAAGCTAGATACCGTGGCAAACTAGACGATAAAGGCTCGATACATCGCTACCAACGATACTACCAAAGAGGCAGTCTGGGTGTATATATGTTCATGAGATGAACTTCGTTCCTACCATTGTGTGACAATGGAGTTGTGGCTTATGCCTAGGAACCCCCGTCCCATCAGTGATCCAGACATATTCTAAGGCAGTATCACCTGATCATGGAGATGGTTGATCTCCAGGGAGATCGAGGTTAGGAGAGTAGACACAGAGGACAACACGGCTGATCCACTCACAAAGGTCTTTTCCCAAGAGAGACTCTTATAGGATGGTTGAGTATGAGATACTACAACCACTGCTATATGATGGCCCTAGTGCAAGTGGGAGATTGTTAGTTATATGTATGCCCTAGAGGCCATTACTGTACATGCGATGTATATTGTAGTGGATGCTTGGACACACATAGGGAGGACTTTCTTGCTCGACATGATAGTATACTATCTGGTTGCACTTTATCTTAACATGTACACTTATTGTCTCTCTATTACATGTTGATAAAGCCCTTAGGATGAGTATTTGACTACCAGAATTATGATGCGGATCATACTAGTGGGGCATAGGTAGTCGGCAAGTACATCCTTCAAATGTTCCTAGTCGTAGGAGTATCGAGACAGGGGATCGATACTCCAGAGTAGACTAGCGTATACGCTTCTCGACCCATGTGATGGGCTATGGATGATCCCATATCCATTGGTGTTTGACATCAGAGATGGTATACGGGTGCTCAGTGGAGACTGGGTACACTGGACGGACTCGCCGAGAACTCCCAGATGGTATTATACCTCACGTCAGATGGCAGTTCTCCGGTGACACTGGTACAGGTTAGTATATCGACCCAAGATCGTCATAGAGTCTTGTGTGTTTCACACTGTGCTTTGATTTCCACCTTACCAAGTTCAAGAGAACGTGCAAAATGGTGGTTTTTGGGTACATTCCCGAGTCACATGGAGGCAATGAGCGATAGGAGGGGATTCGTCTCTCCCGGTATAGGGAGTTGATGTTGCCCTGTGCTCGATTGGTTATAATTGGAAGTCCCTGGCCTGGGCTGATATAGAGATCTACTGGTAAGTGTTATCAGTAGTTTCTTGGCCCGTTATGAGCCTAATATCGGCATGACTTATCGAGTTACTGGGATCTGACGTTTACCACCCCTAGACGGGATATGAGACATATCGGACGAAGAGACCGGACTGTACGGTAGTGTTACTAATTGGATTCGCAGGAGTGTGAGCAGGCATGCTTGTTGATTTTCTGATTGCTCAATACCTGAGTGGCCGTTACGTTTAGCAGACCGCTTGCGGCTTGTGGGTGTTTGATATGATCATCACCTACTGCCGGCGTATTGATGAGTCTTTAGAGTCCTACACAGAGGTTTCCTGGCTCAAGCGAAACGGAGTAGAAGCACATATGTGATATGTAATAACCCTAAACTTTCTGTACAACTTTCTGTACAAATTTTTCAAAAAATACAGAAAGGGGTACTTTTGCCTGAGCACAAGTTATAAGTTTGTTTTGCTTTATAGTAGGAAGAAGGAGCTTGTAGATTATTAGTAAGACCTTGCACTGCTGAACCAAAACACCAGAGTTTAAATCCCATCCCCCACATTATTTTATAATATTGTTTTATTTTAAATTTTTAGAAGTCCAAGGGTCTACCCGTGCATAACTTGTAAAACCCCACGTCATACTAAAAACAAACTGACCCAGGTGAAAGACCAAGCGATGACGGACACCTGGCAGCGAGCCCTGGCCCGACTCGCCGTGACTCGGCCGGCGGCGCGGTTGACTCGGTCGCCCAGGCCGGGTTGACTCGATCAAATCTGAGTTGACCCTTCTGTGGAGTTGTGTCTTTTGATCTTCTGGTAACCCCTGCACACTTTAAATCACCTATAATTTAACAAAGACAATTAAAATTCAATTAAAACTTTTTAATGCAATTTATTTTAATAAATTTTCCTATCATACTCTAACCCTAGATTACCCTATAAATACCACCTCTAAACACACCCTCCTCACTTCCAAATTCTGTTCAAAACTCTCAAGAAAACTCTCCAGAATTTTGCGTGCTAGTGAAGTTAGCGAAGGGCGATGCTCCAGCAATTTTCCGACGACTCTAGGAGTTTCCGGCGACGAAACGACGCACCGGCAAATCCTACTTCCTCCTCTCCCTCTTCTCTAACCTAACAACAAGTAAGTCCCACCTCTCTCTTCTCTAATCTATTCTTAAAAACTTCTTTTACTAAAACCCGACGGAAGCGGAGTTAATCCGACTTCCGATTCGGTTTTCTTTAAAAAAATCAACTTTCCTCAAATAAAACCATACTAAACTCTTACATCTTGACTATTAATCATTAACAAAATATGTTGAACATGTTTCATAGCAAAATATTTCATATTGCAATTTTTATCATACTTTTTCAGTAAAATACCATGTAGTTTAGTTTCGACTTTAAAACATCATTAATCTTGCTATACCTTTAGATAGATCACGAGGTAATGACCTACCTCTTCACAACACTCATATGCAGTATAGCACAATACCTTTTAGGAAATATAGATTCGGGAAATACCGTTTTACACAAAACTACGTTTAACTTATAAAAACCGTTTTCTACAAGATTACGTATTTTTAAAAATCTTTACAAAGCGCCGCTACAAACCCATTTGGGGAACCTGTTCGGGATGGTGTGGATTATCGCACATCCTCGGGCTTAATAGTGCGAGATTCAGACCTCCGCAAGGAGCATTCGGTCTCGAGAGATTTAAAATACAAATATTTTAAGAAAATGAGATTTCTAGAAAATAATAAATTGAAATTATTTTTATATAAATATATATATATATGTATCATTAAAATATCTATTTTTGTGATAATATAAATATTCCAACTTTTCTAAATCAAAAGAATCACTTTACATGAAAATATCATGAAATTCCATATAAGTCCAACACTTTACAATTAAATACCATGTATTATGAAAAATGGGTTTTATTCACTAGAAATATCACAATGATAAAATATACATCTATGAAAACTCTAAAGACGATAATTAAATACTTGAGGTGTATTTTGAAAATTATACAAAAGTATTTTTACATATAACCCCCTCAAGTTCTATAAATTACAATAAGGACCCTAGTAAATATAGGTTTAAGCAGGACCAATCTCTTGAGTCTCAGCGAGCCGGAGAAGTGGGTGCTTACCTATTTAAGGTAGACATCTTAATAAACGGTGTTATCAACACGGTAATCGTCTTTGAAAAAGACACAAATCCTGCCGTCCATGTGCAGCGGTTACCGATAACACCAAAACCTAATTCAAAATTTTAATTTCTCTTTCTAATTTCCTGACTCAGACTGAGTCTCATTGTTATAATCTGACTTGAATATGATTCAAGTACAATCTACAATATAACAATTCAACATGAATCCACGAATCCATATATTCAATCTATTCAATCTATATTGACTGAACCGAACCATGGATATACTTCCATTTACATGATTCTCCAGTTACATCCATGATTCTCCAGTTACATCCATTTACTGATATCATGGTTTCTGCAAGTCATCCAATTATACAATCTATATTACAAGACAATACAAGTTGCAATACAATACAAACAATACAAATAAGACATCGCGGGGTTTAAGGGGTAGATTGGTACGGAAAGTGTTAGAAATGGCACGAGACTGCAAGACTTAAGACACCTAACCTGTATTTCCGTTGCTGTTGTACCGTGGCATAAACGGTTCCTTGTACTACACTTGCCTCTAGTCTCTGGCATATACAGACTCCTCTCGTATACACTGGCATTCTTCTGTACCAAGCTACAAACAACAGCGTTAACACTAAATACAAAAGTATACAATATAATACAACTTTAAAAACTACTCTCTCTCTCTCTCTGTCTATTCTACTTCTCCCTTATCTTTGGGACTTACCGAGCGATTGTTCGCTGACAACAATCCTTCTCTTTCTTCTTTGGAATGTCGTCAGGTGATCCGGACCTTCCAGAGATCGAGCCTAGCACTGAAGACTTGGACCAGTTTATTGAAGATCCCGAGCTATAGTTACACTTGTACACATTTCATTTCAGTACTTTTCATTTCTGTTATGCCACTGTTTAGGCATCGCTTTATCCCATGTATTTACTTTTCCATGTATTGTAAAAAGAATGTGAATAAATAAAGTTATTGTTTAGTTATACCTATTGTCTCTTGTGCATTTTCTTTTATATTGCTTAGATACGCTTAGCGTATTTACTTCAGAGTAAATATGTAGCGGCCTCGTCGCGCCCTCTGCCCGTATACTGGGAAAGGGGGCATGACATGATATGTGCGGGACCGAGATTAATACGATATGTGATACCGTATTCTATTCTCGTGATTTGTGTTATCGGTCGGTTATATATAATATAGCCGGGTTATCGAATCAAGTGTTGATTCGATAAGTTGATACACATGGTATTAGTCGGTTATATGTGATATAGCCGGATTGTTAAGTCAAGTGTTGATTTGATAATTTAATGTATAATTATATATTTGATATATTAACATACATTAACTAATACATGCTCACTTATGATTTGTTTTCTCACTTGATTTTGTGCACATTGTATATATGTGATATATATTAGTGTACAACATTATGTGTCATGTTTGATGATACATGCAACAAGGGTGTGTGTGTGACTTACACCATGCTATGTATAATGAAGGGTTTTTATTTATTTTAGTAAATCAAAAATGGTGGCATTTTTGTCATGGCAAGAAGCTTGGAGAAGCTTGGATTGCCATTGACTTAGTCTACAACTTTTGTTTTGCCTAAGATATTTATTAACCCAACCTTTATCCTAGCCATGGTTAAGTCTCTACAAAGGTTAAGTATATGATACTAAACTCACCCATGGTTGCAATTATCCAATTGATTTTTATCATGAGAGTTTTCTTCTTCCTCCTCCTCAAAGCTTTCTAGCTTCAATGGAGATGATGGAAAATGAGTGAGAAAATTATTTCTAAAGTGAGAAAAATTCCTACTTCATCATCCTCTACTATTTGCCATTTAGTATAGGGTGTTTGCTTCACTAATTCTACAATTAGTGAAGAGGTAGGTTGGGTTAGTGTCTCCTCGACGTAGATCATCTTCGGCCTCGAAGACTTCAAGCAAGCTTGTTCCTTACATCTTGTGGAGCCTCTCAAGAGTCTGGGAGTTCATGGATCGCAGCAAAAGGACGACTTCATGGAGCTATTAAAGTGAAGGACCGGTCTACAAAGGTTGTATTCCTTATTCACTTGCTTGCAAAGTTGTTTGCATATTGCTTCGTCGCATTTTGTAGTAACGATTCTAGGGTTAGGGTTAGCTAGAACGGTAAATATTTTAAATTGGCATGGACGATGCCTCCCGAAACCTTGTTGCCGTGCTAGACAACCCTGCAAGCTGGTCGTGTCGCATTGATATGATCTAGTCTACAATGCCACAAGAAGGATTCGTTCATTTCTGAACTATTCCTCTTGTGTGTGTTCGGTATACTTTGAACTGTGGTTTGATTTAGAACGTATATACCATTTCATAACGTGCCTGATCCAATCAACTCTTGATTCAGGAAAATGTTCACAACATTATCCTCCAATACAGAATTATATCATTCTTTAACTTATTAAAGAAACCGATGTAATGTTGTATATCAGGTTCGGTATGTAATAACATTCGTTCAGAATGAATATATTAATACAAGGTGATATGTGCCAACTGATTTGCTGCAACAATTGCACTATTCTCTAACACTTAGAGATATCACCCAATCCCAGTTCTCTACCTTTCTGTAGCCCATGTAACATATTACATATGCGGGATCCTGATCCGGTATCACATACCCAGGACGCAGAGGATACTGAGAATCAGTTCTCAGTAATGAACACACCCGAAGAATATGCATCAACATGCTTATTCCTCATTTGGGTGGCTTAGGAATCCGGATCTTCCCCTATTTTCTGCTCGGACTTCTAATAATTATAAGTTTGAGCGGAACCAACGTTCTCAAGCACAGTATAATAAACAGGTTCGGTCAATGCATCCATATTATTATCTTGATTAAGGCGTGACATGGTCGCTACCAGAAGAAAGAGAGAGAAAAACACTCTGCGTGCGCTTTTGCATGATTAGATTGGTTATTATTTTATCTAAACAGGATGGTTCCCACTGTTTTTATCAAATCGTCCTTCAAACCCTAAAAGGTATAACTAGCCGGGATTTATTACACCTTACAAGTTCGCCAATCTTTCGGCCAAGCCAGTGTCGGTACTTTGAGGGAGGTTCCCCGTGCTTTCGCACGAACCTAATTAAACTAAACCTCATTTTCCCAGGGGCGTAACCCCGTTAACACCTTTCTAGACACCTACTTGATCGACTAATTGTAATGTGTAAAACTCTCCTAGGAGTAAATCTTACTTGCAATGGGTATCGGGATCCAACTATCTCATAGAAGGTATGCAATCTCATTGCATATTTCAACACTTGAAATTCCCGATAATAATTTTACCCTTAGCGTCCTATGACCTTGACGGAGGCTATCAAACCATAGGCTGCTAGTCAAGTTCAACCCGTACATTTCATGATTGAATTAAACCCACCCGCACGACCCTTGACGGAGGCCAACAAAGTCGCACGACTACCCTAAGCACTAGTTAGCTACCGCACACTACGTCTTGACGGAGGCCAAACTACCGTCGCACGAATACTATGTAGTACTTATCTGAAATGACGGAGGGCTACGACGGGTTTTTAAGAAAACCCTTTGCGTAATGAACTTAATATCGTTGTAGAATCGAGTGATTTTGAAATGGAGTGTTTTTTAGGCTTTTACTAGTTTTGCTAAAGAGGTCACTCCTGGTGAAGGGATCTCGGCTCTTTCCTTATCGAATAAGGTGCTGGATATTTCACAAATACCACTATGCAAAGCAAAAACTATAGAAGCAATCAAAAGACAAACCGAGTGGATTGTAGCATCTGCCAGTTTTGCTAAAGAGGTCACTCCCGGTGAAGGGATCTCGGATCTTTCCTTATCGAATAAGGTGCTGGATATTCTACAAGGAATACCACTATGCAAAGCAAGAACTAGAGCTACAGTTTTTAAAACAAGTTTCTACAATATCTTTAGGTTTCTTTTCTTTTCATTAATCTCATTAATGAAGTCCAATCAAATTATGCTTCCCAAGCATCAGAGAAGAAACGCAAGCAGCAATATTTATTATATATATATAAGCATTCGTCTTAACATATCAAGTGATCACATCACAGAATATCAGCAGCAGAAAAACACATATGAAATATTGGATATACTAGGAATTCCATGTTTTAATTAAGCCAATAAAAAACGCGGATTCCACGGTCGCGATGAATAGGCAAACCCACATCCCTAGACCCCTACGAGAGCGTCAAGCAACCCTGCCAATTCTAGAGTTAGGAGACCCGGTCTCGACTCCTCGAGATGGTCTCCCACTGGCCCTAGAACCCGGTTACTTGTGCTCCCCGCCTTGGGTCTGTCCTAATGCGGAAAAGTAAATAATATACATCAATGGTGACATCATCCTCAACCCAGAAGTGCCCCAATAAAAGAAAATTACATACAAGCATTTACATGAATGAAAATGAAAAACTCTCATCTCACATAAAAAAAACCCGGCTATTCAAAACACGACGATCCAATATAACATATCACAGCAACACATAACATCACATGTCATCAACATAAGTAAATATGCGTATCCCAATTATCGTTGACGTATAGCAACGAAACCAGTGATACACCATATATTACACTTACGGTCGCAGAAAAGAAAATGATAAACTACAACAATTGGAATCCGCAACCACATTAGACATCATAAACCCAATGTATCACATACTTTGGATTTAATGCCCAACAAAATGAATTCCTTAGACATCACATACCTAACAATTATAAACCCCGCATTTTAGTCTCGATATTGAAAACAATTTCCAATAACATGTCGGGTAATTCAACAAGATTCCCGATAACCTGGTCGAATGCTCGTCGGAAACTTTAGTAGACGGCCGCACCCTCGTTGCCGTCGACGAAGTACACTAAGGCGGAACACCGCGGTCATGAGCACCCGAACGGATTCTTTTAGCGACTGGGTTCTCCTACAGTGTAAGTCCACGTTGCGACCCCGGTTCTTACGGGGAGTCGGAAACGGTATAAAAACAAATTTTGGCGCATGGGGCAACATGGACTAAACAAAGTCGGGATCTTTTCTAAACTAAACTAGCAAACTTGCTAAAGAGAGTTAGCTACTCGGAAAGATGGTTATACCTAAACTTGAACTCCTTCTTCTTGAAACCTTGTAGAGGTTGATGGTTCTCTTCTCGTCGCCTTCTTCCGTCGAAGATGGATCCACCTGAGGGTTCAACCTTCGGGCTCTTTCTCGAACTTTGAGTGAACTAGAATCTCCGGCTTGCTAAACCCTTGATCCTAGAGTGAGTAGAGAGTGTATAAGGGTTGTTTTCTTTTCAAGGTGAGGGATTCTCAACACATGAGAAGGAATCACCTTGAGCTTGAGGAAGAAGAAGATGAAGTGAGGAGAGAGAATGATTATGATAGAATGAGCTCTTTTCTTTTGCAACCATAACTAAAAGAAAAGGAAATATCTAATTAATAATAATAATTGAAAATGAGAATAGTTGATGGTTATTTTGGAATGACCACTATCATACTTTCAATAAATGAGTGTAAGCATGAATCAAGGAGTATCTTTTCAAAGCATGATGGTGGTCAACATTCAACCATGGTCAACAAGTCAACCATGGTCAACAAGTCAACAAAATCAACCATAACAATATTTCATTTAATTACTATTATTAATTGATATTTCATAAATCTATTAGGGTTTGGAAAATGACGACTGTCAACTGTGCATACGCACCCGTTCCGAAACCCTAATGAAAAACCTCATCCTCCACCTCAAGCAACTGTGCATACACACCTGTATTCTCGTTCCGAGGAACAAGAATACCGAGAAATAAAAGCAACCCCAAAACATATACCAGTATCTGGCTCAAACCAGAACCCGCCAGTATAATCCGTCCGGACTCCAAAACGTGCACAAGTGCGCGGATGAGAACGAACCCTGCCGCAAAACCATGCGACCTCTACTCTGTTTTGCCCAGAGGCGAATACCCTCTGTGTGGGACTCTAAAGACTCGACACTACGCTGGCAGTGGGTTTAACCACAGACCGCAAGCGGCACTAGCTGTGCGTAACGGTCCCCAGGTAGATGCCGACAAGAAGGCTGACGAGGTGAACCCCATCTGAACTCCTACTGAGTCTGAATGTGACATTCTCCGTACAGTCCGGTCTGTTCGTCTGATACATCGCATGTCGGGCCTAGGGGGCGGTAAAACGTCAGTCCCCCAATAGCGGTACAAGTCGTGTCGGAGTGAAGCCCAAAACACCCTGAGATAACACTGGAAGCCTACCAGTATATCTCGCTTGCCCTGGCTAGGGACTACTTGTGTAATGGCTCTCCTAGACACAGCGCGATGTCAACCCCCAATACCGGGAGAGACGAATCCTGTCTAACCGTCACTGCCTCCAAGTGCTTCGGGACTGCACCTAACCACTACCTGTTTGCACGACTTCTTTGAGCCATGGTAGGGTAGTGATCAAAGTGCGGTGGGAACGTACTCGAGGCGAAGTGCCAGTATCAAGTCAGCGGACTAAGCTGTACTCATGTCACCTGGGAACTGATAACTGACGATAGGTATAATACCAACCTGTCAGTTCCCGACGAGTCCTGTCCAGTGTACTCGTAACCTAACGAGCACCCGTATACTATCTCCAGTACGATGTACTGATGGCTGTGGGACAGAGCATCTCCCACACTGGGATGAGAAGCGCATACGCTAGTCTACTCCGGAGTATCGATGCCCTGTCTCGATAGTCCTGCGACTAGGGACCTGCATAAGGATGTGCTTATAGATTACCCAGCCCCCACTAGTGTGACTGCCATCACAACGCTGGTAATCAAGCAAAGATCCTAAGGGCTCCACTAATGCGTATAGGTGATATCGCAAAATAAGCACATGTACACATTGAAGTAGAAACAAACCAAGTAGCATACTACTATATTGAGCAAGATTGTTTATACAAGGTGAATATCCCAAGCTTCCATTAAGTAATATACAAACTAGTATGATACAGTAATGGCCTCTAGGGCATATACACTAACATACAGTCACTTGGTCGGGGTTATGGGGCGTGGCTATCTAGTAATGTTACCCGGCGAGTATCCGCGTACGCTACGTAATTGCGACGGACTTTTGATCCACATCAAAATTCCGTGGCAACCGATCAAATGAGACTAAACTGCTATATTTATAAAATTCAAACTAGTTATCACATAACTAATTATGTGGATTCCAAATATTGTATCACAATCACAGATAGCTAGACGATGTTAAGCTTTTTAATTGAATAAACAAACACCCAAAATTTTCAAAAAAGCTCAACACTTGAGCGGAGTTCAAAAAGTACCCAGAAATTGCCACAACTCCTATGAACCATCCGTAGAAGGGTCGACCCATGCCTCACTCATGTCGCCACGGAACTGCCGCAAACCCTAGGGTATGCCCACGGTTTCGCGATCCAAAGGGGTCCACAGAATCGCTTGCATGATTTTCTGAAGATTTTAAACTTTGAAAAAAATCCAACTCTTGGAAAATTTCCAGCGAGGAAAAATATGGGTTATTGATATCCGTTCGAACTTTTTAACGTTGTCTAAATAACCCGAATAGATGTTAGAATTATGATTACGAAACACTCTGAATTGCCTTTGCACAAAGATAACATCACATTCCAATTTAGCAAAAACTAGCAACGCTTGAAACACTAAAACCCAGAGAATGGAACACAGGAAAAATTTGAAGCCAAAACTCCACTGAAAAACCGAGCACACCGGATTTTTAGTGATTACGGCCGGCCAAAATCCGGCCAAAATGCTTCAAATTTCTTCTGTGTTCATGTCATATCACATATAACATTCTGCTGTTGCTAAAATAATTTTTAGAGCACTTTAAAAATTGGACAGAAACTAGGTATTGGTGTTGCAAGTTACAGAATAGTTTCGGTTTCGTAATCTAACAAATAGCGTCTAATTCTCTAGCTTGGCTCTGATACCGCTGTTGGGTTCCTAGACACGACAGCAAGGTTTCGGGGGGCATCGTCCATGCCAAATTAAAATTTTGCCATGCTAAGGAACCCTAAGCTAAGGATGTTAAACTAGAGAATCATACGAAACAACAATGTAAACAACTTTACATCTAAAGTGAATGAGAAATATAACCTTTGTAGACCGGTCCTTCACTTCTAAAGCTCCGTGTAGTAGTCCCTTCGCTCCAAGTAGTGAACACCCGGACTCTAGTAAGGGTTCACATGAAGGAATGAACAAGCTTGCTCAATGTCTTCAAGGCCGAAGATGATCTACGTCGAGGAGACTCAAGCTCATGCTACCTCTTCACTCATAGTAGATTAGTGAAGCAAACACCCTAAACTAAATGGCTAATATAGTAGAAGATGATGAAGTAAGAAATGGGCTCACTTTAGATTTAATTTTCTCACATTATTTCATCATATTTTCAAAAGCAAGAGAGCTTTCATGAGGAAGAAGAAGATGAAGTGATGAATGAATAAATCTCATGAGATTAGAATTGCAACCATGGTGAATTTATGTCATACACTAACCATTGTAGAGACTTAACCATGGCATAGGATAATGGTTAGGTTAATAAATATCTTAAGCGAGACAAAAAACAAGTGGACCGAGTCAAAGTTCTACAAGCTTCTTTCAAGCACAACCATGACTAATTCCAAATGACTTTGAATTACTTAATAACAAATAAAACCTTAACATTAACCTAGCATGGTGTGAGTCTCATAAACCCTTGTTGCATGTATAACCTAGCATGACACACTAATATATATCATATATATATGTGTGTGTGCATAAATGAAAATAATACAATTAACATATATCACATATATATTAATGTATCATAAGTGAGAAAAGGAAATGCTTAAGTGAGATAATATTAGTTAATGTAATTTAATATATCAAATATATAATTATACATTAAATTATTAAATCAACACATGATTTAATAATCCGGCTATATCACATATAACCGACTAATATCAAATATAACAACTTATCGAATCAACACTTGATCCGATAATCTGACTATATCACATATAACTGACCAATATCACATATAGCGAGAATAGAATGCGGTATCACATACGCGCATTAATCTCGGTCCCGCACATATCATATATGTGCTCCTACTTCTTTTCGCATGAACCAGGAAACCTCTGTGTAGGACTCTAAAGACTAGTCAATACGCCGGTAGTAGGTGATGATCATATCATACACCCACAAGCCGCAAGCGGACTGCTAAACGTAACGGCCACCCGGGTATTGAGCAATCAGAAAATCAACAAGCAAGCCTGCTCATACTCCTGCGAATTCAATCAGTAACACTACCGTACAGTCCGGTCTCTTCGTCGGATATATCGCATATCACAGCTTGGGGATGGTATAATGTCGGACCCCAATAGCCTGATAAGTCATGCCGATGCAAGGTCCATAACGGTTCGAGAAACTACTGATAACACTTACCAGTAGATCTCAGCAACCCTGGCCAGGGATTTCCTGTTATGGCCAACCGAGCATAGTGCAACATCAACTCCTAATACTGGAAGAGACAAATCCCCTCCTATCGCTCATTTCCTCCATATGACTCGGGACTGTACCCAAAAACTACCTTTTTGCACGATCTCTTGACCGTGGTATGGTGGAAATCAAAGCACAGTGGGAATCACACAAGACTCTATAACGATCTCGGATCGACAAACTAACCTGTACCAGTGTCACCAGAGAACTGCTATCTGACGATAAGTATAATAACATCTAGGAGTTCTCGGTGAGTCCGTTCAGTGTACCCAGCCTCTACTGAGCATCCGTATACCAAATCTGATGTCAAACACCAATGGATATGGGATCATTCATCACCCATCATATGGGTCGAGAGATACGTATACGCTAGTCTACTCTGGAGTATCGATGTCCCGTCTTGATACTCCCACGACTAGGAACATTTGAAGGATGTACTTACCGACTACCATTGCCCTACTAGTCTGATCTACATCATAATCCTGGTACTCAAGTACTCATCCTAAGGGCTTTATCAACATGTAATAGAGAGACAATAAGTGTACATGTTAAGATAAAGTGCAACCTGATAGCATACTATCATGTCTAGCAAGAAAGTCCTCCCTATATATGTCCAAGCATCCACTATAATATACATCACATGTACAGTAATGGCCTATAGGGCATACATATAACTAACAGTTCGCATTCTGCTGAAATAAGGGGGAACGCCGAGATAGTCTCTAGGTTATATATGTACCGTCAAGACTTGGAGCTAGAATTTTTTCGTTACTCCTTTTTTTCTTCGACCCTTGGGTCTTTCTTTTTTGATGATGACGTTGCGTCTATATCCTGCTGGAATGAGAAGAAACGCCGGGATAGTCTCTAGGTTGTATATGTACCGTCAAGACTTGGAGCTAGAATTTTGCCATTACGCCCTTTTTTTGCTTTGACCCTTGGGTCTTTCTTTTTTGATGATGACGTTGCGTCTGCATCCTGCTAGAATGAGAAGCACATCGAGTCGATCTCTAGGCTGTAATGTTGCCATCGAGATCTGGAGTTAGGAATATACTATTGCTCCAGTTTCATTTGATAGCTGCGTTCGCATCCTACTGAAATGAAGGGGGACGCCGGGATAGTCTCTAGGTTGTATATGTACCGTCAAGACTTGGAGCTAGGATTTTTCCATTACTCCTTTTTTCTTCGACCCTTGGGTCTTTCCTTTTTGATGATGATGTTGTATCTGCATCCTTCTGGAATGAGAAGAAACGCCGGGATAGTCTCTAGGTTGTATATGTATCGTCAAGTCTTTGATTCCATTACTCCTTTTTTTGTTTTGACCCTTGGGTCTTTCTTTTTGATAATGACGTTGCGTCTGCATTCTGCTGGAATAAGAAGCACGTCGAGTCGATCTCTAGGCTGTAATGTTGCCATCGAGATCTGGAGCTAGGAATATGCCATTACTCCACTTTTATTTGACCCTTGGGTCCTTGTAGATGACGCATCTGCACCTTGCTGGAATAAGAAGGACGTCAAGTTGGAGCTAGGATTTTGCCATTACTCCATTTTGATTTGGCTCTTTGGAGCTTTGTTGACGTCACATCTGCACCATGTTGGAATGAGAAGAACGTCGAGCTGATCTCTAGGCTGTAGATATTGCCGTCAAGATCTGGCTCTCCCTTTGATGGAGAATGGTGGGAAAATATGGTTCCATTTTCTTACATTTGTGCCCATGGATTGTATACAGGGATCGGTGTGGACCTACTTGCAGGGAAGAGGAAATTTTATTTTATTTTATTTTTCATTTCCGCGATGCTCTATCTTTTCAGCTTTTTATATTGCGAAAGTCGTGATTGCCCAATCATTTCGGCTTTTTATCCGCGGTGCCCAATCATTTCAGCTATTTTATATATATTTTTACTCGTTGCTCTTTCTTGCGAGTTGCCCTACTATTTCGGCTGTTTTTTGAGTTAGGGATTTGAAATCCGATACCAATCTTAGCTTCAGCATCGCTACCACTAGGATATTGTCAGGAGCAAATCATCATTTGCCGTGAGATGACATGAAATTTGATATCTATTTAAGCATCAGCATCGCTACAACTAAGACATTGCCCGGAGCGAATCATCATTTGCCTTTGTCGATTTGAACAAAGATGGCTTAGCAAACAGGGTTAGGATCCTGTCGACTAAGGTTTTTTGACTTTATGAGCCGTACGGATCTCATAAAGGTATTTCTCCCTGCATGTTGTGAGGATCTCATATGTATGTTTTCTCCTAAGGAGTCATGAGGATTCCTAAGTGTGTTTTCTCTTGTAAGTCGTAAGGATCATACAAGAGTGTTTTCTCCTTATAAGTCGAGAGGACTTACAATTGTCGCTCACCATATGAGGACATTTCTCGCCATTGGTGGAACTTAGTGGGGGATATATTTATTTATGCCCGTAGATTGCATACAAGGATCAATATATGACTTCCTATAGGGAAACATTAGGGGAATATGAGGGCTTAAGAACAGGTTCAGATCCCTGTAGTTTAAGACTTTTGAATCCTATGAGCCGTGAGGATCTCAAAAGGTGAATTCTCCTAATGAGTCATGAGGATCTCGCAAGTGTATTTTCTCCTTAGAAACCATGTGGATTTCTAGGTGTGATGCTCATTTGTGAGTCGTAAGGATTTCACACAGGTATTTTCTCCTCATAAGGTCGAGAGGGCCTTGCAAGTGCGCACGAATTTTTTTATTTTACGAGTTTGTGCCATCTTCGGGTTTTCACAAACTCGCTGGCAGTCCTGCTGTTTTTACTCATGGCGCCCTTTTCGGTTTTCATCCGTGCCCATTTTGCTGGTGGACATACCGTTTTTTTTACTAGATGAAACTCTCGAGAATGGCTTCGTCACGGGTGACCCTTCTGTTTGCCGGTAGGACTTGGGGGTGGCTTCATTGCTGGAGTAGCTGTGCAGCCTGTGGGACTTGAGTTGCAATCTTTGCCGCTAGTACTTTGATTTACAATATAGATCTCAAAGGAGTGTATTGCCGTACTTGGGGCGATGCGCTACTTTAGGGAGTTCCGGTCCATTATCATCATGTTTGAGGAGAATTTTTAGTTTAAGGACTTTTCGGTCTAATATTCCCATCTTGGGAATGAATATTAGTTTAAGTACATCTTGGTCCATTGTTAGTTTAGGGACATCTCGGTCCATTGCTAGTTTAAGGACATCTCCGTCCGTTATTAGTTTAGGGACATCTCGTTCCAACATTAGTTTAGGGACATTTCGGTCCATTGCTAGTTTAAGGACATCTCGGTCCGTTGTTAGTTTAGGGACATCTCGAGATGTCTGTTGTCTCCATATTTGAGGCGAATTTTTAGTTTAGGGACATCTCGGTCCGTTGTCGCCATGTTTGAGGTGAAGTTTTAGTTTAGGGACATCTCGGTCCGTTGTCGCCATGTTTGAGGCGAAATTTTAGTTAAGGGATATCTCGGTCCGTTGTCACCATATTTGAGGCGAAATTTTAGTTTAGGGACAACTCGGTTCATTGTCGTCGTTTTGAGGCGACAGAGCTTTTTGGATACTACTCTCGGAGTTCTTACTCAGGGAGATAGTGAGCGGACACAACCGTCGTCATCTATCATTGGCCTAAGTCATGACTCCTCAAGCGTAGTATTTTTTGAGGAATCGGTCGTTTATTGGCCGAAAGGGTCTTTCGCCATGCATATTCATGAGCAGGTAGGCTCCACCTTGGTAGACTTTGTCTATAATGTATGGGCCTTCATAGTTCGACTCAAACTTCCCTCGTTTTGCACAATTGGGGATCATTGGTCTTTTGATGACTGGCACGAGTTCTCCTTGGCAGAATGTTCTCGGTCTGACCAGTTTTTCGTATGACCATGTCATCCTTGCCTTATAATCCTCCAGACTTTGTTGTGCTATAAGGCGAGTTTCGTCGAGGGCATCGAGCTCCTCAAGCCTAAGATGAGCATTTTCTTCATCTGTCAACTCATATCGGACTGCTATGAGAAGGGAGTTCTACCTCCAGTAGGAGCACTACTTCCGCACCAAATACCAACACATATGGTGTTGTATTCGTGGTCGTTTTGAACGTTGTTCTATATACCCAGAGAGCTTCGTGCAGCCTTTCATGCCAGCCTTTTTTGTTATTGTAAACCGTTTTCTTTACAATCTTTATCAAGGTCTTGTTGAAAACTTCAGCTAGACTGTTGACCCGATGATTATAGACTAAAGGGTATCTCCAATCTATTTTATGCTGTTGTGTGAAGCGGCTGATTTTATGACTTCTATAAGCTGGACCATTATCCGAGATTATCCGTCGCGGAGTGTCGAACCGATAGATGACATGGGTTTTGAAGAAATGGAGGATATTCTCCATCTTCACCTCCCTTAGTGGCACTGCTTCTGCCCACTTAGAGAAGTAGTCGGTCGTTACCAGTATGAACCGATGTCCTTAGGACGATGCCGGTTCAATGGTGTAAGTCTACGGTAGCGCCCCAGCCGTCGATCCGAGGCCAAAATGCGGAAACAAAAACTTTTCATAAACTTGAAACTGGCGCTATCGTATACTTTAAACCCGGATCGAACCATTAACCTATGACTAGCAAACTAGAGAAGGGTTAAAAAGGCTATACCGATCGATTCGTGTCCTTCGGTCTTTGGCCACTATCCCAAGCTCCTCACGGCATCTCCGATCTCCGGTCTTCTCGTCGGAAGGGGCACCACATCTTCGAATCCTTTTACAGGCTCCCCCTTCATCCGAAGCAACTCGGACATGAAGTTTGCTAGCCGACGTGTCCAAGGTGAAGTAGAGAATATGTGTGATCACTTTGTCTCAAGCATCCATTGATTCTCAACGCATGAGAGTGTATGGATGGAGGTTGAAGATGATGCCATTAATGGAAATGATGAGCTAGAGGAAGAAGAAGAAGAAGAAGCTCTTTTCTTTTTGTTTTGTGTTGAATTATTGTGAGAGCACTAGAAAAAACAAAATACAAGAGCTAACCCCATATAAGTGGCTGCCCCTTCTCTCTCTTCACAACAATTCAACACCCTTATCAATCACATAATGTGACATTTGCATAAGAAATGAGACCATGAGTCACCTATGAAGTACATGTCTCATTTAATGCACAAAATGATGAAATCCACTCACAATTTCCACCATCCAAACATTAATCCAAATGTTTGGTCCAACAAAAAGATACGGCAATATCTAAAGTAAATTCGTGACGGATCACAACGATACCCCTCACCTGTATATACATACCTGCATCCGCATTCCGACTGAAAGCGAATGCAATGAGACTAAAGTAATCCAACAAATCTAATACTAGGATCCGGCTTAAACAAAAGCCCACTAGTATGATCCGTCCGATCATGATCCGTGCACTACTGCACGTATATGATCGAACCCTGCCATAATACCATACGAACTCTACAACGTTTCACCTGAAACTTGAGAAACTGTCTATGGGGGACTCTAAAGACTCTTCAAAACTTTGGCTGTGGATTTAACCACTAGCACGTCAGTGGTACTAGCCGTACGTAATGGGCTACCACGTATTGACCAAAAGGGAGGTCGATGAGCGGACTCATCCTGACACCTTACTGAGCCAGTCAGTGACAATATCCGTACAGTCCGGTTCGTTCGTCTATGAGCTTCGCATGTCAGGCCTAGGGGTTGGTAAAAGTCAGACCCCCAAAAGCGGTACAAGTCGTGTCGGAGTGTAGCCCAGAACACCCTGAGATACTACTGGAATACCTACCAGCTAATCTCCTGCCTTGGCCAAGGACTTTGTGTAATGGCTCTCCTAGACACAGCGTGATCTCACCCCCAATACCGGGAGAGACGAAACCCCTGTCGATCCGCTCGCTACCTCCATATGGCTCGGGACTGTACCCAACTAAAACCTGTTTGCACGACTCCTTTGAGCCATGGTAGGGTAGTAATCAAAGCACAGTGGGAACTCACACGAGACAAATGACGATCTCAGGTCAATGAACTAACATGTACACGTGTCACCAGGGAACTGCTATCTGATGTCAGGTATAATACCAACTAGCATGTTCCCAGCGAGTCCTGTCCGGTATACTTATAACCCAATGAGCACCTGTATACATCTTAGGTGAACCAATTGACACCAATGGCTTGTGAGACCAGCCACCGCCCCTCATCGGGGTCTCGACTGTATACACTAGTCTACTCTGGAGTATCGATGCCCTGTCTCGAAACTCTCACGACTAGGGACCTTTTAAGGATGTGCTTATAGACCCCAGCTCCCACATATATGATCGCCATCATACTGCTGGCCGTCAAGCAAGAATCCTATGGGCTCTATCAACGTGCAATAGTGACATGTAATGTCACCTAAAGTATGTACACGATGATAAAGATAAACCAGATAGCATACTATCACCTTGAGTAAGACTGTCCTACCGGTATAGGTCCTCCCTCAATCATTGCAATCATGTGCCTGCAATCCAATAATTGACTTTGAGGACACTATATCCAACAATCTCCCACTTGCACTCAAGGCTAATTATTGCGATGCCGCATACTCACAGCCCGTGTGATACCGAACACCTAACTCCTCTACTAATCAGTTTCACAAATCCCGTTTGCAAAACTATTGCATTCGAGGAATAGCCTCAGTGAGTGGATCTGCCCTATTGTTTCTTTCTATATCTCTCTTTATCTCAAGTTCGCGGAGAAAACCATCTCCCGAAATGAGCAATACCTGTCTTAGAATATGTTTGGATATCTGATAGGACCTAGTTCATAAATGAACTCCAAATCCAAACTTCTTAGACTGTATCGTCTACTGAATTTAATCAGTATCCTGCGTCATGCCTCCCTCAGTGTCCGCTTAGATCACCTGTCCAAAACACTGACCCTCGTCAGGGGGAAAACTATAACTCTAAGAGTCACTCTGTCATCCAGGTCACCTTGGAAGCCTGGAATGATAACCATATCCTAAAAGAGGCTGTTGTTATCATATCCCTAGAACATCCACTTATGTTCTAAAACTGCTTCCGAACGTTTCTCCGGGATAGGATTAATATCAACTTCTTGCATCTAGTGCAAAAACAACATTTGGTGTGGTACTTGACATCTCATGATTGACTCAATTGCTTAAACAAGTGATCTGCCAATCATGCACATCCCTCTCCCCTTTAGTCTGTAAGACACCTTTAGAGAGGGTGACTCCATCACCTGCAGGTACACTACCGTGCCAGGAGTCGTCAATTCTAAAACACCTGTAGAATGCTGTCTAAGTACCCAGATTGGGAAACTACCCAAATCTAGATCTAAAACCATAGATCTAGTAACCAGAATGTCTGATATAATATCCATATCCTATGTGGAGAAAACTACCATGTGACAACCAAAGTATAACCGATCGTAGTATAGGAATTTCACTTCCTACTCTGTGTATGTCATCCAAATACCAGGACATCACACCCTTCTACCTTCTTAATAGATCCATTCCCTATTCTGATGAAGTCAAACCTATGACTGTCACATCAGAAATAGATGATCTATCTCCGCTATATCTGCTTTAGTCTATAAATAGACATAAGCTACTTGTCCACTATGCTTCCGCTACTCCCACTGACTACAACAACCCTCTGGCAGAGTCATATACACGTACATTTCTAAAGCTAGTTTAGAACGACGCTATATTCATCCTCCTGTCGGGTTACATAGTCTGGAACAACAGTAGTGTCAAGTCTGGGTAAACAAGAACCTCCCTGTCACCGTCCTTGAGCATACCGAAGTACCTCTCGAGTGCCTGAGGTTACCCACCATATTTGCGGAGTGGCTAATGGAATGTCAAACCAGATTAAATCTTTAGGTTCTTATCAAATTTTCAGTAATCGTTTGCGGTTCTGGAATCACTTCCAGTTCTACCATACTCCCACTACTGTTTTCTGAAGAAAAAAAATCCATTTTTATCAAAACTGTGGCGAGTCAAGAACAATATTACTATTGATCTTCCAGATGGTAGAAAGTCAACCCTCGTCATAGCCCGGGCTAACCCACAAACAGCCATTACAGAAACGCGCCTTGAGTTATCCAGAGTTTGGTTTTAAGCATAAGCCGGACAACTCCCCGTTCCTTAACATTGTTAAGATATGAACTATTCTATATCCAATATAGAAACAGAGGCACTGATTTAATTGGAACCAGATTCAAATCATGCAGCTGTCTCCAGTACATGTCAACTAAATGGAGAGAGGCCGATCAGCATTACTCAACTTAGAAATACATCCAGATATGAATAACCTGAAAGAGAAGCAAGTTCTCATAATCATTACTATCAACTGAATACCATACACAAGTATCTACATCTTCGATCACCTTGAAGAATCCTGATACTTGCAATACCTGGTTCTCTACTTTATTTATATACCTATAAGTTCTCAAAACATGGATCTTATATTTCTATGAAACACATGTCTAAGAACAAGAGAAGTCATAAGTAAACAGAATATAGTACGAGGACCAACCCCTCTGTCCAAATGGATACAGGATAGCATACAATACTTTGTATAAGTCCGCTGAATTGAATAACTCAAACCCTGTGTGTCGTAGGTTGAAAACTGTACTTATGGTTAAGAAGAATTACACCGCTGTTTAATGCTCCTTACCTAACCATCTACTGATATAGGTAAATGTCATGGACATAACTTCAAAAAGATATATCTCACTTTATAAAAAATAAACGTACATATATATCAATTTGAAATTAGTGCATAACAACGGATATTCAAAACCAAATATTTGACGTCTGACAAACAACCCAGGCGATTTCCTCAAATATCACCAATTACAACGAATCCCGATATAATGAGGATGATCACCCAATTCCCAATAACTTACTCCCACTCATCATCTGTAAAACCATACAGATGTGAGAATCAAACCTGGTAAATACATACCCTAGTGCAAGGGCTAATTGGGAAATCAGTTTTCTTTTAACAATACACAGTGAAACTGAAACATATAAATGTTTTGAAGGGGTATACGGGTATTCCTAGTAATGCCTCTTCCATTATCAGATTCACAACTGTAACCGTATATTTCTTTGACATCTCTCCAAATCCCTATACATGTCTTTAGTCATTACCTTCTATACACCACCTTTAGGCCAAATGGTTTTCTTCCTTCCCTACTGTTCAGTTGACAAAACTGCACTTTTAATATGACATTTTTCCTACTGTTTCTAAATAAAAAGGTGTTTATTATAATATATGACACATATGAGGTTTTTATCTGTAAAAATACTTTTTTCATGTGTTCTTATATTATAATTAACATTATGAAGGAAAAAGGTAAGCATATAATATCCATGTAACATCTGGCCCATTTAATATGCTTACCTTATTAAATACCTTTGACCAATTCTCTTAAAACTAAAATATCATGACAAATGGTTAAAGATAATATCTCAATAAAAACAAATTCTACTAACATTATTTATTGAGATAATTATGCAGAAATTATTTCAGGACTGGAATCAAGGAAATCCGAATTATCAAGATCAAATCTGCCAAAGATATTCAAGTAAATTGAAGAAACTAATTCTGGCAGAAATGTAGAAAAGATTTTCAAAGTCTAGATACTCAAAAGATTACCAAGTGTTACAGATATGAAGCTACAAAAATTAAAAGCTATGATCTCACCAAAAGGGGGCGGATCCGCGGCCAAACCTATCCAATGGCCGCGGTTCCGCCGTGGATTTGAGGAGTTGAGATATGAGATTTTGGTGGTTAGGATCCTAACAACTAGTTTCCATATTAGGAAACTAGGGTTCTGGCTCTGTGACTATAAATAAGGACCGAGAGCCTCTTGGAAAAATCATCAAGCTGAAGAGATCACGAAATCTAAGACGGCTCACGCATCCAGGCTGATCATCAACGGTTCATCTACCTCCATAGAAGAGATCGAGAAGCAAACTAGCATTTTTTAATCATTTTCTAAGGGAACAAAGTGTAAATGAATTTTGTTGATTAATAAAGGTAGTTCTTTTTCTTATTCTATTTCTTTGTAGTTTTAATATGATTTCCCTCTCCATCTTTTCTTCTCCCAACATGCGCGAGTAATTCTCCGCTTGTTAGGGTTCATGGGATTAGGGTAGGTTAATGGATGATGAAGATCCTTAAACTCTTTTTAAGTCCTATAATGTTTATAAACTTTATCAAAAGAATAGTTAACATCCTAATTGGGCGCGCTATCAATTCATTGATAATCGCGACCACGATTAGAGATTAGATTAACTATTGTTTTGGTAAATGCTAGATATGAACGGAGTTCCATATCGAGATAGGGGTTAAGAGTGGAAACCCTTTTTCCCTCCAGAAACCCTAATCTATATGCATCACTGTCGTTCTAGTTTTAAATCTATTAAAGGATAAAAAGAGTAATCTTTAATTAATCATCCATAACTACTAAATCCCAATGAACCCTACAAGCCCCCTTTTAATATTAAACTTACATCCGTAGTTAATCTAGATCTATATTTTGCATCCGTATTTAACGTAGATCTAGAAACTATTTCCACTATTCTTTATTCATCCGTTGAGATATTATCTTTAACCATTTGTCATGATATTTTAGTTTTAAGAGAATTGGTCAAAGGTATTTAATAAGGTAAGCATATTAAATGGGCCAGATGTTACATGGATATTATATGCTTACTTTTTTCTTCATAATGTTAATTAAAATATAAAAACACATGAAAAAAGTATTTTTACAGATAAATCCTCATATGTGTCATATATTATAATAAACACCTGTTTATATAGAAACAGTAGGAAAAATGTCATATTAAAAGTGCAGTTTTATCAACTGAACAAATACCCCCAAACTTAACTTTGATTGTCCCGAGCAAACAACATCAATCAAATGGCGCCGTTGCCGAGGATACGTGCGCAAATTTTTTTCATACTATTCGTGTTGAATTCTTATTCGATCCATATCATAAATAAACAAAACTTCAAATTATATATTTAACGATTATTGTGTGAATTTTGCGAGAGAATCTGGAGTCATTTGAGTGAGGAGATAAAGATTCAGAGGCATTCATCAAGAGCCAGAAGAGGAAGGGAGGCCACATAGCAAAAATTTCCATCAGATCTTCCCAGTCGGTTGTGGAACCGCGGCATAAAGAGCCTATTGGCGGCGGAATCGCGGCTCATTAAGGGATTTAGGGTTTCCAATTTCTCTGGTATCTTCTCTATATCTTTCTCTCTCCTCTGAAATCCAATAAACTATATTTTCTGCAGGATTCTTTGCAAAATCGCGCCGCTTAAAAATCTTTTTGCAAGTTTTGTTTTGTGGTTTGTTTTTGTATATTTTAATACGGACTTTAAGGGGCAAGACCACAATTCAGATTAGGTGGGGATTTCATCACCCTTCCTAGGCCCCACAAATCACAAAACGAGCATCTGGATCAACCCTACATTAATTTAAAAAATATCTAGATAAGACTCTAAGGATTGTCGCGCTCAATATGGACAGAGGAAGGTCGTGGGTAATCTATCGCTTATCCGTATTACTTTTGTGGGGCCTAGGCAAGTGTGTTTAAGGCAAGTGGTTACTTAATTAGGCCCGCTATTTTCGGTGATTCGTATAGCGGATACCTCCCACTTACTTGGCACTTACCTGGCCACAAGAGTAGTAAAGAGGTGGTAGAGGATTGATCCTGCGGCTTGCCCTTTGGAAGTCTAGGAGCGGTCTAGAGACTTGACCTAGGTAACCTTAGTTTCAGGGTTGTTTGTGCATTTTTGTGTGATTTGTCTAAGTCCGACACACTTTTTCAAAAACAAAGCAATTTTAAATCACACACGCTGCCACTTGCGCTAAACCCGCTTAGTGCATGCTCGGCTGGACACGGGATTCTAGTGCCCGTCTTGTCCATGTTCCTGATATCGACTCCGAAATCGGTGATTCTTCATTTTCTTTTTCCCCACCACCCACCACATCGACCAAGAAGGATGGTACTCCATCAAATTATAATACCACGCTGTCACCGCCCGTAGGTGAGCAGAATCCACCGTGCATCTCTCTCCAAGAAAGATGCTATCCTATCCGTGGTCCACTTCCCACTTGCTTATCTATTCCACCAGCCAATGGGGAAAATTTTGAAATCAAACCACAATATATCAATCTTTTACCAAAATATCACGGTCTCGAGTCTGAAGACGCATACGTCTTTATTACCAAATTTGAAAATGTATGCGCTATGATGGGTACTTCACAGCTTTCTGTGGAAGCTATGCGTCTACGTCTTCTCCCATTCACTTTGTGCGATATAGCCGAGAAGTGGCTTTATAACACAGCCACACATTCTATTTCAAACTGGGGAGAATTCGTAACAGCTTTCCTAAAGAAATTCTACCCTAATCATAAGACAGCTCGAGTCCGTAGCGAAATAAATCAATTTACCCAGCTTCCTAATGAACCATTCTCGAAGTGTTTTGAACGCTTCAAGGATCTGTTAGTTCAATGTCCTCATCACGGAATTCCTAGATAGGATCTGTGCAGAATCATATATGAGGGCATTAATCCTACAGCAAAACAGACCCTTGAATCCATGTGTCAAGGCACCTTCATGATTAAAGATGATGGTGAAGCCTGGAGATTTTTAGAAGATTTCGCTGAAAATCTTTACAGTAGGAGAGTATTAGTCAATCATCGTCTAGGGGTGGTAACCACCAATCTGATGTTTCCATAGGAGTTAGAGCTGAAATGGCAGCAATGCAAAAGAAACTCGAAGTTATGGAATATAAATTTTTAGCAGCCTCCCTAAATCAGATGTCACTCTCCAAAACTGTCTGTGGATGCTGTTCTGATCCATCTCATCTTACGGAAGAATGTCCTTTAAATTCTCCGTTTCAAGGTCAAGAGCATACCAATACTGCTTTCCAACAAAGACCTAGAAACGATCCTTATTCTTCCACTTATAATCAGGGTTGGAGGAATCACCCTAACTTTGCTTGGAACCAATCACAAATTCAAAACACGGTTCCAAATCAAAATAATTTCCAAAGGGGTCCTCCACCACAACAACACCCATTTCAAATAAGTCAGCACCCCTACCTATCACAAAATTTTCAAAATCCGGTCAACACTTCTGCACCGCACAATAATTCTTTGCAATTGACCGGTACTGATAACTCCTCTTCACTCGAACAAACCATGAATTTGCTTCTGACAAATTTCATGCAAGTTTCGGCTGAGATGAAGTCTTCCGTCGATAAAATACAGAAAAACTCTGACTCCCAAAGTGAGAGTATTAAATCGATGGAAGCACAAATTTCCCTAATAAATGCCGAATTGAGTGCTAGAGAGAAAGGGAAACTTCGAGCTCAACCTTTACCCAATCCTGGCTATTCACATCATGTGAACGCTATCACCACGTTGAGATCTGGAAGAGTGCTTGACAACCATGTTGGTGAAGAGATTGATAATAATGAAGAATCAATCGATGATACCCCGGCCGAGACTTTTCCTTCCACTTCTACTTCTCCTTCTGACCCCAGTTCGTCTACCCCACCATTTTCTTCCGAGCCTATTCTCCGTTTTCCCCAAGGCTCGAACCCTCAGCACACTTCTTCTAATCCACCAAAGATGATCCCCACTCCTATTCTTGGATCTTTCCTACCCATATGATCTTCTCTAATGTTGGACCCAGCTATTATTGCTAAAGCTCATTATCTGAATCGATTAAGGGGAAACAGACCAAGTCCGTAAATGGAGAAGATCACTGAAATTTTTAAACAGGTTAACATCAATATCCCTCTCCTAGATGCTATACAACAAGTCCCGGCTTATGCGAAAATTCTCAAGAACTTGTGCACTAGGAAGAGGAAGACTCAAGTGCCAAAAAAGGTGTTCATGTCGAGTGCTGTAGACACAGCTTTTCCCCAACAATTACCTAGAAAACGTAAGGACCCTGGCTGTCCTACAATTTCTATTTCTATTGGGGGTAAACACATTAACCGTGCTCTACTTGACCTTGGTGCAAGTGTTAACCTGCTTCCTTACTCAGTTTATGAACAGTTAGGGATCGGAGAGTTAAAACCGTCGAACACAACTCTCCAGATGGACGACCGATCAATCACTAAACCTAGGGGTGAGCTTGAGGATGTGTTAATAAAAGTCGGGGAATTTGTATTCCCTGTGGACTTTATTGTTCTAAATACACAGCCTGTAGTGAACCCACAGAATCAAATTCCGGTGATTCCCGGTCGACCCTTTTTGGCCACTTCCAATGATATAATCAACTGTCGTAACGGCTCTATGACCCTATCCTTCGGGAAGATGTCAATTGAGCTGAACATTTACAAGTTAGGAAGTGCACCCTCCGAACCTACTACTCAAGCATGTTCTGTCGAATTAATGGATGTCGACAGCAGCGAATTTGATCATCCTCATGATACTGACTCTTTTCATATATTGTTGTTTGACCCAACTATGTATTATACATACACGGACTCTTCCACCGAGTTGTCCGGGTCAACATCTAACGCTGATGAGGAACTTTTTATAGAGTCAGACGATCACCCTATTTTTTCTGATGACATTATTCTTCGGGGTATCGATGAAAGGTTTGAGGAAATCTTCGCTGATGAACTCGCATTTTTAGCAAACACGGGTGTTGAGATGAATCATCTACAAAACAAAGAAATTGAACCTCCACCCCTTCTTCTGGACTATAAAGAGAATGCGAGTAATCCATCACAATCACTGTGTCGTCTCTCCAAAACGAGACGCAAACACATTCTATCCCACCACTTATCTTTTCCCCACTTCTTCTTGGCTCTCTACAACATGTTCCTCCACCAACCGATGCACTACACTGATAAAATCTTCGAATGGTTGGTGTTGACTTTCGGTCTTTGTAAAGCTTGGTATTGACCAATAACTTTGACCCCCTCGTGTGATTTTAAAAGATTAACATTGTTTAACTCAAGTTTGGAGGGGTATTTTGGCTCTTGAAAGAAAATGATTTTTACAAAATTGTGAGCCAAAAATAAGTTTGGGGGAGAATTTTACTTTCACTATTTCATGTCCCCGTTACTAACTTTTCCTCCCAAGTCTACAGTGTTTGAGATTTAAAAAGATGACAACAGTGAGGACACTGCTGTAAACAGGTTTAGGGGAGGTTTGTGCTTATTTACGCGTTACTTTGCATTATACTATATATAAGCACAAAAAGTTTTTGATAATGAAAGTTAGAAAGTGAAAATTTACCTATAAAAGATTAGAAAAAATTAAGAAAACCAAGAAAGTTAGAAGTTTTCTTAAACGAAACTAGTAATAAGTAGTTATGAGCCGTTGTCCCAAGGGTTAGTAAGATGAAGGAAATCACTAATCTGAGGATAAAAATAAGTCTGAAAAATAGTTCCTATTCCGGAAGCCAAACATTTGAACGTTGATACTCTACTGTACGCACTTACACACGTCTTGAAACTCGGGATAGTAGAGGATACCTTGAAATGCTCTTGTCTAAAAGCCAAAGTATGAAGAAAATAATAAATGAATCAAAAGATAAAATGGTGAAGAAAAATGAACACTGGTTTTGTTATCACCAAGGCAGCATAAAAAAATATAGCGAGGGTGCTTCATCACCTAGTGCCTTAGACCAACTGGTTTGGGAGTCACTGCTAAGCCTTAGGTGTTGCAAGTCGAGAAAAGTACTAAATACACCTAATATAGTAAGCACATGAGTAATCGGTCAGTTAGTACCTCAAGAAGTATTAACGGTCGCATGAAAAATGTGTGAGCAATTCCATCTAAATATTCATCAACTAAAAAAAAGTACTGAGGTAAATGGACAAGAGTATGATAGCTTGAATTGAATTCTCCGAGTGTAGGGATGTCCTTTACACACACGTAGGGGTATATGATCAATGTTTGGAAGAAAGGTAGGAATGAAGAATAAAAACGATGTTTTATTGAGGGATGATGTGATTTCTAACAATTTTTCATGATCATTAAGATAGGGCTCATAGCAACTGAAAAACTGGTGTAGTTGAAAACTCTTATTTTCAAGTTCTTTCTTTTATAGTTCTTCTCTTTGTAACTTTCACCATCTCTCTTTTATTATAGGATTTTATGGGTGTAATCTGCTGAAAACCCTCAGGAGACAACACTCCTCCTACTAGGGACACCTAGGGGTTTAACGGCTTGTTACACGCGCTCAGTGCAATCGTGTTACCTATGAAAGTGTGCTTAGCTTTCTCCTTTCTTTTTTTCTCTTGAATAACTAGTTTTCTCGGGACAATCAAAGTTAAGTTTGGGGGTATTTGTTCAGTTGATAAAACTGCAATTTTAATATGACATTTTTCCTATTGTTTCTATATAAAAAGGTGTTTATTATAATATATGACACATATGAGGGTTTATCTGTAAAAATACTTTTTTCATGTGTATTTATATTATAATTAACATTATGAAGGAAAAAGTAAGCATATAATATCCATGTAATATCTGGCTCATTTAATATGCTTACTTTATTAAATACCTTTGACCAATTCCTTTAAAACTAAAATATCATGACAAATGGTTAAAGATAATATCTCAATAAAAACAAATTCTATTAACATTATTTATTGAGATAATTGTGCAGAAATTATTTCAGGACTGGAATCAAGGAAATCCGAATTATCGAGATCAAATCTGCCAAAGATATTCAAGTAAATTGAAGAAACTAATTCTGGCAGAAATATAGAAAAGATTTTCAAAGTCTAGATACTCAAAATATTACTAAGTGTTACAGATATTAAGCTACAAAAATTAGAGGCTATGATCTCACCAAAAGGGGTGGATCCGCTGCCAAACCTATCAAATGGCCGCGGTTCCGCCGCGGATTTGAAGAGTTGAGATATGAGATTTTGGTGGTTAGTATCCTAACAACTAGTTTCCATATTAGGAAACTAGGGTTCGGCTCTGTGACTATAAATAAAGACCGAGAGTCTCTTGGAAAAATCATCAAGCTGAAGAGATCATGAAGTCCAAGACGGCTCACGCATTCAGGCTGATCATCAACGGTTCATCTACCTCCTTAGAAGAGATCGAGAAGCAAACCAGCATTTTGTAATCATTTTCTAAGGGAACAAAGTGTAAATGAATTTTGTTGATTAATAAAGGTAGTTCTTTTTCTTATTCTATTTCTTTGTAGTTTTAATATGATTTCCCTCTCCATCTCTTCTTCTCCCAACATGCGCGAGTAATTCTCCGCTTGTTAGGGTTCATAGGATTAGGGTAGTTTAATGGATGATGAAGATCCTTAAACTGTTTTTAAGTCCTATAAAGTTTATAAACTTTATCAAAAGAATAGTTAACATTCAAATTGGGCGCGCTATCAATTCATTGATAATCGCGACTACGATTAGAGATTAGATTAACTATTGTTTTGGTAAATGCTAGATATGAACGGAGTTCCATGTCGAGATAGGGGTTAAGAGTGGGAACTCTTTTCCTTCCAGAAACCCTAATCTACATGCATCACTGTCGTTCTAGTTTTAAATCTATTAAAAGATAAAAAGAGTAATCTTTTATTAATCATCCATAACTACTAAATCCCAATGAACCCTACAAGCCCCCTTTTAACATTAAACTTACATCCGTAGTTAATCTAGATCTATATTTTTCATCCGTGTTTAACGTAGATCTAAAAACTATTTCCACTATTCTTTATTCCTCTATTCTTCCTCTTTTTCAACACGTCTAAAGTAAGATTAAAAGATTCAACATTTCCCTGAGGACGACCCGTACTCACCTCGGTCTAGCTACGCGCGACACCGTTCTGATTGCGGTTAAACTACACTAAAACAACATCAATCACCTACCGTTCAGCACCAGCCTATGGTTTGGAAGAAGACTATCCAATAAGCATAATGGGTGTACTCCCCTAATCCTAAGAGCACTCGCAACGCGAGAGAAGGTAAACATAAAAGACAACTGAATAAACCTTATTCCTATTTCTCCTGAACCAGAATCCATCCCCGAACTGGAATAAGTCTCTTCGAGTTCGTATATAACCATACGATGGAGTATCCAATAAACTGTGGATCTTCATAGTGATACGGGGTGTTCCGGAGAAATACAAAGGTGAAGTAGGAGTGGCAATGAAATACTTGGTTTGGTCTTGAATGATAGCAGTCGCAATTTACTTTGCCCTCTTACTAATCCCTTTATTTATCTTTACTTAATACCTTCTATACACCTTTTAGGCTAAATGGTTTTCTTCATTCCCTACCGTTCGGCACCTGCCTATGGTTTGGATGAAGACTATCCAATTAGCGTAACAGGTGTACCGTCCTAATCCAAGGAGCACTCGCAACCTGAGAGAAGGTAAAAGGAAAAGACAACTGAATAGTCATATTCATTTCCTCCGGAACCGGAAACCATCTTCTAATCCGGAACATGTTTCTTCGAGTTCGTATATAACCATACGATGGTTTTATTCAATGGAAGTGGATGTTCGTAGTAATACAGGGTGTTCTGGAGAAAAGGGTAAAAGTAGGAGTGGTAATGAGGTATGCAACTCAGACAATCCAAAAGCCAATGTTTTAAGAAAGTTTGGTTAACTTGGTCACTGAGTCATAGTCAAGGGTCGGGTCATGGTCGCTGCTAAAGAGAGAGAGAGAGAAAAGAAACACTCTGCGTGCACTCTAACCTAGATCAGAATGGTTATCAATTTATCTAATCAGGAAACCTCCCACTGTATCCTCAGATTCTCCACCAAACCTGAAAGAAGAATTAGTCGGGATCACCCGAAGAGTAAACCAACTTATCAGTGGGAATCGGGATCCAACTATCATCGCATGATGACGTGATGGAATCCACTCACGTTATCACACTCCAGAAGGTATGCGCATGCCTGGCAAGTTTCAGTTTCTTTAGAAACTCCCGATGTGTGTTTTTACCCCTAAAACCCAAGTGACCTTGACGAATAATCAACAAATCAAAAGGTCCTAGTCAAGTTCAACCCGTCATTATCTTGATTGCGTTAAACCCACCCGCACGACCCTTGACGAATAATCAACAAAGTCATACGACCTTCCTAACCAATCCATATATCCATGCGACAGAAAAGCACAACAGAGCTACCGCACACTACATCTCGGTGAATAGCAACGACAAACGTAGCGCGAATACTAAGCAATACTAATCTGAAATGACAGAGGGCTACGGCTGGTTTTTGGAGAAAAACCTTTAACGTAATGAACTTGACATCGTTGAAGGAACCGGATAGCTTTTTATAAAAATATAGTGGCGAAAACCTTTGCTAAAGAGGTCACTCCCGGTGAAGGGATCTCGGCTCTTTCCCCGTAGAATGAGGTGCAGGATATTCCAACTGAATACCATGATGCAAAGAAAAAAGTAATCGACTATAGTGAAGTTATTAACCTGACGCAAACTTCTGCCCAAGGGGTCACTCCCGGTGAAAGGATCTCGGCCCTTGCCTCGTCGACTGAGGTGCTGGATATTCATAACTGAATACCACTGTGCAAAGCAAAAGAGAACGTCCTTGTAATAACAGCTTTTTGAAAAATTGTTCCAACAACATCAGAATAGGTTTGTTTAGTTTTCATTGATCCGAATCAATGCAGTCCCATCAATTAATCACACCACAAAAGAACGAAAATATGATGTACGTATATGCCATCCGCATTCGCCACTGGGTCCCGTCATCACCCGTTAGGTTACTTAACTAACAACAGAGCGGGGACTGAACTATCACGGGTGTAAAACATATACAAGATATACCAGTATATATATCAATATATAATATTTGCACATAGCGTGATAAAATGCAACATCACAGAGAGTAATAAGTATCACAGAACAATACAGATAATCTGGGATCCCCGGGTTTCCTTTGAGCCGCAAGTGAAACCCGACGTTCCCCTGGTCGTGTGGATAGCCTGTGCAATGAAATCCTAAACCCCTACGGGCACGGCAAGTTACCCGCCAAAACCTGAAGCGAGGCAGCCCCCTTCAACAAAGTGAATGGACCACCCAGCACTTCACGGAATCCGGTAACTTGAGCACCCCTCCTTGGGTCAACCTGTACCCCCTACGAGTGCGGCGAATAGCCCGCCAATTCTAGAGTGAAGCCCCCTCCGTCTCAAAGCCATGAGATGCGGGCCCGTTGTCCTCTAGAACCCGGCTATCCGTGCACCCCACCGCTGGGTAATCCTAGTACAGAAAGTAAAATATATACAACGGGTACATCGACCTCAGCCAGGTCGTGCCCCAAAAGAATAATATACAAACAGGTTATGACAGCAGTCCACATGTCGGACGCTCGCCTCGTAATATCAAATGTACAAATAATACCAAACTGTACTACCATTGCACCAGGCTATCCACCACGACAAATCCGCAACATCACAGCACAACACAGAACATCAACGTGAATGTCACGTTCGCAAATCCGTCTAAAAGGGCTATAGCGATTAGACGAGATTTACCGATCGAATGACATTCACGGTCACAGATATAAAGTAAGCACTGTGAACTAACTTATTTAAAATTTTCGATTGACAAAATTTCCGGAAGTGGGCCCCAAGCACAACTGCTGCACTCAAAATAATCTGGGCCAAAACTATATATTCCAGAAACCCCAATTCCAAGTTTAAGACCACTGTAGAAAAATTAGTGCAGAGATGACACATAATGGTGGCGGAACCGCGGCCAAAACATGGGTATGGCCGCGGTTCCACGGCGGTACTGTAGCATCATGCTACCAAATTTTCACAGATGTCTTAAAAAAGCCTGCCTGATTTTCTGAAACACTCAAAATAATTTTTCGACGACAAAAAATTTTTGACAGAAACTGCTAAAATGGGATTGCGGTTTTAGAAAATTCGGCCGATCGATGTTTTAAACAAGTTAGAACAAGCTAGTAAAGGTTAATGGCGTGACTCTGATACCATGTAAGTCTACAGTAGCGCCTCGGCCGTCGATCCGAAGCCAAAATGCGGAAACAAAAACTTTTCATAAACTTGAAACCGGCGCTATCGTATACTTTAAACTCGGATCGAACCATTAACCTATTGTTAGTTATATGTATGCCCTAGAGGCCATTACTATACATAGGATGTATATTGTAGTGGATGCTTGGACATATATAGGGAGGACTTTCTTGCTCGACATGATAGTATGCTATCTGGTTGCTCTTTATCTTAACGTGTACACTGATTGTCTCTCTGTTACATGTTGGTAAAGCCCTTAGGATGTGTACTTGACTACCTGGACTATGATGCGGATCATACTAGTGGGGACATGGTAGTCCATAAGTACATCCTTCAAGGTCCCTAGTCGTGGGTGTATCGAGACGGGGCATCGATATACCAGAGTAGACTAGCGTATACCTTCTCGACCCATACAGATGGGCGATGGATGATCCCATATCCATTGGTGTTTGACATCAGAGATGATATACGGGTGCTCAGTAGAGACTGGGTACACTGGACGGACTCGCCGAGAACTCCCAGATGGTATTATACCTTACGTCAGATGGCAGTTCTCTGGTGACACTGGTACAGGTTAGTCTGTAGACCCGAGATCGTCATAGAGTCTTATGTGATTCCCACTGTGCTTTGATTTCCACCTTACCACGTCCAAGAGGGCGTGCAAAACGGTGGTTTTTGGGTACAGTCCCGAATCACATGGAGGCAATGAGCGATAGGAGGGGATTCGTCTCTCCCGGTATAGGGAGTTGATGTTGCGCTGTGTTCGATTGGCTATAACCGGAAATCCCTGGCCAGGGTTGCTGAGATTTACTGGTAAGTGTTACCAGTAGTTTCTCGAACTGTTATAGACCTCATATCGACACGACTTATCGAGCTATTGGGGTCTGACGTTTACCACCCCTAGGCAAGATATGCGACATATCAGATGACGAGACCGGACTGTACGGTAAGTGTTACTGGTTGGATTAACAGGAGTGTGAACGGGCTTGCTCATTGATCTTATGATCGCTCAATACCCGGGTGGCCGTTACGTTTAGCAGACCACTTGCGGCTTGTGGGTGCTTGATATGATCATCATCTGCTGCCGGCGTATTGACGAGTCTTTAGAGTCCTACACAGAGGTTTCCTGGCTCAAGCGAAGCGAAATAGGAGCGCATATGAGATATGTGCGGGACCAAGAATAATGCGTGTATGTGATACCATATTCTATTCTCGCGATGAATGTATCGATTGGTTGTATGCGATATAACCTAGTTATCGAATCGAGGATTGATTCGATAAGTCGATACATTGGATATTAGTCGGTCATATGCGATATGACCGGATCATTAAATCAAGTGTTGATTTAATGATTTGATGTATAATTATATATTTGATATATTACTTCACATTAACTAGTGTTTGTTCACTTAAAGATGGATTTTCTCACTTGATGTGCACATTGTATATATGATATAGTTTTGTGCACTAGTTTGTATCATGTTTGATGATACATGCAAACTTGGGTGTATGTTTGATTTAAACCATGTTTAGTTAATGGTTAGGGTTTCATTTGCCTTATTTACTTATTCATTTATTTATTTATTCATTTTGGCAAGAAATAAAATGGTGACTTTATTTGGATTTCACTTGAAGCTTCATGAAGCTTTGAAAGTCATAACCATTTTGTTTCTTTCCTTAACCCAACCATTTAACTAAACCCTAGTTCATTCTCTACATAAGTTACACTCACCCATGGTTGCAATATGATAGATATCACTTGAATTTTCTTTTTGAAAAAATTCTTTTTCATTCTTCTTCTTCATCTTCATCATGAAGAAAAGAAAACCATTCTTGAAATTTCCAAGTGATGAAATCAAGTGAGAAATCCAATTCCAAAGTGAACCCACTTCCTATTTCTTCATCCTCTACCACTTGCCATGTAGTATAGGGTGTTTTCTTCACAAGTTTCATGACTTGGTGAAGTTGGAGCTTGATCTTGAGTTGCCTCGACGTAGATCATCTTCGGCATCGAAGTCGATGACCTAGCCCGATCATTTCTCCAACGAAACCATCGCCAGAGTCCGAGATCCGATGATCGCAGCGGAGGGACGTCAACACGGAGCTAGAGAAGTGGAGGACCGGATCTACAAGGGTTGTAGTCTCTTTCATTTAGCAATAAAGTTGTTTAGTTGCATGTTTCGCCTAATCTCTAGTTAACGATCTAGCATTAGGGTTTCTCGGCACAAGAAAATTTTGAATTTGGCATGGTTGATGCCTTGTGGAACCTCTTGAGTGTGCCTAGGAACCCTACACCTATGACTAGCAAACTAGAGAAGGGTTAGAAAGGCTATACCGATCGATCCGTGTCCTTCGGTATTTGGCCACCATCTCAAGCTCCTCACGGCATCCTGATCTCCGGTCTTCTCGTCGGAAGGGGCACCACATCTTCGAATCCTTTTACGGGCTCCCGCTTCATCCGAAGCAACTCGGACACGAAGTTTTCTAGCCGACGTGTCCAAGGTGAAGTAGAGAATGTGTGTGATCACGTTGTCTCAAACATCCATTGATTCTCAACGCGTGAGAGTATGGATGGAGGTTGAAGATGATGCCATTAGTGGAAATGGTGGGCTAGAGGAAGAAGAAGAAGAAGAGGCTCTTTTCCTTTTGTTTTGTGTTGAATTATTGTGAGAGCACTAGAAAAATCAAAATACAAGAGCTAACCCCATATAAGTGGCTGCCCCTTCTCTCTCTTCACAACAATTCAACACCCTTATCAATCACATAATGTGACATTTGCACAGGAAATGAGACCATGAGTCACCTATGAAATACATGTCTCATTTAATACACAAAATGATGAAATCCACTCACAATTTCCACCATCCAAATATTAATCCAAATGTTTGGACCAACAAAAAGATACGGCAATATCTAAAGTAAACTCATGACGGATCACAAGGATACCCCTCACCTGTATATACAAACCTGCATCCGCATTCCGACTGAATGCGAATGCAATGAGACTAAAGTAATCCAACAAATCTAATACTAGGATGCGGATTTAACCAAAGCCCACTAGTATGATCCGTCCGATCATGATCCGTGCACTACTGCACGTATATGATCGAACTCTGCTATAATACCATACGGCCTCTACAACGTTTCGCCCGAAACTTGAGAAACTGTCTTTGGGGGACTCTAAGACTCGTCAATACTTTGGCTGTGGATTTAACCACTAGCACGTCAGTGGTACTAGCCGTACGTAACGGGCTAATAGGTATTGACCAAAAGGGAGGTCGATGAGCGGACTCATCCTGACACCCTACTCAGCCTGTCAGTGACAATATCCGTACAGTCCGATCCGTTCGTCTATGAGCATCGCATGTCAGGCCTAGGGGGTTGGTAAAAGTCAGACCCCTAAAAGCGGTACAAGTCATGTCGGAGTGTAGCCCAGAACACCCTGAGATTCTACTGGAATACCTACCAGCAAATCTCCTGCCTTGGCCAAGAACTTCGTGTAATGGCTCTCCTAGACACAGCGCGATTTCACCCCCAATACCGGGAGTGATGAAACCCCTGCCGATCTGCTCACTGCCTCCATATGGCTCGGGACTGTACCCAACTAAAACCTGTTTGCATGACTCCTTTGAGCCATGGTAGGGTAGTAATCAAAGCACAGTGGGAACTCACACGAGACAAATGATGATCTCAGGTCGATGAAATAACCTGTACACATGTCACCAGGGAACTGCTATCTGACGTCAGGTATAATACCAACTAGCATGTTCCCGGCGAGTCCTGTCCGGTGTACTTATAACCCAATGAGCACCTGTATACATCTTAGGTGAACCAACTGACACCAATGGCTTGTGAGACCAACCACTGCCCCTCGTCGGGGTCTCGACTGTATACACTAGTCTACTCTGGCTTATCGATGCCCTGTCTCGAAACTCCCACGACTAGGGACCTTTTAAGGATGTGCTTATAGACCCCAGCTCCCACGTATATGATCGCCATCATACTGCTGGCCGTCAAGCAAGAATCCTATGGGCTCTATCAACATGCAATAGTGACCTGTAATGTCACCTAAAGCATGTACACGATGATAAAGATAAACCAGATAGCATACTATCATCTTGAGTAAGACTGTCCTACCGGTATAGGTCCTCCCTCAATCATTGCAATCACGTGCCTGAGATCCAATAATTGACTTTGAGGGCACAATATCCAATAAATGGGGCCAATTATATCGGTTCCCCATATTTTGAACGGCCAACTAGCCACTGTTGGGTGTAGCGGATTTGGATGTTGGTGGATGAAGTCCCCATGAATTTGGCATGAGTCACACTGCTTCGCATATTTGAGACAGTCCCGAATCATCGTGGGCCAATAGTAACTCATTCTTTTTATCTTCATTTTCATCTTTGGCTCGGCTTGATGAGAACCGCAGAGTCCATCGTGAGTTTCTTGGACGACTCTCTTCTCTTCGTCTGGTCCCAGGCATCTTAGCCATAAACAGTCGAACGATCTCTTATATAGAGTATCATTGACGAAGGCAAAAGACATAGCTTGTTTCATGAGCCGATATCTATATGATGCATTTTCGAGCGTTCGTTGGGATTTGAAGTGGTCTATGAAGACTTCCCTCCAATCCTAAACCTTTTCTTCGCCCTCTATTTGAAGGGCTACTTGTTCGGTCATTTCTTTTCTTTCGGATGGCTCTATTAAGTCTTCCGAAGATATATTTGTTGGCGTGAGAACCCTGCGGCTTTGCACAATAATTTTTACGTCATCGAGGTCTTCATCGGACAGTTCTTTAGCCAATTTGTCCAATGCATCTGCCTTGCTGTTTTCTGCACGCGGTATACTCTCCAGGATGTAAGAGGGGATTTGTGTCAGCAGTTACTGCACTCTTTCGCCATACTTTATCAGCTCTGGCTTGCATGTCTGATAGTCGCCATTTACCTGGCTAACGATCAGCTGGGAGTCTCCATATATGAAGAGATCTTTGATTCCCATGTCGATAGCGATTTCTAGACATGCTATCAAAGCTTCATATTCGGCTTCATTATTAGTCTTTGGCTCTTTTAAGGAGAGGGCATAACGCAATATCCTTCCTTGCGGAGTCACGAAGATATTGCCCACCCCAGGTTTGATTATAAGGGTGTTTTGCTTTCGCTGTTTCATGGAAGATGTTGGAGATAGTGCCCTCAGAGTCAATTATTGGATCACAGGCACGTGATTGCAATGATTGAGGGAGGACCTATGCCAGTAGGACAGTCTTACTCAAGATGATAGTATGCTATCTGGTTTATCTTTATCATCGTGTACTGTTTCAGGTGACCTTGCAGGTCACTATTGCACGTTGATAGAGCCCTTAGGATTCTTGCTTGACGTCCAGCAGTATGATGGCAATCATATACGTGGGAGCTGGGGTCTATAAGCACATCCTTAAAAGGTCCTTAGTCGAGGGAGTTTTGAGACAGGGCATCGATACTCCAGAGTAGACTAGTGTATACAGTCGAGACCCCGACGAGGGGAGGTGGCCGGTCTCACAAACCACTGGTGTCAGTTGGTTCACCTAAGATGTATACAGGTGCTCATTGGGTTATGAGTACACCGGACAGGACTCGCCGGGAACATGCTAGTTGGTCTTATACTTGACGTCAGATAGCAGTTCCGTGGTGATATGTGTACAGGTTAGTTCATCGACCTGAGATCGTCATTTGTCTCGTGTGAGTTCCCACTGTACTTTGATTACTACCCTACCACGGCTCAAAGGAGTCGTGCAAACAGGTTTTAGTTGGGTACAGTCCCGAGCTACATGGAGGCAGTGAGCGGATCTGCAGGAGTTCGTCTCTCCCGGTATTGGGGGTGAGTTCGCGCTGTGTCTAGGAGAGCCATTACACAAAGCCCTCGGCCGAGGTAGGAGATTTACTGGTAGGTATTCCAGTAGTATCTCAGGGTGTTCTGGACAACACTCCGACACGACTTGTACCGCTTTTGGGGGTCTGACTTTTACCAACCCCCTAGGCCCGCCATGCGATACTCAAAGACGAACGGACCGGACTGTACGGATATTGTCACTGACAGGCTCAGTAGGGTGTCAGCATGAGTTCGCTCACAGACGTCCCTTTTGGTCAATACCTGGTAGCCCGTTACGTATGGCTAATACCTCTGACGTGCTAGTGGTTAAATCCACAACCAAAGTATTGACGAGTCTTTAGAGTCCCCCACATACCGTTTTCTCAAGTTTCGGGCGAAACGCTGTAGAGGCCGTATGGAGATATGGCAGGGTTTGATCTTATACGTGCGGTATTGCATGGATCAAGATCGGACGGATAATACTAGCGGGCTTCGGTTTAAGCCGGATCCTAGTATTGTACAGTGTAGATTTATCTCTTTGCGTTTGTATTCAGTGGGAATACAAATGCGGGTATGTATATACAGTCGCGGGGTTTTCCTGTAATTTATTACGGGATAAGTTTTTTGAAGTTGCCAGTTTGCATTCCGTTTCGGCCAGTTTTCCTTTGTTCCTTCCCGGCCGGACTTTTCCGATGGAGGGGATTATTTGCAATTGTGCAAATTATCTTTTGTGGAGGTGTTATTTGTATATGTGGCTTTATGATAAGACTAGCATCATGAGATTCTTTTTCCTTCTTATCCTTTGCATTAAATGAGATGGAACTTTGATTTGATGAGATGAGAAATGGTGTGACCATTTTTCTTCTCATTTGCTTACCTTTTCTTCTCTTGATTATTTCATTTTTTTTTCTCCACCCAAATTGATGAGGCCGGCCACATTAGGATGAGAGAGAGGGAGTTCATTTTTGAGTGTGGGAAAAATACATCTCTCATTTTCATGCTTGCAAAATATACACCATCCTTCTCCAAAAGTTCTTTCATTCCTCCATCAAAGGCAACTTCACAACCCCAATTGAGACATACGATTCTGCACTTCATCTACAGCATTTCTTGGGCACGTCGGCTTGCCAACTTCGTGCCCGAGTTGCCTCGGTCCAGAGGTGGGAGCCCGTAAAAGAACCCGGCGATATGGTGCCCATTCCGACGAGGAAATGAAGACCGGAGATTCCGCGAGGAGATCAGAGTGGAGGCGAAGACCGAAGGACACGGATCGCTCGGTATAGCATTCTATCCCATCTCTAGTTAGCTAGCATTAGGTTAATGGTTACGATCCGGGGTTTTAGGATGCGGTAGTGCCGGCTTTCAAGTCAAGAAAAATTTTCGTTTCCGCATTTTGGCCGAGGAAAGACGGCCGGGGCGCTACCGTAGTCCTACATGGTATCAGAGCCACGCCATTAACCTGTCTAGCTTGCTCTAACGTGTTTAAAGTTCGATCGAACGGATTTTCCGAAAACCCGATTTCAAGTGCATTGTTTTCTGTCGATTTTGTTTTGGCTCGAAAAAATTTTCAGTACATTGCAGAAACATGTGCAGGGAATTGTAAGCGTTCTGCAAAAATTTGGTGAGGTGACGCTTCAGTACGACCACGGAAATGTGGCCAAACCCCTGGTTTGGCCGCGGTTCCGCGGTGGGAAAAAGTCAACGCTGTGCCAAAATTTTACAGAGGGCTTTTTACATGGAAATAGGGTTTTTGGAATGTTCTGTTTGGGCCCAGATTTTCTTTGAGTGCTACAGTAGTGCTTGGGGCCCACTTCGGTAAATTTGATCGATCGAAAATTTTAAACATGTTATTTCACAGTATTTACATTATATCTGCGACCGTGAATGTCATTTGATCGGTAAATCCTGTCTAACTGCTATAGCCCTTTAAGACGGATTTGCGAACGTGACATTCACGTTGATGTTGCGGATTGGTCGTGGGGATAGCCTGGATGCAATGTTAGTACAGTTTTGATTTTATTATGTACATTTGATATTGCGGGGCGAGCGTCCGACATGTGGACTGCCGTTACTGTCTGTTTGTATATTATTCTTTTGGGGCACGACCGGGATGAGGTCGATGTACCCGTTGTATATTTTACTTTCTGTACTAGGATTACCCCGCGGAGGGGTGCACGGGTAGCCGGGTTCTAGAGGGCAACGGGCCCGCATCTCATGGCTTTGAGACAGAGGGGGCTTCACTCTAGAAATGGCGGGCTATTCGCCGCACTCGTAGGGGGTACAGGTTGACCCAAGGAGGGGTGCTCAAGTTACCGGATTCCGTGAAGTGCTGGGTGGTCCATTCACGTTGCTGAAGGGGGCTGACTCGCTTCAGGTTTTAGCGGGTAACTTGCCGCGCCCGTAGGGGTCTAGGATTTCATTGCACAGGCTATCCACACGACCAGGGGAACGTCGGGTTTCAGTAACGGCTCTATGAAACCCGGGGATCCCAGATATCTGTATTGTTCTGTGATGCTTATTACATTTCTGTGATGTTGCATTTTATCACACCTTGAGCGAATATTATATATTGATATATATACTAGTAGATGTTGTATATGTTTTGCATCCGCGCTAGTCCAGTCCCCGCTCTGTCGTTAGTTAAGTAACCTAACGGGTGATGACGGGACCCAGTGGCGAATGCGGATGGCATATACGTACATCATTATTTTCGTTCTTTATTGGTGTGATCAATTGATGGGACAGCGTTGATTCGGATCAATGCAAGCTAAACAAACCTATTCTGATATTGTTGGAACATTTTTCAAAAAGCTGTTATTGCAAGGGCGTTCTCTTTTGTTTTGCACAGTGGTATTCGGTTATGAATATCCAGCATCTCAATCGACGAGGCAAAGGCCAAGATCCCTTCACCGGGAGTGACCCCTTAGATAGAAGTTTGGGTCAGAGCAATAACTTCACTATAGTCGATTACTTTTGCTTTGCATCGTGGTATTCAGTTGGAATATCCTGCACCTCATTCTACGGGGAAAGAGCCGAGATCCCTTCACCGGGAGTGACCTCTTTAGCAAAGGTTTTCGCCACTATATTTTTATAAAAAGTTATGCAGTTCCTTCAACGATATCAAGTTCATTACGTTAAAGGTTTTTCGCCAAAAACCAGCCGTAGCCCTCCGTCATTTCCTACGGGTATTATTTAGTATTCGTGCTGCGTTTGTTGACCTAGTCAAGACGTAGTGTTCGGTAGCTAAGTGGTGCTTGTTTGTTGCATAAATGGGATTGGTTAGGACAGTCGTGCGGCCTTGTTGACCAAGTCAAGGGCACGTACGGGTGGGTTTAATACAATCCAGAATAATGACGGGTTGAACTTGACTAGCGGTTTATGGTTTGTTGACCTAGTCAAGGTCATAAGCCGCTTGGGATAAAAACATACATCGAGAGTTTCTAAAGAAACTGAAACTTGCCAGGCATGCGCATACCTTCTGGAGTGTGGTAACGTGAGTGGATTCCGTCACGTTATCATGCGATGATAGTTGGATCCCGATTCCCACTGATGAGTTAGTTTACTCCTCGGGTGATCCCGACTAATTCTTCTTTCAGGTTTGGAGGAGAATTTGACGTTACAGTGGGAGGTTTCCTAATTAGATAAAGTGATAACCATTCTGATCTAGGTTAGAGTACACACTGAGTGTTTCTTTTCTCTCTCTCTTTGGCAACGACCATGGCCCGACCCTTGACTATGACTCAGTGACCAAAATTAACCGAACCTTCTTAAAACACTGGCTTTTGGATTGTCAGAGTTGCATACCTCATTGCCACTCCTACTTTTACCCTTTTCTCCAGAACACCCCGTATTACTACGAACGTCCACTTCCATTGGATAAAACCATCGTATGGTTATATACGAACTCGAAGGAATTTATTAGAGGATGGTTTCTGGTTCTGGAGAAAACGGATAGGACTATTCAGTTGTTTTTTCCTTTTACCTTCTCTCAGGTTGCGAGTGCTCCTTGGATTAGGGGACAGTACACCTATTACGCAAATTGGATAGTCTTCTTCCAAACCATAGGCAAGTGCCGACCGGTAGGGAATGAAGAAAACCAATTAGCCTAAAAGGTGTACAGAAGGTATTAAGTAAAGACATATCAAGGGATTAGTAAGAGGGCAAAGTAAATTGCGACTACTATTCACGACCAAACCAAGTATTTCTTCGCCAATCCTACATCATCTTTGTATTTCTCCAGGACACTCTGTATCACTATGAAGATCCACAGTTTATTGGATACTCCATCGTATGGTTATATACGAACTCGAAAGGAACTTGTTCTAGTTCGCGGATGGATTCTGGTTCAGGAGAAATAGGAATAAGGTTTATTCAGTTGTCCTTTATCTTCACCTTCTCTCGCATTGCGAGTGTTCCTAGGATTAGGACAGTACACTCATTATGCTTATTGGATAGTCTTCTTCCAAACCATAGGCTGGTGCCGAACGGTAGGGAAGGAAGAAAACCATTTAGCCTAAAGGGGTGTACAGAAGGTAATGACTAAAGACATATGAAGGGATTTGGAGAGATATCAAAGAATTATACGGTTACAGTTGTGAATCTGGATAATGGAAGAGGTATTACTAGGAATACCCGGAAACCCCTATGAAACATTTCAATTTTTCAGTTTCACTGTGTACTGTTAATAGAAAACTGATTTCCCAATTAGCCCTTGCTCCAGGGTATGTATTTACCAGGTTTGATTCTCACATCTGTATGGTTTTACAGATGATGAGTGGGAGTAAGTTATTGGGAATTGGGCGATCATCCTCATTATATCGGGATTCGTTGTAATTGGTGATATTTGAGGAAATCGCCTGGGTTGTTTGCCGCATGGCAAATATTTGGTTTTGAATATCCGTTGTTATGCACCAATTTCAAATTGATATATCTGTACGTCTATTTTTATAGAGTGAGATATACCTTTTTGAAATTATGTCTATGACATTTACCTATATCAGTGGATGTTTAGGTAAGGAGCATTAAACAGCGGTGTAATTCTTCTTAACCATAAGTACAATTTTCAACCTACGACACACAGTGAATGAGTCACTAGACTCAGGGGACTTATACAGAGTATTATATATTGTCCAATGTCCATTAGGACAGAGGGGATGGTCCTCGTACTATATTCAGTTTACTTATGATTTCTCTAGTTTTTAGACAGGTGTTTCGTAGAAACACAGGGTCCAAGTTTTGAGAAGTTATAGGTATAAGAGTAAAGTAGAGAACCATGTATTGCAAGTATCTGGATTCTTCAAGGTGATCGAAGATATAGATACTTGTGTGTGGTATTCAGTTAATAGTAATGATTAAGAGAACTTGCTTCTCTTTCTGGTTACTCATAATTGGAAGCTCTCCTAAGTTGAGTAATGCTGAACGGCCTCTCTCCATTTAGTGGACATGCACTGGAAACAGCTGCATGATTTGAATCTGGTTCCAATTAAATTAGTGCCTCTATTTCTATATTGGATATAGAATAGTTCATATCTTAACTATGTTAAGGTACGGGGAGTTGTCCAGCTTATGCTTAAAACCAGACTCTGGATAACTCAAGGCACGTTTCTGTAATGGCTGTTTGTGGGTTGATCCGGGCTATGACGAGGGTTGACTTTCTACCATCTGGAAGATCAATAGCAATATTGTTCTTGTCTCGCCACTGTTTTAATAAAAATGGATTTTTTCAGAAAACAGTAGTGGGAGTATGGTAGAACTAGAAGTGATTCCAGAACCGCAAACGATTACTGAAAATTTGATAAGAACCTAAACATTCAATTTGGTTTGACATTCCATTGGCCACTCCGCAGATATGGTGGGTAACCTCAGGCACCCGAGAGGTACTCCGGTAGCCTCAAGGACAGTGACAGGGAGGTTCTTATTTACCCAGACTTGCCATTGCTGTTGTTCCAGACTGTGAGACCCGGCAGGAGGATGAGTATAGCGTCGTTCTGAACTAGTTTTAGAAGTGTAGGTGTATATGACTCTGCCAGAGGGTTGTCGTAGTCAGTGGAAGCAGCGGAAGTATAGTGGACAAGTATCTTATGTCTATTTATGGACTAAAGCAGATATAGCGAAGATAGATCATCTATTTCTGATGTGACAGTCATAGGTTTGACTTCATCAGAATAGGGGATGGATCTGTTAAGAAGGTAGTAGGGTGTGATGTCCTAGTATTTGGATGACATACACACTGTAGGAAGTGAAATTCCTATACTACGGTCGATTATACTTTGGTTGTCACACAGTAGTTTCTCTACATAAGGCTTGGATATTATATCAGACATTCTAGTTACTAGATCTATAGTTTTAGATCTAGATTTGGGAAGTGTCCCAATCTGGGTACTTAGACAGCATTCTAAGAGTATTTAGAATGGACGACTCCTGGCACGGTAGTGTACCTGCAGGTGATGGAGTCACCCTCTCTAAAGGTGTCTTACAGACTAAAGGGGAGAGGGATGTGCATGATTGGCAGATCACTTGCTTAGGCAATTGAGTCAATCATGAGATGTCAAGTACCACACCAGATGTTGTTTTTGCAGTAGATGCAATAAGTTGATATTAATCCTATCCTGGAGAAACGATCGGAAGCAATTTTAGAACATAAGTGGATGTTCTAGGTATTTGATAACGGCAGCCTCCTTTAGGAGACGGTTATCATTCCAGGCTTCCAAGGTGACCTGGATGACAGAGTGACTGTCAAGTGTTATAGTTTTCCCTCTGACGAGGGGCGGTATTTTGGACAGGTAGTCTAAGCGGATACAGAGGGAGGCATGGCGCAGGATACTGATTAAGTTCAGTTGACGATACAGTCTAAGAAGTTTGGATTTGGAGTTCATTTATGAACTAGGTCCCATCAGACATCCAGACATATTCTAAGACAGGTATTGCTCATTTCGGGAGATGGTTTTCTCCGCGAACTTGAGATAAAGAGAGACATAGAAAGAAACATCAAAGCGGATCCACTCACTGAGGCTATTCCTCGAACGCAATAGTTTCGCAAACGAGCTTTGTGAGACTGACTAGTAGAGGAGTTGGGTGTTCGGTATCACACGGGCTGTGAGTATACGACATCGCAATAATTAGCCTTGAGTGCAAGTGGGAGATTGTTGGAGATAGTGCCCTCAGAGTCAATTATTAGATCACAGGCACGTGATTGCAATGATTGAGGGAGGACCTATGCCAGTAGGATAGTCTTACTCAAGATGATAGTATGCTATCTGGTTTATCTTTATCATCGTGTGCTGTTTCAGGTGACCTTGCAGGTCACTATTGAACGTTGATAGAGCCCATAGGATTCTTGCTTGATGGCCAGCAGTATGATGGCGATCATATACGTGGGAGCTGAGGTCTATAAGTATATCCTTAAAAGGTCCCTAGTCGAGGGAGTTTCGAGACAGGGCATCGATACTCCAGAGTAGACTAGTATATACAGTCGAGACACTGATGAGGGGCGGTGGCCAGTCTCACAAGCCACTGGTGTCAGTTGGTTCACCTAAGATGTATACAGGTGCTCATTGGGTTATGAGTACACCGAACAGGACTCGCCGGGAACATGCTAGTTGGTCTTGTACCTGACGTCAGACAGCAGTTTCCTGGTGACATGTGTACAGGTTAGTTCATCGACCTGAGATCGTCATTTGTCTCGTGTGAGTTCCCACTGTACTTTGATTACTACCCTACCACGGCTCAAAGGAGTCGTGCAAACAGGTTTTAGTTGGGTACAGTCCCGAGCCACATGGAGGCAGTGAGCGGATCTGCAGGGGTTCGTCTCTCCCGGTATTGGGGGTGAGTTCGCGCTGTGTCTAGGAGAGCCATTACACAAAGCCCTCAGCCGAGGCAGGAGATTTACTGGTAGGTATTCCAGTAGTATCTCAGGGTGTTCTGGGCTACACTCCGACACGACTTGTACCGCTTTTGGGGGTCTGACTTTTACCAACCCCTAGGCCCGCCATGCGATACTCTTAGACGAACGGACCGGACTGTACGGATATTGTCACTGACAGGCTCAGTAGGGTGTCAGCATGAGTTCGCTCACAGACGTCCCTTTTGGTCAATACCTGGTAGCCCGTTACGTATGGCTAATACCTCTGACGTGTTAGTGGTAAAATCCACAACCAAATTATTGACGAGTCTTTAGAGTCCCCCACATACAGTTTTCTCAAGTTTCTGGCGAAACGCTGTAGAGGCCGTATGGAGATATGGCAGGGTTCGATCTTATACATGCGGTATTGCATGGATCAAGATCGGACGGATAATACTAGCGGACTTCGGTTTAAGCCGGATCCTAGTATTGTACAGTGTAGATTTGTCTCTTTGCGTTTGTATTCAGTGGGAATACAAATGCGGGTATGTATATAAAGTCGCGGGGTTTTCCTGTAATTTATTACGGGATCAGTTTTTTGAAGTTGCCAGTTTGCATTCCGTTTCGGCCAGTTTTCCTTTGTTCCTTCCGGGCCGGACTTTTCCGATGGAGGGGATTATTTGCAGTTGTGCAAATTATCTTTTATAGAGGTGTTATTTGTATATGTGGCTTTATGATAAGACTAGCATCATGAGATTGTTTTTCCTTCTTATCCTTTGCATTAAATGAGATGGAACTTTGATTTGATGAGATGAGAAATGGTGTGACCATTTTTCTTCTCATTTGCTTACCTTTTCTTCTCTTGATTATTTCAATTTTTTTTCTCCACCCAAATTGATGAGGCCGGCCACATTAGGATGAGAGAGAGGGAGTTCATTTTTGAGTCTGGGAAAAATACATCTCTCATTTTCATGCTTGCAAAATATACACCATCCTTCTCCAAAAGTTCTTTCATTCCTCCATCAAAGGCAACTTCACAACCCCAATTGAGACATACGATTCTGCACTTCATCTACAGCATTTCTTGGACACGTCGGCTTGCCAACTTCGTGCCCGGGTTGCCTCGGTCCAGAGGTGGGAGCCCGTAAAAGAACCCGGCGATGTGATGCCCATTCCGACGAGGAAATGAAGACCGGAGATTCCGCGGGGAGATCGGAGTGGAGGCAAAGACCGAAGGACACGGATAACTCGGTATAGCATTCTATCTCTTCTCTAGTTAGCTAGCATTAGGTTAATGGTTATGATCCGGGGTTTTAGGATGCAGTAGTGTCGGTTTTCAAGTCAAGAAAAATTTTCGTTTCCGCATTTTGGCCGAGGAAAGACGGCTGGGGCGCTACCGTAGTCCTACAGAAGATGCTCCATCGAAGTGGAGTTCCCATTGGGAATCATTTTCTTCTTCAGTTGTATCAAACACATGTTCGTCGGCAACTCGCAATTTAAGGGGGAGTCAGCTGGTATCGGATGCTCCACAAGAAAGTCGGCAATGGCCTGCCCTTTCACTGCTTTGAGGGGACGATGTGTTATCGAGAACTCCATCAGGAGGAGGGCCCATTTGGCAAGCCTTCATGTCAGTATGGCCCTCGAAATTAGATACTTGAGACGATCCACCTTTGATATGAGATGGACCTCATATGCCAAGGCGTAATGTCTGGGCTTCGATATTGCGAAGATCAGTGCCAGGCAATGCTTTTCGATGGGGGAGTAGCTGTTTTCTGCCCCAAGGAGAACTCGACTCAAATAGTACAGAGCTCTCTCCTTTCCCTGATCATTCTCTTGTGCCCATTGCGCGCCTAGAGAGCCCTTAAGGGCCGTTGTGTATAGGATAAGGGGGTTTTCCTTAACCAGAGCGGTAAATACCGGTGGATTTTGCAGGTATTGCTTGATTTCGTCCAGTGCGTTTTGGTATTTTTGATCCCAGACAAACGGGGTCCCTTTCTTCATCAAATGAGTGTAGAGACGGTATTTTCCGGAGAGGTTGGCTATGAACCGCCGGATATATGCGAGTTTTCCTTGAAGAGATCGCAACTATTTGAGGGTTCTTGACATGAGTATTTCCATAATCGCCTTGATCTTTGAGGGATCGATTTTGATACCCCAGTGACATATGATGAATCCTAGGAATTTTCCTGAGGAGATTCCAAATGCGCATTTTAGAGGATTCATCTTCAGATTATACTTCCGAAGACATCGGAACACTATTTTTAGATGTTCCCAATGTTCCTCGTGAGATTTGCTTTAACCAAAAGGTCGTTGATATAGCATTCGACAATCTCATGGACGAGTTCATCGAAGATCTTTGTCATGGCCCTCTGGTAGGTAGCGCCAGCGTTCTTTAAACCAAAAGGCATTACTTTATAACAGAATATGCCCAATAGGGTCCGAAAGGCGGTATGCTTTTGATCTTCTGGATGCATTTTATTTTGGTTATATCCAGAAGATCGTCCATGAAGGAGAAGACCTCATGGGTAGACGTGTTATCGATCATGAGCTCGGTAACAGGTACCGGGAAGTCATCCTCCAGGCAAGCTTTGTTGAGATCCTGAAAGTCCACGCAGATGCTCACCGTCCCGTTTTTCTTCATTACTGGAATGATGTTAGCGATCCAGTTGGGATATTAAACTTCTTAGATGAAGACGGAGTCGATTAGTTTCTTGACTTCAGCGTTGATGCTCATCTCAAGTTCGAGTCGCATCCTTCTTGGCGCCTGTTTGATTGGCTTTATGTCCAGCGATATTGCCAATTTATGTACCGCTACTTTTGGATCTAAACCTGGCATTTCAGAATAGTTCCAGGTGAAGCAGTCTTTATATTGCATGAGCACTTCTTTTAACATAGCTACTTGTTTTTTCAAATAGTAGCTCACTGACGAACGTCGGCCTCGGATCATTTTTTGTCCCTAAGTCCATTTTTCTTAGGTTGTCCGCCGTGGTGTGTATCCCATCTTCCAGCTCTTTTGGTGCTGGTAGAAACTCTGAGATTACCTCTTCCTCATCTTCATTTGCGAAGCACCTGTAGAGGTTATTCATAGTCTCGTGTCCTCTCTCTTTTAAGAGTGTTATCATATGGCAGGTACGAGTTCGCTTCCCTTTTTATGTTGAGCTAGTCCTATCCTGACGGTATAAGTCCTTTTTGGCTCGTGATTTTGTGGCGGGGCTACCCTCTAGCTGTCAGATAATATAAACCTGCCTTATCGATATTGGTCTTCTACCAAGTCTTTGAAAGTAAAGCAGTCTTCAAGAGAATGACTTATTGCTCGGTGGTAAGAGAAATAATCCGGATGATGGACCTCGTTTATTTGTTCGGGGTGCCGCGACACCGGGAGCGTCATCATTTGATGCTTCATGACAAGGTTGAATATTTTTCTTGTTTTGTCTTGAGGGAAAGAATATTCCCGACCCATCTTCTTTATAAAGGAAGGGCTCCAATCGAGTTTTTCTCGAGTGCAGGCGTCTTGGATCCGCTCTGTTGTTTTCGAACGTTGTTTGCGTTCTTTGCCCTGTTTTTGTCTCTATTTCGGGGTTTTCCCGTTTTGCGAGAACATATAGAGGGCCGGGGATGAGGATCATTACGTTCTAGTTCGGCTGCAGATTGCTGACTGAGTCGCTGCATCATGGCCTTTTCATAAATGGCCATTTCGTGGCTGTGATTGTCCTGCCTCGTTTGACAAGCTCCTTTTATCAACCTGTCTATTTGTTCTTCCAGCGATGGACTTAACATTTTTAGAGCGGGATCTCGCTCTGATTTGACGTCACGGCTATTTGGAGAAGCATCTTCCGCTTCACTTGAGCTGTTTATGATGTGGCAATTGTGGAATTGCTCCCGTTTCGTGGACCGAATGTATCCGAGCCTGGTTGTATCCATCTTCCCGTTGGGCATCTTCGCTGAGTCCCGGGAATATCCCAAATCTTTTTGTAGAATTGGGCTTGTCGAACAGTTTGCTCGAGGGGTACACCTTGGCATCTTAACAGCTTTTTCAATCCCTCCGCGTAATATCTTGGCAGACGGATTGGTTGAAGCCCGTCGAGTGTAAAATCGGCACCATACCAAACTTCTTTTTCTACTTTGGTCTCCATAGATTGGTAGAAGAGAATCACCTTTTCACCTCTTCGCCTAGGAGGCACGCAGAAAGTTTGCAGTTCTTGTACGCTGTATGTATTGAGCGCATCAAGTTCCTTGTAGTGTCAAGGCGGAGCCATTGTGATTTGCAGACTCTGATCTGCTTTGGCAAAAGTTTACATTGATGGACGTACAGAGAACGCCGTGTTGGCCTCGTCCTCTGAGTCGCTGCCAAAGACCAAAATAGAAGTAGATGGTCCGGGCTTGTTATTTTCTTTCTGCGGTTGTCTCGAGTAGACTATTTCTTCATCTTCCTCGGTATCGCTCCTAAATATCGGGATAGTGGCGACGGACTTCTGTTTATTCTCCGGCTTATGGCACCTTTCAGTATCCTCGAAGTCTGGTAGGAAGTAATTTGCATCTTCATATTTCTGGACTTCATTTACGGAGAATGGGTTTAGCTCTCCCATGACGGTGTACTCCGAGCCATCCTTGAAATACTTCATACACCGATGTTGTGTAAAAGGGATGACGTTATACTCGTGTAACCACGGCCTATCGAGCAAAGCATTATAGAAAGTCTTGGCGTCAATGACATGAAATTTGATGTCAGTGACGAGCAGCCCAAAGCGTAACGTCAGTATTACGGACCCAAGTGTCTGTGACGATTGTGAGTCGAACCCGGAGATGGTAATTTTATCTCAGGCCAGCTGCTGAACGTTCATGCAAATCTCCTTCAGCACTCTCAAGTTAAGAAGGTTAACGGAGGATCCGTTATCGACAAGGATTTTCCCTATCTTGATGTTGTGGCAGTACCCGGTGACGTACAACCAGCGATTATGTTTGCACATACTGAGGATGATATCTTCATCACTGAATGTAATGTCAGCCATGTGGACTTCTGTCAGTTCATCTTTCATCTTCTCTTCCACGAAGAAAGCTTAGAACCGATCGGGCTCTTGTAATTGTTAGTTGTATGTGCAGGGTTACCTAGCACGACAGCAAGGTTTCGGAAGGCATCTTCCATGCCAATTTCAAAAATTTGCCGTACTAAAGAACCCTAACCCTAGAATCTTAACTAGAGATTTAGAAGAACAAGTAATGCAAACATCTTTACATCTAAGTGAATGAGGAATGCAACCTTTATAGACCGGTCCTTCACTTCTAAAGCTCTGTGTAGTAGTCCCTTTGCTCCAAGTAGTGAACACCCGAACTCTAGTAAGGATTCACATGAAGAAATGAACAAGCTTGCTCGAAATCTTCGAGCCCAAAGATGATCTACGTCGAGAAGACTCAAGCTCATGCTATCTCTTCACTAATGGTAGATTGGTGAAGCAAACACCCTAAACTAAATGGCTAATATAGTAGAGGATGATGAAGTAGGAATTGGGCTCACTTTAGATTAATTTTTCTCACAATATTTCATCACCTTGAGAAAAGCTAGAAAGCTTTCTCATGAGGAAGAAGAAGATGAAGTGGAGATGAGAATCAAACTCATGAGGTGAGAATAGAAACCATGGGTGAGTTAGTGTCATACACTAACTCATGTAGAGAATAAACCATGGCTAACAATTGTTGGAGATAGTGCCCTCAGAGTCAATTATTGGATCACAGGCACGTGATTGCAATGATTAAGGGAGGACCTATCCCGGGACGACAGTCTTACTCGAGATGATAGTATGCTATCTGGTTTACCTTTATCATCGTGTACTGCTTCAGGTGACCTGACAGGTCGCTATTGCACGTTGATAGAGCCCCTAGGATTCTTGCTTGACTGCCAGCAGTATGAGGGCGATCATATAAGTGAGAGCTGGAGTCTATAAGCACATCCTTAAAAGGTCCCTAGTCGTGGGAGTTTCGAGACAGGGCATCGATTCTCCAGAGTAGACTAGTGTATACAGTCGAGACCCCGACGAGGGGCGGTGGCCGGTCTCACAGGCCACTGGTGTCAGTTGGTTCACCTAAGATGTATACAGGTGCTCATTGGGTTATGAGTACACCGGACAGGACTCGCCGGGAACATGCTAGTTGGTCTTATACCTGACGTCAGATAGCAGTTCCCAGGTGACATGTGTACAGGTTAGTTCATCGACCTGGGGATCGTCATTTGTCTCGTGTGAGTTCCCACTGTGCTTTGATTACTACCCTACCACGGCTCAAAGGAGTCGTGCAAACAGGTTTTAGTTGGGTACAGTCCCGAGCCACATGGAGGCAGTGAGCGGATCTTCAGGGGTTCGTCTCTCCCGGTATTGGGGGTGAGGTCGCGCTGTGTCTAGGAGAGCCATTACACGAAGTCCTTGGCCAAGGCAGGAGATTTACTGGTAGGTATTCCAGTAGTATCTCAGGATGTTCTGGGCTACACTCCGACACGACTTGTACCGCTTTTGGGGGTCTGACTTTTACCCACCCCCTAGGCCCGACATGCGATGCTCGTAGACGAACGGACCGGACTGTACGGATATTGTCACTGACAGGCTCAGTAGGGTGTCAGGATGAGTTCGCTCATCGACGTCCCTTTTAGTCAATAGCTGGTGGCCCGTTACGTATTGGCTTATACCTCTGACGTGCTAGTGGTTAAATTCACAGCCATAGTATTGACGAGTCTTTAGAGTCCACCACTCATTCTGTTACTCAAGCTTTCGGGCGAAACGCTGTAGAGGCCGTATGGAGATATGGCAGGGTTCGATCAGATACGTGCGGTATTGCACGGATGGTGATCGGACGGTTTTTACTAGCCGGCTTTGGCTTAAGCCGGATCTTAGTATTTGATTGTGTAGTTTTGTCTCTTTACATTTGTATTTCGGTCGAAATACAAATGCGGGTGTGTATGCACAGTATCGGGGTTTTCCTGTAATTTATTATGGGACCAGTTTTCTGGGGTTGCCAGTTTGCATTCCGTTCCGGCCGGTTTTTCATTGTTCCTTCACGGCCGGACTCTTCGTTGGAAGGTGTTATTTGCAATTTACAAATAACACTTTGTGGAGGGGTTTATTGCATAAGTTTTGATATGATAGCATCTTTGCTCCATGATGCATTAATTAAGACATGATGAGGTATGGGCCGGCCACTGTTGGGGATTGGAGTGAGGTTGTTTTTGATCTAAGTTTTTTTTGAGTGCTGGAGTGAAACATGATGGAGATGAGGATTAAGTTATTAGAGTTTGCTTCATTCATTTCCAGTGAGCACAAAATGCATCTGGCCGAGCTCCTTTTTGAGGGCTTGCTCCATTTTTCTTCAAGCCTTCATGAAAATCATTGTGCACAAATTCCTCCATCATGGCAACTATCCTAAACCCCAAAGAGACAACTATACTACACATTCTACAGCAAATCTTGGGCACGTCGACTAGCCAGCTTCGTGCCCGAGTTGCCTCGGCATTGAGGTGGGAGCCCGTAAAAGACGCAGGCGATGTGGTGCCCTTCCGGCAAGGAGGCGACGACCGGAGGATCCGCGGGAGATCGGGACGACGACGAGAAGACCGGAGGACTCGGATCACTCGGTATATCTCTAACCCGTCTTTTAGTTAGCTAGATCTAGTTTAATGGCCCGATCCGGGTGTTTAGTGCGCGGTGGTGCCGGTTTGCAAAGTCCGCAAAATTAAAGTTTATCACCGCTTCCGCATTTGGCCGTCTGTTTGACGGCCGGGGCGCCGCCGTGCACTTACAGTGGTATCAGAGCCTCGCCATTAACTTCGTCTAGCTTCGTTTGATGTGTTTTGCAGTTCCGATCGACCAAAATTCCAAAAATCCAATTTTAGTTCACATCAGTTTTCTGTTAAAATTTTTTGGTGTCCAAAAATTTTTCAGGTTGTAAAAAACTAATGCACTGGAAATTCTAAGCTCACTGGAAAAATTCGACACAGTCAGTCGACAATTGTAGCGCGGAACCTGTTAGTTATATGTATGCCCTAGAGGCCATTACTGTACATAGGATGTATATTGTAGTGGATGCTGGAACATATATAGGGAGGACTTTCTTGCTCGACATGATAGTATGCTATCTGGTTGAATTTTACCTTAATGTGTATGCTGATTGTCTCTCTGTTACATGTTGGTAAAGCCCTTAGGATCTGTACTTGACTACCTGGACTATGATGCGGATCATACTAGTGGGGACATGGTAGTCCATAAGTACATCCTTCAAAGTCCCTAGTCGAGGGTGTATCGAGACGGGGCATCGATATACCAGAGTAGACTAGCGTGTACCTTCTCGACCCATACAGATGGGCGATGGATGATCCCATATCCATTGGTGTTTGACATCAGAGGAGATATACGGGTGCTCAGTAGAGACTGGGTACACTGGACGGACTCGCCGAGAACTCCCAGATGGTATTATACCTCACGTCAGATGGCAGTTCTCTGGTGACACTGGTACAGAGTAGTCTGTTGACCCGAGATCGTCATAGAGTCTTGTGTGGTTCCCACTGTGCTTTGATTTCCATCTTACCACGTCCAAGAGGGCATGCAAAACGGTGGTTTTTGGGTACAGTCCCGAGTCACATGGAGGCAATGAGCGATAGGAGGGGATTCGTCTCTCCCGGTATAGGGAGTTGATGTTGCGCTGTGTTCGATTGGCTATAACAGGAAATCCCTGGCCAGGGTTGCTGAGATTTACTGGTAAGTGTTACCAGTAGTTTCTCGAACAGTTATAGACCTCATATCGACACGACTTATTGAGCTATTGGGGTCTGACGTATACCACCCCTAGGCGAGATATGCGACAGATCAGACGATCAGACCGGACTGTATGGTAGTGTTACTGGTCGGATTCACTGGACTGTGAGCGGGCTTGCTCGTCGATCTTCAGATCGCTCAATACCCGGGTGGCCGTTACGTTTAGCAGACCGCTTGCGGCTTGTGGGTGTTTGATATGATCATCATCCGCTGCCGGCGTATTGACGAGTCTTTAGAGTCCTACACAGAGGTTTCCTGGCTCAAGCGAAACGAAATAGGAGCGCATATGAGATATGTGCGGGACCGAGAATAATGCGAGTATGTGATACCGTATTCCATTCTCGCGATGAATGTATCGAATGGTTGTATGCGATATAACCTAGTTATCGATTCAAGCGTTGATTCGATAAGTCGATACATAGTATACTAGTCGGTTGTGTGCGACATGACCGGATCATTGAATCAAGTGTTGATTTAATGATTTAATGTATAATTATATATTTGATATATTACTTTGCATTAACTAGTATTGGTTCACTTTAAATGGATTTTCTCACTCGGGTGTGCGCATTACATATGCGATATGATTTTGTGCATTTGATTGTATCATGTTTGATGATACATGATTACTTGGTTAAGTGCAAAGAATTAAACCATGGTTAAAAGAATGGTTAGGGTTTCATTTCCTTTATTTATTCATTTATTTATTTGTTTATTCATTTTGGAAAAGAGGAGAAAAGAATGGTGGCTTATTTTGGAGTTTAGTTGAAGCTTCATGAATCTTTGATCAAGTCAACCATTCTTATCTCATCCTTAACCCTAACCATTCCCACTAACCATGATTCATTCTCTACACTTAACTCTAGTTAACATTATGATAAGAATTCATTTTCTTTTCTTATTATTTTAACTTATCATAATACTAGCTTCTTCTTCTTCATCTTCTTCATTGAAGAAAACCATTCTTCATCAATGGTGATTGATGAAAACAAGTGAGAAATCCAATTCTAAAGTTAACCCACTTCCTATTTCTTCATCCTCTACCTCTTGCCAAGTAGTAGAGTGTGTTTACTTCACAAGTTTCTTCACTTGGTGAAGTCGGAGCTTGATTTAGCGATGCCTCGACGTAGATCATCTTCGGCATGGACATCGAAGACCTAGCTTGCCCATTCTCCGACGAAGCCGACTCTAGAGCCCGGATTTGATTTGGACAGCGGAGAGGACCTCGTTACGGAGCTATGGAGGTGGAGCACCGGATCTACAAAGGTTGTATTTCCGTATTCCCAATAGTTTTTTTTGTTAACTAGTTCTTTTTGCCTAGACATCTAGTTATCGATCCGTAGTTTAGGGTTTGTAGGCACCATAATTTTTGAAATTGCCATGGTTGATGGCTTGGGAGACCTCACTTGAGTGCCTAGGAACCCTACAGAACCGCGGCCAAACCCCCCTTTGGACCGCGGTTCCGCCGCACATTGGAGTCTTCAATGTATCATATTTTTCCAGTGGGCTTGTGGGCTAAAAATAGGGGTTTTGGAATATTAAACTTGGGCCCAGAATTTCTATGAGTGCTACAGTATTGCTTGGGGGCCCACTTGTTAATTTTTGATCGATCGGATATTTTAAACACATTATTTCACTGTATTTACATTATATCTGCGACCGTGAATGTCACTCGATCGGTAAATCCAGTCTAACTGCTATAGCCCGGTTAGACGGATTTGCGAACGTGACTTTCACGTTGATGTTCTGTGTTTTGCTGTGATGTTGCGGATCGGTCGTGGGGGATAGCCTGGATGCAATGCTAGTACAGTTTCTGTTGTATTATGTACATTTGATATTGCGGGGCGAGCGTCCGACATGTGGACTGCCGTCACTGCCTGTTTGTATTATTCTTTTGGGGCATGACCTGGTTGCGGTCGATGTACCCGTTGTATGTATATTTTACTTTCTGTACTAGGGTTACCCCGCGGAGGGGTGCACGGATAGCCGGGTTCTGGAGGGCAACAAGCCCGCATCTCAGGGCATTGAGACGGAGGGGGCTTCAGTCTGGAATTGGCGGGCTATTCGCCGCACTCGTAGGGGGTACAGGTTGACCCAGGAGGGGTGCCCAAGTTACCGGATTCCGTGAAGTGCTGGGTGGTCCATTCACGGCGCTGAAGGGGGCTGCCTCGCTTCAGGTTTTGGCGGGTGACTTGCCGCGCCCGTAGGGGTCTAGGTTTTCATTGCACAGGCTATCCACACGACCAGGGGAACGTCGGGTTTCAGTAGTGGCTCTGTGAAACCCGGGGATCCCAGATATCTGTATTGTTCTGTGATGCTGTACATTTCTGTGATGTTGCATTTTATTCACGCCTTGAGCGAAATACTATATATTGGTATATATATATTAGTAGATGTTGTATATGTTTTTCATCCGCGCTAGTCCAGTCCCCGCTCTGCCGTTAGTTAGCTAACCTAACGGGTGATGACGGGACCCAGTGGCGAATGCGGATGGCATATACGTACATCAGTATATTTTCGTTCTTTGTGGTGTGATCAATTGATGGGACTGCATTGATTCGGATCAATGCAAGTTAAACAAACCTAATCTGATGTTGTTGGAACACTTTTCAAATAGCTGTTATTGCAAGGACGTTCACTTTTGTTTTGCATCGTGGTATTCATTTGGAATATCCTGCTCCTCAGTCGACGAGGCAAGGGCCGAGATCCCTTCACCGGGAGTGACCCCTTGGACAGAAGTTTGCGTCGGGGCATTAACTTCACTATAGCCGATTACTTTAGCTTTGCATCGTGGTATTCATTTGGAATATCCTGCACCCCATTCTACGGGGAAAGAGCCGAGATCCCTTCACCGGGAGTGACCTCTTTAGTAAAGGTTTTCGTCACTATATTTTCTAAAAAGCTATCCGTTCCTTCCACGATATCAAGTTCATTACGTTAAAGGTTTTCGCCAGAAACCATTCGTAGCCCTCCGTCGTTTCAGCCGGGTAGCAAGTAGTATTCATGCTATGTTTGTTGGCCTTCGTCAAGGCATAGTGTATGGTAGCTGCTTGTTGCTTTTCTGCAGCATAGATAGATGCGTTGGTTTGGGACAGTCGTATAGCCTTGTTGGCCTTCGTCAAGGGCTTGTGTGGGTGGGTTCAAATCAACCTGGAGAATGACGGGCAGAACTTGACATGTGACTTATGATTTGTTGGCCTTCGTCAAGGTCATAAGAGCATGGGGTAGAAATCACATCAGGAGTTTCAAAAGAACTGAAACTTGCCAGATATGCGCATACCTTCTGGAGTGTGATACCGTGAGCGGATTCCGTCACGTTATCATACGATGAGAGTTGGATCCCGATTCCCACTGATGAGTTGGTTTACTCCTCGGGTGACCCCGACTAATTCTTCTTTCAGGTTTGGAGGAGAATTTGAGGTACAGTGGGAGGTTTCCTGATTAGATAAATTGGTAACCATTCTGATCTAGGGTAGAGTGCACGCTGAGTGTTTCTTTTCCCTCTCTCTTTGGCAGCGACCATTGACCCGACCCTAGACTTTGACTCAGTGACCAAGTTGACCGAACCTTCTTTACACCGGCTTTTGGATTATCAGAGTTGCAGACCTCATTGCCACTCCTACTTTTACACTTTTTCTCCAGGACACCCCGTATTACTACGAACGTCCACTTCCATTGGACAAAACTATCGTATGGTTAGATACGAACTCGAAGGAATTCGAGGATGGTTTCCGGTTCTGGAGAAAACGGATAGTATTATTCAGTTGTCTTTTCCTTTTTACCTTCTCTCAGGTTGCGAGTACTCCTTAGTTTAGGAGATAGTACACCTATTACGCAAATTGGATAGTCTTCTTCCAAACTTTAGGCTGGTGCCGAACAGTGTGGAATGAAGAAGACCAATTAGCCTAAACGGTGTGCAGAAGGTATTAAGATTAAGACAAAGCAAGGGATTAGTAAGAGGGCAAAGTAAATTGCGACTGATATTCACGACCAAACCAAGTTTTTCTTCGCCAATCCTAAATCACCTTTGTATTTCTCCAGGACACTCCGTATCACTACGAAGATCCACAGTTTATTGGATACTCCATCGTATGGTTATATACGAACTCGAAAGGAACTTGTTCCAGTTCGGGGATGGATTCTGGTCCAGGAGAAATAGGAATAAGGTTTATTCGGTTGTCTTTTATCTTCACCTTCTCTCGCATTGCGAGTGCTCCTAGGGTTAGGACAGTACACCCATTATGCTTATTGGATAGTCTTCTTCCAAACCATAGGCTGGTGCCGAACTGTAGGGAAGGAAGAAAACCATTTGGCCTAAGGGGTGTGCAGAAGGTAACGACTAAAGACATATAAAGGGATTTGGAGAGGTGGCAAAGAATTATACGGTTATAGTTGTGAATCTGGATAATGGTAGAGGCATTACTAAGAATACCAGGATACCTATCAAAACATTTCAATGTTTCAGTTCAACTGTATACTGTTAAAAGAAAACTGATTTCCCGATTGGACACTTGCTCCAGGGTGTGTATTTACCAGGTATGATTCTCACATCTGTATGGTTTTACAGATGATGAGTGGGAGTAAATTATTGGGAATTAGGTGACCATCCTCATTATATCGGGATTCTTTGGAATTGGTGATATTTGAGGAAGCCACCTGGGTTGTTTGCCGGTCGGCAAATATTTGGTTTTGAATATCCGCTGTTGTGCACCAATTTCAAATTGATATATCTGTACGTCTATTTTCATAGAGTGAGATATACCTTTTGATATTATGTCGATGACATTTACTTATATCAGTGGATGGTTAGGTAAGGAGCATCAAACAGCGGTGTAATTCTTCTTAACCATAAGTACAGTTTTCAACCTACGACGCACAGTGAAAGAGTTGTTAGACTCAGCGGACTTATACAGAGTATTGTATGTTGTCCAGTGTCCATTAGGACAGAGGGGTTGGTCCTCATACTATATTCTGTTTACTTTTAACTTCTCTAGTTCTTAGACATGTGTTTCGTAGAAACACAGGGTCTAAGTTTTGAGGAGTTATAGGTATTTGAATAGAGTAGAGAACCAAGTATAGCAAGTATCGGGATTCTTCAAAGTGATCGAAGATGTAGATACTTGCGTATGGTATTCAGTTGATAGTAATGATAAAGAGAAATTGCTTCTCTTTCAGGTTACTCATAATTGGAAGCATTCCTAAGTTGAGTAACGCTGATCGGCCTCTCTCCATTTAGTTGACATGCACTGGAGATAGCTGCATGATTTGAATCTGGTTAAATTAAATCAGTGCCTCTGGTTCTATATTGGATATAGTACAGTTCATATCTTAACATTGTTAAGGTACGGGGAGTTGTCCGGCTTATGATTAAAACCAGACTCTGGATAACTCAAGGCACGTTTCTGTAATGGCTGTTTGTGGGTTGACCCAGGCTATGACGAGGGTTGATTTTCTACCATCTGGAAGATCAATAGAAATATTGTTCTAGACTTGCCACAGTTTTATTAAAAATGAATTTTTTTCAAAAACAGTAGTGGGAGTATGGTAGAACTGGAAGTGATTCCAGAACCGCAAACGATTACTGAAGATTTGATAAGGAACCTAAAGATTCAATCTGATTTGACATTCCATTGGCCACTCCGCAGATAAGGTGGGTAACTTCAGGCACCCGAGAGGTACTTCGGTAGCCTTAAGGACGGTGACAGGGAAGTTCTTGTTTACCCACACTTGCCATTGTTGTTGTTCCAGACTGCGAAACCCGGCAGGAGGATGAGTATAGCGTCGTTCTAAACTAGCTTTAGAAGTGCACGTCTATATGACTCTGCCAGAGGGTTGTCGTAGTCAGTGGGAGCAGCGGAAGCATTGGTGGACATCAGGCTTATGTCTATTTATAGACTAAAGCAGATATAGCGGAGATAGATCATCTATTTCTGATGTGACAGTCATAGGTTTGACGTCATCAGAATAGGGGATAGATCTGTTGAGAAGGTAGTAGGGTGTGATATCCTGGTATTTGGATGACATACACAGAGTAGGAAAGGAAACTCCTATACTACGATCGGTTATACTATGGTCGTCACACAGTGGTTTCTCCACAAAGGACTTGGACATTATATCAGACATACTGGTTACTAGATCTATGGTTTTAGATCTAGATTTGGGTGGTTTCCCAATCAGGGTACTTTGACAGCATTCTAAGAGTATTTAGAATGGACGACTCCTGGCACGGTAGTGTACCTGCAGGTGATGGAGTCACCCTCTCTAAAGGTGTCTTATAGACTAAAGTAGAGAGGGATGTGCATGATTGGCAGATCACTTGCTTAGGCAATTGAGTCAATCATGAGATATCAAGTACCACACCAGATGTTGTTCTTGCACTAGATGCAATAAGTTGATATTGATCCAATCCTGGAGAAACAGTCGGAAGCAGTTTTAGAACATAAGTGGATGTTCTAGGGATATGATAACGACAGCCTCATTCGGGAGACAGTTATCATTCCAGGCTTCCAAGGTGACATGGACGACAAGGAGGTTGTCAGAGTTATGTTTTTCCCTCTGACGAGGGGCAGTATTTTGGACAGATGGTCCAAGGCAATACTGAGGGTGGAATGGCGCAGGATACTGATTAAGTTCAGTTGACGATACAGTCTAAGAAGTTTGGATTTGGAGTTCATTTATGAGCTAGGTCCCATCAGGCATCCAGACATTCTAAGACAGGTATTGCTCATTTCGGGAGATGGTTTTCTCCGCGAACTTGAGATATAGAGAGACATAGAAAGAAACATCCAGGCGGATCCACTCACTGAGGCTAATCCTCGAACGCAATAGTTTCACAAACGGGATTTGTGAGACTGACTAGTAGAGGAGTTGGATGTTCGGTATCACACGGGCTGTGAGTATGCGACATCGCAATAATTAGCCTTGAGTGCAAGTGGGAGATTGTTGGAGATAGTGCCCTCAGAGTCAATTATTGGATCACAGGCACGTGATTGCAATGATTGAGGGAGGACCTATCCCGGGACGACAGTCTTACTCGAGATGATAGTATGCTATCTGGTTTACCTTTATCATCGTGTACTGCTTCAGGTGACCTGACAGGTCGCTATTGCACGTTGATAGAGCCCCTAGGATTCTTGCTTGACTGCCAGCAGTATGAGGGCGATCATATAAGTGAGAGCTGGAGTCTATAAGCACATCCTTAAAAGGTCCCTAGTCGTGGGAGTTTCGAGACAGGGCTTCGATTCTCCAGAGTAGACTAGTGTATACAGTCGAGACCCCGACGAGGGGCGGTGGCTGGTCTCATAGGCCACTGGTGTCAGTTGGTTCACCTAAGATGTATACAGGTGCTCATTGGGTTATGAGTACACCGGACAGGACTCGCCGGGAACATGCTAGTTGGTCTTATACCTGACGTCAGATAGCAGTTCCCAGGTGACATGTATACAGGTTAGTTCATCGACCTGGGGATCGTCATTTGTCTCGTGTGAGTTCCCACTGTGCTTTGATTACTACCCTACCACGGCTCAAAGGAGTCGTGCAAACAGGTTTTAGTTGGGTACAGTCCCGAGCCACATGGAGGCAGTGAGCGGATCTTCAGGGGTTCGTCTCTCCCGGTATTAGGGGTGAGGTCGCGCTGTGTCTAGGAGAGCCATTACACGAAGTCCTTGGCCAAGGCAGGAGATTTACTGGTAGGTATTCCAGTAGTATCTCAGGATGTTCTGGGCTACACTCCGACACGACTTGTACCGCTTTTGGGGGTCTGACTTTTACCCACCCCCTAGGCCCGACATGCGATGCTCGTAGAAGAACGGACCGGACTGTACGGATATTGTCACTGACAGGCTCAGTAGAGTGTCAGGATGAGTTCGCTCATCGACGTCCCTTTTAGTCAATAGCTGGTGGCCCGTTACGTATTGGCTTATACCTCTGACGTGCTAGTGGTTAAATTCACAGCCATAGTATTGACGAGTCTTTAGAGTCCACCACTCATTCTGTTACTCAAGCTTTCGGGCGAAACGCTGTAGAGGCCGTATGGAGATATGGCAGGGTTCGATCAGATACGTGCGGTATTGCACGGATGGTGATCGGACGGTTTTTACTAGCCGGCTTTGGCTTAAGCCGGATCTTAGTATTTGATTGTGTAGTTTTGTCTCTTTACATTTGTATTTCGGTCGAAATACAAATGCGGGTGTGTATGCACAGTATCGGGGTTTTCCTGTAATTTATTATGGGACCAGTTTTCTGGGGTTGCCAGTTTGCATTCCGTTCCGGCCGGTTTTTCATTGTTCCTTCACGGCCGGACTTTTCGTTGGAAGGTGTTATTTGCAATTTACAAATAACACTTTGTGGAGGGGTTTATTGCATAAGTTTTGATATGATAGCATCTTTGCTCCATGATGCATTAATTAAGACATGATGAGGTATGGGCCGGCCACTGTTGGGGATTGGAGTGAGGTTGTTTTTGATCTAAGTTTTTTTTTGAGTGCTGGAGTGAAACATGATGGAGATGAGGATTAATTTATTAGAGTTTGCTTCATTCATTTCCAGTGAGCACAAAATGCATCTGGCCGAGCTCCTTTTTGAGGGCTTGCTCCATTTTTCTTCAAGCCTTCATGAAAATCATTGTGCACAAATTCCTCCATCATGGCAACTATCCTAAACCCCAAAGAGACAACTATACTACACATTCTACAGCAAATCTTGGGCACGTCGACTAGCCAGCTTCGTGCCCGAGTTGCCTCGGCATTGAGGTAGGAGCCCGTAAAAGACGCAGGCGATGTGGTGCCCTTCCGGCAAGGAGGCGACGACCGGAGGATCCGCGGGAGATCGGGATGACGACGAGAAGACCGGAGGACTCGGATCACTCGGTATATCTCTAACCCGTCTTTTAGTTAGCTAGATCTAGTTTAATGGCCCGATCCGGGTGTTTAGTGCGCGGTGGTGCCGGTTTGCAAAGTCCGCAAAAGTAAAGTTTATCACCGCTTCCGCATTTGGCTGTTTGACGGCCGGGGCGCCGCCGTGCACTTACAACAATAATGGTTAGGTTAATAAATATCTACAAGTAAAACAAAATTTATGGACTTGGTCAATGGCTCCACAAGTTTCTACAAGCTTCAACCATGTGACTTAATTCCAACTAATTTGATTTACTTTAAATAAATAAAACCTTATCATTATTATAAGCATGGTGTGGGTCTCATACACCCTTGTAGCATGTGGCATCAACCATGACACAAAATAATGTACATTAATATATATCACATATATATCAAGTGTACACTAGTGAGAAAAAGAAATGTTAAGTGAGCTAATATTAGTTAATGTAAGTTAATATATCAAATATATAATTATACATTAAATTATTAAATCAACACTTGATTTAATAATCCGGCTATATCACATACAACCGACTAATATCAAATGTATCAACCTCTCGAATCAATACTTTATTCGACAGCCCGGTTATATCACATATAACCGACCGATATCACATATTGCGAGAATAGAATACGGTATCACATACGTGTATTAATCTCGTTCCCGCACATATCATATATGTGCTCCTACTTCGTTTCGCATTAACCAAGAAACCTCTGTGTAGGACTCTAAAGACTCGTCAATACGCCGGTAGTAGGTGATGATCATATCAAACACCCACAAGCCGCAAGCGGTCTGCTAAACGTAACGGCCACCCGGGTATTAAGCGATCAAAAGATCAACAAGCAAGCCTGCTCATACTCCTGCGAATCCAATCAGTAACACTACCGTACAGTCCGGTCTCTTCGTCTGATATGTCGCATATCTCAGCCTAGGGTGGTAACGTTAGACCCCAATAGTCTGATAAGTCATGCCGATGCAAGGTCCATAACGGTTCGAGAAACTACTGATAACACTTACCAGTAGATCTCAACAACCCTGGCCAGGGATTTCCTGTTATAGCCAATCAAGCATAGCGCAACATCAACCCCCAATACCGGGAGAGACGAAATCCCCTCCTATCGCTCATTGCCTCCATGTGACTCGGGACTATACCCAAAAACCACCATTTTGCTTTATCTCTTGAACTTGGTAAGGTGGAAATCAAAGCACAGTGGGAATCACACAAGTCTCTATGACGATCTCGGGTCGACAGACTAACATGTACCAGTGTTACCAGAGAAATGATATCTAACGATAGGTATAATTCCATCTAGGAGTTCTCGGCGAGTCCATTCAGTATACCTAGTCTCCACTGAGCACCTAGTCTCCACTGAGCACCCATATACCTTCTCTGATGTCAAACACCAATGGATGTGGGATCATCCATCGCCCATCATATGGGTCAAGAAGCGCATACGCTAGTCTACTCTGGAGTATCGATGCCCTGTCTCGATACTCCCACGACTAAGAACATTTGAAGGATGTACTTACCGACTACCATTGCCCTACTAGTATGATTTGCATCATAATCCTGGTAGTCAAGTACTCATCCTAAGGGCTTTATCAACATGTAATAGAGAGACTATAAGTATACATGTTAAGATAAAGAGCAACCAGATAGCATACTATCATGTCGAGCAAGAAAGTCCTCCCTATATATGTTCAAGCATCCACTACAATATACATCACATGTACAGTAATGGCCTCTAGGGCATACATATAACTAACAATCTCTCGCTTACACTAAGGCCATTTGTTGTAGTTTCTAATACTCAACGTCCTATAGAAGTCTCTCTAGGGTAAGGCCTTTGTGAGTGGATCCGCCGTGTTATCCTTCACGTCAACTCTCCTAACCTCGATCCGTTGGAGATCAACCATCTCCCTGATCAGGTGATACTTGCCTCAGAATATGTCTGGATCGCTGATGGGATCGGCATTCCTAGGCAAAAGCCATAACTCCATTGTTGTCATAATAACAGTTATTGGACGCTCAATAGTAAGAACCATGTTCATCTCATGAACAAGAATTATCCAGACATCCACTTTGGTAGCATCGTTGGTAGCGATGTATTCATCCTTTATCGTCTAGTATGCCATGGTATCAAGCTTGGAACTCTTCCAACATACCGTCCCTCCTTTGAAGGTAAAGACAATGCCTGTGGCTGACTTTCAGTAGACCTTATCACGCTGGAAGCTCGAATTGGTAAAGAACTCCCACTGGAGTTTACCGAACCCCAAGAAAATTTCTTTAGTGCTTCTCAAGTACTTAAGAATGTCCTACATAACTGTCCAGTGATTCACCCAAGATCCGATTGATTCCTGATCACTGCACCTAGTGAGTTAGATACATCTGGTCTGGTACATAACATCGCATACATGATAGAGCCTACTGCCGAAGTATAGGGTATCCCTTGCACGCGAGCTCTCTCCAAATCAGTCTTGGAAGACATCTTTTTGGAGAGAGCGATTCCTGAGTAAGTGGGCGAACCACCACGTTTAGAATCCTCCATACTAAACCCCTTTAGTATGGTGTTAATGTACCAGGATTTGGGACACTCCCAACATCCACTTAGATTTATCACCATAGATCAAAAACCACAAGATGTAGTAGGTATCATCCAGATCTTCTATGAAGAATCCTCGTGATAAGAGGAGCTTGACCGAGTGTAGCATAGGAAACCATTTCCTATCAAGAGTATATCATCTACGTACAATACGTGGAAGACAACCTTACTATCTACAACCTTCTTGTATATACAAGGTTCATCTACCTTTTTGATGAAGCCAAACTCTTTGACTGCCATATCAAAACAGATGTTCCAGCTCAGCGATGCGCGTATTGATCCTGATGGACTTAAGCATAGTTTTGAAAGTCTCAACTTTTCCATCTACACCAAGAACCTTCTCAAGATCCTTTTGCTCCCAATGGGTTTTACTTTTTCAGGTGCAACAATCAAAGTCATATTTTGTTGGTGTACATGGATTCCATCTTCGATTGCATAGCATCCAGCCATTTCATAAAGTCTCCACTTGTGATGGCCTGCCTGAACCTAGTTGGGCCATCATCTACCATGATGCAATACTCGCTCCCACTGTCACCAAGAAGACCGTAATATCTATCAAGTGGATGAGGAACCCTACCAGATTCGTGGAGAGGCTGAGGTTCGTTGGAGACTATTGAATCCTTTGGTTTCACCAAATCATCAGCTGTTAGTTTGTCCAGCTGGAACTGCTTCCAGTTCTACCTCATGACTATAAATTTCTTCATAAGAAAGGTGGCATGCTGAGAAACAAAACACTTTTTGCGCCTCAGTGTGGTAGAAGATATTCCCTCGCAAATGTTTGGAATATCCAACAAACTTATATAGATCTGACCTTGCCTCGAGCTTGTCCGGACAACCCCATATCTTAACTCGTTTAAGACATGGTCTCTTCCCATACCATATCTCATATGGAGTGGTAGGCACTGATTTGGATGGAACCCCATTCAATAGGTATGCAGCTTCTCAAGTGCATAACAGCAAAAGGAAACAGGCAACTCAGCAGTACTCATCATAGAGCGCACCATATCTCATAGGGCGCGATACCTCCGTCCCGATCACCGTTGTGCTGTGGTGTATACGAAAGAGTAAGCTGAGAGAGAATCACATTCTCCGTTTAGAAAATCCAGGAACTCCATGCCCAAGTATTCGCCTCCTCGATCACATCGAAGGACTTTAATACTTCTACCCATCTGGTTCTTAACTTCAAGCTTATATTCCTTGAATTTCTCAAAAGTTTCAGACTCGTGTTTCAACAGGAACACATGTCCGAATCTTGAGAGATCGTCGATGAATGTAATGAAGTGCTAAGAACCAACCATGGCATTTGTATACATTGGACTGTATACATCATCATGTATCTATCCCAAGAGTTCAATAACTCTTTCTCCGTTTCCAGTAAACGGAGTATTGGTCATTTTACCTTTGTAACAAGACTGGCAAGTATTATAAGATGAAAATTCGAACAGATTCTCATATTCATCCTTATATAACTTAGTTGGTCATGTCGCATTGATATGACCTAGTCTACAATGGCACAAGAAGGATTCGTTCATTTCTGAACTACTCCTCTTGTGTGTGTTCTATATACTTTGAACTATTGTTTGATTTAGAACGTATATACTATTACATAACGTGTCTGATCCAATCAACTCTTGATTAAGGAAAATGTTCACAACATTACCATCAATACAAAATTATATCCTTCTTTAACTTATTAAAGAAACTGATGTAATGTTGTATATCAGGTTTGGTATGTAATAACATTTGTTCAGAATCAATGTACTTACTATTTAGTAATATAATGTGATATTTTCCAACTGATTTGGCTGCAACAATTGCACCATTCTCTAACACTTAGAGACATATCACCCAATCTCAGTTCTCTACCTTTCTGTATCCCATGAAACGAATTTCATATGTGGGATCCTGATCCGGTATCTCATACCTAGGACATAGAGTATACTGAGAAACAGTTCTTGGTAATCAAACGCACCCGAATAATATGCATCAACATGCTCATTCCTCGAATAGGTAGCATAGGAATCCAGATTTTTCCCTATTTCCTACTCGGACTTATAACAATTATAAGATAGAGTGGAACCAACGTTCCTCAGCTCAGTATAATAAGTAGGTTCGGTCAATACATCCATATTATTATCTTGATTAAGGCCTGACATAGTCTCTACCTGGAGGGGGAGAGAGAAGAAAACACTCTGCGTACGCTCTTACAAGATCAGATTGGTTATTATTTATCTAATCAGGATGGCTCCCACTGTTTTTATCAAATATTCCTTCAAACCCTAAAAGGTAAGACTAGCCGGGATTAATTACACCCTACAAGTTCGCCAATCTTTCGGCCAGGCCAGTGTCGGTACTTTGAGAGAGGTTCCCCGTGCTTTCACACAGACCTAGTTAAAATAAACCTCGTTTTCACAGGGGCGTAACCCCGTTAACACCTTTCTAGACACCTACTTGATCGGCTAATTGTAATGTGCAAAACTCTCCCAGGATTAACTCTTACTCGCAGTGGGTATCGAGATCCAACTATCTCATAGAAGACATGCAATCTCATTGCAAATTTCAACACTTGAAATTCCCGATAATCTTTTGCCCCTAATAACTTATGACCTTAACATGGTCAACAAATCATAAGCGCTAGCCAAGTTCAACCCATCATTTCCTAATTGAATTAAACCCACCCGCACGACCCTTAACATGGTCAACAAAGTTATACGACTACCCTAATCTAATTGCATCATATGCTTTAGCAGATAAGCACTAATTAGCTACCGCACACTACGCCTTAACATGGTCAACAAACGTAGCACGAATACTAAGTATTACTTATCTGAAATGACGGAGGGCTACGACAGGTTTTTAAGAAAATCTTTTGTGTAATGAACTTGATATCGTTGCGGAATCGAGGGATTTTGAAAAGGAGTGCTTTTTAGGCTTTTACTAGTTTTGCTAAAGAGGTCACTCCCGATGAAGGGATCTCGACTTCCTTATCGAATAAGCTGCATGATATTTCACAAATACCACTATGCAAAGCAAAAACTATAGAAGCAATCAAAAGACAAACCGAGTGGGTTGTAGCATCTGCCAGTTTCGCTAAAAAAGTCACTCCCGGTTGAAGGGATCTCGGCTCTTTCCTTATCGAATAAGGTGCTGGATATTCTACAAAGAATACCGCTACGCAAAGCAAGAACTAGAGCTACCAGTTTTTAAACAAGTTTCTACAATATCTTTAGGTTTCTTTTATTTCATTAATCTCATTAATGAAGTCCCATCAATTATGCTTCCTAAGCATTACAAAAGAAACGAAAGAAGCAATATTTATTATATATCATATATATAAAATATAAGCATTCGTCTTAACATATAAAGTGATCACATCACAGAATATCAGCAGCAGAAGAACACATATGAAATATTGGATATATTAGGAATTCCGTGTTTTAATTAAGCCAAATAAAAAATATGGATTCCACGGTCGCGATGAATAGCCAAACCCACATCCCTAGACCCCTACGAGAGCGGCAAGCAACCCTACCAATTCTAGAGTTAGGAGTCCCGGTCTCGACTCCTCGAGATGGTCTCCCACTGGACTCTAGAACCCCATTACTTATGCTCTCTGCCTTGGGTCTATCCTAATGCGGAAAAGTAAATAATATACATCAATGGTGACATAATCCTCAACCTGGAAGTGCCCCAATAAAAGAATATTGCATACATGTCCTTTGGGTCTTCATCGCTGTCCTCTACTCGTCGTCAGCTCCAAGGATCAAAAATGGATCGAGCAATCTCGACAACCTCCTCGAGTCAAAGACGATCCATCCGAGAGTCTATAGTCTGTGCTCTTATCTCGAGATAACTACGGCTTCTAGTTCGCTAAACTAGAAGTCCTAGATGGTGTAGAGAGTGAAGATGAGTTACTTTATCTCTTATAACCCTACGATTCTCAACACATGAGAGCTTTTAGGATTAGAGGAAGAAGAAGCTCACTTGAGGAAATGCTAGTGAAAAAGGAGCTTGGAAAAAGAATGGCTCAAGAAAAGAATCTTCAAGCATGCTAATAATTCAAGTGAGAAAATATCTCAATAAATATCTAGCATGCTTGGAAATATCTAAAGGTGAGTCATGCTTGATCTTTTTTCCAATTCTACCTCATTTCCTCCACCTCATTTGCTTTAATCCTAAAAAGAATTAAAACCCTAAATGGGGTGTCTCTTCTAGAAGCTTTCCTGCAAGATACGAGAACGCCCCTCATCCGTATAAACATACCCACATCCGCATTTCGAAGAATACGAATACAAAGAAACGAAAATAATCCATCAATATAATACTAGGATCCGGTTTAAACCAAAGCCCACTAGTATTATCCGCCCGATCATCATACGTACACAAGTACACATAAGTGATCGAAGCCCTATCGTAAAACCATATGACCTCTACACCTTTTGCCCGGTGCAGGGAAACCCTCTGTGTGGGACTCTAAAGACTCGACACTACGCTGGCAGTGGGTTTAACCACAAGCCGCAAGTGGTACTAGCTGCACGTAGCGGCTATCCAGGTATGTGTCGATAAGAAGGCCGATGAGCTAACTCATCTGAACTCCTACTGAGCCTATCTGTGATAATCTCCGTACAGTCCGGTCTGTTCGTCTAAGAGTATCGCATATCGGGTGTTCAGTTGATAAAACTGCACTTTTCATATGACATTTTTCCTACTATTTCTATATAAAAGGGGTGTTAATTATAATATATGACACATATGAGGGTTTATCTGTAAAAATACTATTTTCATGTGTTTATATATTATAATTAACGTTATGAAGGAAAAATGTAAGCATATAATATTCATATAATTTTTGGACTATTTTAATATGCTTACTTTATTAAATATCTTTGACCAATTCTCTTAAAACTAAAATATCATGACAAATGGTTAAGATAATATCTGAATAAAAACAAATTCTACCAATATCAACTATTGAGATAATTGTGCAAGAATTATATCATAACTGAAATCAAGGAAATCCGAGTTGGCGAGATCAAATCTGCCGAAGATATTCAAGAAAATTGAAGAAACCAATTCTGGCAGAGACGTAAAGAAGATTTTCAGATTCCAGATATCTAAATAGTCTACATGTGTCACCAGAAGAAACCACAAATGAAACGAACCCACGATCCTCCTAATCCACCGCGGATCCGTGGCCAAAACCACCAAATGGCCGCGGTTCCGCCGCAAGTTAAGGGAGTTGGGATTTTGGATTTTTTGGGTAGGATCTTAACAATTAGTTGCCTTATTAGGAAACTAGAGATTCTGGCTCTGTGACTAAAAATAAGGATCGAGAGCTTCTTAGAAAAATCATCAAACCGACGCGATTACGAAGTTCATGACGGCTCAAGAATCCTGGTTGATCATCAACAGTTCATCTACCTCCTTAGAAAAGATCGAGAAGCAAACTAGCATTTTGTAATCATTTTCTAAGGGAACAAAGTGTAATTGATTTTGTTGATTAATAAAGGTAGTTGTTTTCTTATTTTATTTCTTTGTATTTTTTTATGATTTCCCTCTCTATCTTTTCTTTTCCCAACATGCACGAGTAATTCTTTGCTTGTTAGGGTTCATAGGATTAGGATAGATTAATGGATGATGATGATCCTTAAACTCTTTTTACATCCTATAAAGTTTATAAACTTTACCAAAATAATAGTTAACATCCTAATTTGGCGCGCTATCAATTCATTGATAGTCCCGACCACGATTAGATATTAGATTAACAATTGCTTTGGTAAAAGCTAGACATGAACGGAGATCCATATCAAGATAGGGGTTAAGAGTGGGAACCCTTTTCCCTCCAGAATCCCTAATCTACATGCATCACTGTCGATCTAGTTTTAAATCTATTAAAAGATAAAACGAGTAATCTTTAATTAATCATCCATGACTACTAAATCTTAATGAACCCTATAAGCCACCTTCTACTATAAAACCTACATCCGTAGTTAATCCAGATCTATATTCTGCATCCGTGTTTGACGTAGATTTAGAACCTACAACCATTCTTCACCATTCTATATTCTTCCTCCTTTCTTTCTCAACACGCCTAAAGTAAGATTAAAAGATTCAACATTTCCCTGAGGACGACCCGTACTCATCTCGGTCTAGCTACACGCGACACCGTTATTGGTTGCGGTTAACTACAACACATAAATAGATCAGATCAATCAAATAGCGCCGTTGCCGGGGATACGTGCGTAATTTTTCATTCTTACTATTTGTATTGAATTCTTATTTGATCTATATCATAAAAATAAACAAAACTGCAAATTGTATATTTAACGATTATTGTGTGAGTTTTTGCAAGGGAATCTGGAGTCACAGATTTGAAGAAACAGAGATTCAGAGACATTCATCAGGATCCAGAGGAGCAAGGGAGGCCACGTAACAAAAATATTCATGAGATCTTCCTAGTCGGCAGCGGAACCGCGGTGCAAAGAGTCTATTGGCGGCGGAACCGCAGCTCATTAGGGGATTTAGGGTTTCCAAATTTTCTGGTATCTTCTCTATATCCTTATCTCTCCTCTGAAATCCAATAAAATATCTTTTTTGCAGGATTCTTTGCAAAATATCGCTGCTCAAAAATCTTTTTGCGAGTTTTGTTTTGCGGTTTGTTTTTGCATATTTTAATACGGACTTTAAGGGGCAAGACCAAAATTCAGATTAGGTGGGGATTTCATCACCCTTCCTAGGCCCCACAAATCACAAAACGAGTATCCGCATAACCCTATATTAATTAAAAAATATCTAGATCAAGACCCTAAGGACCGTCGCGCTCAATTAGGACAGAAGAAGGTCGTGGGTAATCTATTGCTTATCCGTGTTTCTTTTTGTGGTGTCTAAGGCAAGTGGTTACTTAATTAGGCCCACTACTTACGTAGTAGAGAACCTCCCACTTACCTGGCATTTACCTGACCACAGAAGGGATAAAGAGGCAATAGAGGATTTATCCCGCGATTTATCTTCTGGAAGTCTAGGAGCGGTCTGGTAACTTGACCTAGGTGACCATTAGATATAGGGTTGCTTGTGCATTTTTTGTGTGAATTTTCATAAATCCGTCTTTTTTTCAAAACAGACCAATTATTTTCTCTCCTTCTTACCATTTTTCCCCTCTTCTCTTCTTATAATGGGTGACCCAAACAGACGAACTCTTGCCAAGTTTTGCTATCCACAACCAGATATTTCTTGTCTTCGTAATCGCTTTAGTATACCATCCGACTCTCCCAAGTCTTTAAGAGATCAGATAGAACAAGAGGGTAGAAACAGTTGGCCACCTCAGTCCAAGTCTTATCAACCGTATCCTAATTCTACATCTGTTTCAATTGATACTCCGAGTAAGGATGCACCTAGACGCATGTCCATTGCTGAGCATATAGCTAGGGCTAAAGGCCAAAGTTTCAATCCGGACCAATATCAACCATCACCACCACTTTCTAAAGAAGAATTTCATAATCGGTTTGTGGCATATATGATGTCTATTGAAAATAGCCAACCAACCAACCAATATCAATATTCTTCTTATCATAATGTTGATCCTACTCCTGCTCAATTTTCGCAACCATTCTATTCCTATCAATCTTATCCGACTTTTACACCTTCTCTAGACAGTCCTTCTAATCAGTCATTTGGGAGTTTTAATTATCCACAAGAATTTCAATCTTAAACTGAAACCCCTTATCAACCCAAGTCTAGTCTTGAGCGGATATTAGAAAAATATGTGGAAATGTCGCACCAAATTAGAAAGGAAACAACAGAGTGGATGCAAGCAAATAATTTCAAACCAGCCCAAAAATTTTCAGTATATAATATGGCTGATTGATCGTTTTTCCCGTTGTGTAGTATATAGAGAAATTTGTAAAGAACTTCACAACCAAAAACTATTTTGACCGCAATCAAACTACGGTGTCGGATGTAGTTTGTAGTGAGTGCGGATCGTCCACAAGGATTGCACGATTCACTTGTATTTCGATATGTTTGAAATGAGAAGTTAATCAACAATAAAAGAAAACATGATTCAAGAATGATTTGTATTCGAGTGTCAATCAAGAAACTATAAACAATCAAGAATCGGTGTTTCGATAATATTTCCAATCAACAATCAAGAATATAAGAGAGGCTCGTAGGAATCGATAGGATCAATAGACGTGATGTAATCTAAAGATATCGTGTTCTTGTCCTTCGAAGGATTGATACTAGATTGATGATGATCGACGAGAGTTGGGGCTTTCTCGTGAAACTAGGGTTTCATCCTATAACCCTTGTTCTTTCGTCGATATCATTCCTTTTCTAGCCTCTACCAAATTCAAGAAACGATCGTAACTCCCCAATTTCGATCGATGTCAATCAAGAAAGCATCGAAACGAAATGGGTCGTCGTTTCTTGAACTAGCTAGGGTTTACAAAACTCGTGGGAATCAAGAATCGATTAAAGCTATGTTACATCATCATTCTATTATCCGTCTCGACTCCTCGACGAGCGGAGTTTTATTCACACATCACCACAAAGACAATATTAAAGATTTGTAAAGATAACATGATGCGGAATTTAAAGAAAACAAGATAAAAGAATATCACCTTTATTGATCTCAACAATTTTGATTACATTTTCTTCAAGAACTACAAGAAGAAGAATCTAGATTGTTGATCGGGCGTCGCTCGGCTTCGTGAGTCGTGGATCGGCTTCGGATCGCTTGCTCCGTTGAAATCGGCTCCGCTCCTAAAGGTTGTCGGGCTTCTTGCTTAATGGGTACTCGGGATTCTTGATGTTGGCTTGGAATTAGGGTTAGGGTTTCCTACAAGCTCTCTCACTAAACTTGAGGAAGAGGGGATGAAGAAAGAGATTGATTTTTCTAAGCTTTCCCAAAGTTGAATCCTTTTCTTACAATGAGCCTAGGGTCTTATTTATAGAACTCCCAAACCCTAGGTTTAGGTTTGAATTAGAACTTTCCCTCCCAAAGTTTGTTGAAGAGTTTCTAGAAGGAGTTTGTTAGGAGTTAGCTTAGGGTTTAAGCTAGGGTTTAGGGAAAGTTCTAGAATGATTAGGCTAGTTTAATGAAGCTCAAAGTGTTTGCTGATCTGGTAGAAGTCTCTGGAGTCTTCTGGAAGTTGACATGTCTTTTTGAACTGTGGGCCCAAGTAGAAGCATTCTGGTCCAAATAAAACTTGCTGATGTCACCATATAGCCGCGGATGCGCGGCACAAGCATGACTTTAGCCGCGCATCCGCGGCCATATTGGGGATTTGGAGCTTGTGTCTTCTGCAGTGATCTTGGGTTGATGTTTAGGGCTTCAGTTGATATGTTGAATTCCAGTTGCTCTTTTGTAATGATACCGGATTTGAATTTAGTGAGTTTACGAGCAATTGTAATGGTCGAGCAAGCTTCTCTTTTCCTGCACAGGCTTCGAAACACGGGTTGCAAGATATAGAAAATATGCCATGTAAAGCAATGCAGTCAATTTCCCTAGAAATGCCGGTTTTAAGGTCGAATACATGTAATATGATATTTTGCGACCGATTTGCTAATATGTGAATTATGAATACCGTACACTTCTATATGGATGCAAATGATGAGGAAATTGCCGGTTAAAATATGCAATATTTTCGACTGATCAAATACCCCCAAACTTAATTTCGATCGTCTCGAGCGAATGTTTTATTAAAAAGAGAAGGAGAAACTAAAGAAAGAGAAAAACTAACTAGCACACTTTCGTAGGCAACACGATTGCACTGAGCACGTGCAACAAGCCTTTAAACCTCTAGGTGTCCCTAGTAGGAGGAGTGTTGTCTCCTGAGGGTTTTCAGCGGATTGCACCCACAAAATCCAATAATAAAAGCAAGATCATGAATATTACATTTAAAGAAGAGAATTGTAAAAGAAAAGCCTTGAAAATTAGGGTTTCCAACTAAGCTAGCTTTTCGGTTGTCATGAGCCCTATCTTAATGGTCATGAAAAGATGTCAGAAATCACGTCCTCCCTCAATAAAACATCGTCTTATTCTTCATTCCTATCTTTATTCCAAACATCGATCATATAACCCTGCGTGTGTGTAAAGACATCCCTACATCCGGAGAATTCAATTCAAGCTATCATACTCTTGCCCATCAACCTCAGTTCTCTTTTTTTTTTTTTCGATGAGCTCACACACTTTCATGCGACCGTTAATACTTCTTGAGGTACTAACCGACCGATTACTCATGTGCTTGCTTATTTGGTGTATTTTCCTAGTCTTGCACCACCTTAGGTATAGCAGTGACTCCCAGACCAGTTGGCCTTAGGGCACTAGATGAAGAGGCACCCTCGCTATATATTTTTTTATTCCCTTGGTGATAACAAAACCAGTGTCCATTTTTCTCACCATATATTTTTTTTTCATACTTTTGGCTTTAAGACGAGCATTTCAAGGTATCCTCTACTATCCCAGGCTTCAAGACGTGTGTAAGTGCGAATAGCAGGGCAGCAACGTTCAAAATGTTTGGCTTCCAGAATAGAAACTATTTTTCAGACTTAGTTTTATTCTCAGATTAGTGACGTCCTTCATCTTACTAACCCTTGGGACAACAGCTCATAACTACTTATTACTAGTTCGTATAAGAAAACTTCTAATTTTCTTAGTTTTCTAAAAATTTTCTAATCTCATGGATGTAATTTTTCACTATCTAAACTTTCATTATCTTATTTATGTATAAAAAAGTGTAAATATTAAAATTATTTTTATATTTGAAATTTTTTTTAAATTTTTATGGGTTTTGAAAATTTTTCAATTTTTATAGATTTTTAAAGAAATGTTTTGTGCTTATGCAGATGATATGCAAATGATGCAAAAATAAGCACAAACCTCCCCCAAACTTGTTTTCAACAGTGTCCTCACTGTTGCCGACAGCTATATCTATAAAACCTGTAAATCTGGGGGGAATTATTAGTGGGGGCAAAATATATAAGTGAAGAACTTCCCCCAAACTTATCTTTCACTCACCTTCATTCAAAAAAATGATGCAATGATATACTGGACATGAAGGTGAGACGGAGGAATTTTAATCCAAATAAACTGGCTCTTGTAAGAACAAGAGCTCCTCCGTGGGGTCAGTGGAAAAATACGGCTTTAGTCTATGTCCATTTACTTTGAAAACAGTGCCGTTTTTAACATTTTCAACTTCTACTGCCCCGTGCGGGTATACAGACCGCACAACAAATGGTCCCTTCCATCGAGATCGGAGCTTACCCGCGTGAAGGTGTAATCGTGAATCATAAAGAAGGACTTGTTGACCAGGTAAAAATGTTTTCCTTAAAATGCTTTTATCGTGAAAAACCTTAGTCCTATTCTTTGTGATTACAGCGTTATCATAAGCTTCATCGCGGAGTTCGCTTAGCTTGTTAAGTTGCGGCTTCCGAAAGTTGCAAGCAAGGTTTAGATCAAAATTTATTTCCTTTATAGCCCACAATGCTTTATGTTCTATCTCGACAGGTAAATGACATGCTTTTCCAAACACTATCCTATATGGAGACATTCCTAGGTCGGTCTTATATGCAGTCCTGAATGCCCAAAGAGCATCCGTCAATTTGGTCGATCAGTCTTTTCTATTCTTAGCAACAGTTTTCTCCAGGATAAGTTTGATTTGTCTGTTTGAGATCTCAGCCTGCCCGCTTGTTTGGGGATGATAGGGTGTAGAAAGACGGTGGTTGATTGAGTATTTTCGCATCAGAGTCTCGAAAGATCTGTTGCAGAAGTGTGTCCCATTATCGCTAATGATAGCACGTGGGTGTCCAAATCGCGAGAAGATATTCTCTTTTAAGAACTTAATGACAACTTTCCTGTCATTAGTGCGACATGGAATGGCTTCTACCCACTTGGAGACATAATCAACCGCCAGCAATATGTACAGATTCCCAAAGGAGTTGGGAAAAGGACCCATAAAATCTATGCCCCAAACATCAAACATTTCAACAACCAGAATGGGTTGCTGAGGCATTTCATTCCTCTGGGATATTCTACCCGTATACTGACATTGTGTACAGGTTTTGCAATACTCAAATGCGTCCTTGAATAAGGTCGGCCAATAAAATCCACATTGCAAAACCTTTTCCGCTGTCTTTCTAGGACCAAAGTGACCCCCACAAGCCTGATCATGACAAAATGAAAGAACACTCTTGAACTCTTCATTCGGGACGCACCGGCGAATGATCTGATCAGGACAATATTTAAACAAATAAGGCTCGTCCCAGTAAAAGTGTTTTACTTGGGAAAGAAAACGGTATTTGTCCTGTTTTGACCAATCGCTCGGTATAAGTCCCGTGGCATGATAGTTCACAATATCCCTGAACCATGGTTTAGCGGATACGCTCAAGAGTTGTTCATCAGGGAACGAGTCATTGATCGGCAGGGTCACAGGAGAAGAAACGATGCGTGAAAGGTGGTCAGCTACTACGTTTTCACATCCTTTCTTATCTTTGATAACAAGATCAAATTCTTGTAACAGTAGGATCCAACGTATTAGTCGACCTTTTGCATCTTTCTTCGCCAGAAGATGTTTTAAAGCGGAATGGTCAGTATATACAACTATAGGTGAGCCGATTAAGTAACGCCTGAATTTTTCTAAAGCAAATACAACCGCTAAAAGCTCTTTCTCGGTGGTTGTATAATTGATTTGCGCATCATTCAGGGTCTTACTAGCATAGTAAATCACGTATGGCATCTTTTCGATGTGCTGCCCTAAGACTGCACCTACTGCAAAATCAGATGCGTCACACATCAGCTCAAAAGGGTAGTCCCAATTTGGTGATGATAAAACGGGGGCTGAAGTGAGTGAGTGTTTAAGTGAGTCGAAAGCTGTCTCGCAATCCGAGTCAAAATGGAAGGTCGTATCCTTGGCCAGGAGTAGTGTTAAAGGTCTAGCAATTTTGCTAAAGTCCTTAATGAATCTCCTATAAAAGCCCGCATGGCCAAGAAAAGAGCGAATATCTTTGACGCTTTTGGGATGAGGGAGGTTTTGAATGACATCTACTTTAGCTCTGTCAACCTCAATGCCTTTCTGTGAAATGACATGTCCAAGGACTATTCCTTCTTGGACCATAAAATGGCATTTTTCCCAGTTTAAAGTCAAGTTCTTCTTTTTGCAAAGAGTAAGAACAGCGTCCAGATTCGCAAGGCAATCAGAAAAAGAGTCTCCAAAAATCGAGAAGTCGTCCATAAAGATCTCCAAAAAATTCTCTACCATATCAGAGAATATCCCCATCATACACCGCTGAAAGGTAGCGGGAGCATTGCATAACCCAAAGGGCATGCGACTGTAAGCAAAGGTACCAAAAGGACAAGTAAAAGTAGTTTTATCTTGATCCTTTTTGGCGATGGGGACCTGATTGTAGCCTGAGTATCCGTCCATAAAACAATAGAACTCTCGTCCCGCTAAGCGTTCCAGCATCTGATCAATGAATGGTAGAGGAAAATGGTCTTTTCTCGTAGCAGCGTTGAGTTTTCTATAATCGATGCATACACGCCACCCAGTTTGGGCGCGTGTCTGAATCAACTCATTCGCCTCATTTGTGATAACTGTGATGCCGGATTTCTTAGGAACAACATGTATAGGACTCACCCACTGGCTATCGGAGATGGGGTAGATAATACCATTATCTAAGCACTTGACGATTTCTTTCATGACAGCTTCCTTCATGACGGGATTCAACCGTCTCTGTGGTTCTCGGGTCGGTCTGGTATCATCCATCACATGTATATGATGTTCAACTATCAAGGGACTAATCCCTTTGATGTCCGCCATACTCCAACCAAACGCCTCTTTGTTAGATCTCAATACCGATAAAAGGGCATTCTCTTGCTCTGATGCAAGAGAAGCGGAAATGATAACCGGTAATGACTCGTTCTCACCTAGATATGCATATTTCAGGTGAGAAGGTAAAATTTTGAGATCTAACTCAGGCGGAGAAATGATAGAAGGAAGGGTCATAGATTGATTTTTGGATCTACAAAGAAGCTCAGAGCCTGTGAAAGATACAGACTCGGGTGGAGAAAAGTCAGAAGTGCAGGACTCATGTGTAGCTAAAGTGTCCTCACTAAGATCTTGTGCAAAGTCAAACAGAGATGTGGTAATGTCATCGAGATCAGTAAAGCAAAGATCCTCGGCTCCACAACTATCGGGAGCGATCTCATGGACAGAGCACACATCTAAAATATGAGCAGAGGGTTCTGATGGCTGACTTCCAACTTTATAGATATTTAGTTCAATGGTCATATTTCCAAATGATAAATTCATTGAACCATTTCTACAGTTTATAACAGCGTTGGAAGTGGCAAGGAAAGGACGACCTAGAATCACCGGAATTTGGCCCCGGGGGTTTGCTACAGGATGTGTGTCGAGCACAATGAAGTCTACAGGGAAAACAAATTCCCCGACCTTTATTAACACATCCTCTAATTCACCCCTTGGTTTGGTGATAGATCGGTCTGCCATCTGGAGAGTGCAATGAGCAGGTTTCAGCTCTCCAATCCCTAATTGCTCATAGACAGAATAAGGTAACAGGTTAACACTCACGCCAAGGTCTAAAAGAGCACGATTTATGTTTTTACCCCCAATCGAAATCGATATTGTAGGACAACCTGGGTCCTTTCTTTTCTTTGGAAGCTGGGGTATAAAAGCAGTGCTGATGTTATTAGACATAAAGACCTTCTTCGGCACTTGAGTCTTCCTCTTCCTAGTGCACAAATCCTTAAGAATCTTCGCATAAGCGGGGACTTGCTGAATCGCATCTAAGAGAGGGATATTGATGTTAACCTGTTTGAACATCTCTATTATTTTCTCCATATGAGGACTCGTTCTATTAGCCCTTAGCCGATTCGGGTAAGGTGCTTTCGCAATAAGCGCAGGGTCCATCACAGGAGAAGGAAAGGGAGGTAGACGAGGTCCCAAAGGAGGTGTGGGGACCGTCTGTGGAGAACTATAAGGGTTGGGTGAAGGTGTTGAGCCTAAAGGGAAATGGAGAATAGGCTCGTGCGAAGGTGGTTTGGTAGAAGAAGAAGGATCAGAAGGTGAAGTGTGTGTGTGTGGAAAAGACTCAGCCGGGGTGTTGATATGATTTTCAGTATCATCAATACCTTCCCCGACATGATTGTTCAGCACTCTTCCCGATCTCAACGTTGTGATGGCATTTACATTGTAATGCCCAGGATTCTGTAGGGGTTGAGAGGGAAGTTTCCATTTTTCTCTCGCACTCATTTCGGCTTTTAAGCATGCGATTTCAGCTTCCATCGTGCGAATACTCTCAGCTTGGGACGCTGAGTTTTTCTTTATTTCACTAACGGAAGATCTAACCTCAGTCGAAACATCCATGAAATTTGATAAAAGTGATTTCATGGTTTGAGTGAATTGAGAGAAATCGTCAGAACAGGGCTGCATAGGATTAGACTGTGCAGGAGTGTTGCCCTGGTTTTGGAAATTTTGTGACTGGTAGGGGTGCTGAGTGAGTTGTAGGGGTTGCTGTTGTGGTGGAGGAAGAGCCCTTTGAAATTGATTCATGTTTGGAACCGTGTTTTGAGATTGGTTTTGGTTCCAAGCAAAATTCGGGTGGTTCCTCCAACCCTGATTGTACGTGGAAGAATATGGATCGTTTCGAGGTCTTTGAAATGCGGCATTAGAATGCTCGTGACCTTGAAACGCAGAGTTTAATGGACATTCTTCCGTTAAATGTGACGGATCAGAACAGCACCCACAAACAGTTTTGGGGAGCGACATTGGGTTTAGGGAGGCTGCTGCAAATTTGTGTTCCATAGCGTCGAGCTTCTTTTGCATTGCTGCCATTTCAGCTCGAACACCTATGGACACATCTATCTGGTGTACGCCACCCCTATTCAATGGTTGTGTTCCACTCTCCCAAATTAGTGATTTTTCAGCGAACTCTTCTAAGTATCGCCAAGCTTCCCCATCATCTTTAGTCATAAATGTACCTTGACACATGTTTTCAAGGCTCTGTTTAGTGCTAGGGTTACTGCCCTCATATATGATTCGGCAAAGCTCCCATCTCGGGATGCCGTGATGAGGACATTGAACCAATAGATCCTTGAAACGTTCAAAGTATTTTGAAAATGGTTCGGCAGGGAGCTGGGCAAATTGGTTCAGTTCGCTACGGATTCGAGCCGTCTTTTGGACTGGGTAAAATTTCTTAAGGAATGCAGCGATGAATTCTTCCCAATTCGTAATAGAGTGTGCGGTGGTGTTATATAGCCACTTCTCGGCTATATCGCACAAAGTAAATGGAAGAAGTCGTAGACGCATCGCATCCACTGAAAGTTGTGACGTACCCATCATTGCGCATACGTTTTCAAATTTGGTAATGAAAACGTAAGCGTCCTCGGTCTCGAGTCCGTGGTATTTGGGTAAAAGATTGATATACTGGGGCTTAATCTCAAAGTTATCCCCATTGGCTGGTGGTGTGGATAAGCAGGTCGAAAGAGGACCTCTATGTGGATAGCATCTTTCCTGGAGAGAAATGTGGGGTGGATTCTGCGCACCAACGGACGGTGGCAGATTAGGGTTAAAGAAATTTGATGGATTCGGATCCATCGGTGTGGGTGTGGTAGTGGGTAAAGAAAAGGTAAATGGAGAATTATCGACTTCGGAGTCGATAAAAGGTACGCGGACTAAACGGGCACTAGAATCCCGTGTCCAGCCTATCTTGCACTAAAAAGGGTTAGTACAAGTGGCAGCGTTGACTTATAATTAGGGGTAAAATGAATGCGGTGCTTTCTTTGAAAAAGGGACGGATTTTGAAAAAAAAAATGATGCGACAAAACAAATGCAGCACACAACCCTAGAATCTAGTGGTCACCTAGGTCCGATCTCTAGACCGCTCCTAACTGCCAAAAGACAAGTCGCAGGATCAATCCTCCACTGCCTCTTTGTCCCCCTGTGGCCGGATAAGTGCCAGGTAAGTGGGAAGGAACCACCACTACAGTGGACCTAATTAATAACCACTAGCCTTAGACACACTCGTCTTAGGCACCACAAGAAAACGCGGATAAGCAATGAATTACCCACGACCTTCTCTTGTCCTATTGAGCGTGACAGTCCTTAGAGTCTTCTCTAGATTTCTTTTAATTAATGAAGGTAATGCGGATGCAAGTTTTGCGATTTTCGGGGCCTAGGAAGAGTAATGAAATCCCCACCTAATTTGGATTTGGCCGTGCCCCTTAAATTTCCGTATTAGAATGCAAACAACCAAGAAATCAAAATCACACACAATTTTTATTTTGCTTTTGCGCGCTGCGATTTATTTGCAAAGAATCCTGCAGCAAAGGGTTAATTGGAGCTAAAAAGAGAGAGGGGAGAGAGCAAGAAATTACCTGCACTGAAAATTTTTCAGTGATCCCTTCACCAAGCCGCGGATCCGCCGCGTATTATGGCTTCGTGCCGCCCTTCCGCGCTCCGACAGTGAGATCACTGTACAGTATTTCTTCAGGGAGCTTATCTTGGCTCCCTCAGCTCTCTGGTATATCCCAAATAATTTTCCAGACCCCCAGTAAGCTCCAGATCACCTTGCAATCAATTCACAACACACGTATAAGAGTTTGTACGAATTTTGATTTCAAGAAGTAAAATGTAATAATTCTTTCACTTCAAACTAAAAATGCAAATGAATTAGCGCGATCCCCGGCAACGGCGCCATTTTGGTTCCTCGTTTTTCCCGTTGTGTAGTATATAGAGAAATTTGTAAAGAACTTCACAACCAAAAACTATTTTGACCGCAATCAAACTACGGTGTCGGATGTAGTTTGTAGTGAGTGCGGATCGTGCACAGGGATTGCACGATTCACTTGTATTTCGATATGTTTGAAATGAGAAGTTAATCAACAATAAAAGAAAACATGATTCAAGAATGATTTGTATTCGAGTGTCACTATTCTTTATGTAAGAATCAAGAAACTATAAACAATCAAGAATCGGTGTTTCGATAATATTTCCAATCAACAATCAAGAATATAAGAGAGGCTCGTAGGAATCGATAGGATCAATAGACGTGATGTAATCTAAAGATATCGTGTTCTTGTCCTTCGAAGGATTGATACTAGATTGATGATGATCGACGAGAGTTGGGGCTTTCTCGTGAAACTAGGGTTTCATCCTATAACCCTTGTTCTTTCGTCGATATCATTCCTTTTCTAGCCTCTACCAAATTCAAGAAACGATCGTAACTCCCCAATTTCGATCGATGTCAATCAAGAAAGCATCGAAACGAAATGGGTCGTCGTTTCTTGAACTAGCTAGGGTTTACAAAACTCGTGGGAATCAAGAATCGATTAAAGCTATGTTACACCATCATTCTATTATCCGTCTCGACTCCTCGACGAGCGGAGTTTTATTCACACATCACCACAAAGACAATATTAAAGATTTGTAAAGATAACATGATGCGGAATTTAAAGAAAACAAGATAAAAGAATATCACCTTTATTGATCTCAACAATTTTGATTACATTTGCTTCAAGAACTACAAGAAGAAGAATCTAGATTGTTGATCGGGCGTCGCTCGGCTTCGTGAGTCGTGGATCGGCTTCGGATCGCTTGCTCCGTTGAAATCGGCTCCGCTCCTAAAGGTTGTCGGGCTTCTTGCTTAATGGGTACTCGGGATTCTTGATGTTGGCTTGGAATTAGGGTTAGGGTTTCCTACAAGCTCTCTCACTAAACTTGAGGAAGAGGGGATGAAGAAAGAGATTGATTTTTCTAAGCTTTCCCAAAGTTGAATCCTTTTCTTACAATGAGCCTAGGGTCTTATTTATAGAACTCCCAAACCCTAGGTTTAGGTTTGAATTAGAACTTTCCCTCCCAAAGTTTGTTGAAGAGTTTCTAGAAGGAGTTTGTTAGGAGTTAGCTTAGGGTTTAAGCTAGGGTTTAGGGAAAGTTCTAGAATGATTAGGCTAGTTTAATGAAGCTCAAAGTGTTTGCTGATCTGGTAGAAGTCTCTGGAGTCTTCTGGAAGTTGACATGTCTTTTTGAACTGTGGGCCCAAGTAGAAGCATTCTGGTCCAAATAAAACTTGCTGATGTCACCATATAGCCGCGGATGCGCGGCACAAGCATGACTTTAGCCGCGCATCCGCGGCCATATTGGGGATTTGGAGCTTGTGTCTTCTGCAGTGATCTTGGGTTGATGTTTAGGGCTTCAGTTGATATGTTGAATTCCAGTTGCTCTTTTGTAATGATACCGGATTTGAATTTAGTGAGTTTACGAGCAATTGTAATGGTCGAGCAAGCTTCTCTTTTCCTGCACAGGCTTCGAAACACGGGTTGCAAGATATAGAAAATATGCCATGTAAAGCAATGCAGTCAATTTCCCTAGAAATGCCGGTTTTAAGGTCGAATACATGTAATATGATATTTTGCGACCGATTTGCTAATATGTGAATTATGAATACCGTACACTTCTATATGGATGCAAATGATGAGGAAATTGCCGGTTAAAATATGCAATATTTTCGACTGATCAATGGCCATAGGACAAATTGAGAATTTGGTTAGTGAGAGAGAGCAGTACACCCTTCTAAATCAAACCTCCCCATCCAAAATTGAAATCCATAACTCTAGTTTCACAGATCTATCGAGTATACCAAATGATTCACCAATTGAAGATAGAATGTCTGATGAGTTGTGTGACTTTGTAGTGTTTGATTTACCTGATTGTGAAGGGTCCATTTTAAGTGAAACCATACCCAACCCTTGTGATCTCTACACCTCCACTCTTGAACCAAAATTGATTGAAAACCATAATTTTAATGAGGTGTTTGAGAATTATAACATTCACTTGAATGAGGAGATTGACGTTGGGGATATATTGAATGATGAACCCGAAAATTTGGATGAGTTTGTCCCATCAATTCATCAGGTCCTTTCACTTCCTTGTGGTCGTCATCTCAAGCCATTAATTATTCTTCCCAAACCCCAAATGTGTCTTGAAGTTGATGATAATTGTATAACCGAATAGCAGACCGAAATTCAGCCTTCATCTCCCATATCTGGTTCAGCGATACCCGACACACCAATTTGTTTACCCATTTCACCTTCTACTTTCTCAGGTTCTTCTTCTATTCTTTCTCTAATTTCAGTGAGTATTGATAAATCACAATCCGATAATTCAAGTTTGATAATTCCATAAAGCCAACTTGATTTGGATACTTTTGAAAATAAGGTAGATGAGTTTTTCGAGTCTCCTACCTCCATATTTTTTGACAAATCAAGTATGATAAATTCTGGCACAAAACTTACTGACAGCAAAATGTTCAATTACACCATCGATTAAAGTTTTGAAGAACTTTTTGCTGACGAACTTGCATTCTTAAACAACATGGATTTTGTGATTAATCAATCTCTACCTATAGAAGTTGAACCACCACCCTTTCTTCTTATAAAATACGAGAATGCCAATATTCTACTCATTTCTGATCATTCACATTCTCGTTTTTATTTATCATCACCTCTTATCTCCTCACATTCACGTTCACGCAAACCCTTTCCATACCACCACTTAGCTCTTCCCCACTTCTTCTTGGCTTTATATAACATGTTCTTTCACCGACCTATACGTTACATTGATAAAATCTTTGAATGGTTGGTATTAACTTTTGGTCTTTGTAAAGTCTTATATTGACCAAATAACTTCACCCCCTTAAAATGCTTAATATTGTTTAACTTAAGTTTGGGGGGTTATATTTTTGGCTATTGAAAATAAAAATTGTCCTCAAAATTGTGAGACAAAAATAAGTTTGGGGGAGGATTTTCACTTTCAATTTTTGTTGCCCCCGTTAATAACATTTCCTTCCAAATCTACAGGTTTTTGAGATTTAAAAGAGACAACAGTGAGGACACTGCTGCAAACAGGTTTGGGGGAGGTTTGTGCTTTTACGCATTACTTTGCATTATACTATATATAAGCACAAAAATTTTTGATAATGGAAGTTAGAAAGTGACAGATTATATTTGAAAGATAGGACTAGTTTAAGAAAAATAAGAAAATTAGATGTTTTCTTAAACAAAACTAGTAATAAGTAGTTATGAGTTGTTGTCCCAAGGATTAGTAAGATGAAGGAAATTGCTAATCTGAGAATATAAATAAGTCTAAAAAATAATCCCTATTCTTGAGGCCAAACTTTTGAACGTTGATACCCTACTATATGCACTGTCACACATCTTGAAACTTGGGATAGTAGAGGATCCCTTGAAATGTTCTTGTCTAAAAGCCTTAGTATGAAGGAAAATAAAAAAGAATATAGCGAGGGTGAAGAAAAAAATGAACACTGGTTTTGTAATTACCAAGGCAGCATAAAAAAAAATATAGCGAGGGTGCTTTATCATCTAGTGCCTTAGACCAACTGATTTGGGAGCCACTGCTAAGCCTTAGGTGTTGCGAAACGAGAAATTACGCCTAAATACGCAAGCACAATTTGTAATCGGTCGGTTAGTACCTCAAGAAGTATTGACGGTCGCATAAAGAATGTTGGTGAATTTTATCGATAATATTCACCAACTATAAAGTACTTTGGAAGATGGACAAGAGTATGATAACTTGAATTGAATTCTCTAAGTGTAGAGATGTATTTTACACACACGTAAGGGTATATGATCAATTTTTGGAAGAAAGATAGGGAGAAAGACTAAAGGCGATGTTTTATTGAGGGATGATGTGATTTCTAATATCTTTTCACGACCATTAAAATAGGGTTCATAGCAACTGAAAAGCTGGTATAGTTGGAAACTCTTATTTTCAAATTCTTTCTTTTATAGTTCTTATCTTTATATGTAACTTTCACTATCTTTCTTTTATTTTGGGATTTTGTGGGTGTAATCCGCTGAAAACCCTTAGGAGACAACACTCCTCCTACTAGGGACACGTAGAGGTTTAACGGCTTGTTGCACGTGCTCAATGCAATCGTGTTACCTACGAAAGTGTGCTACTTAGTTCTTCTTCTTTTTCTCCTTCTCTTGAATAACTAGTTTGCTCAGGACGATCAAAATTAAGTTTGGGGGTATTTGTTCAGTTGATAAAACTGCACTTTTCATATGACATTTTTCCTACTATTTCTATATAAAAAGGGTGTTAATTATAATATATGACACATATGAGGGTTTATCTGTAAAAATACTATTTTCATGAGTTTATATATTATAATTAATGTTATGAAGGAAAAATGTAAGCATATAATATTCATATAATATTTGGACTATTTTAATATGCTTACTTTATTAAATATCTTTGACCAATTCTCTTAAAACTAAAATATCATGACAAATGGTTACGATAATATCTCAATAAAAACAAATTCTACTAATATTATGTATTGAGATAATTGTGCAGGAATTATATCATGACTGAAATCAAGGAAATCCGAGTTGGCGAGATCAAATCTGTCGAAGATATTCAAGAAAATTGAAGAAACCAATTCTGGCAGAGACGTAAAGAAGATTTTCAGATTCCAGATATCTAAATAGTCTACATGTGTCACCAGAAGAAACCACAAGTGAAACGAACCCACGATCCTCCTAATCCACCACGGATCCGCGGCCAAACCCACCAAATGGCCGCGGTTCCGCCGCAAGTTAAGGGAGTTAGGATTTTGGATTTTTTGGGTAGAATCTTAACAACTAGTTGCCTTATTAGGAAACTAGAGATTCTGGCTCTGTGACTATAAATAAGGATCGAGAGCCTCTTAGAAAAATCATCAAACCGACGCGATAACGAAGTCCACGACGGCTCAAGAATCCTGGTTGATCATCAACAGTTCATCTATCTCCTTAGAAGAGATCGAGAAGGAAACTAGCATTTTGTAATCATTTTCTAAGGGAACAAAGTGTAATTGATCTTGTTGATTAATAAAGGTAGTTGTTTTCTTATTTTATTTCTTTGTAATTTTTTTATGATTTCCCTCTCTATCTTTTCTTTTCCCAATATGCACGAGTAATTCTTTGCTTGTTAGGGTTCATAGGATTAGGCTAGATTAATGGATGATGAAAATCCTTAAACTCTTTTTACATCCTATAAAGTTTATAAACTTTACCAAAAGAATAGTTAACATCCTAATTGGACGCGCTATCAATTTATTAATAGTCACGACCACGATTAGAGATTAGCTTTGGTAAAAGCTAGACATAAACGGAGATCCATGTCAAGATAGGAGTTAAGAGTGGGAACCCTTTTTCCCTCCAGAAACCCTAATCTACATGCATCACTGTCGATCTAGTTTTAAATCTATTAAAAGATAAAACGAGTAATCTTTAATTAATCATCCATGACTACTAAATCTTAATGAACCCTACAAGCCCCCTTCTACTATAAAACCTACATCCGTAGTTAATCTAGATCTATATTCTGCATCCGTGTTTGATGTAGATCTAGAACCTACAACCATTCTTTATGCTTCCTCCTTTCTTTCTCAACACGCCTAAAGTAAGATTAAAAGATTCAGCGTTTCCCTGAGGATTACCCGTGCTCATCTCGGTCTAGCTACACGCGACACCGTTATTGATTGCGATTAATTACAACACATAAATAGATCAGATCAATCTTCGGGCCTAGGGGCGGTAATCGTCAGACCCCTAATAGTGCAATAAATCGTGTCGGAGTATAGCCCAAAACACCCTGAGAAACTACTGAAATACCTACCAGTAAATCTCGTTTGCCTTGGCCAAGGACTTTGTGTAATGGCCTTCCGAACACAGTGCAATATCAACCCCCAACACCGGGAGAGATGAATCCTATCTAACCGCCACTTCCTCCAAGTGTTTCGGGACTGTATCCAACTACTACCTGTTTGCACGAATCCTTTGAGCCATGGTAAGGGTAATAATCAAAGTACAGTGGGAACACACTCGAGGCGAAGTAGCAGTGTGAAGTCGACGGATTAAGCTGTACTCATGTCACCTGGGAACTGCTACCCGACGATAGGTATAATACTCACCAACAGTTCCCGACAAGTCCTGTCCAGTATACTCATAACCTAATAAGCACCTATATAGTATCTTCAGTACGACGTACTAATGGCTATAGGACAGACCATCTCCCCTTTTGGGATGAGAAGCGTATACATTAGTCTACTCTGGAGTATCGATGCCTCGTCTCGATAATCCTACGACTAGGGACCTATATAGGATGTGCTTATAGACTACCCAGCCCCCACTAGTGTTACTGCCATCACAACGCTGGTAATCAAGCAAAAGATCCTAAGGGATCTACCAATATGTATAAGCGATATGCTAAGAAAACACATGCACATATTGAGGTAGAAACAAACCAGGTAGCATACTACCATTTCGAGTAAGACTGTTACTATATCCGTGTATATCCCAAGCTTCTATTAAGTAATAAACAAACCAGTATGATACAATAATGGTCTCTAGGTCATATATCACTAACATCTACAGGCAGCAGAAGACAAGTCAGAGGTACTTCGAGAGTTTGATGATGTATTTTGTGAAGATATATCAGGTTTGCCTCCCGATCGAGCTCTTAAATTCGGAATTGACTTAGTACCTGGTGCACAACCAGTGATCAAAGCACCATATCGGTTAAGCCCTAAAGGTTTGAAGGAGGACCGTACTCAGCTGGACGAACTTCTGCAGAAAGAATGGATTCGTCCCAGCACTTCAAGTTGGGGATCTCCAGTTTTGCTTGTGAAGAAGAAGGAAGTTTCATACAGAATGTGCATTGATTATGGAGCTTTGAACGAAGTCACGATAAAGAACAAGTATCCACTACCGCGAATCGACGATCTGTTCGATCAGCTAAGAGGGTCTTGCATTCTCAAAGTTAGATCTTCGTTCGGGTTATCATCAGGTGAAGGTCAAAGAGTCTGATATTCTGAAGACGGCATTCAGGACTCGCTATGGACATTATGAGCTTTTCGTAATGCCATTTGGAGTGACCAATGCACCCACCATATTCATGAACCTAATGAATCAAGTTTTCTGAGAGTACCTAGACATGTTCGTTGTCATATTCATCGATGACATCCTGGTATATTCAAAGAATCGGAAAGAGCACGCTGAACATTTATGAATTGTCCTGGAGACTTTGCGACGGCATCAACTCTATGCCAAGTACAGCAAGTGTGAGTTTTTGCTAGAACAAGTCGGATTTCTCGGATATATCGTTTCAGGTGAAGGAATCTCTGTAGATCCAGCTAAAGTGGCAGCAGTAAGCGAATGGCCGACACCAAAGTCAGTAAATGACATTCGAAATTTCTTGGGATTAGCTAGATACTACCGAAGATTTATTGAAGGATTTTTTAAGATTGCAACACCCCTGACCAAGCTCACACGTAAAGATGAAGAATTCGTGTGGTCAGAAGCATGCGAACAAGCTTTCGTAAAACTCAAGTCAAGATTGACATCAGCACCTATTCTCGTCATACTGGACCAATATGGAGGTTTCGTAGTACATTGCAATGCATTCGGTAAGGGATTAGGATGTGTTCTACATCAGCACGGTAAAGTTATAGCTTATGCATCAAGACAGCTGAAGGTTCATGAGAGCAACTATCTGATGCATGATCTGGAGTTGGCGATCGTTATCTTTACTCTCAAGATTTGGCGCCATTATCTTCTTGGAGAATGGGTAGATATCTATACAGACCACAAAAGTCTGAAGTATGTGTTTACTCAGAAAGAGTTGAATATTTGGCAGAGAAGATGGTTAGAACTTATGGTGGACTTCGACATAAACCTACAATATCATCCAGGGAAGGTGAATGTAGTTCCTGATGCACTTAGTCGCCAACCACTATCAATGAATCTTACCGCATAGTGGAAGATACAGCAAGATTTGCATCAGATGGAGATAGAAGTGGTCATGCCAGGCAACGCTTCAAGTTTGATGAACTTGCAAGTTCGGTCTACAATTGTCAATCAGATCAAAACATCTTAAGTAAGTGATGCAAAGTTGTAAAAGATCAGAGAACATATAGAAAGTGGACTTAGAACAGACTTCATCATCCATGAAGACGGATCTTTGAGATACGGCATTAGATTGTGTGTACCACAAGGTCCTGTTGGGGAAGAGTTAATAAAAGAAGCTCACAGCTCCCTATACTCAGTACACCTTGGTGGTACAAAGATGTACAAAGATCTATGCCAACATTACTGGTGGCATGGAATGAAGTGTGAAGTAGCTAGAAGCATCACTAAATGTTTGGTGTATCAGCAAGTAAAAACTTAACATCACAGGACTGCTGGTTTACTTCAACCGTTATCTATTCCATAATGGAAGTGGCAACACATTACCATGGACTTCGTGATTGCACTTCCTCGCAGCGCGAAAGGTAACGATGTTGTATGGGTTATTGTGGATCGACTCACAAAGTCGGCTCACTTTTTTCCCTTTCGAGTTGGCCAATATACCGAGACACTAGCAAAGAAATACATGGAGGTATGAATCTAAGTAAGTTTTAAACTCTTTATAGTTGATACCCTCATGCAGGAGATCGTGAGATTACATGGAGTACCGATTTGCATTGTCTCCGATCGTGACACCAGATTCCGATTGCAATTTTGGAAGAGTCTGCAAGCTAGTTTGGGAACAAGTCTTAACTTTAGCACAGCTTACCATCCACAAATAGATGGATAATCTGAGCGAACGATTCAGATACTTGAAGATATGCTAAGAGCATGTATGCTCGACTTCGGAGGATCGTGGGAAGATCACCTACATCTTGTGGAGTTTTCATAGAACAACAGCTACCAAGCAAGTATTGAAATGGCACCCTTTGCAGCTCTATATGGAAGGAAGTGTCGATAAGTATTAAGTTGGGACGACATCGGAGATAAAGAACTCTTTGGACCTGAGATGATAGTAGCAACTGTAGATGTAGTTTGCACTATCAGGGAAAGAATGTGCATAGCCCAAGACCGACAGAAGCACTGGGTTGATGCAAAGCGCCGTCGCTTAGAGTTCCAACCGGGAGATCATGTCTTTCTAAAGATTTCTCCAAACCGTGGAATGATTCGCTTTGGAAGAAGGGGTATGCTAAGTCCGAGATTCATTGGACCGTTCGACATACTAGAACGAGTCGGAGAAGTGGCTTATCGCTTGGCACTTCCACCCTCATTGGAAGGAGTGCACAATGCATATCCCAACTCAGAAGGTATGTGAGTGACCCCAGTCATATTCTTGATCACTCCGAGCTCACTGTACAGACGGACCTATCTTGTGTGCAACAACCCGTTGAAATCCTGGACAGAAAGGTAAAGTCACTTCGGAACAAGGAAGTAAACTTGGTTCAAATGATGTGGAGAAAAGACTCACCAGGAAGATCAACGTGGGAAAGAGAAGAGGACATGTGTGCAAGATACCCTCACTTGTTTGTAAATTAGTCCTTAAATAATTGTAAATTTCGAGGACAAAATTTTTGTAAGGAGGGTAGAATATAACAACTCTGTTTTAATGTACAGAAATTTTTTAAAAGTTAATGTACAAATGGAGTATTTGTAAATCCTGAGCACAAGTTATAAATTTAAGTTGTTTAAAAACAGCAAGAAAACACTTGTTGCTCATTGGTAAAGCCTTGCATTGCTGTGACGTAGCCCATTTGTTCAAATCCTCTCAGCCATATATTATTGCTGCTGATTTTTCTTTTAAACTTTTTGGAAGACCAAAATTTTACATTTGCAAAACACGTAAAAATGAAAAGTCTCATAAATGTAAGTCGATGTACAACACCCCACGACTTGCGAGGAGGCGGAAATATGAAAAACGATCTTGTTCTTTGCTTAAACATCGACTAACCGCACGAATCGAAGCTAAACGATAACTAACAAGAAACATAGAAGTTCTATACTACTATGTTTAGGGATTATACCTAACGAATCGAGTCCTTCGTCTTTGCGAACTCCTCCTCCTCCTCGGCCTTCTCGAAGTAGTAGACGATCCACCCGAGAGCTTTACTCCAAGCTTAGCCTCTAAACTTGAGGCAACTAACCTTCTTTAAGTGCTAATCAAAGAAGCTAGGTGATATAGAGTGAGGGTTATGGTTTAATTAGTCTAACTAATCCTTGTACTCAACACATGAGAGGGGAGGATTAGGGTTTGAAAAGGGAGAGCTTGAGGAGAGAGAAGGTGAAGATAATAATGAAGTGAGAAGAATGAGTTATGATAATATATATCAAGCATTTCTTTTTATCAAGAAAAGAAAAGAAATGAATTTAACAACCATGCTTGATAATATCTAGTGATGATTCACATCCATGAGTCATTAAGCATTTATGATGCATTAATGACATGGATGAATCATCCATATGACTCACTAATCACATTCATTGTATATGCCACCTAAACCTCCTTAGTCACCATCTTCTAGAAGCTTCTCGCGCAATTACGAGAACGCCCCTCCTTTCCGCAAAAATACGGAAAAACTTTAGACTGTATAAATCCAATAACCGGATACCAGTAACTGGCTTAAACCAAAGCCGACTGGTAAAAACTGTCCGAAAGTCGTACGTGCGTAAACACACGTATGCGTCCGAACCCTTGTCGTAAAACCATACGACCTCTATATCGTTTCGCCTGGAGTAAGGAAACTCTCTGTGTAGGACTCTAGAGACTCGACTACTACGCTGGCAGTGGGTTTAACCATAGACCGCAAGCGGCACTAGCTGTACGTAACGGTCCCCAGGTAGATGTCGATAAGAAGGCCGATGAGGAAACCCATCCGAACTCCTACTGAGCCTGCTGTGACAATCTCCATACAGTCCGGTCCGTTCGTCATAGACTATCGCATATCGGGCCTAGGGGGCGGCAAGCGTCAGTCCCGTAATAGCGGTATAAGTCGTGTCGGAGGGAAGCCCATTACATCCTGAGAAACTACTGGAACCTACCAGCAAATCTCGCTTGCCCTGGCCACGGACTTTGCGTAATGGCTCTCTGACACAGCGCGATATCAACTCCCAATACCGGGAGAGACGAATCCTGTCTAACCGCCACTGCCTCCAAGTGCTCGGGACTGCACCCAACTGCTACCTGTTTGCACGACTCCTTTGAGTCGTGGTAGGGTAGCAATCTAAGAACAGTGGGACACACTCGAGGCGAAGTAGCAGTGTCAAGTCTGCGGACTATGCTGTACTCATGTCACCTGGGAACTGTTCACTGACGACTGGTATAAAACCAACCAACAGTTCCCTGTGAGTCCTGTCCGGTGTACCCGTAACCTAACGAGCACCTGCATACTATCTCCAGTACGACGTACTGACGGCTGTGGGACAGACCATCTCCCCAACTGGGATGAGAAGCGTACACACTAGTCTACTCCGGAGTATCGATGCTCTGTCTCGATAATCCAACGACCAGGGACCTGAATAAGGATGTGCTTGTAGACTACCCAGCCCCCACTAATATGACTGCCATCACAACGCTGGTAGTCAAGCAAGATCCTAAGAGCTCTATCAATACGTATACTCACATATTAAGATAGAAAAACCAAGTAGCATACTACCATGTTTAGCAAGACTGTTATATACATGTGAATATCCCAAGCTTCCATTAAGTAATATACAAACTAGTATGATACAGTAATGGCCTTCTAGGCCATAAACACTAACAAGAAATCAAATATGTGCACTGAAATATAAGATACGACCCCGATATGTGGCAAGAATCCAAGCACCCACACCCCTTTACCGATCGGCGAGATTGGGCTTCGAGCCGGCGCCGCCGGTCCCTCCATAGCTTATGCTCCAAAAAATTTCCCTAGCACCTCTTGGACTCCCCCGCTCACCCTAGTCTGTTTGTTTTCCCTGCACATTTCCAGAAAATTAAAATGAGGTATTAATCCAAAATGTTAATGCATTTTAATTCCATTCTTCAATACGCTAAACCCTAATTTCTCCTATAAATACCACCCTACACCATAGCCCTCCTCATTCAGAAATTCTTTGCCAAAACTCTCTAAATTTTCCAAGTCTAAGAAATTGTACAAGTGGAGTTAGCTCAAGGTCAAGTTCCGGCGATGAATCGGGACAAATATGGCGATGCCGCGACTCCACGACGCTTCCAAACCCATCCTCTACCTCCCTTCTCTCTTCTCAATCTGTAATTCCCTACTTTTCTTCTCTCTTCTCTATTAAATAAGTATCTTTTCAAATGACGTCGGTAAGTGGAGTTAACCGACTTTTAAAAACTAATTTCTTTAAAATGACAATTTTTATTAGGAAACTCAAAACTAAATTAATAAACCTTACTTATTAACCATTAACTAAAAATTTAGAAACCAATTTCACTATAAAACTCCATGTAAAACCATGTTTATTGCACTTTTACGGTTTAATACCATATACTTACTTTCGACATGTTTTATCATGCTTACTTGTATTACCTTTAGAAAACTCACGAGGTAATGACCTACTTCATCACAACACTCATCTTGACATAGCATGATGGCTTTTGGAACAATATTTTGTGTACAATACAATTTTTACATTAAAATACCCTAAACTAATAAAACCGTATTTCTTTAAGATTGTTGTAATTAAATTCCATACAATTATGTCCTTACAACCCATTTTAGGGAATCCGATTTGGTTGATGCGGGTTATCGCACATCTATCGGACTAGTAGGGCGAGATGCAGACCTCCTTACGGAGCATACGATCTCGATGAAATTTTTATTACAATTTCTAAAAAAACGTGATTTTATTAATAAATAAATTCTATTTGTAATAATTATATATATATATATATTATCAAAATATCTATTTTAAATATATAATATATTCCATGTTTTCTAATCAAAAGAAAAAAATCGTAAAGGTACATGAAAATACCATCAAGAATCAATACAGGTCAAATTACATGAAAATACCATATACTATTCAATTTTGGTTTATATCCACTACAATATTTCATCTTTTAAATTTACATCCATGAAAATCCTAAATACGATAATTAAATACTTGAGGTGTATTTTGAAAATATATCAAAACTATTTTTCATAAAAACCCCTCAAGTTATATTAAATTACAATAAGGACCCTAGTAAATATAGGTTTAAGCTGGACCGGTTCTCTTGAGCCTCAGGGAGCCGGAGAATTTGAGTGCTTGCCTATTTAAGGTAGACAACTAAAACGGGGTTATCAATACGGTAATTGGCTTGGAAAAGTCACAAATCCTGCCGTCCATGTGCAGCAGTTACCGATAACTCTAAAACTGATTCAGGACTTCAATTCGTTTTAAAGTATCTGACTCAGTCAGAGTCTCAATCTAATCTGAAATCAATCCATCCTTGAATACAATTCAAGTATAACTCCAATTCAACATGAATCCATTTATACCAGAATATAATCTATATCAACATGAATTGATTTGACCAAACCATGGATATATATTTGACATTGTTTACATGACTATCCGTTTATATCCTTTCCGTTTACATGAACTACTGATATCATGGTTTCGGCAAGTCTTACATTTATTAAACAAAACAATACACATCAATACAAAATACATTACGGGGTTTTAAAGGGGTAGAATGGTACGGAACGTATTAAAAGTGGCATGAGACGGTCGCGTTAATACACCTAACCTGAACATCCGTTGCCGTTGTCCCTGTGGGTTTTGACGGGGCCTTATGATCCGTATTCCATAGTCCACGGGGTAAGCTGGACTCCTCTCGTATACACTGGCATATTCTGTACCAAGCTACAAACAACTGTGTTAACATAACTATCAACATTATACCAGTTATATTCTCGTTACCTGTTCAGTCTATTTCTAACTCTCTTTGGGACTTATCAAGCGATTGTTCGCTGACGACATTCATTTTCTCTTCTTTCTTTGGAATATTATCAGGCGGATCTGATTCTCTGGAGATCGAGCCCAGCACAGACGACTTGGAGCAGTTCTCAGAAGACCCAGAACTCTGGTCACTTGTATATACTTTACTTTCAGTTGATGCCATTGTTTAGGCATTGCTTTTCAGTCTTGTATTTACATTTCTAGTTGTATTGTAAAGGATGTTTAATAAATAAAAGTTGATGTTCATTTACATCTCATGTTTTACTTGTTTACTTTACTATATTGCTTATTTACGCTTAGCATGTTTACTTCTGAGTAAATACGTCACGTGACCCGTCATGTCTCCTTACCGTACTCTGGGAAGCGGGGCGTGACAATAACACTTACCAGTAAATCTCATCAAAAGCCCTGGCCAGGTACTTCCTGTTATAGCCAATCGAGCATAGCGCAATATCAACTCCCTGTTAGTTGTATGTATGCCCTAGAGGCCATTATTGTACATGATTGTATATTATAGAGGATGCTTGGACATATAGAGAGAGGACTTTCTACTCGACATGATAGTTATCTGGTTACTCTTTATCTTAACATGTAGACTTGTATTGTAATACTGTCTTTCTCTCACATGTTGATAAAGCCCTTAGGATGTATACTTGACTACCAGAATTATGATGCAGATCATACTAGTGGGGTCAGGGTAGTCCATAAGTTCATCCTTTAATTGTTCCTAGTTGAGGGTGTATCGAGACGGGGCATCGATATTCCGGAGTAGACTAGCTGTAACATTTCAGAAAATATAAAATATTATTTTTGGAATTTAATATTAAAATAATATATTTCGTAAAAACTACCCGATTTGCGAATCTGAGGTTTTCGTAAAATGGTATAATTATATACCAATAATTGTGAAATAATTAGAGATTAAAATGATTTATTCATTTAAAAATATATTTATTGGATTTGGAATTTTTATAATTAATTATATACAGTTTAAATAAAAATTGATTAGTGCACTACTAAGCGCGATTGAGCCAAATCCGTATTTCTGCATTTTTCTATGGTTAGTGCACCATGACATGTTGCATTTGGTTGCATGTTGTTTCATTGGTGTTTGTTGATGTTTGGTTTTAAGAAAAAGAGAAAAGGGAAAAAGGAGATAATTATTGGAGAGTGAGAGTGAGGCATGAGTTGTGAGAGGGTGAGAATAAGAGAGAGGGGGGTAGCCATCATTTCCCCTCCCCATTATTTTCTTCACCTCCTTCATCCTCATCCACCTCCACCTCCAACTCTAAGAATTATCTCTATTTCTTCACCAAAACACTACACCCTCTTCATTAAAAATGATCCTCACTCCATCCTCAACACATTGGACCTTGCAAGTTTGGATTTTGGAGACTTTGAAAAGCTAGGGTTTTTGCTTAAGTTGCATCCATGAGGTATAATTCCTTTCATTTAGATTAGTTTTAGTTTCTTGCACCCTAGTTTAGTTTAGAATGTGATTTGGTTAGGGTATGCGATGTTTGGAAAATTCAAGAGAAGGGTTTGGGTGATTATGTGGATTTGTGATGTTTAGAAGCTGCTTACAAGACCCTAGTATTGATTTTATAGACAAGAATTGAGAATAGAACCCAAATTACGAACTTAGAAATTACTCGTGTCGGTTTTGTGAAGTATGTTGGCCTACAGGGAATCTAGAGCTACTTAGAAAGTTTTTGAGAAAATCTAGCAAGTCCAGTGACCTAGGTTAACCACCAGAAACCCACAACCCAAATACGAACCCATTCCCTCCAAGTATGGCCGGCGAGCTCGGGTCCCAAGGCGATGTCGCCGGATTTTTTGTGGTGTCTGGAGTTGATCGTTTGCCTGTAGCTCACACTCCCTGTATCCCCTATACTTGCTAGTTTACTCCTAATTGACCTGAACCAAAATCTGGGAGCATATTGGGGTGTTTTTGGTTATGTTTTCCAATATTGGGATTATTGGTTTTGATGTCTGGATTTGTATTTGGTTGTTGGGCATTTGTACGTCAACAACAAGGGTTGTTTGATTGATTTTGTATGCCTAAGCTATGGGTTCTAACCTATAGGCATTTCGTGTGCCGTTTTGGTTTTCGGACATTGATTTTAATGGTATTGCAATATGTATTGATTGTAGGTACCTTCGCGTGGATTCCGAGATGACGAAGCACATCGACTACGGCTGAATAAGGAGTTTCGCAGGTGAGTAGATTTATATCTACGGGGGAAGTCGGATGGATGGCGTATATCACCCCTGCAAATTATGAATGGAAACCGATCTATAGAATACAGTCATAAAAACCTATATTAGAAAACTATGGATATGGTTAAAAAGATAGTTAGAGATGATGAAGAATTATATATATATATATATATATATATATCGAGATATGAGATGAAAGCTATAGGGATATGACTCTTAGACCTGATATGATAGAAATGATGTCTCGAATTGATAAATAAGGAAATGAAAAGTGAATGTGAATCACGACATATAGATATGTAGTTATAAGAGAATAAGTATAAGATTTATAGTAGCATGATATGAGATTAATAAGCTAGAATGTATATGTAAGATGACTTAAGGTGATGAAAAGAATATACAATGTGATATGATGACTTGATTGATATGTCGGTATACGGATGCGAGTCGATATGAGATGATTGATACCTTTGTCGGTCCCCTTATATGAGATTGTTATGGATGTGGCCTGAGATATAGGTATATAGATATATATAATGTTGTGAATCAAGAGTGATATGTCGTACGATACGTTAGGTCCGTACCCTCATTGTCATATAGGTTGATAGGATCCCTAATGATTTAATGCCGCCGTACGATGATTTACCGTACGTGATGAGTTTTATCTGATGATTGATCCATACCCTTGATTAGAGGTTGCCGTATGATGGATTATACCGTACGTGATATTGTGAGGCTGGATGCCAATTGATTGATTCACCGACTCAGATATATTGTAGATACGTATACTTGTTAGCATTTCGCATACGATGTACCTTATGTTACGTTCATGACATTCTCATTGCACTATTGTCACGACCCGAAATGGTATGTGACTGGTACTTGAATCATATGAAGTCTATAGGACCCCATCTAATTCAAGTAAGCCAAAACCCCAGAAATCTAAACCATTTAAATTAGAAGTGAAGGAAAACTTAGTTTTTAAGCAAGTGTTTTATCAAAATAAGCCGTAGTAATCATTTTTAAAATATCAAGTCTTTTCTAAAAAAAATTCGGCAGGGTTTCCTTTGTAAATACTGGCCCCAAATGGGTACAAACATGCATAATATAAGGGCATCCCCAAGCGGGAGCTAGCTCTTCGCCAATTGGCGGACATAACCACGCAATGCAATATAATATACAACGCCGAAGGGCGAGGATCAAAACTCAGAAAGAAAACCAATATCCTCAAGAAAACCATAATAATACAAGCGCGACTCTATGGTCGAAAGAATAAACACGGGTCTTCTGAGTCTATCAATGATACAAGTCTGGTTGATGGAGTTTACTAGATATAACTGAATATAAATACAGAAACTATGGTGGTCACGATACAAGTGAACCCTCTCACCAAAGCAATCATCCGGAAGGAAGTAGTGTGCCAGCAAGACGCAACGAAACCTGTACGGCAAAACCTGCAAGAAACTGTGGCACAGCGGGGGTGAGTTGCCAACTCGTGAGTAGAAAACATCACCGAGTAGAAATCGCATGTATGACTCTATCCTAGGTCATACGATAGTAATATCCTCAAAATAATAAAGCCTGAAGCATATAATAATGGTAAGGGTAAACATCTATACATAAGTGTAATATCAAGTGCTCGTGTCAGTGCCTCAGGTAACAACATATCATATATATGATGTATGAATGCATGAAAACAGAATACATCTAAATGAGAAAACTGTTTTCTTGTCTCTGTGAGATTTCTGTATAAAACCGAAATATCATTAATAAAATCAACAGAGAATCCATGTCAAGCATCGACACAAAACATATAACCCAATATCTCGGGCTCCGGCAATCCGAACTGGCCCATATCATAAAATCTCAATGTCTCAATATCTTAGGCTCCGACAATCCGGACTGGCCCATATAATCAAATCTCACGACCACATCGGTATCCTCCGGATATCCGCCGCGTCATAAATAACCGGTCGGTAGTGCTCCCCTGCCGAGCTAAACGCCATCATCTGCGACAAACTTGCCCTGGGGTACCGCACCAGGTCTACCATGCACCCGCAGACGGTTCATCCTCCTTCTCGAATCGGGTGTATGATACCGCTCAAGAGCCGAGAAAACTTATGGTGGACATATCTCACATCATATTACGAGAAAACCGCAATTTCTATTTTTAGAAATGATAATCAGTTTATAAAATCCTTGCGGTTTCTCCAAATCCAGAAATCTCATGAAAAAATCCGAATCCCATAATCAAAAGTCAATAAACCGTAAATACCGGCAATAAGCCCATAATATTGCATGACAAATGAATATACACATGCATGAAATATCACAGTAATAAACGCAATGTCTAAGCTAGCATATGAAAGCAAGCGCACTAGTACTATGTCGAAACTATCAGCTAGTAATTTATACCAATAAATAGTGTTTTCTAATGTGTACGTGACATGAAAATTACCGATGATGATGTGTGTGAGCCGGAAAGTGAGTGTACGTGGAGCATACGCATCATCGGTAATGGTGCTGGTGTCCTGACGGTAGGGTTTCATAATAACTACGAAAACACATTTAAGCATGCGATGCGATGCGAATAGCAAGAATATACGGAAAATGAATAGTAAATGCAACAATAAAGAATATACACTAGATATTCGAATCATACTGTTTTGGCATTTGAAATAGCGCGAATCGTGGTGTTTAGAAAATAGGGGCTACGCATCAACATATATCGCGTGAGTATGAAAATATATCGCCCATCGATCCACTATACTATCATGTAGTATATCATAACACGACCCAAATCACATAACCGATCTCACAGCATCATGCCCGATCATATCGACTCTCCTACGAGTATCATATACTATCCTCATCATACGTGTATACGTATACATATATATATACATACTCACATACATATGTATATATATATCCCCATATACGCACAAGAAAATCAACTGTATGCGTGTGTGCGCGCGTGTGTGCCAATCTTTACTCTAGGGTTTCGCGACTAAGAAACTAAACTAAAAGCATTTTCCTATAATTACGCTAAAACTAACCTAAAGTCACCTAAGCATTTCTTGCTAAGTATACAGATCTCATAAAACACATAAGTATATATATATATATATATATATATATATATATATATATATATATATATATATATATCATAACGCATTAGCGTGCTACACTACGAAACTGCGGGGGTGCTATACGCCATCCACCCGACTTCCCCCGTAGATATATATCTACTCACCTGATCCTTACTTGCTGAAGTCGATGTCTCCATCCTCTTCTTCATCATCCAAAGTCCATGTAAGGGTACCTACATATCACATATATTGTATCGTGAACGAGAATCAAATACGAGAAATCGGTACAGCATACGAAGAGTACATAGGTTAGAATCTACACTATGCATGCAAGAAAGGCTAAACAAATCCCTGATGTTAATGTACAAACATCAAACCGTTGAGTTAAAACCCAAATACCAAAACCAAAGTTAAAACGAAGTCGCAAAACGAAATAGCAACACAAGAAAACACCTCCAGATTTTGTTTC